>OY992533.1:13354877-15854877 GCA_963921185.1 Dasysyrphus tricinctus | reverse complement strand
AAAGGCAATTTTCTTAAAAACGTATTTAAAATTAATTTTAATAATATTTAAAAACAACGGTTACATTTACACATGCTATAGCTTTTCTTAGCCCCCAGGAGTTCATTCTTCAATTTTGTTTAATGAGGTTACTACTTACTTACTCCCAATGCATGAAGTCGCAGCCTTCCATCTTTCCTTCCATGATACCAAGCACGGTTCCTCCAGTTATCTTAACCAAACCTTCTGGCATTCGCGATGACTTTACACCGTAGGTTCGGTCTTATTCGCTCTCGAACCATTATTGTCCTTTGGCTCGATGTGTCCGAGCCAATGTGGCCGACGTATTTTGATTTTATGGACTACATCTTATACAGCTCATATAGTGCGTTGTTGTATCTTCTCCTCAATTCGTCCTCTTCGCACTTAGGACTAAATAACCATCGCAAATTTTTTCTTTCAAAAGAGCCCAGTATCAGCTCTACCTTATCGCTCTACCTTATTCCTTATCGCTCCAAACTCAGCGTCATAAAAAAGGACTGGCAGTATAAGAATTTTTATAAAGCGTGCACTTCGCCTTTCGAACGAGGACTTTTGAACTTATCTATTGCACTAGAGTAATTCTTTGTCGGATCTCCACTAAAATGTCGTTCGCGAGATTAATGTTTACTCCGAGGTAAATGAACTCCTTAACTACTTCGAAGTTGTTACTATCAACAGTGACGTTTTGTCCTAGCCTTGTTGGTCTTTGGCCTTGTCCTCTTTAACTTGAAGACCACCAAGTTTGACCTGTTCTTCAATTGGAAAATATCTATACCTGAGTGGTCAATGATCGATCTGCCTATCCGGAATCCATACTGGTACTAGCCTATCGATCTGTCTATCCGGAATCCATACTGGTACTAGCCTATTATAGTGTTGAGAACAGCTAAAGACGCTCACACAGTACGCTGGATAGGGTATAGGATCTAAGCTAAGTTTACCTCTTCTTTATTGGGTGATAGTACTGAGTGTTCGTTGACGTGAGTTGGGTTCACTTCTAGTCCCATTTTTCGGTCTACCTGATGCCCATTCAGCTGCTTGAATTCCCTGGACGAAGAGCCTGCGTACCGGTTTTATAACCAGCAGCCAGTTTCTTGGCTTTTTATAAAATTTTCGGTTCACATTTCATATTTCGGAAATTCTTTTCTAAAGCGTATCATAGTTTCTTATCATTTGACAGTCGAGTTTGCGTTTGCCCCTCGAAAAGCACACACGTCTAAGAGGTTATGAGTGTGTCTTCCGTCGATTAGCACATGATCGATTTGGCCGGCGTATCTACCATTTGGGAAGCGCCAGGTTGCTTTGGGGATTCTAAGCCGTAGAAACCTAGTGCTACTTATCACCGTATTGCGAGCTTCTGAAAATTAGTCAAATACAGTTATCATACATTTGGCTCTTCATATGCCGAAAGTATCTTCATTTTCAATTTAAGCGTTGGGATACCCGATTAAGGCTCCGTTAGTTATGTCTCATCCTTTAAAGAGCTTTCAATTCCATTGTGAGGGGCGTATGCAAATATTAGGCTTATATTTTGGTTAGTGGCTATGACGCGAACCTCAGCCAGATGATCATTTATCGGTTTAAAATCGATAACTTTGCTTCTTAACCGATTTCCCATGACGAATCCGCACCCTTACATGTGGTCTTTCACCATAGCTGAAGAAAATGTCGCAATCTTTTCTTTTCATCATACCTGATCCTATCCATCGCATCTCCTGGATTGCGGTAATGTCTGCCTTATACCGGGTGAGGGTAAATTTTTTGACTTGCACTTGGGGTATAAAGGGTTCTCATGTTCCAAGTGCATACTCTAAAGTTGTTATCCGTTGGCTTACCGGGTCTTGTTGCCATTTGAGGGTTTTCATTATCCGAAGCTTCTCGTGTCTCTCTCATAACCCAATTTTGTGTACGTGGTACTGAAATTAACCCAGCGACACAACCCCCAAATCGGGAGCCCAATTAAATGGGGTAATGCTAGCAATTAGTATTTATAAAAAAAAAAATAAAAATAAAAGAAAACTTAATTTAATTTTAATTTAGAATTCAGCGATTTCAATTTTCCAAAGATCGACTCCTTTTTCTCCTGTTTTTGAAGACATTGTTAGATTCTGAATGGAAAAATCGTATGAAACCTCGTATCAAGTTATCTTTCAGCATAGACTTTTTGTGTCTTACGACTTTGGGCATAAGCTAAACCATAGTAAGTTAAAGTGTTGCTTCCTTTTATTTATGTTTTTGTCAGTTTGAAATGTATGCTTTTTGTTCTATTTTTTTTCTTTTTTTTTCAAATTTTGAGTTTACAAAACTTAAACATTAAAAAAAACTTTTTTGAAAACTAAATTAAAAAGAATTGATTTCTCTCTTTTTTTTCAAATTGCCCTTCCCGCTCTAGCAGTTTTGTTAGATACAACAACACCCTGTATAGACATATTACAGTTGAGAATCTCTGTTACATCGTTGTTTGCTAAAATTAATGAAATTTTGAACGTACATATATAATTGACTTGTTAAGCTTCGAAGAGTCTTTTTAAGACAAGGGAAAGAGAGGATCTATGGATAAAGTCCGAATTCAATCGTAAAATGGAGAATATTTCAAAAATGTACGGTATGCACGATTGTTTTGCTATAGGGGATAGAGTTTTTGAGACATAATATTTGGGTTTCGTTAGATAGAAAGTATATATGAGGAAAAGTGCGTTGGTATGGATAGCCTTAACCAGCGTTGCCGTTTGGCCCCTTTAGTGTCCAAATGGCTCCTTTTTTGCGTTCGGGACCCGTGGCCCCCACTTTTTTAAAAATCAACCAATTGGCCCCTTTTTAAAATGTATGTGATTTTTATTAAAAATTTGGTTTTTACATAAAAATAATTGAACTTCACCAAGTTTCGTACTAAATTCTGCAAAATGACAGAAGAAAGAGATACAATAAAATACATTTTCGAATTTACTTAGAAGGTAAAAATAGTTACCTATCTACATTTTTGTTGTAATTTTAGTAAAATAAATTTTATTTGTTATTATTAGAATAAATTTTTCTTTAGTTTTTAAATAAATGTTTATCAAATGCTTTTGCTTCTTTATGTACTAGTAATATTTTTTGTACTCTCTCCTTTATGACAATTTCTTAAAAAGGCCCCATTTTTGTCCCGAGACCCCTTTAGATTTTTTTCGGCGGCAACATGGTCTTAACAGTTCGGCCAGACGCTTTTACCCGTCTAAGGCACCAAGTTTTTTTCAGTTTTAAATTGGACGTCAATTAGAAAAGTTGTGGGACTGGTCTAAAAAATTTATGGGTAAATTGATGGGTAAATAGGCATTTTTGGGCTAGTTGTAACGTTTTTGCCGGGTAAGTTGCAACATATTAAAACTTTTAGGGACCCCAACGTTGTTAACATTTCGTTTTGGTTTTTTTTTAAGATAAAGTTGAGATAAAGACAAAAATTCATATCACTGTTTCAATGGAAAATGGATCGAGTATGTGTTTACCCCTTAAACAGGGTAAGTTATAACAAGAAGGCTGCTTTGTAAATGCGATATTTTGACAACGCCAACCGTTTTTTTTTGTGGGATTTGTAGCTGAAATATTTCTTTTTCATTTAAAGATTTTTTGGCTGACTTTTTTGTAGGGGAATATTTAATTTAGTTAAATATTACTTTTAGCCCTGGTTTTCCCTAGTGTGAGACATTTAACATTTGACAGAAATGTAAAAATTATTGGAGTCAAACAAGGCTTAAAATTGGTAGGTACATGTGGAAAGTACTTGCAATATTAATTTATCAAGTCCTTAATAGATTTGTGTTTTAAAATTTGCAGACAATGGAAGAAAACAAAATGAAAAATGACTACAGTTTCGAACTTCTGGCAACCCTGGAGGCAGAAAAAAACAATTCTAGATTTAAAATTTAAATGCTCACGTAAACTCAAATATCAAAACTGTTCACTTAATTTCAACCTATTTTCTGCCTTGATATAGCACCTTCATTGCAAGTTCTTATATTGAAGCATGACTCCATAAATCATAACGCAAACTTATTTAAATAAAACCTCATTCCTGACGGATTTCATTAAAAAAAAAAATAAAAACAATTTACAAAATGTGACCCTTATCTTTTAAAAACCAAACAAAAATTGTAATCTACATGTTACCGGTGGCGTATGCTTAACATTTGCCGCCTAATTTAGCGGTAATTCTACGTCGACAATTATTATTAACAAACGATTCTAATTAACATATTTCCATAAAATTGTTTCGTTTTATTTTTTTTTTGCTCTAAATTTTCCATCCCCAGAACAAACAAAAAGAAAAAAGATATCCCCACAAAAAAGGAGGAAATGCTCAGAAATGGAGAAGAAACTTCGTTCCCATTTTGATAACAATGTCATGTCAGAAAATGCTTCCCTTGTCCGTTCGTTCGTTCGTTAGTTCGTAGTTTGTAGTCGCCTTCTTCGTATGTCCTTAGAATGTGGTACAAGTGTGTATGTGGTGTGCATCAACGCAAAAAAGGATCTAAAATAAAATTTCCTGCCGTAATAATGCAAAAGGAAAAATTGAAAATGAAATATAAGAAAAAAAACAGGAACTAGTAGTTGTAAAATTATAAAAGAGAAGAGAGAACGAAAAGCTTTTCACCATGTCCTCCAAAAAAATAAAAAAAAACAAAAAAAAACGGCTACAGATTAAAAAGACCTTCTGAGTCAAACCCCCATCCTAAGTCCTCTGTGGAGGAGTCCACCACTTCTTCATCATCAACATTAATAACGTCTATATAGCCGGAATATGTACCCAGAGAGAGCTCTGATGCCAGGACAAAAGCACAAAACTCTTCTTGGTTCTTCTTCGACGTTGTTGAGGCAGCAGTAGTATTCCTCCAACAGTACTCGGCTTCGAACGGGCCACAACGACGACGACGACGACGACATCGACGATGAGTAGAGAGATGCCATTATCGCAAGCACACAACTTAAACTAGAAAGCGTTAAAGGAATTTGTATACCAAGGCGAAAAAACAACATCCCTCCGAGCTCCACACTCCTCCGTCCTCATCCGCTGCAGTATACCTACTCACTTCAGCTTGGGGAGTGAGTGAGGGTTTTAGTCCATAGACCCAGCACCAGCACAGAACACACAGTCGTAGTCGATCCGATCCGTACGACCCATTCACCCACCAACCATCAGCTCGTCATCCTCTTGCAGGTCGGTCGTATCTCATAAGACCACGGCGCCCCCGATTTCTCGTCCTGCTTCCCGTTCCAATTCCATCCTCTGGTGCTGGGCCATGAACCATCCATTTACGAGTACGTACATATATCTGTAGCTATGGACTTGGCTATGGTTATATGTATGTTCTACGGAAGGTTGGTTGTTGGCTGCTATCGCTATGACTGTGCCATGGATTTCATTATGCTTTGTGTGGTGTTGCTGCTGCTTGCTGGGATGTGTATACGAGTATGTACGGACGTGTGTCTATTATGCCGGAGTTATACGGCAGATGTGGTATAACCCGAGTAGCACATAGATGTACAGTGGTAGGTAGGTATACAATATACATATTCCCATTAGGTTGATGTGGCACAATCGTTCGTTGCGACGACGAAGCAAGAACCAAACACTCGGGTTCGGGTGTAACTGCGTACTCTATACGTTTATGAGTGCATGAAATCCCATGGCTGTGCAGAGGATAAGGTGATTGTGTTGTGTGTATTCCAATTTTTAAAGTTGCGTCTACACTTTTGACGATCGGAATTGAAGAGCAATTAAAGAACTCTACATGGTATTTTTTAATTTTGAAAAAATGCCCACAAAAAAAAAGACCTTTCGAAGCGGAAGTCTAGCCAGGAAAAAAAGTTGCTGGTAAAAAATTGCCAGATGGGCGGAAATATGTTGCCAGTAGATTTTTGTTGCTTTCAGCTGATCGCAACTCGCACCAACTATCGGCAATCAATTGCTTCCACAGCTGTTTATGTAGTTTTGGAACTAAGTTACTCAATTAGTTAACAACAGCCTTAAACTTTGGGAAACATAAGCCCCAAGCGTAGCCAAAGTCTCATCAGTGGACCCTTGTAACAACAACAAAAAAGTTTCGAGCAATCTTTTGTGAATGGGATCTCTGAATCACATTGATTGCCGTTGAGATTTCAGAAAGAAGGCGTTTTAATAAATAAAATCCTTTACCATTCCTTTGACGTTTAAATAAAAAAATCCTTTGCCATTCTTTAAATTGATTGCAATTATTAATTGAATGTTTTATACTTCCTCCCATGCCCATCAGAGGAAATGGTGGTTCGTTGAACTTAATGCACTTCAATATGTTGATGCTCATCGTTTGCCCAATTGCTATCGTCTTACGGATATTGTTTTGGATTAATCAAAGTTCAATAACACAATTATAATTTGTGCTGAGTTGCTCCCCACAAAAAGTTGCCTTGCTTAACTAATTATTCTAGTTTGGCCCGAGTTAAAGAAGTTTCTTTTGACGTAATGTTTCTTGCTTTGGACTGTAAGCCTGAAGTCTGTAGCTTGAATTTCAGCCTAGGCCACCTAAAAATAAAAACGGAATTTTTCCAAGCAAACCGAACTAACTTATTATTAGTTTTTTAATATGTATTGTGTGAACATCCTTATGTTTATTAGGCTTAAATCCAATAGTATTAAAAGCGTTCGGTTTATTGCCGGTTGAGCTAAACCTTGCAATATGCAGTCTTGTTCACATAATATTTACTCTCCGGAACATCATATGAAACCCGCCCCCGCAGTGTGAATATCTACAAAGCCTGAACAGTGTCTTCGAGTGTAAACTTTTCATTACCTGCGATAACAAAAAGCAGACACGAAGAAATAATTTACAGGCAATTAAGGCTATTTTAAAGAATAGTGGAGACTTATAACAATTGGCTACAATACAATAAATTTTCCTTATCAAAGTGCGTATTGCTGACGCAAAAAATTTGGTTCAAAAATGAGTCAGCGAAATAATGAACGAAAAATAACGTTCTGCTTTTCGTTCTACAGTTAGCTGTTCAACGAGCGAAAACTCAAACATTAGGAGATTAATATTGTTTTTAAAGTGAGAATTAACAATTTTTTAATTAAGATATGAAATTAAAATTGGCAAAGTCGCTTAAGGTGAAATAAAATAAAAGCAGATCAGATTTGGAGTTTGAAAAAGTCTCCACTCTTTCTCGCACAGAGTTATTCGGACGGAACACTTTTTATTTTGTGCGGAAAATTTTCATTTTGGTTTTACATATATGTATTTTAATTTGTTTTTGTTATTTCCTTCATTGCAGAAGGACTTTCTGTTATTTTTCTAAGCGGATGCAAAAGAAAAATTTCCAAACAAAAATGAACAGCAAAATCATAAGGACAAAAAGTTCTGCATTTCTTTCTGCAGTACGCTGTTCGATGAGTGAAAATGATTATTCTAGTACACTAATTGGAAAAGTCTCCACTTTTGACATTTGGGTTTTACTCTTGCGATGCTTTTTAGTGATTTGTTTGCGTTCGTGTCAATTTTGTGCAGTTGGTGATACTTTACATGAATATTGCTCGCTTTTTCTTAACCTCTTTATTGATCTTTCTTTTATTAAAGTTTATCATAGTGATCTGATTAATTTGTTAATGCCAACCATGATAACACTATTTTTTTATACTTTTTTGGGAACTAAATTACACACACAGTAAGTTTTCTCTGTGGCAAATAGAATCAAAGTTTTAAATTTTGTTCTAAATTTGTGTTCTACACTTTTTTCTCTCGGATCAATAGGAATTAAAATAAAATGATTACAATTTTTTCAAAAAGAGCAAAAGAGAAGGAGAAGCACCAAACCACCAAAAGAATAATAAAATTCATCAGAAAATAACAAGTTTCAGTCTAACATCTAGTACATTGCTAATGCTTAACGAAATTTTCCTGTGATCTCCATAAACACTACAAATTTCCGACGAAAACTCACGGAAAAAATTGTAATGGGGAAATTTTGTCAAGTGCTTAAGGGTGTCCGATGGCAGATTGACATCAAGTACAAGTTCTTAAGTAAGTAACTAGTTCAAGGAGTAAGTAAGTAACTTCACAAGTAAGTAGGTAAGTGAGTTAGTAAGTAATTATGCAAGTAAGTAAGCAAATTGGTAAGAAAGTAGATTAGTTAGTTAGCAAGTAAGCAGGTCAATTACTTAGTAAGCAATAAAGTAAGTAAAAAAGAAAGTAAACAAGTAAGTACCTAAGTAAATCTGTACCTGGTCTCTAGAAGGGCCAGAGTCCATTTTTTACAATGTTGACTTAAGTTCACTTTTTGACGCAGTGGAAGATGATCTAAGACTGTTATAAGGACAAATGTGCTCCAATTGTTTCTTAACCGATACCGATGGTTATAGCAAGTTTAATTTTCAAAAGTAATAAATATTTTTAGAAATCAAATTGGAAATTGGCTCTTTTAGAACCAAGGTACAGAAATATGTAGGTAAACAAACGTAAATAGGAACTATGAAAATTTCGACTAGTGCACTTACAGTTGGAAGCAGTCAATCCTGTTTTGTGGCTGGATATTCTGAATTTCAAGGTAGATATGTTCATTCGGCACCACGAGTTATAAGCGTTAAATTTTCTTTTAAAGTGCATATGTATCTCCTATAAAACTCCAAAGCGTTTAAGTTTGGAAACCTCGATGACCATTGGAGGAATTGGCAAGTGGGGTATTTCATACCTCTCATCTAAGCCGTTTGGATTGAACAGAAAATTCTAGGTCGTCTTTATTCCTGCCATCATAACGAACACAGGGTTGAGATTTATAAGTCACGAGGTCCTTGTTTCCCACTAGCTGTTGCGTCCCATTCAAATGAACACATTTCATCCAGAAAATGATTTGAATATCTGACTAATGGAAAGCCACATTTCTTTTTCGAAAGCATGTGCTATCTCCCTCAAAGGGCTTGAGTAAAATGTAAGAAAATAATAACACAAGTACCGGAAAAGGCGTAAAAAGAAGTAAAAAATCCAAAACATCACTTAAAACTACCTACAACCTTTGATAGCTCTATCTATGGTTTCCAACAAATGACCCATCTAAATTAATAATTCCTTCAGCTTAAGACGTATTTTTAATTTTTCCAAAAAAAAAAAAAAAAACGAAAATAAATATGTAAGTGTATGGACTAACTTTAGCTGTCAATTGACGACCAAAAAGAAATTCAATGCGAACGTAGCCTTAAACAGAGAAACGACCGTCCTTCCTCTTTGGCATCTGCAATAATCCAACATTCATCCGTACACACTCAAACACACACACATACACAAACAAACACAAATACAAACGACAGATGTTATAGCAGGGTAGAGGGTTATTTTATTCTCGTCGTCGACGTCGTTGTCGTATAGCTGTGTCAATACTTTACCTACGTATATAGAGATACCCTCTGTTTTATCGAAAAATTCAAAACTCAGCACAGCGCACAATCGCTTCACAGTGCTGCATCAATATTTGGATGAGAGGAGTGCGGAGAGGAGGGCGTAAAGAGGTTTACTACGTACAACAACCAGCACGACGACGAAGAGAGAATATAAAATTCGAAATAATACCATTTTGTCTGCCCCCGCTTCTGCTGTGCCCGTCCCTCTGCCTACACAAGTATCTCATTGAATCTCGTTTTTCGTTGGAAGGCATTAACCATAGCACCAACCAGCCAACCAACCAGCACATTCGACCGAACAACCGACTGACTGTCGGTCGGTATAAAATAAAGTGCCCTCTGCCCGATGGAAAATCCAGATGATGTTGATGGTGATGATGAAACAGCAGTGCCGGGTGTTATGCGGGGGAAGAGTAAAATGCTTCAAGGTACACCGACCGAACCGAACCGAACGAATATAATAAAACCAGCAAAGCAGGCAGTAAGCAGTAAGGCAAGGCAAGGCTATCCGTAGTCTTATAGAAGAAACTCACACAGAATTTTAGAGGAAAATCGAAAATTCGGATCGAAAATCATTTTTCTCTCCGCCCATGTCCAAGCCGAATGCCGAAGCCCAATTCCTTAGCCCTTCTCATCGTTTTGTATGACTTGTAAAATGGTTCTTCTTCGGGTCCCTTGCTTTGTTTTGTATCCGTCCGAGCAACTTGAAGATGGTTTTCTAACTCAGAGCAGAAGAATAAATATATATTGGTACTGCCATCAAATTTCGTTTCAGAGACACCCGTACACAGGAAGGAGAGGGTGGAAGAGTTCAAAAGGGGACTAACAACTTTGCCTTCTTTCGCTTCGGTTTTTGGGAGTTTTTGCTTCATTTTGATGAATGCACATTTTGGTTTGCCCTTATGGTTCGTTATGTTTTCTGGGTTTTTCCTTCCCAAATTGGAAGAAATAATCGTCTTTTCAAAATGGAAGCTTGAAAACTGTTTGGCTTTCCAATCGGAGACGGACTATAGAGTATGCGTTCGATTTCATCATCCCCCTTTTTTCAATTTCTGTCGTTGATCATAGTCAGATTCCGAAGCAAACTAATGGAAAACTGTTTGCTTTGGATTGCGCGCTATGCGGAGGAGCTTTTTAAAGATCTGTGACACAACAGCGTGTTTTTTTCCAGTTTCGTTATTGTACTGGCATTCGTGAAATGCGAACCGGAAGTAGGATGTGAAACTGGTTGAATGGTAGTTCTCAGTGCTTACTGCTTAGCATGTGCTGTGTTGTTGAATCATTCACCTGCCGCCCTTGTCGTTATTGTGTACTGTGCATGCATGCTGCAATAGTCGGGTCTTCCCAGTGCCCAGTGTTGCCAGAAACACCGATTTATCGTAATTCTCCCGATTTTCAGACCTATTTCCGATACACCGATTTTTGATCTAAATATGACACATTTCCCCGATTTTCAATATTTCATAAACTAAAATAAGCAAATTTACCCATAATGTAATTTCTGTTTCTTGTGTGCTGATCATCTGTCATATCATTGGCTTCTTCTTTTTTTAATATTTGTTTTTATTTTGGTTTTTGGTAATTGGCTGCGTGCATGCATCATAAAATTCGTTTTTTTTACTTACTTTCCAAAGAATACTTGAAGTTCAAGGAATGCAATAATTGTTTGAACTTAAAAGTTTCTGAATAACTATTTTTAAAATGATTAAAAATAGCACTTAAGTTTTTCCAAAAATGTAATCAAAATAAATATAAATATTTAAAATAGTTAAAATTACGGCACTTAAGTCGTTGAAACTTCAATACTTGGAGCATCTGTTGGCTAATGCACTATTTTTTCTAAGTTAGCTAGGTTCTATTGGCACTAACAGTCGTATTTATAAACTTTTTCCAACTTTCAACAATGGAATTAGTTGCCTAAGATTTAACTAACTTGATATTTTATAAAATTACATACATAAATAATACTTCCAACTATCAACCGCCTAAGAAATCTAATAAATAAGGCTATAAATGTTTAAGCAAATAGCCCCATAGAAGACTATGTATAAAATAAGGGAGATATTTATTTTTAATTTTGAAGTTTAAACTACTATTTACTAACATTATGTCTGTTTGCGTACCTCCCAAAACTACGAATTTAGCCCAAAGTTCTGTCAAAGCTCATTATAAAAAAAATTCGTAGAAATTCGTAGTTTTGGGAGGTACACAAACAGACATAATATTACTTTTTAAAATTAATTTAAATAAATAAATGAAACATAGTTGTTTCTTTAAGAAAAAAAAAAGACTTTTTTACCTGCTATCAATTTTTTTGAAAGTAAATCTGATTTTATTTTCATTTACTTTATGAAAAACATGCACAATCTGAAAAACATATTCGGAAAAAAATCAGATTTTTTTTTATCTAAGAACTGAGGTTCAGGTGACCTCTGGCATGACTTGCAGGGCTAAATCTGTTTCCCCGATTTACACCGATTTCTAGTGTGGTAATCTCCCGATTTCAGAAAATATTTTCTGGCAACACTGCCAGTGCCTCAATTGTGGTGCATGTGAGCGCATTCCAATGGGGTGATGAGTTGCGATTGCTACAGGGTAAGTTTAAAGTTGTGTGTCTTTTTTTCTCAGGATAGATTATGACGTGTGTTTTGAATTCTTTTTTAAGGAGATATGATTCAGCAGAATATACACCAGGTCAAGCTGAAGTGAGCGTTTAGAAAAATACGTAAGGCACAGGAAGTATATATAGTTATTTTGCAGTTTTCACTTTCAACATTATGTGAAGGTGTGTAATTATGTACAAAGTCTAATTTGACAATTTAATGATGAAACAAATCAAATGCTGTCAGTTCCTTGAAATCTATATCCGAAAATAAATAGGAAACTTGATTTTTTTACCGCTAGCTAAGGCAATGAAAGCCAAGGAGAGAAATAGTTTTAAAAAAATGAAGCTGACTAAAAACGCATAAGGACCTTTTTGAAATAGCAACTGTATTTTTCAACGAGTTATTATGTATGACCCTAGGCAATTAAGAAGAGTAGAAAATCAGTTGAATCCCTGAATAAGTATTATCGTCTGACAAAAGACAAAAATCTGCCATTGAGCTGACAATAAAATGACTTCAGTTGTGTTGATGTATAATGAAATTCATTTGAGTTTGAGTTTAATAATTTGAAAACAAATAAATAATTGGCGAAGTTTATTAAATGGGAAATTCAAAATACACAAAAAAGTAATTTTGAGGGTGTGTATTGGTAGATTTCAATAGAAACAAATTATGTGAAAAAACAATTCACCTGGAAAAATTACAAGTTTTTGTGAAGTTTAGCCAAGGCCCTACAAAGATTTCGGTAACCTAAATCTAGACAAGGAAAACTTATAAAATTTAAAATAATTGCCAAAGTCAACAAACTTGCTCTTACAAAGCTAACATATGTTAGCTTTTACCATCTTGAACATGAAAAAAATAGTAGGTATCAGACGAGTTTTTTTTGTAGAAAGTCCTTGTCAAACTTGACAGACGGTCCTGTCTGTCTCTTTTTCTCTCAATTTAAAATGATCGTATTATTCTTAAAAACGACTTAACAACTTTTCAAAAATAAAACATCAACAAATTAATTTAAATAAAGTTTTCCTTTGGGTCGAAACCTATTTTCAAAAAATTGTTATTAATGATACCTTCCAATAAACGTTTTTTATCTTCCATTTTTTTGAAAACAATTTAATTGATTTTAAAAGCTTCTTTTATAAAAAAAATTTAAAAATTTAAAAAATATTATGTACAAAATTTTTATTATTATCATTTTATTTTTAGATTTTTTAAAAATATTCCAATTTTTACTTGCGATATACATACACTGCGCGTCACTTGTATGAGGCCACTATTTTCACAATCGATTTTTCTCAATAAATATACCTGTGATTTAAAAAATATTCAAGTAATTATAGAAAAAATATTAAAAGCGTTTAAATCGTTTTTTTTAATTGTATAAACAGTCTGATAAATAACTTAGAGCTCAAAAAAAAGTACGCCATTTGATTACTTGAAAAATATGAATATAGGTAAAAAAAAAAATTTAATCGTTGGAGCCGTTTTCTTAAAAAATAATTTTGTATACATAAAATCTTTGTAACATTTTTCAAAAAAAAATTTGGTATGCCAATTTCGAGTATATATTAATATGCATTTAAAACTGAAATTTCAAAACAATCCATCACCCCGTTTTTGAAATATTGAATTTTCAAAAAAAAAATTTGAATCTTTCTTTCAAAATCCAAAATTTATTTTTTCAAAAATGTTGGTATGCAGTATTATTTATATTCTTACAAAGCTTTTGTGCAAAAAAATTTATTGAAATCCGATGAGCGGTTAATGAGAAAACTAAAAATAAAAAAAAAAACCATAATGTGGCAGCTACCGTTAATAAATGGTATTGGTGAATATTTTTGACTGATTCAAAAAAATGAAAATGTCTTCGATTTGCAATGCCCCTAGCTTTTTAGTAAGAGTTTAATGAAATAATAATCCTTGCAAAATTTCAGCCCTTTAGGACAATATTTAGAGGTCGCTCATCGCTACTTTCTATTTTCCATACAAATCGTATGAGAACTTTTTTTTTTATTCCTTCTTTATTTTATAACTTTAGAAACGGGTATCATACAGAAATGATCAAGGTAGAATCTGAAAGAAGATTTGATGTTCTTTAAAAAAGGTTCCTAGTTCTTATCTAATTAATGTACTCCTTTCAAAGTTATTCAAGGTCAGAGTGGTATTCGTGGGGAATTTTAAAGTTTTTGGATTCCGTGTTGAAAAAATCTGCTATAATACAAGGTGTTTTGCAAAAGTTGTAAAAAAAAACAAGTTTCTTGTTATTTGATGCCCTGGAATTTAAATTGTTCCTTTCTACAAACACCCAATTTCCAGTAGTAGTAGTAGGTATTTTAATTTTCTCAGAAACTACAAAACATTTTAGCCTGCGGTTTTCAGCATCTGATTAAAAATTAAAAAAAGGAAGGTATTGAAATCCCAAAACAAAAATTGTACTTGATAACGGAAAATTTTTCAAAAAGATATTTAAAAAATAAAATAACTTTAATTTTTTAAATCTAAGTTTGAAATTAATTTTTTCAAAAAATATTTACAAAAACAACTTTTTTTAAAAAGTTAATTAAATAATGGATTGTTGGCTTTAAAACAGTAATAGCATGACACTATAAGTATTGCCGTTGATTTTTAATATTTTTTTCTTTTTTAAACCAATTTTTTAGGAAATTGCCCCTCCCGCCTAATTTTTTTTTGTCTGAGTTCAACTTACACGCACTTGCCTTTTGTTACAACTTTTGCAAAGCACCTTGTATTATAGCAGATTTTTTCAACACGGAATCCAAAAAACTTTTAAATTCCCCACAAATACCACTCTGACCATGAATAACTTTGGAAGAGTAGGTACATTAATTAGATAAGAACTACGGACCTTTTTTAAAGAACATCAAATCTTCTTTCAGATTCTACTTTGATCATTTATGTATGATACCCGTTTCTAAATTATAAAATAAAGAAGGAATCAAAAAAAAGTTCCCATACGATTTGTATGGAGAACAGAAAGTATCGATGAGCGACCATTAAATATTGACCTAAAGGGCTGAAATTTTGCCAGGAATATTATTTCATTAAAATTTAACTAAAAAGCTAGTGGCATTGAAAATCGAAGACATTGTCATTTTTTTGAATCAGTCTAATATCTACAATAGTAATATAATTAATATAATTTTTATCAAAATCGTTGGAGCCGTTTTTGAGATAAGTAAGATTTTCCTTAACGGTTTTATGGCAAGTACCGTTATTTTTTAACCTAAAAAAAAAAAATTCAATTTTCCCTCTGGAAGTTACAAAAAAACCTTAAGTTCAAAATTTGAAGAAAATCGCTTCAGTGGTTTAGACTGTAGGTTGAGGTACGAACAGACAGACAGACAGGCAGACAGAATTGTGCCACCCACTTTTTTCGTGTTCTCTATCATCGTAATGTCATGTTTGATTGTTGTCTCGAAAATTTTTTTTGCACAATCCAAACCTTGCCCTATAGTACCTATATCGCAAGTAAAAATGGGTTGTCTCTTAGGATGAAAAAAGGTTCAATCTTGACGCATCCGATTAGAATATTTATTTTTATGATTTAAGAAAAGAGGAACTTATTTTGACAAGTATTCACAGTCGTTCGTCAGGTGCTATGGGTTGGAGCGCTATAAGCTATGGGCATAGCCAAAGATGATAGACATTGTTCAACTTGTACTTTGAGTTTTACAAACAGATAAAACTCTTATCCACACATCCAGGGTAGCTAGAAGCTGGCTTCAGTCGAAAAACGTGGAACTTTTGTCATGGCCACCCTATTTACCAAACTCTAACATCATCGAAAGCTATATGATTCCATTTCAACGCGTCTTAAAGCCTTAATTCCAAGAAATAGTGGGCACTCTCATTATTTATTGACAAAAAAATCTAACCATTCCTATTACAGAATCCTCTGAATGAGCTGCGGAGGGAGTCAGATTCAATTATGACATTTCGCTCGTAGCAAAAATGTCAGAACTGAGTCTGATTCCTTCCGCAAAGCAATCATCGGATTCCGTGAAATCAAAAAAAAGTTAACATTTGAGTATTTTTGTTAATTTTTCAAAAGGTTCTTTAAGTGGCCTCAATCAAGTGACGCAATTGTTGTACCATTTACATTTTAGTATTAAGGCTTTTACTGTAGAAGATCCCACCATAGGAGGACCTACCCTCATAAAGGTACCAGATGAGCGGTATAAAGTTTTGTAGGCAGTGTCTAAAGAGAAAAGTCTAGAATCTATTATCCAAAAGAAAAATGATAGAAAGTCTGTCCACCTCGACTGCGCTGTCGTCCCACGGCGCCGTTGGATTCAAAGACTTTCCGGTCCGGAGCATTGGTGTCCATCCGCTCTAAGTGACCCCGCAATCTCAGTCGTTGGCTTTTCACTTTTGTGGTTAGGTCGGTGTCGCTGTACAGCCTTACAGTTCGTTGTTGTATCTTCTTCTCCATTCCCCATCTATGCAGACGGGACCAAAAATCACCCGGAGAATTTTCCTCTCAAAACAGCCTAACGCGTTCTCATCCACCGTTAACAGTGTCCATGCCTCTGCACCATACATCAGGACCGGGATGATAAGCGTCTTATACAGGGACAGTTTAGTTGCTGGAGAGAGGGCTTTGCTTCTCAATTGCCTTCTAAGCCCAAAAAAACAGCGATTAGCAAGAGTAATTTTTCGTTTGATATCAGCACTGCTATTACTCGCTGAGTTTATAGCGGATCCTAGGTAGACAAAGTCTCCGACCACCTCAAAATTATAGCTGTCTATAGTTAAATTCTGTCCGAGACGTCGATGTTGGAGGTCCTTTCTTGTTGACAACATATATTTCGTTTTGCTTTCATTCACCGTTAACTCCATCTTTTTGGCTTCTTTCTCATTACTCACGAAAGCACCACTGACATCTCGCTTAGTTCATCCGATTATGTCAATGTCGTCAGCTTTAGCGAGTAATTGGACGGACTTTTGAAAGGTTGTGCCTCTGGTGTTGACGTGAGAGTTCTGCACTATTTTTAAAGAACGACGTTGAAGAAGTCGCATGACAGCGCGTCGCCTTGCCGCCTTTTTTGACATCAAAGGTGTCGGTGAGGTCTTTGCCGACCTTGATGGAGTAGCGTGCATTCTCCATCGGCATCCTGCACAAACGGACGAGTTTGGCAGGGATGCCAAATCTAGACGTTGCTTGTTATAGCTCGTCTCTATAGATGCTGTCATACGCGGCCTTGAAATCGATGAAAAGGTGGTGGGTATCGATTTGCAACTCCTGGGTTTTTTTCCAAGATCTGCCGTAGTGCGAATATTTGGTCGATGGTGGATTTGGTAGTTGGTGCAGTCCAGAGAATTGCCTTTATTGAGTATCGCGCAAACTATGCTTAGGTTCCATTCATCGGGCATGCTCCGACCCAACCCTACCATATTTTGCACATGAACTGGTGCATACTCCTAATCAATTCATCACCAGCCGCTTTGAATAGGTCAGCCGCAAGGCCATCAGCTCCAGCAGCTTTATTGTTTACATAGATATAGCTATCTTCACTTCGTCGAGATCAAGTGGACGGAATTGTTGGCCTACGCCGTCTAGGTTGAATGGTGATCTACATGGTAGCGGAATTCGGCTCATCATCGCCGTTATACAATTTGAAGAAATGATTTTTCCATATCCCCAGCACCGACTGCGATTCTACCAAGATGTTCACCGAGCGGAGGCGGAGCGGAAGCTAAGCGGACACCGAGCGGATGCCTAGCGGACGCTGAGCTGAGGCGGAGCGGAGGCCGAGCGGAGGCCGAGCGGAGGCCGAGCGGAGGCCGAGCGGAGGCCGAGCGGAGGCCGAGCGGAGGCCGAGCAGACGCCGAGCGGAGGCGGAGTGGACACCAAGCGGAGGTGGAGCGGAGGAAAAGCGGACGCCAAGCGGATGCCGAGCGAAGAAGGAGCGGACGCCGAGCGGAAGCTGAGCGGATGCCTAGCGGACGCCGAGCGGAGGCAGAGCGGACACGGAGCTGATGCGGAGCGGACGCCGAGCAGGGGCGGAGCGGACGCCGAGCGGATGTCTAGCGGACGCCGAGCGGAGGCGGAGTGGACGCCGAGCGGAGGTGAAGCGGAAGCGGAGCGGAAGCGGAGCTGACGCCGAGCGGACGCCTAGCTGAGGCGGAGCGGAAGCGTAGCGGACGCCGAATGCAGGCGGAGCGGAAGCGTAGCGGACGCCGAATGCAGGCGGAGCAGAGGCGGAGCGCACGCCGAGCGGAAGCTGAACGGACGCCGAGCGGAAGCTGAGCGGACGCCGAGCGGAAGCTGAGCGGACGCCGAGCGGATGCCTAGCGGACGCCAAGCGGAAGCTGAGCGGATGCTGAGCAGACGCCAAGCGGATGCCTAGCGGACGCCGAGCGGATGCGGAGCGTATGCGGAGCGGACACCGAGCAGAGGCGGAGCGGACGCCGAGCAGAGGCGGAGCGGACGCCGAGCGGATGCCTAGCGGACGCCGAGCGGAGGCGGAGTGGACGCCGAGCGGATGCCTAGCGGACGCCGAGCGTAAGCCTAGTGGACGCCGAGCGGATACAGAGTGGACGCCGAGCGGAGGCGAACGCCGAACACAAGCGGAGCGGACGCCGAGCGGACGCTGAGCGGAGGTGAAGCGGAAGCGGAGCGGAGGCGGAGCTGACGCCGAGCGGATGCCAAGCTGAGGCGGAGCGGACGCCGAGCGGAGGCCGAGCGGAGGCGGAGCGAAAGCTAAACGGACGCCGAGCGGAAGCCTAGCGGACGCCGAATGCAGGCGGAGCAGAGGCGGAGCGGACGCCGAGCGGAAGCTGAGCGGACGCCAAGCGGGAGCTGAGCGGACGCCGAGCGGATGCCTAGCGGACGCCGAGCGGAAGCCTAGCGGACGCCCAATGCAGGCGGAGGCGGAGCGGACGCCGAGCGGACGCCGAGCGGATGCCTAGCGGATGCCTAGCGGACGCCGAGCGGAGGCGGAGTGGACAACGAGCGGATGCCTAGCAGAATACGAGCGGATGCGGAAAGGACGCCGAGCGGAGCACAGTGGGCCCAAATAATGTTTTGCGTCTCATAAATGTTTTTTCAAAATAGTTTTAAATGCTTGTATTTTTATGAGAATGTTTTAAAGGAATGTCTAATTTTTCACTACAATAAAAATTTTGTGTCT
This sequence comes from Dasysyrphus tricinctus, assembly GCA_963921185.1. Taxonomy (NCBI): domain Eukaryota; kingdom Metazoa; phylum Arthropoda; class Insecta; order Diptera; family Syrphidae; genus Dasysyrphus; species Dasysyrphus tricinctus. Next base: position 15,835,690 of record OY992533.1, on the reverse strand, counting down.
GAACTTAGCCATTACATATACAGTAGGGAGCACAAATGAGTACATGTTTTTAGTTCGCGCACTTATTGATGCATAAGAACAGAAATAATAAAGCAAATTGAAAAATTTTTGTTGCTCTGTATTTTATGTTCAATTCTCAAGAAAACGGTATATAATACATAACGGAAAGGAGCAAGTTCTAAGAAAAAAACAAATAAAACAAAAATAAGTCACATGTACTCAATATTGCACCAAGCGTTAATCAGCAAAAATATCGAAATTTGCTGTTAAATTTGCAAGTTTTTGGTTTGTTTATGACTTCCTTTATCTTTTGTAGTTTGAGATAATGTTTAATTGTGTTTGGTTAGAACTTTCACCAGCGTATTTTAATAAATGAAATATATAATTATAAAAATTTCATTGCTCTTTAAGATTATGAGGAAACTATCACGACAGTTTGAGGACAGTATTGTAGTCATGACAAAGAGTGGCTTCTCGACACAAATGATAGCTAATAAGCTTAAAAGACAGCAATCGGTAGTCATAAAAGTCCAGAAAAGGCGAGCCATTGTTCCTAGAGCACAAGTCAAAGGCCGCATAAAAATTTTGACGGATGCGGACGCACCTCGCAGGATATTAGAAATGAAAGGGAACAAGTGTTTAACACCAAATCATGCTTCTTTAGCAATGAATAAGCCTGTTAGCCGAGAAACTGCAAGAAGAACCCTCAACGACATTGGTTATATCTCAGCGGTTAAAAGAACAAAAGCCTGCATTGTCGGAAAAAATGCTAAGGTGTGGTTAAAGTTCGACAGAGAACACAGAAATTGGACATCTGACCACACTACACGTTTCCAATTACCTACTGTCCAATTTCTGTGATTTCTGACGAACTTTAACCACACCTTAGCATTTTTACTGACAATGCAGGCTTTTGTTTTTTTAACCGCTGAGATACAACCAATGTCGTTGAAGGTTCTTCTTGCAGTTCATTGGCTAACGGGCTTATTTATTGCTAAGGAAGCATGATTTGGTGTTAAACACTTGTTTCCTTTCATTTCTTATATCCTGCGAGGTGCGTCCGCATCCGTCAAAATTTTTATGCGGCCTTTGACTTGTGCTCTAGGAACAATGGCTCGCCTTTTCTGGACTTTTATGACTACCGATTGCTGTCTTTTAAGCTTATTAGCTATCATTTGTGTCGAGAAGCCACTCTTTGTCATGACTACAATACTGTCCTCAAACTGTCGTGATAGTTTCCTCATAATCTTAAAGAGCAATGAAATTTTTATAATTATATATTTCATTTATTAAAATACGCTGGTGAAAGTTCTAACCAAACACAATTAAACATTATCTCAAACTACAAAAGATAAAGGAAGTCATAAACAAACCAAAAACTTGCAAATTTAACAGCAAATTTCGATATTTTTGCTGATTAACGCTTGGTGCAATATTGAGTACATGTGACTTATTTTTGTTTTATTTGTTTTTTTCTTAGAACTTGCTCCTTTCTGTTATGTATTATATACCGTTTTCTTGAGAATTGAACATAAAATACAGAGCAAAAAAATTTTTTCAATTTGCTTTATTATTTCTGTTCTTATGCATCAATAAGTGCGCGAACTACAAACATGTACTCATTTGTGCTCCCTACTGTATATCACTATCCAAAGTATTCGCTAGAAATCTCACTGTCTGAACAACGATATGAAGTTACTAATTAAATACATTTTTTTAACAATTTGTTAATGGGATTACTCAAGTATTATACATCGTTGGAAAGCTTGCAATTAGGATTATACGAATTATTAAAAACATATTCAAAGATATTGATAAATAAAAAACAAAAATTTGAAATACCTGATTTTTGTTGGTATTTCTAATTTTGGATAGAGCTTTTAACCCCTTCCGCTGTCTTCCGCTGTTTTCTTTTTTAGTGTAAATGATTCCTAAGTACATAAAAATAAGAAGCCAAAAGAAAAAAATTCTGCCCCGCTTTGATCAAGAGCGATAAGCTTATCATAAGGTAGGTACAAAACAAAAAATGTCCAATAACACTGGTCAACAAAATTTAATTTTTTTTTTTTTTGTTACATAAACCAAAATATACTTTTCCGTAGGTTTTTGGTGTGCTGAACTCGAATCTGAAAACAGAAAAATTCTATCAGGCTATATTTTTGAGATATTCCCGTTATAAAATCGAAAAAAAAAACGTTTTTATGCTGTTTTCAAAGTTGTATTGTAACGTGAGGTAAAATGTTTCAAGAAAATTTTTAATATTTTCTTCTTTTAAGATCAGTTTAAATCTTTCCAATACCTGTTTTCTTCAGTTAATTGTAGGCCTTCTATTTATCACATAAATACAATGTAAATGACAATGGGCAAAAATTTATGGGAAATGGCCCATTTTTTAATACGATGTGTCATATATCGTTGAAAAGGTTATTGTGAGTACATCATTTCATTATAAGCTCTAATCCATGAGGTTCGTGAGGTCTTTAATTCGTGCCTCTGACAAAGGAGACTCGAACAAAAAGTTCTACAAGGCCAATAACGACGAAACATTAAACAAGCACCTATAGCTTCTATTCTTGAACAAAAATACCAGTGATAATGTCTCATCATTATTGGCCTTGCAGAACGTTTTTTTGTTATTTTGTTTGTCAAAGGCACAAAAAAAAGACCTCAGAGAAAGTTTTTTTTTTCAATAACTTATTTTTAAGACTTAACCTTTTGACCTTAACTTTTTGGTCTTAAATCACTTTTTGATTCCGATTTAAACATAGCAAAGTTTTAAATAATTTGTTTGTGAAAAAATTATCTTTCACTTGGGATCTTTAAAGTTTAAAGTATTAACAATTATTTTTTTTTATGCGCATGGAGCAACTATGTATATAAATAAATAATTTTTGAAAAGGACACGTTTTTAAGCTTTGATCGCCTATTGCTTGATGAATTTCAATCCGGCTATTAAAAGCAGCTATATGTAAATAGGAATCGATCAGATCTTTAAAAAAATACACATTTTATGTTAGAAAGATATATGACAGTGTTTTAAAAAAAAGCAATTATTTTTTGCAGATTTCTCAAAAATCAGGAAAGAAGGTAGGTATTCAAATAAGTTCCGGAGGAGAAGATTAGTTATTTCAGATGCTGTAATGAGTTTTTTATGGAAAAATTATTTTGATGTGTAAAACTGCCTTAAATATAGCGAAAAAACTATCTATTCGTTTTTTATTTTAAAATATCTCGAAAGCTTGATGTGATGGAGCAATTCTGAGGTTTTATTCGAACTCCGGGCATCAATAAAAATTCGGAAGACTACAGTGCAATTTCTGTGACAAAAATTGTATTGACTAGTGTTATTTTTAAGAAAAAAAAAATAATTTTATATGATACTCAACATGCTGGAAATTCATGTTATATCGATTATTTGTTACATTCTTAACTTTGAATAATTTTTAAATATTAATAAAATAAATTCACACTTAAGAAATTTGAATTAGTTGATAGGCAGTACATTCAAAATGATGTGTGCAAAATTTCACCCAATTATTTTAAGAAACAAGTAAGTTACAGATTTATGAGACGCAAAACATCATTTGGGCCCACTGTGCGGAGGCGGAGCGGACGCCGAGCGGAAGCGGAGCGGACCAGAAAATGCCTAAAAACCGAAAATACTACTAAATTCCCAAATGCGTTCTGAGAGAATGGTCACACTGACCATTTTTCAATATTTTTGGTACAACTCAAAGACTAAGTCGAGTTTGACGATTTTACATCTAAAGCTTTTTGTTCAAAATTAAGTTTTCTTTTGATATGGATAGTTCATAATAATAATAAATAAAAATAAAAATAATACTATTTTAACTGGAAAGCTTAGATATTTGAGAAATTAAAATTTTAGCTTTGATGTTTTTTGATGCATAAATGTAAAAATACGAGACAAAAATATCAAAAATGCCAAAAAATGGGTTACACCACTTTTGCACTCACGGCCTCATATATGGCTATCTTGCCACATAAATAAGTTCCACAAGTGACATATAACTATGGTTCATATGAAAGAATATGTGTATATGATACCATAGAGGTACTTTGTACATATTCTTTCAAAAAAATAGATCTATCACACTGATATGTCACTTGTGGACCGTATTTATATGGCAAGTTGCCATATTTATATGATAATGTAATGTGGCCAGTGTGACCATTTTCTCAGGCACGCATGGTGGAATTTAGTAGCATTTTTGATTTTAAACATGCTTATTTGCCAAACAAACATATTCAATATTAAAAACCCTTGCACGTTATTGTTCCTTCTTAAAAGGACTATTCAATAGGCTATTATAGCAGCTAAATGCAGCAACCAAAAGCACAAATACAACCAAACCCAAACTTCAGAATCAAAAAAGTGTTGCATCTCGTTCGTTTGGCATTCTGGATCGGAGTTCCGGAGGCTTCTTACGGATTACCAAATAAAAACGCTATTAGTCTAATAACCGACAGCAAATTTTGGGAGTGGATGTATATGTAACCTAAATCTGAGTATGAGGGTTTTTAGGTATAAGTATGTAGGTGTGGTGGAGTGGCGGGGAGGTTAAAAGGATCCTTTTGGAACTTTAAAACAAAACAAAAAATCAACAAAATAAAGTCTCCAAAAAGAGCCTGATAAAATTTGGTCAATAAGCTAAAATCATTGCTTCTTTTGATCGGATCATCAACATAAAAGTCTTTACACTTAGGAAAAATAACAGAGCATGACCATAACATATACATTAGGGTGGTCCTCAAATTGGACATTGTCTTGGATAGCCCTCATTCGATTCAAAACATTGAAAAACAATTTCACAAATTTTTTCAAATTTGTATTTCACCCCCCTGGTCTACCTTTTTTCACTTCAAGGTATAAATATTGGAGTTAGTGTGATTCTTATAACACGCGAAACAAAAATCAGAACTTATAGACTAGATTCAGACGAAAAAAAATCGTATTGGAGGGGGAGTCTATTTCCCCCCGTTGAGGCGGGAGGGGTAATTTTCTAAAAATTTGACCCAAAATAGAAAAAAAATATTAAAAAACAACGGGACCACTTACAATGGCATGCTATAGCTTTTATTTTAAGCTATGAATCCAGTCTCTAGTATGTTTTTTGAATCAAGTTTTTATTGTTAATAGTTTCTGAAAAAAATAATTTTCAAACTCAAAAATAAAAATAAAAATAATATTTTTTTTCGTTTGAAAATTATTTTTTTCAGAAACTATTAACAATGAAAACTTGATTTAAAAAACATATTAAAGACTGGATCCATGGCTTTAAAAAAGGCTATAGCATGCCATTGTAAGTGGTCCCGTTGTTTTTAAATAATTTTTTTTCTATTTTGGGTCAAATTTTTAGAAAATTTCCCCTCCCGCCTGAACAGGGGGAAATAGGCCCCCCATCCAGTATGATTTTTTTTTCTATAAGTTCTGATTTTTTTTTTCGCGTGATATAAGAATAACCCTAACTCCATTGCTTGCACCTTGAAGTGAAAAAAGGGAGACCAGGGGGGTGAAATAAAAATCTGAAAAAATTAGGAAATTTTGTTTTCTCTATTTAGAGTAATTTAATGCCTATCCAAGTTGGAATTTCAAAAAAACCCAATATAAGGACCACCCTAATATACATAGATAGGACATCAAGCTGGTTTTAGACTCCCACCCCTGCCAAAGGCTGAGAAAAAACCTGCCAGACTTTGATATTCAGTATCACGATACCTCATCACGAACGATGGTAATACATCCACTTCCAAAATTTGCTGTCGGTTCTTGTACTATATTTATAATTAATTTGTTCAAGTAATTTACACAACCAGTATGATGCTATTTACATCTCCCACTAATTTGTTTGTGAATATTTTCATTGGAAATAAAATGCATACTGGATCGCACGTACTTGCTCTTACAGTTCAAGTTCCTTGTACCTTAAGAGCTTTAGAAATGCAAGTAATTATAGAAAAATGTTACGTTCTTTCATTGCGTAAACAACTCGGAAAATAGCTTAGACAGTTAGAACTATAATAGTCGAAGAAATCATATGATACCCCACAATTGCGATTCGGTACTTCTCATCTAGTCTTCTGCCGTCAGAAGTGGAGAGCGTTCATCGACCGCTCCTACGTACATAAGTGGTTCGACAGCTAGCTGGAAAACCCAAAACGGTGTAATCAAACTAAAAATAATTTAACGTTTTATGCATGTTTTTCAACTTTTTTTTTCCGGCCTAGCGGACGCCGAGTGGAGGCCGAGCGGATGCCTAGCAGACGGCGAGCGGAAGCTGAGCGGAAGCCGAGCGGATGCTTAGCGGATGCCGAGCGGATGCCTAGCGGACGCCGAGCAGAGGCGGAGCGGGAGCTGAGCGGACGCCCAGCGGAAGCGGAGCGGGAGCTGAGCGGACGCCGAGCGGAGTTAGCAGACGCCGAGCAGAGTTAGCGGACGCCGAGCGGATGCCTAGCGGACGCCGAGCGGACGCCGAGGCAGAGCGGATGTTGAGCGGAGGCCGAGCAGACGCCAAGCGGACACTGAGCGGACGCTGAGCGGAAGCGGAGCGGATGCCTAGCGGACGCCAAGCGGAGGCGGAACGGACGCCGAGCGGAGGCGGAGCGGACGCCGAGCAGAGGCGGAGCGGACGCCGAGCGGAGGCGGAGCGGACGCCTAGCGGAAGCTGAGCGCACGCCAAGAAGATGCCTAGCGGACGCCGAGCGGAGGCCGAGCGGATGCCTAGCGGACACCGAGCGTAGGCGGAGCGAAAGCTGAGCGGACGCCGAGCGGATTCCTAGCGGACGCCGAGCGGAGGCAGAGCGGATGCCGAGCGGATGCGGAGCGGGCGCCGAGCAGAGGCGGAGCGGACGCCGAGCGGAAGCTGAGCGGACGCCGAGAAGATGCCTAGCGGACGCTGAGCGGAGGCGGAGCGGAAGCTGAGCGGACGCCGAGCGGATGCCTAGCGGACGCCAAGCGGAGGCGGAGCGGACGTTGAGCGGAGGCCGAGCGGATGCCTAGCGGACGCCGATCGGAGGCGGAGCAAAAGCTGAGCGGACGCCGAGCGAAGGCCGAGCGGACACCGAGCGAACGCCGAGCGGACGCCGAGCGGAGGCGGAGCGGATTCCTAGCGGACGCCGAGCACAGGCGGAGCGGAAGCTGAGCGGACGCCGAGCGGATGGCTAGCGGACGCCGAGCGGAGGCGGAACGGACGCCAAGCGGACGCTGAGCGGACGCCGAGCGAACGCCGAGCGAACGCCGAGCGGACGCCAGCGGATGCCAAGCGGAATCGGGGCGAATGCCTAGCGGACGCCAAGCAGAGGTGGAGCGGAAGCTGAGCGGACGCCAAGCGGATGCCTAGCGGGCGCCGAGCGGAGGCGGATCAGGGGGGTCGCTGAGCGGAGGCCGAGCGGACGCTGAGCGGACACCGAGCGAACGCCGAGCAGACGCCACACAGTGGTCTCAAAAGCGAATCTAGCGGGTCAAAAGTCCAAAAAATATGCATTTTATATCAGGGCAGGTAGTACATAGGTTGATTGTACACATGTCAGAGACAATGTATAGAGTCAAATTAACTGACAGAAGACTTTAGTTTTCAAGCAATAATACCGTTAATTGCAGACACATCATTCAGTCATAGTTCGGTCAATATTTAATGATGGTAGAACTTTGTTTACCTCTTATTTGTTTGAAAAGTCATGAACTTTTTTGTTATTATTTCCAAATGTACTATATTTAAGAAGGTTAGTAATTTTGTTTATTTATGATTTATGGAGTTTTAACTAAACGAACCATGGCATTTACTTTATTAGTAAGAAAAAATTGATAAAGCATTTATTCTGTAGGCTGCAACTTTGTCTGTACAAACCTGTACAAAAAGATTGAACTTAAACTAAGTTCCTGGATTAATATATATAACATATTTTAATATTTCATCTGCCGGTTTTTGCCCGTTTTCGAAAAAGTATAACATAACATCTTACAGGTTATTTGACGACAGTGGTCCAAATTCTACGGCTAAAAGTGAAAAACTTTCAGTGGAAAATATCTCAGAGGTCAACATAATATTAGCTAATATAGTTTTACCTATGTTCCAACCATAATTTAGTCCAAAAACTGGCATTGAGACATCATTTCATCATTATTTCTGTCTTTCTTGTATTTTAAAAATATTTAATTGTTCACATAACCATGAAAAAACGATTCTCTCTATTTGGCACCTGCTAGGCTATTTAGGTGTTTAAATAAGATACGGACACACACACCACTCGTTTACAAAGATTTGGATTTTTGACACGCTAGATTTGCTTTTCAGCCCACTGTGCGCCGAGCGGAGGCGGAGCGGAAGCTGAGCGGACGCCGAGCGGATGCCTAGCGGACGCGCGGACGCCAAGCGGACGCTGAGCTGAGGCCGAGCGGACTCCGAGCGGATACCTAGCGGACGCAGAGCGGAGGCCGAGCGGAGGCGGAGCGGACGCTGAGCGGATGCCGAGCGGAGGCCGAGCGGAGGCCGAGTGGACGCTGAGCAGACATAAAATGCATCAACAATTATGTTTGTATATATATTTTACTGCCGTACTGCTGTGTACTGCTATTTTTTTCCTCGAAGTACTGCTTTCTGAAAAAGTGAAACGACAGCCCTGGTTTCAAATCGATCTATGTACATATGTAGCAGTAGTTGTATGCAACTTCAAAGCAAATAAAATGCACGACTGGATCGCACGTACTTGCTCTTATGTTCAAGTTGCTTGGAACTTAAAAACTTTTAAAACATGCAAGTCATTACAGAAAAATTATATAAAAAATATAAAAAAAGAATATGGAAAAACATATAAAAAGCATTTAAATCGTTTTTAAATTGTATAAGGGTGTTTCCATCGTTACGGGTGTGACAGTGAGACTCCATATTTTATTAATTATTCACATACTAATCCCAATTTATAAATTAAAACTTAACTAATCTATAGGACACCTGAAGTCTGTTAAATAAAGTAGTATAATGAAGTATAAAAAATTAGTGGTTCAGTCAAAGGATCCCATTTAATTGCGTTAAGGGTGTGACCTTAGAAAACTGTGATTTGTGATCAAGATATCTAATTTTAATGTGCTGTAAAATATTGCATGAAAAGTATGTATCATTCTTTTGCAAATATAAAGTTCGATAGTTGTTCTTCAGTTTCAGTTAGAAATGAGAAGTAAAACTATGAAAAACAATACAAAATTTTAATTTCAAAACTTTACGGATGTGACAGGTTCCGGGTGTGACCGAGTATGATTTGTATGCATGAAAACAATATAATAAATGATATCTTAACGGAAAATTGATGTCATAGATGTATGTATAATCATTTCTCACATGACGTGAGAAACAATTTCTCTAGAAAAATTAAATTTTTCTCACTGAAAAGTTAATAAATTTCTCACTGCAATGAGATTTTTTCCATTTCCTTTTAAAGTATGGAAAACTTTCACATAAAGTAGATTTTCTTAAAATTATACCCCTTCGTCATGAGTTTCAATTCTAGAAGCAACAAAACTAAAAATGATCTGAAAAACAACGAGAATATGTTTTGGAATGCCAACTTGTTAAGGGTGCGACATAGAATTAAAATTTTTAATACGGGCTCAATATTAATTTCAAATTCTTGAAATTTCGTCAGACAGTAGATCATAGTATTTTCCTTTTTTTAACTATCAGGTTTGATACAAATTTTTATCTTCTAGTAACGAAACATAGTTATTTTTGTTACTGGTGTGACACTAACCCTTTTATGAATCAACTGCCCAAAAATTCAGTTTGCATTTACTATTGAATAATTAAATGACACGAAAACGTAATTAGAGTTCTGATAAGAGAAAATAAACACCGGTTCTCAAATTCAGAAACAGTTAATTATTGAAAACATGGTTTTGAGCTTCTTTTAACAAAAAGTGACTTTGGAGACCTATTCTGCTAAGTGGTTCGAATTGCGAAATAAGCGACGATAAAAAAAATGATAGTTTCACTTTTAAAATGAATCACACCATTTTTAAATCGTCTAGCGGTACCTTTCTCAATTACAAGTCATATTTTGTAATTTTTCGTAAAGGGTCTTTTTTATGGACCCATAAACAACTAGTAAAATAGCTTAGGTCTTAAAACCAAGTATGCCATTTTATTACTTGAAAAAAATAGAAAATATGCAAAAAAAAAAATAAAATCGTTGGACCGGTTTTCTTAAAAAATAAGGTCTGATCCTTTACTTTGGGTTTCTGTGATTTTTAGTCCAAACTTGTGTCAAAATATTTTTTTTATATGAACTTTGACACAACTTTGGACTGAAATGCACAGAAATGCACAGAAAATCACAGAAATTCAAAGTAAAGGAACAGACTTATAATGTTTCATATATAAAATTTTGTTATATTTTTAAAACAAAATTTAGGGATGCCAGTTTTGAGTATTTATTAATATATATTTACGAAACTATTTTCAAAAAAATTCATCAACCCGTTTTCAAAATATTGAATTTTCAAAAAAAATTTAATATTTTTTAAAAAATCCAAAATTTACTGTTTTCAGAATTTTGATATGCAATATTATTGACATTAAGAAGGAGCTTTAGTATAAAAAAAAGATTGAAATTGGTTGAGCCGTTAAAGAGAAAATAGAAAATCAAAAAAACCGTTATATGGCAGGTACCGTTAATAAGTTTTTGGAATTTTTTTTGTATACCAAAAAGTACACCATACATATATACAATAACACACTGATACTCGTTCGAGCCGTTTTCGAGATAAATAACTGTGGTGTTTGGTAGAAACATGATAACTCCATTTTAAAATTTGCGTCCTTTCGGCCACTTTACATTGAGCTACAGCCCTAACGGGTGAACCGATTTCTTTCAATTTTGAAACATAATTTTTCAAAGGTTATGTCCATAACTATTTCAAATTTGAAGAAAATCGGTAAACCGGTTTAGGCTCTAGCTCAATGTAAAGTGGGCGTAAAGACGCACATTTTAAAATGGAGTTATCATGTTTCTACCAAACACCACAGATAAGCTCTTTCTTTACGGTTGTATGGCAAGTACCGTTATTTTTGGAGCTAAAAAAAAAATTCTTCCCCCGTGGAGTTACAAAAAAACTTTAAGTTCAAAATTTGAAGAAAATCACTTCAGTGGTTAAAGGCTGTAGTTGAGGTACAACCAGACAGACAGAATTGTGTCACCCCCCTTTTTTGGTGTATCGTAATGTCATGTTTGATTGTAATTTCAAACTTTTTTTTTAAGGAATCCAAAACTTGCCATATATTTTCTATATCGGTAAAAACTGAGGTTACAAGATCGTGCTTATGCTGCTGATAACATTGGGCCTCATCGGGAATATCGAGTGGATTTTTGATTACCTTGAAACATTTTGTTTTTCGAAATTTTGTCACGAATCTCTCTAGGAATAAATTTCTTCCGAACAAAATATCTGTATGAGTTTTGTTTCATTTTCACTGTTTCTCAACTAATTTTATCGATGCGATAGTTACAGAACATGGTTCCTGTGAAATGACATCAAAATTCCCCTGAAAAATGTATTCCCGATACATTGGAATATCTATCATTCACGTTCCCAATTTTTGAGGGTGGGAAACATTCCTAGGGAACTTCTATTTGCGATAGCCCTCATTATTGGAATGTCATTGGCGCGTTTGCAAATAGACAAAACCAAGTATTTGATATAATCAAGAAAGGACGCTCAATATTTGCAAACTAGTAAGAAAAATTTCACAATGTTTAAGGGCTCTTTAATTTCAGAAAATTAAAACAATTACCTACAAGATGAAAGATTCCAAAATTTTTGGGCCGAGAAGGCATCTTAGCAGTCAAGCACCCTCACAAAGAACCAAAAGATGAACCAAGGATGTTTCCAAGATCGATCAAGAATGTTTTGAGGAAAGATTTGCCTTTATTTTCGCCTTTTTATCTATCTACAGTGTGTAAAAAAGAAGATTGAACGACAGCCTATGGGCTATAAAGCGAAGTCAACCTCGTCAAAAAGCTGACATAGCTAGACATAGTTGAACATACGAACAGCAATGCAAAAGCCCGATTAGTCCCTCTTATTAACAGAGGAACAGAGGAAGGCACCAACTTAGGTGTCGGGTATAAGTGGATAACCCTTCATTATTTATCTAAAGTGCCTAACCACGAACTAAACTGCTTTAATGTTGGTTGGAGATATAATCAACCCTATCTTTCGCTTTGAATTTATAGCCAGTGGGCGGTTTATAAGATCAGTTTTGACTTACAGTAATCGAATATGAAGAAAATTTGAAAAGAAATTCTTTTAACTTGAGTTTTGACTTACATCAATTTGCTGCAAGACTTCAATTGCTTCAATTGGTCGTGCGGAAGTTCTCAAAACCCCTCAAAATGACATTTTCTCTGAAGAAGAGTGAAAATAGGTGTGTTCCTTGCCGACTTTCAAACAGTTTGCCGCCAGATTTAGTCCGAAGTCGTTCCACACTTGAAAAATTGTACTGGTCCGCACCAAATCTGGCGGTCTGAAACTGTTTGAAACTGTTTGGGACTAAACCAAGGAACAGGGTTAATGCTTCTGGATGGAAACCAGGGTGGAATCGGCTAAGGTGATTTGTGATAGTTGACAGTCACATTACCATAGTTTTGCTATGTGTTGTGACTGTCAAATATCACAAATCACCTTAACCGATTCCACCCCAGAATGTTTTTGGACAGCCTGAAAACACTGGCAGAGTTCAGCATGAAACCGACCTTGATAATGAGGTTAAATTAAAAACCTAACTAAGACAATAAACTTTGATTCTCATCAAATACTTTGTATGAAGAAAGTTTTGGAATCAAACAAAAAAATGACAAAAAAGGCAAACATAAGTGAAGTAAAATTTAGACATAATAGTAAAAACTCACCACAATAATATTCTTGGTCTTAAACGGTTCAAATCTGTGAAGGTAAACATACTTTATTAAGTTGATTTAATAAAAATATTTTGTTATTACAATTTACCATGTTGATTTTGTTTTAAGCTCCAGATTTGGTACAAAAACACTCAAATTTCTCACCCGCGACGCGACCGGAATTTTGACGATTTTAATTTACACAAACACATTTATGTATGTACATTATTTTTATTTTTGAAATAAGCAAATAGCGTATAGCTGGTTGCTAACGGGCAATTTTAATTGAACAAAATATAAAAATTAAAAACTATAATAAACAAAATAAATTTAGGAAATTAAAAAATTGCATTTCGTTAAAAAGTGCATTGGCACCTAGTCGGCCATTGTGATTTGTGACTCGTCAGAACTATTTTACCGTTATTGCAGTGCTGCCAATTTTATTAAAATAAATAGGCCAGTTCGGTTAAGTGAGATCTCAGTCAAGCCTGATTCACAATGCGATGAGGAAACGAGACGTGAGCGTGACGAGATCCCGTCGTTGCTGTCAAACGAATTTCAAACAATGTCCCTGATCACACGTGTAGAAATTCAAGCATTTTCTGCGATTTTTGATGGTTAGCGGGGTAACTTGCAGAAGAGGGAGGGATGAAATATTTTAAAATATTTGAAAATATTCGGTGTAGAAAAATGACGTTCTCTTTTGTGTCGCTTTTCCTATCCAATCCATAACCAATCAAATCGTGTTTTTCATTATGAAAATACAAAAAACACAAAGAGGAGAACCAAATCTGCAGAATAATTTTCTTCACATCTGAACACTTTCGTTTTTCATGTGTAATGGGAGGGTATACACAATGAAGCGTTTCTCGTCGTCACGTCACGTCAAGGATTCGAAAAATTGAATAAAGACGCGACGAGACGACAATTTTCGTTTTTGACGAGTAATTTACATAATGGAAGTATTTTTTTTAAAGAAAAAATATGATAACTTGAAATTAAAAGATAAAGTAATTGATGATCTGTTGTTTTTAATACTTTTTGTTTAAGCCTAGTACGCAGATCGAGCTAAAATTTCGCTCCCATACAAAATTCTCTCCAAAATTTAGCCAAGCATTTTAACCGAGAGGTACGCAGCTCCAGCTAAAAAATCAAATTTTCGTTTCTTACTGTACAGCTTTTATCTGTCAAAATTTAGCGCGTGAAATATTTGTTCGGCACATTAAAGGCTCCCCCAAACCAACGCGAATCATTCGCCCTCGACGCGAAATCATTCACAATAACATAAAATATGAAAGATACACAATGCTAAACAACAACAAAAAAATGTCTTTTCGAATGATTCGCTACGAAATCGCGTTGGTTTGGGAGAGCCTTAATTCTCGAGCTAAATTGTGACAGGTTGTTTTATTTGTTTGATTTGTGTGAATTTTACTTTGTGAAAATCAAAATTGAGAACGAGAAATATTCAAGCACAAACGATTTATCAATGCCAAAGGGAAAAATCTATTTTGTTTGATTGGATTCACTTGAAATATTGAAATAAAATTCTATGAAATTATTGAATAAAATTTTTTTTAGAGAACAGCTGTTTTCTGTGATGTAATCTCCACAAAAATGTTATGTCAAAATTTAGCTTGGATATTAGCTGGTGTTTGGAGAGAAATGTGGGAGCAAAATTTTAGCTCGATCTGCGTACTAGGCTTTAATTTGTATAAATTTTTTTTACAGAAAACAGTTCTCGTTACTAAAAATCTCGCCGCATTGTGAATTGGGGAACGATTTCATAACTAGAAAAAGATGATAGGGAATCACGTCACGCTGTCGTCTCGTTTTCTCGTCGCATTGTGCATCAGGCTTCATTTCAGAAACCTGAACGGAACCCGATCCCCGTATTTCGCTAATGCGAAACGAAAAACCCCATACAAAAATAACAATGAAATCATAAAGGGAAAATTTAGTTCTTAATTGTAGCAGATTATTTTTGGAGAAGTGTACACTTTTTTTCACACACAAGGCGTGTTTTTTATCATCGGGATCTGGATCTGGATTAATTTTTACACGTAACCCTGAGGCCACACGAGCAAGTACTTGCAAGCAAGTTGGCTACATATACACTGCCTGTCAAATTCGTAATTTGCATTTCAATTGCTTGTCTCCCAACTTCCTTCTCAACTTGCTGGCTTACTTGCATGCCAGTTGATAAGCAAGTTGCTTGGGTTTGTTTGTGTTAGTAAACAAATGTGTATTTGCAACTTGCTTGCAAGTACTTGCTCGTGTGGCGTTGGTGTAAAACAAAAACAAAATAATGGGAAATTTTCAAAATTGTTTTTGTAAAGGCCTAACTACATTCAATTCACTTTTGTACAAAAGTGAAAAAAAATTTTGTCTTTTTTCAATAAACTACTCAATCCTATCTTTTATCTCAAGTTTTGCAAAAGTAAAAGTTGGAGCGTTCCTAACTTTTACTTTTGTAGAAAAGTGAAACACTACCATTGTATATCCAATCTATATAGTATTCTCATGAAACACGATTTTATAGGTAGACATTTGGTCGATAGGTTCGCTGTGATCGCCTTACCGAGATCCCTTAACAAAAATTAGTATTACATTTGGACGCATAGATGGCCACGAGCTTTTTTTCTTCATGAGAATACTATGTGTCCACATTGGGTATGAAAAAGTGGATTTTTAATGACTTTTCAGTATTCACATCTCACTTCAATGAAGGAGTGGGAGAGAGATATGAATACTGAAAAGTCATTAAAAATCCACTTTTTCATACCCAATGTGGACACCGTCTACAAGTGTAAAACTATAAATATATGCTATCGATAACTTCTTGCGGAATATGAAATTTGAGTAGAGCTGAACGCATTCAAACACGGGAAAGGCTAGTTCAGCAACTATTAAGTGCCTTTCACATGAGCTGCGAACTGCAAATGCGAATAAATTTGTTTAGGCAATTCCAAGCGCATATATCAACAAATTGCCATTTATTGTTTGCGAAAAATTGACATTTGTGTTTTTTCGTGTTTATTTTTGTTGTTTCTTTCATTACATTTGCATTTGTTTAAATTTTTTGAATTTTTGCAACTGTCAATGAATATTTTCCGCTTCGTTTTCGTAAGCATTTCGTTGTCTTGTTGGAGACCGACTCAAAATTTCGTTTCGCATCAGCATAGCGTACTAGGGTTAAGCCTTTACTTTTATAAAACTTGAGATAAAAGATAGGATTGCGAGGCCCATTTGCTGATACGAAACTTAAAAATTTAAGTAGAACATAAGCGGTTATGTGACACTTTACGGAGAGGAAAAAAGTAGAACATAAGCATTTTAGTAGAACATAAATGCTTATGTTTAAGTAGAAGCAGTTTTAGGAGTAGTTTATTGAAAAAAGACAAAACATTTTTTCACTTTTGTACAAAAGTGAGTTGAATGTAGTTAGACCTAACTTCAAAATAAAAATGTACTCACCTCAAGGCATTATTTTTGCATGCAAATGGTTTTTGCATCCAAAAAAAAAACAGCTGATGACCGCTGACACAACAACAACTCAAGTTATCTCGAAATTTGTGGGATATCTAGATAACATAGCGAATAAACATCGGAACGCGGGGAATGCCCTGCGTGTTGCGTTTGTGTTGCATAAACTTTCATTTTACAAAGGGTTAAGACACAAACCAATCCCGAGAGCTTTTGCTTAGCACTCGAACACAGCCAAAATGGCTGCTTTTAAAAATAACCCCTTTCGCACATGGAAACCTTTTTAGTAGCAAGAGGAGAGTAAACAAAATTACATCGGCCAATGATTTGAAGAAATTTTTTGACATTACTCCAATAGACTCTAGGAAAGTACAAAAAGCTTTGGCGATTTTTATTGAAATTTGCTGAAAATATGAACATATAGGGCAGGACAGCCAACAACGGGGCACCTCCGACCAGGGTTACTTTTGGGACACGTCAGTGTCAATTTGATACCTTTTCGTACCCACGGACACCAGGACCCATGTTCTGTAACTATCGCATCGATAAAATTGGTCGAGAAACGGCGGAAATTGAAACAAATTGTATGAGCTTTGTTTCATTTAGGCCTATTCTGCCACATCTGTTATTCTGCTATGAATTTTCTGTTATCAACTATAAAAGATATTCACCATAAAAGATCTTTTATAATTGGTATTCAGGAGTTCGATCTTTTATAAATTTCTGTTATGAAACTTCGAAAACTGAATCTGTTACCAAACAGACCTAAAATCTGTTGTCATAATCAGCTGATCTGTTATGAATAAAAATGTCGTCTGACAAGAAATAACAAAATGGGACATTTATTTACATTTGCTTTTTATTTTTTAACTTGTTGTCTGTATTTGAAACGGAATTGTTTTATTTGTGGTGCGCGTAAATTTTACAATTTGTAAATAAGATTTTGAGTGACTAGAAGAGCAAGTGCCTACTTTTTTTTCAACTATAATTCCATCCAGTGTTCTGTTTCCGTCTTTAAAAATGTTTTTGTTTTTATTTTCTTGTTTGCTTGAATTATATGTATCTACCTATTTCAATTTATATAATAAAAATGATTCGTCTGAAAATACTAAAATGTTTTATTTATTTTTTTCTAAGGATATAACATGTGTATTTGAAACCAAATTGTCGTATTTGTGGCTCGCAATTAGCTTATGAAAATGCTTTTTTTAAATTTATCCAATTCGAGAAGCTACATCGACATAATGTACATCGGGAATATCAAAGGGATTACTTTTTTATCTTGGTTCCATCAAGTGTTCCTGTGTTTTCATAAACAAAAATAATTGTGGTTCAATTTTTGTATTTGATTTATAATATCAATACATACATACATATCTAGGTATTTTAATATATTTTCTTACATTTCTCATCTTTTAAAAACAATTTGTTGATGAAATAAAAGATTAATTATACATTTTTACTTTATATTCCTGCGTACTGTTGAAATCTTTTATGATAAAAGTCAGAAAAGTTTGTCTTTTATTCTTTTATGATTCATAACAGATTTTATAGCAGATCTTGGCATGCTGAATACCAAAAATGCGATTTTGTTCTGAGTTCGAAAGTTTGGCAGATCATAACAGATTTTTTAGCAGATTTAATAACAGATTAAGCATGCCGAATACCAAAATTATAATTCATAAAAGATTTTTTGACAGCTTAAACTTTTGTATGGAAATTCATAGCAGAATAACAGAATAGCAGAATAAAAGATTCCGCCGAATAGGCCCAATTATTCAATGTTTCTCGACTTATTTTATCGATGCGATAGTTACAGAACATGGGTCCAGGGGCCTAATTCCGCAGGAGTGAGTTTTTTCTGTGTACACAGAAATTCGTGTACACATCGATTTTTGCGGTATTCATACAACAGCGTAAAGTCGTCGTAAACTTTTAAATTTCGTAATTCTGTCACAATTTGTGTGGGAAGCTTACAACTTTACTACGATTACGACGACTTTACGCTGTTGCATGAATAATTGAATACCCTTATTGTTTCGAGAAAATCGTCCTCAAAGTTTTGAAAAACTGTTTTTGTAAAAAGTTACGTATCAGTTAAGTTTTGATGTAATCTGATAAAGAACCATCTATAAGCTATGAACCTATTAAAAAAAATTGTTAATTTAATGACTTTAAAGTGTTTTACAAGCATTTTAATATCATGAAATTGAATATTATTCGGAAAAAGGTTCTATGTTTAACATAGAACCTTATAGTACTGAAGAAATTATTTGAAATAAATAGTTTTTGTATGGACATAGGACTTTTTGCTACTCAGTACTCAAAAAGGTATTCAATGCAAAAAGGTTCCGCGTAGAGCGATTTGGTGCAATTAAGTTCTATGTAACTTTATATGCGTTGAATGTTTGTATTATAAAAATTACGAAAAGTTTGTAAAACGTTCTATGTTGAACATAGAACCTTATAGCATTTATTATTTGCGGTATTTCGATGTCTTTTTTAACTGTAGCGTTGTCAGACATTTTTTTAATTTTTCTTTTCGATCCTATCTGAAAGCTGCTAAAATTAGTGTAACATACATTTGTAACAACTTTCACTTCGATTTGTTTTCAGACAAAATATGAATTTTCATTGAATTCAAGTTCTGTCTTATTTTACTCAGCTATTGTCGGAGGCGCCCCAGCTCTATCGGAGGTACCCCCTGTTGTGGCATACAACACTTTTCTACATTAAAAAAAAAAAATAAAAAAAATCGTATACTTTCGCATTTTTTTTACCATAAAAGTCAGCAAATTTCTAGGAACTTGCCTCCTTGGGTGTTAGTGGGCACAGATTTTTGGAGGATTTACATGTTGTACATTTATTTGATTTCCGCCAAAAAAGGGGATGTAAAATGCCAAATTTTCATTTGTTGGATAAAGAGAGAGAAGACCAAAATGCAGATTACAGGAAGTGCAAGTGCCATAGTCAAGAGATGAAGACGAACTTGTCATGCATTCATATTAAATAAAATAGACTATGAACAGTAGTAAAACAAATGGAAATAAACAGTCTATAGTTCATTTTCTCTCAGACCAACTCCTTGTCCAGGTTCTTCGTCACAAATTTCAACTAACTCCACTCCCCGATGGCTATCCAGTCAAGCACATTTCAAGTCGAGGCATATTTACAAAGAAACGAGTCGAGTCGAAGTTTTTGCTGAAAATCCAAACTTGAGTATTTGGTTTGTAGATCCTGTATTTTTTTTAAATTGCAATTCTAAATGAGTACCAGATCATAAAGTAAAAAACGGATAATCGATTGCTTAATATAGGTAAATGTCCAGTTTATATTTCTGAGGGCTCAGAGAATTTCCCCAGCTTTGCTGTAAATTACTAAGTAAGAAAAAAATTTGTATTCGTCTGCTCACTGATATATAAACTCAACAAATATAAAATTGGTTAGAACAAAATACCTCGGCTAGTCGAATGCCGGATAATAGAGATTCGACTGTATGTTCTTTTTCAAAATTTTGAAATTGTTCATCATTTTTTGAAAATAAAAGTTGAAAAGATTGTTCCAAAATTATTATATCAAGGGTATTCATGCAAAGTAGTAAAACCATCATTAATGTCGTTAACACCGGAAGGTTTTAAAATTAGTAGGGAAAGTTCCAAGGTTCCGACAATTACGATGTTTACAATCGGTTTTAGACGTTGGATGAATACCCTCATTATGAGCACCCTTATTACGTTGCATGAGACTCCTTATGTTTTCTATAAGTGATATATCATTTCAATTTTGCCATCAATATCATTGTTTTAAATAGTAGCCGATGCTAAATTAAATTTGTGCACTAACATTTTTGAAAGCGTCCAAAATAAAAATATGTTAACTGATAAAATTTACAAGTTACGAAAAGTAGCTGATAGCAATTTGATTATCTCCGCTGATAACACAGCTGGGTAGGAAAACTTTTGATCTTTTCAGATTGTTTAAATACTAGGCATGAATTTAAAACTATTTCTGACAAACAAATCCTTTATATGTACAAATAAAATACATTTAATTGAAGTTATTTTAAGTTACGACAGATAATTTAATTATACATAAATATTCTTTGCATGGACAAAGCTATCAGACTCTTAAAGCCATCCTACCATTATCTTGACTCCTACTGCGAGTCACTCGAACTAGAACTATTCGAGCTGTCGGTAGACATAACTTCCACGTCATCCTGTGAGGCTTCCTTGTGAGCTCGTGTCTCCAATGCAACCGAATTGCCCGACGAACCCATCGACATGTGCAACTCGCCCAGGTTGTTCCAATTGAACTGATTTTGGAATGCATTTGGCACTTCTCCGGTTGAGGGATTGCGTTGTATATCGCTGATATTGTTTTGGTGTGGAATGCTCGCTCCGTTTATATTCAAATCGGATTTGCCCAGAAATCCACTGCGCATCTCAATGTCTGTGGGATACGGACGTCGAACGTCGCCCTGCATCCAAGTCAGAGGGGCGCACACAGCATTCGCAGCACTTATTCGATGAGCGTATTTGATGAGCTCCTCAGAGGACACAGGACGCTTCTTAGCTTGGGCAATGCTTGCCAGTTTCTGTCTTGCTTGGAAGAGTGCCGTGGAGAGGATCTGTTCGGCTTCTTTCAGTTGCTTTTGGAGTTTTTGTATCTCGCGATCCTAAAAGAACCATATTCCAAAGAATCTACCCAAGCTCTAGTTATGATATGCAAACAAGAAAACTTACATGAACATCGACCTTAGCTCGCAGTTCATCCATTGACTGTTCGATTTTGGCCTGTTCTTCTGCCAATTCCAACATTTTACGAAATTCTTCATCTTTGGAAACGAGCAAGTCGACAAGAGCAGTATGTTCGGCACTAGATATTTTTTGTGTTTTTGGTGCTATTGTGTTCTCAATTAATTCCCTTGAAAGATTAATTAATAAGGAATCGAATTTTATTATAATTTTAAGTTATTTACTTGGAAATTAATTCAATATCATCGACTAAAAGGAGGAGACGCTCTTTTGTGCTCAAATGAAAAGCCATTTTGATAGATGCAAGCAAACCAATAATAAAAAAACGAAAAAACAAAGGAGCTTTCACTTTGACAGCCCTGTGGAACGTATCGAATTTTGGTTTGTGTATATGATAAAAGAATGTGCTTGATTGCTAAGGTACCCGTTACATACAAGGTGATTTTATTTTGTTTTACCATGAGGCCACACGAGCAAGTACTTGCAAGCAAGTTGGCTACATACACTGCCTGTCAAATTCGTAATTTGCATTCCACTTGCCTCCCACTTGCTTTCCACTCTCATTCCACTTGCATTCCACTTGCTTGTCTCCCAACTGGCTTCAAAGCTTGCATGCCAGTTGATAATCAAGTTGCTTGGGTTTGTTTGTGTTAGTAAACAAATTTGTATGTATTGCAACTTGCTTGCAAGTACTTGCTCGCATTGACCTACTAGATATGGACTGCTAGTCGAGTTTCATTTCCATACAAAAGCTGTATTAAAAGGAGCTCATATCTTTTTAGTGACTGTACTGCTTATTGGAGCAAAGTGACAAAAAAAGTAACTATTACCAATGCCATCTCTTGTCACTTGCCCTCAACAAGCTTTTTTTCCCATAGAAACTAAGGCCATCTATTATTATTACTTATAAAAAACCAGTCATCTGTATAAATTCAAATCTTTGTTTTGACATCTTCTAACGTTTGTGTGTTATTTTATATTTTTTTTACAAAAAAATATAAATTTGCTATAACAGCAAGCAAAAACCATCTCAATTTTTTAAAATGCAACACTCTATTCGAGCTAACATTGGAAAATGGAAAAGATGACGATTCGTCTATTTGTAAGTTATCCACGAAATTTATTTTTGAATAATAATTCATATCATTTAAGGGGTGCATTTGAAAAGAGAGAAAACAAACCTCTTTAAATTCTTGAGCAGTGCAATGAGTGTGGCAAAATATTTGAATATCCCCGATACCTGGAGTCCCATAAGAGGATTCATACTAGTGAAAAAACTGCAATGCGAAATAAAGTGTGTAAGCTGTAAAATCAAACCTTTTCGTAATAGATCTTAATTTGTAGACTTGTCATAAGAGCTTTGTACACATCAGTAATCTTGTTCTACATGTTCGCGTCCATACCGGAGCACTTCGCTATCAGTGCGATATTTTCAGCCGTTTCCTTACAACAACAAGCAATTTTAAGGCACACAAACAAACTCATTTTGAGGAATGCCTCTATGAATGTGCACATTGGGATAAAAGATTCAAAGCTCAACGTGATCTAGCGAAACATGAACCGGTTCATCGTAAAACAAGACATCGTTTGCGAAGTTTGCAAAAAGACCTTTTTAAAAATGTCCTACTTGAATATACACATTAAGGCAGTTCATAAGAGAATTAAAAACCACAAATGTACAGTTTACAATAACATATTTGAAATAAGAACTTGATTATTCTTTAATGATGCGATGGCTGTAGAAGCCTTTATTCGATTGAAACTCGAGTACAAATTCAGATTCTTCTTTTGGCGATGGCTTTTCAAATACTAAATGAATGTAGAAGATAAACAATTGTGCATATCCTTTGGTGATACGACTTCTAATTTCAATGTTAATGATGTATTATTTCTTGACCAATTTAAACTAGAATCATCATTGAACTCCTTAGCCCGGTCACTCAGTATACTAATCTTCATGAGCCTAAAAATGACATAATAATTGGGCTTAGTCTTGTTTTCAGCCTGTCGTTCTTTCCTTGAATTATATTACTTGTTTGTCTTTTGTATATCTTTATTAATTGTCTTTTTTTCGGGACTGCCATCGGAACTCTCTTCGCTATGCGAAACTATAAAGGATCATAGGTAGTTAGATATCCATTTCATCTTCTTCCATTTTAATATTGATAGGATTCGACTCTTTGGCTTTGTGCAATGCACCAACTATTGATCAATCATTTGCTCATCTATTTCCGAAAAACCTTTTGGTGCAACCAAGTCGTTTGTATTTTCCAAAGGATTGGTGTCAGCCACTTTGAAGTCGCAATCAAGATTGTAGAAAACTTTAATTAAATGTGCATCAAGTTCTTCTTCACTTTTAACTTGTAACTCTTCGAACATAGCATTGGCTTTGGCTATACTCTGATTGAAGCTAAATTTTGATCTTATAAGGCGGTAGCAATTGGTACAAATCATACTGGGTAAGTTGTTAAATTTAGATCAATTCAAGAAGATCAATTAAGACGAATGTTCTGTATTGATGAACCGATTTGTTGTTTTGTAGATATCAGGCTTCGGTTCGGGAGCTATAGGCGCCAGTTATAGCTATCATTGAAACTCGTCATTGAAAATTTTAATGATTGATTTTGAGACTTTTAGGAGGCAAAATCAGTTATTATTTTGATGGACAAATAAAGCTTAAGACTTAGTTAATATATTTAGCCAAAAGAATAATTCAAATAGGCCCAACTTTCTACATAAAAAGACTTTTCTTATTTCAATGATTGAACTACCTTACTAATAATGATCATTGAATACTTAAAAGTAATTTTTTATGGAAAGTTGGACCTATTTAAATTTGTTTTTACTAGAAATATTAATTAAGTGTTGAGCTTTGATCATCTATCAAAATAATAAATGATTTTGCTTTCTAAACGTCTCAAAATCAATCATTGAAGTTTTTAACGATGAGGTTCAATGATAGCTTCATATAACTGGCACCTAAAGGTCCTTAATTTTATTATTGGTCAATGAAAAGGGCTAAGGGGGAACTTCTACAAATCAAACAAAATTTACTCCATTCAACTTTGTATATTGAATATTTTAGGCTTCTGCGCTTTAAGTCCGTTTCAAGTTCTAATTTTGTAGCCTCTCTTTGATTGTTAATGCCCAAGTTCTAATTTTGTAGCCTCTCTTTGATTGTTAATGCCCCACTCTAGGCAGCACTCTTTTCTATACTCCCCCAGCTTAACTAAACACCACCCGTAGGATTAAATGAGAGAAAAAGCACCTTGATCTCAATCCACTGTACCAAATCTGTCCTATCCTCCTACTCTTTCTAACCATTGCCGTGCAATTCAGGTTGCATTAAAAAATACTTAAAGTCTTACAGTTGAAATTATTATTAATACTTTGTCTGCGTTCGACATCGATGAACCTTAGCTAATTATATCTCAACTCTTAAGTCTGCAAAAATTAAAAGAAAAAAACATTAATACATTTGCAGTGTTTTGCTTTAACGACTAAAACAGTAAAACGTTTCTGATTTCAAACAATTTATTTTCGAATCAAAACAGAAGAATTTTAACAATAAACAAAAAGCTCTACATAATGCAATTTTTTCCAAACTATTTTAAAAGGTATATACTCGATTACAAAAGAATTAAATTCCTTATCGTATTATTATATATTTTGTTTTATTTCAAATAAAAAATACAAAATTGTAAATTTCCCAACGCTAATTAAAAACAAAAAAAATATTAATAACTGGCATTATAATTTAATAATATTATATATTATACTAACACAATTGGGATCTTGTTACGCTTAATCAATGTCTATAATACATAATATCTAATCATATATTAATCTCCTTATTAAAGTAAATTCATCTATTTTTATAAGTTATGCTACATTGAACGAATGTAGTTTTATAAACGAAAAAAGTTCTTTTCAACTATAAGGTCTGTTCCTTTACTTTGAATTTCTGTGATTTCCTGTGCATTTCTGCGCATTTCAGTCCAAAGTTGTGTCAAAGTTCATATAAAAAAAATATTTTGACACAAGTTTGGACTAAAAATCACAGAAACCCAAAGTAAAGGATCAGACCTATAAAAGAAGATTAGGTAGGTATATGAAAAACCTCTCAAATTTATTATGTATACACAAATTATATACATACATGCATACTGAAGATTTTTTTTTTGATTTCGAACAAATTAATAACAGTTGTTTTTTTTTCTATATATGTAAATGTATAAGTTAATTTGTGTTCTTTTTTCCGTCTTCGGCTCCATAGGTTGAAGCTTTGCTTATTTCCGACATACCAATTGCTTTCGACATCAGGACGTAAACTGCAAGGTTAAATGAAAAGTTAATACAAAAATTGTTTTTTTTTTCAAAATAATTTTTTAAATATGTATATAAGTAATATATATATGGCCGAAATAAAAGGAATATTAAAAAAATGAGAAATTTCAATATAATCTGTTGAGTCAGCTTTTTTTTGGAAAGGATGGAAAGCTGTTTTTTCTCAGGCAGAGACTATTTATGGGCCGGCAGTTGATTTAAGTAAAGTGATGATTGATATTAAAAACTAAATCACTTTTATTCAGGGTTAGGTTTTAAGTACAAACTTTGATAGTCACAGGTGAACCTTCAAATAAAACGCTTCAAAGTGCATATACGTTTTAAAATCATTCCTCACATTTTTCCATCTGTTTACTTACATTTTAATAGAATGCCCAGAGCTATTGAAAGTCCGATCCAATTTTGTGACAGCAATGATGAAATGAGGTAGTACAAAATTGTGGATATAGAGAACGTCGCCCAAGCGACGTAGTTAATTAGAACTTTAAGCCTTGGCTGTTGTACTTCGCTCTGTGTTTCTTTAAAGCCTGAGGTTTTGAAGAAGCTACCGGTTGTTTGGAAACTATCCTGGATCCTGTCCTTTTCACGGAATGTTTCTTGAAGCCATTCTGCAGCCTTGGCATCATCTTCTGGAACCTTATCTAATGGAATGCGTCGAATAAACATGTATGCTTTAACTCCATTGCCATACAACAAGTTTGAAATGGTCGGTGCGACCTTTTTTTTATAGGAAAGAAAAAAAAAACATCAGTCAAGACAAACGTTGATTAACATAAATAATAAAAAACCTTACTGGGTCATCTTTCTTAAATGCAACATTGATATCGTAGATCGTGCACTTGTTGCGGAGACTGGCTAAACTGGCAGTAAAGCCTTTGGTGCGAGGTATCAAATGATGCTTTAGAACAGGTAATCCACGCTCTTCGGCAAATTTAACTGATGCTTCATGTTTTTGTGGAGTAAAACGTGTGCCTTCAGCGTTCAGTAATAACCACACAGGATCTAGGTATGACATAATGGCTTCCAGCTGACGTGCAATAATTTCCCTATCTTTCTCGTATGACCGCTCAAGGAAAACAAACTCGGCAAACTTCCAAGACCAACCCATGTATGGTATGTAAGAGATGACTTTCTTGGCGTATGCTTTACAATTTCCCAAAACCTGGCACTTGTCAGCGTACATCCATCCGACTAACCAATCAATTTCATATGAGTGATTTATGACCAAAAGAACGTGTTCTTTTCCGGGATATTTTTTGTCTTCTTCATCTATCCATACTTCTATTCTGCTGTTTGCCCACCATTCAGCAATAAAAACTATTTCTGAAATATAAAATATAAATTTCAGAATAATTTATTTCAAGAAGCATACAAGCTTTTTAACTTACGAGAATTTAGAGAGAAACATAAATAATACATCAGAGATCTGTATAGTTGTGTGTTGAATGGCTTTAAACAACAATGCAGCACAAGTTGGATGAAGTTGATTATAAGTCCTGATGTAAAGAATGTCATTGCTATACACAGGTGTATCAGTCTTGATTTTTTGAATTCTTGAAATGCCGTCATCTTGAGTTATTTTTTAATGGTATTCTGCAAGAAAAATAGTGAAGTTTAGGATTTTTAACAAAAAAAGAAACATAATTTATATTGATACAAAATTAAAGATTCTAGGTAGGGGTTACATGTATATAATAAAATATCGCAAACAGAAATTGCAATAGCAGTACAACATGCTTAATTAGCGTGTTTTCTGTTCAGCTCAACTTGAATGTATCTTGGATAAGAGAAAACTTTTGCCATCTCCGGCGTGGTTAAGGTCACTCACTTCCTCGGCCTTATGATGGTCTCTATAGATTGTTGGGTAACTCGGCGTTAATTTCTACCTGAAAATTAAGATAAGAGTAAACCTGGTTTTTTGGCCTTCAGAATTTAACTCACCTCAAATTCCTTCTTTTCACTGGGCGGGTTTAGCTGCGCATTTTTAGCGATCCGGTTTTGTTTGTGTTGTTGATGCTGATGCAAAAACAACTCAAGGTATCTGAAATTTTTTGAATTATGGATAGGCTATCGGTTAGCTGCCCGAACGCGAGGACTCATATTCAATCTTTTAGAGTTAGCCCACTTGCGAGTTTCTTTAATTGATAGTGACCAGATGCAAACGAAAGCTCTTTTCCTTTTGCTACGTAACAAGATTTGGATATGAATTTGTAAAAAGCTGCCACAAACAGAGGAGCAACAAAGAAGCAATGTTTGTCAATGTCCACGCGGCTTCGAATTGTAAAAGTGAGCTATCGGATCTCTGCAAGAATCGCGCGCAATTCGGAACAATCCTATGGCCTATCATCATATCAATTGTAGGATTTTACGCTCTGGGCTAAGCATCTTACGGGCGGCCTGTGAGCTGGCGAACTGGCTTTCCGGATCTGTGCTGTTAATCGCAGATACAGTCTCGTTGACGAACATCTGAAGTGGGGACTGGCCATTGACTTTCTTCAAAGGCGACACCACATCATCCTCATTTAAGTGTTGCACCTCTTGTAGAGTTGATCTTTCTTAGATTTGCGCAGCTCGATGGTGACTTCGTGTCTCCGCATTCGCATTTTTTGACTGTTGATGGAGCTGTTTTTGTAAACATTTTGGCAACTGCGTATGGCTCCATTTTGACTTATGAATATTCTGCTTAAACCTTTTATAACTCTTTGGCAAAATTTAAGTTCAATGTCGTTTTCAAAAGCTTTATTAAATGATTGTTCATTTCAATGAATCAATTTTACTTTAATTTAAAAAAAATGCACAACAAAATACAAAATCACATAAAATAAAAACAAAATCTGAATCAATCCTCTAAAATGTAAGCAAATAATGACAACACAACCGTCAAACCGAATTGTCAAAAGCTTCAGCATTTTTCTGTTTTGCTCCAAGTAGCGCTGGTGGCAGTTAGTGGGTGAAGATGAACCGTCGTGAAGTTGGCTCCTGGCAGTCCATATATAATAAGTCAATGCTTGCTCGTGTGGCCTCGGGGTTAAATACATGAAAAATTTGGAACTTAAAAAAGAAAAGTGATTTTTCTTGCTTTGGGTCTATAAAAAAGAACACTCATTTTATTTTAAAAGGAAGAATTTGTAAAATATTTTAATCAAATACCCGTGACGCACATCGTGGTACGGATACTAAAGTATCCTAGGTGTGAAAAAACGACAACAAAGCAAAACAATTTACTTGTTAAATACAACAACAACTATGTTCATATATGGCCTTACCAAACCAAATCCTAAACACGCGTTTTGATAAATGCCAGGTTAAACTTTAAAGACGAGTTAACTTGTGTGTTTACCAATAAAATTAAATTAAACACACCTTTTACTAATTAGCGCTCTATTACAAAATCTATTACGGTATTTGTCAAATGAATTTGGAATGACATTTGTGTTATTTTGCAAAATAAACAAACAATTTTTCCGGTTCCAAACAGAAGTGTTAACTTTTTTCATTTATCCAATCAAAAAATGAGTTCCGACGACCAGAATATAATTGATGACATCAGTATTTTGGAAGATGTGGCACAATCCCGCCGAACAAAAATAGCCGTTTTCCTTTGGAGGTGGCGAAGTACTTACGAGTAGATGAAAACCCTAATCTAGTACTACCAACTGCACATGCTCTCATGCGCGAGTAGATACATTTTACATGGGAAAGCAGTTTGATGTGTTCCATTGAAAAAAGCTGGCAAAGTACTTGCAAGTACTTCGCCACCTCCAAAGGAAAACACCTAATATATCAAAAAATAATAAATCCTTTCGAAGAGTGATGACGAGAATACGTAGATGCAACAGATAAGAAAACATTTTTTTTTTCTTTCATGCTTTTAGCTGTCAGATTGACAGCACAAACGAGGTGTTTACACAGTTAAACATGAGTTTCTTCACTTTAAATTTAAGGACACGTTAAGCGTTAAGCTGACTATTAAATTGGTTATTGGTATGGTTAGTTTTTTAGAGTCCAATTAAATATTTAAGTGATCTCTAAATTTGGTTATTGGTAGGGCCCATAGAGTTAGTCCATATAATTAATTGGAGCTAACTTTTGTCCCGATAAAAACGGTAATGCCAAACTACGATTGTCGTTGTTTATCGATAATTTATGAAGAAATGTCAAATGTTTGTTGGTAATAATGCTATGTTTCCACCAGAGAATATCAAATAAAGAAGCCAATCCTTCGTACGTTTCACCCCCCAAAACCCATTTGTTTATATTGTTGTATTTGTAATTTCATTTCGTGTCGAAGAAATAGATGTGAATTGCAACAACAACAAGACCTGTGCTGAATGATGTGCTGAATGACTAGTTGATTCTATGTGTGCATTTTGCACTGCTTTTCACTAATACTTTGCAAATCTAATACATCAGCTGTTCGCTTCCAGCTTGTAGGCAAATCAAATTGACAGCTGAGGATTGACTTCTTTATTTTATATTCTCTGGTTTCCACCAAAGGTTTATCTTGCAGTTAAGATAAGCTAAGTTTGACAGCACCTTAAAAAATGCAAATGGTGTTTCAATTTTTCTTATGAAGTGCGAGCGAGACAGGATGCTTTATTCGTGTCAAACAATTATAGATTTTAATATGTACCTAGATAACCAAACTTCACATTCAAAAGTGAAGCTCGGCCATCATATTGTTGGAGCCATTTACAACAACAATTCTATTGTATTTTGTGTGTTGTTTATTTTTTGTGGAGGAGATTTTTTCCAAAATAAAATATTTGTATTTGTTTAATTGTTTTTTTTTTTGATTTATGAAACGTGATTTTAAGGTGTGCAAGACTGCAAAAATATTAAAATACCTAGTTCTGGAAGTGCTTATGCTTGCAAAAACAGTAACATGAAAAAATAGTAAGGGTATTCAAGCAACAGCGTAAATTCGTCGTAATCATCGTAAGGCCTGGTTCACACGAGATTGTACCACACGATTTTTTGCAGTATAAATCCGTGCAAATGAGCAGTGGCGTATATATTTTACATAGAGCCTTTCACACGACGATTGTACGGCAAGAAAACGTACTCAGTTAAGTACGTTTATCGAAAACTCAACGGACTTATAAAAACGAATGAGCTGCGTCGTATCGTCTTTCAGTGACGTATAGTTTTATATAGTCTCGTTCACACGGTTTAAATCCACGTTGGGTATTTGTTCGTTGGCATCGAATGAGCTTCAGTGGAGAGAAAAGCCGATGTACACAAAAAAAATTAATCGACCGATATGGTTAGTTTAAAAAAATTATTACTCCGGTCATACTCATTGGATCTTGTAGGATAAGGTCTTAAAATAAAGAAGAGGAATGAGGCAATAAATATGCGTTTTTAGTTTTTCAAAATTATAAAAATTTTCATCAATATTTAAATTTAGAATAAAATAAATGGAATTGAATTGGGCTTTATTCACCCCTTTAGTATGAAAATGTTTGCCCCTCCTCAATGTTTTTTTTACACAATATAGCCCGTTATGTCAGCTTTCTTTAAAGACCTTAACCTTGAAGATCCAATCAGTAGAACGGGAGCTATAATTTTTTAAAGATATCCATATCAAATTTTAATAAAAAAAATTCCATGTAGATAACGGGATCTTCACGCTGGTGGATGGTCGTGGACAATGGTCCAAGCAGGTAATTTCAATGGAATTGTTTTGATTTTTCGATCAATTTAAAATCAAGATTGTGTCGCTTATATACCACGTAGGATAATGAATGAGGTATCAAAATAACCGTAAGTCTATTTATATGTGACATTAAAAAACAACAAAAAAATTCATCAATGCACTAAAGAGATATGAGTTCTTATGTGAAAGCGCTCAAATATTCCCATTATCTCCGTCCAACGGTATTCTAGGAATCTAATTTTTTTAATTCATATTTAAATCAATAATTTCTATCATCCGTCCAAATTTCAGCTTTCTAGCCCTTGTCCTTAAAAAGATAAAAATAAAATACTTCACAAATTCAAACTTTTCCATAAATTTTCATTATACTGCAGCTATGCGATTTTTAAACGAATAAATATAAATATCGTGTGAACACCCGATATTTGTTCGGAAAAAACCGAATGCGATAAAAAACGTGCGGTACAATCTCGTGTGAACCAGGCCTAAAGTTGTAAGCTTCGTAAATCTGTCAAATTTCCCATACAAACTGTGACAGAACTACGACGTTTAAAAGTTTACAATGTTTACGACGACTTTACGCTGTTGAATGAATACCCTTAGTATTTTCTTTGAGAAATGACAGTTAATTATATCTGTAACTAAGGCCAACAATTTAAGCAAAAAATGTACCACGTTATCACAGAATTTTTAAAGATATCAGTGTATAAAAGCAAAACTAAGAAAACATTTCTCGCAAGAAGTTAAATGTAAATATCTCAAAATATATTAAAGATAGCTGTATATATTTTGTTACCTTTTAAGAGATGGCAAAAATCCCTTTCATTTGATACCAAAATAATTTTATTACCCCTTTTAAATTCCAAAATATAACAAGTTATTTAGAGAAAACACTAACCCTGAGGCCACACGAGCCAGTACTATGGCTAGCCAGTTGGCTACACTACACACACTATAATCTTAACACATGATTCTTTAGGGGAAGTAAAGGATTAAAAGAATGGAAAAAGGAGGAACGAAAATAAGACCCTACAACACACCAGACGAAATAAGTGTCGTTCCGGCTTTATTCATCTTCAAACATTTTTTAGATCGCTTACCCGGAGGCCACACGAGCGAGTACTCGCTAGCGAGTTGGGTACATACATTAATTGTCAAATCACTCGCCGCTCTACTCGCTTCACAACTAGCTTCGAAAAAGGCAAGCCAGTTGACTAGCGAGTAGGAAAAGTTGCGATGTATTAGTAACTCGCTAGCGATTACTAGCTCGTGTGGCCTCCGGGTTAGCAAATTTATAAAACTTTGAGTTCTTAAGGACTGGGCATGGACTCTCAGTTTTTATTTTATTAATATTTTGTGAAAGAAAATGTGAGTAAGCTTAAGTTTTAATCCTATTTTTCCAAATATGCTATGAAATATTACTACCAAACCCTGTTACTGGGCTGCTCTACTGGCTTCCCAACTGGCTACGAAAAAGGCAAGCCAGTTGACGAGCCAGTTGCTCAGGTTTGTGTGTGTTAGTAAACGCATTTAATTCTATTTTTAGCCGTTTTCCTTTGGAGGTGGCAATAAAGTACTTATGAGTAGATGAAAACCCTTATCTAGTACTACCAACATGCACATGCTTTCATGTGCGAGTAGATGCATTTTACTTGGGAAAGCAGTTTGTTGTGTTCCATTGAAAACAGCTAGCAAAGTACTTGAAAGTACTTCACCACCTCCAAAGGAAAATGCCTGTTGACACTTTTTACCTCCAACAAAATGGTCGCAAAGCTTCACTTTTTCTCTGTACAAAGATCCTATGTTGGCCATCTAGGTATATATTAAAATCAATGCAAACAATGAAGAACTGAATTGAATCTCGAATGAATCGTTCAGCACCATATAAGAATAGAGGTGACTTCGATTTGTAAAACTATTTGTTCTAGGAAGATATAACAAGATTTTCTAATCATCAAGATTTACGAAATGAATTTGTATGGTAAATCTTCGAGATTTGAAGGAGATTTGAGGTAAATCTTATTAAATCTTATTAAATCAGATTATAGTGCTTGGTGGAAATGTAGTATAAGATAATTAAAAACAAATTGTCAGATCAATGCAAAAGGTAAACAAATGTTGAAATGTCCCAATGTCGTTTTTTTCGCCAAGCTCCATATGGACATGAAAAAAAACGCAGCTAGTATTTACTTATGTCGTTTTCGATTGGACGTTCGGAGTACGCCTTTTCTACTCCATTTTCACTCCATCTACTCCAAAAGCCTTCGATTGGCTGTTCGGAGTACTGTTTTCGGAGTATTTTTCTGTTCCCGATTTGAAGAAGGAGTAGATTTGGAACACACGCATACACATACAGTTTTTCGTTGCACTACTTGTCAAAAGTGATGAATGCTTGAAGAAGCCATTTTATAATATGGCGTCATTCAGTAGTGTGTGTGTAAATTTGACAACACGATGTTTTCATATTCTATTGGAATCAAAAAGGAGTAAAACAGTCATAAAATCCAATCGAAAACGACATTATAAAGCGTAGTAGGCAGATCGAGCTAAAATCTCGTTCGCATACAATATTCTATCCAAAATTTAGGCAAACTAAAATTTAGCCAAGCATTTTAGCCTAGAGGTACCCAGCTCCAGCTAAAAAATCTTAATTTCGTTTCTTACTGTACAGCTCTTACACATTATTCTCGAGCTAAATTGTGACAGGTTTTTATTCGTTAGATTTATGTGAATTTTATTTTGTGAAAATCAAAATTGAGAACGAGAAATATTCAACGATAAACTACACATTCTTCAATGCCAAAGGGGAAAATTCTATTTTTTTATTAGATTTGCTTGAAATATTAGGGGTATTCACGATCTGGTGCAACAAGCCTAGCAAAATTGTAAAATTTAATTTTTTTACAATCGATCGTGAACGTTATTGAAATACTATATATGGACTGAGTTCACATCTTTTTAGCGTCATGGCTGCTTATTGGAGCAAAGTGGCAAACAATTGTAGTTATTCTCAATACCATCTCTTGCCACTTGACCTCAACAAACTTTTTTTGCCATGGAAACTAAGGCCATCTATTAAAAAAAACAGAGTCACCTGTTTTAATCCTACTTTATTTTTTGACGCCTGACGTTTATGTGCTATTTGTTTCTGTTTAATTACAAAAATTGGGTTGGTTTGTTTATTTTGTTTTATTTCTTTAGTTTTACCAAATTTACATAGTTATATTTTTTTATTGTTATAGATAGATAGATAGATTTTTATTTTCGGTATTTAGATGTACATTTGGTTAGCTACCGCACAGTTTACATACAGAGATTTGATATATTGAACATATACAGTCATATTTATTAGATTTTCTTAGAACACGCTTGGGCAGTTGTCCAGCTAGTCAATGCCTAAATAGTTTAGGCAACTTGTTATTTATAAACGCATTCCAACAATTGCCTAAATGTGGCCTCATTTATTCACTGACATGCCTGTATTTATTCATTTTAGAATGAATTAATGAATTTTAGTACGCTTTGGGGCACGTTCAACTAGCTTTTCATTCATTTCAAAACTAGAAAATTAGAAAACCAGAAATATTTGCCCACCTTATTCATTAAACGTGTCTACTTTCAAATAAGATTTGGACAACCAATTTCAGTGGATAAGTTAGTCAATCGGTGCTAAATATTTATAAATAACATTTTGGAGTTAGACAGGTGTCTAAAGTTAGACATCGCTTGGAATGGGTTTATAAATAGCACTGATAATATCTTTCAGCTGAGTAAGATTCATAGTTATGTGTTCATTAATTTATCCTTTGAGTTTCGTTCTTGTTGTAGGTGGGAGATGGTGTGTTCAAACTTTTGTACTTCGATCGCTTACACTTCTTGATGCTCATGTCTTCGGGAAGGCTTCAATCAAAACCACGAATCATCACCCGCGATCTAAAGTGGGGTATTCCTGTGTCAATTTGGCTATATGTCCATAACCAAGCGATACAGTAAAGATCACTTTACTTCCACTCGGTAATGTTTCCGTTATCGTAACTAACTTTAGATAAGGGACATACTATGGCACCGATCGGCCAACGATCTTTTTTTGGCAGTAGGTTTTGCGAGGAGTTCAAGGACAGGATTTCTTCACCAACTTATTATTTGCTTTGTTTCTCTCAGGTTGATGGCATCGAGAGTAGGAACTTGGAATTGGATGAAGACATTTAAGAAACAGGAATGGAGAACAAATAACGTTAAAAAAAAAAACCAATATCATCAGAAGCATCATTGCGGCTGCTGTCCTTGCTCATTTTTCGATCATTATCGATTTTGATGGCTTTTCTAGAGTTGCTATCATCGTCACCATCATCATTTTCATCTACAAATTATGGTTTTGAGATAAAAAGAGTGCATTTTTGTCTTAAAAAACTTACCTTTCCGTTTGAATTGATCTTTGACGCCATACGACTCTGATACGAGCTATTTGAAGAGATTCAGGGGCCCAATTCCGCAAGAGTGAGTTTTTTTTGTGTACACAGAAATTCGTGTACAAATTTATTCACACTTGTTTTGGGTGTGAATAGAATGTGTACACAGAAAATCATTCACCCTTGCGGAATTGGCCCCCAGGATGGCAGCTTGATGGACAGATTACTTCGCAGCCAACTTCTTTCCCAATTGTGACACTCTTGATGATGAGGAGTAGAATTGATTTAATCGCTTACTCATTTGACCATTATAATTAAATAACTTTTATTTTAAAAATGTTTGTACAAATAATATATCTTTTTTTTATTTTATTCTCATAAACAAATTACAACACAACCATCAAAAAAAATTGTCAAAAGTTACACTTTTTTTCTGTTTTGCTCCAACAACCGCTGGTGGTGCTTAGGGGTTGAAGATGAACCGTTTTTAGCTGGCTCCTCGCAGTCCATATATTATAGGTCAATGGTGAACGCACTTCTTTTACAATCGTGAAGTGTTGTACAATCACAGCAGTATTAATAAAAAAACTGGGCTGGAATCGGCTAAGGCGATAGTTGACCGTCACTGTTTTGATTGTCAACTGTGATTATCAACTTTTCTTTGCTCTACGTAAAGTGATCACCGAAAAATTTCGATTGCTTGGAGCACTCACATATTATTCATTTTCATTCATTCATTCCAATCAGCTGTTGTGTTGTGTTTGTTGTGAAAATGTTCCTGACAAATGTAAGTATACCTACCTTTAAATAGTTATAAATTATGAAAAAAAAAATGTTTTTATAAGGACTGTCACAAAACAACAAATTCAAATGATCTCGAGTTATATGGAAACTCATCCCGAGCTGGCGAGGTCCTACAATGCCCTGTCAGGTTCTGGGCGAACGTCCCAAAAACATAAATGGGAGCAGCTGGTGAGAAGTTTGAATGCAAATGGGCCGCCAACGAAATCGGTTGTAATGTAAATTGAAACAATATCAAAACAAATATTAATTAGGTTTGGACGCTACGCAAATATAAAACTAAAAAGAAACTCACGGATAATAATAAGAACTCTATAAAACAAACGGGTGGCGGCCCATTCGATTTGAAAGAGTTAAACGAAACTGATTGCTGCGTGCGGAATGGAAGCAGCTGTTACGGGCATTGCAGGAGGCCTTTCTTTCGGCACCGCCAACGAGATAAAAGGTATTTATTCGTAGTTAAGTTGTTTGTATGTTCATAATAACATTTTCATTTTCTACAAACTCAGAAAATAGTGAACATGGATATGATAATGTCGAAGAACTTTTGGACGAATTAACCAAATCGCCTGATCGAAGAAGAGGCGAAATTTTGCGCGACACATCAAACCAAAGATCTGCAAGCCCAAAAAAGACAACACAAAAAGATTTCAAAGTGGATAGTGTTCTTAAAAAGCAATTGCAACTGCAGGAGCATTTCTTTTGCAAGCAGTTAGAAACGCAGGAAAAAACAAACGAAACTCTTTTCGAGATAAGGGATACTATTCGGCAGCTTGCAAATATCCGTGAGAAAGAATCTGAAACGGCAACTACTTTAAAAAAAGAAGAACTTGAAATTAAAAAATGAGAGCTAGAAATAGCAAAAATCGCCAACGACTTAAAATTATTGGAAATTAACTCCAAGAGTGTGTAACTTAAAAGTTCAAAGCAAAACTACCTACTATGAAAGTACAAAAATCAAAAATCAAATTAAAAGCTTTTGGAAAGCAAATATTTTCTTTATATGTTTTTTTTTTAAATTAATTCAAAGCTTAGCATTAGTATAATTGGATTAGTTGTTCGCAATCAAATCATTCCTAATACGGTCATGAATTCGTTTTGATTCTGTACTCGAAAAGTTATCTCCAGGTGGAGGTACTTGAAGGCTATGATTTTGAGACAGTTTCTTGTTGTTCAGGATGGGACACATTACGGCTGCAGCATATGTTGTGCAATGCAGCACATACGTTTATTACTTCCACTACTCTTATCGGCTTGTATCTTAACTTTCTCTCTTCCAAGATTATACGCCATCGACCTTAATTAATTAAATTGATTAAGTTTCTAGTTTTTCACAAAAAAAACAACAAGTAATTGAACAAACCTTTAAGACGGTCGATACATCGTTCTACGATGCTTCTGGCTTGTGAGTGAATAAAGTTGAAGTTCAGTTCAAGGGAATTTTCTTCCGCGTTTCTGTAAGTCGGCATTTACACCACCCGATTTTTCCTCACACGATCTTTTGTTCATAGATGAAGGGAGTAGAAAGTGAGGGGTAAGGTCCAAATCGTCCGTTCCTGGCAAACTCACACGATTTTTCCAGTATGTTTGCGTTCTCTTTTATACTTTTCCCAGAGTCTTGTGTGTTCAGCGTTGCCACTAATCGGAGAATTTTCCGAAGCTGATCCAAAAAGAAAATGCAGTTACTAGATTTATTTTTTTTTTCGCAGTAGATATGCATTTCCAAATTTGTGTTTTTATTTTCGAAGAAAAAATTAATAATACATATAAGTGATTGAAAATACATACATAGTTTGCTACACAGCTCATATGCAAGGCACATAAAGGTTGGGTTTCAGGAGAAAAAACAACAACAATGATGATGAAATTATTTGTTGGTTTAATTTTGTTTAATTAAATTTTTTTTCGTAAAACCAAAAAGTATTTGGTTGCCAGTAGATGTGTTTTACGAAAAAAAAAAATGCAATAGGCAACGCTGGTCCTAATATGCCATCTACCTCTGAATGCAAAATGAAAGAGACAGCAATAAAGTATGAAGAGGATAGGAATAGAAATCGGACTGGAAAAATCGTTTCATATCGTTTCATGTAAACATTTCACACGATTTTGGGAAAAATCGTACTGGAAAAATCGGGTAATGTAAATGCCGACTAAGGAGTCAGTAGGAAAGGCTCTAGAGGATAGCCACTATCGCCTTGAAAAGAAGTTAAAAAATTTACAATCTCCGAATAACATATATTTTGTGTTACCTAGCAGCCATGATGATCTCCTGTCTGATAAATAATTCATTTCCAATGTGGCTCTCTCTTCACTTTGGCGCCAAACAAAACTATCGTTAGCACTTCCACCATATCTAGCATTTACAGCCATAATTTTTGTGTGTTTCATCGCAAATCTAAAAAATTTTAAAGTTTTGAAATTGTTTAGGCTGGTGGGTATCCAATTTAATTTTGATTATACTCAAAATCATTGCATTTATACTATGCCTTCCCTTACGATTAAGGAACATGTTTTCATTTTCCGTTGGCCTAAGAATCATTATGTGACTGCCATCAATACACCCTGTAACCAAAAAATTGAAAGATAAGTTTTATAGGATTATCAAAATTACATAGTTAATAAAATTTTGTTTAAAATAAGATTCTACCTCCAGGAATCTTATGTTTTTCAAAAAAATATTCTTTTGTTGAATCCATGGGAACAAATTTTATGAAAAGTGGGCAAAGAACTGACTGCATTCTTTTAATAACTGCAGAACTTATTTCAGCTACAGTACTTTGACCCATCGGTACAACCCAATCCGCCCCAACTTGTCGCTGATAACCACCACCTCCAAGAAGATTTAAAGTTGCAGCCAGTTGAAGGATAGGTGGAATATGTGTTGATCTTATTCCAGATGGTAAATCGAGCAACCGCAAAACATACATAAACGTTTCTTTGTTTAGTCGAAAATTCTTCGAGAATCTGGAATAAATAATTTATGTGTTGAATATAATATTAATAAATATCCATTAAAAGTCTTATAGGTACATATTGGGTTAGGAAGTTCCAGAATATTTGCTTTATTCCTTAAGTTAATTCTGAGCAATTGAACTTTTCTGTAGTCATTTTCTTCATTTCTCCGTCTGTTCGCCACATAAAAAATTTGCATTGAAGTATACATATTTTTCACTTATTTTTTATTTAACTTTGCTAACTATTTCACTTTTTTTCACAAAACTTTTGATTTAAAGTGGAGCTGAACTCGACACCACTTATCTTTCTCAAAAATATCAAACAAAATGTATGAAAGTGACACCTAAATAACTGTCACCCACATACCATAGCAAAAAAGTGAAAGTCAATGCGATAATCATCTTACGTGGAGCAAAAACATTTATTTTGATGTTCAACAATCAACTATCGCCTTAGCCGATTCCAGCCCTGGTATCCGCTCCCTACCACACGTATTAACTGGCACACGGATAGACAACTTGTCCGCTTGATAACCTTTCCTATTAAAAAGGATATGATATCTTTCCAGTATTTATCACTTCACCAAATTCACCACTTCATCAAATCATGGTGATTTTCTAATACTGCCTTACGAAGTGTATACTGGTAGTAGTAAACGGTGCTATCATACACGTGCGTGTATGTGTTAAGAAGTTATCCGTTCATTATACGTGGAATCTGGCTAGTTAAAGTTATCCGTACGTTAACACACGTCACAGACTATTACACTTTTGTTAATAAGAATTACTAGTTAACAGATGTATAAACGCTAGCACGTTGTTATCCGCCGTATATTAATATGGGGGTCGGAGTTTAGGACTTAACTCACCGCTGAACCAGACAGAATTTAACTCTCTGATTTTGTAGAGTTAAATATGCTTGAGCCGTGGTTCAAGCATTTGATCGGCTGTTATTTAACTCTTTTGATGCTAATTTATTTTTGTATACATGCCTTCCTTCAATTGGAATTGTTTGACAGTTCAGCCAAATAGTAAAAAAAAGTATCAGTGACACCTCTCTGCTCGACGTACAGGCGTCAAACAACGATCAACAAAAACAACAACATTTTCAAATCTTGTTT
Source organism: Dasysyrphus tricinctus (assembly GCA_963921185.1). Lineage (NCBI taxonomy): Eukaryota > Metazoa > Arthropoda > Insecta > Diptera > Syrphidae > Dasysyrphus > Dasysyrphus tricinctus. The sequence goes on along the minus strand of OY992533.1, from coordinate 15,795,247 downwards.
TTACTGATAGTGACATAAGCCATTTATATACTCCAGTTTCAAGTTAATAGACTTTTAACTCGAGTTCAGCTAACTCGTTCTTGACTCGCAGTTGTACAAAGCATGCAAAGTTAAACCTGGTTCAGGAAATAACTCGAGTTCAGTTGACTCGAGGTTCATGTTAAATTGTACAACTGGCCCTAGTAAATTAAGTTGAAACTAATTTTTTTATTGATTTAAGGCTCCCCCAAACCAACGCGAAACATTCGCCGACGACGCCAAATCATTCACAATAACACAAAAAATGAAAGATACACAATGCTACACAACAACAAAAAATCGTCTTTACGAATGATTCGCTACGAATTCGCGTTGGTTTGGGAGAGCCTTTAAGGATCCCCCAAACCAACGCGAAACATTCTCCGACGACGCGAAATCATTCACAATAATACAAAATATGAAAGATACACAATGCAAAACAACAACATAAAACTGACTTTGCGAATGATTCGCTATGATTTCGCGTTGGTTTGGGAGAGCCTTTATCAACATATTTCATTCCATCAAAAGACCGAAGTGTGAATTAATAAATTAAATAAAAGAATTTCTGGACACAAAAATAAAAGTATCACAAACCAAAATGGAGTCATGTTTCATTTCTTTTGCATTGGACTATGCCAAGATGCTACATCCAATTTGCTTCTCTTTCTGTCTTATAAGTATGCGCTCGTTTTGTTTGCAAACTGTCAAAAAAAAAGCTGAAATGTACATGTATTGTATTTATGAGTTTTCTCACGTTACGTTACATTTCAATCGTTAAGTTAAGTAGCAATAGAAAATTGATTATAGATGAGAATTTAAGTAACGTTATTTAAAGGCAACTTAAATATTTAAGCAAACTAAACTAAATTACCTCTAAGAGCCATCTTAAGAAAATCTAATCAATTCGGCTGAATGTGTTTTATGCTTGTTCCCACCAAAATGAAATCCGAGATTTCGGTTGAAAACTTTTGATATTTCAAGTTGATGGAACAAGATTTCATGAAAATTTCAACGAAATCTCAATGAAAACTCTAGATTTCAACGAAATCTTAATGAAATCCCGGTCCACCAAGTCGAGAACTCCAAAATTTTCAGCTGAAATCTCAGATTTCGTTTTGGTGGGAACATAGTATTACCCTTTTTTGGTATAGCAGTATCCATACTATGGTAATATTAATTTCTAATCTTCAAGATTTACGAAATATATTTGTATGGTAAATCTTCTAGATTTAAAGAAGATTTAAGAAACATTTTATTAAATATCAGAATAGCGTATGCTATATGTTCCCACCAAAACGAAATCCGAGATTTCAGCTAAAAAAATTTAAGATTTTATATTGGTGGAGCAGAATTTCATTGAGATTTCGTTGAAATCACGAGTTTTTATTGAGATTTCGCTGAAAAACCTTGTTCTAGCAGCTCAAAATATCAAAAGTTTTTAACCGAAATCTCGGATTTCATTTTGGTGTGAACATAGCATTAGGTGGAAATGTAGCATCAAAGTAATTTGTGTTTTGTAATTTGTAATGTAATGAATAATAATAAGGGTATTCATGAAACAGCGTAAAGTCGTCGTAAACGTGGTAAAGTTTTAAACTTCGTAAATCTGTCAAATTTTCCATACAAATTATGACAGAATTACGAAGTTTTAATCTTTACAACGTTTAGGAAGAGCTTACGCTGTTGTATGAATACCCATAATATTATTGTCCTATGGTTGGTTTTAAAATTTACTTTAATTCAATTTAAATCCAGATTGATTTATATAGAGAATTGGACCTATTCGGCGTGATCTTTTATTCTGCTACTCTGTTATTCTGTTTTGACTTTCTATACAAAAGTTTAAGCTGTCAAAAAATCTTTTATGAATTCTGATTTTGGCATTCGGCATGCTTAATCTGTAATTAAATCTGCTAAAAAATCTGTTATCAACTGCCAAACTTTCGAACTCAGAACAAAATCTTTTACAAATCGTATTTTTGGTATTCAGCGTGCCAAGATCTGTTATTAAATCTGTTATAAATCGTAAAAGAATAAAAGACAAACTTTTCTGACTTTTATCATAAAAGATTTCAAAAGCACGCAGGAATATGAAGTAAAAAGGGATAATTTATCTCTTATTTCGTCAAAAAAATGTTTCTTAAAGGTGAGAAAATTAAGAAAATATATTAAAACGTATGTATGCATGTATATTATAAACAAATAAGAAAATTTGAACAGTTATTTTTGTTTATGAAAGCACAGAGAACACTTAATTGAACCAAGATCAAAAAGTAATCCCTAGATTTTCCCGATGTATGCTTCATACAGCTTCTCAAATTGGACAAATTTACGGAATTCAAATAAGAAGCAAATTGCAACAATTTACGCGAGCCACAAAAAATACCTACGACAAACGACAATTTATTTTCAAATTATGTTGAATCTTAAAAAATGAATGCAAACAAATGTTGGTCAACAATTTTAATATTTTCCAAACAAAGTATTTTATTTTTAAATTCAAATATGTAGGTACATTTTATTTAAGCAAAGTAGAAAATAAAAACAAAACAATTTTGAAGAGAAAAAAACAGAGCACAACTATAAGCTTAGAAAAAGTAGTCGCTTTGATTATCTAATCACTTTGAACTCTAATTTACAAATTGCAAAATATACGCGTGCCACAAATATAACAATTCCGTTTCAAATACATCAAACAGGTTAAATAATAAATATAAATGAAATGTTGGCCCATTTTGTTATTTGCCAGACAACTGATTATGACAACAGATTTAGGCCTGTTTGGTAACAGATTTCGTTTTCGAAGTTTCATAACAGAAATTTATAAAATATCGAACTTCTGAATACTAATTATAAAAGATCTTTTATAGTGAAAATCTTTTATGGTTGATAACAGAAAATTCATAGCAGAATAACAGAATTGGCAGAATAGGCCTAAATACCTTTGCCGGACAGGTCAGCCAACCCGTGCTGTTTTGATTAAGCTTTTTGATATTGTATTTTCGAACATATCCCAAAAGTTCGCTCCATTTTGCTATCAATTTAACAATCTTGCACGTAAGAAAACCATGAAATGACTTCATTTTTCCAAACACTTCCTAATTGTAAATAAAAACATTAAATCCATATACAAAAATGTGTTAATGTATGCAGCAAGACTCATACGTGTGTGTTTGTTTTACAAATGTCAAATAAAGAGGAAAGCTCAAAATTTTGACATTTCTCATAGTCCAAAAAATTGAGCTTTTACATACACCAACGTAGAATTAGTGGTGGTGTATTTTTAATTCTAGTAACTAGTGACATTCCATCGCTCGGCGAACTAGCACTAGCAGGTTAATTTTTCCACAACTTTGCTTGCAACCATTTTATTCCGTGATTTCGTGGACGTCGCGTCGTCTTTTGTGTAGCCCCGCAGGTCGCAGTCATCACTCATCACACAGCTTTCGCGCAGTGCAGACTCGAAAATCAAAAACAAAAAATAAAAAAAAAATACTAGGACTCGGCCGGACTGGAAACCGGACAAAAGATAAAACAAAAAAAATTGCATTTCGATTGTCTTGTCTCTTCGTCGCCGTATTCCCTTCGCTTAAAATAAAACTACCGTCGTCGTGGAACAAAAACAACAAGCCAAGCAGTCTATCTCAGTGTAATTCAACAACGATAACAACATAAAGTAAACGGGTTTGTTCAGTTCATATCTCCTCCTACTCCTCTCCTGTTTGATGAAGAAAAGTATGTTCATTTTATTTTGTTTCTTTAATTAATTACGATCAATTAAAACCTATCCCCCTCACCCTCATTTTACCTATTCGTCGTGCGTTATTCTCGTTCTTCCAACACCAAAGTAATCTCCCATTTATTTCTTCCTATTTCAATTCATTTTCAGGTGTAATTGAATTAATTTTTACTGATTTATTATATTTCTTCCCTCGGCCTCTCGACTCCTCCGATTGGGAGTTTTTCCTTCATCCATTTAGTTTTCGCATGAATTTTTTTTCTTCTTAATTTGATTTTTGGGTCAAGTGGTATTACAACCTTACAACGGTAGTGAATACTCTGAATAGTGATGAGAGTGGTGATGTTGTGATGCTGGGATGCTTCTGCACTGAAGCCATGAACACAGGTCACAGCCTCTCGAATATTCAAGTGTGATGTGTGGTTTCACCGTTTCGGTGTGAAATAATACCTTTGACGACTACTTGCAAAGGTGGGCGCGGGGGCCAACGACAAAGACGACGCTCTGACGACTACGTCAACAAATAAAAAAGTAGATTTCTCATATTTTCCTCTCTTTTTTTATTGTGTGTTCCACAGAAAGAAGTGTCGTGAATCGTTTGTGGTGGGAAAATGTGTTTGAAGTAAAAAAAAAATAGTAAATAAATAAAAGAAGAGAGGTGTTTTATTGAAATTATTGTTGTTGCTTGAGCTTTGATATAATCGTACCACCACCCATTACACGGGACCACATCAAAACAGAAGCTCATCGTAGTTCTTCCTTTGAAGAAATCATCTGGATTCTGGATAGGTACCTGGAAATTGTGATGTCTTACTGAGAGAGATCTAAAGCAACAGCACATAATAAAGGTGAGTCTTCATAATCTCATGCTTGCGGGGATTTATCTTTTTCAGCTGTCTGTCTTTTTTGAGTGGTGGGTACTCCCCAAAAAAAAAAAATGTTTTTATCTCTGATTTACTTTGAGAACAGTTGTGCCCGTACTCAAATGAATAAAAGATCCCGTGGCCGACAAACTACCTACCTATAGCAATTTTGTTTTCATCCATTATAATATGCTTTTTTTATTAAAGATTAGTTGGGTGTCCGTAGATTCAAAAAAAACTTTGAAGTAAAATGTTCATACTTCAGAGTGACTACCTATAAACATTTTTTCGAACAAAATACCTCGAGAAATTATATAACTCCAAAGGAGATGGCCAAAAATGTATGGACAAAAAACCCAGAATCGACAAGAACGAAATGTTATGTCGTTTTTCATTGAAATCTGAAAGATTTGATTTTAAAATCAAGAATTGCTGTCTTGAATGAAACATCTGGGCATACTTTTGAGTAGATTCAATTGCACAAATAGCACACATACACGCATACAAATAAACATCAGGTACGATGTCGTACAAAAATAGTGCAAAACAAAAAAATGCCCGGCTGCGATTTGCTGTTTGACAGGAATGTGTTTGCATGTATTAGTGAATGCAGATCAAATCTCCGAAACTAGAAAGATCGCATCTTTCTTTTTCAGATCTCATCTTTTTTTTTAATAAAACATGAAAAAGTAGAATAAATGCAAATCTTTTAGCAAAAAGATCAAATCTTTTCAACAATGAAAAACGACGTTAGCGAATGGGTACCTTATAATAAGCAATTGACATCACCAAAAGGGCAACCCCGAAATCAATCTAGTATAGGAGCTATGAGCCATCAAATACCTACGACTTGGTATTTGAAAATCCGATTACTTATTTTTGATGTACTTATTCAGCCTTCAAAAACTGCATATGATTTTTTTCTGTCGACTCTGGTTTTTTTTTTGGCCATCTCCTTTGCATACAAAATTCATTTTTTTTAAATCTTTAGATTCTAATATCGTCCGGCTTAATCACTTGGACTCATCATTAAGTTAAACTGAACTTAATGCAAATTGCGTATGGCAAGGCCCTCACTATGTCACTGATCAGTCCAAGTGAGTAAGCAAGACGAAACGCCAATTTGCAGGACTAAAGGCCTTATAGCCTATTTTGAATCAATTTTTCAACAAGTTCAATCCTTGATGCTAATGTCGTCTATTTGGCTAATTTTAATTTATTTCAGTAGTATAGGTATATAGAATTTGTATTATAAACCTTCTTATAAGTATGTTTTTCAGTAAGGTTTAGAATAATATTTCCTGCACCTTCTTATGAGGTGGGGCAAGTTAGTGAAAAATGTCCGGGCCTATAACACAGAACAACAAGTCAACTAGTCAACAATTACTTGTTCAACTATGTTTGTCAAGTGAAAATCATTTCTGTAACTCAATAAAAACTGCAACAATTGTCAACTGAAAATATTTCCCTCGACTTGTTGAAACAGTTCAACAATTAATTCTTACGCGATGAGTCGAAAAGTTTCCGAAAAAAAGAAAACATTTCATCTAAAATCAGCGCTTTGCTTGTTTGCTCTTACTTACTGTCAGTTAGATAAATCAATATTTTATTCACCGTACAATGACAACACATGTGGTTCTTTTTAAATGTGTTTATGTACTTTCGAAAACTACGAATTGCTTCGAATTTCCTTTTTTTTATATGAGCTTTCACAGAACTTTGGGCTAAATTCGTAGAAATTCGTAGTTTTGGGAGGTACGCGAACAGAAATTTTGATTCTCATTATCACTGTTCGATTTAGAAAAAAAAATTAAAACATTATGTCTGTTCGCGTACTTCCCAAAACTACGAATTTCTACGAATTTTATTTTTTTCATATGAGCTTTGACATAACTTTGGGCTAAATTCGTAGAAATTCGTAGTTTTGGGAGGTACGCGAACAGACATATTGTTTTTATAAACCACATTCTTCACCAATAAATAATCAGCCGTCCGTTCATGGATTCAAATATCTGAATTTTTCGAGCTTCTGATTGGTCGCCTGTCATAAAAATCTAGAAAATTCAGATGACTTTTAGCACGATTGCTTACGTTTTTTCAGATCAAAATTCAAACAGCTAAAAAACAGACAAAAAAAAATCCGCACATAGAAATTTTACTTTATAGTGGATACAGTTATTTTTGTGGTCTATTGTCGGCTTTTAATGTTTTTTTTTTTAAGAACAAAATAAATTAATTGTAAGTAATTAGAGTTTTCCTCCACGGTGCCCAGTGGACCGTTTCATACATGCTAGACGTCAAAGATTATAAGTTCGATCCAAATTAATTTTTTATTAATTGAAGCATAAAATACTCAATGCATACATTTTTTGCTGAGAAAATACCTAACTAAATTTTGCAGATTTTTTGAAAATTAAATTTAAATGACAAAAAATTCTTTCAATTTCCCTTTATTTTATCTACAGGTTGTTTAATATGAGATGTGACAAAAGGAGAGAGCCTTTTTGGTTGAACGAAGGCAAGAAAAAATCGAAACCGAAGAGGGGATTAATTTCCCCCCTTTGAGCGGGAGGGATAGTTTTTCAAAAACAAGGCCATAATTCAAAATGTCGGGCAATAGCTTTTTCAAAAGCCAAAAATCCATTCTTCAATTTCCTTTTTAATAAAGCTGGTTTTGTAAATAGCTTTTGAAAAATAATTTTCAAACTTATATAAAAAAAAACTAAAAAATGTTTTATTACTTGCCCACCTTCATTTCAGTTACTCAAAACTATTAATTTTTGGGCATATTACACTAGTTTACATAATTTTAGGTCGCTTTGCAAAAAAATACAGAAAGACGTGTTTTCGAGATAAGCGCAAAAATAATTTCCATCGTCATAAATCTCGCTAACGGTTTAGCTAATGGACATAAACTGTATATTTTTTAATGTCGATGTGTCTCCTTCCGACAATATTACCTTACTCCTCAGTCACTCATTTTTGATTTAAATTTAATTTAAAATTTTCATTTCTTCTTATTCACTTCCAGTAAATTCAGAAGGACGATTTGCTGAAATTTCAGATTTTTTGTGCGTTCAACGTTACCTACTATTCAGTACTGAGTTTTCAGATTTGCTGATGAACAATTTATTTCTTACGATTTCATCACTTGATAAACAAGCATTTATTTCTTACTTGTTGACTTCAAACAAGTCCAGAACCGTCGGTTGAAATTTATCAACTTTTCAACAAGTTTATTCTCTATATTTCGATCTCTTGTTGTATCCAGTTACAGAAACGGTGAATTTATAAAATTTCCCACTTCTTGAAAGAAGCCAAAACAATTGTTCAAGTTCTCCTAGACTTGTTGTCTCGTGTTACACAAATTTTAAAAATTTGTTGAATTTCACTTGTTCAACAAGCACTTTATGTATTGTGTTATTGGCCCGAATCCTGTTTTTATTTTATTCTCCTGATCTGTCAAAGAATGGAGGGAAATTATGAAATGAGCTTTGTTGCATTGGGGTCTATTGCTGGCACATTACCCCTTTCAATAGCTCTTGAGTGGGGGTGGCCCTTATACTCCTGGAAAAGTGGCCGCTGCTGTTTAATTTTACTGAAGCTTACCTAGCTGTGGCTTTAATTAATATTTTAGTGGTTTTGTGTCAGCAACTTCCTTTTTTTTCTTATCACTTTTTCTTTGAATTTAAAATTTACAAGCAAATACTTTCACTTGCAATTTTTTTTTTATTTGGTAGGTACCTAGATATACTAAGAAGATCTTGTATATGCGTCACTATATGATCTGTCACAACAGCCAAAAAAGTCTGTCCGACCATTGGTATCAAGTAGGGGACAGTCTTACCTTTCATTTGATACCCCTTTTATAGCAGTTGCTTATATTATAGTTACATTTAGCGGAAAATGCAACCTGAAAAGTGCATTTTCTAACCATTGCGACCAGATAAAGCTTGTCCAACTATTTTTCTAAATGTTTGTACTAAAGCTATGAGCTCCCGGACTATTAGGCAGGGTAAATATTTTTTGAATACCTTTTTCCTCTCAAACCAATTTGAATTGAAATAATAGGTTTCAAAAATTGGAGAAGCGCTGGAGGGTTATGCCAATTTTGTTTTGTATTCTTTCGAGTTTTGATGCAAAAACCTAGTTTGGCTTTAGATACTACCTAATAGGTAAAGGCGTGTCGTTGGTTGATAAGAGAGGTGTGAGCCTGCAAAATGATAGAAAAGGGATGAGTGGGGTAAGAATTTACAATTTGAAAATTATAAAGTTTACCTAATACAAGGTTTAATACAAGAAGACTAAATTGGTTCAATGAAGCATACATTGCACTGATGTCATGTCCACTTCCAGTCCGAGTCTCTTGCAGCGACAATTTCATCTCTTAAATCACGCTGGCGTTTGAGCAATTGTAAAATGGCACGTTCCTTCTTCGGATTCCATCAAAGCCGAGTATCAAAGTAAAGACAAGGAATATAAAATGCAAGCAGTAGCATTGAAATGCACTTTTTCGGATTGCATTATTTCCTTTCAAAAATAGGTTGCTAGGCACGCCATTATAACAAGAAAATTTAACTTCAAAACTTTGATGGTTTTCATCCAACAAACTTCAAATCCCAAACAATCGAATTTGGCCCGCTGAAGATCTTCTTTTTTCAAAACCTTATTGGTAGTCTTCCAATAGATTGCATGCAAATGAAAATGGGTGATTCAGTGATGAGTGAACTCTGTAAGGTACCCTTATCTTTAAAATCTAAAAATGACGTTGAAAATGTAAAAAAATACAGAAAACCCCGCATTTATGGCAACACTGATTGTAAGCACACTAATAGTTCGAGGTTAAAGAAGGTGTTCCTTTTCTGGTTTCACTCCGTTTTTTATGTTTCTATCTTCAAACCTCTTCTACTCCTTTTCTAAACGTTGAAGCCAAGTTATAGCCACAGACAGTCATCATAGTCATAGTCTGTCCAGGCCGTCCGTCGTCGTCGTCATCGTCATCGTCATTGTGGTCTTAGTAGCTTTTGCCAACGAGACATTTTTATTTCCTCTTTTCCTCATCTCGGTTGTTAGTTCTTGGATCTGGGTTTCATTTTCATATATCTCCCGTCCGTCCCTCTCGCTATCTCCCTGGGAGTTTGAAACGAGTTTCTTATGGGATTTCTGTGCAGCGCCAGCAGCAGCTAACAGCAATACCCACAAAATTGTGTGTGCTTTTTGGGTGTTTTAGAAGAATTTTCGTCTTTTTTTGTTGTTCTTTGGTGTTTTTTTCGATTTGGAAGAATGTAAACATCTCAAATGGGGTTTTCTGGTTCAGTGCTGTGGCAATGCACAATCTTCTAGGAAAATGTCTCTTCTGTTTGTCTGCCTTATAAACTACTTTTTTGTCATTGTTGTTGCCGTTTGTTGTTATTTTATTTCTGAGCTTAGGTAGTAGCAACCATCAGCAGTGGCACCACCAGTATAGCAGCTGAGTCGACCTTCGAACGAAATACTACAAAGCACAAACAAAGAGCTTGACTTCGTTTTTAATGGTGTTTTCTGTGTTTTTAGTTTAACTTGTTTTATTTTTTTTTTGCTTTGCCTCTTAATTCTCTTGGAATGGGGAACCGGTTACAATTTTTTTTAAGTTTTTTGCAAATCGTAAGCATTTTTCAGCGTTTTTTTGTATTGCTGTTTGGGATTTTTGCTTTTGAAACAGATGAAGTGTATGCAAATCAGAGAGAAACAAATGAGTCAGTGAGTAGAGAGTTATATAACGGTGTCTCTATCTCAAGATACATTTTTACCTCAACCAATGCAATGGTTAGATTGATTTACACAAAAAAAAATACAAATATGTTTTAATGAGATTTTGTTGTTAGTCTTGGCAACAATTTATAATATACAAAAATAACCAAACACATCTAAAGCTGTTAGGTTAGATAATGGCAAAATAATGATGCTCATCTGAAAGAAAAACAATAGAAATAAGTATAAAGACGGGTCATTGAAACATAACATCTTTAAAATGCTAATTGAACCGTTTTGAAAAGGGGATGTGCCTATTTTTTGATAAGTTGAGGTGTAGGTAGGGAGGTATATAGTTTCATGTTTGACTATACCTCTGTTCTCGGGATCCCTGCTTAGTAACACTCGTGTTCACTTATTTCTTAAAAAATAATGATTGGAATTATTGTTCTGTTTATTTTAAAAAGGTGAATAGTCCCGGGGCCTAAGGCTTTTCAAAATTTCAAAAATAGACTTATTCCCTTCTAAAAATAAACAATTCAGTTATTATTGTGTTCATTATAATTGAGTCCACTCAAATGATTGCAAAAAATCTCTGCTTTATTTTACTATGGACTAAAGATTGGCTCTTTTAGTCTGTTTTTTTGTTTGTATTTATTTAAACCTTTATGGGGGTGTACCTACATACTTGTATTTGTGCATGTAAGTTTCTTTAATATTAAAAGCTTTCTAAAAATCAAAGAGACCCAACAATACTCAATGTCATCTTAGATTTGTATAAAGTTTTCAATAACATTAATATAAAGGTAGGTACCTAAGTGTTGAAAGATAAAAATGACGTTAGTATGTGAGAGATCTTTTAGATAAAATGAAGGTTTATGTTTTATCATCCATTATGCTTTACAAAAATGGAATACAAAAATCTTAGTAAAATTGACTTCAATGAAGAGGTATTTAGATATGTCAAGAATATTTTAAGCTTTTCAACAAAATGCAATTATATTAAAAAGCCTTTTTCGAGTGTGTTCGATTCGAAAACTGAAAATCCTTTCTTTCAAATTTTGTCCATCCATATCACTCTTGACTAAAGGAAAATGTTATACAACATTTCGTTATTACACTTAACTTGTTTAGCTTAAAATCTTCTCATGAATAGAGTTTCTTTAGAGTTTATATAGTAGGAAATTGGTATACCTAAGTCCTATAATAATAACGACTTAATATAAATGTAACTTCTTTTCTAACATACATACATTAAAGGAGACACAAATTATTATGAATAAAATTTAGAAAATCTTGGTTTATAACACCGCCTCAAGGCGGTGTCCTATCTCCCTTTTTCTGGAACTTGGTGGTAAATGAGCTGCTAGCATGCCTGGAAGCGGAGGGTTACAGAGTGATTGCCTATCTCTCGCGCTGTGTCTCATCATCTTAAGGGTATTCAAAACCCCTTTAGTGCGCGTAAATTATTAAAAAAAAAGACGATGTTGCTATTGCCGTATCAGAAAAGCATCATGCTACCTTAAAAAAAAACTCTTACAAAACGCTTTAAACAAGCTAACCAATAGGGCAGAACGGTGTGGTCTGGTGTCAACCCTCATAAAACAGAACTTGTTCTACGCTCAACTTTCAAATCACCATTCCTTCTAGAACCCTCTGGGAGGATATGGCTTTCTTGGATGATGAATCGGTCCATATCTACACAGACGGATCGAAATCTGATGAAGGGGTGGGTGGCAGTGTGTACTCAGAAAGACTGAAATTAAGTCTCTCATTCCGTCTTCCTAATCATTGTAGCGTGTTCCAGGCGGAACTTATGGCGATTAAAGAAGCCTTATCTTGGCTGAACGAAACGTGATATCAACTACAGATATCCGCATCTTCTCGGATACCTAGTCAAGCAGCTATCAAATCCCTGGAATCGGTCTCTAACAGCCCTAAATTGCCGTTCATCTCTGCTGGAGATGGCGCAGTAGTTTAACATTCACCTTTGTTGGGTGCTGGGGCATAGAGACATCCCGGGTAATTGTAAGGCCGATGAACTCGCTCAAAGTGGAACAACTCTACCTCTTCTACCTAGTAAGGTAGATATAGGTATGTCCATCGCTACATGTAAAATTATGCTAAAGCAAGATGCACTAGACAGAACAAAATTTAGGTGGAATAATATCACCACTTGCTTGGCAACAAAACAAATCTGGCCAGTAATGGACTTAAAGCGATCTAAGTGTTTGATATCTCAAAGTAGATTGCACATTAGCTCCATGATTGGTGCTATAACCGAACACTGTCTTTTAGGCAAGCAAGCAACGCGTCTTGGCGTATTCTCTAACGATATTTGCAGAAGCTGTATGGATGAGGAAGAGATAGAATCGATTCCTCACCTTCTATGCAAGTGTCCTGCTCTATCTCATAGACGAAGACTTCACCTTGGTGATTTTTACTTTAATGATCCGAGTGATCTAATGAACTTAGACATAGGCAGTCTTTTACGCTTCATAAGAAGCTCCAAATGGTTCACCGAGTAAGGAAAAGGGTTTCCTAGATTCATGTGGTATCACAATGGACCAACTCATGGTCTAAGTGTGTCATCTCCCACGACTGGCACTTCAACCTAACCTAACCTGGTTTATTTCTCGTTTTTATTGAGTTTTTATTATTAGATGGACTTAAGGACTTCGATCGAATATAACAGTTGAAAGTTTGCTGGTCCGTTGAAAGTCTCTACTTACATTGTGACACGACTATCAATCGTAGAGTGAATATCAGTGTTTGAAACATTCAGTGTGAACTATTCAGCCTGTAAATAAATGCTTAACTGTATGCATGACTTAAAGTTGAACATTTTTAATTGGTGTAATTAGTTTTTAATAATTTGAGCTAAGAATTCTTATCAATTGAATTGAGTTCTTTGTGTCCGTCAAGTTGGCATTATTACGTCAACATTTTGACTATCCAATATAAGGTCTGTTTCTTTACTTTTGGGATAAAGTTTGGGAAAAAGTTCGGGAAAAAGTTTGGGATTGAGCTTTTTGATGTTGTTGTTGTAATGTTTAACCAGAAATGAAAAGTACAGAAACGCATTTGGGATGTTTCTGGTTTGTTGCGGTTAAAATTACCTATTTAACTTCATTGCTTGTAGGCTCCCCGCATACAAAATTATGCAATTTCAATTCTTTTATATGCACTTATCATTTTGGGCTATATTAAAAGAACAAGGAGAAACATTTTACTTTATATTTGTCTCCATTGTATCGTTTTCATTTAATTAAATTAAATTAAACCATTTTATGTACGCTACTTAAACAATTTTATTTCAAATTTTTCGATCAGCTGATTTCTTGTTTGACAAGCAAGAAAGTGCAGCAACTAAAATGTTAGGGTAGATTCTTGCTGGAGGAGAAATGAAAAAAGTCAAAAGCTCTGGCATTTTCGTGCCAGAAAATAGTAAAGAAACACGTTTTGGGTAGATTTGGGATACTTTGGGATCCCGCGGGCGAGTAAAGAAACAGACCTATAATTTTGTTAGTTTGTTTAAATTTTGTCTAGCATGAATAAGATATTTATAATATATATATAAAGCTTTTCCATACAGACATATAGGTATACATTAAAATAGGGACAGTTGCCATTTCTTAAAGTAAAGTCAAATTAAAACAACAATATGTACCTATGCAACCAAATTTTAACTGTTATCAAGAAGTTAGTTAGACCCTGTTATGAAAAATAATAGGACTTTCAATTTGATGTAGCTTGTTTATTGATTGAATTGTAGCAGTCTCTGCAAAAAAATGAATTTTTTCTGTGAACATTAAAATAGAGACACATTGATTATGCAGACTTTTTTATTTTTTAGTGTGAAAAATATCAATTTGTTCTTAGAGATTTTACCTTTATAAGACAAATTACAAAAATTAAGTTAAAACAAATAGGTACTCAGGAAAATATGAGCCGAGCCACAAGCCTGCATCCCAGAAGCGAAATTTGCAATTTGAGCTTTTTCCAGAGAAGGAAAATCACTACGAGAAATAGCTAGAAGCGTTCAGGAATATCTCGAGTTAATCGTCAACGCAATTTAACCACCGAGAGTCACAAAACAGTTTGGCTAACTAAGGAAAACCACTACCTAGAGATCTCAGGATCATAATTGCCTCAAAAAATGATTCTTTCAAGTCTTTAAATGAAATTAGAGCAGAATTCTGATAAGACAGTTCGGGGAAGACTCGGTGAAGGTAATTTCCACGTCTGTCTCTATTTGAATGTCCACAGAACAAACTTATTTTTTGCAGAAACTGCTAAAATGCATTCAGTAATCAAGCAACATCAAATTAAATGTCCTGTCATTTTTCATAAGAGGGTCTAAGTAACTTGTTGATAAATGTTAAAGTTTGGTTGCATACATGTTGTTGTTTTTATTTGACTTTACTTTAAGTAATGGCAACTGTCTCATTTTAATGTCCTTGTCAGTACCTACATACTTTATTGATAATTATTTTTAACAAAATTAATAATTGGATTATGTGTCGTAAAGGAGATGGCCAAAAAAAAGCCCAGAGTCGACTGAAAAAAATCATACGGAGTTTTTGAAGGCTGAATATGTAGGTACATCAAAAATATGTAATCGTTAGATCGAAAAACCATCAGGGATCATTTATATTTAGTGATTGAAAGTTCGAATTTACATTGATGCACAATCCGTTCAAAACAGTATTTTATGAATAGTTTGTGGGAGATAATGGTTAAGAAAGTTTGGTATTTATTGTTTAATATAAACAAAAAACTAAACAATGAAATTGAGTCAGCAAAAACTATTATAATTACATATAGCCTATTGAATAGACCTTTTAAAAAGGAACAATAACGTGCAAGGGTTTTTATTATTGAATATGTTTGTTTGGCCCATAAGCATGCTTAAAACCAAAATGCTACTAAATTCACCCATGCGTTTCTGAGAGAATGGTCACACTGGCCACTTTTCAGTATTTTTGGTATAACTCGAAAACTAAGCTGAATTCGACAATTTAACATATAATACTTTTTG
Source organism: Dasysyrphus tricinctus (assembly GCA_963921185.1). Classification (NCBI taxonomy): domain Eukaryota; kingdom Metazoa; phylum Arthropoda; class Insecta; order Diptera; family Syrphidae; genus Dasysyrphus; species Dasysyrphus tricinctus. The sequence goes on along the minus strand of OY992533.1, from coordinate 15,779,853 downwards.
TTCAAAATTAAATTTTCTATCGAAATGGATAGTTTGGAAAATTTCTAAAAAAATTTAAGCGGGAAAAGTTAACAAAAACCAACATAAAAAAAAAATCGAAAAATCAAAGATTTTTAAACTTTTTTCTAAATTGCGCATAACTTTTTTCGGAGCAAAGATACGCTCAAGACATGCATGCACAGAGTAAACTTGAGTCTTGTGGCCTTAATATGACATGTTAAAAAAGCCATATTATTTGAAAATTGACAGAGATATAGTCATTCAAACTTTACCATTCCTTATCATTTTTCGCAGCTTTTGCCCGAAAGCCTATTTTTTGGTACTTTCTGACAAATTTAACGTTCCTAGCACCTCGAACCAAACTTATGTTAATCGGACCAGCCGTTCGGTCTGTAGGTCTGAAAGCATTTAAAAACAGCCGAAAAACGAAATTGCGAACTTACATCCTTTTTATAAATTCTCTATAGTTCTAATGTAATATTATATCAAAATTTTGATTTCGAACATTTTTACGAAAGTGAAATTTGCCATATTGTACCGAAGAAGGGACTTTGAAAAATTATAAGAAATGATAAGGTTTGGATGGGAATATCTCTGTCAATTATGAACAAATATTAATTTTTGAACATGCCATATTAAAGCCTTTAGTCTTTACTTTATTTTGTCCGTGTATGTCTTGACCCTATCTTTGCTTCAAAATAAAGTTATGCACAATTTATTAAAAAAATAAGATATCCTTGATTTTTTTATTTTTTTTAGGTTGGTTTTTGTTAACTTTTCCTGCTTAATTTTTTTCGTAAAGTTTTTTGAACTATCCGTTCCAATAGAAAATTTAATTTTGAACAAAAAGTATTATATGTAAAATTGTCGAATTCGGCCTAGTTTTCAAGTTACATCAAAAATATTGAAAAGTCATTTTACCTCATTTTAAATCACACCATTATATACGTGGGGCCTGAGAGGCCCATGCACACAAATTGATCAACAAATATTGGTATAGTTGAAGAAAATGCTTTTTAACTTAACGTAATTAAATATTTATTCAAAATAAAACTTGAAATTACAAAAAAAAATTAAAAAAATATTTTGATCCATCTATGCCATCTTAGAAATGTTGAGTGTTTTTATCTTAAAACTATGCAGAACCTTGCATTTTGTATTAACTTCTAACAATTTTCTTCGGCCCAAAGAGGTGCAAAGCTCACTTTAAGGAGAACCTTTTGACCTTTTTGCAGTTTTTTGTACGTTTGATAATACATTTTAGTGTTATAAGAAGGTAGATAGAAGATGAGTTTATTTCTCAATATGGTACTAGTTATAAACGGATTTTTAAATCCACTTGGGCCTGACAGGCCCCAGGTGTACACTGCAGGGCTAGATACCTACCTGTATTATTAGTTATGAGAATTAGGAACAAATAATTTTAGTCTTAGTAGGTTATTTTTTTATTCACCCCGATTACAGAATCCGACGAATGAGCTGCGGAGGCAGTCTGACTCAATTTTGACGCTTGGCTCATATTAAAAATGTCAAAATTAAGTCTCATTGACCTCTGGTTTTTGCATGCTGACTACCATTTTTTTTTTCTTGAAAACTACCATTTTCTTTTTTTTTTTGGTTTAAATGGCTAACAGTGACCATTGTCTTAAACAGAAAAATCGTTGATATCTCACACACAACTTCTTTTATACCATTGTATTAGCTATCTTTTATGCAGTATGCAGAAAAAATAAAATGCACGACTGGATCGCACGTACTTGCTCTTATGTTCAGGTTGTGTGGAACTTAAGAACTTTAAAAAATATTCAAGTAATTATAGAAAAAGTATAAAAAAGCATTTAAATCGTTCTTTTAATTGTTTAAACAGCCTGATAAATAACTTAGAGCGCCAAAAAAAGTATGCCATTTGATTACTTAAAAAAATATCAATATATGCAAAAAAAAAATTAAAATCGTTGGAGCCGTTTTCTTAAAAATTAATTTTTTATATATAAAATTTTTGTAACATTAAAAAAAAAAATTTGGTATGCCAATTTTGAGCACATATTAATATACATTTAAAACTGAAATTTCAAAACAATTCATCAACCCGTTTTTGAAATATTGAATTTTCAAAAAAAAATTTTGAATCTTTTTTTAAAAATCCAAAATTTATTTTTTTCAAAATTTTTGGTATGCAGTATTATTTATATTCTAACAAAGCTCTTGTGCAAAAAATTTCATTGAAATCGGACGAGCGGTTAATGAGAAAACCAAAAATAAAAAAAACCGTTATATGACAGGTACCGTTAATAAATGTTTTTGGTGATTTTTTTTCTTACTTAAAGGTATATCATATCTACAATAATACACTGATTTTTTTTATCAAAATCGTTGGAGCCGTTTTTGAGATAAATAAGCTTTTCCTTAACGGTTGTATGGCAAGTACCGTTATTTTTTGAGCTAAAAAAAAATTTTCAATTTCCCCTCTGGAGAGTTACAAAAAAACCTTAAGTTCAAAATTTGAAGAAAATCGCTTTAGTGGTTTAGGCTGTAGGTTGAGGTACATACAGACAGACAGACAGACAGACAGACAGACAGACAGAATTGTGCCACCCACTTTTTTCGTGTTCTCTATTATCGTAATGTCATGTTTGATTGTTATCTCGAAATTTTTTTTTTGCACGAATCCAAAACTTGCCCTATAGTACCTATATCGCAAGTAAAAACATGAGGGGGATTTTCATATACCTAGTCGTATTTGGTGGCTCATAGCTCCTTTACTAGATGGATTTTGGGGTTGCCCTTTTGGTGACGTCAATTGCTTATTATAAGATACTGTGGCGGTAAAAAAGAGAAAACGAACAATAAGTAACCTGGAATATGTAAGAGGGGAAGCTGGCTGCCGGATAGGTAGGAATATATACGATCAATAAATGAAATGTAGTGAGTTGATTCCTGACTAGCAAAGTGAATGGTGCGTTTTATTTAAAGTTACGGAACAAATTAAATTACAAATGATAGAAAGAGTTCAGCTTAAAATACCCATTGGCTAAAATTTCGTTTTTGTCGATTCTGGGTTTTTTGTCCATAAATTTTTGGCCATCTTCTTTAGGTTTGTTCGATGTGAGCACTGGGGCGCACTGGGTCGCCCTGAACTCGCTCTAATGTGTTTTATGTGACACTTTTTTCACCCCAGTTTATTTGCACTGTGTTCGATGTGTGTTCGGGGCGAGCACTGAACTCGCTCTTACGCACCCCAGGTTTTTTCTCAGGGAAAGAAATCAGAGCTGCGAAATTGAAATCAGCTGTTTGTAAAAGTTGAATGTCAAAGGAAAAGGATAAACTTTGCTAATTTTTATGACGATATAAATAATAAATGTGAAATATTTTGTATATATTTTGTTACTTTTTATTAATTTATATACATATTAATAAATACAATGCTAAAGAAAATATATCGTCGGCTTAGAGTGTAAACCTGCTAAATCCAATTTTTGTCAAATTTGATATAAGTATGCAGTTTGAAAGATCGAACGAAGACGCATCGTCTGACATAATTATTTTTGTTAAATTCGGCTTCTTAGCTGGCCAAAACGCTTGATGAGTAAAACAGCTAAGTCCATAACATCCAAATTCACCTGCTAACTCCATAACAATTAAAAATACCATATAAAATTCGAATAACAGGACAGAGAGGGGGGAACCTGATTTTTAAGAAATAATACAGTTTATTATCATGATAGGTATTCTATAAAATAATTTAAAAAAAAGTACAAAAATAGTACCTCCGTTAGTACCCACATACTTTGTTTCGAAATGTACATTAACATTGTGTTTATTAAATCTCAAGGTAGGCACTACCAATGAACCTTTGTGTTAGCGAAAACACTACCTTTTGAAATGAGCCCCTATATATAGCATTCGTAAACTAAATTAACAAAATCGCAAATAGGTTTAACCTAAACTCAAATAAGTTTCACGCAAGCGCAAATAGATTTAACCCATAACCCAAACGCAAATAGAACTAACCCAATCGCAATTCGATTTAAACAAAACTATACGCAAATAATTTAAACTATTAGCTGTGTGGTGAAGAAATGGAAGGCTTAGCAGTATTGTAAATTCCACTAGTTCTGCGCGTTTTTCCAAGAACTTTCCGAACAAATGAAAGGCCAATCCCCTAATAATAGCTTTTTAACAATTATGGATAACTCCAAAATCCATTAGACCCAAAAAGTACAACTGGATCAATAATTCAAGGTTAGATTAATTCAATTTACTTTTTGGTTAAAATTATTTGTAAATTGTTTAAATTATTTGCGTATAGTTTAACTATATTTGCGTTTTGCTTAAATCGAATGGGGTTAGTTCTAAAGGGTCCGCCAAATAACTTTTTTTTTGTTTACAAATGCTATAAAAAAAACTACTGAATATTTTCTCAAATTTCTTTTTTTATTTGAAAGTACAATCTTTCCGGTTAATAATGAAAAATAATTTCATTCAAATGGCTGCTTCGCTAAGTCAGCCTGCGATCGACTTAGAGAAGATGCCGATTTTGCCAAAAAAATCATCTTTTCAGATGAAGCTCATTTTGATCTTGGCGTATGTAAACAAGCAAAATTTCCGCATTTGGGGCACAAAAAACCCGCACGCATACATTGAAAAGCCGATACACCCAAAACGAGTCACTGTTTGGTGCGGATTTGTCCAGAGGCATAATTGGGCCATTTTTCTTCGAGTGGCCGTTACAGTCAATGGCGATCGTTATCGGACAATGTTGAACGAATTTTTGTTTACAAAAACTGAAGAGGAGGATATTGACAACATTTGGTTTCAACAGGACGGCGCTACGTGCCACACAGCCGAAGCTACACTCCATGTAGTAGTAGCATTTTCAAAAAAAAAGGTTATTTGGCGGACCCTTTATTTGCGTTTGGGTTCTATTTGCACTTGGGTGAAACTTATTTGTGTGTAGGTTAAACCAGTGGCGTAGCTAGGATATTTGCCGCCTGGGGCAGAACAATAATTTGCAGCCCCTTCGGTCTAACCATAATCAAACAAAATTTTGTCAAACTATTTTTTAAGCTATTTAGTTAAGTTATGGGTACCTTCATACTTAAAGTAGCAGACAAAATTTTGACTAACATTAAGCCGTTCCTATGAACTAATAGTTTTTTCGTTTTATTTTTTTATGTTTTGAAAAAAAGCAATGGTAGGTTTATTTTTTTTTATTAATTTATCAATTTTGTTAAAAATAATTATATTTTTTCTTGGAAAAAAAAAAACGAAACAAAATATCTTCTGCAAAAATATTTAGGTTACAGCATTTTTTTTTTACTTTTTTTTTACATGTCTACCGCGAAAAAATTTCTGATTTCTGAGAAGTGTCAACCCCTCTGAGCTCTGAACTGAAATTTACATATACTAGCCCAGTCAAATTAGTCAAAAAAAGGGCATCAAATCGCATTTTTCGATGGACAAAATTTTTTGTATGGAATCTGTTTGGCTACGTCTCCTGATCATAAAAACGAGTTTTTGGGATTTTTGAGGTTAGGGAAGACCCGCCATCTTGAAAAAGAGATTGGTTTTGTTTTTATGCAATAACTCGCTTGCATTTTATTTAACAACAAAACGTCCTAGTACAATCTTGTAGACGATAAAATTACCTATAAAATAAGCTATCAACGACATCTGTAGGTGGTTTCATTTTTGAGATATAACGGACCAATGTTCCCCTATGGGTTGTGTTTTGGGGGTGGTATGACTTTTCTTGAGTTTTCTAGGTAACCCTTGATTTTTTTGGATGATGCTCTCAGAATCATTTTCAGTTCTTGTATCGACCTATAAAATGAGCCATCGATCGATATCATCGGCCACGAATTGTGTGAGTTATCCAATTCATAGGATCATACTTTATGAGCCAGGAGAAAAACATAAATATATTTTTTTTCGAAAATGTTTATCAGGTGAATCATAAAAAAAAACTATTACTTAAAATGTTGTCCATAGTAATGATAACAATTTTACACACATGGTACGTTGAGTTGCATCCGCACCACACAGAAGGTTGTAAAGCAGCCGGGAAACTTAAGACACCTACATTTCTTGTTGTTGAAAACTGAGTTATCTTTTTCAATCCAAATGTAAAAGGTATTGCATGCAACTTAATTGAATTTCAAATTTATTGATTGGTTTTTATTAACAGAATAATTTGAAAAAATGATAAAAAAAAGAGGTAAAGTGAATTTACATTAAGTTTTCTCTGTGAAAGTATTTGAAGGGGAGACAAATAATATTAAGGGGAATATTTTGAGATTTTTGAAGGTCCTGGTAGCATTTCATCATCGCATACATCAGCTTCAAAAATCCTTTCGTTTGGTGTCATTTCATCGTTATGAATCTGCAAGAGCAGGGTACTTTCATCTTCGCAATAATCTTCAGCAATTGTAATACATTTGGGGATGTTGCTGCAAGTTTCACCGTTGCAGTGTGCACAGATGGTGGAACATTTTAAGCCCGCTTTGCGACATCCACAAGCCGCTCCACATTTTGATGCGCAGGAACAAGAAATAACCTTCATTATTTCGGGAGGAGCTGGTTCCTTGGTGATCATCACGGGAACATACATTTTTGTATTTTTTTTCCAACCCCACTTTTCCGGATCCTGGTTGTTTCCTAGCTACGTTTGTACCTGGTGATACGTCCATGCTGTCGTAGCGCATCTTTTGTGGGGGGAAGGGAACATAAATTGTTTTTCGTTTTTGCCACGGACTTCGTAAATTTTTTATAACGAAGTTCGTCAATTGAAGTTGTCTTTCTTCCACCATAGAGCGCCATGAAGAATTTTTCCCCTGCCACAATAAGTTCTTCTGGGTCAGCGACTTTTCGTTTAAAAATGTCCACTTCTGCAGCAAGGTTGCTAGCATTTTTTTCAATTGTGGTAACGAATTTCATTTTCCCAGCGAAGTACGTTGCTGACGTTGTGTCACATCCCGATATAGCGTGTACAAATAAAATGTTGTCTAATACAATTGTGTCACATTTCATACTTTTTGTCGAAAACCATTTCTCTGGTGCGTGTGATTTTTTGGGCTTCCGAAGAAAAACATTCGCATGATGTTTTCCATGTTCAGTCAACAAAACAAGAATATCAATGTCCTCGGAAACGATTGTAACAGTTTCATGCAGAGAAGACTGCTAAATGGCTGTAGTGACAATAAGCAAATCAGCATCACCTTTGTCCTGAAAAACTGTACAACCTGTGTCTTGAAGTTTATGTCTTAGGAGTTGGATGAACTTATTTTTGTTTTGTTTGCATTAAAATTCAGCTCAACAGATCTTTTTTTGTTGTTCTGCGGAATCTTTCCCATGTTTTGGTACCTGCAATTGCAGGATCATCGGAATATCCGTCAAAGATAATGGTAGCATTGAAACCATAGTGGTTTTCAACGTACTTTATATATTTTTTACAAATGTCACCGAAAGTAGGTTTTGTATTGAAATCCCAAACAACTTTATGTAGAAGGAATCCTCCGTCTACCACAAAGTACATATCGTTTAGATGACAAATTTCGTTTTCGAGCAGCGCCAGCGGTGAAAATGCATCGTATAATGTTGACTTGGTACCTTTTCTCATACCTTCTTCTGTGAAGAGAGCCAAAGGATACGGGGCAAGTTCGTATTGAAAACATTTTTCCATGTCATCGAGGGACTTCTGCGTGATGCACATTCTTTGAAATAGCAAAAACGGGTCAACTGCTACGGGAGATGAGTTTATATTGATGCTTGTCATCGCTGACAGAGGAAGCACCTTGTTTTTTCTTTGAAAACTCAATGATCCAAATTTTTGCCCAAATGTTTTTGAAAGCAAGTTTAGTTTAGTTTTTAGTCTGAGCACTCGTGTTTTGATTTTTATAAATGAATACCAATCAATAAATTTAAAATGTTGTTGAGTTTTTTTTTAGGTAACACTTGTGAAATGGCATGCAATACCTTCGGTTTACATTTGGATCGAGAAAAGATAACTCAGTTTTCAACAACAAGAAATGTAGGTGTCTTAAGTTTCCCGGCTGCTTTACAACTTTCTGTGTGGTGCGGATGCAACTCAACGTACCATGTATGTTTAATTGTTATCATTACTATGGACAATATTTTAAGTAATAGTTTTTTTTGTATGATTCACCGGATAAACATTTTCGAAAAAAATATATTTATGTTTTTCTCCTGGCTCATAAAGTATGATCCTATGAATTGGATAACTCACACAATTCGTGGCCGATGATATCGATCGATGGCTCATTTTATAGGTCGATACAAGAACTGAAAATGATTCTGAGAGCATAATCCAAAAAAATCAACGGTTACCTAGAAAACTCAAGAAAAGTCATACCACCCCCAAAACACAACCCATAGGGGAACATTGGTCCGTTATATCTCAAAAATGAAACCACCTACAGATGTCGTTGATAGCTTATTTTATAGGTAATTTTATCGTCTACAAGATTGTACTAGGACGTTTTGTTGTTTAATAAAATGCAAGCGAGTTATTGCATAAAAACAAAACCAATCTCTTTTTCAAGATGGCGGGTCTTCCCTAACCTCAAAAATCCCAAAAACTCGTTTTTATGATCAAGAGACGTAGCCAAACAGATTCCATACAAAAAATTTTGTCCATCGAAAAATGCGATTTGATTTCCTAATTTGACTGGGCTAAATATAAGCTACAAAAGATTACTTACAGTAAAAATTTTATTTTCTAATATAGATTTAGTTAAATTTCCAATTAAAAAATTTGTTTACCTAATTGGCTTACAACTTCCAACGCACAACGAAGTTTATTTTGCCGTCCCTAACTCCTGGTGCCCGGGGCAGCTGCCCCCTTCGCCCCCCCCCCTAACTACGCCACTGGGTTAAACCTATTTGCGATTTGGTTAATTTAATTTTCGAATGCTATATATTTTATTTTAACATTATTTATACTCAATAAAGCTATCGATTAGCAAAAATCCTACTCTATTTTTGATTGTTCTGGAAAAACGGCTAAGTCCATTATTTTTGTACATTACCAAAAAAAGAAAACCGGCTAACTTACAAAGATGCAAATAAGTACAAAACTAAGATCCTGCTTGAGTTGTTTTATGTTTAGAAAGGAAGAGTACCAACTAACACACAATCCATGTTTTGGATTTTATTTTCTAGCAACGATAAAAGTTTTTGCGAAGTTTTTTCTTTCTCCTGTAAAATTTCCATTTATGGAGTTAGTAGGTTTACACTCTAAGCCGACGATATGGATATCTAGTGCTTGCATAAAAATTTTGAAGCTGCACAAAATAGTATCCAAGCACCTTAACAATTTTATCATACAAAAGTAGCACTGAGGTGTTCGATGTGAAATCAGCCCCCAGTTTTTTGACATTTGAATGACATTCCCCAGTGCGCCCTGGGGCAGGAAACAGCGAACAAACCTTTTGTCTGGAAAGAAAAAAAAAGAAACAAAATTGTCACGTTTGTTTAAAAAAAAAAATAACCCCTGGTACTAACTTGATATTCAAGTTAGCACTATCACCCTTCGAAATAGGGTAAAATGGACTCAAACTGTGGCTTTTTTGTCGTTGAACAATGGTGGAAATTTCAAAACTTTTATGATTTTTTCTTTTAAACTACGCCTCGTAAATTGAATTCTTTCAATAAGTACCTAGGTACCATATGAAAACTTTTAATTCTAAGCGAAACGTAAGCAAATTTTTAAAACATGCTTACGTTTCGCTCGTTTACACCGAAAAGTCGTATAATATTCTTGTCTACTTGATTTTTCCACATCTGGACCTTTGATACGAAAATTTTTGTAATTAATGATAATACAAAAGTTAGGTATTAATTTGAATAATGCAATCAGTACATTATTTGAATAATAAAATTAAGCAACAACTTTTATCAGGGCCATTGAGAATGTTATTTTTGAACTGCCATAGGCAACATTATCTTCACAATAATCCATAATTTATTAGATTTATTCTTAGAAAGAGTGACACATCTTAGCTTGGACTCAGTCTAAAAATAGTCGTTTTTATTTCATTTCAAGTTTACGGTTTCAGGAACATTAAAAATATGTTTTTTAATATATACAAACTTACATACATATGTACATAAATGTATTTTAATAGTTTAAATTTATGAATTAATAAATAATTAGGTAGGTATTAACGGCCTTTTTGATTGGTAATCCGGAAGACATTTCCCCAATCGAATAGCCGGACACAACTTCTCAAGTTTTTGTATCATTGCATATGTGATAATTTAATTCAAGAATTTTACTACAACGGCTAAGAGAATTTGCAAGAACTTAATTTTAATTTTAATTTTTACATAGATTCTTTTTTTCATCAATTATCTTTAGTTTCTTTTGTTCATATTTTGATTAAGTACTTCAGAAATTACGTTTTTATTAAGGGAGTCTGGAAAAATTAAAAATAAATAATCGTTTTTAAACTTTAACTCTATGAATAGGTACATAAAAGTGCTTCTAGTTAGTATTCTGAGTTCAAATTTAAAAGGGTTTTCTCTTCTTTTCACGAAAAGAGCTATGATTTTGTGAGGTTCAGAAAGCTTTTTTTACGACTAGGTAGGTAGGTACCTAATTGAAATTGCCATAAGTTTGTCTAGAGTCAATATTGATAAAAAATTTATATTTTGACGTTCGAAGTGTATAGTTCCAAAAGTTTTGCGAATACAATAAATTCCTTTTTCTCCGGAGCATAAAATTTAAAAAAATTAAAATTGTTTGATGGCAACTGTCAGTTTTTTGTATATTTTGGGATGTTGAGATAACATCTGTTGGCGTACTTCCAAAAACTACGAATTTATCACAAAGTTCTGTCAAAGTTCATAATAAGAAAAAATTTTACTAGAATTCGTGAAAATTCGTAGTTTTGAGAAGTACACTAAATTTATATCAATTTTATTAAAATTCATATTTCAGTGGGAATAGGTAGGCATTATGTTACCTAATCGTCAAAACTTCTTTCTTGTTGTGGCTTATTGCTTTTCCTTCGGAGCTATAAATAAAAATTTCGAGTTTTAAAATTTGTCCCCTTTTTTGTATTCATCAATCAGATAATATTTAGAGTCCAAACATCCTCTATGCCTCCCCATGATAAAAACCTGTAACTGATCTCGTGTGATCAATTTAATACCTACCTTTTCCTAATCTAGATTTTACTTACTGTTAACCAGACCTGTTAAAAGTTTATCAGGAGAATTAAAAAATATCTCCACGAAGTTTATTGAAACTTTTATCGAAACCGTTTCCTACATAGAATCGCTTCGATAGTAATAGGTACTTTAAATATAAAACAAGCGTTATTTTGTGGTTTAAAAAGGAAACTTATTAAAAAACAATGTTTAAGTGCTATTTACCAAGATCATATATTTTTAAAGGACCAACTTTATCAAATGAAAAATTAAGAAAAAAAGAAATTAAGATTCAAAACTTAAAAATTACTTAGGGCAGATTTTTTCAAGTTGCAAAGAAAAGCTTTATAGAGGTCATGATTTTTGCTAGCAATTTTTGGATGATCATTATAACTACGATTCTGAAACTTCATAAACATTATTTATTTGATTTTTAATAGACTCAAACGAATGAAGGCTTTCCGAAGTTAGGGTTTCTATTAAACCTGAGTTTAATCACACCAGCTTCCATTATATTTCCCATTAATTCTTTAAAAACTACTACATTTCTATGAAAAGTTTAAGTATAAACATATCTAGATATTTTGTTTCTTCAGTGTTTCGTTTTACGCCAAACAATATATAGAGCAAGCTTCATGATTTTAGTAAGACTTTTTCAAGTCTAATATTAGCAACTTCAAAGTTATTATCAATGAAACCTTTATAAAGTTGAAAGGTTTTCTCCAGTTCTATACGTTTAAGATTATTTTTATTGATTGCAAATAACCTTTAAGCAACTAATAAAGTCAGAATTTCTACATACCTACCTAATACTAACCTCCAATGGAAGCTAAGTCTTCTACTTGGCTGATTTATTTCAGTAGTATATAGAATTTGTATTATAAAACCTTCTTATATAGAAACTATGCCTGGCCCCGGGCAAAAAAACTTCCAGCTTAATGATTAGGAATTCTAATCTTGTTGGATATAGTTTACAGTGGATTTTCGTTGAAAAATTCATGTAAGTTGAACTGAACTTAATACAAATTGTGTCTGGCAAAGCCCTCACTATGTCACTGATGAGTTCAAGTGAGTAAGGCAAACGAAACGCCTAAAGGCCATAAAAAGCTATTTTGAATCAATAATTCAACAAGTCCAATCCTTAATGCTAAGTCTTCTACTTGGCTGATTTATTTCAGTAGTATAGGTATAGAATTTGTATTATAAAACCTTCTTATATAGAAACTATGCCTGGCCCGGGGCAAAAAAACTTCCAGCTTAATGATTAGGAATTCTAATCTTGTTGCATATAGTTTACAGTGGATTTTCGTTGAAAAATTCATGTAAGTTGAACTGAACTTAATACAAATTGCGTCTGTAATTTGTAGGACTAAAGGCTATAAAAAGCTATTTTGTATCAATAATTCAACAAGTCCAATCCTTAATGCTAAGTCTTCTACTTGGCTGATTTATTTCAGTAGTATATAGAATTTGTATTATAAAACCTTCTTATATAGCTCCAATGGAAGCTTTATAGAACATTTTTGGAAGTCAAACAAACAACTGTAGGATATTAAACCAGGCAATGAAGATAGATTTTACTCACCTTATTAAGTTCTGAAGTGCTCATAGCTTTAAACCGCAACTAAGACATCGACGTATGTCTTAAACATACGGCTGCAAAATTATACATATCATATTTCAAGAGTTGTAGCGTGGCATTAATTAACTATTGTTTAACTTAAATGAAGCTCTCTAACTTTTCGTGGACTTTCATATTAACAGATTTTCTTGATAAATTAACATTGAATATCGAAATCAATGACAGTTTGTACGAAAAAATATGACAGATGTCATACGAGCTAGTATGATTTAAATTTAGTAATCTGCCCATTTGAGTGCAGATAATATGAAAACGGATCCATAAATGTCAAACACTTATTTCAGTCAGTATGGCAGGTCATTTAAAAGTTTCTCATCTGTCTTAACAGTCTTTATACGGAAAGAATACAAGATGAAGATAATGAGTTTTATTATAAATTTAATCGGAATAAACTATATTTTGATAACTAATTATTGCTGCGGTATTTTGTATGAAATAAGTATATTCTTTTGTATTTCAAACAAAATTCAGTTACTCTGTAAGACGCTTATCATTTCCCACAAACATTCACAACATCATAATCAGGTGTTTATATTGTTTTAGGATGTGCAACATATTGTACTGGTAATATAGGAATCGTGGTTGGTTGATGAGAATATTTCTGAACGAAAACCTCATACGGAATCAAAATATAGTTAGCGAAGACTTAGGCAAACTCGTGTGCAAACTTATATACCACAAATTGGGTATCACAAAAGCAAAAGTCGGAAGTGTAATAAATCCTGGCAAGTTTCTGCGTTTCCATATAGTAGAAACTCGTATATACCCCCATTAAATATGGAGGAAGTTCTCCTCTCCATTCAGTATTCCTCTGTCCTAGAAACGAATACTCGTAGTATAATGTGAACTCCTGTGATTTCAAGGAGCTAAATGTATCCATTATACCACTGCTAGTACTCTACGAGTGTAAGACCAACCTACTTTTGGTTGGAATAAGTGCAAAAGTCCTTCGAAACAAAAGCACACAAAAGTAAAAGAAAGTACCTGTACCTAGGTGAATGTTTTCCTGAATTCAACGTTTGAATGCTGAATCATTTAGTAATAATTTATCAAAAAAAAAAAAAAAAAACTAGCAAGTCACAAAAAAATAATATTTTATGAAAGTATTTGGACTTGGAGAAATACGAGGTGTAAAATCGTGATGGATATTCCATTTATTATGCGCTTTGCCACTGACTGTAATTTTATTTTTTTAATATTTCCCTTACATTTGTATCTTTACTAAAGGTGCTACCTATAATAAGATCAAGTAGAAGCGAGAACCCAAATTTTTCGGTGAGAGGGAAATGTATCATAAGGATATGGTTGTCCTACAACAAAAACTTCTAGGATTGATTTTCCTAAAATCTTTCCTTGGTAAATGTTTGTTTCTCATTAATGTTTCCAAAATTGATGAATGAACTTAAAGTTTTTGGGTTAATTTTCCATTCACTAATTTTGATAAAAAAAAAAACAATTCCAATGCAGAACACTAGGTATCAAGTTGTATAAGAACAAGTACATGCAACCGATTCGTGTACTTTAAATATTTGAATTTTATTTGAATAACTTATCCTTCAAAAACTTCAATTTTGAATTTATGATTATGTTTTATTTTATATTCAAGTCATCTTTAAGTTGTTTTATTTTTTTTTTGCATTTTTTGATGCTTCTTTTTTCAACAAAAAGGGTTATTATTTATTTTGTCACATATCTACCTAGTTTATAGCATAGGTGAAAAAGAATCTTAACCTTAATAAATGATATTCTTACATTTCATTTTACTTCTTACTTTATATAAAAGAAAATTCTTACTTTATGTGTTTGTGTGCATTTGGTATGTAGGTACCTATTTCATGACGAAAGAAATTCCTTTTAGGTAAGAATACACACACCGTGATGTATGTTTGAAATAATGACGTCTTAATGAAAGAAAAAAAAATGTAAATCGTAGGTAACATTAACTTTGCTTTAAAGTCGTAAGAACACTTTGATGACATAAAACGTGTCATTTTATATGTCACTATATATGTAGCTTAAGGACACTTGCATTTTTTTAATATATCACTTACAAGGATATTCACCCATATTAGGTACTGATTTTATCTGTCATTTACGACAGCTTTTGTTATTTTCTTTGTTGTGTGTAAAGTAAGGACCTATACAAAAGTACCAGAATTCTTTTGAAATTTTGTAAAAAAAAAAAAGGGAGGCGATTCTCCGCAAACTGATAGGGGAAGTACGTCCAAAATGACATACCTACTATAAAGTTTTTGAACCAAAAAAAAATTATTTATACAATATATCGTAATGAAAAATATATTTTTCTTTTTTTAATTCTTTGCAAACATTTAACAATAATTTTAAAGTTTTAAAAACAAACAAATAAAAAAAAAACTTTTTCAAAACTACACAAAAATTCTTTTCGTTCATATTAGTCCAGTAACTATATACATTAGACCTTGTGTCAGGTCCGGTAGTTCTGATTTTTTGCTGAGTTGTTTTGTGATGTTAGCCTAGTATTAAATCTGATTTTTCGACCTCGAGCGCCGAACGCAACATTGGTAAAAATCCAAAAAACCGCGAATTTTTCGCGGTTTTTTCACTTATTGGCTATTTTAACCATTACGCCTCAATTTCCGAATAAAACATTGCTCTACGATTTCAAACTTACTAAATTTGCTTCAATTTGAGTCCAAAGCCGGTTCTGTAGACATAACGGTTTCCAAGGGACGGCATTTCAAAATATAGCAATAAAAAATTTAAAACAACAAGTAGTAGGTATATAAAACAGTATAATAACAAAAACATGGTCTTTGACATATACTGCATCAAAGCAATAGAGCGTGTAGATTGGGCCAAAAGAAGAAAACAATAGTACCGGATGGGGGGTATATATCCCCCCGTTAAGGCGGGAGGGGCAATTTTAAGAAAAGTTGACTTCAAATAGAAAAATAACCATAAAAATACAATCAAAAATCCATTCTTTAATTTTTTTTTTTAATGTTTTTTTTTAGCTGATAGTTTTTGAAAAATTTACTTTCAAACTCAAAATTTTGACAAAAAGACGATTTTTTTTTGTTAATCAATTTTTTTTTTATGTTATGGTATTAAGTAGGTACCTACTATTTTTGATTTTAATTTTCAATGCCCTTATTAATTCTTAGTGAAAAACTGAAAACCAAATGCTAAAATGACTTCTAGTTTTTGAGAAAACTGAAATTAACATGATCAACTTCACTGTTTTCAGTCTAGTATCCTTTTTCTTCGGGGTGGGAGGGCTCTGCCTCAGATGCGGTAGTTCTGATTTTTAGATGAGTTGTTTATGATGTTGGCCTTAGCAATAATCCAAGTTTTCGACCTCGAGCGCCGAACGCAACTTTGTGAAATACGCAAAAAACCGAGAAATTTTCGTGGTTTTTTCAGTTATTGGCTATTTTAACCTTTAAAGCCTGGTTTTCGATTATAACTTTGCTCTACCATTTCAAAATTATTAAATGGGCTTCAATTTGAGCTAAAAATCAATTCAAATTGTGAATTTTTTCATCAACTTTTGAATTTAGAATGCTGCAAATCGAATTGAAGGGGACTTATTCACCCCTTGTGTGAAATCATTTGCCCCTTTTCAATGATTTTTGTATACTGTGTAGCGTGTCATGTTGGCTTTATTTTAAGATCTTAATCATGAACATCGGATGAGTAGAAACGGAGTTATGATTTTTTAAAGTCAACCATATAAAACTCGAACTAAAACAGTACTCAGTTCAGTACCCACCAGTGAGTTATCTGAAGCGAATGTTTTAGTTCATATGGGCAAAATGACATAGGATAGGTATATTTTCAAGTTCCATACTTCTAGAAAGATTCAATTTGGCTTAAATTTATACATTTATTAGTTATAATTTGTTTCTTGGCACTTTTGTCCTCAAATTTTGCCTTCGGGTTCATATAAGATACATAGGTTGCAAATGAATTATTGCTTTGTGTTTTTTGACACGTAAGCACAGGATTCACGAGCCCAATGGTTGCAAATTATGCGGTGCAACCTATTTAATTGCTATTTTCATCGATTCAATGCTCCAAGATTGACGATATGTTGACCTTTTGTAATTCCGAAACATTTTTACTACTAAAATTTTAATATTATTCCCAATAAAGGTATGTCGTTTTGTCCATAGTTAGAGTATGTCATTTTGCCCCTTTCATAGCTATGACAAAATTTTATCAATAAATTGCACAAAACTCGAATGATATGGCTAGTGATAAGACTATTTTACGAATTTTGTCATAAACTATAAATTAAATTAATAATAGTAAAATAAAAAATTATAAAAACTACCAAAACACGAAAAATAGTCAAGTCCAAAAAAAATATTATTTTATTCGTAAATAGTTTTTTATTTTTGGTGACGAGGCACGACCGTCAAATGATTCATTATTTTTATAGGATTTCAAAAATCATCCAAACCAACTAATAAAATTGCATTGGGTGCTCTAACTGTAGCAGATTTTAAAAAATGGCTGGTATGTCATTTTGTCCGTATAGGTATGTCATTTTGTACGTACCTACTTCCCCACTTTTGTGAGTGCAAAATTTACAAAAAAAAAAAACGTTAAATTTCTTAACCTTTTTTGAGGCCATAGGTAATGATTGTTAGGTACCTATCCTATCTAAAGTTAATGCTACAAGTGTACATTTTTTTTACACCAGATTTACATGCACAAATGATGAATTGTCACGGTAGTGACAAATTTTCGGGTGCCACGGGTACAAATTTCTGTAATTTTCTGTGCATTTGTGAGAATTTCAGACCTGCTGTAATATTCTGCCCAAGAAATTTCTCTATGTGAGTATCAGAATAAAAGCCAAATATAATGTTGTGTGTGCCATTCACACAAGGTAACACGGAATGCTAACACGCTATCAGTACTGCTTAATGCAAGCATTTGTAACATTATTTCTGTTCTCTTCGGGTTTTTTCACCTTTAGATACTTGGAAATATTAACATGTCACAGTCATCATTTAGCGTGGTGTTAGTTGTTAGTAAACAAAATAAAATAAAGCCTAACACACTACTAAAGACAACATATAATATACAAATTTACAAAGAAAACAATAAGTCAATAATTACACAATATAAATTGGGTGAGTGGTAACACACAAAATTTAAGAACGCTCATACAACTTGCGCTTAAGTGTAAGCTTAGAGTAACTCAAGTCAAAAACATTATGGTTTTTATTCGCCCCATGCTTCATACGAGTCAGTGGCTCATTGATACTATAATTGGTACGATGGAAGTCAACATGAAAAATGTCAGTGTTACGAGACCTGTGGCTTCTAACTATTAAATAAATTTGGTCTAAAAGAACCGATGAATCAATAGAACCAGTCAGGAGTTGGTGTAAAAATATAACATCAGTTACTATTCGACGTTTTTCCAGAGTTGTCATATTCAAAAGAAGTAGGCGATTGTAATATGGAGGGAGATGATTTGGATCATTCCAGTTCAAATGGCTCAGTGCAAAACGTTAATATTTTCGCTGGACGGATTCGATGCGATCAATATGCGTAGAGTAGTGAGGTGACCAAACAGTGCTCGCATATTCTAAGTGGGGACGAACAAAAGTGTTGTACAATGAAGATGTTACGAGACTACACGAAAATTCCTTACTGCAACGCTTAATAAAACCAAGCATTGCATTGGCTTTATTAACAATTTTCTCAATGTGGAGTGAAAAGTCAAGATTTTGTGAGAAGTATACGCCTAGGTCACACGTTGTGTTTACTCTACTAAGTACAGATTTATTTATGCTGTAATTACAAAATATTGGATTTTTTTTTTCTAAAAAAAGACATTGATTGGCATTTTGAAAAGATTATTATGTGAACACCAATCAGAAAAACTATTAAGGTCATTTTGAAGAGAAATTGAATCTGCTTCATTTCTGATGATTTTAAATAACTTAATATCATCAGCGTAGATAAAAACCTTACAGGATCTTACTATCGAAACAACGTCATTGATAGATATAATAAAGAGTAATGGACCAAGGTGACTACATTGCGGGACACCAGATTCTGCGTTTATAGGATCAGAAATTATTCCTCTGAAAAGAACTTGGTATGTCCTTCCCTTCCGATATGACTCGATCCATTGGATAAAAGCTGAAGGGAAGACCCATATATGAAAGTTTAAATAAAATAAGACTATGAGACAGCTTGTCGAAGGCCTTACTGAAGTCTGTATAGATACAGTCAACTTGATGGCCATTCTCAATAGTTTTATTTGTAAAAGATGTGAATTCAAGAAGATTAGTTACAGTGGATTTTTTTTCATAAACCCATGTTGCTCGTTCGCAAGAAAATGTTTGCAGTTGAAATAAAAACTCTGGAATACAATAGCTTCAAATAGCTTCGGTAAACATGAAAGCTTGGCTATTGGCCGATAATTTGAAATATCACCACGATTACCTTTCTTATGGATAGGAATAATGAATGAATTTTTCCAGATGTTAGGGAAAATTGATTTTTCTAAGGAATTCTGAAATAAAAATGCTAACGGTCCCGCCAGAGTGTTGGAACAGTTTTTCAAAATAAATGCAGGAATTCCGTCAGGTCCACTGGAAGTATCGTTGTCGAGTCCCTCCAGATTTATTCTAACGTCCTCCACTGTTATTACAATATTATTCATTGAGCTTTGAGAAAAGCTATTCAAATGAGTAAAATTGTTTACACAATGTACAAAATCATCATCACAAAAGGAAAGTTTAAAGAAGCATGAAAACATATTGCAAATAACAAGAGGGTTGTTGGTTGTCTCATCCAAGTACTTCAAAGTAGATGGATATCCGTCAGATTTTCTCTTGCTATTAACAAATTTCCAAAAAAGTTTAGGGTCAATAAGAAGGGACGAACGCATTTTGACCATATAACTATCATACAGGTCTCTACATAATGATTGGAACTCGTCATACCACGTGCAATAGTTGTTGTAATCATCCAAATCATATCAGATCTAACTGTCGACCTAGACTATTTTGTATACAGCTCACTTGCTGTAAGTCACATGACGTCACATTGTCAACAATAACAGTTTCATGGGGAGAAGAGATGTTGGTAGCCAATAAACTAATTTCGTCATCAGAAAGAGCCCATTCTAGATTAGGAAGATTAAAATCTCCTGCAAGAAGGACATCGTCAAGAGGGTCGCATTTTTCAGAAACATAGTTAATGGCGTTTGAAGCAATTTTATAAATTCCTAGCGGGCTTTTTGGCGGGATATATATATTCAAAATAAATACAAACTTGTTTCCCAAATTAACTTTGACACAAATTATATCCATTGAGTTAGCCTCAGGGATTGGGAAAGTACAGCTATGTAAAACACTTCTCACAGCAATGATTATTCCACCACCCACAGAGGCCAATGGATCAGAGTGTCTGTCTTTACGGTATACCACAAAATCGTTGGAAAATAGTTCGTTGTTTGAGAATGAAGAGTTAAGCCAAGTTTCCGTTAGTATTATAACATCAAAATCAGATGAATGAGATGCTATGAATTTGTGTGAAACTGTATTCCCGAGCTGTTTCAAAGTGTTTAAAAAGAATTTTAATAAGGAATCAGATCTGATCAGAAATTGTGATCTCAAAAACTTTGCTCCGTCATTATGTGAGCAAGCAAATCCAAATTTTTTTTCCTGAGAAGTTTGACAGAAAAACTGAAAAATTTTGTTGAGGAAAAAGATAAATTTTTAAACAGATATTTTATCTTTAATTATTGAAACTGGTATATCATCGAATATGCTACCAACCAAAATTTTAATATAGACCCATAACCCATAGCGTCATTAAATCAGGGCCTTTTAAAATCATATTACAGATCTACCTAACCCACTGTGAACACACTGACTCCTTATGTAGAAAATTGCCCCTTAATAGGAGAATTATAGACTCTCCACTCCCATGATGATATTTTCTTATCTTGATCCAACCTACACGCACCATCTTTTTGTTATATCATATCTTATGCGAATTATCCTGTATAATATCTAAGTCATCCTAAAATTTCTTAGAGAGAATAATCCTTTCATCAAAAAGTTAAAAAATTCATACGATTTCACAATAACAATTCCCAAATTTAATGTAATATAGACAGCAATATTGTTTACTTATTTTCAGAAATTAGAACTCTAAAATAAATTGCTGTATGACTCAGAATAGTAATCTGAAAAGTACAATATCCCCAATTCCTCATCGTACAGTTAAAACCTCATATGTGCAGAGCAAATCCGATAATAATTTATTAGGTTTAATCTGATTTATAAACGATATTATATATTAATTTGACTCATTATAAGTCATATTTTTTTAACATTCACTGGACATCTAACATTGGGCGCCATTTTCTTAATAAATTAAAAAAAGATATAAATGTACATTAACATACATAATACCCGTATTCACAAACGCAAGTAAAACATGAATTATCTTTAGTCAGTGAGTTAAGTGTCAAATCCTATCAATAAATCAAAATTCAAGATAAACTAACCCGCCCATCCAAAATAGATACATTAAACGAGTATTTAAGTTAAAAATACTTCTGTCATTGTTGCAAAAACTAGAGATAAGAGGAAACAGACGCTGGTGACACACATGCTATTTACAACCTCATATGAGAGAGTGTGTGTGCAAAAGTTCACACTTAGTGAGAAAGTATGGTGCGCAGTTCAATACTCTTTGGTAACAGCAGAGTTCTAGTTGATTGTAGTAGATTTTCGTTAAGATTTTGAACTTAACGGGGATTAGCAGTTTATATTTGTATTATAAAAAAAAAAAAAAATTTATCACATAGTTAAAACATGACCTGTACATAATGAGCTCAAAACCTTGCATTGGGCGCCATGACGTATCCTTAGACGTGATCGTTTAGACTTGGATGAGGTAGCGTACTCATATTCGATTAAAATCGTAATGTAGTACTACCATTTACAGCATTATCTCGTGTGCGAGTCAGGTGCCATTTCTTTGAGTTCCATTAAAGATGAAAAACTTGTGAAAAACTTCTGAGAACTTTGATACTCTCAAATAAAAACCCTCTGATATAACTACTACTCGTTTCTGGAGTATACAAAATGTACATCATACATACACAAACACACATTAGTGTGCCTTTTTCCTTTTTTTAAACTCTTGGTAGTTGAGGGTGGGGATGAGCCATCATCTCTGTCACAAATGCTAATATGTATATAAAAGCTGAATGAGTATCACGAATCAAAAATTTACAAATCAAGCCACCATCCGTTTTATCTGTGATGACATACTATGTCCTCATTCAGTGAAAAATAGAATAAAGGACAAGGCTTCCCGTTGGGTGCCATTTTCTTAATATTTTACAAATTGCAAATACGAGGTTTGGATTGTTCGGTAGCCATATACATACCTTCGTACAAATAGAAACTATTTTCCTTTTCACATTCTATTATTTAACAAAAGATGAACACATTCTCTCCTAAGGGTTTGATGTGTTCTTTTCATTGTATTGTGTCGACATGTTGATTATTCCCCCCTTTTCATAAAACATGAAGTAAACACACAACAAAAAATTAATGAAATATCACCAAAATATTTTCTGTGCATGTTAACTACACCAACGGTTCCACCAGTAGCATACACAATCTTCTTGTATTTTAACACGCCCTTAAACTTCATAAAATAACTATAACAAAAATTCCTTAACCATAGAAAACTTAAAATTCAAAACAAAAATTGCTGTGTTTTATGCTGCTGGCGGTGGTGGCGATGGCATTAAGGTATTAGATTATATGAAAGGATGACTCTTTTGAATAGAAGATTTTGTTGAAAGTTTATCAAAATTCACTTTTCAGTCATTCACTTAATATAATTCAATTTATTCATAAACTTTCACTATCATAAATTCAAGATTAAATAAAATTAAAATAAAATATAAAATAAATACGTTTCAACCATTTTTTGAAGTGATTTGTTATAACTATGAAAAGGGAATAAATTTTTAGAGAATATATATTTTTTAGTAGTTTTGTGTAGAACCTAAAATTAAGAGGTCTTCACATGCAAATACAAAACAACTCATCAGTAAGAAGGGTACAATAGCATCTAGCTGATAAGCCCAACTGTTGCAAAGTTTAGTGCCAAATGGACAGAGATAAGTTGTTAACTTTGCAATTATACTACATATATCGAAACTACAAACAACAACTTGACTCCCGCAAATGAAGCGATCGATTGACAAAAGAACAATCCGAATTTGTTATCGATTTTTTTGATTTTTTTAACGCAACAACAACTAAGCAGAAGCGGGCTTAGCTAAGCCGAAGCCCAGAGAATTTTCGGGGCTTAACTTTAGCCAAGATAAAAACTGTGTTACTGGCACGAACTTCATATACGTTATCGATAGTTTGTATGGAAACTCCATTTTTTTCTGTAATGGCGTCACTAAGCTCCGATGTCGTTTTTTTCGTCCGATTCCCCCGGGCTTGCAAAAAAAACACATACCTTCTGTCAGTTTTCTATGCTGACTCCCCATTCTCAGGTCTTTTCTTTAGCTTAATTTCATCAATTTTCAAATCTAAAATGGCATCTCCTTAGATATAGGTACCTACTTTTTATTAAAAAAAGCATCCCACTAAAATTTCTTGTAATTTATTCAAAATTCTGTATAACGCTTAAGAGACTCTTTACCTAAAGTATTACAGTCAATACCTCTTATTTAAACTCCTCTTTACTGAAGAAAATTGATTTATTGAAACACAACATTTCTCATGCAGCACACTTTCTGTATATTTTAACTAGGTACATACTTGGCTTATTATGAGCATGTTCAAATCTCCGTTGTTGTATTTTGTCGCGCACCAAAATTAAATACAAAAATAATATATACGGCCTTCTGTGAAGAGATCGCAACAATTTATAAATTATTTTTTGTATTTAATGTTCAATGTTTCATTTTCAAATGTTTCACTATTCTTATCGCTGCGATTTTGAAGTCGTACTGTGTGTGTGTGTGTGTAAAAATTATGCTATTGCGTGGATGCACATTTCATGTTAAGTTACCTAACTCTGTTTTAGGCTAAGAACGCACTTGACATTTCATAAAGTGATCGCAGTTAAGTAGGATTTTTTGATGTCATATGCGCTCATTCACATTTAAACTCATGTGTTCTAATTTTGCGATTGAATAACAGCGCGACAGAAAATCGCAAGTGCGTTCTTCGTCTAAGTTGTTGTCATTTAGGCTGGTAACGAACTTTCGATTTTCTGTCGCCGCGACTAAAAAAAACTGTCGCAATTCATAGCAATTTCTTGGTCACATGTGTGTTAATTCATATTGTGGCTCATGTGTTCTATTTTTTGCGACTAAATAAGCTTTAAACAGCAACCCCTGGAGCAGGCTAGTCCTTTTTATTTTAACTTGCGTCAGTTGCATTGACAGAGAAATTGCAAATAATACTAAGAAATTAGGCTGTGCTACTGCCACTTTTTTTAAATCGGTATGACAGAAAATTGCAGCCTTAGACTTGGAACGCGCTTGCGAATTCTTCCGCACGATTATTCATGCGTGGCTTATTTCTAACAATATCGCTACCATCAAAATCACATGTGAGTGAATCTTACGTGAGGATAAAAGTATTGTATTGCGGACATATTATCATTACAAAGCTATTATTTGATGGGTAAAAAGAATATGAACTTTTGAACCATTCAAAAAATTGCGCCCAAACGATTTAGATTTTATGAAAAAGTTGCCTTTTTCCCTAACTTTGATTTTGACGCACTAGTTCAAAAGGCTCTCGAAAACCAAGATAAAACATTCGGCACTAAAACGAATCTCTTGCTGTTGACAACGAAATTTTCGCTGTTGACAACGTTTTTATGGTTGACTCAACGCAGTCTACGTCCGACTCTTTCATTTATCGTCATATAAACTAATTTTGACAGGCCAATGTTTCACCTTTATGTGGGAGAGCCTGAAATGTTGATGTTGTTAAAGTGGTTTGCTAAACTAATTTAAAATATTTCAATTGTGATTCCTGTTTGCAGTCGCATCATTAACTTCCCTATAAACATGACCCCATATGAACGTGACTAGAGTAAGGCCGGCCATTAATGCAACCTTAGGGCTCACCCACGCAGTGAGTGACAAGTTCAAGCGACAACTGGCCATTTATTGCGCGAAAATGCTCTTAAGAGGGTAGAACTGACAATGCAATCATCATAATTTTTTCAAATTATTGTAAATATTAAAATGTCAACTGAAAATGTGGTTGCCATGTACCGCACCGAACTTTGTCGCCCAGTGCCTAGATTCTGTTACTCTCACACGATAAAATTCGCCGAGAAACTATGAAAGCAAAATACATGAGTTGTGTTCCATTTTTCAACGTTTTTCGACCAATTTATTCGAAGCGAAAAATATGATAAAATAAAAAGCAGAGATGTTGAACTTTGACTTTAGAAAAGTTGCTCATAGCCTATTGAATAGACCTTTTAAAAAGGAACAATTACGTGCAAGGGTTTTTATTATTGAATATGTTTGTTTGGCCCATAAGCATGCTTGAAACCGAAAATGCTACTAAATTCACCCATGTGTTTCTGAGAGAATGGTCACACTGGCAACTTTTCAGTATTTTTGGTATAACTCGAAAACCAAGCCGAGTTTGACAATTTTACATATAATACTTTTTGTTCAAAATTAAATTTTCTATCGAAATGGATAGTTTGGAAAATTTCTTAAAAAAATTTAAGCGGGAAAAGTAAACTAAAACCAACATACAAAAAATCGAAACATCAAAGATTTTTTAATTTTTTTCTAAATTGCGCATAACTTTTTTCGGAGCAAAGATACGCTCAAGACATGCATGAACAAAGTGAACTGGAGTCTTAGGGCTTTAATATGACATGTTAAAAAAGCCATATTATTTGAAAATTGACAGAGATATATCCATTCAAACTTTACCATTTCTTATCATTTTTCACAGTTTTTGCCCGAAAGCCTATTTTTTGGTACTTTATCACAAATTTAACGTTCCTAGCAACTAGTACCAAATCTTATGTTAATCGGACCAGCCGTTCGGTCTGTAGGTCTGAAAGCATTAAAAAACAGCCGAAAAACGAAATTGCGAACTTACATCCTTTTTATAAATTCTCTATAGTTCTAATGTAATATTATATCGCAATTTTTATTTCGAACATTTTTACGAAAGTGAAATTTGCCATATTGTACCGAAAAAGGGACTTTCGGGCCAAAGCTGTGAAAAATGATAAGATTTGAATGGGATTATCCCTGTCAATTTTGAACAAATATTAATTTTTGAAAATGCCATATTAAGGCCTTAAGTCTCTACTTTATTTTGTCTCTGCATGTATAAATTGTGCATAACTGTTTTTGAAGCAAAGATAGGGTCATCTTTGCTTCAAAAACAGTTATGCACAATTTATTAAAAAATTTAGATATCCTTGATTTTTTTATTTTTTTTAGGTTGGTTTTTGTTAACTTTTCCTGCTTAAATTTTTTCGTAAAATTTTTTGAACTATCCATTCCAATAGAAAATTTAATTTTGAACAAAAAGTATTATGTGTAAAACTGTCAAATTCGGCTTAGTTTTCGAGTTATATCAAAAATACTTAAAAGTGGCCAGTGTGACCATTCTCTCAGAAACGCATGGGTGAATTTAGTAGCATTTTCGGTTTTAAGCATGCTTATGGACCAAACAAACATATTCAATAATAAAAACCCTTGCACGTAATTGTTCCTTTATACCCCTCATTTTCCGGTCTATTCAATAGGCTATCAATGAATAGGTAAGCGGTCGCAACCGTACGCTCACATATAAATTGTAACTTTTTTGACGCTCAGGATTTTTTCGCTCTGTCGTTTGTCGCTTGTAAAAAACACTCACGCTAATTGCCCTGTCACTTAACCGGTGTTGACTGTTTTTTTGATATATGTGATAATAATTGGGAATCCCGGTAAATGTTATATTAGTTTTGACATGGTTTTCATGAAAAGAGTGACCTAATTGCATGACGTCGACTGTGAATAAATAAAATATAGATAGATACGTGCTTAAAAAAAAAAAACTGCGCTTCAACTTAGAGAGATAAATTAAATTTTCTCATTATGACATAAGGGTGACACGCTCTTGTGTCTTCGTGACCTATTTCTATCTCTGATGCGATGCTCACAGCGTTCATACTTTTTTTTTGCTATTTTATATTTTGCTAATATGCGTTGATATAAAATATAGAAATGTTGTTGATTGAGATGATGGATGATGACTTCTTAACGGTTGTTGCGTCTTCTTGTGCGCACTTTTGTTAATTAGGCAAACAAACCTACATAGGTACTCGTACATAGATATATATTTACTTTTTATATTAAATGTTCGTTTGGAAGGGAATATCTACGTAACCTAGTATACTTATGAAACGATGGATGCTCAAGGACTCATCAGGTGCTGTTAGCTGGTTGGGATGGAGAATTAAAGGATGCTGGAGTGTCATCTGTTTTGCTGTCACCTAAATGGCATGCCTATCAATTAGTGAATTCTTAAACGAAGGCAACTGATGAGAACGAATACACTTCATTCGAATTAATGAATTAAAATTCATTATTTGTACTCGTGGTATCAACACGTGTATTTAATTTATGTGTGGTGTTGTGTACCTGCGAGGCCGGGGGTGGTGCTATGAATTTGAGATTATTCCTTGTGCGGAACCAGTGCCAAATGTTTTATGGGAAATTGTGAGGTAAAAAAAAAACTGATTAAATACTTGGGAGGAAGTAATTCGGATAAAGTTATTTATGCAAGCACCATGAACTTTGTTTAAAAGAACAAAGTTTTGTGGATTTCAAAAGTATTTATTCTGAAGAATAAAGTACTTTGCAGTTTACGTTTAAAATTTAAATCTCTTACTACCTACGAGTATTTACCCTAGGGCGGCTGATGGAGGCTTTTCAAAGATGCGCGATGCTGAGAATTCTCTTAATTTTATTTATTTTTTTTGTCTTCCTTTTAAAGTTGTTACATTTAGGTAGGTAGAAGTTCTATATAGAGAGGCAAGTTTTTGATTCCTTTAAAGTGACACTATGATAATGATGGGGTGCAAAATAGTTAATACCTATATGGTAATTTTATCTATCCGATGTTTGTTCCAATATATTAGCATAAGGAACTGACTCCTAAACGGCTAGAAATTATTCTTTTTTAATTATTCACCTGGAAAAACGATCTAGTTTTTAACGAGGCAATTGGAAGTTTAATATTATTTATTCTTCTGGGCTGATTCGCAATATATTTTTGTGCAATGTTGAAAACGGATAACCTTATACGGGAATCCTGGTTTTCTTATCATTTTGATGACGACTACGCATTGCTTCAGAACAACAGAATTTGTGACTTTAACTGGTTTGTAAGACTTTGAAAATTTGGTGAAGAAAAACGTTTCGATGCTCTGAAGTTAGTTTATTCAGAGTGTTTTGTTTTTTGTTGGGCACTTGCTGTGATAGGATGATAAGGGTTGAGAAAAAAGTAATGTCATAATGTAAATTGGCTACTTTATTGTTAGAAATAAAAATAATTGAGCTCTGTTTTCACGAAAAATTTATTTGCAGGCGTCAAATTGATGATTTTTTCGCAAAACATCTGGCTCCAAATTATTGATTTCTTCTTCAACGAAATCATTTTCTATATACCTACACATAAATGTCAAAAAACAAAGACAATCGAAAACATTTACAAAAATCAAATCCTTCGCATGTTAATATTACTTTTGGTTACAAGTCTAATATCCACAAAATAAATGATGGTGTGCCCTAGGGCTCCGTTTTGTCTCCAACTCTATTTCTTATTTTCATTTATCACATCTTGTCTGAAACTTCTTATCCATTAAATTGTTTTGATGACGATAGCACCCTCGGGTTTTCATATTCGTTTCTAGATTCACATCCCTGTCCTTCGGATGTGGAACTTCAACGGCCCCGTATGATAAACTCATTAAACTCTGATCTTGACATCATTGTCCAGTGGGGAATACAAACCGTGTAGAATTTAATGCTTCAAAAACCCAATGCTGTCTGCTGTCGCTGAACAGAACCCACCCCCAATACCGCTATCTATGACCGGTACCTGCATAGAGGAAACTGAAGAGCTCTGAATTCTGAGTGTGTGCATCACAGATCACGTTATGTGGAATGATCACATATTCAACGTCGCCAAAAACGCTGCAAAGTGTTTAGGTTTTCTTCGAAAATGATGTGACTGTAATATATAAAGGCTTCATCCAACCCAAGCTTGAGTAAAACTTCACATCTGGGCAGGTGCTCCTATAACTCACTTGAATCTCTTGGATAAAATACAAAATAGAGCCTTAAAAAAGAAAGGTGATAGATCTATTACTCAAACAATTACAACTCTGAAATATCGCCGCAATGATTCCTCCTCTTAAGCAATTCAACCGTAATAATTGCGCTTTTAGGAATGCCCATCAGTTTACCCTTGAGTCCAACTTCGGACGTAGGTACACTGTCAAGTACAAATACTCTTTCTCTAGCCGTACAACACGATTGTGGACTGCTTTACCAGGCTTTGTTTTTCCTTTCCATTTTGATATTCAGAACTTCAAAACCAATGTGCATCGGTATCTCCTCTTGAATCCTTCCCTATTTTCCTGATCGGTCGCAATGTGTCTCATCATCCTAAGGGTAGTTAAAACCCCTTAAGTGCGCGCAAATTATACAAAAAACCTTGTGGAACAGGAAAAACGATTTTGCAAGACGAGATCAGAAAAGTCTGTCTCGTCTCGTCATCAGTCACTGAAATCTAGCCGAGACCGAGACGATATTAGCTTCAAACACCTGAGATGAGACCGAATTTTGTTACCAAATTTATCGAGACACGGTGTTCTCATTTGATTTTGGTAGAAAAATTAAATTTTTAAAATATTCATGTCGATTATTTATAATCGGCAATATTTTACTCCCGGGAAATCGGGGACTTTTCACATTTATTTTAAGGCACTTCCGCATCAAATCAACCTATTTTGTATCTAAAAACCCTTTTGGGAATATTAAAGAAATATATATACTTGGGAGTCCTTGGATTCGGCAAAAACGATTTGGATGCAATTTCAAGAGTTGGTTGTTGGTGTCTCGGTAACGGCTCAAAACGATTTCGATGAAATTTCAACAGTTGGTTATTATTAGCAGGGAAGAAGCTTTGGGAGTCTGTCCCGCCCACTTATCTTATAAAATGTGCTTTTTAAGAGGCATAAAACTTTAAGTTGGCAACACTATTTCAACTGGCGGCCATTTTGTCAGCTGTCGAGTGATTTATTTTGAGTTTGTTTTGGGCATTTCAAGAATTGAAGCCGCAGGATCATCTAGCAGGGCGTAGATTCGTCGATGGGCCCAAAACAAGATTGTGCCGTTGATCCCAATTTTCATAAGCGAATTTTGTTTAGCGATAAAGTTCACTTTTTGTTGAATGGATAAGTCAATAAACAAAACTGCCGCATCTGGAGTGATGATAATCCTCAAGTGTATTTTGAGACACCGTTACATCCACAAAAACTGACTGTTTGGTGTGCTTTATGGGTTGGTGGAATAATTGGTCCGTACTTCTTTAAAAACAATGCTGGCCAGAACGGTCAATGGTGACCGCTATAGCTATTGGCGTTTTTCTTTTTTAACTCAGAGCAGATCACGGAACTGCCAAACAAAAATTCGATGTTTCTTTTTAAGCTCAGGCATATCAGAGCATAAAAAGTGTTTCTTTTTTCCATCGGAGCTAGCTCAGAGCTTGCTCAATTAGCTCAAGATTAAATGACCGAGCGAATCGAGCGAAACGCTGAGCGAAGCCAACTTTACTTATTTTTTTAGTAATACATAATTTAAAATGGATTCTCTGGGCAGTGCCTGAACGTGGACAGTCGCCCGTCATTTGTAAAAAATTGCAAGAAACTTCACGAAATTTACCACAAATACCTTTGAAATGACAGTTCAGTGCTCAAGTGTGTTTCATAATTAAATCTGAGGAATCTGTTCATATTCTGCTCGGAGCTCTGCTCTGATCGCTCAGCCTCTGCTCAGAGCTTTGCTCAGAGCCAAAAAAGAAAAACGCCATATGATTACTGACTTTTTCGTTCATCAATTGAACAACCATGATGTGCAGGAGCTGTAGTTTCAACAAGACGGCGCGCGTAACATGTCAAAAAGCTTGTGCCACAATTGATTTATTGAAGGAAACGTTAAGTAACCGCATAGTTTCACGTTACGGACCCGTGAATTGGCCTGCAAGATCGTGCGATCTAACGCCGCTTGACTATTTTCTGTGGGGATATGTGAAGTCGCTAGTCAGCGCCGATAAGCCTGAAACGATTGGCCACTTGGAGGACAAAATTCGCCGCGTTATTGTCGATATACAGCCACAAATGTTGGAAAAAGTCATCGATAAATAGACCTCCAGATTAGACTACGTCAGAGCCAGCCGTGGCGGTCATATGCTAGAAATCATATTTGAATTGCCAGAAGATAATCTTTCGAATAAAGTAAATTTCATGTCAATTTAAAAAAATTATCTTTGTTTTATTCCATTTCAAAGTTCTATTCCTCTAAAAAAAATACCCTTTATTTGAATTTTTAATAAAATAGGTGAAAACTATGGTTTTTAAGATCATATTTTTCCAATGGTTTTGATGTCTTGAATTGCTGAATTGGCTCTAGTTTTCGAGTTATGGTTTCACTGATTTAAGGTTACCTTTGATGCGTTGGAGTCTTAAGACCAATCGCCAGGTGCTTGTTGTTTTTTTCTATAAAATCCCTGAGTCTTGAATCGATCGAGAGACTCTTTGACCTCCCAGAGCTGGGAGAGGGAGACTGCCTACGCCCTCTTCTTTCTACGCAGGGTCTTCTTCTTTTTCTCTTGGTTCGATACTTTTCTTGCGCTGCATCATTTTCGCATGTGCAGAAGATCTGTCACCTTTTTCCTGTATTTACGGTTCCATCATCATATCAAGCAGTGGTTCTTTCTCTTGGTTAGATGGGAGCCCATGGGGGTTTCGGCTACTTCTTTCATGATGTCGTGACCCGTACACTATTGATTACTGGCGTGTGTCATGTGTGATAGGGCTATGTACAGCCGATAGCTTTGTATGGATAGTTCCAATTTGTTTTCGTGAAACAGTCGAGTTCTGAATTAACCACAAAAAAGAATTATTAATCAAAGTCGACGTTTGTCCCTCGAAATGTTGGGACTTCTCTATGTGCCTTGCTTGGATAAGCACATGATCTATTTGGTTCGACGGTCTATAGAGCGGCAAGTTGCTGCATCGTGTCTATGGAAATGTAGTGCTACTTGCTACTGTATTACGAGCTACTGCAAAAGTGCTTAGTTGAAAGCCGTGAGCACAACTTTGACATAGTACTCTTTTCAGGCTCCGTTCAGGTGTTGAGAAAACACTCCTTATATGTTTTTCAGTTTCATCGGTAGTAGCGAGTGCACATACAGGGTGTCCGCCGGGAAGGTACCTATACTTCTTTGTTTGTTTATTATTTTTGATTAAATGAAAGAAAATGGATCTTATATTGATAAATGTTTTATTTAATGTCGGTAATTATGTACGGAATACAATATCAGGTAAATGTCCGCCGTTTCTGGTTTGTTTGCATAAACCTTGCTTTTCAGATATCCCCACAAAAAGAAGTCCGGAGCAGTCAAATCAGGCGACCGTGGAGGCCAATCAACATCACCATTTCTTGAAATAACTTGTTGTGGAAAGAGGTCTCGCAGTAATTCCATTGTAATCATGGATGTATGCTATTTGGCACCGTCTTGTTGATACCACATGTTAATCAAGCCCAAAGCATGCAGTTGTGGCGTTTAAAAGTTTTCAATCGCTCCCCATTCACAGTTACCGTTACGCCGTTTTTATTTTCAAAGAAGTAAGGTCCAATGATTCCTCCTGACCAAATTGCACATCAGACTGTAACTTTTAATGGATGCAAAGGTGACTGATGAATAATTTGAGGGTTTTCCATTGCCCAGAACCGACTATTCACATATCCATTCAAATGAAAATGTGCCTGGTCACTCATTATGATTTAACTTTCTCATCGTCACAGTAATCGATGATTGATTTTGATAAAATGTTTTAACGATTTAAACACGTTGGTTTATCGAATATTTGTCCATAATAAATTTACCACGTGTCTACTTCACGACTGCTAAATATGAACTGTTTAGACTAATGTTTACCAAAATGGCGGCAAAACAAAGTAGTATACCTTCCCGGCGGACACCCTGTATAAGGCTTATGTTTTAGAAAGTGTCTTTTAATCACCGTGAGGCGGTCACTTAAATGAATTATGTTGCTTCCAAGCTTATTTCCTCGTAGTACCTCGTGGCATAATGGTTAGTGCGTTGGACTGTCATGTCAAAGGTCTGGATTCGATTCCCAGCCGCTGCCACCTAGAAACAGAAATGTTTTTTCGGAGGTACTGCCTCTTGCGCGGAACTGACAAATCCGCATACTTGCAATGAATAAGTGCTTCTCATCTAGCCGTTTGGACTCGGCAAAAAATTGTAGGTTCCCTCCATTCCTACCAACAACACGCACACAGGTATGGTTGAGAGTTATAAGTCACTAGGCCCTGGTTCTCCACGAACTATTGCGCCAACACATTTATTGACTTAAGCTTGTTTCCTCACGACGGCCGGCGCCGGAAGACGAGTCCTTTTGGGTTGCGGTAATATCTGCCTTATATCGCATGGAGATAGGCTCAAGCTTTTAAGTAGCACATGTGATGCAAATTAATATCTGGTTCCATGTTTTGTTTTATAAGTTGTTATCAGTTTGTCTGTTCCGTTTTTTCCGAAAATTAAGAGTTTCTACGATTTTTTTTTTATTTATGAGCTTTTATAGAACTTTGGGCTAAATTCGTAGAAATTCGTAGTTTTGTGAGGAACGCGAACAGACATCTTATGATGAAGTTCTAGGTCTTATTATTATTTGAGAGGCTCCTTGTGTATCTCTCATAAACGAACTTAATTGAAAGTGTAAGGAAATTATTGATTCGAAGACACAATCCCCAAATCCGGAGGGTTAAGTCCTTAATCCTAGGACAGCAGTTCAGATATTCCGATCCCATGCTCTAAGTTTAGAAAACAAAAAAAGCCCTCAAATCGATAAACTTCCAACTTATGTTACTAAAAATTTACTTCTATTTAGCAAAACACT
Source organism: Dasysyrphus tricinctus (assembly GCA_963921185.1). Taxonomy (NCBI): domain Eukaryota; kingdom Metazoa; phylum Arthropoda; class Insecta; order Diptera; family Syrphidae; genus Dasysyrphus; species Dasysyrphus tricinctus. The sequence goes on along the minus strand of OY992533.1, from coordinate 15,745,784 downwards.
TCCCTAATAAACAATGACTCTTTTTACCTTAATCTTTTCAAAATTTAATGAGTGTGAAATAAAAAAAAAACAAAAATAATTGTATTTAAACATATTCAATAATTTAGTTGTATTTATTTCGCATCAGTGTCCTTTTTTGTTCACGAAACAGCACATGAAAATTTTCTCAGAATTGGTTTTTAGTTTTTTTTTTTTGATATAAATAACTTCCTTATCTTTTCATCGATCAGAGAACAGCTTTAATAATGAGTAAAGCAATATTGTTTGCTTAAAAACGTTAAAAAAAATCACATCCAAAGTTTTTTCCTTCACCCATAAAAACAAGCTCCAATCCGCAAGCAAATTTCAAATTATCACAAAAACACTTGCATTAATAAAAATTTTATATTTGGCCTTAAAAAAAAGCTAAACACTCCTTTTGCGAGCACATATAAAAATCATTTAACGAAATGAGCACATTTTAAGTGTCGGAACATAAAACGAAAACCCAAAACCAACAAAAGAGCCAGATGTAAACGAATAAACGAATTCCACTTGCCTCATGCCATACTCGACGACTCGTATACTTTTATGCAATCAGAATAACTATTTTCCACACCATGCAACATAACGTAGTTTAGAGAGTAAAATAAAAAAAAAATATTCAGCAAGTAAAACAAAAGTGTGCTTGGAGTAAAATAAAAATAGGAAAAAAAAACCTTCAAGTTGATATCACCTCAATCAAGTGTGGACATTTTTTTATTTTCTGTATATCCTGATGAATGCACTGCAGTTGTGCACAATAAATTTAACAATTTGTTAACTCTTCTGCGTGTCACAAGCAGATTCGACGGAGATTTAGACGAGTTCATGTACATTGTGGTGTGTCCTCCATGTCCTGTACATGTCCAGGTACAAACAAAGCAGCAACAAAAAAAAAATCGCGGTAATTAAAATGAACGCGCAACATTGCACCAACGGGTAAATTATTTTCCAAAAAGTTGTCGTTTTCTATGGAACCATAGACTTCGCATCAGCTCTTTCGGACACGAAATCGGGCCTGCAATATATTTTATAGACAAACCCTCTTTCTGTTTATTTTTTTGGGCGAATTGAAACACAACATAGCTCATCTCCCGTATATGTGACAAATAATTGATTCCTGGATCTGATCCAATTCCCGAAATATATTCCGCATACAATTTATATCACAGCATTCAGGAAATGAATATATAACACAGCCTCAAAGCTCGCAGAACCATTGACAATGTTTGCATTTTGATATTTTGTCAATGTCACACGCATCAAAAAGTTTTCATATCCTATTTGAGTAATTACAATTCCTGAAGGTTTTTCCTTTTTTTTAATTTATTATTATTTTATTTTAAGTGTAAGTATAGGTTTTGTTAAAAAAAGGAAAATACAAACTTGCTATTATGATTTAAAATGTAGGTACAGGGTCTTCCAATTTGTAATTGTTAACATTAAAGTGTCATTATGATCACTTTTGATTAGTAAAAACTAGTATGGTTATGAATTACAACAGTCAACAAAATATTTGTTTTGTCACAGAAACCAATATACTTTTCAGTGTGCTGAATGCGAATCTGAAGTCAGAATATTCCATCCATAAGTTAGGTAATGCTATGAATGTCAACTTTCAGCAAGACGACCGACGCCACATGCCATACAGCTTGTGAAACAGCAAGGCTCTATTGAGTGCAAAATTTCTTGTGGCCTTGCACCAGTGTACTTGTGATCCACAAATCTCGTATTTGAATTTTCGCTGTACCATAATTTTTTGAAAAAATTTGTGAAGAGACGAGAAAATTTTAAGGTTTGAGTACAATTTACATACAATCATTAGGTAACCTCTAGAATTTTATAACGAACTTAACAAAATTCTGAACGGTTTTCACAATTTTTGGCTTTTAATTTACAGTTTAAAAGCTTTATTTGTGCAACAAAAAATCAGATTTGTCTAAAAATTTCTGACACAAGCACATTTTTGTATTTGAAAAAAAAAAAAAAAAAAAAACAAAATACAAATGTGGTTCCAATTTTGTAAGATGGTGCAATATGCCCCTGGTCGAAAGATTTCTCGAAATGGATAATTGAATTGGCTTCTTAGATCGTGTGATATAGTTATAGACTATACTCTATCCAACAAAAATTGTCACTACAGTGAAGATAGGACGGTTGCCTCTCAGTCTGATTGCATTGGCTTGGTCTCAAGTTTAAGCTCTTACAGGGTTTCCGTACTTTGAATTATATATTGCCACAAATCGAGGAGGAATGTGCATATGGTTGCCATGAATACCATTTCAAACATATTTAAAAAAAGATCCACAGGGTTACCAACTCCGGAAAAGTCTAGACCCGGAGGTTTTTCAAAATTTACTTCATTCCATTATTCCCACACCATCATGAAGCGATTATTTTATTAAATTACTTGAGCATCATTCCAATAGCTATTAAATAAAAAGAAAAATGGCCCAATTTTTCAAGAATAAGTTTAGGATGCAGTTAGCTAAGAGCCATTTCTATCTGTTCAACTTAAGGCAACTTGAGAATTGACTTCAACTCGAGAGTTGAAATTCAAGTTGAAATTTATTTGTATGTCTATTTTGTTTCTTAGCTCCAGAGTTGAAAATCTAAAGGTGTCCAACTTCTTCTTCTGGGATATTTGTGAAAATAATTCAAGAACTGTCATTTTAATAAAATTCCCAAATCTCCCAGAGGTACGAGCAAATCATGGACTCTGACAGAAAAAAGACAGGTAGGTATTTGTAGAAAGTCCGTAGTAGAAATTTTCAAAATAATGTCGGTAGCATGTTATTTTCCCAGTCCAGGGAGTGGCAAAACTGAAGCTGATCAACTCTAGAGTTGAAATCGGAAGTTGAAAAGGTCAACTTCGAGTGAATGAAAACAAATTCACAGCTTGAAAATAAAAATCCTCAAGTTATGTTTAACTTTGACTCAAAAAATCGCCCTTAATCTTCTGGAAGAGTAGGTATAAAATATACTCCTCTATTATTTCCCTCAATATTTGATTTGAATACTTGTTTGGTTTCAGCGATGCGGACCCGGAGAAATATTGGCATAACCCGGAGCCCGGAGATCATAGTGCATTCCCGGAGTCTCCAGGTGAAAATACCCCTGTTGGTAACCCTGAAGATCCGTTTATCTTTTTTTACCACCCCACACCTTTTCAATTGAATTTAATCACGTAAGGGTTTGTGAATGTTTCAAAACTTAGCGCAAATAAATTTGTTCTTCTTGAAGACTAAAATTGTACCTACTTATTTGTACTGCATTTTATAGGTTTATTCAGATAACGCAAACAAATAATAAGGGGACAATCAAAACGACAACATTTTTCCCTCTCACCTTTATAAAATTTTGTTCTCAAAAGCTTCAAAATAGAAAGTTCTTTAATAAAAATCACTGAAAAAGCTCTGTTGTATTGTTGCGACTTGGCAACTCTGTTGATGTGAACTTTTTGTTTTATTTCACACAGCGAAGGTAGAAGCGAAAGCGAGTATACGTTCAGGATGCTTTTGGCATTGAAAGAGGACGGTCATGTTGGAGCGTACGAAATGTTTCAAAGAATTACAACAACAATTCCTGTATGTTAATCAGTGGCTTAGTATCTTTTTCAGTGGCAGATTTGCTATTTGAGTGTTGTGATGGTATAGATAGGCACCAGTGTTTTGAACAAAGTTCGCCCATATGCCCTGTACTGACAATTTTTGCTGGACAGACTATAGGAACGCACATGCGATTTCAATTTTGTCCCGACATATTTTTTTTTTTCGAATCAAAAATAACGGTACCTGCCATACATTTTTCTTACGAATTTAACAAAAAAAATCAATCAATAGATACCTAGGTATGTTAATTACATTTATACTTCGTTTGGGCGAGAAATCTTTTTTCGAAAAATAGTTTATTAATGGTATACCTATGTATAAATAATATAACAAATGACTATTTTTTGATTTTCAATTTTCTTGAAAACTATTCACCTAACTGATTTTAATTATAGGTATTTTGTATGCATGTATGTATTAACACTCAAAAAAATATATTTTTCTTTTATGCAAAAATATCGGTAAATATTCAAAAAACTGTTAAGAAAAATCTCAGTTTTCTCCAAAAGGCTCTCATTATTTTGATAAAATTTTTTCTATTTTTAAAATCGTATACTAGGCTTTTGAATGGACCGGAAGATGAGAAGATTAAAGGAACAATCAATAATAAAACCCTTGCCCGTAATTGTTCCTTTTTAAAAGGTACCTACCTATATTTAATAGGATTTCAAAATTTTCAAAGTTTGTATGTAGTACTTTTTGAATTTGAATTTCCAACATTTTTATTCTTTTCTATTAATTTATATATGTACAATAAATTAGAAGGCATTCTTTTTTTTTTACCTTAAATAGCTAAAAGAAGTTGTTTGAGTAATTTATATAACGAACTCCATGCTTTTAATTATTTTTTTCTCATAATATCAATGCTTCAAAAGAATAACCATTTGAAGGCAGATATTGTATTCCATTTATTAATCGTAGACGTAGAGTTTGTCCTTTAGATATGAATAGGAATATCAACATTTTCAAAAAGAAAATTGTGTTTTTTATGATTTAAAATGAAGCCATTTGTTGGAACACCCTATAGGTACATTTTAAAAATATTACCCTAATTTCCAATTATGATTTAAATTTATGTTTACAAATTAAGAAAATGCTAAATATTAATTGATGCTTTTTTGTAATTTCAGGTATGTGCAGTCAGAATTGATTTTTTTGTTTCAAATTTCAAAGTAAGTAATATCCAAGTTTGTTATTTTGTGTCCATAACTGTTCGTTATCGTAGAAACTTATCTGACTGTCCCAGAATCCGTTAATTTTCCTTATGCATAGTAATAACAACATTTTTAGCTATAATATAAATTATTACATAGTTTATTTATGACTTTTCAAATGAACTCGAGTGAGTTGCAATTTTTTTTGGATGAGTTGGTACGATATACTAGCCACAGCCAAACAAAAGAAATCAAAGCACGGGCACGGTCCAAGTTCCCGGGACTATACCCTTTTTACAGGAACAAACTCAGGTGATTTTGTACCCTCCCTCTAACTTCAGTACCAGTAATAGTCCGGGAGCCGACCGTAAGATTACCTATCTAATCGCGGCTACGCAAAAATTGGATGCCAAACGAAAGTTTAAGTCCAAACATTTAGAGAACTGCTGGTTGGACAAGCTTTATCTGGTCGCAATGGTTAGAAAATGCACTTTTCAGATTGCATTTTCCGCTAAATGTACCTATACCTAATATAAGCAACTTATATAAATGGGGTATCAAATGAAAGCTAAGACAGTCCTCTACACGATACCAATGGTCGGACAGACTTTTGTTGGCTGTTGCCACGAGTCCGACCACTTTTCTAAAATTAGGGATTTTGTGCATCCTTGGATGAAAATGACATGACTTCCCTAGCCATTTGACATGATTTTACTCAGTTTTCCCTGATGTTAAACGCAGTGTTTGAAAATGACCATTTTTTAAAAAGTGGTCGAACTCGTCGGAACAGCCAAAATAAGTCTGTCCAAAATAAGTCTGTCCGACTCGGAGTTAACTTAGGATTTCAACTGATCAAACAACATACATCGCTTATGGAGTTAACTCAGGACTAGGATAATCACGCACTGAAAAACTGGCCCTTAGTTCCAGTTTTGTATGGGCTTGTCGCTACAGGTGACTTGTCAAGTTGTTTAGCAAGTGGAATTTTCTGCCAGTCTTTTAACTTGTTGCTAAAGACTTCCAAAACGAGGACTTCAAATTTGTATCCGGTTAAAATAATTTCCTTTTGCCATCCCTTCTTATACTATAATCTTGTGATTCAACTTGGGAAATGGCCTCGATTTCTTTGGAAAACTACTGACGTTCACTGTCAAACTTTTCATATGTAGATATTCGTTAATTTTTTGCTAACGACTTTTGAGTTTTTGTTTTCGATAACCCTTGAAGAACATTAATAAATCTCGTGGACTTCGTTTGTGTGCTCCTTCTATTTCCTATAAGTGCAATAAATGGTCCTCGCCAAAAGCACGTTTAACTGGATTGCCAGTTGCACTTTTAATCTGTTTGTTTTACTAATTGCCATGTTTTCTTTCTTCTGGCTTTTGTTTGTTTACGAAAGGCGTTTTTCTATTTTAGCTCTGAGCTAAGCACTGAGCAGAGTCTGAGCAAAACGAGTAATCTTTAAACAGAGTATGATCACAGAGAGCTCGATTTTTGTCTTTTTCCGCCTGTCAAATTTCAACTCGAAAAGGTCACGAGTGCATTGCGAGTCAAGCGATGCAATGAAACCCCCTCACGCAGCGAGGTAGACTAGTGGGCCGACCTAGAATTACTTGGCGAAGAACGGTGGAAGAGGAATCAGCCCAACTGGGAAAGAGTTGAAGAGAGCTGAGTTACATCTCCAGAAACCGTACACGATGATGTGTAGGAGTAGTGGAGGCCCTATGCCCCGCAAGGGGAAACTCACGGACGGAACAGGTCCGACGACAAATGCCAACTCGGATGTGTTCAGCATTTTACTTCGTTAAGAGTCAATTTTTCAATCAAGCATTCAGTTACCTGTTGATGAACAAATAGGAATTCTATACAATAAGTACCAGCTTAACTGACCACTGAATAATTTTTCCTTATTTCTTATTTTATTCTGAGCCCATAGAGGGTGAACTTAAAAAGAAATTTGAAGCTTTGAACGGTATTTTTTTTGACAGTTCATACTGCTCTTTCAGTTCAGTTACTTCTTGTCAGAACTTCCAATTCAATATTCAACTGTCCCTGTAATCAGACGCTGACTAATAAGATGCACATTATGTTTCAGATGCTCTTGGAGGGCTGGTTCCTCAAGGCGATATCTTACATTTTGCTCCTCGTTCCTGAGAAGGTAACTCAGGTGGCACAGCTCTTTAATTTGATTTTAAATATAAAATTTGATGACTTGCACACGTTGATCAACGCAATAACATTCCATGGTGATTTGCCCAAGCACTTCTGAACCCTTCAGAACAAATTTGATGGATGTTGTCTTAAAAACATGGTCGCTATAACCTAACAAATTTCGAGTGCCCCCTTTTTTTGAAAAATTCTTCAAATGTATGTCAATTCACAGTGACTACCTACCATAACAAATATTTTTCTCCCTTGTTTAACAAATACTGCCTTGTCTTTAGTGTTTTGACTGTATTTGAGTTGTGTACATGAAGCAAATTTTAAGGTGTAAGGTTAACTAAAACTATAGACAATCGTTTACCGATAAACGTCTTATCGAATCGGTGCGCGGTGCCCTGAAGTTGGTATCAGTTTTCTGTATTCTCCATCATAAACAGCAATCTGTACTTACAATAAACTTAGGTACTACAACAATTCAAAATAAAAACGGAACAGAAAATAAATTGCAATATGACAGCTGTATAAGTAGCCAAAAGAACAAATACGTGCGACCAATGCATTTAATTTTTTATTACTTTAATACCAAAGTCATTTGTTTTTAGGGATTCATAGCACAAGTCGGCCCATTTATCGAGTGGGTTTGGCTTTCCGCCCGGATACACAGACTACAACATATACACAATAGTACACAATAAATGGGGAAAAAGACTTGAAACATAATGACCAAATTCCCCGAGGACTGAGGAAATTCAAGCGAGACTCGCACAAAGTTGCCTTCGGAGATAGTAGTTGTAGAGAAAATAATTGTGATGAGATTGTTGACAAGAGGACAACAACACTCAAATCGAAGCATTTCATGGCCAAGAATGTGCTGACATGCTGGGCGACGACGACGACTACGACTTATGAGCAGACTGGTTCCTTTGGACGTGACCAAATGGCAATTGTATCATTCCCTACTTCCTGAATTTTTTTATTTTTTTTTGTGTTCCTTGTCTTGACCTTTTTTTTTTTCTTCACAAAAAGGGAATAAGAATGAAATTGACATCATTTGTCTGGCTTATGTTTCACTAATCGATACAAGTATTTTTTTGTATGTCGCAAGGGTGAAAGCGGCACGAGATGGGGTTGGAGTTGGATGATAAGTTACACAGCAGTTATTACTTAAGTAGAAGGTACTGTTATTACAAAGCTTCTGTTGAACACTGTCAATTTAAATAATTAACACAACCACATCGGCATAAGTAAAGATTTTGACTTGTGTGTACGTCATTCTGTCATCGCACAAATAATGAACCTTCAATTTATTAATGAGATGAAATGAGATGCGATGAGTTGAGTTGATTTGAGGAATGAATAAGCAAATCCAATTTCCATAACTGCTTTTGCATTCAAAGACCTAATCACTGTCACTGTGGATGCGGATTTGGATAATATGATTTATTCAATTTATGAATTGATGAATTGATGGAGGAGATGGCTTGTGCTTGAGGTGCTGTTGATTGAGATTGTGAATAAGACTTTGATTGGAGCTACCGAATTTGGCAGTTCCCGGTTGTAAAATATTCAAACGGTATTATGCTGAAGATCAGAATCGTACATAAAATGTTAAATTGTTGAAACAATATATTTGATTAAATTACCAGCTAAACAACAGTTCGAAAAGGAACTGTACTGAAATGTTGGGGGAGTTTTTAGGTTTTTTTTTAAAGCTTTAAAAGCGATGTTGAATTCTATTTGCCCAATCATCATCGTGTCTTGTTAGTTGTTACCCCGGTTGGGCCATAGGACGTCAACAAAACGTCTCCATCCTTCACGGTCTGCAGCAAGGTATTTTAGCTGTGGCCTCGTCTTTCCCTGGGACTCTGCTAAGACAGTTGATTTCCATGTTGTTCTTCGTCTTCCAACCCGCCGTGCACCCTGAGGCCCTGAGGATTCCATTCAAAGGACTGCCTTGCAATTACATCGTTTGGTTTCCTCAGTCTGTAGCCAGTTCATTGTCATTTACGCTTTGCTTTCTTATGTCGACTTTCAGCCGCTCTTCACTTGTCCTTCGCCTCAATTCCTAGTTTGATATATTTTGTGGCCAACGAATCTTTAGGATGTGGCGTAGATAGCTACTCACAAAAGCCTGCAATTTCCTCGAAATGTTAGACTTGACTCTCCAAGTTTCGCAAGCATACCTATAACAGCATGGATTTGACATCGGACTCGTAGAATCTGAACTTAGTGCGCAAGGAAATTTGACTGGATTTCCAAATTGGGGACAGAGTACCGAAGGCAGCACGAACCTCATTAATTCTACATTTAACGTCCAGATCCGTTCCGCCATTTGCAGAAACAATACTTCCAAGGTAGTTAAACTTCTTCCACTGGCGTCTCCTGTAGAATAATACGGCCTTTGAGCATTATTTTTGTCTTTTTGCCGTTTATTCTTAGAGCAATCGACTCTTCCTTCCCTTGCAGTGTTTGGCACATCCCGTTCAGCCCACTTGTTATTTGCCAATAGATATACATATGTCATCAGCATAGTCTAAATGACTGAGCCTTTCGAACGGTCTCCATTGAATGCCCTGTCGCTCAGCTGTATCAACACTGGCTGTCAATACGTCGTCCATCGCCAGCAGAAAGAGAATTGGCGATAGAACATCCCCTTGTCTCGCAGCCTGTTGCCGAACGAAAGAGTCGGATAGCTGCCCATCGTGTAAAACAAAACACCTTGCATTATTGTAGGACTCTCTAATAATGGCAACAATTTTTGGGAGAATTCCTTTACTAAGAAACGATCTCCATATACATTCTTGGTTAACTCAATCGAAGGCCTTCTCAAAATCCACAAACATGAGGTAAAGCGGGGATTGAAATTCTATCGTCTGTTCAAAGGCAATACGCAGGGTGTTGATATTGTCAACACACGATCGACTTGATTCTATCCCTTATATGCTCGAGAAGGATGGTTGCCATTAGTTTTGGGAAAACGGACAAAACGGTGATACCCCGCCAAGTGTTGCAATTCTTAAGGTCACTGTTTCGACTAGATTTTTATTTAAAAAATTAGAAAAAAAGATATAAAACTTTCAGTGAAATAAAACACAACCATTCGTTTGAAATCTGATAGAATTGTAATTTTATTTGGTCATAAGACCTGATGTATAGTTGAATTGTACAGTCCAAACATCAATTTTTTGACATTTCATTAGATTTATTGATTTGCTGAATTGTGGAACCTATTGGTTTAATGTTGATGGTACGTCTGCATTTTATAAATCTGGTACATTAATTTACTTAATTTAAGCTCTCATTAAATTGTTGCTTGTACATTCGTACAGTCACCTTTCTTTGGCACCTTAACAATCACCCCATCCCTCCGGTCCTTGGGATAGCTTTCGTTTTCCCAAATAATTTGTATCAACGAATGTAGAATCCTAGCCGTTGTTACGTGATTGGCTTTCAGGAATTCAGCTGGTATTCAATCAAGTCCAGCTGCTTTGTTATTCTTGAGGAGATTTATTGAATTTTGAATTTCCGATTTTGAAGGGGGTTCAATGTTAATACCCCTATAGGACCTGAGCATCTCGTTAAGTTGGGGTACTTCAGCACTCTGTTCAGCGGAATCCACATTTAGCAGGGCACAAAGCGATAGACCGTCTTATGTGCAAGACGATATTTGCTTCGCAATTATGCCTTTCGTTGAAAATCTGCTTCGGCATTTATTTGTATTTTCATTGATTTGTGAAGTTCGTTTTTATCCCAAGTGTCTCTAACTCTCCTCCGCTTGGGTACAGTTTCGGATGTAGCCTCTATAAAAACACAAAAACACCTTTTATTTCACCCCCGAGATGGTGTCTTATACTTCGGACATCACGAAATGGTGTACCGAACTAGAAACCTTGAGCTGATTACTAGCATCAGGAGTTGCTGTAGATCGAGACCTCAGTCTATTGGCTTATTCCGGAATGGAATGGAAGACCCAGCTTGCGTTTTTGAGCACATTCCTTGAGTGCAAGGTACTCGTTGAAGGATATTCTTAAGCTAGCCATACATGACCGAGCCATACGATTCATTTGGGTCGGTTGGATTCCAGATCGGCTAAAAATCTAAATTGATCGCCGTCCTATCCACCCCACGCACCACCGGTTCTGGATCGGCGTGGGGCGATTTGGCTCATTGTCTAGACGGTAAGACCAAAACTAACCTCTTGGTGTCGATACAAAAAGAAGGTCTCCCAACCGACCGCAGCTCTCTTATCAATATATCCGTTTTCATGAAGGTTTTAACATCTCTCGCTCTACAGTCTCGAAAGACCTTGCTACTTACGCTTCTCATGTTAATTCAAAACTTTCTCCCTTCACTAGATTCTGTAAAAAGCCTCATCGTTAATAGTAACCCTATTCTAAATACTTTATCTACTGACGCTGCCCCAACTACGCTATCTCTTTATTACCAAAACGTTAGAAGGCTCCGCACCAAAACCTCTACTACGTTTCTCAACTCCCAAAAACTGGCCATTTGATATTTTTGCCCTAACAGAAACGAACCTTTGTCCGAGTATTCTCGACAGTATCGACTGAATGCAACCCTTGTCGAAATCTCTAATTCGCCACTCTTCGAATTCGTGTGTATCAGGGTCTCTGTCTATAATCGGTGTTTCTTCATTATCTGCTCTTATATTCGCCCTGCACAACCTATCCTCGCATATAAATTAATGGTTGACTCTTTTGATTCGCTTTTTGAGGCTGCGAAATCCAGTGATGATTTTACCATCGTCGGCGATTTCAATTTACCCGATCTTGTTTGGATTCCATCTGAGGAAGAATTGCACTTTGTTCCCTGCAATACTACTTCAGAAAAGGAATATCACGGATCGATTATTTGAAATGGCCTATTTCAAATAAGTGGGATCTCTAACAACTTGGAGAGGCAGCTTGACCTCATTTTTACTTGCGATTATAGGTACTATAAGGCAAGTTTTGGATTCGTGCAAAAAAAATTTTGAGATAACAATCAAACATGATATTACGATGATAGAGAACACCAAAAAAGTGGGTGGCACAATTCTGTCTGTCTGTCTGTCTGTCTGTTCGTCTACAGCCTAAACGGGTCGATCGATTTTCTTCAAACTTGGTACATAGTGGTTTTTGGTGATTCTGCCGACACATTTTTTTTTCATTTTTTTTTAGAACCAAAAATAACGGTACCTGACATACATTTTTTTTTGGCAAATTTAAATAATCGTATTTTTCTCAAAAACGGCTCGACAACTTTTCTTAAAAAAATTCTATAAATTTATTTTAGTAAAGGCTTTCTTTCGCTGGCCACAAATTATATCAAACGAGGAATTGTGGCGCAGGACAAGCCAGGAGCGGCTGGACGTTGACATAAGAAAGCGTAAATGGCAATGGATTGGTCACACACTGAGGAAACCAAACGATGAAATTGCAAAGCAGTCATTTGAATGGAATCCTCAGGGTGCACGGCGGGTTGGAAGACCAAGAACAACATGGAAATCAACAGTTCTAGCAGAAGCAGACTCCCAGAGAAAGACGTGGCCACAGTTAAAATATCTATCTGCAGACCGAGAAGGATGGAAACGATTTGTTGGCGCCCTATGCCCCAACCGGGGTTACAGGACTTGATGATGATGATGAAAGGCTTTCTTTGGTCGGAAAACCATTTTTCAAAAATGGTTATTAAGGTACCTCCCAAGGAACCATTTTTTTAATTTTTGATTTTCTTCAAAATGGTACAACCGATTACAGTTATTTTTTTTTATACAGAAGCTTCCAAAAAATTTTAATAGTCTTGTGTACCAACATTTTTGAAAAAATATGTTTTGGATTTTTAAAAAATATTTCAAAATGTTTTTTGGAAAATCAAATATTTCGAAAACGGCATAATAGATTTTTTTGAAATTCGATTCTTAAGATTTTTTCAGTACTCTCTAAAATATTTTTAGAAAAAATTTTACATTTATGAAAAAATAACGGTACCTTCCATACAAAAGTGAAAAAACCGTAAAGGAAAATATTTGTTTGCTTGAAAACGACTCCTACGATTTTGATTAAACTTTTTTCATATACTAAAATTAGTACGATCTACCATTAAAAATTATAAAATTTTACACATAGCAACTATAAGTAGTACCTGTCATAGAACGTATTTTTTTATTTTGAGTTTTCTCGTTATCAACTTAACGGATTTAGATGATTTTTTTTATATACAAATTTCAGATAAGATTAAATAATATTGCATATCAAAATTTTCAAAAAAAAAGTTTTTGGATTTTTAAAAAAAGTTCCAAACTTTTTTTTTGAAATTTCGATACCTATCTCAAAAACGGGTTGACAATTTTTTTTCAAATTTTGTTTTTATATACACATAAATATATAGTTTAAATCTGCATACCAAAATTTGTTCCTAAAAATGTTTTAAGAATTTTATATATAAAAAATTAATTTAAAAAAAAACCGCTCCAACGATTTTAATTTTTTTTCCCATACAATCATATTCAATCAAGAATGAAGATGGCATTCTTTTTTTCCACATCAAACTGTCAAAAGAGTTGTTTTATCCAATTTAAAAGTCGTATTTCATGCTTCTCTACATTTTTCTCTCATAATTTCCATGTTTTTATATACAATTTTCTTAAGCCCACAGTGTCTTGAACATAAGAGCAAGTACGTGCGACCCAGTCGTGCATTTTATTTCTTCTGACCCTTGCAACTCAATTGTCACCAAAAGTTTCCACCTTCTTTCCACCCTCGATCTATACCACCCTCCTCTATCTCTTCTTTTCACTGTCGATCAAGGTATATCCGTCATTGATGCAGAAGTCTCTTTTCATTTTTATTTCCGGAAAGCCTTGTGAACAATATTAATTTCAGCCTTTTTTTGAACTATAACACCCCCATTGACATTGCCCTTTCATTCTTCTATACTACAATCTTTGAATGTTTGCTCCTTTGTGTCCCTTACGTACCTCAAAAGAATTGTTTGTCATCACCCCTTTGGTATACTAAGGAGTTGCGAACTGTTCGAAATACAAGGAATAAGTTATGGAAAACTTATTTTAAACCTCGAACATATTCAGATTATTTAAATTACGAGCAAGCTCTTTCCAATTTCTCTCTCCTCTGCGATTCACTATACCATATATATCTTGACAGGCCTGTCTCATCTCTGAACCGAAGCGGTTCTATCAATTCATTAATGCAAAAAGAAAATCTGATGGTCTTCCCTCTACCTTCAATTTTAACAACACCTCATCTGCTGATCCCGAAGTAATTCTTAACCTCTTTGCTAATTTTTTTAGTCAGTCTTATAGCGGTGCTGTTAATAATCCTGATCTAGAATGTTTTGAGTACTTGTCAAGCAGTTCGCAAACTTCACTAGTCTCTCTTGATATTTCTCTTTCGTCGGTCAGTGAAAAAATAAGACTACTTAAGGATGACTTTTCTCCTGGTCCTGATGGGATTCCAGCCATTTTTCTCAAAAAATGTGCTAACGAGTTGTGCGAACCTCTCACAATTCTGTTTAAGCTCTCTCTTTCGCAAGCAGTTTTCCCTACTTTATGGAAAAACTCATTTATTTTTTCAATTCAGAAAGAGGGAAATAAGAACGAAATCTCCGTCTATCGTCCGATATAGCAAAACTTTCTTCTATACCCAAGCTCTTCGAAAGCATTGTCTACGACGCTCTTTTTTTTCATTGTAAGTCATTAGTCTCCCCACTTCAACATGGTTTTATTAAGGGCAGGTCCACTACGACGAACCTCACTCAATTTTTTTCCATGACACTTTATCTATGTTAAACTAGGAGCCTTTGGGTTTCCTGCGATGTTCATCCAATGGGTGAGGTCTTACTTGGAAAACCGCCAATAAAGTGTTGTTTTAAGATGTTCCGTGTCCGCTCAGGTGTTCTTCAGGTGTTCCTCAGGGTAGTCATCTCGGGCCACTTTAATTTGTCCTTTCCATTAATGATGTTGAAAGCATTATTTCTTTCTCAAACCTCTCTATCTATGCCGACGACATGAAAATTATGAAAGTAATATCTACTCCAATTGATTCTTCCCTGCTTCAAAATGACTTAAATTCTTTTTTTACATGGTGCACCAAAAACTTCCTCGAACTCAATGTCACTAAATGTCAACACATGACTTTTTCTCGTAAACGCTTGTCCCTACCATCTCGTACTTATCATTTTCGCAACGTCCTGGTTCCCACAGTTTCCTCCATTCGCGATCTCGGCATTTTATGTGATAAAGAGCTAAATTTCCGTTCTCACATAGATAATATTATTGCAAAAGCAAACTGTTCCCTTGGTTTAATAAAGCGCTAGTCTAAAGAATTTTCAAACCCATACGTAAGAAAATCTCTCTTCATCACATTTGTTAGACCTATTCTTGAGTATGCCAGTCAAGTTTGGTCTCCTTATAAAACCACCCACTCATCTAGAATTGAAGCCGTGCAACGTAGGTTTCTCCGCTTCGCTTTACGAAATCTTCCATGGTCTGATCCTCTGTTCCTTCCCCTAACGAACATCGTTAACAACTGATTGACTTAAACACCCTTGCTAAACGTCGTGCTGTTGCAGACATACTCTTCGTTCACCAAGTCATTACAAGGGCCATCGATTCTCCGCCACTTCTTGAATTAATTTTCTTTAACACCAATCCACGTAACCTTAGATCTGTTGCCTTCCTTCGACTTCCTACTCACCGAACGAACTATGCCCATTTTAACCCAATTTCAAGAATGTCACGATTAGCCAATAGTGCACAGCATCTCCTTGATTTTAACACAAGTGTATCCTCCCTTAGAAAAAACCTTTACTCTAATTATCCCTAACCCCCTTCTCTTTAGTTTTTAGTTAGAATAAGTTTTTTTAAGATGGTTTAAGTTATATAATTATTGTCATTATTATATAAGCTTGAATTAAGCGAAATAAAAATTAAAATTAAAATTTATTTTTAAAAGTGAAAATCAAATTGACTTTCATCCACATCCTCATGAATTTTTTTAATATCACCCAACGATCTTAAAACTGAAATGTTAACCTCACAATTTTTCCTGAATTTTTAAATCTACGTATTTACACTATACGCACACTTTATGGACGATTAAAAAAAAGCTAATTGGAATTTCTGGGAGTCTCCTTGCTGCCTGGTGGTTACAGCCTGAAACCACCTCATCAAACATTCTTCTCTCGGGTCCCAGTAGTTTTAATTTAAAACAACCTGAACAACTGTTATTCTGGGAAATAAGGAAAAATAATAATTGAGACATTAAAGGGTTAAAACAGCGACCATCGACAAACAACCAAGCAGACCCGACAATTTTTGTTTTCCAATTTAGATTGATTTTTCTAATTTGTTTGTATGTTTCTGATTTGTTTGCAATTTAATTGCAATTTAGATTGTGAAGCTTGTATAGCAGTTACAGTAACGCGGGATATAATAAAAATAATTGTCATTTATTTTATCAAACGAACTAACGAACGAAAAACCCAATATATCGATTCATGAATGAAAAAGTTATTTGCTGACTTATGAAGCAACACCATTATGATTTTTTTTTTGTTTTTTAAATTCTACACCAAATTTCATACAATGCTTACCTCCCGTGTGATTTTGACTTTGTTAAAACCATTGAATAAAAATATAAATATAAAAAAAACAACCAATTAACTTGAAAATTTCTGTCGAAAAAAATTAATTAAATTGAAAAATCCTTTCAATCAATGCTTTCCTTTTATAATTTTTTTTCTACCAGTTTTCTGAAATTATTATTAATAGCATGTACCAGTGGTACCCTTCACAAAGAGTTGTAATATTTCAGAAAAAAAGAAATAAACTCAATAAGCAAAACAGAAATCCATCTCTTTTTCTCTGTGTGAGGTAAAATTAATTTTAAATAAACATATTGATTTGCTTGTCATGAATAGAATATACATAATTTTCATTGATTTAAAGGACTTCATTGATTTCTTGAAATTATTCTCTGTGAAACTAAACCTTTTTAAGGAATCTTCTTACTTAATTAAGTATTTCTCTTTTGTGCTATTAAAATTTCAAACGAAAATCAACTCCAATTAAAATGCATTTGCTATTGATTCGCTGCAATAAAAACAACAGGACACATATAATTGACATCGACGACGATGATGGTAATGAAGTAAAAATAAAAAAATATTACAAAAAAAGCTTGGAGTAGCATCGGAATGGAAACGAAATGCCACAGTTGTCATCGACTAAGGGAATAACTCCGGTCAGCGTAAACGAGTTCATAGTTCCATGCATCCTTCAATAATTTATTTTTGAAAAACCCACCCGAAAAAAATCCTACCAGTGCTGTGCTGTCCTATGCTGTGCTGCCATGCCGTGCTCTGCCCTAGTCCTGTTCTGACAAAATTTGCAATTTAAATTCCTGGATGGCTCGACACTCGGTGCAAATTCAAGAGTCATTGTAATTCATGACACAAAAAGCACTGGGATCATAGTGCAACACCTCTATAAAACTCTGAAAATAATTGACAAATTAATTTGTATGCCAATCACAAACAAGGGTCTTCCTGCTGCTGAGACTACTATATCGGTGCTGGTGCTGGTCCTGCCTCAGTGCTTTTTCCTGTTCGTCGTCGTCTTCTTCTTCTTTATTATTTTCCTTCAGTCTGTTGGTCTGTTGTTGGAGCAAGGGTGGAGACAATCTGTTGTCTCCACTTGAAACGAATAATTCTCTTTCAAGCGTGTCGTCATTGTCATTCCACTTCTGACCCACACACAACCTTTTTCCGGGCCAGGCGTTGGATAAGTAAGAAAAAAATCTCATTCCCATTTGGTTCGTGGTAAATCCTAATCCCAGTCACCTGTTCAATCTCACTTAAGTATCTCTGGTGCTCGTTGAACCCAGTGCCAGCAAACACACACCCTTGCCCATCCCATTCCATCCCAACCCAGGCAGACCACCACCCTTTAGTCAAGCCGGATGTTGTTGGCACTGGCATGGCTGGCAGTAGCAGCGAGTAGCTGATGTGTAGTGTAGACTGCTTGTCTCCACACTTGGAATATAGCATGCATGCAAAATGGCGCTCACAAAACCAAATCACCCAACTAATTGCCCCTTTTGCCTTGTTAGTTGTAACTAAGGTGCTAGTGACAGTCATTCCTTCGTAATGCTCGTAAAGGCTCTCCCAAACCAATGCGAAATCATAGCGAATCATTCGCAAAGACAGTTTTTTGTTGTTGTTTAGCATTATGTATCTTTCATATTTTGTATTATTGTGAATGATTTTGCGTCGTCGGCGAATGTTTCGCATTGGTTTGGGAGAGCCTTAATTTATAAGTCAAAGGAAAACTAAACGAAATCAATGCAAATTTTACTTTATTTTCTCACTAAACTTCGCATTTAATCTCTCGTAAGAAATGAAAAACGCATGCGATCCACAATTCTAAAACATTTTTTAGTAAGTAAGAGTTTGTGTGACAAAATTTAAGTTGTTTTGTTTGAAACCAAACGACCCAGTTCGAGGAAAATTTGATTTCTATACAAAATTGAAAATACAGAACCTAAGTATGAAGTACAGAACTTTACATTTGACAACTTCCTCATCTCTCAAATAAAACAGGTGGGGTGCTGTCAAGTTAGTAAACACTAGGTACTTATTTGGTAATTTTATGCATGGTTACATTTTGTGTCTCTTTTTATTTGAAGCCTAGTAAACTGTACTTAGCGAAAATGAATTTTTCACAGCTGCAATTTGGAACAAGTGTCAAACAATTCATTGTATCAACTTAGCGAAACATTTTCGAGAGTTCAGATCAAATAAAATAGTAAGATGCTCATTGATTGCTAATGAGTCACACCATAAACAAATAAGTAATAGCTCTTTTTCTATGCAAAGAATGGTGTTTCGCTAAGTTGATGTCATGCATAGACATTTGAAAACGGGTTTATTGAGGTGTTTTCAAATTTTGTATCTCTACTATATTTGGTCCTTTCGTGCATGATACATACAGAGCTTTAAAGGATTGTGGAATGTATTCATTTATTTTTATCAACTTAGCGAAACATTTTCGAGAGTTCAGATGAAATATAATAATAAGATGCTCATTGATTGCTAATGAGTCACACCACAAACAAATAAGTACGAGTAATTTTTGATCTTTTTCTATGCAAACAATGGTGTTTCGCTAAGTTGAAGTTATTTTAGCGAAATCAGTTATAATATAGATCAACAATCCGAGAATGTATAGCCATTTGTTACTAATTAATTGCATATCAGTTACATCATTACCAATTTTACAGCTCTATTTTGTAATCAAAATAATAAATTTTCGCTAAGTGGATGTCAACTCAGCGAAAAGACTTTCAGATTAAAAATTTAAAAGTGCATGAAAATATATTAATTATCAATTGCTAATTAGAAGTTACGCCAACTGTTATTTCATTGCCTGTTTATAACTAGTTCTTTGCATGGTTTCGCTCAGTTGATTTCAACTTAATAAAAATATTATTTTCTTAAATAGCAATAGCCCCGTTAAATAACTGTCAATGTTTTCATAATTTGTAATTTACAAATATATATCGTTAATTCATATTGTGTAGTCAATTGTGTCGCTAAGATGACTTCGACTTAGCGAAATATCTTTTTTCGCAAAAAAAAAAGAATAACTATTTGTTTGATTGAAAGGTAATTGTGGCCTTTACTCCAGAATGCCCAGGCATGGTGGTGGTCTCATCAGCTATGTAGATTTCACCATACCCAATCTAATACGCATTGTTCAATTCGATGGTTACCGACGTCTACATATAACAAATTAGTGAGTAGACTCACTGCGAATTATATGTATGCATATCTAAGGAACTTTGGTTAAAGTATGTAAAGAAGCGTTCCATGCTACTCCACCTCTCTTACTTTGTTACTATCTCAATTACTAGTGAGAATTGTACTTCACTACATTCAATTCACACACACTATGGACACGTGACGTCACAGCAAAATCTACATTATCATTTTTCGTTCATCACTTTTCAAGTTCACATTCAGTCTTAACTGAAAATGTAACATGAGTGTCTGCTCAAATCATCCTTTCTTTCAGTCATACGATAAGTCAGACGACAATATTAAATTTGGTTTCATTAATCTATTACCTCCGGTCGTAGAAAATTCGAGATTATCTGCTTAATTGCCTTCTGCAAGCTTCCCCCACCAGTGGAAAAGGGTTTCGTTAAAAGTAAGGTAGGAGAGATTTCCCAATTATTTCTTAGGTTAGGTTAGGTTAAGAGGGGCGTGCACAGCACAGAGGCTGTTGCCTTACTTACTACTCCCCCTACCTGTGGTAAGGGGTTTTATTTCGAAGTCAAACGCCCTAATTGCCACCAGTGGCTTCGGTACCTGCTGATCTGCCAGAGAGTCTAAGCCTGCTGTTTTGAAAGCCAACAGGGGCTTAGTACCAACTGATGTAATAGAGTGTTTAAGCCTGCTGTTTTGAGTGCCACCAGGGGCGTAGTACCTGCTGATGTACCAGAGCGTTTTAGTCTGCTGTTTTGATAGCCACCAGGGGCGTAGTACCTGCTGATGTACCAGAGCCCTATAGACTGCTTTTTCGAGTGCCACCAGGGGCGTAGTACCTGCTGATGTACCAGAGCGTTTTAGCCTGCTGTTTTGAGTGCCACCAGAGGCGTAGTACCTGCTGATGTACCAGAGCGTTTAAGCCTGCTGTTTTGAAAGCCACCAGAGGCCTAGTATCTGCTGATGCACCAGAGCGCTTTAGCCTGCTGTTTTGAGTGCCACCAGTTGCACTTGGAATTTTTTGTTGTTTTTCCCGTTGCCAGGTAAAGTTAGTAAAGTAGAGTTCATTTTAAGAAGACACCACCATGCCTGGGCGAAATGCATTCTGGAGCAAAGGCCACAATTATATTTCAATTGAATTTGTTCATAAACTCCTGAAGAATTAATTAAATATATGTTTTGATTGTTCATATTCTTTGACTATGAATGGTTTTTCTATAAGTATTCTTTAAAACAACTGCACTATTTGTTGAGTAACTTAATAAAAGCATTCAATAAACTAGCAATAACTTTTGTACTGTAAATTTACGTAAATAATTCGACAAGTTGATTCTGGTTTGACGATGACTGCCGGCAAGAATATGCAGCTAAAAAAGATGCGTACAATATGGCGCTGCATAGCAGAACCAAAGTTGCCTTACACGCAGAACAGGAGGCTTCTCAGAAGGAAGAAATTAAAGTTTTCAAATCTCTATCTCATAGAAGAGAACTTGGGAGCTTAATAAACAAAAGTGAAATACTTCTTTCTTCTAAATTGCCATCAGCTCCTTAGCTTTGTGTATATTTTTTTTTATATTTTTGGGATATGGAAAGCTGCCTGTGTGCCACTCGACTGAACGGTTTGCCTATGCTCTATGGCTCCTCGACCATGGCCCCGACTCCGGCTCTGGCTCAACCCTACCAGCATCCGGTTGAATGAGGTTAAACCAACACACACACATACATACATACACACATGCATATATAGTCACACACTCCTGAGGGAGATGTGAGTATAATCCTCATTTTCTTTTATGGTCGATGCATGCACTAAATCACTTTGGTGACATACAGGCTCCCAACTGCTCCCGAGCAGGAGGATAAGCGAGGAGAGGCCATAGAGTGAAGTGAGAGCATTTGTGATGCGGGACACTTGTTAGCCCCGATTGTGGGTCGGTCGGGGTGGTGGTGGTTGCTGGTTGGTATAGTGGCTGATCGATTCGAATGGTCGGGTCTATTGGTTGGAGTTTTGATATATTTTTCTCTTTTTCTTTTTGGTGAGCTCTTGTCTTCCTATTTTGTTTTTTTTTGCTGTATTTATTGTGAGATTGTTCAGTGTGTGTACATAATATAGACCTTGCGATTGTACCACAGATTTCGAGTCGCCACGCCATCCACCGCCCATTTGTTGTATCTTCCTCGCTAGAGAGAGAGATGCTTCCAGAAACAATTTTGCTCATAAACAATGGATTTTGTCCTGTTAAGGCTGTTAAAGGTTGACGTTGGAACAGAATTTTAGAAGTGGGTACTTGTGGACTCCATATTATACCATTCTAGCCAGCCTGGCGCTGGCTGATGTTTTTGCAGTTTCAGTACACTCTTACTCGTATACTATAGCTACTAACGATGATGAATCCTTGTGATGTCCATGATTGTGAAATGATGTGCGCATCTAAATCGTCGTCATCAAGCTCTCTGGAGGATGCTTCGTCATGTTGCCTCATGTGCATGGGCGTTTGAGAGGATAATCAGTGATTATCTTGTTAGGTGGTGATGATGGGGACGCATCATCAGCCAGACGGATAGAGGATGTGTGTGCTTTTGAGGAAATTATTGCAGTGCTCTTCTTATTCTGCAGTTGAAAGGTTCTGCATATGTGTGTGTGTGTGTGAGTGTGAATGTGAATTCTTGTCGATGTTCTGTCTGTCTCACTGATGCCTGTCTATCGTTGTGCATGTTTTCGATATGTCTGACTTTTTAATGTCAGAGTTTGTACCCAAAGAGCAGCAGCAGGAAATTTGCTACATATGGATGGGTAAATGATGCAAGAAAATAAATGCTGTTCATCACAATGCTCTAACAAGCAGAACAAAGCACGAAGAAGAAGAAAATCAAAGTTCAAAGTGAACGCCAACGGGCCAACTTTTTGATGTCGAAGGTCCTTTTTCGTATTTATGTATATTTTTTTTTCTTCTGTGTTTATTCATTTTTGTTTTTGCGTTTCTTGTTGTTGTTAAGTCTCTTTTATGTTTATTTTTGTTTTTTTTTATTTTTTGTTTTTCTTGCTGAGAATATTCCGGATGATTTGAAGAATTTTAATACACAAAATTGAAAAAGGGAAGATTGACGCCTTTTTATAGACACAAGACGTTATAGTGTTTATTTAGCCAATTGTATAAAAAATAATAAAAAATAAAAGAAAAAACTTTTTTGACAGAATGTATTTGCTTTAATGTTTTTTTCTAAGAGTTCTAGGGGAGCTTAAAAGGAACTTTTAAAGACTTTATTTTATGTTTATGGTGTTATAAAGAGTTTTCTTTTATTCAGTTTTAGTTTTTTTTTAGTATTCATGAAGTGTGAGGTTTTAAAAAAAAACATTTGGAAATTGAATTAAAGTGTTTTTAGGAGATACATTTTTGAAGGGTTTGTGTTAAAGAGATTTCGATCTTATTGTAACCCAGAAGTTGTGAAATTATAGACGGAAATGAAAATGAGCTTCGTCTGACTTAATTATGTAAATAATCTTAAATGTTTGAATGTAACAGCAACAACTTGAGAGAGCTAACAACAAGTTTTCTTTATGCTGGAGTTATACCTAGCTGTTTCATGGGGGCTCACAAAAATAGTTTCTTGGACTGACCCCTTATTACCGGCTTCTGATGGAGTCTCTGGTCATGAATCGTCTCGTCAAAGATGCGTACAATGTTTGTCACGCATTCAAACGTTTCCTATACGTCTAGAATTCTGAACACGAAGCGTCTTGTCAAAGGCGCGTACGACGCTTGTTTGCAGCTTTTGTGTAGCTTAAACGGACTTCAATAAAAGATCGCGCATATGTGGCGTTATTGCACGTACTCGTCCTAGCACACAAGTCTTAAATCGCCGGGCGTACAGCAATGCCAGACGCTAGCCGTATGGTCTCAAGTGTTTATTGAATATTTTGGTGAAATGTTGGATTCATTAAACAAATTCATCATTAATGTTTTGCCTATCACGAGCCGCTTCATATGCAGAAGTCAAGGCGTACAGGAAAAGCCGCTCCATGACTAATCTTGTGGAGAAGGGCTTACTTGAATTTTGTATGAATAAAAAATCAGACTCCTATTTAAAATTCCCCGCAAGTATTCCCGTGGAAAGTTTACCTGCACCATGCCCCCTGGTCGATATTAAATGGTGTGTGCCAACAAATACGTAGAGGTGGTCTATCTTGTCCATCTGGACGTAGATGTTTCGGCCTTCCAAACACAGTATGATGACAGAGTATGATGGCACCTCTCGGCGACCCACTTCCTACATTAAAGATTGGGAAATTCTCGTTATCTTTATAGTTGAGAAGTTATGTGAAAATAAATAAGTGGAAAGTAATAAAAAATTTTAATATATTGCATCGTTCCCTTATCGTTCATATTTGACTCAAGTGATTCGAATTTTCCACATAGAAGCCAACATGAGTTTTCACAAAATGATACAATACCTATTCAAGCGCAGTTGATCCTATTGAAAGGAATCGACTAGGAGTTCGTCCTCAACTATCTGAAGGAGATACTATGGACAATGTGACGCTCGTCGTTTTTCAAATGGGATGGATGTCACTTTACCACTTCTCTGAAGTAAATTGCATAGTTCTATACCTCTTATCGGTAAGGTTAATAGTCATACTCTCAGAGGAGAGAAGGTAAGGTAAAAGGGCTGACGTTTGATCTTGTTACCGTCACACTTAGAACTATGTACATAGGTACACTGTATCAAAAAATTGCACGTACAGCAACTGAAATTATATAAATTGTAGGTATTTTTGTGTAAGACTTTCGCGGCTAGAAGTTAATTGATTTGCAGTTATTTATCAATTTTTTTCTGTTTTGCTTTTTAGAACAGTTCATGTTATCTTAGTTGACGACAATAATTTCAACATTTTTGGATTTAACGGTCGAACATTGGTACCAAAAACCTAACACAAAAGTATAGGTAAGAAAATTAAAGACTACGGTTAAACATGAAGGTGAAAGCATTGTGGTTTGGGGAGTTATGGATACAAATGGTGTATGCAATCCTGTTTTTATTGAAACAGCAATATGGAAAAACACAAAAATTTGCATATTTGAGTAAAAAAATTAAGGCCAGTCTTGAAAGAATTGAGTTACTGAATGATTTCATACTGTTAGAGGACAATGACCGGAAGCATAAGCCTATATTAGTAAGCACGTGGCTGCTTTACAGTGTAAAATCTTAGTTGCCTCATCCACCACTATCCTAAGACCTCAACTCCATTAACCATCTGTGGGGCTTTTTGGTAAATAAAGTTAAAAAACTAATATAACTATCAAAAATCCTCACAAATCTGTACATTTTGGAGAAACGGAACACTATACCAACAGAAGTTACCTCAAAGCTTGTGTTTTTAATAAACAACCGTCTTAAATTTATAATTAGAGCCAAAAAATGGCACTTTCATGACAAATCTGAAAGAAATTTGACTTTCAAGCCACTGTACGTGCAATTATTTGATGTATTTTTTCGTTTCTCTTAATTTTTTGAATTTTTCTTATTTAAAAAAAGCTTTGAAATTTTAAATGGTATCTTTTTTCTGATAAAACTTTCAATAAACCATACACAAATTGCAAAAGTTTTACCAAATCATGCCAATTTGTTTAAAAAAACGCTTTTTTATTCAAGAAAATCAAATGTACGTACAATTTTTTGATTCACAGTATATCCGTTGTGATGCCCTAGGAAGTTGTATCCCACTTAATATAAAAACCTATGTGTTCTGTTAGCAATTAAGCAATTTTGACGCACTGACGAAGTTCAGAAGGCTATTAGCCAAAGTTCCTCGAAATGACTTCCCAGGAGGATGTGCCCGGTGATTATGCTGACATAGGAATGAAGATGTTTTTGGTTCATTTGCATAATTTTGTCTGTCTTCTGCTTATTGAAATTTTGCGATAACTTTCTAGTTGTGCCACATGTTTGGAGCAGGTTCATATCTCTAATTGTTTTTTTCTAATATTTTGTTACCAATATCCTGTTTGATGCTACTGGTTGGTGAATCAAGTGAAGATCCCATTCTTGCCAGCTCATCAGCTCTTTCGTTTCCCTGTACATCAATGTGATCAGGATCCCAACAGAGTCTAATATTATGCTGCATGCCACGAACCCTAAGCTCTTCGCGACCTCAAGTTACAAGGCTCTAGTGTATCTCGGTGGCAGAAATTGCTTTAATTGCTGCTTGGCTATCAATAAAGAGGGTGATATCAGCTCGTGTTATCGCCATCATTGATATTTGCGTGGCTGCTTTGGTCACTGCCAAAACCTATGCTTGGAAGACTCTGCAAAAGTCCGGAAATATGAAGGAGCTCGCTAGTCCCAGCGTTTCCGAGAAAATTCCTACACCAACAGTGTTCATCTTAGAACCATCAGTGCAGACAGTTATCGAAGATTGAAGGGTTGGTTGTTTTCCCACTCCTCTCTATTAGGAAAAAAGGTAGTGAAGGATCTATTGAAGTTTAAATGGGGAGTTATGTAGTCTGTGCAAACATTAATTCCCACATATCTCTGAAGAATCTGAGTATGGCTGGTTGTGCTTTGTTAGCAGCAGTAAGTCTGGCTTAGCCGCAAGGCTGTCTGGCTGTCGATTCTTACACGAATAGATCTAGGGATCTCAGGTTGAGTATCGCTTCCAATCCAGCTGTGGGGATGGTTCTTAACGCCCCCGTAATACCTACGCCGGCTAATCTTTGAACTTTTGTCAAAGTTTTCAGGTTTGTTGTCTCAGTCGCGTTCCACTAAACTAGATTACCGTAGGTTAGTATCGGTCTAACTATGTATTGGCGTGTACACCCACCTGGGTTCGGTCCCAATAAGGATTTTCCAAAAATCCTGTTGCAGGAATAGAGGAGAGAAACAACAAGGGAAAAAACTGGTGCCAGGATTCAGCATAGCGGACGTTTCTTCAGTTTCGTGCACGGACTCCATTGCAGTATTTTAGTTTTTTCTTCAGTATATCTATTGAAATACTAAAAATACTACGTGTGGTTTGGTTTTTACGAGCCCAAAATACGGCAATATTACTTGTTTACGTACATAGCCGCCGAACTTGAAGTACCTCAAATCCAAAAATGAATTTTTGTTTTACTTAAACTGTCATAAGTCTAGAAGTGCTCTAAAGCCCAAAGAGAAGAGCTGATGTTCAGTTTGCTTCAATCGCTGCCTAGTCAATTGCACCTTATATGCGAATAATCCGAGATCATTATATGCAAAACTCTCACCATGCTAGTGCGATTGATATTCAGGTGCTGAGATCTTCAGAACGGTGGTGGACACTTTCGGTAAAAGCTACAATATTTTCCGTTGATCGCACAGGACAAAGTGGCGAACATAATTGGTTATCTCACGAACTTTCTTCATAAAATTCCTGCAAACAACAGCTTCAGTTGTTATATTAGCTGCCTGGCAAGTTTTTGCCAACTTTAGTCACGGCCATGGAAAGTTTTTCCTTGAAAAAATATAGACGAGGAAAACTTTTTACATACTTGTGAGACCCTTTTTAGTATAAACTTAATGTGAAAGTTTTGCTATCCTATATATGTACAGTTAGAAACTTAAACTTTATACTCACTATACAATGGTATATAAGTAGTTCGAGTACTGGACTAGTAAACATAGGTTTCCTGGAGCGACTCCCAGACAAGTCACTTTTATTTTTCTATTATTTGCCTCTCGAGGCAACTTCCGAGGCCCTAGGCACTTTCGGTAGTTACCCTTGCAAGGCCCTTGTAAGCATCAATGTTAAACTTTCTAGGGTTTTCCCTGGCGGGTATTTCCACTGAAATTTGTTCGCACTGTTTCCGAAACACAACATCTACTTTGGAAGTAACTTTGCAATGTTTCACAACGGTGTTTAAGCTCGTAAATCGATCCATTTTGTAATGTGGAAATAAAATAGGTACTTAGTTTCTGTCACCAGTACGCACCATTACAACCAGTACTTGACAGCTAAAGGAAAATAAATGTCACTTTGACAGTTTCATTTATAATCTTAACTCTCCCTACCAATTCAAAACCTGCTTGCCGATATGAGTTCAGGTTTTTCAAAAATAATTGAGAACTATTTCAGGGTTCATCAAACCCTATTATTACTACACAACAGTCCAAGGTGAAAGCAACCAATGGAATGACAGTTCTCGCGGACATAAAATCAACTAACCTCACTGGATATTCTCTAATAAATTAATAAATTAAATATTTTTATCTTCATTCATGAACTTCTTCTTTTGGAGGAACCCCAACTCGAGTCTCGGGTATACTCATGATTCATGATTCATCAAACATATCTTTGTATGCCATTCTGTTAATTTATTTCATCTTCAAAGTATTGTATCATCGATTTTCAAACAGTTATTTATCTGTCCAGGTTAAGTTCGTACGAGGGGTGATATCTATCTCCCCTATCTTCTTTTGAAATTTTTGTTACTTTAAACCAAATATCGAAAATAACTGTTAACCTTTATTTTCAATAGGTTTCTCACTGAGATATATTTATGTA
Organism: Dasysyrphus tricinctus; assembly: GCA_963921185.1. Lineage (NCBI taxonomy): Eukaryota > Metazoa > Arthropoda > Insecta > Diptera > Syrphidae > Dasysyrphus > Dasysyrphus tricinctus. The sequence goes on along the minus strand of OY992533.1, from coordinate 15,717,525 downwards.
GTTCTTCAAATTTCGTCTTGGTCTTGGTTTGAGATATATTTTTAAAAATTGAATTCATTTAACTTGGAGAATAAATTGTATCTGTTGACTTATTTTATAAAAAAATTATGGGAAATGATCAACTTAAACCCAGTTCCATAGAAAATAAAACAAAAATGGTATTTTCACTCCAAGAAAAGTTAGATATAGGTATAAGAGCAGTGCTGTCCGAAATGTTTCTGTTCTTCTCAGAACCAGAACTCGGTAGACGCCAGTAATCATGACGAGATGAATTGATTTTTAGTTCTGCATAGGTAGGGGTTCGAAGATGACGACTCGTTGTCTCGGCGTCATCCCGCTGAAGTCTCGCTGTAGTCACCCACACGTGAGTTTCAGTGACGTGATAATTGTGTGCGCCTCGCTATGGTCACACCGTGCCCGTTTGTACGTGGTTTTTGTGTCATGGTTTTTTTCCTCTGGTTGCGCCATGACATGTACACGTGGTTTTTGTCACTATGTACTTCTTGTCATTGTCTCGCTTTAGTATCGCCAAGGTTCGACTATTATAGTTGTTATTAAATTTTTATTTTGATTTAGAGCTACATTTCTCAAGCTGTTTTCAATGGTGCCGGGCCAAGAAAACTGTTAACACTGACACTTTCTACTTACTTACTTACTTAACGATTACTTACGGTGGCGCTACAGTCCGGGGTGGACCAGGACTTCAAGCAACAAGCTTCTTCAGCCGCCTCGGTTTCTTGCTAGCTGTTTCCAGATTCGCACGCTAAGTTGGTTGAGGTGCTCTTGCACTTGCCTGCCCCACCTTTTACGCTGTTCACCTCGCCTGCGCTGTCCCACGGGGTTGGATTCAAAGACTTTCCGGGCTGGAGCATTCATGTCCATTCGCCTTAGATGAACGAGCCATCTCTATAGTTACCGTTTCGCTTTTGTGGCTAATTGGTTTCGCTGTACAGCCCGTATAATTCGTTATTGTGTCTTCTTCTCCATTCCCCATCTATGCAGACGGGACCAAAACTCACCCGGAGAATTTTCCTCTCAAAACAGCCTAAGACGTTCTCATCCACCGTTAACAATGTCCATGCCTCTGACAATACATCAGGACCGGGATGATAAGCGTCTTATACAGGGGCAGTAAAGTAGCTCGAGGCTTTGCTTCTCAATTGCCTTCTTAGCCCAAAAAAAGCAGTGATTGGCAAGAGTAATTCTTCGTTTGATCTCAGCACTGGTATAGTTCGCTGAGTTTATAGTGGATCCAAGTTTCTGCCGGAGTGCAAATATTTGGTCGTTGGTGGACTTCGCTGGCCTAAAGCTATACTATCAGGTTGTTGAGGAATGTCTTCAGGTGTTCACAAAGTACAGCAGATAAGATCTTGTAGGCGATATTAAGAAGACTTATGCCTTTGTAGTTGATGAAGACCAGAGGATTCCCTTTCTTGATGATCGGGCAAACAATAGTGAGGCTCCATTCATCGGACATGCTTTCCTCCGACCATATTTTACAGATGAGCTGGTGCATACTCCTAACCAATTCATCGCCAGCCGCTTTGAATAGCTCAGCTGCAGGGCCATCAGCTCCAGCAGCTTTATTGGACTTACGTTTAGATATAGCTATCTTCACTTCGTCGAAATCGGGTGGACGGAATTGTTGGTCTACGTCGTTCAGGTTGATTGGAGCAATCTGCATGGCAGCGGAATTCAATTCGTCATCGCCGTTATACAATTTGCAGAAATGATTTTTCCATCACCGACTGCGATTCCACCAAGATGTTCCCCTGACCAGCCTTGCAGACTTCGGTTCGGGCCTTGTTACTCTGGGAAGTTCTTTTACTTTTTGGTTGAACTTCCGAACTTCATTCTTGCAATGGCATCCTTCTATTTCTTCGATCGCGAGCTTCCCGTGCTCTTTCTTTTTTCTTTTTAGAAGCTTGTGTTCATCTCTCCTCTTCTGCTCGTAAAGCTCGAGAGCAGCTTTGTATGCCTCTTTATTGGCTGCATGTACTTGCCGGCATTCTTCGTCGAACCAAAGGTTTCGCGGTGTTGGTCGTGGGAGGCCCAGCACGTCAGGGGTGGCATCTCTGATGGCTTCCTAGCAGTTCTTCCCTGGTTCTCTATATTTTCAGTTGGCAGCAAAGGACTATTTAAGATGGTGCGAGTGACTCGATCGGAAAAGGACCTGGCGATTTCTTGCGACTGTAGCCGTCCGACGTCGAACTTCCTCACAGTATTTCCTTGTTTTGGCTTTGGTCTGGATGTCCGTAGCATTACCTTGGCTACAACGAGGTAGTGGTCCGAGTCAACGTTGGCTCCTCGGAACGTTCGTACATCCTTGATACTGGAGGAGTGCCTCGTGGTCAATCTGGTTGGCAGTTGATTGACCAGGAACTTGTCATATCCCCTTATGTATATCGAGATGTGGGAACTGCGTACTAGCTATCACAACGTTTCGCCCCGCAGCAAAGTCGATTAACCTGAGTCCGTTGACGGAGGTTGTGTCGTGCAGGCTATATTTTCCGATTGAGCCACCAAAGACGTCTTCTCTTCCAAGTTTGGCATTATAATCACCTAAGACAATTTTAATGTCATAGTTAGGGCATTGCTCATATGTCTTGTCCAGGAGGTCATAGAACTCGTCATTGATGTCGTCATCTTTCTCCTCTGTTGGGGAAATGTGAGCATATGAGGCTAATGTTGGCGGATTAAGCCTTGATGTGCATTGTCATGAAGCGCTCGTTCACATAGTTCAAACTCAAGACTTCTGGCCTAAGTCTACCTCTAACGACGAATCCACATCCATAAAGACGCTGCCCTTGTGGTCGGTAACAGTCACCGTAGTAGATGTCGCAGTCTTTCGGTTTTCTTTTGCCTGGCCCATCCCATCGTACTTCTTGGATGGCGGTAATATCTGCTTTTCTGCTTTGTAGCAGTCTATGTCTTCCGCTAAATGTTCGGCTGCACGTGGTCTATAGAGAGACAGAACATTCCACGTGCAGATCCGAAGTTTGTCGTCCTTATTTCGTTTGCTAGATTCGTCAACAGTAAACCCGTCCGTATCCGATGCTTGTTGTTGCTTCGCAACTAAATAGCTTTTCGTGGCCGGGAAGTCACCCCGAAAGCACAACCCCCAACCTGGAGGACCAAACCCTTACAATGTAACCGAAGCCAGATTAACCGCTCGTTATAAGGTTCTTACTTAGTGGTTCAGCGTGACTGGAACTCTAGACACCTTTGATTCCATCTGGGGAATTCTTCCGCTGCCGCCTTGATAAAAAGGAGAGGTGCCTTAGTGGGAATACTCCTCCCGGTTTTACTCTTCAAGACTGTTGATGGCACCGTCGATTCTCTATGCAGAATTCATTCGCCCTTCACCATCCTTCTGATATGCTAGTCCAAGACTTCAGCCGAATTATACAGCCAGTCATTTCCGACAGAAGATTATAGTGTTGCTTTTTTTGTCTTTTGTTCAACACTCGCGCTCATAAGTTTAGAAAGTCAAGTCCGCATGAACGAGACCAGTATCCTATGGCTACCACTTGGAAGTAAAATAAGCACAATTGATGTGCAGAATTCGTTGCACCACTAGACGTCGCCATTTTGACCCCAATCAGTGACTACCCGCGCCCTACAACGCACGCCAAGCCATCACTGACACCTATACCTGCCGACTACGCTCTGATATTTGTTTCGTGTGTTATAAGAATCTCCCTTAACCCATAATTTGTAAATTAAAGTGAAAATAGGGAGATGCCAGAGGGTGAAATAAAAATCTGAAAAAATAGGGAATGAGGGCTATCCAAGAGTATGTTCAATTTAAGGACCACCCTAATCTACATGGGTTTGTTGTTCATACATATATTGTTCATTATTTCCAAAAACCTTGGTGCACAGAGAACAAAGACATTATTTTTGGAAAAATATTATTCAAGCTTCGTGTATATTTTTCCCCTGAAAATATATATGTATGTCAGCTATCATGGTATTAAGTTGGAAAACAAATTTCGACTGACTTTGACTTAGGTATTTAAGGGCTATATGTCAGCTATCATGATATTAAGTTGGAAAACAAATTTTCGACCGACTTTGACTTCCCAAAAAAATAAACATTATACCATGAATCTTCCGAGAAAATTATGGATTTTGTTTTTTAGCTCATGCTCAAGGCCAAATGGAATATGAAATGAATACGTGTATTCCTAAGAAAAGTTATTTCACATAAAATTTTCAAACCAAACAGTTCCCAGCTCTGCATAACGGCATCAAGCATGAATAAGTGAATTTTACATTTCTCTTTTATTCAATTGACAGCATCAACATTACTCAAAATGTTAACATCTCTTCTTCTAGTAGGTAGGTACCTACCTATTATTTTTTTAAATAAAGTCAAAATAAAGTTATAATTATTTTAGGGCTCTATCTTCCAAAATAACCATTTTCTTTATTATATCTATAAGAAGCTTTCCCCTAAACGGAGACCATAAATATTAAAAAAATAAAAATAAAAAAAAAAGAAAAGAAAAGAAAAAAAAAATTATGTATGCAAATTACAAACATTAAGGAACATAAAACCTAAAATTACCTTTCCCTTCCTGTTCCAGTGTACAATGTTAGAGGCTGTTTAAAGCCAAAAGAAGACACGGCTATTGACCTACGCACCCACCCAAGAGTGAAATTGTTAAGATGATTACCTTTGAAATTTTGTTATAAAAACAACTTCCGCCTACGTCGTCGTCGTCGAAGTAAATAGACTTAAAAGTTTTTTTTTAAATAAGATAACTTTGCATACATTAGGGAATACAGGCTCCTTACATAAATGGTAGCACGCACAGCACACACATTGCGAAATCGTCTTTATTGCAAAATCTGTCTGACAAGCATATTAACTTCTAAAGCTTCTTCCTTTCTATATTTAAGTCAACATTTCCATCGAGTCTCTTGGCAGAAAAACAAAACCAACACACGCAACGTGTATAAGCTTCCTTACCACAACTGTAAACAAAATAATATGCGTTGTAAGAATTTCGCAAACTTAAGCGGTTGCATCAACAACAGATCCACGCACTCACTCGTTTCCATTAGCAACTTTTGTATTTTTGTTTTTTTTATTTTATTGTATTGTATTTTATTTTGCAAGCGTAGAAGGCGGACAAAAAGGTCTATATTCTATACCCTAACCCTACTTCCTACAACAATAACAACATGAAACTTTCCTTTTCTTTATATCTCGGGTGTTTATCTTCTTCCTTTTAACAAATTTGTTCAATTAAGGTTCCCAATGGGAGAAAGAAAAAAAAGTCCCAAAAACCATTTATATCTTCCATTTGTCGCTTTTTTTTTTGCTTGTGCTCTTGTCTTCATCTTTTCAAAACAGATAAATGAACCATTTAAGCTCAGATACGCGCGAAAATTGACAAAGAAAAAGAAAATAAAAATACAAAAAAAAATAAACAAACAAAATCAGAAGAAATTATATAAACAACAGCACAACATGCTGAGAAGGACTTTATCATTCCAGCGAATGATGATGGGGGCATCACATAGGAGTATTTGAACTGTAAATTCGGCAAAAAGTCAATTATGTATTTAGTATGTGCTCGTAGTCCCAAAATGTCAAATAAAAACTTTGAATAATGGTTTTTAAATGCTGATATATGGAGTGTTTTATTGGGAATTAAGTTCCGGAAAAGGCTTTTTTACACAACGTTGGAGAGCCATTCTAGCTTTAGACTGTTTTTGTATTTAGCACTAAATTATATAAAAAAGTGCTTATGAAACGTCGTAAACTTTTCAACGTGGTTCTTAAAGTGGCAAAGTTTACGACACACGTTTCAAGAGTGTTAGAGTTCACTTTACGCCATTTTTTTGGTGTAATAATGCAAATTTTATTGTCAAGTTGACATTTCCAAGGGTAATTATTACGCCTTTCACGATAAATTTACGACAGTTAATGAAATTACTGCATCCTTTAAGCATGGTTACTTGACGGACATTCAAAAACTCAGCCGACACTGACGATGGTGATGTGCGCCAAGGTTAGTGTGGCCTGAGGCCCTATTCAGCATTAAAAGATATAATAAGGGTATTAATGCAACGTAGTAAAATCATTGTAAACGCCGAAAAGCTTACGATGTGTCGTAAACGAACTGTCAAAATTTGTATGGGATGTCATTAACAAGAACTCGTAGGACTTTTTGACAACATTTTTTGTCGACGTTGAAAATTTTGCGACGTTGCATGTCTTTTTAAGGGTCTGTTAAACGTCGCTTCTAAAAATTTTAAAGTTTATGGTAAACGCATCACGAATGCCCTTAAAAACTCCTTGCGTAGATGTTGTAAATGATGTGCGACGGCATTCATTTAATAAATTTTGACTTTTTATTATCCACATCAGATCAGATCAGATCAGATATCCGGATCCATCTTTAATCCATAATTGCATAAACAACATAGGATCCTGCTTTTTATCTGGATCTATTTCAATGATCCAAAAATTAGTTTCCACTCTGGCGCCTTAGAGGCTATTTACTATTGTGAAAAATCTCAGTAGTGCAAAGAACAGAGGCAACAGGCACATGCAAACAAAAATTTAAGGCAAAAAGATATGGGTATATAACACTCCTCCTGTCACTAAGTTCCTGTTTGTGTATGCTTAATATTAAGGTAGAACTTAAATTTTGGGTGACTTACTTAAGCTACCTACCTAATGTTGTGATGCTTTTTTGTTTCCAGCTGAGGTAGGTCAGGGGTCCAGGGTATAACCGTAGAAAGTAGTAAATACTCGGTGTGTCAAAGGTCGGAACTTCAATTATTGTTTATTGTAAGTCTCTTTTTTACTTTTAATAGCGTATTTCATTCATTTATAAATTTTGGGGTTCTTAACTATAAGTTAACACAGTATTTCATATACTTGACAAATAGGTATTAGTTCGACTTGTGATAAGATAACACGTTATTTCATATAACCTAATGATAGAACGGATTCCAAAGTCCGGTGGGATGCTTAAGACAGCGTAGGTTGGGACGTGCTCCCTATTCTTCAAAGCAGCAGCAAAATACAAATTTTTTAACGGAGTGGTGGTGGTAGATGTCTTCTAGTAATAGCTAGCTTAAAATAGCTAAAGCTAGATTCTTCTAGCGTGTGATTAATAATAGCTTAAGCTAGAATATTATAGCTAAATCTACACGAATATCAAGATTCCTGGACCCCTAAATAGAAAGCTTTGACTAGTTCTTTTACATGAAAACAATGGGTCTTGTGAATAAACAAATAGCTTAAGCTAAAACTTGGATTTTTAAAAATCTCCTTGCGTTGCTTTTCGGTCCCAAAATTAATAGTTTTAGCTTAAGCTTCTAAGCCAAAACATGTGAATAAACAAACGAAAGCTAGAAATATTAAGCTTAAGCTAGAATTTTCTAGCTTAAAGCTATTTAGCGTAATCTTTTTTGTATTCACATGAAACGAAGCTTAGGCTAGAACTGTCTAGCTTTAGCTACAAGTAATAGCTATGACTAGCTTGTTTTAGCTTGATCCAAAAATAGCTTTAGCTTTTTTTTATTCACAAAGCCCATTACCTGACCTGGTACTCTAGGTAGCCAGCAGTGTGCTTTTTAATTAGTGGATGCGAGATAATTCGCATAATCGCGGACTTCTTACGCTTTCTTGTCGACTCTGCTGCCTGTACCAGCTGTGGATTGTAAAAACCACGAACGAAATTTATTTGTCGCCAACCGCCAGTGTGTGTCCTCTTTTGAAATTGCGTGAGTGCCTCTGAGGCTTGCAACTTCTGTTGGCCATTTCTTTCTGCATAATATTCATAGTTGAATCTCGGCGACTTGTTAATATCCAGCTGTAGATCGATGTCGGTTGATAAACCGTTGATAGGTGTTCAGGGCGGTTCGGTTGGGGGATAAGTGATGTAAAAAAATGGCCACATCAAATATTTCCCTTGATTAACTTGTTTTGGTATGACCACTAAGACAAATTTTTTCAGTGCAAGTTCAACCTAGCTTCAAGGTTAAGCCCGAGTAAACTTCAGACGAATTCAGATCCCAAACTAACTCCGATTTAATTCACCAAATAATTAAGTGAGTTAACCCTGGACTAACTGAGCATATATTTCAGACAGATTTGATTTTACATGAAATAGAATTTCCTCAGTGGTGAACTTCAATTTCAATAGATGTTTGACAACTGATTATAAGAGTTAGCTCAGATTTAATTCATTTGGAGGATTAACTAGCTCTTATTTAACTCAAAGTAAAGGCAGCACTAAACCACTGGCAATAAGTATCCCTTCAAAAATGGTAGTTCTACTCTTAGGCGTGTTTTTTTGGTGAGAAAGAAGGTACCTTAAGTTACTTGGTCTAATATTTAAATAAATGAATTTACTCCCGTTTGGTGTCTTTTCGAATAACGGTTCTTTTTAGCCGTCATCAGCCTCTACTAGTTTAAAAAATAAAATCTGTCAAATTGAAATTTAAATAAATATCCCTATCATATCAAAATACATACAAAACCATCAAACACTTTCATTGAACTTATTTAGACTGAAATCGAGTAACCGGGATTCACATTTAAGGGCGGTCGCACACTTGGTCACTTCGAGTGCATAGATCTGTGGCCAAGCATCAGTTATACATTTATGGTAGCACGCCTAATAGATAACTATCCAATAAGAAAAAATCAAGTCGATTATAGATTCTGCAATATTTTACTCCCGGGACTTTTGACATTTGTTTTTACACTGTGTGTGCAGATATTAAAGGGAAATGAAAATATTTGTATACCGAATTATAGATTCGGAATTTCGTAAAAGTTAATCCAATCAAAGTCCAGTCCAATAACCGTTAAATACTTCACTGAACCTGTTCCAACTGAAATCGAGTACCCTGTACTCACATATACCGACGGTCGCACACGTTGCCATTTATATATGCGTGCGTCCATCAAACAGCTTATATACAGATAACATATGAAAAAAATAAAAAAATAAACCGAGCTACTTATAAAGGTTGTTTTTTTAGACGTGTGGTTTTCAAGAAGAAATAACACGCATATAATTTAATGATATGGCCAAGGATTTAGCTTTATTATAAAGATAAGGATTTGCCATTATGTTTTAAAAATGATATTGGGCAAGTGGCCGCCGCGGCTGGCTCGAATAAATTCCAGCCGAGAGGCCCAATTTTCGACTATTTTTTGCAGCAATTGGGGCTGTATGTCAGCAATATTGCGCTGTTGATTGTTTCAATGGCTGTATGGCATGTATCGCCGTCTTGTTGGAACCAAAGGTCGTCAACATTAAAATCGTCCAATTCAGGCACGAAAAAGTCATTAATCATGGCTCTATAGCGTAATATTATGGCTGGCTTCATTTTTCATCATTTTTCATCGCAGCGTGCGAACCAAACATTTTGGTAATAAATTTGCACGATTTGCAAACGTTGTTCAGGAGTAAGTCTATTCATTATGAAATGAAAAAGCAAACTGAGCATAAATCAAGTGACAGCTGTCAAAAAGACCAACTCCGAAAAAAGTATTGCCAGATTGAAAACCACACGTCTAAAAAAACACCCTTTCTCCCGGGGAGTTCTTTCACTTTTTATTAAAAAACATTTGCGTGTGCTCAAACTCAGAACCGTACCCAGAACGGATGGTCCGCGGTTTCACAGAATCCGTAATCGTAAATATGGCAAAAGTGAATTTGACTCCCGCCTCCAGATTCGATAGTCGATGCGAATAGTTTCTTCATTCCTAATGATAAGTTTTGTATGGTAATTTACCAATAGAAAAAATTGTTGAAATCGCTCCCTTATAACACCATGTTGCTCAAAAGGTGTAACAAATTGCTGGATGGGAAAATAAGGTTCTCACACGTGATGTACATATAAAATGCAAACGTCACTTCTTACAGTACAACATTTTGAACCCAAATATGTATTATTTTTGACATTTAATGATTGTTGAGTTTTCTACAACCAAATTGACAGTGTGCTTATTGATGCATGGCACGTATCTCAGATTTGCGTTTATTTCGAGTGGCAAACGTCGACTTTTGATTTTTCTTTAACCAAAGTTTCGTACTGTTATACCAAAATTCGAAACTGAACCAACAACATATTTTCGGACAGCATTTCGAGCAAAAACAGTCCAGTGTTATCGTATGGCGGGTGATAATGGAAAACTCGTATATTCATTATAAGACGTCCATATAGTAAGTAATAGGACAACAAAGGAACTGAACGACTACGACTTAACGAAAATGCGCACACATCAACGCTAATCAAATGATAAATCCACGCAAAAGCGCACATCATTGAGATTCCCATCCGGAATTTGCAATAATAGCTAATGAATTATTCACATACTATTTGCTTAGCTTAGTAATACACAGCTCGTTCGTGGCTGGGTTGAGTATGAGAGTGTGGAATTGTGGGGTGGTCTTATGGGGATGGAATGGATGCGTAATATTCAAACATATTATACTTGAAGCACAAAGCGAACTAGAATTGCTTTGGGATTTAGTCCCACAACCCATCATCCAACTATATCTCTCTCGTCGCTAAAACCCACCTACTCCTACATACCTTTGCTGTATAGCTGTAGCGCTGTATAACCCCAAACACAAACTTTCGGTGATCTAATTTGCATAGCAATAAAAATAGTTTCAAGCTGCCTCCCTCCCTATGGTTTACTCAATCTTGATAAGTATATGCCTTGCCTATAATATGACTCTTTATGTGCATTGCATGGAAAATAGAATAGATTCACAACGACGACAAGTGACGGCGAAAACGAAAACGAATCAACGAACAGGTAGGTTGAACTTATGAGGCTCACTTTAATCGTGCAAATAGGGACTAGGGAATAGGGACACGGGGTTCGGCGGGCGTTCGGGTTGGGTTTTGAGTGAGGTGCCAGAAGAGTTTGAAAGATAAATATTTGTCGTCATCACTTTGTGACAGTTTAAGGTCATTTTGGGTAATTTGGCAAGTTGATCTTCTTGGCGCACTCCTCTATCTCTGTTATCATAATGGAAATTTTCCAAAACTTTCACTGAATTTTCGAAGGATTTTTTTTTTGTCTTTTAATTTGCATGTTTGTCTTCTTGTAAAAGTTGGCATTAGGATGGATTGTAGGCTTAAGTAGGGAATGTAATCTCATAATTTTCATAAATTGGATTCCTAAATGAATAAGAAGTGCTCCGGCCAAATTTTCAAAATTAAAGTCCGAAACGGAAAAGTCCTTTAAATTCTACAAAATCATGGAGAATCAATTTTTTCTCGTAAGTAGTTCACTCTCTTTTATCTGGTGACTTACCAAATACCTAAGTCTTTGATGCATGAGTGCATCACCTTGACTTAGTGATCCGGCGTCTCCTCATGAGTATTGCAGAATCTACACGTGGGGCTGTTTTTGAGGCCAAAGATGTGGAGGTGTCTTCTTAGTTTAAAGAGTCGGGTTATTATTCTTAGTTTGTTTCTATTCAAGCTAATGCAGGACTGGAATCGTTCATTGGTATAATTTCCAACTAGGAGTTTGGCCGTCCTCAGTTAAGGGAGTTTGTTCCAGATTTGTGATCTTTTTGCCCCATCTTTTATCTAGATTTTATGCTTTATCACGTTTTCTCCTATTCCGCAAGAAGACTCTGGTCCCGTTAGGGGTGTTACTGAGAGTTTCAAGTATTGTTTTTCGATGCCATACAAAATTGCTCAGGAAGTTCAGCAACGAAACAAAATATTTAGAAAATTAGATATCTTGGTACAAATTTTGGTATTTATCGACAGTTAACAATTATTGCTGGCAATTTATTTTGACAATTATCGAACGAGAACACAGAAGTGATGACAGCAACCAGTTGCAATTTGCCAATTGGATGCTTTAGTACAAGCTCTAATATTATAAAATAGGTACTGTGAGCGTCAAAAAAAAGTGTACAACAAAAAATATTATAGTAAAAATTCAATAAAAAAATAACAAAAAATACTTAATTTTTATGGCGTAAAAAGAAAGTGTACACTATTCAATTAAAGCGAAAAACTTATAACCAATCCTTCGTCTGCTTCCCTTTCGCCCTTAAGACAGCTTCTATGCGTCTGGGGATTTACTCTACTAGCTTCCCTGTCAATTCTGCTGGGATTTTTTGCCACTCTTCAAACAAAATTGAATTTTGTGCCTTTTTGCAAAATAATTTCCTCTTTTGAATCTGTTTGTACAAATAATCTCACAAATGCTCAATGAGGTCAACGCCTGGGGATCGTGGAAGGTCTTCTAGTTGCTTAGATGTACCATGTAGTAACCATTCCTTGACCAATTTCGATGTATGCTTGAGGTCGTTGTCTTGTTGGAAGACTCATACCCATGAATCAGTTAACCCCAGTTTTGCAACACTAAATGGCAATTTGTCTCGTAAAATATTAAAGCAATCTTCAGTCCTCATTGTATTATCAATAAAGACAAGGTTTATTACTCCAGAAGACGTCATTCATCCCCAGACCATTACCAAACCTCCGTGCTTTTTGCAAGAAACCCGTTTAATTCAGTGTTTTTCAGTTGCCATATTTTTGGTGGCTGTCTTGAGCCAAAAATAGCAATTTTGCTCTTGTCCACTAACAAGATCATTTCCCAGACTGATGAACCGTAATTTTTATATTTCTTGGCATTCCAACGCTCTTCCCACTTCTGCTTCGTGAACTCCTTCGCCTCCTCGGTTGCTGCTTCCAATCTAGTTTCCGCTTTTTTATCGTAGACGTGCTTCCTTTTTGCTGCTAGGAGATCGACAGGATTTACTCTTGCAACTACATGAAAGGCTGGTTCCGACACATTTTTCACTGCCGCCATCTGTTTTCGGTACTTCTCGTGTCGCGATGTATCATTTCCACATAGAAGAATAGAAAGCGTTGTCGACATCAATCGTCTTAGCTTGCTGTCTGCTGTTCCGAACTTGTCACTTTCTAAGCTCGTTCCGCTGTTACTTTTATCTTTTGTAAATCTCCAGTTACTTCACCGCTTCTTTGTTTTGTATGACTTCAGGGCCGATGTGGAAGCCGATTTGTGTTGGGATCTTCTTCTTCGTTACTAGGACTATCTCGACTATCTCAGTCCAACCTGGTTAAGCTTCCACTGTGTGTTTTCGGTGTCTTTGTCCGTTATGTCATCAGCGTTTTCTACCAGGAAGGTGTCTTCGAGTATATCTATGCGGAAGATGTCATCGCAAGACATATTCCAAAGGTCTGGTCCCAAGATCGAACCTCGTGTTGCTCAAGAAGTATCTTCCTTCCTTCGTGGGCCTCCTGTGATTTCGTAGATCACATCCCGATATTCAAATTATGGGACCTGGGGGATTAAGTAGATCATAAGCACTACTTTTAAGTACCTAATAATAAATGAAATAACTTAAGCGTTCTGGAATACCACAGGGTAGCCATTTAGGACCTAAATTGTTAATTTTACTCATTAATGACTTAGGTACTTGATTTGATGACTTCAAACCTGGTTTATAATATGAAGAATAAAAACGTTAACTATTAAAAATTAATTATTTTTTGTTTTTGTGGACTCTTAAACAGGAATTTAAATTTAAAAAGTTTTTGTGACCTTTAAAAATTATATGTCTTAGAAGGGTACAACAACATGCAATTAATGAGTTTTGGGTGAAATGCATTTAGACTAAAAGTCAATCCTGCCTTTCGCAATGTGACAATGCTCTAAAGCCTCTCAACAAACAATAAAATTGCAAATACAGGATTTCTAAGTTATGTCAGTTAAAAAATAACATTTAGATAGCACGTGTGGCTGAGTTTTTTTGACATCAAAATGTGAATTGTATCAAATTGAATTAATGATATTCCCCCTTGGAAATGAAGCACCGAGTTGTTTTAAATAATTTATCACTTCATTTTTTCAATTTTTTAACGGTCAGCCGTTATATAGAATCACCATCATAGAACTACTCCTGGGGTGGAATCGGCTAAGTCGTTTTGATAGTCGTTTTGATGATAGCTATCTCTATCATAACTATAGGGAAATATAGAGAGAGCAATGGTCAAAACGACAATAATTTATTTTAGAATTCGCTTTGCTTTAACGCGATACGGGCCCTGGTTACAAAAAATTGAAAAAATTGTGCTGAATATCCCAAGGATTTTTAATATAGAACTGATGCCTACATTTTCCCCATGATTCAAGGATAATTATCTTTAAAAGTTTAGAAATGTCAGGGAAACTCTGCTACCTATATTGCTTAACCTCTAATTATATAGCAGTACCCGGCTCATCTCCCACAAAAAAAAAAGTGAATGAAAAAAAAAAATAATTTTCATCTCCATTAACCAAGAGAAATTGTTCATTCTATTTGACATTTCCAAAGTCAAAGTCCATCTGTAGGAACTGACTGCTGCCCCCCACATGATTATCTGCAAATGATTTTTGCTTTAAAATGAAGAAAGAAGAACAAAAACAAAAAAATGTCACCCTAATCAACACGTCTTCAAGCGATTTGGGCATTTTCAATTCTTGAATTAAACCAGAGATCTCGTTAGTATGCTTGACTGCACAAGAAAACCCCAAATGACAAACCAATTTGCCAAACTCGGCCTGCCTCTTCATCTTCTCTTTCCTGTTCTGTATTTCATTCTTTGTGCTCTGCTGATGACTCTGAATTTGAAAGTCTTGAAGACTTCGTTCCTTAGGTTTTTTTTTTTATTTCTTTCAAGAAACGATTTTCAAACAAAATTAAATTATCGTTTAGTGTAGTTCTTTGTCCTCCCGCCCGCTACAGAGCACCACACCGCATAAAAAATAGCCAGTATAAATTGAAAAAGTTAATAAAGCGAAAAGTTATGCACCACCCCATAAATACATGTGGGGAGAATGCTGTTTGGATTTGGTTCCGTGAGGAACAACTGTCAGGTTGGCAGGCAGATGTAGGCCATACGATTCACATCCATACTGGTGGTCAGAATGGGAATTTGAATTTGAAAAGTTTTTTTTTATCTTTGCTATATGCCTGTCATTTCTCTTTTTTTGTAAGATTTTTTCCCAGGAACAAGATTCGATTTGATTTTATAACAAGCAACACATAATGCCACAATTATTTGCACATGTTACACAAGTAAAGATACAAATCCTAAACCTTGTGTGGAATAGCGGGTGGTGAGTGAAGCAATAGTTGGGCAGGTAGAGTTGCACTTCGAGTTGTCATTTTTTATGATTATCAAAGAGTTAGGTATATCTGAGAGAAATTAAAGTAGTTTAGTAGAAACCATCATGGATTTTTGTTTTTAAATTGCTTTATTACTACAAAACTCAAAGTTATTAACCGAATTGATCGTAATAATAATTATTTCCTACGACTCAATATAAATACGACTCATAATTCCTTATTGTGAGTTTACACAGTTAACTTTGACAGATCCTCGTTTACAATGCAGAGTTCAAAAGTACTTGAACTAAGCTCATTGAAGTTCAGGATTGGACAAACATCGTTTTATTGAATATTAGAAACTTAGCTTTTTAAAATGTAGCTTGATAAAATAATTAATAATAGTTGAACCATATTTTGACCCAAACTTGATTAAGGAAACTGTGGCTTTGAAGAAAAAAATGAGCACTTTTTTAGTTAAATAAATCTTTTGAATATTTTTGGTAACTTTCCTTTTTTAGGTATAAAGAACGAATTTTAGACAAAAACGTAAACAAATTTATGAACGCATTTTTAAAATTGGCGCATTTTTTTACATCAAGTTAAAAGTTCAACTGAAAAAAAGTTGATGTTCCCTGTTCTTCCCCGGTCGGACTATATTGTAAACATATTTTACACTAAAAAAGCTGCTTTTTTACACTTCAGATTGTTCAGTTGTTGTGAGCTTAGTTAGAGCAAGCTGCAACCTACAATCAGAGGCTCATCATAACTGCATGTGTTAGTGGTTGGTAAAAAAGGCAATCTAACACATGCATAATAATATAATATAAAATTACACAAAATGTCTATATGTACATATACATTATTAAACAATATACCAAATATTTAAGTCATAGTTTCAAGAAGTAAAAACAATCACGACCGTTGATCACTGGTTCGAAATACTTTCTTTAATCCCATCTTACTTATGTTAAAATCAACAGAGCTGATACGAACCTTAAAAAACACCGAGTTTATGTTTTAAGACCTCCGAAAATAAAAACTCGTTCCACTGTTCCATGTGGAGGTACCATTTTGAATTAACCTCCTTCATAAAATATTGTACGTGCAATAAAAAATCCAATTTATGAGTTCCTTACCGCCCTAGACTATCGATTACGATATAGAGTGGCTATTTTTTGAGTACAACTTTTTTCCAATAGTGTCAGTGGGCGGAAATTTTCCCTGATGATGTCTTCACCAAGACGAACCAGAATAAAACCAATGTCAACCTCTTGACAACTCTTTGCGAAGACAAACTCAAGAGGAACCAGAATAAAACCAGTGGCAACTAGCGTTTGAAAACTCTTTAGTTTTGTTTTAGAAAAGCTAAAGTGGACTGACGCGCCGCAAATCGGTGTCTGGTTAGGTTAGGTAATGTTAATGAGCTGACAGTTGGTCTTGTTACCGACACACTTAGATCAATGTAGATCCATTGTGGTACCCTATGGATTTTGAACCCCATGAAATGACACCTATGATAAATCCCATGTCAATTCAAGCCCGTTAAGGGTATTGATGAGTTTCAGCAGGCTATAGCATGAAAAGTAGGTGGGTATTTCTTGGTCGTTGCAGGAGTGTCACTTGGCTGAGGAGAGGAAAACGCCCTTCAAAAGTGTGATCCTCCATGCAATATTTGGTTGATGGGTATGATGGGTTAGTGTTTGGTTTATGTATCCGTTCGATGAAGGAATGTCTGTCGTCGCATAATCACCTGGCTGAGAAGAAAATGCCCTTCAAAGGCGTGATCCTTCCATTGCCCCCACTTGAGAAATCATCCCTCCATCAGGGTTGGAATGTCGGAGAGTTCTTCCAAGTCGTTGAAGAAGTGTCTTCCTAGGTGCTTGTTTCTGAAATGATACAGCGCAGGGCAGTGACACAGGTAGTGAGGAGCATCCCCATGTATCTCTACGTCACCACATCCCCTGCATAAGTCGTCTAAGCTGTGTTTCATCTTTTTCTTGTGGTAATAGTACAGGTAAAATAGTACAAAAAGGCCTTCGAATAAAAAAAAAATTGGTACCACCATGAAACTTGGTGAAAACGTTTCATGTACTATGAGAATGAAGAATCAAAAGAGTCTATAAAAATATTTCATATGGAAGGGTGTTTTTTTGAGGGGGGAAGGGGCGTAAGTTGTGGTGTATCAAACGGAAAAATAAACTTTGGTGCAACCTAAGCATATGCTACATGTTTTCAAGGTAGTTTTAAATGTTGAATCAAATGACACCAAAACCAAATCGATACGACCTCCGTGAAAAAAGTTATTGTCATTTTTGTGTTAGGATTACTATTTTTTCAGTATAAAAGTTAAATATTACCGGAAGCTAGTTGCAAATGGTGGTCCGTCGATGAAACTTGGTATAAATGGTTCATTTGTCATGTAAAGCAATAATAAGAAGAGTCTATAAAAATATCTGTGGTTAAAGGGTGTTTTTTTGGAGGGTTGTGGTTATCGTAGGATTATTACCACAAAACCTGTTACAAAAATGGTACCCTAATGAAACTTTATAAAAATGTGTAACGAACTTCCAGAATGAAGAATCAAAAGAGTCTATAAAATTATCTTTAGGTAGTATGATGTTTTTGATGGGTGAAGAAAAGCACACTACTTTTTCCAAAAACTAAAATTGATCCAAAAAGTAAATAACACCCTATACCCAAACCCACAAAAAACAACTTTTCTCCCTTGATATTTTTGTTAATTCCTTTGATTCTTCATTCTAGTAGTAAATTAAACACTTTTACCAAGTTTCTTGAGGGTACCATCTTTTTCAATTTTTCTTTTCAAATAACCACACACTTCCTCCTATCTTCAAAAGTGAACCCTCCCATGTGAAATAATTCTATAGACTCTTTTGATTCTTCATTCTGTTAGTTCATAGCACATTTTTACAAAGTCTCATGCGGGTACCATTTTTGTCACAGGTTTTATGGTAGTAATCCCACCAGTCCCTCAACTCCCCAAAAAAACACCCTTCAACCACAGATATTTTTATAGACTCTTCTTGTTATTGCTTAACATGACAAATGAACCATTTATACCAAGTTTCATCGACGGACCACCATTTGAAACTAGCTTTCGGTAATATTTAACTTTTATACTGAAAAAATAGTAATCCTAACACAAAAATGACAATAACTTTTTTCACGGAGGTCGTATCGATTTGGTTTTGGTGTCATTTGATTCAACATTTAAAACTACCTTGAAAACATGTGGCATATGCTTAGGTTGCACCAAAGTTTATTTTTCCGTTTGATACACCACAACTTACGCCCCTTCCCCCCTCAAAAAAACACCCTTCCATATGAAATATTTGTATAGACTCTTTTGATTCTTCATTCTCATAGTACATGAAACGTTTTCACCAAGTTTCATGGTGGTACCAATTTTTTTGTTTTATTTATCCTATTTTACCTGTACTATAACCCAAGTGGTTGTGAACGATGGTTATACTCACGAGAAGAGATTAAGACTTTTTATTCAGTGGGATGCTGCTGTCGGTCTTTTGTTTGTTGAAACTAGGCCATAATTTTCTGGTTATAACACAGGTATCGAGCGAGCTCCATCGCTTGTTTGTCGTAGCTAGAACTTTGCTCTCGATTGACTATATTTAAGATTACAGGGTGGGACCTGAACTGTTGTTATTGCCTGATTAAGATCAAGAGTTGATCCTATTCTTGTGAACTCGTCAGCGCTTTCATTACCTGATGTGACACCACTGTGACCAGGAACCCAGCAGAGCCTTATATTCTGCTGTGTACTAAGAACCTTTAGCTCTTCACGACGGCAAGTAACATACTTCGATTTGATTTCAATGGCAGAAATTGCTTTTATTACCGCTTTGCTATCAGCAGCTTTTGTCACTGCCAGGACCTCAGCCTGGAAGACACAGCTGTAATCAGGAAATCTGAATGAACTGAATAATCCGAGGGTTTCTGAATAGAACCCTGCACCAACACCTGTATCCATCTTGGAACCGTCGTAGGTGTATATAGCTATCATCGATTCGCAGGTTGACGGCTCGTTCATTTGCCAGTCCTCTCTGCTGGGAAAGGCGGTCGTGAACGGCTTTTTGAAGTCTAAAAGGGGTGTAATGTAGTCAGTGCATACCATATTTCCCGAGTATATCTGTAGAATCTGTGCGTGACCTGTAGCACTCTGTCTCCCCAGCTGTCAGTTTGACTAAGCCGAAGTGCTCTATTGTCTGCTGATTTCTGTATATATAGATCTAGGGGTTTTAAGTTCAGTATAGCTTCCAGATCCGCTGTCGAGGTGGACCTCATTGCCCCAGTGATACCAATACATACCAATGGGTCTTGTGAATAAAAAAAGCTAAAGCTAAACCTTGGATTTTTAAGTCAAAGCTAGGTTTTGTGTGATTAAAAACAAGCTTTAGCTAGAAACTAAAAGATGTCTTCTAGTAATAGCTTGTTTAAAATAGCTAAAGTTAGATTCTTCCAGCTTAAGCTTGTTTTTCCAGCTTAAACTCCAAATGGTGTGAATAAAAATAGCTTAGACTAGAATATTATAGCTAAAACTACACAAATATCAAGGTTCCTGGACGCCTAACTAGAAAGCTTTGACTAGTTCTTTTTACATGAAAACAATGGATCTTGTGAACAAACAAATAGCTTAAGCTAAAACTTGGATTTTTAAAAATCTCCTTGCGTTGCTTTTCGGTCTCAAAATCAATAGTTTTAGCTTAAGCTTCTAAGCCAACACATGTGAATAAAAAACGAAAGCTAGAAATATTAAGCTTAAGCTAGAATTTTATAGCTAAAGCTATTTAGCGTAACCTTTTTTTATTCACATGGAACAAAGCTTAAGCTAGAACTGTCTAGCTTTCACAAGGACCTTGGTGGTGATTTTAAAGTTGGCAACTTTGTCCAGTGCATTCCCCCAGACTACGTTACCGTATTTCAGTACAGGTCTAACTATGGTCGTGTACATCCACTTTATAATTTTTTGGGTTTGGACCCCACGTTTTTCCAAATATCCTGTTGCAGGTATATAAAGCAAACATGGCTTTTTTAAGTCTCATTAGAACTACGTTCATCACGAGTATCACGATGTCTGGTTACAGCAGAGCAAAAGTCAAATAGTTAAACTACCTTGGCAGTATTGTTTCTGCAAACGGCGGTACGGATCTGAACCTTAAAAGTAGAATTAATAGGTAAGGCTGTGCTGCCTTCGGTACTCTGTCCTCAATTCGGAAATCCAGTTAAATCTCCTTACGCACTAAGTTGAGATTCTTCGAAAGCAATGTCAAATCTGTGCTGTTATATGGTTGGGAACCTGGAAAGTCACGCCTACCATTTCGAGAAAATTGCCGGCTTTTGTGAATCGTTGTCTACGCCACATCCTAAAAATTCGCTGGCCGCGAATTATATCAAACGAGGAATTGTGGCGCAGAACAAGTCAAGACCGGCTGGACGTCGACATAATAAAGCGTAAATGGCAATGGATTGGTCACACACTGAGGATACCAAACGATGGGTTGGAAGACCAAGAACAACATAAAAAATAAATATCTTAGCAGAAGCAAAATCCTAGGGAAAGACGTGGCCGCAGTTATAATACCTTGCTGCAGATCGTGAAGGATGGAGACGTTTTGTTGACGCCCTATGCCCCAACCGGGGTTACAAAACACGATGATTGTGAAGTCCAAAGTTAATCTACTAAATCTATTTTTTTTTTCAGTTCAATATTTTGAACACTTCGACTGGGCTAATTAATTTCAGCTGCGTGTAAAATCGTCAATGAAATATAAGATGTGTTCGTTAACTTCCCAAAATAGCCAATTTCTCTACTAATTTCAGTCCAACTTTTTATATGAACTTTGACAGATATACTTGGCCTTAAATTGGTAGAAATTTCTGGTTTTGGAAAGTTGATTCCGTTTAGTACTATTCCATTAGTGTGTTGTCAACTTTAACGCCAACCCTGATACTATGGAAATAAGTGGATCAATGGGAATAATGCTACATTTCCACCTAGCGCTAATCTGAGATTTAATGAGATTAACCTTAAATCTCCTTTAAATCTCGTAGATTTACCATACAAATTAATTTCGTAAATCTTGAAGATTAGAAATTAATCTTGTTAAATCATCCTAGGACAAATAGTTCTACAAATCGAACTAACCTATTTTTACATGGTGCTGAACGATTCATTCGAGACTCGCATTCAGTTCTTCATTGTTTCACACGAATCAAACATTCTGTCTCATTCGCACTTCATAAGAAAAATTGGAACGCCATTTGCATTTTTGAAGGTGCTGTCAAATTTAATCTTTTTTAAATCTTTTTGTGCGGTGGAAACACCAAAAAGATTTATTAAATCTAACTGAGATAAACCTTTGGTGGAAACATAGCATAAGTTGGTTCCAATCTTCGTTGGATTACAGCTGCATTATGTACGCACGTCACATTGCTCTATTTAGGTGGTAAACACAATAACAAAAGGCGAGGTCAAGCAAAAATTATTTCAATTCAATTTTTTAAAATTACATAATTATTAAATCATGCGGCAGATAATGTAGATACTTCTCTATCCCATAAGAGGCTTTTTCAGCTTCTGTGCGGGATAAAATTTGTTTTAGCTTCTCTTTGCAATCCCCCATTTCAAAGCCCATGCCCGGACATTTTCTCTTGCCATTGTTCATTGTTGGCACGACGACATTGAAAAGATGAGTTTTTTTTTTCATTCTTTTTGTTTGCTTTTCTGCTATGCGGTAATGTGTCACTATAAAAAAAATATGAATCTTCCTTCATTTTTTTCCTTCTTTTTTGTTTGGAAGACTTTTGATTTGTTATCAAATTGATAGTTTCCAATTTCGATGCAATACGAAATATTGGAACGGATGAATAGAAAAATGATTGCAATTTTTGTTTTGTCAATATAGCTAGTCATTTATAAATAATATGGGATATTCATATAGAATGTATACAAAAATATTGGATATTGATTTTAATCCCATTTTTGTATAGCATATTTGGGAGATTTATGATTTTCATTAAATAAATTCCCGCAAAAAAAAGGAAGACAAAACTGTTAAGCTATTTGGTTTGGCTCGACTGCGAAATAGAAATTAGTGTTTTTTTTTCAGTTTTGGTCTAAATCTATCTTTCTATACTCTCCTAAACCTTTCTGGGATTGCTTTCTGGTATCTACATATTTATGAAATGCTACCTATTCAAAAAGAAATTATCCATGTTTTTCTTTTTTTTTTTTATTTCTCAGTGGAATACCAACTTTTATGAGAAAAAAAAAGAAAAGAAAATGAACCGTAAAGTGTTTTAAATCCCTCCTGAGAACTGTGATCAATTTCTTTTTATTATTTTTTTCTTCTATAACATAAAGAATGACAATCAGTTAAGTAAATTGCTATTACAAAAATTGTGATGATGAATTGGTATCACTTGAATTGACTTGAGGGACTTTTTTTTATATGGATCTGTGTTCAGCAGCGATAAACCCAATACCAATAATAATTGTGTAAAATGTATGATGGATGGATTTGTTTTCTATTTGCTCTACATTGGTCGGTTATATTGTGCTTGGGAAATATTTTCTTATGAGGTACTTGAAATTTTATTTGAAATAAAGAACTGTGACACATTACCAATCATCTTCATCTTATAAATTGAATTTATCTAATTTTTAAGCACCAAGACAAAATTTCCAAAGTTATGAGCCATTTTCAGGCATCTTTTTAATAATTTTCCAAACAACAATATCGCTCGATTTTTCATCGAATAATATTTAAAAAGCCATATTTGCGGTTGTGGTTATCGTAGAAACATATTTTTACCTACCAAAATGACTGCTAAGTGTTAAAGATTATAATATAATAATTATTTCGAAAATCGGTTGGAAACTAGAAATAAAATTGTGAATTTTTCAAAAAAACTCTCGAATCGATAAAATTCATCGAGAAACGATGAAAATTGAAACAAAAAACATGAGCTCGTTTAATTTTTTTGTTCATGAGTTTTGTTTCATTTTTAACTAATTTTATCGAAGCGATAGTTTCAGCCTCCTAACCCACTGAAATTTTATTGACACATTACAAAAACATATGAAGGGTCTTGAAAGGACCAGAGGAAAAGGGTAGCTTTTTAAAAAAAAACTAAACTAATGATGAAATCTTGCACCTACATTTTTATATAAGTAGGTACTGATATGATGTTATATAGCTCTTTCCACAAAAATTTTGCAAAATAACAATTTTTCTAAAAACCGTCTTTTCCAAAGATTGTTTTTTGGCTTCAAAAACTAATCAAAACAATACCTGCCTATGCAAAGAAAAAAACTTGTGACTAGACCTAGTGACATGTCAGCTAAACAATTAAATAAATATATGCGATATTCTTAATACTTCTGGGCCTTGGTTTCATAAAATAGTAAAAATCAATACTATTCGTCTGTTGTAAAATTGGGTTTCAACATCAAGCAGCAGAAAATTACTTAAGGGCTTTTCAGTTCGTTAATATCAATAATAGAAGTGTTAGAAAAAGAAACTATTACCTAGTGGTTGTACTTTGTTGTTTTTTTTAACTTACTTACTAATGGGCTATTGAATATACCAGTAAACAGGGCTGTGTCAATCAGGAACGATTCGTTTTTTATCGTTTCGTTTCATTTCAATCGATCTCTATCTCCAATCATTTCGATGATTCTCAATCGTCCATTCCAATCACAATCATTTCGATGAATCTCGATTTTCTCTTCATAAGCTTGAGATTTTTTAGATGTTTTTTAATCCATCGACATCGTAGCCATTCTTTAATGGAATTTGACAGTTGAGTGCTTGTCAGATAGGGGATGAACTATATTTTGACAGAAAATATGTATTTCGATTAGGTCTCTTGATTTTCAACTACCCGGGTACCCGGGTAGAAAATTACCCGGGTACCCGAGTGGCAAGTGTTCGGGTACCCGGGTATCTACTTCGATAGAAAATTTAGTTTTGATAAAAAAGTTTTAAGTGTAAAATTGTTGATTTCGGCTTAGTTTCCGAGTTATAAACAAAATATTGAAAAGTGGCTCCGCTTTAGTGACAGAAGACACCATTGAGTTTTCGAAGCATTAAATTCTACACGGTTTTTAATTTCCCATTCGACATTCGGCTGTTGAGGTCCGAATTTAATGCGCTAATCATACGCTGCCGTTGCAGTTCCACATCCGAAGCACAAGGATGTGAATCTTGAAACGAATATGAAAAGCTGAGGATACTGTTATCAGCGAAACAATTTAATGGACTAGAAGTTGCAGACAAGAGGTAATTAATGAATATCAGGAAGAGAGTCGGAGACAAAATGGAGCCCTGGGGCACACCAGCATTTATTTTATGGATTTGAGACTTGAAACCGTCCAACAGTACTTGTATTGATCGGTCTGAAAAGATAAGTTTCTAATCCAAAGCTCGAATTTTCGATAAAAGAGCTTGATGCCAAACTCTATCAAAACGATGTACCATCAGTGGACCTATTGCTATGAAAGCCGTATTGCCGGTCATTAAGAAGCTTTCGTTTTTTAAGATATTTCTTAAGCTGATGATTAACCAGCGTTTTCATGATCTTGGAAAGAAGGGACGTAAGTGAAATTGGACGATAGTAAGAGGGAGAAGAAGATTTGCTTTTTTTAGGGACAGGCCGGACAAAGCGTTGAATAAAACCTCTTCAGAACAACGGATGGGATGAGATCTCTTAGAACTCTTGCAACTGCACGAGTGCGAAAGAAGATCCGTCCCATAGAAACGTTGGCGCTCTCAAGTACAAGAGGAATCATAACACTCTGGCAGCGTCGAATTAACAACAAACTGTGCTGCAAGCAAATTGTCTTTCTCTAGTGAGCTAGGTTAGGTTAGGTTGGAAGGGGTGATAATACGTCAAGCTGCACCATCTCACTCGGATCTCGGTGGATCCACTGCGCTCCCAAGGGTATAGGAGGTAAGTGAGGAGGGATAGGAAGTGGGTTTAGGGGAAGTTTTAGGTGTGGAAGGCCTCCCTGAATCATTCTGAATGAATTTTAGGATGTTCTTTAGTGACAAGACAGAGATGTCGCCCAGTTCGTCGAAGAAGTATTCTCCAAGGGCCGCTTTTCTGGTTCTAGCTAGGCTGGGGCATTCACAAAGGAAGTGAGGGGAGCCCTCCTCTGTCCCTTCATCATGACACCCTCTACAAAAGTCCGATGAGCTGATGCCCATTATGCTCATGTGGGTTTCCATTGAGTTGTGGCCCGCGTTAGGATGCCAATCATGAGAGATAATTGAGGCCTGCTTAACTTGAGTAAGTGATCAGTTTTTTTCTTTGAAATATTTGGCCATAGATGCTTTGAAACCCGACAAGTGTCGATGGATGACCATCTGACATTTGCAGCTTTTAAGAAACTCTGGTGTATTGTACTTTTTTCTTGCTCCAAAGGGATGAGCACCAAGGCTTCGATTTGGCTCGGTTCAAGAGATGATCCGCTTTCGGCTAGTTCATCCGCCATTTCATTCCCGTGAATATCCCTATGTCCTGAGACCCATCTTAAGGTGGCTGTGTTCGTTGCATTGAGTACTCTTAGCTCATTCGGGCAACGATCAAAAAGTTTAGACTTTGTGGTGATTGAAGATATGGCTTTAATTGCCGCCTGGCTATCTATGAAAATGTCAATATTGTTGTTGACTAATTTCGCGTGAGGCAAGATGTTTCGCGGCTTCGCAAACTGCCAGCACTTCTGCTTGGAAGCATTATAGATCTATTTATGAGTGGGTTATCTGAGTAGATGCCTGATCCAACCTGCTCCAAGGTTTTGGAACCGTCAGTAAAGACCGAAACATGATTTGAATTTATGACCCTGTTTTCATTCCAGAGTTCCCTGGTTGGGATATCTGCTATGGTTACTGGGTTGAAATCTATGTGCGGTAAAACGTAGTCTGTTTGAATGTCTATGTCTGTAAAATTCATTATAGTTCTGTGACCGTAGAGGCTCCTTTTTCAATTTTTACACGAAGCACTAGTGAGCTAACATACCTAATAGGGATTGTCATTGAAAAGAAGCGTTGGGGAACCGAAGATGAAGTAGAACTTCGAATATTTTTACAAATGACCAAAAATGTTTCTACCTTTCTGGATTTCGTCAGAGGGAAGCTTACTTCTCATGATTACACATGATTCAACCGCCCCTTAAGTATGAAGGTTTTGTCCCTTTTCAGTAATTTTCTCACACAATGATGTCCGACATTTTAACTTTATTTAAAGACCATAGTCTTGAAAATTCGACAAATAGAACCGTAGTTATGATTTTTTTAAAGCCAACCATATTATCAACTAAAATTGGATGATTTAAATGAGATAAAGGGAACTTCTCACTGGTTGGGAATGAACAAAGCGGGCAAAAAAATTCATCTTTTTTTTCTTAATTTTATTATTAATTCAACTCGAAAATCCTTCTATGTGAATAAATTATCCCCCAACTGCATTACCTAAACATAATTATGCCTCTTGAAAATATTTTATTTTTTCTGAGTATTTTTAATGAAATATTTAAATTATGTTAACTCAGAGTGCATAATTTCCCTCTGCTTAAAGGATCAACTCTATTTAAATCCTTATTAACTCCGTCTATTCAAAGTAACAAAATTACATTTTATCTATATAAAACTAATGTATTCAAACTTAATCGTTTTAAACTATGGAATTCCCTGAGTGTACTCGTACACTGAATTTTTAAAATTTTTCTTTAATTTCAACAAAATAAATTACTATGAAAACAATTTTGTTTTCATTCTATAATTTGCTTGATGTACCTAAATAAGTATATTTATTATTTTAATCTTTTTATATTGAAGCTAAAAGGATATTATTTGTACCTCCCTTTGAAAACAACTTCCTGGAAGCATTAATTTATTTTTGTTTTAATAAAATTCCTTCGAAGTTAATAGGAGGAGAACGAAGCAGGCAGACACACAGTCAAAATAATTTACAAAATCTGCTCAATTTAATTATCTGCACTCATTTGCTTTCTTTGGGTGGACTATAAAAGCAAAAAAAAAATTCTACACAGAAGTATACATACTTCCGTAAAATGCACTCTCATTTTGAATTTTTACAAAGATTGAACCCTTTTTTTTGTATGTTTGCGTTCTTTTTTGTTCTTTTTGTTCAAAAAAGTCAATTTATTCAACACCTGCTGCTTCTACTGCTGCAGAAGTAACAGCAGTTTTCTTTTTTCTTTGTTTTTATTATTTTTTTTTTTTTATTTAAGGGCAAACTTAAAACTTAATTATCTAAGAAACTTAACGATAGACCACCATGCACCATGGTTGCCACCCAAACAAAAAATTTGAAGAATACCGCACGCACAAAAAAATGAGAAAAATATTTACTACGTTTTACTACAAAGCGTGAGAATATTGGTAATTTCTTAATTTGAATAATTCCTTAAGAAATAGAAGTTTTTGGAACGTAAATTTCCCAACATTGTGATTTTAAGAAGCAAATGATTCAAGGCCAGTACTTATTTCTTCCCACCTGGAAAAACAATCTTTTTTAACCGAAGCCTTAGAAAGCCTTGAATCGATGCTAAAAAGAGCATAGTACGGGTAGCTGCCGAAATTCTCAAGGGCCTCAAGGGCTCAAGCAGCAAACTGAATGAAAAGAAAAAAGTTGTCCTTTTTAAAAATCCGATCCTGGGATCTTCTGTTTACACCAGTTCAAACGCCCACTTCTAACCTTACGCGTAATACAGTTGTGCAAAGTTGAAGGTGAATGAAGCTTAAATTTTTCATACCATTGTATGATGGGCACAAAGAAATTGTTTCTATTCATTCAGGGTATTTCTGATGGGATAGCAAAACTTAACCAACAAGTGCTTACTAGCAAGGGCCTCTCGAGCATAATGGCCACATGTAATATTTTTGAGTTGGTATCAGGAAGTTTTATTTTCTCAACCAATTAAAAATAAATAAATAAATTGGGTGGCGCAACAGCTCGTGGAGAACCAGGGCCTAGTGACGTACAACTCTCAACCATTCCTGTGTGAGTTTTATTGGCAGGAATGAAGGGGACCTACAGTTTTTTGCCGAACGCCTAAATGAGAAGCACTTATTCATGACAAGTATACTCTTGGAGGATTTGTCAGTTCCTCGCAATAGGCAGTACCTTGGGTAAAACATTTCTGTTTTTAGGTGGCACGGCGGGGAATCGAACCCACACCTTCGGCATGACAGTCCTGCGCACTAATCATCATACCACGAGGTATACTACTCAACCAATTAGCTTTGGTTAAAGATATAAGACGTGGAACGTAAAGAACGCTTTACGTGAACACCTACCAATTAAGGCCTAGTTTCACGCCGAGCCCACTCGGGTAGGAGCAAAATTTAGTGTTCACCAACACCGCTAACTTCCATCTGTTCCTTGTGTAATACAATTACATCATAAGAGGTTCTTTATGCCATGCTAGAATTAAAACCCCTAAGAACGGCCATGTAATACAAAAGGAAGAGACTTTGTCAGCTTCCAATTGTGTTAACCCTGCAGGTAAACTCACCTTGGTTAGGAGGTGTCTATCTAATCAAAATTTGCATACATTCTGACTGATCACGAATTTGATCGCAATCACAACCACCGCGACGCACCCCGAAGATGCCAACCCATATCACAAGTGTGGCGGGCTATAATTAGCGGGTCATTATCTTGTGATCCCGTTCTACCTTTTATTTTGTATCATTTCTATGCAAAGGTAGACTATGTTTTCTAGAATTATGAATATTTTCATACCCAAGAACTCGACATGCGCAGTCAATACTCATACAAGTACAAGTAACGAATGCAGTTTTGATTAGTCTTCCCTTCGTACTTAACGTACATGCAGGGAAGCAGGGACCATAACCTTTGGTCTAATAACCAGACAACAACCAAGGGTTGGGAGTGTATGTTCTTCTTGCCAAACCTACTTTGTCCTACTTTTTTTCGCCGCACCTACTTCATAAAGAGAGGTGGTTAGTCAGTTGTCTCAGATAGATAGTAGATCTCAGTCAGTAAAGTAAAAAAATTCAATCTGATGATTTCGTCTGAACATTATATTTGTCTTCTTAGATGGTAACCATGACAAAGAAATAAGGCCACCGCCATCTATCCATCCCTGCTAAAGATACTCTCATTATACATCCATTCGTTATTCTTTGTTATGTGCTCTCGCCGCGCCGTCTTTATGGCGTGAAATTTCCTCCAACTTTTTCAAGGAAGTTAATTTCTGTTAGAAAACGCCATTTTTTTTTTTGAAAAGGTTAGGGCTTCCTCTTAGCACCTTCCGGACAGCAGCAAGTAGCATTAGCTTTATCACAGGAGGAATATAATGAAAGTAAAACAAACGCAAAAAATAAAACATCGTGAACATCCAGCAATTTCAATTTTATTTCAAATTGCATTGAAATTAATTAAAACCAACTCCTCATTTTCCTTTTTTCCCGACCGAGTTTCTCCATCAGGTATAAACCAACGGCATACATTCGCTTTCCGTTTTTACCAGCTGCTAATTTGCATTTAATCCCCTATTACACTCCTTTGTCAGCGGAAATGCACGGTGCGCGGTGCGACGTGGCGCTTGGGAGAGTCAGACAGAGCATCAATCGTCCTTATGGGATGTGAAAAGTTTTAACCCTTACACGTCAAATTATCACTCCCATGTGGCGTTTTTAGTAGGAAGAAGCTTGGAGGTCGAATTGGAGGAAGGTTACCAAGTGAAAAAGGTTTCAAAACATATGTTATCCCCACACGGTGTGTTGTTCTAAATCTAAATCAAAACCACCCGAGCCACAAACCGCTTATATACCATCAGCCCATTTATAAGCTTTATTTTTATTACAGACGGAATATGGCAAAACTAAATGCTTTTTACGTATTCATAACATGGTTCGTTTGGCATGATGTACCATTAATGAATTTAATCGACAATACCATCATACACGTGGGCTTTTTGGTCTAACTTTTGCGTAATCTACGCGCTTAGGCGTGTTGAAAATATTAACAAAAAAAAAATGAAAAGGTTGAAAAACTCAAAGTTAAACCCCTCGCGGTATAACAAAAAAATACATATAACACAAATAAAATAAGGTACATGATTGGGCCACACGGACTTGCTGTTATGGCTGTTAGTTTAGGGATTTTGTGAAAAAGTAAAGTAGTATATAAGCAATTTCAATAGGAATTAAAGTATAAATTTATGTATGAAGCTGGGTGATAGGAGTATTTATAAGGTGTTGAGCCCCGCCCCTAAACTGTTGAGCAGGCCCTGCACCTGCATACCTTACATTTTTGACACAGAATAATTTTTGCTATAGTTGGTACGAGTATTGGAGTCGCAAGAGAGTTAAAAAGCTAAAACGGTGTGGGTTAGAGAGAATTAAGAGGATCTTTTGGCGCAGGCACGAAAAGTCAATAAATAGACTCATATGAACAAACAGGCTATCAGCAGTGAAACGTCGAATATACAAACAGTTTAAGACGACGTTCTTCTTAGGGAGGAAGGATCGTTCCAACTCAGACCACTTTAAGTGAAACGTATAAATCTTCCCTGGGCAGCTTCAATTTGTTTTATTGGAACTTGATAATACGAGGCCCACCCAAATTAGAGATGAATATTTAAGGAGTTACTTTTGTTTTGTATTTACTTAACGACCTCCCAAGCCACGGCAGTTTTCTATGCTTCTTCATCTCGGACGCACTGATTCCAGTCATCCAGACCAAGGATGCTCTGCCATCTCCGATAACCTGGTCTCTAAACCGGAAGTTCGGTTTTCCTTGATCCCTTTAGCCTGGTGGTGTCGAAAACACTATTAAATGAAGCATTGTTGTCCATTTACTCGATGTGGGCCTATACAATGAATTGGTTTAATTTTTTGAAATACATCCACATCTTGGTACAGTGCATAGAGTTCGCGTTTGAATCTTCTCCTCCATTAGTTCTTTTATTCGAAGAGGGCAGCGTCAGCGCCAAACTGTTCGTCAGAAGAAGTGGTCACAGTGGATGCGTAACAATCGTTCTGACGTATTCGTCAGAAGTTTGTGGAAACAGTTGATCTGTATTCTGACGAACAATGATTGTTCTGACGTATTACCTAGTTAGAACAAACAAAATTATATGGTCTTATGAGACCGGTTACAGTGCAAGTATTTTGTTCGTCCGAAGCCGCACGAGTTCGTCAGAACGATCGATCGTACAATCAATTTTATTTTTACTGCAGTGTGCGGACGAACAATTCCGATGCACAGTTCTGATGAACAGAACGATTTTTCGTCAGAATACGCATCCACTGTAACCGTAGCCTAAAGCAGGGCTGGCAGGATGAATGTTTTGTTAAGCGTGCAGTTCGTCTTACTCGTATAAGAAGTTTTCAAATTTTGTTTCAAACAAAAAGCAGTGGTTTCCTATGTTAATTATTCCTTTTTGGATCTTCACTTCACGCTAGATACATACATTAATTTTCAAATCACTCGCTGCTCTACACGCTTTCAAATGGCTTCGAAAAAGGCAAGCCAGTTGACAAGTGAGTTGAAAATGTGTCTGTGTATTAACTCGCTAGCGAGTACTCGTTCTTGTGACTTGAGGGTAAGGTGTTATTTGTGGAGTTAACATTTTGT
The DNA here is from genome assembly GCA_963921185.1 of Dasysyrphus tricinctus. NCBI lineage: Eukaryota > Metazoa > Arthropoda > Insecta > Diptera > Syrphidae > Dasysyrphus > Dasysyrphus tricinctus. The sequence goes on along the minus strand of OY992533.1, from coordinate 15,685,711 downwards.
TTCACCTTTGCTTCAATACCCGTGAATAATAAACTTCTGTGACATGTCTAACGTTGTGAGCGGCCGATGTTTTCAATATCGTCTGCAAACTCTAGTAGTTAGACGGATCTTTTGAAGATAGTGCTTTTCGTGTTGACACTTGCCCTACGCTCTATCAGCTCCAAACAAAATTTGAAAAATCCTCTTGATAGCGAATTTCCCTTTTGAATCTTTTCACATATTTGCAATAGTTCGGAAGAGCTATTCGCAGATTGTACATGCACACAGTTTTTTTTCGATGACATGTGACATAATTCTGTGGTGGTTTGTAGCATCTAATGGTTTCGACTGGCTCTTTGATGATACCGTGATACTGGAACTACTGATTGTTGGCGTCTCTGCTGCGAAAATTCACAGCCGAGAGTTTCTCGCTCAGGTTTTCTTTATGAATTCTGACAACTCCTGGTGCACTAAAGCATCTAACGTCGAATTTCTCTGAATTTTTTCGCAAGAATAAAATGGCCACAGTCAACGTTTGGCCTTCGAAATTTATTCATGTCGAAGAGCACATGGTCGATTTGTTGTGTCGACCATCTGGGAAGCGCAAATATATCGAGATACCGGAGCCACTACTGATAGTTGGTGCCTCTGATGGGCAAATGCACAGCACAGGTGTGCTAAAGCATCCAACATCGAATTTCTTATCCATGGGCAGTTTTTTGCGATTAATAGTCGAGCTCTGAATTTGCCCCAAGAATAAAATGGTCAGAGTCATCGTTTGACCCTCGAAATGTATGCACGTCGAAGATGTTAGATAGGTTCATTGGGGGATGAAGAGAACTTCCATTTACCGTATTCGGGGAGTCTGAAAATTCCCGCTTTGTACTCCAGGACGAGGGCGGCTTCACCGCACATCAGCAACGGCTACGAGCGTGTGATGAGACCTCATCATAGTAAGTGAAACTAGCGTAAGTGTGGTGGTGGCGTTACATAGGTTGTTTCGTTCCGTTGTTTTTATTGGCGCGATTTATGTATTTTTGTTTTTGGCACATTTTAACTTCGGGACAAGATCACATACATATCCGGTGAGATAAGCCGTGCATCGCAAGCGTGATAGCTGCCGATGTTAGGCATTTCTGTCTACCGTTCGAGGTCTTTCCATTCTTCTTCATTTCTTCTCTTTTGGTCGTCCTATACTAGATACCCACTATTCTATATAATCACCTTTCTACCGCTTCTTTTCTTTTTTGTTTTACCATTTCGGGTTGACCATGGCTCCTAGACTTTTACCTACCCAAAACCTATCCTCAACTCTTATGAATTTCCACCATATCCGATTTGCCTTTTTCTATGGAATTCTCTTAACTTTGTACCATACTTTTATTTTTAATTTCAGCTTCCTTCATTTTTTCCAGTTAATTCCCAGACTTCATCGCAACCTGAATGATTCCCAGTCACTTACCTATCCAACCTCCTTTCTCCGTCCGAGTTCCTATTCACATAACCTTACTTATTTACTTGTCCGGCTCCCGATCCATGAAGGGTCTCTGCCTGAGATATTGCGGTCTTCCATCGGTTGCGGTCCCTCGCACGCTCCCTCCAGTCGTCGAGACCAAGCGCTCTTGCGTCTGTGACCGCCTGGTCCCTATAGCGGAGGTTCGGTCTTCCTGGTCGTCTCGAACCTGAGGGCTGGGAAGATTTTCTTGGCTGGAGCGTTGTTGTCCATTCGCTCGATGTGGCTCGATGTGGTGTAGTCGACGTGTTTTGGCTCTTTAGACTACATCCACATCTTGGTACAGCTCGTACAGTTCACGATTGAATCTTCTCCTCCAATCGCCCTCTTCGCGTATAGGACCAAATATCCGCCGAAGAATTTCTTTCTCGAAAGTGCCCAGTATCAATTCCCCTTTTTTACTTATCGTCCAGCACTCGGCGCCGTAGAGTAGAACTGGTAAAATTAGCGTTTTGTATAGCGTGCACTTTGTCTTTCGGGAAAGGAGTTTTGAACCCATTTGTTTGGTCAAACCGAAGTAGCAGCGGTTCGCTAGGGTAATTCTTCGTCGGATTTCCACTAAGGTGTCGTTCGTGGAATTGATGTTTGTTCCGAGGTAGGTGAACTCCTTGACTACCTCGAAATTACTGCTACTAACAGTGACGTTTTGTCCTAGGCGATGGACGATGCTATGCTATCAACAAACAAAGCCTCATTCACATAACTACCTCTTCCTTAATAAATCCCCAGCGAAAAATAGCCGATTGGGTGTTGCAGACCATCTAGTCAGCGCAAGGTTACTCTGTATACGCTAGGTTTTGGAAACCCAGTCCTACTTTTCACCGTATTACGTTCTTTAAGTCAGGGGCCGTTAAATGTTGTAGTTTCTTTAAAGCGGTGCTTACCAATAAATAATTAATCTGCTGAAGACCTTCTTACCTTTTAAACCGAGAAGAGTCTTGCCTGAAGTGTTATGTGTTCTCACGTTCCAGCTATTCTTTGAAGTTGTTATCCCTTGACGTATCAGTGTTGTTGCCATTTGAGGGTAATCATTATCCGAGACTCCTCCTATTTCTCTCATAACCCAGTTTTTTTGCGTGGTAGGGGAGTAAGTCCTTGCTTAACTCTAGGACGGTAAGACGGATGTCATTTAAAACTACGGGGATGTGAGCACTGCCGTTTTCCCATAAAGTCTTTATCTTCATCCGCCAACATCTCATTTTTCAAAACCTTTGCTAGTTGCTAAAATCCTGACTGGCCTCAGCTATAAGTATGTTAGAGTAGCTCACGAAAGGTGCTCCCCAAATATTTTGATCTAATTTGAACGGAATACCTACACCACCACTGATTATATCTCTACAATATTTTCTCTCAGTGTAGAGAATTCCTTTGTGGAAACACTCTTTCGTTGTAGGGTTAATAGTAGTGATATCCTACTCCAGTTTGAACTGTCCATCATTTGTATGCCATCTACATCCCTTCGAAAAAAAATCCATTGATTTTGAAAATTATGTCGTACTTAATTTATAGTTTAAAGGTTGTGCCACACCACACCCGTAATAAGAATATATTTTTACCATAAGTTGGAATCCAAACGTCAGGCAAAATTTAATGGATTTTGATCTTTTAAGTAAGATTTTAAGGTTGTGTCATAAGTTTGTGTCATAATCGTAACAAGTTAAATCTATGAACTTTATCTTTCGTTTTGGATGTTGTGGCTTCTAGATATAGGTTTTATGGAAAGAAATAATTCCACAGAAATCTTCTTCATATGGTTATTGAATCTACTTTTTTAAGAATGTTTCAAATTTACAAATATCTTATACATACCCTAATTGAAGTTAGAAATTATTTTACTTTAAAGTTAAAAAAAAACTTTAATTTTTAAGGTTGGTATTTCCTTACTTTGTTGAATGTATTGTATTTAATTTAAAAAATCACGCTTGTCACATTCGTAACAAAAACAAGTCACATCCGTTACCATTTCAAACTATTTTTCGTAGTTGTGTTTCTCTTCTATCAACTGATTCCGAAAGTAACATTTCAGGTTGAAAAGAATATGCAATATTTTACTCTACATATTGGAGATTTCTAGTTTTAAATCTACTGTTTCCTTAAGTCACAACCACAACGTAGCTGAAATGGATCCTAAAAATACAAGTCTTGTTTAAATTAAGTTTAATTTTATCAATCTATTGGCGTTTTTCTTTTTAAACTCAGAGCAGTGAGTTATTTATACTTAAAATCGTCAGTATAAGTGTCACACTCGTAACAATTAAAACACTCATGTGTAGTCCTTGCTTAAGAATGTCATCATCGTGTCCTGTAACCCCGGCTGGGGCATAGGGCGTCAACAAAACGTCTCCATTCTTCACGGTCTGCTGCAAGGTACTTTAGCTGTGGCCACGTCTTTCTCTGGAATTCTGCTTCCGCTAAGACAGTTGATTTTCATGTTGTTCTTGGTCTTCCATCCCGCCGTGCACCATGAGGATTCCATTTAAAGAACTGCTTTGCAATTTCATCGTTTGGTTTCCTCAGTGTGTGACCAATCCAACGCCATTTACGCTTTCTTGTCCTGCGCCACATAAAGAAGACCAAGAACAACATGAAAATCCTCATTTGATATTATTTGTGGCCAGCGAATCTTTAGGATGTGGCGAAGACAGCGATTCACAAAAACCTGCAATTTCTTCGAAATGGTAGACGTGACTTTCCAGGTTTCACAAGCATATAACAGCACGAATTTGACATTGGATTCGAAGAATCTCAAACTAGTGCGTAAGGAGATTTGACTGGATTTCCAAATTGGGGACAGAGTACCGAAGGCAGCACGGGCTTTATTTATTCTACTTTTAACGTCCAGATCCATACCACCGTTTGCAGAAACAATACTGCCAAGGTAGTTAAACTGTTAAACTACTTCAACTAGTGTCTCCTGTAGAATAATACGCTGCTGTGTGGAGCGGCCTGTGCGCATTATTTTTGTCTTTTTGCTGTTTATTCTTAGACCACTCAACTCTCCTTTCACTTGCAGTGTTTGGCACATCCCGTTCAGCCCACTGATGTTATTTGCCAGTAGACATATGTCATCGGCATAGTCTAAATGACTGAACCTTTCGAACGGTCTCCATTGAATGCCCTGTCGCTCAGCTGTACCAACACTGGCCGTCAATACGTCGTCCATCGCCAGCAGGAAGAGAATTGGCGATAGAACATCCCCTTGTCTCACGCCCTGTTGCACTACGAAGGGGTCGGATAGCTGCCCATTGTGCAAAACAAAACACCTTGCGTTTTTGTAGAACTCTTTAATAATAGCAACAATTTTTGGTGGAATTCCTCTACCAAGCAACGATCTTCATATATACATTCTCGGCTAACTCGATCAAAGGCCTTCTCAAAATCCACGAACATGAGGTAAAGCGGTGATTGGAACTCCATCGACTGCTCGAGGACGATACGCAGGGTGTTGATATGTTCGACACACGATCGACCACTGCGGAAGCCAGCTTGATGCCTTTTGAGTGTAGACTCGATTCTATCCTTTATTCGCTCGAGAATGATGGTTGCCATTAGTTTTGGGAAAACGGACAAAACGGTGATACCACGCCAATTGTTGCAATTCTTTAGGTCACCTTTCTTTGGCAACTTAACAACCAGGCGAGCATACTTTTGCTGGATTTACAAGGCTGACAAACTGAAACTATTCTGGAAGTTATCTGTAAAAAAAACTGGCATTTATTCTGCCAGCTTTCCAGTTGTATGAACCCAGCACTTGCACAGTTTATGCTATTCACAAATCAAAGAAAGGTCTGTTAGGTTTTTTCTGTGGATACAAAAAAGACACTATTTTAACAAAATTACATTTAGGGTTGAAAAAATGATTGTACAGAATTCAAAAAGGCCATTTATTTACCAATCCATAACCGTAACCTTTAAAATATCTATATCTCATATATAAAATAAAAAAAGGATCAAGAAACAGATGAAAGGCGCAAAAAGTTTTTGTTAACAAACAAAAAATGAAAAATGGCTATCCGAATATAAAAAAAAAACTGAAAAACTGAAAGCCCATAAGGCAGGAAACTGCAAAAAGAGAAACAAAAGACCAAATAAAATCAAGAAACAAAAAGAGATAAAGGGAAAAACTTAGAAGATAGGTTCAAGAAGTTCGTAAATTTCATTACTGAATTAGGAGGAAAAGCCCCATTTTTGTTCGTTGGTCCTTAACGACTCAAATAAATCATCTAAATGAGCAAAAAGACGTTGTCGTTCGTTACAGCTTTTTGGCTTAGATATTTCTTTGCTGTTTCATATAACCTTCAGACCGTTACCCGTATAGTACTAAACTGTTGTCGTCTTCGTATAATAAAAACCCAAAAGCAAGTTGAGAAGATGAAGATGAACGAACAGAAAAAAAATAACAAAATAATAAAGAATATTATTTAATGCTACGTTTAAGTTGTGTACTCAATTGTGAATTTATATATTTATAAATATATAAATAAACTGAAAGTACGATCATAATTCCTTTTGATATGCCTATAATCCTACTATCAACTTTGCCATAACGACTTTTTGGCCGACGCCTGTCGATTCGATTTAGAAAATACAGACGAAAAAGGGGCGATTTTGATTCTTGTGAGGCATAACGACCGACTACCGAGGGCTTTACAGTGGGCTGGCGTTGCTTAAAAGTTGGCATTAAATGTAGGATAAGAAGTGTAGTTTTTGGAAGCAGCTATACGCCTTACTTGCTCAGCTTCCCGAAATTTTGTGTATATTTTGTAGTTTTTTTTTTTTGTCAGAGTTCAAAAACAGGGGTTTGAGAATACATACAAAAGCCTACCTGAAGAAAACGCTACAAATAAATTGTTTTAAAATTTTATGAATTTAAAACAAAGAAATGATTTGGTACTCGTTTCTCACTTTCCATTCCCTTAACCAACGAACAAAAGATAGACACTGGAGGAGACGATCAATTTAAATCCAGACCAAGCTATAATCACAAGTGGCCGCTGGAACTTTTTGTGACCTCGACTCTCTTAAACTCTCAGTAAGCCCAGCAACAAGAGAGGAATTTCAGTATAGAAGTACATTTGATTTTGACAAATCTTGTCAAAAATTTGTATCGAATACCAAAACCAGAAAACTGGCAGGTTCGATGAAGTGACATCTGGCTCAAGGAGTCAAGAACTAAGTCGACCAGTCAATGCTGCAGATTAAAACAAAGGAAAAAGAGAAACGAAAAAAGGTGGAGACTCTAAAAGGGTTCACAACAGGAACAATGTTTGAAAGTCAAAAACCTACCTGGGGATACTAGGTCCGAAAAAAACTCTGATCACATAAATGTTGGAAATACAGAAGTAGATAGGTTCAAAGTTTCTCTTATTTTCCTTACAATATAGTACAGGTTGCTCATTCAAATGAAGAGCAGACTATATTCTGTGTCAGAGCAAAAGTAGTTTTCTTCTGAGTTGGTATGGATTTTGCTCTGAAAAGAACTTATGACTACAGACACTTCATTGGGATTTGAGATCGCAGCAAAACGATAGAGTGTCTGTAATCAGAGGTACTTGACCCGTAGTTTTCAACACTTTTTTCTCAGGAAAAGTACCGTGGGTGGCCCTCTCGCGAGTTTTCATGATCTCAACTTCCTTTTTTTGTACTGCTCAATCACCTCCGTTGCTCATTGGCAGGCGCCAATGTCAAAGTTGTCTTGGGCAATAGTACCTTAGTGTATCCACTTTGATGTGCTTAACTTTTTTAATAGTTTACAAGCAAACTGCATGTGTAATCAGTGAGCACTCTGTTATAACATACAGTTTGGTATATGCTGCTAAATTTGGTGAGCAGTAAATGGTTCAGCACAGACTGGGTGTCTGCGTTGATATACATTTTTGCAATGCGCATTCTGGTGTTGACCAGGACCTAAACCAATAAACTTATCCCAGCCAGCTCGGTCCCTATCAAGCTGTCTTCAGTTTCGAGCGGCATTTTGGTTGAGAACTTCAGCCGTTTTCAAAAACATCAACTGCGTCAAAAATGCATTTGCAGAATGTTCTTAAGCGTTAGCATTGTGTTCTACAGAGTGTCCGCCGGGAAGGTAGGTATACTACTTTGTTTGTTTATAATCTTTGATTAAATGAAAGAGAATGGATCTTATATTGATAAATGTTTTATTTAATGTCGTCAATTATGTATGGAATACAATATCAGGTAAATGTCAGCCTCTGTTAGTCTCACAAATGCGAGTCTTTTTGAGCACATTTTTCATTACATTCTCACACATTTCACGCGGTATTTCATTAATTTCATCACGAATATTTTGTTTGAGTTGCTCAAGCGTTTCTGGTTTGTTTGCATAAACCTTGCTTTTCAGATATCCCCACAAAAAGAAGTCCGGAGCAGTCGAATAAGGCGACCGTGGAGGCCAATCAACATCACCATTTCTTGAAATTACTTGTTGTGGAAAGAGTTCTCGCAGTAATTCCATTGTAATCCTGGCTGTATGCGATGTGATGGCACCGTTTTGTTGATACCACATGTTAATCAAGCCCAAAGCATGCAGTTGTGGCGTTAAAAAGTTTTCAATCATATCACGATATCGCTCCACATTCGCAGTTACCGTTACGCCGTTTTCATTGTCAAAGAAGTAAGGTCCAATGATTCCTCCTGACCAAATTGCACACCAGACTGTAACTTTTCAGCCGATCTTGCAGTACGTTGTGGTCCATGCTTGGGCCTATCACCTACAGACCCTCTTTCTTCGAAATCATTCACTACACGATAAATAGTGCGTTTTGTTGTTTCTCCCAAAAATTTCACGTAACTTTCTCATCGTCACAGTAATCGATGATTGATTTTTATAAAATGTTTTAACGATTAAAGCACGTTGGCTTATCGAATATTTTTCCATAATAAATTTGCAACTTGTCTTCTTCACGACTACCAAATATGAACTATCAAGACTAATGTTTACCAAAATGGCAGCAAAACAAAGTAGTATACCTTCCCGCGCGGACACCCTGTATAAAGCAGCTCATCTGAAGTGCAGTTGTGCAGTAAAGAAATCAAGTTGACGAAAAAAATATTGAAAAGCTAAGCAGCGTCTTCGCAAGCATCAAATGGGTTGGTAAGTAAATTGACTGACCTTGATCAAACCGCAAGCAAAACGATTTCATATTTGATGATTGCAGTATCTGCTTCAGATAATGACGATCATTTGACGATCAAACTGAATTTTATATGACGTTTTCCAAAACGGGTTTCCTCTACTGTACCGTCTCTTTGGGTTGGATTCCAACATTTTCTGAACCAGACCCTTGGTTCGCTCTAAATGACGGAGCCAACTCGTTCGTTGGCTTTTTTGCTTGATCGGTCTTGCTGCAGATTCCATAACGTTCATTATTTTATCTTTTCCTCTCCTGCCCGTCTATGCGAACAATAAGTCACTTGGAGAAATTTCTTCTCAGAAGAGGGCTCTCACCTTTGAACAATTAGGTCGAATGAAAGTATATCCGCGAAAGTCTGGGCTTTAGAAGAAAGATTACAACTGCAACAACTATACTACCTTTCATCAACAACATGATCAAGCAAATTTAGTGGGTTCTAGGAAAGTTACCGTCCATCGTGGCAGATTCTGGAAACAGAAAAGGTTGTCTTTCAATTTTTGGCAACAGCAACCGTAGCAGACAAGAAAAGTTCTTTGATCCATGGTCAAGCATCGGCAAGATCATTGAGCGTTTGGAATTGAAGGACTTAATAAACTACTCGCCTTGAAATTTATGTAGGCCTCCAATTACTTGTTGGATAATCTTTAATCTAGCTTGTCCGCTCGTCCACTCTTTCCAATATAGCAGACTTCCTGTCAGTGGTGATTCTGCAACATCGACGAAAAGAAAGAAAGAATTGGTCTAGCATTTCCAACTTTTGTTAGGTGAAAACGAGGAAACCACGTAAAGTAATAAGGACTGTCTGGATTGCTTGTAAATTCAAGCTGCCAACCAACCTTAAACTTAAAATCGATAAAGTGGCTCTAGAGATAGCTGAAATATAAATTTCATTTGCCTTTGAAAGTTTAAATTTTTATTTAATTTTTTATTTTTTTTTAAACAATTCAACTTTCATTTCAAAATTTCGATTAATCCTTATCCCACTGTGTGCCGGGTTCGGGTTAGAATTTTCCGCCTCGTTTTAATTTCCACCTCTCAATCGGAAAATGTAGGTTGATTTTGCTTTGGTTACTGCTGTGTTGTGTGCTTTACATCCCATTGCTGCCGGTAGTTCTTCGATATCCTTCCCATTTTATGCCCTATATACTGTGAATGAATTGTGTAATTGTATTTCGTTATCCTTAAATGCCCTTGGGTTAGGGCATGCGGGACTCAAGAAGGGGTGTTTATGGATGAAAGTCACATAAGTTGGGTAGTAAGATGATACCCGTAAGCCAATTAAGAGAGAAAGTCATTGGCAATGAAGCTCCTATTTTTTTTTTTGTTGGACTAAGTTCTTGAGGGCGTTCTTTTGGGTTTGATGAATTATTTGTTATTTGTGATTTTGCTAAAAAGCGCTGTATCAGAGATTTTGTGGGATAACAGTGATGTTTTTTTGTTTGTAAGTTGCTAATTATGTTCATTAGTAACGGCCTTTGATACAGATATTTCAATTGCAGAGTAAATTTGCATAAAGTCCCTTCATCATTAATTTGGTCTTTAATCAATATTTCGTCATCTATGTATTTGACTTGGATTGAAAAGTTTTTTTTTGTGAAAAATGGAAATAAGAAAGCCCTTGAGTTTTGTCAAAGAAAATAATTTCCATAATTAAAAATTGTATTCGATAGAATTGTTTATCAATACTGAGAGCCAAAAAAAGTGGTTTAAGGATTTGATACGCGGATCAAGAGTTTTACCGAACGATTTTGTTGGATTAACTGAATTTCAAGTGGGGTTAAGGGTTCAAGTATATGATAGTTGCCGATTTCATATGTGAATATTTTGTTTTATTTTTTTTTATTATTTTGCTACTAAGCCAAAGCTTCATTGCTGAAGATGAGATTTAGAGGTTTTTTCAAATATCTGCAGACCCCAATCTGAGAAGTTGCGGTACTTCAGAGATCAAGAGACCTCAGACCTCACCTCTTGATCTTGTAAGGGCTAAGACTAAGATCTTTACGCAAAATTCGCCACAATGTCGACTGAAAGATTCACAATTCCTAAAGACGGGGCGCATCTCGGGATCGACAGATTTATCTCATTTTGAACGAATCACGAATATATTGACTCAAATGTATGCACTATAGCACGTACAACCTGTCTGAAAAAACGATTATTATACGACCGAAATTGGAGCTGGCACTTTTAAACTTGCGACTACCGACTCAGAATTTTGGTTATACATTTTAATATTCTACTAACTACTAACGTTGCTCGTGTGTGAATACTCACGGGGATGAAAATATAATTGGAATTGTTTCTGAGGACTGATGGGGTCCTCCACACTTGATCGGGCCAACATTTGGGTTTTGTTTGTTAGATTAGGTTGAAGTAGCTGTCAGTCGTATTTCTAACACACTTAGACCATAAATTAGTCCATTGTGATACCACAAGAATCTCGAACACCTTTTCCCTGGAAGCCTAAAAGACTGCTTAGTAATCTCGGACATGTATTCTGTGTCTGAGTTAATTAACCCTTACAGTGGCAACAGGGGATGAAAATAAAAATCTGAAAAAATTAAGGATTTTTTTTTCTTCATTTAGAGGCGATTTAGGCCACCCCAACATGACTTTTTTTTATCGACCACCCTAATCTACATAAAAATTGTTCGCCTATTATGCAGTGTCGGGTTATGACACCAATTACGGAGCTGATGTTAAGTCTGCTCTAAATTAATTATCCAAATCTGTTTTGTCGCAGTTGCTAATGTTGTTCCATATTAGTTTTTTTAAGTCCTTAAAAATTGAATTTTGAGTTCAAAATGTTAACTTCCTTTTTATAATTAATTTATTCCTGAACTTTTTCTATTCTCAACAAGTTTCTTAATATTTATATCTATTTTTTCTATCCTTTCAGATCAGCGCCATGTATAGAACTAAAAATGTTTTCTTACCACTCCTTGTGTTGGCCTTGGCGAAAATAACAAAATGTTAGTACATATATTTATCAAACCTCAAAGTAAAATAATACCTACATATATGTTTTTTTTTTTTGGAAAATTTTCTCAGGTGATACAAATCTCCCTCCAGTGTTCACCCAAGTGATGAACAATATTGTTCTGTCGGAGAATAAAACTGTTGGTTCTGTAGTGTACCGACTTGAAGGCTATGATCCCGAGGGAAGTAATGTAACTTTCGGTTCCATAGGCTCGGATCATTTTAAAGTTGATCCAGAATCTGGAAATATTACACTCATTAAACCATTAGACAGAGAGGAGAAAGCAACTCTTACATTTCTTGTAACAATTCGAGATCGGGTTAATGCCGAAGGTGAATCAGATCAGGATAATGTAGTTCAAGTACCAATAACTGTGATTGTACTCGATGAGAATGACAATCCACCAGAGTTTCAAAATGTAAGTATGAAATTTTTAAACAGTATTTTTTTTAAATATTTCAATTTGTTCTTTTTAAGGTGCCCTACGAAGCTGATGTGGAAGAAGATGCACCCATAGGTTTAACCATATTTGATAAAATTTTAGTTAAAGATAAAGATACTGTTGGTGATGATTTAGTAATATCTTGTGTTCCACAAGATCAAAGTCCCGAGGCGTGCTCAAAGTAAGTTTTTTTTAATACCCGAAAAGTGAATTATAAATTTTTTTTTGTGAATCTACACAGGTTTCGTCTTGAGATTATTCAAAGCAAACAAGATATTCTTCAAGCTGCTGTGGTGCTTAATGATACGCTGAATTATAATCAACGAATGATTTATCATTTTCAGATTGAAGCTACGGTAAGATCAATACAAAATACATATTAATCAAAACTGTGAGTATAACATTACCTTACAAAAATTGGAGCTTACCGGACCCAACTCATTTCAAATTAACCCAAACAAACCCAACCTAAGCTAAACTAACCTAAACTTGGCTAACCCAACCTTACCTTATCTAAGACCTTCTGCACACGAAACGTCGCGTCATAGACGTGCACAAGATTCATCATGCAGTGATGACTTCTATACCCGTAGTCTTCTAGTACCTCGTGGCATGATGGTTAGTGCGTAGGACTGTCATGCCGAAGGTGGGTTCAATTCCCAGCCGTGCCACCTAAAAACAGAAATGTTTTATTCGAGGTACTGCCTCTTGGGAGGAACTGACAAATCCTCCTAGAGTAAACTTGTCATGAAAAAGTGCTTCTCATTTAGCCGTTCGGACTCGGCGAAAAACTGTAGGTCCCCTCCATTCCTGCCAACAAACACGCTCACAGGAATGGTTGTGAGTTGTAAGTCACTAGGCCCTGGTTTAGACGAGCTATTGCACCACCCAATTTATTTTATTTATTTAATCTTCTGCACACGAAGCGTATTGTCATCGTCGAACAACAAATATGCAAAAATCGATTCGATTTTGAATTTAAGCATAGTTTTATCAAAAAAATCAATTAATGCGGACGTGTTTGTTGCAAATATTATCGGCGTATTCGAAAAAAGAAGAACCATAGAGAATTTTGGGTACATCCGTACATCCAAAAAAATACACTTAGGCCATCTGCACACGACGCGTCGACGCGTACTGCGCTTGTATGCTGATTGTGTGCAGCGCACATTGATTTCAATGAATAACTGCACACGAGGCGTATGCAACACATATTCGTCACAGCACACAAGCAGCAAATCGCTTGTCGTACAGCAGTGTCAGTATCTTCGATGACGCCGGTCGTAAATGTTTCATTATGTGCATGGACAATTTGTTTAAAATGTCAGACTCATCGAAAAATTTGTGTTATTGGTGGAGAGTGAGTGTTTGTACAATAATACATGGCAAGAATACTCCAGAAGAGACTTGAAAGAAAAAGCATGGGCAGCAATTGCAAAACAAATGCAATGGTCAGATGAATTTAATAAATACAAAGATTGATATCTTTAATACAAATGACATGAAATGCAAAATCAAATAGATTTTTGCAAAAATATTATTTGACGATGACGATACGCTTCGTGTGCAGAAGATTGGTCGTAGAGAAGTCGTCGCTGCATGACGAATCTTGTACACGTCTAAGACGCGACGTGTCGTGTGCAGAAGGCCTTAGACTATTCTTGGCTCCAGACATTTAAGAAGGTCTTAACTAACTAACCTTCCCTAACATAACCAAATATAATCTTACCTTACTTTACCTTACCAAACGTAACCTGACCTAACCTCCCTCAAGCCAATATAACCTTAAACCTAACCTAACCCAACCCAACCCCACCTAAGACAACCTAACCTAACACATTATAACCCTAATCCAACCGACTCAAATGGATCGGCGTGAACTGGTCATGTATGGCCAGCTTTACATTACCTTAACAAACCCTCATTTGCCTTGCCTAACCTAACATAAACTTATCTAACCAAACCCAATTTAACCTATCCAGACTATCTAAAGTATCCTAGTCTATCCTAGTCTACATTTCCCTAACCTAACATAACATAAACTAATTTAACCTCGTCTAACTTAAAGTACCCAAGTCTACCTTAGGCCTTCTGCACACGAAACGTCGCGTCATAGATGTGCTCAAGATTCATCTTGCAGCGACGACTCCTCTACGCCCAATCTTCTGCACACGAAGCGTATTGTCATCGTCGAACAACATATGCAAAACTCGATTCGATTTTGAATTTCAGGATAGTTTTATCAAAGATATTAATTAATGCGGACGTTTTTGTTGCAAATATGACAATTTCAAGTGATGCTATTATCTGCGTATCCGAAAAAAAGATGAACCGTAGAGTATTTTGGCTGCATCCGTAATTTAAAAAAAAAAATACAAAACAATGTTATTCATTGCAACCAAAAAGTTATTGAGACGATTCTTGGTTCCAGACATTTCACAAGGACCAACAAAAAATTTTAGGGATTTTTTGTTGATCTTGAGTTAAAACATGAATTTTTCCCGATAAATTCGGAATTTCACACAAATGTTCCATACAAAGATTGAACATGTACGACCGGCGTGTTCGAAGACACCGACACTGCTGTACGCCAGGCGTTTTGCTGCTTGTATGCTGTGACGAATATGTGTTGCTTACTCCTCGTGCGCACTTATCCATTGAAACCAATGTGCGCTGCATACAATCTGCACGGAAGCGTAGGGCGCGTCTATGACGAGACGCGTCTCGTGTGCAGATGGCCTTAACCTACTTGACAATCGAATCATATTTTACAAAAAAAACTCCATATAAATCAAAGATAAGATGTGACGTTTTAATGACTTTTTATTCTAGGACGGAGTCCACTTCGCACATACAAATTTTGAGGTACGCGTTAAGGATATTCAAGATAAACCTCCAGTCTTTCAAGGATCTCTATCGACAGTCATCGATGAAGATAGTCCTATTGGAACATTAGTTTTGAAAATACAAGCTCGCGATGGTGATACAGGAGAACCCCGAAAGATTGTCTATGATCTATTGACAAGTAATAAATTTTAAAATGGTCTTTCCTTCATAACATTGATATTAACTTTGAATTATTTTTTTTTTTTTTTCTAAAGATCCAATGGACTATTTTCTTCTGGATGAACGAACGGGAGAACTGAGAACTGCTAAACCTCTAGACCGAGAAGCTTTAAATGATAGTACTGGGCTCATATCATTGTTGGTCAGGGTAAGAAGATTAAAAAAATGTTCTTCCTTTAAGTTAATAATTCACTTGCATTTTTGCTATTCATCATTTAAGGCCCGAGAATTAATCGATGGAGTCCCGGGGAATGATAACCTCACTATGGCAACAGCACAAGCAACTGTTACAATTCGCGATGTTAATGATTCACCACCGATGTTTAATAAGAAAGAATACGAGGTGTCCTTGTTGGAAAACACAGCTCCAGGTACTCCCTTAGCATTGGACATGAATGTAACCGACCGAGACGTGGTAAGTTTGAATTATAATTAGCGTCCTGGGAGAAATCTTGTATTATTTATAACTTGTTAACGAAGAACATGGACATAACTTGTTTTGGGAATTTTCCTTAAGGCTTCTGTATTGGTTTTATCAAAAAAGAAGATTTTCTTGCCAGCCTGGTAAGATTAGCATTAAAACTTCCGAAAAAGAACTCTCAGACGCTCCAAGAGTATTTGATTTCTCGATGAAGTGGCTCTCATCTAAGCCGTTAAGATTTGGCAGAAAAATATAGGTCCTGTTCATTCCTGCCGACTTAAAACATCCAGCTGTGGTTGAGAGTGTAAGTCACTAGGAGCTAGGACCCAGTTCTCCACGAACTATAGCGCCATATCTTGCTGCAACCTAATAGTGATAAAGAGACTGCTAACTAGGTGGCTTCTTTCTTATAATTAAGTGAGAGAAAGATGTGAAAACTGATCCCTCAAAATAATTCTACAGAGTTAGTCCAAAATTAATAAGTGCAAACACTAGCATGCATTATATGAAAACAAATTTATAACCAAGTTCTTACAACCCAGTTTGGCTTCATTAATTTTTAACTTTGAAAAACCAAACACGAACTGAATACATCTGTTTTCCAAATGAAAAGCGTTTTGCCCCTTAAAAATTACCATAAAACCATAAGACACACAAGGAGCACACACAATCCCTTAACTTTTCTATATTTTCTATGTATTTTTTTTTTGCTTGTTGTTTTGTTCTGTTTGTTTATTTGTTGGATCGTTCTTTCTACCCCTTTAGGGCATTAATTCAAAATTTTCCCTTCGGTTGGATGACGTCTCTGGAGTCTTCGAAGTTGAACCAAAGTTCGTGACGGGATTCTCGCAAGTAAACATTCGCGTTGGCGATGGAACTTTAGACTATGAGAACCCCAATCAGAGGAAGTTTATTGTTTTGGTAAGTTTTTTTTTTGTTTTTGGTTCATGGATGTTTTCAAAATTAAACCCTCTGGAGAATGAAGTGGCAAAAGAAAAACCATAATTTTAACACCCTTGATTTTTTTTCTTTTCAATGCTTGTCGGCACTCTGTTGCAACCAACCAACCAACCAACCACCTAACCAACAACAACTTATGATTTAAGGTTATCGCTGAAGAAACTGAAACAAATCCGAAACTTTCATCGACCGCAACAATTACCATTTCCGTTGTAGATGCAAATGATAATAAGCCAATCTTTGAGCGGGAATCTTATTCAGCCTCTGTTTCCGGTTTGTTTGTTTTCCATTCCATTATTGTTATTTGTTCTTTGCATTACTACCTATGATTGCCGAGTAAAACTAATTTGAATTTTCTTGCAGAATCTGCTCTTCCTGGTCAATACATTACTTCGATTACTGCTAAAGACATAGATTCCGGAAACTATGGTGATGCTGGTATACGATATAGTATATCCGGCACTGGTTCGGAATTATTTCATGTGGATGAGGAAACGGGTGTTATAACTTTGGCTGATTGCGAGAAACCAACAACCAAAAATGGCAATGTTGAACTTGTTAAAAGGAAACGACGACGACGGCGACGTGCCGATGACTTCGAAGAGTATGAGGTTGAGAGTGCCGGAGAGCAAAAAGTCAACATATCGACAAATGGGTTGAGTGGGCTTGTAAATATTGAAATAAGTACAGAACCTGCTGTTGAATATACAGTAATTAACACAAAGGATGAGATAGAAAATATGAAAAAGAAGACTATTGTTCCTGCTACGGATGTATCGAATTCCAATGAAGTAACTAATGAAGTGCTCTCGGCACCACCTCAAAAGACATGCTTGGATTATGAAACTGAAACTACATATTTCTTATCATATAAGGTGAGTTTGATTTTTTGCTTTTGGGAAATAATAGGTAACTAACGACATTTTGTATATTTTATTGATAGGCAACTGATGACAATGGAAAAGGTCAGACTTCGGTGGTATCTTTGAGAATATCAGTAACAGACTCAAATGATTCTCCGCCAGTTTGTGAAAGTCCACTCTACAGAGCGTCAGTAGATGAAGGATCGACAGTTTTTGATTCGCCATTAGTGGTTAAAGCAAGAGATGCAGATACCGTATCAGATATAACCTACAGGTGAGATTTGAGAAATTTTAAAGACGCTTGTTCGCCACTTCCAATTCAAAAATACAAGTATAAAATCACCAAAATGTTCAAAACATATCAAAATGGTTCCCCTTATAAGCCTTTAAATTGAGTTTTTACTCGGGAGTCTCCATTACCACTTCCGTTTTTATATGATACGATTTTCTTTAGTGGTGACGTGTGCTTAAAATTAAATTTTTTTTCAGAATAATTGGCAACGAACAAATCGATAGTATTTTTGACATCGACAAAAGATCCGGCCAAGTTACAATAAAACCCGATGCAGTGTTAGACGTGAATCATTTGAAATCTGACAATTTGATATTTTCCGTTGAAGCCAATGATGGTGTCTTCTCGGTGAATTGTGGAATCAACATTACTGTGCGTGATGTTAATAATCATGCACCAAAATTCGTTTCCGATAGATATTCTGCAATTGTTGAGGAAAATTCTGAAATCGGGACAAGTGTTGAACGTTTAGAAGCAACAGATTTGGATTCTGGTGTTAATGCCGAGATAAAGTAAGACTCTCTTATACAAAAGCTTTTGTGGAACACATGTTTTGAAGTACTATATTTTTAGATATCGTATACAACAAGGAAACTTTGATGATTTCCGTATCGATGAGCATTCTGGAGAAGTATTTGTTTCGAGGAAATTAGACTACGACCGCAGGAATACGTATCAACTTGAAGTTTTAGCAACCGACAAGGGTACTTGTGATGATTTTTAAAATTTTAAAGGCTTCGAAACTAAAGCAAAAATCATTCTTAAGAATTAGGGCTTGATTCACAATATCCAAGTAATTCTGATAAACTAACCGACAGATGAATAACTCACAACTGTCTTACGACAAATTATTTTTTTTTATTTGTTGACTAATCATAGCTTTAATCCGACATTGTGTTATCTTAATTTTTCTTTAGTGAAAATGTCTCTTAGGACTACAAATTTGATAATTATTAAAATATCATTTAATTTAAAGGAACTCCAAGTCTATCAGGAACGGCTACATTGACAGTAACAATAGTGAACAGCAATGATAAAGATCCTTACTTTACACCAGCTACACAACGTGCTGAGGTAAGTGTTGCTTATCCACAATGCCAGCAAAAACTCTGTAATATATTTCTATTATTTCACTAGTATCTATAGTCTGGGTTTCTATGAGTATCTATAGTCTACCATAACATTACCTATATGTACTTGTACATATATCATCGTAGCTATCGAATAAGTGAAAACTAACCGATAGCTTATGGTCAAATATGTACAAAGCCGCTGGCTGAGCAGATTTTGAAAAAAAAAATACTATTGCCTCCAAACGATACAGAGCGGCGATGATGCCCGAAGATTGGTACCTCAATTTTTGTAAATTTTCACGTGATTGATTGCTTATGATTGACAATGCATGTCACGGGTTATTGGGAATCCATGGTTGCTATGGTTAGAAAATTGATACTTTCAGATGCATTTTTAATTCAGTACCTAACTCAATGGAATTTTTATAAATGGGATATCAAATGAAAGCTTAAGCTGTTCTCTTTGCAAAACCAGTAGCGAAAGGTCGGACTGACTTTTATTGGTGTTTACCACGAGCTCGATCCTTTTAAGTAAAAACAGTTGTTTTTTACTTTGCGTCTTATATGTTAGTTTCCTAAAAGGATATAAACATATGTCTATAAACATATTTTATAGTGGTCAACATATTTCCATGAAAGTGGTCGAGCTCTTGCTAGCAATCAACAAAAGTCTAACTGACCATTTGGTTTCACAAAGACAGCAGTTTTAGCTTTCATCTGATACCCCATTTACAGAAGTTCCCTACGAGAAAGATATATTCAGGCAAAAATAAAGTGACCATTTTCGGAACATAGCAACCTGAAAAAACTTTTTCGACCATGTTTCACTGTTCACTTTTTCAATAGACGCAGTGAGGGAGGTTATCTTACGGTCGGCTCCTTGACGCTAGTACCATTCAATCAAGGTTGCATTTCGTCGCCTTTCTGTCGAAACCTCGTAAGTCACTGGATTCAGTGATCTTTTTAAACTAAAATACAATGTCATTTTATGATCTACAAGGTTTTGACACAAAGCCGACGATTTAAAGACCAATTTTAGCACATAAGCCATATCAAGTACATATTTGTGTTATTTATTTATTATTATAAGTTAGGTTATTAACATACAAGTACAGTTAAAAAGACACATTTCATAAATATTTATTTGTTTATGAAATGTTTTGCCTTGTGTGATGATGTGTGTGGTGTTTGATTAAACATTTTTATTTCTAAAACATTTCATACGTCTTTTATATTGAAACACCTTAATACCTTCTCTGCTCTTATTCTAGGTTCGTGAAGATGTTCCTGTTGGAACAGTAGTATATACGTTGGTAGCAATTGATCCAGATGTTGATACACATACAGCATTGGAATTTGCTGCAACTGATCCAATAACTGCCATTGACAAAGATGGCAATGAATTAGAGAATGCCGATGAACTTAAAGAATATTTTTCAGTTAATCGCAATGGAAAAGTTGTTGTAAACAAAAAATTGGAACGAAATCTATTTGCGGTAGGATTTTAATATTTTTATTTTCTTGATTTACATATAAATTCATTAATTATAAATTGATATTATTTTGTAGGTAATTCGTATAACAGTTTTGGTAACTGATAGTACAGCTCCAACAACACAACAAGGCAAAGGATTATTGATAATATCTATCATAGATGTTAATGAAATTCCACCAGTAAGCAAGACATTTTTTTTGTCAAAAAATATATTTTAAACAATTTACAATAAAAACTAAGAGCCCACAGCAGATTTTGGGTGTGATTGGTAGCAAAAAAAGAAGTATAGGCATCGAAAGCTTCATTTAAGGCTATTCAAAAAATCAAGGTCTTGCAGTCCACAACTGGGGCATTTGCGAGAAACAATGCATCGAAAAAAAATATGAATGCAACTTCAAAGATAATCGTTTTAGCCGAAATTGGTTTTCACCCCTGCCTAGATGAGCTCCGTGGATCCCATATCACGGAATCTGAGATCATTTGGGTGTTTAATTCGCCCTGCCAGACTGTTTAAAAAAAACCGTTTTTTACTTAGAATTTTGAATTTTTTAAACGGTCCGGTAGAGCTAACTGTACACTCAAATGGTCTCAGATTCCGTGATATGTGATCCGAGGGGCTTATCTAGGGAGGAGTGAAAACCAATTTCAGCTAAAAAGATTACCCTCGAAATTGCATTCATATTTTTTTTTTTCGATGCACTGTTTCTCGCAAAGGCCCCAGTTGCAAGACCTTGATTTTTTTAATAGCATTTAATGAAGCTTTCGACGGCTATACTTCTTTTTTTGCTATCACTCACACCCAAAATCTACTGTGGGCTCTCGGTCTAATAGGCATGTTCAGGAAAATGAGATCTCAGAGCCCTCAGCATACTCGGTCTCATGAGCATGATTCCTCAGAAATTTTGCTTTCAAATTACTGGGGAAACAAAATATTGGACTCGCTTGCTCAGTTTCTGACACTGAGTCCTCTGAGGTCTAATTTTCCTGAACACGCCTTATGTTTGAACATGATCAACGATTTGATTCGCCGATCTAAACTATAAACCGATTTATTTTCGGGGGATTAACTTAGTTCAAGTAGTTCACGGTTCAAGTATATGATAACAACCATTCACATATGTATGTATGTACTTGAACCGTAGTACCTACCTGGAAGTAGAGCACATTGGTTCCTAAGTAATTACCTTCAAATGTAAACTATAACTTAGTCCGAAATGGAAAAAAGAAGAAATATGTCACAAAAAACCACCCAAATTCTTTAAATAGCAAGAGTTGTCAATCAAAGGAATCAGTACTTTGTAAGATAAAAATGACACATTTCAAAGTTCTTGAGGTTCTAAAAAAATAAAAATAGATTAAATTCGAAAACAATGGAAAAATCAAATTTGAAAGTATTATCTCTAAATATATTCTGTGTTCTATTCATCGCTGGAAGCTCATCTATTCGAAATTTACAATTAAACTTAATTGAGGTTCAAATATTGTATTTTTCAACATTTTGCATACCTATTTGATATTCTCTTATTGTTTAGATTGAAAAAACAATGATGAGCGTTGGCTTAAAAATTCCATTAGTTCCAGAAATGCTAACATTGATCCTTTCATGTTTTGTGATTTTAAAGTTTTTGTTAAGCTATTTTAGTTTAGCTGCTCACATTATAGCTTTGTAAGTGCGTATGTACAATTTTTTGTCTAGCAAGATCATTAAGAAGATATTGTTATTTTAGCTATCCAATTTTAAACTATGAACTTAGTGATTTACTGATACCAACGATTCTAATACAAGCTATTAAAAATGTTTTATTCAATTTGGTAGAATTATGGTTTGGATATTTTACTTGTCATTACTATTTGGATAAAGCTACAGTAGCTTGTAATGTGTTTTACTTCAAAATGGTAATAAAAGTCGTACTGGGATTTACTATGTTGTGAGATTAATGCTAAGAAATTTGCTTGAAGTCATAATTTATTTTGTCACTTTTTTAGAAATGTATTTTGGAATTATTACAATACCTTAAGATATCCTGAATGGAATGCTATACCAACTCGGATATTCCTGAAAAGGATACCAAACAATCTAGCTGAAGAAGATTAGAATATTGAAAAGCGTCAGGTTTACAACTCAAGCGAAGCAGAGTCGGACAATGAAGAAACTCTGTTTTTTTTCAGTACCTAAATAAACTAGATTGGATAGCAAAATGTTTTGGTTTTCGAGACAAAACAGACTTTTCGTTCGGTTTTCTGATATATTTGAAGGAATGTCAGTTATCTTACGTTTCTTGGAAAAAATTTTAGTTCGGAACACGATCCTATGTTTTGGAACCAATCCTCCGTCTGAACAATTGATATGCGTATGATTCGTGGTATAAAAACTCTCTATGACTAATTTATTGCCGTTTTCGCAGACGATATTCACATTCATCATTTAATTTTGTTCGGTTCTATTTCATATTTCAACCATGGATATCGTTTACGGCCACCTGGTTCTTAGGACTCAACGCAGACAAGAGTTAATAAAAGCCTGTGGGTTATAATCTTCCCGAAATGTGAAGTATGTACTTCTTCTTTTCACAAAAGATTTTTGGATTCCAATAGTTTCAAGTTGCTTTAAACGATATTTATCTGAGTTTTCACATCAAAGAAAGGAATCCTTTCTTTTATTTTGTGTGATACAAAACTACCCAGGTAGGTATATTAAAAGCCACCCAATTTGAGTGCAGATGCTACCTGCTACTCTCAATGGTCTTTCAAGTCTGATCGCCACCAGACTCCTAAAAAGTTCTTGGATCCAGGTCTAAGTAAGCCCCTCTTTTTTCATTATAAGCAAATTGTGACTAAAAACGGTTCAAAAACTTATATAATTATAAGAATTAATTCTCTTAATTCCCTTTCTAGAAATTCAATCCACCATGGACTCCTGAAAATCCCATAATAAAACTGCAAATGGTCGAAGAACAACCCATCGGTTCAGTTCTTACAACACTACAAGCAATGGACGAAGATTCAACAATTGGAGAATATAGTATCACACAGAATCCCTACTTTGAAATAAACCGAACAACTGGAGTGATCACCTCGACAGCTCAAATTGATTATGAAATAATCAAAGAAGTACGATTTACGGCCACAGTCACAGATACTGGAGTACCACAATTAAATTCAACTGCCGAAGTGATTGTGGACATAATCAATTTGAATGACAATGAACCACACTTCAGCCAATCGGAATATTACTTTAATATAACAGAAAACTCACCTCGCGGAACTGTTGCCGGCAAAGTAGAAGCTTATGATAATGATACTGGTGTCTTTGGAGAAATTACATATTCATTGATTGGAGAAAATAATAAGTACTTTCTGATTGATGCTTATACAGGAAGTATAATGGTAGCTGATTCGAGTATATTAGACAGAGAAAAGACAAGTCGGATAACGCTGACTGCAGTTGCCCAAGATAAAGCACCACCCACTTTGCAAAAATCTGCCACAGCTTCGGTAAGTTTAAAACTTCCTCAAATGAAATTCTTTTTTATGGTTTTGTAACGTATCTTTGTTTTTGTGCAGATCTTTATTAATGTCCTTGATGTGAATGATAATCCACCCGTATTCACCCAGAAGGAATATACATCAACAGTTGCTGAAAATGCAGCCTTAGACCCACCAGCGAAACTTCTGCAAGTAAGAGCAGATGACCTGGATGCAGGACTTTTCGGGGAGGTTAGATATTTTATCATAAATGGAAATGAGAAGGAGCTCTTCAAATTGGATTCTCATTCAGGAATAATCTATCCTGCACAGAGTTTGCAGGACAAGAAGGGTAATTTTCCATTGCTTCATTCATAGAATCATACTCATGATCAATTTTACACTTCAGGTATATACAATTTGACAGTATCTGCTCGAGATACTCAAGGTGCTGGTACGTTCGAAAGCACTGCATCAGTTGTGATAAACGTTTTGGGTGTTAATCAACATCATCCAGTGTTTATCATCCCCGCATTGTCCAATGCAACAATTGAAATTCCAGGCGACGTCATAAAAGAAGATTACCTTATTATGACAGTGAAAGCCAATGACAATGACACAGGAGAAGACGGTCGCATTTCTTACCACTTACAGACTAACAATCAAAATGTTCAAGAAACGGAGGAATTTACCATTAGTAAATTAACTGGAGAGCTAAGGAGCAAAAAAGAATTACACCGAAAGGATAGAGCTAAGTAAGCTGCTATGATACTTTTTTTGAAACTCCTTTTTAATTATTTTTGCTTCCATTTTAGCTATGATTTGATTTTAGTAGCTCAAGATCACGGTACACCAAAACCATTTGAAACACTTCGTTTTCTTAGTATCAGTATTGTGGATGCCAATGAAAATCGACCAGAATTCCCTGATTCAGCTAATCCGTATAAAGTTTCAATAAACGAAAATAGCGGAAGAGAAGTGAAAGTTGGTCGTATACAAGCTTCAGCTAGAAGTAAGCATAGTAAGGATATTTACTATTACATGCTTTTGGGTAATGAAGATGGAGCTTTCTTTGTGGATAAAACAACGGGAGATATTTTCACCAATAAATCGCTTGATAGGTAAGTGAGAACAAATTTTTAGGCAGTCAAGAATTCCAGATAGGAGTCTTCAGATCGGTTTTTAATTTTATGAAATAATAACAGTAATAGATTGCTATAATTATAGCTGGAGAATATGGCATATTGATTTTGTTAATTATCGATTATACCCAAGTCCTAGTTGCTTTGTGGTCAATCTTAAGCTTTAATAATCCACTTCATTTGTTAAGTAAAAGCTTATTGCTTGCTTTTAAGATAGTTAACAAGTCTTTTACTTTTTTTGTTTCACTCCCTTACTTATGAGCTTAAAAGTTGTTCCCATCGAGTCCGTCAGAATAAGACTTTTTTCTTTCGTCCGTCAGAATAAGACTTTTTTCTTTCGTTGTAAAAGACCACTCCCATATTGAAACCTGATGCGCCTTTTTGCCAAACAAACTCATTAACTCCGAAGAGCTGCATTCAGGGTTGACTGCTTCTTCATAAGTAATGAACATTGTACAACTTATGTTCCAATGAAAAAAGATCACTCATACGCCAGAGTGTCCACACAACTTTTCTTTTTTATAAAAAGAAAATCATATTCCTTTCTTAGTTAAATCATTTATTTGTACATATTCATATTATTACTTTGAATATGGATATGTATTTGCTTAACATAACCAATTTGGAGAATTACAGTAATATGAAATGTACACATTATGTATTATTTTAATAAAATAAAAATCTCAAAACTTGTTTCTTTTAATTAAAATCGATGCCATATCCATTTCAGAGAAGTGACTGATTTCTATACACTCTACATCCTGGCTAGTACAAATCCAGATCTTCATATATCGGAAGAAGAACGTGCATCATTTTCAATAAAAACTCTCGAAAGAGACAATACTGTTGCAAAAGTTCTCATCACAGTTCTCGATGTCAATGATAATGAACCAATTTTTGAAAAATCTGCAAGTTTTCTTCTATGTAATTTTCATCCCAAACATTTTGATGAGCTTTTGTTGTTTTGTTTTAATCTCTAGGTTTACTATGCTGGAATAAATGCGAAATCATCTCTTAATGGTTTTGTTACTGTTGTCAATGCCACAGACAAAGATTATGGTAAAAATGCCAAAATAGAATACATGATTATCGCCTCGAATTTATACAAATATGGTTCCAGCAAGTCAACTGGTTCGATTGTTCCAAGTCCATTTAGTAAGTTTTCGAAAAATATTTGCAAGATTTTGTGTTATATGAGAATAACTGTCTCTTTTAAGGTATCTCTCCAGAAGGCAGGATAACGACATCAGCATTTATGGCAGAGTACAATCAAGATCGATTTGAACTCGAAGTAATGGCAAAAGAATTAGAACCGCCAGAAAGATCAGCTAAAGTTAAAGTCAACGTATGTCTTGAAGAATTTCCATTGATTGTGATTTAGTTGGTAAATCATTTTTATTGCAGATTTGGATCTTCGATTCATCTCAGCTTATTCGTATAATTCTTTCGCGTCCTCCTGAAGAAGTCTACCAAGAACAAGATGAAATCATTGCTGAGTTGCGCAATGCCACTCAACATCGAATTATAGTCGATGAAATTCGTTTTCATGTCGACTCAATGGGACGAATTCGGATGGATTGGTGTGATCTTTTCTTCCATGCTGTGGATGATAGCCAACAAATCGCTCCTGTTGATGATATTTTGAAAGTCATTGATACGAATTATGATTATTTGAAAGTAAGTCATTTGAAGAAGCTATGATTTGGGCATAATTTATTTTGTCTCTATATTTTGCTTATATCTAGGACTATTACTCGGGATATGCGATAGAAAATGTTGTGCCTGCTTACATAACAATTGTTCAGGAAGAATTCGACCTAGCACTGGCTGGTTTAGTGGCGCTGATTATTGTTTTGTTTGTTGGAGTTATAAGCTTCATTGTGCTATGTTGTTGCCTCAAACATTGGAATCTATCTGTGCCAGTAGAGAATCGCCGGAAAGAAGCTTTGATAAAAAAGCAAATTATTGAAGATCTTAATACAACAGAAAATCCACTTTGGATTGAACAGTGAGTGTTTTTGTTTTTATGAAATATTTTAATGAAATATTTTGAAAATGCATTTTTCCTAGAAAATTAAAACTTTACGAAGAACAAGAACTAACAATGCAGGTATTCTCAGAGCCAGATCATAGTTCGAATTCTGATGGTGCCCCGGTAAGTTTCTTTTTTGTTTATTCAATTTTTTTTTTGTTTTTTTTGAAGCACAATACCGAACCCTATAAGCACAAAGCTTTTTGTGTGTGTACTTTTTTTTAATATGAAACCGAAAAAAAAACTAAAAACTAACTTTTGCTTTGGAAAATCCTGCAAAATTTGTGTATTTTCTAACAAAAATTATTGTAGGCACCATTGGACAGAAGAAATTCTATCGAACATGCACATCATCCCGTAGACAATACTTATGCAACAATACAGCCTAGAAATGCTGATAATCATCCGATGAATGATTTTGCTGATTATGCAACGCTTAGAAATAACAGAGCACCTTCGGTAATGTAACATTTATTGTTTGATTGGTTTTTATTTTTTTTTTTTTTTTAGTACCTATGTATTGGTATAAGATATAGTTGCACTTTTCTATTTAAAAATATTTTTTGTACTTACTAACTTAGTTTGCTTGAATATTATGTTCGCATGTTAAGGTTTCCTCTACTTTTATGATCCGTTGTAAGTATACGTCCGATTTAAGCGATTTTTTTTGTTATTTCTTAAAAAATTCTTCCCGCGTAAATTTGCTTCTTGGCGAACCACCAGAGTCGTTATTAACTCTTCAAGGCTTTTCCAATCCAACGCGAAATCATAGAGAATCATTCGCAATGATACAAATATGACAGATACACAATGCTAAACAACAACAAAAAACTGTCATCAGCGATTGTTTCGCATCGGTTTGGGAGAGCTATTTCACCAGTGCCACCTCGAGGCTATACACTTGATGGTAACAGACACAGTTTGCTGTTGTTCAAAAATTATTCAATATAAATTGATGTATAATTCGCAGCATGCATTGAACTTGTGTGGATTTCCATTTACACACAAACCCCCCATCTACGAATTTTTGATCAAAATAAATGAAGAAATTTGTTTTGAGCTTATGGTGACATATAGTTGACTGATAGCTTCATATGATCTGAAATTAGCTATTTTGGAATTTGTTTTTCTTACTGAATAATTCAATTAACCCGATTCGTAATGTGGAATTCATATATACAACCATAGAAAACAGAATAAGGCGTTCGTTTTTTGAAAATAGATTAGCCAATTTCTGTATAAGATTTCACCATTTTTGGTAATTGTGTCCGAAACCAATGAATGGAAAATCCAAAACTGTCTTTTATTGTTTTATCCTGCGTCGTCCATAATACTTGGTCATTAAAGACTGGTGATGAAATTTATTAAATAAATAAAAAATAAATTTGGGATGAACTAACAGCTCGTGGAGAAACAGGGCCTAGTGAATTACAACTCTCAACTACTCCTGTTTGCGTGTTGTTGGCAGGAATGGAGGGGACCTACAATTTTTTGCCGAGTCCAAACGGCTAGATGAGATGCACTTATTCAGGTATACTCTTGAGGATTTGTCAATTCCTCGCAAGTATCTCGAATAAAACATTTCTGTTTTTTTTTAAGTGGCAGCGGCTGGGAATTGAACATAGATGTATTGTTCACATATCCATTCGCTGAATTATGTACTTAGAATTGGGATAAAATACGACGGCGTATGTGCCGTTTCGGAACCAATGTTTGAATCGTTGATTTGATTCTGCATTGTTTTCTTTTATGATTTTAATATTTTCCAAAGGCAAATCGTTCAGAGACTCGAAAATTATCATTGCGGGTACAATTTGTTGGTCGTAACCTCTAAAAATAATTCTAAAAATCTACCTCAAAAATAAACGATAACACCACACATTCTTAGAGAATGCATGTAACAGCCAGCTGAATTTCATATAAATGTATTATTGACTCTGTTTGGTTTGTGTAGAGCGAAGAGATAGTTGACTTACGAAATAGAAACTATTTTCTGGCACACAAAAAGTGAAATGCAAAACAATAGTGTATCTACCCCTAATTGAAAGTTGAAAAGAATTCAACTTCCTAAATGCGATAGTTCAGTTCCTACACTTTAACAGATGAATTTTCTTTAATAATTCAATGCTTTTTGTGTTAATTAAAATCACTACGAAAATTCCATAAAGGTGTTGCTACTTCCTTGCCTGCTGCATTTTCCACACCTGTTGCTGTACCAACTAACGGCTTCCTTTGTCCTATTCCTTCCTAAAGTAAGAATTTTATTTGATGAAATTCATTTGTTAATTGTAATGGGCACGCTCAGACGTGGAAACACAGTTGAGATAGCCTTTCCTCGACTTCTGAAGGCACGCAATCTTAAAATCAAATTCTTTGAATAAAATTTCTTTTCAAAGAATCTCCGCAAAGATCTTATGTTAAAATTTAGCTGATGCTTGGAGAGAAAAGTGGGATGTAAAATTTAGGCTTTTAAGATATATTGTATTTTGAATAAGATGACCTCTGAAAAAGTCGATAACATCGGACGAAATATTGGGAAAGAAGATAAAATAAATTTGTTTTTACATATTTGCATTCTAAATAATTGATCAAAGTGATGAAACTCACTTCATGAATGAAACAACATTTTTTGTTTAATAAATAATAATATACATACATCCATTTTTATAATTTTTTTAACTTCCACACTAAAATATGAACAATATGAATCGACAAAATTAATTCTGTTAATTCTTGCATGATTTTGAATCCTCAGATGTACGAATTCACAGGCTCAACATTCCAAGCTCCCATAAGAGAAGGTGACGATGCTGTTGCTGAGCTTATATAAACAACTATTATATAACTATTACTCCTGATACAATATGATTAAAAAATATGCTATTGTATTGCTATACAAATATTTATATACATATAAATAATATACATATATATAATTATTTATATATTTCGAGTACATAACAAAAAATTGGCTTAATGCCATCATAAACTACAGCTACTAATCAACAGACGCGCTATTTGAGTCTCTCATCAAAAAATGCAAAACGAACAAATTTAATAAACAACAAACAAAAAACGATATATATATATACATACAACATAATATGAAAATATTTCTATAATGACAATAAGCTTAGTTATATACATACATACATATATATAACAATTAAAGTTATATAAACAGCAAAGAATTAATAATGTTTTAAATTTTCAGCAATAGAATAATTTGTTTGTTTATATTTTTGTTTATTTAACATAATAGGCGTTTTCCATTGAAGGTGGCGAAGAGAGCATGTGCAGTTGGTAGTACTAGATTAGGGTTTTCATCTACTCATAAGTACTTTGCCACCTCCAAATGAAAACGGCTAATTTTGTTTTACTGATATGAAATCATAACTACAAAAGAAAAACAACTAAGGAATTAAGCATACCTAAAGCTCAATTTTAAGTATTTTGAAAAGCATTTAGTTTTGTCTATAAGTTTTTTTTCAAATGAAATAATAATATACATGCAAAGTTTTATTATAATTTACGTTTATACGCCATTCACAAGCTTACGTCCACCATTAATTCCACAGAAACCAGACTATGTACATCTACTTTCCGAAGGTTTTTGACTCGGACTCGAATCCAACCTTAGCTTTTCTTCATTACTGCAGGATTTCGAAATATTCAAGCCCTTAAGTGCAACAAAAACCCTTTTCTCCTTGTATTTGAAGTTATGCTAAGCTGGCCTTTGAGGACTAAGACACGCCGAGCCATTTGGCTTAGTTGGATTGCGATTGGCTGTAAATCCAAATGAAATGGTGGCCGATCCACTTACACACGTTGGATTTGGGAAAGGACTTTATTGTTGAGGGTTTCTGGATGACCAACGGAAAACGGCATTAGTTAAGTTTTTGCACCTTTAGAATAGAGTTTTTATCTTGAAAACCTAGTTTAATGGAGCGAATCAGAAGACGATTTTAATTCCATCGGATCAAAAACCTTCGAAAAAAATAAAGTCTGATTTCAGTAGGAGAAGATGGGTTAAATTGTTGAAGACCTCTATTATATTAGGTACCTATTACAAAATATGTAAAATCAATGAACCTAATAACATTGTAAAATTTTAGTTTAAAAATCTATTGGGATACACAAATAATGTATATTTACTAATATACATATGTATTTGAGAAAAAAAAAAAACAAAAATTGAATGCTAATGGCTAGCGTATTTAGTTTGTTTGTTAAGGCAGTTTTGACGGTTACTACAAAAAACAAAATAAATAACGGTGATAAGAGCGTTAGGATTGCCTAATTCTTTTTATAAATACTTATACATGATAATGAATATGAATAAATAAAATATATATTTAAATAAACTAGAATATTATATACATAAATATATATATATATGTATGTCTAGAATATTATAATTTTTTAGTAAGAAAAGTGTAAGGACGAAAGACGAAAAAAAAAATAAAATAAAAAGTAAATCATTAATAATTACCAACTGAGAGATTGAACAAATTAAATTGCCAATAAATGTATAAGTTATTTATGTAAAAAATGTGTTTAACTGATTTTTTTTGTACTTTCTTTTGAAGTGACGGTCCTCCTGGCAATTGCTTACCAGCGTGCTGTTTTCTATTTACTTATGATATATACATACATACATATGTATGTAATGGCAAGTTATGCATTCGTGCAAAAATCGAACTCGAGATTTTGATCAAACTTGCTATTACGATGATAGACAAGAAAAAAAAGTGGGTGTCACAATTCCGTATGTCTGCCTGTATGACTGCTGAGCACATTTTTTTTTTTTCACTTTATTTAGGGTTTGGGTCTTTCACCACACAGTTTTTTTTTTATTAGGGTTAGAAATAAGAGTACCTGCCATGCAATTTTTGTTAAGCAATTTTACATGATCGTATTCTTCACAAAATGGGCTCCACTTTTCTTAAAAAAAATAAAATTTCTTTTGTAAAAAACAAATGTTATTATTGGTACCTTCCAAAGAACCATTTTGTTTTGGTTTTCGATTTTCTTGAAAGCGGTAGGTACATATGCCTAATTTTGATAAATTTTGTGTATATAGAAGCTTTTAAAAAATATAAAACAAAGTATTGTGCACCACAATTTTCAAAAAAAATATTGTTTGGATTTTTAAAAAATATTTTTTTTTTTTTTTGAAAGTCCTCACCTATATAGGTCCCTTCACATTATTTAGAATATTTTAAGAAAATATTTTACTTACAATACCGTCACAACTCAAAATTTGTTGTTTCGAAATAAATACGATTGAAAATTTACTTTTCATGAAAAATATATGAAAAAGTGACTAGTGCAACAAATAATGCGCTTTTATTTGTAATTGAGAAGAGACATCAATAAATTTATGATGCACTGCAAGAAGAAAGGAAAAAACCATCTTAATGACAACGTTATACAATGTTCGAAATTGTTCATTTTTGAGTTATGCCGGTCTTGTAGGAAAAACGCTCCTTTGATTTTGATAAAATTTGTTCGATATGCTACAATAAGTGCGATCAATTATCAAATATTATAAAAACTTACACTTAGTAACTATTAAAAGTACCTCCCATAGAACGGTGATTTTCAATTTGAATTTTTCTCATTACTGAAGGGTGTTACATTAATTTCAAACAACAATTGATGGAAGTTTGATCTTAAATAACAGAAATACAGGCATAAGACCCTGTGACTGTGACTTTTCACTACTCCGCACCATGAAGAAGGTTTGGTAGCCGAGATCGGTGAGGAGAACAAAGCTCACCTTTATCCACAAAACTATCGTCATGGCGTAGTGAAAAAGCATAATCTAAACAAGGTCTAAATTATTTTATGTAATTTAAATAATTAAATAATCAATTTAAGAAAAACTACTTTTTTGTATAAGTAAAGGGTGGATACAATATTGTTTTTAATTTCGCTTTATGTGCGCCAGCAAAACATTACTATTTTATGATTCACCAATATAGAGATTAAAACTTGATAATTAATCAGAAGTAGAAAGCACAGTTCCATTGGATTCCGAATAAGCGAAATCAATGGAAAACGAAATATCGTCAGCTTAGAGTGAAAAACCGCTAACTACGCTTGCGATATTGGTACTATAGGACAAGTTTTGGATTCGTAAAAAAAAAATGTTTGAGATAACAATCAAACATGACATTGTGATGATAGAGACATTATATATAAACTCTATAGTATTCTCATGAAGCCAAAAAGCTCGTGGCCATCTATTGTCCAAATGTAATCCTAATTTTTATTACGAGATCTCGGTAAGGCGATCACAGCGAACCTATCGACCAAATGTGAACCTACAAAATCGTGTTGCATGAGAATACTATAGACTGTATATACAATGATAGATAACACGAAAAAAGTGGGTGGCACAATTCTGTGTCTGGTTATAACTCAACCTACAGCCTAAACCACTGAAGCGATTTTGTTCAAATTTTGAGCTTAAGGTTTTCTGTAACTCTCCAGAGGGGAAATTGAAATTTATTTTTAGCTCCAAAAATAACGGTACTCGAAAACGGCTCCAACGATTTTGATTTAAAAAAATCAGTGTGTTATTATATACAAGTAATAAAATGGCATACTTGCTTTTGAGCGCTAAGCTATTTTACTAGTTATTTATGCAATTTAAAGAACGATTTAAATGCTTTTTATATATTTTCCTATATTTTTTTTATATTTTGTATGTCGACTCCCTCTAAGTCGAACTCCCTCTAAGTCGAATTTCCCTCTAACTCGAACTTTTTCGCCCTAATTTGTATTCCCCCCAAATTTTAAACCATACAATATTTCTCTCTAACTCGAATTTTTGCAAAACTCTCTCTAACTCGAACTGATTTTGATATCCCGTGAAAATTCGAGTTAGAGGGAGTCGACTGTATTTGTTCTATAATAATTTGCGTATTTTCAAAGTTCTTAAGTTCCAAGCAACTTGAACATAAGCGCATGTACTTGCGATTCAGTCTGCATTTTATTTTTTGATCGTTATTGACCACTTCAAAAGTTGCTAAAAAATACAAAAATCTATCAAATCTTTTCAATTTCACTTAATTTAGCAATAACGAGTCTAAAATACTTAATGGAATTTTGGTTTTATGTGAACACTTTTTTTTTTAAATGTAAGTGTATTCGTGAATGTCTGACTAACCGATTTCTGCAGTCACAAGCACTAATACAAACAAAATATTTTTTAAAAGAAACCCGTATAAATGTATGAAAAATGTTTCTCGGTCAAATTAGCTGAAATGTCAGTATGTCATACTTCATGCCATTCTGATCAAAAAATACATTTTTGAAACGCAAGATTGGCTTAGATGGAGCTGGGGGCCAACTATGTTATTCGATTCTACTTTCAATTCTACTCGAAACCTATTTCCGATTCTACTTTCAGTTGGTACTACGTATTAAATTAGAATCGAATGTAAGTTATGCCAACTTTTTTACTTAAAATGTTCGACTTTCGAACGAGTATCGATTTTAAGTTGTCAGATAAATTGAAAAAAGAAAAAAAATCCTAGCGATTTGAAGAAAGTTTTTAAATACCAAATAAAAAAGTAAGCAAAATGGACTCAGTGGTAATTTGGTTTTGGTCCAACGAAAATGAAGAAAGAGAAGAACAAATTGAACGCAGGAGAATTCGTGATTCGTCCAACATATTGGAGCTAAGTAAAGGATTTGTAAAGATTCCAGTTTCAGCTTTGTAAAAAGCTACAGGGTCTCAAAAGAAGCCTTTATCTATTTTATAGATAACATTTCAAGCGAACTGAGCATTCGACAATTGCGAACTTCTGTGCCGAATATCATCGCGTTGCGATGTTGCCTTGAGTCCATAAATGCATAGGTTTTTGTCTCGCTTCGGGTGTTTTAAGATATCCCTTGGACAAATCTGGATGCTTGCTCATATATTGCACAGTATCTCGATTAAAAAAGTATCCTATACCTTCTTCCAATATATAATAGCCATCTCCTCAAAGTTTCAATCAAATCTGTTCAGCCATTTGAGCGTGATTGTCTAACAAACATCCAAACAAACAAACTTTCACATTTATAATATTAGTAAGATAGTAATTTAATATATATATGTATATTACTATATTTAAGAAATATTCAGAAAAATATTAACTTTTAACTTCTATTTACTTACATTCTGAAAAAAAAAAACTTCTCGACGGAATCTATTCGCAAACACATTTGATGTCGAATGATAATTTGCGATTTCGAGTTGTTTTGACATTTACTTTCGAGGTAGGTAGTTCCCTGATTATGCGAAAGTTTAGTTGGCACTACTAGAGCTGTTCGATTATCGTATATTAAAACGTTCTTAAAGAATTACATAGTTCCGATTTTGCGAATTCGAACATTTTTATTATAGAATCGAATTATATAGTTGGGCCCCGAACTTGAGCAGCTTCTTCGGGCGTGGTATGTATTCACTTGTCTTCAAGATTAGGAGACGTTTTCAACCGAAATATGTCAGAAGTCACTTTTAACCGCACACCAATAAACGCAAATCAATATTGGGTCCGTATATTATCTATTAATGAATCCTACTCATGCCAACTTTAATAAGTATAACTTATAACTTTCGTAATTAATTAATTAATTGTATCAAATCCAACTCAACATTTGATTGATTGTTTTACATGTTTTTCCCATACAAAACTTCTTTAATCTTGGGGGCGGGTTAACGGTAAAATAATGAGGTAACATTCAACAATTTTGTTATATTTATCAGGAAGTAATTACGGGGGTGGGTCATTCAAAATAAAACTATAGTCTTTTTGAGGACCACCCTTATATGCATAGGTACATCTGTACCTTGGTTCTAAAAGGGCCAATGTCTATTTCTTACAATCTTGACTTAAGTGCACTTTGTGACTCAGAGTTACATGTTCTTCGACTATAATACGACTGTAATAGCGGCCAATTGTTCCTTAAATATATACTGATGGTTATAGAAAGATTAATATTAAAAAATTATAAGCATTCTTAGGAATAACAGGATGAACTTTTCAATTCCCAAAAATTTACAAATTGGACTGATCCTTTTAGAACCAAGGTTCAGATACATCCATGTAGAAAAATAGATAGCTATTTTCAAAACGATATCATTGAATCGTTATCGAAATCGCCTTACGCAATATGGCCGCCTAAGTTAACATGTACATAAATTCCAATTCCGAGAAGGCAAACATTCGCAAATTCTGATAAGAACAAAGCATCTTCCAGTTTAAAAACGATTTTATATATATTTAAAAAAGTACTCATTCTATATTAACTTAAAAAAATTCTTTAATTAAGCGTTTTATTATGAAACTTTGATGTTTCTTTTTTTGTTCAAAAGCACTTAAATATATTAATAATTTAATATTACTGAGCGATAGGTACATTTCATGAAAATGGTGATTTTATTAAATAAGATGAATACATAAATAAAAAAAGAAAAATCATATCTACCGGGATTATAATAAAACTTAAACTAAACAACAGCAATTTTGTATATTCAACATAGTAATTATTTGATTTTAAGCTGGCTTTTGACAGAACTCTCATTTCTGCCTTAATAGACAGATATATTTTTGGGACCAGAATTGGCAGGACGAGGAAATAACTAGTCCCTCGTGAGTGCTCTCTTCTGACCAAAACTACAATCTTTCAGCTTAAACTAACAGGATTTGGCTAGAAATTAGCAGTTTTGTTTACTTAACGCACGAATTTAAATAATATATCATATTCTTTGTGAATTAAAATATTATAAATAAATAATGTTACTTTCGTAGGAGTTCCATTTGCAGCTCAAGTTTTTCGAGTTCTTTTTGTCGACATTGTTTTTCAACTGCTAGTACTGCCATCCGCGCTTCATGTTCCTCTATCATATGAGCTTTGGTGAGCTCAAACAGCTCCTTTTTTTGTGATGCTTCAGAGTCCTTGAAAATATTTTTATTTTACTTTATGTTGTATTAACATTATAATTATTTTTTCTTACATTAACGACCTTCTTCCCTTTTTTCATTTTTTTTGTTAATGGCTGTAAGTCCGAGTAGTTGACGCTTTCATTGTCTTGACTTTGGTTGTTTTCTATAAAATAATCTTCAAAAAGATAACCTACATTAGCCGTTTTCCTTTGGAGGTGGCAAAGTACTTGAGTAGATGAAAAACCTAATGTAGTACTACCAAATGATGGAGTAGATACATTTTACATTAGAAAGCAGTTTAATGTGTTCCATTGAAAAAAGCTAGCAAAGTACTTGCAAGTACTTCGCCACCTCCAAAGGAAAACGCCTATCTTTAACTCAAGGATATAATAGGTATTCATTTCTTCGGTACCTTTTTCGAAGTCCTTGTAATCATCGGCAAAGCCTTCCGATAAGTCTACTGAAACATTTTCATCTTTGATCTAAAAAAAAGTGACAAATGGATGTTAACTACAAGAATTTTTGGGAAATATGCTAAAAAACGAACCTGCACATCTACTCCATCGCTGTCAAAAACGTGTTTCTCTATTTTGAAGGCATTCGAAATAAGTTCCATTAATTCTCGGTCCTCTTTCGATGGAGATGGAGGAGGCGGACCACCCCCGGCATCAGTCTGGTTAATGGCTTTTTGGTAAGCCGACTCTGCTGTTTTTGCCTTCATTTTCATGTTTCTCCATTGAAATTGAATTCGGACTACGTCTCGCTTTGTTTCACTCACCGAGTTGAACCTACAAAGATATGGATTGAATATACTTTTATCTACTCATTCCAGCATATCATCCAAATGTACGCTTCGGTTATTTGGATCCAACAATCCCTTTTCAGACGATTTGTATCCGTGTCCACACATTTATTTTCTATGATATTTATCCTCTCAGCGCATAGTTTTCGCAGTAAGCTCTATCGTGCATTGAATATTTAGTGGATTTATTTAATTTATAAAGTTTTAACATGTATACCTTGTCTTTTGCAGTCCAATTTTCTGTCCTCTTTCGCTTGTGCATGTTTTTACTTTTATTTTGAACCATAATAATCCATAAAACAAAACTCCTTCTAAAAGAAAACAAATGCTGCACGCTAGTATTATGATAAGGAATGCTGTGCCTGAGGTTGTGACGTCACTTCATGCTCAAAATTAATGAAAATGCGATTTAAGTGAGAAGTGTATGCAAAAGTAGAGATTTGATGAGAAAGTGTATGTTGGAATTAATTTAATTAACAAAAATAAAATATAGAGTATCTTCGCTAATTAATAATCTTTGGGGAAGAATTTTGGTGACAACTACACAAAAACAAAATATTAATAGTATTGTAGTAGATTTTCGTAAGCATTCAGTACTAAACGTTAAGTACATATGATTGCATCCAGTAAATTTTGTATTTAGTTCGTTTACCCGAGTCCACACGAGCGAGAATTCTAGCGAGCTACTTCACTGAAACTTTTGCAACTCGCTCGTCAACTACTGATACCTGTATATACACTGTATAGTATTCTCATGCAACACGATTTTTTAGGTTAACATGTGGTCGATAGGTTCACTGTGATCGCCATCCCGAGATTTCTTAACAAAAGTTGGGATAACATGTGGCCGCCTGGATGGCCACGACATTTTTGGCTTCATGAGAATACTATAAAGTTTATAGACGCTGTTTAGATTGGGAAGGCTGAGACCGGTCTCCCGGTGGTTTCTGGACAAGAGAAGTGGGGGGTCAGGGATGTCGTGAGGCAAGAAGAAAACATAAACGTCTGACTCATGAGTCTCACTGCGCAAAACATTGAAGTTGTTGTTGTTTCCATGTGCTGTGAGGTGCCTCAAATTTTCTAACGTAGACACGATGACCCTCATGAGTCCGGGCTCAATTTTCCCAATCTAAACAGGCTCATATACAATGCTGATACTGACTTGCATTTTTTGAAGCCAGTTGAGAAGCTAGTAGAGCGACGAGTGATTTGAAGGTTAATGTATTCTCGCTTGCTTCTACTCGCTCCTGTGACCTGAGGGTTACATACATGATTTGCTTATTAAAATATGGAATAAATCTCTTACAACGAACCTGAAACTTTTCGGTGAGAAACGTGGAAATTTTTTATTTTCATGGTATTATAAGCTCTCCCAAACCAACGCGAACTCAGCGAATCATGCACAATAAAACAAAATATGAAAAATATACAACGCTAAACAACAACAAAAAACCATCGTCGGTGAATGTTTCGCCTCGGCTTGGGAGAGCCAAAAGGGTATTTTGGACTGAAAAACTAGATTTTTTTTTACTTTTCAGTATTCATATCACGCTCCCACTCCTTTCTTGAAGAGAGATGTGAATACTGAAAAGTCAAAACAAAATCCAAATTTTCCAGTTCAATGTGAACACCGTCCATAGAACGTAAACAAAAACTGCAAATGTCAATGTAAGAAAGATTTAAAATTTGTATGAGGAAATTTTAATTTCCAACGTGTATGATCTTAACAATGGTTTTACTATGATGCATGAACACCCTTTTTATGACAAACAACAGGATAGCTTACGCAAAAATTTTAAAGAGTGCAGTTAAAAAAAATCACTTTCACATTAAAATTTTTATTTTTCATGTATTTATACAAATTCCGTCAAGATCGCCATTCATATTTTGAACTCGTTCATTGTACTGCTTACGATCTCCACTAAACAAACGTGCTGCCTCAAAATTTAATGTTGAATGTATATTTGGAAACTCCAAAAATGATTGCAGGCTAAAAATAACTTGTTTTAAGCCACACTTAGACCAACCGTCTGTCAAGGTTGAACAAACATATCCTTTGTAATCAACATTGGGATGGAAAATTTTGGAATTGCAATGTATCGTTAGTGGTTTGTTTAAGTCATCTTTACCAAATTCTATTGTAAATTTATACAATTTTCCTTCCCAGGGAGTTTTTCGTGGTCCTGGCACTCCACACTCCCATTTAAGAAGATTTAAAGTTCCATCCATATTCTTAGTTGGATTGGCCGAAAATCCATTCGGCGTATCTTGT
Source organism: Dasysyrphus tricinctus (assembly GCA_963921185.1). Classification (NCBI taxonomy): domain Eukaryota; kingdom Metazoa; phylum Arthropoda; class Insecta; order Diptera; family Syrphidae; genus Dasysyrphus; species Dasysyrphus tricinctus. Next base: position 15,645,819 of record OY992533.1, on the reverse strand, counting down.
AGCCATTTTCTTCGTTCTTCCATCAGGCGATCAATAACGGGATTCATATTTATTTATAAGGTACACACAGAATTTTGAATATTGGTGATGGATTTCGTAATTAATTCATCTAAATCTAAATTAAAACTAAAACTATTCAATAGATATTTTAATGAAAGGAAAAATACGGAAGTACATACATAAGTTGATTATTTCTAAATTATAGGTAGTTTATAGTACAAATTAATGGAAAATACATTGATAAAAAAATGAAAAATATCTAATTTTTGGATACTTCCAGAAGATGGTAAAGGAAAGAGCTCAAAATGAGGAGCATCATGTAACAATCGATATGTTCACGAAAATGAGATCTTCGAGGGCTAAGCAAATTTTATTTGTCAAAAAAACAGCAAGAAAATCCAGTATGTTTATACCTGAAAATATTTAGTACCGGTTCCAAAACCATAACACATTCTATTCCACTTGGGCGTTTGAAGTTATGGTGAAACTGATTTCTTTTTGATGCAAGTGTGGAAGTAAAATATGAAAATCATTTTCATCACACAAATCTGGCAGTCGTATGAGATTCCTTCCCACTTTATTCTGACATGTGTTAATACTTTGTGGGATAGTGTAGACGCACTTTAAGGAATCCTGTTCACGAGACTGGGATTGCTGAGGACTCTGAGATCTATTTTTCCTGAACGTGCCTAAACAATTTCAACAAAAGCTTCGTCTTGTAATTGGGCACGTTCCGATGTTAATTCTCAGTTATCCGGATAGCTTTGTGTTGTTGTAATCCCATTTGTTGCAGGACTGGTAGTAGGTAGTAGGATAGGTAGGATAAGGAGTATAGGAGAGTATAGTTGGACTAAGGATAGAAGAATGATAGTGGCTCAACCCAGAGGAAGCCCAAGAAAACTTAGTTTGCACCAAACCTTAGATAGTTGCTGAAACATATGGGGAAGGAGGGAAAGTGAGGAGGGTTGAAAGGGGAAACAAAGAAAAAAAAGTACAGGAGAAAAGTCTTCGAAGAAGGACGGCATGCTTGTAAGCTCAGCTCTACTCGTCGGATGGGGCGTGGTTCTTTCCTTCTTCGAGAGACGATACCTACAACAAATAAACATATATCATGCCACTTTACCTTAAAAAGGTTCACCACCACTGACTAGGTGCTCCACCACACGTCTGGACTGCAGATGTTTTGCATTTGGCCTCAATCCCTCCCATCCTTGGAATCCCGCGGCCGATTCATGGGATCCCCCTTAGCTACTGTTGCTGCTGGACAGTGTCACCCCTTCTCACACATAGGCGACTGTAGACCACCCCATCCCACCCCCTGAAAATTGTTTACCTATTCCATCATGGTGTCGTAATGACACTCATGGACAAACTTTACCTAAGTAGCGATCACAGGTATCGCCCCAATCGTAGACGTTAAAAAACTTCGTTTTCATTAATGATATTTGTGACACTTCATAGTTTTATTTAACTTTCGGTTTAGAAGAAAATATACACAAAAATTTTTGAATGATAAGTTTACAAAACTAATTTAACCAAAACAACAAAAAAAATCGAGTGAATACTTGCAGGAGGGAAATCGCTACCATGCCTAACTGTCGTATTCCACCCAGCCACCAGGACAATATGCGAACGATTCGCGCCTTAAAGATATTCGTCGTTAGATCCCTGCCTAGAAAGAGCTCTCTATAGGAGTATGACTAACGATACAGTTAAATGGTTTAGCCAAAAAGAAAATCAGCCTACAACCCGTGCGGAGTGGATGTGGGTCAGATAAGGGGGTGGTTTGGATTCACCCTTCCCGAAGGATACCTCAATGTACACTATATATATTTAAAGTTATTTTTAAAGTTATTTAGATACTAATGATTGTTTTCTTACAAAAAAAATAGTTATTTATGAAAATTAAGATAAAAAAAAAGGTATTCTAAACAAGATATATGTTATTTCAATGATGATTGATATTTTTGTTTTAATAAAAAAAAATGATACCGAAGATACTTTAAATTAGACAAAAGGACAAACACTAATGCAAACGAATTTACGACATTCAAGGGTGGCGCTATCCGTCCGTCTGGTGGATTTGCTTTGGAACACCCACGTCGGGTTTCCTATCGTAGGTTGCCGTGACTCGACCACCCACGAAAATATTTTTCCCTTGTGGTAGGGTGTTCTGGTCGCTCATACAACCGGAGGCTGTCGGTGTTAAAAAGAAGTAACGGTGGCCACGTGCATGTAGAGTAACCACCAAGTAGTTTCTTCCAGTATTTATGCACCTACATAAAAAATATACTTAGGTTAGGTACTCACATGGTCTTTTTCTTTTTTTTATATTCGCTTCCTCCCACTCGTAGGACTCACCCTTTATCCTTGAATGTCCCTTATATACGTACAGAGTTTAGGACCCTGTCGAATCGTCTTTGGCCCCAATATAATTTGAGATAGATCGCCGTGCCGCTGAACTAAATTTTTAGGATTTTAATATTTTAATACCACACCATCCTTTTTTTTTCTTATAACTACTCACTTTTCGTTCACTTTATTCCCCGCTTTTCTTTTTCTTTTGGGAGTTTTCCCACTTGTTTGAACCCGGTGGACTTTTCTTTCCTTTTTATTATTTTCAAAAAAAAAACTTTAATTTTTGATTTTCTTTTAATTTTTTTCTATTTCACTTTCGAGGAATAATCTCGCACCTTGAAACTAAATTCTTGTTCGGTATTTTATTTCTTTTTTCTTTCTTATCGATTGATTTTTACCGGATTCTTTTACTAAAAAAAATTCAATTTGAACGAGAACAATTAATGGGTCTTGCCGCGCGGCGACCAGCTTTTCTTCTGAATCTCAAATGCTTTCTCATAATGCCAATCGTGTGGTAAAACGGTTAACGGACCTACGGTACTTTCCATCACCCGATCCTCCTATTGGCTCAGCTTATTCTTTTTCTACTAATACATGGTTCTGTATGTGTGTGATGCAAGCATTCCGAAATAAAAGTGCAAATCGGAGACGAATAAAAAAAAAAATGCTGCCAAATACATATTACATATTTTGTTCAATCCCCGACCACAATGTGAGCTTCTCATGACGCTCAGTAAATGCCCTCGGTTGGAGTTATTTCTCACGAAGGATCCGCAACACATTTTAAAAAACAGCTGATGGCCGCTGACGGAACAACAACTCAAGTTATCTCAAAATTTTTGGTATAACTAGATAACAGCGAATAAACATCGGAACGCGAGGATTTTCCAATGTAAACGACATCATTAAAAACTTTGTTCGTCCTGAATGCAGTCATATTAAAATTCGTTTTAAACGCACTCATTCTTCTACTACATTTTTTAATCGAACTGTAAAAATGCTGGACAACTGTCATCGTCATACTGGCGGCTACTTCTCCGTGCTATTTCGAAAATTTGTGTGTTTTAATTGTTTAAAACAATAAAAAGTGCTGACCAAAACTAAAAAAATATTTGTTAACAATGAAAGAAAAACAATCGTCCGTCGATAGCCAGACAAAATTTAAAGTACCCGTTGTGACAATATCTCAAATTAACGCAGATGTGATTTCACTCGTGAGTGCAAAACGTTTACAAATATTTGATGTTGTTTATAAATCTTTTTTAATTAAACTCATACAAAATAATAGCTTGCAACTAAATACTGGTCAGCTGAAACCCAACCGGACCATCTGCCCTTTGATGCGAATGTAATCGAAGAGATCTATGCTAAAGAGATCCAAGATTCCAAGCATTCAATTCGTCGCATAATGATGCTCGAGTTCAGTCAATATCTGGAGAACTATCTTTGGCCAAATTACACCGCAGGGCAAGCGAGTCATGCACATGTGATGTCGATTGTTGTTATGGTAAATGAAAAATTTAGAGAACGTGTCGAAGTTTGGCCGATGTTTGAGAAAAAGTCCGAAGAGTTCTCGGCTTTCTTCCGTCAAGTAATAGAGTCTTGTCTGCCTAGTAGAGATGGCAGTATGACTGCCTTTCAAATTCGTGAACAAACTGCACTTTTGGTATTCATCAATCATTGCTTCAATAGCATGGAAATCGAGTTATGTCGTGAGCAAGCGAAACGATTGGTTTCCTTGTCCATGTGGACTTGTTTGCAACCAAGTAAGTTCAAAGGAGTTTGTTCTGACGTCAAAGAATTTATCCATCTTTATCCTCCCTAGAACGCCGTGAGCAAGAACTACGAGACATACCCGAATGGAAGAAATTTTGGAAGAAGATCCAAAAGAAAGAAAAGACAGAAAAGAAACCAGAAATCGAATGGGAACGTCGTTTCCTTCAGGTAATTCTATTAGTTAACATCCCAAACTCTGGATCTCAATGAACTAATCCATTTTTTTTAGAATTTAATAGTTAACTTTCTTGACATTTTGGAGAAAATTCCAGCTGAAGGCCCAGTCAATAGCGATATCATCCATTACTGCGAACGATTTCTTGAATTCATAATCGATCTCGAAGCACTTTTGCCAACGCGAAGATTTTTCAACACAGTTTTAGATGATTGCCACTTGTTGGTGAGATGTCAGATTTGCAATTTGATCAAACGCGAAGAAGGCAAATTGTTTGGACAGGTGAGTTTTTTTCTGTTTTTTGTAATTATTCTATTATATTATTTTTGTATTACACAAACACTGAGCGCCCACAAGATGATTTTAATCATGCGTTGCCAAGTCAGTTTATAGGAATTGATGTAAGACTATTTTATTCTTTGTTGAAATGAATTTCCTTTATCTGCAGAGGGAATATTGAAAGTGATTATTTTGTAAAATTTCATTTTTTTTTTGGAATAGGTATTGTAAATTCTTTCTTTTGCTTCCGAACTTTTTCCTGTTTACTTCAAGTCAATCACTGCAAACATTTTTACATTTTTTAATTTGGATAAGACGTTAAATACGTGGACTAGGGAGTTTTTTTTTGCTTAGTTACCAGCAGTGTCTGCGTTTTCGTTTCCCTGGATCCCTACGTGCCCATGTCCAGGAGTTCACATCAATTTGATATCTTTTGGTGATTTGATGAATTGGTATGTGATTTCGGTTATGAGATCAGTGTTGTTGTTAGTGTTTTTAATAGCTGTTTTGGTGGCCTGAAATATTGAGGAGAGTTCAGGCAAGTTACCTATTCTGATGATCGATTCATTTTCAAATAATACAGAAAAAATTATGTGCTCTTTGTTGTTTTAGATCCGTCAGTGTATATGAATTTCCAACCTTCTGATTTAAAATCTGACGATATACTTGAGAAAAGGTGACACTAATTTAAATTGCTGGTATTTTGTTTTGTAGTTCGCTAGTGTCATTATCATGGATGATAGTTTAATGAACCATGGAAAATACAGTGAGATGGCGAATTTTGTATGTTTTGATGGAAGTTCAATCTGCGCTGCTTATTCCATAGTAGCGATTGCTGGTGATATATTTTTGTTAGCTTATGATTTGTTGCACTTTTCACATCGTTATCAATTACTGAATAGTCTGAGAATATGGCCCCGATTTCGATTGTCGGTTAGCAATTATTTCGATTGTATCGATTGGTTTTCATGTTTGGTATTGTGTAACTTAATGGAATGAAAAATGTTCTATTGTGAATAAACCACCAGAATATTGCGAATATTTCCAGTTTGACAGTTCATTTATATGTCAGCATTTCAATTTCCAAATAAAAATTGTGCTCTTTTGTTAAATTTTTAATTGATAAATAGCCGTGAAGTACTTGATATGGCCCAAAAAAAAGCCATGCCGCCATGTGTCGCCCCTGTAACTGGGTGGAAACAATGTAAAAATGTATTGAATAAAGTATTTTCTTGCTAAACCAAAGTACTCTATTTTTATAAGCTTACATGCGTTACAATGAGGCTATTCAAAATCAATTATATGGTAGGTATCCTTCAATTATCTTTTGCCTGGCTCTCAACACAAATTATTTTGGCGATTTGTGATGTCTGGAGTTTTTTTTCTATAGCCTCACCAAAACTTCCTTTTGCCTTTAATTTAATGTCGCACAATTGATCTGCATAAGCATTTGATTATTATTTCTATTAAATAGGCTAGTTAATTAGATTCACCTACACTTTGAAAATAATTTCGATAGTTTTTTTTACGTTGTGGGTTTTCGATTATTTAAATGTGTAGCACCCGAAACGTTTAAAGCTTAAAAAGGATGCAAACTTAATTATGTTTCAGTGTATCAGTAGAAACCCTTTAATATAATTTCAAAAATTGGAGTTGTGAAGGTTTTAAATTATTTTAAAAACCAATTTTTCAACAGTCAGTTAAACATAAGATAGTACTTATTCTATAGAATAGATCACCAATTTGTTCATATTTATTCCTCAGCTAGCTGAATGTTTAATTGACGATTGGAAAATCGGTTCAAGTGTAATTTTGTCCCAAATTTACAATGCCGTCTTTTCATCTTCAAATTTCCTTCCTGATGTGTATATTTTGCGTGAACCAGACACTATGTATCCTCTCTAGGTAATATTTTTGCTTCAAAAACACCGTTTTGCCGTGGTAAACGCATGGATTAGGTCCCAACTCTGCGCCACAATAGGCAGTTTTCATTTATATCTTTATTTGAACAATGATTGCAGAAATTTGTATTTCTCCGGTCCGTGGCCAAGTTATTTCATGAAATCTTAGTTTCAATAAGGCAGCCGAGTAAACATCACCTACTGGACACTGGAATTGGTGCTTTTATTTTTTCTATTTTTTTATATTTTCTTCGGTAAATTATTGTTTTTATAGGGATATTGATAAAATTAACATTGTAATTACTAAATTTGCCAAACTTAATGGTTTTCAAGATATAAACATTATAAATATAGATTTAAAAAAACTGCAGATTTTAACTTTTGCGCTCTGACAAAAAAATAGGTGGGTCCTCCTCAAGTATCAATAATTAATTACGGATATTATGAATATATTTGGTTTAATCTCGGTTTACTTACTCTAATAATTTGAGTACACTCCATTACTATCGAAAACTTTTTGGAGTGGGCGTAGCATTGAGTCCACCAATTGTTGGTATTCTACTAAAGATATGAAATGCCACCCTTTTTGAATGGCTTATCAAAATTGCTTCCCGTTTGAAAGATTCTGACCGCCTAAATTGTTCTTAAGCCCATTCCTCAAGTTCTGCATGGGAATGAGATTTGGAATTTGACTAGGCTATGGCAGGACAGAAACTTTTTTTTTTCAAAACCAATCGTTCACAAGACCCGCCGTATACATATTTCGGATCGTTGTCTTTTTGAACGTGTCATTGAAGGAACATAGTGTCCTCGGAAAATGAGGCATGACATTTTCAAAAATTTTAGCCAGGTACAGCTAACACTGTTTTTGCACTATGTTTAAACCAGAGTCGCGAGAATCGAATGTAACTCTGGCGATTGCTCGTCTATCTATCTTTTATAGTGTACCTGTGTTACTATATTCCTTTGCATTTTTACTTGCGATTAAAGGTACTATAAGGCAAGTTTTGGATTCGTGCAAAAAAATAATTTTGAGATAACAATCAAACATGATATTTCGATGATAGAGAACACCAAAAAAGTGGGTGGCACAATTCTGTCTGTCTGTCTGTTCGTCTGCAGCCTAAACGGCTCGATCGATTTTCTTCAAACTTGGTACATAGTGGTTTTTGGTGATTATGCCCACACGTTTTTTTCATTTTTTTTTAGAACCAAAAATAACGGTACCTGCCATACATTTTTTTTGGCAAATTTACATAATCGTAATTTTCTCAAAAACCGCTCGACAACTTTTCTTAAAAAAAATTCAATACATTTATTTTAGTAAAGGCTTTCTATGGGTGGAAAACCATTTTTCAAAAATGGTTATTAATGGTACCTCCCAAGGAACCATTTTTTAATTTTTGATTTTCTTCAAAATGGTATGACCGATTTCAATTATTTTTTTTATACAGAAGCTTCCAAAAAATGTTAATAGCCAACTACCAACATTTTTGAAAAAAATATTTTTTGGATTTTTAAAAAATATTAAAATTTTTTTTTTGGAAAATCGAATATTTCAAAATGGCATCATAGATTTTTCTGAAACTCGATATTTAAGATTTTTTTAGTACTCTCTAAAATATTTTTAGAAAAAAATTTACATTTATGAAAAAATAACGGTACCTTCCATACAAAAGTGAAAAAACCGCAAAGGAAAATATTTTTTTTGCTTGAAAACGACTCCTACGATTTTGATTAAACTTTTTTCATATACTAAAATTAGTACGATCTACCATCAAAAATTATAAAATTTTACACATAGCAACTATTAGAAGTACCTGTCATAGAACGTATTTTTTTATTTTGAGTTTTCTCGTTATCAGCTTAACGGATTTAAATGAATTTTTTATATACAAATTTCAGATAAGATTAAATAATATTGCATATCAAAATTTTCAAATAAAAAGTTTTTGAATTTTTAAAAAAAGTTTCAAACTTTTTTTTTGAAAATTCGATATCTCAAAAACGGGTTGACAATTTTTTTTTCAAATTTTGTTTTTATATACTCATAAATATATAGTTTAAATCTGCATACCAAAATTTGTTCTTAAAAATGTTTTAAGAATTTTATATATAAAAAATTAATTTAAAAAAAAAACCGCTCCAACGATTTTAAAATGTTCCATCATGAATTAAGATGGTATACTTTTTTTCACCGCAAACTGTCAAAAGAGTTGTTTTAGCTAATTTAAATGTCGTATTTCATGCTTCTCTACATTTTTCTCTCATAATTTCCATGTTTGTACATACAATTTTCTTAAACTCGCAGTGTCTTGGACATAAGAGCAAGTACGTGCAACCCAGTCGTCCATTTTATTTCTATAGCCTGGCGAAATTAGTAAACAATTTCGGAAAATTTTCGAAATTATTCCAATTTGTTTGCCTTTTGTTCATCAATAGGACCCTCATACTTTTATTTAAAAAAATTGATCCAAGCATACATTATGAACATCAATCTCCGTCGGTTTTTGATTTAAATTTTTGTTTTTATTAAAAAATAATAAATAATTTCCTTAAGTACACTTCTGTGCTTCATTTTTACTACTAGCTAAAATTTTTTAAAAATATTTTCGTATCATTATAGCCTTACAAGATAACTGCTTGATTTTTACATCCAATAGATTTCAAATTTATTTCGCTCCAGCTGTAGTTGTTGTCAGTAATCATTTCCATTCATATAATTCATTTCGTCTCCCCAATCGTTTGACGATGGTGGTTCGTTGTAGCAGCATGATTTTTTCAACAAAAACGTTACATGTTTTTGTCTTAAAACACAAATATATAAAATTAGTGGAGCTTGAATAGCATTAACCATTATGTGTGCATAAAGAAGTCCTTCATACTCTAACCAAGATAATATAAGAAAAATCCACGATATCACCATCACAAGGAGCAGCAATGAGTACATAACAAAGCTACGAATAATAACAAACAATTAATTGCATATGGTTGAATTGAAGGTGTTATATTTACTTTGCTTTCAGTTTATGCTGAATTCTTCCATAAACATTTCTTCGATTGATCAATTTCAATGTTGTTACATAGAAAAATATATCTATCAAAATTGTGCAAGCAATTGGGGAGAAAAACATTGCTATTCCCAACCAACCGATTGTCTCTTGGTCTCCAATTACATTTTGTTTCTTATACGAATCGGCATCGAGGAAGAAATGTGAGAAAATAGCTGTAGCTGCCAAAGTTCCAGTAGCACCCCAGGCGTATGCTGAGTAGTAGCAATATTTACGACCATCCGTTACTCGCAAAAAGACATTTCTCGATCTGAGAAAAAATAAAAATAAAATTTTAATAAATGGCAGGCGTTTGTTAGAGGAATTTAAATGTATCAATTACCTGAAGGTCTTCCATATGTAGTAGCCAAAGCTATTTAACCAGAAAAATGCTCCCAATAGGCTCACATATAAAATTGTATCTATGAAAAAAGAAATAATTTAACTAGATAGTTGTTAAATGGCAAATAAAAGCTGTAGGTTTTGAATTTAAAGATTTTAAATTGCGTCCTATGCTAACGTGCAATTTTGTTAAGGATATTGTGGAACACTCATATTCTATATGTAGAAAAAACGGAGAAAAAAAATACTTACCAACAATAATAAAACTAACATGACTGCTGAATTCAGTGAAAATCCTTACAAGATCAGCTGCTTGACTCACTAAAAGGCACATGGCAATTGTTGTTATTATATTTCCAACTAAATCTCTATTCAAAAGAAAAGAAGTGACAAAAAATGATTTTTCATTTTTTTTTCAAGCCAGATTTTTCTTTTTTTTTTTACCTCAAAGTTGGTAAAATAAAATAAATAATCGCAACCAGTAAAAGCATGATAATCGAAATACCATGGAAGATTGGATTTAGGATTTTCCTGAGTAAAAAATTAGTTTCAGTCCATTTGATTTCTTTTTTTGCCAAACAAATGTTGGCAAAAAGTATGGTTCGATGATCTCCACTTGTTGAAATTGCCTTAAAATATTAATTGTTCTTTTAAACGAAAAATTACAACGATGCACAAATCATAAACTCACTTTATCAAGGCAGTATTGCCCTTGTCTATAATCATGGAAAAGTGGTTTACGTTCATTGTCATCTTCATCCTGATAGTCTGCGTGTTCGTATTGATCTTCGTTTGTATTTGTATAATGCCGTAATTTCCCATCACTAAGCAGAATCAATTTATCTGCGCTCTAAAAATGAAAATATTTTATAATGGTTTTCATAGGTTACATTGCAATTTGTTTAGTACTTACTCCTGGATAATGATAGATAGGCCATGTTTGCATTGATCCACATCCTGGAATACCAATTACAAATTTAAATTTTATTGGAATGTTGTGTTCGCCACTGTAGCTAGTAAACATTGGTTGGAAGAATTCTGAAAAGAAATAAAACTATTAAATAATAAAATTAAACCAAAAACAGAAGAAGAATTTTTAAGTACAGTACAAAAATGTCGAAGGGCATGGGTAGCGATCATAAAATCAACCAACAATATGAATTTCTATAATGTTAAAGGTTTAATTGTTTAAATTATTTGTATTATTATAAATTAATATTGATTCGACTTAAAATGATACAAAATCTCAATCGCAGCTGGCCGTGGTGTAATGGAAAAGCCCCCCTTCAAGTGTTTACATAGTTAAAGTGGGTTTCGTATCATTTATAGTTACGAAAACGTTTATTTCGCCTAGTGTCACACTTAAAACTGTTGATTTATCTTTAAAATAATTTGGCGCCATAGTTTTCCATTTTTAATATATAAGTTTTCTAAAAATCGAAAAAGTGGTAATTGGCCCTTTACCCTATAAAAGTGTTAGCTGTTGTGAATAAACTTTGTAATTTTCGTATAGAAACACTAAAAACCATCCAAAAATTTGCCTCGTTTTTGTATATTTTTGCTTAATTGTTTGCAGCCATCCATATCTTTCTATTTCTAATGCCAAAAATAAATAAATAATAATATATGCAAATGCATACCCTTTCTGTTTGTTAATCTTGATTGAGCAGATATCATAATTTATTTATAAAACTTTAGTTGATTGTATCAATCAACATCATCAAATTTACGCCAACCACATCTCGTATGAGCGATAAAAAAACTCCCAATTATATAAACAAAATTTATTCAAATGTTTAACCACACACAAAATGCTGACACAAAAGCTGGATCACTCAAATCGTAAACATTTTCATTTGTTCATTATTTTTTGCCCTACATAATTTGCGATTTGGTTGGCGTTGGTCTGGTTCCAGTTTAATTGATGCATAATATTTCCCTTTTTTCTTTTTATTTATTTTTTCGGTTAATCTATTTGCAATGTAAATTTAGCCCGAGACTCGCGGCACGCATATGTAGGGGTATTTCGCAAATATATTTCTCTGTCTGATCAGTTTAATAATTTTTCTTTGTTGTTTAATTTTTTTTATTGAGTATGACAGAATTTAATACCCTCATGAGTTGAGTTTTGTTCTTTCAAGAACACGTTTCTTCTGCGACAGAAATATTACACATTTCATATCAAAAACTTATAACAGCTCGAGTGAAGCTTCTTTTAAAGAATTTTGGTAATTTCGCAAAAAGAAAGATAAACAAATTCATTGAAACATTATCATTGACTTATTCATACACAGTTCGAGTGAAAACGAAATATTCATAGAAAAAAGGAACAACCTCAGTTCCACAGCTTATAATCTTGAAATTAAATTTAGTGACATCAAACTTGTCTGTCAAACGATTAGAAATTTAAAATATTGTGTGAGAAAGATTTTGTGGAACGTATTAGATTTCACTAATGCTGAATACGCCCTATGCCCCAGCCGGGGTTACAGGACACGATGATGATGATGAATGCTGAATATTAGGTCTAATTCAATTTTGTTTTGTTTTCAAAAATAGGGAACATAAATTGGTACATCCAAAAAAATTGTGGAACACATAGAACAACATAGCAATCTTACGTTCCACAACTTATAATCTTGAAATAAAACTAAACATAATTAAACTTTTCTACGTGTAACTGTATTTAGGTTGTCCATTGTTCTCGTAGTTAGTCACACATTGAAAAATTTAAAATATTGTGTGAGAAAGACTTTTAGAAAGTATCCGATTTCTTCAAATCTTCATTTTACGAAAGATGAATACATATCGTCCCCATAATGCATGTGTAAATTAAATAGTTTCGAGGTGGTTAGTTAGTTTTACAAATTTATCGGTATTCCATGAAATTACAGTACTGTTAACGTGCGTATATCGAAGAAAATATATTTTAAAATATCAATTAAGCCATAAGTTGTTTTAAGACTTTGTTTTCATCTAGTAAAACTTTCAAAAACGATGTTGTAATATTTTCATTTTTACACATTCATGTTCCTTGAGGGGGATGGTCCTATTATGCTATATTCAAAAACATTGCATGATTAGAACTTGTGGAACGTATTCGAATTCTTCAAATTTTCATTTTACGAAATCTGAGTTCATAATCAATTTTTGCTTTTCTAAAAGTCGAGAATGAAAATGGGACGTGAAAAGAATTGTGGAACGAATAGAAAAACGGAAAAAACTTTCCGAAACATAAATCTTATTTAACTTTTTCCTTGAAAACAGGGACATGTCCGAAATTGAAAGTATTGTTTACATGTTATTTATTTTTGTATGAGGATAAAATCAATTTTTATGAAATAATTTCAGAATGAAAATAATTGTGGAACGTATTCATTTTTAATTTAAAGAAAATTATCTTCTGATTACCAATTAAATAAATAAATTGCAGTTTGGTGAAATATCCAACTATTGTCGATTGTCGTTGGTCAATTAGTTCAAATCTACTATTATATCAAATGACCATCATAAGTATATTTCTGTCCATTCATCGAGTGTAAACGTTAAATATGTTGCATTGTGTCATTTTAGTTGATTTAATTTACACCAAACAAACATTCCATTTGCTGGCATTTTTGCTCCCTGTGGTGTGTTGTCTATTTTATGTATGTTCAATGAAATTAGCTTTCCTGAATGCAAAGGTAGGTACAATTTAATAATTTACAGCAGGTGGGCATTGCAATGAATTTCAGTCCCGTGTCGTATCTTGTTTTACTTTACTTTTTTGTTCCTGATTGAGAGACGGCAGCAGGCTTTTTATTGACCATTGGTAGTCCATTGAACTTTTCTTGTCCTTTGCCACATGGAATGTAGCAGCAGTAGTAGTAGTTAGTGTGACTTCAATCAAAGAGCAAAAAGAAGATAAAATAGCGTGATGGTTTTACTTGCCTCAAATGGGCTTTTAATTAAAACTCGTTATACAGGGAATACGGTGCATAAAAACTTTCCGTTGATTTATTCTGCTGTTTGTTTTTTTTTTGTATATCAACAAAGCGATATCCATCCTTTGCTATTGTCCTCAGTTTTATCGCATTAGCAGCAAAAATGTGCCAAACGGATGTGAGATAATTGGGGGATGCGGGGGAATCTCAAAATGATTTACCGTGGCTGATGATGGGGTAATATATTTATTAATGGTTTGAAGGGATGAAATGACAATAAAATAAAAGTAGACGATTTGTTGTTTTTTGCATGAAATTTGTTTGGGATTTAGAATACAAAATAGAGGATGTGTCTTAACCTTGGGTTAAATGTTATCTGTTTTAATATAAGCTGGTTAGAATTAGGAAATTTAGGTTGAATATAAAACATAGCAAGTTCAGTCCAAGAAAAATAATAATTCATACAATTAAAAAAAATCCAAAGTCCCCGCATTGGCTTTTTGTATATATTTTTTTGAGGAGGGGGATGGTGGAAGCTTAACAAACTGAAATATTGATTTTGGTATAATTTAAGCATAATATGACACAATAGGTATGACCTTAGTGTAGTTTTAAACGCTGAAATTTGAATTTTAATTTTAGCTTGCCATACAACCATTCCGATTTCTTCAATTTTTTTTTCAAAAACGCCTCTTAAGATGTTTATTTAATTTCGTGCATGTACCTACAGACTTATTCATAAAAGCGTTTAAGAGACTGCGTGCGTAAAGTAACAATGCCTCTAAACGCGAAAATGTGTTTCATAAAAGTTATGTTACGTAGAGCTTTATTATTTGTATGAATAATTATTTACGCAACGTTGAATAGAGCCTTAATAAGGGCTTATACACTCCGTAACTATTCACCCGTTGATAGGTGTTTTGGGGAATTCTAATGAATATGGCTGCTAGTGTTTAGAGCAATTGAAATAATATTGCATCACATGTTCTTAGCACAAAATAACCGTATAACGGAAATTTGGATTATATTTTGAGTTAATCCCGGGTATAAGGGCTTGGCCGAGTTTGTTATATTTTTGTATAGTGCTTCTAACTACATTTTGCAAACAATATTGCATTTTAAAAAAAATTTGCAAAAGGTATAAAAAAAAAACAAACAAATAAATAAAAAACAAAATTATTATTTAAAATTATTTTTTTAATACTTTTGGCTTCTTTGTTTTTCTTCTGTTATTTGTCTACTAGCCACAAACAAAGGCAAAAAAAAATCTCGAAAACTACCGAACCGATTTAGTTGAAACTTTAAAAAAGTCCGCGCACTTTCATTGTATTTAAGTTTTCTTCTTATTTAAAGTTATTTTATAGTGTTCTTAATTTGTACGTTGATGCAATATTGTCATGATTATCTTTTAATTAAAATTTAGCCAATAATGTACTTTGTTGTCTTAATGGCAAGTCGTTTATACATTGATGACGCTGTATAACATTCAATTTTATTTTTGGGTGAGTCAGTAAAATTGGTGGGTAATGATTATGTCGTTGATTCAAGGAATTTAAATACGTCTAGGTTTTTCTTGTTAATTTTATGTATAATTCACCTTTTATTCTTGCCAAAAAATATACAAATTAATAAAATAAAATTGCGTTTTGACATGGTGCATAACAAATCAAACAGCCTAGTGTATGTATAAGTTTTGTTTTTGTTATTTATTTTACATTAAACAATTGAAAGTTATTATTATTGAATGAAATTTTTGTAATTGTGTAAGTTAGCACATACATAACATTACATCAAAATAAACAAGTCGCTTCAGGTAAAGGAAAAATGTGGATGAATGCACTTTCATTGAACCAATGAAACCAATGTTAAGCTTGGTTGGTATACAGTTTGAGTGAAAAACTTCATACAAAATTGTCAGGGTATTAATTGAAAAGTTTTCATAGAACGAGGACTACATATGTATGTATGTTAATTAGGGTGGTCCTTATTTTAAAAAGTTTTGAGCACCCTTTTTTTGTTCATTGACATCTTAAAACCTATTTGTTTGTTTTCAAATCACATTAATACGTGCCGCATTGAGCTTAAAGTTGATGCTCCTGTGAGAGTAATGGCTTATTTACATCCTTTTTAGCTCCAAAAATAACGGTACTCGCTATACAACCATTATGCAAAAGCTTATTTATCTCAAAAACGGTTCAAACGATTTCGATAAAAATTCTAAAAATGTTTGTATAATTACTTCAATGTTTTTAAAAGCAAGCACGTGCGACCCATTCGTGCCATTTTTTATTATTTTTTTTAACAGATTTGAAAATACACTTCATTAATTCTGTAAATCAAATTTTTAATAGCCCCACATTTTGGTCGTTTTTAAGAAAAATCAAATTGGAATTTTCAAACTCATTGCGACACGCGTTCATGCAATCCGATTTAAACTTTTGGAATGTTGTGTTTTCGGGATTTTGTGTTTCTTAATGTTGGGACCTCTAGATTCTACCCAACTGGAAAAACAATCTAGTTTTTATCGGGGCACTAGAAAGTTTAACATTGACCCTATAACAAAGCTAAGCCAGAAGTCTATTCTTACGGCTTGTTTTTAAACTAAGTTCTTTTGATTAACAGTTTTGGCAAAAAATTGTTTCAAACTAAACATTTTGAAGAAAAATTATACTTTTTTTTTTTTAATTATAATTTTTATAACAGATTTTGCTGAAATTGTTTATTCAAAGAACTTTATTTAATAATCAACTACTAAAATGGACTTCTGGCTTTCCAAAAAGCTATAAAATATTACTGCAAGTGTTGCCGCTGTTTTTTAATGAATTTTTGATGTGTAAACATCTTAGCGCTCGGTATGGGTAAAATTGAAAATCGGCTGTAACGGATATGGGCTCACGGTTCCGTTTGGAACCACTTTGTTTGTTGTAGGTAAGTAGAACTCTGTAAACTCGAATAGGTAAGGTAGTTTTCATTGTATACCTAATGGTTTTGGTATTTGCTAAGTGGAGTGAATTCCTTACACCCCGACTCCACAGTAGATAATTTCTCTCAGAATATTCGTCTTGACATTAAATATCTAATGGAGTCACTCCGTTTCATATCTTGATTGGATGTCAAGATGCAACTATATCTTGACAGAGATATTTGATATACATTTTGCCAGGAACAACTTTGTGACGGCATAAAGTTTTCTCGGAAGGTGTTTTTTAATGGGTAAATTCATTATAATTTGTGTCGTGCAACCATTTTGTTTTAGCGCTTGTATTACAGCCATACGTGGTAATGACCCGATCCCTTACCTTCAGGTGAAAACGAATGTTTACACATATTACCCCCCCTCCGACCCGATTTTTTCTTGTCTGCTTCTCACCTACATGCTCTGAACTTTTCGGCGGATTTTACGCGAATTTCCAAAAAAAGGGGAAATTTAATTTATCCCTACAGCGACTATAGGGAATGAAAATACAAATCTGAAAAAAATTAAGTAAAAATTAAATTAAGAAGAAAAAAAATTTTCTTCATTTAGACGCTAGTTTAGGCCCATCCAAATATTAAAACTAAAAAAAAAAACATTATAACGACCACTCTAATATACATACATGCTTAAATTTTTCTTACTATTGTATGATGGGTATAAAATATTATAATTATTTTTTGTTTTTGTCATGTATGGGGTATTTCTGATGGGATAACAAGACTTATCCGAGAAGTTTTTACAAGCGAGTATTTGAAAAGTTTTGCCTGTCTGGATTTTCCCTACCAAAGCCTTTTCAGAGCCTTATCCCACAAGTTCTTACTGGCGAGGGCCTCATGAGTATTTGACAAGCTTTCCTTGTATAGATTTCCCCTACTAAAGCCTTTCTAGGGCCTTGATTAAACTTGACAAAAACTTGTAATTTTTCCAGGTAGGCAGGCTTTCAGGACTGGGCTTTCGAGATTTTGGCTTTTCTGGGTTTTTGAATTGAGCATGGAATTTTATAGTTTATGCATTTTGGGCATTCAGAATTTCAAAGTTATGGCTTTTAACTTTTCTAAATTGTACGTTTTTGTGATTTTGTCGATGTTAGAATAAAGGCCTTTTAGGATTTGAAGATCATTGGTTTTCGACAAATTGGTTATAGGTATTTGGACTTTCAGCATTTTGAGACTATGAGTTTTCGAGTATTTCTGAATTTGGATTTTAGATATTTTGGCCTTCCATGATTTTGAGATTTTTAGATTTAGGATTTTTTTTTTATTTTTTATAATTAAGGGTTTTTTGGGATATGGACTTTTCAAAGTTTATGATTTTAGACTTTCTTCATTTTGAATTATGGGTTTTCCAGATTTGAACCTTTTATTTTTCATCATTTATTTATGTATATCAACAACTCCCAAACTAACTTGACTTTCCTTAACAAAACCTATCTCTTTTCATCATTAATTTACGCTCATTATTTTCTTTAGTGAATGGATATTCATGGTGACAGAAAAATAAGGCCAATTTTGTGAAAAAAAAATGGTGAATTAAGGTCAAAAGATTTGAATAACTCAAGAAATTTGATATTATCGAAAAATTTAATTTTCTTTGAGAATATTTATTCGCAAAATTTACTAATGTGTTTGGCAGACAGAGGACAGTCTCAGCTTTCATTTGATACTCCCACAAAATGCTTGTCCGACCAGTAGTTTTGTAAATGTTTGGACTAAAACTTTCGGTTGGTATCCTCTTTTTGCGTGGCCGTAGCGTGTTTTTCTCGTAGATTTTCGGTACTGATAATTTAAAAGGGCCTTGACAAAAACTTTTCATTTGTTTTCAGGTGGGTTTTTATATGGTTAGTAGGTTGCCCAGTGATGTGAGCCGGTAAAAGCTAGTCTGCTCATTTGTTTGAAAAATAAAATCCTTGCAAGAGAGTTGGAAACATCATCGTTAGCCAAACCTACGGATATCAAAAGTTCAAATTGCGTTTTTTTTTTTAATGTATGTTATTGGCATTTTCTTGTACGAAAAACTTTCCGTCGCCTCCCATAGTCTATACAGCTTTATTGATTACTTTTTTTTAACCTACATAGGTATGTTGGTATATATTATTCCCACCAAATATATGTACATGACTTTTGAACACTTTAATCCATAAGTCACTTCCTCTATAATCCTCCCACTCACCGTTAATTTTCCATTTAAATTCCATATTAATTCATTTCAGTCATGCTTATTGGTTATACCTACACCTGACTCAAGTTGAATGTTTTTTTTTTTGGCTCAAATATAACTGTGACACGCAAAATAACCTATGTACAATTTCATTTCATATCTTGTGGTAGTTCCCACTGCTTCTTGCTTTTCTACTTCTCTTAAGAAGCCATCCTACCATCACTCTGTTAAGTGTACCTGTACTTCCCTTTGACTCCTTTGCTTATATGCTCACCTGTTTCATTGACTTGAGTGCATACTGTATCCAAATTAATCTCGAATTTCTCACAACATTTATTCACCTGCACCAGGTTAACATCATCACGATCTAACTGCTGCTGTTGTTGTTGTTGTTGCTGTTGTTGTGACAGTGTCTCACCTTTGATTTCACTCAAACGAGACAAACTCACCACCGCCATTACAAAAATCATTCCTAAACCTGTCGGCCATCTATGACGTAGCTCAAATGGCTTTTTAATGCGTTGAGTCATCATTATGTTAATATACAAATTTTTCGCGCACCATTTACCCAATTATACAAAAAAAAAAAAAACACACATACACTCAATACACCACGCTGTTACGTTTCAGGTGTAATAATAAAAATAATTTCTATCATAACATTACACATAAGGGAAGTTGGAACGTATTGGTTTTTTTTGCTTTGTTTTGTTTAAAATAATAGCAGTTGCATCTTCTGAAATGGAAGCTGATCGTTTTCACTTCAGCTGCAGAAAAATAAACCAAAAACAGCACAAAACGATACGAAAGAGTATTATTATATCGCACGATTTAATTTATTAACTGCGAATCGGATAGATTGGATTTTTTGTTTTATACGAGAGTATCATCGGCCTGTTCGTGCGGTTTCTTTCTGCCTCCTTGTTTGGCCGACCACAAAAAAAAAACTTCAAACAAATAAATCTGCCAAAAACAGCTCAAAAACGAATTGAAATTGTTATTCCTCTCCTATCCTCCCGTTAATGAGGGGTCTTTGTGTCTTCTAGATCTTGAAGTTCTCTGGTTCATCCGCAATAAAGTGAATTGGGTACTTCCTTGTTTAAATTTTGTTTCTTTTAATATTCAAACAACAATGATGTTCAAAGTTTTCGTCATTTTATCTCCAAAGCCAGTTCAAAAAAAAAAAAAACTTAAACCATGAGAAGATACGTATTTGTAATTAAGTTATTGTCATTTTTATTTTATGATGCCTTTACTAGCCCGACTAATGCGACCACAAAAAAAAAAACGAGAGCTCAACCGACAGCCAAACCGAACCGAAACAGCACAACCACGCTCTTACTTCAAGCACGTTTTAAATGCTATTGACAAGAGGAGAGTTGGAATTTTCGTTTCATACCACAGTCGGTGGCTATGGATAGATACAGTCAAACCTCAGAGATACATAATGGCAGTTTGTTTTGTGTGGATTTTGAAGTACAACGACGAACAAAACAACGTGAACGTGTATCGTTTACCGAGTCGAGTATCTACCAACCCTACGTATACCGGCAAGTTAAGTGGAGAAAATAGTTTTTTTTTTTTTAATGGAGAGTTAGATGATGAGGGAACAAACATTCTCTTAGTTTCTGGTACATAAAACATGACATGATGTTCTTTAACTTAGGCAAGGCATAGAGTGTAATATAGGAATTTCAATAGTTCGCTCTCTTTAAGTGGTTCGTGTTTTTTTTTTTATATTCAGTCATTGAGTTGGTGGTTCAAGCCGAATCCGGTAATGTTGAATTGATTTGACTTTTTAAGTACACAATCAAGAGCAAATCATGTAAACAGTAAGGGTTAAAAGTTTTTGATCACTGAAAAAAAGGGTATGGAGAATTTTGAATAACATACGTGGAGTTTTACCATAGCTTTAACTTCAACCTTCAACAGTCCGGGGTGGACCAGGGCCTCAACCAACAAGCTTCTTCCAGCCGGCTCGGTTTCTAGCTAGCTTTCTCCAGTTTCGCACGCCAAGTTGGTTGAGTTTCTCTTCCACTTGCGTGCGCCACCTTTAACGCTGTCCACCTCTACTGCGCTGTACCACGGGTTGGATTCAAAGACTTTCTGGGCCGAAGCATTGGTGTCCATTCGTTGTAGGTGACCCAGCCATCTCAGTCGTTGGCGTTTCACTTTTGTGGCTAGGTTCGTGTCGCTGTATCTTCTTCTCCATTCTGAAGTCTCTGACCACCTCAAAATTATATCTGTCTAAAGTGACGTTCTGTCCGAGACGTCGTCGGTGTTATCCTTTCTTGTTGACAGCATATATTTCGTTTTGCTTTCATTCACTTCTTCTTCTAGGCTTCCTTCTCAATACTCACAAAAATCAGAATCTGAATCGGATTCAGTCCATCAGAAACATATCCAAAGAATATTGAAACAAAAAAAAAACCGATTTCCTTATTTTGTTTGCATAGCATTTTTAATTATTTAACTCTTACGATTTTGATAAAAAAAAAATCAGAGTATTACTGTAGGTATGGTGTATGTACTTGTTGGTAAAAAAGAAAACTGCTCTAATGCTTTGTTTTTTTTTTGCATATGCAAAGGAATGTATTATTATGTCTGTTCGTTTACTTCCCAAAACTACGAATTTCTACGAATTAAGCCCAAAGTTCTGTCAAAGCTCATATTAAAAAAAAAAAAAAAATCGTAAAAATTCGTAGTTTTGGGAAGTAAACGAACAGACATTATATTTTTCAAGTAATCAAATGGCATAGTTGTTTTTGAGCTTTAAGCTAGTTAACGAGCTGTTTATACAGTTAATAGAACGATTAAATGCTGTTTTTCGTTTTGTTTTCTATAATAACTTGCATATTTTAATGGTTCCTAAGTTCCAAGCAAGTAAAAGGGCAAGTACGTGCATTCGATAAGCCTTCTCCCAAAAGAACCTTTCAGCCCCTCTAATTAGCTGTGGTAAGTAAATCGATGTTTCGATTAATATTCTTTAAGTGCTTCGAAAACTTCCAATTTTCTTTTTATCACATACATACATACATGTGTCAATATTTCAAAACATCAATATTTTTCACTCCAAAGTGGACCCTCGCTCAAAAGAACTTATTTTGTTAGACGAACAATTATGTCTCTTAATAACTCTATAATAACCACTTTAAAACAAGGAGTCATAACATTTGATCAAATCTAACGGTTTTTTAAGTCAGGGAAATAATACTTGTGTCAGGGGAATGACAAAAATCTATATTTACTCCGTTGATCAGATGGATATTTAATTTTGCGAATGGTTTCAGGAGTGTAAAGAAAAAGAAGAACAAATACTTACATGAAAAATAGCATCCACGACTATGTTGCACGAACTTGCTCTCATGATTCAAGAATTTTGCGAGACTAAACATTCTATAGTAATAATCGTATTTTTATGATATTTTGACCGAGAAAATGTGAAAAAATTCAAAACTACTGAAAATACTGTAAATATGTTTAAATGTAATATTATTGATCCTTCTAGAGTTACCAAAACGCAATCAATCATTATAGCCGTTTTCCTTTGGAGGTGGCGAAGTACTTGCAAGTGCAAGTACTTTGCTAGCTTTTTTCAATGGAACACATCAAACTGCTTTCCTATGTAAAATGTATCTACTCGCGCATGAGAGCATGTGCAGTTGGTAGTACTAGATTAGGGTTTTCATCTACTCGTAAGTACTTCGCCACCTCCAAAGGAAAACGGCTTATAATGAAAACTTGAAAGTCAGGGGAATGACACAAAAAATGATGTTAGGGGAATGACTCCAAAGGGTGTTTTATGAGAATTAAATGGAGGTTATTAGAAAATTTGATGTTTTATATTATTTTTCACGTAGGTCCATGTAAGAGACACAGACGAGTAAAACTTTTTAATTTTTATACCACACGGTTTAGTAAAAAACACGCGTTAGAGGAATGACAATTTTGCTTGACGAAAAACAAAGTCACTGCCTTAACTTGAAATAAAAAAGACAACAAAGTTTTTTTGAAACCCTTACTTCAATTTTCATAAAGAGCAATTCTGTACCGTTAAACAACAAAAAAATCAGTTTTCTATTTTGAGCCTATATATATTTTTTTTAAATTTCCATTGGTGGGATAGAAATGATCAATTTATGGGGGACACTTACTTAATAGCTCCTATTTAAAAAAATAAAGCAATTAAAAATCATTTAAATATTTTTTAGTAAGGATGCATATATTATTAAAAAGACTGCATCATTAGATTTTTTGTATCGTTTTTAGTTTCGTTGCAAAAATTCAGACAGTGTGGTAAGTAGGCCTGGGGACACGTCAGGGGAATGACATTTTGGGTGTTTAAATGAAGATAGCGGGTATGATATTTTGTTTAACTTTATTTTTTCTAGAGCGAATATTAGAACCCGTTTGTTTCAAGCCATCCAATTAACAAACTTATAATAAAATTTTGTACTTCGGTTCAAAAATGAAGGAGACTGAAATATTAATATTTTGAAATTTTGACCCACATACATATATCACTACAAAGTGAGTAAAGTTATCAATGAAAGACCCGAAGTATCTCAAACCATCCACGCAGCTTCATCAATCGGTCCACAAAAATCGTCTTCGGAATGAAGTCTTTCTAGAACTCTCGTTGCTCTTTAACGCATGCATCTGTTTTCCTACTATACGAACATCACAAAAATCAATGTCATCCACTGAGTCCACAACATGACTCAAGCGTTTATGCCTTAATTTGATTTAATGTGTTTCTCATAAAAAAGCTAAATGCCTCTTCACTTCGATATTCGATTACATATAAACCTTCCTACAAGTAGTTAATAGTGCTGTGCTTTTTGAATCTCAAAATTGATTAATTTTCGAATCGACAGTCTTTTGCAAAGAAAGTTTCCTGTCTTCTTACACTTGAAACAATTATCCTGAAATTTTAAGGGTTTTTAGAATATCTCTTCACAACCAGCGTCGATCTTTTTTGAATATCCTCCCCATTCCTATCATCTTACTTTTCTTCTTCTGAAATACCCCGTTAAGTCGTGCTAGGAAGAATTGTGCCAATAAACCACTTTTGTCCAAAGATGCTCAATCTGCAGTTGCTTCGCCATTCTTCATATGAAGCTTCATAAACTGCTTCCTTACCAATAGCTGGTTCACCACCGATCTTTTGACAAAATATTTCTGAAAACTTTTCCACATCTCTTTAGTTGTTTTTCACGGATGTAAATTAATTAGTCGTCATGCATAAACGTTATGATTTTATCCTGCGCTTTCTTATCTCTTCTTGAAAATTCAATTTATCCTGCAGCATTGCCTTAACGATGTACACCAATAACCTCATTGGCAATTTGCACAGCCATATGTGAATGGCAGTCTAGCGTCTTAAATAAAGCAAATGCCCAGCTACTAAGGCAATACATAGAAGGGTCAGTATTTTGCTAAGGTAAGGTCACTAACGCATTCAATCAAACTACAAATTTTCAATAAAGCAGAATTAAAATTGCCAAAGAGCTAAATATAATAGTACCAAGATGTTTCCCTTGAGGTGCGCCACGCGTTACTTTTAAGAGGACTAATTTAACGGTGTATATTGTGACAAAAGTCTGGATGTAACTGTTCGAATACTTTTATACCACATTGTAATTATAATCGCAGCATAATGCAATGTCATTCAATTAATAAAGGTATACTCAGTTCTTTTCCGGTTGAAGTCACATGAATGAATATATAAAGTACAAAAAATAAATACCATTGCAACCCTCAATTCAACATTGTATATCCCCACTAAACATATTTACAGGAACAAGCATTCCGTGTCGTATGTATGTCAATTATATACTCTGGCAGCTAGGAAGTGCCATCGAGTGATATCCGTTTGTTCGTACAACAACTGACTTGCTCCCGCCATCGCCATGTGCCTAGTCCCTACTGCCTAACAAAGTTTTATGTTTTTGGTGTTGTCATGGAATATCGTTTTTTAATGTTTGTTAGTATTTTTTTTACTTGTCCTAATTTTGTAGCCACATACCTATACTAAGATATCCAAGTCAAAGAAAAGTATCGAAGTAAATAAAAATATCTTTGCCAGGTAAGGGCACCCTTAATGTGTTTTGCTCAGGTAAATAATACATAACCTACAAAATAAAAATAAAGCAAACCAACCTGGGTGCGTGCGACAAATTACATCTGCTGTCCTATCTAGTTATTGTTTTATTTGTAGTTGTATGGCTATTTCTTTTTTTTTTTTGAGGAAAAAAAAAACACCGGCTTCCAGGATTTTCCAAGGTAATCTTTTGATTTCGATTCGCATCGTAGACTAGGTACCTATAGTACTATACAAAAAAAAAACTCACCACTCAGGCAGTTGAACTGGTGGGTATGCGTTTGCGACCGGTTTATGTTTTATTTGATGACACTTTAAGCTGGGGAAATGATGGCTTGCTTTAAGTTTTGTATTTAACGTACCACTCCTGTTGTATCTTTATTCAAAAACGTGTCATTGTGCTCAATGTTGCCACTTCAGAAAAAGATTTCTTCACACACGGTAGATTAAAGTCAATTCGTGAAAATCAATAAGTTGCAAGATATTGCATTCCTTTAAAACTTGGGTTGTAATGATCGGTATATATATAGAGGGCATTAGCGTTAGCAACTATTAATCACCCTTTTCACGATAGTTGTTTTACTAAAATGCCAGTAAAACGACACGGCTTTAGAAGCGACACTTGGCGTATCAGTTAAACGACTATCGTGAAAATGGTGAGGATAGTGAAGAGCAGAGAAAACGCTTAACTTTTAATTTTATTCAAACACCAATTGTCGTTTCTGTCGTGTTGCTTTGCTGGCGTTTAAGTAAAACCACTATCGTATTAAGCGTGATAATAAAACATCCCATGGAATATTCTGAATTTTTTCATTATCTGCTGAGCGGATTTAAATAGATCTTTTTATGTACAAATATGTTGAAATAATATTGCGTGGTAAAATTTTTTAATTTATAAAAACGTTTCAATTTTTTTTTGAAAATTCCAAAAATAGGTTGACAGTTTAGCAAACCAATATTTTTCCTTAAACATGTTTTAAGAAGTTAATATATAAAAATTTGTTGAAAAAAAAACAATTTTTAATTTTTTTTGTATCAAAAACTCAAATGGCATTTTTTCACTTAAATTTATTAAAGAAGTCGTTTCTAAGCGAATTTAAATATCGAGTTTCATTCTTCTTTTTAACATTTTTCTCTCATAATTTCATGTCTCTATACAATCTTTAAAACATTAACCCTCTTGACCAAAAGAGCAAGTACGTTTGACCCAGTCGTGCCATGGATTTTAGTCCATCAATAGGCTTAGTCGAAACGTTTACAAAACCACTGGTCGGAAAATCTTTTCATAGTTACTTTGCTTAAAAATATTTTTTTTTTTCAAGATTCAGAATCCCATTAAAAACTTCTATAAATGGAGTATTAAATGAAAGCTTTGACAGAAAGAAAGTAAATGGATCAGAACGTGACCGTCACCACTTTTCTTTTATGTTCAAGAGTTTAAAGGCCATGTTCATGTACAAACAGAACACCTATTTCGGTATCGTAAGGAATATACTGTCGTATAGCTTTCATTAAGGTATTCGAAAAGTGATATCTTATGATGATTTTTGATCTCCTGAATTTTAATCCAACCTTTTACTTAAGATTTTCAAGACATTCTTATCTTTAAGTTCAAAAAAATTGTTATTTTATTTGTATTAAATATTTTTCAACTATTGTTAAAAAGAGGAAACTTTTCAATTAATTATGGAATATTATTTATCTCAAATGAGTGTTTTGGCTGGCTTGAGACTATACTAGCTGTCAATACAAATATTGCCATAGACAGCTTGACCAATTTCAAAGTGCCTGAATCCTCTGCGGGTTATTTGTATGTATATCAGCGATCCGTACCGGCCAAGCAAAATAACTGATTGCATGATTTTTTTAACTTCGTGTTCAATAAATAAGAAAAATTTCTTCTTCCTATCCAAACTGACATATTTATATTGTTATTATATATACCAATAACAAAATTTATAGACGACTTAAATATTTAAGTAAAATGAACCATAATGGTATGGACTATAAATAATGAACACAACATGCAGTGTTTCATATGTATTTAAGAGTCCATGCCTTGTTATATTCACTGCTAAGGGTCCACTTAAATATTAAAGTCATACCTACCATGCTTAGTTATAGATATATATTTAACGCGTTTTTTAATTGGTTATTGATAGGGCCAATTGACTTATCTAACCTGCCTACCAGAATTTCGCGGAACAAACAAATATTTTTGTTTTAATGTTTCATTTAAATCTTAAAAAAACACTTTATTTTTCAAACTAAAACAGTAAATCACCCAAGTGGTAACCGTGGTTGTATCAAAAAATTTCACTCATCGCCTTAACCACTCTCTACGTTGAATTCAGATTAATAACTTTGATCGGAAACACCGATAAATGTAAACCAGTTGTGGTAGGATATTTGATTGTGATAATGATTAGGTACGATTTCGATTAGTGTGTGTGTGTTTTTTTTATGGAAAGAGAAATAGATTTGTTTTTCTCTTAAAAGGAAAATATGTACATAATAATATTAAAACAAGGAAACAAGCAACAAAAACTCACTCATGAATCCAAGAACCTTGACCTTGAGAATTTTTATGATTAATTTATGTTTGTTATTCAAAATAGTCACTCAAAAAGTATACAGCGTTTCCCACATAAATACAAAGAATATTTAGTTTTCGATAGGAATGTTTAGAGGCACTCAATCAAAATAAAGTTTTTTTTCTCGATACAATAACAAAACTTTTAAGGAATTTTATTAGAACTTCACAGTTTCCTTCCAACTCACGAACTTCCTGGTCGACTTTGAATCTTACTTACTTTACTTTAGATGGCGCTCACAGCCTAGGGTGGACTACAGCCTTAACAAACAAGCCCCGCCAGCCGGCTCGGACCCTAGCTAGCTGCCTCCAGTTACGCACTCCAAGTTGGTTGAGGTCGTTCTCCACTTATGTGCGCCACCTGAGGTGGGGTCTTCCTCTGCTGCGCAGACCATCAGGGGTAGATTCGAAGACTTTGAATCTCTGAAACTTATTTATTGTTGCAGTATTACCATCCCAAATCTTCCAACATATATATATCAAATTATTTTTCTATCAGGCAAAGGTCTTTAAGCTCTCAAAAAGGTGATAAAAACACTAGGCTGATAAAAACAACCAAACTTTAATTTTTTTTTTAACGACATTGAAACATTTGAATAACTTTCCTTACAGTTATTGGTAATGTTAAAATTCTATACACGTTTCGAAATCAACGACGTTACTGGCGATCCACTTACTGACCATGATATGACACAAATTCATTACAAAAAAATCACATCTCTGCAGCGTGCAGCATTCGCAAAATTTCCCGATCTGAAAATATTTGCGTTATCGAATGTGGCATCGGTCGATACTCGTGATGCACTCGAAAAGCACTTTGGAGCTTTGAATGCAAGCAATTTGAAGGAAATTGCTTCATTTCTCAATCTAGTTCCGGAGGAACTTACAGAACCTTTTGATTGGCATCGTTTAGATGAAGAATTCCTCAAGGAATTGCTGATATCACGCCATGAAAGACATTCTTCTCAGTTGGAGGCGTTGAACGAAATGCCTCTCTATCCTACGGAAAATATCATCTGGGATGAGAATATCGTTCCGACCGAGTACTATTCGGGTGATGGATGTCTTGCTTTACCGAAACTGAATCTGCAATTTCTTACGCTGCACGATTATCTGCTGAGAAATTTCAATCTCTTTCGACTAGAGTCAACGTATGAGATTCGCCAAGACATTGAAGATGCAGTAAGCCGAATGCTGCCATGGCAATCGGAGGATGGGGATGTGGTTTTTGGTGGCTGGGCTAGAATGGCTCTGCCGATTCATTCATTTGCCGTCGTTGAAGTGGCGAAGCCGCATATTGGAGAGAAGAAACCGTCTCGAGTGAGGGCTGACATTTCAGTGACGCTGAGTGTCCGTAGGGAGATCAAAGACGAATGGGAGAACTTAAGGAAGCACGATGTTTGCTTCTTGATCACTGTTAAGCCAACACAACCTTATGGTGAGTTTTGATAGTCTTTCTATGAATGTGGATTCATATTTCCTAATTTTTGTTGTTCAGGAACAAAGTATAACTCAAGGGAACCATTTATTCCCCAAGTTGGTCTGGTAGGAGTCCGTGGCTGTGAAATTGAGGGAATGCTTGATGCCAATGGACGAGTCATTGAGGATGGGCCTGATCCACGACCTACCCTACCCGGAGAACAGAGAACCTTCCGTGTCTGGCTAGACTCAAATCAATACCGGTTAGATATGGACGCCTTACAAGACGTAAGCTGAGCTTTTTTACTGTTTACTTTTTGATCTATCAGGTCTTTATTTTTTGTCAGGGAGCTGATGATGTCTATGAAAGTTTCAACATAATTATGCGCCGTAAGCCGAAGGAAAACAATTTTAAAGCTGTTTTAGAGACCATTCGTCATTTGATGAACACAGAGTGCGTTGTTCCACCTTGGTTGCATGACATATTGCTGGGCTATGGCGATCCTAGTGCAGCACATTACTCTCACATGTCAAATCAAGAGAAATCTTTAGACTTCAACGATACTTTTCTTGATATCGATCATCTACGTAGTAGTTTTCCTACTTATGAAGTTGTGTCTCCTGAAAAGGATCCCGAGCTCTTGAAGCCTCCATTCCGGCTTACTTTTGGCGATGTACCCGAAATAAATGATGACAACGAAGAAGAGAATCAAAATAGTGCCTCAGAGCTACCAAAAACCATTACAGTAAAACCTTATGTCTTTGAATGCCGAGGTCCTTACAAGGCGAATGCCCCTAAAAAGTAATTCAGACAAATCCTTTATGATGCGAGAAAATATTATTTTCGTTCTTTTTTTTTGTGTAGAAATACTGTGCGGTTTACTCCTACCCAGGTTGAGGCGATTCGAGCTGGAATGCAACCTGGCTTAACACTTGTCGTTGGTCCTCCGGGTACTGGTAAAACAGATGTTGCCGTTCAAATAATCTCGAACCTCTATCATAATCATCCAAATCAGCGTACACTTATTGTGACACATTCCAATCAGGCTTTGAATCAGCTCTTTGAGAAAATCATGGCCTTAGATATTGATGAACGCCATTTGCTACGTCTGGGTCATGGTGAGGAGGCCCTAGAGACCGAGAAAGATTTCAGTCGTTACGGAAGAGTCAACTACGTCCTAGCCAAACGTTTAGATTTACTAGGTCAGGTTCAAAAGCTACAAGAATCAATCAATGTCCCGGGGGATAATGCTTACACCTGCGAAACAGCTGGTTACTTCTATCTCTACAATGTGATGGCTCGATGGGAGAAATTCCTAAACGCAGCAACCGAAGCAAGTGTAAAAGACGAAGCCACATGGAAGGCTGTTTTTGAAGAACAATTTCCTTTTGTTAAATTTTTCGACGACACTCCACAACCCCTGTTCAAAGGTGATACTTTCAAGGAATACCTATCGATCGCCGAGAGTTGTTTCCGGTATATCTCGAGAATATTCACCGAACTCGAAGAATTCCGAGCTTTCGAATTGCTCCGCAGCGGTTTGGATAGATCAAAATATTTGCTTGTTAAAGAGGCCAAAATCATAGCCATGACATGTACTCACGCAGCCTTGAAACGCAAGGAATTGGTTAATCTTGGCTTTAAATATGACAACATTCTCATGGAGGAATCTGCACAGATTCTAGAAATTGAAACATTCATTCCGTTGTTATTGCAAAATCCCATGGATGGTTTCAATCGTTTGAAACGATGGATTATGATTGGCGATCACCATCAATTGCCTCCGGTTATTAAGAATATGGCTTTCCAGAAATATTCCAATATGGAACAGAGTTTGTTTACACGACTGGTACGGCTGGGTGTACCCACTGTCGATCTAGATGGTCAGGGACGTGCGCGGTCCGGTATTTGTTCGCTATACAAGTGGCGATATAAGAAATTGGATGATCTTGAACATATCTTCACAAGAGACGAATACAAGAAAGCAAATGCTGGCTTTGTTCATGACTATCAATTGATTAATGTTGAAGATTTCAATGGAGTTGGTGAATCTGAGCCTAATCCATTTTTCTATCAGGTAACCTTAAGGTTTTTTATTTGTGTGTTTGTTGGACTTAAGCGTGTTTTTTTATAGAATTTGGCAGAAGCTGAATATATTGTAGCTGTTTTCATGTACATGCGACTTCTGGGTTATCCAGCTGAGAAAATCTCAATTCTAACAACTTATAATGGCCAGAAGCATTTGATTCGTGATGTGATTAATCTGCGTTGTGGCAAAAATCCACTCATTGGATGGCCCCATAAAATCACAACCGTTGACAAGTATCAAGGTCAACAAAATGATTATATTTTAATATCCTTAGTTCGAACAAAAGCTGTGGGTCATTTGAGGGATGTCCGGCGTTTGGTTGTGGCCATGAGTCGTGCCCGTCTGGGTCTTTATATATTCGGTCGAGTGTCGTTGTTTAAGAATTGCTTTGAATTGCGTCCGACATTTGAATTGGTAATATTTTTTTTTTCTAAGGATCAAGTTTTCACTCATAATTTTGTTTTATTTTTGTCTTATATTAGCTCACGAAGCATCCTCAATCTTTGAAAATTCTTCCCGATGAAACTTTCCCAGCATCACGTTTAACCGTGGATCAAATCAATGATGTCGACATGAAAAACATTAAATCGATGTCTGAAATGGCCGAATACGTTTATAATCTGTACATGAGCAAAGTAAAGTCCCTAAAAGAACAGATGAGTGAAGTTGAACAAATTTATAACGATCTGCCACAAGAGGCAGAACCAATGGAGCAAGAACCACCTGAAAATGATGACGATGACGATGGCATGATACATGAAATTATAGAACCCGTACCAGTAGAGAAAAAGAAAGCAAAACCAGCAGCAACAAAGGAGCCGGAAAAATTCAAACAAACTCCTATAGTGAATGAAATTGATGAACCAGAAAACTAATACACTAAACTAAAGGGTTTTCCATCTAACCTTAAAAACAAAAGTCAATTTTTTTATTTTTATTATATATTACTTCTTTGGTGCTGTTATTCCTTCTAATTGAGCCTTTAACTGAGCATTTGTCTTTTTCAAAAATGCAACTTCTTCGGCATATTTCTTTTCTTCAGAAGCACGAAGTTCAGCATTACGTCGTTCATTTTGCTCCGACTTAATCTTCATATCGGTGATGATCTCTTCCAGGGCTTCTTTGTCTATTTCGAGTTGTTTTACTTTCTCCCGAAGTCTTTCTTTTTCTTCATGAGCCTGCAAAGCTTTTCGCATGCCAAAAGCTACTGAACTACAATACAAAGTTTCATAGGCCTCCATTGACATGGCGATTTCATCGCGAATACGAAGTAGTAAAAGTCCTCGTTCTGAACAGTTGATTGTTACTTCACGGATTAGTTCGTCTGGGGAAATAAAAAAAAAAATATTTGTATCGCAGTATAGCATTCGAGCTTAGTGCTGGCTATTTGGTTACCGAAACACTGTGAATAGAGTTCTCGACGAATGGGACATATTCCTGTTTCTCGGGCTTGGGTTTGTTGAAGTCTGGTATCTAACATTTCTTGAAGATTAATTACATCCTGACGGGTAGCTGGAGTACTTGAAACCTAAATAGAAATAAATAAGAATTGTGGGATAGTTTTTAATTTAAAGCTGTGACATGAGCAAAGTTGAAAATGTTGACTTTTCGATATGTCCCTTCTTCCATTTTCTAGGTTAAAAAATCAATATGTGTGGTCTCCCTTTTGTAAAAACAGTTTCACTAATAGCTTCCTCACGCTTAACCATAAATAATGAATGTTCTAACATTGAGAATGTTAAGCAAGTGTAGTTGGGACAAAATTAAAAACAAACCTACATAGGCTTAGCTGCAATTGGATGCCTACCGTGGCTGTAATTAAAAACATGGATGTTGTTAGAAAAAAATGTTCAAATGCAAGAAATTCCGTCTTTAGATTGCTAACAGCTATAGTAGAAAAAAAAAATACGTGCAGGTTTTTGTTGGTATTTTTGGTTCCAAATGTAAGACCATATCTACAATATGACATACACATTTCTTTTTAATCAAAATAGTTGAAAGCCGTTTTCGAAATACGTACGCTTTTTCTCATCGGTTTTATGGGAGGCACCACCGTTATTTTAGGAGCTAAATTAATTTGAATTTCCCCTATGGAATCACCTAAAGTTCCAAGCTTAGAAAAAATCGCTTCAGCGATTTACTCAAATAACAAGAAGGCAGCCCGCATTGGGGAAGCTACTTGTTCGTGTTCTCTATCATCGAAATCTTAGGCTTGATTAAAATGTTGACTTGCCTTTTTTTACGAATCCAAACACTTGTGGAATGTTTACTGGGACTATAATTTATTTCTCACTTACAAAAGAAATCTTTATTGTTTTTATGAAGAGAACTCTATAAAACATTTTAAGATTCTTAAATATTAAATCTATCTCATTTAAGTTTTTGGTGGCCAGCAGAAAATATCGTGTTTTCATTCTGAAAACCTATTTTTGACCCAAATTGGCTGCATGTTTTGTGTCGTTTGGCATAGACTTGATCGAAAAAGGTTCCATGCCACCATCAATTATTGTTATTACTTATTACTGTATGGTTTTTATACCAAGCAAATACGCACCACACAATATCGCTTCTAAAACTATGTGTAAATTCATAAACGTTAAATGTTTCCGCATCACTGCTTTTGCGATGCTGATGCGCAACGCAGCTGATGCTGATATAAATGCATCAGCAAACAACGCATCAAGAATTTTCTTGATTCTAATTTGTTTGAAGTTTGCGCATCGCTTGATGCAAGTTTGCAATAATGAACATGTTACACAAAAAGTGATGCGAGTTTGATACATTTATGAATGTTTGGCGGAAATGATTGTGCATCATTGTTGCAACGATGCGTTTGTGAATTTACACTATGTTTAACAGTCCTTAGGTTGCTTTTGCAGATGTATGGGTGATCTTTCAGGCAAAAAACAAACTTTTTACTATCTGTTTTAATGTTATTTAGCCAGAGAGCCCACAGGAGATTTTGGGTGTGAAGGATAAAGAAAAGAAGTAAAGGAGTTTAAAGCTTCAGTAAAACTTATTCAAGAAATCAAATTCTTGTAGTCCATAGCCGGGGCTTTATGGATCAAAGTGCATCGAAACAAATATGAATGACACTTCGAGTTATCGTTGGATTTAAAATTGGTTTTCATTCCTCCTTAGATAATTCTCCTCTAATAACAGATCACGGAATCTGAAACCATTTGACCGTTGAAAAAAATTCACAGTTCGAAGTAGAAAACAGTTTTTTTTTAACGATCTTCAGCCCTTATGATCCTGAGGACTTAAAACATTGAAGTTTCATGTAGAATTTAATTTTTTTTGTAAATACCTAGACCCGCTTTCACAACGGTAGTATTGTAGGCATACAATTTTCCGCGAATAGTTCACTTATAAGTCTTTTTCTCTCTGAGCATGTCACTGAACTCCTCAAAAAGAGATAAAGAAATGACGCCTTTAGATCCTAAGCGTTTTTAATTCACTTTGTTCTTTTCATTTATTTAAAAAGTCGTGTTCGACTCTACACTTACGGTTTGTGTCCACAATTGTCCATCTTCTTCCCAACAACGAGGCGGTAAAATAGAATTTAGAATTTCTTCAGTTTCGCGTTTAGTATCGAAAACAACAGCAGCTGTTTGTGGTCTTGGTATTTCCTTTAAAATAAAAATTTATAAAAATGTGTACAATAGTACCCAAATTATAAATCCTAAGTTTTAACTTACGGCATCTCCAGCTCCTTTTTTCTCTGGATGTTTAATAACCAATATCGGATTATCATAACGAACAAGAGTTTGAAACGCTTCTACGTTTTTTTCACCCATTTGAACTTCTTGTTTTGGAATTATATTTGATTGATTAAAATCATAAGTTGATGACTTCTAATATTTGGCATATATTTCAAATATAGAAATATAAACAAACTATTCATTTGCATAGTAACGAAAAGTTAAATCTCCTCGGTGACGTTCACAAACGATGGATATTTTTGTATGTAAACAACCCTATTAATTAAACATGTCTATTCGTGTACTTCTCAAAACTAAAAATTTCTAGGAGCTTTAGAACAATTTTGTTTGGTTTTATATCTGTTCGTGTACTTCCCAAAACTACGAATTTTGTTTTTTTTTTTTTATATGAACTTTGACAGAACTTTGGGATACATTTGTAGAAATTCGTAGTTTTGGGCGGTACGCGAACAGACATTTTATATGAACTTTGATATAATTTTGGGCTAAATTTGTAGTTTTGGAAAGAATGCGAACAGACATGATGTATGTACATTGTATATGTATACAAAAAATAAAGAGTTTTTACGACTTGAAAAGAGGAAAAACATTTCCAAGGATTCGCGATAGCCCCATAGTCTGTAATGAATTTTGAAATAAAAGACTATTTTTTCATAAAATTCTTTAGAATTTTTTTTTAATTTATAC
The DNA here is from genome assembly GCA_963921185.1 of Dasysyrphus tricinctus. NCBI lineage: Eukaryota > Metazoa > Arthropoda > Insecta > Diptera > Syrphidae > Dasysyrphus > Dasysyrphus tricinctus. Next base: position 15,610,264 of record OY992533.1, on the reverse strand, counting down.
ATTTATTTAATTTAAGGAACATTATACAAAAACATTAAAATTATTTAATAATAAATCAAAGCACTTTATTTACAATACACTATCTGCCCGAGCAAATCTTAGCGCTGAGCATAATCTTTTTATTTGTTTTCGTTCTTTGTGCGATTTACACTCCGTAGCAATTGATTGAGGTCGCATTTGATCCATTTTTCTCGATATCGTAATTTGCACTACGATTATTCTCTTTCTTATCAATTTGACTGTTGTTGTTCTGATTTAAATAGAAAATGCTTTGGATTTGATTTCATTTTCATAACAAACTTTTCGTATAATAGACCATTTACATGAATGTATGCTTAATTGTATCAACAGCCGTGCTTTAATGAAGAAAATATGTAGGCTAGCTCAGCAAATTTTATTTTTATAAACAAACAATAACAAATTATTTTTATTCACTTTTTGTTTTGTGTACACACAATATTGTTTTGCGTAAAAGTTTTTTCTCTCTCACTAAAACACGGGTAATAAATGAAGTGCTCACAGCTGAATCGAACCAAGTCAAAAAAAAGAAAATTCGAAGATAATAGCAGGTTCATTAAAAAAAAATGGCATTAATAATGAATATTTTTCTCGTAAGAAGGGCAAGTCTAAAGTTTATTCTCTAAATCAAATTATTATTACTATTCTTGTATTTAAAAATGAAAGTACAGCTGTGAGACCTCCATATGGAAGTTCTTACAAATAAAAGCAAACTTCAGCATAGATATCGCTATTCTACTTAAGAAAAAAATTACAAAACATATTTTCAAAGTCGCAAAGAAACTTTCGTTCAAAATTAACCTCAATCAAGTGATGCATTCAGAGTTTTTTTTTTTGATGAATGTTTTCACCATGTTTATCCAAGACTTCTCCAAGAACATTGAGGAACAATAATATAAATTGAAATTCAAACAAAAAAATATCGAGAAAATTACATTCAATTTGTTTATAGGCAGTCTCTTAAATCACTTGAACAACTTCTGATTAGAAATAACAATACAAGTTTATTAGAAAATCGTCTGAAACCGAATCATAGATTGGAAAGAATAAGCACACCGATAACTATTGTCGTTTTGTTTTAGGTCTAATGGCATTTGGCCTATGTTGTATTAGCTGTTAACGCAATAACAACTACAGATACAGAGGTGGACAAACATTTTGCAATCATTTTTCTGTTGTTACAAAGTTATTTTTCTGACGTTTATTTTATTTACATTCAGGCTTATTATGAGTTTCGCCCGGAAAATATTTCACTCGAAAAATTTGTGTTCCCCCGCAATTTTTAAAGCTATTATGAGATTCGCCCGAACTTCTCTTGGCTTAAAATATATAAAAAAAACTTGCACAAAGGGCACCACCTCCACCTGTTTATCTTTTGTTCACCTTCAAAAAATAAGTGATAATTTAAGATCTTAATTACGAAACATTTCGCCTGAAATGAGTACTCACATAAAAGGGGAATTTTCATTTTTAGGGTGAAACTCACAATAAACGAAAAGTCAAATGTCAATTTTTCCGGGTGGAATGTTGTCCACGTGAAACTCATAATAAGGCATAATAATATGCCATAGAAGTATGTTTCCATCGAATGAAACCATATGCAAACTTCCTACTGAGAGAAGAAATAACAAAACAGATTGAACAGGGACTCATTGCTTGAACGTGACTTTAGGCAATTTATCGTTTTATTAATAAAAATGGTGGATTAAGGTGGCTTATCGTTTTTAATAATAATAATCTTTCAATATAATATGTATAAAATTAGCCGTTTTCGAAAACGTCAAATCAAAGTCAATTTGATCGTTAAATGCTCGTAATTTTTTGAAGCAGACTGTAATCATCATATGCAGTCGTCCTGCTTGCAGGAACGTGTGAACGTCATTCAATTAACTCGCAAACGCATTTGATGTTACCAAACACGCTCTCTGGTTTCAAATTTTTTTTTATCGTCAGCTCGATTTTTTTTACTGCACAGCTGCACCGCAGATGATGTTTTCGAAAATTTGACTTTATTAGTTTGTGTTAAAGAAGAACATTCTACAAATGCATTTTTAACGCAAATGACGAAAACGGCCTTTCACATACGGTTGCTTTAGGAATGCTCACTCACGTTATGCATTTCCTGCCACAATTCAGATACATATTTTTGTTTTTGATTTTGTTTTTGCACATCATACCGTAGATTTTTGATCGAATAATTCCGCAAGCCATTTAAATAGCATTTGAATGACATATCAACAACTCTTCACTAGTTTTCAAACGTGCTTAGAGAATTAAATAGTGCATGAAACGCCATACACACGTAGTCGTGCCATAAGTTCTGTGGCCTTATTACGTGAAACGAAAACAATGAGGCACCTATTATGACTTGCGATTCGCCGAGTCGAACGTTCGAATGTCCCTGATCACACGTGAAGAAACTGAAGCATTTTTTGCGATTTGTGATGGTGAGCGGGGGAACTTGCAGAAGAGGGAAGGGGATGAAATATTTTAAAATATTTGAAAATATTCGGTGTAGAACATTGACGTTCTCTTTTGTGTTGCTTTTCCTATCCAACCCAACCAATCAAATCGTGTCTTTCATTATGAAAATACGAAAAACACAAAGAGGAGAACAAAATCTGCAGAATAATTTTCTTCACATCTGAACACTTTCGTTCTTCACGTGTAAGCAGGCACAATGTGACTATGTGGCATAACCGTTTGCTACTCGACTAAATAAAGTTCGCCTTAAATGGCTAAATTTTGGAAAATTTGAATATTACTCAATACTTTTAGCAAACGTTCGCCTCTATCACCGATGTCGAACTGTAATTCTTGGCGTTTTTTTACAAAATCGCAGTTTTTATTTTTGAAATGTCGAACGTTCGATTTGAATCCAACGTCCGACTCGGCGAATCACAAGTCATAATAGGGGCCTAAGCTTTAATATAAGGCTGAGTTTGATTTTCGATTCATTGCATTTAACGCAGCACAGAGCGTCAACGATCATAGGACTTGGTAATCATATTAATCAAATCAGGATATCGCATTCGTTAATTTTTAAAGCTCTCCAACCTCTAGGTATAAGTCGGTTTTTTATATTTATATAGGGTGGGTCAGGAAAACTTCCTCGAAGACAAAAAACCTCGGTAAGGAAGATTTTTCAAAAGAGAAGGAATGCGGGCAGGGTGGTGGAAGTAGTGGTGGCTCACATTTGACGAAAACCCTTGCGGTAGCAGAAAGTGATGGCCAAGGATATAGAAATAAATAAAAGATCGATGTTGTGACTCATTAAAAATTACCTTGGGATGAGAGCCCTCCATCGTCTAACACAGGGTAACGATTAAATACTATTCTAAGAAAAATAAATAATAAAAAAGCTTTTCTCGTTACGCTGACAAAAAACATCGAATACATTTATTTTTCCGATAAAACAATTTTTCTGGGTAGAGGAAGAGTACATAAAATAAAATGATAAAGTATAGGCAACGAACTCCAGCCCACAAAGCGAGGTTTAATCAATAGTGGTTTCAGCAGGATGCTCCTGAGCTCATCACAGCTGACGAATGGCCCTCCACTAGTACCGGTTTGAATCTGCCGAATTAAATGAAATAGTACTGATTGGAGCTCATGGCCTCTGCTAAACTGCAGAGTCTGGAAAGAGCGTTGGTCGATTGTTTCGATTGGAGTGCAGCGTATTTCGGTACATTATTGACCTTAAAGATTCAAGGCATGTGTAAAGGTTGAAGGTGGTCAGTTTGAATGAACTTGTTAAATTATGATTACTTTATCATTTTTCTATTTTAACTAAGGGTGTGTTTATGTTGGAGCTGTGATAAACGACTCGAGCAGCAGAACTTATGACATGACTACGTACTACATAATGTATGTATACAACAAATCACCAGTTTTGAATATAAACTGAGAGATCTAGAAATGTGATAAATGTTTGTCCAGCTTAGACCACTTTTTCTAAAATAAGAAAATAGCAATGGATTTTTGAGGTTGTCATTGATGATTAAGAAAATCAAAAGTTTCTCAAAGGAAATAAATAATACATTATTTACAGTTAGCAACGACTCCCAGCCATGTACTAAATTCGTGTCCATCACTGTACAAGAGAAAAAAAAAAAACATTTTGCCACTCTATGACTATGACCTTAACTTGGCCACATTAGCAGCAGAAACCATTTCTCAATTTTGAATATTTATCTTTTAATGCAAAGAGCGATTCTTTTTAACTAGTGGCCTTGTTATTCAGAAGCCCTACTATGTAACTTTATTCTACTTTCGAATCCATTCGAAAGTTGTTTTAAATGCTTATTATAAGTGGTAATGAGGGCTATCGTGGATAAAATTTCCCATGGAATTTCTCCCATCTTCTAAAATTGGAAATGCCAACAATTTTCCACTGTTCCTTGGAGGTTCAATTTTGGTTGATCAAAATGGTAGCCCAGAGGCCATGGAATATTTATTTTTGATCCCAATAAATTCTGAGAAAAACTGCGACCACAATTCACATTCCCAGTTTTTGACGATGGGAAAAATTCAGTGGGAAATTTTATTCACGATAGCCCCCAATATGTATGTTTAAAGTGGGATAAAATTTTAGTGCTTCCGACATTGGGCCATAGAATCTTCAATTAGTGCTGTTCCATTTCCGTTTATAAGCGCTTGCTTAAGAATTAGCGAGCTGAGATTTTGCAAATTCGAACGTTTTTATTGTAGAATCGAGTTACATAGTTGGGCCCAGGTGTCATATAAAAGACCTAAGGTCTAACAGGCATATACCTATGTAGTTAAAAATATTATTAAAAATTATTAAGGAATGGGAATATTTTCAACCAGCAGGAAGGAGATAGGGCGAGAATAATAAGTTTAAAACTGGAAACCTATAACTGGGGATGAATTTTTCTATGCTTAGGGTAAGAACGCACTTGCGATTTTTTGATGCGCGATTATTCAGTCGCAAAAAATAGAACACATGAGTTTGAATGTGAATGAACGCACATGATATCGAGAAATAATGCGACAGACAATCGCAAGTGCGGTCCTAGCCTTAGCCTACTTTATTTAATTGGAAATACTGGGGGCGCAATTTACTAAGCTTAGGATTTGGAGCTAAACTGAAAAAAAGCATTTTTGCTTTAAATTTGGGTGTGGGTAGGAGTGGAACCAAAAGAAATCAAGACATTAAAACTATTCAAGTGATTTTCTGACACGCTGAACATATAGTACATAGTAAGAACAAATTATGTACACTTTCACTTACAACGTTAATTTTAATTATTGTTATTAAGGTATTTCATGATTATTTAAAAAACACCAAAGGATTAAATACGTCACACAGCCTTCATTTTTTTTAAAGACGTTCTTGAAATTATTTTTGGCATTGATATATAACATATACATATATAACATTTTGAAATACAACATAAAATAAGAAGACAAAAATAATAACATTGAATATAAATTAAAATCAATTTTTTTTTGTGTTGGTTTCAAATAGAGAATTCATTGCCAATCGTCATCCGCTTCTTGTTGCTGCAGCCTATCCGTATGTCCCGTATCATCGAAACTAACATTTTTACTCTGATTTCATCCACCCCTATAAACTGTCACACTTCCTTCGCTACATTTTGAGTCTTGGCTTCTTAGTTGATTCCTATATTCGTCCAGTTCTTGCATACGATACGTGCCAAGATTGACTTGAATCATCAACGTTTCCATTATTCGTTCGTTCTTAAGTGATTTTGATGGCAGCACAACAGTTAATAGTTCACTTGGAGAAATTCGGCACAAGTTTAAGTCCCTCGTTAGTCTTTCCATAATGCACTCGAATTCAAATTGTGTATCTTTATTCGGGAGCATTTTCATTTTATCAACCTTGCTCTGGGCCCATGCCAACATAGCTTCGAATTTACGAATTTCTGGGGTCTGAAGGTCTCGACACATGATCATTTGTACCATTGATTCGGAGAGGTTTAAAAAATCAGACTGCCTAAATAAAGCGTGTGCTTTGTTTTCCACAAATGTTAAAATCATATTGACTAATTCGGAGGCCGAAGTATAACGCCAGTAGTAGTTTTCTAATGAGATGAGCATAGGACACACAACTTCGATACGTAGAAATTGTTTGCAGTGATGGAAGCAGGCTTGAAGTAATTCAGGGAGATCATAATGTTCAGCAGCGCAAAGGAGACCTGTACAAAAAAAAATAATAATATTTAAAAAACCATAAGTACAATTTGCTTTAATAAATATTTAAAATATTTTTTATTATAAATTAATATTGTAGATAGTAATAGGATAGATAGTATAGAAAATAGAATATATCGTCAGCTTCCTGTCAAAATTTCGTAAGTCTTTACATGACATTGACACTAAACTGTGGCATGTTTTTTTTCCTCTATCAACCACTTTTAAAACTCCAATAAGCTGTAGTAAATTTGTCTCCGCTCTCGAGCTCCTACTGACTATTCTTACTACTATCCTACTGACTATTCTTAGTATCTTGGTTCTCTCTCTTTCAATAACATAACATCAAACGATCTTAACATGGTCAACCTTTTTGCCAACTTCTTCAAACAATCTTTTGTCGATGACTCCTTTGAACCTAATTCTTCCTATTTCAATTATTTATAAAATTTTTTTGGAATGGCGTCTCATCGAAAATAATTTGAATCAAGTAAACGAAGAATTTAATCATGGTCCTGATGGTATCTCTGTCATACTTTAAAAAAATTCTCTTCCACCGTTTCTCTTTCTTTCTCAAAAATACAAAAATCTTAAGCCTTTCCCTAAGTCAAGGCGAATTTCCCAGATGCTGATATGGAAATCATCGGCCGTTTTCGAAAACGTCATCTGCGTCAAAAATGCATTTGCAGAATGTTCTTTAACGCAAACAGCTAAAGTCACTTGTTCGAAAACATCATATGCGGTGCAGCTGCGCAGTAAAAAAATGGAGTTGACGATAAGAAAATGAGAAACCAGAGAGCGTGTTCGTAAATATAAAATGCGTTTGCGAGTAAATTGAATAACGTTCATAAAACCGTTTTTGTGCAAGACAGGACGATTGCATATGACGATTGCAATCTGCGTCAAAAAATGACGATCATTTGACGATCAAATTGACTTTGATTTGACGTTATCGAAAACGGCCATCTTTCATAATCTCAATACGCTAAAGGGTCCTTGGGCGAAGTTTTCAACTAGTGTCCCATTACCAAGCTTCAAAACTTACCCGAATTCTTTGAAAGTATTTTGTATGAAACGTTAAGTTTTCACTGCAAATCTTACATCTCCTCTAGATAATCCGGCATTCTCAAATGCAGGCTTACGACCATTTTGCTTGTTGAATGTGTCTCCTTCATCCTCTCAACCTTAGGGAAAGACTACAATCTTTTAATTCAAAGAATATTGACAGTTTTTTTCAGTTTGTGTCTTAAACTCATACTCATACTCATATGGACGATATCATTCTCAAAGCAAATTCAAGTTTGGTCCCCTTTCACATTTTCAGAATCGAGAGCGTCCAGCGTCGTCGTTTCCTTCACTTTGCACCTCGAAGTCTACATATCTTGGAACAATCCTTTGATCCTGCCTCCCTATCTAGACCGCCTTAAGCTATTCAACTTGAATTAGTTGGAAGAACGAAGAGAATTATCAAACATTCTCTCCATTCATCGCCCACTTTCTGGTTCTGTCGACTGCACTTCGCTCTACGACTATCTCCTTGTACATGAAATCCTCTTTGCTTCTATCTACCCACCCCCCGAACCTCTATAATGGCTGAAACGAACCTATCTCGATTTAAGTCTCATAGGACAAGAATAATAGGTTCTGAGATTGAAGAAATTAATTCATGAAATATAAAAATTGGTATCGACGTAGAATTGCACCCTCCCTCTACCTATACAAAAATTTAATATTTTTGGCGAATTCCATGCGTGCAAGAGTTTTTTCGAGGGTGTTATAATAATAATTCTATACTTGCCCTTACTCTTGAAAACAAAAAAACACCTTTTCACAACACATATTTACTAAGGGACTCTTGATTTTTGGTTCTATTGACTAATGAAACATTTATTTCAAGTTTCATTGTCATAGAGTTTTCGGTAATATTTTACCTGTTGTAAAAACCATCATTACATAGAACGAACTATAACTTCTTTTCAGTATTCGTATGATTTTGAGTTTTTAAAACATATATCATATGATTAGGTTGTACCAAAACAAATATTTCAGTTTGATGGATTTACAACTTTTTCCCCTCTCCACCTCTTTAAATGCATCTACACAAAAAACCGAAGAGTGCAATTCTACGTCGGTCGATACCAATTTTAGAATTTGATGAATTAATTTTTTCAAGTTTCCCCATACGATTTGTTCTATTTTTCTCAGTCTATCAGTACTCCTTCCTTATTACCCGCCTTCTGAGTCGCCCCTTCACCAATCTAAGTTCTTAGTTTTTTAAAGTTATATTAAGAATTAGCTTGTATAAGACGCATAAACAGGGGTTTGGACCCCACCTGCATTTTTCAACCAATTGTTTTGTGTCTCCTTAACAAAATTTTCATTTGACTCACGAGGTTTTGACAAAAAGTTGACGATATTATCATCCTTCCTTTCCCTTAGCCCACAATCACTGAAACTAGACGATACTTTTCCGAAGGTGGTTGATGCTCTGAATACAAATCTAACCTTAAAATCTCCATTATGTCAGACTTTCTAGATATTCAAACTTTAAAGTATAAAATAACAATTTCTTCGGTACATATTTAACATTACTGAAATTAAAAATTGGAATAAATAATTTTTATCTAAATAAAAGACTAATTGTAGTATAAGATCCAGCCATAGGACGACCTTCCCTCGTAAAGGTACTAGATAAGAGGTAAACAGTTCTGTATATAGTGTCTTAAAAAATAACTTGCACAATGGCTGCCCAGCAAAAAAGGCATAGGGTTGCCACGTTTTGAAGTTAAATTTTTGTGTTTTTGTTTTAATTTTTTGACCCAGTTTAGATAGTTTATAAAAAATATGTAAATATTTAATTGCTAAAATTTCAAATTTAAAAAATCACGTATTTCATAATTTTAAATAACAGTTTCTTTCATATGATACGTTTTTTTTTAAATATCTTTAAGAGTTACCATCTTAGCTTGGTCAGATAATTGAAAAAAAAAAAACAAAAAATTTACTTCAAAGAGTGGGAACCCTATGTCTTGACCACTTTTCGCTCTGCAACCTATGCGCAAATTATTTGTTAAGACAACCTACAGAACTGTATACCTCTTATGAGGTACCTTCATAAGGGAAGGTTGTTCTATGGCGGGATCCTAGACTAAAAGTATGAAGTCCTTTGTTTGTAGATTTTTGTTATTATTTTTTTTTTTAAGAAACATAACATACCAAAAAAATCATTTTTTGACATTTACAGTGCATTACCATATTAGGCCCAAGGGCAAAAAACTACTTCTTTTGTTTACTTTGTTTATTTTTAATGCTTTTTGTCAAAATAGCTTAAATTTTTGGTCTCCTTTATTTATGCATATTATTGAAATTAATTGTTTGTGAAATTAAAAAAAGGTAGTTTTTGAAGATTTCATATTAAAGATCATAGAATAATAGGCTATTGAAAAAAATACTCCGTCTCACTTGATTACGAACAGGTAGTTTTTGGTTTTAATTTTTACAATATTTTTCCCTTCGCTAATTTGCGAAAAACCAATTGCACAATGAATGAAGGATATATCGCCGCGCCGGTTCAATCAAAACTCCCTTCCTCCATTTTTTTTTCAGAACTGAGATACCTCTCGTTAGTACGATATATTTAGGGTTTGTTTCACAATGTTTGAATAAAGTTCTGATTAGATATCCAACACATAAATATTAGCACAGGGTAATAAGTCCACAGAAGAAAAATTCACAATTATTGTCTTATGACCCACCTGATTAAGTTATTAATTCATTAACAATTTTTTATTTGTGAACATATGACCCTGCCTCAGAATTTATGTGTCGAATAACTAATCAGAACTTTACTCAGATAATGTGAAACAGGCCCTTAGTAAAACATAGAACTTTTAGTTCTGTAAAAGATCTCTAAATCTCTATTTCTAAAGGAAAAAATTACGCAAATTCAAACATTTTCAAATTTTGGTCAGTAAAAATCGATAGAGTACAGATATCTCAAAATAAATCAAAATGGACTTAGGAAGTTTTCATTGAACGACGACGATGTTGTGTACATTAAAAAAAAAAATATTTATTTATTTAAAAAAAAATGGGATTAAGTTTATAAATGCAACTTTTATGACGCTTTTCTCAAAAAGGTCATAAAATGTACCGGTTTTTTGATTCACTTGATTACGTATAAATAAAATAAATAAATTGGGTGGCGCAACAGCTCGTGGAGAACCAGGGCCTAGTGACTTACAACTCTCAACCATTCCTGTGTGCGTGTTGTTGGCAGGAACAGGAATGGAGAGGACCTACAGTTTTTTGCCGAGTCCGAACGGCTAAATGAGAAGCACTTTTTGATGACAAGTATACTCTTGGAGGATTTGTCAGTTCCTCTTGATTACGTATACATAGTAGCTAAATCGACCTGTTTTAAATCAAATAAAATGGTACTTCGAGTATTAGGGAGCTTAGTTCAAGAAATAACTTCATACAATCAACAACTATGAGTAGAGGAAAAACATTAACGAGGTAATAGGCCATATCCAAGCTTACGGGAAACAAGAAAAATCTATGAGTTTCGATGTCAGCAAGATTGTAAGAGGCGCCACTCTTATACACAGCTATCCTAAGGGAAAAAACTGCAAAGGAAGAGCCAGTAAAGCAGCAACATGTCAGGAAAGGGGTGATACTGAGAGATGCTTCAATTTCAAGACTCTACGTTAATAAAATTGAGGCAGAAACTGTAGATCTTGGTAGAAGATCATGGCGTGATACAGAAGGCCAAATGAAAAAAATGAAGAGGAAACCATAATTGAAAGCGCCACGTAAAAGCCAGCGACTTGGTTTTGCAAACAAGTCACCTCGGGTGGAATCGAGAATGGAATACCGTCTTCTCTCATAAAACAAAATTATTTGGACGGTCCTGGTTGGATACAGCTGTTATATCCATGATTTGAGAAAAGAAGAAATACATTTTCAAAGGCGGCATAGCAAAGGAGGTAGTGTAATGGTAACGGGATCATGGAACTGTAAAGCTCTATTTCCAAAGCTCCAAAATGACGGCAATCACTTATACAAATCGATACTGGAAAGAGCCTTTCCGCAGTTTTCTGAGATACTTGGCAGCCAGCGATGGACTCTCTAGCAAGACAATGCATCGATACGTACCGCTCGGACAACAAAAGCCTGGATTCAGAAACAAAATGTAAACCTACTTGCATGGCCGTCTGATTCACCCGACCTGAACATCATGGAAAATGTGTTGGGTTGGCTTTCAAAAAAAGTCTGGTCCGAGATTACGCTAGATTATTTGACAGAACTCTATGAATCTCCACACCCTCAGGCACCTTGAAGAGATGCAGCGATTAGGTAGTACCTATTACTCAAATCTATTGCCAGTCTTCGAATAAAACCAACATTCAATTATACAAACAAGTTTTGTATTGTTTTGTAACCTTTTAAGCTTCTAACAGGTGGATGAAACTACTGTTCGTAATCAATTGAGACGGAATGCACGACCGGATAATGAGGGGTATAAAAGAACAATTACGTTCAAGGTGTGACAGCACCTTAAGTTTGATACAAAAAGACATACAATAGGGGAAACCATTTTTTTTAAATATATTTTGAATGTTGCCATTTTGCAGCAAAAGCAATAAGCATCTTTATTCTTCGGGACATACTGTTAAGACATGATTGAATAGTATTTTTGAGCCTGTTATTAGCCGCGTTTTATTATCGCTCATAACACATATGGTTCACCTCTTGAAAATAAAACGATGCGGGTTAGTGCAAAAACAGTGCTCTATATCGGTCTCTTTTTTTCTTATGTTTATTTGTTTTTCATGTAAACACCTGACTCTTTTCCTCTCTATTCCTAACACTGCTGACAAATCGCTGACTTCATTCACAATGGTAAATAGGAATCTGCCGGTCAGAGTGAAAAACTCTATCTGGGTTATTGAAATTTACCTCGATAGAAACCTGGATCCCATGTTGTTTTTGTAATACATGTTAAAAGATAACCTCGACCCAGACCCAGAGATAATAAAACGCAGCTTTTATCCTATCACTCAGTATAAGGCTTTTCCACCAACTAAACTTTAGTTGTAATAGCGTTTCCTTCAAGTTTTCGCTTAATAAGCTCCCAAGCATTCTCTATGATACTCATATCTGGGGAACTCCCAGGCCAGTCCAATACTTCTTTTTTGATGTGAAAGGCTATGAAACTCTTAGCTTTATGGAAAAGCACTATCGTGCTCGAGTTTCCAACCTCAAAAACCACTTCGTGGCATCAATACGTTTTCAAGCACTTTTTTGGTATTTGTCCTGCCTTTTAGTGTTTTCCACAATATGAAGAGGACTTAATACTTACCTTGAGATAAGAGTGCAAACTTTTATGGATGGAACGTGCCTGATTGTTAGAAAAATGTACTCTGGTTTGTTCTGCTCGCCTGGCAGTTTTAATTTTTCGGCCAAAACTTGGAAAACCGATGCATCCTAAAATCATACCTGTGTAAAATGTTTTTTGCATGATTTTTTGTCTAATCAAGGTCTTTTATTGTTAACATGGTCTTATTTTTTTAATAAGACCAACAAAAAAAACATTGTGCACATATTAGCTTTTCGGATGAATCGTGTCCAAGTTTTGACTGAAAAAGAAAAATTTGTCCGTAGAAGACCCGGCGATCAGAACAAACCAGAGTGCATTTTTCAAAAGCTTAAGAATCGGTGATTCATAATGATGTAGTCTGTTATCTCAGGGAAAGGAGAAATGCCCTCCTAATATTGTGAAAAAAACCATGAGGCAGGACCAATATCAAAAAAGTACTTACTTACAAATTGGAAGTGGGTTTGAAGGCGCTATAAGCTCCCATGTTCGACAATGTTTCTTTATAAAGCTATGAATCTCATGGTCTTTCTCAATACAAAAAAAATAAAATATTGGACTGTCCTTGGGAGCTTTTTAAGCGTTAGCAGCAGAGAACATCAAATAAAGAAGCCAATCCTTCGTACGTTTCACCCCCCAAAACCCATTTGTTTACATTGTTGTATTTGATTTGTAATTTAATTTCGTGTCGAAGAAATAGATGTGAATTGCAACAACAACAAGACCTGTGCTGAATGACTAGTTGATTCTATGTGTGCGTTTTGCACTGCTTTTCACTAATACTTTGCAAATCTAATACATCAGCTGTTCGCTTCAGCTTGTAGGCAAATCAAATTGACAGCTGAGGATTGACTTCTTTATTTCATATTCTCTGGTTAGCAGTTAGCAGAAAACCCTATTATAACAACAACCAAGAGTATAAGCTGGTTAAAAAGTTTAATACTGAGTGACAGGATAATAACACGCTCAAAAATACCATTCAATCAATAGGTAACGGAGAATAAAGGTGCTAATTGCTGAAAAATGACAATAGAAATTTACAAAATATTAAAAAAAAATATGTTTGCCCTTATTCCATGTTCTTTAATATCCAAGCTTCAATTACTTTTAATTTTTTTATTTCACCAACAACTACAAACATAACCCACCTGGAAAAACAATCTGGCTTTTTAACGGGGCATTAGAAAGTTTTACATTGGCCCTAACAAGGCCATAGCAAGGGTAACTATCGATTTTTTCTAGTAGGGCCTCACCAATTAAGCAACCTTTTGCCTCGAGAGACAAAAATAAAAGTTGTCTTCACTACTTCATAGCTAACTACTGAGCTATTTCGTAATACAGTTGCGTAATGTTGAAAATGAAAAACTGTACAATGTATAGAGATTTAAGTGCACGCTTGTATTAAGCTAAATAAATAAATAAATATACATACTTAAATTTTTCTTACTATCGTATGATGGGTATAAAATATTTGTTTTTTTGTTTTTGTCATATATGGGGTATTTGTGATGAGATAACAATACTTATCCGACAAGTTCTTACTAGCGAGGGCCTCACAAGTATTTGACAAGTTTTCTTTGTCTAGATTTTCCCTATCATAGCCTTTCCAGGGCCTTATCCCACAAGTTTTGACTAGCGAGGGCCTCACGAGTATATCAGAAGTTTTCCTTGTCTAGATTTCCCCTACTAAAGCCTTTCCAGGGCCATGATTAAACTTGACAAAAACTTTCCATTTTTCCAGGTGGGAACAGTTGAACAAAAAGTTAGACAAATCCTCTAAGGGTATACTTGTCATGAATAAGTGCTTCTTATATAGCCGTTCGGACTCGGCAAAAAAATGTAGGTCTCCTCCATTCACGACAAAAACAGGCACACAGGAATGGTTGAGAGTTGTAAGCCACTAGGCCCTGGTTCTCCACGAACTGTTGCGTCACCAAATTTAATTTATTTATTTTACAAACATAATAAGCATACAAAAATGAGACCAAAAAAATAAAGCTATTTAAAAAAAAAATATAAAAACTAAACAAAGTAGATAAACAAAAAAGTTTTATTTTTCTGCTTGCGCATAATAATAAAGCAAGGTACACTGTAGGTTTGAATATCTCGAAAATCGGTCTTGATGGAGCAATTGCAGGGTCGGCTTTGAATTCAGGGCATCAACTAACTTCGAAAAACTTTCGTCTAGTTTCTGTAAGAGAAAGGAGGTTAAAATTTGTAGTGCAGTGTATTTTCCAAGCAACAGTTTCCTTAGTTTGAAAAGGCAGCAGATATAACAGACTACATTCTGGGTGTTGGCATCTTGTTAGGAGAGGGTGAGGGTATACTAAATTGTCTATTTTAACGACATGCGTTGAAGACAAGATTTAAAAAAATTCAATTTTCACTTTTAGAAACGGCACTCAATGTTATTGATAAATATGTACCTTATAAATATTCAAGTTTAAGGCCTTAAAAAACCTTTGGTATTAAATAACAAAATATAATTTCTTTGATTGATTAAATAACGAGTCTTGACCACAAGTTAACCCTAAAGAACAAAATGAATATCGATCAGGAATCACATTGTTCAGTCTTTTTTTTTCAAAAATATTGTAACCCCAATGAGGCCAAACGTCGGCATTCAAAATTATAAACAATAAAAAATAATGTTGACATTAACTCCGGTTGCCTTAAATGCTCAGAATTCAGAATTAATTAAATAGTTTCTTGTGAAATTCATGTTTCGTGTCTTAAACTATGTTTTCCACCAATCTTTCGAGCGCTGTCAAATTTCTGTTCACACACCGTTCAATCGAAGATTTCGTCCGTCTCTTGAAAACACAAATAACATCCGTTTTTGTTTGTGTAATTCATCTCTCAATGTCGTGCTGTGCGCTCATACATATATTCAAAGTCAGCCGTATGTCTTTTATCTTTTTAGACTGGGAGTCAGAGGTCGCAGTTTACAGAGAAAAAGCTTCTCATTTAGGTGAAATTTAAAAATTGACATATTTCTTATGAAAATTCGCATAAGCGTTAAGATTTTTTCAGATCTCAACGGAATCTCTAAACTGTATGGAAAAATGTGAAGATTTGGACTGAAATCTGAGATTTCGCTTAGATGGAAACATAGAGTGTACGATAAAATGACGGTTAGGGCTCGATAATTGAAAGATAGATACAAAATTCAATATATAGAGAAAAGCTTTGTACATACCACCTCGTTCTTATTTATTTATTCTTTAAATTGAAGCAGAAAAGTATTATATAGCCGCAAACCAGTTGGAAATATTAATACAACTATTGCCAGACGCACATAATTACATTTATAACTTTACATTGATGAAATTAATTACAATTGAAATGTTTTAGTTTGCTTAGGTATTTAAAGAAAACGCTTATTTTACTCATCACCCTTATGATGATTGTCAATTATCAATTTGATAATTGATAAACATTGAAGTAGGCTATTTCAAAAGTCAATTAGTGTAAAAAAAAATGGCCCACTATTCATTGAAAATTAATAATGTTCTTGCAACTCCGGTATACATCAATTTCAATGATCAAAACATTTATCAATCGAGTTGTTAAATATCAAAATTCAAAAATCAACTCATAACTGTCAATCGTAATAAGGGTGTATGAGTCCTTCATAAGCCATTAGGCGCTCAAATATATTTGTGATGTTTTCTGATTATTGTTTAAATTAAAAAAAAATATTCCTTACAGTTATTAAGTTACATTTAACCGTTTGCAAAAAGACATTCTTTTCTCCCTACTCTTTTTATTAAATTGATAAATCAAACATTTTAGAAAATTAAAGCATTTAAATAATTTATCTTCAGAAAATCAATTTTGTTTCTGAACCTAATCGCATGATTTCTAAATGATTGACAATCGCAGAGTTCTATGCAAACCGTACAAACTTCATTGATAAATATTTTTACAGATTTGCCCTATTAACTGGAATTTGTCTTTCTTGTTAGATTTTGGGAAAAGGCATGTTATTAAGCGTGTTTGTTTGTTCTACTGATGGAGCAAGCGATAATCATGAGCATTATGGTATGCAAAATTGAAACCTTTCCTTTTGCTAATTTTGTTATACTCAGCAATTCATTTTGTTTGTAGAGAGAGATATTAAACGAATATGGATAATCTGGTTGCATGTATAATTTCTGATGAATTTTGCCTACCATAACTTAGTTCATGGGTCTTAAAGCTAAAACCGCACTCAGAAACTGTAGAACTCACAAAGATACATAGATTCAAAAGTAACAAAATACAAAATAAGAAAATACAATTTGTCCTGAAGTCAAAGGTTAAACTTTCAGAATTGTTTCTCTTACAGTTCCCGTTCGCAAAAAAAAACTGTTTGCAAATATTGTCGCATGTCAGAAATAACTGAGGGGAAATGCAAAATTAATTGTTGTATGATTGGTTTACAATTTCATACAAAAAAAAACCATTGTTGTCATGGAATTTTACGCAAAACCATGGACCGGTAATTGTTTTGCATACGAAAAAAAGTATTTTTTTTTGATGATCGGTTTACTCTTCAAAAAAAAAATATATTTACCTCAAAGCCTGATTTGCCCGCAAATGGTATTTTATATCCAAAAATGATTATTTTCTATTTTTAGGCCTTTAGTTTATTATGCTATGCTTTAAGCATAGTTTACAGTTCCCATGCGAAAAAAAAATCAAAATTTTCAAAACGATTTTCCACCTTTCTGTGTTCCAATTTGAATAACATTCAAGGCGCAAAACGTTTGCCTTGGCCTAAGCCACACATTGATTAATTTACCCTTAATTAATAAACTTTAGGCCTAAAAATGGAAAATAATTATTTTTGGATGCAAAAACCATTTGCATGCAAATAATGTCTTCAAGTGATTATATATATTTTTTAAGTGTAAACCAACCATCCAAAAATATATTTTATTCACCACACTTTTTTTCGTATGCAAAACAATTGCCGGTCTATAGTTTTGCATGAAATTCCAATGTTTTTTTTTTTTTTGCATGAAACTGTAAACTAATCATGCAAACAATTAATTTTGCATTTCACCTCAATTATTTTTGACATGCGACAATATTAGCATAGGTTTTTTTTTGCATACTGGAACTTTAAACTATGCTTTAAGAACCAATTTTATTTCAATAACTCTCCACACACAAAATTAATCGCTGAGTAAAACAAAGAGATTTCAATTTCGCATACCGATTCACAATGATTCTCACTTGCTTCATCAGTAGAACATAAATACAAAACATCTTGTACACTCTAGGTCTAGATAAATGAAACTCTAACCACTAAAAACACAAAAAAAGAAATAACGAAATTGGTCAGATCTTTATAAATATTCATCAATGAATAAACGAATGTTGTGTACATAGGCTTATATGATGTGCATAGTACTGTAAGATTATGAATCAATCAGAAGCCATGTGACTAGATCTGGAACCAAAAAATGAAAAATAAAAAATGCCATAAATTTTTAAAACGATTTATTTACTAATTTTATCAAAAGAGTATAGTTACAGTGTTATATGTCTTTTTTACAAACGGATAAATATATTTAACAAAAATAACTGACAATTATTCATTCTTATAAAATTTACAAATATCAGAAAATGATCAATAATTATTTATTTAATCCCTTAGTTGCGCATCTGAAGGACTTAAAATTATTAAAGTAAGCGTTATCCTTTAAATTAGAGAACTAAAAACATTTCATTGTTACTCATTTACTCAATTAAAAGTTACAAATGATTGTGTGTGCCTGGAAAGAGTTGTATTACTTTTATGCTCTCTTGCTTGTTTGCGGATATATATAATAATAATCTTCCATTGCAGTGGAAAGAATAAATAAATAGGAAAGTAACCAACATTTCATCGTGATACTATGATCCCATCGAAACGATATCCCGGATTTCAGTCCGAATCTTCACATTTCTCCATACAGTTTTGAGAATCTGTTGAAATCTGAAAGAAATCTTAATACTCATGGGAACTTTGCATAAGGAATTTTTGAATTTCATCAAAATGGAAAGCTTTTTCTATGCACTGCGAGCCCTGACTCAACTCGTCGAAAGCAAAAGGCGAGCGTATGATTTTTGTTTGATATTTGAATAACATAAATACACGTAAGAGCACTAGGGACACTGAAAGCTGAACTACACAAACAAAAAAGGTTGTTATTAGTGTTTTCATGAGACGGCCGGAATCTTAGATTTAACGGTGTGTGAACTGCAATTTGACATGTCTGGAAAGTTTGGTGGGAAACATAGTTTAAGCAGAAAATGTGAATTTTACAAGAAACTAATTATTCAATTTTGAATCCTGACCGTTAAAAGCAATCGGAGGTAATTTCAGCATTATGTTACTGCTTATAATTTTGAATGCCGATATTTGGCCTGATTGGTTTCAATGTTTTCGGAAAAATTAACTGAGCAATGTGATCCTTGCTCGATAATCATTTTGTTCTTTTAGGTTAAACTGGTGGTAAAGACTCGTTATTTAATCAATCAAAGTAATTTTGTTTGTTTTTAAAAATATTGAAGGTATTTAATGAACTTAAACTTGAATATCTTATAAAGTACATACTTATCAATAATATTGAGTGCTTTTCTAAGAGTGGAAACAGCTTTTTTTTTAATCTGGTCGTTAAAATAGCCAATTTTGTACACCCCCACCCCTTCCTAAAAAGATGCCAATTCCAGGAATGTAGCCTGTTATATTTGCTGCATCTGTATAGGGGGACCCCTAGCCGAAATCGCCAAGATAAAAAAAAATCGTCTATCCCCCCCCCTTAGTGATCTGCTCAAACTTTGCGAAAAACTTCTTGATAGTTCCAAGCTCCCCACCTGCCCACATTAAAACTTTTAAAAATTCATATTTTTACGCTGAAATGGTTAAGCTTTTAAAAATCTTTCTATTACAGATATCAAAACGTTCAGGATGGGATTATAAAGCTTTAAAAAAATTGTTTTTGTAAGAAAAAAATTTAATTCAAAAAATAAATGCCAAACAATATCAACCAAGGTGTTGAAAAAATGTGTGTTTTTCTTATTTTTTTTTGTTGTTGATTTTAAAGCTGACTCCAGGATATCGGCTGTTGAATGTTGCTAGTTATTTCTTAGATACACTGACTGCAAAAAGTCTCCATACAACAGCTTATTTTGTATATACATACATATCTGGAAAACAAACAACGTGATTTAATTTAAAAGCTTAAGTAAGAATACAGAAATAATATCCATTTCCCCCTTCAACTTTTAACTGAACCGCAAGCATTTTTTTGCACTAAGAAAACCGTTATTATAGTAGTAAAATTAATAATCCGATGTGGCTTTAAGAGAACGATAAAAAAGTCTCCACTCAGATGTCATTTAATTTGAATAGAATGCCATTATGAAGTTTGTGAAAAGGAATTGCATCGGTTTTAGTAAATGCTCCCAATTTTATTCATAATATGTAAATTTAGAAAAGCCAAATAAATTTCATGGCTAGCAAGAAATAAAAACCGATTGCTTAAAAAACGAAGAAAAGCATCAGTCTGTTTTGTTTTGCAAAAATCGCGACGCGACAGGTCCACTTTGCTCGGATCTTTTGACATCCTTCTTGGTCTTCGTTTCTTCAGATGAAGATCGCCCTTTTTGGACGGATGTTTGGTTCAAAGTGTATTGTTTTGTTATGAATTTGTTTTTTAGTTGTTTCAAGACCTACTGAATAGAAAAATAGGATCTCTCCACTTTTTTCGTAAAATCAGCATGAGACTTTTCTTCGTTTTTTGTAACCAATAGTTCTCTTTTTTTGATAGCCAATGGAACTTGCTTGGCTTTTCCTACATTCTTTACTTAATTGAGTGTGAATACAATGTAGAGCGCTACAATTAGCTAAAACCAATACAATTCCCCTTCACTACCTTGATACTGGCATTATATCCCAAGCAAGGACATCTGTATGGAGACTTTTTTGTCGTTCTATTAAAGGCAGATCGGATGATTATATTATCATAACAGTAGTTTTAGTGCAGAAAGATGCTTGTAATTCAGTAACAAGTTGAGGAGAGAAATGGATTCGATGTCTGTGTTGTAACTTTAGCTTTTAAATGTTTGTTTTATAAATATATACAAAATAAACTGCTGGTGGAAGACTTTTTGGAGTGTTTAAAGTGCTTATATTATAGAAGAAATCAATCCTTCGATTGACTCGTTCAGTCTACTCTTTACGCAACAAAAACCTGCTTGAAATTTTGAGATTTTGAAAAGTCGCACTCCTAAGACCATAATATCAATAGGGCATATTCATAGATGTTGTTTAAGCTGTTGCTAAGCAAAACTGGAGTTCATTTTATTGATATTCCATAAACAAAACTCCTAACAACAGCTTAAACAACATCTATGAATATGCCCCAATGTATTATGGAACTAGATAAAAGCATAAAATACTGAATTTTGTATCCTTACCTTGAACTTCAAAGTCCGAAAAGTTTGTTTTGTATTTGTATCTCTTGTGTGCACAAGGTATGGCAAAAATAAGTATTATTTTTCAAAATTCCAAACAGAGATTTGTTTTTGTATAAAGAGTGGATTGAACCAGTTATTTTCTGGTTTGGCGTTTTCTATGATATGTGCACTAGGGTGGTCGTTCAAGAAAAGGTCATCTTGGAAGGGCCTAAATGTGCTCTAAATGAGGAAAAAAATCTCTAATTTAAATCAGATTTTAATTTTCATCACCCGTATGCAACGAAAAAAAAAATAGAAAATCAAATTAACCGCTACAACGGCTATAGGAGATGAAAATTAAAATCTGAAGATATTATTGATTTTTTTTTTTAATTTAAAGCTGATTTAGGCCTATCCAAATCTTAAAACTCAAACAATACCCACATAACGACTACCCTAATGTGCACTGCTTGATATATTCGAAATATTCGTCACATTCAACAGTCGAGATACTGCAGTCAGTTGAAAAAACACAAAAAAAATCAGAAAAATACAAGTCTTTTCAGCACTATTTTTTATATTGTTTAATACTGATTAAGTGAATTTAATTTTTTTTTTTGCAAAAATAATTATCTTTAAGCTCTAAACTGTCATCCTGAACGTTTCGATATCTTAAATAAAAACATTTTTAGAGCTAAAAACATTTAAGCTTAAAAATAACGATTTTTAAATGTTTTAATGTTAGTCTAAGAGCCTACGACATAAAAAGTCAAGTCATTTGCGTAAAGTTGTAAGTCATATCAATAATAGCCTTTGAGGTGTTGAACCATTAGCCGTTTGTCTGCCTACCTTACACGTGTCGAACAGGTGTGAAATTTGACGTACATTTTTTACATCGATTTATTTCATGCCTATTGATGGGAGGGAAAAAGTTTGCATACAAAAAATATTTAGCTTGCAATTTTGAATAATTGTTGTCATAGGGTCATCTCTTGTAGTCAATCCCTCAGAAGATAGAGACCCATGAAGTTTCCAAACATCACTTGTTTTTCTGAGTGTTTTTTTTTTTTTGAAATTTTGCCGTTTTCTATCTTCTAAGGGACAAACAACAGAGTTTGACCTACGACAACAATTGTTCAGAATTGCAAGCTAAATATTTCTTGTATGCAAACTTTTTCCTTCCGACCAATAGGCATTGAAATAAATCGATGTAAAAAAATGTACGTCAAATTTTATACCTGTTCACTACGCTACGTGTTCGATACGCAGACAAGCCGTTATTGGTTCAACACCTCAAAGGCTATTATTGTTATGATGTTATGACTTAGAACTTTAAGAAAATGGCTTGACTTTTTATGTCGTTCGCTCTCAGTCTATGTAGGCAAGTGGGGAGCTTGGAACCCAAAAGAAGCTTCTCACAAAATTTGAGCAGATCAAAAAAAAAATCTCTATTCTAATTTTAGCTACCTAAGAGTCTAATATTCTAAATACAAAATTATTTTAATCCACACAAATTAATACAGAATTTTTAATTTCAGGCAAAACAACAACTATGGAAATTTAAAACAAATCTGAATTCAAAACAACAAAAAACACCAAACACTTTTGTAAGCATAAGCTCATCAATTATTATAAGTTCTAATAATAAAATTTTTCGTTTTTGTTTTAAATTACTAATTCGTTTTTCTACTTATTGGATACTTTATATGACAAATTAGAATATAAAGTAAGTATCAAGTATAATATTAAGTGTTAAATAAATTGAAGACTCACCTGGTATTGAAACACACGTAAGTGGACATGTCCCCGTATGCAGGTAATCCAATAGCACTCGAAATGTTTCCGGATCAAACTCAATTATGCTAAATTCTGTCTGGGCTAGCTTTGCTCGGTCCACTTTTTGTGCGTCTGCACAAACTGATAGCCTGGGAACGGCAAGTTGATTGTTGCCAGGTTTATCCTTTCCATCTTTATCTTTACTTTCTCGATCTATTTTTTAAAAATTAATTGTTTAGACAAAATTCATAATAAAATAAACTACCTGTGGTGTTTGGTAGAATAATTATAACTCCAAAAATTAATTTGCGTATACGCCCAGTAGAGCAGCTTAAAAAGGTTATACCGATTTTCTTGAAATTTGGAATATAAATTCCTTAAGAATTGTTAATATTCCAAATTTTAAGAAAATCGGTTAATACGATAAGGCTCTAGCTGGATGTAAAGTGAATGTGAAGACCCAAATATTTTTTTCATTTTTCTAGCAAACACCACGTATGTATGGAGAATTTTGATGTAATGAATTTTAAAATAGAATATGTTTGTATATGTACTTACTGGAACAATCTTGTGAAGATATCCACTTTTTTTTATCCTCAGGATTTAGTTGGGTATTTTTATTTCTTATTGATCGACCCCAACCAGCAGTAATTGTTCCAAGACGAGAAAATGCTCGTTTCACCATAGGCGATGAGGGTACACTCTTAGGCCGAGCTGACTCAATATCCGGAACAGTAAGGTAATTATTGCTTTTGGGTTTCTGATTTTGTGGTGAAACTAGTGATGGAGCCGGCCGAGCAAATATTTCAGCAACAGGAATTTGTGGAGATCCAAAACCAGTTTGAATTCCATACAGCATTTCCTAGAAAGACAAATTTATTTTCATTAATATAATTGGATAAAGTTGTATAAAAAAAGATCTTTATTAATACAAAAATTTAATTACCTATTGTTTTTTTTTTTTAGTGGAAAAACCGTTGAACGGTCGCTGTTTAGCATATATGGACATATGTATATTGAGAAAATGTGCCAAACTTACCTGAAAAACTCGACTCCTAACTCCAAGTATCGCCCGGACTCCAATAAAGCGAGCTTTCTGTTTTGATTGGCCAACCAAAAAGACGACATCGAATAAATGGGCATTTTGCAGACATAATGGCTCTTCATTGAGAAAAACTCGTGTAAAGTCCTTAGCCAATTGATCGTAGTCTTCAAATTGATCCCGCACTGAGTCAAGTAATGGAGATGAAGGTCGCATATGTCCTTTTTTTTTGGAAATATAAAAAGATACAAATTATTTTCAATTGTTTCATTAAGCTTGAAAGTCTAGAATAAGATAAGTAATAAATTATTTAAATTAAAAAATAGTTTATGTTGGCTTGAGAAAAAACGAATCAATTATTTTATAAGTTCTAAAATCTAAATCACATCCACTCATCTCGTTTATTCCTTTCAATTAATCATCTTTAGTAAAATCTAGAAGGGCACCCTTGTAAGCGAAGACATTGAAGGCAAGGACTTTGACTGTTCAAGTTCAACGGACAGGTGAAATGTTATATTCAAAAACGCCTTCAATAAAATTCTTAAATTTCTATTGCCTAATGTTGGTCGCTATATGATTTCTGTATACTCATACTATTTTCGTTTTCGATTGGATTTTGAAATTGTTCCATTCCTATCGAATATGAAAAACTTTCTTTCAAATTTTCCATATTCGATATGAATGGAACAATTCCAAAATACCATCAAAACTACATATTATATAAGACTGGACTATAAGGCATCAAGGATATAGTTTTGGACACTTGATGTTGGCCAACGAACAAATTGTGTTGAAATGTTAAATAAAAAAAAGGAAAATGTGTTTTAAAATTAAAATTGAAAATTGTAAAAGTTGTAAAAAAAAAGAAATACAAAAAAGAAATTTAGTGGATAAAAAAAAAACAAAAAAAAAGATAATTTTAAATATTAATTACTTAAAATAGGAGAAAAGAAAGCAATACAATTTTAAGTGACCTACATAAGACGAATCTAAAATGTTGGTATGTAGGTTTAATAATAAAAAATAAAATAAGGTATTTATAGAATTAAAAAACAATACACAAAATCTGTTACATATCATTAAGGCAATTCTATATTATGTATGTATAATGTATGTAAATAATAATTTGAGTGTCTGTTTTAACATTGTCATGTGGTTATTGGCTTTCTAAGAAAAACAAATACATAATTTTAAAAATATTTTTTGTTTGTCTGGGCTAATTTTGACGGTATTTTACAGTGATCTACATACATATCGTCGGCTTTCTGTCAAAACCTCGTATGTCTTTATATGACATTTTTGTATGTGTCGATCAAAAAATATCACTGAATTCAAATATCAATGCCCCGTATCAGTTTCATGGTTCCTTTTAAATCTATCAATCAGTTTTCAAACCTTTAAGTATCTCAAAATTATATTTTATTAATTTTTAAAGCGGGCTTTTGTGTCTCCTAATCGAATTTTTAAGTTGGACTTACGAGGTTTTGACAGAAAGCCGACGATATGTTACTTATAATAATTTAAGGGTCCAGGGGAAAAACGGATCAAGTCAACTTAAAAAAAAAAACGAAACTAATGATGATATCATGTAGATATAGTATACAAAATTGAACAAACCGATAGTTAAAAAAGAAAAACTTGTGCTTAGATCTAGCGACATGTCAACTATACAATTAAAAAAGAAATATCCGATGTTCTAAATACTACGCCCGGTCACAGTCCTTTCAAAACAAATTGAATTTCAAAAATGGTCCAGTGTCACGCATGTAAAAATTATTTTTTTTTCAAACTTATTTTTTATAATTTTACTTGTCCCTATATCCTTTCTCCGTGTAAAAACCTTAAATATGGAAGTTGCCAGGTATCACGAAAACCTTAACTAACAAATAATTTTTACATACATATCAGCGTGTATTCAGCATGACTTAATGACCAGAAATCAGTTTTAAATTATTTCGGATACTTTTTCACTGTAGACCAGTGTTATTTATAACATACATAGCACACACCTAGTAATTGAAAATACAAATAAACAATATGATCGTATATGTACTTACCGATGGGTCGCCATGAACCTCTTCGGTAGGGTTTAGGGATTTGACCAGTTTCAGCGTGATTTGAAAGGTTCATAACTAAATCCTCCAGCATCTGCGAACGTGTCCTTTCTTGCATGCGAGCGAATTTAGGAGCTGAGTACGAGGCACGCTCACCGTTGACGATTTTTGTCAATAACCACTCACTACGGAAATTTATTTAAAAAAATACCTTTTAAAAAAACAAAACATTAAAAAAAACAAATTCTTATATCTCACCGAAACATGGGTCCTTTCTCAAAAACAGATTGTTCCCACAAATAAGGCTTATAGGCACCAACTTCATCCCTTGTCACAACAGAAACTTCATACCTGGTGGGTTTATGCTTAATCCTTGCAGATACTCGAACCTATACGCCAGTATATTATTTTTTTATCATATTTTAAATTTATTTTAAAACTTCTAGTTACCAAAATAAATGTATGTAGAAAATGACTTTTTATACAAGCAGGACTAAAACGTGTATTGTCAGCTTCCAAGAATACAACACAAACAATATCGTTACCGATATGACGTTTGCGTTGTAGTTTTTGTGGATCATGCTTTTCATAGGGCAGTAATGTTGACACATGAAACATTATTTCAATATTACGCCAGTTTGTGTAAACTGAATAAAGTCCTGAAAAAAAAAGAAAAAAAAATATCTTTTCAAGGAAATACCTACTTTATCTAAGACTACTCACTACTACTACTGAAACAATGTTTTGGTGAGAATGCATGGGTAGTTCAGCAAAACAATTTTTACGCAAAACAATAACAACCAAGAGTAGTTTGTAATTGTTTGCCTGCAAAATTTGTTAAGCTAGCAGCCTATACACTTTTATTCTTTAAAATCTTAATATAAATTCTTTTGCTAATTTACAAAAACAAAATAAAACTCACCTGTCAAATCATGGACAGTATCAAGGCCACCTTTGTACTTATCGAAACCGCGAAGTCTACACCTATCACCTAATAGCTGTAGAAATTCTTCAAATAACGATGAATTTTCATTATTGTCTAATATCTGCTCCTCAGTATATTGATCTTCTTTAACAAAGATTACACCAACTTTTAGTTCAGATTTTATAAAAACCTTTAAAAGAATTGAAATAAAATATATTTGTAAAGTAAAATTATAAGAATAACGTTTTCGAAATAAGAAAAAGGAAATTTGCTCTGTATGCACACATTCCTGCAAACATTCTCCTGTCAAACGTCAAATCGAAATTATTACATTTTATTTTGTATTGTTTTTGTCTGTGGCGACGACGCACGTATGTACATAGGTATATGTTGTGCATGTTATTTTATAGTACCTGTTATGACTTGCGTTTCGCGGAGTTCGAATGTGACTATGTCGAATTACCGTTTACGACTCGCCTGAATTAAGTTCGCAAGAGTAAATTCAAATAACAGCAAGGTTATAATAGTGGTCATAGATTTTCTAAGAACATTAATATATTCCCTTATTCCTTATAGTTTTATTCATTCAACTAGAACAGCAAGTTTGTACATATGTACGTGCAATACAAATCAATCGTGAGTTTTATTCAATAAGATGAGGTAAATCAAACTTTTTGTGAAGATTTTATCTTTTCAAGGAAGCATTTTGTATAACCATACTAGACTTATATTGGAATTCAGCTCTATTGTATACATTCGGTTTATTAATGGAGTCAGGGTAATGATTTAAATATGATTCAATTTAAATTCACTTAACTGATTGTGAAAAACTCAATTTATCTTCATTCTTATGAATCATATTTGTCCCATTTAAATGTTTCAAAAATGAATCATGAATTGTTCAGTAAACTGAATATCGTCCCCTGATTGCAAGAACTAGGTAACTCAATTTTCTATTTTTAGAATATATCGGCAAAAACGTTATTATTTTGTACAGTTTTAAAGATTTGTTGTTCAATCTTTTTACACCATTGACAAATATGGGGTATTTGTGAAGTTTCAGGAACATACAAATTAAACTTTCCATCGTCCTCCAGTAGCTAGGATTCTATAAAGGTTGCTATCTCTAAAATTTATAAAATCGAGTTACCTAGTTCTTGCAATCAGGTGACGATATATAAAGCGTCCTATTTACATCCACATAAGTGAAGAATTACTTTATCATTAATGAACCATAAAAATAATTCGAATTCGAAGTAATGCAACCCAGGAAATTTGATCCAAACCGGTTTATAAATTAATTCCAATGTGAAGGTTTATTTCATTTCTGTGAATCATTACAAATCATTTCTGAAGGAAAATGTTTGCTGGGTTTATTCGAAATATTTCGATCAAATCTTTCAAATTTCAATGGAAAACGACAGTCAATTTGTGCTCAAAAAGGTTCTTTGCGAGCAAATTGTTGGTTTTCGTCTTACTTCCTAATTCGAAAAATCCAGTCAATTTGTGCTCAAAATGGCAAATTGTGGGATTTTTCGAATTAGGTACTAAGACGAAAACCTACGATTTCTCGAAGACGAATGGAGGTATTTGAAAGATTCAAAAAGAATTTTAAAGTAAAATGTTCATACTTCATAAACATTTTTTCGAAAAAAAATACCCCGAGAAAAAAAAAAATAAACCCGAAATTTGTATAAAAAATGCATTTTGTTTTAATCTTTAGATTCGAATATCTCAAAAACGTGACGTGATAGAGCAATGTCAAGGCCAGATTCGAACTTAGCGCATCAAAGACCATACCATCAGAAAAATATATCTTGGTTCATGTTATAGACAAAAATTCAAATTTTGTCACACAAAGTAATTTCTTAGAGCTTGCGAGCGGATTTTCGAAAACAGTAAAAATGCTTCAATTTTCGACTAGCGCTTGAGCCCAAATGGGTTGTCGCAGAATAGGGATTTATTGGAAATTGTGTATACTTTTAATGATACTTTGACGTAATTTTAGAGCCATTAATGAAAAAAAAGCATTTTTGCGTTTTTTTACATATTGCATCACGAAATTTTGTTGGCAAACCTCAGATTCGGATTCAGTTCCCGAAAACATAAGGAGCGAACAATTCAAAGCTACCCCACAATTTGCATTGTAAAAATACAATATGACTGGACTACCCCAGTTTAGTGCTTTATTGTGTCCTGGGGGCCAATTCTAGTTCTGTGAAAAAGTGAATCAAATGAATAGATTTCACATTCGCTGCCAAGAATTGCTTTCACTTTTTCGATTCATTTGCCACAAATAAGCGGTTCTGGTTCTGTGAATGAAAACTATATTATCCATGCTCGAACCACCTTACCATTTCTCTTGAAAACAGCATGATTCTCTTGTGTTTTTTAAGAGAACAGAGAAATGCATAAAATAGGAACACTTTTTTCTTTATGGATTTGACAGAGAAAGGGATATGTCATTGTTTGTTTCTTATTCACGCTTTCATTTTGGATATTCACTTCCAAATGACGGTGTGAAAGCAAATTATTTATATGAAAGTTTTTGATGTTTGGTTTCACATTTTCAACGAACGGGAATCGGAATTAGTGTGAAAGCGTGAAAAGTCTTTCGATTCATTTTTTCACAGAACCAGGATTGGCCCCCTGGTGGTTAACCTTTTTACCGAAATTTTTGTCACATATTTAAATTCAGTTCAATACTTACTTGATCCAATTTTAAAAGTTCTTCTGGAGTATCTGGTAACTGCCCTAAGGTTAAAGGCGGATTTAAATTTACTTCTTTACCTAATGATCTAACTACTTCTTCACGGTTGTACCTGAAATTAGAAAAGTCGTACAAATTATAATGATCTGCAAGAAAATCTTATTTTAATGTTTTGATAAGTCTGTTCGTGTACCTACTCACACAAAAAAGCCAAACTATACCTAATTCTATATAAGAAGGTTTTATAATACTAATTCTATATACAACTGAAATAAATCAGCCAAGTAGAAGAATTAGCATTAAGGATTGGACTTGTTGAATTATTGATTCAAAATAGCTTTTTATGGACTTTAGTCCTACAAACCTAATACTACCTAATTCTATCAAATTAAGCTCAAAGCTGTTTGTGTCCATAAAAAATTTAGTTTCTGGCAAAAGAGAACGCTCACGAGTGACCAATTAAGTACTGGGCACTTTATAAGCTCAGCTTTATGAGATTTTTCTTTGAGTTAAAGTCTAATTTTCTTGGGCTATTTATTAAATTCGTATTCTGAAAGAAAAAAAGGAATAAACCCTATCTAGGATCGAGAGGAAAATTTTGTTTCTCCCAAATGTTTTATTCGCACAGAAATTTTTTGCTATCGTAAATCTCCTTAACAAAATTTCTTCCAAACAAAAAATCCTGTGAAACGAAAGCCAAACCCCTGAAAAATGTATTTCCGAAACTAAAAAATTTCGAAACAAATTTTCCAGAATCATTCACGCTCCCAATTTCGAAGAAGGGAAACGAAACATTCCCAGCGAAATTTTATTCACAATTGGGTGGCGTTTACTTTTGAAATGTTTGAATATCTTTTGTGCCCCCTTTAACTGATAAAGGTGATAAATCGCTTAACGTTAAAACGTGCCACCGACCTCTTGAAAATTGTTTTTATAGAATTTTACTCAAAATTTCGGTATAAACGAAAAAATTATGGAAAATTGTTATCTTAGTATATTTTTAAACTAACCTGTAGCAAAAATTATCTAAAATGGCAATAAATATGGACTTAAGGCCATAAAAAGCTATTTTGAATCAATAATTTAACAAGTCCAATCCTTAATGCTATGTCTTCTACTTGGCTGATTTATTTCAGTAGAATATAGAATTTGTATTATAAAACCTTCTAGAAACTATGCCTGGCCCGGGCAAAAAAACTTCCAGCTTAATGATTAGGAATTCTAATCTTGTTGGATATAGTTTACAGTGGCTTTTCGTTGAAAAATTCATGTAAGTTGAACTGAACTTAACACAAATTGCGTATGACAAAGCCCTCACTACGTCACTGATAAGTTCAAGTGAGTAAGCCGAACGAATTTGTAGGACTAAAGGTCATAAAAAGCTATTTTGAATCAATAAATATGGTTGTTTTTGTGCAATAGGTTTAAAACGAATTAAAAAAAGAGATAAAATTTTAATTTTAATATTTACTTACCTATCAGCGAAAACACATGAAGCCGGTATCAGTCCATGGACAGTATAGGAACCAGCTCTTACTAATATCCGAAACTGGTCACGCCCATTTAATGTCTCTTGTTTAATAGATAATATCACTGGACCAAGATCCTCATCGCTTGTAAAATAGTTCCAATGTTCTGTTCCAAAGAAGTATTTCTCATATGTCTCCTGTTCAACGGATATTAACTCGAAGGCGCCTTGCTGATCCCATTGTTCCTCAATAGTTGTCTTTTTCCTAGGACTTAAACATTCGTATAAGGTTGTTCAAAGCTTGTACATTTTATAAAAATATTGGACCTCGTGTTTTAAGTTTGAATTATTTATAGATATACATTCATAACATACAATACTCGTATGAATTCTATATTTGTATGTTTGGGATTATGATTTGGAAAGAATTTATTAAGACTTAAGAGAAAGGTTTGGGGACTGATTATCGTTCAAACCAGAACCCAAACGATCGGTCGACTTGTCATTTCAACAACCGCCCCTTTTCTTTCTCTATGATAGAGACAGCAGTGGGAAAACAATTTTTTACAAAAAAAAACATAAAATAATATTTTCAAATTAAAAGCGAGTTTTAGATATCCAATTTGTGAATTGTGAATACAAAATTTTTGAGAGTAGAAATGGAAAAGCTCACATACCTTGGCGTTGCTTCTGAATCTTCATCGTCTTCATAAAGGTCACTGCATTCGCGCTCCAAATAAGCATCTGATGAACTTCCTACCCGAATGTCTTCATGCTCTGAATCACTTTCGTCCCACAAGGAGTTCTGGTTGGGCAATGATATTTTTTGCCTGGAACACTCAATCCAATAACCAGGAGTGGGCATAAGATTGTGAGGGTATTCTTCGCAAAATTCATCTGTAAGTATTAAAAACTCAGTAAAAATTTGAATTATTTGAATTATACGTCAATTTTGACCCAAATTAAAGTGTTGGAATTATAAAAATCAACGAATTAGAATGATGAATATTGCAGGATCGTCACTCACTGTAAGATATAACACCAAGCTGTTTTAAAAATACGCCTGTTGTGATTCTTACAGTTAGTGGCAATGGCAAGCAAAAGGATACAACTACTTAAATTGAAATATCACTTGTGAAGAAAGAATTGTTAAGTCATTATTACATTAAACAATACGTGGGCATAGGATTTGTTTGATTAGCTTAAGTAACGTGGGGGTGTAGTATGAAGGAAATTTTTAACGAGCTTCAAGTATTTATAAAAAAGATACCCGTTTCAGTTAATGCCGTTGGCTAAAATAGATATGTGGTATGACTGATGCAAGATCAGGGCTACCTTTCCAGATTTTGAGAAAGAGCCAATAAAAAGAGCTTTTAAACAAAAAAAAGAACCACCCATTGCAAACGTCCCTCAAATTAAAAAAAATGCCAAAATATAATTTAAAAATTTGTTAAAATAACAAAAACTTGAAAATAAACTTTTATAAAAAAAAAATACATTTTAATTTTGTTGTCCAATTTTGAAATTTGAAAGATTCGATTAGCATGTTTCTACTTTAAGCAAATTTGTATATTTATTTTTCACAAAAAACAATTTAGAAAAAAAATCTCCTGGCACACGCGCTACTATGCGGAGAATAAAAATTTGTACTGGAAAATTGTATAAGTTGGGAAAGAGTTACTCGTCCAAATGATTTTTAATATGAACACCAGCGATGCCGCGAAGAAAAAAGCAGTGAGGGCCTTTTCGAAATTTTTTAGGGGCCATTTTATAAAAGCTGGGGCCAAATATTTTACATATTATTTATTATTTATTAATTTAATGCATTAAATAAATAGTTTAAACAAAAAAAAAAAATCACAGATGCTTGACATTTGTTATAATTTAACGATTTCTTTCGGCTTTGATCCATTAAATAAAAATAACTCAAAAATTTGGAAATATTTTCAGGTAAGCACTATTATAGGCGTTTTTCTTTTTTATTTCAGAGCAGAGCCTGTCCTGTCAAAACAAATTCTGTTTCTTTTTTAGCTCCAAGTGCTCAGAGCTTAAAATGTGTTCCTTTTTTTTATTCTGTACATGTTCAAAGCGCGCTCTCTGAGCTCAGAATAGAATAATGGAACAAACGGAGTTAAATGCTAAACAAAAGCATTTGACAGCTAAGGTTCAGATGTGTTTCAAAAATAATTCCGAGCACTCATAACACGCTTGGTTCAGAAGATGTTCAGAGTATGCTTGATATGCTCGGACTCTTTTCAGAGCTCTATTCTAAATTAAAAATTTACAGATTTCACTCCTTGAGTAACGATGGGGACATTGAAAATGACTTGCTAATGCTAGATAAATCCTTAATCTTTATAATTTATACAATCTTTTTTCTCTTTTAAATTTTATCTTTACCAATTTATACATACATATCAATTTAGTTCATCTTTTTTTATGAAGACCAATCCAAACATTATATTGAACTAAGAAAACTAAAAATTTGTTAAACAAACTTTATTCGCACTTCCATCTTTACTTGCGCTTAGTTACACCAAATTGTTTTTTTTTCTTCAGCTTTAAAAATAATTAAGGAAGGATAATTTTTAAGCCGTTAATCCAACAAAAATCGGAGCTCTTAATTGCTTAATACATACATTTAATTTTCCCTCCGTTTTATCTTCAACCAAATTTTGATTCTTCCCTAAGCGCAAAATGATGTTAGCATATGTATAACTACTTTTTTTCCTATTTCGTCCTGTATTCGTTTTTCGTATTCCAAAATCACGTTTTTTGTAACACTAAATAAAATTATATTTTCCAAAAAACAAATATTTAATGTTGGTAGTTGTTACCTCTCCCCAAAATTTGTCTTCTCTTATTCCCACTGTAGTTTTTTTTATTTTGTTTCATTGTCAAATATACAAAAGAGGTGTTTTCTTTTTGTTATCTTATTGACCCACATAAATTATTTTCCCGCTTGTCTTCTAATCTTATATTTTTCATTTACTTCGTGCGGTACCTTACTTTTTTCTTTTTGATTTAGCTTTGTGGTAGCACCAAACAAAAATTAAAAATTTCTACACCTATTGCTTGTTTATTTCGGTCTGTATTTGAATAGATTTTTCCTAACTCGTGTAACTGTTTAGTTGTGGTAGGCAACGCTAACTTATATTTGATTTTCCCTCAAATATATGCCTACAAACGAATTTTCAACGCTGCTGTTTGGTACGTGTCAGAAAAATTCTATTTTTCTTATGCCCTTTGTTGTTTTTTTTTTTTAATTTTGGGGTTTATTACGAGTCTTTTCGAAAAAATTCGGCAAGACAAAAGTCAACCAAAAATTCTTGATGGACTTAAAATTTCTATCAAATAGGAAAATATTTAGGTACTAATACAAATTAGCAATAACGATAAATCGAATTTTAGTCTAATCAACCAGTCTGTTTTGAAGAGACTCTTGCAATACGGTCCTTTATTGCATTTTCAAAAAGAGGCTGGTTGTGACCCACACTAGTAACTTCCAATTTGTGGTGCCCCGGAAGCTAGAGGTCCAATGTTATTTTTTTGTATTCAACAATTTTTGGTATAGTTTTTGTATTTTTTTTTTTTGCATTAAAAAAAAAACAGTTTGTTGAATTATTATACAAAACCTACCGATTGTCAATTATAATCTAGTACATACATATATAGAAGCCCGAAACCAATATGATTATTTGTTCCTAACATATTCGAGACTAAAAACAATTCAAAATTTTTTGGTAAGGTTTTTTGTAGTTTTTTTGCTTAAAAAACTGGTTATGGGATATTTTTACAAATCCTTATTTATAGAAAAAAAATACCCAAAAGCTAATATCATTGTTTGTTCTCAAGATATTTGGGACGAACAAAAATTTTCTACAATTTTGTTAAGTTTCTTGTAGTTTTTTCGATAAAAATAATTATTTGTTGAATATTTTTACAAATTTTATCAATCATTTATTATAAACTCATTTAAAGAATAAAATTAGCCTGAAGTCAATATCATTGTTTGTTCTCAAAATATTTGAGATGAAAAAATATTTTCCACAATTTTTGGTGAAGTACCTATCTTGTAGTTCTTTTTCACTTAAAAAAAAAAACTTTTTGTTGAATTTTTTTATAAATCCTATCAATTATCAATTCTAAGCTAGTGTCATGTCATTATCTGTTCTCAAGATTTTTGAGGCAAAAACCAATTTTTTAATAATTAGTGTGTAGAATTGCTTGCAGTTTTTCGCTTAAAAAAAAACTATTAATTCAATATTTTTTTAAATTTTATCAATTTGTATATATAAACTAGCGTATAAAATAAAATAACCTCGAAGCCAATATCATTGTTTGTTGTCAAGATATTCGAGCCAAACAAC
Source organism: Dasysyrphus tricinctus (assembly GCA_963921185.1). Taxonomy (NCBI): domain Eukaryota; kingdom Metazoa; phylum Arthropoda; class Insecta; order Diptera; family Syrphidae; genus Dasysyrphus; species Dasysyrphus tricinctus. The sequence goes on along the minus strand of OY992533.1, from coordinate 15,574,909 downwards.
TTTTTTCAACAATTTTCATCTACATTTTTTTATTAAAAAAAAAACTATAAGTTGATATACTTCTATATTTTAATCAATTCCTTATTACGTCAATTTGCGTAGAATAAAATTAACCTGAAGTCGATTTGTTCTCGAGATATCTGAGACTAAGGAAATTTGAACTGCTTCTTGAATTTATTGAAAGGTCCTTTCTGCTTGTAATGAAACTACTGTGTATACAATAAAATCCATCCGAAGTCGATATCTTAATTCGTCCTTGAGATACGGTGAACAAAAAAAGGGAAGGAACGTACGAAGACACACAGATATCTCTCTACAAAAATGGATTCCGATTCTAGGGAGCGAAACGTGAAGATATGTTAAAATTTTTATTTTGACAAATCGGACCATTTACAATAACTTCCAATGGGAAGTTAAAAAATTATAACTTTTTTATTATTATGTTTTAGTTTTGTGATTTTATTGACCTATATTTGTATTCCCACTTGTGGGTATTCTTATTTCATATTTTTCATTTTTTTCGTTAATCCATCTAATCATAGCTAAACAAAACACAAAAGTAAAATAATAAACAAACAAAAAACCCCCAACAAATATCCTTACGAACCTAAACCTACCTGAAAACTAAAATCCCACATGCATTCTATCCTACTTACCTTTCACGCACATCGCATTCTATACTATTAATAAAAAAATATTTACCGGCAAGCAACGCAAACGAACCTTCCCACTCCAAGGCATCTTTGCAACTGAAGACTGAACGACTGAACCACTGAACACTGAAATGAACAGTCTCTTATAATAAACTACTAGACAGATATCAGGGATGAAATCGTGTTTCAGCAATGTATCAAAATATAAAAGGAAAGTGTATCGAATTGTACTTTTTGATTTGATTTGATAATATTTTGTCCACATTTGCTGTTGTATGAACGTATGTAATATTTCTATATCCAAATAATTAAAAAACAACTTAGCTGTTTATGTTAATTAACATATAAGGTACATACATACTTACATATGCGAAACTTTTATAACAAAACTGTAGGAATTTGTTGCAATTCCCTTCGATTTTGCGAGATTTAAATTTTATAAATTTAATGTTTTCGATTTTTAATTGCGAGATTGTTGAAACCGGTATTTTGTAGATGCCATTTTCTCGAACAAACTGTATTAATCATTTTTATTTCTTCTGTTATATCGATGTCAGCCTCGGTTCACAGTATACATTTTGTGAGGTCAGATGATTTTCTTTTTAATTGTATGCAAAAGTGGAGTACTTTAGATAAGTGGAGTGTATCGAAAAAAGTACAATCTTATCGACTTTTGCAACCCTGGCAGAGATAGAAAGAAATCTTCAATGAACTATGGGACTATATTTTTGTGCTCTGTTTATTTGGGCTGTTTGTCCGCACAAAAACTTGCAAATCGACGACGATGAATTTTAGGAATATTGATTAAAGATTTAGTACCACTTTTTAATTAATTGTATTTTCGATTTGTGAAGCTTATATAGAACGTACAGCAACGTATGATATATCAAAATAATTTTCAATTATTCAAGCTGCTAATGAAACAAAAACTAATTGTCTAGGTGCACAGATTAAAGAGTTAGTAGGTGATATGTAAATGAACAGAAATATGTTATTATCTCGGCTTAGGTACGATTAAAAAAATCAAATTTTACATGTTATATGTGAATCTATATAATCTATCTCCGGTATGAATTTGAGATTTTTAAATGCAACCATTTAAAAGATAAAAAATAATAACTGCGAAAAATCGATCAACAAAAATTATATAAAATATATAAAATATAAAAAATACTAGGTATCAAAATTTCCTGAAACGAAACAATTTGTTATTTATTATCTTTCTTAAACTATACAATTTAGTACAATCAGCCTTAACTCTGATGTGTAGCATTTGTGAGCCATCTTTTTTAGAACTTTGAACTTACAACCAATAATATCTCACTTTGTAGATTTTTTGGAATTGCAAAATATATGTACAAAATTGTTATATTAAACTTAACCATCGATAAACAAAAAAAAATATTACTCTGGCACTTTTCATTTGTTTTCTTTTTTTGTTCGACCATTTCACATAAAACCATATTTTAAAAAACGTCATATTGCACCTCTACATTATTTTCCTATCATAAACATTTTCAAAAAATTTCCAACGCTTAGATTTAGTTTTAGAAGCACAATGCACTGCTGAGTGCTGACTGCACTAGCTCTTGCATCTTATAATTATAGTAATATGTATAGTTAAAACTTATATTGTTCATTTTAGAAACACCAACCAAAAATTCAACCGTACCCTCCCTATCCGCCTGCAATCATCTTCTATACATATTTGTTCATTCCAAAATGAATGGTAACACCACCAAAAATTCGATCTTATCCCCCTTATACGCCAGCGTTCATCTCATATACACACTTGTTCACTTTATTCATTTTAGTAACACCATAATTTACTCAAAACGACCCTATAAACATTTTCAATGTTAAAAGAAAAAGGCCCTAATATGCACATATGTATGTATTGTATGTCTTATTTCGTTTTACAAAATGTTGTTTGGGAATAAAATTACCATAACTACTCAAGTTGCACTGCAACGAATCTTTGAGGCTCATTAACGAGCGAATAATTTAATACGGTTACCTATTTCGATTATCCGTTTATAAATTGTTAAGAGACGAAAAAACACACTCAGCAGATGCACTACTGTGTGGATGACTTAATAAACCAAACCCACCATTTAATAGCGTGTGAATATCATGATCTTCTTTATCTATCTCTTCGAAACAGTCTTGTATCTCTATAGCCATTATATTTTTAGGGCAACGGAATGAGTCCTGAAATTATTGTATGTGTGTAATTAAAGAGAAATCATTCTCAAATCATCACTTTTTTATTGAAAAATGGCTCTGGTTAATATTAAATTTTGTACAGCTTTTTAATTATAACTAACCCTCGAATTATGTTAAAGCTTCTGAAATTAATATATGGGGGCCATTTCTAATAGGCCCGGGCTAAGGGCCAAAATATAAAATAGGGGGCCAAAAGGCCGATCGGGCACTTTGTGGCAACGCTGATGAACACATTTCCAATTTTAAACCGAAATTCCTCTATAATAGTGATTACAAAATAAATTCTGTAAGCCTTTTCTTTTGCTTTCAATTCAAAAAAGTTTAAGTTACTTTGTAACTTTTTCTGGATAGCTTATAAATGGCACAATTCATTACCTAGATCAAAATATAATATGGCTTCATCAGACCCTATATTGAGTGGATATAAAAACCTTAGCACAAACAATCTTTTATATTTGAAATCAATTCTTAACGTGATTTCATTGCAGATAGTCTGATAGTATAGTAAAACAATTTTTTATAGCAACAAAATCATCATGGAAAACATTTTCTTTTTTCAAACAAGCTTCAGCTTCGTAGCCTTTATAATAATATTTTCCAAATTTTTAATGAGCAATTCGTTTTTGTAGTTAATATTTTGAACTTGTTTACATATGTTTCAAGAAGAGACATCGATTTTTTAATGAAAGAAATTTATCTTTTAATGAAATGATTTCAAAGAATTTTTTACTCAGAATTTTCCAAGAATTTTTGTATTTAGAGGGAAATTCGAAAATTAAAAAAAAAACAAATTTAAGAAGGAAGATGTATATCGTCCCCTGATTGCAAGAACTAGGTAACTCAATTTTATATATTTTGAAGATAGCAACGTTCATAGATGCCTAACTACAAGAAGACGAGGGAATGTTTAATTTTTATGTTTCTTACACTTCAGAAATATTCTATATTTGTCTAGAATAGAAAAAAATTGGACGAAAAATCTTGAAAACTGTACTAAATAATACAGTTTTTGCCAAGATATTTTAAAAATTGAAAATTGAGTTACCTAGTTCTTGCAATCAGGGGACGATATATTATTCTGAAAAAGAGTGAAAAGAGCCACGAAAATTTCAAAAAGAGCCAATTTAGGATGATTTTAGAAAAGTACAGCCAAAGAGGCATACATGAAAAAAAGAGCCAAAGTGGCTCTTAGAGCCACGAAGGTAGCACTGTGCAAGATACGATCGATGAATGCAGCGCTGAACCCGAGTGACATTTACTTGTACATGTCCTTTAAAATGATCATGCATTGGATTCAACACTAAATCAACCATAAATTTAAATATACTCATGTAGTTTGACATTTAAGTTATTTTAAGGTACCAGCATTAGAAGGCAGACACGGAAATAGATTCAAGACGGATTCAAGATGAATCGATCGATTTGAAAGCTTTCTGTACATAATGGTATTTTTCTCTATACTAAAGATCATCGGCTCGCGACGAACAACTAAATATCCATTTCTATGCAGCAGCAACGTTATGGAGCAATTCTGAGCTCGGTTTTGATAATCAAAAACCCTCGGAAAGTATAGGCTTGAGTTAAGAGCAGAGGTATTACTAAAGTGAGCCCGAGGCCAGGGGTGGAAACGGCTAAGGTGATTTGTGATAGTTGACAGTGACAACACAATAGCTAATCTATGGTTGGCTGAACAGACGCCGAGCGGACGCTGAGCGGAGGCCGAGCGGACGCTGAGCAGAGGCCGAGCGGAGACCAAGCGGACACTGAGTCGAGGCCGAGCGGAGGCCGAGCGTACGCCAAGCGGACGCTGAGCCAAGGCCGAGCGGATGCCTAGCGGACGCTGAGCGGAGGCTGAGCAGGCGCCGAGCGGACTTTGAGCGGACGCAAAGCGGATAGTGAGCGGGCACCGAGCTGAGCGGAGGCCCAGCGGAGGCCGAGCGGACGCTGAGCGGGGGCAGAGCGGAACCTGAGCAGACGCTGAGCGGAGGCCGAGCGGACGCCAAGCGGACGCTGAGCGGAGGCTGAGCGGACGCCGAGCGGACGCCGAGCGGACGCCGAGCGGACGCTGAGCGGAAGCCGAGCGGACGCTGAGCGGAGGCTGAGCAGACGCCGAGCGGACGCTGAGCAGACGCCGAGCGGACGCTGAGCGGAGGCCGAGCGGACGCTGAGCGGAGGCCGAGCGGACACTGAGCCGAGCCCGAGCGGAAGCCGAGCGGAGGCCGAGCGTACGCCGAGCGGACGCTGAGCGGACGCTGAGCAGACGCCAAGCAGAGGCCGAGCGGATGCCTAGCGGACGCTGAGCGGAGGCTGAGCGGACGCCGAGCGGACACTGAGCGGAGGCCGAGCAGACACTGAGCGGAGGCCGAGCGGACGCTGAGCAGAGGCCGAGCGGATGCTGAGCAAAGGCCGAGCGGATGCCTAGCGGACGCTGAGCGGACGCCGAGCGGATGCCTAGAGGACGCTGAGCGGAAGCTGAACGGAAGCTGAGCGGAGGCAAAGCGGATAGTGAGCGGGCACCGAGCTGAGCGGAGGCCGTTCGGACGCTGAGCGGAGGCCGAACGGACGCCAAGGGGACGCTGAGCAGACGCTGAGCGGAGGCCGAGCGGACGCTGAGCGGAGGCCGAGCGGATGCCGAGCGGATGCCTAGCGGACACCGAACGGACGCTGAGCGGACGCCGAGCGGTGGCCGAGCAGACGCTGAGCGAAGGCCGAGCGGAGGCCGAGCAGACGCTGAGCCGAGGCGGAGCGGACACCGAGCGGAGGCCGAGCAGAGGCAGAGCGGAGGCTGAGCGGAGGCCGAGCGGAGGCTGAGCGGATGCCAAGCGGACGCTGAGCGGAGGCCGAGCGGACACTGAGCGGACACCTAGCGGACGCTGAGCGGAGGCCAAGCGGATGCCTAGCGGACGCTGAGCGGAGGCTGAGCGGACGTTGAGCGGACGCTGAGTGGAGGCCGAGCGGAGGCCGAGCGGACACTGAGCCGAGGCCGAGCGGAGGCCGAGCGAATGCCAAGCGGACGCCAAGCGGACGCTGAGCGGACGCCGAGCGGATGCCTAGCGGACGCCTAGGGGAGGCCGAGCAGACGGTGAGCGGAGGCCGAGCGGACGTCTAGCGGACGCTGAGTGGAGGCCGAGCGGATGCCTAGCGGACGCTGAGCGGAGGCTGAACAGACGCCGAGCGGACACTGAGCGGAGGCCGAGCAGATGCTGAGCGGAGGCCGAGCGGACGCTGAGCAGAGGCCGAGCGGAAGCCGAGCGGAGGCCGAGCGGAGGCCGAGCGTACGCCAAGCGGACGCTGAGCAGACACCGAACGGAGGCCGAGCGGACGCTGAGCGGACGCCTAGCAGACGCTGAACAGACGCCGAGCGGACGCTGAGCGGAGGCCAAGCGGACGCTGAGCAGAGGCCGAGAGGACGCTGAGCAGAGGCCGAGCGGAGGCCGAGCGGACACTGAGCCGAGGCCGAGCGGAGGCCGAGCGTACGCCAAGCGGACGCTGAGCAGACACCGAGCGGAGGCCTAGCGGACACTGAGCCGAGGCCGAGCGGAGGCCGAGCGTACGCCAAGCGGACGCTGAGCAGACACCGAGCGGAGGCCTAGCGGACGCTGAGCGGACGCCAAGCGGACGCTGAGCAGAGGCCGAGCGGATGCCTAGCGGACGCTGAGCGGACGCTGAGCAGACACCGAGCGGAGGCCTAGCGGACGCTGAGCGGACGCCAAGCGGACGCTGAGCAGAGGCCGAGCGGATGCCTAGCGGACGCTGAGCGGAGGCTGAGCGGACGCCGAGCGGACGCTGAGTGGAGGCCGAGCGGATGCTTAGCGGACGCTGAGCGGAGGCTGAACAGACGCCGAGCGGACGCTGAGCGGAGGCCAAGCGGACGCTGAGCGGAGGCCGAGCGGACGCTGAGCAGAGGCCGAGCGGAGACCAAGCGGACACTGAGTCGAGGCCGAGTGGAAGCCGAGCGGAGGCCGAGCGGAGGCCGAGCGTACGCCAAGCGGACGCTGAGCCAAGGCCGAGCGGATGCCTAGCGGACGCTGAGCGGAGGCTGAGCAGGCGCCGAGCGGACTTTGAGCGGACGCAAAGCGGATAGTGAGCGGGCACCGAGCTGAGCGGAGGCCCAGCGGAGGCCGAGCGGACGCTGAGCGGGGGCAGAGCGGAACCTGAGCAGACGCTGAGCGGAGGCCGAGCGGACGCCGAGCGGAGGCCGAGCGGACGCTAAGCGGAAGCTGAGCGGACGCCGAGCGGACGCCGAGCGGACGCTGAACGGACGCCGAGCGGACGCTGAGCGAACGCTGAGCGGACGCCGAGCCGACGCTGAGCGGAGGCCGAGCGGATGCCAAGCGGACGCTGAGCGGAGGCCGAGCGGACGCCGAGCGGACGCTGAGCGGAGGCCGAGTGGATGCTGAGCGGCGGACGCCGAGTGGAGGCTGAGCGGAGGCCGAGCGGACGCCGAGCGGAGGCCGAGCGGACGCTAAGCGGAAGCTGAGCGGACGCCGAACGGACGCTGAACGGACGCCGAGCGGACGCTGAGCGGAGGCCGAGTGGATGCTGAGCGGCGGACGCCGAGTGGAGGCTGAGCGGAGGCCGAGCGGACGCCGAGCGGAGGCCGAGCGGACGCTAAGCGGAAGCTGAGCGGACGCCGAGCGGACGCTGAGCGGAGGCCGAGTGGATGCTGAGCGGCGGACGCCGAGTGGAGGCTGAGCGGAGGCCGAGCGGACGCCGAGCGGAGGCCGAGCGGACGCTAAGCGGAAGCTGAGCGGACGCCGAGCGGACGCTGAGCGGAGGCCGAGTGGATGCTGAGCGGCGGACGCCGAGTGGAGGCTGAGCGGAGGCCAAGCGGACGCCGAGCGGAGGCCGAGCGGATGCCAAGCGGACGCTGAGCGGAGGCCGAGCGGACGCCGAGCGGACGCTGAGCGGAGGCCGAGTGGATGCTGAGCGGCGGACGCCGAGTGGAGGCTGAGCGGAGGCCGAGCGGACGCCGAGCGGAGGCCGAGCGGACGCTAAGCGGAAGCTGAGCGGACGCCGAGCGGACGCTGAGCGGAGGCCGAGTGGATGCTGAGCGGCGGACGCCGAGTGGAGGCTGAGCGGAGGCCGAGCGGACGCCGAGCGGAGGCCGAGCGGACGCTAAGCGGATGCTGAGCGGACGCCGAGCGGAGGCCGAGCGGACGCTGAGCGGAGGCCGAGTGGATGCTGAGCGGCGGACGCCGAGTGGAGGCTGAGCGGAGGCCGAGCGGACGCCGAGCGGAGGCCGAGCGGACGCTAAGCGGAAGCTGAGCGGACGCCGAGCGGACGCTGAACGGACGCCGAGCGGACGCTGAGCGAACGCTGAGCGGACGCCGAGCCGACGCTGAGCGGAGGCCGAGCGGATGCCAAGCGGACGCTGAGCGGAGGCCGAGCGGACGCCGAGCGGACGCTGAGCGGAGGCCGAGCGGATGCCAAGCGGACGCTGAGCGGAGGCCGAGCGGACACTGAGCGGACGCCTAGCGGACGCTGAGCGGACGCCGAGCGAACGCTGAACGGACGCCGAGCGGACGCTGAGCGGAGGCCGAGCGGATGCCTAGCGGACGCTGAGCGGAGGCTGAGCAGACGCCGAGCGAACGCTGAGCGGAGGCCGAGCGGACGCTGAGCGGAGGCCGAGCGGACACTGAGCGGACGCCTAGCGGACGCTGAGCGGACGCCGAGCGAACGCTGAGCGGACGCCGAGCGGATGCCTAGCGGACGCTGAGCGGAGGCCGAGCGGAGGCCGAGCGGACGCTGAGCGAACGCCGAGCGGACGCTGAGAGCAGGCTGAGTGTTTTTAAACGTCAAAGCTTAAGTGAAACGAAAATTTTCTCCAAACTCCAATTCGAGTGCAAAAACATAAACGGAAGATTGCGGAATAAAAAATATGAAGAATTTTATCAAATGTCATTAATAGTGTGGTCTGTGTTCTTTTCGTCTTAAACCAAATCGTTGTCGAAGGTATCTACTGTCTTCCATTTTCAAAGAAATTCCAACAGCAAAACAAAAAAACAACAAAAAAACGTCAAATTTTCGTCTGAAATAATGAAACGGTCAATTAATTGTGTACGAAAAAAAGTGGAGATTTGAATCTTGTAATCTACTACGATTTTCTGTTTATTTAAGGCCTGGTAAAACAGAGTGCGATCCGACGGGACGGGACTTTACTGGGAAAGTAAGAACGCGACCGACGGTCAAATTTTCTTTGTAAATTTTTACAAAGATCGCCGGACCGCGCTCTGTTAGACCAAGCCTTTATATTTCGCTATCGAACTGCGTACTACTTAACAAAAATCACAACGAAATTTTTCGTTTATGATTTTACTGTCAATTTTTGTTTCGCTTCGACTGCGTACTATATGCTTAAACTATTTTTTTTTTGTTAGTATGCCGAGGACAAAAGTTGGATTTTAAAGTTTATTTTTCGACAGGGCAAAATTTGTGAGATGTTATTTCCCTTAACACAAACAATGTTGACTTTGATGCGCGTATTTTGTATGAACTCGTACATATACGTTTTAAATGTAACATACCTGAACATGCCTGCGGTGGCAGTGGAAATATTAATGTTGTTGAGCTCTTGCGCCTGGCTACGGCACATCCAAGTGATTGCGGTTTGAAGCTTCTTAACTGCTGCATAAAGTCTGAGCACTCCATTAGGGCAACGTCTGCAAAATGCAAGTCGCAGAGAATATGGTTCTGTAAAAAAGAAAAAAAACACAAAAAAAAACTGAGTAAATTTGAGCATATTTGAGCATATATTTGAGCGAGCCGATATGTAAGGAAAACGAAAATGGATTAAGAGTTCAAGATTCAAGTGTCACAAGAAAGATGTTAGATTTGGGACTCAAGTCAGGGGGTATCAGCACATAGTTTTATACAATCGAGATTAGACATTTCATAATATGCAACTTGGACTTTTGAATGTTTATAAAATATATACAAATTCTAATATTCAGATTTTGTCTCCAAATTTCTTAAATAATATTTTTTTCTTTTTCAATATTCTAGTGAACATGTTTATGAAACACATTTATGTAATTTGAAAGAAAGGCAATAATTTCTCCACTTACCTTGAACCTTCTTGCTCGTTTCTGGTTGGGGCCGGTCAAATTCAAGCCGCATGAGTTGCATCTGAGACATTCCTCGTGATAATGATTATTATCATAAAGCGGGGATGGCTCTTGAAATAAAAAAAATGCAAAATTTAATAATAAACAATATATAATTCAAGAACTTTTATAAAAGTCAAAGTTAATATCACAAATATTTGTAACAGGCCTAGACTTTGCATTTAGTTGTTCCTCAGAGTCTTAGGCATACAAAACATTGATTTTTTTCCAGTCCACCTGCGCTTCTCTTGGACGGTCCACACTATGCCGATCAACATTGTTGGTTAACATTGTCGATCAACATGCTTGTGTGTACGTGAAAAACTTTCGTAGCAAACATTTGTGTGGTTTGGAATTTTCTGATTGATGCGTCAGGATCCAACCGAAGGGTTCAGGGTTCGAATCCTGGTGGTACCCAACTTTTTTTATTTTTTCTTGTGAACAATAAAGTTAAAACGATATTATTAACATTAAATACTTATTCACAATAAATATTGCATTTTTCATCTAGTATAATTGTGATTAACGCACAAAACCAATAAATTATGTTCATGAATTTAAAACCCTACAAATGTGTTCAATAAAATGAAATTTGTTGAACAGCTTTGTCGATTGCTATCCATTTGAATCGGGTTACGTTCGGGTCAACAAATGTTGATTGGCTTTGTCGATCAACACGTCTACACGTACTCAACACTGTTGATCAACGATGTTGATCTACACAATTCGACATAATGTGGACGCGCCTTTACTTTTTAGGTCAAAACATACAAACATGGCGTTTATAAGTTACACAGTGTTTGACTTAAGACAATGTTCAGAATTTTAAGCTGAATTTATATTTAAAGATCTTCAGTTAAGATTAATAGCTGGGAGTTTTTAAATTCGTCCTTCAGTTTATGTAAAACTTTTACTTAAAATGGATACAAAATTATTAAAAAAAAAGACTAAGGAAACAGTAACGATAAAAAAGGTTCCTTACTTAAAAAAAACTATAGGTAGTTTTTTTAAGTAAGAAACCTTTTTTTAATTTTATTTCTGAATCACTTTATTTTAATTAACTTTTTTTTTTTTTTTTTTTTTTTTTTTTTTTTTTTTTTTTTTTTTTACACTTCAGATTCTTTGTTGTAGTGAGCTTAGAGCAAGCTGCAAACCTACAATCAGAGGCTTATCATAAGTGCATGTGTTAGTGGTTAGTAAAATAATGCGAGCTAACACATGCATTACAATAAATTTATACATTTAGAAAACAAAACAAATAAACAAAATTAAACAATACATAAACAATTAAAACATTTAAATTAAATATAATCAAAAACTAAAAAAACAATCACGAAAGTGGAGCACTGGTTCGAAACAATTTTTTTAATCCCATCTTACTAATGTTAAAATCAACAGAGGAGCCATTTAAATTAAAGATCTTGCACATACGGTTAAGAGGCTCATGTATACCGTAGTTAGTTCTATGGAAATTTACATGTAAAAGCTCAAATCTTCGCAGATGGTGAGATCCTCCACGGTAATTTATGCCAATACAGGCTAACAAGTCAGGAGCATCAATTTGACCATTTATAAGTTGGTGAAGAAATATTAGATCATTATTAACCCGCCTTTGATATAATGTTTGAACCTGCAGTAGCTGGATCCTATGTTCATAAGGTGGAAGGTTGAATGGATCAGCCCAAGGTAGACCTTTCAGAGCAAAATTTATCAAAATATCAAAATTTGATGAAGGTAATTAAATACCAGTTTGCCTTTAAGTATTTAATGATTTTATCAATTTGAAGTCAAAAACCTTAAAACAAATAAAGTACAGCCCGTGCGCCTTATTACCCAAAATAAAAGGAACAAAACAAACACCCACGGGTTTATTTTCCATTTTTAAATGGAAGCTAAAGCCTCACTATTTTGTTATTTTTGTATTTATTATTTTTACTATTTATTCGCCGTAATGCTGGGTGCCAGCACTGTATTCGTGTGAGGCAAGGCAAGTGTCCACCGGGAAGGTATACTACTTTGTTTTGCCACCATTTTGGTAAGCATTAGTCTTGACAGTTCATATTTGGCAGTCGTAAAGTAGACACGTGGCAAATTTATTATGGAAAAATATTCGATAAACCAACGTGCTTTAATCGTTAAAACATTTTATCAAAATCAATCATCGATTACTGTGCCAACAAAACGCACTATTTATCATGTAGTGAATGATTTCAAAGAAAGAGGGTCTGTAGATGAAAGGCCCAGGCATGGATAACGAAGTACTGCATCCATTAAAAGTTACAGTCTGGTGTGCAATTTGGTCAGGAGAAATCATTTGACCTTACTTCTTTGAAAATGAAAACGGCGTAACGGTAACTGTGAATGGGGAGCGATTGATAACTTTTTAACGCCACAACTGCATACTTTGGGCTTGTTTAACCTGTGGTATCAACAAGACGGTGCCACATCGCATGCAGCCAGGATTACAATGGAATTACTGCGAGACCTCTTTCCACAACAAGTTATTTAAAGAAATGGTGATGTTGATTGGCCTCCACGGTCGCCTGAGTTGACTGCTCCGGACTTCTTTTTGTGGGGATATCTGAAAACCACGGTTTATGTAAACAAACCAGAAACGCTTCAGCAACTCAAACAAAATATTCGTGATGAAATTAATGAAATACCGCGTGAAATGTGTGAGAATGTAATGAAAAATGTGCTCAAAAGGGCTCGCATTTTTGAGACTAACAGAGGCGGACATTTACCTGATATTGTATTCCATACATAATTGCCGACATTAAATAAAACATTTATCAATATAAGATCCATTCACTTTCATTTAATCAAAAATTATAAACAAACAAAGTAATATACCTTCCCGGCGGACACCCTGTAAAATCAGTGCCAGCACTGGTTACACTTGAACGGTGATTGCTATCGAAAACAACTTTATACAAAGTTTGTACACTATGCAAATTTTTTCTACAAGAAAACATATATTTTTTTCTAAAAGTAATGGTTCCATAGTTATATAACACTTCGTCAAAAGTTCAAAAATCTGTTGTTTGCTTTTTACTCTTAAATGATGAAGTTGTCAAAGATAAATGTATACCTACCTTATATATTATTATACATATTGTCTACAAAAAATACTCTAAAACTTTTTTCATAGGAGTATCAGACAGAAAGAAAATATAAGTAGGTACTTCAAATAGGTGGAGGGTTCAAAATATGAGTCTTTCGTCTACAACTCTTAAACAATAAATTTTATCAAAAAATTTTGTACACAGTTTGCAGATAAGATGACCCTCTACAAGAAAACATTTTCATATTGCTTGTAAAATTGATCATTTAAAATATACTGTGAGTGCCAAAAAAAAGTGTACAGCTGTGAACTGCGTTTTTGTAACTCTGTTGAAGAAAAAAGATTCGATTTTTTAGGAAAATCTTAATCTTTAATGAATTGGCATATAAAACTTAACAAAAAATATTATAGTAAAAATTCAATAAAAAAATAACAAAAAATACTTCATTTTTATGGCGTCAAAAGAAAGTGTACACTATTCAATTAAAGCGAAAAACTTAGAACCAACACTTCGTCTGCTTCCCTTTCGCCCTTAGGACAGCTTCTATGCATCTGGGTATTGACTCTACTAGCTTTCCTGGCAATTCAGCTGGAATTTTTTCCCACTCTTCAAACAAAAATGAATTTTGTGCCTTTTTGCTAAATAATTTCCTCTTTTGGATCTGTTTGTACAGATAATCTTACAAATTCTCAATGAGGTCAAGGCCTGGGGATCGCGGAAGGTCTGCTAGTTGCTTAGAAGTACCATGGAGTAACCATTCCTTGACCAATTTCGATGTATGCTTGAGGTCGTTGTCTTGTTGGAAGACCCATGAATCAGTTAACTCCAGTTTTGCAAAACTAAACGGCAAATTGTCCCTTAAAATATTAAGGCAACATTCAGTCCTCATCGTACTGTCAATAAATACAAGGGTTCCAACTCCAGATGACGCCATACATCCCCAGACCATTACCGAACCGTCTCAGAAATACCCAGACCATTACCGAACCGTCTCAGAAAAATTGCCGTATATCCATACCTTTCCGAAAAAAATCGAAAGTGAAAACTTTTTTATGCCAAGAAATATAAAAATTACGGTTCATCATTCTGGGAAATAATCTTGTTAGTGGACAAGAACAAAATTGCCATTTTTGGCTCAAAACAGCCACCAAAAATATGGACGCGGAAAAGCACTGAATTAAACAAGTTTCTTGCAAAAAGCACGGAGGTTTTAAGAGACAATTTGCCGTTTAGTGTTGCAAAACTGGATTTAACTGATTCATGGGTCTACCAACAAGACAACGACCTCAAGCATACATACTCGGAGTTTTGTGACCAAAATACCTTTGCCTTATTCTACCAAAAACTGGGAAAACAGAAGTAAAATGAAAGCAATCTTCTTTTTCGTTCAAGTTACATATTGAACAGAATTGGTTATTGTTTATAGAATAGGGAGAACCATTCAGAAGAAGTGTTTCAGATCTAGGTTAGGTTAGGTTAGGTAGAAGGGCTGACAGTTGATCTCGTTACCGTCACACTTAGATCTATGTAGATCCGTTGTGATACCCTAGGAAATTGTATTCCACTTTATGTAAAAACCTATGTGTTCTGTTAGCAGTCAAGCCATTTAGAGGCGTTGATGAAATTCAGAAGGCTATTAGCCGAAGTTCCAGAAAGTTCCTCTAGGTCGTCATAGAAATGATTTCCTAGGTGTTTCTTTCTTAAATGACAGAGTGCTGGGCAGTGGCAAAGGAAGTGTAAGGTATCCTCATGTGCTTCTTCGTCACTGCATCCTCTGCAAAGGTCATCAGTACTGAGCCTCATTTTCTTTTTATTGTATCTCAGTAGGTTGTGTCCGGTGATTATGCTGACAAGGGAACGGAGATGTTTCTTGTCCATTTGCATAATTTTGTCTGTTCTCTACTTATTGAAATTTGGCCATAACTTTCTAGTTGTGGCGCATGTTTCAAGCAGATTCCATCTTTCATTGGTTTTTTCTAATATTTTGTTACCAATTTCCTGTTTGATGCTACAGGTTGGTACTTTAATATTTTGTTCGGCTTGACTTGAATCAAGCGACGAACCCGTTCTCGCCAGCTCATCAGCTCTCTTGTTTCCCTGTACATCACTGTGACCAGGAACCGAGCAGAGTCTAATGTTATGCTGCATGCCAAGAACCCTTAGCTCTTAGCGACAGCAAGTCACAAGCTTCGAATGTATCTCGGTGACAGAAATTGCTTTTATTGCTGCTTGGCAATAAGATCTAAGTCTAAAAAGTAATGAAATCTTTTTGTAGCTAAATTCGTCCTTAAAATAGTTGAAACTACAAAGATTATAATTACGCCCTGAATACAGAACTCGGCTCGAAGAATTTCTTGCTTGGCGTATACAATCCTCTCGTTGCATTTCATCGAGTCTTTCCATAATTGCAGATAAGGAGTTTTTTAGAGATGAAAAGTCGATTACTGGATCAAAATAAGTTCACATCCACACATTTGCCCTAACAGCTTCCATTCCTAAGCCCAAAAATGGTTATACCTCATTTCATATTGAATAAGTTTTTTTGAAAGCTTGTTTTCTTCACAACTCAGGATTTTTAAAATAAATCTAGCTTGTATCTTAAGTGTAAAATTGTGAAGAGAAGGTAGCCCACTCTCCAGATAGATAGCATAATTAGGTACATTGGCGGGAAGACAGAATATTTTATTTGATGAAATTTCGGAGCACCTTTTCCATATTTTCCTAGAAACAACAACCCCAAACCTGAGCAGCGTAACAAAAAGAAGATCTCACAACACTATTAAAAACTTGAAATTTGGTCGACAGAATAATATTTTTATTTGATATGTTATTCTTCCACGAGGCATTAACAAAACTTAAAGCAACCCTGCATTTATCTTGCAAATGCAACCAACTCGAAAGTAGTCAGAAAAATATGAAGTTGCGTTGCACTGCAGTTCGATTTGACGTTTGAGATTGAATGTATTAGTGCTTCTCGGATAGATTCTGATTTGAGATCGAGAAGTGAAATTCTCTTAATACAGTCCCTGTAGTGAAGTCCCGTAGAAATTTCAATACTGATTTGTCTAGCCACCAGAATCGATTAACGTACATATAGGAGAGTCAGAACAACTTGGTTATACATCACCGTATTCTGGACGGGGTGTTTTAGACGCCATTTTCCAAAATGGCCGAAATACACTAGTTTAATTTCTATGGGAGAACGGCAAAATCGCAATAAAAACTATACCACTAAACCGATTTTAATAATGATCAGACATGATAAATAACAAAATGAGATGCCAACACAATTAATTTCTGAAAAAAATGTTATATTCGACAAAATGATTACAAATTGAGATGTTGCTTTAGTAAACCTTAAAAAAATATTTAGCTTGGAATAAAAACTGTACAAAGTTCCTACCACGCCCATTTTGTGAGCGTTTTTGACTTTTTCGACTTATATGGAGTCATGTTTGTTGATAGAGACGACGAAAGTGAAATTCCTTTTTTAAGTGTCCACATAAAATGTCTAACAAAAAATCACCAATCACCAATGATTTGGCACATATGTATGTTCCTTAGTTTAAGACATGGTTTTATCATAAATTTGGGTTTTTTGAAGGCTATTGAAGGCATTTCTTTCAAAGTCCCATGGTAAATTATTGTTAGACAACTTATGTTGACGCATGCTTCTTACTTTGTACTTTATTCTGCAGCCTTTTGCACACCAGCAATGAATTGATGAACTTCATGATCAATTTGTTCAATTGTTTGCATAGTGGATCTAAGGTTTATAAAACTTTCAAGTTTATCTCTTCAGTGTTTATTCGTTCCAGTGTGTTCTTTTATTCACGAGCTTAGGATTACTTTTTACTTGCGATATAGGTATTATTGGGCAAGTTTTGAATTCGTGCAAAAAAAAAAATTCCAGGTAACAATCAAACATTACGATGATAGAGAACACGAAAAACGTGGGTGGCACAGTTCTGTCTCTGTTTGGCTACAGCCTAAACGACTGGATCGATTTTCTCAAAACTTTGTACATAGTGGTATTTGGTGATTCTGCCTACATGTTTGTTTATGTATAGTTTTTATGGCAATTCTTCCATACAAATTATTCTACTGTATATCAGCCTTTTTGGAAAATGGCTTCTTAAACACCCCCATTCAGAATATGGTCATGTATATACCAAAGTTTTTCTGACTCTCTTATATATACTTTAATCGAATCTAATGGTTAGAAAAATCAGTACGGAAATTTCTACGGGACTTCACTACAGGGACAAAGGAGTATATTAATTTCGTTAAAAATGTAGATTACGATAAAATGGCGGTAAGGGCTCGATATACTTAGTAGGTACATACAAAAAAATATTTTTCATGATACAAAAATACAGATCTTATAATTGTCTTATAATTGAAAAATAGTGACTTTGATTGATTTGCTTATAACACGTTTTTACAAATTCCTCGAAAACTGTTGCTAGAATCTTTTTTGTATATAATTATGTATATGTGTTTTATTTAAAACAAGGAAACACACTTAGTTTTCTTAAACAATGTTCATTTATTTAATCATAGTTAATATTCAGTCACAAATAGGTACATTTAATTTAGCTTACCTATATGTTACAAAGTAAGAGAACGTGTTAACTTGGACGGGATACAAATTAGACTCCAAACAATTATAATGTTTTGGGTAACCCAAGCCTAAGCAAATCTGCACGCAGTTTAACTTAACAACAGGACCGAAAGCCTCGCTAAATCTACAAGCGTCGTTTATGTTGCTAGGCAAGATTAAGAAAATGATCTCCATCTTTATCTTTGCAGAAGATGGAGTTGGAGAAATGTTAAAGACTTAGTAAGCACACTTGGTTTTTGCTGGGCAAAAATATGTGTGGTGAAAAGGTAGTTTTTGTGGGTGTAGGTATTGGGAGAAATGAATGTAGCACTTTCAATATGTAACAATATAGGATATTTTGTATACAAAATTAAATAACCTTCTTTTTTTGTTGGCGTACTTGGGGATGCTTGAAGCCATTCGTCAACATCTTGGTAAGCCTTTATCAGTGCGGCTTTAGGTCAGGAAAGTTCACCATCGACCAAATATTCGCACTACTACAGATCTGGGAAAAAACCTAGGAGTTTCAAACCGATACCCATCACCTTTTCATCGATTTCAAAGCCGCTTATGATAACATCCATAGAGAAGAGCTATATAGAGCAACATCTTGTTTTGACAAACAAACTCGTCCGTTTTTAGGATGACGATGAAGAATGCACGCTGCTCCATCAAGGTCGGCAAAGACCTCACCGACACCTTTGATGTAAAAAAAGGTTTCAGACAAGACGACACGCACTGTCATGCGACTATGTTTTTCAACATCGTTCTTGAAACAATAGTGCAAGAAGATACAACAACGAACTGTACGGACTGTACAGCGATACCGACCCAGCCACAAAAGTAAAAAAAAAACAACGACTGAGATGGTAGAGATAGACAGCGTAACAGGTGGCACACGCTAGTGAAAGAGGACCTCAACCAACTTGGCGTTCGAAACTGGGGACAGCTCACTAGAAACCGAGCCGACTGGGAGAAGCTTGTTGGTTAGGCCTTGGCCTAACGCGGACTGTAGCACCACCTTAAGTAAGAATGAAAGCAAAATTTCTAAAAAATGGGTTATTTTTACGTTGTTATGCAACGTTTTAACGCTATTCGAATAGTTAAATCTAAACAAAAATGTTATGCTCCATCTTAAAGTTCATATTATTGATAGGTTCCCTTTAATGTTAACTGGTTCATAAATTAAGACTTTTTAAGAATCCTGTCAAAAAGAGCAATATCCACGCACATTTCAATGAAACTAGGATGTAAATTACAGGGAAAGGAATGTCGACATCTTTGAGAGGAAATGAATAAGCATCAATTTTAATCAAGCGTCTAATCAAAGTCGTTTAAGGCGTTCACATTCCAATCAAGGGACAATCATCTAACAAATTCGATGACATCATATAAGCTATCTACTGCATTCCATAAAATCTTGATGTGAATGTCATTAAGATAAGCTCATTGGGTTCCACCTTTAGCATATGACTCATTTTATTATTTAGTATCCTTACAGATTTAATCAAAATAAACTAATATCTATAGAAATAAGAAATAATGTATCGCTTTTTATCTTAATTATTATCAATGAAAATATTTTCAAGGCTTCAACAAAAAATCCTTTCTTTCTTTCTTTCTACCTATGTATATGAAGATCGCAAGTAATAATCTACCTATTCCCATTTGTACATATCAAATTAAATATTTTTTCGTCTTCATATTTACTAAGTACATACTTTTTTGATAGTATTTTCCATATCGAATAATTAATCAAGCAGTCAACTATTGAATTACAATAATTATATTCAAAATATAGGACAAAATCATGTTGCTGGAATTTTACTTACAGTGTGTATAGAAAGTACGCGTAAAGGTATTAATCAAGTCGAACAAAGTTATCCTTTCAAATCAATTGTTGCATAGTATGATGGCATCTCGTTCTCTCCACAAACATATACATACATTCATATGCAGGTACTATATAATATTTATGAAGACCACTCTCACTACAAAACGCTCTTAATTGTTTGTTAGCTTGTCTAGCAGGTTATGCGTTATTGTTTAGTAATAAATTAGAAAAGAAAAAGAAACAAATAAATTAAATAAAACAGCACTTTGCACTTTACTATCTTTGATTGCTTTTCGTGGCCGTTACAAAGTCAAATGAGAAATGGACATCACTCCATTGAGTGCACTACTACTGCTACAAGGCACTAAAAGCAAACTGTTGAATATGTCAAAAAGCAAATGAGTTTCGGAGAAAGTCCCCTCCTAGAGAATGTGTTGTATACCAAAAAAAAAGGATTTGAGATTTTAAGATAAAAAGCCAAAACAACAGAAAGGAAAACTATCAACTATAGGGAAAAATAGGTAAAAATAAGGATACAAAAAAACAACATGGACACAAAATAAACCAAAAAAGCTTTTCCGCTTTTTTTCTTTATTTTTTTTTCAATTTTTTTTTTTTGATGTGGTAGTTTCACAAACTTCTTGTTTACAAGAGCAATATAGGTAGTTACGTAGGCACAAAAGGATTCACTGTAAAATATTCAAGTATTTCATCTTCAACTTTAGATTTCGTTGAAGAAAACAATTTCCACAAACACACAACAGCACAGAACAAGGATATTTAATATTATTATGTATTTGCTAAAATTAATTTACAGGCGAATATGTAAAGTTTTTCACTTCATACTCGTTTCATTTGGGAGTGCTTATATTTTTTCTTCGACCAAATTATTGGTGTTTCACTATAGATTTTGGATGACGACGTATAAACTTATGTACTAGCTATTCCCTTTGAGTTAGAATTTTTGAGTGGTTCGGATTGGAATTCGCGTTTGACTAAATCGGTTATGCATACTCTTGTTAAGGAAAGGAGTTTCGAAGGACTTTTTCTTTGTGATTCTTAAAAATGTTTAAAGAATGAAATGAAAAGAGAACTTTTGGCTCTAAACTTGTGTGATGATGTTTCTCGTTGAAAATGACAATTGTTTATTGCTAAGCTTTTATCTTTTCATCCTGTAAGCCAGATTGAAAGTGTTTGTGTGTGTGTATGAATGTGTATTCGACACCTGCGCATTGGCCAAGCATTGGTAATAAAGTTTAGAGAGGATTCACGATTTTGTGTGTGTTGATTTTTTTCCTAGGAAACAGATAGGATGTGAAGTTGCTTGCATGTTTGTTAATGGTAATAGTTAGAGTCAATTCAGTTGGAAAACACCTCGAGGTTATGAAATATTGCACACGCCCATGGGCAATATCTGCTGCTTCAAATTCTTTATGACATTGGTTTTTCGGCGCAAAATCATCAACTGATAAATTCTTTTAAATAATTTCGATTAATTTAGTAAAATAGTAATTTTCAAAAATAGCGCTTTTTCCAAATATGAGATTAAATTCTTGGTTATTCTTATCAATCTTTATTTCTGTCAAACAGAATGCTCAACTAAAATCAGGGGATATACTCGGTAGCACAGGATTCGTAAAACATCGTTTGCGAGTCATAAAATACGGATCTTAACCAATAACTCATCGATCTTCTCACAAATCATAAAAAAATATAGGTAGTTCGCGAACGACACAATTTTCAATCTATAAAATTTTATAGTTCTCTCACGAACAAATAAAATCCTTTTTTGTTCCGTTTCAGAGATTGGGAAAGTAAAATTTGGGTAGAATTTGGCTCACTCGCGATAATGATCTGAAAAGATCTTTAAAAACAAATCATTCTTCACCAAGTATTCATTCACTATACAGTTGTGAAGTGATTTATTGCTTGAATTTTTTTTGTGGAAATGGAGAAAATGAAGACATTAGAGTTTATTAAATAGGTTTCTTTGTGATGAACAAGCTGGTTAATTGACTTGAATCGAAATTTTCATTTTTTACTGCTCCGGAAAAGGGTGATTTTAAAACAAGTGGGTACCATTTAGATCCAAATACACTTTTCACGTCTAAGGCAGTCGAGAGCTGAACCAGGATGGAGCGGCGCGGAAATTCCGCTTATTTACCACATCGCCCGTAAGACTGTTGATAGGTGGCTCCTTTAGAGTCGAGAGTTCCTCGCACAAGATGGAGCAGAGAGCCTTCAGTTAAGTAGGACTGTGTCCGATCGGGACAGAAGAGAAAGTATAAGGCACGAGAACCAGTTCTGGCGGTAAACGTGACGTACGCCCGTGGGTTACGCCGCGTTGCCCGCAGAAAGTGTCAGCAATACTCCCGGTTTTGAATTGTTTCATGTCTGAAGCCAACCAAATGCTGATGTCATTGCATTTGTTTGTACCAGGAGTGTTTTGGTCAGACTTTCTTTTTTCTTCTTCGCGATCGTGGTGGAATTTTGTAGGATATTGCCTTTTTACCGGGTTTAATAATAATAATAATAATAATAATATTTCTTTATTAGTTCAATGAACTTTTTCAAAATCATTTACAATTTACAAATTTACAATTTTTGAATATTTTCCTTCTTGACAATTTCTAGACTGTTTTTATTTTTTCTTTTAAATTTTTGGATATTAAGTCTTTAAAGTGAAAAGTTAAATCAATCAATTTGAAATCTAAATTTTAAGTTGCAATTTCTTGTTTAATTCACAATAATTCTACTCTTTATGAAAATTTTAAGTTTACGCTTGAACGACATTAAACTCGTTTCTGATTTCAAGTCACTTGGCAAACTGTTGAAAAAATTAACTCCCGTATACATCAAGGAATTCAAAGTGCTACTCCTGTTGCTTCGCATCGGTCTAAAGTCTTCATTATTTCTCAGGTTATAAGGCTGGATTTCTGCTACTCTTGTAATATTGTCTTCAAAGTAAGGTGGAAGCATTCCGCTTTTCATTTTAAATATAAACACCATTGCATTGAATGTTATTTTCTGCTCGACGTTCATCCATTTTAATGCATCTAACATTTGTCTTACTGGTGTATATCTATTGCACTTGAGTATAGTTCGCATTGCCTTATTTTGTAATAACTGCATACGTTGTCTTATATAATTATGACAACCGAACAAAATCGTAGAACAGTACAAAAAATGTGGTAAAACTATTGCATTATGTAACATGATCGCATTTCCCATTGACAAAACTGGTCTTATACGCCTTAGGAACCCAACTTTTTTCGCAATTTTTGTGCATATATGCTTAGCATGTTCTTTAAAATTTAACTCACTGTCTAATATAACACCCAGATATTTAATGTTCTCAACACACTCTATTTGACAACCGTCTATACATACTGACACCGGATCACGAATTCTTAACTTCATACATTTAGTTTTATTTACATTTAGGCAAAGTTTGTTTGCTTGAAGCCACATATTTATATTTTCTAAATCAGAGTTAATTTTTAAGCACATGTCGTTTAAGTCTTTTCCCGAGATGTAAAGTAACGTGTCATCCGCGAATAATACTATTTTACAATGTCTAAGAACACTTTTTGCATCATTTATGTATAACAGGAATAGAGAAACACCCAAAAGCGAACCTTGCGGAACTCCGAACTTTACCTCTATCGAGTCAGATATTTCATCTCCGAATTTTGTTCGTTGGTATCTGCCATTTAAGTATGAATAAAACCACTCGTATTCTTTATCACGAATTCCATAAAGTTTAAGCTTTTCTAACAATATTTGCCGGTCTATTGTTTCAAAGGCTCGTTTAAAGTCCAGAAAAACTGCAATCACTCCATTACCTTGATCCATGTCTTTTCTCCATTCGTTTATGATGTAGTTCAACGCTGTTTCACAAGAGTGACCACTACGAAAACCAGACTGTTCTATAGCTAGAATTTTGTTATTTTCGATATATGCTGTAAGTTGCTCACTCACGACACGTTCCAGGATTTTTTCGAACATCGGAAACATGTTTATCGGACGAAAATTTTCACTATTTCTTGTTCCTTTTACTTTTTCAACCGGCACCACCATCGACTCCTTCCAACGGGTTGGAAAAATTCCATGGTTAAGTGATTCATTTACCAACTTCATTAAAACTGGGCCTAATATTTCAAGTGAATTATATATTATGTCTCTATTTATACCATAAATGTCTTTTTTATTATTGCACTTATTTATAATATCACAAATGGTTCTTTGATCACAGAATTTGAACTTAAATCTAGTAGCTATGCTTATCACAGAGGTTTCATATTGCACGTAAGGAATCGATCTAGTTATATCACAGATGCTTTCTACAAAGTAGGTGTTAAACTTATTGGCAATTATCTTTGAGTTTTTTACTTTTTCTGGTCCGAATTCTACACTATTTAAAATTTTTTTGTCTGTATCATCCTTCAAAATAAAGGTTTTAAGCATTTTCCACACTCCTTTTTGGTCTCCAGATCTCATTTCTATTTGTTCGTAAATATACTTATTTTTAGCTTCTTTGATTTTTTCCTTATACTTTCTACAAATATCCCTGTACTGTACCCAGTTCTCTATCGTATTGATGTATGATGCAGTCCTATATGCTACTATTTTATCCGTTTTTAAACGTTGAAGTTCTGGGGTAAACCATTTATGATTATCATATTGCTTAATATCTTTTTCAATCGTCAGTGCTTCAACACATGCATTTATTTTAGAATCGAATAATTCAAAAAGAACTTCACTGCTTTCAATGTAAAATAATTTTCCGGATCTTTCCTTGGAATATGAATGACAATACCAACTGAGTCAGTCATGTTCTATTTTCTGCAAGATGGTATTTTTGACGTGAAGGCTTCAACGGATCTAAGTACTTCTAATTCGATCAAGCTCTGTTACTCCTGATGTCATAAGCAGCATCTTCATCTCAGATGCCGGCAACTTACTCTCATACTTTTTGTACATTGTCCAACATTGTGAACCGTATGTGAATGAAGGACGGACAACCGCAGTGTTGAGTCTTCCCTTCAGCTTAGGGGGCATTTTTAAATTACAGAAGAAAGCGGTTTCCACTTACCAGTTAAAATCCCGAAATGTTGCTAACATTGACCTAGAAATCGCGAACCACGGGTAGGACGATGACCCGATGACTTTCGTAGGATTCAGCACCCCTTGTAACCATGAGACCACATGATTGATTGACAACTCTTGGACAAAGAGGGCGGAAAAATAAAAGTTTTTTTTTGTAATTTTGTGTATTTAACGAGCTATAACCAATTATAAGCAAATAAATGGAGTTCACACTTTTTTAGTCAAATATTTTTTTTTATCACTTTATCCTATAGTTTTGTCCTAAACATTTTCTGTTTATAAGCAATTGTTTACACACTGTATTGCCTAAAAAGGTATCCGTACATTATCATAATTAAGTATTTTAGACCGAGAGCCCACAGCAGATTTTAGGTGTGAACGATAGCAAAAAAAGAAGTATAGGCGTCGAAAGCTCCATTAAAGACTATTAAAAAAATCAAAGTCTTGCAGTTTACAACTGGGGCCTTTGCGAGAAACAGTGCATCGAAAAAAAAATATGAATGCAACTTCGAGGAAAATCGTGTTAGCCGAAATTGGTTTTCACCCCTCCCTAGATAAGCTCCGCGGATCCCATATCACGGAATTTGAGATCATTTGAGTGTTTAATTCGCCCTGCCAGACTGTTTAAAAAAAACCATTTTTCACTTAGAATTTTGAATTTTTTGAACGGTCCGGTAGAGCTAACTATACACTCAAATTGTCTTAGATTCCATGATATGTGATCCGAGGAGCTTCTCAAGGGAGGAGTGAAAACCAATTTCAGCTAACACGATTATCTTCGAAGTTGAATTAATATTTTTTTTTCGATGCACTGTTTCTCGCAAAGGCCCCAGTTGTGGACTGCAAGACTGATTTTTTTAATAGTCTTTAATGGAGCTTTCGACGCCTATACTTCTATTCTTGCTATCGTTCACACCCAAAATCTGCTGTGGGCTCTTAGTCTATTTTAAAAATTTGATCGGGAAGACATTTTTTATTTTTGAGTTTGTTGAAAGATAGCTTAAATCCAAATTTAAGACCATCCATGCATAACAGGGTTGCCACTATTTTCAATTAAGGAGAACTCGTTTTTCACAAATAAAATCCGTATTTTTATAATTTTTTCGAAAAAGTATAAATGCATTCCTGACAAGAAGAATAAGTTCTACCAATTTGTTATGTGGTACTTTTTCATGTTTTGTGTATTTAAAGAGCTATACTATAACCAATTACAAGCAAAAAACGGAGCACATATATTTTGTTTTAAATTTTTGTTCAGTGCTACGTAAAAATTTTCTGCTAAAAGCTCTTTAAAAATCGTAAACTTACAGTTTTGTTCTTAATATTTTTTAGTCCAAACAGTTGTTTACTTACTGTAATACCTGAAAGGCTTCCAAACGTAGCATCACACTTAAAATATTACAAGCTACATTTTACCTTCCTAATTTTCTTATTTTGAATCAATAGCAAGGCTTGGTTGTTAGTTGCGAAAATAGAATTTACTTTCACTCAAGATGGTGGAAGCTTGTAGAACAAATATAATCACGTATCTGATAAAGAAAACAACATTTATAAATGTAACAACCCAAATTCATACATGCTCGCACTCTTAAAAGCTGCTTTCTAAAAAAAATTAAATGTGACTTCTCTGCGCTCAATATTATGTGATGAATCGATCGATTGTAAATAGAGTTTGATAATCCACATGATTTCTAATGATTTCCGATTTCTAAACCCATCCGTAAAAAATATAAAGATCAAAGGTTCTTGAAAATATTGATCTCGAAAAATTGTGATTTTCAAACAAATTTTGCCCTTAAAACTAAAACATCAATCAAAAATTCCTTAAACATGGGTAAAACAATTTTGTCTTATATTTCCCTAAATATAATTTTCTAACAACAATTCCTACTGGAGGGTGATGTTTACGACTTGATCGCAGATCCTCATTTCCACCAAAGTTCTTCTACCTCTGAAAGAAGTTTTTCAAATATCTCATAAATAGAAATCATATCTAATAATTTCCATTAATGTTTACAAGAGTCAACTTTTAGTTTTTAGGGAAGGAAAGTTTAAAACAAGGCTTGGTAAATGAAAAAATAATGATATTAAATTGAGGCTTCATTGCAAAGGTAAAGATAGGTCAAAAGGCATAAAACAAATTAGGTGCGCAACTAGTTATTCACTTTTTCATAAGATGAAATACGGTTTCTAATCACAATAAGGTATAATTACGAGCATGATTATAAGTAAAAAACAAACAAACAAAAATAAGGGGGAACTACAATTTTTTGTCGAGTCCGAAAGGCTGGATGAGAAGCACTTATTCATGACAAGAATACCCTTGGGGTATTTGTCGGTTCCTGGCAAGAGCCAGTACCCCAGGAAAAATATTTTTTTTTTTTTTAGGTGGCAGCGGCTTGGAATCGAATATCGAACCCAGACATTCGGCATGACAGTCCAACGCACTAACCATTATCCCAAAAAAATTTCACAACTCAAAAAAAAATTATCAAACTTAAATATCTATACTAATATATAAAGTAAGACTTTTGTTTGTTTGTCGGTTGTGTGTATATGACCGATAAACTCATAAACAAACAAAAGTCTTACAAAATAAATTAGTACAAATTAAAGCCCTATGCACTGATTGTGCAATAGGCTGTTTAAAAAAAAAAACAAATAATTATTAGTATAAGAAAACATAATTTAAAATTTGAACTTACCTGAAAAATGTATTTTGTTTATTTAAAATGACAGCCGACTGAAAACTATTTGAAATTTATATTTATTTTGTTTCTATTTATCATTTCGTTTCATTTCATTTCCTCTTCATTCTTCTATTATTATTATAAGGCTCAGCTCATACTTAAGCTGTTGGACCAAGACACTGTTTACACGTAAATTCTTCAACACAATTTTCTGTGCAAAACAAATTTTTAACATCGATATTCAAAAAAGGCATGGATTTCAGTTTCCAATTTCAAAAATTTTGAAATATTGATGTCTGTAAAGGGTGTTCAAAAAAGGAATGGATTTCACTGTATGCACATTGCATAATACTAACTTATGTTCGTAATCTTAATAGCTACTCAAAAAAGTCATGGATTTTTGTTAACACATTGAGTACGATTTTCTGTGCATCAAATGCTCAAAAAGGCAGCGTTTACACATGCATGTTTCTGGCATACAAATTTCGCATAATGAATATTAGGTTCGCTCTTTTGGAAATCTATATGAAGTTCTATGAAAAAAAAACGCCATTGGGCTTTGGAATTTCGTCCCCAAAAATGTCAATGGTTCAACTGAGATAATGAAAAGAAACGTCACGCAAGTTCTTGCGAACGATTTTCTTTGCCAACAGACTTTGCAATATCGATTCATGGATTTAAGTTTACAACTCATGTATGTATGTACATATGTGCATGAAAATTTTGATGTTTGAAAATAATGTCAATTAGTTTAACCAAAATTTTCTCTTAGTACACTATGATTCAACTAGAACTTTCTTCGTTTTTTTCGTTTTCTGAACAATTTTAGAAATGTCCATTCTTACGGAAAGGTTTCGATATGTATTGTAATGCCTTACAAAATTACTTTCGTCAAGTATGTTTGATCTTTTTTTGGTGCAAAAATCATGTTTTAACATCGATGTTTATGTATTTAAATCATCAATGCTCAGGAAGATGCCGTTGACACATGCAAGTTTCTGCTATTTTCTGTGCATGAACATTTTTCATGATGAATATTAAAAAAAGGCACGGATTTCAGTTAACACATTTCACACGATTTTCTGTGCATACAACATTCGCAATTTCGATACTCAAAAAAGTCATGGATATCTATTGAAACATTGAATACGACTTTCTGTGCATGAAATAGCCTGCAATATTGCTAGCGTAATTTTGTTGAATGCTCATTTGTGCAAAAATCAATACTAAAAAAGACAACGTTTACATAATATGCACTTTACACATAAAATGCCCTGCAAAATTGCTTCCGTAAATTTTGTTTGATGTTAATATGTGCAAATCATGTTTTAAAAATACTGTTCACACATGCAAGTTACAGCGAATTTCTGTGCATCAAAATTTCGTAATATCGATGTTCGAAAAATTCATTCATATTCGCTCATAAAAAGCACCAAAACTTTATTTTATACGTACATGAAATAGATGCCTTACAATATGGCTTTCATCAGATTCTTTTCCATACGAAATATTGATTACACTGTTCACACGCAAGTTCTTGCGAACGAACACTAACTAACACTAACCGGAGATAATATTCAGTTCGCAATGCCCTTTCTGGAAGTTGAAGCTCTCGATCGGCCCATTACTTATTTGGAAATAATTAGAGTTGTAAATCGCTGCAGTCCAAACAAAGCCCCAGGTGAAGACCGCATTCCCTATGAATTTTTCAAAAATGCGACATCTCCATTCATCATCGAACTCACAAAAGCTTTCAATTTTATCTTCAATACTGGCGAAATACCATCAAGTTTTAAGAAAAATATAATTTTTCCAATCCTTAAGAAAGGTGACCCAAAGGATCCAAGTAATTATAGAGGAATCTCCTTTCTCAATGCTGTCACAAAAATATTTACGGGTGTTATTTTGGAAAGGCTCACTGAATGGGTGCAGCAAAATAATTTACTGAGTGAATACCAAGCTGGGTTCCGCAAAGAATACTCTACGGTTGATAACATCTTCTCCCTCACGAGCATCGCACGAGAATACTTGGATAATGGAAAAAAGCTGTACGCATTCTTTGTGGACTTCAAGGCTGCGTTCGATTCTATAAATAGGAAAGCCTTATTCTACAAACTCAGCAATCTAGGTCTGTCAATGAAAATGCTTAGAGTACTGCACAATTTCTACGATGGAAATCTGACTACGGTTTGGGATGGAAATATTTTATCTGAATGGTTTCAAACGGAAACAGGAGTAAAGCAGGGTTGTCTTCTCAGCCCTCTATTATTCTCACTATTTTTGGATGACCTTGGAGAATTCCTGCCAGGAGGAATAACATTTGCTGGAGTGAAGATAAAACTTCTGCTTTACGCAGATGATATTGTTATACTGGCAGACAATCCAAACGGGATGCAATTGATGATAAATAAGCTGACCAAATATTGTACTTTGTGAAATCTTCAACTCAACACCGGTAAATCAAAAATCATGGTTTTTCGAAATGGGTCGGGAAGATACGCGAGAAATGAGAAATGGACCTGGCAGAACGAAGAACTGGAGAAAGTCAGAGAATATAAATACCTAGGTGTCCTCATTACGCCTCAGCTCTCATTTAAGAAACACCTATAAGACAAATTGGTAGAAGCCAAACGCGCAATAAATTGCAGCTGGAGTGCAGTCCTCAGCAAAACCAGTGTCGAAACGAGCGCTAAGTATAAGGTATTTGAAGCAGTGATGAGATCTATTTTATGTTATGCAGCACAAGTTTGGGGTATATACCAATTTGAAGAAGTTGAGAAGCTACTTAGATACTTCCTCAAACGTATATTTAGGCTGCCATATAACACCCCAAATTACATGCTGCACCTTGAGACTGGTCTACCCCCATTACAGACAGACAGACAGACAGACAGACAGACAGACTGACAGACAGACAGACAGACAGACATTTGTTATTTTGTAAATAAATAAATAATTATCGTTCTTTAATATGTACTTAATTTTTTATTTTCCATATTATTTTTTCGCTTCTTTTTATTTGTTTTCAGTGATGTTCGCTGGAATGGTTCAGGTTTTTTGTAATGTAAATAACAAAAGAAAAAGAAAAGCAATCTAACTTTGTTTCCTTTAAGTATAGAGATATGTAGGTACATATATGCTTTTAGTTTTTAGATTGTTGTTTTTTTTTTCACTTCTGTTAGCACTTATTTTGAACTGAAACTGCATTTTGAACCACAACTTCCTTGGACTTTAGCATAGCGATGTTATTCAGAATTGATAAAAGATTTAATAAGAATTAATTTTCTTCTCTTTCACTGCAAACTCATATTACAATGCATTAAGAACCGTAAATGCAATCCCAATTTCTTTCGTTTAGCCTTTATTATGTTATGATTGTTTTGTAGGAATTAATAGGTGACTTAATATGTAATAGTTACTGTTATTGTATATTATGATTTCTATTATGAAATATTTTTACATGCAACTGCAATTATTACCACTTTTTTTTTAAGCCAGCTCGATGAATAAAGAATAATTTAAATTTTCATTTCATTTTTATATAATAAAATATAATATTAAATTAATACAAAAACAAATACTCAAAGGAAAAAAAGAAATTTTTTTTTAACGAAATAAAAAAAGTTTTGTAGGATGTTTAAGTTGTCATTACATAGGACTTTTTGTGCGGAGGAAATTTGTTTCACAGGGACCCGGCAGCGCCGGGTATTTTCTGCTAGTATATGTATATTGATATAATCTAAGATGATCAGAGTTGTAAAATACTTAAGTACATTTGTACTTTTGTACTTTTTCGATTCAAAAATAAAATGCCCGACTGGGTCGCACGTACTTGGTCTTATAGCTCAAGTTGTCTGAAGTGCTGCACACAATAATTGATAGCAATTTTGAGAAAGTGGGTTGATGCTAGCCTCCTGAATGCAAAATCTTGAATTAAAATATTTTCCCTTTGCATTAACACCAAGCCCTACCATCTCGTCAAATTTTAAGGTTGTAAAGGAAATGGACTTGTTCCATATATTCAACAACAAATTCTATAAAATATGCGGATTCCACGCCCCTTAGATGGTAAACCCCAAGTTATTGGTGTGTTCCTATGTATTTATACTTGAAACATATTTGAAATGGACTTGAACTTGAAAAGTACTTGAATGGATTGTACTTGAAAAGTAATTGAAATGGAATTGTACTTGAAAATGTACTTGGCAGTATTACAGTACCAAGTACATATACTTGGAACAAATTACTTGGAAAAAGTACTTGTACTTGGTGTTTTTCAAGTACGAAGTACATTTTACTTGTTTTTTTTCAAGCACAAGTACAAGGTACTGGGTACTAGAATGGTACTTTTACTTGAAAGTTTACAGGTCTGCATATGATACATGACTCAAAGGTGATTTTTTTTAATGTTCAATTTTATCAAATCAAAATGAACCCGATACAACCACCTTAAAAAAAGTTAGTCTTTGTTATAAATGATGACTGAATTTTCAGTGAAACAAGTAAATTACAGTAGACGATCGATTTAGTGAATCTCGAAATAGTGAACTATCCACAATAATGAACACTTAAAATTTTATATAAAAACGTATTTTGCATAAAAATGTCGCGCAAGCATTTTACATAGCTTGAGAGCTCTGAGGAATTGTTTCTGTTTTTTGTTTAAACCTGAGTGAAAGCCTTGTTTAATGCTTAATTAATATTAAAAACATTCACATCGAACGAAATGTGCATTTTGGGTCAAATTCACCATAAGAAAGAACTTTCGCTCGAAAAAGTGAACCTCGAAACAGTGAACAGGCCTGGTTTGTATTACTTCACTATATCGAGCGTCTACTGAATTACCGAATTCCAACAGCATAGTGCTGAAACTTGGTCCACATATTTCATTTGTCACAACATAAGCAACAAGAATCAAAAATATATGTAGTGAAAGGGTGTTTTTTTTTTTCAATGAAATAAACATTTAGAATTCCTACCATGAAACCCCTCCCAAAAATGCTAAGTAACGTTAATGAAAGTTGGTGAACATTTTTGATTAATGCTTGATTGTAAGTATGACCGTTATTTTTAAATATTTTTTTCCCCAAAACTTACAACTGTTGTACAAAAGTTCGTTATTATTTTTTGTGGCCTGAGTTATCGTGCCTTGTTTTTGCCTCTTTTTTGCTATTTTTACTTATATTTTTGTTTCTCCTCTTTTTCTTCAAAGTTAATTATTTTTGAAGAAAACACAAAGTTTTTGTGTAGGTACGCATTGTTAACATTAGCTCTGTTCCAAACATTGACCAAAACGAACAATGTTCCTATTTGTCACCAATATTCTGTTCCACACTTTAAAAAGAGGTTTGTTTTGGGCAGAAGAAAGTGCTCACCAGAAATTAGCACATTTCTCCTTCCTGAAAAATTCTACCCAAGAAAATTTTTTGGTCAGATGTCGGATGGAATAAAAAATTGCCAAAAGTTGCCACTTAATCATTCCACATTTGTTTTGCAATTTGCTTCTCCCTCTCAGTTTTAAGGAAACGAAAATGTTGGTAAATTCTTCTGGTTTCAAATGCAAATACGAAACTTTTTTTTATTTATTAAATGATTTTAAATGGGTTCCCCTCGTTTCTGTTCAAGAAGAAAGGTCCTCTTCTTCAAGGTGCTTTCAAGAGACAAGCGTAGAAAACTGTCACCAGACAACTTAAAAGATCTGTTTGTAGTCTAGTGCTACCATTATTGAACGTTAACTTATTTTAATATAATCTTTCATTAATTAAATTATTTTAATATTATCTTTTATTAATAAATGCCCATTTTTAGCCTTTTTAAGGATTTTATTTTGCTTTCTTTAATGTTTTTAGGTCAACAAAATCCTTTCCCTCTAATATATAATCAGTATAAAAATTTTCAGCCTTTAAGATTCGGAGCTTTTTTTGCACTGGCTTTCTGTCTATAAGGCCGAAAGCATTAAGTTTTTATATTTTAACTTGGTGCACCCGAATGGGGCCAGGAAGTTAGTTTTACAAGTTATTGAAAAGTAGTCTAGTTTTATGAAATTTTGTCTAGCTTTATGTGCATTTTTTCGAATTCGCGATATTTAAAGATTTGCGTTTGACTTAATTCTAAAATATGTGAAAGAGCAAACATAAAAGAGAAATATTTTTATTCATCTTAATATAATATGAAAATACCTCATCTAGAGTATGCCTCGCAAATATGGTCTCCCTTTTATGAAATTCATAAAAATCGTATTGAATCAATACAGCATAAATTCATTCGCTTTGCTCTAAAGGGTCTTCCTTGGGATGATCCGTACAACCTTCCACCATATGAACATCGGATCCAGCTACTGCAGGTCCAAACCTTATATCAAAGGCGTGTTAATAATGATTTACTATTTCTTCACCAACTTATAAATGGCCAAATTGATGCTCCTGAATTGTTAGCCTGTATTGGCATAAATTACCGAGGAGGATCTCACCACCTGCGAAGATTTGAACTTTTACACGTTAATTTCCATAGAACTAACTACGGTATACATGAGCCTCTTAACCGTATGTGCATGATTTTTAATTTAAACGGCTCCTCTGTTGATTTTAACATAAGTAAGATGGCATTAAAGAAAGTATTTCGAACCAGTGCTCCACGGTCGTGATTGTTTTTACTTCTTGAAGCTATGACTTAAATATTTTGTATATTGTTTAATTATGTATGTATATAGATTTTTTGTTTAATTTTGTTTATTTATTAGTATATTATTATGCATGTGTTAGATTGCCTTTTTTACTAACCACTAACACATGCACTTATGATGAGCCTCTGATTGTAGGTTGCAGCTTGCTCTAAGCTCACTACAACTAAGAATCTGAAGTGTTAAAAATATTTTATTTAATTACCCAAAGAAATAAGATATTGTTAAGGAAAAACCATGTTTTTTAGAACTATGAATGGATTTAACCATTTTCAAAATAAATGAAAAAGCTTTCTGATTTATTCAAAGCATATCAAGTCCTCTATAAAATTAAAATTGAAAGCTCACTCTCGAAACACATTTCGGTCCCATTTGGTGTTCCACAAGGAAGCCAATTGGGTCCATTATTATTCTTGTTGTTTGTAAATGGCATACCTGATAATTTTCTTAATTCAAACTGCCTTCTTTTCGTGTTCTTCTTTTGGAAGATCTTTCAAAACTTGATAATTGGTGCAAATTAAATCACCTACTGTTAAATAATTCTAAATGTCAAGTTTTGTCGTGTTTCCGAAATTCTAATCCTATAGTGTTTGATTATATTATCAGCCATACAAATTTAGAGCGTGTAACAAGGAAAAAAGATCTAGGAGTAATCTTGGATACAAACCTTTCCTTCTTACCGTATTATGATTTTAAACAAAGCAAATCAAATGCTTGGTTTCTTAAAAAGAAACACAAAAGAATTCTCAGATTCATATACCTTAAAATCTCTTTACAATTCTCTGGTAAGGTCAGTTCTTGAATACTGTAGCATTGTTTGGTATCCTTATTACAATAATTCAATAGACAGAATTGAAAAAAAAATCATAAATATCTTACAAGGTATGCATTTTTATAAGCTTAATTGGAGGATTTCAAGGCCTTCTTACTATAGTAGATGCTTATTATTTGGTATGCAATCTCTTTATGATCGTAGGGCTTATTTTTCAGTTAAGAGACATTGTAACATTTCATATCAATTGTCCTCCTTTACTAAGACTAGTTAACTGTGTAAATGCACCCTCTAGAACTACACGCTACCGGTTTCATTTTAATGAGCAGTTTCATCGTACAAATTATGAATGGAATGAACCCATCACGCGTTGCACAAGAGAATTGAATTTAATTTGCAATAGGATTGATTTTAATCTTGATGTTTCGAGAGACTCGTTTAGAAAATATGTTTTAAATAATATTCAAACTTTAACTTCCTAAAAAATTTAAAGATTGAATCTTTTTTATCATTAAGTTGTTAAGCCAAATTTCCCCCAACAATTATACTATATTTTGTATTAGTATCTAGTCTATAAGATTGTAATCTGATTGATGAAATAAAACTAAAACTAATACTAATAAAAATAAAATGCACAACTTGGTCGTATGTACATGTTCAAGCTTCAAGCGGCTGCGGGTTCAAGAAAATTGTAAAACGTTTAAAAGCATGAAATACGATATTTAAATTAGCTTAACCAACTCTTTTGATAGTTTGAGGTGAAAAAAAGAACATTAATTTAATTCTTGATTGAATATGATTGTATGGAAACAAATTTAAAATCGTTGGAGTTGTTTTTTACATAGTTATTTTTTTATATGTCAAGTTCTTAAAACATTTTTAAGGGAACATTTTGGTATGTAAATCTATTTATCTATGAGCACACAAAAAAATAAAAGTTCAAAAAAAATTGTCAACCTGTTTCTGAGATATCGAATTTTCAAAAAAATTATTTGAAACTATTTTAAAAATTCAAAAATTTCTTTTTTGAAACTTTTGATATGCAATATTATTTGAACTTATGTATCTGAAATTTGTATAAATATAAATAAATTTATCTATAAAACTAAACATTCTATCAAAGGTACTACTAATAGTTGCTAAAGTGTAAATTTTTTTAATTTTTGGTAGTAGATCGCACTACTTTTACCATCCGGAAAAAGTTTAATCAAAATCTCAGGAGGCGTTTTTGAGAAGAAAGTTATTGTCCTTAATGGTTTTTAATCCTTTGTATGGAAGGTACCGTTATTTTTGCATAAAAGTAATATTTTTTCTTAAAATATTTTAGAGAATGTGTTAAAAAACTCTTAAGTATCAAGTTTCAAAACAATCGATCATGTCGTTTTCGAAATATGTATTTGATTTTCAAAAACAAAGTTTGAAAACAAATATTTTAGTTTGATAGGCCTCCAAGCTCTCCCCGTCTGCACCTCTTCAAATGCATCTACACAAAAAGCCAATGAGGGGATTTTGGGGGACTTTGGATATGTTATAGAGGTTGCAATTAGGCGTCGATTCCAATTTTAATATTTCATGAATTAATTTTTTCAACATCGGAACCCATTTTTCCTGGCCTAATTGTTTACGACTGTATTGGGATGAGAGGAATATTTTCAAAGTGAATGGATCCAAAAAGGCACTGACCTATTCCGGCTACTGAAATTGGAGCGTCAACAAAAAAACCTACGGAGGGCATCTGAGAGCAGTACACGCATCTACAAACAACTGGATCATTCAAAGGGAGAAAGGTACATTAACGATGGATTCGAACTGAATACAATCACATGAATTTTTAAGGCAAGATGTGACTTAATCGAACTTAAGGTAAATGGATTTGGCCGGAACGAAACAACACTTTCTATTGTGTGCAGCTTAAGGGAGTACGAAAACATTCAGCAGGCAGATGTTCACATCCACACATCGACAAATTACGAAAAGATCTGAAGAAGACCTCATATGCGCTTTCACATTTTCAAAAGCTTGTTTGATTAGCTTGCCTTTCGAACAATAGGTTCGAACTCGATGGACAATTATGTTTTTCAGCAATATATGGCTAACAACGTGTATAATATTTAATTTCATTCACCCACAACCATTGATTTAAACGGAGTAAAATTTAACTAAGATCAACTATGGAAACA
This sequence comes from Dasysyrphus tricinctus, assembly GCA_963921185.1. Lineage (NCBI taxonomy): Eukaryota > Metazoa > Arthropoda > Insecta > Diptera > Syrphidae > Dasysyrphus > Dasysyrphus tricinctus. The sequence goes on along the minus strand of OY992533.1, from coordinate 15,537,992 downwards.
TTTCCGAAAATAAGGCATTTTTAACAAAATGGAATATTTTGAAAAAATATTTTCCTCCTGAGAATTTTTGTTTCAAAGCAGATGTGAGAGATCTTCTGAAAATTGAACAACTGAACTGACTCGAACTATACATGATTGTTTTAATGCCCCTGAGGTTTATGCGAATATTTTTTAAGGTGCATAAACATAAAAGCTAACCATATCGTCGTGTATCTGAGACGAAAAGTTAGTTCCATTTGTTTTTTTTTTTCATTTCATTCAGGTAAAACAGTAAAGCTTAAACAAATTTAATATAAGCTTTTTTGGGTACCTACCAATTTCTATATAGCATGTAGTAATGCGTATAAAATGTTGTTTTATTTGATTCCGAGGTGTAATAAATGTATATTATGGTTGTTGTTTTTTTTTTTAAAGAAGTAATGATTATTTATAGTGACCATGAAGCTAATTATACTAATTGTACGAATTAAGAATTTTATTAAATTTCAGTTCGGAATTCGAATGTCTGCTGATGCTCAATAACGATGGAATTCACTGGGAGCTTATAAAAAGCATTATACCTTCGTAGTGCTGGATTAACATGACTTTTGGTGCCCTTATCACGTAATTCATAATACAGTATTATATACATTTCCCTTTGGGCAAACATTTATGAAGGGCGGATAGGTTTCTCGTGAATTTTTATGGCAAATAGCTTTTATTTTTATTTTTATTTTTAGTTTTTTGTTCAATGAATAATTGAAACATATTTATAATTTATTATATGTGGCCTTAAAACAGAAATTATGAAATTTCAAGAAAAGTTACACACAGCTTAAATTTCGAAAACAATATTTTAACATAGGGTAAAATTTGGCCAAATATGCCTTGCAAACCAAAAAGTTGCCGAAATATCTGTTTTAAAGATGATATTGCCACCTTGACATATTTGTTATCAAAAATTAAATTCCTTTGTACATATGTACATACATACAATTGTTAATATGTTTATATGTATAATATCTCTTCACAAATGTTATATCTACAACGTGACTTTATGAAAAGATGGTACACTCAGGCGTATACGTACTTTATTTATTTTGTTAACAATTTTTTCTTTAATTTTTACTTGCGATTATACGTAGTCGTGCCATAAATACTGTTACAACTATTTGAACCTGTATAATTTGACATTCAGCTTCATACAACAAGTCGCATTATTTTTTTTAATAACTACTGTTAGATTTGTTTAAAATATAGTACAGTCTTAGTTCTGATTTACAAGTGCAAACATGGAATCAACAATAGCAGAAAAGAGAATTGCTGTTGTTGCGCTGCATAAGGCAGATAAATCAAATAATTATATTTGGAAGTCGTTAAAAGCTCTCGGGATTAATCGAATGTTTGTGTGGCGTACTATTAAACGATATATGGATACCTTAAGCGTAAAAGACAAGCCTCGGACCGGTCGTCCACGAAGTGTGAGGACAAAAAATGCTATTCGAGCAGTGGCAGCTCGAATCCGCCGAAATCCCCTACATTAGCAGAAAATCATGTCACGAGAGATGGATATTTCAAAAAGAACTATGTCGCGGCTTATTAAAAATGATCTTGGGATGGGTGCTTACCGCCGAGTGAGTGGCCAGAGATTGAACAATGCCTTGAAAAAAATTAGACACCAAAAAGCAAAAGCATTGCTCAGACGTTGCGCTGATAGGAGCTATCGACAAATCCTGTTTTCAGATGAGAAAATTTTTACCATTGAGGAAAAACTCAACCGCCAAAATGACAAAATTTACGCTCGGAGTTCTCAAGAAGCAAAGGAAAAAATTGGCAGAGTCGAAAGGGGTCATCATCCGAGTTCGGTCATGGTTTGGTGGGGAGTGAGCTACGAAGGTACCACAAATTTGCATTTTTGTGAGCAAGACGTTAAAACAAAAGCAAAAAACTACCAAGAAGACGTTTTGGAGAAAGTGGTGTAACCGCTCAACAATACTCTGTTAAATAAAAGGCATTGGGTGTTCCAGCAAGACTCTGCACCAGCCCACAAAGCCAAATCGACTCAGCTGTGGCTGGAAAAGAATGTTCCTGAGTTCATCAAGGCATTGGATTGGCCCTCAGGCAGTCCCGATCTCAATCCCCTGGATTATTCTTTTTGGACAGAGCTAGAGCTATGGTCTTACCTGCAAAAAAATTGTGGTTATTAAAGATACAACAGGATATATTTGCACAAAGTTTCATTAAAATTAAAAAAAAGATGGTTTTTCGCCATTATGTCGGAGAGGAGAATAGACATAGTTGTATGAGTTGCGTCCCATCGTAGTAACACTTTCTGACCTAAATCATTGGAAAGGTCTAAATCAATGCTATTTTTTGTTGTATGGGCATAAATCTGTGCCTCGTGCAGGAAAAGTGTAATCGCTCATAACAACTTTTTAACTGCATTATAACTCTTTCCCTGCGCAAGTTGTCCCTAACGCTATAACACGTTCTGACCTTTATCAATGAAGTGGTCTCAATGAGTGTATTTTTTTTTTGTATGAGCATAAATCTGTATCTTGTGCAGAGAAAGTGTAGAAGTTTATAATAACTGTTGCACTGCACTACAACTCCTACCCTGCACAAGTTGCGTCCCAAGTGCTGTAATACCTTCTGACCGATATGAAGGGAAAGATCTAAATGAGGGTTATTTTTTGTTCTGAGAGCAAAATTCTGTGTCTCGTGAAGGGAAAGTGTTATAGCCCAATAACTGTTATAGGTGTTATAGCGCACTGCAACAGTTATTAGGCTGTAACATTTTCCCTGCACGAGATACAGACTTATGTCCATACAAAAAATACCACTCATTGAGACCTTTCCAATGATATATGTAGGTCAGTAAGTGTTACAACATATGGGACGAAACGCCCATTCTCCTTTTGAGGTTATGTCAAAAGATTACTTATGTTAGTTGTAGATTTTTGCGTGATCTTCAACTTTTCTATTGAAAACTTTTCATTTTGACGTCAACTTTAGTCGGAAAGCGCAAGAATACAATTTAGTGTCTTAGAAGGGTACGATAGTCATCTAACTGATGAGCCCAACTGTTAGCCTATTGCATAGACCTTTTAAAAAGCAACAATTTGTGCAAGGGTTTTTATTAGTGAATATGTTTGCTTGGCCCATAAGCATGCTTAAAACCAAAAATGCTACTAAATTCACCCATGCGTTTCTGAGAGAATGGTCACACTGGCCACTTTTCACTATTTTTGGTATAACTCGGAAACCAAGCAGAATTCGACAATTTAACATTTAAAACTTTTTGTTCAAAATTAAATTTTCTATCGAAATGGATAGCTAAGAAACTTTCATAAAAAAATTTAAGCAGGAAAAGTTAACAAAAACAAACATACAAAAAATCGAAAAATCGATGTTTTTTAATTTTTTTTCTTAATAGCGCATATCTTTTTTCGGAGTGAAGATACGCCCAAGGCGCACTTAAACAAAGTAAAGAAGAGTTTAAAGACCTTAATATGACGTGTTAAAAAACCATAGTTTTTGAAAACTGACAGAGATATAGCCATTCAAACTTTACCATTTACTATTTTTTGGTACTTTATTACAAATTTAACATTCCAGAAACCCAGTACCAAATCTTATATTAATCGGACCATAATGTCATATTAGTTCAAAATATTGTTTTTGAACATTTTTACGAATGTGAAATTTGCAATATTGTACCGAAAAAGGGACTTTCAAGCCAAAACTGCGAAAAATTATAAGAAATGGTTAGGTTTGAATGGGCATATCTTCATCAAATTTGAACAAATATTACTTTTTAAGCATGCCATATTAAAGCCTTTAGTCTCTACTTTATTTCGTCTATGCATATCTTGACCCTATCTTTGCTTCAAAAAAAGTTATGCACAATTTATTAAAACATTTAGAAATCCTTGATTTTTAGATTTTTTTTAAGGTTGGATTTTGTTTACTTTTCCTGCAAAAATTTTTATAAAGTTTTTTGAACTATCCATTTCAATAGAAAATTTAATTTTGAACAAAAAGTATTAAATGTTAAATTGTCAAATTCGGCTTAGTTTTCGAGTTATACCGAAAATATTGAAAAGTGGCCAATGTGACCATTCTTTCAGAAACGCATGGGTGAATTTAGTAGCATTTTTGGTTTTAAGTATGCTTATGGGCCAAACAAACATATTCAATAATAAAAACCCTTGCACGTAATTGTTTCTTTATACCCCTCATTTTCCGGTCTATTCAATAGGCTATGTCGTACCTGGGCGAAACGCAATTATGGAGTTGAGCTCACTTGAACTTTTTACTTGAATTATAAATATTCAGTCACTCCACTTAAACAGAAGAATTTCTTTTCAAATTGTCTTCATATTCTATTATTATAAAAAGCCTGAGCGCAGGAATTTGAAATTCTAAGTCTCTGAATTAAACCAAATTCCCTTAGAATAATAAAATTCACAGTATCTCCATGCTGTGATTTTTATATTAGTCGGTAAACATCGATACAAAATTGCGTCTTAGAAGGGTACAATAGTCATCTAACTGATGAGCCCAACTATTGTACCCGGGGGAAACGCAATTATGGAGTTGAGCTCACTTGAACTTTTAACTTGAATTATAAATATTTAATAATATTTTGAATTGTGAACACTAAAAACAAAAATTGTTTTTAATAACATAAAATTTAAACAAAAACTAGTTTAAAAAAAAATATCTTTTTTTAATTAAATTTTTTGTGAAAGAGAATTAATCGATTTTGCTACGCTCAAGGAAATGTTGATTATACAATTAACATTAAAAATCCAAATAAATAATATCCTGAATCCCTTTAAATTTCCATTTAAACCTATATGTACCATTAAAACTCAATAACAAACGAAAATTGATCTAAAAAATATTTTTCTTTTTATTATACAGGGTGTCATAAGCTCCGTGAAATAACTTCCTAATGAAATAACTCCGAAACAAAAACTTGAAATAATTATCCAAAATTTGAAAAAAAGATGAGAAGTTTTTCACATTAAAAAACTCCCCAAAATTGAGGATTTATTTTATGAGTTTTATTCATTTTTAAATTGTGGAATAATTTCATGGTTTCGTTTTCTTTTAAACTAATTCTTTCTTTGCCGAATTATGGCGGCGGCGGATTATTAAATTTCAAGCAAACTCTCAACAGTTTTCTCGCAATTTATTTCTAAACACACTTTTTTCATTTTTAAGTTTTTTACTTGAAATCATTTCATTCAAAATAGTAAGTTCTTTCTTTTTAAAAAAGTCCAATTCATTCTTAGCTATTAGGAAAGAAAAAAGACAAGAAATAACATAGAATTAAAGAAAATTGGAAGATTTTAATACAAATAAATAAAAGTGAAACTATCTCTCAGCCGTTGTGAGTTAGAAAGAGACCAACAAATGAAAACAAATTGGTAAAACCGTTAAAAACACGGTAACAAATTTGATAATTATTTCAGAATTTTGATTTATGTAAATTTCTTTGGTTTATTTATTTAGAAACGGTCAAAAGTACAAAATAATTTTAATAATTTAAAAAAAGTCAAATTCTGATTCCGTAATATTAATTTTTAACCAACAAATTCAAATGCAGTTGTATTGCAGCTTCCTTTGAAATAACAAATAAGAAATTTAAATGATGCGAACTGCTTTTGAGAAAACCAAAATGTTTGTAAGGAGCTACCTATAATATGCAAAAATGATGTTAGCGAATTTGAAGTAGTTTGATCTGTTTATCTGTTTAGGATCTAGTTCAATGTACATTGGAGCGTTTTGAGCGACTTTTTCCAAATCACTGCGTGCAACTCAAAGTTTTCATGCGTAAATGTTTCCTGAACACAATCTCATCATTTTTTTAGAGTCACCCCTGGAAAAAATCGCGAAACCACTAAAATATAGGCTACCCCCTTTTCAAGGAAAAAAACTGACTCATTTTAAATATTTTGTATGTTTTACACAACCGCAATTATTGTTTCCTGAACCCTGTTTCATAATAGAGAGTTAGTTGATAGTACAAGTTGAAAAAACTGCAAGGTTCAACCACTAATGTTTTCTTTTCCTTAATGAGCACGACTTTTCTAATTCTCTAATATTAGTGATATAAACGAACTAAAAGTTCAAAAGTACTTTTCTACTGCTTGATAATGAAACGTTATTTTCACTCAGACTAATAGTATTAATTTGTCCCTTATTATGAAATAGGGCCCAGAAGAAACCTATCCTCATCATTTATTTTGAGTCGCTCTTGGGGAAAAAAATCAGGAAGTCACTATAAAATTATCCTTTTCAAAAAAAACTTTCTTATTTTGAATGAATCAAAAAGAAGAAAAATAGTAAAAATCTTAAGGGTAACCTAGGTAAATTGAATATGAATTTCTGTGATTTTTAGTCCAAACTTCTGTCAATTAATTTTTTTAAACGAACTTTCGACTTAAATTCACACAAACGAACAGAATCACAGAAACTCTAAAGTAAAGAAACAGACATAAAGTGGGTATACTGTACCATACAAAATATCGTCGACAGTGTTTCGATTTCAATTAAATCGCTCAAGAAAAAACAAAGTTGCACAATGTACAAATTTTTTTTGAAACACCCTGTTTTGAAATTATTATTATTTTTTTAAATTCTGTCTCAGCTATCACCTGTGTCAAATTCATTGAAATCGCCCAAGGAACGATGAAGTTGCAAAATGTTGTAATTACATATTTTGAAAATACCTATTTTGTCTGTTATAATTCTATCTCAGCTATCACCTGTGTAAATTTCATTGAAACAAGCTTGCTAATTGTTGACATATTTTTGAAACACCCTGTTTTAAGATTATTTTTCATTGAAAAAACATGAAGTTTGGAAATTTGAAAAACCCTGTTTAAAATATTTGTTTTATACTTTTATTTGAACCGATCGTTAATGAATCTTCAATAGTTCCCGCGTGATAAATTCGGGATCGAACCATATTTTACGGATTGCAGCAAATAAGATTCAATCGTGAAAACGAACTTTATTTTAAAAGATCCGAAAAATAAGTTTCACGATAGGATCAAAATTAAAATTCCCTTTGGAATTTTTCACGTCAGAACGAATCATATTTCATCGTTCTCCGAACTTTGGAATAATATTCTCAAAAACAAAGTGCTCATAGCCTCAAATGTGCCCACCAAACCAAAAAATAGACACAAAAACTTTCATATATTTTTGCAAAAATATGGGAACTAGTGAATTAATGTTGATTTAGCACGATAACATAGATTTTTGCAAAAAAAATAAGAAATTTATATCAAGCCTAGGGTGGATTTTTGAAACAAGGGCACACTTGGGCGTATACGTACTTTTTTACAAAATAATTTGTAATTTTTTTTTTCAATCTTTTGTTTTGTGTCTTAGACCAGATTCATTCAATTGTGCTGATACCAATACGTTCTCGTAACTGTAAAATATTTTTACATAAGACATAATGAAAAGAGCGAAAGCGTGTATCAGAAGTTAGCATGAATTATTGCGATATTTTCGCAAACAAACGTAAGGCCAGATTCACATTATATACATTGGTAGTTCTGATACCGATAAAATCTCAATGCAACAAAATAATCTTGAACAAGAAAAATGAGTATGTACAATACACATCATCGGTATATATTTAAGTGGGTGCATAACAAGTCTTAATGCTTCAAGTCATTTATAATCAGAAAAGGTTTCACTGTAGGTATAGATACTTTGGATTGGTTTTTACGTTTGCTAATAATTTTTTTTTTTTTTTTTTATAATAGACTTAAATCCCAGGGACCCAAAAAAAGGTTATTTTTTAAGATTTGTTTTTTTAAATGCATAATGTATGTGTTTGGTAGGTAGGAACTAATGGGTACTACAAACCTCGAATCTGGGGCTTTTAGAAGATAGCAAGTGCTAAACGTTTATAGTTTATATTTTTTTTATTTTTTTAAGGTGGTGATGTCATAATCTTATTGTTGACACTTTTCAGACACCTACTATGTAAACTTACTTCAGTCAGACACCTTACAGCTGGTCAAAATACTCGCTTCTTTTAAGACCATTTCTGTTTGCTTTTTACGAGAAACACTACGTCACAACCTTTCCGATTCAAATTTTTCTGAGATTTTTTGATTTTATCTGGCAATATTTCAAGCATCCAATCTCGTAAATCATAATGGTCAATGTCGTGACCATCGTTTAATTGAGTATCGTTGTTTTGCATTTGCTTCGTAATTCGCCCTGATTATATAAATATTCTTTGTTAATATAAATACATTGCGACATACATTAGAAATAATTCATTCAAAATACATGAAAAAATAAAATTTAAGAACTTGCCACCTTGTACATATATTATTTTACAAATTTTGTGTACAAAATTCCGGGATCTTAAATGCAAAGGTACAGTCGAATCTAGATTTATTTACATAAACTGGCAACTAAAAAAGGCATGTTTCGCTTATACATAATTAGGTATATCGTCACCTGATTGCAAGAATAAGGTCACTTTATTTTTTTTTTATTTTCACTTTAATATTATAAACTGCATTTGTTGCAGCGTTTTTTTTTTTTAATTGTTACCTACTTGTATTTTATTTTCATTCGAATAATCCTTATTCAACCAAATTCGAAAGTCTTAATAAAAATATCATTTTATGGGAAGTACTAAAATTCTTCCTCAAGAATATCCAAATGTATACGCCTATATACAAATGAAAGGATTGACTAATTCAATCCTCCAATGATAGGACAATCATATTTGACTAAATTCTCTAGAAATTACTTTCCCTTCTAAAAAAATATGGCGATATGGGGTATATTCATAGATGTTTGTTGAGCTGTTTGCCTAGCAACAGTAGTTTATCATACTGAAACTTCATCAGGTAAGCTCCAGTTTTGTCTAGCAGCAGCTTAAACAACATCTATGAATATGCCTTATAGTAATTTAAGTAGTAGTTTTGTCGGTACTCACCAGTTTGTGTGCTTGAATCAAAAAAAGTACTAGTGGTCTCAACCGTCATTGTCCCTATAGTTCCATCAATTATTTGTGCTGATGAGTCCCGTCTGCCACGATACCTTTTCACACAAAAGAAATTAAAAATATTAAATAATATAAGACTAGAATTTTCCCAGGTATAGCTTTGGTCTTACCTGCTGCATACATCATCACTTTGTGAGCTCTGACGTCGAAAATTCCTGCAACGAATCATTTCTTCTGTAGTCGATTGGCGTCGAAATCCTCGGGCAATAAGAATCTCTTCAGTTGTGGATTGACGTCGAATTGCTGGGCGTGAGTTACCATCTGAAGTTGCGGGTGGTCCACGGGCACATGGACTTGGCTCTCGTGAAGAGCAACAACTACTTGAGTCTGGTGAGCGCGAGGCCCTGACAGCTGACGATGACTGACGTCGGAGTGTCCGAGTTCTTCGTCGAGGACTTCCGTCACGCTCATGACTACGGTCAGGGGAGAGATGTGCTTTTGAATCACGTCGACCTCTTGAAGCACTATCAGGACTCAGGCTGTCCCGCCGTGCCCGACGTTCACAATCATCAGGCGGATCAGGGCTCAGGGCTGGCTGAGAACCGCGACGACTATTACCACCGCCTGGAATGCAGGACTCATCAAATGCAGTTGCCTGACGTTGCAGACGCTGCATTCGCGGTGTCTTTTCAGGACTAACGACTTTCGAATCACGTCTGTTCATGCGTCCACACTGAGTAGTGGAATCTCGACGACCCTTAGGTGCTGTGGGTGAAGTTGCTGGAGGGGTTACCGAGCTAGTTATAATTCTAGGCGGGGGCAGTGCCTGACATGCTGTATCAACGTGATATGGTGTTGAGTCAGAAGCTGTTGAGCTGGTCGAAGGGCGCTGTTCTTGTCTGTAATTTGGAAATTCAGGAGCTGCAAGTGAGTCCCGGCGTTTTTTGGTAGCGCCAACTACTTTTGGGGGTGGTGGAGTTGTTGCTCGCCCAACTATGCTCTCTCGTCTACCAGATGGATAACTTTCATTTGATCCTCGACGGGAGTCCTTTTGTAAACAAAAAAATCAAGAATGTGTAAAAAAAAAAGATGGAATAACATGGATGGGTGTCATAAAACTTACATCTTTTGCACTTTCTAGAGAAATTATTGGTGGTTGTTCGTCCTTCTCTCCAGGGCTCTCACGTCTATTCCAATTTTTAACAAAATCTGACGTATGCGATGAGTCCCGACGAGTTCGCATACTTCTGGCTCCAGAATCAGCACTTGATTCACGTCTTTTCTTCAATGGTGGATTATGGCTATTACTCATTCCAGTACCAACGTCTGTTGTTGAAGTTCGCCATGGCAAGCTTCGAGCCAGATCAGCTAAGGTCTCCCGACGATTAAGTGGCGCCTTTTTAGTGGTTTTTGAACCACCACCACTCCATTCACGAAGGATATCAGTGAGCTGTGCTAGTGAACTTCGCCGGCGTCGCTGAAGACCTTAAAATATAAAGAAGACCTTGATGTGTTGTAGACGAATAAAGAAATACAAAACGACTTATAAACGTACCTGGAGGTGGAGAAGTACTCGGAGGTGTATTGATTTGAGCTGCTGAGTCCCGCCGTCCACCTAAACGTTGACGAATTGTCGATTCTTCGAGCTTTTTTTTATAAAAGAAAGATGATAAATAAAAATAAATACAGTTGAGCTACTATTAATAAAATATATTTACCTGTTCTCTGACAAAGTCATCCCAGCCATTACCACCCTGCCACACCAAGCCAACTTGATATGATAATATCGGCAGGTTGCAAACAAAGCATATCGATGTTATAGTCCTGAAAAAATGTTAAAATTTACATGAAAAATTTGTTTGTTTTGTTTGACATGAAATGTTTAGCAAGAAAATCATTTCAACAAGTTTCAAAAGGACAAAAAATAAAATAAAGTATGTCAGCAATGGAACAACAATCAATAAATCTAACTTTTTGAAAAGCGAGTTCCGTAACATCAGCCGAGGAAGGTTTAACTAAGGATAGAATATGTCTATGACATACATATGGGAGGATCAGCAAAGCCTTTTTCACAACAACATCGTGCAATTGAGTTTTTTTTGTAGACAAAATTAAAGTGTGTGCCATTAAAATTTTGTGCCAAATTTATTTTTTGTTTATTAAATTTTATAAAATTGAAATAAGCGAATTCTTCTAAAAGCAGCTTACACCTTTTACACAAATTAAAAAGTCAAAAAGCCAGTTTTTTGATGACTAAATTTCAAAGCAAATAATCATCCTTATAATTTAAAAACCAAACACAGGAGCATTTACCGTATTGAACTTCATTTCTAGATTCCAAATCATTTGAGTTAACGTAGAGACCTTATGTGAAAATTTTGAAACTTACATAAATTTAATAAAAGTTAAATGGGATTCAGTAAAAAGCATTGTAAAGTAAAGTTTAAGCAAAGTAAAGGCAAGATTAAAGTTAAAATTAGGTCAATGCATATGCATTTTTCTATTTATTTTATTAAAACTATTTAAGTTTTCTTAAAATCATTTATTTAAGTTTTATTTAATAAATTCATTGAATAATACATAAATTTAAAACTACACCTATGTTAAATTAAATCTTAAGGTAGTGAAGTAATGTGTATTGGGTACACGTAACATAGTTTAAGTTAATATAATTAAACCAGCATTTAAAAATAAGTTGTTTTTAAATAATGTGTCTGTACTGTGGGAATGCTTTTTACTTACACTTACTTTATCTGAATATTCAAATATGAGGGGTATCAAAGAAGGAATTAAAAACAATTATTTAATTATGGAAGTAATCATTGAAGAAAACAGTGTTCTGAGACTATTTAATTGGTACGAGAACGTTTTCAATCGTGCTTTTAGTAGTAGACGGTGGATTTAAATTCTGTAAGTGCTTTTTTGAATAAGTTGTATCAAACATGTATGTGTGTGGGCTTTTTAGAAGGTAGATAGCATTTTTTTTGCAGATTATTTAAAGGTTAGGTATAATCATGAAAACCATGTTACGATATATATTTTATTTGTAAAGTCTGCGACATGGAAACAGATATGTAGGTTATTGTGTACTATATCGGCAGAAAAGAGATACAAAATAATTTTTTTTATATGGCCTTTTCAATTGACAATCCAGTACACCGATTCGATACGTGTTTTGATTCTGAAATCAATTTCAGAATCAAGAACTGCCATTCTGATTCTAATCAAAATGGCCATTACATTGGGTGCGTTCGGATGACCCAAGGGACTTGAAGGAAAGGCAAGTTTATAGTCTCTGATTTCGAAAATATTGCTTTCCAACTAAGAAAATGGAAAGTTAACTGGAAAGTAATTCAACTGAAATCTCCCCTAATATCAAGTCAAATGCACTTCTGTTCTGTCAGAACATCAGCTGATTTTATTTGTTCACTAAACAGAAAGCTGAACTTTATTGTTATTTTAGATATATATTTAAGATATTATGTGACTTGTTTATTTGTTTGCAAGTTAGTTTTTACCATTTTGTGAGGAACTCTTTATCAAATACGGAAGTCCCCTAGGTGGTTGGATGTTGTAGGAACTGGGGGCCTTGAGCTGTATCTTTTCCTACACATAAAGTGCTTACAATACCTCCAAGCTGGTAGCCACCGGATACTGGCCTTGGTTTTATGCCTTGACTTGCTAAACTTGTAATTGCGAATCAAGGAAGGAATTGCAACATTAAACCCATGGCCCTACAGATTGGAGGTTAGTGCGTTGACCCGACCACAGTAAAAAAGCCAATTGTTATGAGAGAGACGCGAGAAGCCTCAGATAACGACCCCCTCAAATGGCAACCAGACCCGGAACGAAAATGGACTATGACCTACGAGTATGCACCTGGAATGTAAGGACACTCTATACGCCAGGTGCTACTCAAAAACTTGAATCTGTCCTCTCGCGGTACAAGGCAGATATTACCGCGATCCAAGAGATACGATGGATAGGATCAGGTATAACGAAAAGAAAAGATTGCGACATTTATTACAGCTGCCATCAAAGACTGCACATGTTAGGATGCGGATTCGTCGTGGGAAATCGACTCAGATCGAAAGTCATCGATTTTAAGCCGATTAGCGATCGCCTGGCTGTGATCTGCATCAAAGCTACCTTCCAAAACATCAGCAAAATATGTGCACATGCCCCTACCGATGAAGCTGAGGAGTCTAACAAGGAGGAGTTTTACTACCTCCTGGACGGAGCCTACGGAGCCTGTCCGGAGTACGATGTCAAAGTCGTGCTCGTAGACTTCAATGCTAAAGTCAGAAAGGAAAACATCTTTGGCGGATTAGTTGGAAAGCACAGCCTCCACGAAACGACAACAGATAACGGCTTCCGAATAATCGACTTTGCTGCAGCTCGTAATACGGTGATAAGTAGCACTAGGTTCCCCAGGCGAAGGATACACACAGCAACCCGGCGATCTCCAGATGGTCGAACCACCAACCAAATCGACCACGTGCTAATTGGCGCAAGGTATGCAATGTTGAATTTCTTCCTTTGGGCGGTCATCGTTTTCTTTTCGTTGGACAGTCGGGCTCTGAACTTTTTCACAACAAGAAAGTGGTCAGAGTCTACGTTTGCGCCTCGGAAAGTTCGCACGTCCAAGATGTTCGATGCATGCCTTAGCACATCAGCGAAAGCCAGAGACTACAGTGAGCAATTTACCGGGAAACTCTCTGCAATACATCCAGCCACAAGCGTCAACAACTAGTGGAACCAATATCGCGACATCATTAAGGAGACAGCCGAGACCACCATAGGCTATCAATCAACCACCCATAAAAAAGAACCCGTGGTATGACGATGAATGCGCGGTATTGAAGCAGGAGACGGAAAATGCACGAATGCAAATGCTGCACCGGAAAACAAGAGCAGCAAGAGAGGAGTACCGTGAAAAGAGAAGGAAAGAGAAAAAACCTTGCGCAGAAAGAAAAGAGCATCCGCAGCCTCTCAGCTCAGGTATCTCGAAGAGTCTAGCACCGCCACCAACACCCACCGGTTCTACAAAACAGCCAAGCAACTGGCATCTGGTTATAGGACTGGCACGCAAGCTCTTCGAAACAGCGAAGGGAACCTAGTCACCGAAGCACAGGGAATTGAAGACGTGTTTAAGCAGCATTTCCAGCAACTGCTTAATGAGCATTATGTAGAGGAGGCAACAGAGGAACAAAGAAGCATAAGACCAGTAAATGAAGATCCAGTCCCAGCGCCCAGTACTGAAGAGGTTAAGAAAGCCATCCACAAGCTTAAGAACAACAAATCCGCCAGCTCGGGGAACTCTTCAAGTATGGAGGAGATGTTCTGGTAGGGTGCATGCATCAGCTCATCAACCAAGTGTGGGAGGAGGAAAGTATGCCCGACGACTGGTCAAATAGCTCCATATGCCCAATCTACAAAAAAGGCAATCCTATGTCCTGCAAGAACTACAGAGGCATATCCCTGCTTAATGTTGCCTACAAGATCTTATCCAACGTACTATGTGAGCGCCTAAGACCTTTCTGCAACACTATGATCGGCACGTACCAGTGTGGCTTCAGGCCAGGCAGATCAACGATAGACCAAATTTTCACATTGAGGCAAATCCTGGAAAAGACCAACGAATTTCAAGTCGAGACCCACCGCCTATTCATCGACTTTAAAGCCGCATATGATAGCATAAGTCGCCAAGAGCTTCTATTGGCGATGTCGGAACTCGGGATCCCGAAAAAACTGATCCAGCTATGCCGCATGACGTTACAAAATACGCGGTGCAACGTGCAAATGGGTAACAGCTCATCCGAGTTATTCCAGACGTGTACAGAGTTCAGACAAGGAGATGCGCTATCATGTGATTTCTTCAACTTAGTCCTGGAGCAGATAGTGCGCAAGAGTGGTGTTAACATGGAAGGCACTATCTTCAACAGGTCTTCTCAACTGCTTGGTTATGCGGACGACATCGACATCATCGGCCGCTCCAAGAGAGCTGTACTTGAAGCATTCACAATTATTGATGAACAGGCGAAACGCGTTGGTCTTGAAGTGAATGAGGACAAAACAAAGTATATGCTATCAACAAACAAAGCCTCATCTGTCCATCGCCTAGGACAAAACGTCACTGTTGGTAGCAGTAATTTCGAGGTAGTAAAGGAGTTCACCTACCTCGGAACAAACATCAATTCCACGAACGACACCTTGGTGGAAATCCGACGAAGAATTATCCTAGCGAACCGCTGCTACTTCGGTTTGGCCAAACAAATGGGTTCAGCCGAGTGCTGGACGGTAAGTAAAAAAGGGGAATTGATACTGGGCACTTTCGAGAGAAAAATTCTTCGGCGGATATTTGGTCCTATATGCGAATAGGGCAGCCAGCCAAGAAAATCTTCGAACCCAGCCCCCAGGTTCGAGACGACCAGGAAGACCGAACCTCCGCTATAGGGACCAGGCGACTGGAGGGAGCGTGTGAGGGACCGCAACTGATGGAAGACCGCAATATCTCAGGCAGAGACCCTTCATGGATCGGGAGCCGTATAAGTAAGTAAGTAAGTAGTAAAATAGTAATAGTACGAAAAGTCTTTCGAATAAAAAAAATTAGTACCATCATGAAACTTGGTCAAAAGAGTCTATAAAAATATTTCACATGTAAGGGTATTTTTTTAAGGGGGAGAGGGGGGGAAATTGTGGTATATCAAACAGAAAAATTAACTTTGGTGCAACTTAAGCATATGACACATGTTTTTAAAGTAGTTTTGAATTCTAAATCAAATGACACCAAAACTAAGTCGATATGGCTTCAGTGGAAGAATTTATTGTCATTTTTATGTAACGATGACTATATTTTCAGTATAAAAGTCAAATATTACCGAAAACCAGTTGAAAATAATGGTCTGCCGATGAAACTTGCCATCGATGGTTCATTTGTCATGAAGATCAATAATAAGAAGAGTCTATAAAAATATTTGTCGTTAAAGGTGTTTTTTCTGGGAGTTGGGTTTAATTAATTTTTTATATATAAAATTCTTAAAACATTTTTAAGAACAAATTTTGGTATGCACATTTAAACTATATATTTATGTGTATATAAAAACAAAATTTGAAAAAAAAATTGTCAACCCGTTTTTGAGATATCGAATTTTCAAAAAAAAAATTTTGAAACTTTTTTTAAAAATCCAAAAACTTTTTTTTTGAAAATTTTGATATGCAATATTATTTAATCTTATCTGAAATTTGTATATAAAAAAATTCATTTAAATTCGTTAAGCTGATAACGAGAAAACTCAAAATAAAAAAATACGTTCTATGACAGGTACTACTAATAGTTGCTATGTGTTAAATTTTATAATTTTTGATGGTAGATCGTACTAATTTTAGTATATGAAAAAAGTTTAATCAAAATCGTAGGAGTCGTTTTCAAGCAAAAAAATATTTTCCTTTGCGGTTTTTTCACTTTTGTATGGAAGGTACCGTTATTTTTTCATAAATGTAAAATTTTTTCTAAAAATATTTAAGAGAGCACTAAAAAAGTCTTTAATATAGAGTTTCAAAAAATCTATGGTGCCATTTTCGAAATATTTGATTTTCCAAAAATAATTTTGAAATATTTTTTAAAAATCCAAAAAATAGTTTTTCAAAAATGTTGGTACACAAAACTATTGACATTTCTTGGAAGCTTCTGTATAAAAAAAATAATTGAAATCGGTCATATCATTTTGAAGAAAATCAAAAATTTAAAAAATGGTTCCTTGGGAGGTACCATTAATAACCATTTTTGAATAATGGTTTTCCACCCAAAGAAAGCCTTTACTAAAATAAATTTATTGAATTTTTTTTAAGAAAAGTTGTCGAGCCGTTTTTGAGAAAAATACGATTATGTAAATTTGCCAAAAAAAATGTATGACAGGTACCGTTATTTACGGTTCTAAAAAAAAAATGAAAAAAATGTGTCGGCAGAATCACCAAAAACCACTAAGTACGAACAGCTGTAGACGAACAGACAGACAGACAGACAGACAGACAGACAGAATTTTGCCACCCACTTTTTTAGTGTTCTCTATCATCGTAATATCATGTTTGATTGGTATCTCAAAATTTTTTGTTTGCACGAATCCAAAACTTGCCTTATAGTACCTATAATCGCAAGTAAAAAAAAAAGATATTAACACGGTTTTTTTTCAAAATTGTCAAAATTTTTCAACTTCGTTTTTCCTTGAATGATTTCAATAAAATTGACACATCAAATTTAAAAAATTAAAATAAATTGTTTTTGCAACGCCCTGTTTTGAAAATATACAATACGAATAACGAATTGTCCTAAAATCATCTTTTCTCAATTTGGTCCGAGCTTTTTCACTTTTCTCGTTAATAACATTACAGTATTGATCCATTACCATAGATCTCCAATGCCATAAGCCACGTTACAAAAATTCATGCGATCCAGTTGTGTGTTTTGTATTTTGTATTCAATTTTTTTTTTCTCTGAAAACCAATTGGGACTTCTTTATCATAATCATACACCTAGAAATTAATTCAATATCTTTTAAACAAAAGTGTCTTTGCTTTCATAGTCAAAAAAAAAGCTTCGTAACCTTCCTTAATGTTTGTGCATTAAAAGGTTTTCACGTAGGGTGCTAAAACAAGATATCTCCAGAAAAAAAAAATTAAACTAAAAATGAAAATTTAAAAAAGAACAGGAATTCAAGAGTAAAATATTAAATTTCCAATGTATGCTTTTCAAGGATACCTATACATTCAACTGGGTCCTTCGAGTTAACAAAGCTATCTTTTTACCACCCCGAACGATGCGAGTTATTTTTTTTTTGTTATTCTGCATCGAAAACATGTTTTGTTGAAAAGTTGAGCTATTCGGTTCTTGTACTGGATATGCTTCAATTTGAAATATGAAACAATTATTCAAACCACATCAAGAGTAATCCAGCGAAGGTGCATTAAAATATTATAAAATAATAAATAACTGTGGCAGAAAGTTAGCCCACTAACGAAATCCTTTTGTTATCCTGTGCGAATGTAAGTGTGGTTGAATATTAATATTATTAGTAACCTTTTTATATAAAAGTGAAACTCTTGAAGCGAACCAATTCATTTTTTGGTTCTGTAGTGAAATAAGTCACAACGTAACGTTGGGAAAAAATAAATCAGCTTTTTTAAACAGAGATATTACATATATTTCCGGGGCTTTATGAAGAACCCTTTTGGGAACTAATTTTGGCTCGTAAATAACCAAAATAACATTGAAGATGTTAAATGAAATTTCAACCAAGTACTCTTGAATGTTATAAGGGACATTAACTCGACTCGATTAACGAGGTTACTTTGGGCCAAGGGCGAAAACATCGAAGGTGGTATAAAGTTATCCCATAAACTTGCGACTTTATAGAAAAGGGCTCGCAATAAGTAAAGCAAAAGGTTTAACTTATATAAACTATACTATTAGTAATATGTAATAATATTAATATCAGTTACAGCTATACACTCAGAGAAAATATCAGAAAATACTCAAAATGGATTCTTCTTTAGATATATTCTTCTTTAGAATTGCAATAAACTGCCGTAAACTTTTCAACAAAAAAAAAGCAAAGAAATCTTCAATTTTGTTAGTAGGGTAAACTGGGGTACATTTGGCTTCACAAGTTAAGGTGTGAACACAGCCAGAAATTGTTTGAAATGCAGAAAATTCGATTTAAATTATCTTCAATCCAACACAAAAGTGTTTTTAGTACCTATACCTCGTGGTATAATGGTTAGTGCGTTGGACTGTCATAAAAACAAAAACAAAAATCCGAGGTACCCCTGAAAACATAAAGCAAGGAACATATCAAAACTACCCCACATTTTGCTCGCTAAGAGCCCTTTTGAGCACAAATTGACTAGACTACGAGTACAAAAGTACATTTTGTAAAAATCAAATAAAATTAAAGACAAAAATTGTTCTTAAGAACTTTTGCGCACCTCAAAACAATGGAAGTTTTGATAAAATGACTACTTGGAAAAAGTTAAGAGTTGTTATTATGTTTAAATAAAGTTTACGTAAAATATGTAGGTATATTACGGTTTGTCCCTTATGTATGGCGGAAAAATACATTTCAGATTTAAATTCTAGTACCTTCTTGCCAAAATATGTATTAGAATCGTAGGTAAAAGAATATGTGAAAAAAGTTGGAAATTAAATGGTGTTTTTAGTCTCTTTGCTATTATTTCTCGGATATGGGTAGAGTTAATCTTAGCTGATTGAACTTATTTAAATCATTTTATATAAAGTATACATAAGGGTGGTCCAATACACTACATAATTTTGCTACAACCATACACTGTGTTATCAGCACAAAATTTCAACATCCTAAAATTAATTCTCAAGCGGCTTACTTTTCTTAAGTTTTGCTAGAAAGTTCCCTGTATAAATGTTCATGTATACAGGGTTTACCCAAATTCGTGTTCGATATTTTTGGTGATACCTGGAACCATTCTAAGAAAAAAAAATGTACGGGGAAAATCCGAAAATCCCCTGCTAACACAAGGGAGCAATTTCAGAAAAATTGACGTAAAATGGAAAACAATTGAAGGGTCCAGGGGAAAAACGACTCAAGTCCACTTTTTGAAAAATATAAACTAATGATGACATCTTATAGATTTGTATGAGTTCTATCTGATGTAGTATAGCTCTCTTCACATAGGATTTTGAAAACTCGCAAAATAGTACACTTTAAAAAAAAACTTTTTTCCAAAAGTATCTTTTTTGCTCCAAAAATTAAACAAACCGATATTAAAAAAAGAAAAACTTGTGATTAGACCCAGCGACACGTCAGGTAAATAATTAAAACAAAAAAAATTTGATATTAACTACATCCGGTCGA
Source organism: Dasysyrphus tricinctus (assembly GCA_963921185.1). NCBI lineage: Eukaryota > Metazoa > Arthropoda > Insecta > Diptera > Syrphidae > Dasysyrphus > Dasysyrphus tricinctus. The sequence continues at coordinate 15,518,129 of OY992533.1, read as the reverse complement.
GGTCTAGTCTAACAAATTGCATTGCAAAAACAGTCCAATGTCACGCTTGTGAAAATTATTTGATTTTCAAACTCTATTTTGAAGATCTAGAGGTGTCTGAATAAAAAGGAAAAAACCGTTTCCAATTATCATGTCCGGTTCTTTCAAAAAAAAATTTCAAATAAAAAAATTAAAATTTTGATTAAAACGTCGAAGGTCCTTTTGACTCATGTCTTGCCAAAAAACTTCAAGATGTTAAACAATAAATGTTTGCATACTTGAGTACTTCGTGCTCAACAAAAAAATTGTTAGTTTTATTAATTTTTCTTTAAATTAGTCATTATTTTAGTAATACATTTACAACTTCGTTTTTCTCGGAATCAATTCAAGTGGACTTAAGCCGTTTTTCCCCTAGACCCTTCAATTATTAAAAATCTGCGGAAGCCCATACAATGGATGTGCTATAATTTTTGAGAGAAAATATTTCATTCTTTTATTCGTTTTCTAAGAAATATAACTTTATTTTCAAGTTGATTTTTTTCAAAATTGTTCGTAATTAAGTACCACTGTTTTTTTATATTCTTTGCTCTTATCAATTCCTAATCAAACACTGAAAACTAGTTGCAAATATCTTTCTTAGTGTTTTGAAAAATCAAAGAAAAAAACAAAGATAACTTTTTCAAATATCTATGTGAATTAGATTTTTCGAACATTTTGCTGATACTGCGCAACAATCTGAATTGGGAGCTTCTGCTTTAAAGCATACTGGAACTGCTCCGTTCAATTTTTTGGTCGGAACAAAATACATAAAACAAAATAAGCAAAAATAAAAAAAAAATAAAAAAAATAAAAAAAATAAAAACATGAAAATACACTCCCGTTGAATTGAATAGGTTCAAAATTTTCGAGTGCGATTTACCGTTATTACTCCGAACTATGTGCAATAAATGAATTTTTGAAAATGGCATTAGAGAAAGCATCCAATTGAGGAGAGAATAAGAAAACACACACTATCAAACTTACCATCATTACACGTGTTATTACCATTTCTTTAAATTCATATTGAAATCGTAGCACTTTTTTTCGTTTATTTGAATAGGTGCACCGCCTTTATAATCACTTTTGCTTTGAACTAGTTGAAGGTCAGACCTTTTAAATCTATTTTTGGGCTTTATATCATGGTTTCTTTGATATGACACAAACAAATTGAGAACGAACGTAGAATGGGTGGAGGGAAAGCTCTTTTCGCGGCTGAGTACGCGCAAATTTATTGTGTTCATGATAAATGGCTAACGGGACATCAAATTTCGGAAAAAACTTACAGAATCTATTCTTTGATCTATAATTATCTGAAAAATAAACAAAAAGATGGTGTCGATATAAAAGGATGCAAATAACCTGCTACCTCCGCAAGTGATAGGCGAAAAAGTCTGAGGGTTGCGTCTAATTCGTCGGCTTAAACAAGGGAAAAAGCTAGGTTCAGTGCCAGTATTTCAGCAGTCGAGAGTATTATTAAAAGTTCTGCATACCGAAAAAGAAGAAAATTAAATGAAACCACACCTAAACGAAGTTAGCAAAAAAAAAAAAAACCGAATGCAGTTTTGTAAGCTTCATAGGACTTGAAAGAATAAGTGGCGTAAAGTCGTTTTTTCGAATGAAAAAGGGATTAAATTCAACGGAATTGATGGATTCAAATTTTTTGCCATGATTGAGCGTTTTTTATAACTAAACCATAGTCATACTAATAGTTCAAAAATGTGGGGTTAAATTTCTTTTCCTTGAATTCTTAAATTGTAACTTCTTTCAACTAAGCGGTGGTTTATTTTAATTTTTTCTTCTTTTTTGGTATGGTACTTTATATTGCACTCTCGACTGTAGAAATACTCGCACTAAACCTAGCTTGTTCCCTTATTTAAGCCATTTAAACCGACAAATAATATCCAACCCTCAGAATTTTTCGTCTATAGCTTGCGGAGGCAGCAGTTTTCTTACATTCTTTTCATATCGACACCATCTTTTTGCTTACTTCTCTGATAAATATAGATCAAAGAATGGATTCTGTAAGTTTTTTCCGAAATTTGATGTCCCGTTAGCCATTTATCATGAAAACAATAAATTTGCGCGTACGCAGCCGCGAAAAGAGCTTTCCCTCCACCCATTCTACGTTCGTTCTCAATTTGTTTGTGTCATATCAAAGAAACCATGATATAAAGCCCAAAAATAGCTTTAAAAGGTCTGACCTTCAACTAGTTCAAAGCAAAAGTGATTATAAAGGCGGTGCACCTATTCAAATAAACGAAAAAAAGTGCTACGATTTCAATATGAATTTAAAGAAATGGTAATAACACGTGTAATGATGGTAAGTTTGATAGTGTGTGTTTTCTTATTCTCTCCTCAATTGGATGCTTTCTCTAATGCCATTTTCAAAAATGCATTTATTCCACATAGTTCGGAGTTATAACGGTAAATCGCACTCGAAAATTTTGAACCTATTCAATTCAACGGGAGTGTATTTTTATTTTCATGTTTTTATTTTTTTTTATTTTTGCTTATTTTGTTTTATGTATTTTGTTCCGACCAAAAAATTGAACGGAGCAGTTCCAGTATGCTTTAAAGCAGAAGCTCCCAATTCAGATTGTTGCGCAGTATCAGCAAAATGTTCGAAAAATCTAATTCGCATAGATATTTGAAAAAGTTATCTTTGTTTTTTTCTTTGATTTTTCAAAACACTAATTCATTTACTGCACATAATTCGGAGTAATAACGGTAAATCGCACTCGAAAATTTTGAACCTATTCAATTGAACGGGTAGCCCAGGAAAATTAGACTTTCACTTCGAAAAAATTACGACAAAGCTAATTTTTGGTGGAGTGGCTTATAATGACGTCTTAAGCATTTCCTGAAAAGTACCCTAAATTTGGCCCGGGGCTAAATTTTTTAGGGGGGTGAAAGGGGTTGAAGTTCAGTTTTCTGGGAATTGCTCCTAAACTATCGGTTTTATTGAAATAATTGGAAGGTAAAAATAAAAGCTGATGTTATTCTACACAAAAAATGTTAACATAACCAATAGTTTCAGAGAAAAACGTTCAAGAACTTCATGATGCAGTGAGTTTAGTCCAAAAAATTTATAAAATGTTTGCTTATCGCTGGGCAAATTTCGTTTTGTGATTTATGTTTACGTACAACTCCTTATTGTAAAATCAAGTTTTTGGGGTGGTAGGAGAAAGGGAATGGCCACCATCTCGAAAACAAGTTTGATTTTGTTTTTGTTTAATAACTCGTTGAAATTGCGTTTTTCAAAAAAATTACCATAAGACATATTTTAGACAATTAAATTATCTAAAAAATGAGCCATTAAACAGCTCTGTATGTTTATTAATCTCAAAGTTACAGTCGATCAAAGGTCACCTATGCCTCATATATGGTGGGGATGAAATGACGTTTTTTAAGGTTTTTTGCTTATTTGTGAATTTTTTTGATGATGTCTAGAATAAATTTTGTACTGCTCTTGATTGTCTGTAAAATGAGTCTTCTATTCTGACCAAAAAAATTCACAAATAAGCGAAAAACATCAAAAAACCTCATTTCATCCCCACCATATATGAGGCATAGGTGACCTTTGATCCGCTGTAACTTTGAGATTAATAAACATACAGAGCTGTTTAATGGCTCATTTTTTAGATAATTTAATTGTCTAAAATCTGTCTTTTGGTATTTTTTTTGAAAAACGCAATTTAAACGAGTTATTAAACAAAAACGAAATAAAACTTGTTTTCAAGATGGTGGCCATTCCCTCTCCCCTACCACCCCAAAAACTTGATTTTACAATAAGGAGCTGTACTTAAACATAAATCACAAAACAAAATTTTCCCAGCGATAAGCAAAAATTTTATAAATTTTTTGGACTTAACTCACTGCTCCATGAAGTTCTCTAACGTTTTTCTCTGAAACTATTGGTTCTACGAAAAAAAGTATGTTGACATTTTTTGTGTAAAATAACATAAGCTTTAATTTTTACCTTCACATTTTTTCAATAAAACCGATAGTTTAGGAGCAATTCCCAAAAAACTGAACTTCAACCTCTTTAACCCCCCCTAAAAAATTTAGCCCCGGGCCAAATTTAGGGTACTTTTCAGGAAATGCTTAAGACGTCATAATAAGCCACTCCACCAAAAATCAGCTTTGTCGCAATTTTTTCGAAGTTTGGCCATTTTTTTTGTCAAATTTTCCTGGGCTAGGGAGTGTATATGGAATATTAAAAAAACAAGGGGTAGAAATGAAAATGAAAATAAAAACGTTTAAATTAAAAGGACAATATTCATAACTGTATGAGTTGCGTCTTATCGTTTTAACACTTTTTTTTGTATGAGCGTAGGTAAGCATCTCATGCCCGGAAACTGTTATAGCCCAATAACTGTTGCACTGCGCTGTAAACCTTTTTTTCTGCACAAATTGCGTCCAAGTGTTGTAACATTTTCTGGACTTAATTATTGGAAAGGTCTCAACGAATGCTATTTTTTGCTGTATGTGCATGTATGTATCTCTGTTAAAGTGATGGTTGTCCTAGAACAATCATCATTTTATAAATAAAAAAGGTCACGAAGAAAGGAAATAATTTCTCTGTAAAAGAAGTAAATTCAAAGAAATCTTTTTCAAATTATCATTGTAGTTGATTATTTTTATATTATATTGCTATGTAATTTTTGTGTAAGCTTTCTATCGTAAGTAATTTAACGAATTAAATAAATAAATCTCGTGTAGGGAAAGTGTTATAGTAGTCCAGTCATATAAGCCTTAAAATCAGCCAAATTAGGGAATTAATGGCGGAAAGCTGAATTTTGGTATATAGCCTCCTCATGGCATTCTTAGGAAACTGTAAAAAGTCCCCATCGATATGAGCAGCGCTAACACTTTTACAGGGGGTCAAAGGCCCCCCAAACGGTTTTTAAGGAATATCTCCCGAACGGTAACTCTTACAGACAAAATGTCAAGCACTAGCTTCGAAAATATCCAACAAAAAATTTTAAGTAGGTACCTTTTTTTCATAAGAGCAACCGTTTTCGAGATAGTTCAATCGGTAGAGTCACGGACTTTATGTTTCTGTATAAAATGTACTCTTTTACACCACCTTTGAGGTGGTCTCCCCAGGGAAATTAGAAAACAGTTCAAAAAAATGTATACAGGGATTTACTTAAAGGTTTTAGAAGAGTTCCCCATTTATTTTGAAAACGGTTTAGGTCCCATTTAAAATTTTATAATTGAATAAATGTTAAAAGCGAACAAGTTCAACCCATTCCTACAGCATGGTCTTACTTAATTCGGTACATGTACCAAAATCACCATCTTCCCAGTCTTATGCTATTCTATTCTGTTCTTCTGGGTATTATTCCGATGTTTCTTATAAAGTGCTGCTAGAATATTCTTTATGGTAAATGGGTTTAGTTTAAGTAAGAATTCCAGACTCAAGTGAATTTCACATAGCCTATACCACGATTTTGATCAAAATAAAAAATTCGTACCGTAAATTGCCCTTAACGCTAAATGTACTACGATCCGTTATTTTTTGAAACGTGAAGCGATAAAGAGCAAAATGGTCTGGGTGGCATATGTTTGGCAACCCGAGTATAGTTACATTTGGTTGAAAATGGGTCCTTGAGAGCAGAACGGTAGGTATGTTGGGGACATTTTGAAACCAATTGTTGTACAATTTGCCCAAATAATCAGCAAACATTTCATTTTAACATTTCACGATAATTCTCGTCTCCAAACTGCGAACAGAGTTTGCCCACCTGATCACCCTAGACTGGCCCAGCATGTTCTCCTGATCTTGACCATTGAACATGTCTAGGAAATGCTTGGTAGACAATTGAACAAGAAAACTCCAAGTCCATGAACTTTGGGGGAGCTGAAAAGTGTATTGCTTGAAACATGGGGCCAAATAACCCAGGAAAACATCAACAATGTTATTAGAAGTATACTAAAGAGACTTAATTTTTTCTTTAGAGCAAAGAAGGGAATACCAATTACTAAACCATCCTCATTTCTACAGAGCTTTTAAATAGGTAATAGGCAAAATAGGTTTTTAGATGTTTGTGCTTTTTTTAAAGAAAAACAAAGGAGCAGAATAATTTTAACCATTTCAAACGATTCTTAATTCATCAAGACATAAATCTTTATTAAAGAAATAAAGGTAAAATAAAAATAAACCAATTTTTTCACTTTTTGCCTGCGTTCCTCTAATTTTTTCCGGCAGTGTATATATATTTTGTTTAATGTATACAATTTCTGCTTATTATCTATAACTGAATATGAAGAAAATTTGAAAAGAAATTCTTCTGTTTAAGTGGAGTGACCGAATATATAATTCAAGAAGGGTACGATAGTCATCTAACTGATGAGCCCAACTATCGAACCTGGGCGAAACGCAATTATGGAGTTGAGCTCACTTGAACTTTTAACTTGAATTATTATTTATAACACTCAACTCTTTAGATTTTTAGTTTTTTTTTCAATTTTTTTTTCTAAATTTCATAGAGGACTTGATACAATTTGAATAAATGAAAAGACGATTTTATTTATTTTGAAAATGGTTTAAGTCCATTTACAACTGTAAGAAAATGGTATTTGTTCAACAATATTTTTTTTTTCTTATTGGGTAAGTAAACTTAATATATTTAGATGAAAAAAATACTTCACTTTTATTTTAGCTTTTTCCTATATTTTTGAATTAGGTCAAACGCAAACCTTTAAATATCTCGAATTAGAAATAAGTGGATTTAGACCACTTTCAAAATAGACGGCTCATTTATTCTCGCTATTAACGATATTGAAAGAGTCATCAAACATTCTTCTATCTCTCTGTACGCCGATGACACCAAGTTCTTCAAGACCATTTCCTCAACACATGACTCTTCCCTTATTCAACAGGATCTTGACAGTTTTTCAGTTTGGTGTCTAAAAAAAAAGCTTGGAGCTAAACGTCGCCAAATGCCAATCAACCACTTTTTCACGCAAACGTATCAAACGTCTTTACTTGCTCCATGATCAACCCATACCCATAGTTGATAATATTCGCGACCTTGGCATTTTATGTGACCCAGAGCTTAATTTTTTCACTCACATAGACGATATCATTCTCAAAGCAAACTCAGCACTCGGCTTTGTCAAAAGATGGTCCAAAGAATTCTCCAACCCCTATGTTACCCGGTCTTAATGCATATCATTTGTTCGTCCTCTCCTAGAATACGCCTCTCAAGTTTGGTCCCCTTACCAGGGGCGGACTGGGCTACCGGGCAACCGGGATTTTGCCCGGTGGGCCCCCAAGAAAGCAAAAAGTTCATAAAAGTTCCTGCGTTCCTTTTCTGTTTTTTTTTTTTAAGAAAAATTTTCTAAGAAAATTTGACTCACACTAGATTAAGAGTTTTGTTGATCAAAATAAGTAGTAAGAGGCCTCCAGAACTCTGTTGGTGGCCTCTACAGATCTTTGGAGGCCCCCAGAACTCGGTTGGTGGCCTCTACGGATCTCTGGAGGCCCCCAAAACTTGGTTGGTGGCCTTTACGGATTTTTGGAGGCCCCGAACTCAGTTGGTGGCCTCTACGGATCTTTGGAGGCCTCCAGAACTCGGTTGGTGACCTCTATGGATCTCTTGAGGCCTCCTGAAATCTGTTGGTGGCCTCTACGGATCCTTGGAGGCCTCCTGAAATCTGTTGGTGGCCTCTACGGATCCTTGGAGGCCTCCTGAACTCGGCTGATGGCCTCTACGGATCTTTGGAGGCCCTCAGATCTTGGTTAGTAGCCTCTACGGATCTTTGGAGGCCTCCTGAGCTCTGTTGGTGGCCTCTACAGATCATTGGAGGCCCCAACAACTCCGTTGGTGGCCTCTACCGATCTTTGGAGGCCCCCAGAACTCCATTGGTGGCCTCGACGGATCTTTGGATGCCCCCAGAACTATATTGGTGGCCTCTGCGGATCTTTGGAGGCCCCCAGATCTTGGTTCATAGCCTCAACGGATCTCTGGAGGCCTCCAGAACTCTGTTGATGGTGGCCTCTACAGATCTTTGGAGGCCTCCACAACTCCGTTGGTGGCCTCTGCCGATCTTTGGAGGCCCCCAGAACTCCTTTGGTGGCCTCTTCGGATCTTTGGAGGCCCCCAGAAATCGGTTGGTGGTCTCTATAAATCTTTGGAAACCCCTAGAACTCGGTTGGTGACCTCTACGGATCTCTGGAGGCCCCAAGAACTCTGTTGATGGCCTCTACAGATCTTTTGGAGCCCCCAACAACTCCTTTGGTATGGCCTCTTCCGATCTTTGGAGGCCCCCAGAACTCCATTGGTGGCCTCTACGGATCTTTGGAGGCCCCCAGATGTTGGTTCATAGCCTCAACGAATCTCTGGAGGCCTCCAGAGCTCTGTTGGGTGGCCTCTACAGATCTTTGGAGGCCCCCTGAACACCATTGGTGGCCTCTACGGATCTTTGGAGGCCCCAGATCTCGTTTGGTGGCCTCTTGGGATCTCTGCAGGCCCGAAGAACTTTGTTGGGGAGCTCTATGAATCGTTGTATTCCTTCAAAACTCGTTTGGTGCCTCTACGGATCTTAAATTATTCCAAAGTTTATAGAAATATTTTAAAATTTCAAAAAACTAAATATGCAAAATAAAAATAAATATAAATGACTCTCAATGATGAGTACTTTAAAATGTCTGAAAGTTAGGTGTATAACCTGAATTCAAAAGATGAGAATGAATAGCGGTAATTTATCTGATCCGGATCAGATCATGATAGATAAAACAAACAGCATCATAGTGACAGGAGTGTTATATACCCGTCCCTTTCTGCCGTTTACGTTTGTTTATTTTTCATGCATCTGTTGCCTCTTTTCCTTGCGCTACTGAGATAATTCACAATAATAGCAATTTTTGGATCATTGAAATAGATCTAGAGAAAAAGCAGGACCCTATATTGTTTTTGCAATTACGTGTTAAAAATTGGTCCAGATCAGATCATGTGGGTAATAAAATGCGGCTAATGATGAGGCAGAGGACGAAAGTCAAGAAACAGAGAGATACAAGAAAAAACAAGAACACTGTGGAGATTGCGCAAAATGCTGCTTCAATGTCTTGCGACGATATTATTTTGAATCAAGTTTTTGTTAGTGGAAAGTTTTTGAGAAATTAAATTTTAAAGTCAATATTTTTGAAAAAATTGATTGTTGATTGTTATTCCAAAATTTTTTATAGCACCACTTTTCATTTTTATATTCTTTTTCTTAGTTTTTGAGAAAATAAAAAAAGATAACAGATGCTACTTTATATCTAGTTTGTATTGTAAAGTTTATAATAGGCAAAGAAATACGATACATTAGGTAATTAATCTTTTCTTGGGAGAAGGAAACTTTATTTTTAATTTCTAAAAAACTAAGAAAAAAATAATATTACTTTTGTCGGTTCATGATTCACGAGATATTTGATAAAACGTGATTTCCAAAATGGCAGCTGATGCTCGCCAACTTGGATTAACATTCGGGTGGGGGGGGGCACCCCTGAACATTTTCGAACAGAAATCAATCAAGTAGTTGATTGCATTATGAACCTACTGTTTTTGCTATGGTTCTTGAACTAGCATGGGGCCAGTTTGTTCACAGTGGGTTAAATCTGCAACTAGGTTATCACTGATTCTGTTTAATCTATAGTTATTAATCTGTGATCATCATTGAGCGTTTGTTCACTCAATTTCCACCTAACGCTAATCTGAGATTTAATAAGATTTAGGTACCTCAAATCTTCTTTAAATCTCGAAGATTTACCATTCAAATAATATTTCGTAAATCTTGAAGATTAGAAATTAATCTTGTTAAATGTTCCTAGGAAAAATACTTTTACAAATCAAACTAACCTATTCTTGTGTGGCGCTGAAGTATTCATTCATGGCTAAATTCAGTTCTTCACAAAGGAAACATTCTATCTCACTTCCTCTTCATAAGAAAAATTGAAATACCATTTGCATTTTTAAATCTGCTGTCAAAGTAAATCTTTTTTAAATCTTTTTGTGCGGTGGAAACACCAAATAGATTTATTAAATCTGAACTGGGATAAACTTTTGGTGGAAACATAGCATTAGAAAGAAAAATTGGTTGTGTAAAAGAACAGGGACAGTAAGAAGTGTAGGTAGTGCTGGCATTTTGTGACACCTAGTGATGGAACTTTTTCCAGGTCGTGGTTTTTCTATAAATGTTATCCAAGGCCTTTGCAAAAAAGAGCTTCGTCTTAGCCAATGTTGAGCAAAAGAAATTTCAGGAAATCTTTGATCAAATTATACTTACCAAACAGAATCAGCGAATTAGTGATTTCTCAAATAAAGTGCTCAACTTATGGATTTTCTGTTGAAAATTTTGCTGAACAAACGCATTCAATGATAATCAACTAGAATAATGATTGATAAAAGTTGACAGAATGTGAACATAAATGTACTTGTCCTAAGATTGGGATTGTTCAATAATTGAAAATTAGCAAATGGATTACTAAAATATTTGTTTGTACTTTTTTATAAATCACAGCTACTGTTAGGAGAAATAGTTCTAAAAGTAACACCTTTTTGAAACTGCCGAGATGGTGATCAAAAGCACAGCGGTTTGTTTTCATTCAATATCAAAAATTTCAATCAGAAAAATCGTGCTACAGTGAAAAATTGTGAAATTAAAGCAAAATAATTTATTTGATTCACTAGAGAAAAAAAAAATAAAGAAAGTTCGACTCTTCAATTTATTTTTTGAAAATATTTAATGAGTTTCATTCTTTTGATTGCAAAATAACTGTAGCTTAAAAAAATAATTTCTTAGAATTTTTTAAAAATTATAAATATTTATGAATGCTTTTTGTTTCATATCTCCCTTAAATCCCACAGTTTGTTTGACCAGCGTAATTTTGTTTTGACTAAACTGAAGTCACACCCACTTGAGGTCGTAAAACTAATGTTATATTACTGAGACCTACAAGAACATCTTTGCAATTTTGTATGCTTGCATGAATAAAAACTCAAATTAATTCATCTGTAAGGTGACGCAGCCATAAACTAAAAATAGCTGTTTCCTTATACCGTATAAATATATCAATCAATATGTTAATTAAAAAATTAAAAAAAAAAGTGACTTTCGAGAAATGTCTGCAATATCAACTTTTTTAACCATTTTGAGAATTCTTGTATTCTGTGGCCCTTTTTCTAAAAGTCCCGGTAGGCCTTTTGACCCCCAGTCCGCCCATGCCCCTTACCAACTTACTCACATTTCAAGAATTGAGAGGTCTATCGTGGAACAATCCTCTGATCTTGCCTCCCTATCTAGATCGCCTTAAACTAATAAACTTGAATTCGTTGGAAGAACGAAGAGAAATATCAGACATTCTCCTCATTCATCGACTTCTCTCTGGTTCCGTTGACTGCATATCGCTCTACAACTCTGTCTCTTTTAATACTAACCCTCGTAATACACGTAATCCTAGTCTCTTTTATACAGGGTGTCCTGTAAATAATGGGTAACCTTGCAACTGGTTGTAGCAGGCCTTATGACCTTTCCAGAAAAAAATATAAAAAAAATATTTTCCCAGTGGTTACTATGTTATGATGTTTTTTCCAAAAGTTGTTAACAAGCATAGGCGCCCGCAGGATTTGGTCCAGGGGGGGGCAGACACCAAACCAATTTTGAGATACATATCGAATTTTCGAAAAAAATCGGTATTCAAAAAAAAAATTATTTTTAAATTTTAATATGCAATATAATTTGAGCTTTTTGGAAGTTTTTATAAATAATTTCATTTAAATCCTTCAGTCAATAATGAAAAAATCCAAAATAACGTTCTATCTTCTATGGGAAGTAGTGTTAATAGTTATCCAGCGTAAAATTATTTTATATTTAATAGTAGACCGCACTTATTTAACCACTCAGGCATTTTTTTGGAAAATTTTGTATAAAAAGCAAGGTTCATAGAACAATAAAATATCATTCGTTCACTCGTGAAAAAATCAAAAAGAATGTTATTTTTGATTCGATTAAAACAAAATTAATTTTCACGATCGAACCAAAAATCCTAGGATGTGGATCTATAAAATATGGTTCGTTCCGAATTTATTATGAGAGAGTTATTGAAGATCCATTCACGAATCTTTGAAATAAGAAATAAAAAATGTAATTTTACAAAAGGAAAAAGGACAGTTTAAAAAAAAAAGTTTTGAAATCATTTGACCTTGATAGACTTCAATGAAATCGAATTAAGTGATTTCAATGAAATTACCACATGTCATGGTGATGATGGTGCCATTTTTTGAAACACCGTTTTGAAAATATTCGTTTTTGTTATAATTATGTCTCAGCTATCCTGTCAATTTTATTGAAATCACTCAAGGAACAACGAAGTTGACATTTTTGAATGCACCCTGTTTGGAAAATATTTTTTCTTTTTTGATTCTGTATAAGCCATCACCTGTCAATTTCATTGAAATCTTTTAACACAACACAACAACGGAGTATATTAGGTACTTTTCCATTTTCTTGAGAAAAAATGGGAATTCATACATCTGTCAAAACTTGTATGGAAAATTTGACAGCTTTACGCAGTTTTCAACTTTACTACGTTTATGAATAACCTTAATATCCTACTCATACTCATCCATATTTGCGTTTGCCACATTTACCCGGATGCAAGTACTTTCACACGAGGAAACTGAGTTGCTAGCAACTTTTAGTTCCATGGTGAGAAGCAGAGAATATCATATAGGTAAAGAAGCCAATCCTTCGTACGTTTCACCCTCCAAAACCCATTTGTGTACATTGTTGCATTTGTAATTTCATTTCGTGTCGAAGAATAGATGTGAATTGCATCCCGGTCGAGTATTTGAATATATTTTTCTGACATTTCCTTTCACACCTAGGTTAGTTGAGTACAACCAATAGGCTTTCAAAGGAAATTTCAAAAATTTCCCACTTACTTACTACTTACATTTGCTGTCAAAAACCATAGGAGCAAAAAACCCAAGATTGGGAAACTTGGTGAAAATTTCACATTACCAAGCAGGCATAATATATATATCACTGTCTTGTTAATTTCTTAAAAAACGGGGTTTAATTTTTACTTGCGAAATAGGTACTATAAGGTTTTGGGTTCGTGCAAAAAAAAATGTTGAGATAAAAATTAAACATTATATTACGATGATAGAGAACACCAAAAGAGTGGGTGTCTGTTTGTCTAACAGCGTAAACGGCTCGATCGATTTTCTTCAAACTTGGTAAATAGTGGTTTTTGGTGATTATGCCCACCCGTTTTTTTCATTTTTTTTAGAACCAAAAATAACGGTACCTGCCATACAATTTTTTTTAGCAATTTTAAATAATCGTATTTTTGTCTAAAACAGCTCGATAAAATGTCTTAAATAAAAAATTAAATACATTTATTTTAGTAAAGGCTTCCGTTAAGTGGAAAACCATTTTTCAAAAATGGCTATTAATGGTACCTCCAAAAGAACCATCTTTTTAATTTTTGATTTTCTTTAAAACGGAACGACCTATTTCAATTATTTTTTCTTATACAAAAGCTTCCAAAAAATATAAATAGTTTTGAAAAAAATATTTTTTGGATTTTTAAAAAAATGCTTCAAATTTTTTTTTGGAAAATCAAATATTTCGAAAACAACATAATCGATTTTTTGAAACTCGATATTTAAGAGTTTTTCAGTACTCTCTTAAATATTTTTATAAAAATTTTTACATTTATGAAAAAATAACGGTGCCTTCCATACAAAAGTTAAAAAACCGCAATGGAAAATATTTTTTTGCCCAAAAACGACTCATACGATTTTTATTAAACTTTTTTTCATATATTTACTAAAATTAGTACGATCTACTATCCAAAATTACAAAATTTTGCACTTAGCAATTTTGAATTTTCTGATGATTTTCTTATATACAAATTTCAGATAAGATTAAATAACATTGCATATCAAAATTTTTAAAAAAATAAGTTTTTGGATTTTTAAACAAAGTTTCAATATTTTTTTTTGAAAATTCGATATCTCAAAAACGGGTTGACAATTTTTTTCAAATTTCGTTTTTACATACACATAAATAATATACTTTAGATTTGCATACCAAAATTTTATCTTACAAATGTTTTAAGAATTTTATATATAAAAATTAATTTCTTGAAAAAACACTCCAACGATTTTATTTTTTTTTCCATACAATCATATTCAATCAAGAATTAAGATGGCATTCTTTTTTTTCACCTCAAACTGTCAAAAGAGTTGTTTTAGCCAATTTAAATGTCATTTTTCTTTAACCCGCAGTGTTTTGAACATAAAAGCAAGTACGTGTGACCCAGTCGTGCATTTTATTTCTTTTCGAGTGGCAGTGAGATAGAATGTTATATTTGTATCAAAGAATGAAGAACTGTTTCATTCAGTTCAATATAAGAATAGGTTAGTTTGATTTGTAAAATTATTTGTCCTAGGAAGATTTAACAAGATTAATTTCTAATCTTCAAGATTTACAGCATAAATTTGTATGGTAAACAAGATTTGAGGTAAATTTTATTAAATCCCGGTTTAGTGTTCGGAGGCAAACTTCAAGCTGTGAAGAAAATATCCATATTTCCAACAATATCGAAGCTAAGGATATTTTCAAATACTTTTGGCATGATCCAGAGCCAGTAAGGGGCAAATCATGAACACTGACAAAAAAAGACAAGTAGGTAGTTGTTAAAATTCATAGTAAAAAAATGCATGCAAAAATGTGGTAATGCCAGGGTGGGGCAAACCATGAACTCAATAAAGAAGCTGTAAAGAAAATATCCATATTTTCCAACAATATCGAAACTAAGGATATTTTCAGGTACATTTGGTATGATCCAGAGCCAGGGGGGGGCAAATCATGGAGAGAAAGCAAAGTATTTGTTAAAATTCAAAGAAAAAAATGAAAAATTTCTAAGTTGTGTAGTATTGTCCAGAGCCAGGGGGGGGCAACTGCCCCCCCTTGCCCCCCCCTCCGGGCGCCTATGTTAACAAGTACTACTTTCCTCAAACACGTGAACGCTACGACCATGGATGAACAATTTTTACTATTTTTTTTTTATTTTTGTAATATTTTAGAATTACTGTTGTAATAGATGGATGGTAAAATTTAATAGTAGTTATTGCATTTTTTTTATTATAATTTTTTAAATATTTTAGTAACTGTAACAAGTATAAAACTCGATTTAAGGTGTTGAAAGCCCCACCATTTGGCCACCATATTGAATAACGAGTTCTAAAAAGTTTTCCGTGGCAACTTACATTTTATTGGTCTTAGAAAAAAACTTTGGTAAAAATTTGTAGCAAATTCAATTCTATTCAATTTATGTTAACACACTTTTTACCCTAAAGTTATAAATAAAAAAGTTATAATTCAATGTTTAAATTTTGATTATAACTTTTTTATTTATAGCTTTAGGGTAAAAAGTATGCTAACATTAATTGAAGAGAGTTGAATTTGTTACAAAATTTTTTTCTAAGACTAATAAAATATAAGTTATCGCGGAAAACTTTTTAGAACTCGTTATTCAATATGGTGGCCAAATGGTGGGGCTTAATTCTTTCAACACCTAAAATCGAGTTTTATACTTGCAATGAACCTTCTTACACATCAAAAGAGAAAATCTTTGTCCAACCCAAATTTGGAGGTTATTGTAACATTTTGATAGACATTTTGCGAAAACGTTAAAAGCTGCATTATTAGATGATTGACAAATGTTCTTGGTTATTTTGTTAATACACAAGCATGTGTTATACCATTTTGGAAAGTGCATTAAATAGGCAACTTTTTTAAGCAATTGGCCATTCATGTTCTCATACAATTTTAATTTATTAGAGGTGGTCAAACTTTTTTGAAAATAAATGTTTGTACTGAAAAAAATATTTTAAAAAATTATAATAAAAAAAATGCATTACAACAGTAATTCTAAAATATTACAAGAATAAAAAAATAGGAAAAACTGTTCATCCATGGTCGTAGCGTTCACGTGTTTGAGGAAAGTAGTACATGTCAACAACTTTTGGAAAAAACATCATAACATAGTAACCAATGGGAAAATATTTTTTTTTATATTTTTTTCTGGAAAGGTCATAAGGCATGCTACAACCAGTTGCACCCACCGAACCCCGTATGGCTCCAACGAAGCAATCTCTCGTACGCTGCTGCTTATTCAAACATGTACTCCTTCGACTTTAACCTAAGTACTCCTTCCTTAAAACAAAAAACTTCTGACCGCTCAACGCCTCACGAAACTTAGCTTAAGTTCTTAATTTTTAAGTTACATTAAGAATTAGCTTGTATTAAGCCGAAATCCCCAACCAAAATTATTCAATATTTCTGGTAAAATTTTCTAAAGGTATTCATTTTTCAAAAACAAGAAAATATGAAATGAAAATATAAGAATAAAGTAAATTAAAAAAAAAAGTTGAAAAAAAATTTTTTAATTTAAAATAACAATCAATATTAAAAGCTTTAATCAAAATTTATTAAAGAAATCCATTTTCCAAAACAAGAATAAGTAAATAAAAACTTAAAAAAAATATATACAAAATTAAACTGACAATTAAAAATTAAATTAAATTTTTTTTCTTCGATGACCAAAATGGATTTCTTTAATAAATTTGAACCAAACCTTTAAATTTATAGTTTTAATAATTTTTAAAAGTTCAGAATTTTTAAAACATATTTCTGAACCTATTTACAACCATGACCCCCGTCAGAGCCAAAGAAAAATAAGACAATTCAATTATTATTTATTTAACTAGCATGTTTCTCCAAGTATGTATGTAGGGCTTTTATTGTTTGTTTCTCACAAGTACCTCAGGCTGACTTTTACCAAAGTTTTTTGACAACCAGTGAACATTGATTTATAATTTTTTTTGTACGAAAATTTATAAATCAGTGATTACTGCTGTCAAAGAAAACTTTTCTGCAAGTGAGCCTTAGTAACAAAACTTTAGAGACACATAAAAGTTTTTTTTTTTTATTTCTGACGAGGAGGGGGCAGTAGAACTTTTAGGCTCTCTATAATAATGTACCTACATAATTGATTCAAATGTGATTATAGATAGACATACAATTTACGAGTTATCTTCCAACTGAATGATATTCAACCACACCATCAAGCCTAGAAGTTAAATACATACAAACATAAATAGAAAATAAATAAAACTTTTATTTAATACCGAACTTGTTTGAAAGCTAAGGGGCAGATTTATTTGATCAATTTGATAAACGAGTACAACAAAAAAAAGGACAGACCAGACACAAATACACACACATTCACTTGGCGGACTATCAACCTCGCCTCTTCTCGTCCCTTTGGATCATCCTACTCATCTTTGTAAATCATAAAAATACTTAAAATAATTAATTTTTTAATCCACAGGAATCCAAGGCATGCTGCTATAAAAACGTCTTTCAGCAAAACTCAAAGCTATGCATTTTGATGAAAAAATGTCAAAGGTCAAATTCTGGTTTAAGTTGAATAATTTACTTTAGGCAAATCTGGTGCACAACAGCAAATTGGGAGGTTGGATGGATACAAAATATACAACAAAAAAAATCTTTCATTTGGAGGCTACGTCTATTTATATTAATCCTGGAAATCTGCAAAAACAGACATTCATAAGGGTATAACACATTAACTCCCACTCTCGTCAATTTTCAATGTTCTCTTTTGTTTTTTTGATCTCAACAGTTTTCGACCTTTATGGTTTATTTTTAAAATATTACTTACATTCTGATTTTTGATTTATAATTAATTGTTAACACTAATTAAAATTTGTATTTTTTGTTTGAATATTTGAAATGGTTTCCTTTAAGCTTCATATATTTTTTAATTTTCACACAGAGCAGACAACATGGCACAATTTATTTAATTATGAATACATTTAACATTAACATTTATTTGGTTATATTCTTCTTAATTCAACAGGTAACAATTTAATCTATATTTGTATTTTTTAACTGATTCAAACACACAACTCTAGGGGCAACAGTTCTAACTCAAGTTCATAAATATTTTATTAAAATCTATTAAATTCTTTTAAACATTTTTAAGAATAATTTAAAAAGTCAAAAATGTGATATAAAACATCACTTTTAGAGATTTAAAAAACTACTCCAAGAACACTTTGTTTGCTGGTTTTTTTTTCTTTCTTTTTGTTGCTCTTTTCAACTTATTCGTTTATATCCAGGAAATTGAATTGCAAACGATGGCCGGGGATGACTGAAACAGCGCGCCTTCGGATTTTCTTATATATATCATCTACATCAGGAACTCTCTTTCGAATTTGAAAATATTCAGCTGTGTCAACTTCTCATCCAGTACCAGTCTACCAGGACCGAAACCAATATGTTGAAGCCCAAGTGGGCTAAAGTGTACTGAACATGGAAAGGACTACGGAGACGGAGACGGACTCCGACTTGGCTTGGCATAGTAATAATTACTCTCGCACGCGCAACGCAACGCAACATGTGGTGGTCAGGCCTTTATTCTGGTACGAAGCGTAGGGTGGTACGTGCAAGTGGGAGAGAAGTTCGAAAATAATATTATGTTGTGTTATCAGTCAACCTTGAATAGAAATGTTCGTTTTCGAAGTCGTAGTCGTAGTCGTAGTCGTATCGGTATCACTTACTCTGATGCTGATGATTGCAAGCAACACCTGCTGCTACTGCTCACCCTGTTGCTAGCTCTTAGCACTAAGAACTTTAAACAGGACCAGACGGGAGAGTAATTTATTTTTGTTTTGTAGGCCTTCATTCTTCATAGAGAATGAGATGATAATGATGATGGCGATGATGATGATGACGTGTTCAGTATCCTTGCCGTTGCGCTGCGTCTGTCTGTCTCGAGAGTCGATTCCTCGTGGGAGAAATAAAAGGGGGTCATGCTATTTGAATATGTGTATCAACAAGCATTTTATTTGCCCGCTCACTATATACGAGTACATTTACTTTAAAGCCATGCTATGTGTGTTTTTTTAGCCAAAATTCAATTTTCTATTTTTTTTTTCTCTTTTTTTTTATTTTATATCTATAAATACGTATATAGAGGCAAATTGTGTGTAGGTATGTGTGTATGTCCTTAGCGAGTTTCAACAACAAGTGAATGGTTTTTACAATTTTTTCAGGGTTGTTTTTATATTTTATATTTTTGTATCTTTAGAGGAATTTATTTTGCTACATTTTATGTACGAGAGTATGTATGTGTGTTTAAAATAGTCAACATGCAAAGTACCCATCAGTCATACAGAAAAAAACACATTGACACATATGTATGAGTTTAAGTTTATGTTTTTAGGTATACCTGTTTTGTGCAAAAACCAAAGGACCCAGCCAATTTCCCATGGAAATTGAGTTTCGGTTAGTTTGGCTGAGACATTTTAGGGGATGCTGGATCAACAGTTTTCATACTCAACCCAACCCAACCCAGGCCAAGCCCACTTAAATTTCAATTACAACACCAATGGACAAACTTATATATTATATTTGCTCGCTCAATGGCGTAAATATTGGTTTCGTGCAAACAAACCAAATCAGCGCCCACTTAAGGGGGTTTGACTACCCTTGAAATGAATAAACACAATGTGAGCGTTAGGGAAATGGGTAAGGATTTAAAGGAGATATCGATGCACAGTGATTTTGAAGTTGTGACTATTGAAACGAAAGGGAACAATAAATCCATCAGGCTAAGCTTCCTACATTCATGTGGTTCAGCTAGGTTAGGTTAGGTTAGGTTAGGTTAGAAGGGGTAATAATGCGGCAAGCCGCACCATCTCACTCGGATCTCAGTGGATCCATTGCGCTCCCCAGGGTGTAGGTGGTTAGTGAAGAGGGATAGTGGGGGAGTTATGGGGAAGTTTTAGGTGTGGGGGGCCTCCCTGAACTATCCTGAGTTCTGAATGAATTTTAGGATGTTCTTTAGTTGTAAGACAGAGATGTCGTCCAGTTCGTCGAAGAAGTATTCTCCAAGGGCCTCTTTTCTGGTTCTAGCTAAAGTGAGGGGAACCCTCATCTGCCTCTTCATCATGACACCGTCTACATAAGTCCGATGAGCTGATGCCCATTCTGCTCATGAGGGTTCCCATTGAGTTGTGGCCCGTAAGGACGCCAACCATGAGAGATAATTGAGGCCTGCTTAACTTGAGTAAGTATTCGGTTTTTTTCTTTGAAACATTTGGCCATAGATTCCTTGAAACCCGACAAGAGCCGATGGATGACCATCTGACATTTGCAGCTTCTAAGGAACTCTGGTGTATTCTACTTTTGTCTTGCTCCAGTGGCATGAGCACAGAGGCTTCGATTTGGCTCGGATCAAGAGATGACCCACTTTTGGTCAGTTCATCCGCCGTTTTGTTCCCGTGAATATCCCTATTCCTGGGACCCATCTTAGGGTAACTGTGTTCGTTGTATTGAGTACTCTGAGCTCATTCCGGCAACGATCGACCAGTTTGGATTTTGTGGTGATTGAGGAAATGGCTTTAATTGCCGCCTGGCTATCTATGAAAATGTCAATATTGTTGTTGACTCATTCGGGGGCGGCAAGATGTTTCACGGCTTCGCAAACTGCAGCACTTCCGCTTGGAATACACTGCAAAAATTTGGAAGCTTTATAGATCTATTTATGAATGGGTTGCCTGAGTAGATGCCTCTCCCTCCAAGGTTTTGGAACCGTCAGTAAAGAACGAAACATGATTTGCATTTATGACCCTGTTTTCATTCTAGAGGTCCCTGGTTGGGATATCTATTATATGGTTACTGGATTGAAATCTATGTGCGGGAAACGTAGTCTGTTTGAATGTCTATGTCTGTAAAGTTCATGATAGTTCTGTGACCATAGAGGCCCCATTTCCAATTATTTTTACATTGATCAAGTCTTAAAGCACTTTTGGCCGCAAACTCTTTCGTAAACAGTTCGAGTGGGGCAAGTGAAAGGAAAGTTTCAAGGGTGGCCGTTGTTGGTGTGGTCCTGATAGCACTGGTGGTGCCAATACACGTTAGTCTTTGAATTTTAGTCATGGTTTTTAGATTTGTTTCCTTATTTAAGGCTGGCTTCCAGACCATGCATGCGTTAGTACATTCAATGAATGGTTCTAGGGCTGAGATCCCATGAAGCTTTTCTTTCTCTTTCTTTAATATTTTCTTTCCAGTTTAGTTTACGATCAAGAACAACACCAAGATATATAGGAATACCCAAAACCTGTAACGGAATTCCCTTAATGGTTGGCGGGTTTAAGTTTGGAATATTACGTTTCCTTGTAAACAGCACCAGTTCTGTCTTCAGTGGGTTAACATTTAGTCCACAACTACTGGCCCAATTTTTGAGCTTGTCCAGGGACGTTTGTAAGAGCACGCACAGAGTGGGGACAAATTTTCCAGAGGCCAATAACACAATGTCATCAGCGTATGCGACTACCTTCATGTCACCCAGATTTAGTTTAACTAAGATCTGGTTGACGACAAGAAGCCAAAGCAAAGTAGAAAGTACTCCACCTTGAAGAGTACCCCTACTCGTCCTTACTCTTATCTTGCTGTCACCCATTTCTGCATTTATGAGTCTCGTTTGAAGCATGAAATCAGTCCAGTTTATCAGTGATGGATCGATGCTGACGGAGATTAGGGCTTGTCGAATTGCACTGTTATCAACATTATTAAAGGCCCCTTCTACGTCAAGGAATTCTGCTAAAGTTAATTCCTTGAAGTGGATCGATTTTTAAACTGTGCCGACCACTTCATGAAGTGCTATCTCAACAGATTTGCCCTTCAAGTACGCATGTTGGGCCTGTAAGAGCTCACCATCATTCAGTTTCCTCAGTCGAGGAGACATTTCAAAAACGCTGATATGTGACACGAAATTTGAGTTGTTCATGTAAAGTTTTGTCTTGTCGGGTTTTTTGAAATGAAATTAACACACAGTGACTCAAGATGTATGGAGAGGCGGTATCTATAAAATCTGAAGCAGCTAACCGATTAAGATTAAATTTTCAGGAATGATAAAAGATATCATTTTAGACATCATCAGAGAAAGTTTCCACCCACTGGCACGCCCATTTTTTGAAATAGGTCATATAACCGTCGAAAGTTTATGTAAATGAGGGGTGTATTTTTAGAAAAGTATTAGATAATGTAATTTAAAATGACCCACCCCTTAACCAGATTTTGTTGCTTTGAAAAACTGTAGTTAATCGACTAAAATAAAAAAGTAAAAAAATTATTCTAAATAGAGGATTGTATTTTCATTTCAAAAAAACATCAAAATCTTAAAAAAATAAAATGCTACGTTCTGTGACAGGTACTCTTAATAGTTGCTAAGTGTAAAATTTTATAATTTTTGCTTATATATTGTACTAAGTGAAAAAAGTTCAATAAACATCATAGGAGTCGTTTTTGAGAAACAAAAAATATTTTCCTTCGCGGTTTTTTAACTTTTGTATTTATTTTTTCATAAATGTAAATTTTTTTCTGAAAATATCGTCGTTTTCGAAATATTTGATTTTCAAAAAAAAAAGTGAAAAATTTTTTATAGAATACAAAAAATATTTTTTTTTAATTTTGGTACACAGTACTACTTATATTTTTTGAAAGCTTCTGTTTAAAAAAGAATATTGAAATCAGTCTTACCATTTTGAAGAAAATCTAAATAAACAAAATGGTTCTTGGGAGGTACGATTAATAACCATTTTTTGAAAAATGGTTTCCCATGCAAAGGTAGCCTTATTTACTAAAGGAAATTTATTAAATTTTGTTTAAGAAAAGTTGTGGAGCCGTTTCAAATTGATACAAAAAAAATTTATGGCAGGTACCGTTATTTTTGGTAAAATAAAATGAAAAATCTTGTGGGCAGAATCACCAAACACCACTATGTGCCAAGTTTGAAGAAAATCGACCGAGCCGTTTAGGCTGGACACGAAAACACACACACAGACAGACATACAGACAGAATTGTGCTACCCACTTTTTTGGTGTTCTCTATCATCGTAATGTCATGTTTGATTGTTATCTCGCAATTTTTTTGCACAAATCCAAAACTTGCCTTATAGTACCTTTGTATATCGCAAGTAAAAATATTGAAAAATAAACGAAAAAACAGAAAAAAGAAAGTAAAGTGATTATGTCATCTCACAGTGAAAATAACCGTTACGTTTCAGTTGTAAAAAGGTTAGTAAACGCATTTTGAAATCTTGTTTAGTATTTTGTAACATAACTCATTTAAGCCAATTTGGAACTATTCAACCAGTTTTTTGGTGATTCCTGCAGAAAAACTCTTTTCATGTCACTTTCGTTGAAAATCTCATGTTTCTGAATTTCAATTATCTTTAGATCCGGTGATTGTGGTGGGATTCTGATTGCCCTATCAAGACAATGATCCGAAGCATTAGACTGTAATAGTTAGGGAATAGCTGTTGCATAATTGTCCAAGGGCAATCAGAATCCCACCACAATCACCGGATCTAAAGATAATTGAAATTCAGAAACATGATATTTTCACCGAAGTTGACTTCAAAAGAGTTTTACTGCAGGAATCAGCAAAAAACTTGTTGAATCAATTCCAAATTGGCTTAAATCAGTTATGAGACAAAAAGGACTTCCTACAAAATACTAAACAAGATTTCAAAATGCGTTGAAACGAAAAACAATTCTCTATTGAAAATAAATTTTTACTTATTTTATTTTACTCGATTTATTACAGTTTTTAAAAGAAAAATAATTTGGTTACGGGTGGGCCATTTTCACTGTGAGCCACTGTATAATAGCTCTTCCATACAAAACGTTTTTCCACGCCTAATTTTGGGGCGTTTTTGAAAAAAAAACTGTTTTTACTAATTTCTATGAAAACAAAACGAATATTCTTAATAACAAGTTAAGAACAAAAAATAAGATCTGGACGTTCAAAGTAAGAATTAATAAAGCTCGCGCAGACTACCCAAATTTTGAAATCCAGTCAAATCTCCTTACGCACTAAGTTGAGATTCTTCGAATCCAATGTCAAATTCGTGCGGTTATATGCTTGCAAAACTTGGAAAGTCACGACTTACCATCTAGAGGAAATTGCAGGCTTTTTTCAATAGATGTCTACGCCATATTCTAAAAATTCGCTAGCCACAAATTATATCAAACGAAGAATTATTGTGGCGCAGGACAAGTCAAGAGTGGCTGGACGTTAACATATGAAAGCATTAATGGCAATGGATTGGTCACACATTGAGGAAATCAAACGATGGAATTGCAAAGCAGTCCTTTGAATGGAATCCCTATGCCCTACAATCGGGGTTACAAGACTTGATGATGATGATCGAATCGAGGCTCGATTCAGTTCTTCATTGTTTGACCCGAATTAAACATTCTTTATAAGAAAAATTGAAACACCATTTGCATTTTGAAAGGTGTAGTCATTTTTAAATCTTTTTGTGCGGTGGAAACTCCAAAACGATTTATTGAATCTAAGCTGAGATAAACCTTTTGTGGAAACAAAGCATTAAGCCCAGCTGGGAGAGGTGAGATACATCGGTTGTTTCATCAAAAAGAATTAAATAATTTAAATAAATGGAAAGTCAGGACAATGGAAACGTCTAGTCATTTTTTGGCTGCAAAGAATAAAGGAGAATGGGCAAAATTTTATGAGTTGCGTCCCATGGTTGTAACACTTTATGACCAACATCATTGAAAAGGTCTTAATGAGTACTATTTTTTGTTTTATGAGCGATAGTCTGTATCTCGTGCAGCCAAAGTGTAATAGGCCATAATAACTGTTGCACTGCACCATGACTTTTTTCCTGCACAAGTTGCGGCCCCAGTGTTGTTACACTTTTTGACCTATATATATCATTGGAAAGGCCTTAATGGGTGCTATTTTTTGATGGGCATACTACCTTTGTATATCGCAAGTAAAAATATTGAAAAATAAACGAAAAAACAGAAAAAAGAAAGTAAAGTGATTATGTCATCTCACAGTGAAAATAACCGTTACGTTTCAGTTGTAAAAAGGTTAGTAAACGCATTTTGAAATCTTGTTTAGTATTTTGTAACATAACTCATTTAAGCCAATTTGGAACTATTCAACCAGTTTTTTGGTGATTCCTGCAGAAAAACTCTTTTCATGTCACTTTCGTTGAAAATCTCATGTTTCTGAATTTCAATTATCTTTAGATCCGGTGATTGTGGTGGGATTCTGATTGCCCTATCAAGACAATGATCCGAAGCATTAGACTGTAATAGTTAGGGAATAGCTGTTGCATAATTGTCCAAGGGCAATCAGAATCCCACCACAATCACCGGATCTAAAGATAATTGAAATTCAGAAACATGATATTTTCACCGAAGTTGACTTCAAAAGAGTTTTACTGCAGGAATCAGCAAAAAACTTGTTGAATCAATTCCAAATTGGCTTAAATCAGTTATGAGACAAAAAGGACTTCCTACAAAATACTAAACAAGATTTCAAAATGCGTTGAAACGAAAAACAATTCTCTATTGAAAATAAATTTTTACTTATTTTATTTTACTCGATTTATTACAGTTTTTAAAAGAAAAATAATTTGGTTACGGGTGGGCCATTTTCACTGTGAGCCACTGTATAATAGCTCTTCCATACAAAACGTTTTTCCACGCCTAATTTTGGGGCGTTTTTGAAAAAAAAACTGTTTTTACTAATTTCTATGAAAACAAAACGAATATTCTTAATAACAAGTTAAGAACAAAAAATAAGATCTGGACGTTCAAAGTAAGAATTAATAAAGCTCGCGCAGACTACCCAAATTTTGAAATCCAGTCAAATCTCCTTACGCACTAAGTTGAGATTCTTCGAATCCAATGTCAAATTCGTGCGGTTATATGCTTGCAAAACTTGGAAAGTCACGACTTACCATCTAGAGGAAATTGCAGGCTTTTTTCAATAGATGTCTACGCCATATTCTAAAAATTCGCTAGCCACAAATTATATCAAACGAAGAATTATTGTGGCGCAGGACAAGTCAAGAGTGGCTGGACGTTAACATATGAAAGCATTAATGGCAATGGATTGGTCACACATTGAGGAAATCAAACGATGGAATTGCAAAGCAGTCCTTTGAATGGAATCCCTATGCCCTACAATCGGGGTTACAAGACTTGATGATGATGATCGAATCGAGGCTCGATTCAGTTCTTCATTGTTTGACCCGAATTAAACATTCTTTATAAGAAAAATTGAAACACCATTTGCATTTTGAAAGGTGTAGTCATTTTTAAATCTTTTTGTGCGGTGGAAACTCCAAAACGATTTATTGAATCTAAGCTGAGATAAACCTTTTGTGGAAACAAAGCATTAAGCCCAGCTGGGAGAGGTGAGATACATCGGTTGTTTCATCAAAAAGAATTAAATAATTTAAATAAATGGAAAGTCAGGACAATGGAAACGTCTAGTCATTTTTTGGCTGCAAAGAATAAAGGAGAATGGGCAAAATTTTATGAGTTGCGTCCCATGGTTGTAACACTTTATGACCAACATCATTGAAAAGGTCTTAATGAGTACTATTTTTTGTTTTATGAGCGATAGTCTGTATCTCGTGCAGCCAAAGTGTAATAGGCCATAATAACTGTTGCACTGCACCATGACTTTTTTCCTGCACAAGTTGCGGCCCCAGTGTTGTTACACTTTTTGACCTATATATATCATTGGAAAGGCCTTAATGGGTGCTATTTTTTGATGGGCATAAGTCTGAATCTAGTACAGGGAAATTTTTCTAGCAAAATACCTGTTATAAGAGCAATAGTGAAGTGCAACAATTATCGGGTTATAACACTTTATATGCACTAGATACAGACTTATGCCCATAACAAAATAGGGCTGGTTGAGACCTTTTCAATGTCATACATAGGGCAGAAAGTGTAACAATGCATATATCGGACAAAACGGCAAGTTTCCTTTTATCCTTTTATAAACGTACCTTGATTACATTTTAATTGATTCATATTTTATGCTTCGTTCGTTTTTGCCCAAGGAGAGCGATTGCACTCATTGCCCGCCCCTTTTAATGCGAACCTGATTTATACGATCATTTCAGTTTCAGATGCGCTATCAGTTAAGCTGCTTTCAGTTAAACTGATGTCTAAATAAATAACCTGAATAAGCTGAAACGTTTAACTTCAACTGAAACTGATGGAATTCCCACAAGTTGTCGGTTCTGTTATGAGTGATTAGTTGTCATTTCGATTGCAGTTGGCGGTGAATCAACGTCTTCAAGTTGCGGTGTTATGTTCAATATGTCGAAACGGAGTGATAATTTGGTCGATTTTACTGAAATTTATCGCGTTTGTCCATGTTTGCGGAAGAAAAGTGATTAGTTTAACTGAAAGCTTAATCTATAGCTCAATTGAAATAGGCAATTGATTATGTCATATAAAAAGGAACTAAGACGTTCATGGGATTTTATTGTAAAAATCATCAAAGAGGTCATTGAAGATGAGAAAACCGCGAAGTGCTATTAATTGAGAGAGTGCAAATGCAAAAAAAAATGTGGAAAATCGCATTTTTGGGGTGTTCTACTTATAACTTTTTTACCAGCAGAGATAGGTACTCATTGCTTCCTAGAAAAGAAAGAAAATTAAATTTGCTTTAAAATTAATTGTTCAAAAATTTCTTTTATACCAACTTTTTGGTTTTGAAAAGTTATTTTAAATTTTGAAAAAAATTAGATGACAACCCTAAAACTGCGTAAAATTTGAAATTTGTATTTTATTTTTGACTTAACTGTTCATTACTCAATAGTACACCCAGTTTGAGCATATAATCTAATAAGTCTTTCAAAATAGCCCCAAATGCCATTTATAAAGCTTTAAAAATTTAAAATCAGCTTAGTTTGAGCGACTGTTTCTCGGTCGATTTGTATCCAAACTATTTTTTGAATAAAAAATTTTAAAGGAAATTGAATTATTTTTCTTTTATATGGAGCAATACCTAATTCTATCTCTGCTGGTAAAAAAGTTATAAACAAATAAGTAGAAAAAACCAAAAACGCGTTTTCACATTTTTTTCAATGATTTTTTTTTTAATTTAGTTAACTAAAAATTTTTTAATTTTTTTTTTTCAAAAATCCATTTCGATACTAAATTTTATTCTTTACAAAAAAAGATTGCGAGAATCATCTCGTTTGGTTTCGTTTTCGAGTTATATGCGAAAAACCAAAACTCCATTGATTTTGGTATACACACCCATGTCGTTTTAAAATTAAAGCTACTTCTATAAGCGAGCATTGTACAAATTGAACGCAGTACTTTAATCTCAAATGTCAAGCATATTAAACGATTAAATGTAATTTAAATGTCATATCTAAAAAGTTCAAACATGCTTCAAATTTTCAAGAACCCAAAAATACATTTAAATAACATTCTCGAAAAAAAAGTTAAAAAAAATAGGTCGATTGTAGATAATGAAATCAACTTGCAGAATCAATATTTGGTTCACTGAAATTTATCATCAGGCAAGTTTCACAGGTATCAAAATGTAAGATGTTTTCTTTCTTGTTAACCGGAAATGGATAAAGCAATTTATTATCTATTGAAAATATATGTATGGATGCTTATGATGATATTAAGGATGAAATTATTCAGTAGGTAGATGACGAAAACATACATATAATAGCGCCTGTCAAACATGAATCAGTAAGAAAGCATTACTAAAAAGAACCCTCAAAAAAATATTAAAAATTTCACCAAGTCCACACAGAGTCTATGGCCACTTATTCTATATTTATAATAATGTCACGAAATTCAATCCTTTGATCAAATCAAAATATATGCAACAAATTAGATTGAAATTTCCAAACGTTGTATGCGCAACTTTGAATATGATTACAGATTTTCATCCAGCAAACGAGGGAGGCAGCAAACGAGATGGCATCAAGGGTACCGTCTGCAGTTCGAGTTATTTTGAACACCTTATATGGGCAACGACAAACTCGGACCTCAGACCTATAAGGACCTACTCTCCCGTTCTAGGGAGCTGCATTGAAGGCCCGGTCACCCAATTCACATTGCCATCGACCGAGAAAGTGCCACAAAGTGCCACGTTCTTCGAGACGACTGTACTCGACAAAGATTATGATCGTTTTTCACTCCAGTCTGCTAAAGATCCGCCTGTGGCGTGACTTTATAACAAAACCCTATGGTTTGACGATGAGTGCCGGCAAGCACATGTAGCAAACCAAGAGGTAGACTTGCAAAGCGACGCACGCATGCTGAACAAGCAACAAGGAGTATCGTAGTAGTAATTTCTGCAGGCATGACGGCGATGATTAACCAAATTCCTCTGTTAGGCAGAGTAAACGACGTAAACCAACGATTTCTCCATCCAACCGCGACCAGTTGAAGATACCTATATTTAAACTTCAGTCCCATACAGTAGCTTAAGTTGACAACCTTACTGTCAATCTGTTTAAAGCGGTAAGAGATGCTAGGTTATGAATATGCCATCGGAGTTGTAAAAGAATGCAATCTTTTGTGAATGCAATCATATATAATCATTTACTGACTTCCATTCAAAGATTGCAATCATTGACTTCACTTTGAGACTGCGACTTCAAATTCTGCAAAAACCATTAATTTGCTTTTAAATTATTGTAATCATTTTTCCCCCAATCATTTTACACGAATCAATTGATTGCAATCATTTGGGAATGCATGCATTCTTTGCAGTCATTTGCATTCATTTGCATTCTTTGCATTCATTTTACAATCTTTGAATTCTTTGCATTCATTTGCATTCATTTGAATTCTTTGCATTCATTTGCATTCTTTGCATTCGATGTGGTTAATGATCGAAGAAAATTATTGGAGAACAAAATATTTTCAATTACGGTGGTCAAAAAAAAATATTTTTGCAGATTAAGGAAGAATTATATTTTAATAATACAGAAAGTTTTGTGAAACATGCCTTTCAAGAAAAAAAACTTTGATTCAGCATTTTCACATTATGGTGTCCCAAAAAATGCTATCTTCTATGAATTCCTAATTGAAAATATTTGTTTCTACAGTAATTTGCTTTGATCATTAACCGCATCGAATGCAAAAAATGCAAATTAATGCAAAGAATGCAAATGAATGCAAAATTGTAAAATGAATGCAAAGAATGCAAATGACTGCATTCCCAAATGATTGCAATCAATTGATTGGTTTTAAATAGATGGGAGGAAAAATGATTGCAATCATTTTAAAGCAAATTAATGGTGATTGCAGAATTTGAAGTCGCAGTCTCAAAGCGAAATCAATGATTGTAATAGTTTAGTAAAAGTCACAAAAGATTGCATTCACAAAAGATTGTATTCTTTTACAACCCTCTTAATTGCACCAACTATAGAGGCATCAGAACCATAACAAGGACGTCTTTTGCAACAACTAATACTCTGGTAGGTACTCGTATTAGGACTGACACGCTTAGTTCAAAGTTAGTCTGTTGTGATACCAGATAAATTTTGAGAACCCTTTTCGCTGAACCATAAAGAGCTCCTTTGGAAGTGTACGGGCCTACTTAATGTCTGCGTTAGTCAGAACACCAGGATTATTAAAGAAGAAATTACCCAAGTGGTTCCTACTTACTTACTTAAGGTGGCGCTACAAACCGGGGTGGCCAGGGCGTTAACCAACAAACTTCTTCCAGCCGGCTCGGTCTCCAGCTAGCTGTCTCTAGTCTGAGGTCCTTCCAGTTGCGTGCACCACTTGTTACGCTGTCCTCCTCTACTGTGCCGTCCCACAGGGTTGGATTCAAAGACTTTCCGGGTCGGAGCATTTATGTCCATTCGCTCTTGGTGACCCAGCCACTTCAGTCATTGGGGAGAGGGAGAGGCTCCTCAATTGCCTTTTTAACCTAAAGAAGCAGAAGTTGCTAAGAGTTATTCTTTGTTTGATCTCAGCGCTGATATTATGCACTGAGTTGATAGTCATTCCTCGCGTTCCAATGTTTATTGGTTATGCTATCTTGCCTTCATTCACGTAACATGTTCCTACAGTCTATTTCATGAAGGTTTTCATCCCTTTAAAGTTGCGATTTGTGTAGCTACTATAGAGCAAGTTTTGGAGTCGTGCAAAAAAATACGAGATAACAATCAAACATGACATTACGATGATGGAGAACACGAAAAAAGTGGGTGGCATAATTCTATGTGTCTGTCTGTACCTCGACCTACAGCCTAAGCTACACTAAAGCGATTTTCTTCAAGTTTTAATTATAAGATTTTCTTGTAAATTCCAGAGGTGAAATTGAAATTATTTTTAAACTTCAAAATAACGGTATCCCAAGATATAGGCCAGAAGATGTTACAACACTTGGGATGCAGTTCCTGCGGGGAAAGAGTAATATTGCGGTGCAACAGTTGTTGAGCTTTAACACTTTCCCTGCACGAGATACAGACTTATGCTGCTTCAACAAAAAATAGCACTCATTAAGAACTCTCCAATTAAATCGCTCTTACAGCAGATCGTACAAAGACAAATTTTATCTCCACATTTTTTCCCCCAAGATAAATTCTGAAGGTGTAGAGATAAAAACAAAAGTCAAATGACAACAGTAGCGTAGTTCGAAATTAAAAAAAAAAAAAACAATCAAATTTTCTTCAATTCGCATAAATTTCACACTTTTACATACAGAAATCAGATTCTTTCAAAACATTTACAGAGCAGAACTGATAGGATGCACCTGATAGGGAACAAAATGATG
This sequence comes from Dasysyrphus tricinctus, assembly GCA_963921185.1. NCBI lineage: Eukaryota > Metazoa > Arthropoda > Insecta > Diptera > Syrphidae > Dasysyrphus > Dasysyrphus tricinctus. The sequence goes on along the minus strand of OY992533.1, from coordinate 15,486,409 downwards.
TGGATGGATGAAAAAACCTCTAAAAAGTCTGAAATGTTCAGTTTATTTTACTTCTCTGGAAAAGGCGATTTTAGGGCAATTTGGTAACAATTGGATCATCCATCAAAAAATAGTTCTTTCTGTCAAGCTATCAACTACAAAATTTCATTTAAGCATAGATGTGATGTCGATGGATTAAAAAGAAACCTGCCAAAATCAGAAATGTTCACAGTTTTCTAGTGCTCCAGAAATCCAATTAAATTTGCCAATTCAGTTTGCTGATTCCAACTCGGTTTCAATTTAAATTTGTGTGGAGAGAATGAAACAGGGAGATGATTTAAGTTTATAAAAAGCGAAATATACATTAAACGTCACAATTTATCCGGAACAATAATGCTTCGAGCATTCTTTTTCCCGCTCAAAATTAAGTGGAGACTTTGTTTTTTAGAAATGCGGACTACTTGGAAAAAAATCCGAGATAAAATTTGTCTTGGAAAAAATTATATAAGGGAGATAAATTTTGCTTCGATCTGGGTACCATGCTTTAATATAGAATATAGAAAAACAGAATGACAAAATCAAAAAACATAGTTTTGCTCACTATTTAATCATGCATATTTTTTTTTGCCGGACATTTTTGGGATAGTTTCAATTAAATCCATAAAGAATCATGAACAAAATACAGAAGGTTTAAAAACTTAAAAAAAAAATTTAAAATTAAAAAACATAACGGTACATTTCAGAAAGTTACATGGGCACCAATGATTTCAGAAAGTTACATGGGCACGCTTTGGATGGACTTTTGAAAGATTGTGTTTCTTGTGTTGACGTGAGAGTTTTGCACTATTTTTTAAGCGCGTCGCATCGCTTTGCCTTAAACCATTTTTGACATCAAAGGTATCGGTGAGGTATTTGCCGACCTTGATGGAGAGGCCTGCATTCTCCATCGTCATCCTGCACAAAAGATATATGTACATACATAGATACTGTCATACGTGGCCTTGAAATCGATTAAAAGGTGGTGGGTTTGGTTTTAAATTCCTGGATTTTTTCCAAGATCCGCCGGAGTGCGAGTATTTGGTCGATGGTGGACTTTCCTGACTTAAGGCCACAGTGATATGGACCTAGCAGGTTGTTGACGAATGGCTTCAGGTGTTCACAAAGCAAGCACGAGTAGATCTTGTATGCGATATAAAGGGGACTGATGCCTATGATGTAATGACTTTTGTACAGTCCAGAGGATCGCTTTTCTTGAGGATCGGACAAACAATACAGAGGTTCCATTCATCAGGCATGCTTTACTCCGACGATATTTCGTAGATGAGCTGGTACATACTCTTATCCAATTCATCGCCAGCCACTCAAGGCCATCAGTTCCGGCAGCTTTATTGGATTTTATTCATCAAGATCGGATGGACGGAATCGGTGGTCTACGTCGTCCGGGTTGAATGGTGCCGTCGTTCAATTCGTCATCGCCGTTATACACTTTACACATATGATTTTTCCATATCCTCAGCACCGACTGCGATTCCAACACAATGTTCCCCTGATCGTGCAGGCTTCGGTTCAAGCCTTTTAACCTTGGGAGGTTCATTTTATTTTTTGGTAAATCTGCCGAGCTTTATTCCAGCAATAGCATCCCTCTTCCTCCGTGGTTGCTACGTCCTTGGAAAGAACAAGGATAAGTGCAAAGAAGGTGAGGAATCAACAAACTTGGAATGAAAAATTGGAGAGGGATCTAACTGCCTAAAAAAAGGTTTTGGGTTGCGACCCAAGTCGACATCGAACCGTAGCTCCACGTTTGAAATAGTACCGATGTCATTACAAGATTTTATTTAAAAAACTCCCATTTATTGTTTTCAAATAAAGAATTAACTAAACAGAAAAAAACTTGATCCATTGATGAAACTTGGCAAAAACTTTCAAATAACCATGAGAAAAAAACATCATAGGTCCATAGAAAATATCTAGGGAGTGTGGTTGTTATAGGCCGAGGGGTTTGGAAACTGAAGTTTTATTTGACTGAACAATTTAGAATTCATTTTATTTGTGAATTCCCCCCCTGCTCTTACCGTCAATAGTAAAAGCTAACACTTAAAGTAAATTTAATAAAACCCTAACAAGATATTGATGATGAAAAATTTAAAATTGAAACAAAAATAGGCAGGAAACAAAATAACAAACCTAATTGTTTTTTAAATGAACTACTACAAAACAAATTCATTGTATCCGCGCGCCGTATACCTACCAATAATAATAAATCAATAAATCCTAGATGGCAAAGGATAAACTACAGCATTTTTACCTGGGAACATATACAAAACTCATGGGTCGATTGCTTCAGCTGGCTTCTGCTGATGCTAAAAATACCATCACCTCGGTGCTGCTCGTTGCTCGTTCGCTCGTTCGCTCTATGTTCGAATCTGTGCTATATTCTCTATTAGAAGGACGCATGTTTACTTCCCCATGCTCATGGTCGCAGGAAGAGATCATTTTCTCAGCACAGCAAAGCAACAGTTAGGTAATAATTCTTTCGGTTAGGATGGGAGGATGGTGTTGGTCTCAATGTGTCGTTTATGCCATGCCAGACATCAGGCACGTGTGTGCTGGGTTGGGGTGGAAGGTGGGAAGCGGGAAGTGGTAAGTGGGACGTGGGATGTTGTTTTTCATATTCCTGTATCCTGTTTATGCTTCATTAGGGGTAGCTTTTTTTTTGTTCGTTCGAATTCAATTTTCATGCTACTCGTATCAACAGGATACCCAGACCACCGTTGTTTCCCATAACAACCTATTAAAAATTTATTACCAGAATCAGAGTTGGAAAAGTGTAGTACATACAAATATTTTTAAAAGGAATGCTTGTGAAAAATTCCTGAATAAATTTTACGTCAAATATTTTTGAAGGGCCGCACTCACTCGTCACACCACTCACATGAAAGCAATTAACGAATGAGCGAACAAATGAGATTTTATATACCTACAGCCTACAGGTAGATATCGTCAGATGGGTTTCTCGCCGAATTTCTGTTATGTTAATATCTGTATCTCACCTAAACATCTTTATAAAAATTTTAAAAAAGAAGAATAATAAGAAAATATGAATTCTGTGTAGGTACATAATACATATATATGTAGTTGGGACTATATTTTGCTTGCTATTTACCTCTTGGAAATTGGGTTGAAAGATTTTCAGTAAAAAAAAAACTAGCATAAGGACAAACCCATTCATTTAATGTATTAAGCTTTTTGATTGTGATAATGTAGGTGTAATAGGGTTGGTTTTTCAAGATTATTATCAAACTCGACCTTAGACAAGACGAAAAAAGTGACCCACTCCCGTTTGTGTTTATTTATAGCTCGACCTACACAGCCAGGGTTTTATGTAGATCCCTAAAGGACCAATGTAATGTTTTATGTCAGCTCTTTAAACAAAGCTACCCACAGGCGCGGATACAGGATACGCGGCAATGGGTCCAATTGCAGCCCCCCCCCCCCCTGGAAGAAGAAAGAACGAAGCACAAAATATAAATGTAATAAAATGTTATCAAAAAATGTTGTTCTACGTTTTATAAATTTATTCTTGACAGCCAAGGAAGACTACAAGTTTCCATTTCCTTTGAACTTGCTCAATGCTAAGCATATTAAGCCATTTCGGTCACAAGTATCCAAGCAAATATCCTTGGCTTGTGTTTTCACATACGAAATACGGTTTATTTTGTTGCTTGTGGTCAAAAAACTTTTATTGTACAAAAGCTAATGAAAAAACCCTCAATAAACTTTAAGGGTAGGTATTGATAGGCAGAATGAAGATCTGGAGACAAATCCTCAAAATATTTACCACACACGAGCCGTAGACAAAACGACCGCCTGAAGTAAGGCCTAAAGAAGACCTATTGAGACCCCAATATGGAAATATTCAACTGTGACGTGACTGTGAACAAAGGAAATTTCAAAAATCTTTTTAAGGTTTCGAGTATCTGCTGGATATTACAAATTAGTTCAAGATTTTCAGTCAGCCTCCACACATATTTTTCATTCCGCGGGGAAGAGATTTATGATCTCATTTTGATGAAGCTGAAGATTGCCGACAACGAATTTTTTATTTCTTTTAAAGTAGGTTACCTCGATAAGTATCAATGATATTGAAAAAATTTTAACACCAAAATGTTGGGAGGAAATTTTTCTAGGGGCGATGTCCGTTACTTTTTTTATATTGCACAAAAATAAAACGCTATGTAGAGCATACTTTTCTCTAGAGGCGATGTTCCTCACTTTTTTTTGTTTGCTTACTACTAAGCTTTTAACCATGAAACTGATGTTCTTAAGTCTTTATTGTTGCCTATGTATAAATTATGACAAAAAAAGCAATAACCACCTTAATTTTGTTCTAGAATATTTTTTGTTGTACCTAAATATGTATTTAGATCTATAAAAAAATATTGTAAGCATAAAGTTGCCGATTCGTCCGTGTCTGCCGCTTAACTGACCTAATACACAATGTTTCCAGATATTTTATTTTTATTTCAAAACCTGGATCTCAAAAAACTGGACCGTTAAAACAAAACTGATCGGCCATAATAATTAGTTACGTAGGTAGTACTACCACTAGGTGCAAACTTATTTATGGTCTAAAACTTCAGTTTTAAGGGACAGATCTTTAAGTTTAAAATTTTAAAATAAAGGTAACATGTTTGGCTATATGAATTTTTTAAGTCAGCTCAGCAACTGACACGGGAAAATGAGTTTATTACATAAGCAGGATAAAATACTAAATCTTATTTATTTCTGGATAGGTAAACAAAACAAAATATTCTAGAGCAAAATTAAGGCGGTTGCTTTTCTTGTCATAATGTATACATAGGCCCTCTAAAAGTACTTGAGAGTGCTAGGACGCCATATGGCCCTAGGCTCAATGATAGGAAAATCCCTATGCACACCTCCGCGTGGTAGAGGGCGGGTAACGCTAACGTGCAGGGGGACCGAATGGATGCCGGGATAAGCAGACAACCCAGCTATGCTGGTCAGGGCACAAACTTGTCCTCGGGATGGTTAAAAGCCCCCTTAAGGCGGATGAACTGCAGGTGGCGGTCAACGGCATGATAGTCTGGTGGCGGAGGAGCTTTTTTTTTGGTAAAAGGCCAACGGCAGCAGCAGGTAGCGTCTGTAACCCATATTGGGCGGCTACAAAAGGCGTCTGTTTTCCCATAGTGGGCGGCCTCGAGCAGTTATGTGTTTGACCATACAAAAGGCGGGTGTGCCTGTCAAATCTGAGCTTATGTATGTTATTAATCATATCTCGGAAAACACCATGGTGGAAGGATATATGCAAATACATGAATTATGACAACAAATGGAAATGAGTCCCCAAGAGGTAATCTTTTTATAGAAAATCCTTCTGTAGCTTCGGCTGCAGTAAACCGCACATCGGATTTGGGGGTGCGGCATCCTTCATGTACGAGCGTCAATCAAGACGCCATAATAATAAATGAATCGTTGACAAATAGAAGAAGTCTTTCAAGAAGCGCAAATGTTACTTTTGGCTACCGCATACGTACGAAAATCGGAGCATGGAACGTTCGATCCTTGTACAGCGATGGTAGATACGAGCAGGTTGAGCGTGAAATGCTTCGCCTAAAGATCAGTATCCTGGGCATAAGCGAAACTAAGTGGAGAGGAAGAGCTGAATACAGATCAGACACTGGACAGACGAGAATGCTGTATTCCGGCGAAGATGAAAGAGAGGGTGGCCAAAGACTGCATGGTGTCGGAATTATGTTGAACGAAGAAGCGAGGCGTAGTTTGATCTCATGGGCGCCCATTTCTGCGAGATTAATGACAGCAAGGTTTCGTTCAAAAATTCGTAACGTCACAATTATTCAGTGCTACGCCCCCACAAATGAAGCGACCGAGGAAGACAAAACCGCGTTCTACACTCATCTTAACTCGGTTTACAGTAGTGTTCCGAGAGCCGACATCATAGTCGTTATGGGAGACCTTAATGCCCAAGTCGGTTCAGACAATTACGGACTGGAACGCGTGATGGGAAGAAATGGCGTGGGGTCACGGAATGAAAATGGTGACTTGCTTGTCGACTTTTGTAACGCGAATCGTCTTGTGATAGGTGGGACGGTATTTAAGCATAAGACGTGCAACAAAATTACCTGGGTGCATCCGGATGGTCAAACCGAAAACCAAATTGATCATATCATGATTCTGCAGCGATGGAGGAAGTATCTGTGTGATGTCCGGAGTATAAGAAATGCCGATGGGGGAAGCGACCACCATTTGGTTCTGATGAGTCTCAAACTACGAACCGCTGCCGTACAAAAACCAGCGCAGGATGCAGCAAGGAGCACAAAATTCATTACTAATGCTTTAAATGACCCCAACATATGTCGAAACTATGTCACCACCCTTAACGACAGAGCCTCGTCATTAAATGGAATCCAGAATTCAACAATTGATGAGATGTGGGGTGAAATTAAAAGTGTTTTTATGGAGGCTGGATCCGAAACTGTACCCAAGCGAACGAGACGTAGAGACTCTTGGATATCCCAAGACACTTGGGATAAGATCGAACTTCGCAAATCGTTGAAAATCCAAATAAATACCGAAGCTGATGTTCAACGAAAGGCTGACTTGCGAAGAGAGTACCACATTGCACATAAGATGGTCTACCGCTGTGTGAGACGTGACAAGAGGGTGAAGTTGGATGGACTCGCAGATAATGCGGAAAGCGCTGCCAGAAGAGGAGATATCCGGGAATTGTACCAAATAGCCAAAGATGTTATCGGGAAAAAAAGCAACACCAATCATCCTGTAATGGATGTGGATGGCACACTTTTCGTATCAATTGAGGATCAGCTTCGTAGATGGAAGGACCATTTTTGTGCCCTGCTAAATGAGGATTCAGTTGAGCAGAGTGCTGAAGTGCCCCAACTAAACGAGATGCGCAGGTCCTATAGGGGTATTGACATCGAACCCCCGTCAGAATCGGAAATTCGTACATCAATAAATCTCCTCAAAAACAACAAGGCAGCTGGACTGGACGGAATACCAGCTGAATTCCTGAAAGCTGATCCCGTAGCAGCGGCTAGTATTTTACATCCGCTGATACAAAACATTTGGGAAAACGAAAGCTATCCCAGGGACTGGAAGGATGGTGTGATTGTTAAGTTGCCAAAGAAAGGTGACTTAAAGAATTGCAACAATTGGCGTGGTATCACCGTTTTGTCCGTTTTCCCAAAACTAATGGCAACAATCATACTCGAGCGAATAAAGGATAGAATCGAGTCTACACTCAAGAGGCATCAAGCTGGCTTCCGCAGTGGTCGATCGTGTGTCGACCATATCAACACCCTGCGTATCGTCCTCGAGCAGTCGATGGAATATCAATCACCGCTTTACCTCATGTTCGTGGATTTTGAAAAGGCCTTTGATCGAGTTAACCGAGAATGTATATGGAGATCGTTGCTTGGTAGAGGAATTCCACCAAAAATTGTTGCCAATATTAAAGAGTCCTACAACAACGCGGTGTTTTGTTTTGCACAATGGGCAGCTATCCGACTCCTTCGTAGTGCAACAGGGTGTGAGACAAGGGGATGTTCTATCGCCAATTCTCTTCCTGCTGGCGATGGACGACGTATTGACGGCCAGTGTTGGTACAGCTGAGCGACAGGGCATTCAATGGAGACCGTTCGAAAGGCTCAGTCATTTAGACTATGCCGATGACATATGTCTACTGGCAAATAACATCAGTGGGCTGAACGGGATGTGCCAAACACTGCAAGTGAAGGGAGAGTCGAGTGGTCTAAGAATTAACAGCAAAAAGACAAAAATAATGCTCACAGGCCGCTCCACACAGCAGCGTATTATTTTACAGGAGACGCCAGTTGAAGTAGTGGAACAATTTAACTACCTTGGCAGTATTGTTTCTGCAAACGGTGGTACGGATCTGGACGTTAAAAGTAGAATAAATAAAGCTCGTGCTGCCTTCGGTACTCTGTCCCCAATTTGGAAATCCAGTCAAATCTCCTTACGCACTAAGTTGAGATTCTTCGAATCCAATGTCAAATCCGTGCTGTTATATGCTTGTGAAACCTGGAAAGTCACGTCTACCATTTCGAAGAAATTGCAGGCTTTTGTGAATCGCTGTCTTCGCCACATCCTAAAGATTCGCTGGCCACAAATAATATCAAATGAGGAATTGTGGCGCAGGACAAGTCAAGAGCGGCTGGACGTCGACATAAGAAAGCGTAAATGGCGTTGGATTGGTCACACACTGAGGAAACCAAACGATGAAATTGCAAAGCAGTCCTTTGAATGGAATCCTCAGGGTGCACGGCGGGTTGGAAGACCAAGAACAACATGGAAATCAACTGTCTTAGCGGAAGCAGAATCCCAGAGAAAGACGTGGCCACAGCTTAAGTACCTTGCAGCAGACCGTGAAGGATGGAGACGTTTTGTTGACGCCCTATGATACATAGGCAACAATAAAGACTTAAGAACATCAAATATCAAAAAAATAAAAAACATCGCCTCTAGGGTTTGGAAAATGCAATTTTTGCATGTACTTTTTTTTACCTACCATTTGTGGATCCAATGTTATAAGCGTCTAAACTTTTTTGTATTTCTTTTAAAGTTTCATGGTTAAAAGCTTAGTAGTAAGCAAATAAAAAAAACTGAGGAACATCGCCTCTAGAGAAAAGTATATGCTCTATACATAGCGTAATTTTTATTTTTTGTATATAATCCTAAACAAAATTTGAATTTTAAAATTTTAAGAGCTCATTACAAAAAATATAACGAGGTGCAATATAAAAAAAGTAACTGACATCGGCCCTAGAAAAATTTCCTCCCAACATTTTGGTGTTAAAATTTTTTCAATATCATTGATACTTATCGAGGTATCCTACTTTAAAAGAAATAAAAAATTCGTCGTCGGCAATCTTCAGCTTCATTCATTTTGAGTAATGTGCGGGCATCACTTTTATTTTATACTTTTTGATGACATCCTATGTCATGTATCCCATCTCTCCCAGCTGAGCATTACCTACCCGTTCAGCGTTGCCATAAAGTGCCTTATAGGGCCATATGGCCCTCTACTTTGAGTGTTGGCCCTTACGCCCGGGCCAGCCCGAAATGGCCCGCAAATCTTAGTTTTCTGTTTTCATACAAAAATATTTTCTATAAGAGAATTATCAAAATGATATTGCTTAAAAGCTCTAAAGTATGGCTAAGCTAGATGGTAACTAGTTCTTGTTTTCAAATTTTCTCAAAAGCGGTTAACAATTTTATTAAACTACGTTTCGTTTTGTAAGTCACCTTTCAGATTCATTGAAATTTGTTCTATGACGGAATGTGGTCCGGACTTTTTGCAAATGGTCCACAAAAAGGCCCTCAATTATTTTTTTCATCGTGGCAAAGCTGTTTACGATACATACGTTCCTGATGGTAGTATTTGTGAAGATTGTGTCAATTTTTTGGATGTGTTTAAGGAACTACCGTGTTAATACACTGGCGAAGAGTGCGAGTCCGATGAAGAATATTGAAGAGAAACCATAAGCCTGCTAATTGCCGTCACCGTCAGTGCCGAAGAGAAATTGTATGAAACTTCTACTTTCTACAGGATAGGAGTTTTCTTTAACTGGCAAGGCAATTGGCCAAATTATCTTGTCCCAGCTAGAGAAAGGGCTGAAACTCGAACGTCGTATGTATGGGAATAAGAACAGACAGATGTGCCGTTATGCTGCCCGAAATTCAAGGTGGTAATCACGGAGATCCAGAAAGAAGTCAAAAATGCTGTAAAGAGACCATGTTACAGCCGCAAACTGCATAACTTCATTTCGCGTGGTTTCGAAGCAACCGTTGTTGGAGGATGTGCTGCCGTTTGCAGCCAGCCTCTGAGGAAATTGCAACAAACATCAGAGCTTGATCTTTATAACAGTGATCTCCAGGTAGAGAACACAATTTCTGTTCTTGCTAGTTACCGGGAGAATATGGAAACTAGTTCTAAAAACTTCTGGCAGCGTGATGCAAAACAGCTGAAAATTCCTTGAATCCCTCGGTATGGTGGACGTTATATTTGATGTTCCAATTATTAAATAAATTCAGCTGTGGAATACTATACTATACAGGATATCAGTATACGTACCCATACTGGTCATTGTACTCACCGATCTGTGAAAAAGATTTCAACCTGAAGCCTTGCATGTGTTTCAGCTGACATTTTTCATTCCAGATACTATTTAGTTAATATTTTTAAGACAGGAAAATATTATTGAAACAGACTTTAATAATATTATTCAAACAGACTTTAGTAATGACCATGGACAACAAACTAAAATGTTATCGATTTGTTTGAAAAATAGGTAAAATTACATGAAAATTGACCCTCCCCCCCCCCCCCCCCCCCCCCTGAACAAAATCCTGGATCCGCGTCTGGCTACCTAGCATATTAGCTTAATAAAACCTTTTTAACAATCCAGACGGAAAATGCACGAATGCAAATGCTGCAACGGAAAACAAGAGCAGCAAGGGAGGAGTACCCTGAAAAGAGAAGGAAAGAGAAAAAACTCTGTGCAGACAAAAAGAGCATCCGCAGCGTCAAAACAGCCAAGTAACTGGCATCTGGTTATAGGACCGGAACGCAAGCTCTTTGAAACAGCGAAGGGAACCTAGTCACCAAAGCACAGGTTTATGCAGCATTTCCAGCAACTGCTTAGTGGCATTTTGTAGAGGAAGCAACAGGGGAATAAAGAAGCATTAATGTTGCCTACGATATCCTATCCAACGTACTATGTGAGCGTCTACAACCTTTCTGCAATACTATGATCGACACGTACCAGTGTGGCTTCAGGCCAGGCAGATCAACGATAGACCAAATCTACACATTGAGGTAAATCCCCACCCCCACCAAAGGCTGAGAAAAAACCTGCCAGACTTTTGTATTCCATATCACGATATATGGACCTATAATCCCTCATACTCTGATTTTGGTTATACCCCCACTCCTGAAATATACTGTCGGCTCTAGGTCTATTACATCTATGTACATATTATATTCGAGGAACTATTCTTGAAACAATTTATTTCAATTATAATGCGAGAGTCACAATGTACTCGTGTTTATAGTCGAACATCTAAGTATAACGGAAAACGTAATCCTCTTAACTTCCGGTAATCCATCAAAGAAAATCGACCTAATGCTTTAACAAAACAAGAAACCAAGAGTTTTGTTGCTTTACGAACTTTAGGGTATATTACTCCATCAAAAAGCTTTATTTATGTACGAGTAAATTTTAGTTTTGTAATAGAATTTTATTAAATTGAATTTCCCGTTTTGCCTGATAGCGAGGTGTTTATCAAACCAATTTAAAGAGATAGGCCATTCACGCACCCTTTTGCCTTTTGAATTGATATAATTTTCTATTTTTATTATGTTTTAAAGAATAAGGGATAGAGATGGATTTAAAAGGAGGTACTGATGCTCATTAGCTTTGAAGATCTGAACATCAAAATGAAACAAAAAAATAGAGCTGGGTAAGGCATTCCATATTGGTATGGTTAGGCTCAAAAAGGATTCTTTTAGTTTAATAGTTTTTACCCTGGCAAATATTAGGTTCGTTCGTTGAAGTCCCAGGGTTGACCTAGAATTCCTTGACAACCCCAACAACTGCCAAAACAAAACTGGGTTTTTCGGTTCTCAACAGACACCAAAGGGTGTTCAATTGTGTTGTTGAGATATATGCTATTGAATAGACCTTTTAAAAAGGAACAATTACGTGCAAGGGCTTTTATTATTGATTGTTTGGCCCATAAACATGTTTTAAACCAAAAATGCTTCTTTTTTTACCCATGCGTTTATGAGAGAATGGTCATACTGGCCACTTTTCAATATTTTTAGTAAAACTCAGAAACTAAGCCGAATTTTACAGTTTTACACTTGAAACTTTTTGTTCAAAATTAAATTTTCTATCGAAATGGATAGCAAATTAAAAAACACAAAATTATAGCGTATGGATTAACTGTGCAGTGGTTTTACTTATTTGTTTGCTCTTTCTAACCCACAATAGCGCGGACTTAGTTTTGTATGCAATTTTATTTATTTGTCAAAAAGTCAAATTTTCTTGAATTTTTTCTTATTTGGTTTTCTTGTTCCTTATTCACCAAGATCCACGGCTGACCTTGCATTACAGTGTATGGCTGAGCTGTCCGCGTTCTCTATCTCAAAAACGGTTGAGCGCATTCAAAAATAATTAGAAGACAATTTGTCGAAAATTGTGTGCTCTACAATTTTTATAATAGATGTTAACATCATTGGAACTACAGAAACCGAGATAGTTGCGAAAACCTGATTTGTGTGACTTTTGACCGTGACTAACTACCGTTAGAGAAACGATATTTTATGAGACTTTTCAGACAACTTTTAGAACGCCAATATGAAGGTGTAAGTATATGAGTTTCCATCTAAGTGTCTCTCATTCCCAGGTGAAACCTCTAATATGACCGGAATATTAGGAAGTAGACGCAATTAAATGGAAAAGAAAATAAATAGAAAAAAACAGGCATTGATAATTTTTAGGTACATAGACACACTGCATCAACAAAGGTAACTATGGAACTAATTGGAGTTGATAGCCACGAATAAAGATTTCCAAGTACATATTTCGGAGACGTGACAAAAAAAAAGAATAGTTTTTGGAAATTTCAAGTCACTAACTTCTAACTTGTAGTCACTAATTTCAAGCCTGGAGTTGGCGTTGACATACTCGTATTTAAAAAGAGAATTGAATGCTTTAAAAATGATAGAATTTATACAGATTTCACTGTTGTATATACTCAGAAATAGTCAATTTATTGTTAATTATGCAGGCTGATTCGCGTGTAAGATGCGAAAAAAAGCTAGAGCGCGATCGCTCAAGATAAGGAAAGCATCATAGGTGGAGAGTTGTCTGTTTCCCTTCAAGGGTCAATTTTCTAAGAAAAATTTCTTCAAAGTGGAAAAATATGGTTAAAAACCAACGACAACGGAATATTGCCTTAATTTTTTATATTTTTTTAGAAACAAAAATAACGGTACCTGCCATAGGTACAATTTTTCATAGTTATTTTACAAAATTTAATTTTTCTCAAAAACGTCTCCACAACTTCTCTTAAAAAAACAATAAATTCTTTTTAGTAAAGGCTACCTTAGGATAGGGAACTATTTTTCAAAAAATAGTTATTAATGGAACCGCCCAAAGAATTATTTTTTTCTTCGATTTTCTTCAAGACGTTATTTCTGATTTCAATAATTTTGCTATACATATAATTAGTTTTTTTACCAAACATTTTCGAATTTTTGAAAATCAAATATTTTGAAAACTACATGGGTGAAAATTAATGAAAAAATAGTAGTGCCTTCCATAACGGGTTGACTAATAGACAGTGGCACCCGGGCGGTAAGGCAAGCACATTTCAACAATTTAAGAAAAAAAACGAGCAAAGATTTGATTTAAATGTGCTTTCGAGCTCTTATTGTACTGAATGTTTCGATTAAATCGTTAAAGTCTATATTTTTTGTGGGCTCCTTTTCGATTGAAAGTATAGCCAGTTTATTCAACCTATTTTGGGCGTATTGTTCATTTTAGATCAGTCTTAATTAATTTTAATTTTAAAAAGCTTAGTTCACATGATGCCTCTGAGACGCAAATTGTTAATTTATTTAACGCCATAACGACAGACTCGGTAACGAGTCTGAAAAGTTCCACTCAACAATAAAGCTTAAAAATTCAAAGGTTGTCCAAATTTCGGCAACTTTTAAATTTATTTTTGCGGCTACCATGTTATGTAGGTATGTATAGGTATTTGGGAAGCAAATTTATTGCTTTATTTGAGTTTTATTTTGTATAATATGCAAAATAGTTATTTTGCTGTTGCTGATGACACCCCCTATTATTCTGCCACCCGGGGCGGACCCCCCGCCCCACCTAAGTCCGTCACTGTCTTCCATACAATGTTGAAAAACCTTTAAAAAATATTTTTTTTCCTTATAATCGGCTCTTACAATTTTTTTAAAACTTTATCTGTAGGACTAAATTAGTCCGTTCTACCAACGGAAATTATTAAAATTTACTCTTAGCTTCTATTAATAGTAGGTATCTCTCATAAAACTTTTTTTATTTTGAGTTTTTTCACCATTGGCTGACGGATTTAGAATATTTTTTTCATATGCAAATTTCAAATAAGATTAAATAATATTGGATATTAAAGTTGACAAAAAAAACGTTATTTTTTTTTTTTTTTTTTTGAAAAATCGTTATCTCAAAAATAGGTTGAAAATTATTTTTTAATTTTATTTTTGCACATAAATAAAAACTTAAGATTGGCATATGGGTGATTCCGTCCCAACTGTGATTCTTTGCGTCCAGTGCTTTTTTTGTTATTTAAAGTAAAATGTTTGTATATATTTTTGGTTTGAATTGTGTAAATGGCTATTAACTACAATCTACATTCAATATCATGACCCAGATTTCTACTTTTTCCACATGGCTTGGGAAAGTGTAGTTAAAATGTCAGTACCGTGGCATGTCCGTTCCATGTTTTTCCGATAAAATCTACTTTTTTCTAATGAAATACTTCATTGAATAGAAATGTTGTCCTTCGAAAAGTTTGAGTGCAATCCTTGCTTGACAAAATAATGCAAACATAAAGTCAAAATACTTATTGCTGAATAAAATAATCATGAATGAATGTTGTCCGAGGTTTTAGTTTTATTTTTGAATTCAAAAGATTTCCCGCTCAAACGCCATTTTGTTTTATCTTTAATGCTTATGTATTGTGGTTTTCTAAAGGATAAACTATTTATGTATAGGTAACAACAATCATTTTAATTTTTGTACGTTGTTGTACTTTAAGAGTGATATGTTTTCATGCGATAAAAGTATGTCACAAATTTATTTGTCAGTACCGTGGTAGTATTTTTAAAGCATGTTATAACATGTTTTTGGTTGGTTATCAGAATTTTGTATTCCTTTTAACGGCATAAGTTAAAATTGTCCTGGAAATTATTTTTCTCAAAAGCTTAGAGAAGTGAGGTTACATAAACTGTCTGAATGTCAGTACCATGGATGTCAGTACCGTGGCATTTAAATACTTTTTGAGCTTTAACTAAATATAATTAAATAATTTCTCGCAATAATATTTTTTTCTACCAATTTTCTTTGTAAGAACGGTAGCAATACCTCAAAAAAGCCAAACAAAAATCATTCCGTGCAATAAAACTAAGTAATAACCCAGCACAAGGAAAAGGGTTGCTATTCAGAAGAACAGACTTCAAAAACGAAAAAGAGATAATTTTTTAAAGAAAAAAAGGGAAGTTAGATGTCAAGAGGTTATAACGTATTAGACAATCAAGAATCTCAACAAAAATATGGTCAAAAAGAGGGAGAACAAATTAAAAATAAAAAAAAGAAAAAAAGTGTCATTATCGTCTATACTAGTTTTAGTACATTTCACTATATTGTTTGTTCTTTAAAAGTTGTAGCAAAATGCTTTTACTGATATGATACTCTGACTAAAAGAAGCCACTAACACAAAACAAAAATTGTTTCCAACAAGTTTTAATATTTGAAAATTTTCTAAAAAAAGAATCACAGTTGGCAGAGAATCACCCATATGTACAAACCAAAATGTTTCCTCAAAAATGTTTTAGAATTTTTTTAAATACATATTTGTTAAGTCTAAATTAAAAACAAAAATGGAATAAACATATTCTACAGTAATTTTTTATTTTTGAAACGTTTGTGTTATAAGTTCCTACTTTTATTATTTTGTATTCTTGCATTAAAAACCTTTGTCTTCTCATTTTTGAAACAAAATTGAAAAATAGAATAAATTTAAGATTTTGAAAGAAAATAAAATATTTTTTTTTTATTTCTCTTAACCTTTCAAGTTCGACCCCCTGCTTTCAAAGTCTTTTTTTAGAGCCCCAAGAAAATAACTTTTAATGGTACCAAGAATTTCAAAACAATTTTTTTTGATTTGACCACCCTATTATGCATAATCCAAAAACAAATTGATTTGAGGTCTCATATAAAAAAAAGGTACGTATACGCCCGAGTGTATGATTTTTTATATTTGTCGTACATGATATTCTTTTTTAGCTTGTGTACTTGCATTGGATCAAAGAGCACGGTAGTGCCCAGCCAACTTCGCGGCACTACAACTACACCCTTTTTACAGGAACAAACTCAGGTGATTTTCAACCCCCCTCTAACTTCAGTACCAATAAAGTCAGAAATTTCAGATTCGCAGTATTTGCTGAGCTGATCAAACACAGGTGGCTCACCAAATTTCAACTCTTTAGCATTAGTAATTCCCGAGATATAGGACTTCAAAAATCGCAAAAACCGTAACTGACTGACTCACTGACAGATCATCAAAATTATGGAGCACTTCCCGACATCGCACAGTGTGAGAATTCGCTCATCTAGCGGAATTAAATTAATAGCGCTTACAAGTTAAAGTTTTTGATAATTTTTTTTTGCAAGATTTATCATAAATATGTGGACAATGAAATTTAAGGATAATTATTTATATACTTGGCTAAACTTTTCATGTACAGAGCCCTGAAAGTATAAGTTTCTTGCACTTTGGTGGACCCATTTGGACAAATGAAATACGGTCACAAAAAAAAACTTTTTGTAATTTTTTTGGATAAGATTCACTATGCATATACACAAAAATAAATAGAACTATAATTTTTTAAATAATGTAAACAAATGTTTGATATACAGAGCTCGGAAAGTACACGTTTTTTGCATATTGGTAGACCCTCTTAAAAAAATTAATCCGCTCCAGAAAAAACTTTTTCTAATTTTTGTTTGTAATATTTTTAATGAATACATACAAAAATTAAATTATCCTACAGAAATTTATATATTTAGGCAAATTTTTGATGAACAGGGGTCTGAAAATACGAGTTTTATGCACTTAGGTTTTTCTCAAAATTGGTTGCTTCTTCGAAAAAAGTGCTATGATCTATTGTGTGTTAAATTTTATGAGCTAAAATATTATTTGATTTTTGATTTTGAACAAATTAATTGTTTTCGGAGATATTTACAAAAAAACTGAACTTTGTACAAAACCAAAAGTTTAATTTTGAACCGCTATAGCTTCAGTATTCATAAACATACAAGGTTCGTTAATAGCTCATTTTTTTCCTTATTTTTGGAGGCACCCTAATAACTTGGACTTATAATGCAAAGATGTACCCAAACAAAATCCTGCATACAAAAAATTACAGCCAATAAATGCTTTTTAAAAAGGTAAATTTTTCGGCCTAAGTTGCAACACCATGAAGTTCTTATTCATTTTACTCTTGATCTATTGATTATATGAAAAAGAGTGTGCCCATCCCAACTGTGTAGTATCATATGAGCTCTACTATTTTTACTTTGCATTTTTTTCAAAAAAAATTAGTTTCCAAGAAATTATCAAAAAAAATATTTGTACCCCTTTTCACCCCCCCCCCCCCCTAAATATTTTAGCCCCGGCCCAAATTTAGTGCACTTTTCAGAAAATACTTAGGATGTCAAAAAAAAGCTCTCCACCAAAATTCAACTTTGTTGGAATTTTTTCTCAGTGAAAGTCTAATTTGTCCCCGTTTTAATTTTTTGAAAGCCGGTTCGAAAATGAAAAATAAATGTATGGGTGTCGCACCTACGCGCAGCAACTTAAAGCGCTAAATGACAGCTTACATATCAGGCTTTCAAATGCATATAGTCTCTTATCCGAACAACACTGAATACTTAAAGTTTTTGTCTCGTGAATACAGAAATTGTATAAAAATGGCCACTTTTTTAATCCCATCCACCAACAGATATATTTAAACACCCTAAGGATTGTAATTTTACTTAATTTTCAATTCCCTGATATGGCGTCTATTAAATCAAAACAAAACTTTCAATAAGAAATGTACAAAGCACTCATACAAAAAATATTTCCAAACTACCTTCTCAAGCCAATTCTCTTTGAATTTATCACCAATCGCAACTTTAAGAACGATTCATTTTATTTTACTTAACTCCCACGTAAAATTTCTTTCATAATCGCTTAGAAGAAGCTTTAAGCTGCAAGCAAAACAAGTTTTTACATCAGTTTGTGGCAGTCATTTTTTGAATTAAATTCCGCTATATGAGCGAATTCCCACACTGTGCATCGTAGAAACTTGAAATTTCGCACAGCGGTATGCCTTGCATACAAAGGAAAAAATCGAAAATCTTCAATTTTCTATGCAGGGGGCGTGGCATGCACCCACTTTCTTAAAAATTCTTATGAATTATATGGAGCACTTTCGATTATTGTAGAACGATGAAAATCGGTAGGTCGATAGGGCTTAAAGTACTTAGAAAGAAAAAAATTGAAAAATTGGAATTTTTTATTCAGGGGGCGTAGCATCCACCCACATTATTAAAAATTCTTATAAATTATATGGAGGACTTCCAATTGTTGTAGAACGATGAAAATTTGTAGGTCGGTAGAACTTGAAGTACTTAGAAAGAAAAAAATTGAAAAAATGGAATTTTCCATTCAGGGGGTGTGGCATCCACCCACATTCTTAAAAATTCTTATAAATTATATGGAGCACTTCCGATTGTTGTAGAACGATTAAAATTGGTAGATCGGTAGGGTTTGAAGTATTTTGAAAGAAAAAATCGAAAATTTGGGATTTTCCATTCAGGGGGCGTGCCATCCACCTACTTTATCAGAATTGCTATTATTTATATGGAGTACTTTCGGTTGTCGTAGAATTATGAAACTTTGGGGCTTGATTTTCACCTGGCAAAGTAAATCTTTGCAAAAAGGAGTGAAATCACAACAAAAACATAAATGTTAAAAAAAGAGCCAAGTTCTTATATGTACAAGAAACCTGTGCGCAAAAATCAGCCAAAAAAAGTAAAGAGATCTAAAATATATGCCAAGTCTTAAGTTCATGAAGTTTAATATCAAATATCTTAAGTAGTGCAATATCGAAAAAATTCCAAATCATGACATAAATTTGGTATTTAATGATTACTGATTAAAATTTGGTGGATTTACTTGGCAAGTTTCTCTTAATTACTTACTTATTTAAAATGTATGAAAACTTGACCAGTGAACCCACCACATTTTAATCAGTTATCATTTAATACCAAATTTCTGTCATGATTTAGAATTTTTTCGATATTGCTCTACTTAAGATATTTGATATTAAACTTTTTTTGTTTTTTTTTTTAAATTCTAATCAATATATAGCTATTAGTAGGGGAGCCCACGATGCTAAATGTGGATTTACTCGAGCATCGTTGGGACCTAATGGATTTTGAATGTTGATGATAGAGAAAAAAATGTCAGTAAAGTATACCGTTTCATCGGTGGGGGGAGCAACTACAGGTGTTCAAAAATGTTAAAAAAACAGTCACGTGGACATATTCGAGCGCATCAGATATTGATAGTGTATATGGCCTGGGTCTTTCTAATAACGGTGGTATGTTAATCTGCCGGTTTGCGTGGTGGGGGTGGCTGTAGGGGAGTGTAGAAATTGGAAAACAAATGGATTTACTCGAGCGCGTCAGATTTTAATAGGGGATGTTAAAGGACCCCCAAGGATGCTCACATTCAAAAGACTTACGATTCGGATGTGACGCAAGCTTGCGGCAACTTCTTGAAAATGCAAAAAAAAAAAAATCGCCATTTTGAAATACTCGAGCGCGTCAGATTTTGGATATATATGGTTCAACTCGATGTCCTACATGTGCTGACCCTTAATCTGACGATTATCAGGAGGGGTTTTCTTAATCTGACGATTTGAAAAGAAGAAACATTTTTATTCAGGATTTTTTCAATCACTGAGGAGAGTATAATAACTTGGGCGCCAAAAATATAATATATAGAAGCATTTCTTACTATGGAAGGGGGATCTATGTCGCCCCGTTTAGGAGGTAGAGGCAATTTTCGAGAAAAACGACTTAAATTGAAACAAAAATATTAAAAATCAGCGACAATACTTAAAATTCAAAACAATAACGGTTTTAAAAGCCAGAAATCTGTTCTTTTATCTTACATTTAAATTAAATTATTTATGTCAATAGTTTTCAAATATTCGCATACAAACTCAAAATTTTGATTAAAAAAAACGCAAACAAACTGTTGGGATCAATGTTTCTAAAAATTGTGAAGTGAAAACTAAATTTTCTTTTTGTGGTCATTGCTCATATTAATTTAAAATCGAACACAAAAAGCCGGAAGCTGCTGTGTCTTCTAGTTTTTGAGAAAATTCCAAGTTACTGATACTACTTTTTTGAGATATTTTTAAATTGCTTGCACTGCCAGCATTACGGCTGCGTTTTAAAAGTAAGATATGTATGCAACCGCCCTGCCTGGGCTCACTATAGGATTTGGGCTTTGGGGAATGTGCGAGGTTTGGTGTTTGCCAAATTTCGTTTACATTTAATAACTTTGAATGTATTCTCTGTTTCCAATGTCAATAGCTACCTACTAATGGGAACAGCTACATAATGATATAATATAATCATCTCATGAAAAAAGAGTATCAGTAATTTTCAATTTTCTTAAAAGGTAGAACACATAAAAGCTTCGGGTTTTTTGTGTTCGATTCAGATTAATATGAGCATTGACCAAAAAAAGAAAATTTAGTTTTTTATTTCTCAATTTTGAGAAAAATTTATCCCAACATTTTTGTTGCCCTTTTTTTATAAAAATTTTGAGTTTAAATGCAAATATTTTGAAAACTACTAAAACAAATAATTCAATTTAAATGTAGGATTAAAGAACAGATTTCTGGCTTATAAAACCGTTATTGTTTTGCATTTTTAGTATTGTCGTTGATTTTTAATATTTATTTTTCCATTTAAGTCGTTTTTTTTCGAAAATCACCTCTACCTCCTAAACGGGACGAGAAAAACGGCAGATTATACTTTTCCCGTTATCCTAGAATTATTTTCTTCACAATAAAAAAAAACTTCAACCGCGCTCGAGAATGTCCAGGTGACAATTTTTTTTTTGTAAGTTTGTAACCCTCCCACTACCTTAGGTCACACTCAAATCGTCAGATCATTGAAATACACACTTTTCAGCATGTAATTAACCTACCCTATCTTAATCTGACGCCCTCGAGTATTTCGAGCTATCGATTTTTTTTTTAATAATCTGACAACCTGACCTAGGAGCCCGGCCCTACATAGAGGACTGATATATGGTGGAGGTACTCAGTAGGGTGCAAGGTACCCCCCCTTTATACTAATCTGACGCGCTCGAGTAAATCCCAAAATCCCTTAGTGGGCTCTATAGGGTTTTTGACTTTCCCAAGCATCTCGGTTAATTGGAGGTAGACTGGCTTTTTGGAATAGGGTGACGAGTGCTATATTCCTTTCATAAAAATTATATTAAGCTACTTCTCGTTAAGCTGATAGTTTAACATGATTCAAAGATAAGAGTCTATTTTTCAATTATCATCATTTGAACCAATTTATTTATCTGACAGTTTTTACGAAACCATTCTCGCCCCAAAGAATATAGAGCACCTTAAAACATTTTATGAATGTGAACAAAATAGTAGGAAGACTATATATGTATATGTATATAGGAAAGTACCTACTTATGAAACATTTTGTCAAAGTAAACATGCGTAAAGAGCAATCAACTGTTATACATCTACCTTCAATAGCTTGTTTCTTTAGGGTTATTGCAGCATCATAAAAATGCAGTCAGTCAACGTTTGGACAACAATACAGTTATAGATCAAGAAAGAAGAAGCTGCTCCCTCTCTATACATCTGGCATTGTATATAAAGTGTATAAATTAAAAAAAAAAATAATTATTAACGTTAAAACAACGTTCAATAATTATGTTTTCAAAAAATATTTTTAATACAAACAAAGTGAAAACTGGTTACTTTTCAAGCAACATCGTTATTTAATGGTTATTTGAGAAAATTCAAACTAACGGCCAATTCTACATTACATAACTGGGTAAGGATTTATTAATTTTGTGTTGTTTCAAATAGGATGACAAAAATAATTAAAATAAAATATAATAACACTGAGTTACATACTTCAATCAGTTTGAATCTGTATTAAAATCTAGGTCAATAAGTTTAAACATTGTTTAATGCTGGAACAGGAATGTTCCATAATTACATTAATGAAGGCAGATAGAGCACGTGTGCGGTTAGAAGCAAATTTGTGCATAATATGATTGGAAAAAAAGCAGCAAATGTCATCAACTGCAAAAAAGGAGGATGGTTTATAAAGCATAAACGCATTTGTAGTTTAATATGAAATTGAATAAAATGGGGGTTGTACATACATGTTGTTTAAGCTATTGCTACACAAATCTGGAGTTTATCTTATTGAAATTTCAAAACATGAACTCCAGTTTTTTGTAGCATCAGCTTAAACCACATCTACGAATATGCTACAATAAGTTAATGTTTAAGTTCATTGGGTGGTATATTTTGCTCTATAAAAGTTGGTAAAGGGCCGTTTTAAAAGCGACATGCTGATGAAAGCAATATGTATTTTTCCATTTACGGAGGCTATTGAATGTACAGGAAAATAGACATGAGGGTATGAAAAGAACAATTGTATTTAATAGTTTTTGTTGAAACAAGATACCGAAAGTTGAACACCGCACTATAAACTTTGTTATCAATATTATAAGGTTTTTGTAATCAATCAAACAATAAGAACATTAATATTTTTGTATTATTATTAAATGAAGAGCTGAAGCTATAGCTCGTTTCTCTTAAATAAATTTGTTTATCATTTGTATATAAAAGGACTTTCATTTAGAAAATCTCATCAGTTTTAACTATTTAATATGTATGTTTGTGTGGGACCTAAGCATGCTTTAACCACCCGTGGGGTTCTGAAAGAATGGTCACACTTTGGTCACTTTTCAATATTTTTGATGAACCTAACTCAAAAACTAAGCCAAATTGGAGAATTCATGAGAGTTTATAAAAAGAATGGAGCATGAAAAGTTAACAAAAATAATTAAGAGAAAAACGAAAATTTTAACATTTTTAAATTGATTACTAAGCTACGAGTACACTAAAGGGCCCTGTAGACGCTCGAACATGGTGCGAGTGAACATGGTTCGAGTACTATGTTCGAGCTGATTTTACTTGTCTGCGGGCTGGTTCGAGTACCAATTATTTGGTGTCACTAAACAAAAATTTGTTCTCACCAAAATCAAAAGGAGTTTGATATTTTTCGATGTTCGAGGGCGAGGCTAATCGTTTGTCGTACCAGATTCGACTATTTGCGGACTGGTTTCGTATGTTTACTCGAACATTTCGGTTTAATTTTGAGTTCAATATTAAAAATAAAAAGAAAATGTCAAATAATCTGAATAAAAATAAAATAAATGTGACAGTGAATATTGTTAATGGCATATATGTAAGTCGTAAGAATAATGATAGACCAAGAGCCGACAACAAATTTTGAGAGTGGAGGTATAACCAAAATCGGAGTATGAGGGATTAAAGGTTCATGTATCGTGATATTGAATATGAAAGTCTGGCAGTTTTTTTCTCAGCCTTTGGTGGGGGTAGGGGTTTAAAACCCGATTGGTTTCCTATTTATATGGAGGGGTCATTAACACTTCAATTCACTTTTAAAAAATAGGATATGATGCTCTGTCATTTTCCCTAAGTCACAAGAGTTTTATCTTGGTGATCCGATAAATAGGACCCATGATTTAACCTTTTTAAGCTCACCTTATTGGCATTTTTGTGGAGACTTTATTTGTTGATTTTTTGTTTTGCTGAATATCTCCAAAAAAGGGATAATGAGGTTCACGTAAAATGGTTATATCTTGAGTTCTATTAATCGGAATGTCAAGATTATGGTGTTTATGCTTAGAAAAAATGACAGGGAGTCATATCCGGTTTTTTTTTAATGAATTAAAGAGGTTATAATCCTGAAAAAAAATGAGGGGATCTAGCACTTTTTAACCCCCCGACCCCTCCCAAAGGCTGAAAACAAAACCTGCCAGACTTTGGTATTTGATATCACGATACATGCACCTATAATCTCTCATACTCCTACTTTGGTTATACCTCCACTCCCAAAATTTGCTGTCGGCTCTTAGACTATAAAGTTCGAGTAGTTTGGTTTCTGCTTGGTTTCAGCGTCTGCGGAGTTTAGTCGAACTATGTTCACTCGCACCATGTTCGATCGTCTCCAGGGCCCTTAATGGGGGGAGAGTACGATAAATTCGGCGCCAAGATATGACAACGGTTTTTCGTAGAACAGTTTAATACAAACATTTTTACTTTGGGTGGGGGGGTCTATTTCCCCCTGTTTGGACGGGAGGGGCAATTTAATAAAAAAATGCTAAAAATGGAAAAAAATATTAAAAAATAACAGTTACACACACATTTAAGTATTATACCTTTTTTAAAGCCAATACTCTGTTCTATTAGCTAGTTTTTTTTAAATTAAGTGAAATCTATGCAGTTTTTGAAAAAAAAAGGTTTTAAACTCAAAACTTCGGAAAAAAAAACATAAAAAATAAGGTAAAAAGTGTAATTTTTCAACACAATAAGATTTTATATAATTTTGTTTTCTAAAATTCGTTGCTTAAATTAATTCTTAATCAAAAACTGGAAACTAGATGATTTTATGCCTTCTAGTTTTTGAGAAAATTGAAAATTACTAAAACAACTACGGTACATAACTCAAAAAGAGATTTTAAGATTGAAATTGCCTGTTTTATATGACTGATACGATTTTAGCAAAAATACAGCCATTTAAAAAATCACTAAAAATTTGGAGTTTTTTGTTGATCCTACAGTTGTTTTATTTATAGTCCGGGAGCCGACCGTAAGTTAACCTATCTCATCGCGGCCACGCAAAAAGAGGATGCCAACCGATAACTACAGTCCAACCATATAAAATTAAAATTTCTCACTTCACGTTAATTTGTCAAATATGCTTTATCGCTAGAAGCTTATAGCAATTTTGATTGGCTGAATTACTAGTTTAATTTTTCTATTGTGCAAAAAAAATGTTACGTTTTGAAATTTTCGTACTGACTAGAATTATTATTAGAACTATTATTTAATTTCTAAGAAACTATAGAGCCAATAGCCTCCGCAGCTAGGCTCGTTAAATTTATATATTACCATGTAATTTGAACTAATTGTTAATAAATAATAATAATAATAATAATAATACTATTTTTTTGTTTATTTTTGTATTAATACTTTAAGAGTTTTTTTTGTGTTTTCTCTTAAATATATGAATTTATAAATATACTAAATATAATAAGGGTATTCATGCTTCATGCAACAGCGTGAAGTTGTCGTAAACGTGGTAAAGTTTTAAACTTCGTAAATCTGTCAAATTTTCAATACAAATTGTGACAGAATTACGAAGTTTTAAACTTTACAATGTTTACGACGACTTCACGCTGTTGCACGAATACACATAATCAGCCTTATTGTGAGTTTCACCCGGAAAAAATTTCACGCGAAAAATGTTTGTTCCCCCGGAATTTTAAAAGCTATTTGAGTTTCGCCCGAACTTCTCTTGGTCTAGAATATACAAAAAAAAACTTGCGCAAACGGCACCAGTGTCTTCTGTTCTGCTTTCGTTCGCCTTCAAAAGATAAGTGACAATTTAAGCTCTTAATTACGATAAATTTCGCCCGAAATGAGTACTCACAAAAAAAGGGAATTTTAGTTTTTCGGGTGAAACTCTCAATAGGCGAAAAGTGAAATTTCGATTTTAATTTTAAGGTTAATTTTAAATAATTTTGCTAAGTATCGCAACTGTCATAAGGCTTTGAAATTTTGTGCTTAAATTAAGGTTAAAAAAAAAAAAAAGCTGTGTTTTTTTTCTTCATTAAGAGCCAATTTAGGTCCATCCGCGATGACCTTTTTTTAACGACCACTATAATGTATATACATTAGACTGATTCAAAAAAATGAAAATATCTTCGATTTTCAATGCCACTAGCGTTTTAGTTAGAGTTTAATGAAATAATAATCCTGGAAAAATTTCAGCCCTTTAGGTCAATATTTAGAGGTCGCTCATCGCTACTTTCTGTTTTCCATACAAATCGTATGGGAACTTTTTTTTGATTCCTTCTTTATTTTATAACTTTAGAAAGGGTAATCATACAGAAATGATCAAGGTAGAATCTGAAAGAAGATTTGATGTTCTTTAAAAAAGGTCCTTACTTCTTATCTAATTAATGTACTCCTTCCAAAGTTATTCAAGGTCAGAGTGGTATTCGTCGTGAATTTCAAAGTTTTTTGGATTCCGTGTTGAAAAAATCAGCTATAATACAAGGTGTTTTGCGAAAGTTGTAACAAAAGGCAAGTGCGTGTAAGTTAAACTCAGACAAGAAAAAAATCATTGAAGAGCGGGGGTCTATTTCCCCCCATTTAGGCGGGAGGGGCAATTTTCTAAACAAATTGCCTTAACAAATAAAAAAATATTAAAAATCAACGGCAATACTTATAGTGTCATGCTATTACTTTTTTTAAAGTCAAAAATCCATTACTTAATTAACTTTTTAAAAAAAGTTGTTTTTGTAGATATTTTTTGAAAAAATTAATTTCAAACTTAAGTTTAAAAAATTAAAAAGTGATTTTAATTTTTAAATATCTTTTTGAAACATTTTTCGTTATCAAGTACAATTTTTGCTTATGGATTTAATACCTTCCTTAATTTTTAATCAGATGCTGAAAGCCGCATGCTAAAATGTTTTGAAGTTTCTGAGAAAATTGAAAATTAAAATACCTACTACTACTACTGGAAATTGGGTGTTTGTAGGCAGGAACAATTTTAATTCCAGGGCGTCAAATAACAAGAAACTTAGTTTTTGTTATTTTCAATTTTCTCAGAAACTACAAATTATTTTAGCATGCGGTTTTCAGCAGCTGTTAAAAATTAAGGAAGGTATTGAAATCCATAATCAAAAATTGTACTTGATAACGAAAAATGTTTCAAAAAGATATTTAAAAATTAAAATCACTTTTTAATTTTTTAAACTTAAGTTTGAAATTAATTTTTTCAAAAAATATCTACAAAAACAACTTTTTTTAAAAAGTTAATTAAGTAATGGATTTTTGACTTTAAAAAAAGTAATAGCATGACACTATAAGTATTGCCGTTGATTTTTAATATTTTTTTATTTGTTAAGGCAATTTGTTTAGAAAATTGCCCCTCCCGCCTAAATGGGGGGAAATAGACCCCCGCTCTTCAATGATTTTTTTCTTGTCTGAGTTTAACTTACACGCACTTGCCTTTTGTTACAACTTTTGCAAAACACCTTGTATTATAGCTGATTTTTTCAACACGGAATCCAAAAAACTTTGAAATTCACGACGAATACCACTCTGACCTTGAATAACTTTGGAAGGAGTACATTAATTAGATAAGAAGTAAGGACCTTTTTTAAAGAACATCAATGTGCCTAATTTAATAATTTTCTTAATCCAAAATATCAAATATAGAATCTTAGTTTGCTCTTTTATGTCTTTTTTCAGGTTTTAAATTACTCACCATGAACTTGCTATACGATTTGAAATCAGAAAATCTTAAAACAACTCTATCTTATCTCTTCTATGAGTGCATGACAAAATACGATGCTGATTTTCAATGGGATAATGGATCAGCAGCTTTACCAACCCCTTGTAAGTATGAATTCTTATTTTTAATTATTATTTAACATTAAAAGTTTATTAAAAGTTTTCAAAAAATACATTTTCAATTCAGTTTTCCTAAGAAGTGATTCATCGGCTAATAATGAATCTGTTACACTATTCACTGGAACCTCTGAAAACTCTACTGATTCAAACGACTATAATCAAACGTATTGCCCACTTACATTCGACGGATATCTATGTTGGCCTCCGACATTAGCAGGGACTGTTCAATCTCAATACTGTCCTGACTTTGTCGAAGGATTCAATGGGAATTTCAAGGCGCACAAAACGTATAAAAAAAAATATTTTAACTTTTCAATATAAAGTCGCCCAAGACTTTCCAAATATAATTGGCGTGATTATGGAATACCAATCGAATTGCTATTTTCGACTGGCTTCAATTCTATCTATCATCCGATTTTAGAAAAATATATTCGTTATTTGCTTTCAAGTCGCTATTTTATGAATAAGCAAAGTCTAAAGTGGTCGAGTCAAAAATCAAATCTGCTCACAAATTCGACTTTTTTCGGATTCTATAATCAGGCACAATAATAACCTGTTAATTTTTCGACTGGGCTACTATTTTATCTAATTAAGTCATTGCTAATTTTCAGTTGCCTTGACAACGGTAGCTGGTATCATCATCCCGATAGCGGCCAAGAATGGTCCAACTACACAAACTGCATAGATTACCACGATCTTGAGGTGAAATATTTAAATATATATCTGTATACCCCTTTTTGTGTACAACATTTAAAAGCTTGTGTTTTTTTCAACAGTTTAGATCTTTGGTAAATGAACTATACGTTAAGGGATATGCACTATCTTTGATTGCATTGGTTGTATCTTTGATGATATTCTTAGGATTCAGGTGGGTGCTATTATGATGACTGATGAGACTAACAATTTTACCTATTTTCTTCATTTTCTTATAAATCTGTAGATCACTGCGATGTACAAGAATACGTATTCATGTGCATCTGTTCACTTCTCTGGCCTTGACATGCATAGCATGGATTGTTTGGTACAAAATGGTTGTAGAAAGACCTCAAGATATACGCGATAACCCAGTAAGTTAGTTTGGCAGTAATTTTTTTTTAATTTTGTACTTTATCATAGCCACACTAAAGCAATGGTGCATTGGACTTCATTTGGTTGTGCATTATTGCATGCTTGTGAATTACTTTTGGATGTTCTGTGAAGGTCTACACCTCCATTTAGTGCTGGTTGTGGTAAGTTTTAATTACAACTTATAAAAATAAAGGTATTTGAAATAGTTATCGGTAAAACCCATTGCTTGGATTAGATATTTTTAACTTATGTGATACTTCTAAGATCACATGGGTATAAAAGTACCCTATAGAAAAGATTTGTTTGGCTTTATAATATCAATAGTAATAAAAAAATCAATTTACTTATACAGGTATTTGTAAAGGATACTGTTGTAATGCGGTGGTTTATTCTGTTCGGATGGTTATCGCCGCTGCTCTTTCTTGCTGGTTATGCTGTGGTACGATACTATCATCCAACGGATTCAGCACATCAGTGAGTATTAAAAGTTTTATTTCGTACTAGCTGTGCCACTCGGTGTCACCCGCGTTTTGCTAAAACATCACCGACTTGCAGCATTTTGTCCGACTTATTTTTTGTATTTCCGCTTTACTCTTCAAATTTGTTGAATCTCTGGGCCCGTTTTACGAATTGCGAAACCAAAGGCAAAAAACGATGTCAAGGAGACAATAGTCACGACATTTAGTAATTCGTAATACGGGCCCAGTCATAGAATAAAACGAGTATCGTTTAAAAAAAAAAACACTATTGTTTAACATAATCGCAACGTTGCGATAACGATGGATTTTGAACGATAATTGTAATTCGTAATACAGGCCCTGAAGTCAGATGCGTATTTTCGGTTCCATTTGCTTATAGTTAAGCTATCAAGGGTACAGTATGAAGGGTAAGTATAACTTTTCTAAATTTTAATTTAAAAAATAGCCGTCTAATTTAAAAAATTAACGTCTCCTCATAGATTTATAAAACTTTAGTCCTTTTGCATTTCATGTGTAAGCATCCTTCTTCAGTCAATTGGTCACAGCATCATAGCACCCATTCCCTCTGGATTGAAGCTGTGCAACAGCTTTATGCCTACCCCTCCCCTCCCTTATGAGAATTCGCTAAAAAAAACTTTACATACCCTTAGTCGCAACCATTCTTTTCATGCACCAATTCATTATTGGTTCTATTGATTCTCCCTGCCTACTTGAATTTTTACTAACAAACAACTTAAATGGCTGGATTGCCTAAAGCGAATGAGCACTAATATATGCTCTCTAATAATATCTAATATATCCTCTCATACAAAATCTTTCTATAACAAACCACCCCTCTAGTTTAAGAAAAATATTCGACACATATTGATAACTGATCAATTTCTTTCTTATTTCAAGCTGTTGGATGTCAGAAAGTGAAAGCATGTGGATTCTAACTATTCCAGTTTGTCTATCACTGATGTCTTCATTTGGTATATGAACATTTAATTAGAAATCAAAATAATTAGGAAAAAAAATTGAACTGTTTATATCGTTACAGTTTTTCTCATCAATGTGCTAAGGGTGATTGTAAGAAAACTGCATCCAAAGTCAGCTCAACCTGCTCCTTTGGCCATAAGGAAAGCAGCTCGAGCCACTGTTATCTTGGTATGTAACCATTAAATATGTAATTTGTAATTAATTCACTTTCGGTTCTTTTGGGTAGATTCCTCTTTTTGGACTCCAACATTTTCTGCTTCCATATCGTCCAGATAGCGGAACAACCCTTGAACGTTTCTATCAACTAATGTCCGTTGTGTTAGTAAGCCTTCAGGGATTCGTTGTGTCATGTTTATTTTGTTTTGCAAATCATGATGTTGCTTTTGCAACGAGAAGTATTCTAAATCGCTGGTTCCCTAGCCTTGTGTCTCCCCCACCACCAGCCAGTAATACCGGCCAAATGGCCACAACAACACCCAGCAGAGAGTTGGGTGTCTAAAGATAAAATTGTATTATTATTTTTTATTTTATTGTGATAAAACAAAATGTTTAGAGTAGTTATATAACTAGATGTAAAATAATCGAAGCGGGCTCCTTTCTCATATGAATACATTAATTAAATATAAGTACATACCCATTTCCATAAGGATTTAAAACTCTTTTATGAAATAAAAGTGTATGCCTCTAATTCGAATATGCACGGCACATCAAAATTAATTCGAATTAGAGGAGAAAAATTGTAGACCGAGTTGAAGGCCTTGAAAAATAATAAGATTTACACTAAATTTAATTTGTATTTGTTTATTTTAGATTAAATACTGTTTCACAAATAAAGTTCAAATAAATCAAACGCATTTGAAATGTAGGAAACAATTGAAAACCATATTGGAACAATATCATAATAATTCACAAGCAGTGATGGGCACGTTTTTTTTACCTACCCGGTAGGTATTTACTAGTGGGTAAATACCGGGTATATACCAATAAAGGGTAAAAACCTACCCTAACCGGGTATATAAAATTTTGAGTTTTTATCTTTTTAATGAGTGATCCGAAAAATCTGAAATTTTTAAAGCTGCAAGTGTTGAGTGTGAATTTTTAAAATACAGTTTACCGGAGATATTGGAATCCGAACATCTTTTGAAATGTTTTTTTGAGATTATCTTTTTAAGGGGTGATTGTAAGGTGTTGATAAATGTCTTACCTGATAAGAATTTTTTATTTTTATTTAAATTAAATATTTAACTTTCCCAGGTGCCGTTAAGTGGAAATAACGGTCATATCGAGGTTGCTATACATAGGAGCTCATAACTCCTCAATGCATGCATGAATTACTTTGAAACCTCATTCCTACGACTTATACCAGCGTCAAAATTAATTAAAATCAATCAAAAAATTAATAAAATTGCATTGAAATTTCCTGCTTGGACCATTGTCCACGACCATCCACCAGCGTGAAAGTTCCGTTATCTACATGGAATGTTTTTAGTATAATTTGATATGGATGGCTTTAAAAAATCATGGCTCCTGCTCTACTGATCGGATCTTCAAGGTTGAGGTCTTTAAAGAAAGCTGACATAAGAGGGGGAAAAAAACCCCTAAAACTCGATTTATTTCATTCTAAATTCAAAAGTTGATAAAAATTTTACAATTTTGAAATCTAAAATCGCACATTTTTTGCCCCACTCCTCTTCTAAAATTATATCGTACCATGTTTTTATCATTAATCCAACAACAAAAGTGCCAGAGTTTTTATAAAAGATTTGTATACAAATAAGATGGATTTTAATAAAAAAAAGATCGAAATGACTTCTTTAAAACATCATAGCTCCCGTTATATTTATCGAATCTTCAAGGTTAAGGTCTCTAAATAAAGCCAAGATAGCATGCTACATTGTGTAAATCATTTCGATTTGTGAAACAAAATTATAAACTTTTACATTAAAAATATAAATACCCTCATATTCACCCGTTTCGGTAAATACCGGATATAAACCCAGGGTATATACCCTCATATGGTTTATACCGAGTAGTTACACATCACTGTCCACAAGCAAGCACTGCGGACATCGATAGTAAGAAAGCCGTTAGAAATGCGTTGAACACTTCATACTTTTCTTGGCCATAAACTGTCATAAATTGCCACATCTCGTCTAGCCAAAACATTAATAGGGTAGAGAGACCTGCTACTTCCCTTCTGGCTTAATTTTCCAATATGCTCTTCAATTATAAAATACAGCCACCTCTATCTTTGAAGTAGAAGTAGAGATTTTGACTCCGATGATGAAGCAAGGATAACTTGAAAATATGTGGAAATAAAAAAAAAACACAAAACTTTGTATATATTGATCATTTTTGGAAGGGGGCAAAATGATTTATTTATAATTTCGACGATAAATAGATTAAAAAAACATACTAATCAAGCTCAAATAACGGTAATTCTATACTAAATCTAATTGTTATGTTAAGTTCTTATAAATCTAGGGCACGATTAAATTCAATTATTTTTTGACACACTAATTTATCATTTTCAGCTAATTCCTCTTCCAGCTGTGCTCGCAAATTTTGTAAATTTGGCATTGTCTGGCAGTTGTTAATATTCAAAAGACTGTGAAATATTACATCCCAAAGTGTTTTGTTGAGATAGCGGGGGACATGTGTTCGGTGTGTCCATCCGGTAGGCTTGTAAAGAAGTTCCATATATTTTCCAAACAGCAGTACATGAATAACACCAGCTAATCCGAATAAATCTAATTGGTATGTCCATGGACGTTTCTCGCACATTTCGACGCACTTAAAACTTTCATTCTCATGAGTGTACATGAATGTTTGGCCTTGTGGAAACAAATTCATGTCAATGGAATTTCCAAAGTCAATAAGCTGAATTGTGGGTTGTTTTTTACCGAAAACTAATCTAAAAGAAGTAATGAAAATATTTGTTTTTAGTTAAATTTTTGGTTATTTATAGATTATGAATAGCAGCTTATTTTTAATTTGCAGATTGTTTTATTGCAAATTATTAAAACACTGTTTTAAAGTTGGGTATTGCAGTTACCGGACAATCACTGATGGGGTTTATTATGACGATGTCGAGTGCCTCAACAGTAACTAAATGCTTGTTTTACCTATTAACGGCCACCATCAATGTTCTAGTCGATTCATATTCGACTTGCTAAATTTGTATGCTACATACTTCTATTTCTTCCCCACTAGTCACTGATGAGTTAAAGTGGGGCTACCGGGATCACTCTAATTAAAGCTGTTTTGAATCGATAAACATTTTAAATCAATATTATAATATTTTACATCAGAAGAAGTTTAAAACGGGATCATGGGAAAAATGCTTTCTCTTGGGAATTCGGTTATCAAAAGGGACAAAATCAAAATATGTATTTATATGATTTATGTATTTTGTATGCCCTATGTATTTTCCTTTCACAGCAGCTATTCTACGCGGATTCGTCGCGAGAAATAAAGGCCGATAGATAGTCGCTTAGCTGTGATTCGCATATGATGTTAGTAGTACTCAGAAACTTACCCACATATGTAAGTATGTAGCTAAGGATCCAATCCACAGAACAAACTCGTGTGCCCTACAAAAGGTTGAACCATCAACCACATCAACCATATACTAAATAACAAGTCAAGGTATCCAACACCTTAGACATGCGAACACTTCGAGGGGCATACGTCTGATATTTAAATGTAGCGTCTAACTTCTGTAAATTCAGAGTAGAGGAAATTCGAAGTTGGACGCCTTAGCACACTTGGAGTTGGAAGAGTCTGCATAAGCTTCCCATTTTGTATTCACCTACCTCAGTTACAAACAACCAGTGCTCTCAGTATCACGATATTATGTAAACGATATCTGAAACCACCGTAGACTATCACCCACTTAAGAGCAAGAACCGTTCGGATGATGGTGAATATGAATACCGGAAAAAGGTGACGGAGAGTGCACATGCGAAAATGATGCAGCGTAAACCAAAAGCAGTGAGGGAAGAGTGTCGAGCCAAGACAAAGAAGAAGAAAAACATACTGCTACATACTGTCGAAGTATCTCGCGAAACAACAGTCGGAGGCTTAGTAATAAAAAAATCAAGCAATTGGCTGCTGGCAAGCAATTGGCCTGGAACAGCGAATAGCAGATGTATTAATGCAGCAATTTCAGCAGCTGTTTAATAGGCATCATGAAGAGCAAGGGCAAGAAAAAAACAACTTCCAGAAGTAGATAAACCAAGTATGGGTAGAAGGAAGCATGTCCGATGACTAGTCTATCAGCTCCATATTCAAATGCACTGTATGTTAATATTAATCCGTTCTCAAACACAGTTTAATCGGCAATAGCCCAAGAAAATTAGTCAATATAATGGGACCTATTACGGAAAAAATCTTATAAAGCTGAATTTTAGTATACACCTTCCTTATACTCTGCTTTATAAATACTGAGGTCCCCATCGATCGGTTGAGTGCTAATTTTTGTATAACGTTAAGAAAAAAAAAAAAAGGTTTTTTCAAAAAAAAACGTGTTTCTCCATTTCTAACGGGGTTTCGTCCAAAACACCAAAATCCAAAATTGAAGCAAATAAAATTTGCAAAACAAAATTGTATACAACTTTTTTTGATAGAAAAACACTTGGTATACCTAATGATTTGGGGATGCTGATTTCAGTGGTACTGCCTATTTTTGTCTACTTCAAACAGTGGCTTCGCAATAAATTTAGGTCAGAAAATGGTACAAAATTTCAAAACTTAAAAAAAAGCTTTGTCGAAGTCAGAAACTGAGTCAAGTTTATGTTTGAAATGTTCAAAAGTTATGTGCTCGAATGTATACGTTCTTATACAAATTACTCCAATACAGATTTGTACAAAATTTAAAGAAGATACTCCAAAATGTTGAGAAATGTTCCCAAGGGATAAGAATCAATTTTAGTGCTAGTTCTTTTTAAATGTTTTGTATCGGAAATTATTTTTAGACCTAATCTGATCGTATCTGAAAGAAATTTGACAATTTTGAGGATTGAAAATTGCCAATCAAATTTTAGGTCAACTACTCAAAAACTCAAAAAAAAAACAAAAATAATCTAAAATAAAGATTTTATTAATGTTGATATTTTGTCTGGTTCCATTATTTAAATCTGATAGTTGACAGTAGAAAAAACTGTTAAACCACTATTTTTTAAAGCAAATTTAAAAAATAACGGTAATTTAATGGTTTTTATCAGAATTCTTACCCTTATGATAGATTTAAAAATGCAACCAAAAAATATATCAACATTATGAAAAAAATTGATGCCTAGATATGCACAGGGTTTCGGTAAGCAGGCGCGCTATCAAGTGATTCATTCAATCTCGTTCTGGAGCAGAAAGTACTCAGGGCAGGTGTTAACACAGATTGCACCTTTTTTTAAATATGTCCATCGACATCACGGACGACCCTTCTACAAACCCAAATCATAAAAATTAATATTTTTTGTCTGCCGACTTGTCAATAAAAACAGTGGTGCCATCAAAAAAAAACTGTTGCACCAGTGGTTCTAAAATATACTCACTTTTCCATTAGAACAAAGTTATCAGGCTTTACATCCGCGTGAATTATATTAGATGCATGCAGATGATCCATTATTAGTAGCAACTGGCTGGCCATGTGCATCACAACGTACTCATCAACATTTTTTAAAGTCTCTTTTTTGATTTTATTACAAACGGCGATAAGTGATCCGTAACGTGAGAACTTCGAAATCAGAATGCTTGCATTATTCCCAATTAGAGCATATTCGATTTTCATAAAACCCGATATCTAAAATTGAATAATTTTACATCTGAAGTGTTATTGATTATTTAAGATTGATTGAAACTGAATATAAATTTAAGATTGATTGAAACTGAATATAAGATAGCAAAAACTTTTTATAAAATATACGTACGAGGGGTCATTCATGTTGAGAGATAGTCGCAGGGTTTGTAGAGATTCAAAGGATCACAATTTCATTTACAATAGGTCAATTTTTCATTGAAAATCTCTATGAACCGTGCGACAGTTCTTATTACCGCATCATTGTGAATGACCCCTTTTCGTAGTAAATATTCAATTTCAATATGAAGTATGTACTTATTTTAAAGGAGATATAAAACTTACATTTATATACTATGGTGGATTTTCTTTTTTTGGCTTTACACTATTCTTACAGAATATACCAATCTATGACATACAAATAACTAACACCTTTAAGTTTTATAAATATGCGCGGAAACAAATTTAAACATCAAAAAACCTATAAGAACCTTCTAACCCAATAATCGGCGAGCTTGTCTCGTCAATAGTTCACGAGTCAAGGATAAACTGGAAATGACTCTTTTTAAAATATGAAAAACAACAAAACTCCTGGCAATAATGGTTTTCCGGGAGAGATTTTCAAAAATTTCACCTCGGAATATAACACTATTTGTAATCACTTTATAGTTATTTGTTTGAGAACTATGCGTTAAAAGTTCCATAGCTTTAATGAAGCCGTTATTATTTTGAATTTTATAAGGGGATATACAAGTTTGCCTCCATTCTTGCCAACTAACAACATGCACAAATAATGGTTTGGAGTCGTTAGTGACTTGTAAGATACTCTAAGCGGGCTTTTGAAGTTATCATTAATTCTTATATGTGTTATAATGTTCAAGTTTTCGGTTAATCGTATAAGAAATTCGAATGATTTGCCCTGGAAACCAACGTGGTTCGGTAATTTGAGTTTTCGCCTTTGATGTCACCAGCTGCATATTATTATCCCTCAGATCTAATCTAATCTTGATTAGATTATCATAATAAAACAAACAGGATTCCAGTGCGGCAGTGTTATATACCTATCTCTATTTATCCTTTTGTTTCTGTATTTTCTCTCTACTTTATTCTTTATTTTCTCCCTATTTTCAACACAAAAAGCGATCTACCCGTCAGAGAACAAACTAATTTTTGCAAGAAAGTTCTAAGGGTGTGTGCTCAGAATGGATTTGTAAACCGAAATCCAAAAGAAAAGTTAGATTGTGTGTTGTTTTTGTAATACATGTATTTTCGTATGCAAATCCAATTCAGATCAGATCTGGGGGAAAATAAAATACAGCTACTGTAGAAAGTTCAAATTTTGTTTTCATGTTTTATTAAACCTTAAACATGGCAAGAAAGTATTTTTTTTTTTCAAGTCCGCCAACTTTTCTTATTTTTTAGTTTGAGTTCTAAAGGTGATGCATGTCGCAGCAAAACGTGGCTGAGTTCAGCTGCGAAATTTTTTTCATGAAATCTGTGATATTCACCCCGATTACAGAATCCGACGAATGATCTGCCCAGGGAATCAGACTCAATTTTGACACTTTTATTATGAGCAAAATTTAAAAATTGAGTCTGACTCCATTCGCAGCTTATTCGTCGGAGTTAAGTCAAAAGCCTACATTATAAAAATCAATGTTTGTCTGTGCATTAAATAAAGGATCAAAAAATAATGAACCGTTTTCTCTGAAACTTTCCAGATTGTTCCAGTTTTCCATGGGAAGGTTAAAAAAAAAGTGATTTTAGTTAAATCTGACTTTCTAAGAAAGCACGCGTTTTGCGACTTAGCTGTCATCCTATAGCATGATGTGTAATTTTTGACACACTTTTCTTATATTTGAATTTTCTCCTTATGTTACACTCTTAAAACGCTGAAAGTTTGTGATTGAGTTCTTTTGAATTTAAAATATCAAATATTTTTTTTTTTGAAAATCCGCCAACTACCACAAAATTTTGTTAGCTCTATTAGGCGTTTTTCTTTTTTAATTCAGAAAAGAGCTGTGAACAGAGTCCGAGCATCGAGCATGCTCTGAACATCATCTGAGCAAATTTTTTCTGAGCACCCTGAACCATTTTTGAAACACACCTGAACACTAGCTGTCAAATGCTGTGTTTAACATTGAACTCTGTCTGCTCAGTCATTTTATTCTGAGCTCATAGAGCGCGCTCTGAACAAACTTGGAACACACTCAGAACGAAAAAAGAAATAAAAATTTTTAGCTCCGAACGCTCAGAGCTAAAAAAAGAAACACAACTTTCTGTTTGACAGTTTAAGCTCTGCTCTGAATTAAAAAAGAAAAACCCCTATTGAGTCTGAGGCACAAAATGATACCACGCCCACTTGAATATCATCTTTAAAATTTTATAATTTGGGAAGTATTCAATAGGTGGCGCAGCAAAATGTTGTATGGCTCAGCTCGGAACCGCTTTTTGTATAAAATCTGAAATACTTGTCCCAAATCCAATGTAAGAAATTTGAATTTTGCTCGCGTCCATCTTTGTTGGGAGTTTCACCCAGGACAAGAAATATTTCCATTTCAAGCTGAGAATTTGTTGTCTGCATACTTTTACTCTTGTTTAAAAAGAGTCTAAACAAACTGATTTTTCTAATGGGAATAATGGGTAAAGTTCTGTGGGAAAATGCCACTTTTGTATGTTTTAATGCAGCCTCTTTGACTTTGTGCTAGGTTTGGCAATACTATTTCCAAAGCTGTGAAATTTGTTTATCAGCTTAAGTAATTATAGCTATGATGTTTAATTCTAAATTGATTTTGTATTTTGAAAATAAAAACGACTTACCATTTCTATGCTTTGCAATCGACTTTGTAATTCTAAACAAATGTAATACTCCCATAAATTGGCTGGACGCTCTTGTTTCAATGCAAATAATTTTCCACTATGAGATTCTTTGGCACTGAAAAAAAAATAAACAAAAACAGGATCTAAAAATAATTCCAAAACCGTTTAAAAAAATGTACCTATAAACAGATCCGAACGCACCCTCTCCAATGAG
Organism: Dasysyrphus tricinctus; assembly: GCA_963921185.1. Classification (NCBI taxonomy): domain Eukaryota; kingdom Metazoa; phylum Arthropoda; class Insecta; order Diptera; family Syrphidae; genus Dasysyrphus; species Dasysyrphus tricinctus. The sequence goes on along the minus strand of OY992533.1, from coordinate 15,447,368 downwards.
CTTAATGGTATTAAATACTTTTCCATTTAACTCAACCGTCGTGTCTTTTTTTAGAGGTGCAACCTTCCGTACTAATTTGCATGTTGGCAAAGTTTTAATGAATGATATAATCTCGACTTGACCCAGAAACGCATCTATCAGCTCTTTATTGAAGGGATTAACATCCCTGGCCTCGCAAATATTATCAATGACATGTTGGGTATGATCCAAATCAATCTCTTGATGAACAAAATGATTTATATGCTCACCAGGAGTTTCATCTTGCGGCTCTGGACTCCAACCATGCCGAGCAGTCTGTGGGGTTTTGGGAGTTTTTGTATAGTAAATACTTTTTCCAAAAATATCAGGCTCTTCATCTGATTCCTGGATTTCAATACATTCATCAGTCGAACGTAAGACTTTAGTTTGTTGATTAGAACCGCCAAAAGCTGTCGAGGAGTTCGTAAGTGGTCGGATAAAGTTTTCAGGAATCGACGAAGGCAGAGATGGAACACTTAGACTGTCCACTATATTGATTGATTCCCTTTTAATTTGAGATTGATGAAGATCATAACTCGGCAGCAAAGTAGAGTTCTTGATCATGCTTAGATTCACTGCAAATGCCTCCGTTCTAATATTGTCCTCAAAGAAACAATCACTCTTAAATTGAGATTGACGATTTGGATTGGTCACCATTGGAAAATCGAATTCAGCATTTGTTTTGTAGTCAGCATTCTCAATCGCACTAAGGCTCTTCAGTTGTGGCGAGGAATAACTAGCCTGAAGCTGGTGTGTTGATGGCTTTGAATCGTGAGATTTTATTTGAGGATCCTCAAAACCAAGAAGAGAGATCTTATTCGATAAACCGCTTTTGTCTACATCTTCATGTATTTGAAATTTTGGTGTAGCTCCTGTTGTTGATAAATTGGGAAGGAAAGAAGTGTTCTTCTGAGCTATTGGTCGATCTTCATTGACAGTTGGAATCTTGAACAGGGATTTTTTATAATCTGGTGACAAATTAAAGAGAAACGATTTTTCTATATTTTCTTTGTCTTCCACGTTGCTTAGCTGCTTTGGTTTAAATTGACAATCGACTGTATTAAAGCTCGCTAAGAGACTGTCACTTGATACCTTTCTCACAGCCGTCTCTTTTGATTTATTTTCATTTTGCTGTCTATTTTTTGTTAAATAAGCAACAAAGGAGTCTTCTGCAGGTTTATTTTCTCCAATAGCAACACTAGGGAAACCAGATAAAAATGAATCCTTTGTCGATTGTTTGTATTTTTCTGGAGATAGATTTAAAGAGGTATCGTTGGCAAATCCTGGCAAAAATGAATTTTCCATTGTGTTCTTGGAACCTTGTTTTGACTGTTTTACACCTCCATCCATGTTAGGAAAGTTGGTTGATATGTTTGGCAAAAACATTGAATCTAAAGTTTTATTTTTCACATCATTCTTATCGGTATTAGCGGAGAAAAACGATTTGGATGGAGTTTGAACCTGCGAGAGACGCTTAACTATACGCTCTGGAGAGTCATTCACCTTCAACATTGAATGCAATGGAGAGTCTTGAAATTTCATAAATGCTGACGTTGTGAAAATTGAATTATGAAGTGCAGGTAATGGAGAATTAGGTACATTTTTTTTTGAAAGTTCCAAATTTGTTTGTCGATCGAAAAAACTCAGATCTTCGCCACAAGTTAAGATTGGATTTTTCGAGAAAATATCCTTGTTTTGGCCATGGCCATATGTAACCGATTTAACGCTAAAATTAGCAGATTCCTTTTCTTCGACTACATCCGGGAAATGTCTCATTTTTGTGATTAAAATCTTTGGAACTGTCTCAGTTTTATCTTCGAATATTCTCACAGCCGGCATGGTCGGTACAGTGTCTTCTGGTTGTTCAAGACGAGAAATCTCATTAGGGTTTACCGTTGGAGCTACGGTACTATCTTTGTTTTGACGAATTGATATCATGAGCTTTTCACTGCAGTCCTTTTCCGCAATTGATTTGTTTTCATCGACAGTTTCCAAGTTGCATATATTTCCCATTAATGGCAATCTTGATTGATGTACGTCCACATCGAAATCGGGGTTGTTTATGGAGAACTTAGTGCTGCCTGTCGAGCCGGTTGCATGCTCTGAAGTTTCCATTATAGTCGAAAGTTGCTTGCCTCGAAGAGTCATACCTGGATCATTGTATTCAGGTGATAAGGCCAGTGTTGGATTATTTGTTGAAACAGCAGCAACAGGAACACCACCGGAGCCAGCAGTTGCATTGTCCATTTCAGGCAAATTGAAATTTGTTTGTTGTCTGTCAGAGGAGTTAGTTAATTTTACCACTTTAGATGGAGCCTTTGGTGTGCTTATCGAGTGGGGTTTAATAAAGCAATTGAAGACTTGAGTTGAACAGGAGTCATTGGCTTCATAATTATTTTCTTCATCCTCGAAAATTTGGAAGTCATTCTTCTGTGGAGCTGGAACTGTTACAGGAGAAGAGGGAGCTTTAAATGCAAATAGCTCAGCAGTATCTTCTTGGAACGTTATTATTTTACTTGACTCTTGGAAGTCAGACAAGTTTGGCTTTTTCAATATACTTTTTCGCTGGTTCGAAGGCGCTGGCAATTCGTCTTCATTTTCCCTTGCCTTCTGTTGCACCGGTTCCATCTTAGTATTTTGTACAGGCATAATCGAATTTCTTGTTGGAAAGAAGCTTTTTCTTCTAACACCATCGATCGGGCCGCACATTGTCTCTTCCATTTCCTGTGTGATGGCAATGGTTTCATTGATGTCGTATTTGAACTTCTTTTGACCGTTCTTCCATCGTTGATGTAATAGTTCTTCAAATTGAAAATCCTCCCCCAATTTAGTAGGATAGCAAAGTTTAACGTCAATTACCAACTTACTCTTGGCGTTATCTAAACACTCAAGAGGGTCAAAATCTGTGAATGCGGGGGATTTCTCATCATCCCTGGAAACATTGCTTTTCGCAAAGTTTGGATACATTCTCATGCCCAATTGGATATTGCTTTTCCAGATAATGTCATATTTGTTTGTAAATTTATTTTCGATACTTTTCTTCTTGCACCAAAAATAACATCCAAGCTCTTCGAGAGAGAATTCCATATTTGGCTTTGGGTAGATTAAACATTTGTCGTACGATGGATATGAGGCTGGAGTTGACTGATTCTCCGTAGTGACAGGAACAATCCAGTTTTCTTGTGGTTCATTGCACGATTTGAAACCGTCTAGATATACAAAAGGTTTCAGATCGCTCATTTTTCTTTTTATTGAAAGATTATCTTCTTGATCTTCCAGAATTTCAAATCCAAGTTCGGAGTGAGGTTCTGAAGTGAAAAGTTTTTTTTTCTTGGCGACAGCTTTGCTCCAGGGTCCAGCTTCTTTCATATTCTCCTGATTGCGTGTATTGTCTAGAATTGTTTTAACAACAGATGTGTCGGCAGCGAATTCAGCTGAGGGAATTGAACAAGGTAAATTCTCTTCGTCATTAAACACTTGAATGGTATTTTGGTGTTGCGAAAGTGGAGCCGGTTTAACCTTGAACAAATAAAATTTTGTTGAAATGTTATTTGTCTTATATGTTTATTATTTTGCGAGGACATTACTTTACAGTGCAAAAGAAAGAAAATAGAAGAAAATCATCGCTCATTCACGGAAAAGAATGGAGAAAAACGTAGTTGCACAAGGATATAAACTAGAACCATAAATATTTAACATCTACACATCATCACCCTGCAAATGCCTAGAATCTATAGTGACAATTCCCTTAACATTATATACACATCCAGAGATAGCGATGGGGATCCAAATTCAACTCCGACAAATCTGAACTTATTTTCTTCAGACGACCAAACAGCAGAGACCTCAAGATAAATTGCCAATTAAAAAGAGACATCAGATACCTGGGAGTAGTGCACCATTTAAATTGACATGGAATAGTCGTATGGGTCATATAAAAGTTGGTTTATGTCTACTCAACATGTAGGTATCTAATAGCAGGTGAGGAAAAAGGGCATTGGAGAATCTTTAACCAACCAACAAAATATATGAATACAAGATTTTGCCACATTGACTGGCATTTGACACAAAACATTTTAACCGAAAAGTCAACTTACCTGTACAGTTCCAGGAGCAAATCTTTTTACAGCTGCTCCCGTACGAATACTGCCAACTTGCTTTTTATGTGATTTCAATGAAATCAAAGCACTACGTTTTTCCTGCATGGAACTTTGATATTTCTCCTTGGAGAGATCATCATTATAGAGAATCCTTTGCGACATAGTGAATCCAAAGTGTTGATGTGCTTCCTGAAGTTCTTGTAGTGGCTTAGCTTGGCATTCAAGTCCTCTTCGAAAAATCTGATCGGCACTGCGGAAATCGCCCATTAGATCGTAATAGTATGCCCAGCAGATGTATAAATCAGCCACCATTGTTCCTATTCCTTGGTGGTACAGTTTTTGATAACTTTCCTGGGGTTTCTCGTGGTTGTCGATCTTAAATGTGTCAATTATGATGGAAATTAAAATCACGACCAAATTTCATTGCAGAAATAAAACAAAAACTTACAAATTTTATATATAATTTGATCATTCGTCGATCTTGATGGTATCGTTGATCCTTTTCGAACTTTGTCAAACACTTGATAAGTACCTCGTCTAGGCCAGATTCCTTCCCGCCCGATGGATAGCTCTGCTCTATCCAATAAACATACTCAAACCAAGGTTCTAAAGGATCTTCGCCAGTATAACTCTCAATTGCATCTTCGTATTGTCTTCGTTGTTGTTGAAGTTCCTCCTGAGAATCAGTGTGGAGAGCGGCTTGAAGAATGCTGGCATTTCGACCTGCCGCGAGAGGTTGTATATTCTCTTTGGCGTCTTCAAAATCCATTGCAATTCTATAAAATATTTTGTTTAATAGTTTTGAAGATGAAATTAAATTATTTATAGTTTTTAGCTGTTGGATTCGCACTGCTGTAATTTTTCAAATTTCAAATTTACAAATTACAAAATAAAATGGCGGCATTGTACCCCTGACATACAAAACACAGAATATTCCAATGAAAAAATCCCATGGAAAAATAAGGAAATTCCCTTCGACTGGAAGCTGGTCATGGTGAATTTGTGAAATTGTTTAATGTAGTATATTTTTTGAGGTGAGTTTGTTCAGATGCGTTGTTTTGTAGTAGTCAATCAGTTTTTGACATTATCCATGTTTTTTTGGAAAATCCATCCGTAGTACAGTGAGATTTTACCAAATAACAAAAAAAAAAATAACGGCAGTAGGATCACTGCCGATAAAAGCTAAAGTAGAATCCTATTGCGGATGGATATTTTGACCTTTATTCGCAGTATAATTCTACTTTAACTTTTATCAACATCCTTCCTACTGCCTAGAGTACAGATAAATATACGTTATCTATGCTGCTTATAGGCATGTTGTATTGGAAAAAGTTATAGCTAGTTAAATTTCCCTTGGTAGAAAACAACAAACCCAAAAGTAATAAATAAGTCAGTGAAATAGTGGATATAAAAGGCGTGTTTAAAAGAAAAAAGTTATAGCTAGCGCAGTTAAAATTTCCCTTGGGAAGCAACAACAAACCCAAGAATAATTTATGTTATATATTGATAGATATTGATTGACACCCAAAAGTGTCGATAGATAAGTTAGTAAAAAAGTGGATCGTCTTCGTTCTGTGAAAACTTCCCTATTCATTTTTTTCGAAGCCGAGAAGAAACTCGTTTTAATTAATAAAGCTAGTATCCACCCAGTTGTCCATACTCAACCATTAAAATTTAAAACATTGCTATGTGATGCTATTTCAAGATTTTCCACCTATTCTGTGCACCGAGTTGAAAGTTGAATAATATTCTAGGCAAAAAACGTTTGCCTTGGCCTAGGCCACCCATTGAGTCAACAATTTACCCAGTTAAAAAACTTTAGGCCTAAAAATGGAAAATAATTATTTTTGGATGCAAAAACTATCTGCATGCTAATATAGCCTTGAGGTGAACTGTAAACCAATCATGCAAACAATTGATTTTGCATTTCACCTCAATTATTTTTGACATGCGAGAGTATTTGCATAGATTTTTTTTGCGCACGTGAACTGTAAACTAGGCTAAAGGGAACAAACAGACCTAGGGCGGTATTCACCGACGACTCATAACTTATGAGGCTCATAAACCTATTTACCAAGCAATAATAATGAATATTTATGAGCGCTCATAAGACTTAAGGCTTGGTCAAACAGAGCGCGGTCCGACGGTCTTTGTAAAGATTTACAAACAAAATTTGACCGTCGCGTTCTTTCTTTCCCAGTAAAGTATTGACCGTCCCGTCGGCCCGCGCTCTGTTTGACCAGGCCTTTATGAGTGGTCCTGACCACTCATAAGGTCTGTTCCCTTACTTTGAATTTCTGTGATTTTCTGTGCATTTCTGCGCATTTCAGTCCAAAGTTGTGTCAAAGTTCATATAAAAAAAATATTTTGACACAAGTTTGGACTAAAAATCACAGAAACCCAAAGTAAAGGATCAGACCTATAAAGTTATGAGCGCTCTCTCCGAAAACTAATTCGAAAACCTTCGAAGTAACCCTTCAAGAAAATTCACTGACTCATTTTGTCGGTACTTTTTGGATCCTTACAAAAATGAGTCTCACACGCACACATATTGTAAATCCTTTTGTCTTCAGGAATTTTATTTTTTGTTTCAATTTTTTAAGTTCTTTTTGTAATTCACGCGGTGAAGATAATTCTTTTGTCCGTTTGCTGTGAAAATTTGAAAAAATATGATAACAAAAGGTGTATATAATGAATCTGTCCCGGATAGAAAATTACAGAAAAGTACAGGATTGTGTACTCTATGAGTAAAAACCTTGTCCAAGCTGTTCTTCATTCTGTCACCATGATGTTTTTGAGAACAGTTAAGAACAATATTTCCTGCAATACTTTTGTGGTCGAGAAAGTGAGTGAGAAATGTCAAAGTACCAGTACCAGTTGATTTGTTTGTCTGGGATAATAATAAGCTAAAATTTATCTCAGGAAAACTTTTTGCTTAAATGTGACAGTTTTCACACATTTATACTGTTCTGGGGCCCAATTCCACAAGGGTGAATGATTTTCTGTGTAAACATTCTATTCACACCCAAAACAAATGTAAATAATAGCCCTATTCTGGCGTTGTGAGGGCTCACAGGTCACAAGCTCTTGTGAGGTTTTCTTTGTGAGGTTTGTTGTGATTCGATAACATTTTCGGTATTCGGGGAAAATCATCACAAGAAATCTCACAAGAAACTTACCACGATTATTGGGCACGTTCAAACATGTCAGATTTTCATGATTTCTAGTATTATTGGGCTCTGATTGGCCGACTGTCATAGAAAGACAGATGAATGAACTTTCAAAATGTTCTGGATTTATGTTGAACACACCTACATATTCACCTATAAATTTCTATACGAAAGTTAAAGCTGTCAAAAATTCTTTTATGAATTATGATTTTGGTATTCGGCATGCTTAATCTGTTATTAAATCTGCTAAGAAATCTGTTATGAACTGCCAAACTTTCGAACTCAGAGCAAAATCTTTTACAAAAAGCATTTTTGGTATTCAGCATGCCAAAATCTGTTATTAAATCTGCTATAAATCTTAAAAGAATAATACTATGTTCCCACCAAAGCAAAATCTGGGTTTTCAGCTGAAAACTTTCGAGATTTCAAATTATGGCCAAATCACAATCTCGCGTTCGGTCGGTCGCGCTTTGACGGGCTTTTTCCCGACTTTACGATAATCTGTGTCATAAAGCGCGACCCTTAAATTTGCAAATCGGAATGTAGCTTCAGGCTTCGGGCGTTGACAAATTACAAATATGACAGAATAAAAGTTCTGTTTCCTTAAATTAACACTAGGCGTGTTTTATTATCATCGGGATCTGGATCTGGATTTACTTTTAACACGTGTTACAAAAACAATTTTAGAAAATTTCCCATTATTTTGTTTTTGTATTACGTGTAAAAGTTAATCCAGATCCCGATAATAAAAAACACGGCTACTATAAAAATTCTTCACCAAGAAGTGGGACATAAACTCTTTTATTTATAAACAAAAGCAGCGGTGGGCTCGGGAGCTAAATTTGAGCAGGTTTTCTTTGCTCTTAGTTATGAAGCAATGAAAAATAAAAATCCCGAACATTTTCTTTTATAAATAACTACCTAGATGATTAATGTTAGTATGAAACCACTTCACAATTTGTAAACTTAAACGTAACTAACTTTAGCTTAATTTATTTTTTAAAATTTTAACCCACTGATTTCGGCGGAATAACATCGCTACCATCACATACTTGAACCACCATTATAAACCACGGATGTACAACTGGCCCTAAGAAAATCCAGTTTAAACGACAAAAACAGGGACAGTTCTTGCAAAAACTAACCAAACACGCCTTTTTTGACATTATTTGTAAATGTCAAAGTGTCATAATGGAGTTTTTACGATACGAAAAAGATAAAAATCGAAACAGAAGGAATTTCAATACAATACAGCACTCCGCATCACATATTCACCACTCATCACACACAAATCCGAATTTTTCTGCCCGTTTGACATCGTTGTGAGGTACAAAATTCACCATACTTAGGGCCAGTTTGTTAACAGTGGGTTAAATCTGCAACTAGATTATCACTGATTCTGTTAAACCCATATATCTGTGATAATCAGAGAGTGTTTGTTCACACATTTTTCAGTATGAATAATAAATCATAGTTTTTCCAATAATCGTTCCATTTTAAAGTCTATCTGTCAAATCAAATTTTTATTTTTTTCTTACAATGTGGACAATGCTTGGTTTCTGTTTATTCATGTTCCTTGTTCGTAGGAATTCGATAGATTTTGTTTCTTTTTTCTATACCTACGCTTTAGGAATAACCAATGATGAACAAACGAAATTCCAGGAAATCTTTGATTAAATCGTGCTAATCAAACAGAATCGGCGAGTTAGTGATTTCTCCAATTAAGTGCTCAAATCATGGATTCTCTGTTTAAAATTTTGTTGAACAAATGCATTCAATGATAATCAACTGGAATAATCATTGATTTAAGTTGACACAGTGTGAACAAAATAGCCCTTAGCAAGTACCGAAACCAAGAGGTGTGAATAGAAAATTCCCTTATCGAGTTCTAAATTTCCTACAAGCAACAACCATAACAACCACAGACAAAGTACAAACAAAGAAGACGAAGAATGTTTTCCTTCCAAGCCACATTTATTTGGAATCTATACAAATATTTACAAAAACACACTTATTTGCACTAGCAAAGATTAAACAAATTACAATTGCATTTAGTTTGTATTGTTGACTGAAAATGTGTTTAAGTTTTCACAACAAAACGAATTAAAACAAGAAAAAATAAGTGCCGAAATAAATAAACCTCCACCCGAGCTCATTTTTTAAGGATCCAAGCAGTACCGACAAAGTTCGCTCAGTGAGTTTGCTGTCAAATCCCTTAACAAAACAGACCAAATGAGTGAAGTCACCATACATTTCAATTGAAAAACTTTTATTGATAATTCAAAATTCTTTTGCTTTCCAAGAACGCAAACCAATGCTCATGTTCTATAACCCTTGCATCGACAAAATTCGTCGAGAAGCTTTTAAAAATGGATCGAAACTCATGTGTTTTGTTTCAGATTTCATCATTACAGAACCTGGCACAGTGTACACTGTACATAAACACTTTCTCCGGAACTTAAAGTGATTCAAGCAATCGAACATGCCCAAGAAAGAGAACAGTAGTGCAAACAGCTGTCAAATGTATAAACAAGAAAAAAAAAAAAAACAAAACAACAAAAATTAATTTCACAGGAATATTTAGTTTATTTATTTGATTGTTTTTGGTTACCACTGTGTAGTTTTATTCAATTGTTATGTAAATAAAAGGATAATAGAAACACGTTAATAAATTGGCATAGTTCTATTATATCCAATCTGCCTGTTGAACTGCAACAAAATACATTTCAAACACCGTACATAGATACAATGAGTTTTATTTCTGCTGTTGTCGTTGCAAATTAATAAAGTAATCACAAAAACACAATTTTTAGTTTCTATTGGCTTTAAGAATTACAAATCTATTTTTTATTATCAGAAATGATAAATTTTATTAAATATTTGCTAAAACACTTCTCAAACACACAAAAAAAAGAACACATGAAAAGAAAAAGTCTATTTCAGTTGTCAAAGCGCGACTGGAATAGAAAATAGATCTATTCGGGCGTTTGGCTCAGGCTTACGATATTTACGATGTGAGGCAAGCCCGACGCCTGAGGTAACATTTAAGATTGCCCCATAAGAGTCCATTGTTTCTATTCAATATGTCAAAGTCGGCGTGACCGAACGCTTGATTGTGGTTTGGCTATTAGTGTTCACACTGCCAAAACCAAGATTTCGTCTCATATAAACACAAACTACTACCTTTGTGTTCCTATGTGTTGGTATTTCTCTCCACCCAAATGTCAAATACAATATCATACTCTCTCTTTTTGCCTGCTTGGCGTTGAAGTGAAAGATCACAATTTGTATCAAAAAGCTTTTCACCATTGTGGGGTGAAAGCTGAAAATGGGTCTGTTCATAAAGATATGTTCGCATCGATACAAGATTTCATTGAGATTTCAACGAAATCTCTCATTTCGAAATCTCAAAACTGTATGGGGAAATGTGAAGATTTGGACTGAAATCTCTGAAATCCGAGATTTCACTCTGGTGGGAACGTAGTATAAAAGACAAACTTTTGTGACTTTTATCATAAAAGATTTCAATAAGTACACAAGTATATCAAGTAAAAATGGATATTAATCTTTTATTTCGTCAACGAAATGTTCTTAAAGGAGATAAATGTAAAAAAATATACTAAAATAATTTATGAACAAATTAAAATAAAACTATTTTTGTAGACGAAAACAAAGGACACAGGAAAACTCGCTGCAGCAGATCGACAAGCTCCAAACTTTAAGCGGAGTCTGTTGAATGTCCTGAGCTAGGTATATCATTGTGCGTTTGTCTATTCGACTTTGACCTCTAAATGATATAAGTCTTTCAAATCACCTTATAAAAAGATCGAGTCCTTGCAATGATTATTCGCAGAAAATTTGCACGCCAAAGTGGAAGCACTAAGAAATGACAATCGTCATCGCAACAGCGCTAAACCGCACATAAAAACAACATTATTAAAAACTAGAAGTATTTTTGTTTTATTTACTTTAAGCTTAAATTAAACACTATTCTACGCTGCTCAGAATTTCTTTTGTAAGAACGCTTTTGGGAGTTGGTCGATCAATGAAATTGGATTCACTTCAACGGCCATAGGTTCATCTATAATTACTTTTCAGCATTTTCTTTTTCTTCCCGCCGTTTTTTCGTCCATAGCTTTTTTTTGTTTAATAAATTAGCTAAGCGCATGCAAGAATGTTTATTTTTCATTCATTTATTTATTTATTTTAAGGAGGAGGCAATTAAGAAAAACACAAACAAACATGTAAATGCCGTAATATTCGAAATCACAAGTGTTACTTTCTAGTTGTGACGTCCGCCGAAGGAGATCACAGTTTCGATAGTTTTTGTGAGGATCACAAGCTGTGAGGTTGCTGCCAGAATACGAAAACCTCACAAAATCAAATTAAACTTACGACCTTGTGAGGTTGTTGTGACTTGTGAGGTATCAGTGAGGTTTGCCAGAATAGGGCTGTAAATTTAATTAATTGTGCATGCGTTATCTGTCAAAAACTTAAAACTCACTCTTGCCGCATCGCAAAAATCGATATGTACACGAATTTCTGTGTACACAGAAAAAACTCACTCTTGTGGAATTGGGCCCCTGATGTAGTTTTTATTAATTTAACACAGCTAATACAAACCAACGTTTGACGTCTATCTCCCTTCCAAACGAACGAGTCCATTTTGGATCTGCAAACGTAGTCCACAATGTACGAACGAAATAATTAGCGAAACCAAAAAGTAAAGTAATGCTATGTTCCCACCAAAACGAAATCCGAGATTTCAGCTAAAAAATTTCGAGATTTCAAAATGGTGAAGCAGAATTTCATTGAGATTTCGTTGAAATACAGAGTTTTTTTTTAGATTTCGTTGAAATTTCTATGAAACCTTGTTCCAGTGGCTCAAAATATCAAAAGATTTCAACCGAAATCTCGGATTTCATTTTGGTGGGAACATAGCATAAGAACATTTCCCTATATGAAACAAACTAAAACGTGCAATGATTTTCACCCCGCGACAAAACTAAGAAAATAAGTGGAAAGAAATTAAAATCACTGTAGCCACACAGAATTTATTTATGTGCATGCAACACTCATTTGTTCAAGGATCCAAGAAGTACGGACAAAGTCATTTTTGAAAACAGTTTGATTTCACAGTTTGGGGGTACCTGGGGAAGAGAGTTCTCATTTTCGAACTTCGAAAAAGAGCTATGAGTGGTTGGTGAATAGCACAGTACACATATTAATGGTAATCACCCCGATTACAGAATCCGACGAATGAGCAGCGGAGGGAATTAGACTCAATTTCGACGTATTTACTATGAGCCAAATGTCAAAATTAGGTCTGTCTCCCTCCGCAGCTCATTCGTCGGATTCTGTAATCTGAGTGAATATCATTAGCATTTGCATTTTTGTTCAGTTCTGCGCATCCATCAAAATCAGTGGAAAATGACGAATCCCGTGACCCCCACTCGTTAAACATCAAAATTTGTTATGTGTTATGTGTTCATTTGTTACTTATTTATTTATTTTTAAGCCTAGTACGCAGATCGAGACAAAATTTATCTCCCATATAAAATTTTTCCCAGCACAAATTTTATCTCGGTTTTTTTTCCAAGCGGTACGCAGCTCCAGCGCAAAATTTTGACAGTTGAAACCGCTGTACGTCAAAAGGTAAAAGAAAGTCTCCACTTAATTTTGCGCGGAAAAAGAATGCTCGAAGCATTATTTTTCCGGACAAATTGTGACTTTTTATACATATTACGCTTTTTATAAACTAAAATCATCTCCCTGTTTCATTTTTTCCATTTATAAGACGTTGTGAGGACGCAAAACTGAAATAAAATATAAGATGCGTACAGAAAATGATGTCATGGAATGAGAATAGGATTAATTGAACAGCTGTTTTAAATCAGTCAGTGGCGTAGCTAATGAGAAAGGGTACAAAAGGGCCACATTTCAGATACGGAAAATATTTGTTTCAATAAAAATTTAAATTGATTCCCAAAACGAGTTGGCAGTTTTAATTGGATCTGGGGAGCAGTGGAAAAATGTGAACATTTCTGATTTTGACATGTTTTTTTTAATCCATTGACAGCACATCCATCCATCAATGGAATTTGATAGTTGATGGCTTGAAAGATGAAGAGCAAACCATTTTGACGGAAAAAGTTAATTTGATCCAACTGTCAAAAAAGTGCCCTAAGCCACTTTTTCCCGGAGAAGTAAAAAACCTTCAAAAATTTCTGAATTTTTAGTGGTTTTTTTGTCCATTGACATCGTAGCAATCCTTCAATATATTTTGACAGTTGATGACTTGATAGATGGGAGACAAACTATATTTTGACGAAGAAAATGTATTTTGATCCAAATGTAACCAAATTGCCCTAAAATCACCTTTTTCCAGAGAAGTACAAAAATTTCAGGCCTTATTTTCGTCCATACACATTATATTGCTCCCCATCAAGCGCATGCGATCAATTTTTTTTGCTCTGCAAATGCTTTGAAAGAATTTGATTTCTGTACATGAAAAAGTTTCGAAATTATGTTAATTTATGATAATTTTATAATTTTTCAAATTTCTAACTACGCTACTCTTCTCATTTGACTTTTGTTTTTATCTCTACGCCTTCAGAATTTGTCTCGAGAAAAAAAATGTAGAGATAAAATTTGTCTTTGCTCGATCTGCATACTAGGCTTTAGTGTTTATTAACATTATTTTGTCATGCAAAAAACATTCCTTCCTGGTTTTTAGTGTTTAAATTATCCTTTTGTGTTTGTTTTCTTCGTTATTGTTGTAATACAGCGGACGGGGTCACGTAAGGCTGCCATCTTGAATTTCTTTGACAGTTCTCATTTCGGACAATAATACCTTAGATATGTGTACTGTAGCCCCCATATTAATAAACGGCGGATAACAACGTGCTAGCGTTTATACATCTGTTAACTAGTAATTCTTATTAACAAATGCGTAATAGTGTGTGACGTGTGTTAACGTACGGATAACTTTAACTAGCCAGATTCCACGTATAATGAAGGGATAACTTCTTAACACACACACGCACGCGTATTATAGCACCGTTTACTACTACCAGTATACACTTCGTAAGGCATTGCATGCATGTGACACATATATTAGAAAATCACCATATTTTGATGAAGTGGTGAATTTGGTGAAGTGATAAATACTGGAAAGATATCATATCTTTTTTAATAAGAAAAGTTATCAAGCGGACGAGTTGTCTATCCGTGTGCCAGTTAACACGTGTGTTAGGGAGCGGATACCAGTTTTTTATTAAGACTGCTGTAGGTGAATAGCACAAATTATTTGAATTAGGAGCCTCATAAACTTAAGACCCGTTTATGAGTGCTCAGTGAATACCGCCCCTAATTTGTGTCAAAATGACGAAACACGAAACGACCGAAAAAACGAATAGGGGGGGTTTACATGGCATGACAGCATCGCTTAATGGAAATGGAACAAGTATTCAAAATCTTTTAAAAACCATACAACATTGGCTGTCAAGCGGTTGTTTCTTGCGTTTAAATGATCGAATCAAGCCGTGCTGTCAAGCAATGTTGGTCCATGTGAACCCCCTAATCGTGTAATCAGGACCCATGTTCTATAACTTTCGAATCGATAAAACTTGTCGAGAAACGTTGCTTTCAATAAAAAACTACATTAGTTTTTGGTGGTCGCCATTTAAAAAAAGAATAGTTTTGGTTTTGCAATGTCAATGGGCACGTTCCGCTGGCTATTCTCAGTTATCCGGATAGCTTTGTGTTGTTGTAATCCCTTGTTAAAAAACAGCTGATAACAGCTGACGCAACAACAACTCAAGTTATCTCAAAATTTTTGGGAAAGCTAGATAGCATAGCGAATAAACATTGGAACGCGAGGAATGTGACAGTTTTACTTATCGCCTTCCATTAGAAATTCCAGCCAGAACTGTTCGGAAATTTCACTTATCGCGTTCAGTTACAGAAACCCAATTTTTTCCAGAGGCGATGAGTGAGGAATGAGTTGTTTAATTTTTTAACGATTCGAAAACTTATCGCTTGAGTTACAGAACATGGGTCCAGGCTCCTTACTTTTCGTTGGTATTTGACACTGACAGAAGGAAACTGTCGATAAAAATAAAAAGCGACGGATCCACTTGGATTTATATTTCTTTCAAATTTTATAAATTTTGGTTTTATTTTTTTCGAATAATTTCCAAAACATAATGGATCAATCCGAAATAAAATTAGCCAAAGAAAAAGCCCTTGAAGATTTGAGAAGGATTCGAGAGGAGCTACTTCAAAGGGTATACCTAGCAGAACTTTTTACACCAAGACAGAACTAATAAATTTTATTTGGATTTCAGGATAGAAGCGACGATAAAAAACAAACAAACAAATTGCCAAAAGGGGACAGTGTTTTAAAACTCAAAGATTCATCTAAGAAAGAAAAACTCAAGAAACCCAAACACAATAGCAGTCACAAAAAGCATAAAAAGGCGGACAAGGAAAAGTATACAAACGAGTCGCGTTTGAGTTTGGAGAAAAACCATTCCAGCAGTTCGGATTCAGAAGAAGTTGTCTCGACTCAAAAGAGGTCATGTTCTCCGGAAGTAACTCGTGACGATTGGATGACAAGCTCAGTGATGCTTAAAACTTTTTCCAAAAATAAGCCATTGCAGAAAAAGCAATGCACGGAAACGTATGAGCCTGGTAAGAGTAGTCGAGAACTTAATCCACATTGGAAAGATGGTGGAAGTGGATTGCCTGCTTTCAGAAAGCCAAAAGATGATTTTGATGATGATGACAATGTGAAGTTTTCTTCTAAAAGTTATAAGTCAGCTTCAGGAGGCTGGGTTAAAAAAACAGAAATAAAGACGCCTGTTAAAAAATATGAAGAGGAAGATGCAAGTACATCGAGTATTTCGAAAAATGAAATAGCACCAGAGTTCCTTACCGATCAGCAAATGAATGAACTCGGAGCTAAGATAATGAAAGCTGAATTATTAAACAACAATGAACTGGCTGATGAGTTAAAAGCCAAGCTTAAGTCAGCTCGGCTTTTGAGAGAACAAAGCATTGACAATGGGAAAGGTAGTAATAAATCTAGAAATAAAACTCATCGAAAACAACATAGTGATTCGCCCTGCATTCGTGTTCGAAACTTACCCGCTGACGATGAGCACGACCTTAAAAATAAGGTAACCTTGTTTTAAAATTATTTCAATTTCTCCATTAATTTTGTATTTTCAGTTTGAAAGAGAAAAGGGTAAAACTACCGGTTCAGTTAAAACCACTGAAAAACACGAACAGTTCAATGAGGACTTCGATGACATTTTTGGGAATAAAAAGCTCGAAGATTCTGATAATGCTAAACATCGAGAAATTCGCGATAGACACCATAACAACAAGAAGCTAAACAATTGTGACAAATGCTTTAACTCTGACAAAATGAACAAAGAACTTGTTGTGTCAGTTGGAAAACATGTATATCTGGCTCTTCCTTGGCATGAGGGTCTCCAAACAAACCACTGTCTAATTATGCCCATAGACCATTACTCGTGCTCAACAGACTTAGACGAAGATGTGTGGCAAGAAATATCAAGCTATCGAAAAGTGTTGACAAAGTTGTTTGCTAAACGAAAACAGGATGTATTGTTTTTTGAAACTGCCCGATATCTCCATAAGCGGCCACACATGGTGATACATTGCTTGCCATCGGACAGTTTTGAAATGGCACCTTTTTATTTTAAAAAAGCCATAGAAGAAAGCGAGTATGAGTGGTCGAAAAATAAACAGCTTGTAAAGTTGAAGGATAAGAGCTTAAGAAAATCCATTCCATGTGGATTGCCCTATTTTTGGGTGAATTTTGGAATGGATTACGGATTTGCCCATGTAATCGAAAATCAAGAAAACTTTCCATTGTATTTTGCTCAGGTAAAAAACGATAGTTTTACATCATTCTAAAGTTTAAACTTCGTAAATCTGTCCCAATTTGTACATGTTAACGCAGTTTACAACTTTACTACGTGTACGACGACTTTTAGCCATTGCAAAAATTATTTTTTATTATTATTATTTTTTTCAGGAAATAATTGGTGGTATGTTGACCTTGGATATGAGAAAGTGGCGTTCTCCTAGGCAAGAACATAATGTTAAAACAAAAGTGAAAAATTTGGCAGATTTGCTTAAGCCATATGAACTAGAAGTTTTTGGAAACTAGCTTTTTTAAATTATTTGTAAGATCGCGAGTAGAAAATGACATAAAAACACAAAACCTAGACTAATTGTTTTCTTATATATGTGCGGAGATAAGACTTACTAGGTAGTAAAACCTACATTCATGCAAAGTGGCCCCACACGCCGATCCAAAATCAATCTTTTGGCATTTCCAACCAAAGAAACCTTCAAATTGCTGTTTCGAGTGATACCTTGTGAGTATTTTTTGCTTCATTATTGATTTGCAGCTACACAAAAAAATGACTACAAATTAACTTACCCTTTTCCAAAAGTGAACTTCATACTATAGAATATTCCTTAAAGTTAGGTCCGAAATGATTACTTTCCAGAAAAGTTTAAAGATTGAATGATAAATGCTGATTGACTATTTTGCGATTTACTCATTTCTTTGGGAACTTGCTATAAATTTTGAATACTAGTAGCACCAATCGAAAGAGAAAAAAATCGAAATCGGGCACGATAAGAACCTGACGAATTTGCCCATTTATAAAGACATTTTTAACCGGATTGAGTTGGCAACGTTTTGTTGCCCTTAGGCCTGGTTCACACGAGATTGTACCGCACGTTTCTTATCGCATTCGGTTTTTACCGAACAAAAATCGGGTGTTCACACGATATTTATATTTATTCGTTTAAAACTCGAATAGCTGCAGTATAATGAAAATGAATGGAAAAGTTTGAATTTGTGAAGTATTTTATGTTTATCTTTTTAATGGAAAGGGCTAGAAAGCTGAAATTTGGACGGATGATAGAAGTGATTGATTTAAATATGAATTAAAAAAATAAGAGTCCTAGAATACCGTTGGACGGAGATAACGGCATTATTTGAGCGCTTTCACATATGAACTCATATCTCTTTAGTGCATTGATGAATTTTCTTGTTGTTTTAAATATAACATATAAATAAAATTACGGTTATTTTGATACCCCATTCGTTATCGTACGTGGTATATAAGCGACACAATCTTGATTTTAAATTGATCGAAAAATCAAAGCAATTGCATTGAAATTACCTGCTTGGACCATTGTCCACGACCATCCACCAGCGAGAAGATCCCGTTGGACATGGAATTTTTTTAATTAAAATTTGATATGGATGGCTTTAAAAAATTATAGCTCCCGTTCTACTGATTGGATCTTCAAGGTTAAGGTCTTTAATGAAAGCTGACATAACGGGCTATATTGTGTCATTGATTCCCTCCTCATTGAGGAGGGGGCAAACATTTTTATACTAAAAGGGTGAATAAAGCCCAATTCAATTCCATTTATTTTATTCTAAATTCAAATGTTGATGCAAATTTTTATAATTTTGAAAAACTAAAAACGCATATTTATTGCGTCATTCCTCTTCTTTATTTTAAGACCTTAACCTCCAAGATCCAATGAGTATCACCGGAGTTATAATTTTTTTAAACCAACCATTTCGGTCGATTAATTTTTTTTGTGTATATCGGCTTTTCTCTCCACTGAAGCTCATTCTATGCCAACGAACAAATACCCAACGTGAATTTAAACCGTGTGAACGAGACTATATAAAACTATACGCCACTGGAAGACGATACGGCGCAATTCATTCGTTTTTTTGATAAGTCCGTTGAGTATTCGATAAACGTACTTAGCTGAGTACGTTTTCTTGCCGTACAAACGTCAAGTGAAAGGCTCTATGCAAAATATATACGCCACTGCTCATTCACACGGATTTATACTGCAAAAAATCGTGCGGTACAATCTTGTGTGAACCAGGCCTTACCCTGAGACCACACGAGCGATTACTCCGAGCTAGTTAACACAGAAACTTAAAAACAAATCATTCGGTTAACGGCAGAATATTTTAGGTTCCCTTCATTAATGCCAAATAACGACATGCACACAGAAATGGTTAAGAGCTGCCAGTGACCAGGTCCTGGTTCTCAAAGAGCTGTTGCGCTACCAAATTGTTTTAATATAAAATATAATCTTCTGTTTAATTCTGAGATCTGGACATTGGGTACAGAAAATATTAATTTATTTAGTTTTATATTTACAATTTATATTATAATTTAACAGCAAACATTTCAAAACCGCTATTTTCACTATGTCGGTTCCATGAAAACCTCAAAAGAATGAATATATATGTCCACTCTGTTGGGGATGTATGTTATATTAAGAATGGAGATGTTTTTTTTTGTGACTTTAGTAAGAAAATTCAAAAGGCAAGCGCCAATTCATATCTCAGCAAGTGGAAGAACAATTCTATTTTTTTTAGTATCTCAATTCGCAAAGTTCGAAAATGCGAATTATTTTAACCTTATTTAAGAAAAGAATATTTTAGGAATCAATTTTAGTGATAAAATGTGTGTTAGTGTAGAATTGCTTCTTTTCGGAGGTAAATTTTGTTATTCGTCTGTATGCGTCGCAAATCTGAAAAAATACATCTTAACATTATTTAACGGATTAGTGATTTGATCTCCTTCCAATCTGCGAATGATAAGATTTGACAAGGCAGATGAGATAATTTTGCCTTTGTTATTCAAAATTTATTGTATTCTGTTGTGTAGATTGGTTGATATGTTTCCAAGTCGCAAAAGGAGATGGTGACGGTTAAAATACAAAAAAAAAAAAAAAATACAAAAAAAAAAATAAACAAAAAATAATCGGTCTAGATGAACTATTCGATTTTTAAGTTTACCATTTTGAGCGTTTCGACCAATCTTTCGGGGTCCAGTGTAAACATTTCGAGTCAATTCGTATCTTTCTGTTATCCATGGCTTTTTTGTGTTGATCGATGATCTCGCGACTTATGCACACAATGTACTGTCCCTTGTAGTAGTTGATTAGATTAAGATTTTGAAGCGTCGAGATGACATCCTCCTTTTTGATGCTAGTCCCTTCACATATATCACTAGGATTTTTGAAATAATTAAAACAGTCTCCAATTTATTAAACATCCGAACTTACTTGATTGTAATATGAGGCTTTTCACTTTCCCCCGACGGTTTCTGCGCTATAAAAATTTCGAGTATTGTTTGAGCCCAATACGATCGATAAGACAAGAGTCCCAAATCAGATAAAGGCTTCTCTGGAGATCCCGTTTTTCCTTCAAACTTTGATAACTCGTAACTAAATTCAATTAGCAGTTTGCCATATCCTTTCCGTTGATACGGTGGCATGGTCAAGATGCAAGCTACATTGTAGTCTTCAGTGCTTTCCTTCTCCTTTGAGAAGTAACCAACAATATGAAACCCTCTCGAGTCGAACTCCGTCATGACATAGAAAAGAAACGGGTCGGTATCGTAGTAAAGCGTCTTGTGATCAAGAAAGAGTTTTGCCAGGAGGCAGAGGTTCTGGGCGTAAACCTTATTTTTTCGGCCATCGATTTCGAAAAACGAGATGGTGTGTTTTCGATAGATTTCATTTCCCGGAGGATGCCGCAGGTTGCACTTGATCAAGTGACGTTCGAGGCATTTCCTGCTCTTTCGATACTTAAGGCAGAATTCACATATGTAAATGCAGGGAGTTTGACAAAGTTCTTGTGGGTAAGGTGAAAAGTACCATGGTTTTATACGATTCCTCCCTAGCTCGATCATTTCTACGTTCTTCATGCGAGTAACAACGTCATCTTGGTGTATGACCATGCTTCCAGACTGACGAGGAGTAAGTCCATCTTGTGAATTTTCCTCGGGTATTTCAACTACTGGTACTGCCTGTGGAGTGAGCTAACAACAGGATAAAAAAAAAAGAAAACAAGTATGTAGTTTCAGCACTTTATTGCTTTAAGTATAGCAAATGCTTCGGCAGTGAATATTGATGTTAAAGTTGGCAACAGTCTCGATAACTCAATTTAACAACAGGATAAAAAACACAAGTATGTAGTTTCAGCACTTTATTGCTTTAAGTATAGCAAATGCTTCGGCAGTGAATATTGATGTTAAAGTTGATGACAACAATCTCGATAACTCAATTTAAAGTTAACATATAATTTGTTTTGTTTTTTTTTCTAGTTGAAAGCCTAGGCAGCTAGCTCTAGTTTCAAGAAATGTTTTTAATGTTGTAATTTACTTACATCATCCCCACCTCGTGTCGAAATTCGACACCAATCAAAAAATAAAAGCTAGCTTTGAATATTTGAAAATTGAAGCAATAAATAATTTTTAAATTTAATTTTTTGAATGTGCACAGTGAGCGGCAGTATAAAATGGTACCTAGCTGAAATGGACCCGCAGAGTTTAATTCTGTGATTCGCACACCCTCCGTGGCTATAGCTTTCCAACCACATACAATTTATCCAAATCGGTCCAATACTTTTTGAGAAAATGGTACCAAAAAATTTATTTAAGCTTATTTATATATAGATAATAATATACGGAAAAGCAAAAGCATGGTGTCCACTATTTTTCAAAATTAATTTCCCTGACATTCCCTGACCAATTTCCAAATTTTCCCTGACCAGAATATTAAAAAATATTTTTTTTTGTTATATTTGGTTCACATGCACTGCGATATTCGCATAAAAGTAAAGTATCTAATTAGTCAACTACTTTAAGAAATCGGTCAGCCCTAGAAAACTTGTGATCAATGCTTTAAGTTTCTCAAAGCCACGATTTTTGGCTCCTCACTTGTGGAATATCCCACAAATGAGGTAACAAAAATGACGTTGACCTCTCCGTACCTAGAGAAACTTCAAGCCTTGATGAAAACAAACATAAATATGAAAAACAACAGTCACTTTTCCGCACACAATAAATGATGATGATGGTTTTATAATTGCTATCAAAGATAAATTCATAGGAACTAAAAACTACCGCAAATTTGTATAACGATGGATATACAAAGTGACTCATTTCAGAGCAATGCCGAAACTGTTGATCACATCATAGGTGGATGTACGAGATTAGCATCACATAACTATACAAACGGACTAGACCATGGTCTACGCCCCAACAGAGCCTAGTCCCTTGGCATATCCCGGGATAGGTAATTTCCAACTTATAGAGGTTGAGAAAGTACTATAAAATACTATAATAATAATAAAAAAGGTAGTTTCGTTATCTTCCAACTGAATGTACTTACTTTTCTCTTTCGGTTGATTTTCTTTTGCAAGGCCGCTGCTAAAACTGCATTTCCATTAACAATTTCATTGTTTATAGGCAGAGGGCTAGTTGGTCGCGAAACACTACCTGCCCCAGCTAAAGAATGGTGCTTTTTTGGAGTTGTAACACCAGTACTCGCCCCAGTAGTTGTGCCATCCCGTCGTGGAAACTGAACTTTTCGTGTGTCAAGATCTTCTTCTTCTACCCATTCATCTAAGCGTTTGTTAACTTTGAAAAAAAAAAGATTATTTT
Source organism: Dasysyrphus tricinctus (assembly GCA_963921185.1). Classification (NCBI taxonomy): domain Eukaryota; kingdom Metazoa; phylum Arthropoda; class Insecta; order Diptera; family Syrphidae; genus Dasysyrphus; species Dasysyrphus tricinctus. The sequence continues at coordinate 15,424,538 of OY992533.1, read as the reverse complement.
GATGATGAACAAAAATAATTTTAGGTATTTGTAACATACAATCGACATAATGAACATAAAACTGCCGTTTTCCTTCGCCATCCTTAATACTAACAATTTCTGCGAGTGGCCAATCATCGGTTTTGTGCATACGAACTGGAAGTCTGCAACCTTCAGTTAGAGCTGCCTGAAAATAGTTAGCAAAATAAGAGGGCAATTATATTGCTGAACCACTACGCAACGACTTGAACAAGCCATCTGAAATGCGCACGTTATATGTGTAGTCCTGGCTAGTCCAGTGTCTAGAAAGGCCTTAAAAATAAAACATGTTTACATTCTTACCGTAGATTCACATATTGATGAGAAATCTTCATCAAAGTCTAGTTTCGATGTGACTTTCATTGAACTTTTCTGCCGAGTGCTTGCACGACTCAAATACACTTTGCAATGGTAGTTTGTTCTTTTGTTTTAATTTGTATCAATTATTTAAGTTTTAAGATGAAAATTCAACAATAATATTCACTTTTCGCTATAAAATAAAATCTTTTAAAGAAAACAAGTTGTAACCACAGACTATCAACATTTGATCACCAAAGAGCACTAACCAGAGAATATGAAATAAAGTAGTCAATCCTCAGCTGTCAATTTGATTTGCCTAGAAGCTGGAAGCGAACAGCTGATGTATTAGATTTGCAAAGTGCCCTTTCACACGAGGAAACTGAGTTGCCAGCAACTTTTAGTTCCTGGGTGAGAAGGGCAGGAGGAAAGAGGGGCAAATAGAATCTCCCCGGTCGAGGATTTGAGGAGATTTTTTGACTTTTCCTTTCACATCTAGGTTTAGGTGTGTTCAACCAATAGACTTTCAAAGGAAATTTCAAAAATTGCCTGGAGATTTGTTTCCTCGTATGAAAGGTACAAGAGATTTTTAAGGAGATTAATAGAAAACGTCAAAAAAATCTCCAGCAACTTGTTTCTTCGTGTGAAAGGGGACAAAGTATTAGTGAAAAGCAGTGCAAAACGAATCAACTAGTCATTCAGCACATCATTCAGCACAGGTCTTGTTGTTGTTGCAATTCACATCTATTTCTTCGACACGAAATGAAATTACAAATACAACAATGTAAACAAATGGGTTTTGGGGGGTGAAACGTACGAAGGATTGGCTTCTTTATTTCATATTCTCTGGCACTAACACACGGCACCATTGGATATACAATGGGCAGGTTCCGCTGGTTATTGGGCACGTTCCGCTGGCTATTGGGCACGTTCCGCTGGCTATTCTCAGTTATCCGGATAGCTTTGTGTTGTTGTAATCCCATGTTAAAAAACAGCTGATAACAGCTGACGCAACAACAACTCAAGTTATCTCAAAATTTTTGGGATAGCTAGATAGCATAGCGAATAAACATTGGAACGCGAGGATTCTCAGTTATCCGGATAGCTTTGTGTTGTTGTAATCCCTTGTTAAAAAACAGCTGATAAAAGCTGACGCAACAACAACTCAAGTTATCTCAAAATTTTTGGGATAGCTAGATAGCATAGCGAATAAACATTGGAACGCGAGGATTCTCAGTTATCCGGATAGCTTTGTGTTGTTGTAATCCCTTGTTAAAAAACAGCTGATAACAGCTGACGCAACAACAACTCAAGTTATCTCAAAATTTTTGGGATAGCTAGATAGCATAGCGAATAAACATTGGGCGCGTTCGGCTGCGTATCTTTAGCGATCCGGATTTGTTTGTGTTGTTGTAATCCCATAGGAAAAAACAGCTGATGAGTGAAGCAGCTGATGTGAGAAAGAAATCTCAAGCTATCCAAAAAATTTCGGGATACTCAACTATCCTATGGGAAATTTGAAGAACAGCTGACTTTGCTTAACAGCTGACTATTTATTTGGATTTGCGATTCCACGTCAGATTTTTTTTGTTTGAGCAAAAACATTTCCAAATTATATTTAAATGCATATTAAAATCATTTACAATGCAACTTAGTAATACATTTTTGATACAGAAGAGCTTTGGTATAAAATAATTCATGTAAGGACACAAAATCGTTGCTGAAAATTTCAATTTTTTTCCTTTTGTTAGCAGCTCTCACACTTTTGACAGCAAATGTTACGCATCCGGTTTCGGTCGTTCGGCAACGTATCGGATTCTAAAGTATCTCAGATAAGAGCCCTACACACGATCAATATTCATTGACAATATAATTATTGAAGAAATTTTCTGTCAAAAAACATTGATGAAAAATTGCCACCACACGTATCAATGAACATTGACAATAACTGTACGTAAAATTGTATGTTTTGGCTGCAAGAATATTGCATTGGGTGTATCCAGCAAATAAAAAAGAAGCAATAACAAAATTAAGTACTAAAGAAGTCGTTAAATAATAAATTAATTTGAAATTCAAGAGAACTAAGCCCAAAAATCGACCATTTCTTTTTCTATTTTGCTATTTGCTTTATTTTTGCCACCGACTCAAACGTCAACATGACAGTTACATTGAAGGAAACCAAATCGATTTTGGTTCTCATCAATGTCGTCAATGTTCATTGACAATGGGCACGTTCCGCTGGCTATTCTCAGTTATCCGGATAGCTTTGTGTTGTTGTAATCCCTTGTTAAAAAACAGCTGATAACAGCTGACGCAACAACTCAAGTTATCTCAAAATTTTTGGGATAGCTAGATAGCATAGCGAATAAACATTGGAACGCGAGGAATGATTCTGGATTTCATTTCAGAATCGAAACCAGAACTACTCACACATTCAAACACTACATAGTAGTTGTCAAATATTGCAAAAAGTAAATTTTTAGCTAAAAATAAGTAAATTTCACACATTTTACTGTTTCTAAGAACAATTATTTTCCGTTTAGAATATTATTTTCCCAATTTCTTTACTGAAAATTATCATACTCGTTCATATTTGTGTCCGCCAAGTTTCCAAATGTGAAGAACTATTCGGCATCCGCATATGAAGTTGCACAAATACAGGGATACGAAAACTTCAGAATCAAACAACATGTGCCTGTTTGTTTTATTGGCGTTCCGGATCGGAGAGTTCTTCCGAATTCCCAATCAAAAAGGCCATTAGATTTGTGTACTGTGAATCGAGCACACCCCTCGGATTTGATATGTCAAAAACTCATTTCTTGTCAATCCGTCCCGGGAGGGTATGTAACCTTAAATAAAATGCACGACTGGATCGCACGTACTTGCTCTTATGTTCAAGTTGTGTGGGACTTAAGAACTTTAATAAATATTCAAATAATTATAGAAATGTATAAAAAGCATTTAAATCGTTCTTTTAATTGTATTAACAGTCTGATAAATCATTTAGAGCTCAAAACAAAGTATGCCATTTGATTATTTGAAAAAATATGAATATATGCAAAAAAAAAATTAAAATCGTTGGAGCCGTTTTCTTAAAAATTAATTTTTTATATATAAAATTTTTGTGACACTTAAAAAAAAAAAATTTGGTATGCCAATTTTGAGTATATATTAATATACATTTAAAACTGAAATTTCAAAATAATTCATCAACCCGTTTTTGAAATATTGAATTTTCAAAAAAAAATTTTGAATCTTTTTTTAAAAATCCAAAATTTATTGTTTCCAAAATTTTGGTATGCAGTATTATTTATATTTTATCAAAGCTTTTGTGCAAAAAATTTTTTTGAAATCGGATGAGCGGTTAATGAGAAAACCAAAAAACAAAAAAACCGTTATATGGCAGGTACCGTTAATAAATGTTTTTGGTGATTTTTTTTCTTACTAAAAGGTACATCATATCTACAATAATACACTGATTTTTTTTTATCAAAATCGTTGGAGCCGTTTTCGAGATAAATAAGCTTTTCCATTACGGTTGTATGGCAAGTACCGTTATTTTTTGAGCTAAAAAAAAAAATTCAATTTCCCCTCTGGAGTTACAAAAAAACCTTAAGTTCAAAATTTGAAGAAAATCGCTTCAGTGGTTTAGGCTGTAGGTTGAGGTACATACAGACAGACAGACAGACAGACAGACAGACAGAATTGTGCCACCCACTTTTTTCGTGTTCTCTATCATCGTAATATCATGTTTGATTGTTATCTCGAAATTTTTTTTTTGCACAAATCCAAAACTTGCCCTATAGTACCTATATCGCAAGTAAAAATATTGTGCAATGTTGTGAAAAATAAACCAAAATTATTGTAATATATTTTTTGTTGAATGAAATGTATTATATTTTGACGAGATTCCGCTTATTTGAAACAAGTTTCAGTTATCCGAAGTTCGGTTAATTGAAAACTTCGTGTAACTGATACAAATTATTCTGCAATTGTCGTGTTCCAGTTAAGCGGAGTCGACTGTACTTACTTACTTAAGGTGGCGCTACAGTCCGGTGCGTACCAGGGCCCCAACAAACAAGCTTCTTCCAGCCGGCTCGGTTTCCGGTTTCGCACGCCAAGTTGGTTGAGGTCCTCTTCCACCTGCATGCGATACCTTTTACGCTGCCCAGCTCTACTGCACTGTCCCACGGGGTTGTATTCAGAACTTTCCGGGTCGAAGCATTGGTGTCCATTCGCTCTAGGTGACCCAACCATCTCAGTCGTTGGCTTTGCATTTTTGTGGCTAGGTCAGTGTCGCTGTACAGCCCGTAAAGTTCGTTGTTGTATGTTTTTCTCCATTCTCCATCTATGCAAAAATCACCCGGAGAATTTCTTGCGCATCACGTAACTTGGAAAAAACGTGTAGAAAAGACAACAACAAATCAAAAACAATAGGAAAGAGAATTGTATCACTAGTTGACGAAATGAGTGAGACATAGGAAAACGACATGAGCAATACCATACCATGTGGTATTCTATATGTAGGTTAGGTTAGGTTAGGTTGAAGTGGCTGCCAGTCGTGGGGACCGACACACTTAGACCATGAGTTGGTCCATTGTGATACCACAAGAATCCAGGAAACCCTTTTCCCTACTCGGTGAACCATTTGGAGCTTCTTATGAAGCGTAATAGACTGCCAATGTCTAAGTTTATCAGATCACTAGGATCATTGAAGTAGAACTCACCAAGGTGAAGTCTTCGTCTATGAGACAGAGCAGGGCACGTGCATAGAAGGTGAGGGATCGATTCTATCTCCTCCTCATCCATACAGCTTCTGCAAAAATCGTTAGCGAATACGCAAAGACGCGTTGCGTGCTTGCCTATGAGGCAGTGTCCGGTTATAACACCAATCATGGAGCTGATGTGCAATCTGCTTAGAGATATCAAACGCTTAGATCGTTTTAAATCCATTACTGGCCAGATTTGTTTTGTTGCCAAACAAGTGGTGATATCATTCCACCTAAGATTTGTTCTCTCTAAGGCATCTTGCTTCAGAAAAAGTTTACATGTAGCGATGGGTATACCTATTTCTGCCTTACTAGGTAGAAGAGGTAAAGTTGTACCATTTTTAGCGAGTTCATCGGCCTTACAATTACCTGGGATGTCCCTATGCCCCGGCACCCAACACAGGTGAATATTAAACTGTTGTGCCATCTCCAACAGAGACGAAAGGCAATTTAGGGCTGTTATAGAGTTAGTAGAGACCGATTCCAGGGATAAGCTGCTTGACTATCCGAGAAGATGCGGATATCTGTAGTTGATATCACGTTTTCCTTCAGCCAAGATAAGGCTTCTTCTATATGTACCTTGGGTTTCATGATCAAATTCACCGCCAAATATATTCCATCCATATCAACCAAAAAATAAGCATCAATAATAAGAGATTGTTAAGCTAAAATGGATTATTGGGAGGACCAATAGTTTTGTTGCAGCTTTTAGCATACTTTCTCGTTAAGTTACAATAAACAATAATCCATTTGAAAGGTGGTAAATTTAGCTATCATTTATTCCAATCTATACTGTTGAAATTATGAATTTTTATTTAAAATAATTCACATTGAATTTTGGGGCCTGAAAACGTATAAAATGTCCCATTACTCCCTTCGGGCTACAAAATAGATATACTGAAAACTGAAATAGCTTGTTTATGTTTATCCTATATACCGATTGCGAAATTTTCCATTGCATTTTAATATTTATAATATTAGCGCAAAACTGATGTAAACATAGATTTTTTGCAACTTTCTCGTAGTTATTTATTAACAATAAATCCATTAAAAAATACCATTTCACAGTAAATTGAGCTATCATTTATTCCAATGGGATAAAAACTTCAGAAGTTATGAATTTGTATTAAAAATAAGTCACATTGAATTTTGCATTGAAAAAACAAAATGCCTCAAAAAATTTATTTCTCGGAAACAGTTAGAAGGAACCACCCACATTGAGGGATTGAGATCGAAGAAAAAAAGGAAGAAAAGGAACACAACAAAGTGCAAACAGTTTTGAAAAATTAGGAAAATTTTAAGTTGAAATGTGCTTTAAAAAATTTACATAAATGTTCTTTAACCTAGTACTACACGGGAATTTTTATATGGGAGGTGAACATTATTTTTACAGCATTAGATAGCCGGAAAGAGTACGATAACTAAGGCGCCAAGAAATGATAAGGGTTTTTTGTAGAACAGTTCAATGCAAGCATTTTTTACTATAGGAAGGGGGGTCTATCTCACCCCGTTTGGGCGGGAGGGGCAATTTTATAAAAAAGTACCAAAAATATAAAAAAAAATATTAAAAAAATATCGGTAATACTTACAATTAAGTATTTAACCTTTTTTAAGGCCAATACTCTGTTCTATTAGCTAGTTTTTGAATCAAGTGAAATCTGTACATGGTTTTTGAAAAAAAAAAACGAATTTTAAACTCAAAATTTGCGAAACAAAGGCATACAAGAAGGGGTTAAAGTGTAATTTATCAAAACTGTAAAATTATATACAGGGTGTCCCGCACCTGAGTGGAAGTATTTTAGGGTTGGGTTCCTGGGTATATTCTAAGAAAAAAATTGTATAGGGGGAAAGTTGTATCTCCCCTCCCTGAGGCAGGGGGGGGGCAGTTTCTGAAAAATTGACTTAACATTTAAAAAAAAACATTAAAAAAAATCAACGAAAACACATCTAATAATGTGCTATAGTTTTTTTGAAAGCTAATACTCCATTCTTCATTCTTGTATTTGGTTTTTAAATCAAGTTGTTTAAGCAAATAGTTTTTGAGAAATTAAGTTTCAAAGTCAAATTTGTTTAAAAAAAATTGATTTTTTTTCTTAAGTCAATATTTTTCAAAATTTTACGTTGATTTTTAATGTTTTTTTTTGGCATTTTAAGTCAATTTTTCAGAAACTGCAGCCCCCCCCCCCTGCCTCAGGGAGGGGAGATACAACTTTCCCCCTATACAATTTTTTTCTTATAATATACTCAGGAACCACACCCTAAGATACTTCCACTCAGGTGCGGGACACCCTGTATATATTTTTTTTTCTGAAATTCGTTGCTCTAATTAGTTCTTAATCAAAAATTGAAAACTAGATGATTCTGTCTTTTAGTTTTTGAGAAACCATTATCATTTCTTGGCGCCTAAGTTATCGTGCTCTCCCCAGATACCCAACTATTAAAGCTTTCTTATGATCCGATCTGCTGCATAGAATATGCCAACAACCTTCACGAAGAAATTCTTGTAATGTAACTGAATTCCGAATTAAGATTTGCTAGAAATATTGCCGCAGCTAAGGAAATTACTGAAAAAATGTGCTTGCAGTTGGTAGTACCACGGAATGTCGCAAAACAGAGGAATCGAGATAGTTACGAAGGTGGTCCGGAGGAATATTTTCGTCGGTCTCTCTATGTTACTTTTTTGGACTATTTATTGATGCAGTTAAAAAAATGATTTCTTGACTATCGTGGATTGCATTCGAAAATTCAAAATATTGTACCAGAAAATGTTACAAACTTGAAGAGGAAGAAATAAAATGGACTGTTAAGATGATTTTCTAGCCGAAATGAAGGTGTAGCGCATGTAAAAATGTATTTCTTTTATTTTCTTGATATCTGTCAATGTTAAATTAACTATGGTTGCAGACATTGTTTGGGTGCAGCCCAAAAACTTTATAGGCGCCTTAAATGTTTGCGATTCCTCCTTATTTAAAATAGTTCATCGTTTTCTTCAGATCGGCGCGACACTAACGGTATCTGTGGCTCCAAGCGAGCGATTTTTGTCATGTATGCACACATTAAAAACTTATCTGTTAAGCAAAAACGGTGAGGAGCCACTGAACGGTTTGATGTTGCTGAACATCTATAGAGACATTGAGATTGATTATGAGGTTATGAATATAGTGGCAAAAGTACCGAGGCGCAAGGATTTTATTATATAAAATATTGCTAGCTACAAATCTATTTTTTGTATTTGCATTTTACCCAAAAAATATATTTATAATAAAACAATTTTGTTTGTCATTGGGTTCTATTAAATTATTGTTGAAACCCCTCCCCCCTCCGTTCGCCCCTGACTCTATGGTGTATGGACTGTGCGACGTGGAAAAACAAAACTGTATGCGTTCAATGTCTTTGATGATGTATTAGAAGTAGTACCCAGCCGTAAGGCATTTAGGGTTTAGTAACTTAAAATACCTTCATACCGATATAATACCAACCCCCAGTTTCACACTCTCGTTTAAACCTTGAACCGAGTTCAATTTTTCTGCTGTACTTAAGTTTAATCCAAAAGTGGACATTAAACACGCACTGTGAAATTGGGGGTAAGGATATACTTGTAAGTACATATAAACTTAAGCTACATAAGAACAATTAATTTTAAAGTATATTAATATTCTTTTTACCTTCTTCTAAAGGGTTTTCAGAGCTCATAAATTGAGTTTTTTAACAGTCTAGATCTTAGGCAAATACAGTTCCTTGTCTTGTGCAACGCAGAGATGGGTAGAAAATAAGGGCTTGATTATTTTATTTACTTATAATAGTGTGTAACTGCCTTTATTTTGCATGAAAAATACAAACTTATATAACTCGAATTAAAAGGGTTCAAAACGTATGTATTCTACTTCATTTTGAGCTCGCTGTCATCTGAAAGAAATATAATCATATAAATTCATTTAAATAGTACCTATAATAAGCCTAATTCTCTCATACCATAATCAAATTAATTTTCAATTCTTTTCAGGAGAGAATCAAACCCAGTCACAATGGAACTCTCTAGTTTGCGCTCAACCCTTATCAATGAAGATTGAATAAAATCTACACGATTTTTATTGTTCTCTGAAGAAAAATTTAGATCCATAAGGTGCTCGAAGTGTGGAGCTTTAGCTATCAACTCTTTAGTTAAGGTGATATCATTAATATTGAAAAATTCTTCTTGCTTATCGATGTTGGTTTCTCGGGCTATTGTTGTTATATCACTTTCGGTTTGAGCATTGATCTGTAGGGCTTCAAGTTTTTCAGATTGCAGGGCATTTCGACAAGCAGCCGATTTTATAATATCAACGTATCTTGAATATAAATTTAAGTATTCGTTCCTTGTTTCGTTGTATTGTTTAATTTTTTCTTCGACAAATGGTCGAATGTGGTTTTCTTCTTCCTTGAAACGTTTAAAAGCTTCCAGCTGAATGATGTAGTTGATATCGTTCATTTCACCAGGCTCTTCCATAGTTGATGGTATTGTTGTTTAATAAATTTAATACAAGTTTTTTCTTAAATAAACTAATTTTGTATTTTTTAAAATCTTCAATAATCTTTGAACTTTGATTTAAATTTTCAAATAAATACTCTCCCCATCAAATGAAATGACAGATTGAAACCAAAGAAAACATAAACGTAGACAAGTCAACTACGAAAATGACGTCATTAGTTTATGACTTCGAGCCTGATTACACGATTCGTTTTTTCGTTCGTTTCGTCTTTTTGGCAGGTACGTACCTTCGTTATTACACACAACGAAAACATTCCATTCGTGATTCTAACATTAAACAAATTTGAGGTTCATTTATTGGAAAATTTGCAGAAATAAAGGCTCTCTCAAGCCAACGCGAAATCATAGCGAATCAAAGACAGTTTTTTGTTGTTATTTAGCGTTGTGTATCTTTCATATTTTGTATTATTGTGAATGATTTCGCGTCGTCGGCGAATGTTTTTGTTGTTGTTTAGCGTTGTGTATTTGTCATATTTTGTAGTATTGTGAATGTTTCGCTACGAATTCAAGTTGGTTTGGGAGACAATGTGAAACATTCGCCGATCATACGCATGCGTGTATGTGTTAAGACGGTATCCACATTGGGTATGAAAAAGTGGATTTTTAATGACTTCAGTATTCATATCTCGCTCCCACTCCTTCATTGAAGTGAGATGTGAATACTGCATATGTTAATAAGAATTACTAGTTAACAGATGTATAAACGCTAGCACGTTGTTTTCCGCCGTTTATTAATATGGGGGATCATTTCTTTTTTAATAAGAAAAACTATCAAGCGGACAAGTTGTTTATCCGTGTGCCAGTTAACACGTGTATTTTATTAATACTGCTGTAGTAGTAGTTGTTTACGACAAAATCTTCTCAAAATCTAATTGGCTTATTCACAATCACACTTAAGTACTCATTTTTTTCTCCCGTATAGAAGTTTAGCCTTAGAAGAGAGAAGATAGAAAAAAAGATTTTATATTTATGAGTACAGTGTGGCTTTGGCCCTTTTTATGTTTTATTTAAAGCTTAGTATACAGTTCCTTGACGAAAAAAAAACTACATGTATTTCTTATGGGAGCGCTTTTTGGGAGACAAAATTTTTTTGACGTTTAAATTTTTTTTATCGAACTGTGAACTACCCAAAGAAAACAAATTTTATATTCACCACGATTTTTTTTTCGTTCAAAACAATGTCACTGACATTCTTTTTCCGAAAAAAAATTGCGTTTGGTATTTGTGTTTGTTTTTCCATGGATCAGTCTCATTGAGATTTTTTTTTTCGAAAGTGTAAATTGACGGCGAATAAAAAAAAAATTACACCACGGACATTTTTTCTTTGTGGAAAATATTTTTTTTCTCACCTCGAAGAATTTTTTTACTCAAAAGAACTGTATACTTAGCTTAAAGAAAAAGTATTTACAATTGTGTCTTGGGACGTTGGCTGATTGCAATGGATCTTTTTTTTAAGAGTTCGTATATAAGCACTTATATTCTTTTGAAATGTCAAACAAAATCTTTATAAATGTGGTGTGAAAGATTCAAGTAGATTTTGAAATCTTGTTGCTCGAAATCGAGATTTCGGTTCGGTGTGAAAAGGCTATTACAGCAGTATCTATAAAAAATACCTGGTATCCGCTCCCTCAAGCTGGATTAACACCTTCGTTCTTCATTCGGTGAACGTTGTTCCACAAACAACGAAGAACAAGTAAAATTCATCCAAAATTCAAAACGACTCTAAAATAAGATCTAAAATTAGGCATTCTTAAGCTGGATTTACACCTTCCTTCTTCATTCGGTGAACTTTGTTCCACAAGCAACGAACAACGAGTAAAGTTTATCCAAAGTTCAAAACGGCTTTGAATTTGTTTGTTGTTCGTATCTGTGTTATCATTTACAACTTCGTTGTTCTGCGTACGGGAAAAAACGAATAACGTACACGGACGATAATAACGAAGGTGTTAATCCAGCTCTATTTTTTCTACGCAACCAACGAACTGTCAAACACTTATTCGCAATCCACAACATCAGGATACATTCCACAAATCTGCGAATGAAAAATCCGTTTTAAGTAGCAATTTAACGTGTATTTGACAATGGAAATGGTAAAATTCACTACCATTCGTTCGCAGTTCATATGCTAGCCTACAAGTTCACCACATTTTAAAAAAAACACCAAACACAAATAGTGTGTAGTACCTCGATCCGCATACAAATATATTTCTACCCAAGGTAGAAAATTTCCCCAAAATATCCTTCCGAAGTTGACTATCTGATCAAATCATTTATGGAGTAATTTTGACGTTTTCCTTTGATGTGTCAAGTAAATTTTGCTCTTTTTTACAAGGGATACACAAGACACAACCTATGAAGAAATATACATATATATCTTTTAATTCTTTGTACACAACACGACAAAACTTATCATAAATTCATAAATTATAATATTATCGAAAATTACAAATCAAATCAGCTCAGTACCCTATCTAGTTCGTCTGATTTGGCTTTGGTTCATGTCATAGTTGTAGAAAACTCAGTTCTTCATACCGTTCGTGCCAAAAAACGAAGATAGGAATTCTTTAAAAACACAAATTACACACTTAACTTTAAAAATGACCCGGAATTTCGATCATTTGTTCAAGCTGTTAATTATAGGCGACAGTGGTAAGACAGGAAACAAATTTTGTTAAGTTCGTTCTTTTTATGTTTGTAAAGACCAATAGATTTGGCTTCAGTGTGGGAGAGCCTCCCCTATTTTGTTTTGTTATTTTTGAGCCTGATATTTGTATGTAATTATGTTCACTGCACAGAGAGCCAGCCTCTTATTATAAACTTGTGATTAATTAATAAAGAAAAGTCCTTATGATGCTTGAAAAGTATGATATCACTCTATTTAATTTCTCGCTTAATTTGTAGTCAGTTTATCTGCCTTGATGTGCTGCAGTTTTCATCACCACTTAATAGCCCAGCCATATACTAAAAATTCGTTCTTTTCTTGTAGGGGTTGGAAAGTCATCGTTGCTAATCCGATTTTCAGATGATACATTCTGCGGAAGCTACATAACAACTATTGGAGTGGATTTTAAAATTCGCACTGTTGTAATCGACGGACAGCGAGTGAAGCTTCAAATCTGGGACACTGCTGGACAGGAAAGGTTTCGCACAATCACTAGCACATATTACAGAGGTACACATGGTGTCATCATAGTTTATGATGTGATGAACGGTGAATCTTTTGCCAATGTCAGACGGTGGCTAGATGAAATCAGTAATTACTGTGACGTAGTTAATAAAGTTTTAGGTAAGTGCATAAAACTTAAAATGTCTATTATTTTGTATCTTGTAAAATAATTCCGTATTTTTTGTATACAAGTAAAGTCGTAGGCACATACTGTTTTCTTTTTAACTTATGCCAGCCACCAAAAACGCTGCCAAGGTTCTTCTGATATATATAGCACATAAGTATAAGGCGCGGTCCTAAGCTTGAGTATAGTTAAAAATAATTGATCAGGTGCTCCTACAATTCACTCGAGTCTTAAGCGTATTATTTAGAGAAGAGCTTTACAGAAATAGGTGATAAACATAACCGAAAAATTATCATTATCGTAATGTTTCACGTCTCTTCTTAATTTTATCACTTCTTGTACAAACAGTTTTCTAGTGAATATTTAGTTTCATTCCTCTCCTTAAAGAATTCAAAACTAATATTCTCGTTTCTAGACATGCTCATTAGTTTACCCTTGCGCTCAGTTTCCGATATCTCGTCGGTATCTACTTTCCAAACAAAATTTAAGGAAAACATTTTTTTCAATTTTTGTTTGTGTTTTTTGAAGAGCTGTATCTTGTGATGAGCGGTCGTATTGAGTTGAAACAAAAGGCATTCTACAGCTTATTTTTTTTTTTGTTTCGAGATTTGTTTGCAATTGAGTTGAAAGAAAAAGTATTCTACAGCTTTATGTTTTTTGTTTCAAGATTTGTTTGCAAATTTTTTTTCTTGAAGTACCGTTATTGCATTTTTACACGAAATGACACGGGACACAAAATAATTTTTGATTCAAAATAGCTCTTATTTTTTTTTTTTTGAAGGTCCTCACTTTTATGGATACTTTTTTTTTTTGTTGAGTCAATCAATGTTATGGTCAGATATCTTGTTTATTCAGCTTCAATTCAATTTTTTTACTGTCGTACAAGATTTGGAACAGAAGGAGGACTAAATAAACTTAACTAAACTTTATACGAAATGAATGTCTTATATCCCCCTGCTACTCACTCATCATTTCCAAGAGTTAAATTTCTTATAATAGCCCTGTTTTTAAGTGCATTTTTATCTTCGCTTCAAAAAAGAAGCATGTTAAATACAAAAACAATACAGAATTATATCAAATTATTGTTGTATTTTACATCCTTTTTTTAAAGGTTTAAGCTTGTTAATTAGATAAACAAATAAAATGTAACTTGAAATACGCAAATTTCCATCAAAATATTAATCATATTTTTGCTTGCAGTCGGAAATAAAGACGACGATCCAGAACATAAAGTTGTTATTACCGAAGATGCACAGCGCTTTGCTAGACAAATGGACATTGAATTGTTCGAAACTTCAGCAAAGGATAACAAAAACGTCGAGGAGATGTTTTTATCGATCACCAGACAGGTTCTCAATCATAAATTCAAACAGACCCCACCATCCAATGAGACGATAAGTGTACGGAAGCCAACTAGCAATAAGAGAAGTCGGAGCAGATGCTGCTAGCTTTTGATGGACTCGCTAAATGGAAACAACAATTGTATTAATTATTTTTTTTTGTTACTTTTGCTCAAAATTTGTGTTGTTTTTTTTTGTTGGTTCATCATCATAATTATTAAAATTCACTCACAACTTGTATCCCCTTAAATGTCGTCGCAGTGATACCAATAATATTTTCAAAACATTAAAAGTAAGAAGAATACGTAAATCTTTTTATTATCATCCAACACAAATAAACAAAAATGCAACAAAACAAAATCGATAAAAGCATTATACATACCATCTGAAAATAATTAATAAATTATTATTCTGTTATATTCAATCATTTGTGTTAAAAAACAAATAACAACTACATATAAAAAGATACAAACGGAGTCCCAATTAATCGACGTGTTTTCACATTTTTATATGCATTCTTTTATGTTTAGCCAAAAATATTTTTACAAAGAATTTGTAATAAATTAAGGATGAAAAAAAAAATAATTATAATAATTCTGAATGAAATATATAATTTATAATCTTAGAAACTCTTTATGTGTAAAACTACCGTTAAACGATGACCAATTGCTCGACTTTATTCAGCAGGTCCTACTACCAATAATGCAATAACCAGCTACGAGGTTGATTCAATAACACCGGCCAACTAAAAAAGATGTGTCTAGGTTCTTCATATAAATTTTGGATTTCTTCATTATCACTTTATAATAATTTAAAAAAAAATACCTGAAAAAGTTTGCTTCGTTATAAGATTGAAATTACTGATTAAAAAAAAAAAGAATCTTTTTTCATCGATTGTGTTTTAAAACAAAACGAACATTTGCAATAAATTTAAACTGATATTATTTAATTAAAAACAAGTAACTGAATTATCATAACAAAATAAATAAAAAATATTAAGAAATTAATATTTTTAGTATTTCAATCGAACAAAAATAAACTTTTTATGTTAGTCCTTAAATTTGACAATTTGAGTGCTTGGTTGGGAAAGGCTTAAAATAATTTCTATACGCTCAAAGAGAATTTAAGCTTCTAGCTGAATCAAAATAAGAGGGCCGGTTGTCCTAGATACTAAATACAATTTTTTAAGCAAAAGCTTTTTATCCGAGGGCATTAACCACACAAGTGAAACAGCGCGATGCTATCCCTTTTTTAATATCAGAAGTGTAAACCAAGTAGGTGAGTAACACTGTTTTCCTTTGGCAACGCGGCCTTCCAGTCGAAAATTGAGAAGTTTGTCAAAAGATGGTAAAGGTGTATGGGGAAGATTTAAATATTTTATTTTTAACCTTCGGGTTTGCACATCAATTTGTTTCTCTCATTGTTCATATCAGTCACTGCAATTGATCAACAAAAATGCAAAAGGAACTATCAGGGCTGTTCTAATATTCGGTCGAATTGAATCCGTACTGGGGTGCCAGCACGTAACTTGATACAATCGAATTTAAACGATACAATCGAGCATTCGCAGCACTTATGGTCACAGTTGGCAGCACACAAACTCGAAGTTGACGTTTGAAACAAAAGTTTTCACTCGACAGAAAATAGTTGTCGTCGGCAGTGATTTTTTACGAAAAAGCACGGAAAAGCAAAATAATAGGTCTGATCCTTTACTTTGGGTTTCTGTTATTTTTAGTCCAAACTTATGTCAAAATTTTTTTTTATATGAACTTTGGCACAACTTTGGACTAAAATGCGCAGAAATGCACAGAAAATCACAGAAATTCAAGGTAAAGGAACAGACCTAATATGTCAATAAATAAAAAACGGATATTTCAACCACTTTTATGAGTTGTCACCAAGATTTAGCCAGGGGAATACTTAAAACTGTCCAAGGGAGGAAAAATATCAATTTGCTATGGGAAATTTGCGCCGGCTTATAAGCATTAGGCTACCTAGTTGATGGTTCCCCCACAGAAAAATCCTTTTTATAGTTGGACACAATAATTTTCCTGGCAATAATATTTCAACATTGACTATAAAAAACAAAATAAAATGCAATTTGAAGTTATATGAACGAATTTAATTTTGAAAACTACCAATCTGATACTTCTCTTTATAGTTCACAATGACATTTTTAAGTGAAAATCACAATGAAACTCGTCTCAAATTACGTGCTGTCGAAAATAGTTTGTTTCGAGTTGACCGACGACCAACAATCCTCGATTGTATCAAGTTACGTGCTGGCACCCCTGATTGAAAACGGAAAACAAGATCACCCAATTGGAAATGTCAAAAAATGGCGGATTGGGCACCTATTCGGTTACCCTAACGTCTGTCTATAAACCATAAACTAACTAACTAACCTAACCTATCTTTTTTTTGGCCGTTTTCAATCCGAACGGATTTAATTCGACCGAATATCATGACAGCCACCTATTTTTCAAAAAAGCTTTCATATGCAACTTCAAAAAGTTAAGTATTAATTGATTAATTTTGTCCAAGTACTTCTTTATACTTTGTACTACAAGTACTTCTTACTACTTCTTTTATATTTATTCTATACAAAATATGTTGTTGGTAGAGGCCGTAGTCGCTTGCAGTAATGGAGGACACAAATCAGGCCAAATAAAATAATCAAAACGACATCGGACAGACTATCACCACACCAAGGCGCTGCTGGTGACGTTGCAGCATGGCCTTAACCCACTCAACCTAAAAATCTGCGGCCATCCCCAATATAGCGAATGATCGCGTTCAGAACACAACATCTTCACCAAAGTTACTCAGCTACCATCGGCTTCGGCACTCCTTCAAAAACTCATGTTTATCTATGTTTAATGTTGTTTATTGACACAAAAAAAAAACAACCACAACATCAGCAACAGATCGCAGCATTCTTTTTGGATTTGGATTATAAAGTTTGTATTTAACTATTTACTCGTATAATTGTTCCTATTATTTTTTAAGAATTTCTTAAAGATAATCATTAACATTTTTATTAACCATTTCTATTCATATTTTCCAGGTTTCAGAAGTTTTCGACTCATCAAACAAAAAATACGCGCACGTCCACGTCAGCTTGGGACGAGCATAGACTTAATCAAAAGGCGGTGGATATTATTGATGATAATTATGTTGTTGTTGGCTTTTATTGTAGAGGGCTATCTATACAAATAATATTTTTACTTCCCGTATTTATTGCCTTCTGAAAAATCACTATTTTTAATGCCCCACAATTTTTGAAATATCGAACTCGGCGAATCGAAAATCATAAAAGGGGCCTAAGATAAGCTCAAACAACAACAAACTGCAGCTGGTGAACTTTTATTTCAACATAAATTGTACGGCTAGGTCAATTTATTGTTTTATTGTTTTTTTTTTTAATTCACTGTGAGAAATTACAGAATATAATGTATTTCAAGAATATATGCAAGTATAAATTCTAATAAAATATTCTATCCAAGAATTTTATGTTTTTCAAAATCCGGTATAGAAAAAACAAACGCAAGACATCCAAATCGGATGAGTGTTCCATGTGTAAGAATAGCTGAACCTTCCCAACATCCTTTAATCATTGGTGGTGCAGGAGCATTGCAACATTTGCATTCGGGTTTAACAGGTCCGGCCATTCTGAAAGAATAAAATTAAGAAAAACAAAGTTTTGAAAGAAGTACTTTATACTCCATATCGCGTTTCGCCCAGATACGATAGTTGGGCTCACTTGAACTTTTAACTTGAATGACAAATATTCAGTCTCTCCACTTAATCAGAAGAATTTCTTTTCAAATTATCTTCATATTCTATTATTAGAAGTACTTTATATTCAGCCTTATTTTGAGTTTCAGATGGAAAATATTTCGCTTGAAAAATGTTTGTTCCTCCGGAATTTTAAAAGCTACTAAATGAGTTTCCCCTGAACTTCTCCTGGGCTAAAATAAACAAAAAAAACTTGCGCAAAGGGCACCAGTACCCTCTGTTTTTCTTTCTTAAAAAATAAGTGACAATTTAAGCTCTTAATTACAAAACATTTCGCCCCAAATGAGTACTCACAAAAAAGATTAATTTTCGTTTTTCGTGTGAAACACGAAATAAGCGAAAAGTATGTGTCAATTTTTCCGCGGAATGTTTACGTGAAACTCATAATAAGGCTGATTATATACATATAAGTATATCTAAAATGACCGAGAAAATTGATATAGAGCCAATATTAAATTTTAAAATTTATGAATTTTTGCAATTGATTTCCATTATATGTACCTCAAAGATTGGTAAAAACTGGTCAAACGATGCAAACTATTTCAAAAATACTACATACACGCTTACACAGCTTCTTTGTCTGTCAATATTTTTTTTTTCAATTTAGAATTAATGTATGTTACTACTAGTTTTCCTTCATTAATTTCGGTTACAATGTTGATCGTAACCCAAATCGAACTTCTAACAAAAATCTGCTACATATATAGCAATAATCAAAAGCTAATTTGATTTAAGGAAAAGGTATGAAAATGATGTATTCCTTTGCAAAACAATAAATTATATACATACAATTTTAAATTATTTAATACTAATTTTATGTAAGAACTCACCTTGCGTTCTCGTCGAGAACAAAGTTTTTACGTTTGATTCCTCTTCGTTTGTCCAAAATCTCCTGCACCTTCTTATGTAAATCCATACTGATGTTCTTGTATTGTTTTGCTGGTGAAGGTTCGACTTCTCTAAAGTCACAGGTGTATAATTGTCCATTTACCTCAGTACCATGTTCTGAATAGTTAATCAATTCGAAATGTTTACTCAAATTGTCGTAGAATATTGAGGCATGTTTCGGGGAGACTCGTCTACATCGACCTACTCGGTCTAGACATAAATCGCTACTGCTTCCACTTCCAACACTAAAACTTCTATACTCCATGAAAATAGAATCATTCAAATCGATTTTTGTGAACCATTTGTCTTCTTCCAATAAATTACCCAAAGGGGTGAGAACAGCCCGTGTCCTAATCTGTGATCTGGCAATTTGCGGCTCAAGCCTAATGGCAATTTCTAATGTTTTTTCCATGTCGGTTTTTTGTTTTGGTTTGTAGTTTTCATACTTGTCAATGTCGGCCAGAGTCTTCTCTTCTGTGAACATAATGGACAAACGATGTAGATCTTCTGGACATAGTATTTGACTGGGCAGAACCGTGGGTGCTTTTTCATTGTCACGTATAAGCTCACGAATTCGTTTTGCTGCTGACCTATTTTGGTACTGCACCACCAAATCAGTATTGTCTGTAATGATCTGCTGCAGTCGCTGGAAGGCGAGTTTCTTAATAATGTCCACGTCAAGGTACTTTAGTTCAAAGTCTATTTTAGCCCCTGTTATTTCTTTCATTCCCTCACTGGTTTCAATCTTCTTTTCAAGAATTTCGTTTATGTCGTCAGTACTGGATGAGTCGTCGTCATCGTCATTCGAGCTACTTTCGATACTTTTTACTTGTTTTTTAATATTTTTTTTCACTGGTTTCTTATTATCTTTTGTGTTGTTCTCTTTGTTAGCAACAGTGCTTTCGGTGTTATTTTCAGATTCTTCATCAAAACCTAGCAAATCCTCAGAGTTGGTTATAATTTGAACTTCTCGAAGTTTATCTCGTGCACACTTCATAGCCTCCAATTGTTCTCTGACGCTTTCGGCTACTTTTTGTTTAATATTTTCCGATTCCAAACAAATAGCGTCTGGCAGAGGCTGTGCCATTCTCTTGCGACGATAAACATTCGAACACCGGTAGGCATCGCGTAGAGAAGGTAGAAGTTTGGGTGGATTATCATACAAATATTGAATCATTGGTGGTATTTGGATGGAATCTACAAACCGGGAACGGGAGAGCTTAATTCGGAAAGGCGGATTGCGTGTATGAATGCGGCGAAAAAATTCAGTTTTCACAACTTCATGATCGAAAGGAGTTGAGAACTTATTCCACAGTTTAACTCGCTCCGTTGCTGAAATACTATCTAACATATGCCAATCCTGAGAAATTAAGAAGGCTTAAAAATGTTCCTTTTAATTTTTGTTATTAAAAATAAAACTTACAGCGAAGGTTTCTGGATGGTTCGGGCACATCCACAATCCAGCCGGTAGTACTGTCATTGGTGGATCAAGGCAATCTTGATGGTAGAACAACGAGCAATAGTCACACGAGACCAAGGGTGCCTTCTTACAGGATTTTCGACAGTAAAAACAAGTTTTAGCCGGCAGTGGTACTAATCCCTGAGAATCTAATTCATTGGGCTTGGAGTTTCGACGAACGCCAGGCTTTTTACTAGTGCCATTCTTAATTGGTTCAACTTTGGAAAAATATTTGTCAACAACAGTTTTTAAAATAAGAAAATCAATGGTGTAACGTCCACTAAGGTGTTCTGAGGAACAAAAAAGATGTTATAAAAAAAATAAAAAAAATTGCGTGGCGCAACAGCTCGTGGAGAACCAGGGCCTAGTGACTTACAACTTTCAACAATTCCTGTATGCTTGTTGTTAGCAGGAATGGAGGGACTTCAGTTTTTTGCCGAGTCTAAACGGCTAAATCAGAAGCACTTTTTCATGACAAGTATACTCTTGGAGGATTTGTCAGTTCCTCGCA
Organism: Dasysyrphus tricinctus; assembly: GCA_963921185.1. NCBI lineage: Eukaryota > Metazoa > Arthropoda > Insecta > Diptera > Syrphidae > Dasysyrphus > Dasysyrphus tricinctus. The sequence continues at coordinate 15,403,640 of OY992533.1, read as the reverse complement.
AGAGGCAGTACCTCGGATAAAACATTTCTGTTTTCAGGTGGCACGGCTGGGAATCGAACCCACATCTTCGGCCACGAGGTACTACAACAAACAAAATGTTAAGGAGTTTAAATTTTCCCTTTAATTTAATTTTATGCAGAAATGTCATTTTCGGGGGCTAACCGGACATCTTTCATCGACATATTGGTGTGCTATGAACAATGTTTCCATAGTAGGTACTGAAAAAGCAGTCGGTCGATCGAAGGAAAGAAATAGGAATATATAAGAATCAAAAGAAGGTACGAAAGAGCTACCGTTTACGTATCGCATACAAATTAGTGAATGCCGCTAAAGATGCTGAAGAATCACCGAAAATCGGTGTGATATCCGGACCCTCTTTAGAATAACCAAGAAGCTCTCACATATTCACAGCATCAGACAATTACATGGTGTCTACAATTTTTCAACATAAATTTCCCTGACTCCCTGACCAATTTCAAAACTTTCACTGACAATTTCGGTAGTTTAGTAATAAATAGTTTTTCATGAGTAGGTACGTATTTATATTATTGCATAAAGTGGTAGAAAATGAACGGTTCTGTGACCTTGGCATCTATAATGAATTTTTTTAAAGGTCATAACAGTTTTTGACACCTCATTTGTGGGATATTCGTAGAAAAAGTATAAGATTTGAACGGCCGCTCAATGGCTATAAGAGGTCAGCTAGTTTCAGTAATTGGCCAGCCATAGAGTTTGTCTTATGAATTTTACTGTGAACTTTATAAAAACTTTAGAAATTCATAATACAATCCAATTGTTCAAAACAAAACTTTTATCACGATCTAGTGATATTTCGGACGGTATATATTTTTGCGAATATACTACAAATGAAGTAACATCACGACCGACCTTGTATGACTTTTTCTAGGGCTAACCAATTTCTGAGACTATACTCTGTCCAGCAAAAATTGTCAGTTCAGGGAAGATAGGACGTTTGCCTCTCAGTCTGGTTGCGTTATTGACTTGCATACATCTGTCTCAAGTTAAAGCTCTCACAGGGTTTCCATACATTGAATAATAAATTTCCAATAATCGGAAAACACTGTGCATATGGTTACCATTGTGTGGTTTAAAACATATTTAAAAACAAATCCATCCATCTTTTTCCACCACAGCATAACTTTTCAAATTAATATGATTATTTAATACCCAGTGAATTTTTCAAAACTTAGCGCAAAAGACCAAAATGCAACAAATTTTAGCTGCATTTTAGATGACCCATTCAGAAATGCGAATAAATATAAAGGGAACAATCAAAACGCCAAAATCCACTGAAACGCGCTCTATTTAATTGTTTCCAATTGGCAATGGCAACCAGCGTTGCCATAATGGCAGGCAACTCAGTTGGAATGTGACTTTTTCTTGTTCCATTTCACACAGCGAAGGTAGACACGAAAGCAAGTATACGATCAGAATGCCTTTGCCATTAAAAGGGTACGGTAGTGTTGAGGCGTACGATATTTATCAAACAATTACAACAACAATTCCTGTATGTTAATATCTTTTTCAGTGACAGATTTCTTATTTTAGTGTTGTGATGGTATACACGGGCACCAATTTTGAAAGAAGCTCGCTCATAAGCCCTGTACTGAAAATTTTTGTTGGATAAAATATAAGGCGTGTTTTATTATCATCGGGATCTGAATTAACTTATACACGTAATACACAAACAAAATAATGGGAAATTTTCAAAATTATTTTTGTAAAACTTGTTAAAAGTTAATCCAGATCCAGACCCCGATGATAAAAAAACACGCCCATAGATATTGAATCCAGTACAAATAAAAATATGGTCTATAGCTTACAGAATATTGATGTAACTGGGACGTAGCTCTACGTCCCACGATAAAAAAGTAGTAATTTTTATTTGCGTGCGATATCTTTTTCATTATAGTATCTGTGTCACCTTGCATTTTCCAAAGATCTATCTGAAGGCATACATTACTGATTGCATTGAAAGTGCAAAATAATATGTAACTGCACGTATTAAAACAAAATTGTTTAGCCTAAGAAAAGTGACGATTCCTAAGTAGTATCACAGTTCATTGTAATGAATTACAATTTAAATAAGATGCTTTTAAATCATTCGTTTTTTTTTTTTTTTTGCATAGTTTGTTTATAAAATTCAAACCAAAATCTCAAAAGTTAAACTGTCAAATTGGGCTTAGGTTTTGAGCAGTTGTAAAAATTTCAATGCAAAAAAATGCATTTTGCATTAAAAAAAATTTTAATGTTAACTCGAAAATATTCAGCATTAAAACGAATGTTAATGCAAACTCAAAAATTTGTTGTTAATGCAGAGTAAACATTTTTTGCATTGTTGCTGCAGGCCAAATAATTTTTTGGATAAAAAAAAATGTTAACACAAAATCGAAAATTTGTTGCTTTAAGAAAATGGTAATCCGAGTCAAAAATGTTTCGAATTAAAAAAAATGTCAATGCAATATTAAAGTTGCATTAAAAAAAACACCCTTGTTACGATAGTCATTTTACTAAAACGCCAGTAAAACGACACGGCTATAATAGCGACATTTGGCGTTTCAGTAAAACAACTACCGTAAAAGTGGTGAGAATAGTGAAGAGCGGAGAGAACGCATTAAAAAAAATTAATGCGATATGAAAATTTTTTGCATTCAAAAAATGTTAATAGAATTTGAAAATTTCTTGCATTAAAAAAATGTTAAGCCAGTCAAAAATTAACTGCATTAACAAAATAATGTGAATGCTAAATAAATGAAAGGGTACTTTTCCAATTGCTTGTTTGTTTTGTTATGTTAATGACGCAAAAGAAAAAAAAGAAAGTATTCATAATTAAACCCTTTTTTCGTTTTTTTTTTTTTGGGCAAAAAGCACTTTTCATTTTTTTTTTGTATTTCTCGAAAACTGTAAGAAAGATTGTGCATTTGGTTTTCGATATTTGACTGACATTAATATTTTGTTTTTGCATTTAAAGTTAATTTTTCAGAAATTGCTCCCCCTGCCTCAGGGGGATAGATAATGCTTCCCCCTATACGATTTTATTCTCAGAACCTACCCACGAATCATGCTCTAAATTCTAAAATATTATTGACGTAGTTTAACGATTTTAACAACAAATGTTCACATATTTTTATTTTAATCCAAAAAACAATATTTTTTCATTTTTTTTTTAATGCAACAAAACACATTCAATTTTTTTAAAACGCCAATTTTTCAATTTTTTTGAATTATGTATTTTTGTATGCGAAAAATTTTCAAATTCTGTTAACATGCAGAAAATTTTCGTAATTTTCGTTTTGTTTCAATGCAAGAAATTTTCAAATTTTATTGAATTTTTTTTGTTGATGCAACAAATATTGGTCTTTTATATTTTTTTAATGCAAACAATTTTCATATTGCATTGACATTTTTTTGAATGCCGAAAATTTTTGACTGGCATTAACATTTTTTTTTTACTGTATAAATTTTCGGTTTCGTAGGTATTATTATTTTTTTTTAATGCAAAAAATGTTTGGCCTGCGTAAACATTTTTTTAATGCAAAAAATGTTCATATTGCATTGACTATTTTTTAATGCAAATATTTTTTATTCTACATTCACATTTTTTTTTTAATGCAACAAATTTTCGAATTTGCATTAATGTTTTTTTTTTTAGCAAAATATTTTCACATTGCATAAAATTTTTATTTTTAATAATTTTATTCAAACGAAATGCATTTTTACATCGCTGATCAAGAAAAAGTTTCTTATGTGAGAAAGTGAAAAGAGTTCAGCGAATTTGTAAAAATTTGACACAGACAAAAATTCCTGACCACTTCCCGAATTCCATGTCTGTCCAGGTTAGCAGACACCATGCAATAGTCTGTGCTAATTAACTGACCATTCTAGGTCAAAAATTAATTATTGTGAACCAAAGGTTGTTAAAAGCAAATTCGAACCAAATGTGCATGAAGTATCAACATTTGAAAATGTATAACAGAAATTTAGGTCTTTTTCTCAATTTCTTCGCATGATTGTTTTATATTCCATCTATCGGAGAGATATGAAAGTTTGGACAGTATTGATCCGAAAACTCGTTTAAAACATCAGAAACATTAGTGCGCTACACCTACACCATCAATATTGTGTATTGTTCTTAACAAACCTTTATCGTTTCCTGGAAATTGCGTATGAATCTCGAGTTCTTTTGGCAATTCAAATTGTTTTGGATTCAGAGTACTGGCCGCTTTGATGAGTTCATGAAGTGGGTTGGGTTTCTTATTCGCATCGAAAGCCTTGGCTATGCCCAAAGCAATTTTGTCCGATATAGCACCAATTTTTTCTGGAGCAGTCGTTGTTAGGGATTCGCTTGAAACAGAAGTCCGACTACTGCTGCGATTGCGAAGAGAACGTATTTTTGGGGGAACAGCTTCAAGGTCTGGTGTACTAGGCCTCGAATGTTCCGATTGTTCGGTCCCAAGAATCTTGTGACCGGGAGCGGCTCGTTCAACAGAACTGGCTTTTGATGATATTGGCTTAGCGGTCATGCGACAGTTATGGCACAGCCATTGTCCACTGGGTATGTCTTCCTCGTTTAGCGGAGGATCGCTGGAAACAATTAAAAAAGATGTAGTTGCCAAACCTTTCAGCATATTTAGCTGCACTACAAATCTACTCACTGGCACTGCAAATGAAAGCTTGATGGACACCTATCACAACACAGAAGATTTCCACCTTCGTTGCAAGCATCACAAGAGTCATGGTTATGCCCACGTCCTGGCCGCCGATAATACGGATGTTTGGTTACACTTGGCTTCTGTACAACTTTTACGTCTTCTTCTGGCGGTGGTGGTTTGATAAGAATTTGGATTTGCTAAATCAAATTAAGAAAAAGGAATACAGTTGGATTATAACTTTTCATTTCGATTAGAAAATATTTTTACCTCCATAATTGAATTCGATGTGATTGGCTCATGTTCCATTTTCGACATTGTAACAATTATTTTTGTTTATAATTCTACAATTGATAATTGGGTTTTATTTTGCAAAAATTGTATGTAGAAATTGAATAAACAACTAATTACCAAAGAATTTTAATTTGAAAATAAAAGTACGAATTTGGAGGCAATTTTACTGTCGTACTTGCGTTTGTTTTGTTTGATTGTTTTTTTTTTCAAGAAAAAATAATTTTACATAGAACAGTAGTGATGTACCACCTCATGTCAAACAGCTAAATTCCCCTTTGGAGGGATATTTTTTATTTACCACATGACAAATATGGCTTTTTCGATTGGGGACAGAGTGACAGTTTTTGTTCTGAAAAGAAGAAAAAAATGTTGAATTTGATTTCAGAATCGAAATGATAAGCGTTCACCCTTATACTATGTTCCCACCAAAACGAAATCTGAGATTTCAGCTGAAAATTTTGGAGCTCTCGACTTGGTGGACCGGGATTTCATTAAGATTTCGTTGAAATCTAGAGTTTTCATTGAGATATCGTTGAAATTTTCATGAAATCTTGTTCCATCAACTTGAAATATCAAAAGTTTTCAACCGAAATCTCGGATTTCATTTTGGTGGGAACATAGCATTAGTTCGAATTTAGTTTCGAACATGAGACAAAGAATAAATATAAAAGAGCTAAACTCTACCTCCTTGTCACACTCGTTACGCAAAACGAAATGAAACAACAAATACAACAATGTAAACATTGGAATCTTTAATAATGGAGTTTTCAGTATCTTTTGTTTCAATTATTTTTGTTGTCATAAGTAAAGTTTAATGTGAGTTTCACCCTTGAAAAATAAAAAGTTTTATAGTGTCAAAAGTGTAAAATAGAATATAATTTTACTGTGCGTATGATAATAAAATAAGATTTTAAAATCAATAAAAGGGTAGTTGTTTTTATCTACATTGTTGTTTTTTTATTTCATTTCCTATCCATGAATAGGAATTCTTGAGAAAAGCACACATACCTATCCAAAACTGGAAATTTACCAACACATACACCAAGTCACTGCGGAAATATCTGGCGAGTAATCTGACATTTAATTTCACTCGCTCACTCACTCCCTTTTGCTAACTGAATCGATTTTCGACGAAAAGTGACTCATCTCACTCACTCCCTGCGGCTTCGAATTAGCTGAATCTCGGCACAGGATTCTTCAGAAATTTTGCTGTCAAATAACTGAGGAAAGAAAATATTAGGTCTGATCCTTTACTTTGGGTTTCTGTGATTTTTAGTCCAAACTTGTGTCAAAATATTTTTTTTATATGAACTTTGACACAACTTTGGACTAAAATGCGCAGAAATGCACAGAAAATCACAGAAATTCAAAGTAAAGGAACAGACCTAGGATTCGCTTGCTCAATTTTTGACACTGAGCCGTCGGAGATCTCATTTTCCTGAGCTGTATCCGCTCCCTAACACACGTATTAACTGGGCACACGGATAGACAACTTGTCCGCTTGATAGCTTTTCTTATTAAAAAAGATATGATATCTTTCCAGTATTTATCACTTCACCAAATTCACCACTTCATCAAATTATGGTGATTTTCTAATACATGTTTCACATGCATGCACTGCCTTACGAAGTGTATACTGGTGTAGTAGTAAACGGTGCTATCAAATGCGTGCGTGTATGTGTTAAGAAGTTATCCGCTCATTATACGTGGAATCTGGCTAGGTAAAGTTATCCGTACGTTAATTCACGTCACAGACTAATACGCATTTGTTAATAAGAATTACTAGTTAACAGATGTATAAACGCTAGCACGTTGTTACCCGCCGTTTATTAATATGGGGATAAGTGTTTATTAACATTATTTTGTCATGCAAACAACATTCCTTCCTAGTTTTTAGTGTTATTTAAATTATCCTTTTGTGTTTGTTTTCTTCGTTGTTGTTGTAATACAGCGGACGGGGTCACGTAGGGCCACCATCTTTTCTTTCTTTGACAGTTCTCATTTCGGACAACATGCGCAAGATAATATACCTTAGATATGTGTACTGTTATCCGTTCTGTACGTTAACACACGTCACAGACTATTACGCATTTGTTAGTAAGAATTACTTACTAGTTAACAGATGTATAAACGCTAGCACGTTATTATCCGCCGTTTATTAATATGGGGGTATGTGTTTGAATGTGTGAGTCGTTCTGGTTTCGAATCTGAACTGATATCCAGAATCGTTTTCTGTTATTTTCAGGAGAAGAACTGTCATTCTGGATGCTAATACAAAACTTTCAGAAGGGCTTACACGCATTCCGAACGCTTCTGGATTGCCAAATTATATGCAAGGCACTTAAGTTGTCAGTTGGCGCTTCCTGTCATGATTTGTACGTACTAATGTCCCTGATCACACGTAAAGAAATTCAATCATTTTCTGCGATTTGTGATGGTTAGCGGGGTAACTTGCTGAAGAGGGAGGGGGAAGAAATACACTTTCGTTCTTCAAGCATATGTTTACAGTTCCGATTCGAAAAAAAATCAAAATTTTCAAAACGATTTTCCACCTATTCTGCGCACAAAGTTGAATAATATTGAAGGCGAAAAGCGTTTGCAAACCACCCATTGAGTCATTAATTTACCCTTAATTGACAAACTTTAGGCTACAAAAAAATTATTTTTGGATGCGAAAACCATTTGCATGCAAATAATGCCTTGAGGTGAATATATTTTTTTTTTCGGAAGTATTAACCGACCATCAAAAAAAAAGATATTTTATTCACCACACTTTTTTTCGCATGCAAATCAATTGCCGGTCCATTGTTTTGCATGACATTCCATGACAGCATAGTTTTTTTTTTGCATGAAACTGTAAACCAATCATGCAAACAATTAATTTAACATTTCACCTCAATTATTTTTGACATGCGAGAATATTTGCATAGATTTTTTTTTGCGCACGGGAACTGTGAACTAGGCTCACCTCAATTATTTTTGACATGCGAAAATATTTGCATAGATTTTTTTTGCACAAGGGAACTGTATACTAGGCTTTACGGGTAATCAAGCACAATGAGGTGAGTAAACCATCCCCACAAAAAAAAATTATAGCCAACTGGGATTTCTCACATGCATATGTATGTGCTTTAAAAACACTAAAAAAATTCATGTAATCGAAATGAGCAGTTCGGACTCGGGGGTTGAAATAAATGTGCACAAGCTTCCATCTTTTGTAATTCTGTGGTTAAGTTTTGAATTTGAAATGTCATTTTTTCATTTTAAAGGATTTCCGTGTCTATTGGAATTTGTTGCATTAAATAAGAATCGTTTTTGTACAGTTAGAAACTCCAGCAACCACAAACGAACAACTCTCTCCATTCTACCCCGGGCTAACCTTGTTTCTCAATTCAAACAGAAAGTGCACGAGGATGGAACAAATCTTTGCCCGGCTGAGTGGAAGAAGCTCAGAGAACAACTTTTTGCCAATAGCAGAAATATTCACCTGCAGAATATCGATGCAGTTATCCTCGGTCAATGCAATAATACCGAAGACCTTCTGATTGCAAAGAACTACATTCAGTTTCTTGAGGGTCAAGGAATAGAACCAAACAATGCCAGCTTAGGTAAGCTACTTAAAATTTACTACTTGGCAGGAAAAACCAATAAGTTATCTAAATCGGATGAGTTAGAAATTATGAAAATCTATAACAAAATCCGCTCTGAACGTGATGCTTTGGATGCAATCACATGTGAATATTTAATTCATGGACTTTTGGCGACATCATATTGGAAGGACTCAGTGGATATTTTAAAAATGATTAAGCTATCGTCATCTCCCTCGATGGTGGTGTATAGTTCAATTATTAGCAAAGCTTTTATGTCCAAGGAAGTGCAACTGGGATGGAAATATCTTGAGGAGATGGTCGAAGCTGGTAAACAGCCTTCATGTGAGGTTTATACATCATATATTCATTATGCTTCCATGGAGCCTCTGAATTTTGTGGAAACCATAGAAAAACTTTTCAAATTCCTTGCGAAGCATGAGATCCTAGTTAGTGAAGCTGTAATTGAACAGTTAAAAGTTTGCCTAGAAACACTCGGCCATAAAGTCAACCTTGCCAGTTTGAATACCAATGGCAAATGTTTAAATTGTAAATCTTACATGGAAAACATTTCAATTAGTGACGAAGAGTTCAAAACCCTGAGTTCTTCATTTTTGGAAAGGGTTCTGATACGGAAAGATATATTTCTAAAATCCACGCCAAAAGAAGTTGAGAGCTTCACTAAGTTCATTGAGCAAACGGGGCCTTATGACTGTGTTATCGATGGCCTGAACGTGGCATATTCGTGTGGAGCTAAAAAGCCTCCAAAAGTGTTTGTCAATTTAGTGAGTACTTGGATTACTTATCTAACCATGATTGCTGACAACTAAATAATTACTTTCCAGCTATCATCAGTCGTGAAATACTTTAAGAGACAAAATAAACATGTGTTAGTCTTAGGAAGGAAGCATATGAATCACTGGCCCAAAGAAGGAATGAACTACGTGAGAAGAAATTCCTGCATGTTTCTGACCAATGACTTGTAAACATTCGATTAATTTTATTCCCCAGCATTGTTTAATTCATTTTTGTCCTTAGGACTCATGACGATCCATTCCTCTTGTATGCTGCTATCACGAGCGGCCAATCAACGGATTTCTTTTCAAGGGATTTGATGAGATCGCATGCCTTTCTGTTGGGTGGTGAACTCAAACACATATTTAAACGATGGCAACAACAACATCAGTATTCTTTGGTTACTGCTTTAGATAAAGGAATTATCGTTAAAGTAAGCTTAATTAATTTTTTTTCATTTTGATTTAGCTTCTGGTGTGCTTTTTGCAAATTGTTGATTATTATAGACCGAGAGCCCACAGCAAATTTTGGGTGTGAGTGATAGCAAAAAAAGAAGTATAGGACTCAAAAGCTTCATTAAAGGCTATTCAAGAAATTAAAGTCTTGCAGTTCACAACTGGGGCCTTTGCGATTAAACAGTGCATCGAAAAAAAATATGAATGCAACTTCGAGGGTAATCGTGTTAGTCGAAATTAGTTTTTTCCCCTCCCTAGATAAGTTCCTCCGATCACATATCGCGGGATCTGAGACCATTTGAGTGTAGAGTTCGCTCTACCGGACCGTTTAAAAAATTCAAAATTCTAAGGCCGTGTGTCAGTTACGTTAAAATGTTGGTTAAATTTGATCCGTTTTTATAGGGGTGAATAGAATTTAAGGTTTTTGCTGTGTCAATTAAATTAAATGGGATTTTTTTTAAATATTCTAATAACGATAAGGCGTGTTTTATTATCATCGGAATCTGGATATGTATTAATTTTTGCACATAATACAAAAACAAAATAATGGGAAATTCTCAAAATTTTTTTTGTAACACGTGTTAAAACTTAAACCAGATCCAGATCCCGATGATAGTAAAACACGCCTATAGTTCGCACACAATTCAGTTTGGAAAATGAATGAATCATCTGAAAAAGTAATTTCAATAAATTTTATTGAGTCTTATTATCAAGGATTTATCACAAGTTATTCAAACTTCTTCTCGAGTCCATAGGTACTTATATTTACTATAAGGTCTTTGTCTAAATTTTTCTTAATCCTTTCATTTGATTTTAGTTTTTTCCCATTTTGTATCTTTCCCGATATGATTCATGACTTCACACTAGCAAATAAAATATTTATCTACATTCATCTCCCTCACTTCTTCATGAGCATAGACATGTCAAAAATTAACAACTGCCTAAAATTTGAACGAGCTCCTGAGCAGGTTAAATTTTAACGTCTATATTCATCTCATTAGTGTCAAAATTTAGCCAAGGGATCAAATTTAACCATACTTTTAAAGGAATTGACACACAGCCTAATTGAAAAAAGTTTTTTTTTAAACAGTCTGGCAGGGCGAACTAAGCACTCAAATGATCTCAGATTCATGGAATCCGCGGAGCTTATCTAGGGAGGGGTGAAAACCAATTTCGGCTAACACGATTATCTTCGAATTTGCGTTCATATTTTTTTTCGATGCACTGTTTAATCACAAAGGCCCCAGTTGTGGACTGCAAGACTTTTTTTTAATAGCCTTTAATGAAGCTTTCAACGCCTATACCTCTTTTTTTGCTGTTCACACCCAAAATCCACCTAAAGACACAAGTTGCACAAATTTCATAAACTGAATTCGTAAAACTTGCTTATCACTTGTGTTCAAAAAGTGGGTCGACCAATTTTATTCCCTTTTTTCTCTTTCTTCACAGGAACCTACCCGTTACTTCAAATTCGCCCAAGAAGTTGACAAAATTTGGCATATACCGTACAAGGCAACCTACTCCCCAAACCCATCAGAACTTTTAGATGTACCTGAAACTTGGCTGTGTATCAAGCTGAATAAATAAATCGTTATAGTCTGAGAGTCGACGTAAGATAACCTATCTCATCGGGCCCACGCAAAACGAATATGCCAAACGGTAGCTTTAGTCTAAACATTTATGAAACTACTGGTCGGACAAGCTTTATCTGGTTGCAGTGATGTTTTTTGGTTGTTACCACGATTCTGACCACTTTTTGTTAACATTGGATTTTGTAAACACTTTGATGAAAATGCAAATTACGTGGCTAAGGCCAATTTCTTAGCTATTTGTAATTTTTCTGTAAAATATATTCATTCGTTTTCAAATAATCAAATAGAAACAACGTTTCGAATATTATTTTTTTTTCTTTGCGACTCCGTCGAGGGAATTTCTGAACCAGCGCAAACAGGGTCAATTCGCACCCGCATCCCGCACATTTTGGTCCAACGAACCAGATAAGAAGAACAAAATACGTTTATATCGCTTATCCCTGGACTCTCCAACAGTTGCAATCCTTTTTCAAGAATTAATTTTCCGTGTGTAATAACATCTCTCCGAGAACCTTCAACACCAGGAAGAATTTAATTCAGTTCAAACTGATAGTCAACGATTATCTTCAAGCAACTGGAATATGCAATCCTTGCAAGAATTTAACATCCAACTGCATTTTCTTCAATTTGCACTGAAAATCAAGATTTCAACAATCAACTATTCAATTTTCATCAATTTTCAAGTCATCAATCAAATCATCTTCAAATTCTAAGAAGTCATCAAAATTGGAATTGACGAAGATATACATAAAATAACTCGAACTTTCAAGCCCTTTTACCACAGAAGACAAGAGACACAGATATATAATTATTTCATCAATTTCTATACATAAATGTAATCAGGTGCGTACATATTGTTTTTAAAATAAGTGCAAGTGAGTTTCGTTAAGAACAATAGTCCATTACATTTTCGTAAAAGCCGATAGTAGGTACAGAAAGCTATAATACATACAGCTGCGGTAAAAATAATAGTAGTATAGGTAAAAGAAATGCATAACTTCGGTTTTGGAATTTTTATATTGTTATGATAGTAAAAAACTGTTACACTTTGACGTAATAACATTTTCTTAATGATCGGGTACACATACATTTTTTGTTGCAACGGTAATATGACAAATAAACAAACGTTATTAATCAAAGCTAAGAATTCTTCCGGTCAAAACAATAGAAGTGCACCAGCTTATATGAAGAAATATTTTTTTCTTCTTGTTTATAAAATTGAAAATTAAAAAAGAACTTTGGTTTTTGTTTATCCATTACACCTTCATAGTTTTTATTGGAAATTAGGTCATATTTTTGCCAGCAGTGGCAAGAGGCAAACAATGCACACCGCAATAGCGTGCCCTAGTTAGAAGACCGATATTGGAAGGCCAAACTTATGCGCAGGTTCAATGCTTAGTTTAATGCTCAATGGAAATGGTTAGAAAAGCCATTATTTAACTGCCAAAGTCAGAAAATGGCAGGCGGATGCCGTTATTGCCACCAAAGTTGATAAAATGAGTTGTCAGGAATTTCAAAATCAATCCCTTTACGCCAGATTCTGAAATTAATGGCATGTGTTGATTCCAGCAATAAAACGACTCGTAGAATTTTACGAGAATATTCTCAAGTAGCCCACAGCCCACGAAAGGTTCCATTGCTGACATAACAAAAAGATTGAAATTCGCAAAGGAACCACTTTGACTGGCCTGCATCAAATTGGAGAAATATTCTGTGGTCAGACGAGTCCAGGATTGTTTTATATGCTGCAAATAGACCTCGTCAATATGTAAGACGGCCACCAAACACAGAATATAATCCACGTTTCGCAACAAAAACAATTAAACACAGAGAACCCGGCATAATGGTTTAGGCATGTTTTTCCTTCCATGGTGTTTTTTCCAATACAACGAATTGAAGGTATCATGGGTTATAAAATCAGTGTTAAGATCATGCAGGAAGTAATGCTACCGTATGCTGAAGATGAAATGACACTGAAATGGGTTTATCAGTGAGACAATGAACCAAAACTTGCGAAGCAATGATTCCAGGCAAAGAGAGTTGATGTGATGGACATGGCCCGCATAGTCTCCGAACTTAAATCCCATTGAAAACCTGTTGTGCGATGCAAAGAAATATGTTGCTAGTTGCCAGTTAACTAACAATAAAGCCCTTTGGGAAACTATACAGTACGCATGGAGTTCGATATGCGTTGAAAGGTGTGAAAACCTGAAAATCTCGATGCAAAACGCCGTAGTGCTGCTGTTATTCCCAACGAGGGACTTGAAACTAAATGTAAGTTTAAGGTTCAAGCCCTCAACTACATCTTATGATAAAAATTTTGCCCTAACTTTTCTTTTTTGTAATATTAAAAGGTAGATTATCTTCGCACTACTATTTTTTTGAGCGCTGTATTTGTAAAGTTCTTCAATAAATTTGAAAATATCGGATCAAATATTATATGTATTTGAAATTTTTTCTTTTTTGGAAAATAAAAGCTTACAAATACCAATTTTAAAATCACATGGGTATTAATTTGCTTAAAATTAAGAGATCAACTTTTTTCAATTTTGAATTTTTGGAAAGGAGTACTACTACTATTATTTTGACCGCAGCTGTATATAGGAAATAATAGTAAAATCGGGATATATAGTAAAATTTTCAATATTGTTGCATAATTCATAATTATTTTCACAAAGTTACGGTTTTACATGCTTTTCTGTGTTTTAATATCAGGAGCAAGAAAGTTCAAACTAACGGTTTAGTGTCATTCCACCACCAGATCACTTTTCTTGGCATCATCTTGACGAGGTAATGATGGCAGTCTTGAATCAGTTAAAAGTAAATATCGATCTTCATCTAAACCTATATTCACTGATTAGCGGAGATATGACTTCTGCCCCTTGCATAAGGTTCCAGCATGTGACACACAAACATTCGCTGGTGATTATTTGACGTGGCCATCCTTTAGAGACATGTTCACGGCCGTCTACATTAATCACCCCAAACTTTGTTCTGAACAAAAGCTTTTCCACTTACGAGCGAAAACAAACGGTGAAGCCTTGAATATAGTTTCGAAATTTCCCTGACAACTTTGTACTAGCTTGGGCTGCTCTGGCAGATCAATACGAAAACAAGCGTATTTTGGTTAACAACCAACAATTAATAACAATAACCTGTGAATCCAGTAAGCAAATAAAGGATATTCAAAGGCAAATAGATGATGCTATATCGAACCTCGAAAACCATAAAGTGTCAACCGAGTCCTGGGACCCAATCTTAGTTTATTTGTGTTCAAGTCGGCTACCAGAAAATACACTTTCTTTGTGGGAACAATCTGTTAATAAACCTGGAGATATCCCTACATGGAAAGAAATGGATTCATTCCTAACAAACCGCTATCGTGTACTGGAAACCGTTTTGGACTTCAAATACTCTGGAAAACTTCCTAATACTAACGTCCCTAAACCTGACAAGACCTTACAACGCAAAACTTTTCATGTTCACACTAATAATTATTTACAATGTAAAGTTTGCCAAAGTAATCATCATATTCGATGCTGTCCAAAATTTAAGAAAATGTCAATCAAGAGATATTCAACAGTCAAATCTTTGAAGGTTTGTGAAAACTGTTTATCTCCAACTCATTTGCAAATTGGCTAACTCATCGCTTTCTTATAACAAAAGGTACCCAATAATTCTGCCATATCATGCACATATCACTGAATTAACCATCGACTTCAATCACGAAACTTCATTGCATGGTGAAACTAAGTTGCTTTTGCGTTTGACACGGTGTGAATATTGGGTTCCAAGATTGAAAAACTTAGTTAAAAAATTATCCGAAAATGCCAAACTTGTAGAATTCATAAGAAAGACATGCGCCAGCAAATGGCAGCTCTTCCGCCTGAAAGAACAGAAATGTCATTGCCTTTTACAAACACTGGCGTGGATTTTGCTGGTCTTTTTACTCTAAGTCCTTTACAGGTCGTTACTGCCGCTTATCAGAAGGGTATGTGTGCTTGTTTGTTTGCTTTTCTACAAAAGCAATTCATTTGGAAGCTACCAGTGATCTTTCTAGTGAATCTTTCCTTGCAGCCTTAAGTCGTTTCATTGCTCGTCGAGGAATGCCAAAAACTATTTTCTGCAACAATGGAACTAATCTAGTTGGCGCTAGCAAGATAATTGCAGATGATTTCCAGTCTTTCATAAATTTTGTTCCTTCAACCATTGCCGAAAATTATAAAGACTATAATTTGGATTGGAAATTCATTCCTCCCGGTGCACCTCACATGGGTGGTCTTTGGGAAGCTGGAATAAAAAAGTTTAAAAAGCATTTCAAAAAAGATTGCAGCAGATCATAAATACACCTTTGAGCAGTTTACTACGGTTTTAGATAAGATTAAAGATTGAAGCTTGCCTCAATTCTCGGCCAATTTCGTCAATTTCAGATAACTGAAGACACTGCCTCACTTCAGTGCTGAGATTCAGCTAATTCGAAACCGCAGGGAGTGAATGAGATGATTCACTTTTCGTCGAAAATCGATTCTAGCAAAAGATTCAGGGATGGGACGCAGTAGATTCACCTTTTTCGCAGTAGATTTTTACATTGTCGAAATACAAATAAGAAATAACATGAATAAACTTCAATGATTTAAAATAATAAAATAAATATTCATTTTCTCTTTTTTCTTTAAAAAATATAAAACAAAATTTCAAACATTTATATTCATATCAGTCTTAAAGTTGTAAACTTCGTAAATCTGTCAAATTTTTCATACAAATTGTGACAGAATTACGAAGTTTAAAAGTTTACAACATTTACGACGACTTTACGCTGTTGTATGAATACCCTTAATAATGACTAATTTTTTTTTTTTTTTTAATTTTTAATAATTATTTGGATAAAGAGTAAAATTCTATCAATTTAAATTTCAATTTTGGATGTAAGCCTCCCCCAAGGTTTTCCATGCTGCTTTATCTTTCGCCGTCCTTTCCCATCTTTCATCGGTTTGAACGATATCATCTCTCCACCGTTTAAGTTGTCTCCCAACACTTCTTTTGCCGTCTCTCGGTATCCATTGCGTAGATCTAATGGTCCATCGGTTGTCCGACATTCGAGATACATGACCAGCCCAGTTCCATTTTTGTTGTTTCGCCTTTTTGACCACATCTTCGAAATCTGTCATCCTTCTTATTGTTTCGTTTCTCATTCGCTGCCTTCTAGATATTTTCAGGATACATCTTTCCATGGCTCTTTGAGTCGTTGTGAATTTGTGTGCCGATTTTGCTGATATTTTCCAAGTTTGTGAGCCGTACGTCATAACTGGTAGAATTGTTGCTTCGAAGAGATACTTTTTTGATTTTTTGGATAGGTTTGAATCAAACGCCTGTTTTTGTTTCCAAAATTGTTTCCAACTATTTGTTATTCTCCTATCTATTTCTTTTGCTTCTCTATTTGAAAGTGAAATCAACTGTCCTAAGTATATGTAGTCTTCGACATATTCGATTTGTTTTCCGTCGATAAATATTTCTTTTTGTTCACCGTTGCTCATTAGTTTCGTTTTTTCTGCATTCATTTTAAGACCTGCTTTCGAGCAGCATCCGTCCAATTCTCTTATCATTTTTTCTAGGTCACTACTTGAAGCAGCCAATAGAATTATGTCATCTGCGAATCGAAGGTTGTTGAGATATTCTCCGTCTATTTTTAATCCTATGGATTGAAAACACATTGACCGAAAAATATCTTCCAGGACTGCAGAGAAGAAGGCTGGTGAAAGCGGGTCTCCCTGCTTTACACCTCTGCTGAGATTGAACTGTTTTCCTTTGCTTTCTAGAGATACCCTAGTTTGTGCATTTGCGTACAGGTTTTTTATAACTCGTATAATCTTATTATTGATTCCCTGTTTTTTTAAAGATTCCCAAATAACCACATGTTCCACTCCGGAGCGCACCTCACTTCCGTAACCAAAGTTGAACGAAACTTGACGAAACGCTCCACTCCGCAATTATAGTCACCGTCGTATGATTTCCGTGTATTCGCTTGTTTTCTTCCAACCACTTATAAGTGCCCCTCCGAACATTATAGTTCTAGCTTTAGCGTTTTCATTTTTGTTCAGTTCTGCGCATCCATCAAAATCAGTGGAAAATGGCGAATCCCGTGACCCCAACTCGTTAAACGCCAAAATTTGTTGTTGTGTTATGTGTTCATTTGTAACTTATTTATTCACAAACACAATTGTTTCAAGATTTTCAGTGTTAATAAACATTATTTTATCATGCAAACAACATTCTTTCCTGTTTTTTCGTGTTATTTAAATCATCCTTTTGTGTTTGTTTTCTTCGTTGTTGTTGTAATACAGCGGACGGGGTCACGTAATGCTGCCATCTTGAATTTCTTCTGACAGTTCTCATTTCGGACAACATGCGCAAGATAAGATAAGTGTACTGTGAGTCTATATGACCGGCGGAAGGCTCCCAACAATAGGCGTTTTCCTTTGGAGTTGGCGAAGTACTTGCAAGTACTTTGCCAACTTTTTTCAATAGGCGTTTTCCTTTGGAGGTGGCGAAGTACTTGCAAGTACTTTGCCAACTTTTTTCAATGGAACACATCAAACTGCTTTCCCATGTAAAATGTATCTACTCGCGCATAGAGTACCTATATTATCTAGAGAACCGACCGGTACCCCCCTTGCCTAAAACACCCGCGAATTTTATCTGAGCACATTTAAGAGAAAACTCTTAATTTCCCTGTCCGTGAATACGTGTGAATTATGGATACAAATTCAAAATGGCGTCAGCAATGGTCAGTAGCTCAAAAAGGTGACGTTTATTTTTTTATTATTATTAAAAGTCAAAATGACAGTTCTCGGTTGTCATTTGTGTTGTGGGGAAGTTATAAATTTTTAATGTTGCATTCTGCAAACAAATATTATCTTCAGCCAAATCCAATTGTGATTCCTGCGATGAACTAGAAACAGTTTAAGAAAACATACAAGATGATCTCAAAGAGCATCTATCGGCTGTTGTTGTTAAATCGATGAATAGTCACATTACAGGTATATACAATCCTACCAAGGAACCTGCTCTGGTCTACTTCCGTCGTGGTCTTCCATTTCTTTATCATGGCCCAATTACTGAGGATGACATTATGCACACATTTGGCGAGAATCGGGATCCCGTGGTTAAGGAATTATCAGATAACAACTTCGAACATCTTATGCTACATTTCCACCTGACGCTAATCTGAGATTTAATAAGATTTACCTCAAATCTCCTTCAAATCTCGGAGATTTACCATACAAATTTATTTCGTAAATCTTGAAGATTAGAAATTAATCTTGTTAAATCTTCCTAGGACAAATAGATTTACAAATCGAACTAACCTTTTCTTAAATGGTGCTGAACGATTCATTCGAGAATCGCATTCAGTTCTTCAATGTTTCACACGAATCAAACATTCTGTCTCATTGGGCACGTTCCGCTGGCTATTCTCAGTTATCCGGATAGCTTTGTGTTGTTGTAATCCCTTGTTAAAAAACAGCTGATAACAGCTGACGCAACAACAACTCAAGTTATCTCAAAATTTTTGGGATAGCTAGATAGCATAGCGAATAAACATTGGAACGCGAGGATTTGCACTTCATAAGAAAAATTGGAACGCCATTTGCATTTTTGAAGGTGCTGTCAAATTTAATATTTTTTAAATCTTTTTGTGCGGTGGAAACACCAAAAAGATTTATTAAATCTTATCTGAGATAAACCTTTGGTGGAAACATAGCATTACCCAAGCAGCAACAGGACAGGAGCCACAACAGGCGATTGGTTTGTCTTCTTGTAAGTTGATTGATTGTAGATGTATTAGAGATTGAGATTTTTTTTCACACTTTTCTTGAATTCCAATAATCTACTTAGCTATTTAAATATACCTACTCTATGTACTCGCGCATGAGAGCATATGCAGTTGGTAGTACTAGATTAGGGTTTTCATCTACTCGTAAGTACTTCGCCACCTCCAAAGGAAAACGGCTTATATCAACGTCACTCATTTCCTTACACAGAATTATTTATTTTGTTTTGTTCTGCTGTGGCACACTATTTTTTCCCCAAAATCGTTTTCTTCGTTATTTAGTTTGACCCAAAAAGCAATTATGTCACCCGCATCATAATATAGAATAAAATAAATTCCATCAAGAAGAATGAGGTTGACTGATGTATTACATTACATTACATTACATTACATTTATTGAATGATTTTTTTTCTTAAAACCAAAAGTGCAGTAGATTTTATTTAACGGCAGTAGATTTATTATTCGAACAAGATGCAGTAGATCTACTGCATTTGCAGTAAAGCCAGATATTTCCGCAGTTACTTGGTGTATTCGTTGGTAAATTTCCAGTTTTGGATAGGTATATGTGTGCTTTTCTCAAGAATTCCTATTCATGGATAGGATATGAAATAAAAAAACAACAATGTAGATAAAAACAACTACCCTTTTATGATTTTAAAATCTTATTTTATTATCATATGCACATAATATGTATGTATAATAGAATTATATTTCTCAAGGGTGGAAACTCACATTCAACTTTAATTACGACAAAAAAAATAATTGATACAAAAGATACTCCATTATTAATATTTCAATTGTTCAGTTTATATATCAGAGCGCTCAACTGAGGAGACGAATCCAAAATTTGTTTTACTGATAGGGTTTTCTTTTGGTAAATTCAGATTTTGATCCAAAAATTGATTTTTTTCGTCGCGAATGGTATACAATTTCAGATAGATTTTTCTTTTTCAGTGTATTGGTGAATAATTTGTGTCTGTGAAGCTATAGCGATCCAGACATGTCAAACTGATGGCTTTCAATTGTTCTGGCGTGTAATGGTGCTAGTAAAAGAGGAGTAAATCTGCTGAAAAATCCAGATCTGCAAAATTGATTTTCGATAAAAAAATTGATTTTTATGCCCATTGGAAGGCTTTAATTCCTAAATCTGTGTTTTGACAGATCTGAAAGGGAACAAAAATCAATTTTTGTTACCAAAAGAAAACCCCATTAGTATTTGACAGCAAAACTGGGGAAATTCTCTGAGCCCTCAGAAATATACAGCCCTATCGCGAACAAAATTCCCCCGGAGTTTTTTCCCATTTTGGGAAAGTTGCTATCTTGAATGATCTTCGAAAAGAAGGAAAAAAATTCTTTTGGCAAATAGCAATCGTGAATAATTTTTTCCAGGGAACTTTTTTCTCATTTGAGTGCGAAAATTTCCGTAAGTTCGTTGTCGGGGAAAAACCTGTAGCACCACAAAATGCAAGAATTTGTTTATTAAAAATGTGAAATTAAATAATAACAGCAGTATTAATAAAAAACTGGTATCCGCTCCCTAACACAAGTGTTAACTGGCACACGGATAGACAACTTGTCCGTTTGATAACTTTTCTTATTAAAAAAGATATGATATCTTTCAAATCACGTTAAGATATTCGTTTGACTATCATTTTGAAAATTACGGAATGACCCGAGATCCAGCAGGGCCTCTATTATGTAAAACGAAACGAACGGCAAAAAAAAGATAGTCACACATAATAAAATTTTATTTTTGTTCACTGTTAGACAAATATTAATGTCCCTGATCACACGTGAAGAAATTCAAGCCTTTTCTGCGATTTGTGATGGTGAGCGGGGTCACTTGCAGAAGAAGGAGGGGGATGAAATATTTTTAAATGTTTGAAAATATTCGGTGTAGAAAATTGACGTTCTCTTTTGTGTTGCTTTTTCTATCTAATCCAACCAATCAAATCGTGTCTTTCATTATGAAAATACGAAAAACACAAAGAGGAAAACAAAGTCTGCAGAATAATTTTCTTCACATCTGAACACTTTCGTTCTTCACGTGTAAGCAAGCACAATAGCATTGAAATCAAAACGTAATAGAATATGAGTAGGTATCGTTTTTACATTTAACGATTATAGTTCAACGTAGGCAATCGCATTTTACTGCATGAACAGAATGCAAGATGGAGCTGGAATAGATGTCAAAAATTGAATAAAAAATATATAGCAAAATCGGGTGAAATGTTTACATGAAACGATCTTTCTTGTCAGATTTCTGTCCCTGTCCTCTTCATACTTTATTGCTGTCTCTTTCATTCCTTTCATATATCTTTGTGCGTACTTACACGTTTAGAACGAAAGTGTTGAGATGTGAAGAAAATTATTCTGCAGATTTTGTTTTCTTCTTTGTGTTTTTCGTTATTTCATAATGAAAGCAACGATTCGATTGGTTGGATTGGATAGGAGAAGCAACACAAAAGAGAATGTCAATTTTCTACACCGAATATTTTCAAATATTTAAAAATATTTCATCCCCCTCCCACTTCTGCAAGTTACCCCACTCACCATCAAAAATCCCAGAAAATGCTTGAATTTCTTCACGTGTGGTCAGAGACTTTGAAATGAAGTTATTCTGCTAATCATTCGCAACGATACAAAATATGAAAGATACACAATGCTAAACAACAACAAAAAACTGTCTTTGCGAATGTTTCGCTATAATTTCGCGTTGTTTTGGGAGAGCCTTTGGGGTGACTTTCCATTAAGGTAGCACGCCTAGACTGTTGATGTTTTTGTATAGTGAGCTAAGGGTCTCAATAAAATAACTATAAAATATTACGGTGAGGAAACATTTCTAAATGTGATAAAAAAAAAATTGTGATTTTTTAGTTCATTTTTGCGAATTACATGTTTTTTTTTCGTCAAGGCTATGATTAAAAGCACTTTGCCTGGCCCGCTTCGCGGGTTCTCAGGATTTTAACTCCCTTTTTGTGTCCTTTGTCCCGCTCATGCGACTCCGTCGCTCCAAGTCGCCTGGCAAGCACCTATGTCAACAGTATTTTGGGCAAACGTACATTTTGTATGAAAAATGAGAGCTTAAAAAAATAATAAGGGTATTCCTATTCATGCAACAGCATAAAGTCATCGTAAACGTTGTAAAGTATTAAACTTCGTAAATCTGTCAAATTTTCCATACAAATTGTGACAGCACTACGAAGTTTTAAACTTTACAACGTTTACGACGACTTTACGCTGTTGCATGAATCATCATCATCATCGTGTCCTGTATCCCCGGCTGGGGCATAGGGCGTCAACAAAACGTCTCCATCCTTCACGGTCTGCTGCAAGGTACTTAAGCTGTGGCCACGTCTTTCTCTGGGATTCTGCTTCCGCTAAGACAGTTGATTTCCATGTTGTTCTTGGTCTTCCAACCCGCCGTGCACCCTGAGGATTCCATTCAAAGGACTGCTTTGCAATTTCATCGTTTGGTTTCCTCAGTGTGTGACCAATCCAACGCCATTTACGCTTTCTTATGTCGACGTCCAGCCGCTCTTGACTTGTCCTGCGCCACAATTCCTCATTTGATATTATTTGTGGCCAGCGAATCTTTAGGATGTGGCGAAGACAGCGATTCACAAAAGCCTGCAATTTCTTCGAAATGGTAGACGTGACTTTCCAGGTTTCACAAGCATATAACAGCACGGATTTGACATTGGATTCGAAGAATCTCAACTTAGTGCGTAAGGAGATTTGACTGGATTTCCAAATTGGGGACAGAGTACCGAAGGCAGCACGAGCTTTATTTATTCTACTTTTAACGTCCAGATCCGTACCACCGTTTGCAGAAACAATACTGCCAAGGTAGTTAAATTGTTCCACTACTTCAACTGGCGTCTGGCGTAAAATAATACGCTGCTGTGTGGAGCGGCCTGTGAGCATTATTTTTGTCTTTTTGCTGTTAATTCTTAGACCACTCGACTCTCCCTTCACTTGCAGTGCTTGGCACATCCCGTTCAGCCCACTGATGTTATTTGCCAGTAGACATATGTCATCGGCATAGTCTAAATGACTGAGCCTTTCGAACGGTCTCCATTGAATGCCCTGTCGCTCAGCTGTACCAACACTGGCCGTCAATACGTCGTCCATCGCCAGCAGGAAGAGAATTGGCGATAGAACATCCCCTTGTCTCACACCCTGTTGCACTACGAAGGAGTCGGATAGCTGCCCATTGTGCAAAACAAAACACCTCGCGTTGTTGTAGGACTCTTTAATAATGGCAACAATTTTTGGTGGAATTCCTCTACCAAGCAATGATCTCCATATACATTCTCGGTTAACTCGATCAAAGGCCTTTTCAAAATCCACGAACATGAGGTAAAGCGGTGATTGATATTCCATCGACTGCTCGACGACGATACGCAGGGTGTTGATATGGTCGACACACGATCGACCACTGCGGAAGCCAGCTTGATGCCTCTTGAGTGTAGACTCGATTCTATCCTTTATTCGCTCGAGTATGATTGTTGCCATTAGTTTTGGGAAAACGGACAAAACGGTGATACCACGCCAATTGTTGCAATTCTTTAAGTCACCTTTCTTTGGCAACTTAACAATCACACCATCCTTCCAGTCGCTGGGATAGCTTTCGTTTTCCCAAATGTTTTGTATCAGCGGATGTAAAATACTAGCCGCTGCTACGGGATCGGCTTTCAGGAATTCAGCTGGTATTCCGTCCAGTCCAGCTGCCTTGTTGTTTTTGAGGAGATTTATTGATGTACGAATTTCCGATTCTGACGGGGGTTCGATGTCAATACCCCTATAGGACCTGCGCATCTCGTTTAGTTGGGGCACTTCAGCACTCTGCTCAACTGAATCCTCATTTAGCAGGGCACAAAAATGGTCCTTCCATCTACGAAGCTGATCCTCGATTGATACCAAAAGTGTGCCATCCACATCCATTACAGGATGATTGGTGTTGCTTTTTTTCCCGATAACATCTTTGGCTATTTGGTACAATTCCCGGATATCTCCTCTTCTGGCAGCGCTTTCCGCATTATCTGCGAGTCCATCCAACTTCACCCTCTTGTCACGTCTCACACAGCGGTAGACCATCTTATGTGCAATGCGGTACTCTCTTCGCAAGTCAGCCTTTCGTTGAACATCAGCTTCGGCATTTATTTGGATTTTCAACGATTTGCGAAGTTCGATCTTATCCCAGGTGTCTTGGGATATCCAAGAGTCTCTACGTCTCGTTCGCTTGGGTACAGTTTCGGATCCAGCCTCCATAAAAACACTTTTAATTTCACCCCACATCTCATCAATTGTTGAATTCTGGATTCCATTTAATGACGAGGCTCTGTCGTTAAGGGTGGTGACATAGTTTCGACATATGTTGGGGTCATTTAAAGCATTAGTAATGAATTTTGTGCTCCTTGCTGCATCCTGCGCTGGTTTTTGTACGGCAGCGGTTCGTAGTTTGAGACTCATCAGAACCAAATGGTGGTCGCTTCCCACATCGGCATTTCTTATACTCCGGACATCACACATAGACTTCCTCCATCGCTGCTGAATCATGATATGATCAATTTGGTTTTCGGTTTGACCATCTGGATGCACCCAGGTAATTTTGTTGCACGTCTTATGCTTAAATACAGTCCCACCTATCACAAGACGATTCGCGTTACAAAAGTCGACAAGCAAGTCACCATTTTCATTCCGTGACCCCACGCCATTTCTTCCCATCACGCGTTCCAGTCCGTAATTGTCTGAACCGACTTGGGCATTAAGGTCTCCCATAACGACTATGATGTCGGCTCTCGGAACACTACTGTAAACCGAGTTAAGATGAGTGTAGAACGCGGTTTTGTCTTCCTCGGTCGCTTCATTTGTGGGGGCGTAGCACTGAATAATTGTGACGTTACGAATTTTTGAACGAAACCTTGCTGTCATTAATCTCGCAGAAATGGGCGCCCATGAGATCAAACTACGCCTCGCTTCTTCGTTCAACATAATTCCGACACCATGCAGTCTTTGGCCACCCTCTCTTTCATCTTCGCCGGAATACAGCATTCTCGTCTGTCCAGTGTCTGATCTGTATTCAGCTCTTCCTCTCCACTTAGTTTCGCTTATGCCCAGGATACTGATCTTTAGGCGAAGCATTTCACGCTCAACCTGCTCGTATCTACCATCGCTGTACAAGGATCGAACGTTCCATGCTCCGATTTTCGTACGTATGCGGTAGCCAAAAGTAACATTTGCGCTTCTTGAAAGACTTCTTCTATTTGTCAACGATTCATTTATTATTATGGCGTCTTGATTGACGCTCGTACATGAAGGATGCCGCACCCCCAAATCCGATGTGCGGTTTACTGCAGCCGAAGCTACAGAAGGATTTTCTATAAAAAGATTACCTCTTGGGGACTCATTTCCATTTGTTGTCATAATTCATGTATTTGCATATATCCTTCCACCATGGTGTTTTCCGAGATATGATTAATAACATACATAAGCTCAGATTTGACAGGCACACCCGCCTTTTGTATGGTCAAACACATAACTGCTCGAGGCCGCCCACTGTGGGAAAACAGACGCCTTTTGTAGCCGCCCAATATGGGTTACAGACGCTACCTGCTGCTGCCGTTGGCCTTTTACCAAAAAAAAAAAAGCTCCTCCGCCACCAGACTATCATGCCGTTGACCGCCACCTGCAGTTCATCCGCCTTAAGGGGGCTTTTAACCATCCCGAGGACAAGTTTGTGCCCTGACCAGCATAGCTGGGTTGTCTGCTTATCCCGGCATCCATTCGGTCCCCCTGCACGTTAGCGTTACCCGCCCTCTACCACGCGGAGGTGTGCATAGGGATTGCATGAATACCTACCCATAATTTAAAATATAAATAAAAGTTTCCTCACTTTATAATACGATATTTATTAATTTGAAGGATAAATCTACCGAATAAAATTATCCGGGTATGAAAACTCGTGCTACCGTAATGGAAAGTTGAGCCGAGCCTTTAAACAGAGCAGTCGCAAATCGTAGGTAATGTTTTTATTAGGCGTTTTCCTTTGGAGGTGGCGAAGTACTTGCAAGTACTTTGCCAGCTTTTTTCAATGGAACACCTCAAACTGCTTTCCCATGTAAAATGTATCTACTCGCACATGAGAGCATGTGCAGTTGGTAGTACTAGATTATGGTTTTCATCTACTCACAAGTACTTTGCCACCTCCAAAGGAAAACGGCTATTATGTATTTTCAAGCAAAAAAATAAAATCTACCTACTTTTTTTTTTGTTTTGGTCTTCTACGGAAAATTGCCTATAGCATAGTTTACAGTTCCCATGCGAAAAAAAAAATTCAAAATTTTCAAAACGGTTTTCCACCTATTCTGCGCACCAAGTTGAATACTATTCAATGCGGAAAACGTTTGCCGTGTCCTAAGCCACCCATTGAGTCATTAATTTACTCTAATTAATAATCTATAGATATAACAATGGAAAATAATTATTTTTGGATGCGAAAACCATTTGCATGCAAATAATGCCTTGAGGTGAATATATATTTTTTTTTTGGAAGTGTAAACCGACCATCCAAAAAAAATATTTTATTCGCCACACTTCTTTTCGCATGCAAATCAATTGCCGGTCCATTGTTTTGCATGGCATTCCATGACAGCATTGGATTTAGTTGTTGCATAAAACTGTAAACCAATCATGCAAACAATTAGTTTTACATTTCACCTCAATTATTTTTGACATGCGAGAATATTTGCGTAGGTTTTTTTTTGCACACAGGAACTGTAAACTAGGCTTTAGTGGCAATCTGGTCAACCCACTGATCTCTATATATAACCAATAGGGGGGTTTAGATGGAACAACATCTTGTCAAACATTGTTGACAGCCTCCGATGTTTGATCATTTAAACGAGAAAACCAAGTTGTCAACATGATTTGTATGGTATGGTATTTTGAAAACTTGTTCCGATTCCATCAAGCAATGTTTATCCATGTAAGCCCCCTAAGACCTCTATTACACGATGATTCTTTGCGTTTGACTCTTCGAATTTTCATGAGTGTGAAGGAGAAAAAGCATCGGATTTCTCCTTTGCACTCATTGCATTTTGACTAGAGTCAGACGCAAAGAATCATCGTGTAATAGGGGACTAACAAAACAAAAGATCGTCGGTGGAAAAATCGGGTGGTGTAAATGCCGACTATGAATAAAAGATCTTCATA
The DNA here is from genome assembly GCA_963921185.1 of Dasysyrphus tricinctus. Taxonomy (NCBI): domain Eukaryota; kingdom Metazoa; phylum Arthropoda; class Insecta; order Diptera; family Syrphidae; genus Dasysyrphus; species Dasysyrphus tricinctus. Next base: position 15,376,201 of record OY992533.1, on the reverse strand, counting down.
CTGAAACCAAAACAATTTTTCAACTCGACCACTCATCGTGGGATGGAGTTGGGCGAAGCTTTTTTAACTAAATGTAGGTTTACAAAGGTCGAAGTACAGTTCAAGCTCACTTCAACACCGCTTATTAACTGGGTTAACAACAAATTATAACATTTCGCTTTATTTCTTGTCTTGAATCTATTTCCTAGCTCCGCTAACCAAAATAAGGTGATAATTTATACATACCAACCTTGTGAACACCACGCATTTTCGTCACTACCCGTGGTCAGAAGAAGTGGCCAGAAAAATAATTGTGGTCGGAACAAAAATTGTGATATGTGAGATTTTGTTCGGTTCATATTCCCGTTATTTTGTATTGATCTATTCGCATTTTCGTTTGAAGTTCACTTTGCTCGATTGAAACTCGGCCCTGTGTTGCTTTTTGTGTTTGAATTGTTTTGTGATTAATAAACGATAGATAACGATCAGAAGTTTTGACCGCAACCGTACTGCAACAAGGTAAGTACCTGTGTTTATTAACAAACCTTATAGAACAATTTAAAAATTTTAAAATGATACTAATTTGAAATTGAATAGAAAAAAGGTGATGCAGAACGTTCTGTGAACCTGATAAGTGATAGTTTTTTCCTCAGCTTTTTGTAATTAGCTTGTGAATCTGAATATGTGAAAAAGTGAAAAGGAATTTCAAATCTCTTCTCACATGCCGATTCCACTAAACGTGAACGATGTCCAAAATCAAATCCACAAACCAATCAACAATTTGATTTCTATGGATATGCCACGGCGGCGGAGACATGGATTTTTGTGCCTCCCGGTTTTATTTTAGCCATGTTCATAATCCGAGCATATGTAGTTCATGCCCAGTAGGGGAGGCACGTCACATCATTTTTTGCCTTGATCATGTTGTACAGCATTCATTTCTTATCGTCTGCGATACAAAAGATGAACACTACTATTCATTATTCCTTTTGGCTTGACATTCTCTTTTGACGTTTATACTTCGTCCGTCTTCCGTCTATAGCATCTTTTAATATTTTTGTACAGTAAAATTCTCCACGAAATTTATATCGTGTCTTTAATAATAATTAAATACTGTCTGAAATTATTTAAATGATTCTATGATGTCGTTAGAACTACTTGCTAGCAATAATGAAGCCATGGATGGGCTACAGCTACTGGAGAAATGCGGCGAAGTTTTCCTGGAACGACATTTGGGAAATCTTATTTATGTCTGTAGTCTCTGTGAAGACAAATTCAGAAGTGCTGATGGCTTTTCAAATCACATAACGGAGTTCCATGTAGCCATAGAGAGTTTCATCACATATGAACCTAGTGAATCCGACACCGATATCGATGTCGACATGAATGAAGAGACTGACCCATTCGGGAAGTGCTTCAAAGAGCAAGACGAAGAATTCAATACACTGGACTATGAGGTATTGGTAAGTTGGACCTTTCAACAATTTGTACCTATTATTTATGGGATATTGCTTTAGATAAAGAGCGAAGAAAGCTACCCAAATGAAGATTCAAATGAGAGTATCAAAGAAAAACAAATATTTGTTACAAATGAACAAATAAAAGAAGATCTTATGGAAGCAATGACACAAAAACAAAACGAAGTTATGGAAGAAATGACACAAAAACAAAACGAAGTTATGGAAGAAATGACACAAAAACAAAAGGAAGAGCCAGATGAGCCGACGAAACCTTTTGAAATTAGTTTTTATGAAGAAGAAGAGATCTCACCATCTAGCTTGTCACCCTTGCCCGAAAAGAAAGTATTTGAAGATGACGAAGCTGCTGAGCCTAGTGATGAGGAAATCCTGCGTTCAAAATTAACATGTAAGTTTTGTGGTGAGCAATTCGATTATGTTAAAAAAATGCGCCAACACGATTGCGGCTTGAATAAAAAAAAGAAAAAGCATTTCTGTTCTGTCTGTGGCAAAGAGTTCAAAAAGAAATCTGGCCTGGACATTCATTCGTTATTACATAAAGGAGAAAAACCACACAAATGCGATATCTGTGGAACGGCATACGCCTGCAAACAGAACCTTATTGTCCATGTGCGACGACACACCGGTGAGAAACCGTTCAAATGTGACCACTGTGACAGAAGGTTCGCTTCATCAACAGAACGAATTTCTCACATGCGAACGCACACTGGGGATAGACCGTTTGTGTGCGAGCTTTGCGGCAAAGGTCATTCCTCATCATCGCAACTTACAGAGCATATGCATAGGCATTTGGATATAAGAAATTATGCTTGCGAAACATGTGATAAAAGATTTAGAAATTCTTACAACTTGCGAATGCATCGACTGACCCATGACAAGGGGCCTAGGCAACATCACTGTAAACAATGTTCGTCAACATTTAAAACACATAGTAGTCTGTTGCAACATTCTAAGATCCATGAAAAAGTAAAAAAGTATGTTTGCAAAATCTGTGGTCGAGCTTTTGCCCAACATCCCGGACTGTATAGCCACATGAAATCGCACGAATCAACAAATTAATATAAGAAATCAAAAATTAATAAAAAGTTTTATATAAAATGTAGTATTCTTTATCATTGATTGAATCAACCAATTGTGATTTGATTTTCATATATATAAGAAACACCCACCACCAACCAACCACCTTTTCTTCGTTTTTGTTTCTAATCTTAGTTTTTTGGAGGAATTTTGTCACGACAGTACCCAATCAATCAATTTGATCGTTTTCCCAACCTTGTTTAATGTAGGTATGTTTTCATCACGCCCATGACAGTTTGGCATTTTTAAACTTCCAAGTCTCTATGTTTTTCAACTCGTTTTGAGTTGTTGGGATATAATTCCAACGCCGTTCGCAACATAAAGCATCATTCCCCACTCATAAACAAGATTAGAAACACCATTACCAAACAAAACCCAAAGCTACAACTTATATGGGTTCCAGGACACTTGGGCAAAAATGGAATTGAAGAAGCTGATATTGCAGCGAAATCAATATGCAACACAGGTGTCGTTAAATCCTATCCTCCAACCAAATCAGATTTCTTAAGACTCGCAGAAGCTTACTGGCGGCTTAAACGCAACGATCTTTGGAGTCAATATTCTCACCACTACTCTGAAATTAACCCAAAAGCTGATCCAACAATCTACCCAACAACCACAACAGCTAAAATGAACAAATGTTTTCTAAGACTTCGAATAGGACACACAAAAATTACTCACAGCCACCTCTTTACACGGGAGAACCCGCCCAACTGCCTCCTTTTGCCGTCCGGATGCTAGCCTCACAATCAAACACTTGTCATCAGAATGCCCCAGAATGAATGCCATATCAAGCAACCTATTTAACACTAATTTAATGTCATTATTGTCAGTTACTTCAGAACAAAATATAAAAAAAGATTTTAAGCTATTAGAAATAACACTCCTAGTGAATAGAATATGACCTTAAGTCCTTGTAAATTAGACTAGGGGCGGTCGAGGTGCGAGGTTGTCCATGGGGATAGCTTTGCCCATTCTCTCGAATGGGCGGGGTTGTCCTCAGGGATGGCTTCGCTGCTTCCGATCGCCCCTATGCTATGTGCTTATATACATTTACATATTATTATATAAATATTTTATGCCTTTATTTTCATCTCTAATAATCACTTATTATGTATTTTTATAGTCCAGCTATAAGCCCTGGGAGCTATTGCTGTAAACTCTTTTACCTGCACATTTATGTGCATTTAATAAATAATAGTAATAATAATAATAATAATAATAATAATAATAAACATAATTCCATATGAGTGTGGGAGCATGGTATAAGGAATATTCTATGTATATATGTATGTACCTTGCTACGGGAGTATCTAACACTCTGCTTGTGAATAATACTCTCTTATAACAAATTAATAACTATATATCATGCGCAAAATTCATACTAGAAATCACACTCATAAAATTAACCCATCGCAAACTAAAATGCTTGATTTGTTCATAGTTTTTGTGATTCATTTCTTAATTGACACCACATCATGAAAATTTAATGACTCAGTCGCAAATCACCAGTTTTCTACGATCACAAAGGTAACTCAACTGAAATGGATTCCTTAACTTAACACGTATATTTTAAATAATGTAGGTATAGTAGTTTATTTAAAGGAAAAGATACATTATGTTCTCCGCATTACTTAAATTTTTTTTTTCAATTGATAGAATACTTTATAAAATTTGGTATGTTATGCATTGAATTCCATTTTTTTTTTCTTGATTGGCTAAAAGCGTCTACACACCTTTTGAATTAGTTATTTTTTCTTAAATCTCACAAAATGAAGGCGAAATACACAACCCCGTTCATACAATTATTTTATTATCTTAAGGGGTTTTCCAAGTTCTCGACAACAGCGAAAGAATAGATAGAAGATTTTTGATTTAAAACGGTAGTTCTTTCAACTTTCAAAAAAATAATTTGAAAAATTGCTGCCGATAATGGAATTTGCAACCCGATTCGCAATGCAGATTTTGTATTTATTTAATTGGTCTGCGTCATATCGAAAGGTCAAGACAAATATTTAAAAAAAAAATAATTTTTACAACCACTTTTGAACAGAAAACCGCCGAATAAATAGTTTTGTATAACAGTCTGCATTTTTTGATCATTATTTTTATTACTATTGAGACTATTTAATAGGCGTTTTCCTTCGGAGGTAGCGAAGTACTTACAAGTACTTTGTTAGCTTTTTTCAATGGAGCACATCAAACTGCTTTCCCATGTTAAATGTATCTACTCGCACATGAGAGCATTGGTGCAGTTGGTAGTACTAGATTAGGGTTTTCACCTACTCATAAGTACTTTGCCACCTCCAAAGGAAAACGGCTAATATAACGTAAGTTATATATGGGTGATTCCATAGAAAACGACCCTTTACGAAAAATCACAAAATATGACTTAGAATTGAAAAAACGACCGTTAGACGGTTTAAAAAGATTGCATGTTTCATTTTAAAAGTGAAATTATCAATAATTTTTTGTATCGCCGCTAATTTCGCAGCTCGAACCACTTTGCAAAATAGGTCTCCAAAAGTCACTTTTTGTTATCAGAAGCTCAAAACCCTATTTTCAATAATTAATTGTTTCAAAATTTGAGAACTGGTGGTTATTTTCCCTTATGAAAACTCTTAGCACGTTTTCGTGTCATTTAATTATTCAATAGTAAATACAATCTTAGTTTTTAGGCAGTTGATTCATAAAGTGGTTAGTGTCACGGCCGTAACAAAAAAAATTATGTTTCATTACTAGAAGAAAAAAATTTGTTTCAATGTGATAATTTGGGGAAAAAAGGAGAATACTATGATCTACTGTCAGACAAAATTTCAAGACGTTGAAATTAATACTGACCGCGTATTTAAAATTTTAAGCCTATGTCACACCCGTAACAGGTTGGCATTTCAAATCATAATCATTCTGTTTTTCAACTCAATTTTAGTTTTGTTGCTTTTAAATATGAAATTCATGACGTAGGGATATAATTCTAAGAAAATCTACTTTATATATGATTTGAATCGGCTTTAAGTGAAAGATTTCCCCATTTTAAAAGAAAATGGAAAAATTCTCATTGAAGTGACAAAACTATTCACTTTTCAGTGAGAAAAACTTAATTTTTCTAGAAAAAGTTTTTCTGATATCATATGAGAAATGATTATACATCGATGACAACAATTTCCCGTCAAAATATAGTATATTATATTGTTTTAAGGCATACAAATCATGCTCGGTCATACCCGTAACGATGACCTGTCACACCCGTAACGTTTTCAATTAGAAATTTTGTATAGTTTTTCGTAGTTTTGGTTCTCATTTCTTAACTGAAAATGAAGATCAACTATCTAGGTAAATATTTGCAAAAGAATGATACAAACTTTTCATGCAATATTTTACACCACATGGAAATTAGATATCTTAATCGCAAATCAGCAGTTTTCTAAGGTCACACCCGTAACGCAACCAAATTGCATCCTATAACTGAACCACTAATTTTTCATACTTAAGTATACTATTTTTTTAAAAGGGCTTCAGGTGTCCTATAGAATAGTAAAGTAATTATTTATAAATTGGGAATAGTATGTGAATAATTAATAAAATATGGAGTCTCACTGTCACACCCGTAACGATGGAAACACCCATATATGTATATTAGGGTGGTCCTTAAATTGGACATTGTCTTGGATAGCCCTTATTCGATTCAAAACATTGAAAAATAATTTCCCTAATTTTTTAAAATTTTTATTTCACCCCCCTGGTCTCCCTTTTTTCACTTCAAGGTGCAAACAATGGAGTTAGGGTTATTCTTATATCACGCGAAAAAAAAATCAGAACTTATAGATTAGATTCAGACGAAAAAAAAATCGTACTGGAGGGGGGTCTATTTCTCCCCGTTGAGGCGGGAGGGGTAATTTTCTAAAAATTTGACCCAAAATAGAAAAAAATTATTAAAAAACAACGGGACCACTTACAATGGCAAGCTTTTTCTTAAAGCCATGAATCCAGTCTCTAATATGTTTTTTAAATCAAGTTTTTATTGTTAATAGTTTCTGAAAAAAATAATTTTCAAACTCAAAAGTAAAAATAAAAATAATAATTTTTTTCGTTTGAAAATTATTTTTTTCAGAAACTATTAACAATAAAAACTTAATTTTAAAAACATATTAAAGACTGGATTCATGGCTTTAAAAAAAGCTATAGCATGCCATTGTAAGTGGTCCCGTTGTTTTTTTATCATTTTTTTTCTATTTTGGGTCAAATTTTTTGAAAATTTCCCCTCCCGCCTGAACAGGGGGAAATAGGCCCCCCCTCCAGTACGATTTTTTTTCGTCTGAATCTAATCTATAAGTTCTGATTTTTTTTTCGCGTAATATAAGAATAACCCTAACTCCATTGTTTGCACCTTGAAGTGAAATAAAATGCACGACTGGATCGCACGTACTTGCTCTTATGTTCAAGTTGTGTGGGGCTTAAGAACTTTAAAAAATATTCAAGTAATTATAGAAAAAGTATAAAAAGCATTTAAATCGTTCTTTTAATTGTATAAACAGCCTGATAAATAACTTAGAGCTCAAAAAAAAGTATGCCATTTGATTACTTGAAAAAATATGAACATATGCAAAAAAAAAATTTAAAATCGTTGGAGCCGTTTTCTTAAAAATTAATTTTTTATATATAAAATTTTTCTAACATTTTTCAAAAAAAATTTTGGTATGCCAATTTTGAGTTTATATTAATATACATTTAAAACTGAAATTTCAAAATAATTCATCAACCCGTTTTTGAAATATTGATTTTTCAAAAAAAATTTTGAATCTTTTTTTAAAAATCCAAAATTTATTTTTTCAAAAATTTTGGTATGCAGTATTATTTATATTCTAATAAAGCTTTTGTACAAAAAATTTTATTGAAATCGGATGAGCGGTTAATGAGAAAACCAAAAATCAAAAAAACCGTTATATGACAGGTACCGTTAATAAATGTTTTTGGTGATTTTTTTTCTAACTAAAAGGTACATCGTATCTACAATAATACACTGATTTTTTTTATCAAAATCGTTGGAGCCGTTTTTGAGATAAATAAGCTTTTCCCTAACGGTTGTATGGCAAGTACCGTTATTTTTTGAGCTAAAAAAAAAATTTCAATTTCCCCTCTGGAGAGTTACAAAAAAACCTTAAGTTCAAAATTTGAAGAAAATCGCGTCAGTGGTTTAGGCTGTAGGTTGAGGTACGGACAGACAGACAGACAGACAGACAGACAGACAGAATTGTGCCACCCACTTTTTTCGTGTTCTCTATCATCGTAATGTCATGTTTGATTGTCATCTAAAAATTTTTTTTTTGCACGAATCCTATAGTACCTATGTATATCGCAAGTAAAAAGGGAGACCAGGGGAGTGAAATAAAAATCTGAAAAAATTAGGAAAATTTGTTTTCTCTATTTAGAGTAATTTGATGCCTATCCAAGTTGGAATTTCAAAAAAACCCAATATAAGGACCACCCTAATGTACATATATATGCAAGAACTAGGTAACTTAATTTTTTTAATTTTTTTTTAGATAGCGTTCTTAGGAAGATAGCTCCTTGAGAATGATAAACATCTGTAGTGTTTGGTAGAATCACGATAACTCCAAAAATGTATTTGCGTCTTAACGTCCTCTTTACATTCTTTACATTGATCTAGAACCTAAATCAATTTTCTTTAAATTTGGAATATATGTGTGTACATATGGAGGACTCACAGCTGAACCGAAACAAGTCAGAAAAAGAAAATTCGAACATAATAAGAGGATAAGTAAGTAAACTGCCATTAATTAATGAATATTTAACTCGTTAAAAGACAAGTCTACTTAAGTTTATCCTCTAAATTAAATTATCATCATCATAATGACAAAAAATTTGCAAAAAAAAAAAAATAAATACAAAATTATGACTTGATTCGGTACAGCTGTGAGCCCTCCATATGTATGTACATATATGAATGTTTTGAAAAAAAAAATGTTCCAAATTTTAAGGAAATCAGTTAACAAGTTAAGGCTCTAGCGCTATGTAAAGTGGACGTAAGGACGGAAATTTTTTTTTTGGAGTTATCATGCTTCTACCAAACAACACAGAAATCTAAATTTTAATCTGTTGTAGGTACTCTTCATATCCTGTAAATTGATATGCCGCAGTTATATTGAAAGAAAAATTTGGCATTTCGAAATAATTATATTTTTACTGAGAAAGTTCAGATGGTATCTACATATATATAAATACGTTTAGGAAAATCGGATGAAAATCTTTCGGTACACTTTTTTCCGTAAATACTCAACGGAAATGCATTAAATATATACCGCTGAAAAGGTTTTGCCCTCAGATGTGCACAAACTAAAAATTATCTGTCTATGTAGCCGTAAGGTTAAGTTACGGTTATTTTAATTTTTGTATGTTATTGAATTTTATATGTTTAAGGGTTGGGCTCAGAAGTATGAAATTTGAGAGATGATGACAATTATTTATTAGGATTTTTGTTGAAAAATTGGAATTTCTCATTTACCTTGATTCGGAGAAAATTACGGTTTCATATATTTTTGCATAGTACACAAATCTATGGTATTATACTGCGCAGATTGTCAGTCGAAAATAAAAAATGGCTGTGAGCGTGAGGAAGAAAACACAAGTTAAAACAACAAATTAAAATTGAAATTGTCAGAAATAAAAATGCCTGGGACGGTGATGAATTAAATACACGTAAAAACAACAACAAATACTGACATTTTACACAAATTTTGATATATGCGCAGAAGAAACAAAAATCAAAACTCTATGATATTACCTTTAATATGTGTACTGTGATATTTTTGCTGAAATATCACTCAAATAAGAGAAATACATGTTTATTGTATAGTATTCTTAGGTTTAAAAGCTACATAATGTACATATGTATGTACATACATAAAAAAAGATATTTTTTTTATTTTTTCAAAAATTGAAAATTGATTATTTTGACTGTGGGATGAAAGACCAAAGTCAGAAATTTTGAATAACCAATGCAAACTTAAAAAGGCCAACACCGGAAGAAGGCCACCCAAGGTAAAGGTGCTATGGTTGTTTAAAAAAAAAAGGTTGACATAGGCGCCTGTAAGCCAACTTAACATACCCTTGTAACATATATTATGTACATAGTTGCGTCAGTGGGACAGAGAACTATTGAGAAGTGCAACATTAAACCAGGTATGTATCCACAAATTTGTTAAAATTCGAAATTTTATGTTTTACATTTTTTTTTTCAAATACAAAATTATATTTGTTTCATAAATTTTTAAACAATTCTGATTTTTGCTGCACAGATAAAACTTTGTAGTTGTAAATTACAAGCAAAAAATTGTGAAAATAGTTCACAATTTTATTCAGTTTGTAAAAAATTTTGACAGGTTAAAAATCGTACATATGTAAATCCTTCTACAAATTGTAAACAGTAAACTGTTGTCGAACCTCACAATTTTCTCGTCTCTTCACAAAATTCTCAGCATAAAATTCAAATACGAGATTTATGGATGAAAAGTGCCAATTTTGTATTGTAAATTGTAAGGAGCAATAGGCCATAGATCTCTTTCCAGAGCCCACCTTCCCCCTTTCCGCAAGTATTGAAAACGAAAAGAATTTCAAAACACCGAGAGTTTGAAAACGAAAGGATTTTTTAAATAATCGGAATTCAGAACGGGGGTGTACATTTTTTTATTCTTCTTTCGCTTCACATATTATTGTATAGATTTGAAATAGTCGAATTACAACCACAGGGCGGATACTAGTTTTATTAATGAAGTAATTTGTGTATAAACCTCACCAAGGTATATAAGCTAATGAAATATATTTTCTTTTTTTATTTCAGACAACTTAAATGGACGAAGTCCAAGGACTCGATTTGTGTAACTCTTTTGCAGATGCATGGTCATGTTCACGGGTGAGTTGATTATTTGTTTGAACTTATATTTTTAAAATCAAACTATGTATCATCAAAAGAAAAAAAAAACTGTTTCTAACTGTTCCTTAAGAGCTAAATAGGGCATACAAAAAAAAATACAAATTTAATTAAATTTCTAACTAGGTATGACTTGTGGTAAAAATAAAAAAAGGCGTTTGTGCATAAGAATAATGTAAAGTTTGCATGAGATTTTTTTAGAAAGTCTTATTTTATCGGTGTTATGATCTTGGCGCCATGCTTCTTTTAAAAATAGATCACCTTGGGCTTAAAAAAATTATAACAATACAATTTGAAAACATCTTACAATAATTGAATAAAAGAATTAATATACAAATATTTGCAAAAAATATATTTTTTATAGTAAATTCCATTGAATGGTTCTGATATTTATAATAAATTAACAGTTGGTAGCTAACAATAGGTACATTTAGGTTTATAACTGCAAACAAAGCCAAGGTACATATTAAAATATCAAATATTGTATTTCAAATGTCTTGATTAGGCATATCATCTTCAGATAGTTAGTCTGGATTAACATGAAGATTTTGTTTCTGAACACTCTTTTAAATTCCTTAAGTAAAGAAGAAAATTAAAAAGGCAATTAGTCGACTATGTCTCTCTATGATAATATGATTCTTCGACTCAAAAGAATTCTCATGTAAACACATACTTAGAAATGAAAATTAGGAATAAAGAAAACATTTTAACTTTTTATTACTTTGGTTCCCTTTGTTCACTATTCTTTCGCTGTGCTTCCGATATCTGAACGATTCGTGATAGCGGAGAATGTGTACTACTGCTGCTTGGTGCTGCTGCACCTCTTGATGTCAAAATTCCCCGATTGGTCAAAGTTGAAGGTGCTTGACTTGCGTCTATGGAAAGAGGTGATGGCTTTAGAGAGAGCCTCCTTTGTACAGCACCTTGTGCTGTATTTTGGCTGCTAGGAATGTTAAAACTAGGAGATCCAGCCATTCCAGGTGGAATGTGCAGATTCGTCGGACGTACGCTAAAACGTCGATTGAATTTCACTGTTGGCTTCTCGGAGTAGCTTGGTGGAGGTTCGTTTATGGGTAGGTTTGTTTGTTGACGTTGAGTCAAAATATTAGATGAGTTGCTGGGAAACGTTGGAGTGCCGATTATTGTGGAGCGTCGCCCGAATCGATTTCCCGCTGTCGTTGATTTGTCTTCAGGATTTAAAATGGACATGAACGGAGGAAGAGCTAATGGCGCAAGTCCGGCGGTACCATACTTCCGGCTCTTCTGTTCGCTGACATTTTCTTCCAATGGTTGGCCCAGTACGGCTTGAGTGTGCATCACCTCGAGGGCACGAATTAAATCAGCAATTGTAGTGTTCTCAAGAATTTCATGGTTTGAGGCTTCTGCGGTGTCCTCTGAAAAAAGACTAGTGCGCCGATTTGTCCCCCTGTTTATGTTTCTCGTTGCTTGATTTACAAAAAGACTTCCTCTACGGTTGGCATTAGCGGTTGAGCTGAACATACTGCCTCTGCGTAAGTTTGGATTTTGTGTGAATAAGCTTTCACGGCGCTTTTTCGCCATAGGTTGTGGAATATTTTTGGCTTGGTTTTCATCTAAACCAAAGATTGTACTCCTACGACTAAAGAAGCTAGGTTCGCCCGCATCTTCACTGATTCCCATACCTTCTGCACCAACAGAAATTTTTTTCTTTTCATTAGATTGACAAACATTTATGGTACTGTAATAGTCCTGCCTCGAAGTAACCCAATCAGGAACCTCCGGTACACTGGCTATTGAGAATTTTCTATCTGAAATACTGTTGGCATCTATGAAACCTTGAGACGAACGTTTTCTGAACGGATTTAACTTCCTTAGCAGTTGTTTGCCTCCTTCAGATACAGAGAATTTTCTACGCGGCTTGCTAGTACTTGGGTCATCATTTTCCGTACTAACACCACTTGGATATGGATTTGTATACATTGTCTTATAGTTTTCTTCAGGTGATTGCCGCTTTTTCTTATAACGCGTATTAATAGCTTGTTGAATTTGAACATTATCTCCACTCCACGTCCATTCATTCGATAATGGATGTACTTTTGGCTTGAAATTAAGATTGAAATCAGAAAATGCACGTCCTCTTTTCGGTATGGGTTCCACTCCCGTTTGAAATGACCATTCGCTTGACAAAATTTGTGAATCACTTAGTCCATGATAGCCACCATCATATCCAGATGAACCAATAGTAGCATCCCCTTCTAGGGGTCTTATACTTGCCAAAGCATTTACAACTTGTGCCAAGAGTTCTGTTGTTTGTTTGAAATTTTCGGCAGTTTCAAATGTCTTTTGTTTATTAATATTACTTAATTCTGTATCTGATGATGTTCTATAAGGCGGAGAGCCACTAAGAGGTTGATCCATTGCACCGATACATTCTGAAAAAGCCCTTTTTCTGTGAGTCACGGGTGCATCCATTCGATACATGCTCAGATCAGGGCAAGATATCGAACGCTTTTCTGTTAAGTATAGTGGTTCATTGTATACTGGCTGTTAAAAAAAATAGTTAATTGTATTTGTTTAAATTACATAAACAATTATTTTATTATATGTATAAAGTTTTTGCATGCGCTTAATCGTCTAATAAATTTCTCACCTTAAATTTTATTATGTATAGCTCATTAAGGATTCTTCTCAAGTAGCCAACATCCTTTGTGACTCCGCTCCATATGCGATTCTGGGTGGCTTTGATATTTTCAGCTAACTGATATTCCAGCATCGCCAGCTTTTTACTTCGAAGGCCTCTATATAATATGAGCGTAGGTACGTAGGTGAATATCTCGTACATTATTTCAATTTCATTCTTAATTGCAAGGATTGAACTTACTTGCTTATGAACGTCATTATCATAACAAGGTATCCCAATGAGAATATAAACCAAACTATAATGAGTATTTGATATACAATAAATTGTCCTCCAAACTTGTGAGGCTAGAAAAATACAAACAATCAGTACTTATGTACATGTGTAGTTCATAGAAAGCTTTTTGATTTTGCATAATTTACTTGTTGCGGTTGAAAGGTTGGCACAAAGTCACCAAATCCGATCGTCGTCATAGTTACATAAGAATAATACACCGATGTTGCAAAAGACCAATTTTCAAAATAGGAAAACATTAGCGACGGCAAAATTATGGAAAAGGTGATGCCTGGCACTAATGCAATACAAACCGTTGCAAGCAAACTCAGCTGCGGAGGAACATAACGAATATCATTCGTTATTTTGTAATTCTTATACCGGGTGTAGATTGAAAGAAACTTTGAAAACAAAAACCGTTAGTTCATAGAAATTAAAACAAACTGCTACTAATTTTACCGTTTTGCTGAAAAAATCTCCCAAGCCAGAAAATAAGATACCATTAATAGGTATGCCTATAAGGGAATATGCAATCATAATTGTACGACCAAGAGTTGTTGTTGGTGCGAGATTTCCATAGCCTACAGTTGAAAGAACCGTGAAGGAGAAAAAGAACGCGTGGTAAAATGTCCAAGTATATGGTTCTTCAAATGTATCAGTTGTATAATTTGTTACCGGCTTTCCACAATATTCTGTGATTCTTTCTAGAACATCATTTTGTGTTGTTTCATTTTTGGATCCCAGTTGATAAGTAAGGAACTCTGAAAAAAAATATGGTTAAAGCAACAAAAATTGTTTTACTGTTTTCAGTTCAAAATGACTAATATTATAAGTTAATTTAATAGATAACCAAGCATGATCCTAGATCTAGATCTAGATATCCCATTTTTGGCTCGCTTCGATCAAATATTTCCAGTCAAATGACGTTGAAGTTCGAAACACGAATTGTCACATCGGAAAAGCTTTTGACTTATACCGAAATCGAAATTCATAACATCAAGAGCAAAATCCCGTGCCAAATACGAATTGCTTTGAAATCCATAATCAATCCACTAAAAACTGGATAATTAATTAGGGAAAATAACGCGTTCCTTTAACGTCAAAATATTGAAAATAATGGATGAGTTCCTGCTTAAAGACATACATATAAACATACGAAGCCAAATACTTTAAAAATAACGATAACATGATAAGCTAAAGAAAATATTGACATTTGTTTTTATCCACAGTTACGAGTGATAAAAAGTAGTAAAATAGAAAATAAATCACAGAATTTCGATTATAAATCATCATAATACTTAAAATATGAAATGTGGATGAAGGTTTGAATCCGAATAATTATAATCATGATTTATCACCATCATTATCTAGAAGAAAATCACTACCTCATGGATGATAGTTTTATGACAGAACATGACGATTTAAAACATTGAATTAGTGAGTGATAATGTACTAATATTTACACACTGGTACAGTGCATGCGTTCGGGGTGCTATTTGTTTTTGTATTAGCTTTAGTAAACTTAGCCAATGAACAGAGTTATTATTCCAGATATAACTTTTACTGATCAATGGAGGGTATGCATTAAATGAAGTATATGCTCAGAACATTGCGTACCTACTCTCAAAAATGCAAGTGTTGAAGAATTTTATTCATACCAAATAAAACACATAACTACTCCAAAAGGCAGAGTTTTGGGTCTATTTGGAATATTTTGGAATGGAATTTCTCCTCTTATTTAAGTCAAAACAAGTAAAAATGTGCCAAAATCAGTTGTGTCTTTTTTCCTTTGTGTTTATATTTTGGTATTTTTTTTTTCTGAATCACTGCTTATACCTCTGGTTTTATTTAACGACTTTTAAAAAGCTTTTTTTCAAATCCTTATACGAAATTGACTTCCGTACGGATTCAAAAACCATGTTCTCAATTAAGTTCGAATTCACTTCCGCAATAGTCGATATTCAAACCTGTTTTTCTTTCGAAATCCATCAAAATAATAATTCAAAACGTCAAATAAGTAAGAAATATCTGTATAATTTGATTAAATTTAAAATATAAATGGTGTCGTGGTCCGTTGCTTTTAAGTGAAAATCTATTGATTGGAAAAATCTATTGAGTAAGAAATGCTTGTACATATTTGACTCTTCTAAAAAAAAACCTTTTTAATTTTTGGCGCCCAATTTATTATACTCTCCTCAGTGATTGAAAAAATCCTGAATAAAAATATTTCTTGTTTCCAAATCGTCAGATTAAGAAAACCCCTCCAGATAATCGTCAGATTAAGGTTCAGCACATGTAGGACATCGAGTTGAACCATATATATCAAAATCTGACGCGCTCGAGTATTTCAAAATGGCGATTTTTTTTTGCATTTTCAAGAAGCTGCCGCAAGCTTGCGTCACATCCAAATCGTCAGTCTTTTGAATGTGAGCATCCTTGGGGGTCACTTAACATCCCCTATTAAAATCTGACGCGCTCGAGTAAATCCATTTTTTTTTCAATTTCTACACTCCCATACAGCCACCCCCACCACGCAAACTGGCAGATTAACATACCACCGTTATCAGAAAGACCCAGGCCATATACGCTATCAATATCTGACGCGCTCGAATATGTTCACTTGACTGTTTTTTTTAACATTTTTGAACACCTGTAGATGCTCCCCCCACCGATGAAACGGTATACATACTTTGCTTACATTTTGTTCTCTCTATCATCAAATCTTCAAAATCCATTAGGTCCCAACAACGCTCGAGTAAATCCACATTTAGCATCGTGGGCTCCCCTACTATTAGCAACAGGTTACAAAAGCAAAAAAAAATCATTATAAGTTACTGTGACCTTATATAATATCGTTTTTTCATACCGCTTTTTCGAATTGAGGCTTTTTAACCTAAAAACGGCCGCGTGGTCTCAAAATTCAATTTAGCCAAATGTCCCAGAACAAAAATGACTTCTTTTTAAACCCTTTACAAGATCCACCATACCCATTTTGAATATAAAAAATAAAAAAAAATTCCGACACCCCTAATGTACATACATATGTATGTTCTGTTTTTTGGCCAACAAAAATAATCTCCCCATAAGAAAGTGAATGAGAATATATCATTTCCAGAAACCATTTTTTTGTTTTTTTTGTAGGTATCTACTTTATGCACATATTTTTTAATCATTTTAGTCGTTTATAACGGGATCACATTTTGCAATTTACAACCATCTAATTTTTGGCACATGTGCAATATATCACCTTTGCTTTTACTATGTGTAAAGTGGTTATTAAAATAGTATAATTAATTGTTATTTATCATTAAGAAATAATGTTAACTGATTGATCACGTTACCCCGAAATTATTTCAGTTTGAAATTTCTTATCAAATATGGAATAATCTATAGGAAAGTGATGGAGTGACTACTTATAGACAAACTCATCACTTAGCTATATAATAACTACAATTACTATCTATTTACTCTCTAGCTTGTTCGTATCTCTCAATTTTCATTACAGGGTATGACTTTTAAAAAATGTGCTAAATGAGTCTAAGTAAGTCGCACAATATTTTTTTTTTGTTTAATTTACTGGCATACAGTGTTATGAAAGCAAACTTTCTGCGATTTCCGTTTGATTTCGTTCACTCCCATTGCTTCGGTCCTTTCTCACCTAAAAATAAAAGTTGCCTGAAAAAGATTCTGAAAGGGACAGAACGTCAAAAAATCTCCAGCTTGTTCCCGTTTTCAAAAAAAAAAAAATTTAGGTATACTCAAGTTAAACAAATTCATGAAGCTGTGTGAAGCTGAGAAAGCTGAAACCGGTTAGTTTCCTCACTTTGTGTTATATGCAGGAATATGACTATGCTAACTTTGCATTTTTTTTCTTGCGTAGTCGTAAATCGGAAGTATCGACTTTATACAAACACGTTTTATGTCCTCCTGAGTCCAAAAATATATATTTTATTTTGCTTTTTTTGCCTTTTCTACCCGTTAGTGCCTATTTTGTCTGATTTTCATTTTATCACCTTTTATGGTAACATAGGTCATTGTTTTTAAGATCAAAAACATCTAACTCTTTTTTCACACTTAAAAAATTGGGTTGTTTTGGGCCAAATAGAGTGCTCACCAAAGACAAATAAAAATAGAAAATATAAACTGTGGTTTGTTTTATTCATTTTTAAAACAAATTTTGTTTCTTGCTTATCTCAAAAACACAATTGAGGGCCCTTTGGTGTTTGTTTGAGAACCGAAAAACACAGGTTCTTTAACAATTCTTAGGGTTGTCAAAAAAAAACCTGGGTCAACCCTGGGAAAACTTCAACGGTTGAACCTATTGATGATGTGATGAATTTATGAACTTTTGGCAATCCATAAATAGATAGAAGCTGCGCTGTATAAGGCACGGCGAACCATACACTCAAATGGTCTCAGATTCCGTGGTATGTGATTCGAGGAGCATTGTTTAGGAAAAGGTGAAAACCAATTTCGACTAACACGATTACTCTCGAAGTTGCTTCCATATTTTGTTCCTGATGCACTGTTTAATAGGAATTTCATACGACTGCCAAATTTGTGTGATGAAAATGATTTTCATATTTTGCTTCCACACTTGCATCAAAACATATCAATTTCACCATAACCTCAAACGCCCAAGTGGGATAGAATAAGCGTGTTCCGGAAAATGAGATCTCAGAGCCCTCAGCCATCTCAGTCTCGTGAACACGATTCCTCAGAAATTTTGCTGTCAAATAACTGAGAAAAGAAAATATTTATGTCGTTTTTCATTGTTGAAAAGATTTCATCTTTTTGGGAAAAGATTTGCACTTTTTTTATTTTTGCATGTTTTATTCAAAAAAAGATGAGAAGGGCAATTCTATGGTAACTCACGTTACATTTGGGAGAGTTTCACGCTCTCTTTCATTAAAATTTCCATACTTATATAAATATAAATAAAACAAAATATAAATTCTATACATGGTAATGATTTCAACTTCTAGGAAAAAATAAATTTTTTGGGAAAAATAAATTCTTTCTTAGTACAAAATACTAAAACATGTTGGTAACTCACGTTACCACATTCGGACACGGGTTTTGTAGCAGTACTATGCATATTTTCTAAAAATTTAACAAACCAATAAAGGTAAACTGGTTTGTTGAATTAGATATAAGAATTTATCAGCCTGATTATATCTGTACACAAATTTTAAATTATTGAAAATATTTTATACAAATTTATTAAAATACATGGTAACTCACGTTACAAAAAGTCGGTAACTCACGTTATTTCACGTTTTTAATTTAAAAATTTAGGGTTAAGCCTTTTATCATTTTATTTTATTTTTAGCCGTATGCTTATTACTTGGAGGATATTTTGTAATTCTAGTTTTAAAACTAGCGAACAATAGACAGGGGGCGAGATAAATTTTCCATTTTTCTATCTTCATGTCCCCTTTTTCATGGAATTACCCAGAAGACGAAAGATGAGATCTTTCTAGTTTGAGAGATTTGATCTGCATTCACCCATACATGCAAACATTCTCCTGAAAATTCATATTTTGTTTCCGCACTATTATTCATGATTTTCTTCACACTTTTTTGACATGGAATGGCTATTATGGACTGCAAGATTTTGATTTTTAATAATCTTTACTCAAGCTTTCGACGCCTATATTTACCTTTTTAAGGTATCATGCACCCCCAAAATCTGCTGTAGGATCTCGATCTACTAGTTCTCACTTCTCATAAGACATCGCAATATTATTAGGCAGGTAAATGTTGACAATTAAAAAATAATGAGAATTTTGTTGACATTATTTCATTAGGTGTGTTCAGAAATATTAGATCTCAGAGCCCTCAGCTAATTTTGCTCCGTCAAAAAGTGAGCAGGCCAAGCCAATAGACATGTTCAGGAAAATAAGATCTAAGAGGGTACAGCTAATTTTATCCGTCAAAAAGTGAGCAGGCAAATCCAATATTTGTTTCCTCAGTAATTTGGCAGCGAAACTTCTGAGGAATCTTGTTCACGAGACTGAGCATGCCTAATATTTTTTTCCTCAGTAATTTGACAATCCGGTTCACGGTACTGAGATTGCTGATGGCTCGAGATTTCATTTTCCTGAACATGCCTATTATCCTAATTTGGGTACCTATTGTTTTTCATGTGACTACCTTAGTCCATTATTTTTATAAAAACGCGGACAAAATAAATAAATAACACCCAAAATTGAAACAAAATATACAAAAACAATTTGTTCCTTGTTCTCTTTGGGTTAAGGTACAACGTACATATTTCCCAACCAATTGTGACGTTTTTGACTTGTATTTGGCTCTGTTTTTGTCAAACGCTATAGACAGTATCCACCATTTCTCCCACGATACTTGTTTTATTTAAAAGTAAAAACGTTATAGTGACATATTCGGCAAAAACTGTTTTTCGCTCCATATTAAAAGTTTAGAATGTTTAGTCTCTCAGTTTCAGCTGACGTTTCCTGATGCTTACCGTTGATCTCTATTCTTTCCAAAAGTTGAGTTGCACGTCTTTCCTTTTCTAAGTTGTGTTCAATGTGGTAGTAAAAAACGGCACCCAACATAAGATATGTTATATAGAATATCAGCAGAAGAATCCATCTTTTTGGAGACATCATTTTTTAATACTAAAAAATAACAAAAAAGACACAAGATATTTGTTTAATATATTCTAGTTAATTTATTTGTATACATATTGTTGTGGTGATATAACTTAAAATTAATCTTAACAGTATGAACATATACACTAGCTATAAAAGGTTTTTTTTTGGCTAGAGATATGTTACGAAGATCGAAGATAGTTTAATGTGTGTGGAGTTTGCAAAAAAAAGTAAAAATAAAAGTAACAAATTTCAAAATTAGGTCAGCTTTATTCAATCAATAAGATTGGTTCCCGGAGAGCCTTCGAATTATTTTCCACTACACCAAGAATCGTAGTGGCAACGATCAAAACCTATATACATTTTATAAACTATTCAAGATGTTAAACATTTTCTTTCCCAAGTCTCTCTTTCACAAAAAATATATACATATGGGGCATTTCACGTGAAGCAGACAACGTCAAAAAGTAGTGGGTCTTGAAAACAGCAAATACTTCTTCAGAGGAGCTTATACGAATCGTACGGTGCTGCAATAAAGTAACGGATACTTTTAGAGGGCCACAAGACAAGTTTTTATAACTTTAGAAGGGGGTCAATCTCTATCCGTTTAGGGAGGAGGTGCACTTTTATAAAAAAAAGCAAACAAAATTATTTAAAAACAACGGGAAAGCTTACGACAATGTTTCGTTTGAAAGCTAGAAGTCTGTTCTTTAATTATATTTTTCAAATGAGTTATGATGTATTTGTCAGATTTGTCAGGAGTTAAAAAAAAAATATTGAAAATCGCAAAACTATTCTTTAATTAAATTGAAAGTTTTTTTTACTATTGACAAATATAACTCGTTTGAAAAATATAATTAAAGAACAAACTTCTAGCTTTCAACCGAGCTATAATACATTGTCGTAAGGTTTTCCGTTGCTTATTTTTACTCCAGGTCTAATTTTTACTCATTTTTGTTTTTCAACACACTTTTTGCAAAATAGCGGACAATGCAATATTTTCTACAGGCCAGACTGCTCTTACACAAACCTATGGAGTTAGAGCAAGCATATATTAACAAACCAGACATACTAAAATGACTTCTCACGATTCACATGAAATTTCCCTTATATATAAATATGTATATGTACATTGGGGTGGTCGTTAAAAAAAGATAATCTTGGATGGGCCTAAATCGGCTCTTAGTAAAGAAAACAGAAATTCCGAAATTTTTCCAGATTTTTATTTTCATCCTCTATAGTTATATTAAATTATTGTATGAGTTTTTCTAAAATATATCCAAGAAAACAAATATTTTAAGAAATAAAAACATCAATAATATTGATTTTTTAATTATTAATTCTCAACGAGTTTCAATTATTCATTTATTTTTTGACCAACTTTGAAAGTTTTACGGAAGAATGTTGTCCATTTTCAAAAATATTTATTTTATGCACACTTAAAATCCATGGAGAAGGTAATCTTAAATTAACACATATTTAACACATTTTTGAACGATCGAAGACCTTCTTTTGTCTGCATTAATTTGTGTTGACATGCGGTCAATACTGTTTACGTTTCGTGCTTCAATAAAAAAAAAAAAAAGAAAAACAAAAAAAAAAAACAAATTGTGGAAGTTATGAATTTTTGTCTAACATTAGAGCAAAGCTAATTTCAACCACACCACAATTTTTGATCGATTAAGAAAAATATTATCTCCTCTTATTTTGTATTGATTATTTTGAAACATAAGATAAGAAAAAAAACTAATGCAAATTGTCGCTAAAAACTGTCTTCGAACGTGGAAAAATGTGAGAGATTTGTACAGTTTTCAGATTACAAACCTTTTCCAAAACCTATATGGGTGATTCCGTCCCAACTGTGATTCTTTGTGTCCAGTGCTTTTTTGTTATTTAATGTAAAATGTTCGTATATATTTTTGGCTTTAATTGTGTAAACGGTTTTTTACTACAATCTACATTCGATATCATGACCAAATTTGCCACCTCTTCCACATGGCTTGGAAAAGTGTAGTAAAAATGTCAGTACCGTGGCATGTCCGTTCCTTGTTTTTCCGATTAAATCTACTTTTTTCTAATGAAATACTTCACTGAATAGAAATGCTGTCCTTAGAAAAGTTTAGGCTTAATAATACACCTTATTTTGTTCTAGTAAAATGTATAATAAGCAAGCTCTCTGAATAGACTTCACCGTAGATTAAAGTCCTTGTGCTATAAATTCTTTGGTTGATGTTTTAATAGCAATTTTGTATTCAATGCTTGTTTGAAATAATCTGACCGACAAAGTCTGTTAGAAAATTATATAGGACAAACGCATATTGTTTAGTTATGAATAAATTCTTTTGTGTATTTAATGTCACTTCAGACAGTTAGCTAACAAAATTTAACAAAAGGCAGTAAGTACCTAAGTTATGATTTTGTCTAAAAATGTTTGCTTCTTAAGAATAGAATAGCAATTTCCTATTTCTATTCTAATACCTACTCGTACCTATACACAAAAAACTAAAACGTTAAAATTAGTTCATTATCTTGTATAAATCAAAGTCGTTACATAACTGTTAGCATTATTTTAAGAATGCTTTTCATGCGACCCAGTCATGCATTTTATTTTCAAAGAACAAATCAATTAGTTAAGAAAGAACAATCGAATTTGTTGTTCATTTTAAACAAATTGGACGATCCGCTACTATCTTTGAGCTAATCACGTAATCGGTTTCATTTTTGTGATATTTATATATTTTACATAGGGGCAATGAGACAGACGCTTATAAGGTCATCTAATAAATAAATTAGGCAGGTAAAAATGGGTTGAAAACTATGTGAAATAATTTGATCTGGCAAATTTTATGATCTTACGAAAAGTTGGAACAGATGTGTCATATATGAAAATAATACTCAAAGGTTTGAATTGTTAGCGGGTAATTGAAATTGTGTCACATATCTAACTAAGTTGTGAAATAAAATGGATGAACGCAACTACAGGGTGAGTTTTATATTAATTTTAAATAAAACGCACACATTCTTAATTAAAATTTATAAAGTCTATATATATATAATACACCACTCAAACG
Organism: Dasysyrphus tricinctus; assembly: GCA_963921185.1. NCBI lineage: Eukaryota > Metazoa > Arthropoda > Insecta > Diptera > Syrphidae > Dasysyrphus > Dasysyrphus tricinctus. The sequence goes on along the minus strand of OY992533.1, from coordinate 15,353,144 downwards.
TCCGTCACTTATATCCATACTCAGGAAGTTACGATAGTACCTCTCGATTGAAATAAGTACATTTCAAGTAGTTGTTTGGTTACCCTGCTTTCTATAACCGCATCAAACAAAATAAAATACACGACTTGGATCGCAAGTAAATACCTGCTTTTATGTTTCAATGCTTTAAGGTCGCTTAGCATATGTGATGATGTGAGTAAATGGTTTAAAACCTATTAAATTGGTTGAAGAATTTCCTAAGTGAGAAAAAAGGCAAAAGTATCTTCTAAAATAAAATAATTCTTTTTTTCATTTTTGTTTATAAAGAATAAAAGTCATGTTGGTATTAAATATGCACCTATTACTTGTCCTCCTTAAAAGTAGGTATCTGTTTATATAAATTTGAATAAAATCTCTCAACACAATGACAAGAAATACGGGAATTAAGCAAAATATGGCCATACTTTCGCCAAAAACGTCAATATCATTCATTTGCGTTATTCGAATTTTTAGCCAAAAGCCTGAAGCGCGGTTTAATTTAAACTACTTTGAAAACTATAGACGTACAAACCTTAATCAAAATCTTTACAATCACTTTGGTCCAATTTAGATAGAGCAAACCTGTAGTGTACCTAAATGAACTTTAACAAAATTGAAGTTTCTTCCATTTTTGTACTTCTGCATTAGGATATTGAATAGACCAGAAAGAGGGGTATAAAGGAACAATTACGAAAATGAAAGGGTTTTTTTATTTTATTATGTTTGTTCGGCCCATAAGCATGCTTAAAACCAAAATGTCTAAAATTCAACCATGCGTTTCTGAGAGAATGGTCACACTGGTCACTTCTATATGTTTGGTATAACTCGGAAGCTAAGCTGAATTTGGCAATTTTACTTTTAATATTTTTGTTCAAAATAAAAATTTCCTATCGAAATTGATTTATAAAAAATGTAAGCAGGAAAAGTTAACAAATCATCGAAAACGAACAAATTTAAAATTTCTTAATTTTTAATAAATTGTGCATAACTTTTTTTGGAGCAAGAAAAGGCTCAAAACATGCTCAGACAAAATAAAGTAGACCTTAATATGGTATGATAAAAAACCATTTTCGTTCAAAATTGACAGATATGTATGTATATCTCCATCAAAATTTTTCCATTCTTATAATTTCTCGAAGTCTTGACCCGAAAGTCCCCTTTTCAGTACTGCATGGCATATTTCACATTAGTAAAATTATTCGAACTCAATATTTTTATGAAATATGACATTTTAATATTATTGAGAATATTTAAAAAGTTGGTAGGTCCGCGATTTAGTTTTCCGGCTGTTTGTAAATGCTTCTTCCAGACCTACAAACTGAAACGATTGTCCGATTTACATACATATATATATGTATAAATCTTGGTATACTAGGTGCAAATTAATATACCTTGTAGTACCAAAAAAAACGGTCTTTCGGTGATTATTTAAATAAAAACAACTATTTCAATATGTCATCTTAAAGATTTCTATGTATATGCCATGAGCTTATCTTTGCTCCGAAAAAATTTTGCGCAGCTTAAAAACAAATTAAAAAAATTTTGATTTTTCGATTTTTTATGTTAATTTTGGTTGGTAAGTTTTTACTTGCGATAATTGTAGATTTACTATGGCATAGGGCAAGTTTTTGATTCGTGTGAAAAAAAATGTGTGAAATATTCTGTCTCTGTCTGTCTGTTTGTATTTCGGTCTACAGTCTAAATCTAAACCAATTATGCGATATTCTTCAAATTTTGAAATTAAGGCTTTTTGGTAATTCCCTAGAGAGGAATTTGAATTATGTTAGGTCCAAAAATAACGGTACTTGCCATACAACGTTTAAGGAAAACCTAATTTATCTCAAAAATGGCTCCGATGTTGATAAAAAATTAACAGTGTATCACTGTTGGTATAGTGTACATTTTGGTAAGAGTAAATTGTACCAAAAACTGTTATTACGGAACCTGCCATATAACGGTTTTGTTGAATTTCAACTTTCTCGTTAACGGCTTCACCGATTTCAATCAAAATTTTTATGAAAAAAATTTCTCTAAAATGTAAATAAAATTGCATATCGAAATTTTCCAAAAAAAAGTTATTTTGGATTTGAAAAAAAAATACATATTAATTCTTCTCTTTGGGCTCACTATCAAAATTAAAGATTAACTACTTCCGCCATCTAGTATAAGTGATAGCAAAAACCACTTAATTATGTTGTTTTTGCAGTGAACGTCTATTATTTGAGGTTTTTATTACACAGGCTTAAAAATATCAGTTTTTGACATGGCATTTTCATACTTTTGGGCGTGAGCTCAAAACCATCATACTTTTTTTCGCTTTCAGCTTGGGCTTTCGGGATATTTCCCGTTAGAAATAAAAAAAATGGTTTTCACCATTTTTGATGTTATGTAAAAATGAAAATCAATTTATTTCAATAAAATTTGTAATAATTCCTAAAAGCACAAATATTTGTCTTCAAAAGTTGGTTAAAAGTTTTTCAATATCGTTAATTAGATGTTATTCGTCACCGTTTTTTTCACTAGTTTTGAAGTTATGCTACCACCCTATATAATTTTTTTAACAAAATTTGTAACGGTTTCTAAAAAAAACTTCTTCTCTTCTACCAGAGTCAATTTAAATCTTTCCAATATGTTTTTTATTCTCCGAGAAATCCCTTGTTGAGATTTGTGTGTTTAGCACATTAAACCGCATTTTACCAGTTTCGTTAATGTTTTTTGGGCTATAGGTGAAGACTTACAACTAACCAAGGATTTCTCGAAGACTTAAACAGCTATTGGAAAGATTTAAACTGAATTTTGAAGAAGAAGATTAGTACTTTCAGGAGTCGTTGTAAATTTTCAAAAAAAAAAAAAAACGAAAAACCACGCTTTTTATATTATATAATATATAATATGATATTATATCTCAAAACCAGAGCTGATAGCGGGAAACGGATGACGGATTTGGATTCAGCAAAAATTACCTTTAAGGAGTTTTACCTGCCCGTGTCAAAAACCGTGGTAAACCTGTTATTAAATCCATTATTATGATGAAACCGTCCCACAGAGCGGCCATTTTGAAGAAATGATGACTTATTCAACCATTGGTACTAGCTATTGGGCATTTCACGTGAAGCGGACAACGAAAAAAAGGTCGGGTCTTGAAATTCGTTCATTTTTGGGTCACTTGTACTTCTTTGATACTTAACATAAATGCAGAAGGATTTTGAATTTGAGGCCTGGTGCTGGAGTTATGGGCTTGTAAGGTTTCGGCAAGCCATGGGGTAGGTAAAGTTTGAAAGAAAAATGTTTATAAATTAATGAAGGGATAGGAAAATTATTTGAGTACTGGAATAATGCTTAGTTAGATGTTCTTTTCATTAATGAAATCTAAACCGGGAAATCGATTTTTTTCTTAGGTAGAAAACCGGAAGTTAACATTTCAAATCAGATTTTAAGAAACTTCGACCATTTTAATTTTTTTTGTTAAGATTTCAAAATTTGGCTTATACAATATAAAAACTAGATGCCAAGTTTCAGAGTGGGATCTCAATTCGTTTAGAAGATACATAATTTTTAGTGCGTGGCTCTCATTAAAAAAACTGATTTTTTGTATAGAAAACCGGAAATATAGGCCAGGAGCCGAGTATTATTTTGTCTTCAATTTTCTACTGAACTGATTTTTCTTGTTGCAATATGTTCAGGGGTGTCCTCCATACGTAAATCCAAGTTGGCGGACCTGGGTGGTGCAAGCATCAGCTGCCATCTTGGAAAACACATTTTATCTAATATGTCGTGAACCGTACATCGGACGAATGTAGTAGTAAACTTTTTCGAAAGCTTATATTCCATTCTTGTTATTAACTTTTTAAATCAAGTTGTTTTAGGGAAAACTTTTTGAGCAGTTAAATTTTAAAGTCAATATTTGTGAAATTTTTTGTTTTAATTTGATTTTTTTTCAAAATTTTGTCTTGTTTAGCATCACTTTTCTATTTAGTATTCAATGCTCTCATTAATTCTAAGTCAAATACTGAAAACCAAATGTAAAAATGCTTATTAGTTTTTGAGAAATTAAAAATCGATTTCCGGTTTAGATTTCATTAATGAAAAGTCTCCAACTTTTTCACCTCTCCTTCTCTTCAAACACAAAAAGCCAATTCTGGGATTTTTGGGGACTTTGGATATGCTATAGAGGGTGCAATTCTGCGTCGATACCAATTTTAATATTTCATGAATTAATTATTTCAACCTCTGGACCCATTTTCCCGGCAAAATATCGCAAGGTAAAAGTGTCATCAATAAGTGCTTCTTGTCATGAATAACTGCTTCTCATTTAGCCGTTCAGACTCGGAAAAAAACTGTAGGTCCCCTCCAATCCTGCCAACAACACGCACACAGGAATGGTTGAGAGTTTGTAAGTCACTAGGCCCTGGTTTTCCACGAGCTTTTGCGCTTCCCAATTTAAATCGCAAGTAAAAATTAGGGTAGCTGTTAGAAGCAGCTCATTTGAAGTGGAGCTCATTTGAACTTTTAATTGATTTCTATTAAGCCGATCCACCTTAACAAAAGAACTTTCTTTAAAAATTTTCTAAGTAAGAAAATATGTATGTTCATATGTCATCTTGGATGGGCCTAAAACAGCTTTAAATGAAAAAAAAATCCCTAATTTTTTCAGACTTTTATGATATTTATTTTTTTATTTAATCTAATATAGCGCTGTAGAGTTAATTTAATTACCTATTTTTTTTTTTGCATACTTGATGATTCGCGCTAAATCTGTAAAAAAATAAGGGCGTGTAAGTTGGAACAAGAAACACGCTTTACGGGTGGAGGGTAACATTTCCCCCGCTTGGACAGGAGCTGCAATTTAATAAAAAAATTACATTAAATAGAAAAAAATAATTAAAAAACAACAGCAACACTTACAGTATTGTTATTGTTATATATGCATTGATTCTTATGGTTTATTTCAAATAAAGTTTTTTTGATGAATCATTTTGGCAAAAACTGTTTTCAAACTCAGCATTTTGAAGAAAATATCGATTTTTTTTCAAAATTTAAGTTTGAAAACAATTTTTTTGTTAAAGGAACTTTATTTGAGAATAAACCATAAGAATGGACTTCTAGCTTTCCAAAAAGCTATAAAACCATACTGAAAGTGTTGCCGTTGTTTTGTAATTACTTTTTTTTCTATTTAATGTAATTTTTTATAAAATTAAAATTGCCCCTCCTGTCCAAGCGGGGGAAATATACCCCCTCGCGTGAGATTTGTTTTATCTACTTCAAACCTACATGCTCTGAAGTTGTTGACAGATTTTACGCGAATCACCCACCTAGTGTCCAAACAAATAAGACAATTTAATTAACCCCTACAGGGTGAAATAAAAAATCTAAAAAAATTGGGAAAATTTTTTTCTTTATTAGGAGCTTATACATATATCCCTATACAAAAGAATTCCTATAAAAATTACAAAATATTTTGAGCCGCAAATTTTGTATGTCCATGCAGAATAATTTTTTTAATGTGAGAAAAATATAATATTTTCAATCAAAAATAGTAAGTTAAAAAATTAATAAATTCAATTAAAATCTTTTAATTACCTCAAGAATGACTTAATTTCCCGTGTCCGAAACCGTGTTATTCTGTGTATTAAGCAAACACCAAAAATGAGCCATTTATTTTTGTTTTCTATTCTAGAGCAGTTGTTGTAGATTTTCCAATAGTACCTTGATCGTTATAGCCAATGGGAAAACTTTATTTTTATTTATGTATAGGTATGTATGATTGTAAAGCTATGTATGTATATGGAAAATCCGTGACACTTGTTAAACTCGGACATGGTTTTTTGCTTTTTTTTTTGTCTAAGGAGGACCTCACTGTGCGTCCATTTATTTGTTTGTTTGTGCATAAGCAGATTTTAAAGTATAAAGAACGGATGGACCGATCTTTTTAAAAATTTAAAATGTGTATTCTATAATCAGAGTGCTAGATCTTAAGAACAAAACAAAACTGAAATTAATTTACTTACTCACACCTACTTCGGTTCGGTAGGTGTTCGCTTACTTGTTATGATTTTTAACAGGCTTTGGGTGAAAATTTTAAGTTTTAGATAAGTAAATCAACAAACATGTTAATACTATTTGGCGACAATAGAGGGAAACAATCTATTTTTGTATTTCTTTTAACTTTGTTAACACTTTCTCATTAAGAGTATAATTCCAATAATGAACCAGCTATGGTAGAACATCCATTGTAAACTATTGTGCAATTAAGACCAATATAATATTATATTAAGTACTATACTCAAAGGAGTCAGAGTTCATTGAGTTGTACCTATATAATTCCAACCTAAGACTTGGAAAGAAACTTCAAATATTAATTCGATTTACATTACAAACAAAACACAGCTAAATACAACTTTCGAAGAAGTGCTTGGATCATCTCATCCTTTCCAATAATCTTTGTTTGGCTTAATGCCGGATTTACACGACTGGAAAGCTGCCAGTATAATAATGACAAAAACAATGAATTTGTCCATTCTTTTGTTGTTGTTTTGGTCATTATACTGCTATTTTTCCAATACTCAGAGTTCGAATTACTGTTTCCTTTTCACAGGAACAAAAAATTCGCCAGGACTTTGGCTCGACAATTTACTATGTGGCGTGTTAAAAAGGTTAGAATGATTTATTGTAGGAGTCGTATGAATTCTCATATGACCTCTGTCAAAAAAATCATACCAAATCGTTCAGACTCATAGAATTGATATTCTCAAAAGCAAAAAGCATATTTAATTTTTTGAACTACAGCTAATTCCATTTGAGAAGCTATTACGGATACGGAAACGGAACTTGTTATTTTCGTGGAAAATAGTGAAAAAAAAATAAAAATTAAAAATATTCTTGAAAAAAAACAGGGTTTTGAATGAAAACAACAATGGATAATTCCAAAAATGGTATTCCTTTTCTACAAAACTTTATTATAATCGAAGTAAAGACGTGTAAACATAAAATAACGTACACACTAGTATATTGATCGACAATGTTGATAGGCATATACATACATACATATGAACTGAATCCTGCCTTAAGACCGTTTTAACGTGAACTACCGTTATAGTAATATTGATTTGCCATTCAATCAACCGATTTTAAGTCTATTCGGCTTCAAAAGGAGACATTCACATTCTTAAGGACTGTCGCAAGGTTCAAAGAGATTTTCAATGCAGAATTGAGAGGGAATATTATGAATGGTCCTGGTGCGACCTGAGGTCCTTTGAAGAACTTTGCGAACCTTAGTGGTCAAATTCGCGTCAATATTTATGATTAGTATCTACATATGTTAAAATAACGGTATTTTGCTGTTTTACTAGCAGCACTTTGTAGATGCTGTCCTGCAAGGCCAGTGCCTCCAACAATGAAGCAAACTCCATAGGTATATTTGTTTAGATCGCGGGAATTATGGGTTTCCCGCTTTATCCTTTGGAACTATATCCTCAGTGCTTCCAATAAGGAGAAGCTATTATAGATTTGACTACCAGTAATATCTACCTGTTTTATCTTTTTTAAATGAGCCAATTTTTGGGATTTGGACTTATTTCACGGAACCATAGATATTTTTCGCAGGATCTACTTTTTGTATTTTTACTTTAAATTTAAAAAGACAGAAAGGATCTTTTCCTTGTTAAAATTCACACTAACTTTGTTCACTTCAGTTTTAAATTTGAAAGCCATCACGAAAAGCCAATCTTTTTTACATATGAACGTCAAAACCTCTTTACTGGATGAAAGTACCTACATAAGTATAAGAAATCAGTCAGATTATTGGTATTTACCAAACAAAAATAGGTACTAATGAGCTTTTAAATCTTGGCTCGATTGTCGATTGTGATAATTTTTCCACAAAAAACAACCTTTAAAAGTATTTTTGGGGGTCTTCGGCAAAAACCTTTTTAAATTGCAAATATGGGCTATATCGCCATGTGAATTATTTTTCAATATCACGAAATACGTGACAAGCTCATTGGTACATGTATTTTTTTGTATGTTAACTTTAATTAAAAATCACAATATCAAAATATAAGTAGGCACCTACCTCGGTATAATTTAACTTCTTATACTTCGAAAAGAAAAAAAAAAAACACTTAGGCAATAAGCATGTTTGTTTAGTGTTTCACACTTTGAATGATCAGTTTTCACCGATATCTGCTTGATTAACAACTTCTTACAGGGTTTCTTATCATATCGGATAAAAAACTCTCAGACGATATACATATTTGTATGCACAAGCTAACGTTTAAATACAGAACTTTATAAAGATCCTTATCGAATCAATTAATTATAATACATTTTTCATCGATCACTTTTATTTTCTCTTTGAATTTACTTAGGTACATCCATTATCCATTTTTTTTGTTGGGTTATTTAAAGTAGAATTTATTTATCCTTTGTGCATTGTATTGATATTTGATTGGAAAACAAAATTTCGATAATTATTTCCTTTGCTTAATATTTTACCGCGAGACTATAGATAACTGGGAGTTTTTTGTGGGAAAATTTTTAAGCATCAAAACGCGACGGGACGCAAATATGCGCAGACATTCAGTTAGTTTGTTTGTTTTCGAACAAGTAGTCAAGCTCATTTCTTACAAAACAAGTGAACTTAAGAAAATTGTTTGCACCGTGTGTTAGATAAAGTCCAGGGTAAGGGAACGGTGACCACTTCGGAAGTGAGCTTTTACACGATCGTTATACGACTGGGCAAAAAATACCGAATCTCTACCATCAAAACATAACTGCCTGTGGCTGCCTCTGCCAACCCAGCCCCAGCGAGAGGAGAATGTTCTTAACAAATACTAAGCGATTTTGGTTTTGTTTTTTTTTTTATATGTGTGGCCGTTGTTGTCTCTGCGAAACCAACACACCCCTCAAATCGATCGTATGTGGAGCATACCTAAGCAGAACGCTCTACATTGTTCCTACCCTGCCTAGAGTGCTTGGCGTGGCGCTGATTAAGAAAATATCGTCGAACTGTGCTAAGTGCTTATGTAAGCTTACCGGAGAGAGAACAGAACTTAAAAGTAGTAGAGAAACTACTGCAAGCAATCATCGTAATCACCTACCATCGTTTCAAAGGTAGGTATGCCAAAACTGTGCCATGATGGTGGAGGTGAGAGTTTTCAAGTTTGTTTTTCTCAGTAAAATTCAGCAAGTTAAAGGATAAAGCTTGTCTATTTAAAAATAATCCCTTTCGACGCCGACGTAAACAAATGTTCTTTAAATTGTAAAGTAAAGATTTCCCGTTTGAGGTTCCTTCAGAGATAAAATAAAAAACGTCATGAGCCAGTGTCATCTTTATGCATGGTGCGGAAGATATGTGCATAGGGCCCTGACATTTATGGGGCCTAAAAACTAAGTGGACTAATTGTAAACATGCACTTTGTTAACACAGAATAATTATCTTTATCTAAATAAATACCTGTCTTATCTTTATATGTATATTAGGTAGTAGTTTATATTGGCGGTAAAGGGAATGTTTCAGAGATGGTAACTTTTGAAAAGAACTTTCATCAACCACACGAGTTATTAAAATTGAACTATTAAAAGCGGTTTTATTCCATCCTTGACGTTGTTAATTCAAAAAGTATAAACAATTATTTATACCTACAGTGGAGTGAACGTAAATAGAAACGATTTCAAAGTCACTTTTCGTCCTTTCGTATCTCTTGTGTTTCTGCAGTAAACCTCTCCATTTTTTCTTTGACTTGACTAAGTGTTGTACTAACTAAACGATTAAACAAATTTATTTGAAATTGAGTTATCGTTATTTTCAGTTATTTTTCATAAAACCATAATGTTTCGGCAGTTTTCCTCAATGAAAAAAATAAACCCTGCGATGTAAAGGCTCGGTGTCTCAATGTCAACCATCATGCAAATGGAAAATCATATGGCGAAACTAATAAAATATGAAATGCTGTTTAATAATTAAAGAACAATTACAATTAATAAAAGGTGCCACGCAAAACCAAAAACAAGGTCAACTTCTCAAAGAGAAGATGGGCTTATTATTCGGCAAAGCAAAAAAAAAAACCCTTTCAACAACAAGAAACATTAGAGCAGCAGTTTTTTGGCGAAACGGAGAGTACATTGTCTTTAGATAATATTTAAAAAAGTTTGCGTGAGGCTGGCCTCTTTCAACGCATAGAGCCAGGAAGAAGCTCTTACTGACTAGCCACACAGGAAAAAACGGTTAGAATTTTCCCATAAATACAAGCGTTGGACTTTCACCCAATGGAAAAAAATGTTTTTTCAGATCACACGAAACTCGGTTCATTCTCGTTTCATACGCAAAATACACATTTTTCCATTGGAAGAACGTTTTATTTGCACAATTTGTATGAGATGGGCATTTCTTTACGGAATGTTATTTGAACCAATTTTAGTTAAACCCAAAGAAAGTCTAAAGTAGAACATCCCAGAAACGTTTCAATGTTTGTGGCAGTGCAGAAAAATGAAATCTCACAAACTTTTACTTCTTTAAATAAAATGCACGACTGGATCGCACGTACTTGCTCTTATCTTCAAGTTGCTTGGAACTTAAGAACTTTTAAAATATGCAAGTCATTATAGAACAAATATACAGGGTGTCCCCGACCTGAGTGGAAGTATTTAAGGGGTTGGTTCTTGGGGTTATTCTAAGAAAAAAATTGTATATGGGGAAAGTTGTATCTCTCCTCCCTGATACAGGGGGGCAGTTTCTGAAACATTGACCTAAAATGCAAAAAAAAAACATTAAAAATCAACGAAAAAATCTAATAATGTCCTATAGTTTTTTTGAAAGCTAATACTCCATTATTGCATTTGGTTTCTAAATCAAGTTGTTTAAGTGAATAATTTTTGAGAAATTAAATTTCAAAGTCAAATAAAAAAAAAATTTGATTTTTTTTTTCTTAAGTCGATATTTTTCAAAATTTTACGTAATTAAGGGTCTTTTTTGTGTTCAATAACCAATGCCCACATTATTACCGAAAACCAAATTTAAAAATCTTTCTTCTTAGTTTTTGTGAAATTAAGAAAAAACAAAAGGTACTTTTCCCAAATAAGCCCGAAAAAATGAATTTATTCATGAATTATCCATAATTTAACCCTTTTTTCGGGCATTATTGGTAAAAGTACCTTTCGCTTTTTCTTAATTTCTCAAAAACTAAGATTTTTACATTTGGTTTTCTGTAATGAACTAAAAAATAATGAGGGCATTGAATATTGAACACAAAATAAGCACTTAATTACGTAAAATTTTGAAAAATATCGACTTAAGAAAAAAAATTACCAATTTTTATTTTTATTTTGACTTTGAAATTTAATTTCTCAAAAAATATTCGCTTAAACAACTTGATTTAAAAACTAAATGCAAGAAAGGAGTATTAGCTTCCAAAAAAAAATAAAATTTGAAAAATATCGACTTAAGAAAAAAAATCACAATTTTTTTTTTAATTTTGACTTTGAAATTTAATTTCTCAAAAAATATTAGCTTAAACAACTTGATTTAAAAATTAAATGCAAGAATGGAGTATTAGCTTTCAAAAAAAACTATATGACATTATTAGATGTGTTTTCGTTGATTTTTAATGTTTTTTTTTGCATTTAAAGTCAATGTTTCAGAAACTGCCCCCCTGCCTCAGGGAGAGGAGATACAACTTTCCCTCCATGCAATTTTTTCTTACAATTACCCCAAGGAACACCCCCTTAAATACTTCCACTCAGGTCCGGGACACCCTGTATACCTAAATAATATATAAAAATATAGAAAAATACATAAAAAGCATCTAAATCGTTCTTTAAATTGTATAAACAACTAGTTAAATAGCTAAGCGCTCAAAATTAAGTATGCCATTTTATTACTTGAAAAAAATTGGAATATATGCAAAACAAAAAGTTAAAAATCGTTGGAGTGGTTTTCTTAAAAACTAATTTTTATATATAAAATTTAAGTTATATTTTTAAAACAAAATTTTGGGATGCCAGTTTTTAGTATTTATTAATATACATTTACAAAATTATTTTCAAAAAAGTTCATTAACCCGTTTTCAAAATATTGAATTTTCAAAAAAAAAATATAATATTTTTTAAAAAACACAAAATTTACTTTTTTCAAAACTTTGATATGCAATATTATTGACATTGACCCTTTGTATAAAAAAAATTGTATTGAAATAGGTTGAGCCGTTAAGGAGAAAATTGAAAATCAAAAAACCGTTGTATCGCAGGTACCGTTAATAATAGTTTTAGGAATTTTTTTTGTATATCAATAAGTACACCATATATGTATGTACATATACAGTAACAGATAGATATTTTTCATCAAAATCGTTGGAAGCGTTTTCGAGATAAATTAGTTACTTTTGGAGCTAAAAAAAATTTTAAATTTCCCCTCTGGAGAGTTACAAAAAAAACCTTAGTTCAAAATTTGAAGAAAATCGCTTCAGTGGTTGAGGTACAGACCGACAGAATTGTGCCACCCACTTTTTTGTGCTCTCTGTCATCGTAATGTTATTTGATTGTTATCTCAATTTTTGTTTGCACTAATCCAAAACTTAAATAAAAGCACTAAAAATATTATTTCTCCAGTCTTCACATTAAAATTGTAGACATTTTAACCATTTTTTATAAAGTTTCTTGTAGTTTTTTTACTTTAAGAAAAAACTATTTGTTGAAAGGGGATGGCACAATTCTGTTTGTCTGTCTGTCTGTTCGTCTACAGTCTACAATAAATTATTTTTAGTAAAGGCATCCTTTGGGTGGAAAACCATTTTTCAAAAAATTAATGGTACCTCCCAAGGAATCATTTTTTTAATTTTTGAGTTCAATAATTTAAATAAAATAAAAATATAAATACATAGTTTTGTGTACTAATATTGAAGAAAAAATATTTTCTGGATTTTTAAAAAATGTTTCAAAGTTTTTTTTTGAAAATCAAATATTTCGAAAACGATATGATCGATTTTTTTGAAACTCGGTATCTAAGGGTACTCTCTAAATATTTTTAGAAAGAAAAAAATTTATATTTATGAAAAAAACGGTACCTTCCATGCAAAAGTTAAGAACCGAAAATATTTTTTTTCTCAAAAACGGCTAGTACGATTTTGATTAAACTTTTCATATACTAAAATTAGTACGATCTACTACCAAAAAGCAAAATTTTGCACTTAAGCCTCGTACGCAGATCGAGCTAAAATTTCGCTCCCATACAAAATTCTCTCCAAAATTTAGCCAAGCTAAAATTTAGCCAAACATTTTAGCTGAGAGGTACGCAGCTCCAGCTAAAAAATCAAATTTTCGTTTCTTACTGAACGCACTCATCTGTCAAAATTTAGCGCGTGAAATAATTGTTCGGCACATTAATTCTCGAGCTAAATTGTTGCAGGTTCATTTATTTGTGAGATTATGTGAGCTTTACATTGCGAAAATGAAAATTGAGACCGGGAAATATTCAAGGACAAACGATTTAGCGATGCCAAAAGGAGAAATCAATTTTATTTGATTATTTTTACTTGAAATTTTGAAAGAAAATTCCTTGAAATTGTTGAATAAAATTTCTTTTCAGAAAACAGCTGTTTTCTGTAATGTATTCTCCACAAAAATCTTGCGTCAAAATTTAGCTAGGATTTTAGCTGGTGTTTGGAGAGAAAAGTGGGAGCGGAATTTTACCCGGAGGCCACACGAGCGAGTACTCGCTAGCGAGTCGGGTACATACATTAATTGTCAAATCACTCGCCGCTCTACTCGCTTCACAACTGGCTTCGAAAAAGGCAAGCCAGCTGAATAGCGAGTAGGAAAAGTTTCGATGTATTAGTAACTCGCTAACGATTACTCGCTCGTGTGGCCTCAGGGTTAGCTCGATCTGCGTACTAGTCTTTAGCAACTATTAATAGTACCTGTCATAGAAAGTTTTTTTATTTTGAATTTTCTCATTATTGGCTAAACGGATTAAAATTAATTTGTTTATATACAAATTTCAGATAAAATTAAATAATCAAAATTTTCAAAAAAAAGTTTTCGAATTTTTAAAAAAAAGCAGATTTTTTTTTTGAAAATTCGATATCTCCAAACGGGTTGACAATTTTTTTTGAAATTTTGTTTTTATCGGCACATAAATATCTGTGGTGTTTGGGAGAAACATGATAACTCCATTTTAAAATTTGCATCCTTACATCCATTTTACTTCGAGCTACAAGCAAAACAGGTTTACCGATTTTCTTCAAATTTGGAACAGTCATGAACATGTTTATAGTCAAGTTATGTTCCAAATTTGAATGAAATCGGTGTACCCGTTTAGGCTGTAGCTCGATGCAAAGTGGAAGTAAAAACGCAAATTATACTTTAGATTTCCATTCCAAAATTTGCCATTAAAAATGTTTTAAGAACTTTATATATAAAAAAAATATATTTTTAAAAAACCGCTCCAACGATTTTAAACTTTATTCTTCCATACAATCATATTCAATGAAGAATTAAGATGCCATTCTTTTTTTTCACCTCAAACTGTCAAAGGAGTTGTTTTAGCTAATTTAAATATCGTATTTCATGCTTCTCTATACATTTTTCTCTCATAATTTCCATATTTTTATATACAATTTTCTTAAACCTGCAGTGTCTGGAACATAGAGCAAATATTCGAGTCGATAAACTTTTGTCAAAAATGTTCAGCAATTTTTGTTTTATTTAAAAAAAACTGTAAGTTGATTCTGGTTTATATTTTTACCAATACCTAATTACGCCAATAATCAATCAATTAACCTGAAGTCGATAGCGTTATCCGTTCTCGAAATATTCGAGAAGAATGAAATTTAACGTTTTTTTAAATTGCTTTAGTAAAAAAAACGCTTACTGAATTTTTTGAAAGTGTATGTTGAATCTTTTTTTTCAATAGATACTACCACAGATATCGCATCCAGTATAAATAAAAGAAATGACCATTTTTTCAACATTTTGTGTTTGCAAGCTCTTTTTCTTTTTCCTCAAAAATCGAGTTGGTTGGTCGAACTACTGATGACTTGAAGTTGACGTTTTGTATTAATGTCTATGTATGTAAATCTATCTTTTTTAACATCATATGAAGTTTATAGCTCACACAAAATTGATATTACTGGGATGTAGCTCTACGTCCTACGATAAAAAAAAAGTCATTTTGATTTCCTCTGCGTGCGATATCTATGTAACTATAGTATCTGTGATACTACTGAATTGAGAGTAAATCGGGTGGTGGAAATTTTATAACTTTTCTTATACATAATTTTCAATTTACTTTCCAAAAAACAAGTTTTGTATATTTTTGACCATTTTTCACTTTGAACTTTGATTTTTTTAAGCGGTCCGGCAGGTCGAACTATACACTCAAATGGTCTCGGATTCCGTGATATCTGATCCGAGGAGCTTATCTAGGGAGGGGTGAAAACCAATTTCGGTTAACCCATTACTCTCGAAGTTGCATACATATTTTTTTTTTCGATGCACTATTCAATCACTAAAGCCTCGGTTATGCCTGCAGGACTTTGATTTTTTGAATTGCCCTTACTGAAGCTTTCGATGCCTATACTTCTTATTTTCTTATTACTCACATCTAAAATCTGCTGTAGGCTCTTGATCTATCTGAATTCAAACTCTATAATTAATGCTAGCTAGAAAAAACTGTATGTTTTATTGGTTCATATTAACACTTTCGCTGTGAAAATAAATTTACTTCCCACTACCTTAATTTCAACAAACTGAAATGTACATCTATTCACCGATATTTAGAGAATAGTACCAAACTATACCACTTATGTCATGGGCTTCTGTTTTCAAAAGTACGCCAGTGCGAACGTCCGTTATTTAATTTAATCTTCTGTCCCTATAACTTGCATACCTTATATTCATGTGATTTTGTGTAGATAGCTTTTCTTTAAGGCCACATTACAGTTATATACATACTGTGAGCGTCAAAAAAAAGTGTACAGCTGTGAACTGCGTTTTTGTAACTCTGTTGAAGAAAATAGATTCGATCTTTTAGGAAAATACTTATCTTATTTTTTAAAGCGGTTAATATTCAATGAATTGGCATATAAAACTTAACAAAAAATATTATAATAAAAATTCAATACAAAAATAACAAAAAATACTTCATTTTTATGGCGTCAAAAGAAAGTGTACACGATTCAATTAAAGCGAAAAACTTAAAATTAATGCTTCATCTGCTTCCCTTTCGCCCTTAGGACAGCTTCTATACGTCTGGGGATTGACTCTACTAGCTTCCCTGTCAATTCAGCTGGGATTTTTTGCCACTCTTCAAACAAAATTGAATTTTGTGCCTTTTTGCTAAATAATTTCCTCTTTTGGATCTGTTTGTACAAATAATCTCACAAATGCTCAATGAAGTCAAGGCCTGGGGATCGCAGCAGGTCTTCTAGTTGCTTAGAAGTACCATGGGGTAACCATTCCTTGACCAATTTCGTTGTATGCTTGAGGTCGTTGTAATTTTGGAAGACCCATAAATGGAGGGCTCACAGCTGTACCGAACCAAGTCACAAAAAGTGAATTCGAAGATAATAAGAGGTTTAGTAAATAAACTGCCATTAATTAACAAAATGGATATTTTACTCGAAATAAGAAAAATTCGAAAGTTTATTCTCCAAATTATCTTCTTATTTAGAAATGGAAAAGCTAGAGTTGAAAGATGTTCACAAAAATTTGCAAAGAAAGAAAAATTTTTGACTTGGTTCATTTTTGCCTCGAAAAGTTTCGAAAAAATGTCTTTCAAGATAGTAAAAACAGGAATAGTTTTTGAAAAAAGTAACAAAGCAATAAATTGATTTATTTCAAAAGAAGTATTATAAAATTATGAAATTTTTTTGAAAAAAAAAAAACATTTATTAGCCATACAAAATTTCGTCATTTTCATCGTCTTCGTTCCTTTTTTGTTGGACATTAGTTTCATTGGATTTCCGACAGTTATAGTCAGTGGCGTAGCTACAGGATGGGAAAAGGGGCAATTGCCCTCCCCAGACAATACAAAAACATATTAAAATGTTTGATACAAAGCTTATCTTTACAAAATGTTTCGAATACAAATTTTAAAAGAATAGAGCTGCAAATATGACACTACCTAATCATAAACTTAAAAAAAACTCCTCCATTGTACCTAATAGCTAGCCTCAAGCCCGTACTCATTTACCGCCCTGCTTCTCCTTGCACATTTAATTTTTGTTTGTTGGTACATTATACACAGGTTGATTAAGTCAGTGTGAGTAGGTAATAGCGTTTTCATTTGGTCGTCTGGAAGCACTCCGAATGCTTTTGAAAACGTTCGTTTGGCACAAGATGACAGCTCTTCTTCTGAAAAGAAAATTGATTCTGGATTTGAAAAAGAAATCAAATCCAGAAGCACCCACACATACGCAAAATTCAAACGTCAAAATAGTGAAATATAATTTTTTTCGTTATTTAAATTTGGAATTGTGATCTTGCATTTTGCTAAAATACTAAATTAAAAGCAAAAAATGGGAAAATTGAATAGCTTAGAAATTTCATCCTCTCATTCATCGTAGTCTTCATGTTATTTTCTGGAATTTGTTCTTAAGTGAGGAGTTTACTCAAATTAAAACCCCCCAGGTGGAGAAATTCTTTTTAATTATTGAGGTATTCAGAGATACAGCTGTTTGAGCGTTTCATCACCCAAATGCACAAACCCTATAACAATCGTATAACATGTGAAAAAGATCGTCGATATTCTTGCTGAGAAAAGAATTGTCAAATTATTGTCGTTTTCCATTGGTTTCACTCAAGAAGACACTCATTCTGAATCCAATGGAACAGTGCTTGTTACTTCTACTCAATTCTGAAGTTTTGTCACTATATTGGTGAATCATTAAATAAAAAAATTTGCTGCCACACAAAAAGTAAAATTGAAAACAATAGTGAATCTACCCCTTACTTACAAATTATAGTTTTTCTATTTGTTTAACTAAATTTGTTTATTAAATTATATTAAATTCTTTGTTTTCGAGTGCACAATTAATTAAAATGGAATGTTAAACAAATATGAAGTTGCGCTGCAGTTTGTTTTGACGTTTGAGTTTGAATGTATTAGTGCTTCTAGAGTGGATTCTGATTTCAAATCGAGAAGCGAAATTCTCTTCTCAGAATCGTCAGAAGAGGATTTTTGTGCCAATGGAATGGTTTCAGAAGACTTCTGGATGCTTCGGAAGGCTTCTGAATGTCCAATGGAAAACGACATATAATAATAGAGTTTTCCCCCATACGATCTTTTTCTTTTTTTCTTAGAACATACCCAAAAATCATGCCCTAAAATAAATTATTGACAAATTACCGGACACCGTTTATAATGTCTTGTCTTATATTTTTTTGCACCTAAGAAACCCCCCAGAACAAAATCCTAGTTACGCCACTGATTATAGTTCTACCTTAAAACTTACAAACACTGCAAACATCACTGACACGTTTCCGAAAAAATTGGTATAAGCTGAAACACTGCAAAAAATACAAATACTGCATATCATTGACTTGGTTCGTTTTTGCTTCGAAAGAAATTTTAAATGCAAGTTACTGACTTGGTTTTTTTTACCGTTAACTTAGGAACTAAACACTTTCTGACTTAGTTCATTACATACATGAAAAAAGTCAAGGTTTGTGCAGAGCATAGCAGTAATTTTGGAATTTTTTTTTGACTTGGTTCGGTACAGCTGTGAGCCCTCCAAATCAGTTAACCCCAGTTTTGCAACACTAAACGGCAAATTGTCTCTTAAAATATTAAGGCAATCTTCAGTCCTCATCGTACTGTCAATAAATACAAGGTTTCCAACACCAGATGATGCCATACATCCCCAGACCATTACCAAACCGTCTCAGAAACATTGCCGAATAGCCATACCTTTCCGAAAAAAATCGAAAGTGAAAGCTTCTTTATGCCAAGAAATATAAAAATTACGGTTCATTATTCTGGGAAATGATCTTGTTAGTGGACAAGAGCAAAATTGCTATATTTTTGGCTCAAGGCAGCCACCAAAAATATGGCAACTGAAAAACACTGAACTAAGCGGGTTTCTTGCATAAAGCACGGAGGAGGTTTGGTAATGGTCTGGGAGTGAATGACGTCTTCTGGAGTAAGAAACCTTTACTTTATTGATAATACAATGAGGACTGAAGATTGCTTTAATATTTTAAGAGACAATTTGCCGTTTAGTGTTGCAAAACTGGGGTTAACTGATTTATGGGTCTTCCAACAAGACAACGACCTCAAGCATACAACGAAATTGGTCAAGGAATAGTTACGCCATGATACTTCTAAGCAACTAGAAGACCTTCTGCGATCCTCAGGCCTTGACTTCATTGAGCATTTGTGAGATTATTTGTACAAACAGAACCAAAATGGGAAATTATTTAGCAAAAAGGCACAAAATTCAATTTTGTTTGAAGAGTGGCAAAAAATCCCAGCTGAATTGACAAGGAAGCTAGGAGAGTCAATCCCCAGACGTATATAAGCTGTCCTAAGGGTGAAAGGGAAGCAGATGAAGCATTGGTTTTAAGTTTTTCGCTTTAATTGAATAGTGTACACTTTCTTTTGACGCCATAAAAATGAAGTATTTTTTGTTATTTTTTTATTGAATTTTTATTATAATATTTTTTGTTAAGTTTTATATGCCAATTCATTGAATATTAACTGCTTTAAAAAATAAGATAAGTTTTTTCCTAAAAGATCGAATCTATTTTCTTCAACAAAGTTACAAAAACGCAGTTCACAACTGTACACTTTTTTTTGACGCTCACTGTATGTCCAACTTATACTACTGACTACAAATAAATTGCTATTATTCTTATTCAAACATTACAAAATCATTTCTATTCATTGATGTGAAAAGAATTATAATATTTACTTTTTTTTTGTTGAAGAGCAAAATCAATAAGAAAATTACTTTAATTTCTCATAATAAAGGAGGTAGGTATTAAAAATTATCTATATGCAAGACAGATTATATCCGGAAGAATTTATTTAATATCAAAAAATTAAGTAAAAAAAAGCGAAAAAAACAACTCAAATCATTTAAGTATGTATTCTAAAAAAGCGAACCTCTTAAGGAGTTCATATTTTTTCTACCATAACATAGTCATACTTTTGAGTCCCATTTTTTAACAATTATAATCTTAGCCCACTCGAGCCAATGCTAAGCATTTTACCAAATCAAGGACATAATGAGGGTACTAAACACTAAAACATAAGATCACCAATTTAAACAAAAAAATGCTTGAATGAGCATGGTACGAGTATACCCTAGTAAATGAAGAAAATATACATTATTCCATATTGAACTACTCAACACGGTTTTTTCTTAACCGAAGATTGGCCTCAATTTTATTTTCTGCCTTAGAATCGGTCCATCACGTCTGGTGTTTGAGATATTCTAACATCTAACTTAAAAGGGTATACTCACCAGTGTTGTGCTATACTCGAGGTTATGAAAAAAAGGAAATAATTTGTATCCAGAAAACTCCTAATAGAATCTCAGTTTTCTCCTCTAAAATAATTTGTGGATTTCTAGGTCAAATCCGAAAGCACTTGATTCAGGATTGCAGCAAACATTTATTTAGCTACCTTCTTGCATCTTAGTTTCTAGACAACGAAAAAGTCCGTTCAATCCAGCAAGTAATACATTTAAGTCTTTTGTCAAATATTACCTTCGTAAAATATTGCAAATTAACCACTTTCATAAAAAAACACAAAGTTTTTATTATTATTCTTAAACCAATTTTATTTTTTTGAACTATCATAATCGCTGTTAAGATAAAATAATTTTGTCCCGTTTAATATTTAATAAGGGATCAATAATAACATAATAATATTTTTCGCAATATTTGTCGAATGAATATTTTATACACGCTCAAACATATTAATCCAGTTTATACAAAAAATAGGTAAACTTTGTTCTTATTTTGAGGTTTAGTCGTTAAATTTCAATGTGGCTCTATGGCATTTAATTCCTCAAATGTCGATTTTAATACAATTTTAAAGTTTTTAACTTTCACAACATAATTTTGAAAAAATGCTTTAATTTTCTTATTGTCTCATTGAAGCTCGATGTTTTTTTTTATCTTTAAGGCACGATAAAGGTAAGTACTATCTTTAAATTTCATTAAACTTATATTCGAGTGTCAATATTGTTTAATGTTAGATAAATATATATGTACATATATCATGTAAATAATATATGTTTAAGTATTTAATGTCTTTAATGAACTCTATCAAACAAAAAGGTGTATATGCATTCTAAATTCCGTTAACTTTCTGATTACAAACAGTATCGAAACTGTCCCGTTTTAGTTAGTTATGCTGCCTTGAATTTCGCATAAGTGGTACCAAAAGCGATGGAGGACCAGCTTGACGAAGGAAAGGGTGAGCTAGCAGTTCAGTAGCTATGGCCCTTTGAGCTGGATCGCGAACTAGCATACGATCCAAAAACGACTGCAAACGCGGTGATACCTTATGGGCATTCTTAAGATTTGGGGGCTGCATGTCACGTATGCGTCGCATTGCTTGAAGAGGCGGTTCGTTAAAGAATGGAGGCTCTCCATCTACCATTTCGATTACCATTATACCAAGCGACCAGATATCAACCTCCGGTCCATAGGGGAGACGAGAGATAACCTCTGGTGACATCCAATATGGAGTTCCCACAAGGGATTTGCGTTTAGGTAGCTCCTGAGAAACTTGGGCACAAAATCCGAAATCTGAGAGTTTTACCCGACCGTCGACAGCAAGAAGAATCGAATCCGATTTTATATCTCGATGTATGACACCCTAGAAGAAGAATTAACATAGTCAGAATGAACAGAACGGTACAATTTTATATTTTAAAAAACATACTTGGGAATGAAGATAAGCCAGTGCTTTAAGACATTGCTTACAAACAGTAGCAATTTGCTCTTCGTCCATGCGGGAATGTGTTACTATATCGGTGAGTGCACCTCCTTCTAAATACTCCATCACAACCCACAACTCATCGTTTACTAGAAAACTGGAATATGTTTCAACTATGTTAGGGTGATGATAATCACGCATTATGACCACTTCATTAAAAAGAAGTTCCCTTCGTTGCTGTTTGCGCAGATCCATCTTTTTAACAGCAACTTGGCGACCTGAAAATTACAAACAAAGAACATTATTATTAGGAAACATTTTTTTTTATTTGAATCTAAGGTTATATTGAACGACCTAGAGTTCCTTCTATTTTTTTATCGTAAAAAAAATGGAAAACGTCATTGTTAAATGATCATCATTTTTTGACACAAATTTCAATAGTCATATGCAATCGTCCCGCTTGGGCAAAATCGGTGTGATCGCCGTTATTCAATTTACTCGCAAACGTATTTAATGCTTACGAACACGCTTTCCGGTTTCTCAATTTTTATCGTCAACTCGATTTTTAAGGTAGAACTATAATAGTCGGAAGGGCACTTAAGCTAATGTCAAAAACCAACGAAAAGTAGCTTTCCGTACCGAAAAAAGGGGAACACACCCAAAATGTAACAATCATCTATCTGTTTTTGGCATTCTTATTTCACCAAATGTCATTTTTACGTAAGCAAAGAACGAAACTTAACGAAACCATCCACTCTGCAATTATAGCCGTATGGTTTCCGTTTATTCGCTTGTTTTCTTCCGACCACTTAAGTGCCCCTCCGAGCATTATAGTTCTAGCTTTATACTGTAAGCTGCACTACAGATGATGTTTTCGAACATGTTAATTTAACAGTTTGTGTAAAAGAACTTTCTGCAAATGCATTTTTGATGCAGATGACGTTGATGCACAAAATAAAATAAAGCCAGAGAGCGTGTTCGTAAACGTCCAATGTATTTGCAAAACTGACGTTTTGATCGAGGTCAGTCAATTTACTTCGAAAACGTCAAATCAAAGTCAATTTGGTCGTCAAATGATAGTCATTTTTTGAGGCAGATTGCAATCGTCATATCCAATCGTCCTGTCTTGCACAAAATCGGTTTTATTAACGTTATTCAATTTACTCGCAAACGCATTTTATATTTAAGAACACGCTCTATGATTTCTCATTTTTTTCATCGTCGACTCGATTTTTTTACTACGCAGCTGCACCGCAAATGATGTTTTCGAACATGTGACTAGCAGTTTGCGTTAAAGAACATTCTGCAAATGCATTTTTGACGCAGATGACGTTGTCGAAAACGGCCTATTTTTCCACAGATGATGTTTTCGAACATGTGACTTTAGCAAGCTACATTATCGAACACAATGCTAATGCAGTAAAATTTGTATTTGCGTTTTCGAACAGAAGACTATTTCATTTTGCGTGTAAGAACAATCTGCAAATGCATTTTTGACGCAGATGACGTTTTCGAAAACGACCTTATTCTTTGAAGGCGCAAATAAAGATCTAGTAATAGTGACGGAATTTTTGAGCATTTTTACGTCGGCAGTTGAGTCATCTATCCCGTAGCTACATGTGGTTTGAACAATATGGCGGTAACTACCCGTACATCCCGCAGCAGTATAGGTAGCTATTATTTGAGAAATTTTTCAATAGCGAATAAAACAAAAAAAAAAATCTACATAAACATGATTGGCGGTTAGTTTTCCAATCCTAACAACTTCAGACTGGAAACTCTAATATAATCCTCAGTCTCTAGTAAATTTTGGCCTACTCTATTAATCCAATTCCGTATTTTAGAATCAATAAATAAATTAATTATAAAGAAACTATCAGCGAAGTTGAAGATCTAAATAAAACTCACCTGTAGCTTTATCTGTTGCAATGCAAACTGTTCCCGTAGAACCTTCGCCTATTTTCATAAAATTGTCGAGATTCTCTCGAGGATCTCCGGCTGATACAACCATTTGTAGAGCTGCACGGAACTAATTGAGCCATAAAATTATTGAGTTATAAGAGATTCCTATTGAAAAAAAAAATACTCGCAACTAACCTGTTCGTGTGTTAACCTCTGTTCTTGCTTTGGAGTAGCTGCCGATGTTCCAATGGTACCCTGGGTAAGAGAACTATTGCCCCCACTAGAACTAGACGCACGGGAATTCGTCTTCAGGCTGCCATGAATCGAAGGATTGTTTATGTGTTGTGAATTCGGACTGTGATTTGGAATCTGAAGACCGTTCGTTGGAACAGGCGGGGATAATGAATTGTCCACTGGAGGTGGCGACCTCATCGGTGGTTGCGGGCGTTGTGGTTGTATGAGTGTGGATGGTGGCGGCATGTTGTGTGCCGAGAAATTATTGTTTGGGTTTGACTGCTGCTGCTGTTGCTGTAAAAGGTATTGGTGCTGCAGGGACGGGCGCGATGCTGAACTTCCTATGGATCCAGCTGGGGAATTCGGTTGGGGTGGTGTCTGTCGGTATTGCAGTGGATGATTAAGATCTGTATGCACGGAAAGAGGACCGTTGCCATTGGATGGAATTTTAGAAGCATACATTGGATTGTGTGGTTCAGTTTCTTTTGGTTGCAAAGTAATTTGCCCCACTTGCGGTACTTGCTGTGGTTTTGGATGCGCAACATTGGACAATGCGTCCTTCCGAACACCCGGGTACAGTATTTGTTGCTGTTGCGCCACAATCGGCCCAGAAGACGGCTCTTCTGGCACTGCAGGGGGAACATTAGCATTACCACGTAAGTCGCGCCTTACCCTTGGCGGACTTGAACTTCTTAGCGAATTTGATCTGGCAACGTGAGAAGTCTTCGGAAGAATTAGTCCTCCATTCGAAGTAGGCGCCCCTCCGTCTTGTTTAAGTGCCAGTGTTCCACTCGTGCTGTTCAGGGATACGCTATCCAATTTATTGTTGTTGTGAGGTCGGACAATCGTCTTTAAATCTAAAATCTCGGTCGGGGTAATCTCCGACGGATCCACTAGCGGGAGGGGCCGATTTGTTGATTTGAGAATTTGATTATTGCCGACTATTGACGCCCATTGCAAAGGCAGGCCAACATAGCGTCCCTCTAGTTTGTCAAAGCCTGTGTGCACTCGATGCTCGAAATTGCTGGGCATAGATATTTGTGGTTTCTTTTTTCTTTTGGAAAACATTTTCACTTAATTATTATTTCTATTCACGTAGTTTCTAGTTAAACTCAGGGAAGCCCTTTTTCTACAAGCTATGCGCAATTATTCAACAGGCTATAAATTCCGATGTTTCAGGTCATTCATGTATTGCTTTTGTAGTGTTGAGTTTTTATTTTCAAAAAATAGAAATCGAAATCGATTTTGGTAAAATCTTTACCCCCGTTTGTTTTGATGTTGCTGGATTTTCACTGTAAACAATTAACTAACGCGTACGCAAAATATTCACATTTAACGCTAACTACCTATTTAAATAACAAAAAAAACTCAATAAAACTATCAATTTCCTTTCTATTTGTAGGAATTTCAAAGAAAAAACAGTCTTTATTCATATTTACAAAGCAGAAATACTATAAAACGTTTGTTATTTTATAAAATCATACAGCGTTATTGCTGTTTTTTAAAAGAAAAATAACTAAATGAGTCACTTCAGAAACATTAATTTTTAAAGATTAAAATACTCATTTTTGAGTGGGAAACTGGGAACACCAATATTAGACAGAGAAAATATGCTTAAATATTACTGCCGAAAAGGAGCTGTTGGATCTGTCAATAAAAGAGAGATAGAGATATTCGAATAATTAAGCAGTGCTGTCGTTTAAATGTGGTCTCAGGGTTAGATGTGTTTGGTAACGTGAAATTTTTAAACCAAAAGTTAAGCTTTCTGCATCATTTTAATAAGTTTTTCAGTGAAAAATAGCTCTGTTTTTTGGTGCATTTTTATCTTGGCTTCGAAAAAAGTAGCATGTTAATTACAACAACAAACTGGTATAATTTCGTATTGTTGTTGTATTTAACATGCTTCTTTTTTCCAAGCGAAGATAAAAATGCACTAAAAAACAGGGCTCATATTATACCAAATGAGTGAAAATTTTCACTTTTGTACTTTGTCACTTTTTTGGCCAATGTAGTCAAGGCCTTAGTTGGAGGGAAAAATTTTGCATACAAGAAATATTTAGCCTGCAATTTTAAACAATTGCAGGAGAAAAAAGAAAACAACGAGGCGCTTCTGGGTCGATGATTTTTTTTTTGAGTCGGGACGAAAACAGTTTCTTCCATGAAATATACGCCCAATTAAAAACAATCGATCCCACAGTACCAATAACTTCTAATGGTAAAGACTTTTTTAAAAATTTTACTCGAATGAGTTTCGAGGACTTCAATTTTCTCCTGGCACTCGTGGCTCCTAAGATCTCAAAGCAAGATACCCGGTTCCTTAAGGCCATTCCACCTCGTGAACGTGAATTATATACCTACCTACAGCTGTGAGCTTGTAAACATGAAACACAATGGTTCAATTTGTATCCGCACACAAATTTCATCGTATCCAACGCAACTCACACCAAACAAAAATTCAAAACTTGTTCAACGTGTTGAACAGATAATGTGCAGCACATTATCGTGAATTTGTTGCTCAACGCGATGCCCAAGTATGGGCAACGAGCAACACGAGCTCATTCACTTCCCGTACATCTGTTGAACAACGCGTTGAGGAACGAACTCCAACCGTAGTAAACGCGACGGTTGAATGGAATTGAGATCACCGTACACTAGAGTTGAATGTGTTGAACTTGAAATTGAACGCGTTGGGCACAAGTGGACGACGGGCATTATGCATTCAAAATTAATGAATATAGGTATGAGATGTCACATTTGGGCAATTTTTGGAATGCGTTTATGTTAATAAATCTGCTAAGAAATCTGTTATGAACTGCCAAACTTTCCAACTGTTAACAGAATCTTTTACAAATCGCATTTTTGGTATTTTATCATAAAAGATTTAAATGAGAACACAGTTATATCAAGTAAAAATGGATATTTGGTCAACGAAATATTCTTAAGAGGAGACAAATGTGAGAAAATATATTAAAAAATAGTTTTATAAACAAATTAGCAAATTAAAATAAAATTATCTTTGTAGAAGAAAGCGCAGGACACAGGAAAGCTCGTTGCATTAGATCAACAAGCTCCATTGGCTAAGCGGAGTCTGTAGAATGTTCCTAAGAGCTTTACCATACCTTACAAAAAGAATAGAGTCTGCGACTATTCGCAGAATATTAGCACGACAAATGGAAGCGCCAAGAAACGACGATTGTCATCACCACCAGCCCTAAGCAGGGATGGGACTTTTTGAAAAAATGTCCGAAGTAGATTTGGAAAAAACGCAGTTTTTTCGCAGTAGATTTTTACATTGTCGAAATAAAAATAAGAAATAACATGAATAAACATCAATGACTTAAAATAATAAAATAAATATTAATTTCTCTTTAAAAAACATAGCAAAACAAGAATTCAAACATTTTTATTCATATCAGTTTTAACATTATTTCAAAAGCAAGATTTTCAATGTTTTTTTTAACTGTCCGTTATCGAACGAAAACTGATTAAAGTGGTCTATATGAGCGGCGGAAGGCTCCCAACAATCAATATCAACGTCACCCATTTCCTTACACAGAATAACATTTTTAAAAAGTGTTTGTATTTAATTTGTTTTGTTCTGCTGCGGCACACTATTTTTTCCCCAAAATCGTTTTCTTCGTTATTAAGTTTGACCCAAAAAGCAGTTATGTCACCCGCATCATAATATAGAATAGGATAAAATCCATCAAGAAGAATGAGTTTGACTGCATTCAGTAATAGAATTACACAAATATTTTGTGGATCACATTTACATTTATTGAATGATTTTTTTTTTTCTTAAAACCAAAAGTGCAGTAGATTTTATTTAACGGTAGTAGATTCATTTTTCGAACAAAATGCAGTAGATCTACTGCAATTGCAGTAAAGTCACAACCCTGCCCTAAGCCGCACTCAAAAACAACTTAATTAAAAATTTTGTTTTATTTATTTAAGCTACAACTAAACACTTAACAAAACACTTCATTGCGTTAAAATTCTGGTTAAATTTGGTCCCAGTTAAATTTTATCCGTTTTTATAGGGGTGAATAAAATTTAAGGTTTTTGCTGTGTCAATTGAATTAAATGGGACTTTATTAAAACAAACATATCCGATTATTTGTGCTGTTGTATTTTTTTGTAATGACTGTTCGCTGAACAAATAATTCAGTTTGCAAAATAAATGATCATCTGAAAAAGTATTTTCAATAAATTTTATTGATTCTTTTGCATTATGAAGGATTTATCACAGGTAATTCAAACAAACGGGGAAGAGAAATTCGAATTTTTAAAAGGAGACAATTTGAAGTGCCGCAAACATTTACCTCATTTACCTACGCTTGAAAATTCATACTTTGAAAAGAACAATGAGACCCTATAAAAATGAAAATATTGATTATTCTTTGTTTTGATTTCTTGAGTTCATTATTCTAGGCCTTTCTTCTCTTTTCTTCTTTCCCGAAATGATTCATGACTTCATATCAAATTTTAACCATGGGATCAAATTTAACCAGGATTTTAACGCAATTGGCACACGGCCTAAGAAAATCTAATAAATAGGACTGTATATCAACATGCAAAAAAACGCAGCTATTTTTAGATACAAAAATTTGACTAAAAAATTTAATCCGAAAATGACCATCTATCTTAACTTTTCTTTTGACAACAAACGAAAGAACTATATCGCCACGCAAGTTCCTGTCAGTCACGCTTTCTCTTTCTATATCATTGGCTTACACTCAAAATTCCACTCAAAACAAGTTGTTAAAACGAGACAACCGAATAGCAAATTAATTTGTCATAGCTTTGAACGTACTTTATTTGATCTTTGCAAATGAATGTATGAGTGTGACATTTTAACTTTGTGTTCAGTGTTCAGGATGTTGATTTCACACCATCTAAAAAATAAACGCTTCTAGTTTTCTTTAAATTAAATTATGAAATTTATTAGTTAGTTTAACAAAATATGGCCCAAACAAAAACCGATAATCTTTTCAATGAAATGCGCTTGGAATTTAATCCATCGAAACTAACGAAATGCGGTGAAATACAAATTGATGATTGCTGTACAAGCGCTTATATATTTTGCGCCTTTTGCTGCGATGACGATGGCGACCCTGATACCAAATTCTTTACAACACTCGAAGAATTTATTGATCACATCCGCTGGCATCGTTCGGATGATCGTGATTTAAATTCGCCCATCTTGCAAAATGGCATTGGAAATATTGGCCTCGAAGGACTAGAAGATGACTCTCGAAGTGATTTGAGTGCACCGCCTCCGATTCAGGAGGCCGAATTCTTAACCGACTGGATTGCCCCTCCCGAAGAGTTATTTGCGTCGAATACAATAACTAATTTCATTGAAATGGAACCGCATCCAAATGAAAGTATTCTGGGAAGTGGAAAACCTGAAGTAGAGCAACAAGACGTAGACAAAAACACACCTTTGCCAAAGCCGACGCAAGCTGAGGAAGATATCTCAGAACTGACTGGGGAAGTATTCATTGAGCTTTTGGATCTGTTCAAAAAGTGCCCATGTGTGTGGCACGGGCATATAGCGTCCAAAACAAACTCGGATATTATCGAAGGGGTGTACCAGTTACTGGGTGCACACTTTAATAAGTACGCTCAGCAATCTAAATCAGTTGACTATGTGCGCCGCATCTTGCTGCAAGTTAAAAATTGCTTTTTAGAGGAGTACAAAGATTTAAAGCAGAGGACAGAAACCGATTCTCTCCCGTGGTACTTTCCCTATCTAAGTTTCATATTAGACTGTAATTCCATTGACCTAGATAAGAGTGTAAGTAAATTTATTCTTCATAAACGAATTTTAAGGTTACAACAGTCTTTGTTTTCATAGATTTTTACAGATTTTGTATGTCCTATATGTACGCTAGAGCTAGATTCTCAAGAGGACCTATGGAATCATATCCTAAATATTCATCTCGAATTGAATCCCAAAGTTGGAGAAAATCCTGACGATGTGGATAGCACGCCCAGCAATAAAGTAAGACAGACAAAAAACTTCAATATTAAAGGAATGACTTTTATATTTCAGACTTCGGTTTGTGAGTATCCGACAGAAGTTGTGGATAAATTCATTGACCTTTACAGATCACAGACTCGTCTCTGGGATAAGAACAATAAAGAATATTACTCCCGTTTGTTGCGTCGAAAATCGTATGATCTACTATTGGATGTCCTCCGTGAGCATAACCCTGAGGCCACCTATGCTGAAGTTGTCAGTAGAATAAATTATTTGCATGATGAATTCGCCCAATGTAAGAAAGATGCCGTTTGCACCGAAAACAGTAGTTCGGTACCAACCAATCAGTCCCAGATGCTTATGGAAAATACCACACTGAAGAAAAATCGTAATCCGCCGCCACAGCTCAAGGTGCGGCCGGGCAACTTTAAGAAAAAAATCAGAAGCGCAAAATGTCCAATATGCACTATGTCTTTCAAAGATCATTCGGTATGGCTGAGTCACATGGAATCAGCTCACACCAGCGAGGATTATCAGTCTAAAGATGGGTTTTTTTACTGCACTATATGCGGCTGGCAGAATAAAACCAAAAAGCTTCTAATGCGTCATCTGCGCAACAAGCACACGAACAATCTTCGACGGTGCACTGACTGCAATTTGGGATTTCGCCTCTTGTCGATGCTGGTTGAACACCGAGCGAAAGCACATGATGACTTCAATCCATTTAAATGTGAGACATGTGGCGATGGATTCCCGTCTCGGTCAAGCCTGCGCACGCATACAACAACTCATTGGAGCACGGAAGAACGATCACACGGGTGTGTACATTGCGGGAGTAAATTTTCAGACAAAAAATCGTATAGAGCACACATGCAACGACACAAACTCGACAAGAAAGAGCTACTATGTAAGTTTTGCCAGAAAAAATGGACAACTTTGGCGGAATTACGAAAGCATATGCGCACACATCTTAGCTTATCGGCGCACAGGTGTGATAAATGCGACAAAGGCTTTCAAAGTCCGCAGTTGTTGAAGAAACATTTAAACGAAATTCATAATGGGACTACCTTACTCAGTCACATTTATAAAAATAAGCTTAAAAAGCAGATGGCGGTGTCTAAGTATCACAGGCCAAATCAGTCTCAAAACAGCTGCGACGATTGCGGTGCTAAGTTCTTTCGCAAAATATCCCTGCGAAAGCATAAACGGCTGAAACATGATCGAATTGCCTGTGCTAATAGTCAAAAAATATAATCATGTCATGATGTGTATTGTAAAAATAATGCCATAGGCAAAATGATGTAGAATAGATTTTTCAGAAAATAAAACTAGAATGGTCAGAAAAACAATTGTCTTTGTTTTGAGTTAGTACATTATAAGCCTATTTCTTCACAAAGTCCTTATGCTGGTACTGATTCTAGTCTAGTGAAGAGTCTGTAGGAGTGTTCTTGTATGCATGCGGATACCCGATTGCGAGCTTTTAAATAACATACATACTTATGTATGTATATATTTTTTTATTTTCCCCCTCAAAAAAAAACACCCTCATACCTGTTGGAAGTATTACAGAATATACTTGTTTGTAAGAATCTAATATTTTATTTATGTTTGACTATAATGTTATATTAATAATATTGTTTCTGTTTAAATAAATTTTCATTCCTGTTTCTAACTCGTTCAAGATAAGTTGTTTCCTTTTAAGATACAAGAACATATTATTTTCCTGAATCTTTCCAATATGTAATACCATCATTCAATAAACAGTTTTTTTTAAGCAAAAAGCTAACTAAAGTTATTGTGAAAATAATGTTTTTGGCTCGAGTATCTCGTGAGCAAGCGGTCCAAAACTTTTTCCTTCGCTTGATTGAATATTGAAAAGCTGATAAGATTTTTAAAGATCTTGAATTGGCAATTTTCTCTAATAACAAAATAACTCAGGTGTCTCTAAATATTTTTCGGAGGGCGCCAACAGGAAGTTTTGAACCTTTTATCTTAGAAAGGAGGTACAAATAATTTGAAAATATTAATTTACTTCCATTATATTCCACCATCAAACCAATATCAAAGGAAAAACATAAAGATATGATGAATTTATAAACCTATTTTCTCCCACATTATCAAGATAATTTCAAAGAATTCTGCTGAAAATTCCAAGTCTTAATATTTGAAAATTAGTAGGTACAATTTTTTGCTACAATACTATTTTTAATTTTTTTTTTTATTATTTTTCATTGTTTCAAGTCAGTTGTTCGATATTTTGTTTATTTTGAAAGTGGACAGTCATTTAATGTCTCCAATATCACTTTTCCTCATTTGCTACAGGGAAAATTTAAATGAAGTATTACTTTAGCCCTGTTTTTTAATGAACTTTTTATCTTCGCTGTGAAAAAGTAGCATGTTAAATACAACAACAATACGGAGTTATACCAAACAGTAGTTGTATTTAACATGCTAGTTTTTTCCAAGCGAACATAAAAATGCACTTAGAAACAGATCTATTACCCAACATATACTGAAACATTTCGTCACTCGGAACAAAAATATTTTTTTAAATTACTCATTTATGCAAACCCTTGAATAAAATATGACTTATACGTTCCCACCAAAGCGAAATCTGAGATTTCAACTGAAAAAATTGGAGATCTCGAATTGGTGGAGCGGGATTTCATTGAGATTTCGTTGAAATCTAGAGTTTTCATTGAGACTTCGTTGAAATTTCCATGAAATCTTGTTCACCAACTTGAAATATCAAAAGTTTTCAACCGGATTTCTTTTTTGGTGGAAACATAGCATTAGACCACTTTCATAATCAAGGACACAAATTTATTCGCACTCGCAGCTCATGCTCATATGAAAGGCATTTTACTGGTTTATTTTGTATGACAATTCGTGTCTGTCGGTGACCACTCCACTCATGTGAAAGAAATGTCAAAACTCGCGACAATTTGCAATTCGCTATTCGCAAGGCACTTGAAACGCATTTCGTTTTTGTGGACTGGGTGGAACGCATTTTGACTAAATGTCGCAAACAAAAACAAAATAAATTTGAATTTTATTCAATAGTCAACAAAAATAATACTTCTGACCTTTTTTCAATTTTCAAAAAGCACAAGGACAAATAAATTTATTTTTGTGTTTATTTCAAAACTTTATTAGGAACAAAATGTTTAATTCTATACCTATTCCATGCGTTTAAATATTACAAAATATAATCTACTGAGGGCCAGTTTCAAATTTTCCGGTTAAAGTTTCGGATAGTTTATTGAATTTTATTCATGAAACTCCGCAAAAAGAAAATATTTTGGAATTATTACTTACTTACTTAAGGTGGCGCTACAGTCCGGGGTGGACCAGGGCCTCAACCAACAAAGCTTCTTCCAGCCGGCTCAGTTTCGCACGCCAAGTTGGTTGGAATTATTATTGACTTTTAATAACTATTTTTAACTTTTAATAATTTTTTCTTTTTAATTTATTTTAAATAATTCTTAAATAGTTATCCGATACACAAAGCTATCCGGCAGATACAAATTGCTGTTATTTTGTTTGTTTTATCGCCAAAGTCTCGAATAAACAAACCTGTAAATAAATTTTCCAGCCACTTTACAGTTTGGGAACAACATAAAACATCAAAAACATACTGAAAATTAGTTTTTTGTTTTCAAAACTAATGGGGTTTTCTTTTGGTTACAAAAATTGATTTTTTTCCCCATCAGATCTGTCAAAACACAGATTTTGGCAATTAAAACCTTCCAATGGGCAAAAAAATCAATTTTTTTTTATCGAAAATAAATTTTGCAGATCCTGGATTTTCGGCAGATTTACCCCTCTTTTACTAACACCATTACACACCAGAACAATTGAAAGCAATCAGTGTGACATGTCTGGATAGCTATAGCTTCATAGAGCCCTATCCGAGTCCTCTGAGATCTCAGAAATATAAACTGGCTAATTAATAAATGGAATGCTATGCTAAAATATATGGATATCTAGTGCTTGCATAGAGCCTGTCTAGATTGTCTTCTTACTGAAAGTCGTTTTGATGAACAGCATGTCTACATTACCCTGAGGCCACACGAGCAAGTACTTGCAAGCAAGTTGGCTACATACACTGCCTGTCAAACTCGTAATTTGCATTCCACTTGCCTCCCACTTGCTTTCCACTTGCATTCCACTTGATTGTCTCCCAACTTGCTTCTCAACTTGCTTCACTACTGGCTTCAAAACTTGCATGCCAGTTGATAAGCAAGTTGCTTGGGTTTGTTTGTGTTAGTAAACAAATGTGTATGTATTGCAACTTGCTTGCAAGTACTTGCTCGCGTGGCCTCGGGGTTATGCAAAAAAAAATTCCTTTCAGTTCAATATACCCTTCCTTACTTCACGCAATAGGGCTTTTTAGCAAATACCAATGTTCATTTCTTTACGCCAAACTCAAGACCTCGGCACGAATGACATTTAGGTAACACCCGTTTTCTTTTTTATTTCGGAGGAAAATACACTCCAATTCAACAGAATGAGCACACGGATTTTCATAGTTGGTTTGTCAATTTTTTTTTAAACATTGTGCATTGTCCGAGAATAGATACAAACATAAAAACTATTAAAAAAAAAAATTGTTTTACTTCCATCCATTTAGTTTTATTACCAGTTTCAACATTTGAGCTTATTCAGTTGACACAAAAAGACTGCATTTTCCCTTATGGAAAGACTTTGAACAGCGCCGGAGGAAAAATAGCGGTGCTTTTTGAATTAATCTTTCTGTTTTCTTTTCCCAACATCATAAACAAATAATAAGGATAATCAAATGATTCATTAATGCACAATGTTAAGAAAAAATGGAAAAAGAACTTTTGATAATTTGTGTCCCTATTCATTTGAAGTGGAGTGTAAATGTTTGGATTTTGTTTTTTTGGTAATAGCGTCTGTCAAACGTGCCGAATTGTTAGCTGTCACTTTGACTTTGACAATTTGGTAGAGATCTCTATTAACCCCGAGGCCACACGAGCCAGTACTTGCAAGCAAGTTGCAATTCATACATATTTGTTTACTAACACAAACAAACCCAAGCAACTTGCTTATCAACTGGCATGCAAGTTTGAAGCCAGTAGTGAAGCAAGTTGAGAAGCAAGTTGGGAGACAAGCAAGTGGAAAGCAAGTGGGAGGCAAGTGGAATGCAAATCACGAATTTGACCGGCAGTGTATGTAGCCAACTTGCTTGCAAGTACTTGCTCGTGTGGCCTCAGGGTAAGGTCCATACATCTCTCACTCGCACAAAAAAAAATCCGTCTTGAAGCCAAGAATTACTAATAAAAGTGGCGCATCGGTGGATTTTGGGTGAAATCTTCTTTGTCTTTCTTTCGCACATAAAATCTACTATCTCACTGGATGTACCTTTCAGTAAGAAGACAGTGTAGACAGGCGCATAAAGATTTTGAAGCTGCACAAAATATTACCTAAGCACCTTAACATTTTAATCATACAAAAGTAAAGCTAGAACTATAATGCTCGGAGGGGCACTTAAGTGATCGGAAGAAAACAAGCGAATACACGGAAAGCATTTGACGCGACTATAATTGCGGAGTGGAGCGTTTCGTCAAGTTTCGTTCAACTTTGGTTACGGAAGTGAGGTGCGCTCCCGAGCGCACCTCACTTAAGTAAAACTGACATTTTGTGAAATAGGAACGCCAAAAAGAGATAGATGATAATTACATTATGGGTATGTTCCCCTTTTTTCGGTTCGGAAAGCTACTTTTCGTTGGTTTTTGACATTAGCTTCAGTGCCCTTCCGACTATTATAGTTCTACCTTAACACTGAGGTGTTCGATGTGAAATCAAAACCTGATAAGCCCCCAGTTTTTTGACATTAGAACATCGAACAAAACTATTTATACATTTTTTTGTTAACTTGTAATTCGTATTGGGGCATTCAAAAAGTTTGTTCCTTGCCGACTTTCAAACAGTTTGAAACGGCCAGGTTTAGTGCGAACCTTTTCCAAACATGAAAAATTGTACTGGTCCGCACCAAATCTGACGGTCTGAAACTGTTTTACGTTGTTCACATTGGACTGACTCCTCCGACTTTTTTGACGTCTCTGTACTTTAGCTCACTCCCACTTTATGGTGAGAAAGTGCTTGCTTACACGTGAAGAACGAAAGTGTTCAGATGTGAAGAAAATTATTCTGCAGATTTTGTTCTCCTCTTTGTGTTTTTCGTATTTTCATTATGAAAGACACGATTTGATTGGTTGGACTGGATAGAAAAAGCAACAAAAGAGAACGTCAATTTTCTACACCGAATATTTAAAAATATTTCATCCCCCTCCCTCTTCTGCAAGTTACCCCGTGTGATCAGGGACAAAGAGATGTCAAGGCAGGATATTTTAAATTTTTTGAAAATCTGGATTTTTGTAGACGTTTTCTTTTGTGACAACTGCTTTCTCTCTCTGTACTTTTTCTTTGGCACACAAATACTACACTTATCATTGTATATCCACTCTATAGTATTCTCATGAAACACGATTTTGTAGGTTGAAATTCGGTCGATAGGTTCGCTGTGATCGCCTTACCGAGATCCCTTAACAAAAATTAGGATGACATTTGTACGCATAGATGGCCACGAGCTTTTTTTCTTCATGAGAATACTATAGAATTTATATACAATGACACTATTCAATTTTATTTCATTTGGAAATATTTTAAATAAATGAAATTTAATTTTTAGAATAAAACAAAATTAATTAATACCTCAACGATCTCAGATGTGTGCTTTTTTTAAACGGCTTCTCAACTTCAAAGTGAGTCTGTTGGTGTTCATATTAGTTTGTGTCTGAACAAAAGAAGTTGGATGAATGTCAAAATTAGTCAGAGGAGTCAGTGCAATGTGAACACCGTCTTGAAATTTTCATACGTGCTTTCGTCTTTCCGTTCCCCCTACGTTTCTACACCCCTCACCCAATGTGTCAAAAAGACGAAACACGTAACGTCCGAAAAAAACGAATCGTATAATCAGGCTCTTTGGGAATAATAGCCATTCCACACTTTCCCACTGAGTATTAATGTGCTTGATTACACGTGAAGAACGAAAGTGTTCAGATGTGAAGGAAAATTATTCTGCAGATTTTGTTCTCCTCTTTGTGTTTTTCGTATTTTCATAATGAAAGACACGATTTGATTGGTTGGATTGGATAGAAAAAGCAACACACAAGAGAACGTCAATTTTCTACACCGAATATTTTCAAATATTTTAAAATATATCATCCCCCTCCCTCTTCTGCAAGTTACCCCGCTCACCATCACAAATCGCAGAAAATGCTTGAATTTCTTCACGTGTGATCAGGGACAATACATGTCAAAAAAGTGTGAAGAAATCATGTATAATAGTGTGGAAACAAAATATGAAATTTCATCACACACAACTTGACAGCGCATCCGACACGATTTGATATGTGTTAATACATGGAAATATTTAGGATCGGTTCTAAAACCATCACACTTTCTATCCCACTTGGGCGTTTGAGGTTATGGTGAAACTGATTTTTTGATGCAAGTGTGGAAGAAAAATATGAAAGTCAGTTACATCACACAAATTTGGCAGTCGTATGAAATTTCTTCCCACTTTATTTTGACATTGTGTTAATACTTTATGGGATAGTGTAGAGGCACTCTAACCAAGGAACAGGGTAAAAGTTTCAGATACATATCTGGCTTCTGATTTGTCAGCTCAGCTGTCGAAAAATTCCTGAAAATTCAGATGACTTTTGGTTACGTTTTACGTTTTTTTCTGAATTTTCAAAAAATTCAGATGAAAGAGATGGAGATGCGTTATGCGCTAAAGGCTTGGTCAAACAGAGCGCGGTCCGACGATCTTTGTAAAGATTTACAAACAAAATTTGACCGTCGCGTTCTTTCTTTCCCAGTAAAGTATTGACCGTCCCGTCGGCCCGCGCTCTGTTTGACCAGGCCTTTAACAAATTCAAATGAGAGTTGAACTTTACTGTTTGATGGCTGATGGAAGTGGACACACGCTGTGAAAAATTAAATTTATTGAACTGAAAAGCTATTCAAATTTAAATTGTAGTGTTAGACCCTGTTTAGATTTGTTGGTTTCACTACGTAGTGAAAAGTCATGTCGTGTATACACTTTGTAGTTTTCACACAAATGTATTTCTGCATGCTCATGGAATATTTGCAAATTGAAACATTTGATTTTGGACACCGTATGAGTATTTCTGCTCTCGATCTCGCCCAACCCCATATCTAGGTAGAAAATTAGGAACCTTTCTGTTTGACGCACAAGAAAAAATGAACAAAATGGAATGAAATGGACCATTTTGGTTATGAAACCTGACTGCTCACTCAAATTTTTATATTTTCTTCTTGACTAGCCCCTCCCTTTTTACCTCACCGATTTCACCAACGAACTGTCGTCATGCTGTAGTGAAACCAACAAATCTAAACAGGGTCTTATATATGTTTCTCTGGAAGATTCGAACAATCAAACATATTATAATATGTGAAGGGCGCTACTGAAAAATATTAGCCAACATTTACTGGTAAACTTATGCTATATGTTTCCACCAAAGGTTTATCTCAGATAAGATTAAATAAATCTTTTTGGTGTTTCCACCGCACAAAAAGATTTAAACAAGATTAAATCTGACAAAACTTTCAAAAATGCAAATGGCGCTTCAATTTTTTTTATGAAATGCGAAAGACAGAAATGTTTTATTCGTGTCAAACAATGAAGAACTGAATCGAGTCTCGAATGAATCGTTCAGCACAATGTTAAAATAGGTTAGTTCGATTTGTAAAACTATTTGTCCTAGGAAGATTTAATAAGATTAATTCTCCAAGATTTACGAAATATATTTGTATGGTAAATCTTCAAGATTTAAAGAAGATTTGAGGTAAATCTTATTAAATCGCAGATTAGCGTTAGGTGGAAATGTAGCATTAAGCCTAGTTTACAGTTCCCGTGTGCAAAAAAAAACCTACGCAAATATTCTCGCATGTCAAAAATAATTGAGGTGAAATGTAAAACTAATTGTTTGCATGATTGGTTTACAGTTTCATGCAACAACAAAAACCAATGCTGCCATGGAATGTCATGCAAAACAATGGACCGGCAATTGATTTGCATGCGAAAAGAAGTGTGGGGAATAAAATATTTTTTTTTTGGATGGTCGGTTTACACTTCCAAAAAAAAATATATATTCACCTCAAGGCATTATTTGCATGCAAATGGTTTTCGCATCCAAAAATAATTATTTTCCATTTTTATACCTATAGATTATTAATTAAGGGTAAATTAATGACTCAATGGAAGGCTTAGGACACGGCAAACGTTTTCCGCCTTGAATTGTATTCAACTTGGTGCGCAGAACAGGTGGAAAACCGTTTTGAAAATTTCGATTCTATTTTTGCATGGGAACTGTAAACTATGCTTTTAACAAGATTAATTTCTAATCTTCAAGATTTACGAAATAAATTTGTATGGTAAATCTTCGAGATTTAAAGGAGATTTAAGGTAAATCTCATTAAATCTCAGATTAGCGCTAGGTGGAAATGTAGCATTACGCTTTACTGGTTTAACTTACAGACTCACTTGTCCTGAATTTTTAATTTTCGAATAAAATAAAAGTTCTAATTCAACTCTTCTATGTAAAAATCAAAAGTAAATGCAATATTTTGACAAAACTACAGCAGATGACTTTTGACTGAAAATTCGTATATTTCTGAATTTTAAGATTTTGTTTGAATGCGGCCTTTAAAAACAACAGTGGTCCGTTCTTTTTCTAACAATAGTTAACTATTGTTAACAATTGTTGACTTTTATCGTTCCTTTATTCTAAAATAGTTACGATTCGTAACAATATGACGTCATAACATCGTTCCTAAATGCATTTTGGAGTGTCAAATAGTTACGATTTGTAACTATTTCCAACTCATGTCCAGGACATGAGTTGAAAGTGTTGATCTGTCAAAGTGCATAAGTGAACCGATTTGTTTACAAAACAAACAAAATTTTTGTTGGTTTTGATAAAGTTCAGTGACAAAACTAAATTGAAATAGCATTTGTGTCGATTGTAAGCGATAAAGGAGAATTT
The DNA here is from genome assembly GCA_963921185.1 of Dasysyrphus tricinctus. Lineage (NCBI taxonomy): Eukaryota > Metazoa > Arthropoda > Insecta > Diptera > Syrphidae > Dasysyrphus > Dasysyrphus tricinctus. Next base: position 15,313,018 of record OY992533.1, on the reverse strand, counting down.
ATATTAGAAAATTATACGATTTTATGCTATAATAATGCAAATAAATTTTTTTTCATTCGTTCATTTGACACATTAACAATATCTAACAACGAATCGTTCCTAAATGAAGTTGTAACAATCTTAACAAAGTCTAACAATGACACATCAACAACTTTTTTTGACATATCAACAATAGTTAACTATAGTTAGAAAAAGAACGGACCACAGAACTTGTTTAATTTCAGTTCAGAGAAGGGAATTTTACAACAAAGGTACAGTATACAGATTACAGGTTACAGCCACTGATTGCAGCGTACAGGCACGTGAACGTACGTTTGACTGAATTTTAACAAACAAATACAGTATGGAACACGAAAAATCCAAATCAAAAAAAACATATAAAAACCTAAATAACAAAATACACAAAATTAAAAAGCCGGTGAGCCTGAGCATGCCAAAAGATAAATTCGATGAAGTTATGGAATTAATTAACGACAAGGGCGAATGTGACACATATTTTCAACCGAGATGCTCTGTTCCAGTTCAAAATATTACCTCAACTAATCGTAATAGTTTCTCAAAGACATTACTAATGCTGCTAGAAGAGGCAAGGTTTTGTGTAATGCAACGAGATTGGAAGAATCTTGCAAAAATTCTGACTTTGGTGAAGCCCGATAACAAGCAGCACGTTTTATTCTTCCCGGTTTTTGTTCGTTACGCTGTCATTTACCTTGCACATAATCCAGACGAAAATCTTATGGACACATTCATGGTAGGAGTCGCTGGGTGTAAAGGTGAAACAGAAAAAGAGCAATTTTTAAAGAGTTTGACTAACAATTGATTGGAATTATATATTACTCTGTTATTAAGTACAAATACCCAATATGCATTAAAAATATTTTATGAGAAAGGATTAAAACTGTTTTCTGATTTTCTATCAAATTTATTTTCATAACAAGATAACAAGCGATTTAGTTTAATGGTTTGCTCTCGGTAAAAGGTTTTAGGACAAAAGGTGAAATATGAATTCAAGAAGATAGATGAAAGTGTGGGTGAATTTTCTTTTTGGCCATTTGGAAAGCTACTTTTCGTTGGTTTTTTTAAATATTGTACCTTAAAGATTAAAAATTCTGGGCAGTAAGATTCATAACGTGTTGTGTCAGAATAATTAATTGTCATTGCGATGATTACTCTTTATCCTTTCCTATAATTATGTTAACAGACAGGAAGCAATCAACTATGAGTTTATCTGATTCCATCCATGCTTTCATCGTTTTGGATGCTGTGCTTACCAACGACATCTTTTCTGACTTTTAAGCATTGAATTCCATAAGCACAACTTTAACATCGTACTCCGAGGATACTTGGTTAGAGGACTTGGGGTGGCGGTAAAGTGTTCTCACATTCCATACTCTCAAGAGGTTTTCCTTTGACGTTCCGTTGTTGCTATTTGAGCGTTTAATCTGAACTCCAAGTATGACAGTAGCTCAAGTAGTCTCTCGTCTTCTAGATTTGTTGATTATAAGTATTTCTATTTTCTATTATTACTTGCGATTATAGGTACTATAAGGCAAGTTTTGGATTCGTGCAAAAAAAAAAAATTTTGAGAATCAAACATGATATAACGATGATAGAGAACACGAAAAAAGTGGGTGGCACAATTCTGTCTGTCTGTTCGTCTACAGCCTAAACGGCTGGATCGATTTTCTTCAAACTTGGTGCATAGTGGTTTTTGGTGATTATGCCCATGTTTTTTTTCATTTTTTTTTTAGAATCAAAAATAACGGTACCTGCAATACAATTTTTTTTAGCAATTTTACGTATTTTTCTCAAAAACGGCTCGACAACTTTTCTTAAAAAAAATTCAATAAATTTATTTTAGTAAAGGCTTTCTTTGGGTGGAAAACCATTTTTCAAAAATGGTTATTAATGGTACCTCCGAAAGAACCATTTTTTTGATTTTTGATTTTCTTCAAAACGGTACGAACGATTTCAATTATTTTTTTTTACACAGAAGCTTCCAAAAAATATAAATAGTTTTGTGTACCAAAATTTTTGAAAAAATAGTTTGAATTTTTAAAAAATGTTTCAATTTTTTTTTTTGGAAAATCAAATATTTCGAAAACGACATGATTGATTTTTTTGAAACTCGATATTTAAGACTATTTTAGTACTCTCTAAAATATTTTTAGAATACATTTTACATTTATGAAAAAATAATGGAACCTTCCATACAAAAGTTAAAAAACCGCAAAGGAAAATATTTTTTTGCTTAAAAACGACTCCTACGATTTTGATTAAACTTTTTTCATATACTAAAATTAGTACGATCTACTACCAAAAATTATAAAATTTTACACTTAGCAACTATTAATAGTACCTGTCAGAACGTATTTTTTATTTTGAATTTTCTCGTTATCGGCTAAACAGATTTAGATGAATTTTTTTATACAAAATTCAGATAAGATCAAATAATATTGCATATCAAAATTTTCAAAAAAAAAGTTTTTGTATTTTTAAAAAAAGTTTCAAAATTTTTTTTTGAAAATTCGATATCTCAAAAATGGGTTGACAATGTTCTTAAAAATGTTTTAAGAATTTTATATATAAGAAATTAATTTTTTTAAAACCGCTCCAACGATTTTTATTTTTTTACCCATACAATCATATTAATCAAGAATTAAGATGGCTTTCTTTTTTTTAAATCAAACTGTCAAAAGTTGTTTTATCCAATTTAAATGTCGCATATATGCTTCTCTACATTTTTCTCTCATATTTTCCATGTTTTTATATACAATTTTCTTAAGCCCACAGTGTCTTGAACATAAGAGCAAGTACATACGTGCGACCCAGTCGTGCATTTTATTTCTTATCGCAACTGTCGACTCATTCAGCCAGTCGTTTCCGCTCACGTATACGAAAGTTTACCAAGTCAAGTCCGGACGCAAATAATTGATTCCCTGTTCCAACTTCCAACCACTACGGCCAATTGTGTACCCAACCCAAGTTTTAAATAACGGTCCGTTCCCTTACTTTCAGTACTCAAAAATGTCTCCTATCTGTGATTTGCTGACCAAGAAAGAGAAAGTGAATTTTGGCACAAGAACACCACCCGTCAATAAATTAATATCGATGATGGTTCCTTGAAACCGAAACACGTTACTTTAAAATTTAACAAATTTAAAAATTATTTTAAAATAACTTACAATTTTTTTATTGTTTCATATGTATATTTATATTAAAACATAGCATTATTTAAGGTGGCGCTACAGTCCGGGGTGGACTAGGGCCTCAACCAACAAGCTTCTTCCAGCCGGCGAGTTTGTGAGTTTTTTCTCACAAAGTTAAGGATATGAGCTAAAGTTAAATCTAATCTAAAAATCTGAGTCATCCAATTTTACAGTCCTACGATTTTAGTAAGCTTTTTTTTTAGATATATGTATACCTATAACATTCACAACTTACAACTTTAATGCAGCTATCTGATGCAACCACGCGTGTACAGAAGTTTTTTTCAAGCAGAATACTTACATTTATACACAGTTAAATGTGGAATATTGAGTTAATCTGACACGCTAGGCCGCCAAAAATTTGTTTTTTTTTTTTTCAAATCTGTTGATAAATTATTTATAAACAGCGCATCATATTGCATCTAGTTATCCTAAAGGACCGCACTAGTTCCAATCGAAAAAATGTTAATTCCCTCTAAATTTGCCGTCAAAAACATTAAAAATAATCGTCTCTTTGAGGTTTTCTTATTTATTTTAAATACTTCGTTAGCTTTATATTTTTTTTGTGTTTTAATTTTAATTGAATAATAAACCTAAATGTTGAGTTTTATTGTTTATAATATATTTTTTATAGGTAATATTCATATTTTTTAAGTTTTTTTCTTTCTAATTATTTTTGTTTTTACTTCAATAGATGCGTCGTTGATTTTTTTTTTATTTTCTTGAGTAGACATATTTTAACAGAAAAACAAGATTTGTTTAAGATATACATTTGTTTTCGTGATAAAAATTAACGGTAAACGAAAAGCGTAACGGAAATGGATATGAAAATAATAGTAATTTATACTGTATAATTAATATGCGGGTAATTATGTTTTAACCATCTTCCTTAGGGGGAGTAAACCATCCTGAAAAATAAGAAATAAGTTTATAATTATTCAATTCAAAAATAATTAGAAAAACAAAACAAAAAGAAAAAAATAGAAGGTTGTTCTGTTCGGCTAGCCTTGCATACTTTTGAAATGGCGTTACTTAACTAAAAAAAGAACTATTTTCATACCGAATGATGTACATATTTCCAAAATATGACTTTCGAATTTCATAACTTATAGAGCGAGAGCACGCAATAGATTTGTGTCGTGAAAGGTAGGTTGTGACAAACGTATAAAACTCCGCCAAATTAAAAAAAAAGCCACCAACAAGGCCAGAGCTTTATATTTATAGGTCACAGCGAAAACTTGTGCTTCGTTTCGAAAACGTCGAAATCATTAATTGAACTGGTTGGTTTTGAACTTCTTGGCAGTTTATTTCTGGAAGAGTAATTTTTGTTAGGATAAGTCGGAAACACTGTACTTGCAACTACTTTATATAGTCTAAGTAAGGTCAGCGAACAACATGAGTTTATGCACAGTTAATCCAGAAAAACACGTAACAAAAATATGTTTTTACCAAAAACGGATACACATTATGTATTATCAAAGACCGTATAATACCAAGATATTGCATCTAGTGTAAAAATTCGCAGTCAAAGCGCTAGTACTGTGACGACCCCGTGGTGACCCCATAGATGTGTGAGTGAGAGCCCCGTCTATGTATAAGTTTTACAATCGTCGGTGGCGCGGTCGCTGAGTCGTGGGTCTGCGCGAATAAAGGCTTGCATGTCTGTATGTGTTATGTGAGTTCGAATGTGAATGAGGATGTGATACAATACGTGGGAATGTTTCCCTTCCCCCGACCGACCGCATCTAGAGCTGATTTTTGGTGGTTGATTGAGATGCGGTATCTTGGTATTATACGGTCTTTGGCATTATAAAACCGATTATTTTCGGAAGAAAGACAAATATTGATATTGGTTATGTCTTATAACCAGCCGTTACGAAAATATTGGTTTGAAATAATTGTGAAATCATAATTTGATCGAAATGACAATTGTGAATAGCAATCAGCAGATCAAAAAAGGGATACAAAGTGTTTTTTTTAGACAGAGATAAAAAATCTTAAAGGCAACATTTTTTTCTCATTATAAATGAACTGATATGAAATAAAAGCAGAACAATTTCTTATTCAAACTTTGAAAGGTGTCGGTGGGTACGCACGTTATCGATTAATGTAAAACCGTCGCAAAAAATGTATACAAAATGTTAATTTCAAATAGTAGGCGTGCTCAGGAAATCCAGAAAGCGAGTAATCGCTAGCGAGTTACTAATACATCGAAACTTTTCCTACTCGCTAGTCAACTGGCTTCCCTTTTTAAACCAGTTGTTAAGTGAGTAAGGCGGCGAGTGATTTGACAATTAATGTATGTACCCAACTTGCTAGCGAGTACTCGCTCTTGTGGCCTCCGGGAAAATGAGATCCCAGCAATCTCAAGTCTCGTGAACAGGATTCCTCAGAAATTTTGCTGTCAAATTACTGAGCAAACAAAATATTGGATTCGCTTGGTGTCGAGAAAGGTTTGAGGCAAAGCGACGCGTTATCATGCAACCTGTTTAATATCGTACTTGAAGCAATTGTACGCAACTCGCAAGTCAACAACAGAGACACAATTTTTCAAAAGTCCATCCAACTACTTGCTTATTCAGATGATATTGACATCATTGAGAGAACGAAGCGAGCTGTTACCGGTGCGTTTGCAAGTATTGAATCGGGGGCGGCGAAAATGGGTTTGGCATTTAATGAGGACAAGACGAAGTATATGCTATCATCGAGAAAGGAATCTCAACATTGTTGACTCGGGCAAAACGTCACGATGGATAGGTACAACTTTGAAGTCGTCACTTTGTCTACCTGGGCTCCACTATTAGATAACAAAATGACATCAGTACAGAGATCAAACGAAGAATTACTCTTGCCAACCGCTGTTTCTTCGGGCTAAGAAGGCATTTGAGTAGTTAAGCCCTATCTCAAAGAACCAAGGAGACCTTATATACGACCCTAATCATCCCGGTCCTGTTTTATGGGGCAGAAGCATGGACCCTGTCAAAAACGGATGAGAATCTGCTTGGGTGCTTTGAAAGGAAAATTCTTCGGGTGATCTTCGGTCCTGTATGTATCGATGGAGTATGGAGGAGAAGATTTAACAACGAGCTTTACGGACTTTTCAGCGACGTCGACCTGGTCATAAAGCTGAAAATACAGCGGCTATAGCTGGGACACGTGGAGCGTATGGACACCAACGCACCAGTCCGATGAGTCTTCGAATCTACCCCTGATGGTCTACGCAGCAGAGGAAGACCTCACCTCAGGTGGCGCACACAAGTGGAGAACGACCTCAACCAACTTGGAGTGCGTAACTGGAGGCAGCTAGCTAGGGACCGAGCTGGCTGGAGGGGCTTGTTGGTTGAGGCCGTAGTCCACCCTGGACTGTGAGCGCCATTTCACGTTCCTATGTTTATCCTCAGATATTCGGATAGCTTTTGTGTTTTTGTAGTCCCTTGTTAAAAAACAGCTGATGACAAATCATCTTTCGGGTTTTTCAAAAGAAAATAAATAAGTCAGATGCAACTAAATAATTCATATTTCCATCACCTTGGACTCCACTCAATATGAAAATATAAAAAGAAACAAACTTTATTAAGAAACTTACACTTTTTTTGCCGATAAATAAAATCGTTCTGATAGCCGGCGGAACGTGGCCATTGTAATTGTGAAAACTAATAGAGAGATGCTATCCCTTTCTTAAAACACTTTTTATCCCTTTTTTGCTCTGCTGGCACTTTGATTGATTTAATGAGAAATAAATTGAATACAAAATGTAGTGTCATACGGGCTTAAGATGTACAAACACGATTTTTTTTAAATCTATCCTTGAATATAAAAAGGTTAAACTATTCATAGGGCGAGACTTAGAATTAGGCTTACTAATGTTGGGGTTAAAATGATTTACTTTGTTAGCCTTGCGTTGCATTCGAGTCAAAGGTTCGTAAAGGCCATAATTAGTACGGTGGTAGGCAATGAGGAAGAAAGGTATTATTCTTAACTGGCGAGGATTCAGAGAGATCTTTGGAGTAGATTAGGACGATAAATGACACTATTTAATAATTGGTGAGCGAAAAATATCGACGTAGATTTAGGGATTGACGGTTTAAAAGCAAGACGCATGACCGCAAAGCAAAGTGCAAAAATCTGCGTTGGACGGCTTCAATACGTTCTATGTGAACTTGATGATATGGTGACCAGACTTGGGAGGCATACGGTAAGAACAGGCACACCATTGATCGAGTATTGTCTTTGTGGCAGGGAAGGACGCTTTCGAGAGAAAGTTATGCTTTGACATTTCTTAATGTTTAGCTCAAGGAAGTTCTTTTGGCACCACGTAAAAAATATTTAAGTCTGCAGCATAAGTGCATCGTCATTGACTGAAATTTGTTTAGAGATCCTCATGTCATCAGCGTAAATTTCCAAATCAGTGTAGGGTGAAATAAGCTCAAAATCATTTATATGTAGTCAAAACAAAGATCAGAGGTCCCAAATGGCTTACCTGGGGTACACCAGATATGGCATGAAAAGGTTTGGAGAATCTCGCTCTGAAAAGAACACGGTACTGACGGTCAACTAGATATGACTGGATCCAAGAAAAGAACGAATGTGAAAACCAAACTTTTTAAGTTTGAAGATAATGATATCGTGGGAAATTTTGTCAAACGCCTTACTAAAATCAATTGCAATGGCATCAACTTCTTTAGTCTTCTAAGGCAGATAGCATTTTTGAAACGAGTTCAGTCAGGTTAGTGGTTGTGGATCGCCTTTTCAAGAGCCTGGGGGAACAAATTGATTTGCGTTGAAGAAACAACCACCCAAAAGCTATACTTTCAAAAAATTTGGGTGTACAAGAGAGTTTGGCCACCAATATTTTTAGCAATTTTGTTTTCCAAATATTTTCAACGAATGTACATATATGTACTAGATTAAAAAATATTTTACATAATCATAAAGCTTACCATTTTTCTCATGTATTTGTACCAATGACTTAAAACTTTGTTGCGCACGGGCTAGACTATATTGTCCCTGAGCCAAAGCCTGAAATAAGTATAATTATTGTATTTTCCTTTTTTTCTTTCGTTGTTAAAATTGATATAAATAAATTCATATGCTTACCTTTGTCGCTCCGAATTGAATACGGGCTTTTCCCTTGACTAGAGTCGCTGATATTTGCATTATGACGGCCTCTACCGTGTAAGCCGAGCTCCAGCCTTGTTTTGTTAGCAACTCCATGCAAATTGCTCCACCCACCAGAACATAACCGCCTCAAAAAAGACAAGACATAGATATGTTTTTCATTGAGACTTGAAATTGATCTAAAAAACTAACGAAAAATAATTTACCTGAGATAATTGGATGCACAACACGAACAAAGGGTGGCTCAAATGGGTATGTCTCTTTGAATATTATATTCAGCAGAATGCTATCTCTACCCTCTTTTTCTTTAAGCATAACTAAATCGTTGTGTAACGGACTATCCGGATCGACAGATTTCAAACGGATATTCCATTCGTATATTGAGTCGTTTACTAACTCTATTGAGTACATGTTACTCTTGAAGGAATCCGAACGGTAGATATCACGTAGCTCTTTCATGAGACGATCGGTTGCTTGCACAGAACCAGAAACTGATCCCTGTATTAAAAGAAATGCGCAGTTATTAACTTTCAAACAAAAACAAAAATCCCACAAAACACTTCAATTAACCTTTAAGTAGTCTTGTCTTTGACTTTGTCGCAGTCTTTCTAGTGTGGCTAAGTGTTCTACCTCCATTTCATCCTTCTGTTTTTTTTATAAACGGGAGCAGATGTTACAAACAATCCTTGCAAGTGGTTACAAAAATGTCAAACCTTATTTATATTTCGGCCATCGTCCATTTCAAGTGGAAGATCTTCGTCGCCTTCGCTTTCTTGTTCGCTGTCACCTACAGGATCTTCGATTTCGTCTGGATCAGAATCAATGTCATCGATTTGATGCTGTTGCATTTGATGTAAGGGTGATACACTGGGCGGTGGCAATTGAAATGGTATTGTTAGGTTTTCTAAGTCTGGTGGTAGTGGGACATTGTGTAGGCGGCATAATTCTCTTAGTAAGATTCCAACCTTTAAAATTTAATGTTGCTATTTATCAAATACTATTATTAAAGGACTCATCGTTAAATTTTACCTGATTTATAACGTGATTATCTCGACCGTTTGTGTTGCTGAGAATTTGAACAGCATTTGTGACACTGGTCTCTTCGCTTTCGGCAAACCAAACTGGAGGGGACGATGGGTATGTTTCCTAAATGCAAAATTGATATATGTTCAATTTAATTTAGCAGAGAATGTCAAAAAAAGTCAACAGTACCAGGACTCCTTGGTTTTTTAATAATAATAACTTTAACTAAATATTTACTTGTTAGACATCCCAAAGTATTTTAAACGCAATTTTAATTGCACGGTTCTAGTTGTAAATTAGAAGGAATAGGAGGAACACTTCTTAAGACAGTGTCCTTATCCAGAACACGAAATTGTATGTAGATTCAGCTGATGTTATTTGATCATCCTAGGAGTTTTTAAATCAAATATGTAAGCCTTGACGTGTTGGGGAGAGGTCATTTGGTTCCTTCAATGATTAAAACTCTAGAGCTATGCGATTGCGGAACTCTTGCGTAGATGGCCCACCTAAGGCCAAGAGGTCGAACTGGGGTAGGGTGACGCTACTTATTATATTGTAATTCCACCAAGGAGCTCGCCACAGATGAGGCTGTGGTGTCTACAATTCTAGTAAGTCTGTACTACTTGGAGAATATCTTCATCTAACACATTAGAATCTTCGAACCAATGAGGTCGGGTTTCCCGCCTCCTTTCGTCCAAGGGGTGCAACAAGAACATATAAAGGTGCTTATACAGGAATGTGATATTCACAATAGATGAATAAAGCGAAAACTTCGCGCACTTGACTAAAATTAAATAAGGATTACCAAAAGCTGATCTTCTGTTTGAGTCGTCAAGTTAAAGTTATTCACCATTATTACAGTAAAATGACTGGTCTAAAAAAACGACAGTTGGTGTTTCAGTAAGACTGAAATATATCGCTATAGTGCAGAGCCGAGAGAGCCAATTGTCACATCGTGTCACGACGTGATAGGAAGGGCAAAGCGGCAAACAGAATGGGATTGGTTATAAGCGAAAGCAAGGCGAGGTACATACAGTGTTTGCCAAAACTAAAGCACGGAATTATCTCTTTGGCAAAATATAAAGAAAATTCAGAAAAACCCTAATAATTGAATGGTTTTAATTTTTTTCAAATCAGAATATTTGTCCTGTGACCCCGGTTGGGACATAGGGCATCAAAAAAAAGTGTGCGTCCTTACCGGTCTGCAGCAAGGTATTTTGCCACGTCTTTTTCTGGGGTTCTGCTTCTGCTAAGACAAATCATTTCTATATTGTTTTTAGTTTTCTCTAAGGATTCAAAGGTCTGCCTCGCAATATCATCGTTTGGTTTTTCCAGTGCGTGACCAATCCATTGCCATTTGCGCTTTTTTATGCCGTCCAGCCGCTTTTGACTCTTATCCTGTGCCGTTATTACTCGTTTTATATAAATTTGTGTTCACCGAATCTTTAGGATTTGGCGTCGACAGCGATTGACAAAAACCTGCAATTTCCTCGAAATGGTAGACGTGACTTTCCAGGTTTCGCAAGTATACATATAACAGCACGAATTTGACATTGGATTCGAAGAATCTCAACTTAGTGCGTAAGGAGATTTTACTGGATTTTCAAATTGGGGGAAGAGTACAGAAGGCAGCACGAGCTTTATTAATTCTCCTTCAAACGTCCAGACCCGTACCGCCATTTGCAGAAACCATACTACCAAGCTAGTTAAACCGTGCAACAACTTCAACTGGCGTCTCTGTAGAATAATACGCTGATGTGCGGAGCGGCCTGTTTACATTATTGTCTTTTTGCTGTTTATTCTTAGACCACTCGACTTTCCCTTCACTTGCAGTGTTTGGCACATCCCGTTCAGCCCACTGATGTTATTTTGCAGGAGACATATATCATCGGCATAAATAACTGAACCCTACCAACCTACAAGTTGAACTTTATGGAAGAAGGTGTTAAACTCTATTAGGACCTTCGTAATGCAAAAAGAATTTCACCTGGACGTTTTTTTATGTACATGAAGGTGCTATGTGAGCATTAAGTTAGGTAAGGTTGACCACGATTTGGTTCATTGTGACACCACATGAATCTAGGAAACCCTTTTCCTTACTGCATTTGGAGCTTCTTATGAAGCGTAAAAAGCTGCCTATGTCTGTGCTTATTAGATCACTAGGATCATTGAAGTAAAATATCACCAAGGTGAAGTTTTCGTCCATGAGATAGAGCAGGGCACGTGCATAGAAGGTGAGGGGTCGACTCTCTCTTTCTCATCCATACAGCTTCTGCAAAAATCGTTAGAGAATACGCCAAAACGCGTTGCGTGCTTGACTATAAGACAGTGTCCGGTTATAACACCAATCATGGAGCTAGTGTGTAATCTACTCTGAGATATCAAACACTTAGATCGCTTTAAACCCATTACTGGCCAGAATTGTTTTGTTGCCAAACAAGTGGTGATATTGTTCCACCTAAGGTTTGTTCTCTCTAATGCATCTTGCTTCGGCAAAAGTTGAATGTAGCGATGGGTATACCTATACATAGTTGCCACTATTTTTCAAAATAAATTTCCCTGACTTTCCCTAACCAATTGTAATATATTTATTAGTTTAAAAAAACTCTTAATTCTAATTTACAATTCAGTCTTTAAGTTAAGTTATTATAAAGAAGGTAGGTAATTTTTGATTTAAATACATTCAATATATCGTCCCTCATCTCACGAAGTGAAGTAACTCGCAAATTGTCGTTTTTGAGATTTAGGCATATATGTATGTGCTTGGTTAACTTGATTGCGTATTTCTACATCATAAGATTCCCTGAAAAATGTCTGGAACATGGTTCAATGTGTTATGACATAGTTGGCATAACTGCAATTTTAGGTAAAAAGTTTCTCACAAACAGACGTAACTGCAATCATGTGGGTAGCAGTTTTCCGTTTTATTGCAAATTATTGTGTAAATAAAGTGGTTTCAGGTAGTGGGTGCATTTATCGGTGAGTAGAAATAAAAACGCTTTAAGTTTATGCTAAGATGTTGCTACTGACCTATCACTAAATTAAATTTCAATTGCATTCGGTTCTTCCTGTTTACAATACTCTGTCAAACAAAAATTGTCAATACAAGGCTTATGGGCGAGCTTTTTTCAAAACAGTAATACCTGTGCATACTGTCACAACACTTAAATTCCTCACTAATAAGCTTTTTTTAAAACAGTGGTGTCTGTGTATACTGCCACTACACTAAAACTTGTCACTTAAATTTCTCACGAACTGACGTACATATCTGGTTGATCAATTATTTGTAACTGTTTTAAGTATTGCATTTACATTGAATCTCATATCATTTTGAACTTTAACATATTCTTGTAATATTACAACAAAAAAAATACCAAAACCGTTATAAAACACAGAAGTAACGCTTATAGAAGGAGGACATAAAACTAAAAACTGCTCTCCTGTAAAATATTGAAAAAGCAGATACGTCACTTCGTGAGAAGAGGGATGATATGTAGATATTATTTTCACATTACTATGAAGCATATCTGTACAGCGGAAGTCGGAAGTCACCAAGATTTCTCAACAAGTATCTATTGTTGTTATGTACTCCACATTTCTCTGTAAACATGCTGGAAATACACTCCCGTTCAATTGAATAGGTTCAAAATTTTCGAGTGCGATTTACCGTTATAGCTCCGAACTATGTGGAATAAATGAATTTTTGAAAATGGCATTAGAGAAAGCATCCAATTGAGGAGAGAATAAAAAACACGCAATATCAAACTTACCATCATTACACGTTTTATTATCATTTCTTTGAATTCATATTGAAATCGTAGCACTTTTTTTCGTTTATTTGAGTAGGTGCACCGTCTTTATAATCACTTTTGCTTTGAACTAGTTGAAGGTCAGACCTTTTAAAGCTATTTTTGGGCTTTATATCATGGTTTCTTTGATATGACACAAACAAATTGAGAACAAACGTAGAATGGGTGGAGGAAAAGCTCTTTTCGCGGCTGAGTACGCGCAAATTTATTGATTTCATGATAAATGACTAACGGGACATCAAGTTTCGGAAAAAACTTACAGAATCAATTCTTTGATTTATATTTATCAGAGAATTAAACAAAAATATGGTGTCGATATGAAAAGAATGTAAAAAAAACTGCTGCCTCCGCAAGCTATAGACGAAAAATTCTGAGGTTTGGATCTTATTTGTCGATTTAAATGGCTTAAATAAGGGAACAAGCTAGGTTTAGTGCAAGTATTTCTACAGTCGAGAGTGTAATATAAAGTTCTTCATACCAAAAAAGAAGAAAAAAATAAAATAAACCACCGCTTAGTTGAAAGAAGTTACAATTTGAGAATTCAAAGAAAAGAAATTTAACCCCACATTTTTGAACTATTAGTATGACTATGGTTTAGTTTCACAAAAAGGCTCAGTCATGGAAATACAATTTGAATTCATCAATTCCGTTGAATTTAATCCCTTTTTCATTAGAAAAAACGACTTCACGCCACTTATTCTTTCAAGTCTTATGAAGCTTACAAAACTGCATTCGGTTTGTTTTTTTTTTTTGTTTTTGCTAACTTCGTTTAGGTGTGGTTTCATTTAATTTTCTTCTTTTTCGGTATGTAGAACTTTTAATAATACTCTCGACTGCTGAAATACTGGCATTGAACCTAGCTTCTTCCCTTGTTTTAGCCATTTAAACCGACGAATTAGACGCAACCCTCAGGCTTTTTCGCCTATCACTTGCGGAGGTAACAGGTTATTTGCGTCCTATCGATACCACCTTTTTGCTTACTTCTCTGATAAATATAGATCAAAGAATACCTAGATTCTGTAAGTTTATTCTGAAATTGGATGTCCCGTTAGCCATTTATCATGAAATCAATAAATTTGCGCGTACTCAGCCGCGAAAAGAGCTTTTCCTCCACCCATTCTACGTTTGTCCCAATTTGTTTGTGTCATATCAAAGAAACCATGATATAAAGCCCAAAAATAGCTTTAAAAGGTCTGACCTTCAACTAGTTCAAAGCAAAAGTGATTATAAAGACGGTGCACCTATTCAAATAAACGAAAAAAAAGCTACGATTTCAATATGAATTTAAAGAAATGATAATAATACGTGTAATGATGGTAAGTTTGATATTGCGTGTTTTCTTATTCTCTCCTCAATTGGATGCTTTCTCTAATGCCATTTTCAAAAATTCATTTATTCCACATAGTTCGGAGCTATAACTGTAAATCGCACTCGAAAATTTTGAACCTATTCAATTGAACGGGAGTGTATATTGTTTTCAAAAAAAAAAAACATTAATGCTGGGATGACAGATTTTTAGCTGCTCAAAAGTTTTATCTATCAATCTAATTAGTAGTAGGTATCAACATCATAAATAAAATGCATTTAAAAATAGCAAGTCTTATGGGCCGTAGCATATTAACTCATCAGAAATAAAACAATTTCAAATTGTCAAGTCTTCTACTTGGCTGATTTATTTCAGTAGTATATAGAATTTGTATTATAAAACCTTCTTATATAGAAACTATGCCTGGCCCCGGGCAAAAAAACTTCCAGCTTAATGATTAGGAATTCTAATCTTGTTGGATATAGTTTACAGTGGATTTTCGTTGAAAAATTCATGTAGGTTGAACTGAACTTAATACAAATTGCGTCTGACAAAGCCCTCACTATGTCACTGATGAGTTCAAGTGAGTAAGCCGAACGAAACGCCAATTTGTAGGACTAAAGGCCATAAAAAGCTATTTTGAATCAATAATTCAACAAGTCCAATCCTTAATGCTAAGTCTTCTACTTGGCTGATTTATTTCAGTAGTATATAGAATTTGTATTATAAAACCTTCTTATATAGAAACTATGCCTGGCCCCGGGCAAAAAAACTTCCAGCTTAATGATTAGGAATTCTAATCTTGTTGGATATAGTTTACAGTGGATTTTCGTTGAAAAATTCATGTAGGTTGAACTGAACTTAATACAAATTGCGTCTGACAAAGCCCTCACTATGTCACTGATGAGTTCAAGTGAGTAAGCCGAACGAAACGCCAATTTGTAGGACTAAAGGCCATAAAAAGCTATTTTGAATCAATAATTCAACAAGTCCAATCCTTAATGCTAAGTCTTCTACTTGGCTTATTTATTTCAGTAGTATATAGAATTTGTATTATAAAACCTTCTTATATAGAAACTATGCCTGGCCCCGGGCAAAAAAACTTCCAGCTTAATGATTAGGAATTCTAATATTGTTGGATATAGTTTACAGTGGATTTTCGTTGAAAAATTCATGTAGGTTGAACTGAACTTAATACAAATTGCGTCTGACAAAGCCCTCACTATGTCACTGATGAGTTCAAGTGAGTAAGCCGAACGAAACGCCAATTTGTAGGACTAAAGGCCATAAAAAGCTATTTTGAATCAATAATTCAACAAGTCCAATCCTTAATGCTAAGTCTTCTACTTGGCTGATTTATTTCAGTAGTATATAGAATTTGTATTATAAAACCTTCTTATATAGAAACTATGCCTGGCCCCGGGCAAAAAAACTTCCAGCTTAATGATTAGGAATTCTAATCTTGTTGGATATAGTTTACAGTGGATTTTCGTTGAAAAATTCATGTAGGTTGAACTGAACTTAATACAAATTGCGTCTGACAAAGCCCTCACTATGTCACTGATGAGTTCAAGTGAGTAAGCCGAACGAAACGCCAATTTGTAGGACTAAAGGCCATAAAAAGCTATTTTGAATCAATAATTCAACAAGTCCAATCCTTAATGCTAAGTCTTCTACTTGGCTGATTTATTTCAGTAGTATATAGAATTTGTATTATAAAACCTTCTTATATAGAAACTATGCCTGGCCCCGGGCAAAAAAACTTCCAGCTTAATGATTAGGAATTCTAATATTGTTGGATATAGTTTACAGTGGATTTTCGTTGAAAAATTCATGTAGGTTGAACTGAACTTAATACAAATTGCGTCTGACAAAGCCCTCACTATGTCACTGATGAGTTCAAGTGAGTAAGCCGAACGAAACGCCAATTTGTAGGACTAAAGGCCATAAAAAGCTATTTTGAATCAATAATTCAACAAGTCCAATCCTTAATGCTAAGTCTTCTACTTGGCTGATTTATTTCAGTAGTATATAGAATTTGTATTATAAAACCTTCTTATATAGAAACTATGCCTGGCCCCGGGCAAAAAAACTTCCAGCTTAATGATTAGGAATTCTAATCTTGTTGGATATAGTTTACAGTGGATTTTCGTTGAAAAATTCATGTAGGTTGAACTGAACTTAATACAAATTGCGTCTGACAAAGCCCTCACTATGTCACTGATGAGTTCAAGTGAGTAAGCCGAACGAAACGCCAATTTGTAGGACTAAAGGCCATAAAAAGCTATTTTGAATCAATAATTCAACAAGTCCAATCCTTAATGCTAAGTCTTCTACTTGGCTGATTTATTTCAGTAGTATATAGAATTTGTATTATAAAACCTTCTTATATAGAAACTATGCCTGGCCCCGGGCAAAAAAACTTCCAGCTTAATGATTAGGAATTCTAATCTTGTTGGATATAGTTTACAGTGGATTTTCGTTGAAAAATTCATGTAGGTTGAACTGAACTTAATACAAATTGCGTCTGACAAAGCCCTCACTATGTCACTGATGAGTTCAAGTGAGTAAGCCGAACGAAACGCCAATTTGTAGGACTAAAGGCCATAAAAAGCTATTTTGAATCAATAATTCAACAAGTCCAATCCTTAATGCTAAGTCTTCTACTTGGCTGATTTATTTCAGTAGTATATAGAATTTGTATTATAAAACCTTCTTATATAGAAACTATGCCTGGCCCCGGGCAAAAAAACTTCCAGCTTAATGATTAGGAATTCTAATCTTGTTGGATATAGTTTACAGTGGATTTTCGTTGAAAAATTCATGTAGGTTGAACTGAACTTAATACAAATTGCGTCTGACAAAGCCCTCACTATGTCACTGATGAGTTCAAGTGAGTAAGCCGAACGAAACGCCAATTTGTAGGACTAAAGGCCATAAAAAGCTATTTTGAATCAATAATTCAACAAGTCCAATCCTTAATGCTAAGTCTTCTACTTGGCTGATTTATTTCAGTAGTATATAGAATTTGTATTATAAAACCTTCTTATATAGAAACTATGCCTGGCCCCGGGCAAAAAAACTTCCAGCTTAACGATTAGGAATTCTAATCTTGTTGGATATAGTTTACAGTGGATTTTCGTTGAAAAATTCATGTAGGTTGAACTGAACTTAATACAAATTGCGTCTGACAAAGCCCTCACTATGTCACTGATGAGTTCAAGTGAGTAAGCCGAACGAAACGCCAATTTGTAGGACTAAAGGCCATAAAAAGCTATTTTAATTTCAAATTGTTATTTTATAATGTTTCCATTTAACATTGTCTTAATATTAACGTTCTAGATGGTATTATAACGCTGAAAGATAGTTTTTGCAAAAAATGGATCAAACTCACATATCAATGCCAAACAATACCTATCGAACACGTGGCGTATATTTTTATGTTTTTTTTCGGAATTTTTAAGTGATTCCAGTGTTTCGACATGTTATAGGCTAGTATTTCTCAGATATCAAGTGCATATATATACATTTTATACACAAAATTCGTGTCTGAAGTTTTGCAATTTTGGAAAATCGCACTTTTTACTTTTGCTCTTAACTTGCTGAGTCGGGGTCAGACCTTTAATGGTTTCATTTCGCTTTTATTTTGCGGTTACTTTGATTAAACGCAAAAATCTTTGTAAAAAAGTAGAAAGTGGATAGAGCAAAAATATGCTTTTCGATCGAGAAAGCGCGAATTTAAAGTTTGCGCTATCAACCATAGTTTACAGTTCTATACGAAAAAAATCAAAGTTTTCAAAAAAAATTCTTCTCATTCTGTGCATTACATTCATAAACGTTTCTTAAAATTGTACGCTGAGTTCAAAGAAAAAAATTTTAGACAAAATCAGTGTTGAAAAAATTTTCCCTGACCACTTTCCAAATTCCCTGACCAAATTATCGTTCCCTGCACTTTCCAGTCGAGTGGCAACTATGCTGTATCTGCCTAGATAGGTAGAAAAGGTAGAGTTGTTCCACTTTTAGCGAGTTCATCAGTCTTACAATTACCTGGGATGTTACTATATACCCGGGGCCCAACACAGGTGAATGTTAAGCTGCTGCTCCATCAGAGATGAACGGCAATTTAGGGCTGTTATGCAGTACGTAGAGACCGATTCCAGAGATCTGATAGCTGCTTGACTATCCGAGAAGATGCGGATATCTGTAGTTGATATCACATTTTCTTTAGCCAAGATAAGGATTCTTTAATCGTCACAAGTTCCGCCTGGAACACTCTACATTCCCCCTCCCCCACTAGGCCCTGGTCCTGCACGAGCTGTTGCGCCACCCAATTTAGTTTACTTATTTATAGAGTACAAACCACCACCCTCCCATTCATAAGTTTTCAATCCTTCTGTGTAGATTTGAATCGTTTGATAATCCAAAAAAGCCATATCCTCCCATAGTTCCAGAAGGATATGAATGAATAGCAGAACGTCTAGAGTGGCAGAGGGTATCATACGAAGCGCACCACTTATACATAAACAAGCCGAGCGTTATACTTTGCTTAGTTCGTCACAGTTAACCGCTTTATCTGGAGCAGTCCACCACACTGCAACACCATAAGTGAGAATCGGTCTAATCACCGAAGTTTATAGCCAGTGAGTAATACGAAGTTGAACGCGCCATTTATTACCAACGGCTTTCTTGCATGAGTAGAGTGCCACTGTGGCTTTTTAAATTTTTCTTGTATATTACGTTTCCAGCTTAACTTTTTATCTAAAATAAGACCCATAAATTTTTTCCTTGATCAGCGAATTTTAATGGTATTTCCTTGATCAGCGAATTTTAATGGTATTTCCTTGAGAAAAGAATAAGTTGTTTTATGAGTGTTGACACCCAGACCACACCACACCGGTCTGCCCAATAGGTTAGCCTATTTGAAGCGTTTTGTAACAGTTCTTTTAAGGAAGCAGGATGCTTTCCTGATACGGCAATAGGAACATCGTCCGCATAGGCAATCACTCTGTCACCCTCCGCTTCCAGACATGTTAGCAGCTAATTAACCAGCAAGTTCCAGTGCGGCGTAACTCTTCCTCTACTAACAGACCTTCTAGCAGAAAAGCCACCTAGTTTTGAGTTGATAATACTGCGTTTTCATTGGGCCGAAATGAGGTAATTTCGAAAATAACAGAAATTTTTTTTCATCTAGTTTCCTCATTTCGTTTAACAACCCTGTCGAAAGCTGCGTAAAATATCTGAAATTCTTCAAGGAAACTGTAAAATATTATGAACAATATTTTTTCTCATGATCTTGGTTTGAGAACACATTCAAGTGGTAAAAAAGTAAATATACATAACATAATGTATACAACACCTTGCCTTGGCATGTTCTTTGCCATTAGAATTTTCGAGGTGTCTTAAAATTTTCCTTCCTGATCTTAACAATTTTGAATATCTCTGTGGGTTCGATTCCCAGCCGTGCCACCTAAAAACAGAAATGTTTTATTCGAGGTACTGCCTCTTGCGAGGAACTGACAAATCCTCCAAGAGTATACTTGTCATGAAAAAGTGCTTCTCATTTAGCCGTTCGGACTCGGCAAAAAACTGTAGGTCCCCTCCATTCCTGCCAACAAACACGCACACAGGAATGGTTGTGAGTTGTAAGTCACTAGGCCCTGGTTCTCCACGAGCTGTTGCGCCACC
Source organism: Dasysyrphus tricinctus (assembly GCA_963921185.1). NCBI lineage: Eukaryota > Metazoa > Arthropoda > Insecta > Diptera > Syrphidae > Dasysyrphus > Dasysyrphus tricinctus. The sequence goes on along the minus strand of OY992533.1, from coordinate 15,292,868 downwards.
CAATTTATTTTTATTTATTTTTATCTCTGTTAAGAAAATTTTATTATTTGTACCTACTTTGCAGGTTTTTACTTTATGTTTAATTTTTTGTTTTGTATCGAATTGACTGTTTGTTTTTTAATTTTAATTTGTAAAATATTTCAAAATATTTTTCATTCTGGAACTATTATTCATGACGTTCGTTTAATTTCATTAGTAAACTTCCTTAAACTTTAAAATTTATTGGGTTTTATTTAATTTGACGACGAGCATATTTCGAAGACAATCCCTCTTTTGTAGGGTATGCGTGCTTTCATAAATGCATAGTTGCTTTGCTTACATGAGATCATTTGCAATCATAAACATCATACAAAATACACTTACTAGTCAATTTTTTTCAACTATTTATTTTTTTGTTTAATGTACTTTTTATTTCATTTCAATTCAAAAAAGTATCTAAATAATGCAAAATTGTGAAAAAAATCCACTGGAATTGCGGTTTTCTTGTCATTTTGATGACAACTTCGCATTGTTTAGGAACACCACAATTTGTTCCTTTACCTGGTTTGTAAGACTTTGAAGTTTTGGTGAGGAAAAGCGGTTCGATGAATCAATTTGAAAATTTACAAGAATATTGATGATTTAAAAGTCTATAAATTTGCATACCAACGCAAGCCATGCAATTAATATTTGCAACGAAAAAAAAAGATTTACGAAAAGACCACAAAACGTCGGTTTTTAGTACTTTTTTTAAACTAACGGTGAACGGTAAAAAAAATAATTTCTACAAAATCATAAAAAAATCTTGTAAAACGCTTTTTCAAATTTCCAAAACTGTCTTTGAAATTTTTATAACGTCATTATTTGCTGAGATATTGGTAATCAAGGCTAAAAGTATCTTTTTTCATTCAAAGTCAGATAAACCATGTCAAAAAAATCGTACGACAACAACAAAAAAACTGAATTGAAGCTGAATAAACAAGGTATCTGATCATGACATTTAATTGACTCAAAAAAAATTATCCATAGAAATGAGGACCTTCAAAAAATAATAAAAAAAAATAATTTAGTTGTCTCGTCTCATTTTTTGCAATAACGCAATAACGGTACTTCAAAAAAATTTGTTTGCAAACAAATCTCGAAACAAAAAACATAAAGCTGTAAAATGCTTTTTATTTCAACTCAATACGACCACTCGTCACAAAGATACAGCTCTTCAAAAAACGCTAAAAAAAATTGAAAAAAAATGTGTTCCTTTAATATTGTTGACTAGTGTATTTGCGCATGTGTTTTACATACACTGAATTTCTGAACGCTTTTCTTGGTTTGCGTTATCTGTCAACAGATCTGTGTATATCTAGGACAATCGGATGCATTTGGTTTGTAGTTTGGGTGATATTTGTTAAAGAAGGCCCGGAAAAAGATTTTGTTGCTCAATGGAAGAAAATTGCTTAAGGTCTTGGGCTGTAGATAACAGACATAATAATTGAGGACGAGGCTCCCAGTACTAAGCGGCAACAAAAGTAAAAGGAAAGCCTTACAACCGCTCACAAAATTGTGTTTTTGGAGGTGTTGCAGGTATGAGGATACAGTTTAATATCGATAATACTGACTGGGCTTAGTTATCGGCTTTCTAGTTACCTTTGATGTCCGTATCCTTTGTCTTGGACATTATTCTATATTTTGTTGGTTTAATAGGATTGATGCTTTACTTTGAGTCTATTGGAGTAGATGACGTATGTTTTTCTAATTAGATTAAGTTTATTGCAACCACACTAAGTCGAGGAGGTCTTAATTTCGTTTTTCTATATAGTCACATCAAAAATGTCGTTTTAGCAGTTTCTAGGCAAATCTGGAGTTTATCTAATTGAAACTTCAGCAGAAAAACTCCGGTCTTGTCTAGCAACAACAACAAAAAAAAAGTTAGTAGAAGTGCCTTTTGTAAAAGTCTCCAACACCTAAAATACTGAATAGACGTCCATTATTTTATGTTTTTTCAAGTCGTTTTTTTTTTAAGAAAATATGAATTTTTTCCTCAGACCTTCGGAGACAAATTTAGTTCAATTATTTAAAACTCGGCCCCCCGACTAACTACTGAATACTACACTTTAATTAAGCAATTTTTAAAAAAATCCCTATTTTCAGTAGTCAGCCGCCTGTTTACAAAATGAAAGAATGGGGGCTGACTATAGGAGACACTTATAAAAAAGTGTGCCGCTTAGTCGGCCCCCATGTGTCATTTTGTTAGCAGGGGACTGACTACTGGTGTACCTAGGTGGCCGACTTCTGGAACTAAGTAGGCCGACCTGATAAGAATCGCACTACAGTTCAATTTTTGTTTATAACTTATTTATGTTAACAAATCAAATAAATACGCCTATAATTTAATAACCTACATATTCCAACCCTAATCAGATAATTTAAACACTCTATTCAACAATTTGAATATAGGATTTCTGAATATCATTTTAACATAAAAATAAAGTTAAAGGGCTGACTACTAGTGCCATCACCTCCCCAGATTATTTTTAATTTTGTTTCCGCATTACCTAGGTATAATAAATTGTTTATTTAATTTTGTAATAATGTATACCTACTTATTTTGTTATTGGAATAATTTATAAATTCCCACACTATAGGTGTTTTGCTAACTTTAAATTGACAAAAGACTAATTCCAAAACTAATTATAAAATTTACATTTTCTCACCTGGATAAGAATACCCAAAATATTCAGTTCTAACTTTTCTATTCCGTTTTATTCATCTGAAAAAATATACGCACACGCAAGACCGATTTATCACTATTGTCTCATGGCAAATTTTAATTGATGCAACATCCAACATAACAACAAATTGTCTTTACGGGACTTAATTTTAAAACATTTATATTATCTAAGACGAAGAAAATATTTTTATCTGCACTATAGGTAGGTACAAAGAATGATTATTTGTACCTAGTTGTTATCTCCTCTTATGTGAATATAGAATTTTTGACTTGTTTTTATTTATTGATTGCAAACAAAAAAGTATGTTTATCAACAACCATAGACAGCAAATATTTTTCCCAGAAGTAATAATAATAATAAAATATATAAAGGGTGGAGGTCGCATATTATTCCTTTGCTACCGATAGAAAATAATGGATTTCTTTCTGCCTCATTTATTCACCCTTCGTTTTTATCGACAAAAAAACCCAGTCTATGCTGTGACTTGTTATGCACAGTCACCACTTGGTCGACTCGCCCGAACACCAAAATAAAATTAAATTCTTGTTTTATTCCACAAGAAATTACATTATGCATATTAAAAATAGTTTTGCAGTCTCTGGCTTTCGACAGGACTGTGTTATTAAAGAGACAGGCAGACTCACCGTTATGTTTGCATGAATATCATAACGCTTTCCATTTTTACCGATAAAACGGCAAGTTAATTCATCGACACTGGAGTTCAGAATTTGAAAACGTTCATGATTTCTGTTAAAGATCTTTTCAAGAGTTTTTATTTCTAATTTTAAAGTATTCAAACACGCCATGTTCCAACAGTTTACAACAAACTGCTGCTGTTTCTGGTGGTGCTGCTGCTGCTTTGTGTACTCAAAGTACTCTTTTTTATACTTTCAGCTTTCTTCTGACCGAGCTTCCGACCTTTCCAGATGGAGGACTATCAAAAAAAATTTCCTTTGATTTACTCCGATTTTTATTTACTTGTTTTCACACTGACAGAACTATTATCTATTTAAGTTAAGGGAGAGGGGTAAGGGCAAACAAATGGTTTTATAAATTTATTTGAAGAGCTTTTGTTTTATTTGATGGATTTTTGGTGCTTTTCAATCAATTATTATTTTCTAAGTATTAATTTTCATTTTCACTGCATAATAGCACTTTTGCCAGCACTACCAATTATTTTCACACGAAACAAAGACAAAACGAAAACGACCACTACTGCAACTGTTCAGGCAGACAGACAGACAGCACAGAACACAGAAAAGAAGACAAAATCTGGTTGGTGAAACAAAAATAAAATACACCCGAGGCTATCTTGCTTGTGTATAAAAGAGACAACAAATAGATACAAGTTAAGCAAAAAACATTTTCTGAACAAAAGAATGAGAAAGCGGGTCTTGCACAAGAACTAGTTTTTTGTTTGTTGTTGTTGGATAATTATGCCATATTTGTCCTTGTCACACCCACTCAGGTTTCGTGTGAGAAAATGAGAAAATACATGGTGTGCAAGAAACCAGCGAATCGAAAAAAAGAACGACCGTATTTTTGTTTTGTGACAATTTTCGTGATTTAGGGTAAGAACGCAATTAAAGCGACTGGTGGTAGCGTTGTGGTAGCACGTAATTATAATATGACATAGGGGCACTTAAATAGCAGAATGATAAGAAGCAAGTAGGTACAAGGAACTTACGAAACACGCATACAGTAGGATTGTGAACTTTTAATCTAGCATCGTTCATTTTTGTGGGGAGAACATGAACAGTCATTCTGACAAAAAACTCTTATTTAAGGTTCCCAAACCAACGCGAAATCATAGCGAATCATTCGCAAAGACAGTTTGTTGTTGTTGTTTAGCATGGTGTATTTTTCATATTTTGTATTATTGTGAATGATTTCCCGTCATCGGCGAATGTTTCGCATTGGTTTGGGGGAGCCTTAATATTTCAATAAAGAGCAATCCTGTCCCATAAAAAAAAAAGAAAAAAATCGGTTTTCTATTTGGAGCCTACATATTTTTTAAACTTCCATTGGAGGGATAAACATGATAATTTTATGGGGGACACTTACTTAATAGCTCCTATTTAACAAAATAAAGCAACTTAAAATAAACTAAGCATTCTTTAGTGAGGATGCGTATATTAAAAAGACTGCATAATTAGATTTTTGTATCGTTTTTAGTGTTTTGGTTGTTTTAAGAAAGTAATGCCCGCATCCGATCTGTTTAGGTTTAATTCTTCGTCTCACCGCTGTCGAAGAGACCAAGTTTGGACTTTACCTGTTAGCTTACGAAACGCATTACTCAGCTAGTGCTGAGGTGCATTCCGGAAGCTAACCTTGTCCCACTGAGCCACTGGTGCAGGTGTGACATGGAAATGCCAACAGTCGACATGACCCAGTGGTGCATTTGGGGCAATGTAAACATAACATTAGTTTAGTTGCTAAAATTCATTGAAGTGTGGTAAGTAGGCCTGGGAACACGTCAGGGGAATGACATTTTGGGTGTTCAAATGGAGATAGCGGGTATGATTTGTTTAACTTTTTTTTAGAGCGAATTTTAGAAGCCGTTTGTTTTAAGCCGTCCAAGTAACAAACTTATAACATAATTCTGTATTTCTGTTCAAAAATTAAGGAGACTTAATAGTTTGAAATATTGACCCGTATTATATAAATTGAAAAAAGAAAAAAATTCCTAGCGATTTGAAGAAAGTTTTTAAATACCTAATAAAAAAAAGTAAACAAATTGGACTCAGTGGCAATTTGGTTTTGGTCCAACGAAAATGAAGAAAGAGAAGAGCAAATTGAAAGAATTCGCGATTCGTCCAACATATTAAAGCTTAGTTATAGAAGGTTTGTGAAAATAAATATTAAAGGATTTTTTAAGATAAGTATTTCAATTTAAACTTTTAAAAAAGCTTCAGGCTCTCAAAAGAAGCCTTTATCTATTTGGTAGATAACATTTCAAGCGAGCTGAGCATTCGACGATTGCAAACTTCTGTGCCGAATATCATCGCGTTGCGGTGGACCTTCAGCATTGAAGTCCTTTGACTAATTAGTCCATAAATGCTTAGATTTTTGTCTGGCTTCGGGTGTTTTTAGATATCCCTTGGACAAATCTGTATGCTTGCTCATATATTGCACGAGTATCTCGAACTAGGATGCTTTCGTATTTGTACTTTTCGATGATTCCCTGCACAGAAAACATATACAGGGTTATTATGAGTTTCACGTGAACAACATTCCACCCGGAAAAATTGACATTTCACTTTTCGCCTATTGTGAGTTTCACCCGAAAAATAAAAATTCCCCTTATTTGTAAGTACTAATTTCGCGCAAAATGTAGCGTAATTAAGATTTTAAACTATCACTTATCTTTTGGAGGTGAACAAAAGATAAACAGGTGGTACTGGTGCGCTTTGCGCAAGTATTTTTTTATTTTAAGCCAAGAGAAGTTCAGGCGAAACTCATAATAGCTTTAAAAATTCCGGGGGAACAAAAATTTTTCGGGTGAAATATTTTCCGGGTGAAACTCATAATAAGGCTGATACATAATTATATTCAGAAAAATATTAATTTTTAACTTCTATTTACTCTTACATTCTGAAAAAAAAACTTCTCGACGGAATCTATTCGCAAACACATTTGATGTCGAATAATAGTTTGCGATTTCGAGTTGTTTTGACATTTACTTTCGAGATAGGTAGTTCCCTGATTATGCGAAAGTTTAGTTGGCACTACTAGAGCTATTCGATTATCGTATATGAAAACGTTCTTAAAGAATAACATAGTTCCGATTATGGGAATTCGAAAATTGTTATTATAGAATCGAATTACATAGTTGGGCCCCTGTTCCTTAACTTTGCGTTTCTACGATTTTTATTTCAAACTTCTGTAAATTAATTTTTTTATTTTCAGCCTTATTATGAGTTTCACGTGAACAACATTTCACCCGGAAAAATTGACATTTCACTTTTCGTCTATTGTGTCTGTCTATTCAGCCGAAAAATAAAAATTCCCCTTTTTTGTCAGTACTAATTTCGCGCAAAATTTATCGTAATTAAGATTTTAAATTATCACTTATTTTTTGAAGGTGAACAAGAGATAAACAGGTGGTGCTGGTCGCCTTTGCGCAAGTTTTTTGTTTATTTTAAGCCAAGAGAAACTTGGGCGAAACTCATAATAGCTTTACAAATTCCGGGGGAACAAAACTTTTTCGGGTGAAATATTTTCTGGGCGAAACTCATAATAAGGCTGATTAAGTTTGACAGTAATTTGGACTAAAATTCACACAAATGTACAGAATATCAAAGTAAAAGAACAGACATTATATTATTTTGGTTGATATATATCGCGCATGATACTTTCCTTACATGACTATGTCCATCGCGTAACCAGTGTATAAGCAGTGTATTGTAATTGTATTATCATCTTCAATCGTCACTCTAATCTCAATTGAAATACGTGACGATGAGCTCACCAGAAATAGTAGCTTGTTTTCCGTCCAAGGTTAGGCTATAATGTTTTGGATTTCTTCCCAGTGAAAGACAACCAAATTATACACTCTTTCATTTAAATACTTTTTTATTTTAAAATAACTTAAGAAAATGTCTTCAGGCTTACACACAATGTACAAAAAATTAACTTAGAATGCTTTTTTAAACTATTTAACTCCCAGAAAACTGAAATTGTATTTTTATTTCCATGCTAAAATTTCATTTCATCGAGTATAAAAATATAGTTCAAACGGAATGGAAAGATTTTTAAAAGGATGACAAAAAATTTATAAAATACGTCGCTTCGCTTTTATTTTATGTTATTACTTTCTAGTTACATGCTATTCTGATTTTTTACAGCTCACCGTGTGAAGCTTCCTCGTCATTTACCTTACTAGGTTCTTCATCAGCGGCAGGTGTTTCATTTTCTTCTTCTTCTTTTTCTTCTGCCTCTGGCTCTTCTTCTTTTGCTTCTTGTGGTTCTTCTTCACCTTCCGATTTTGCTTTGGTCTCAGTTACTGTGGGTTTAGCTTTTGGCTTCCAAATCTTTATCTTGTTCACTAAATACTGTACCTCACGATCAAGTACAGCCATTTTATCAGTGATATCTTTTACAGTTAGCCGCAGTTCTTGGTTGCGTTTGAGTTTCTTTTGAGCGGCAACTTCCTTAGTACGCCAAGTTGACGTCTCTTCTATAACCTTAGCCAATGTGTTAACTTCAACTTCAGTAAAGATGTCTCTATCGGGGTTTGTGGCTTTTGTTAGATTCATGGCTTTCTCTAAAAATCCTTTAGCCCCTTCTATGAGACCATTCAGAGCTTTTACAGCTTCGGGGCGTTCTTCATGCTCCCAATGACGACCAAGGACTACATTTGTCAGTTTCTTTAATTCACTTAGCTTATTTTCGTAGGTATTAGCATCAGCGTCAGCACCATCTTCATATAACCATTCAGCAATAGTAGAGCACTCTTCTAGTATCTTAGACTTCTCTTCCTCGGTAGCACAGTTTGAGTATTCGCTTCTGGAAAGCTTTTCTTGTGTCTCAATAACATGGGATTCGAGGGCATTGAAAGCCGATTCCAATCGCACACGTTCACTTTCAACCTTATTGATAGCTGTTAGCTTCTTTAACGAATTATCAAAACCCTCGCCCTCTAGAGGTTTAGTATATTGAAGAGTGAGCTGGTATTCGATTGGCTCTTTTGTAGTCACAATCTTTAATGTGTTGTTTTTGGGAACTAGGGAAGAATAAAATTGGAGTTTTGATTACAGGACAAAAATAGATTCTACTCACCTTTTTCCTCAGTCTTATTAGCCTCTTTTTTTTGAGTACTTTCTTCTTTATTAACTTTTTCCTCTTTTTGGGTATCCGATGATTTGTCACCCTCAGTTTGTTCGGGTTTTGAATTATCTTCATCAACCTTCGAATCATCATCACTATTAGAGAAAAGTTTACTAATTGTGCTTCCTAGCTTGGCTAAGGTTCCTTCAATATCTACATCATCCTTTTCTGACTTTTGTTTCTCGTAGACAAACTCTACTCCAGTAGAACTAAATAATCCAGAGTCATCTAACATAAAATAGGACTTGATGCCCTTTGAATCGACAATCTCATTCGAGTTTTTTTCTAAAGTTTCCTTTACATTTAATAGCTTCACTTTTGTTAAATTCAGTGAGCCAACGTAAGAAACTTCCTCTTCGCTTAAATGATTCAGATCACCATAGTGGGCATAGAATTCGAAGTCACTTGTGTGCTTGTTGAAAGTAATGACCTTTTTCTGTGGATACGAACTCATAGGTCCAAACAGAACTCGCTTAACTTGACGAACGCTAGCTCCATCACCTGGATCACGCTCAAAAGAAACATGAATGGGAAGAAGAACAGCATCCTTCAGTAAAAACTTCTTTACTTTGAAGCCAGTGGCTAGATCGGCTGCTTTGTATACTGCTCCCATTGTAGCTGCTTCATCTGCGTTCAAACTTTTCCCCAGATCTTGTTTTAAATATTCTTTTAAAATTTCCTGCACCTTTGGAACACGAGTACCGCCGCCAAACAGAATAACTTGCTTTATCATATCCAATGACAGGCCCGATGACTTTACAGCCTGCTGCAAAGGTTCAATACTCCGTGGCCAGAGATCGGCACAAAGTTCTTCGAAAATCTCTCTCGTTACCTGCAGTTTAAAGTCATGGTCTTCAATTAAGTTTTCGATTTGAGCATAGTGATCATTGTTGGCACTGAGGACATTTTTAAGTCGTGCAGCTTCTTTAAATAACTTTGCCATTGCTCGATTATTCTTAGTCACATCAGTTTTGGTTTTTCCCAAGGCGTTAAACTCTTTAGCGAGATAGTCACGCAACCTAAGCTGAGCGTCTAATCCACCGAGGGTGCGATCGTAGCCAACTCCTAGAACTTGTACCACCGGATTGGTTTCCTTGGTTTGTTTGTCTTTAACCAATTGGTAACTTACGACAGCTGCCGATGTCTTTTGGGCTCCCATATCGTAGAACAAGAAATATTGGGCCGTTTCGTTTATTTCTGCTCGGTGGAACACTCCATAATTTAGAGCAACTGCTGTATAGTCATTGATTAACTGAAGAACTTTCAAGTTAGCTAACTGTGCGGCAGAAAGGAGAGCGTTCCGTTCGGCTTGACCAAAGAATCCTGGGACTATGAGGACACATTCAGTAATGGGCTGACTAGTGGAGTCTTCGGCAAATTCCTTAGCTTTAACAAGTATTTGCGCAACCAATTCCTCAACCGAAAAGTATTCATCACCTTTTTTGAAGAGAACTGTGTTGCGATCTTCATCACCAACAATGTCATAGTAGGGGAAACGTTTTCTGTTGTGAATTGAAATAAATATTATTATTATACATTTATTAAATTGCAAATAAATTACAAGATAGTACAAGGATTAGAGGCTAACGATAAAGATTCAGTTTTATAAATATTTAAGATAACTAGTTTTTATGTTACATATTTGTTATGTTATATACATAAATAATAATATAGCTTGATATAAAATAGGATTGATTTAAAAATAAAATGTGAAGAAATATAATATAAAACTTATTAAAAGCCTTAATTGAGAAATTATAATCAATTAACTACTATCGGGTTTCAAGAAATCTATGGATGGATATTTCTTAAAAAAAAAACAACATTTGTTGGCAAAAATAAACTAAACTAAGAGGCGGAGAAGGCTATTACACTTTTTTTAATGTCCATATGTTCACAGAGTCCTAACATTAGTACCGGTAATAGTCAAACTTGTGTCAATGAACAAATGGGAGATACTGATTTGTGTACTAACTTTAGGACTAGTACTGATACTAACGTTAAGACTCTGCGAAGAAATTGATCCTAAGCCACTTGAAATATGAAACTCATTTTCTACGACCGTCTTCCTTTTCCATTTTCTAAAAATATTATTAATTATATTTTAAAATTATTCAACACTGCTACCAGTTTCTGAAATTAAGAAGTAAATAATAATCCTTCACTGTGGTATTATGGGCTTAAGGTCACAAAATTGCTTCTTTCATTTGGTATCAAAAGCACATATCTAAACCAACTTCCGATGGAAATATATCGGTAAGTAGGCAGTCACCCATTTAGTTGTAGAAAGACAATCTACTACACTTTATAAAATAGGTATGTTAGTACATATTACCTGTATTTTTTATCTGGCCTTGATTTTAAAATATGTAGGATAGTTATTTCCCTACATTCTAACTAAATTGCTACTTGATATAGCAAAATCTCAAACCCTGGTAAACTACAATTTCCATTTTTCCTAGCTTCACAAAATTATCATGGGAAGTGTTGGCTTACTTTTGCTCCTATACCTACTTTACATTTTTAAAACTGTTTGGCTGTTTATACCTTTTCAGTTTATACAAAACGAAATAGGCATAAATGATGAGCAACTATGTAAAGCTTGCAATTCATAGTTAATAAAGAAATTAAGCAAAATTTGTTTGCTTTTCCAACGTAGACCATGCGCCTTTGTACGTCACAAATCTAATGAGTTCACTGAACTAAATGTAAGAGTAAAAAAGAAGACCGATTTAAAAACTGATTAAGCGTCTTACAAGATTTTTGCGATTGCCACGTGAGTTCACCAAGTCGTAAGAACTTTGTTTGTGTCTATTTTCATGTTTTTTCTTTAAATATTATTAAGAGTCGAATTAAGAAACAAAATGAGGAAAACATCTCTTACCGGTATAAATCGACAATTGGATTGTCAATTTGTTTGCCTAATAGATCTAACAAATATGCATAAGCACTTGCTGGTTCCTTTACACCGACCGTTTGTGCATCTTCGCCAAATGATCGAATACCATCCCGAAATGCCAAGACTGCTGGTGATTTTCTTTTAGATTCCTTATTTAGAGCGATTTCCATTGGAACACCTGGTGAAACTACTCCCACTTTCATCCATTCACTACCCAAATCTACAGACATCACTGCCGCTGAATCGATCATTTGAAGGCTCCATAAAGTGATGGTGAGGATGGCAATGGCTTGGAGGCCACAAGACGGAATAAATTGCATTTTTACGATCTTCATTGAAACAAACAAAAAATATAAGTTCTTTCACTTTTTTCAGATAATTTTCAGGTTAGTGTTCAAGACTTACCTTTTTTCAATACTCGGCAAATAACCGGCAACTCCTCTTTTCAATAGGTCAGTTCTCAAATTATATTTTATTGCAAGTTAGTATGTATATAAAATATTGAATTTTATGATAACTTTAAACAAAAAACTAAAATTTCCAAAAGGTTTAAGTTTTCTAGAAATTCACTGACGTGTTCCTTCACTTCAATATAGATGAAAAGGCAGCCTAGCAGTGCGCCGAAGTATTTAAAAAGTTTTGAAGTATACGTGTACGAAACCAAAGACTATAGATAGGAGAGATAAATGTGTTAAATTCATATCTACTGTCAGACTAGTTAAAATGCCAATGAACGGATGAACTTAGTGTAAGACGGTGTTCACATTCGACTGAAAAACTGGATTTTTTTTTACTTTTCAGTGAGATGTGAATTATGAAACCACTGATCTCTATATACATCATACACTCATATAAATAAACGGCGGTTAACAACGTGATAGTGATTATAAATTTGTTAGCTTGTAATTCTTATTGGTCGATGTTAATTATCAGTTATCCGGATACCTTTGTTTTGTTATAATCCCTTGTTAAAAAACATCTGTGCTGAAATTCAGCTATTTCAGCGAGTGAGGTGAAATGACTCGCCGACTCATCTCACTGCACTCGCAGAAGTGATTTAGCTATTTACATAAGTAAAATGAGTAAGTTCGAATTTAGTTTCGAACATGAGACAAAGAATTAATATAAAAGAGCCATATTCTACCGCTCCTGGGGCCTGGGGGTCAATTCTCGATCTGTGAAATGAAAACAAAGTTATCATTTCAGTTTTCACAGCATTTTATAATTTTATCACTTCACAAACACGCGCAAGGCGATTCCCGAACTCGTTATGAAAAACAGCTGTCAAAGTGAGTACTAAAAAGTACTAACATGCAAAATGCTACCACTTGCACATAGAAAAAGATGATTGTGACGTCATAGAAACACCAAGATGGCGACTTGGGTGTTTCAAATGAGTACAATTTGTTTCTGTTTATCATTTTTCTTTTCACAGGTTTTCACAGAATGAAATGATTGTGATAAACGAATTATCATATGAAAACATTTTGGCATTTGCTTTCATTTTTTCACAATTCGAGAATCGCATTTGGCGTTAAGGCTTTATCATATTTATCACTTCACAGTTTCACAGATCAAGAATTGACCCCCTGGTCATGGTATAAAAATACAAGGTATGTTGTATATGAGATGAAGGGTCGCCATATTTTGTTTTGTGTGACGTCATAGCGAGTGTTCACCAACACATAGCTTTAAAAAATAAATTATTTATTGTTTTACTTGAAATTTAACAAAACATAACTTCAAAACATAAATAATCTATTGTTTTACTTTGAGTTTTAATAGCAAATTGCTTCAAAATATAAACAATTTCTGTTTACTTTCTTTGCCATAAATGACAAACAATTGAGATCATTTACTCGCAATGACGTCACGAGTCAACTGCCTGAGCTGTCAAGCATACCTTGTTATTCTTATACCATGCCCCCTGGTCACACTCGTTACGTTTGATATTCTGTTTCTCACCATTAATTGACGCGAAATGAAATAACAAATACAACAATGTAACATTGGGATCTTATTGATGGAGTATTTTTGGTTTAATTTTTTTTTGTCGTAATTAAAGTATAATATGGGTATTCATACAACAGCGTAAAGTCGTCGTAAACGTTGTAAACTTTTTAACTTCGTAATTCTGTCACTATTTGTATAGAAAATTTGACAGATTTACGAAGTTTACAACTTTACGATGTTTACGACGAGTTTACGCTGTTGTATGAATACCCTTAATGTGAGTTTTCCCTTGAGAAATATAAAGCCAAAATTGAATAGAATATAATTTTATTTAATATACCCTGAGGCCACACAAGTTACTAATACATCGAAACTTTTCCTATTCGCTAGTCAACTGGCTTGCCTTTTTCAAAGCCAGTTGTGAAGCGAGTAGAGTGGCGAGTGATTTGACAATTAATGTATGTACCCAACTTGCTAGCGAGTACTCGCCCGTGTGGCATCCGGGATACATTTACATATGATAAAAAATAATACCGGATTTATACGACTGGAAAGCTGCCAGTATAATGACAAAAAGAATGAATTTGTCCATTCTTTTGTTGTTGCGTTTGTCATTATACTGCCACTTTTCCAATCATGTAAATCCGGCTTAAGATTTAAGGATCAATAAAATGGTAGTTGTTTTTACGTTGTTTTTTTTTAATTTAATTTCCTATCCATGAATAGGTGTGACAAAATTCTTGAGAAAAGTGGGGCTTTGAAAGGAAAAATAAATTAGAAAAAATGGTTATTTTTATCACCTTGGACTCCTCTCAATATGAAAATACAAATATTTACTCTCCAAAAATACCAGCAAATAAAAACACTTCAATCGTGCCTGCGTCTTTTGTTAATGCCGCATTTGCACGATTGGAAAACTGTCAGCACAATTACCACAACAACAACAAAATAATGGACAAATTCATTCATTTTGTCATTATATTGGCAGCTTTCCAGTCATGTAAATCCAGCATAATAAAAAAGCTTTTAAAATATTTTCATACTTCCAACCTAAAAAATTCTGTATGTGTAGGTAAAAAGTACTTGAAAATGTATTTTTATAATTAAATTGATTAATATCTATGCAAGAAATTGTATTCCAAACAACATTAAGGGTATTCATTCAACAGCGTAAACTCGTCGTAAACATCGTAAAGTTTTAAACTTCGTAAATCTGTCAAATTTTCCATACAAATTGTGACAGAATTACGAAGTTTAAAAGTTTACAACGTTTACGACGACTTTATGCTGTTGTATGAATACCCTTATTGTATTTTAAAAATAATCTAAGCTGCGTTTATTTGCATGTCCATATTGAGTTCTACGAAAAAACGACATCCGGGACATTTCAACATTTGTTTACCTTGGGCATTGGTCGGCCATTTTGTTTTGAATTTTCTTACCAACAAACATTTGACATTTCTATATAAATTATCGATAACACAACGAAAATCGTAGCTTGGTATTACCGTTTTAATCGAGACAAAAGTTAACTCCAGCTAATTATCTGGACTTAGCTAACTCTATATGGACATAGTTGTTGTTGTATTCAACATGTAAATTGTTTTGCTTTGTTGTCGTTTTCTTCACACAACTCTTGTTAGAAATAGTTTACAGTGTTTTTTCTGCCCAAAAATATTTATGTTAGTTAAACTGAACTTAATACAAATTGCGTATGACAAAGGCCCTCACTAAGTTACAAACGCCAATTTGTAGGACTAAGGACCCGTTGTACAAAAGTGGTTCAAATGTTGATCCGTGGTTCAAATATTTTTACTGGCTGATTTCAGCAATGTTACTGAGGTTCAACGATGGTTCAAGGTTCAAGTATGTTATAGTAGCCAATATAATGCCTGAACCATGGTTGAACTTCAGTTGATTCCCCAAAGTCAGTGAGTTAAAATTCCTGAACCACGAGTTAAATATTTGTACAACTGGCCCTAAAGGTCATAAAAAGCTATTTTGATTCGATAGTATTTTGTTGCTGTTTGTCGTTGTAGTGGTTGTTTGTTTACATTTTTCATCTTAAAATTAAAGCATTTTAGGCGTCAGTTTTGATTTATTTTTTGCTAGATTGATAAACTTACATGTTTTGTTATCCTATTGCAATCATAAAAGTTATATCCATCAATAAAACATGTCAAAAAGTGTGAAGAAAATCATGCATAGTGTAGAAACAAAATATGAGATTTATCATCATATACATGAAAATATAAGGTGTGTTTGCTAACGTAAAATTTCTTGCAAATTTTCACAAATTTTCAAAATTTTCTGTCAGAAGAAAAAACCCAAGTTTGGGAAACTTAATGAATTTTTCACGTTACCAAACATGCATATTTAGGATCGGTTTTAAAACCATCACATATTCTATCCCACTTGGGACTTGGGTGTTTGAGCATGGTATGTGGATAACTATTTGTATACTTTTTGTTTGTAAGCATGAGTGTTGGTTTTTACTAACCACTAACATATGCATACTTAATCTCATAATTGTTTGTCATATGGAAAAGAAAGTAAACAATAAATTATTTATGTTTTGAAGTTATTTGTAATTAAAACTCAAAGTAAAACAATAAATTATTTATGTTTTGAAATTATATTCGGTTAAATTTCAAGTAAAATAATAGCTGCATTTTATTATCCCCCAGATCTGATCCAAATTAGATTATCATAATAAAACAAACAGTATTCAAGTGCGACAAGAGTGTTATATACCTATCTCCTTTTATCCTTCTGTTTCTGTATTCCTCTATTTTCTCCCTATTTTCAATACAAAAAGCCATCTTTCCGCCAGAGAAAAAACTAATTTTTGAAAGAGAGTGCTAAAGCTGTGTGCTTAGATTGGATTTTCTAAATCCAAAAGCAAAGTTGGATTTTCGTATGCAAATCCAATTCAGATTAGATCTGGGGGAAAATAATATTCGACTAATAAATAATTTATTTTTTAAAGCTATGTGTTGGGGAACCCTCGCTATGACGTCACACAAAACCAAATAATGGCGACCCTTCATCTCATATACAACATTATATGGGTATTCATGCAACAGCGTAAACTCGTCGTAATCGTTGTAAAGTTTAAAATTTCGTAATTCTGTCACAATTTGTATGGAAACTTTGACAGATTTACGAAGTTTAAAACTTTACAACGATTACGACGAGTTTACGCTTTTGCATGAATACCCTTTATATACCTTGTATTTTTATACCATGGTGTTTGACACATGTAAGTTTTACTTGCCACTTATATAAGTCTTACAGAAAAAACTTACAAGGGACTTTAAATTACAGATGAACTTATAGTAAGGGTATTCATGCAACAGCGTAAAGTCGTCGTAAACGTGGTAAAATTTTAAACTTCGTAAATCTGTCAAATTTTCCATACAAATTGTGACAGAATAACGAAGTTTTAAACTTTACAACGTTTACGACGACATTACGCTGTTGCATGAATACCCATGGTAAAAAAATACTTTTGTAAGTTTCAAAACTTATCACTGCCGTTTGAGTAAGTTGTGAGAACTCCGAAAGTCGGAAAAAAACGTATTTCTACTTGCAAGTTTTTCCTTGTCCCTGATCACACGTGAAGAAATTCAAGCATTTTCTGCGATTTGTGATATTGAGCGGGGTAACTTGCAGAAGAAATATCTTAAAATCTTTGATGAAATATCTTAAAATATTTGAAAATATTCTATGTAGAAAATTGACGTTTTCTTTTGTGTTGCTTCTCCTATCCAATTAAACCAATTGAATCGTGTCTTTCATCATGAAAGATGAAACTACGAAAAACACAAAGAGGAAAACAAAATTTACAGAATAATTTTCTTCACATCTGAACATTTTCGTTCTTCATGTGTAAGCAAGCGCATCACTTTCAACTTATGCCTGGTTCACACAAGATTGTACCGCACGTTTTTTATCGCATTCGTTTTTTTTCCGAACAAATATCGAGTGTTCACACGATATTGATATTTATTCGTTTAAAAATCGAATAGCTGCAGTATAATGAAAATGAATGGAATAGTTTGAATTTGTGAAGTATTTTATTTTTATCTTTTTAAGGAAAAGGGCTAGACAGCTGAAATTTGGACGGATGATAAAAATTATTGATTTAAATATGATTTTAGGAAATAAGAGTCCTAGAATACCGTTGGACGGAGATAACGGCAATATTTGAGCGCTTTCACATATGAACTCATATCTCTTTAGTGCATTGATGAATTTTCTTGTTGTTTTTAAAGGTCACTAAACTAAAAAAGCATATTGATCATTTTTCTTCTTTATTTTAAGACCTTAACCTACAAGATCCAATGAGTATCACCGGAGTTATAATTTTTTTAAACTAACCATATCGGTCGATAAATTTTTTTTTTGTACATCGGCTTTTCTCTCCACTGAAGCTCATCTGATGCCAACGAACAAATACCCAACGTAGATTTAAACCGAATGAACGAGATTATATAAAACAATACGGCACTGGAAGCCGATACGTCGCAGTTCATTCGTTTTTTTTTTTATAAGTCCGTTGAGTATTCGATCAACGTACTTAGCTGAGTACGTTTTCTTGCCGTACAAACGTCGTGTGAAAGGCTCTATGTAAAATATATACGCCACTGCTCATTCGCACGGATTTATACTGCAAAAAATCGTGCGATACAATCTCGTGTGAACCAGGCCTTACAGCTTACGAAAGTTGATAAATTTACTGTAAGTCAGTTACAGATCTGTTTACACTTGTAATTTTATTGAAAGTTGCTCCCGTAAGGGCATGGTCAAACAGAGCGCGGTCTGGTGATCTTTGTAAAAATTTACAAAGAAAATTTGACCTTCGAGTTCTTGCTTTCCCAGGAAAGTATTGATCGTCCCGTCGGACCGCGCTCTGTCTGTCTAAGCCTTAAGACTACGAAAGTAAAACTTATGTGTAACCTTGGCCTTGTATAATTTGTTTAATTAATGAACAATCACGACGACTCTAATTTATTAATTTTGTTTTATTTGAAATTAAAACACCATTAAATTTTGAGTCAACCAACAAAAACTTTTTTATTTTATTTACAAAGAAAAAAAAGAATAAAAAGAGATTTTAATTATACTTTGAATGCATTTCAACCGGTGTACCGGTCATCAACACGACTGAGAGATATAGTTGTCACTTATATAAACATAGAACATTATAAATTATATAAATGAAAGTTAGAGCAGTACAGATATAAGTAATGATATGTAAATTACATGAAAATAAATAGAGTGACTAACTTAGCAATTTTTGCATTAATTTTAATTTTCATATAAAGAAAGTGTAAACGAGAAAACAGTTTAAAAACAATTGAATACACATGATTCTACATTGACATCATCTGCGTTTAATGCAGAGTTGTCTCTTTGTATGTAATAACTTTCGGTTGCATCAAGTTTATTACTATCTGAAACGCTTGCCAGTAAACGAACATTATTTAAAGTGATTGGCAAGTGTTGTTCTTATGTAATGCGTGGGCTGCAATTGCTGACTATTTTTGATCGTTGTTCTTGATGTAATTTTGATGATCTTTGAATCGCGTTAAAATTGATCTCTTAGTTTGTCCATAGTATTTTCGTCCACAGTTGCATTTGATTTCGTAAACACCAGATTTCTCTAAGCTTTCTTTTTTGTCTTTAATGCTTGTCAATTTGTTTTTAAGTTTAAATTGATTCGAATATACCAAAACCATTTTGTTGCGGTGGAAAACTGTTCTTAGGCCATTTGTAATGTCTGGGGCGAAGGTTATTGACACACGGCTAAAATCAGCTGTTTGTGTTTTTCTATTTTGTGTGAATAACGTTGAAAGTTCTTCTTTTCTGCGCTTATTTGCATGTTGTTGGATGATTTTGTCAATTAGTTGTGATCCGTAACCATTTATTTTGGCTGTGTTTAGTATGTATGTGTAGTCTTCTTTGTAATATTTGTTAGATAGTGGTAGTGGTAGACTGACCAGTCTATGTGCCAAAGAATGGAATGCCGATAGTTTGTGTTGGATTGGTGCGAATGCGTTGCTTGGGATATACCTAGACGTGCTCGTTGGCTTATGATAAATGGCTATTTCAATCCGATTTGAAGCATTTCTAATTAGTTTTAAATCTAAAAAGTTTGGCCTTATAGTTAAAGATTTGTTTGCATGCAAGTGTGTATGAAAATCATTTTCATCACACAAATTTGGCAGTCGTATGAAATTCCTTCGCACTTTTTTCTGAAATGTGTCTGTTAGACGGTGTTTGGATTGGGAAAATTAATATTATTAATTAATCTCTGACCCCTCACTTCTCTTGTCCAAAAACTGCCGTGAGACCAGTCTCAATCTTCCCAATCTAAACACGCTCTTATACTTTGTTGGATTGCTTAGAGGTACTTTTATGAGGCCGCTACTGTGGCACTGTCAGTCCTCGCGTTCCGATTCCGATGTTTATTCGCTATGTTATAGTTATCCCAAAAATTTTGAGATAACTTGAGTTGTTGTTGCGTCAGCGGTCATCAGCTGTTTTTTAACATGGGATTACAACAACACAAAGCTATCCGGATAGCTGAGAAAATCATCGCGTTCCAATGTTTATTCGCTATGCTATCTAGTTATCCCAAAAATTTTGAGATAACTTGAGTTGTTGTTGCGTCAGCTGTCATCAGCTGTTTTTTAACAAGGGATTACAACAACACAAAGCTATCCGGATAACTGAGAATAACCATCGGAACGTGCCCAGTGCCAAAACCAGAGAATATCAAATAAAGAAGCCAATCCTTCGTACGTTTCACCCTCCAAAACCCATTTGTTTACATTGTTGTATTTGTAATTTCATTTCGTGTCGAAGAATAGATGCGAATTGCAACAACAGTGCTGAATGACTAGTTGATTCTATGTGTGCGTTTTGCACACTGATTTCTATATAGGCTCCCCCAAACCAACGCGAATTAGTAGCGAATCATTCGCAAAGACAATTTTTTGTTGTTGTTAAGCATTGTGTATCTTTCATATTTTGTATTATTGTGAATGATTTCGCGTCGTCGGCGAATGTTTCGCGTTGGTTTGGGGGAGCCTTAATACAATAATATAATAAAAGGGATTACAACAACACAAACCTATCCAGATCGCTTTAGTTCGTTGTTTGAACGTGGCCTATCTTATCATCACAGCTGTGGTACGTTCTTTTTCTAACCATAGTGTAATATTTTCTCAGGTTCGTTAATAAAACTTATTTACTTTATTCAAAACGTCCACTTATTTATTTCACAAAATAAAACACTTTACTTTTCTTACTACAAGCAAAACAATTTATTATTCACCACTGAAATTAATTCACAAACTTTACTTTTCACTTTTATTATAACCAACTTTATTCTTTCACGATTAAAAACAAACTGTGTCGCTGCCGTTCAATCATGTGCTTTTATACTTGTTTTCCAAACTCTGGAAATAAGGAGAACGTTCTGGTCTCTGCTTCCAGAGCTTTCCGTAGGGGAAATTTCCCAATAATTTCCCTTCCAAAAGCTTTTATTTGACAGCTGGTAAATCTGCTATAATCCGGCAGATGGCGCTTCCTTCGTTTGAGAGTTGCTATAATTATAGCTAATAAGGGTATGTTTGCACTGCGACCGTAAGCTTTATTGTGTCCGTTTGCTTGCATTTCGGAGTCGTTATAGTTCAAATATGGAAAGTTATTACACTGTCCCCCTCTTAGGATTGATCGTCCCGAGCAAATCCATCACTTCCATCACCATTATAATGATGTAAACGGTCGCTGTGAACTACTTTTAGTTTGCCTCTTAATCCTCTCTGAATGCGGTAGACGACATCGTTTATTCGTGTTACAACAGTATAAGGGCCTTCCCAATTTTGTTGAAGCTTCGGTGAGAGTCCCTTCCGACGGTGGGGATTATAAAACCACACAAGGTCTCCCACTTGGAATCCTGTCGTTGTGGCTTTTGCGTCGTATCTTGTTTTCATCCGATCACTCGACAGCTTTATATTTGCCCTCGTCCTTTCGTGAATGTCAACTAGCTTTTCTTTGAGGTTGTCCACGTAGTCGTCTATTCCTTGTGGCTCACTTGTATAACATCCAAATTTGATTTCGCTTGGTAGTCGTATTGTGCTCCCGAGCAGGATTTCTGATGGTGTATGTCCTGTTGAGCTATGTACCGCACTTCGATAGGCCATCAAGAATAACGGAATATGCCGATCCCAGTCTCGTTGGTTGTCGCTTACAACTTTGGAAAGGTGTTCTTTAAGGGTCCGGTTGAATCGTTCAACCATCCCATCAGATTGTGGGTGAAGCGGTGTTGTCCTCGTCTTTTTAATGCCAAGGAGTGTACAAACTTCCTGAAAGATTTTGGACTCGAAGTTCCTCCCTTGATCTGAATGGAGTTCCATAGGTACACCAAACCTGCTTACCCAGTTGAAAACAATCTGATCCGCAACTGTTTTGGTTTCCTGGTTTGGGATGGCAAATGCCTCAGGCCACTTGCTGAAGTAGTCCATTACTACCAGGATGTATCGGTTTCCGTTTCTGGTTTCTGGAAAAGGGCCTGCAACGTCTATTGCAATTCTTTCAAAAGGCGTGCCCACATTATACTGCTGCATCTTACTCTGTACTTTTCTGCCTGGTCCCTTGCTTGCAGCACAAGTATCACATTTTCGGCACCATTTTTCGACGTCTTCTCTTGCATGTAGCCAGTAGAATCGCTGCCTTACCTTTTCCAGTGTCTTATTGACACCCAAATGTCCTCCGGAAGCTCCATCATGCATCTCTTGAAGAACGTCATTAACTTTGGAACGAGGTACGACTAGCTGCATCACATATGATTTGCCGTCTGTGGACTCCCATTTACGTCTTAGTATTCCTTCTTGTACATGAAGCGAGTCCCATTGTGCCCAATACGCCTTAAGAGTTGGACTTCTGTCGGAGATGTCACCCCATTCTGGCTTCTCTTGGTGTTCCTTCCATGCAAGAATGGGTTCAATATCCGAGTCTTCTTGTTGGGCAGCTCTTACTTCTTCATTACTCCAACCGTAAATGGGGTCGGCTCTTAATCGCTGGATGGAAGCAACCTCTTTCTCTTCTTGACGTGTGCAGTGCTTGCAGTCCGGTTTGCATGGTCTCCGAGATAAGGCATCTGCATTTGAGTGCAACCTTCCTCTTCGATGTTGGATCTGGTAGTCGTATGTCTGCAATCTCTCAATCCATCTTGCCACTTGACCTTCTGGATTTTTGAAGTTCAACAGCCAATTAAGTGCGCCATGATCTGTTCGAAGAAGGAACTTCTGTCCATAGATGTACTTATGGAAGTGTTTTGTTGCCGATACTAAAGCTAGAAGTTCTCTTCTGGTCACACAGTAATTTCTTTCTGGCTTTGAGAGCACCTTGCTGTAATAGGCAACGACCTTCTCTTCTCCTTCGTGGACTTGTGATAGTACGGCACCAATTCCCACGTTACTTGCGTCAGCGTCGATGATGAAAGGTTTCCCTGGTGTCGGATAGGCCAAAACTGGTGTATTGCATAGGCGCTGCTTAAGTTCCTGGAAGCTTTTCTCGCACTCGCTTGACCATTTGAACGGTTTGCCTTTCTCTGTTAGCTGATGCAAACTTTTCGCGATCCCAGCAAAATCCTTCACAAATCGTCGATAGTACGTGGCTAGACCAAGAAAGCTCCGGAGTTGATATTTATCCTGTGGTGTTGGCCAATTCTTTACGGTGTCAACTTTTTCAGGATCAGTCTTCACTCCTTGGGAAGAGATGATATGTCCCAAGTATTTTACCTCAGACTTGAAAAACTCGCATTTGTCTGGATTCAATTTCAAGTTTGCTTCTCGAAGCCTCTGGAACACGGCCTTAAGGTTTCCACAATGCTCATCAAATGTCTTACCATAAACAATGACATCGTCCAAATAGACTAGGCAAGATTTCCAAGTAAGTCCTTGTAAAACGCACTCCATCAAACGCTCAAATGTTGCCGGAGCGTTGCATAGTCCGAAAGGCATCACTTTAAATTGCCACAGACCATTTCCTGTGGAGAAAGCCGTCTTTTCTCGATCTTCTGGATGGATTTCTACCTGCCAGTAGCCACTCTTTAAGTCCAATGTTGAAAACCATTCAGCACCTTCCATCGCATCCAGAGTATCGCTGATTCTTGGCAGAGGGTAGCTGTCTTTCTTTGTCACATCGTTCAGCCTCCGATAGTCCACACAAAATCGAGTACTTCCGTCCTTCTTTTTGACAAGAACAACTGGGGATGCCCATGGACTTTTAGAGTTTTCGATTAGTCCATCTTTCTTCATGGTCGATATCATCTCTTCAACTTCGGCTTGTTTGGCTAATGGGAGACGTCTTGCTGGTTGTCGAATAGGTCTTGCGTCTCCTGTGTCGATTCGATGCTGCACCAGTTGTGTTCGACCAAACTGCCCACTGGGTGAAGAGAGTATATCACCGTACTCGTGAAGGAGGCTTCCAGCAACACTTAGCTGACGTTTAGTTAATTTGGATGACTTCAGAATTTTTGCCTTCATAGAGTTCACTTTGCCGGGGTCCACAGATTTTTGTGCGTCAGCTTCTGTGATCGTAGTTATGGCGGAAACAGATTCACACTTTCCAACAATTTCTCCTTTTCTTAGCTTAACTTCGTACGGTTTGATGTTAAGTATCCGTACGGGTACCATGTTGTTCTTTGGTGCCACAAGGGTCTTCCCTAAGATGATGTTTTGAGAAGACTGTTCAGAGTCTGGCTCCACCATTAGGTATCGATGGCTACCCAAATCTCCCTTTATTTTTGTCCAAACGAACACTTCTGAAGAAGGTGGCAGGCATATATCTTCTTTTATGACAGTCCTGAGAGTTGATGAGTTTTCATTGCCGTAAACCATAGGAATCTCCACATTTCGGTACTTGAGAACTTGCTTCCCGATGTCGAGAATTACTCCATGCTCTTTCATAAAGTCGATTCCAACGATGCACTCGTCACATATATCTGCTACCAGAAACAGATGTGAAAACTCCAGTTCTGCCAAACGAATTGTAAGACGAACTTCCCCGTAAACTCTGGCTGCCTCTCCTGTTGCAGTTTTCAGGCGGTAAGTGTTGGTGTTATGCAGCCATGTCATCTTCACCAAGTCCTTTCGAACAATGGAGGCAGTGGCACCGGTGTCGATCGTAGCCACTTGCTTTTTGCCGTTTAGTGTTGCCTCCACAGTCAGACTTTTATTGTTTCGTTTCGTCTGTGATACCTGGATGGTGGTTCTGGGGCCATCGATACCAGAAACCAGCTTCTGCCCCTCGAAGTTGGTTCTTACTCGTTTCCCGGTTGAGAAACGGGCCGAGTAGGAGTATTGACATTGTTGTTGTTGCTGTTTCTGCTTCCACAATGTTGACATGCAGGTCTTCTAGGTGGCAATCTGCACTGGCGTTGAAGATGTCCGGTTTTGTTACAGTTCCAGCATCGAGCAGGTCCATCTCGCTGGTTCCTTTGGAATGCAGTTCTCTGGCAAGAACACTCCTCAATTTCTATTTCTCTTACCCGATGAACTCCTTGAGAAGCCTGTTCTGCTGCTTCCATAGTCAGGGCGAACGCTAATGCTTCAGGGAGCGTGCGTTTTCCAGCCGTTCGAATTGCTCGCTGAAGGTTGATGTCAGAAACAGCACGAACAAAGGCTTCTGTTGCGAATTGGTTAATGATTTCATCTCCTGCAGCTGGATATGCCAGATGCGCCAGTCGTTCGATGTCTGCTTGAAGCTGTTGCAGAGTTTCTCCCCTTTTCTGGACTCTTGTATTGAGTTGAACACGGAAGACTTCTTGCATATGGCCATCTCCAAAGCGTTTGTCAATGGCCTGAACAAGAGCGCTGAAGTTGCCATTCTTTTCTGCTGGTATGGTTTGCAGCAGCTCAGCAGCAGTTCCTCTAAGAGCAAGCGTCAGAGCTATATATTTGTCTTCGTCGTCCCAGCCGTTCGTTGCTGCAGCTGCCTCAAACTGCTTCTTGTAGATTGACCAAGAAGTTTGTCCATCGAAGGTTGGTGGATGCATCTCCTTTCTCCTAGGACAGTCACCAGAACTTTCTCGAACCTTCATCTTCCTTACTTTGTCTAATTCCTTGGTAATGGATTCAATTTTATCTTCCATTTTTTCGAACTTTGCTTCTACTGTTGACAATTGCTTATCGACAGTTGAAAATTGTCTATCGACTCGCTCGTCAAGAGCAACAATTCTGTTGTCAAAGGCATCTAACTTACCTTCGAGTAAATTTGTCTGTTCTTGGAATTGTTGAAGAAGATTCTTTTCTTGTTTTTCGAGCAGACTCTTTTGTTCTTGGCTTTGTTGTTCTAGAAGATTCTTCTGCTCTAGGCTTTGCTGTTCGAAACGTTCGAGAAGATTCTTTTGTTCATTGCGTTGTTCTTGGCCTTGTTGTTCTAGAAGATTCTTTTGTTCTTGGCTTTGTTGTTCGAATCTTTCGAGAAGATTCTTTTCCTGGCTTTCAAATTTTGCGAGCAGCTGAGACAGCATATTGGTCATGCCCGATGTACTTACTTGGTCTTGTTGTTCTTCCATTTCAATGTCGAATATAAACGTGTCCGGGTTTTTTCCACATCTTCTTAAATCTTCTTGCAGACGAATTATAAGATCATTCTTTGTTCCAGCAGTAGGAAGATCTCGCTTATTCAGTTCTGCCTTAAGTTCCACTAAATTTAAATCATTCAAAGATTTACCCATTGTCTTTTTTTTTCACTTTCCACACATTAAATTGAGTGCACAGATAAAATAAGTTTTATTCCACTTCTAACACCAATGTAATATTTTCTCAGGTTCGTTAATAAAACTTATTTACTTTATTCAAAACGTCCACTTATTTATTTCACAAAATAAAACACTTTACTTTTCTTACTACAAGCAAAACAATTTATTATTCACCACTGAAATTAATTCACAAACTTTACTTTTCACTTTTATTATAACCAACTTTATTCTTTCACGATTAAAAACAAACTGTGTCGCTGCCGTTCAATCATGTGCTTTTATACTTGTTTTCCAAACTCTGGAAATAAGGAGAACGTTCTGGTCTCTGCTTCCAGAGCTTTCCGTAGGGGAAATTTCCCAATAATTTCCCTTCCAAAAGCTTTTATTTGACAGCTGGTAAATCTGCTATAATCCGGCAGATGGCGCTTCCTTCGTTTGAGAGTTGCTATAATTATAGCTAATAAGGGTATGTTTGCACTGCGACCGTAAGCTTTATTGTGTCCGTTTGCTTGCATTTCGGAGTCGTTATAGTTCAAATATGGAAAGTTATTACAATAGTTAACTATAGTTAACTTTCATCGTTCCTTTAATTCAAAAAAGTTACTTTATTTAACTCTATGACGTCATTGAGTCGTTCCTAAATTCAAAGTTAAAGTGTCAAAAAGTAACTTTGAGTAACTTTTTCCAACTCATCTCCTTGATATGAGTTGAAAGTGTTAATCTGTCAAAAGCAGCTGAAATCACAATGTTTTCATTTTGATTTATTTTTTGTTTGCTTCTCGATCGTTCTGTTTGGAATTGATTTCATTTTTGTAATAAATATTTTTAATTTAATTGATTTAATCGTCGATAGTGAGTTTTGAAATAGTTTTTTTACGTTTTGCGACATTTTTTATGCGATTTGATCGATTTAAGGCTCCCCCAAACCAACGCGAAATCATAGCGAATCATTCGCAAAGTCAGTTTTTTGTATTTGTTTTGCATTGTGTATCTTTCATATTTTATGTTATTGTGAATGATTTCGCGTCGAGGGCGAATGATTCGCGTTGGTTTGGGGGAGCCTTTATAATAGAGAAAATTGTGCTAGTAGTGAATGAAAAAAAAAAATTGCAAATAATTGCAAATATTTTGATAAAATATTCCATTTTGTGCTTGAATGATGTAAAATGAAATTTAATTTGAAAGAAATATGTATTTTCAAAGTGCTAATAAAAGTTCTTTTCAATAAATCTCATGGAATCACAATTTGTTCTTGATTTTTAATTCCAAATCTATTCCGTTTTTTTTTTCATCCATTTTGTTTGACAGATCAACCATTTCTAAAGTGCCTTTCATATGAGCTGCGAATAGCGAACTGCGGATGGCGAATGGTCGCGAGTTCTGACATTTCTTTCACATGAGTGGTCACCGAAAATACATCGTTGGTCGCATAGAAAATATAAAAATGCTAAATTTTACAATTTAAATTAATTTTTGTTCGTGTTTTCTTTTTAAAATAGTAAAAAGGATCGTTTATTCACTTGTCCAAAAGTTAAAACACGAATTTGTTGATATTTGCTCTTGTTATTGCCTTAACTAATTTATTCGCATTCGCAGTTCGCAGCTCATGTGAAAGGCACTTAACTTTGGTCGTTCCTAAATGAAAAGTAACTCAGAGTAACTTTTTTAACTATGACACTGCAACTCTTCTTTTTGACACATTAACCATAGTTAACTAGAGTCACAGTACACATATTGACGGTAATATCATTAGCGTTTTCATTTTTGTTCAGTTCTGCGCATCCATCAAAATCTGATCAGTGAAAAATGGCGACTCTACGTGACCCCGACTAGTTAAACATCAAAATTTGTTGTGTGTTATGTGTTCATTTGTTACTTATTTAAATACAAATACAATCATTTCAAGCTTTTTAGTGTTTATTAACATATTTTTTAGTGTTATTTAAATTATCCATTTGTGTTTATTTTCTTCGTTGTTGTTGTAATACAGTGTAAGAGGTCACGTAAGGCTGCCATCTTGAATTTCTTTGACAGTTCTCATTTCGGACCACATGCGCAAGATAATACCTACCCTGAGGCCACACGAGCTAGTAATCGCTAGCGAGTTACTAATACATCGAAACTTTTCCTACTCGCTAGTCAACTGGCTTGCCTTTTTCGAAGCCAGTTGTGAAGCGAGTAGAGCGGCGAGTGATTTGACAATAAATGTATGTACCCAACTCGCTAGCGAGTATTCGCTCGTGTGGCCTCCGGGTTAGATAATGTGCACTGATCTCTATAATAAGTCTGTTCCTTTACTTTGAATTTCTGTGATTTTCTGTGCATTTCTGCGCATTTTAGTCCAAAGTAGTGTCAAAGTTCATATAAAAAAAATATTTTGACACAAGTTTGGACTAAAAATCACACAAACCCAAAGTAAAGGATCAGACCTAGAGATCAGTGGTACTGTGAACTAGAGTAAGTGCCCTTTCACACGAGGAAACTGAGTTGCCAGCAACTTTTAGTTCCTGGGTGAGAAGGGCAGGAGGAAAGAGGGGCGAACAGAATCTCCCCGGTCGAGGATTTGAGGAGATTTTTTGACATTTCTTTTCACATCTAGGTTTAGGTGTGTTCAACCAATAGACTTTCAAAGGAAATTTCAAAAATTGCCTGGAGATTTGTTTCCTCGTATGAAAGGTACAAGAGATTTTTAAGGAGATTAAAAGAAAACGTCAAAAAAATCTCCAGCAACTTGTTTCTTCGTGTGAAAGGGGACTAACATAAAAGAACGCACCACTGTTCGTTTCAGCTTCTAGGCAAATCAAATGACAACTGAGGATTGGCTTCTTTATTTGATATTCTCTGGCCAAAACTGTCTATTTTTCGTTCTCTTCTCCTGTGGTACGTTCTTTTTCTAACCATAGTTAACTATAGTTAACTATAGTTAACTTTCATCGTTCCTTTAATTCAAAAAAGTTACTTTATTTAACTCTATGACGTCATTGAGTCGTTCCTAAATTCAAAGTTAAAGTGTCAAAAAGTAACTTTGAGTAACTTTTTCCAACTCATCTCCTTGATATGAGTAGAAAGGGTTAATCTGTCAAAAGCAGCTGAAATCACAATGTTTTCATTTTGATTTATTTTGTGTTTGCTTCTCGATCGTTCGGTTTGGAATTGATTTCATTTTTGTAATAAATATTTTTAATTTAATTGATTTAATCGTCGATAGTGAGTTTTGAAATAGTTTTTTACGTTTTTGCGACATTTTTTATGCGATTTGATCAATTTATAATAAAGAAATTTGTGCTAGTAGTGAATGAAAAAAAATATCGCAAATAATTGCAAATATTTTGCTAAAATATTCCATTTTGTGCTTGAATGATGTAAAATGAAATTTAATTTGAAAGAAATATGTATTTTCAAAGTGCTAATAAAAGTTCTTTTCAATAAATCTCATGGAATCACAATTTGTTCTTGATTTTTAATTCCAAATCTATTTCGATTTTTTTTTTCATCCATTTTGTTTGACAGATCAACCATTTCTAACTTTGGTCGTTCCTAAATGAAAAGTAACTCAGAGTAACTTTTTTAACTATGACATTGCAACTCTTCTTTTTGACACATTAACCATAGTTAACTAGAGTAACATAAAAGAACGCACCACTGGTAGCTCGTTATTCATCTTGAACTCAAGCAAAGCAAATGCATGACGAATGTTGTGTCTTGTGTGTATAGCAAGCTAGTTTTGGTTTGGTTTCTTGGGTACCTCTTAAAAGTTGTTTTATGTTTTCTTTGCTTTGAAGTTATGCCTTCATTCCTTACTTGTGCCATGTTTATTAGTTATAATTAAAATAATTATCGATGAAGCAAAGAAATAAAGTTCCTCAATAGTGTACAATCTGCCTATTCAGCGCTTATACAAATCAAATCCGAAGTAAACAAAAAAAAAAATACTCACAAATAGTCTATCTGTATCACGAAACAAAAGAATGGTTCCATGGAGGAAATCCTGAAAATCGGTACGTAAATGCTATCAGAGACACTGAAAAATCGAAAAAGAATTATTTTACACCTGATGATTTAGATTGGCAAGAAGCCAAAGACTTAAAACATTCAGAACTTGCATAAAATTCAGTTTTCCCTAACAGGCGTTTAGAGTCTGGTCATACCAGACATGCAAATCATTTGTTCTTAATTGTTAAAAACAAGACATTATTCTGACTCGTTTATGCTCTTACCGTGTGTTGATGTTGGATATTATTTTCTTACGCCTCGAATCACCTGCATGTATACTTATTTTTTTTGTGTTGTAGATAAGTCCACTCGAAAGGATATCCTATGCTCAGGATGCCTCAATCAGATTGCTGAAACTGAATACAAGACTGCATTGGACCAGCATTGGCATCCGGAATGCTTTCGCTGTTCGGTGTGCGACAACCATTTATCGAGTTGGTATTTCGAAAGAAATGGTTTGCTCTTTTGCAAGGACGACTATTGGACGCAATTTGGACAATCTTGTCAGCAGTGCAATGTAATAATAACTGGCCCCGTGATGGTTGCTGGTGATCATAAATTCCATCCAGAATGTTTTTTATGCCAACAATGTGGCACATACATCGGAGATGGAGATTCGTATGCGCTGATTGAAAGATCGAAATTGTTCTGTGGTCATTGCTATAAAGAACAAGTTTGTGGACGTAGTACAAAATCGGAACTGGTTAACCAACAATCCTTTGGTGATATAAACACATGCCAGCCATTACATTCCATTCGTTTGATTAAAATTCCATGGTCGGATGGGTCAATGTTGCGCCTGACGGCGGATCATGAGAACAATAGCCATCAATTTCCTGCCGAAAATGATGGAATGTGCTGCCGCGCCGTCCGGATATCAGAGTAAGATGTTTTGCTTTATTAATATAAATAGAAAATTTAACAAATGCGAACTCATGAGAACATAAGAATTTTATATGCAAAACATTTTGTTTAACCCGTTATAGACCGAGAGCCCACAGCAGATTTTAGGTGTGAACGATAGCAAAAAAAGGAGTATAGGCGTCGAAAGCTTAATTAAAGAATATTAAAAAAATCAAAGTCTTGCAGTCCACAACTGGGGCCTTTGCGAGAAACAGTGCATCGAAAAAAAAATATGAATGCAACTTCGAGGAAAATCGTGTTAGCCGAAATTGGTTTTCACCCCTCCCTAGATAAGCTCCGCGGATCCCATATCACGGAATTTGAGATCATTTGAGTGTTTAATTCGCCCTGCCAGACTGTTTAAAAAAACCGTTTTTCACTTAGAATTTTGAATTTTTTAAACTGTCCGGTAGAGCGAACTATACACTCAAATCGTCTCAGATTCCATGATATGTGATCCGAGGAGCTTCTCAAGGGAGGAGTGAAAACCAATTTCGGCTAACACGATTATCCTCGAAGTTGCATTCATATTTTTTTTTCGATGCACTGTTTCTCCCAGTTGTGGAATGCAAGACTTTGATTTTTTAAATAGCCTTTAATGAAGCTTTCGACGCCTATACTTCTTTTTTTGCTATCGTTCACACCCAAAATCTGCTGTGGGCTCTTAGTCTATTAAATTGGAACTTAATCTTGAACTTATTCAAAAAAAAATATTTAGATTGTAACTTTGAAGACAAATACTAACAGTCGCTTACCATGTCATTACTACTTCTTTTTGGCTTATTTTTGTTTTTATATGATCTTATGTGCTTATTATAGATTACAATACCTCTGACCCACCTTAATTGAATAACCCCTCCACTTCTTGAAACAAAATATATACCAAGTGCTTTTTTTTAACTCATCTAAAAGTAGGGTCCTCCATAAAACGAAAAAAAACTTATTTGGTTGGCTAGAAGCTTAGTTGCCGTAGAGACAACTTTAAGACTGGATTTCCGGAAGGACTCAGCTGAGTTGTCTTCTATAACAGACAGCAATATTAACGAACAAATGCACTGCAGAACCTGCCACAGGAATTACCGGAAGAAATTAATTATACGGTGTAGAAGGATAGGAATTTAGTTACTCACACTTATACTAACGCAAAAAGTAACTTCTCTAATCCGTGCCCCAGCTTGCTGCCTGTAGCCAAGTTGCACTTTGTGCGTGCCACCTTAGGCGCCAGTTATAGCTATCATTGAAACTCATCATTGAAAATTTTAATGATTGATTTTGAGACGTTTAGGAAGTAAAATCATTTATTCTTTTGATGGAAAAATAAAGTTAAAGACCTAATTAATATTTGTAGCCAAAAAAAATTTTCAAATAGTCCCAACTTTCCACATAAAAAGACTTTTCTTATTTCAATGATAGAACTACCTTACCAATGATCATTGAAAAATTAAAAGTCAATTTTTGTGGAAAGTTGGGCCTTTTTGAAATTTTTTTTTGACTAGAAATATTAATTAAGTCCTAAGCTTTGATCGTCCATCAAAATAATAAATGATTTTGCCTCCTAAACGTCTCAAAATCAATCATTAAAATTTTCAATGATGAGTTTCAATGATAGCTATAACTGGCGCCTTAATGTGATGACTTTCTTTGCCGTATCCTTCACACTTATTCGAAACATACTTCTGAAAATAGCAACATTTGAACTTGAAAAACTATTCCCTCTTTTTTCCCATACAACAGGGTGGGAGCTAACATTTGTTGCTCTCCGCTACAGCAAACAAACTTATTTTGCAGATCAGTGTTCGGTTAATGATTGATGTATTTTTTCTTCAGTCGGATGTGCCAGGCAAGTTGAAAATTTAATGTTAATGATTTGCTGTGAATTAGCAGGAATCGAAGTTAATAGAGGAAAAATAGCGAGTTTAGTTTGACTTGATTGTCTGATTTGTACAATACAACATACAACAGTAATTGTCTTGGCGTTATCAGATTTGCTAAAGGCTTTCCGCAGCTATTTCTTTCGACTTCGATATCTTTCTTTCTTCTAAATTTCCATCCTAACCATCGCACCATTTTTTTTTTTTTTTTTTGAGCTCACCCAGTATATTAGTTGCGACACTTGTTTCTGTACTTGGTGCTGGTGGTGGAGAGAATAAAAAAGATAATCTCTTGCCGCCTCTTGAAAGGGTTATTTAGCATATCAAAAATGTTCTCACGTAATCGTTTGGCGTTGAGGTATTATAGGTTTCCCCATCCGGACGTTAGGTATTACCAGGTATTGGCTTGGGTCTATATTGACAACTTCTATCTTCGGAAAATTAAGATAATGAAAGAATGCCTGGCGGGATCATATTATCTAGATAATTCCTCCGCTATCGCCTACCCCAACATCCGAGGAAAAGCGTTCTTAGTTAAAACTCTTCCCTTCTCGCTGTTTTGACCATTTTTATATACGGGGATTTGATACCCAATTTCAAATCAGGGTACTCGACACGCAGAGTTCACCACCGTGGAATTAAGTAAGGAATTGGTACACACAGTTCAAATGTCCACGCTTTTGTTTCCATGTATTGCACCATGCTTTTCCATTTGAATATGACAGACTTACTGCAAAAACAAACGAAATAATAAATTTTTCATTTTTGTTATCTGAAAATAAATGTATGAGATAAAAACCACAAATATAACTGCGGTGCCAGTAGCCTCGTGGTAATAGTTAATGTGATGCATAGAGCATGGGTCAATTTAAA
The DNA here is from genome assembly GCA_963921185.1 of Dasysyrphus tricinctus. Taxonomy (NCBI): domain Eukaryota; kingdom Metazoa; phylum Arthropoda; class Insecta; order Diptera; family Syrphidae; genus Dasysyrphus; species Dasysyrphus tricinctus. The sequence continues at coordinate 15,259,061 of OY992533.1, read as the reverse complement.
ATAAAAAAAGATAAGTAAAACAATTAGTAATACAAAATAAAATTTCCGGGTTACGAATCACGTTAAGAATGTTGTTATTTCTGGAGAAAAAAACTCTTTATTTTTTAACGCGAACTAAAATTTGTTTTCAAGTGTTTGAATAAAAAAAATATTTTTTTCTCTTTAATACTAAGTTGTATATGTAGGATTTTGGGACAAGTTGGAAAATATGTTTTTTCGTCGATAACTTCAGCAAAACATTCTCCCAATGGATTCCATAGCCATAGGTACATTTCTTATCACTAACATTTTGTAATTGTTTTTTTTTTTTTTACATTCATACTTCTTTGCTTTTCTTATTTTTTAAATTTAAATTTTTGTTTTGTTTGTTTGGTTTGGTTTGGTTTTTTAACTCTGTAATAATAAGATTGAAGTTTACGTAGAAAAAATATATCCTTTAGAATCGACTTGCATCCCGAAGTAGCAAACGTTCAAATTGGAGATCGGATTCTCGAAGTAAATGGCACCCCAGTTCGCAATACTTCTATTGAACACATTGACAATCTCATCCGCAGTACAGATAGAATACTCCAACTAACCGTAGAACATGATCCGAAAGATTTAAGTCGTAACAACAATGACTATGAGGCGCAACGAAAAAATTATCTACAGATATCTGCAAAATCTGAGTCACCACGCCTAACAAAAGAAGACAAAGAAAGATTGTTTCAGAAAAAAGACGAAGGGTATATGAGTGGCCTTAAAACTCGTCTACTTAAAAGTAGAAAAAATAATCTCATTCCATTCGATTCGCCAGAGAAAAGAGAAGGTTCAGCTCTTTTTAACTCATGCAGTTTGAATCAAAAGGAACGCTGTTCGAGCATGTCCAAACTGTTGGATGAAAACCATCAACCTAATAATGAACTCTACGATTTGTCTAGAACGAAATCTTTTCGAATAGAACACAATCCACATGAAATTTTCAAACCGTCAGACCTGGTGCAGGGTGAACTTATTGGAAAAGGCTTTTTTGGACAAGTCTTTAAAGTCACACACAAAGTGACTAAAGAGGTTATGGTGTTGAAAGAACTTTATCGGGTGGATGCAGAGGCTCAACAGAATTTCTTGAAAGAAGTTGCAGTCTTGAGGTCGTTGAGCCACGAAAATGTGTTGAAGTTCATTGGAGTTCTGTACAAAGAGAAAAAGTTACATTTGATAACTGAATTTATCGCTGGTGGATCGCTTAAGGAACTTATCCATGACTCGCAATGTCCTCTGCGATGGGAACAGCGAATGTCGTTTGCCAAGGACATTGCTTGTGGAATGAGCTACCTCCATTCCAAGAATATAATTCATAGGGATTTGAATTCATTGAATTGCCTTGTAAGAGATGATATGACGGTTATTGTTGCGGACTTTGGACTAGCACGGATTATTACATCACCATCGCTTGGTACATTTGAACGATGCTCAAATAAATCTGCAAAAACTGGTTCGATTGGAAGAAATCGAAGTCGACAGAGAAAACAAAGATACACAGTGGTGGGGAACCCTTATTGGATGGCACCAGAGATGATGAAAGGAAACAAATATGATGAACGGGTTGACATTTTCTCATTTGGAATAATATTGTGTGAGGTATTTAAAAAAATGCACAAATGCTATTAAGAAAAAAATAAAATTTGTATTTGAATTTGCAGATAATTGGACGTGTTGAAGCTGATCCTGACTTTTTGCCAAGAACTTCCGACTTTGGACTAAATAAGCAGGTTTTTATGGAGAAATTCTGCCAGCAATGCCCAGAGATATTTTACAAAATAACCTTCTTGTGCTGTGACCTCAATCCTGACAAAAGGTTCGTATATTACTTGTGTTTTAACAAAGTTGTGCCAGCGGAATATAAGATTACTATATAAAGATTTGGTATTTATAATGAAAATAACGAAAATAAGCCCACTCTATTAACCATGTTGCTTCGTCACTTTGTCGCCCTTGATCAAACTTATCTACTTACTTGCCTTGATATGGCCCGGTGTTGTTATGGCCTTTAACCAAGAAGCTTCTCCAGCGAGCTCGGTCCTGGGTAGCTGTTAGTCCCGGTTCACACGGCAATGCACCGCGAGTTTTTTTCAGTATAACGTTTTTTTCCAAACGCCAGTATAAACCCAAACGGCAAACGAACAAACGTGTGAAAGGTTCTATGTAGAATGTATTCGCCACTGCTCATTCGCACGGATTTGGGCCTAGTACGATGCTGGAGCGGAACGAAATTTTTAGTTGGTCTCCAACAAGACAACGAAATGCTTACGAAAACGAAGCGGAAAAATATTCATTGACAGTTGCACAAATTCAAAAAAATAAACAAATGCAAATGCAAAAAAATCACAAGCAGCAGCCATGCTGTAATGAAAGAAACAACAAAAATAAACGCAAAAAAACACAAATGTCATTTTTTCGCATACAATAAATGGGCTGGGTAATTAATTGTGTGCGAAAAAAGAGTATAGACTTCTCCAAATAATCTGCTACATATCAATTTCGCTCATCGAACAGCGTACTGCAGAACGAAAAGTAGAACTAAATTTTTAGTTCATGAATTCGTTGTCTTTTTGTATGGGATTTTTCGTTTCGCATCAGCAGCGTACTAGGCTTTATTTTTGTTGTTTCTTTCATGACAGCATGGATGCTTGTGATTTATTTGCATTTGCATTTGTTTTAATTTTTTGAATTTGTGCAACTGTCAATGAATATTTTTCCGCTTCGTTTTCGTAAGCTACCTTGATGATAGCAAATGCTGCATCCTGCTTTATGCTTTATCTTTCAAAAAGCTATTTGGTGTTTGCTCACTCCAATTATTGCTGTAACTAAACAATATTGGCCTACGCTGAAATTACCTAGCTAACTATACATTTGAGCTGTGCGATGATTAAAAAAATGTTTTTTTTTTTCGTTATATTCATTAAACAATATTGAATTAGAATGTACACATGTATTTTTGTTATTGATTTTAGACCTCCGTTTGAAGTTCTTGGATTTTGGTTGAAACTTTTATATAAACTCACATCAAATGGCCAACCTATACCACCCCAACTTGTAGACGAAGTGGATCATTTTAAAATGCAATCCTCAAGAGATTCCAGCCAAACGTCAACCCCGGATGGATTATTATCACCTAAATCTAATCTGAGCAATGATAATTTGTTTGCAGAAAAAAACAAAACTCAAAAGGATTGTGAAGGAATTAAAGAAGAGCAAAGTGCTACAACGCCACAATCACAACCAATATTCGTACCAACAAGTATTCCAAAATCGCCTCACTTAGGTAAGGATTTTTCACCAAATGGTGAAAGAATCCGTGGAAGTATTAGAGAACGACGACAGCAAAAGATTCTTAAAGAACAGAATTCTAGTAGCCCGCATCGTTATTTGAAGCGAGATTCAGTGAGCGAGGAAGAGCGCAATGAAGTATTTAATCTACCATCTGAAGGAACGCTGAAAACTGACCGAGTTTTGGAGGCTGTGCGAAGTGCTCTGGAGGATGACAATACTCTCCTTAAAAGGTCAAAATGCAAAAGTGATATGATTGGTGAAAAAGGTTTTCTAATTCATAAAGAAGAAAACGGCAGTTTGACTTTAAGTAGTGTCAAAGATTTGACTGAGTGCTCGGATAGCTACGACACGAGCTGCGATACGAGCTTAGATTTTATCGAAGCTAATAGCTGGGTTCCATCTTCATCGAAATTGGTAGATAATAATCCAATTACTCCTAAACTACATCATCAAAAGATTGAAGAGAGTGAAAATGAACACAATGAATCTAAAACGAACACGAAAATGCAAGTTAAAAAAAATACAGCCCACAAATCTTATCAAATGGCATTTGATGATATCCGGGCTAAATTGAACTTGTGTAAGTCTAAATTTGAGACCCTTGATGAGGCCAATCGCAATAACATTTCAAAATCGCAAAATTCTATGAAAACTTTTTTCAAAAATCGTGATGCAAGAGATGATTCTCCGCTCAAAATGTACAACAAGCCTAATTCGGACACAAAAGCTTATAGAGTGAATGAAACTCCTATCTTTGGACGACACAAATTTTCCACCCCGACTGTTCTTAAAAATGCCGGATCAGATGAGAATGTATCCTCACCAACAGTAGCCATCTCTGAGAAAACACCATCAGGGAAACGATTTAGTTATTTAAGAAGGAAGATGACTCCTGCTGTCAGTAGTCCGGAGGTAAAACCTCCAGGTAGATCTCTATGGAAGAAATTCGAGAGCCAGTCATCATCTCCCAGCAAGGAATTTACATTCAGCGGCCGATTTAATTTGCGTAAGTCAGACCAAACGAAAAAGCCACCATCAGAAGTAAAAAGTGAAAATGTCCCAAAATCCAATGTTAATAAAGTAACGATCCTATCCCCAGAGATGGTTCGCAAGCTGAATGCGAAACTCGTCGAACAGAAGACTTCAGCACAAAAAAACATTCCAATTGATAACAAAAAACGGCAATCGGATGCCAAACGAGCACCCATGACTGAGGGTAGTCAAATTAAATGTTCTCCCTCGCAATACGGTAGAAGTAAATATTCAATAAAAGATATTCCCCCGATTCACCAGAGTCGCAAAAAAACCCTCCACACGAAAGTTGAAGGAAAATAGCTGTTATTATTGTTGATTGATTGATAAAATTATCATTGAAAATTGTACAAATCTAGCTTTTACTTTATTGCTTTTTAATTAACCCATATATTTTTTAAAATTTAAAAAACATTTTAAGATATTCAACTAATATTTGCCACAAAAAAAAAAAAACAACAAACAAGCAAACAGAACTACCACTTACCTAAGTTTTCAAGACATTTATTTACATTATTGTATAGTGTACATACATACATACATACATAAAATTTAAATATAGCAATTCGGTATTATAGAACAAATAAGTGCCAAAAACTAAATAAAATAGTTTGAAAAGTTACACCACGAATTATCTACAGTGAAATATCCATTAATGTTTTCTTTTTTGGAGTAACTTTAAGCTTTCAGGAAGGGACACATTTTGTCTAGTCTCGAAAATGTACAGATATTTGTGTAAAGAAAAGTTTTTCGCTTTAGCTGGTCTGCTTGAGGATAAAAGAATCCAACCTGGAACATGAAAATGAATAATACCCTTTAAATTAATTCTATCTTAACGGGATCTCTTCCTTTGAAAATAAAACTGCAAATGTTACCATCGAATTGATTTTATTAAGTGTAGAGCGTTTTCCATTTTCGTAAAACTCCTATGTTCAAAAGTGAAATACGTACGCATTTATAAAAATCGGTATTTATCATGCACGCAAACGGAAGAGAAAATCAATCAACTTACATGTGAAACCTGTATCGAGCTGGCTGGAATGGATTTTTGGTTGAGACTCAGGTCTTCCCCGAGTGCCACCTCAAGTTAGTAAGCAAATTCTCATGGGGTTTTATTATTTGATTCATTCACCATAAAAACTCTTGTCGGTTTGGGAAGCAACAAGTCAAGAACTTCGTTTGATACTTCTTCCGTCTACATTTGAATTATTAACTTCCCATTGGAAATTATTGTAATTGGTCCGATTTGTTGAAACGAAAATTTTGACATATCTTCACGTTTTTAGCTCCCTAGAATCGGAATCCATCATTTTTAGAAAGATGTCTGTGTTTGTACGTACGTTCGTACGTTCCATCGCTTTTTTTCGTCCACCATATCTCAAGAACGAATAAAGATATCGACTTCGGATGAACTTTATTTTATAGATAGTAGTTTCGTTTCGTGCAGAAAGGACTTTTAAAAAAATTGAATGAGCGGTTTGTTTACTATAGCAATTTAACGAAATAAGGAATTGGTAAAAATATAGAAACATATCAACCTATAGTTTTTTTTTTTAAATAAGAAAAAAGTTGCTAAAAATTTTCGAAAAAAGTTGTTTGGCTCAAATATCTTGAGAACAAACAATGATATTGGCTTCAAGGTAATTTTAATTTATACACTACCTTATATATAAAAATCGATAAAATTTAAAAAAATATTGAATTAACAGTTTTTTTAAGCAAAAAAACTGCAAGCAATTTTACCAATAATTGTTGAAAATTTGTTTTTTGCCTCAAATATCTTGAGAACAGACAATGATATTGGCTTCCGGTTAGTTGATTCTAAATAAGTACTAGATTATAGTTAATAAATTGATAATAGATGGCTTTTGCAAAAAAATTCAACAAACAGTCTTCTAAAAGCGAAAGAAGAAACTTTACCTCCCAAAAATTGTTGAACATTTTTAGTCTCAAATATCTTAAGGACAAACATTGATATGGGCATTGTGAAAGTTTAGCTCTGCATACTAGCTCAAATTTGTAAAAGAAATAATAAACAGTTTACAGAAAAAGGCTATAAACATTATTCAACAATATGTTTCTCTGATATCTCGAAGGCAAACCATATCTTAAGTCTTCGCTTGCTTGCATATTGAACACCTGAAAAAGTTTTCGAAGATCGAGAATTGGCGTTTTTTTAATAAAAAACTAATATTGGGCCTCTAGCTCCTGAGGGCCACAATAGGAAGTTACTAGTGTGGGTCGCATCCAGCCTCTTTTTTCTTTTCTTAAAATCTTGTCCATTTTGGATAGGGACAGAGGCCAACTTAACCAAGGCTTAAAGAAACACTACTTTTTACAAGTTATGATGGATTTACACGATTGACAAAATTGCATTATTTCGGCCCTATCTTAGTGTGTAGTACCTCGTGGCATAATAACTAGTGCGTTGGATTGTCATGCCTAATGTCTGGGTTCAATTCCCAGTCACTGCCACCTAAAAACAGAAATGTTTTACCCAAGGTACTACCTCTTGCGAGGAACTGAAAAATCCTCCAAGAGTATTACTTGTCATGAATAAGTGCATAAAGCTGGATTTACACCTTCGTTGTTATCGTCCGTGTACGTTGTCCGTTTTTGCCCGTACGCGGAACAACGAAGGTGTAAATGATAACACGAACACGAACAACGAAGAAATTCAAAGCCGTTTTGAATTATGTATGAACTTTACTCCAAAATTCGTTGTTCGTGTTCGGTGTTATCATTTACAGCTTTAAGCTGGATTTACACCTTCGTTGTTATCGTCCGTGTACGTTGTTCGTTTTTGCCCGTACGCGGAACAACGTAGGTGTAAATGATAACACCGAACACGAACAACGAAGAAATTCAAAGCCGTTTTGAATTTTGGATGAACTTTACTCGTTGTTCGTTCTTTGTGGAACAATGTTCACCGAATGAAGAACGAAGGTGTAAATCCAGCTTAAAAGCCTTTTCAGATTGGGAAGCTTGAGACTGGTCTCACGGCAGTTTTTGGGCAAGAGAAGTGAGGGGTCAGAGATCCCCCTAAGGCGTGTTTTGTTGACTTCCTTAATGTGAACAACAAGTTAACTTCACATTTGAACTCCAGTAACTCTATGGCTGAATGTTGAACGTATCTTAATGTTCACATTAAGGAGGTCAACAAAACACGCCTTGTCGTTTTTCATTTTTGAAAAAAAATTTGATCTTTTTGGGAAAAGATTTGCACTTTATCCACTTTTGCATGTTTTATTAAAAAAAAGATAAGATCTGAAGACGAAAAATGAGATCTTTCTAGTTTGAGAGATTTTATCTGCATTCACCAATTCATGCAAACATTCTCCTGTCAAACGACAAATCGACATAGCAACAATTAAAAAAATCATTGAGGGAAAACCTGCTTTTTCCTTGAGGAATGGAAGCTGCAACTGCCACTTTTCAACTTATTCCTTTGATGAATTTACCACAGACGTGTCATTGGCGGGAAGCACATGCTACTTTCCCGATGAAAATTCACTAACGAAATCACTTCTTCGTTGAAAGTTGTTTATTCACCGACCCAGGTGATGAAAAACATGGTGATGGAATAATATGTGAATTCACTGCATAAATGTATTTGGCTTATTCACCAGTTCAATATTTTCCGTGAAAAATGTAATGAAAATTCAATTGTGAAATCACAAGATTAGTGGTAGTCGCTTATTTATCACTTCAATCCTACCATTTGTATTGCTAAGTAAATCCCAGTTGGAAATTTTCAAAAATTCACCGAGGAATTTCCAGCTTTTTCCTCAAGGAATGGAAGCTACACACAAGGAATACTTGTTTAATAATTAAGTGAGATTATTAACATCGATAATGTACCCTTTACTTTAAGATGAAAACAAACCAATAAGAAGTTCCTATTTCAAATCAAAAGTAATTGGCGTTTTGGCCATTGAGTTCAGTTCGTCTTAAGCTGGATTTACGCATTCGTTCTTCATTCGGTGAACGTTGTTCCACAAACAACGAACAAATCGTAAAGTTCATCCAAAATCATTTACACCTTCGTTGTTCCGCGTAAGGGCAAAAACGAACAACGTACACGGACGATAACAACGAAGGTGTAAATCCAGCTTTAAATGGATTTTTTTACAGAAAGCCACTGGGAACAATATTCAACAAAATGAGGATTCATAGTTGCAAAAAATCATAAACAACTCTGTGCACTACTATTCATCGTTGAAATCATCGATTACAATTCACCATTAATATCACCTTTGTATATGAAAACCATATACAAAGGCAAAACTAAAATGGATGGGGAAATTTTTTATGAATAAGGATTTATGTAACGTTACATAGTGGCTACATAAATCTTTATGCAGTGCATAACTTTTCATCTGTTTAGCGTATTCTAATGAATAAGGCTGATTATGTTTATTACAAAATTATGTTAAAAATATAGTAGAGTCAATTTAGACTTTTTTGTAACAAAAGATTGGGGAAGGAATTTTTTCTTGACTTCGTTAAAGTACCATACAGAAAGCTTAAGTCCAAATTTTCGACCATCAACGCCTTGGAGGGTTGCCGCTATATTGATTTAAAGAGTGAATTCGGGGGAGAGTACGATAACTTAGGCACCAAGAAATGATAACGGTTTTTAGTAGAACAGTTCAATACAAGAATTTTTTTCTATGGGAGGGGGGGGGTCTATCTCCCCCGTTTGGTCAGTAGGGGCATTTTCATAAAAAAAGTACTTAAAGAATAAAAAAATTATACAAAAATAACGGTAATACTTACAGGTAAGTTTTATACTTTTTTTTAAAGCCAATACTCCGTTCTATTTGCTAATTTTTAAATCAAGTGAAATCTATGCATGGTTTTTGAAAAAATGAATTTTAAACTCAAAATTTGCGAGAAAAAAGCATACAAAATAGGTTTAAAGTGTAATTTATCAAAACTGTAAGATTATATATCATTTTTTTTCTGAAATTCGTTGCTCTAATTAATTCTTAATCAAAAACTGAAAACTAGATGATTCTATGGGTGATATGAATAAAACGGAGCACGTACTCAGAGCAGGTACTCCATGAGAATCAGAGGAGGTGCTCAATAAAAAAGTACCTGCTCCCATTTCGTATGAATAAAATTATAAACAAACTCGAGAGCACCTCCTCATTCAAACCGAGTAGCTTCTATCATACCTCAAACCAAATTATATTGTTTTTGACATTTAGAATTATTTTCGATGATTTATAATAAAAAAATAATTTAAAATATGAACATTTTTCTGTTTGGACCCGCGTTTTTTGTGAAAAGGTTTGTTCGTTGAAGTTTAAACACGGTTGAACCAGGTTTTCTTGACAACCCCAAAAATAGTCAAACAAAAAACATGGGTTTTTCGGTGCTCAAAAAACACCAAAGGGTCTTCAATTGTGTTTTTGAGATATAAGTCCAGTCAAATTGTATTTTTCCATGCAAATTGTGGGGTAGTTTTGATTTGTTCGCTCCTTTACGTTTTCGGGCGTGTGGAATCCGAATCTGAGGTTTGCCAACAAAATTTCGTGCTGCAACATGGAAAAAAAAATGCAAAAATGCATTTTCTGGGAGTTTTTCACTAATAAATCGAAAACTACCAACAATTTGAAAATTACATCAAATTACCATTGAAAGTACATACACACAATTTTCAATAAATCCCTATTTAAGGCTTTTTCCTGCAACAACCCATTTGCACTCAGGCGCTAGTCGAAAATTGACGTATTTTTACTGTTTTCGAAAATCCAACATTTGTATTTTTGTCTGTAACATGAACCAAGATATACTTTTCTGATGGTCTTTAATGCACTGAAATAACTCTACCACGTCACGTTTTTGAGATATTCGAATCTTAAAATTAAAAGAAAAATGCATTTTGTATACAAATTTTGGGTTATTTTTTTTTGTTCTCGAGGTAATTGTTTTCGAAAAAATGTTTATGGCCATTCTGAAGTATGAACATTTTACTTCAAAATTCTTTTTGAACCTTTCAAATACCTCCATTCGTTTTCGAGAAATCGTTGGTTTTCGTCTTACTACCTAATTCAAAAAATCCCACAATTTGCCTTTTTGAGCACAAATTGACGGGACTAATAAGAAAGGAACAACATTGTTTTAAACCCCCCACCACCCCTCTATCCTTAATTATTAAAAAAGAAATGGTTCCTTAAGAAATAACATTTTCTGTGCTGAATTTATAAAGAATGCAATAGTATTTTTTTTAATCCTTCTCTTTTTCTCTTATAAAATTTAACCTTGCGATTAAAAATTTGTATAAACTTCCCCATTCATGAAGCAACAAACGCTATTAACGCTGTTAAACGCTATTTACTTCAACGTTGAGCAACCAACTAATCTAACTTACAAATGAGGAGCAGGTGCTCGTCTCGATAGAGCACGTGCTTCGGTTTATTCATTCCTTACAATGGAGCAGGTGCTTACCCTGAGAAGGTTCTCATCAAACATGGAGATGCTCAATCGTTGAGCAACTTCTCAAGTATTTTATTCATACCAAATGAAGCACCTGCTTCGAAAAGTTGAGTTTTGAGCAGGTGCTTTGTTTTATTCATATCACCCTATGTCTTCTAGTTCACCAAATGTCAGTTTTACTTAAATGAGGTGCGCTCCGGAGCGCACCTCACTTCCGTAACCAAAGTTGAACGAAACTTGACGAAACGCTCCACTCCGCAATTATAGTCACCGTCATATGATTTCCGTGTATTCGCTTGTTTTCTTCCGACCACTTAAGTGCCCCTCCGAACATTATAGTTCTAGCTTTAGAAATGAGTCAGATGCAAGGAGTCATCGTGTAACAGACCTTAGATTGGCTGGTTTCACTACAGCATGACCACAGTTTGTTAGTGAAATCGGTGAGGTAAAAAGGGAGGGATTAGTCAAGAAGAAAATATAAAAATTCGAGTGAGCAGTCACGTTTCATAGCCAAAATGGTCCGTTTCATCCCAATTAATTCTATGTAGATATATGGTCGAGCAAGATCGGAGCAAAGAAGAAGAAATTAAAGGAACTGGTACATCGTGGAAAAAGCGAAGCATTTTTCAAAATAGTGTGAGTTGCACAAACACAAATACATTGGCACAGGGTCGGCGTGCAGCTACACGCCTGAAGGCTGGGGCGCTCAAAGGTAGCAAGATTAAAAAAAAAAATATTGAGATGCTTCCGTCATTTTGCCGAGCTGTAGGAAACTGTACAGAGATTTTATATCGTAAAAATAGTGAAAAAAGCTTATCAACAAGATTAAAAAAGTATAATAAGAGTTAATATAGTGAATACTTTGCAATGCTTTATTAAAAAATATATATTTAAAACAACATGGTGGCGCTGCATTAAATCCAATAAAGCGTCCTATAATACAGTGTACAAATTTTTCATTTCACAGGTAAGATTTGTCTGATATTCTACTACATAAGGATAGGTAAAGTGATGTTTTATATCGTAACGTACTTTTAAACTGACATAACACATCTTGACGAAGATACAAAACCAACATCATACATAAAGGGCAACATCGGAAAGGCCTTTAAAAGTAAATTATTTAAAGCGTTAGAAAATAACTTTGCACTATGGGCGCTAAATAGATTTGAGCACCTTCCCATCACCAACAAAAACTAGATCGACCCTGTGCGAGAATTTCTCATTTGACAGATGAGTCTCAACGAAATCACTGGATTAAAGTATATTTTTATTTCCAACAAATTTAGCTTCTTTGTAGCAAATTGCCATAAAATATCAACTTTAAAGTATCCTACGATAATTTATTTACCTAAATAACATCACTTCATGTTACTATAAGTGGAAATATCAGACAAAGCTAGCTTGGGAAATAAAATATTTGTCTACTCCTTAATATAGCCGTTTTTACAGGATTTAAAATAGTACTGCTTGCTGTTTTATATTTTGTTTAATAAACTATTAACAAGATTCCCTATTCTAACTTTCATTTCACTTTTTTAAATAGTTTAATAAACTTTTTTCACTTGGTTAACGATTTGAAATCACAATACACTTCCCTTCAGTTCGGCAAAATGACAGATGAATCTTAATTTGTTTTTTTTTTTTTTAATTCTTGCTGCTTCACTTACGTGCACTGTATATGTGATATACTATATACACCACTTCCTTTACTTCTTTTTCTATGGATCAGAGACAGAAATGCTCATACGATGCCTAAAATCAAATGTTCCTATTTGCAAACATTCCATTAGCATGCAGAAATACATTTGTGTGAAAACTACAAAGTGTATACACGACATGACTTTTCACTACGTAGTGAAACTAACCAATCTAAAAAGAGTCAAAAGAGCCCTACACACGATCAATATTCATTGACAATAATTATTGAAGAAATTTTCTGTCAAAAAACATTGATGAAAAATTGCCACCACACGTATCAATGAACATTGACAATAACTGTACGTAAAATTGTATGTTTTGGCTGCAAGAATATTGCATTGGGTGTATCAGCAAATAAAAAAGAAGCAATAACAAAATTAATTACTAAAGAAGTCGTTAAATAATAAATTAATTTGAAATTCACTAGAACTAAGCCCAAAAATCGACCATTTCTTTTTCTATTTTGCTATTTGCTTTATTTTTGCCACCGACTCAAACGTCAACATGACAGTTACATTGAAGAAAACCAAATCGATTTTGGTTCTCATCAATGTCGTCAATGTTCATTGACAATGACATTGAAGAGCATACGAACGATCAATACTCAGCGAAAAATACTTTTTCCACTGAATATTGACAATAAACATTGATCGTGTGTAGGGCTCTAAAGGGTTTATTGCGTGCGTTCAGGTTTTGACACTCCGACCGACTTTATTTCGGGGCCTTTCTCTCAGATCTCATAAGCTGTGTTTCAGACCGCCAGATTAAAGCAAACCTTTTCGACAAGTGAAAAATTGTACTGATCCGAGTCTGGCGGTCTGAAACTGTTTGGGACTAACTAAGGAACAGGGTATAAATTGTAACAGTTCTGTTGCATGATTCCTGTTTATCAGATTTGTTGTCATACAACCATATAGGCGCGCCTCATGATACAACTAAACAGATAATGCCTTCCTGTTTTTTTTTTTCGTTTCGTTCAGCGCATCACGTCATCGACGCACAAATTTCCCTGATATTTTTCTTTTTACAATAAAAATGCGTGCTCAGAAGCCTAAAAACAAGTGCTGTTTTTAAGAAATGATTTATCATATTGAATTATTTCATTTTAATCAAAAAGTGTTTGTTTTATTAATCTTGGAAAAATATTTTTGTGCGTCGATGACGTCCTTTTATGTACATGATGCGCAATGCGCTATGTCGGCATTTACATCAAACATCACCCGATTTTTCTGTACGATTTTTCCCAAAATCGGGTGAAATGTTTACATGACGGTGTTCATACCAGCTTCACGTGAGACGACTCATTTTGACGTCTCTCTTTTTTATCTCATTCCTATCTATTGGAAGGAAAGAGATGGCGAGGTGAGGCAGAAGTTTTTAAATTTTTTGAAAATTTCTGCCTCACCTCTCCATCTCTTTCTTTTCAATAAATAAGAATGAGATACAAAAGAGAGACGTCAAAATGAGTCGCCTCACGTGAAGCTGGTATGAACCACAGTACACATATTGAAGGTAATATCAGCTGCGTTTTTTTGTATGTCCATATGGAGTTTGGCGAAAAAAACGACATCGGGACATTTCAACATTTGCCTTGGTCTGCCATTTTGTTCTGAACTATCTTACCAACAAACATATGACATTTCTATACAAATTATCGATAACACAACGACAATGGTAGTCTGGCAATACCGTTTTATCGGGACAAAAGTTAACTCCAGTTAATTATCTGGACTTAGCTAACTCTATATGGACATAGTTGTTGTTGTATTTAACATGTAAATTGTTTTGCTTTGTTGTCGTTTTTTTCACACAATTTTATCTGGACATGCAAAAAAACAGCTATTATCTGCTTTAAACTCTATTACACGATGATTCTTTGCGTCTGACTCTTTTCGAATTTTCATGAGTGCGAAAGAGAAAAAGCATCGGATTTCACCTTCGCACTCGTTGAATTTTGACAAGAGTCAGACGCAAAGAATCATCGTGTAATAGGGGACTTATTGAAATACGTCCTGACGCTGCCTGGGGACTGCGAATAACTAGCGTTTGACGGTTTTCTCAGAAAATAGCTTATTGGTCACGTAGAAAATATAAAATGTATAATTTTACAATTTAAACAAACTTAAGACCATATTTTATTTTTAAAATTGTTGATAGCATCGTTTATTTACTCTGTCGAAAAATTTAAGCCAGAATTAGTTAATATTTGCGTTTGGAATTGCCTATATAAATTTATTCGCTGTTGCAGATCTTAGGTAATGTTTTAAGTATGTTTTTTTTTCAATCAATTATCTGTTATTATTAATTTCTATTTCAAAAATACAAATACAAATTTGAAAATGCATTCTACTGCGAAAAAAAATAAATCAACTTATTGCATTTTGTTTTTGGATCAACTTCGGAAAATTTTCTGATTAGTGGCAACGCTGGTCAACACTGAAAACATAAGACTTTGGGAAAAGTTTAAAAGAGAACGCAAACATACTGGAAAAATCGTCTGAGTTTGCCAGGAACGGAAAATTTGGTCCATGGGCATTTACACCACCCGATTTTTCCATAGATGATCTTTTGTTCATTGGTGAAGGGAGTAGAAAGTGAGGAGCAAGGACTAAATCGTCCGTTCCTAGCAAACTCACACTTTCCTTTATTTTTGCGTTCTCTTTCATACTTTTTCCAATGTATATCCAATCTATAGTATTCTCATGAAACACGATTTTGTAGGTAGACATTTGGTCGATAGGTTCGCTGTGATCGCCTTACCGAGATCCCTTAACAAAAATTAGTATGACATTTGGACGCATAGATGGCCACGAGCTTTTCTTCTTCATGAGAATACTATAGAATTTATATACAATGCTTTTTCCAGATTCTTGTGTGCTCAGTGTTGACCAGCGCTGCCACAATGGCAATTTCAATTATAAAATGTGTGTTTAGAAATATTTGACTACAAAAAATGCTGTTCAAATCCCCTGTTTTTAATAAAATTTAATTTTAATTCACTATATTTTGTCATGTGCGTTCTCATATTCTACGATTTAATTGAAAAAATCAATAAAGAAGCCATTCACAATTACGGGGAAACCCATTTTTCCTCAATTTATTGCCTTGAAGATGGAAATCAATAATTGCCTCTCATCTTCTAGGCAATATTGCCATTGCCATTGACAAAGCGTTTCCATTTGCATTATTAAAGGCAATAGCAATGAGTGAGGCAATTTATCGCCTCAAATATTGCTAATGGAGCCGCTGGGTAATTTTTTTGCTTGATAATACATAATACATAATTGACGTTTCTCTTTTTTATTTCATTCTTATTTATTGGAAGGAAAGACCTGGCCATCTCTTTCTTTTTAAGAGATGAGAGTGAGATACAAATTAGAGACGTCAAAATGAGTTGGCTCACACCGTCATAAAACATTACCTATACGATTTGCAACTGCGAATACATTTGTTTAATGGCTCTCCCAAACCAACGTGAAATTATCATTCGCAAATACAGTTTTTTGTTGTTGTTTAGCATTGTGTATCTTTCATATTTTGTATCATTGCGAATGATTCGTTACGATTCGCGTTGGACCGGGAGAGTCTTAATTCTAATTTTAATTTTTCGACAGAGTGAAAAATGAAGTGAAACGATGCTATCTACAATTTTAAAAAGAAAACATGGCCTTCAATTTGTTTAAATTGTAACATTTTGCATTTAATATTTTCTACGCGACCAACAAGCTATTTTCTGAAAACTGTCAAACGCTAAAGTCCACATCATCAGGACGCATTTCACAAAGCAGAGAATAAAAAAATTCGCTCAAATTTAACTATTTTCTGCACCCATTTACTGGTGCATTTCAGTCGAGGAACAAACAAATGACTCATTTGAAAGAAAAATGTCAGAATTCACGTTCATTCGCAATTTTCAGTTTGCTATTCACAGCCCATATGCAACGCACTAAAAGGGGTGGGTTTCAGGTGGAATAAGAATGACTGCATTTCAAAGATAGAATCGGATTATTATGGTTTTAATTTTGTTGAATTTCCCTGATCACACGTGAAGAAATTCAAGCATTTTCTGCAATTTGTGTAGGTGAGCGGGGTAACTTGCAGAAGAGAGAGGGGGATGAAATATTTTAAAATATTTGAAAATATTCGGTGTAGAAAATTGACGTTCTCTCTTGTGTTGCTTTTCCTATCCAATCCAACCAATCAAATCGTGTCTTTCATTATGAAAATACGAAAAACACAAAGAGGAGAACAAAATCTGCAGAATAATTTTCTTCATATCTGAACACTTTCGTTCTTCATGTGTAAGCAAGCTTTATTTTTTGTAAAACCAAAAAGTATTTGATTGGACCTGCACACACGGGATTAATTCTGCCAGGTGGAAATCTGGTTCAATACTTCACTTCAAGCACACACAGTATGAATTATTTTGGTAGAAGAAATGTATACATGAACCTTTTTTCATTGTGTTAGTATTTTATGCAGACGTCAGTGTGTAGAAAGTTGTGTGTGTATTAGTTTTCTGCTTCGTTCTTCCATTCCAAACAGGGTAGAAGATTTTATGCCATTTCACACCGCACACTTCACTTCCCCCCTCCTATAAACTCTGTTTTCTGTAATAGATTTGTTTTACGAAAATAAAAATGCCAGAGGCAACGCTGATCTTATATGGCAGCGATAAAATATGAAGAGGAAAGAGACAAAAATCTGACTGGAAAGATCGCTTCAGATCATAGAAGAAGAAGTAAAGGAAGTAGTGTATATAGTATATCACATATACAGTGCACGTGAGTGAAGCAGCAAGAATTAAAAAAAAAAAAACAATTAAGATTCATCTGTCATTTTTCCGAACTGAAGGGAAGTGTATTGTGATTTCAAATCGTTAACCAAGTGAAAAAAGTTTATTAAACTATTTAAAAAAGTGAAATAAAAGTTAGAATAGGGAATCCTGTTAATAGTTTATTAAACAAAATATCAAACAGCAAGCAGTACTATTTTAAATCCTGTAAAAACGTCTATATTAAGGAGTAGACAAATATTTTATTTCACAAGCTAGCTTTGTCTGATATTTCCACTTATAGTAACGTGAAGTGATGTTATTTAGGTAAATAAATTATCGTAGGATACTTTAAAGTTGATATTTTATGGCAATTTGCTACAAAGAAGCTAAATTTATTGAAAATAAAAATATACTTTAATCCAGTGATTTCGTTGAGACTCATCTGTCAAATGAGAAATTCTCGCACAGGGTCGATCTAGTTTTTGTTGGTGATGGGAAGGCGCTCAAATCTATTTAGCGCCCGTAGTGCAAAGTTATTTTCTAACGCCTTAAATAATTTACTTTTAAAGGCCTTTCCGATGTTGCCCTTTATGTATGATGTTGGTTTTGTATCTTCGTCAAGATGTGTTATGTCAGTTTAAAAGTACGTTACGATATAAAACATCACTTTACCTATCCTTATGTAGTAGAATATCAGACAAATCTTACCTGTGAAATGAAAAATTTGTACACTGTATTATAGGACGCTTTATTGGATTTAATGCAGCGCCACCATGTTGTTTTAAATATATATTTTTTAATAAAGCATTGCAAAGTATTCACTATATTAACTCTTATTATACTTTTTTACTCTTGTTGATAAGCTTTTTTCACTATTTTTACGATATAAAATCTCTGTACACTTTTCTACAGCTCGGCAAAATGACGGAAGCATCTCAATATTTTTTTTTTAAATCTTGCTACCTTTGAGCGCCCCAGCCTTCAGCCGTGTAGCTGCACGCCGACCCTGTGCCAATGTATTTGTGTTTGTGCAACTCACACTATTTTGAAAAATGCTTCGCTTTTTCCACGATGTACCAGTTCCTTTAATTTCTTCTTCTTTGCTCCGATCTTGCTCGGCCATATATCTAGATAGAATTAATTGGGATGAAACGGACCATTTTTGGCTATGAAACGTGACTGCTCACTCGAATTTTTATATTTTCTTCTTGACTAACCCCTCCCTTTTTACCTCACCGATTTCACTAACAAACTGTGGTCATGCTGTAGTGAAACCAGCCAATCTAAGGTCTGTTACACGATGACTCCTTGCATCTGACTCATTTCTAAAGCTAGAACTATAATGCTCGGAGGGGCACTTAAGTGGTCGAAAGAAAACAAGCGAATACACGGAAAGCATATGGCGCCGACTGTAATTGCGAAGTGGAGCGTTTCGTCAAGTTTCGTTCAACTTTGGTTACGGAAGTGAGGTGCGCTCCCGAGCTTCCGAGTGCACCTCACTTACATGCTGGCTCCACCTGCCATGAACGATGCCAAGACTATGAACATGTCTAATAAAAATCCAATGGAGCCTGAAAAATCCATGTCTTGTCGACGACATGTCGAAGAAAACCAACTTTTGAACAAGACATTAACGCTGTTCAAAGCTTGCCATGAGATTTGACGTTTCACGTGCGTGTGAGTTTTTTTCTGGTTTTCCTTGTATCTAGAGGTAGCTGGATATTAAAAAAGGTCTTTCTACTGTTATCTGGAGTCTAAAGGGCATGTATTATTGCAAAAAATAGAAGTAGTGGTGAGAGGGAAATGAAACGACATGACATGAACTGCCCAGCGAGAAAAAATCTGCTGATTGTTGATTGGATTGTGGTTGTGATGTTGGGCATCTGTATGTCCTGTGGAGTCGGGGTGTTAAGTAAAAGTAGAACTATAATAGTCGGAAGGGCACTGAAGCGTATGTCAATAACCAGCGAAAAGTAGCTTTCCGTACCGAAAAAAGGGAAATACACCCATAATGTAACTATCATCTATCTCTTTTTGGCACTCCTATTTCACCAAATGTCAGTTTTACTTAAGTAACTTCCGTAACCAAAGTTGAACGAAACTTGACGAAACGCTTCACTCCGCAATTATAGTCACCGTCAAATGATTTCCGTGTATTCGCTTGTTTCCTTCCGACCACTTAAGTGCCCCTCCGAGCATTATAGTTCTAGCTTTAAGCTAACACACACACGTATTCGCTTGTTTTCTTCCGACCACTTAAGTGGTAAGCATATGACGCGGCTATAATTGCGGAGTGGAAGGTTTCGTCAAGATTCTTTCAACTTTGGTTACGGAAGTCACTTAAGTAAAACTGACATTTGGTGAAATAGGAAGGCCAAAAAGAGAAAGATGATTGTTACATTATGGGTGTGTTCCTCTTTTCTCGGTACGGAAAGCTACTCTTCGTTGGTTTTTGACATTAGCTTCAGTGCTCTTCCGACTATCCCGGAGGCCACACGAGCGAGTACTCGCTATCGAGTTGGGTACATACATTAAAGGTAGAACTAGAATAGGCGAAAGCTGTCGGAAGCTTATGTCAAAACCAACCGAAAAGTAGCTTCCCGAAACGTCAATTTCACAAGTGGCCCATAATGCACTTAAGTGGTTGGAAGTGAACAAAAAATAAATAATTGTTTATTCAATGTTTATTTTCTTCTTATACTTATTCACAGCGCAGAGTGATAGCTTTTAATTATTTATTTTGCAAAACCACTAAAATTCTATGTGATATAAATTAATTAAAAGAAAATTGTTTTGACTTCTCTCATTCATTCATCAAACAGAAAAAAAAAGTTGAAAACTTTGTACCAAGCGCCAAGTTCTTGTTAGTTTGCTTTCACCATTTTGATTTTGCATTCGCCCACTTACGAAAGAGCGGTCATTGAGCGCTCTCACTTCCGACGGCAAAAGTTAACGAAAACTAAACGAAAAGTTCCACTTCGCAATTATGTGCGCGTCATATAAATTTCTTGTTTTCGCTCGGTTTCGTACGACCACTTAAGTTGGCTTCCGCCTATTCTAGTTCTACCTTAATTGTCAAATCACTCGCCGCTCTACTCGCGTCACAACTGGCTTCGAAAAAGGGAAGCCAGTTGACTAGCGAGTAGGAAAAGTTTCGATGTATTAGTAACTCGCTTGCGATTAGTCGCTCGTGTGGCCTCAGGGTATTATAGTTCTACATTTACCCTGAGGCCACACGAGCGAGTAATCGCAAGAGAGTTACTAATACATCGAAACTTTTCCTACTCGCTAGTCAACTGGCTTGCCTTTTTCGAAGCGAGTAAAGCAGCGAGTGATTTGACAATTCATGTAGGTACCCAACTCGCTAGCGAGTACTCGCTCGTGGGGCCTCCGTGTTAGGCGCAAAGAATCATCGTGTAATTGGGTACAATAACTTTCGCTCAAAAGTTGAATTGAAATCGCGTTGAGTTGAACTGATTTGGCGTTCGTGCGTTCCGTTACGTTCTTGTTTTTTGGTGGGTCTGCTGTGTAGAAGGATTTGCGAAGTGGAATTTAATTGTTTATAAATATTACATAATATTGAATTCGATAATTATTTATTTATAGTAGTCAGTCGGTTTTTAGCAGATATGCAATTCAATTAAAGTGCGTTGTAATAAAAAAGTGCCGCGGAGTGTTGTGCTCCTCTGAAGTGGTCTTTAATTTAAAGGGCTATAACTTTTTAACGGTAAGTGCTACTTATAAAAATCGAGATACATTATACACAAAAAATACCATTTTCATAATCTTCAACACCTTGTTAGTTCCCAGCGATTATTATAAAGTCATTTTATTACCAATTTACCTTTTTAGCGACCAGCAAATTTTGGGAGTGGAGAATCAAAATATGAGTAGGTATGTTGCTTATATTTAAAAAATATGAAAACATGATTCAACCTGTTGTTATATTTTACTTGTTAAAATCAGTGCTATCTCCGAAGATTTTTTCACTTTTGAACCTACTCGTCCTTGCATTTAGGAAACCCAAAATCTTTTTATTTCTCAGTATGAATGTCTTCTTGCAATCTCAAAAAAATGCTGCAGTGTTTTTTTTTTTTTTAATTATCGCACACTTAAGGAGTTTTAACTTCCCTTAAAATTGTTGAACGCAGTGCGAGCGGTAAGAAAGTAGGTTTTCTTGGACGTATAAGAAATATCGTACTCCTTCGATCTGCGTATCTAGAAAATAACTTGATTCGATCGAGTTAAGACGATAGGCTCTGCCCGACCGTATCCACTCAACTCTTTTGAATCAAGTTACGTGCTGGGCAAGAGCCCGGAGGGTCTACAAGGTAACTAGATTCGATTGAGTTTAGACGACAAGCTATGCTCGAAGGTATTGAATCAACTTGATTGTATTAAGTTACTTGCTGGCACCCTTGACTACAATATACAAATCATACATCCGCCCAAAACGTCAAGACAACTCTCACTCAAGAGACCCATTAACTTCCTTGTATCTACTTGATAGGATCCAAAACAAGGGAGTAGCTCAATCCCTAGAAACTAGACACTACTCTTAACATCTTTGGAATGTGTCTTGCCTTTCCATTTTTATAAAAAATGTTTTTGTAAAGTAGTCAGTTGCATTCCTCTTTGCATTCACCCAACCTCGCACCTACCCCAAATCCCATAGTGTGCCCATGCAGGGGGTTGCATATCTCACTGTTTATTCGCCGTAATACTGGGTGCTAGCACTGATCTTATTAACACTTGCCTTGCCTTACTTTCTGGCACCCAGCATTACGGCGAACAAACAGAGGTATGTAATGGGGAGCAAAACAAAAACCACAGCTTTGTTTCCATTTCAAAATAAACCCGTGGGTGTTTTTTCTTTTTACTTTGTTATTTTGGGAAATAAGGCCCACGGGCTTTATTACCGCGGGGCTTATCGCACTGCACCGAAATGCTCACCCAACTCGATATTTTCCACTCATTACAATCTTAGTCTTTAAAATCAGTGTTCATCAGTTTCTCCTCTCAAATCCTCAACTATGAACCTACTCTCCAACTGCTCGCTTTATGCTACAACATTATAAAGCTTTTAGAACTTCGTCCCTTATTCTGTTAACTTTGTTTCACAAACACCGAACAAAGTTCATCCAAAAATTCCAAAGGGCTTTGAGTTTTCTCGTTGTTCGTGTTCGGTGCTATCATTAGGTCTGTTTCTTTACTTTTGGGATAATGTTTGGGAAAAAGTTCGGGAAAAAGTTTGGGATTGAGCTTTCTGGTGTTGTTGTTGTAATGTTTAACCAGAAACGAAAAGTAAAGAAACGCATTTGGGATTTTTCTGGTTTGTTGCGGTTTGAATTTCCTATTCAACTTCAATGCTCGTTGGCTCACCGCATACAAAATTATACGATTTCAATTATTTTTACATGCACTGATCATGTTGGGCTCTATTAAAAGAACAAAGAGAAATATTTTACTTTCTATTTGCCTCCATTGTATCATTTTCATTTTATTTTATTAAATTAAACCATTTTATGTACGCTACTTGAAAAATTTAATTTCAAATTTTTCGATCAGCTGATTTCTTATTTGACAAGCAAGAAAGTGCAGTAACTAAAATGTTCGGGTAGATTCTTGCTGGAGGGGAAATGAAAAAAATTTAAAGCTCTGGCATTTTCGTGCCAGAAAATAGTAAAGAAACACACAGAAACACGGGCGAGTAAAGAAACAGACCTATTTACACCTTCGTTGTTCCAGGTACGGGCAAAAACGAACTACACAGAAGAAAAAACCGAAAGTCTAAATGCAGCTTAGAGAGAAATAAATAAGTGACATTTTATTCGAGCGAAGCTGGCAATAGTAGCTGAGAAAGATAAGAAAAAGTAAACTAATTTCGTTGTTGTTTTTAAGCAATTTTAAATATTTTTATTTTATATTTTTTTTCAGTTTTTGTTTGTATATTTTGAAAATAACTTAAACAGTGAACTTAAAATACACAATAATAATAATATTAATAATAATAATAATTATATGAAAACAAATTCACAAATTTCAATAAACAAACTAAATTTACTGCAATTTTTTTAGTTTATTTTTTTGCTGAAATAATGAATGTTACAATATTAACTATATATAATTCTAAAGAAGCCAAACAAAAAACTAAACAAAAACAAAAATGTCTTATTTTTTAAAAATATATGTAAGTAAATTTTTCCATATAAAAATAATTGTCTTAAAGGTTAATAATGCTAGCAATAATATGCCCAACAAACAAAAATACTCTTTCGAGCACTTTTACTTTATTTTGCTTGCAAATGCAACAAAGATACAAAAAAATTTCATTTTTGTTCTGCTTAAAAAAAATGTTTATACATTTTTCATAAAAACTTAATTCATATTTTACATATTTTTAAAACCTTTCCTATAAAGGTTTTAAGGTAATGTAAATATTTTGTTTGTATTTTTATTTATTCAAGCATTTTATTAGCCATTTCTGTATTTTTGGATATTTTTTTTTCTTACTGAATTATATCACAGCACTTCTAATAATCTAATATTGATAAATCAAATTACATACTTGAAAACATACAAAGTGTTTTGTATTGTTTGTTTGATGTTTGTTTACTAGGCATGGAAATTATAATAGAAAGGAATATATAAACTATTTGCTGTAATTGCAATTACAATTGCAATAGCGACAAATTAGGAAAACGAGGCCTGTACGTTTTTTGTTGGTTTTAATGGAATTGTGGAATACTTTGAGTATTTTACACGATGAGAATATTGACAAATAAGTGATGACTAGTATCACGTCGTGTAAAAGCTTTTTGTATTATTTTTTGTTCGAGTTTTAAAAATTAAGGAATACAAACTGAAATAAGTTTACTTCTGGAACAACGTTTCTAGATCCTTGGAGGGGTTTATTCCCGCTTACTGATACTTTCACGTTTCTAGTGATGTCACGACTAAATTATGAAACAACCCCGATTCGCTCATCATGGCTGCCTGTCCACAGGAGTCAATGCCAGTTGGACTTGATGTGCCAAATCTAAGTGCGTCCATTATAACTTCAAATTCCTTTTGGTTTTGATTCATTTCATGAGCCAGATCAAGTTCTAGATCGTCAGATAATTTTATTCTTTTACTATCTAAAGGGCAATCGTCAAGGGCCGATATAAGTCTTTGCGGTGGGATATAGAACTGTGACAGGGCTTCACGAACTAGACGGTCACTTTCGTCTTCGCTTCGTAAACGCTTGCGAGATGACATGGCCTTTTCAAGTTGCTCAGCACCTTGAGTGATTTCTGGATCTATAAGAGGCATTGATGCGTTAATAGCACTTAGTTCCCGGTCGAGCTTTTCCAAATCAGCATCAACACTATTGCTAGATAGCGAACGTTTACGGTCGCGTTTTTCTGGGCCGATTGAAGATGTTTTTGAACAATTTGAACAATTTGAGCTGTTGAGTTTTATGTGATTGCATCCCGATGCATTGGTCATTGCAGTGAGACTATGGGGCTGTGTTGCATGTGGAATTGAGGTTGTATCAAGGGCTGTTGAATTATTACTGCATTCTTTTACTGTGTTTTCGTTACATTCGATACCACAATTATTGTTGTATGATCTGAAGACATTTTTGTGAGCTGACTCTGGCCTAGGCTCCGATCTGAAATAAGAAGAAAAATATATACATATGTACATAAGTAAGATAGAAAATAATGATTAATAGTTTATTACTCTATATATGTATGTAAATTAATTTTGTCTTTTTGTTTTGCTGTGATATTGATTGTGTGGATTTTGAAACAGCGGTATATGTACGTGCAAAGACTAACAAGGTAATCAAATTCGTGTTAAACCGACGAAAATTGTTTTTTTTTGTAAGTAAACGAATAGATATCTTATTACTTCGCTTGGAAATGGATGAGTTACACTTCCTGGCGTTATATAAGGGCGTTCGACAGTCACGCCGCCGCCGAAGGTATGGGATCACATCCCAGCCAATTCCACGATTTCCAATATTTATTCTTGGCTACTATAACAACTCTTCGAAAAGGATCTCTTGTCATGGGAAAAGGATTCCCATTTGGGACCACTATACCTGCCGATTAATAATACGTACACAGGAGTAGTTCAAAACGGCTCTGGTCCTCGCGAGCATTCAAGCCATCATATTTATTTTATTTTTGAAAATGTTTGAATGTTATATCTATTAACGGCTATCTTTTAGGAGAAAAAAAGGAAGCAGAATTCTACAGAAAGGACTAGACGAGAACTGCGCCAAATTGCATCAGTTGACAAAGTAATACAAATTTGGAGTAGACCGAAGTGCAGAGCAGTGCACCGATTTTCATTCTCGAAATTCTAATTCAAAGTGTGTTTAAGATGTAAACTGACACGAAAATAACGATTTTTTGGTAAGGAAATTTTATATGAACAAAGTTATAAACAATTTAAGTTTGCAAATATGAAATATTATTTACATACTGTAAATTAAAGACCCGACGATATACATATGTACTAGACCTATGCCGAGCAACAAAGTTGCTTGAGCCCGACTGATCCCTGAAAAAGAGTTAGAACCTTTGAAACCAAGAAGCATACCACCTAATGTTCAAATTTAACATCAAGTCCCTAGCATAATGACATCGAAATTTAACATGCGTTCATTATGTAGGTTGATAAATATATGTAATTTTTTTTGTCGCAGGATATAATTATTGTAGTCTTCGACTATGACTAGTTTTTCTGTTTATTTTCTTAAAAAAACAATTTTTTAGAATTTCGAATATTGTAGTCTTCGACTATGACTAGTTTTTCTGTTTATTTTCTTAAAAAAACAATTTTACTAGATTATGAAGATAATTGATTGGGATTTTTGGTAAAAAATTGAAATTCTAATTTTGGTCCAAATGTAACTCATATAAAAGAAATACATGTTTTTTGTAAAGTATACTTCGCTTTAAAAGCTATAAACAAATATTATTTTATTTTAGTATTTAAAAAAAATGCTTTGCTTTTGACTGTGGGATGAACGACCAAAGCCAGAAGAACTGATAAGGCAACAAACCTGAAGAGGGCCACCAAAGGTAGATAAGAAGTAACTACCTACTGTTGTTGTAGGATCCTGTGTAACCAAAGTACATTATGTTAAAGGTAATATCACTAGCGTTTGAATTTTTGTTCAGTTCTGCGCATCTAGAGAGAACTCCAGAGGAAGTTTAAAACCTCTGCCTAAACTAAATGGTCGAGTTTCGACCACAGGGCGGATACTAGTTGTTATTATTATTATTATTATTATTATTTTTACTACCCAGTGATGGAGTAAAATTTATTTCTGAAATCACATTATGCAGCTACCTGATTTGGTGAAATAGACATTTTGACGACGCGATGGTGTTGTATTCAAACAAAAATGCTTTCTTAATAGCGGTTCCCACATATTCCCTCGAATTGAGCAAGTTGATGGGTTATTTTTAATCCAACGAAATCAAATACATCAATCATTGATAAATGATAACAAATTAATGTTGTTTTTGATAAGAGGGTAAGGTTTTTGTATTTTTACTCATTATTTATAATAATAATAATTGCTTAACACCAATTAGGCATAGGTATCTAAATATATATTGGTTGTTAGATTGGTATGGTACTTGAATTAAATTGGTATTAAATTCTTACGATGGTACACAAGCTTTGCGAGTACCTATGTTATCATACAAAAATTCCTTTCAATTTAACTGTCGCCGATTCGATAAGAAAGCTCCGTTCCAAACTTGTTATCAAATAATGCAACAACCTCAAATGTTGTGTGAAAAAGTTAACACTTTTTTAGAAAAGCTTACTCTGTAGTTTCAACAACCTGAAAGAACAACTCCTCAGAACAATAGGTGAAGCATTTTCAACCTTCCTAGTTCCTTACTAGCAACTATGTACTTCTTTCTAAACGTCTTAAAAACAGCTGTTGTTACGGCTGCAGTTAATTTGCTTTTTGTTTGATTTTTAGAATAAAAATCTAGGGGTCGTAGAACTTCCTAATCAATCCTACACAACACTAACACGCAAAACAAATAAGTAACAAGTCAGCTGTTCTTGTTTTGTCCGTATTATAGGTACCTGGGTAATGAACTTTCCCGAAGTGTATTATGTACCTTTAGAAATGGTCCTTATAAATACATACATGTGTACATAAATATTGTGTTCTGAGAAGAAACAAAAAATGACAAACAAAAATCCTCATTTTTTCTGATTTTTCTTTCAATTATAGTTTAGGCGCGAAAGGGACAATCAGGGAAAAAAAAACTGTGCACAAAGAACACCTCCAAAGAACTCGCACAGTCTAAAAGAGATAAACGGCTTCAAAGTACCATATAATTTTCCGAAGCACAGGAATATGTAGGTACCTATGTACCTATAGAAATAAACATATAAATGTATGTTGAAACATATAAAACCTACATACCTACAAAAGTCATAGTTTTCTCTCCCCATATCTCTATCCCTATTCAATTTGATATTAATTTATTCGGTAAGGTGGCTTTGGCTTCTGCTTCTGTTTCTGCCAACAAACATATTATGGCGGGTATGGGTATACCAAACCAACCACACCAAATATCCCAAAAAAAAAAAAAAAAACTAATTAAAGATGATTGTATGAGTGTTACACGAAAAATAAACGATAGCAAAGCATAGCACACACAACATTAAATACCAACGTCAACATGCTGACACGCATTCAATCAATGAAAAAATTATGTATAGAAGTAGGTACTCTTTTTTTTATATCTCAAATCACTCACTCACTCATAGTGTCATAGTCATAGAAGTTGCATTTACTTTGCTTTACTCTCTTGTGCTCAATTAAAGACTGTGGTATTTTTGTCATTGGATTATTTGTGTTTTGTATATGATACGACAT
The DNA here is from genome assembly GCA_963921185.1 of Dasysyrphus tricinctus. Classification (NCBI taxonomy): domain Eukaryota; kingdom Metazoa; phylum Arthropoda; class Insecta; order Diptera; family Syrphidae; genus Dasysyrphus; species Dasysyrphus tricinctus. The sequence continues at coordinate 15,230,886 of OY992533.1, read as the reverse complement.
ACGAGTATGAGGATCTTCGATTTTGGGGACATTCTACAAATAGTTTCCACATCTGTGAGAAGGATTTTTAAAAATAAATAACGTAGGTATCTATCTTGAGTAATAACAAAAAAAAAGAAAGTCTTGTAAATAAGTTTGCTTCTTCTTTATTTGATCAGATTTGCTAAATATTTCTGTCCTTTGAGTCACTCTGCTCTGCAACAAAACACGAGGGATATTGATATTGATAACTTGTGGTCGTAAGTGGTCTTTATCTCCTTCATACCTATACCATAGCAAAAAGTTGTTTTAGGTTTGAATAATCAAACCATCGTTAAATAAAAATTAGTCTCTTATCATGAAACAAAAAAACAAGTTTTTTTTTTCAATTTCTTTTAGATCTACATATTCGTTTGCTCATTCATGACATAGAGGTTTTTTATTGTTTCTTGACAACTATGCAAAACTTTTTCTAGTTTACTTTTTGTTTCAATTTAAGTTTCTTCATACCTACCTACTATGTATGTAGCTTGTAGCTGGTTTAAGCCGTTTGTTTAGTGTGTTATAACTTTTGAAATTACTTTTTAATTAGGTAGGTGCAACAAAGTAAGAGTATAAATATAAAAGAAACGTTAGAATTAATTTTTTTTAATCCAGATATGAAAATTATTTCATATAGGAAGGTACCTAAAACGTATAAGAGATAATTTAGTTGTTTTTTCATCACTTCAACTGGGCAACTTCATTCTTCGTACTTAATTAGATAAAAGTTATTCTAAACGAACAAAAAGATACATTTAGAGAAATCTTCAAGGTCACGGGTGTGAACATGTTTGTTTTCTGTTTAAAACATATATAATATAGACCGAGAGCCCACAGCAGATTTTAGGTGTGAACGATAGCAAAAAAAGAAGTATAGGCGTCGAAAGCTCCATTAAAGACTATTAAAAAAATCAAAGTCTTGCAGTCCACAACTGGGGCCTTTGCGAGAAACAGTGCATCGAAAAAAAAATATGAATGCAACTTCGAGGATAATCGTGTTAGCCGAAATTGGTTTTCAGCCCTCCCTAGATAAGCTCCGCGGATCCCATATCACGGAATTTGAGATCATTTGAGTGTTTAATTCGCCCTGCCAGACTGTTTTAAAAAACCGTTTTTCATTTAGAATTTTGAATTTTTTAAACGGTCCGTTAGAGCGAACTATACACTCAAATGGTCTCAGATTCCGTGATATGTCATCCGAGGAGCTTATCTAGGGAGGAGTGAAAACCAATTTCGACTAACACGATTATCCTCGAAGTTGCATTCATATTTTTTTTTCGATGCACTGTTTCTCGCAAAGGCCCCAGTTGTGGACTGCAAGACTTTGAATTTTTTAATAGTCTTTAATGGAGCTTTCGACGCCTATACTTCTTTTTTTGCTATCGTTCACACCCAAAATCTGCTGTGGGCTCTTAGTCTAATAAGACCACAATCTGAACGTAATTTTGGTCCATGGACTTTATGTCTGTTTCTACCAGTCAAAATGTCCATGGACATTTTATCTGTTTAAACAAAAATCATTATGTCATACTGTACTGACAGAATCATGAATGGACATTGTTTCCGTTAAAAACGATGCAGCCGCACGCTGTCTTGCGATGGTGTGATGCGGCGTGATGGACGGAGCGATGGACTGACATAATGTCAGTTTATTTATATTGAAACAGATCTAATTTCCATTTGGACATTACGTCTCTTTTAAATTGTCTTTATGTCTGTTTTCAAGAGAAGTAGTGTCCAAATGGACATTGTTTTTTTTTTGAATGGACATACATATTGTCCAAATGGACGGTATGTGTTTTTCAAAAGGACATAATGTCCATCTGCATGTTGATCCGCTCATAATGTCCATGGACCTAATGACCGTTGGATATTAGACATTATTTTTTGACATAATGCCCATGGAGCTTATGTCCGTTTGTACATACTTAAGGTCCATGGGACGTTATGTTTTCACACCAGAGCAAAAGTAATGTCATCATGTGAATAAGCTGTAATTTTGTTAGAAATAAAAAAACAAAAAATAATAGCTCTGTTTTCACAAATCCTTTATTTGAAGGTAGGTACATACAGTGGCGTGCACGTTATAAGAAACGAAGATCAAAGCCACTTAACTTCCTTCCGTACCTTCTGTGTTTCTGCATTAAACCTTTTCTTAACGATGAAATAAAATAAATTGTCGTAGAGTTCCGTTATTTTTTCATTAAACCCATAAATTGTCTAAATGCACAAAAGCTATCGTGCACATTATTAGAAACGGGTCATAAATTATGTTTGTTTTAAAAATTTAAGTGGTTTAAGGGTTCATGAGTTTTGCATAGTGATAAGAATTAATACCGCAATGTAAAAGCTCATCGCCTCATTGTAAACAGACAGATGGAAAATCATACAGTGAAATATCTGAAATATAGAAATGCTCTTAAACGATGGTATTTAATGCTGTTCAATTTTTTTAGAACAGGAATGGAGAGGGACCACAATAATTGTCTACCGAATCCGAATGGCTAAGATGAAAGGTGTTTCTGGTTTGGTAAACATTTTATAGAACGGAAATAGGTTTTTGAGGTTTTCGAGAAAATTTCCTTATTTCTGGGTTATTACCGTGTATCTCATTAATGGCTCTACCAATGTTGGCTTCATTTCGAATATACGAATTTCTTAAAGATTTTCGAAATATCTGACAAAACTTTATAAACTTTTTTCTTTTCGCCAGCAAGACCTTTGTTTTAATTTGTGTAAATTATCAACCACAGGTGTCTTTACATTCGGTATTTTATCTTTAAATAATAAACAATTTTTAAGTAAAAACGAAAACAAAGAATTGAAATAAATTCTTATGGCGTTTAAGTCGCGTAAATGTGGCATTCCTCTGTGATGGCTATGGCAGTATGAAATTCATCCATCCAACACTAATGAAATAAGCTAAGGGGTCGAATTAAACTAGATGGAGCCGAATTTCCGACCATTTCCTTCACGATTTGGTAGAGAGTATGCCTGCACGGTGCTTACAAGTGATAAAAAACAAAGGTGTATAGAATAAATAGTGAGATAATAACTTTATCCCGAAACGGGCAAAAGTGGTCAAGTTCAAAAATTCATTTAACATGTTTTACTGTGTACTGTAATTGTTTAAAAAAATTTATTGAATGAAATAAAGGCGAAACATTTATTCGACATTGATGAGAAACTAGAATAAAATTGTCCAGTTTATATTTGTGAGCGCTCAGAGAATTTTCCCAGTTTGGCTGTCAAAAGCTAAGGAAAAAAATCTTTGCTCCGTCAGCTCAGTGAGCGCTCATGAAATATAAACTGAACAAATAAATCTTGATTTAATACACTAAATTAAAAAATTATCAAAATAGTGACAATCAACTGCTATCAGCTTAGCCGATTCCATCCCAAGTTTGGCATGAATTCGAAAAAAATGATATAACTACACATGATCGAGCATTGGGCGTCATGGACTTGTGGATTGACGTCATCAACGATCAAAACAAAGATTTTTTTGACACGAATTTGATAAATAAATACATATACATTCATACTTATGTATGTACATTTATGTATGAAATATCGTTTCTTAAAAATAAGTCACTTGTAATTAGGATTCTGAACACAAATTTTTATTTATATTTACAAAAAAGAACTTAAATATCGTTGAATTTATATGCGTCGATGACGTAGATGCGCAGAGCGAAAATAAAAACAGGAAGGTGTTATCTGTTAAGTTGTATCAAGATCATAAACATCATGTACATTACGTATTTTATATTTCTACAGTTTGGGTGTCACCAACATTTTTGTATGTACGTATTGTGCTCTAGGGTGAATCCTTGATGTAGAAGGGGCCTTTAATAATGTTGAAATTATTGCAATTCGACAAGCCATCGACTCGATGGGTATCGAATCAAGGCTTTCAAATTGGATTGACTCCATGCTTCAGACGAGACTTGTAAATGCTCAACTGGTTCATAGCAAGCTTAAAGTAAGGACGTGTAGGGGCACTCCACAAGGAGAGGTTTTATCTCCCTTGCTCTGGCTTCTGGTTGTTGATCAGATCCTGGTTAATCTTTTGCTATGTTTCCACCAAAGGTTTATCTCAGTTCAGATTAAATAAATCTATTTGGTGTTTCCACCGCACAAAAAGATTTAAAAAAGATTTACTTTGACAGCACCTTTAAAAATGCAAATGGTGTTTCGTTTTTATTTACAAACATCCCTTAACAAGCTCTATCACTGGGCCTAAAGCTTTGGGCTAAATGTCCGCCCACTCAAGACGATACTATGTAGTTCTGTTTATAAGTAACATTTCAAATATAAACCCAGCCGCTATAAATGGGACACCGCTCTATATAACTGGTACGGCAAAATATCTTGGTTTTGATTATTGATCGTTAACTCAACTGGAAAGAAAACATCAAGGAAATAGAGAAGAAAGAATCAATAGAATTTTACACTTGCAGTAGAATCTTCGGTAAAAGATAGGGCCAAACCCTAAAACCATTCATTATAGACGTACACAGCCATAATAAGGCCAATCCTCACAAACGCATGTTTGGTTTGGTGGCCAGCCTTGGATTAGGCAACCAATCTTAAAACTATGACAAAAATTCAAAAACTAGCATGTATCGGTACAACCAGTGCCATGAGAACTAAATCAACTGCAGCCCTAGAACACTCCTCTCATTTGCCCCAATCGATCTTTTTACGAAAGAGATGGCGGCCAAAGTGCTCTGCGACTTCAATAATGCCTTTACGGTCTTAGAACTATTATGAGATTTACCGACATTGATATTCAGACAGACTACATTACAGCACATTGATTTTAATCCGGTAGCCCTAATAGATATTCCCACAAGGACACTCTCGACGGAAAACCGGGTCATAAACGTTAATCATGTTTTGGTCTTTACAGACTGTTTCAAAACAAACGACAGTGTAGGATAGTTAACCCATCCCTTGGACAGATGTATAAAGCTTCCAGATCTCTGCAGTGTTTTTGAAGATCTTTGCTCGCAGTTTATGAAGCTGCAAAGAGCCTTTCCACATGTGCAATCAAAGCCATTCCCTCAATAGTTACAAAGTCAAAACTGCTTGTTCGTTGTCGTAATGAGTTGAAATTACTCTGTGAATAAAATACAGTAACCCTTCGATGGGTCTCAGGACACCGTGACATATACAAGAACGAAATGGCTGATGAATTTGCCAAAAACGGATCATCTCTTGATCCGAGCCAAACCGACTGCTCGGTTCTTATGCCACTGGAACAGTTTCTGTGTGCAGGAAGTGGTTTTTTTGTTTTTAATTTCAAATTGCGGTGTGCTGCTGTGAAAATAAACTACCTGGGCCCTGTTTCATAATGAAGTACAAAAAATACTATTAGTCTATGGTAAAATTGCGTTTCATTATCAAGCAGCAGAAAAGGACTTTTGTACTTTTCAGCAGGCTAGTATCACTAATAGTATTGGGAAGGTCACCCTTACTATGAAAATGGAACTATTACTGGTTTATCCTTGTAGTTTTTTAAACTTTAATTGCTTTCGAAAAATGCAATTTTTTTTATATTAACGCAAATTGTTTACAAAATCGGAATTATGAAATGTGATCCTTAATGTGAGGATGTGGATTTTGAAGTTTTGTATACAAAAGTAGTTCAATCTTTGTTAATTTCTAAAAAGTTTCTCCATTTTTACAGAAGCTCTCTCTTTGTTGCTTCTTTTGACAGGTTTAACATACTTTTCTGATACGTCACAATGAGGAATCTGATTTGTCCAGTTTATATTTCTGAGGGCTCAGAGAATTTCCCCAGTTTTTCTTTCAAATACTAATGCTGTTTTCCATTGGACGTCCGGAAGCGTCCAGAATCGTCCGGAACGCTTCTGAAACCGTTTCATTGGCACAAAAAATACTCTTCTGACGATTCTGAGGAGAAAAAATTGATTCTTGATTTGAATTCAGAAGACACTCAGAAGCACTAATACATGCAACACGAAACTTCAACAAAAATTCACTCAAACGTCAAGACAAACTGCAGTACAACTTCATATTTTTTTAACATTTCATTCGAATTAATTGTGCACTTGAAACCAAGGAATTTAATATAATTTAATACAAAAATCAAGAAAAATAAAAAGAGAAATTATTATTTGTTAGTTAGGGGTTGATACACTATTGTTTTCAGTTTTACTTTTTGTGTGCCAGCAAAAGGTTTCTATTTAATGATTCACCAATATAGAGACAAAACTTCAGAATTGAGTAGAAGTAACAAGCACTGTTCCATTGGATTCGGAATGAGTGTCTTCTTGAGTGAAACCAATGGAAAACGACATAAGTAAACAAAATTTTGGATTCGTCTGCTCACTGATATATAAACTGAACAATTATATATAGACTAAGAGCCCACAGCAGATTTTGGGTATGAACGATAGGAAAAAAGAGAAGTATAGGCGTCGAAATCTCCATTAAAGACTATTAAAAAAATTAAAGTCTTGCAGTCCACAACTGGGGCCTTTGCGAGCAACAGTGCATCGAAAAAAAAATATGAATGAGGATAATCGTGTTAGCCGAAATTGGTTTTGACTCATCCCTTGAGAAGCTCCTCGGATCACATATCATGAAATCTGAGACCATTTGAATGTATAGTTCGCTCTACCGGACCGTTTAAAAAATTCAAAATTCTAAGTGAAAAACGGTTTTTTTAAACAGTCTGGCAGGGAGAATTAAACACTCAAATGATCTCAAATTCCGTGATATGGGATCCGGGGAGCTTATCTAGGGAGGGGTGAAAACCAATTTCGGCTAACACAATTTTCCTCGAAGTTGCATTCATATTTTTTTTCGATGCACTGTTTCTCTCAAAGGCCCCAGTTGTGGACTGCAAGACTTTGATTTTTTTAATAGTCTTTAATGGAGCTTTCGACGCCTATACTTCTTTTTTTGCTATCGTTCACACCCAAAATCTGCTGTGGGCTCTCGGTCTAATAGAACTTTTGGAAATGTATGTCAGGTAGATCATCAACCGGTCTGTATGACAATGGTATTAAAATCGCGTTTTTGATCTGAAGGTTAATTTTGACACTAATGAGGTAGATCTGTATAAGTACGTGAAAACATAAACAAATTTGTAGGGTCAAATTTCATCAAAATATTAATCCAATTAACACACGGTCTTTGTTGTTTTTTCTCTAAAATGAGATGAGAGAAAATCGTATTTCTCTTAATGACTATAAGTGCATACATACATGCATATCCTATTTCCGAATACAAAATGAAACACTTTCAAATTATTTTCAGTAAAAAGTTCCTTACAAATGCAAATATGTATGCACAATATACAAGTATTTAGGTATTGTTGTCACTATAAAACAATCAGCTTAGGGATTTTTTATTCAACGACGACGATAATATATTTTTCTAATAAGGGGATATTTTGAATATTTCCCGACAAAAGGGGATATTAATTATTTATAAATTACAATAAAATGGGGTGCAGAGTTTATTTTTTTTAAATGAGATTTTGTTAACATTTTTCTTTTATGTATACGTTCTACAAACTTTGTTCCTTTCTGTTAAAATGTTGGTAGATAGGTTTCAGTTTCTTGATATTCTATACCTATACTATACCCATTTATATACTTGTCCCCTTTGAAAAGTCACTCCTCAATTGGTGTAGTTGGAACAGTAAATAAAATGCACTATTGCACGTACTTGCTCGTATGCTTCAAATGTGAGCGTCAAAAAAAAGTGTGAAGCTTTGAACTGCATTTTTGTAACTCTGTTGAAGCAAACGGATTCGATCTTTTAAGAAAAGACTTATCTCACTTTTAAAAGCGGTTTATTGTCAATGAATTGGCATATAAAACTTAATAAAAAATATAATGGTAAGAACTCAATTCAAAAATCCCAGCCGAATTGACAGGGAAGCTTATAGAGTCAACCTCCAGACGCATAGATGCTGTCCTAAAGGCAAAAGGGAAGCACACGAAATATTGGTTTTAAGTTTTTCGCTTTAATTGAGCACCTACACCTTTTTTTTACGCCATGAAAATGAAGCATTTTTTGTTATTTTTTTATTGAATTATAGGACTGGTAACCAGAAGATTGCAGGATCGAATCCCAGGAAATACAACGTTTTTATTTTTGTTTTTGCTGTCTCTCGAGGCAAAAGGTTACTTCACTGGCGAGGCCCTAGAGAATTTCTGGAGTTACCCTTGCTAGTATCTATGTATGTAAAACTTTCTAGCCCCTCGTCGTGTTTTTCCAGCCGGGAGTTAATGAGAACGTCTTAAATCAAAAAATCGTTATATGACAACTACCTTTAATAACAGTTTTTGGTACAAATTTTTTTCCGTAGACTGCCTTAATCAGTTATAGCCATTTTTAAGATAAAAATAAGCTTATCCGCTTTATGGCACGTACCGTTGTACTTGGAGCTTAAACAATAAAAAAATCCCATTAGGGAAACAGTAAAAACCCTTAAAAGTCTGGTCCAACAGAGCGCGGGCCGACGGGACGGTCAATTACTTTACTGGGAAAGAAAGAACGTGGCGGTCAAATTTTGTTTGTAATTTTTTACAAAGACGCTGCACCGCGCTCTGTTTGACCAGGCCTTAAGTTCAAAATTTGAAGAAAATCGCTTCAGAGATTTAAGCTGACCATACACGACATAACCAAATGGCCCCGCGCCTAACTGTGGCGCCTTTTTGCAAAAGTGCTTGCAAAATTCAATTTTCGTATGTGCTTAAAATCCAAAACTAATTTTTTTACTGGATTAGGAAATATAGGAAGCTTCAAAAGCCGAAAGAAATTTTAAACTCGGTCAAAGGATTCGGATGATTCGGTAGTCAAAGTGTCCTTATTTTTAAAATCAAAGAAAAAATATTTGTCTTACGAAAATTTTCCGAGTTTCAGCGTTAAATTCTAAAAACCTTGTTTAAAAATTATAGTTTTTGTTTACTTGAGCTTGTAAAAAGAACCATTTGTATTACAAATATGATCATTTTTTTTTATTGCAAAATTTTAAGATTTTCGAAAAGCTGATTTTGGCTCAATTTTTTGACTTTAAGTTGAGTTATAGAAACCTGCTTAAGAGTGCTTGGCCTAATCTCAACGGAAATTTAATCTTTGAACATTTTTAAAACGTTTAGTAAAAAATCCAGATGCATGTTTTTGCCTATTTGCGGCTTAGAGAGATTTTATAAAAAAAAGTAATTTTTTGTTCATTTATGTTTTTTTTTAGTAGTCATAAAAACTTTATTTTTACATGTAAAAATGTACTCGTAACTACATATAATAAATATTTAAATCTAGGTAATATTTTTGTATGACAAATCAGGTAATTTTTTATGATAGATCAGGTAGTTTTCGTGATTTGAAAAAAATCTATTCATTTTTATGACAGTTAAAGTACCTGTTGTGTAATCCTTTTTATTTAATGCAATAAGAGTGCTAGGTACCCATAAATATTATCATAACAAAAGAATTAGGTATATAAATACTAAAAAAAATTGTTTAAATGATTAGTTATAAAGCAAACACGTAATTGATAAGTCATATACACTACTTACTTGTATTTTAACAAAAAAAAAAAAAAAATGGAAATTTCCTACAAAGATCTAGTTGAATTTTTTTCGATAAAAATAATAGAAAAGAAGAATTCATCGCGGATGTAAAAAATAAATTTAACCATTTAGACGAATGGTCACTTGATGGAAAAGCTGAATTCGATAACAAGTTGATATCATTTTATAAAAACGCTAAGTCAAAATGGGATGCAGCCAATAGAACGAAAGTAGTATTTTTAAAGAAAAATTAATTTTGGTTGTCAAATGTTCTTTGCATTGATTTCAATTATGCGACAGAATGAAGAACTATTTAACATGCTTGCAGCCTCATCGGACCCTTATTAGAACTGAAAAAGACCTCAAAGCACGATACTCTCCAGAAATGATTAGTTTATTAGAAATTACCTCGGACTTTGACGATAGTTTCCAAGAAATCTAGCTTTCTGTTTTTATTTATTTTAACTTATTTATTTATTTATTTATTCTCCACTGTTTATCTTGGAATATATATTTGAAATAATATGTTATATTGATGTGTCACTAAATATACAAAAAAAAACTTTTTGCAACACAAACAAAACTTAAATGGTTCTTTTTTTTGTTCCTCTACTGTTTCACTTGAACTAGTTTTTAAATACTCTGCAGTTACTGCAAATACTACTTTTACTTTTTTGGATACAAATATTTTTTGTTTACATGAAATTCTGGAATACCCTTTAAAGCATTTTATTAAATTTTATTGTTTTATAGAACTTAACATACTTTTTCTATACCTTGACTTAAAATTTAACACTGAAGTAGGTAGTATATTTGCACTCTAATGTGCAGCAAAATAATAAAAAAAAATGTTTTAATATACATGCAGAAGTAGGTATTTAAAAATGTATTGTTTGTTTACTTTTATTCACCACTGTGACTTTGTTTGACTTTAAGACACCCTGTTTTTACTTCAGTTATTTACTATTGACATTTTTTGAGGTAAAATATTAAGTCCATTCCCTATTGGGAGAAAGTCGTATTTCAGCAGAAGATTCTGAAACATTCTGTAAATATTTTTTCTTAAAATTTATAGGTAGCCTTGGAAATTTCGTTCAATTAGAAAAAAAAAAAATTATCCCAATATCCTTATTCGTTTAAGAGCTATGATTTTCGCAACCAAAAAAGTCAATTGGCGCCACTGTGCGCCGATCCAACATCGGTCGTGTGTGGGCTGGATCGGCCGCCGATCCATTTTAATTTACAGCCAATCTGAAATCCAACCGAGCCAAATGGATCTTATGACTCAGTATGACCAGCTTTAGGCTGAGGTAGGCGAGATATACCCGATTTGCATCTGTTTCGTTCAGTTAACATTCGTTAATTTATGTAGGTACCTACATAAGAGCGACAGAAATGGCTCATTATGTACAAAAATTTAAATTTTGACAGTAAATAGGTAGTTGCAGTTTGGCCATCATATTTTCTTTGCGCTGTCAGAAGCAATTACAGAAATATTTCGTTTTAACGATGCTTCTGGTAGCTTTTTGTTATATAAATACTAAAGCTGTTAATGCTTGGCCTTCCCACTATTATAGCCCGGCCAACGGCTTATATCTAATAATTAAGTTTAAAGCTGTATTTTGGCATCAAAACAATTATTGATTTTGCTTCCTTAACGTCACAAAATTAACAAATAATATTTTAAATAAAAAGTTTCAATGACAGCTATATGCATACATACATATGTATGTATAACTGCCATATCTAATAGGTACTTATTGCAATTTTATTTTTGTTATTTGACCTCAAATTGACTTTGAACATAACTCATATTTCTCCCCAAAAAACTTGCAGGAATGGAAAAATACCTACATACCTATACTTTCTTTAAATGTTTTCTTATAATCGTTCTTCTGTGCGAAAAAACTAAACAGTTTGTGCGTAGGTTGACATGAACAAAAAAACAGATAGTCATATTTGATATGAATCTTTAAGTAGGTACGTAGGTAGTTTACCTACCTACCTTGTTTTAAGTTTCTTATCTCAAATTGACTTTAACACGTGCTCAAAAAAGAACACATTTTATTAAGAAAAAATCACCACCAGATTTCCCCTTCAATGTTCATTTTCCTAACTGGAAGATTTTTCCCTAATCAAAAAGAAAAAACCCCTCAGATCATGGGGAAAACCCCTAAACTGGCAACCCTGAATTTTGTTTACAAGCTACCTCCTATACCTAACTCTCTAGTTGCTGTTTTTTTGTTTTTGTTTATCGGATAAAAAATAATAAGTGAGAATATAGAAAAAAAAACTAGAGATAAAATAAGCATATTTTCGACAGTACTCAATAAAAAAATCTTCTAAAACGTAATATGTACCCAATATATTGTGTGTGTGAAAAACAACACATACATACATATCATGGTCCATATGATGTCAACAATTCTTATAATCATCATCAATGATCTCTTAATTCTATGTTTGAATTTTCTTGCATGCACACAAGTAACAAGTTAAAAAAAAAAAAAAAAAAAAAAAAAAATGAGAATACTAGCTACAGAATGTCTGGTTAGGGTTAGGGCATGAAATTGTTGGTCTCTATTGAACATGAACATTATTTTATGTTCTATTCTCTCTAATGTCAATTCGGAGAGAAAACTCATAAAGTTCTATGGAGTCGGGGGATGTAAAGTGTAAGAGAGATAAGAAGGCAATTCAGTAATAGATAGGTAAGCTGGTATAAGTATATCCAACCCCATTTATGTTTTTGGTTAGGTATGTACGTATGTTCAAAGAAGAACCTTTCGGTTTTTGTAGGGGAACTCTAAAATTCTGGACAGATGGAAATGGGGTTGAAAGACACTTCTCACATCCGCCTAATCTTAAAATTCCCGCAAGGTAGCTCTTTCTTTGCGTAGTTTTCTTTCTAGACGAAATTATTTTTTTAGTTATGAAAATGATTGTACGTTATACCTACCACTTGTTATGAAATACTATTGCAAAATAATTTAAAATTTCATTTTAATTCTTAAATGAATCACTTCAGTCAGGTTTTCCCCGAAATGCTCCTTACATTTGCTATCACACAATGTGAGGCTGATTTTTGTTTTTAATCTGTCCGCTAAGCAAATTAAAAAGAAAAAAGAAACTTATTGTTGATAAATAGGTAAATACATACATTATGTATAGTATGTGTACGAGTATGTATGAAGGTACGTAAAAGAAATAGATTTTTCGTCATGCTCCGTGAAAGCGATAGAGGAAGGAGGGTTTTGAAGGTTTGTTCGATGTTCCCTGTGCAATTACGCACTTGGGAGTGTTATTCAACTGTCAAAAAATTGCAAAAGTGCTTGGGTTGTGATTTGACATTGAACATGACCTGAGTGCAACATTTTTATAATAAAAATATGAATGTGGTCAGGTATATACTATTCAGATGAGCACGGGATTTCTACCGATTTTTAATGTAATTTTCCATTCAACCACTTTAGATTTGTTTGTTAGATTTCAGATCAGTCGTGTTGAATAAAACGAACAAAGTTGATCTATTTTGTTTTACATGATCAATTCGTTTACCAAAAAATAAAAATATGAAATTGACATAAGTTATAATATGAAATTGGACCAAAATTGGTAGAAATTGCCGAACGGACCTAGTATGTGATGAAATTCAACTTTTTAGGTTGAATGAAAAGTGAAATCTGAGAAAGATCAATTTGACCCCTACATAAAAGTTGACTTTTTTGATTGAATGGAAAACCACATAGTGCGTTTTTGGCATTTCATTTATACATCAGTCGGTCTGATAATTTCCTATTTTTTGCTACTGTTCACAAACTGTCCAAAATTCTAATTGGTTTTGATAGCAAGTTGTACGATGCCGTACGAAGTTTCTAACTACCAAATAGGAACAAAACATCTCCAACTGTATTGCCTGCAAATTCGCAAATATGTCTTTGCAACTCAACTCTTGCCAGCTCTGATTTCTTTCTCCGAAAACACGGTCCAAAGTACGAACTCCCAAAAAATATAAAACAACTCCCAATGAACAAACGCCCACCAAAATTGGGACATCAAACACAGTGAAAATATACTAGGGCGAAAAAACAAACTTTTATTGCCAACTCAGCCTCTGCACTGAACTAAAAAAGACAAACGACAAATATTCTTGATACCCTTCCTAGTTAAAAATTTGTTGGGTAAGTTTTGCTTCACAATCATAAATACTCCGTATATATGTATACATATGTATATAATTTTATAGCCCTCAAACAATGATATGAAAAATTAAAGTAAATGACCCTTTTTATGACCTGCTACTCGCCGAGTCAAACGCTTGACTCAAGTCGAACCTTTGACTTTTGTAAAATATAAACTCCGATTTTGTTCAGTCACCCAGAACTACAGTTCGATATCGACGATAAAGTCTTGCTTAAGGTATAGAGTGACATTTCAATCATGCCAAACTTTTAACATTTCAGAGGAACTTAATTTGAGCGAGTTGCAACGCCAAATAGTCACATTCGCCGATTTTATGTTGCGAGTCGCAAGTCATAATTTGTGCCTATATTTATTCGTTTTCAACATTGCCAACTCTTTTGCGAACTAGCCCCATAGCATAGTAAGCGTATTGTTTTAGTAAATACATCGAATCCCAGATAAGATATTTTTTGTTTGCCTTTCGAGACAAAAAGATTATATAACTGGCGAGGCCCTAGAGAATTTCGAAAGTTACCCTTGCCAGTCCCTTGTTACCTTCAATGTTCTACTTTATAGGACCTCGTTAAAAACTAGATTAATTTTCCAAGTGAGCAATAAAATACCTCATAGTGAGTTCAGGGTACAGCACTGCGCCTGAGTGCGCAAATCCAACAAACCTATTATAATTTATAAGATCTCTACATCTATCAATATTTCTTAAATTGTCAATTCATTAATAGCATTTCAAAACTTAAAACTAATAAAAGTTTTAAAAGTTAAAAATTTGAACTCAAAATAATTATAATTTCCCACATACGTCATCATTACGTTATATTTTATTTTTAAATGCTACGTACCCAAAGTTCTCGAAATTGGTTGGTACCCTTGAAATTGGAAAAGAGACAGCACTGGTTACACTGGTATATTATTTAATGTGACTGTGAGAGCCCCACTTACGAAAAAAAAACCCACAAACAAAAACACTTCCCTCTGGAAGACAAAGAGTCAAAAGAGTGTCATTGATACTCTTTAAAAGTCTTTGCTCACAAATGTTACTGTTATTATTCACGTATGTTCACACTTCACACGTCACACTACTTTATCTACCTTTTATTTATTTGATTAGTTTATTATTCTTTAACAATATTATTCGGATATGTCAAGGCAATTATGTAGTATAGTGTATAGAGTATAGTCAATTTACACAAACAAAATTGTTTATTGAAAACTCTTCCTGCCAAACCAACCTCAACCTTAGATACCAAGTCATTTAATTTCACATCACATCGATATCATCATCTTCATCATCAAAAACAAAGACAAAGAGCACGTTAAACATTATGAAATTGAATAGTAAAAGAAAAATTTAGAAAAAATAAGAAAATTATACTCACTTTGGTAAATTAGCTAAGTATCGAGATTGCTTCTCCCGACGCAGTTCATCGTTCAACCTGGAGTATGTGTTGTTAATACACACACTGCGCCGCAAATTCGTCTCAGAGTCCTTTATCCTTTCGAGCTTGTGAGCGCATAATTGAAGTATGCGTTTACGTTCCTCACGTTGTCGAAGTTTCGGGGAGATCATTGGGACGCGTGATCGATGGTGGTGAAAACCAATAGGTGGCGATGACCTGGGGGGGCCAAACATATCCGAATCGTCGTCTGTGTCGTTTATTGGAATTGTTGTTGGCAAGGTCATTGTTTGCCCTTGTTTTTGACTCTTATATCAAATTTATTATTGTATATTTTTTACTTGTTGTATTGTGTTTTTGTTGTATTTAATTAATTAATTCTTTGTATGTGTATATGTATGGATTTCAGTTTTTTTTTTCTTTGTTCACTTAGACACTTACTTAATACACTACTTTTAAGAGTGTCAACTCTTGCGCTCTCTTCAGAGAAACAAACAACAAAAAAATGATAAGTCTTGTTTTTATTATTTAATGGAAAAATCAAAATACGACGAGTCGACGACTGCGAGTTGCGAGACAACAACTGCGAGTATAAAATTCACTACAGAGAGAAAAAGTAATGTTATATTTTACATACATAGAAACAGCAGTTCCACAGATACTTTTATTCTCATATAGGTGAACGTGAACGGTGAACTACAAATGATTTTTATAGTACTAGTCCACACAACATAATTTTCTTCTTTGAATTTTTTTTTTTAATTAAGTTGAAATACTTTTTGCACTTTCATTAGAATTGTTAATTTTTTCTATTCCATTGGGAGGACCATTATAGGTACGTTCCTAGTGTATTTAGTTCTTTGATAAAAAAAATAATTAGTCTCAGACGACACAGTTACTCACTTTTACCCTGTTTTTGTTTTTGAGTGGGGGGTAGGTAACGAAAGTAGTTGTGCACGTACTCCTTTGTTTGCACCGTGGTTATATTTTTTTTCTTCTTTTTTCGTTTTTTTTTTTGTATTGTAACAATTTTCCTATATTCACTTCACTTTCATCACTTCATATCTGCATGTACAAATCAGCTGTGAATAATAATTTATCTAATCAAGTGTATGATTTCTTTTGTGAATTCGGTAGGTAGGTGTAGGTATAGTTCAGAGAAATTAATGTGAGAATATGATTATTGCAAGTTCCATAAGCACTTTGTTCCTTTTTTATTTATCTCAGCAATGTTCAACAATTCATCAAAATATATATCGATGGGTACAAGAATTAACAAAATGTAACTAACCTCTCTTTGTTGGTAGCAAGTTTTATTAATAATAAAAAAAAATATGTACAAATAATAATAAAAACCGTGAAAATATGTTAATGGTATGTATACCTAATATATAAATATTTTGTCGCGTGCTGAGCTCAGGAGCTTACGGTTCTCACGTTCGCAACGAACTGAACTGCTGGCTTAAAATGTTTCCTTCCTTTACCTACCTAGATGCTAGTTTATTCATATTCATACATTAATTTGGGGTTCGGTTCAGTGCTGTCGGTTTGGGATTTTAAGAGTACTAACAATAACAACATGTGTACGTATTTTGAGATTTTGAAACGATTGAGTAGGTATTTGTTGATTTATGTACATTTGTAGTACCTCTAGCTACTTATATGAATTTTCATTTCTGTAAAAAAGAGGTAATCAAATCAAATATAAAATAAAAATCACACCCGTTGTTGGATTGATAGAGAGAAGATGAAAAAGCTGAATTTCTTGATATGCAGATTAATAGGGAAATACGAGGAATCAAGATCAAAATTATACTAAAGACGAATAGCTACATATGTATGTGCTGGCGTGTCGGCGTGGTGTCGTAAGGAGAAAGGGCGCTTCTCCATTTAAGTAGTTTCGAGATAAATATACATTTACATTTTAATGTTTCAGCTTTTCGCGCCTTCAAATTGAATAATTTTGAAAATTTTGGTAAAACAATTTATTTACTTATGTTATTTTGTTGTGCTCATAAGTTTCAGTAATTAAAATAAGTATTTAGTAATCACTAATACTAAGAAAAATGGACAAGCGAGTTGTTTTTGCTCAGTTAATATAGGTATCCATCTAAAAAAATTGATTGAAATTTAATTTGAAATTTGCTTTCCTGATTTTGAGCCATTTGTAGTCGCTGGAAATTTCTTTTAGGCTTCACACAAAAATGAGACAGTTGTTTAACGGTTCTAAATAGGTATGCCGCTAATGATAATTTTGATATTTGACGTTTGGTCCATTTTGTCGACAGTATGTTCGTTTTGAATCTTGATTATTGCTTACATGCCATGCTTGCATTTACACATACATATGTATGTACATATGTATAAGCGCATAGACTCCCGCCCGGAGGGGATGTAAAATACTACGATGTCAAGGTATTTTCATTTTCTTGTTTAGTACCTATATGATTTGCTATCCCCCCTGTAATATTTAACCCCCCCCCCCTAAAATAGGTTTTTCTTATGTTGATAGTAGTGATTTTTAAAAGAATGCTTTTCAGTTTTGAATTGTAATATAGTGGTGCGAGTGAACATGGTTGGAATACAATGTTCGAGCTAATTTTACTTGTCTGAGGGAGCTGCCTCGAGTAACTACCAATTATTTGGTGCTACTTAACTAAAAAATTGGTTTCACCAAAATTAAAAGCTACTCCTTCATTTTTATCGATGTTCGAGGCTTCTTGTTTGCCGTACCAAATTTGACTGTTGCAGTTGAGTATGTTTACTCAAATATTTAAGTTGAGTTTTAAATTTTAATTTTAGAATAAAAATAAAAATAAATAAAAATAAATTGGGTGGCGCAACAGCTCGTGGAGAACCAGGGCCTAGTGACTTACAACTCACAACAATTCCTGCGTGCCTGTTTGTTGGCAGGAATGGAGGGGACCTACAGTTTTTTGCCGAGTCCGAACGGCTAAATGAGAAGCACTTTTTCATGACAAGTATACTCTTGGAGGATTTGTCAGTTCCTCGCAAGAGGCAGTACCTCGAATAAAACATTTCTGTTTTTAGGTGGCACGGCTGGGAATCGAACCTCACCTTCGGCATGACAGTCCTACGCACTAACCATCATGCCACGAGGTACTACAGAATTAAAAGATGTCAAAAATCTTGAATAAAAAATATAATAAATGTTGATTTAACTCGTACCATGTTCACTCGCACCATTTTCGAACGTTTACAGAGCCCTTAACCCTTTTTTGATTTTCTAATAGTAAACTAAGCTTTTCAAGTGAAAAAAATAAATTATCCGCAAGACCCTTTAAATTAACAAATTGAATCACATTCAATGTAGAATCTCCTTGATTTGTGAACTAAAAAATGATTGCTGTTTCATCTGATTTCAGAGTAAGTTAATCCCCTAGTGGAACCTAGTATTTAGAGCAGTACCCTGGTGCGTTTTTAAGAAAATTTTCCTTTACTTCCACTTTCCATTTCTATATGAGCCGTTTATTTTGAAAGTGGTCTTAGTCCATTTTCCAAAAAAAATCGAGATAATTGATTGAGTCATCTGAAAACAACCTAATCTTTTATTTTAATAAGAAAAAACCACATGTTTTTATTTGAAGTCACTTACACCCCTATTACGGTTGTCAATTATCAATTTGATATTTGATAAACCTTGAAAATTGTTTTTTTAAACTCAATTTATCAATAAACTGGTCAACAATTCTTTTATATTTTTTAATTTTCTTGTTATTAGCAACTGTCTGCATCATTCTCAATGATCAAAACTTTTATAAGATGGATTTTTAAACATTGAATTTTAAATTTATCAACTATCAAATTGATATTTGACAACCGTAATAGGGGTGTTAGATTTTGTGAGTCAAAAGATGCTCAGTTAATAAAACGACAAAAAATTTATTTTGAAAATGGTTTAAGTCCCATTTTAAAATTGATTAAATGTTAAAAAGCGAACAAGTTCAACCCATTCCTATAATAAAATATAAAGATAAAATGGACTCACTAAATTAGGTGTACCATAATCACCATCTTACAATTCTTATTCTGTTCTATTCTGTTCCGGGTTTTCTTACGATTTTTCTAATAAAAGTGTTGCTAGAATATTGCTTATGGTAAGTGTTTAGTGGACTCGTGGCAACAGCCAAAAAAAGTCTGTCCGACCATTGGTATCGTGTAGAGGACAGTCCTACCTTTCATTTGATACCCCATTTATAGCAGTAACTTATACTATAGGTACATTTAGTGGAAAATGCAACCTGAAAAGTGCATTTTCTAACCATTGCGACCAGATAAAGCTTGTCCGACCAGTAGTTTTGTAAATGTTTGTACTAAAGCTATCAAGTGGCATCCAATTTTTGCGTGGCCGCGATGGGATAGGTAATCTTACGGTCGGCTCACCGACTATAAGTAAATTAAATATATTTAGATGAAGAAAAAAAAATACTTCACTTTTATTTTAGCTCTTTTCCATATTTTTGAATTAAGTCAAACGCAAACCTTTAAATATCTCGAATTAGAAATAAGTGGACTTAGACCACTTTCAAAATAGACGCCTCATATTCCCTTTTTATTTCTCACAATAGAAAACTTGACAAAATCCATAAAGTAGGTATGTATTTAGATGGTCGGTCTGGAAAAAAATTATCTGGATGATTTTTGAGTTATAAAAGTAATTTTTTGCCCACAAAAAAACTCCGCGGTCAAAAACACTAACTGGAACTAACAGAGCTCTTTATATTTTTTCTTTGGCCTCTGCTGACTAATGCGATTGATTTGTTCATGGATGATATGTTTATGTAGTACTTAAGGGAGCTATTTATTATACAAAATCATTTCTTCCCAATCAGACACCTTTTAAATCAAAAGTTAATGTAACTTTTATGAGAGTTTTTGAATATAATCTTTTAAAGGGATGATCGCAACACAAACAAAATGTTTAATAGCTGTTAGAAAAAAAAAATTAAAGCGTAAAAAGTTCGAAAAATCAAACAAATACAAAATTGTATCGGAAAAGAACGCCATTAGGACACGATTCTTTTTAAAGAGATACAAATTTGATATTTCTTTTGACAAAATCTGTGTTTGAATTTAGTTTTATGAACAAGGAATTCTCAATCAGTCAGATTTCTCTTTGTCACTTTTGACGTTAAAATTTCCAACGAAAGGGATTATATTTTTATCAGGATCCCCCAACAGAGTTTTATACTACTGTGCGACTAATGATGTTGATTTTTTAAACTTGTTTTTTATGCTATTTCCGTATATCTTTAAAAAAGCTCGGATGATTTTGGTATAATTTTGCAATATACTCTTAAGAAGTTAAATCAATATTGGACTAAACAAATTCAAATATACAGTGCTCCACAAAAGTCTGCGTACAACGACGAAACAGTGAAGAAAAAGGTATATTCCAATAAAACAATGTTTAGGGATTTCATTTTCAATGAAATAAATTGAATTTTAATATTCATTTCAAAATAAATTGGTTAAAGTTGTTAAATTCGATCCACAAAAGTTTGCGTTCAGCTGTAAAAGCAGTGAAAAGAAAGGGAATAAAAATGGACAAATACATTATTGAATCGCAGGTTTTTCAGTGTCAATATTTAGTCGGATACCCTTCCATCCCTATAACTTCCTTTTAATGGTTTTGGATAGGTGCTGCCAGTTTTTCAGTGTATGAACTTCTGATCTTGTCCCATTTTAATAATAAAGCTTCTTTCAAATGCGTTTACGACGGATATCGTGTATACGGATCGTCCTTTCTAAGCACCCCCACACATGTTCGATAAGATTGATATTTGGACTCTGTGGTGGGGCTCTAAGTACATATGTGATGAGTGAACAGCCACATAAGTCCATTTTGTGCGATATGTTTGGGGTCATTTTTTAGTTCAATGTAATAATAGCTGCGTTTTATTATCTCTGGGTTTGGGTCGAGGTTATCTTTTAACATGCATTGCAAAAACAACATGGGATCTAGGTTTCTATCGAGGTTAATTTCAATAACCCAGATAGAGGTTTTCACTGACCGGCAGAGGGCTATTTACCATTGTGAATGGATGTCAGCGATTTGTCAGCAATATTAGGAATAGGGAGGAAAAGAGACAAGTGCTTACATGAAAAACAAATAAACATAAGAAAAAAAGAGACTGATATACAGCACTGCTTTTGCACTAACCCACATCATTTTATTTTCACGAGGTGAACCATATGGGTTATGAGCGATAATAAAACGCGGCTAATAGCTCAAAATACCCACAACTTTAGTTCTTAATTTTGTTTTTGAGAATATCAAAGTACACGATCTGATTCATGATTCCTTCCATCATTTACAGCTTACCGACCCCTCTAGACGCCAAACAAGGCCTTATGGTTTGGTCTCCACCACGGTGCTTCATAGTGTTGATAGTTCATTTTGGATTAAGAGCATCGTTCTGCCCTCAATCGACCGTCAGAAACAAAAATTTGATATTTTTAATAGTCAGAGAATGTAACCTTACATTTTTGGGTCTGACGACCATTTTAAGGCAGAACGATGTCCTTAATCCAAAATATATTATCAACACTGTGAAGTACGGTGGTGAAGGTCTTATGGTTTGGCTGTGTTTGCCGTCAACAGGGGCCGGTCGGTTTGACTGGGACACACCCGTTATCCCAAAAATTAGTTTTTTCTCTGGTTGGTAGCAGACTACGTATTTAATATTGTGAACAGTCTCAGTAGTACAAAGAAAAAAGGCTGCAAACACATGAAATAAAACTGATGATATAGTACTCCTGTCACCTAGATTCTGTTTGTTTCATTTATGATATGAGGATCTGATCCGGGTTACTTCATGTGGATAATAAACGGCTTATATCTCAATCAGACTAAAAATTAATTCCAACTTAACAAAATCACCCATGATGTGGTAAAATGAAAAGATCCACAACCTGAGGCGAGTCACTCAAGGTTCTGTTGTCCAGGAGGAAAACTGTTGACATAGGCGCCTGCCTGACGACTTAAGCCTCAGCAGACCAACGAAGTTGCATGAGCGGGACAGAGGAAGTAAATCCTTTCAACTCACGAACCTAGTTATCCAAAGGTGCTGTTGTCCAAGAAAACTGATAACATTGGTGCATGGTTGACATTTTCTATTTACAACATTTTCACAAGAGTCAATCAAAACCCAAATTTCAGGTTTTGGTCGTTCCTTGAAATGATGAAAACAGGTTTTTTTTTTAATGAGTTAAACACTCATTAAAAAAAAAACACTACTTTCAGGGCTTGCTCCTAATAAAGTTATTATTTATTTTATTAAATAAAGGTAAAAGCTTTCTATAAAGGACCACAATATTTTTTTTCAAACAACTGAGAGTTTGACCTATGACAACAATTGCTCAAAATTGCAAGCTAATTATTTCTTGTATGCAGACTTTTTCCCTCCGACTCCAATCGCAAATCACAAGTTTACTAAGGCCAAACCCGTAACGCAACAAAATAAGTATGCCACAAATTAAAAAAATACTGACGTGTACTAATTTATTCAAAGGGATTTAGGTGTCATCAAGTCCTGTAACCCCGATTGGGACATAGGGCGCCAACAAATCGTTTCCATCCTTCACGGTCTGCAGATAGATATTTTAACTGTGGCCACGTCTTTCTCTGGGAGTCTGCTTCTGCTAGAACTGTTGATTTCCATGTTGTTCTTGGTCCTTCACAGTCTGCTGCAAGGTACTTTAGCTGTGGCCACGTCTTTCTCTGGGATTCTGCTTCCGCTAAGACAGTTGATTTCCATGTTGTTCTTGGTCTTCCAACCCGCCGTGCACCCTGAGGATTCCATTCAAAGGACTGCTTTGCAATTTCATCGTTTGGTTTCCTCAGTGTGTGACCAATCCATTTCCATTTACGCTTTCTTATGTCAACGTCCAGCCGCTCTTGACTTGTCCTGCGCCACAATTCCTCGTTTGATATAATTTGTGGCCAGCGAATCTTTAGAATATGGCGTAGACAACGGTTCACAAAAGCCTGCAATTTTTTCGAGATGGTAGTCGTGACTTTCCAGGTTTCACAAGCATATAACAGCACGGATTTGACATTGGATTCGAAGAATCTCAACTTTGTGCGTAAGGAGTTTGACTGGATTTCCAAATTTGGGACAGAGAACCGAGGGCTGCGCGAGCTTTATTTATTCTACTTTGAACGTCCAGATCAGTACCACCATTTGCTGAAACGATACTTCCAAGGTAGTTAAATTGTTAAACCTCTTCAACTGGCGTCTCCTGTATTAAAATACGCTGGTGTGTGGAGCGTAATTCAATAATTAATAAAAATAAGCAGTCTCACTGTCACACCCGTAACGATAAAAACACCCCTATGTAAACTGAAAACGAAAGGATCAAATTAAAATTATTTTCACTCCTTTTTCATTTGTTTGTGAAAGTTTTTTCACAAAATTTTCATTTTTTCACAAATTTTTCATTTTTTCACAAATTTTTCATTTTTTCACAAATTTTTCATTTTTTCACAAATTTTTCATTTTTTCACTAATTGTTCACCTTTATACTCATTTTTCATTTGTATTCGTCAAATACCTTGGCATGATTGTGGATGCCAAGTGTAAATGGAATTCTGACTTATCTATCCAGAACAATCTAATGTTATACAAGCAAGTGCTTAACCCGTTTGAACCTATCCAACTATGGGGCCGACAAAGAAAACAAATGCTAAACCCATGCAAAAATTCCAAAAGTTTAGTTTAAGTTTATTAGTTTAGTTTAGTTTGCCGCTTGGTACATACAAAATAGCTATCTACATCTTGTTCTTCAATAGATATAGTTACAAATATATGCAAAAACACGCTGTATCACACAATCAGCGACTAAAAAGTCATACTAACTCTGAAATGGAAACCGTCTTAATGTACGAGACAATATTCAGATACTAAGCAAAACCAAGCCTCATGAGCTGATGGTCTAAGAGCTTCCCCCAATATGCTTTTTTTTATTAAGAAAGTAAAATCATTCGCCACAGATTGGTCCTGATTCACCGGTATATTTTAGTGCGGTAAGAGTTCCACACTACTTGGTACCGATCCTTACCAGGTGTCTTTTGAAAATTACCATAGAACTAGAAAAAAAAACTAATTTTTTCAAGCACCATTTTAAGCCGCACTATCCCATTGCCAGATGCCTATATTGCCTCTATAGATAAACCTGACCTGCCATACTCAGTCCAACTAGAAATTAACTTAATAACAGAAATGCTCAAGTAGATTGGGGTAATTCCATGAAAAAGTGGACATGAAGATAGAAAAATGGAAAATTTATCTGGCCTCCTGTCTATTGTTTGCTAGTTTTAAAATTAGAATTTCAAAATATCCTAAAAGTAACAAGCACACGACTGAAAATAAAATGAAATTATAAAAGGCTTAGCCCTAAATTTTTAAATTAAAAACGTGAAATAACGTGAGTTACCGACTTTTTGTAACGTGAGTTACCATGTATTTTATTAAATTTGTATAAAATAGTTTCAATAATTTAAAATTTGTGTACAGATATAAACAGGCTGATGAATTCTTATATCTAATTCAACTAACCAGTTAAGCTTTATTGGTTTGTTTAATTTTAAGAATATTTGCTTAGTACTGCTACAAAACCCGTTTCCAAATACGGTAACGTGAGTTACCAGCACGTTTTAGTATTTTTTACTAAGAAAGAATTTATTTTTCCCAAAAATTATATTTTTTCCTAGCAGTCGAAATCATTACCAGGTATAGAGTTTATATTTTGTTTTATTTATATTTATATAAGTATGGAAATTTTAATGAAAGAGAACGTGAAACTCTCCCAAATGTAACGTGAGTTACCATGGAATTGCCCATTGGTTAAAATTATTGTAATTTTGTTCAAACAGAAATAAAGTCAAAAGTATTAATTGTGAGTCCACAGATTTCCCATGAACGTCATGGCCCTTTTAAATTCTATTTCAACCACAGTTAAAACTGATTTATGGTAATTTATCCCTCCTCAGCGTTTATAAGTTGACCGAGGTAGTTTGCGCCTGGGCGCCATTTCTACCTGCCTGTCTATTTATCACCTCTTCATAACTCTGTTCGTCCTTGTCATCAATTTAAATTGAGTCTTGAATTTTGAATGCTATTTAAAAACAAAAATGAACAATTATAATTTTTATTTTACGAGTATGTAGGAAACATTTTTGTGAAATTTTGAAAAAAAATGTTGGTTCTTATAGTTGCAGTGTTGTATACTGAGTTATTATACTCAGTTCTACCAACAATAACTCACTCAATATCAATAGGAGATATCCTTTGGTGGGACAAGATTCTCCGTTAAATACAAAGAAAGACATGAGTATTGTTGAAGTCCAGATGAAATTAATGAAAAAAAAAGCAAGTTCGATTTAAGTTAATTTTTATCAACAATCCCCCTTTTGTTTACTCTTTTCGTGATGAGATTGCAATTTGATTGCCAGATTGTCTGAGAAAGAACATTGAAAAAGTAATGTTAACAATTTTTATTTCAGTATTCTTTGTCGCACTTAAAAAATCTCTCAGGGCTCAGAAATTTTTGTTTGGTGGGACACACCGAATTATGTTCCTAGCTGTAGCAGAAAGTTGAAGATTGCTTCGTACTACAACATTTCTCAATTATTATAGCGCTCTACTATTTTCGTATATTTCAACTTTGACAACGATACAAGCTTCAGCTACAGCTACGCCATTGTGTTCAGCTAGCTACATATGATTGAATAAAACTTCGAAATGTATTCATGTGAAACCAATAACTTCTTGTCTTAGTAGACCAAGTAATTATAAAATTGAAACAAAACAGAACATATTTTCGTCGTTCTATAAAAACTCCTTAACTCCATTTTTTTCAAAACCGAAAAACCTCTCTTAAATACGATATATTTAATAAAATATAAACATTTTAGTTCTGTAAAAGGTCTTGAAGTCTTGTGTTGGTTTATTGCTAAATGAAAAATTCCCCTAAATCAAACATTTTCAAACCCTGATGGTCAGTAAAAATCCACAGAGTATATAGATGCTTCAAAATAAAGGAGTTTTTATTGAACGACCACGATATAATGCTTACCACTACAACTGCAGTTTTTGTTTTATTTTACAACACACTTCTGCTGCAGGGCATAAACTCATTAGACAAAAGCTATAGTAAACGATTTGTTTAACTGTATCAGAAGCGAAGACCTAAGACCTAATATTTTTGTATGACACTACTTGTTAAATAATTATCGTTCAATATCCGTCGTCGTCAAACAACGTACCTATGCACGTACATATTTGGATTGTGAGTTGCTCTAATAATTTGTTTTATGTTTATAAGTTGTAAATGAGTGTAGCATCGACAATTTCAGTCAAATTATGTATCTTTTTTTTAGAGTTTGTTTCTAGGTACATTTCTGATCTTTCAAATAAAAATTTGTTGTTAGGGATGAATAATGCAGTTCTTTGTTTATAACGAGGGTGCATCGTACATCTAAGAAAATTAAATATAAGAAATGATGAGGACGACCCTTCTGCAAAAAAAAAAAAAGTGTGGCACTGATTATAATAGTGTGAGTTGTCACACTAAAATACAGATGCATTACAACAGGGACGTATTGCTCTTTGATGATAACAGAGGCGTGAAATAAAGTTTTTTTTTTCTGAATGAAGAGGTTTCTAAAATTTAGGAAAGTTTTCAATTAAACTATGAGGACAACCTCATAAATGGTAAGAAGGTGGGCTTAGAGATTTTTATAGACAAATCCGCCTCTGTACAAACGCTTAGTTTGACGTTTTAAAATGTTGGTCTTTCTAATTATTGTTTGTATGCTCACGAATACCCAAAGGCAATTGACGTTTAAGAAATTTTATTCGACACCTTTGGTGCGGCACACACATCTACTGTATGTGAGATAAGTGAATGTTTTCATAATTTTTACTTGCGATATTGTACGTAGGTATCTACTACATGGAAAGTTATGTATTCGTAAAGAATTTGAATTGGTGAGTAGAAGAACAGTACAAGTACAAAATGTTAGTTTCGAGATAAAGAGAAATAACTATTTCACAGAAAAACAATTAATTTATTGGTATAATATTGAATAAGGGATTTGAAGTTTTACGAGGTCCCCAATATTTTTGTAAATGCATAATTCATAAAACTGTATATAAACTGGTCAAAGAAATTAAAGGAACAACATTTTTTTCAATTTTTGTTAGTGTTTTTTGAAGAGCTGTATCTTTGTGGTCGTCAAAATATAAATTAAAATTGTTACGGCTGTGTAATAGGTTTTATTTCACATTTTCCTATAATCAAAATATAAAAATAACACAAAAATACTTTGAAATACAAATTGAAACAAACAAAGAAATTCTGTAAAATTACTATTTAAAAAAAAAAAAATAAAAATCATGTAATGAGAACCGTAAAGGTCATTTACTCAAATTATAAAAAGAAAATATGTATTAGTTTTTAAGTTTATTTAGGCTATCATTAAGAAAAATTGTTATAGATCTAACTGAATAAATAAACATTAAAAAAAAAAAAAAAAAAAGATGAAACAAAAACAGTCCAGTCAACGAAGGAAAAATAAATGCAATAAATCATGCTCTCTGGGTTATTATTTAATGTGGTAGGGGTGACCCCCAGATATAACATACTAAAAGTCCCCAGCCCAGGGCCGCGAGCTACAGCTAGGAGGGGGGTTAAAGGTACCCTTTTGTAATATTTCGGAAATATTTTGAAAACTAAGCGTTTGAGCGGAAAAGTGTACACTACAAAATGAAAGAATAATAAATTTCCTAAAAAAAAAGGTACTGTTCATATTTTCGGTAGGAGCAAGGTTAAGAAAGATACGGGGAGTAGAAAATTCAAAAAATTGAAAAACAATGTTATCGTCTTACAACATCAATGGTTTCTGATCAATTAACCCGAACTCGTTTTTCAATATGGTGGCCAAATGGTGGGGCTTTCAACACCTAAAATCGAGTTTTATACTTGCAATGAACCCCCTTGCACATCAAAAGGAAAAATCTTTGTCCAACCTAAATTGGGAGGTTATTGTAACATTTTAATAGACATTTTGGAAAAATTTTAAAAGCTGCTTTATTAGATGATTGACAAATTTTGTTGGTTATTTTGTTAATACACAGGCATGTGTTATACCATTTTGGAAAGTGCATTAAATAGACAAATTTTTTAAGCAACTGGTCATTCATGTTCTCATAAAATTTTAAATTATTATAGGTGGTCAAACTTTTTTAAAAATAAATTTGTGTCCTGAAAAAAATATTTAAAAAAATTATAATAAAAAAAATGCATTAACTACTATTAAGTTTAACCATCTATCTATTATAACAGTCATTCTTGAATATTACAAAAATAAAAAAACTGCAAAAATTGTTCATCCATGGTCGTAGCGTTCACGTATTTGAGGAAAGTAGTACTTGTTAACAACTTTTGGAAAAAACATCATAACATAGTAACCACAGGGAAAATATTTTTTAAATATTTTTTTCTGGAAAGGTCATAAGAACTGCTATAACCAGTTGCAAGATTATCCATTATTTACAGGACACCCTGTATATATCGCATGGGAACCGTAAACTAGACTTAATGTAAAATTTGTCAAAATCCATAGGAAAAAAACCTAGTTTTGGAATACTTGGTGAAAATTTAACTTACCAAGCAGTCGTATTCATCTGACTGACTCATGAATGGCACATATTTTTTGAGGAAGAAAGGGATAGAAAGAGTCAGACTGTCCTTTCATAACGTAAATCTCGTAATTTCTGTGATTTGTACTTTTAAAGTGTGAATTTGTCTTTAAATACGAAGACTTGGCCATACCACTTTCTTTAAGTGTTGATTTGGACATTGATTTATTTGTAGATAATTTTGACGGCTTTGACTTGTTTCTGGACTAACCTCGAACATAAGGGTTAGACTGAATATTTCTGTTAATTTCTCATTCAAAAAACATGTGTCCCTCATGAACATGGGACGACCGGACCGAGGTTTGCACAGGTAATCAAACTAGTATGTCTGCTTGGTAAATAAATTTTTCACCAAGCTTTCCAAAACTAGGTTTCTTTCTTTTTACGTTACCAAAAAACCTATTTGCAGATGTTACTTTAAAAGCCTTATAATTGGTTATCCATTGTTACTTAATTTTAATTTGAAAAAATCATAAAAAGAAGAAGAAAATTAATAGCCAATTTTATTATGCACATAAGAGCAAGTTCTTGTGATCCTGTCGTTCATTTAACTTCTTTGGCCTTATTTAACTTAAAACCAATTTATACCTATTTTTATTTTGTAATCAATGTAGGTACCTAGGTACCTATTCATTTATGATACTCGATATTCGTTTGCGTTTATTTAAAAATCCGTTTAATACTAACGTAGAAATTACATAAACATATTTCTATCGGGGCTACATTTCGAGCGCCTCTTTTTGGAGTGATTTTCTGCACTAGTAAAAATAGAGAAACATACATAAGTGTTCTACCACCAAGTTGTATGTATGTATGTATGTAGGTATGTGGTTTCAGGTGTAGAAAAAAATAAAAAAAGGAATAGGCTGGTTTCCTTTGTTACCCTTGATAAATATAAGCGAGTATCTATTTAACATTTTGTACGCCTTGTCTTATCAATATGTATAGCTACCAATACATACATACTTCATTATGTCTACGTATATGAATGTATCGTTAACAAATAGAAGAAGTCTTTTAAGAAGAGCAAATGATACTTTTGGCTACCGCATACGTACGAAAATCGGAGCATGGAACGTTCGATCCTTGTACGGCGAAGGTAGATACGAGCAGGTTGAGCGTGAAATGCTTCACCTTAAGATCAGTATCCTGGGCATCAGTGAAACTAGGTGGAGAGGAAGAGCCGAATACAGAGCTGACTCTGGGCAAACGAGAATGCTGTATTCCGGGGAGGATGAAAGAGAGGGTGGCCAAAGGCTGCATGGTGTCGGAATTATGTTGAACGAAGAAGCAAGGCGTAGTCTTATATCCTGGGCGCCCATTTCTGCAAGAATAATGACAGCAAGGTTCCGTTCAAAAATTCGCAACGTCACAATAATTCAGTGCTACGCCCCCACAAATGAAGCGACCGAGGAAGACAAAACCGCTTTCTACACTCATCTTAACTCAGTTTACAGTGGTGTTCCAAGAGCCGACATCATAATTGTCATGGGAGATCTCAATGCCCAAGTCGGATCAGACAACTACGGTCTGGAACGCGTCATGGGGAAAAATGGCTTGGGGTCACGAAATGAAAATGGCGATTTGCTGGTCGATTTTTGTAACGCTAATCGTCTTGTACTGGGTGGAACTGTGTTTAAACATAAGACTTGCAACAAAATCACCTGGGTACATCCGGATGGTCAAACTGAAAACCAAATTGACCACATCATGATTCAGCAGCGATGGAGGAAGTCAATGTGCGATGTTCGGAGCATAAGAAATGCCGACATTGGAAGCGACCATCATTTGGTTCTCATGAGTCTCAAGCTACGAACGGCAGCTGTACAACGTCAATCACAGGGTGCAGCAAGGAATTCGAAGTTCAATACAAATGCTTTAAGTGATCCCAACATATGTCGTAACTATGTCACCAACCTTAACGACAGAGCTTCGTCATTAAACGGAATACAACATTCAACAATTGATGAGATGTGGGGTGATATGAAAAGTGTTTTTATGGATGCTGGATCCGAAACTGTACCCAAGCAGTCGAGAGTTAGAGACTCTTGGATATCCCAAGACACCTGGGATAAAATCGAGCTTCGCAAATCGTTGAAGATGCAAATAAATGCCGAAGCAGATGCTCAACGAAAGGCTGAATTGCGAAGAGAGTATCGCTTAGCACATAAGATGGTCTATCGCTGTGTGAGACGAGACAAGAGGGTGAGGTTAGACGGTCTCGCAGAAAATGCGGAAAACGCTGCAAGAAGAGGAGACATGAGGGAATTGTACCAAATATCCAAGGAAGTTGTCGGGAAGAAAACCAACACCAATCATCCTGTAATGGATGTGGATGGTACACTTTTGGTATCAATCGAGGATCAGCTGCGCAGGTGGAAGGAGCACTTTTGTGCCTTGCTTAATGAGGATTCTGTCGAGCAGAGTGCTGAAGTGCCCCAGCTTAACGAGATGCGTAGATCATATAGGGGTATTGACATCGAGCCCCCTACAGTACTGGAAATTCAATCTTCGATAAATCTTCTCAAAAACAACAAAGCAGCTGGACTTGATGGTATACCAGCCGAGTTCCTGAAAGCTGACCCTGCCAGAACGGCTAGTATTCTACACCCGTTGATACAAGCTGTGTGGGAAAATGAAATCTATCCCAGCGACTGGGAGGATGGTGTAATTGTTAAGTTGCCAAAGAAAGGTGATCTTAAGAATTGCAACAATTGGCGAGGTATTACAGTTTTGTCCGTTTTTCCAAAATTAATGGCAACCATCATTCTGGAGCGGATAAAGGTTAGAATCGAGTCTACACTCAAGAGGCATCAAGCTGGTTTCCGCAGTGGGCGGTCTTGTGTCGACCATATCAACACTCTGCGTATCGTTCTTGAGCAGTCTGCGGAGTTTCAATCACCGCTTTACCTCATGTTTGTGGATTTTGAGAAGGCCTTTGACCGAGTCAACCGTGAATGTATATGGAGATCACTTCTTGGTAGAGGAATTCCCCCAAAAATTGTTGCCATTATAAGAGAGTCCTATAACAACGCAAGATGCTTTGTTTTACACAATGGGCAGCTATCCGACTCTTTCGAAGTGCGGCAGGGTGTGAGACAGGGAGATGTTCTATCGCCAATTCTCTTTCTACTGGCGATTGACGATGTCTTGACGGCCAGCGTTGGAACATCAGAGAGGCAGGGCATTCAATGGAGACCGTTTGAAAGGCTTAGCCACTTAGACTATGCCGATGATATATGTCTCTTGGCAAATAACATCAGCGGGCTGAACGGGATGTGTCAAGCTCTGAAGGTAAAAGGAGAGGCGAGTGGTCTGAAAATAAATAGCAAAAAGACAAAAATAATGCTCACAGGCCGCTCCACACATCAGCGTATTTTAATACAGGAGACGCCAGTTGAAGAGGTTGAACAATTTAACTACCTTGGAAGTATTGTTTCAGCAAATGGTGGTACTGATCTGGACGTTCAAAGTAGAATAAATAAAGCTCGCGCAGCCTTCGGTTCTCTCTCCCAAATTTGGAAATCATGTCAAATCTCCTTGCGCACAAAGTTGAGATTCTTCGAATCCAATGTCAAATCCGTGCTATTATATGCTTGCGAAACCTGGAAAGTCACGACTACCATCTCAAAGAAATTGCAGGCTTTTGTGAACCGTTGTCTACGCCATATTCTAAAAATTCGCTGGCCACAGATTATATCAAACGAGGAATTGTGGCGCAGGACAAGCCAGGAGCGGCTGGACGTTGACATAAGAAAGCGTAAATGGCAATGGATTGGTCACACACTGAGGAAACCAAACGATGAAATTGCAAAACAGTCATTTGAATGGAATCCTCAGGGTGCACGGCGGGTTGGAAGACCAAGAACAACATGGAAATCAACAGTTCTAGCAGAAGCAGACTCCCAGAGAAAGACGTGGCCACAGTTAAAATATCTATCTGCAGACCGAGAAGGATGGAAACGATTTGTTGGCGCCCTATGCCCCAACCGGGGTTACAGGACTTGATGATGATGATGATATGAATGTAGGTATACTTACAATCACTTCTTTCCTGCTTCTTTCTTACTTCTGTATTTTTGTGAGTTTTAACACATTTCATCCATGTCATATTGTGTCAATTCATTATGTTCATTTAGTTTAGAATGTTTGTTAATTAGGTCCGTATCCGTACTTTGTTTAGAATCAAGACAATTTGATTCAACAACGCAATGTATTTAAAAAAAAATTCATTGAAATTCACCCACTCTACCCATATAACATACAGACTATCCCTTGTTAAAGATTGAAATCTACCTATCTATCATCTCATTAAAATGCAAATATTGACCAAATATTTTCCATGCTGTAAGGGAAACAGGTAGTAATTATTGCTTGGCATCCTCCCTTATAATGGGTTTAATCTTCATTCAAACCAAAGTGTTTAGTGCCTCAATGATTTATGTGTAGATAGAGTAGAATAGAAGTATAATGTAATAGGTGAGTGAAAGAACAGTACAAGCGTTATTGCGGACAAACGACATAGTAAAAAAACAAGGCCCTTTCGTCTAACATTCTTTTCAATATTCATTTTGTGACCTATTCGGTCATGGGGTCATGACTCATACGTGTATTGTATGCTTGTATGAATGCATATCTGTTTTTCTTAAGAGTATGTTTTGGCGCTCGAATATTATTGTTAAACACTAACCGATTCGATTTGCTTACTTTTAATCTCGTCAGTGAAAAGCGCTTCCGATGTAGCTTAGTCCCGAATAACATTGCATAATTTGTTTCTTAATAGGGAAAGGGAAACCAACGTGTTACATTACAACAACAACAACAAAAACAATAAGATGTGCACCAGAAAAATTGGGGGATGTAAATCTAGATTCATTTTAAAATTTATAAAAATCTGAATTGGCTGCAATACTTGTTTTATGGAATTAATACAAAAAAAAACTTCCCTTCACTTTTCTTATACTTATGGTATTTTCGATTGATATTTTAGAAGACATTTGACCAATAGATCATGCTATAAATAACTAACTTGATTGACTTGTTATTAAATAAATTAAAAATGTTATCACAACGGGAAAAAACAATACATATTATTAACACTTGATAATTATGGGTGATTCTCTGTCAACTGTAGTTCTGTGTCCATAGTGATTTTTTTGTTTTTTAATGTAATGAATTTCTAATTTGAATTGGGTACCTAAATGGCTATTTACTACAATCTACTTCCGAGATCTTGACAAAATTTCCTACTTATTCCACATGGGTTGGAAAAGTGTACTCCGTCTGTTCCTTGTTTATCAACTTAAGGGCGGTATTCACCGAGCACTCATAAACGGGTCTTAAGTTTGTGAGGCTCCTAACTCAAATAATATTTGTGCTATTCACCGACCACTCATAGCTCTTTTTCGAAGTTCGAAAATGAGAACAACTCTCTCTTCCCCAGGTACTGTGAAATCAAACTGTTTTCAAAAATGACCGCACTTTGTCGGTACTTCTTGGATCCTTAAAAAAATGACTGTTGCATGCACATAAATAAATTCTTTGTGACTACAGTGATTTTAATTTTTTCCACTTATTTTCTAAGTTTAGTCTCTCTCGGGGTGAAGATCATTACACATTTTAGTTTGTTTTATATAGGGAAATGTTCTTATTTTTCTTTTTATTTTCGTTAATTACTTCGTTCGTACATTGTCTACTGGAGCATTACGTACGGACAAATTCAACTACTTTTATGTTATCATTTAACGGCTAGTTTTTGATACGTTACTTAGACATGTCATATATTAATTTTATTTAACAGTTTCTACATAAGTCTTATACTATATGCAAACATTCTGAAGGTATTCCTTTAAATGTCTAAGAAAACAAATAAGAAGAGCTGTCACATACGGACGGGCCAATTCTACCAATGTTTCAGGTTGCAATCTTACTGTTCAAATTTCAGCGAAACTATGGATCATCGATCACAAATGTGTTAGAACCAAATTACGAGAGTGAATCAAAATCGGTATAAGCGAGAAAAAAAAAAATCAAAAAAGCACATCATTATATTTAAAACCATTTTTTAATGTCTTGTCACGTATAGACAAATCACGTCACGTGTCGGACAGAGTTCAATTTAGTAGTCATTCTAGGCACCCGGCTGTGTTCTGACAGGCTATGATTTCGGTACTCCATCCTTTTTATCAGTTTGAATGCAGTGAGAATTCGAAAATCCAAGTATGGGCCTGGCGATTTCACATGAAAACACAGTCTATTTTAGTGAGGCATTTTAGAGACTGGAAGATAAATCACTCGGGTTTTGGACGTTTTAGGGGAACTTAAACAAAATCTCGAATTTTCCGTGTAGGGTATTACATAATAATGCACTGTACCAAATTTGAAGCAAATCACTCCACCGGTTTTGCTATAAACGTACCTTGAAATCAAAAATTCAAATATTTGTAAATTAGCTGAAAGATCTTCTTTTTCATGGAATTCTCCTACTACGTTTGCGGATCCAAAATGGATTCGTTTGCTTGAAGGGAAGATAACGATGGTTTATATCAGCTGTGTTTAATGAAGAAAAACTAGATCAGGGCCCAATTCTGCAAGAGTGTGTTTTTCTGAGTACCCAGAAATTCGTGTACACATCAATTTTTGCGATTCCGCAAGAGTGAGTTTTAAGTTTTTGACAGATAACGCATGCACAATCAGTCAAATTTATTCACACTTGTGTACACAAAAAATCTTTCACTCTTGCGGAATTGGGCCCCAAAACAGTATAAATGTGTGAAAACTGTCAGAACTGTCAGTACTTCTGAGATAAATGTTAGCTAATTATTATCCCAAACAAACGAAATAACTGGTACTTCGACATTTCTCATTCACTTGCTCCACCACAAAAGTAGGTGCAGGAAATATTGTTCTTTACTGTTCTGAAAAACATCATGGAACACATAGTGATATAATGAAGAACAGTTTGGGGCAAGGTTCTTACTCATGGAACACACAATCCTGTACTTTTCTGTAATTTTCTGTTCGGAACAGATTCATTACACCTTTTATTATCCTATTTATTCAAGTTTTCACAGCAAAACGGACAAATACAAGCAATAAATAAAATCCCTGACGACAAAAGAAATTACAATATGTGTTCGTGCGAGACTCATTTTTGTAAGGATCCAAGAAGTACCGACGAAATGAGTCAGTGAATTTGCTTGAAGGATTACTTCGAAGGTATTCGAATTAGTTTTCGGAGAGAGCGCTCATAACATTATGAGTGGTCGGGACCACTCATAACTTTTATGAGCGCTCACTATTATTGCTTGGTGAATAGGTTTATGAAGCTCTTAAGTTATGAGCGTTCGGTGAAAACCGCCCTAAATCTTCTATTTTCCTTATCAATTTCAAAAATTTAAAATCAATAGAAACATTTTTTTAGGTGGCTAGTCTATAAAAGCAACCAAAATGGCGGCTCAGCTGGAAAATAACTTGTCGGACAACATCCATTCATGATTATTTTATTATTTATTCTGCAATAAGTATTTTGACTTAATTTTTGCGAAATTTTGTCAAGCAAGTACGAGGGCAGCCCCAAAAGTACCCGGCCTGATGTATAGATAGTGGTTGTAGATGAAAAAAACTTAGTTTGTTAGAAAATAAACACCGTAAAAAGCTTAAGTTAAAAATTTCATGGCAATACGTTGCTTATTGTTTGTTTAGCTGCCATTTAGAGTGAACGCTATCAGTAGATTTGTTAACATAAAAAAATTGGTAATTGTTTTGTGAAAGAATTTTTTCACATGAAAGGGTTTAATCGAACCAAAATCGTAGCGGAGATTGATTCTTTTCTGGGAAAGTCTGTTCTATTGTTTACAACCGCAAAATATTGGGTGGCAGAACGTAAACGAGGTTGTACGAACTGCCAAGATCAACATCGTAGCGGTTGACCAAGTAAGGTGAACACTCCGGAAATGGTTGAAAAAGTTTATAAAGTGGTATCGGATGACCCCCGGATTAAGGTGCGTGAGCTAGCAGGCATGTCAGGCATTTAAAAAAATGCTGTTTATTGCATATTGGCCGTTGATTTGTACCTGAAAAAGCTGTGCGCAAGATAGCTGCCGCAATTACTCGAAAACGAACAAACACAGGTTTGTGACAATGCTCAACAATTTGGCTAAGTTTTATCGAAATAAACGCTCGAATTCTTGCATCCCTTATTGTAACCATGGGTCCTGAGATGCAGCTGCTGAAGAAGGTGCAGACTGTTTCACCTGCTGGCAAGCACCTACATGGCTTCAGTTTTTTTGGGGGCATGTGCAATAATTTCCATGGATTCTCCAAAAAAGGAGGAACAATAAACGGAGAGTAACATGCAAACTTATTGCAGTGATTGACTAATCAAATAAAAAAATCCGGCACATTTCACGAAGTAAAAAGTTTTGTTTCATCAATAAACACCATTTCACGGTGGAAAAAATCCAGGAATTAAAGTTTGAATTGCGTCATCACAAACCTTAACCACCAGATTTAGTCCCTTCGGATTATTTCTTTTTCAAAATCGCCTTTTTGTTTTAGTTTTTGAACGTTTGTATGGTGGTGTTCTAAAAAAGACACCTAGGGTATTGAAACAACGGCGAAAAGCCGTCTTAAAATTAAATTTGAATGACAAATTTGACAGATTTACGGAGTTTGCATGAATACCCTTTCTATTAATTTATAAAGAATTTATTTTTGTAGGTGGTTGTTTGTACATTAATAGTGATTTGTATTCATATTCGAAGAAAGTGCGGTACAAATGTATTTGCCGGTACTGAATATTCTAAGCATGTTATAACATGTTTTTGTTTGATTATTAGTATTTTGTATTCCTTTTAACGGCATAAATTTAAATTTTCTTGGAAATTATTTTTCTCAATAGCCTTGAGATGTGTGGTTACATAAACAGTCTAAACAGCCCTGTTCTGCTATTCACGTGAATCGAACATTCGATTCACCCAATCGATTCCCTCTCGAACTACATACCTTTACATTCAGCTATCCGTCGAACTGCAGTATCACAACCCGATTTGACATTTGTGTGAGCAGCAGCTGTTTATTTTTAAACGAACGTGAAAATCATGTGCTTTATTCAATTCATTTAATAGTTTTGGTTTATTGTTTGAAATAAAATCTTGTGTTGTTGTATTCAGTTCAGAAATAGTTTTGGCTGATTGTTTTAAATAATTTATTGGAAATGCTAAATAGATAGTGTAGGATATCGCACGTCAAGGCAAAAGATTGATTTGGTGATCACGAATCCACTGCTTCACCAGCCGGGAAGTGTATTAAGGATCATTATCATGCATGAATGTCCATGATAATGGTAAATTTGCATGAATGTCTATGATAATGGTAAATTTTCGGGCTCCATATGGTTTTCCAAAATGCTCTTGTACTGATGCTGGTCCATTTGCTGCTCTATTTTTGCAAAATCATTCTTTTGCCTTGGCCTGCGTAGAGTCCTGACCTGAATCCCATAGAAAGAAAATCTATGGAACGATGCTGAATATCAGGTTGGACTAAGAAAGCCAAGGAATTTAGCAGAACTTTGGGATGCAATTAGGGATGGCTGGAACAGCATTCCTATTCATCATTGCCAGCAACTAGAGGCGAGTATTCCTCGGCGGTTTAAGGCTGTGCTAAAGCAGAAAAAATACCCAACAAAATATTAGAAAAAAACTACTTGTTTTAGTGATAAATTATTTATTTTCGTACTTGTGCTAATTCTGTGGCCACTATACATGTTACACCAACAAATTTATTTAAGGATTTTTTATTGTTATTTTGTTGAATACATTTAAGTTTTTCAGCGTTGAATTAAAGAGTATTCAATAAATTATGTTCCAAGAACATAGCAAAAATACAGATTTTCCTTATTAAAATCCGATTCACTAATGTGTGCTGATTCACTAATGTGTGCTAATTCTCTGTCCAACACTGTATATTTCAAGACACAGTTAATTCATTTGCAACCAAAAAGTATAAATCTGCATCTTTTAATACGCGGATCGGAATTGTGTGGAGTGTGAATAAAACACAAATTTCACCACTAAATGCTTAGAAGCACCTCAAGAAAAATTTAAAATGATCTAATCTAAGCATTTGGAAGCGAAATTTTGTGTTTATTTCTACCGATGTTTTTGTTAAAGTCGACTTTAACTAGATTCAGATCTATTACTCAGGGCCAATAAGTTCACGCACTGAGGGAAAAATGTATGCACTCAGCACATCATTTTATTTACTCATCCCATATTTTTCTGCACACATACTTTTCTGTACTCATTACCTAATGAAATCTATACTGACAACATAAACCTATTAGCAGTGAAGCAGCTACTAAATAGTTCTGTAGACTCATTACACGAATATGTACCACGCCAGCTTACGATTATATAGTGAGCATAGATTCTATGCACTATTTTTTGGTATCATTGCGTAAATACAAACTTTCCATGGACTCAGTAAATAATTATGTGTAGGTTGTCGCATGATGATGTACTGAGTATAGCTCATATGCACTTATTAAATAAATGTAAATAAATCTATTTAGGCATTTTTTGAAAAAACTGTTAGTTTTCTGCAATTAGTACAGTGTCTATGCACTCAATAAATAAATATAAATATTTTATGTATGCATTTACTAAAAACGGTCTCTGTGATAAGTACAGATTCCTTGTAGTGAGAGCAGATCAAATTTGTATGTAATGAGTACATATTTATGTAATGAGTCCATATGTTTATGTACTCCATGTGTGTATGTCCTCACTACATATGTTTGTAACGAGTCTATGTACTCAATTCATATTTATGTAATGAGTCCATATGTCTATGTACTCCACATATTTGTGTAATGAGTCCATATGTCACTACACATTTATGTTATGAGTCCATACATTTAAGAGAATCCTCTGTAACGTTTCACCTTATTCTGGAAGTTTATTTACTAGATATTTATTTTATTTTAAAAATACTTTGTGATACTTACTCGGATTTGAACTGGGAACCTTTCACACACGAAGATAGCGCGCATCCACTAGGCCACTTGGGGGCACAAAAAACTGGTGCCAAAACTGAATAAGTTGAACCTCATTGCTTGGTTGGCTGAAGTGCTCAATATACACATAGAGTCAGTACAAGTTGCGTGGACTCAGCACTGTAGCTACTCAATAGATACATGTGTAGGTATTGAGTATATACCGCCTGTATTGAATAAATGTCGAAATGGCACACGTCGTATTTACTCAACACATAACTTAATGTAACGTATAACAGTTTCAGTTGCATGGGTTGCGCTTGATATGTGTTGAGTATATACCGTCTGTATTGAACAAATGTCACCATAGACTCTGTGCAGGTTGCATATACTCAGTACATAACTTTATGTAATAAATGTTTTCTATACTTTGATGGCTGGTGCTTCATATGAACTGAGTAAATACCATCTGCATTGAATAAATCTCGACATAGACTCAGTACACGTCATATTTACTCAGTACATAACTTCATGTAATAAATGTTTTTTACTGGTGTATTGCTGGCGCTTGAGTATAAACTGTTTGCATTGAATAAATGTCACTATAGACTCAGTGCACGTTGCATATACTCAGTATATAACTTTATGTATCAAATGTTTTTTTATTGTTGGATGGCTGGCGCTGATTATATACCGTCTGCATCCTATAAATGTAGACATAGACTCAGTACACGTCGTATTTACACAGCACATAACTTAATGTAGTTAATAATTTTTTATTTAGATGGCTGGCACTTGATATGTGTTGGGTACTAAACGTCTGTAGTGAATAGATATCGAGATAGACTTAGTACACATTGCTTATACTCAGCACATAAGCTTAATTTTTAAATTTAAATTTTATTAAATCGAAACATATTTGACTTTAGCTGGTCCATAGTTTTGTAATGAGTATATTACGTCTGTATCCAATACACAAATCGGTACTCTATATTGTTAGTTTTATTCGATACATAACTTGAATTATAACTAGTACACATTAACTTTACTTAGTGAATAGACCATCGATGGCAATCCTTTGCAAACATCGGTACATACAATTTACATTTATGGTTCTGTACGGAGTGCATTGATTTTTCCCTCAGTGCGTGAATAGTAGAATATCGCAAAATATTACTGACAAGTGAATCAGATTCCCTTCGCATATTAGAAGAATTTTGATTGGTGAATATTTCAAGAAAATTCCCCCCGATGGACAGCAGAAAATGGCTGCAAATGTCAGTACCGTGTATGTCCGTACCGTTTCATTTAAATCCTTATTGAACTTTACAAAATTGTTGCCGTCCAGTTAAATAGACCACAAAAACGAAAAATAGAGAACTTAAAATAAAAATTAAGTAGACATTTTAAAAAAGGTCAAAAATAACAGGCCATTAAGAAAATCAACAAAAATATTGTTAAAAAGAGAGTGAACCAATTGCAAATAAAATAGAAAAAGAGTGTCGATATTAGCCCGGGCAATTTATTACTTAGGCCGTGTGCCAATTGCGTTAAAATCCTGGTTAAATTTGATCCCATGGCTAAATTTTGACATTACCGAGGTGAATATAGACTTCAAAATTTAACCTGCTCAGGAGCTCGTTAAAATTTTAGTCGGTGGTTAATTTTTGACATGTCTATGGGCGCGTTCGGCTGCGTATCTTAAGCGATCCGGATTTGTTTGTGTTGTTGTAAACCCTTATAAAAAAAACTGCTGAGGGAGATGAATGTAGATAAATATTTTATTTTGCTATCAAGAAGTCATGAATCCTATCGGGAAAGATGAAAAATGGAAAAAAAACTAAAATTAAATGAAAGGATTAAGAAATATAGACAAAGACCTTATAATAAATTTAAGTATGCACTCAAGAAGAAGTTTGAATAACTTGAGATAAATCCTTGATAATGTAAAAGAATCAATAAAATTTATTGAAAATACTTTTTCAGATGATTCATTCATTTTGCAAACTGATATGTTTGCGAGCTATCATTACTGAGAAAAATGCAACAACAAAACTAATGGGAAGTGAATGTAAAAAAAAAATCCCATTTAATCCAATTGACACAGCAAAAACCTTAAATTTTACTCACCCCTATAAAAAGGGATAATATTTAACTGGGATCAAATTTAACCAGAATTTTAACGCAATTGGCACACGGCCTTAACGTGGGCAAAATTGCAACAAAAACTTTTTTGATCCATTATTGAACAACATAATATCCAAAATCAGACAAAATCCGACCATGGCAATACACCCCCAAAAACGGATTTCGAAATGGTGCATTGA
Source organism: Dasysyrphus tricinctus (assembly GCA_963921185.1). Taxonomy (NCBI): domain Eukaryota; kingdom Metazoa; phylum Arthropoda; class Insecta; order Diptera; family Syrphidae; genus Dasysyrphus; species Dasysyrphus tricinctus. Next base: position 15,188,661 of record OY992533.1, on the reverse strand, counting down.
TTGGGGGTTGTTTTAGGTTCTTATTTTTACTACGCAGTATTTTCAACTGTTTTTCTCTGCCAGGATCCGCGAACGCCCCTGCTCCACCCCCGCTGGCCGGTATTGTTGTTGTTTCTATTTCATATAAATTATTGTTATTTTTTATAGTTAATCAGAATACTACTGGAAGTTTTTTTCAAAAATACATCGAAGTCTGGAAGGCTAGGATCTAAAATCGAAAACGTCATAACGCCCAAATCAAACAATGAAATTATTTGGTCGAAATGACATTTCTCGTTTTGAGCGCTGCGATATTTCAATTATTATATTAATGGCTTTATGACATTCCTTTTAGGTATTGTGGCATTTTCTTTTGTTAGTTTTTGGGAAATACGTCCGTTTTTGGGGGCTATGACATTTTAGGATTTGGGCGTTATGGTTTTGGGCGATTAGACCTAACGCCGTATTTATGTACTCATTTTCTTGAACTTAAACTGAAGATTGGTCGTGCCTTTCGTTTTCTTTTTACTGGGAGGGGAACATGGTTTGGGAAAGGGGTCGTGAGTAGGGAGTGTTTTTTCTTTTTGTCCTTATAGTACGGGGTAATTAGATTTCATTATATGGAGCTCTGAGAAATAATTCAAACATGCAGTTTGACTTTGATATTCGAAAGAGTATTAGTACACGAGCCGAAAACCACATTTTTCACAATTGCACCTAGAGTCATTTGGCCGCCATTTTGTTTTTAACGGCTTTTTTTGTTATCAGACGTAACTCACGTATTTTTGACGCTACGAAAAAAAAATTGTGAGACAAACTTGTAGAAAATTTAATTGTCTACAAAATATGTTAAGTAACTTTTTTCGATAAGTGCTTTTTTTAAAAAGTTATACTGCATTTTCTTAAAAAAAGTAGGGGTTGATTTTGGTAAATTCATCATATCTTATTTTTTTGTTCTAAAAAAAAAAAACAAATCGAAATAAAAGTTATAGTCCCTTTAATTATCTATATTTTTTGCCTTAACAGTTTTGTTATACGGCTTACGGTTCTCGCCCTGTAGCGCATATTAATAGTAGAGAACTGTATAGAATCATATATTTTTAACTACTTGACTTCTGCTGGTAAATAGAAACCTCGAGGTTCGAAAGCAAATTAGTACTCGAGCCGAAAACATAATTCTTCACAACTGCCCGTAGAGTCATTTAGCCACCATTTTGTTTTTAAGGTTTTTATATCTTCGCAAGTAACTCACTTTTTATTTATGTCAGACAAAAAAGTTGTAGAACAAACTTGTAGAACATTTAATTTCCAACAAAATGTTTCTTGTAACTTTTTCGATAAGTACTTTTTTAAAATTGTACTGCATTTTGTTAAAAAAAGGGTTTCTTTTCAATTTATGGTAGAAGTTATAAATGAACCCCTAGAAATAAATGGATTACAACCTTTCTCGATGACTTCATTTTATTAAAAAAAGATAGAAGTTCAGTATGTTACATTTCAGGTTAGATAATGACATACAAATATGACAATTATAACAAAAGCTTAGCTTTAAGTGGTATACATTATTTTGAACAGGGATGTTGTATTTTATTCAACAATTTATCATAAAAAAATAAATGCCGAAATAAAAGTTGTAGGTAGACCTTTCAATTATCTATATTTTTTGCCTCAATATTTTTTTCTTATGCGGCATACTTCTGTAGCGCATATATGTATATTCAAGAAATCCGTGCAGCATTGGATGTTTTATTTTTGTTATAATTTTGTTTTGTTATATTCGTATCATAATTGGCTATACTCAAACAAATAATTGACGACATAACTCTCTTCCACCCCACCCCACCCTCAACATGGAGTTTTCAATACAAAAACGAGCGAACAACAAAGAAATAGAATCTGTTTTCTTCCAAACAGGCTCAAACAGTTAAGCGAAAAAAGATATCTGTGAAAATTTGGGCTCTTAAAAATCATGTTTAGACACGCCTCGTCGCAGATTTCGGTTTTCCATACGATTTGAGAAAACTCCTGTTTGTATTTGGAATTTTATAACTTTATGCATAATAACAAGTATTTAAACTAATTACTTACGTTTTTTTTATAGAAAATTGAACTTTCTACACAAAAGGTCTTAATATGTTTTATCGTAAATACAGCTGTTTTGAAGTTACATCCATTTAAACCCAGTCGACAAAATTATCTTACATTTATCTAACATTAAATTAGCATTATTTTAGAAATTTAAGATATTAATTTGGGAATTTCTATGTAATTTCCCACAAAATTTCTGAAGTCATTTCTCGATTAGAGTGCGATATTAATTAATTTTACAATTCGGAAATATAGTTAAACTATACGCAAATAATTTAAACTATTAACAAATCATATCATAAGGTATACCGCATAAGAAAAAAATATTGAGGCAAAAAATATAGATAATTGAAAGGTCTACCTACAACTTTTATTTCGACATTTATTTTTTTATAAAAAATAAATTGAAAAGAAACCCTTTTTTAACAAAATGCAGTACAATTTTAAAAAAGTACTTATCGAAAAAAGTTACAAGGAACATTTTGTTGGAAATTAAATGTTCTACATGTTTGTTCTACAACTATTTTGTCTGGCATAAATAAAAAGTGAGTTACTTGCGAAGATATAAAAACCTTAAAAACAAAATGGTGGCTAAATGACTCTACGGGCAGTTGTGAAGAATTATGTTTTCGGCTCGAGTACTAATTTGCTTTCGAACCTCGAGGTTTCTATTTACCAGCAGAAGTCAAGTAGTTAAAAATATATGATTCTATACAGTTCTCTACTATTAATATGCGCTACAGGGCGAGAACCGTAAGCCGTATAACAAAACTGTTAAGGCAAAAAATATAGATAATTAAAGGGACTATAACTTTTATTTCGATTTGTTTTTTTTTTTAGAACAAAAAAATAAGATATGATGAATTTACCAAAATCAACCCCTACTTTTTTTAAGAAAATGCAGTATAACTTTTTAAAAAAAGCACTTATCGAAAAAAGTTACTTAACATATTTTGTAGACAATTAAATTTTCTACAAGTTTGTCTCACAATTTTTTCGTAGCGTCAAAAATACGTGAGTTACGTCTGATAACAAAAAAAGCCGTTAAAAACAAAATGGCGGCCAAATGACTCTAGGTGCAATTGTGAAAAATGTGGTTTTCGGCTCGTGTACTAATACTCTTTTGAATATCAGAGTCAAACTGCATGTTTGAATTATTTCCCAGCAAAAGTCTAACTACCCCGTACTATTAGTTTTTTTTGGGCTTAAATTCAAGAATGCTCGTGAATTCTTGTGAAATCAAGACTTGGAAGGGGGTCATGACCATGACTGGGGTGTGTCAAGAACACTCCACGTAGGATCCGAAAGTGATTACTATTCACAAAAACAGTTAAAATCACTGCGTAATGGAAATAAAAACCTAAAGCAACACCCCAGTCAATCCGTCGTTTTGAAATCCGGTTTCCTGAGTGTTTCCATGGTAGGATTTTGTCCTATTTTGGATGATGAAGTTAAGTAACGGTCACTGATCAAATATCAAAGTAAAAAGCTTCTGCTTTTGCCTGGGTTATATCGTTTATTTGAATTTTAGTTACATTTTGCTATATTTTTTGTTCTTTAAAATTGTAGCAAAATATTTTTGCAGATTTGATACTCTGACTAAATAAAGCCACAAAAATTGTTTCCAATGAGTTTTTATTTTTGATATTTTTATAGAAAAAACAGTTGGCAGAGAATCACCCATGTAGGTATGTGAAATGTAGTTTAAATTCAATGTATCCAACAAAATCTCCAATCCAAAACGTAACAAAAACAAACCTACCAATTATGATAACGACATTTCAACTACAAGTGAGTTGTTCCCACGGCAGTACTCAGTACCTATACCTACCCCATGTTTTTGCTATCGTACTTTCGTACTAGGTTGATGAGCTAAATTTTCACAAGATTTTTTTTTATTTATTTGCAAAAAAATTCAGGCGGGTGCATCATTAACATTAAATATAAAACAATGACTTCTTAAGGACCATCCTTATGTACCTATACATACATACATAATGTACATGAAACATGTATGAAAATAACTATTGCCTTTTACATGACTTGTGGATTTAAAGAAAACCAAGCTAATTTCTAAATGCAATCAAAATTATTAAGCCAAATCGAGTAAACTTTTTTATTTTAGAACATCTACGCTAAACGGTATTCAATTTTCATCAAATATTCAAATCAATAATTTCCATTTCAGACTTTCGACCCCATCACAGTTAACCTAAACGCTTTATTAAGTTGCTTTAGCTATTTGATTAAAGATACGTGTAGATGATGATGTTTTAAAAATATTTAACATTACAAGACGAATGTCACAGTTCATTATCATTCGGATTGCTTGCCAATGACAGGTTCGTTGATTATGCGATACACGTGTTTAGCTGAGTACTTTTTCTTGCGATACAAACGTTGTGTCTTGTATGGCATGTGAGCTGTTTATATAGAATTTATACGCCACTGCGGAAGGGGTTCATACTGCCAAAAACCGTGCAGTGTACCTTGTGCCGTGTGATGGAGAGCAGAGTGTGTTGTTCTCTTGAACTAAAGGTTTAAATCAGAGCTGACATTACGATGACAGAGAACACGAAAAAAATTTGTAGCACTAATTCTGTTGGAGGTAATAAGTAAATAACAGAACACTGAGAAAAGCTTGAGCAAGTCGTGTATGTTCTGAGCAGAGTATGATCAGAGCTCTCTCGTTAAAAAAAGTTGCCATAACACTTTCCCATAGCTTGTATAAGCCCATCAGCTCATGAGGCTTGGTTCTTCTTAATTTCCGAATATTGTCTCGTACATCTAAGACGGTCTCCATTTCGGAATTGGTACGACTTTGCATTTGCTGATTGTGTGGTAAGTGGTACAGCGTGTTTTTTAACCACTTCTGTAACCATTTCAATTTGAAGGTTACGATGTAGATCGCATACCAAGGGTCATTAACTATTCCACGAAGGACTTTGGTATTGAATTTTTGGATGGGTTCAGCATTTGTTTTCTTTGTTAAGCCCCATAGTTGGATACCATATGTCTAAACGGTCTTCAATACTTGCTTATATAACATAAGTTTGTTCTGGATAGATAGGTCAAAGTTCTTTCCTAGTAACCAGTACATTTTCTATACCTCAAGTTTAGTTCTTCTCTTTTCTTTTTGATGTGCTCTTTCCATTTAAGCTTTGCTTCTTAAGTCATTCTAAGGTATATGGCAGTATTGGAGTAAGATACTGCTGTCCTGTTTATAAGAATTGGAACATTATTTATGTTTTTGCTTCTTAAGTTTATATGCGTCGGTTTTTCGTTTAATTTGATATTCCATTTTTGCTTGCAATCACTATTTTTATCGACCGAATTTTGCAGTTTTTGTGTGTAGCCTTCGTAACGGATTTATCTGACACCAATATTGTATTATCATCAGCAAAGGTGGCCATGATAGTTGATGTCCACTGGAATATCCCTTGTGGACAACAGATACAGGGTTGGTCCTAGGACACTTCCTTGTGGTACAGCGGCTTCAATTCTCTTTAGTTCCGAGTAATTTTGGTCGTAGACTTAAAAAGGATAATTGTCTGAACGATAATCGTTAACGTGGTCGTCAATGTTTTGCTTAACGTTACTCAACCACTATCGTCTCGTCTATCGTGTTTTTCAGAATGCAATAATTTGAGAGCGTTTGGTATTCTCAAACTGTGGATGTAATGTCATATTGGCTATCACAAATGACAAACTGCATCGTTTTTTTTTTGTTTTTAGTAACAAAACGGAGACAAAAGACATGATGCCAAATTACAGTGGCTTCCCAGTCATCAAATTACTTACAAACTTAACAATCATAAAAAAGTATTAAATGAGCATGAAAATCAATGCAAATTGTATCTATATAGCTATCGTATCACCGCTATAAGGTTAACTTTCACACCAAAATTATAATCTTCGTTCATATTTTGTCAATGAAACTATTTTATATAAAACTTCAACCTCAAGCAACCCCTTTAATGAAGCTTACAATAATTTTATCAGCTATTTGTCCTCATTTGAAATTCTAATAACTATTTCCTAGTTTATTCTTTCTCTTATTTTCCCAGTTTAAGAGTTGAAATAAGAACAGCAAAAATGGTTAATCATAAATAACTCTTCCAGTCTGCTTTGTTCTAGGTTAGAAAATAGCTACAGGTGTTTAACAGGCTAAACAGAATGCGATGCAGTTGTAGCTGTAGCTCGCATAGTACTGTCAAAGTAGAAAGGTACCAAAAAAGTTTACAGCGCTGCAATATCAACCTGTAGATAAATCAAGCAATAAACGAATGGTGTAGTCGAAACTAAGCAAACTACAGCTTTTGCTACATTCATTGTGCTCAAGGGGAAAAATTCAAAAATACAATAAAATATTCCATTAAAAATTTCATTCACATCTTAAACTGTTACAGCCAACCCCATTTGTTTGTTTTATAAAATTGTTTGGAATCAATTAATGTGCAATCAACAGATAGTCAAACTGTAGAATGTAGATTCATTCCCCGTAGTTTGATGAACGGTGACTTACCCTTCGCTGTACCTGGCTACCAACGGTGACTTTTCTTATCATCCGATTAACCAGTGCCTCAAGACAAGCCATTTTAGCATACCCACAATGACATACATACCTTTAACATCCCTTTTGTTCCACTTGCACCCTTATTACAAAAAAAGAAATTACTGTAGGTAGGTAAGTATATCGAAGTAAAATTTTCTCTATTAAACTTGGTATAAAACTGCCTATCCCTACACAGTAAATCAGAGCGAGGTGTAGTCCACAAAATAATAACTGTATATACTATATGCAAGCAAGAAAAAATGGACTCAGCAGCGTGATGTTGCTTGCTGCAAGTCAACCAGCAGCAACCACACTTCTAAATGTTCCATATCGGTACACAAAAAATCGATTATTTTTCTGTTTGTGTGGAAAAGTAGAAGAAGAAGGCTGGCGTGTAGGTTTCACCCCTCTTTTGCACGCCGGCCGGCCGCGTGGTTTTTGCTCAGCTCAGCATGCTGGTATACATTTATTTTGTTGTTGTGTTCTTCTGTAACGAATGTTACGTCGAGTCGAGTCGAAACCGAGAGCGAAAATCCAGCGCTACACCTACGGCCTACGGTCGGTCGGTAGTTTGTTGTGTGCTGTGTGCGTTGTTCGATGCGCTGGCGTTTCCTGTCTTTACTCTGTGGCGTGTTATTGCCGCAGAGAGAATGATTCACTCAATTTCAGCAGTTCAGTTGTGTTTGAAACTTGAAACTCAGTTGACAGTGTTTTTGGTATATATTTATTTTGTTATTTCGAAATTTGTTTGTAGGTGGGGGTAATTTTGCTACGCGTTGAAAATGATGTACAACGAAGGATTTGAGCCTATACAATATGATAAAACATCGTCTATTGATCCGTTGAAACTGATTGCCGAAGTGAAAAAACACCAAGCGTTATACAATAAGCAGTCGCCTGACTACGAAAACACGCCAACGAAAGAACAACTTTGGGAGTTGATACACGCAGTACTCTTTCCCAACTACGATGAACTGAGTGAAGAGATAAGGGACACTATAAGTAAGTTGACATTAAATACCACAGAACACAAATCTAAGGTAATATACATACTATGCGCAGGTTGTCAAATTTTAAAGGGTCTACAATTAAAAATGGCTGTCCGAGTGACCCTTATTTGCAAAAAAAGTAATGCGTCAACACAGAACAAATATTGACATTTGAAAAATGAAAGACGTTGTTCGCATTGGCCCCACTCCTCACGACTGTTTTCGACGTCTCTTTTTTGATCTCACTTCCAGCTCTTAGTAAGAATGAGACAGACAAGTTAGGTCCAAAATTTCTGCTCGGCAATCTCTTTTTTTAAAAAGAGATAAGAGTGAAATAAAAAAAGACTTCAAAATGAGTCGTTTGAAGTGAGGCTAAGCGAATACCACATGAAGGTGTTTTTGACAGATGTGCAGAACCAATAAAAAACGCTAATAATTTATTACCTTTAATATGTGATCTGTGATGAAATACCATGAGGTAGAACATATTGACAGGGGTGCCGAGTGCCCCATACAAAAATTTTACAATGTATAATTTAATACCGTTTATAGAAATAACTGTTCGTAAACGTTGGAAGTCATTGAGGGATGCTTTGGTTAAAGACCATCGTTTACGAAAAGACGATCCTGCATATAGACAGAAAAGGATGAGCCCAGCGGTGAAAGAAATGCAGTTTTTAACACCTTTCATAAAATATCCGCGGTAAGTCCACGCTGACTTTTATCATGAAATACTGTTTTAAATTTAAACCTAGGGTTCCCAATTAAGCTCTTATTGAAGATGTTTCCTCTTTGTTTTTAATGTTAATCCCATTATTTCTAACTCTTTCTTTATAAATCAAGATCAGAGTTGCCAAATGCCCTTAAAATCTAACTAAAGGGTCTTTAGGTAATTAAAGACGCTCGATTTAACAAAAAAAAAAATTATGTGTTAGATATCCTCGTCGTTCAAAGGTTCAATTTTGACGTACCTTAAATCTGACTTAATTCACTCGTTGGTGATCATTTGTCTTAAACCGATTACAATAAAACTGCAATTTAATCAGTTTCCAAAATAATCGCTGAAAAAAGAAGTAAGTATGACTAACTACAAGATAAAGTTCGTGCTATTTAGTCATAGGGCAGATGAATTGGCCAAAAACGGTTAATCACTTGAACCGAGCCATAATAGAGTAGAACTCACCAGTTTTCTCAAAATCAATAATGACAGATGGTCGACAATTGACGCTTGTGGGGTTTCAAGAAATCTATGGTCGGATATTTATCACAAAAAAGACGGAATATTAACTTGAGCTAAGAAGGCCTGACCTTCTTTTCCTGGCAGGACTTCTAACGGGTGACAATTCAACAGGAACCTACATAAGCAGAATAAACTTCAGCTAATTTGACGTATGCAGAAGGTCTTAAGATGAAGAGATAGAAGAGTGCTCATCGCTCTTCCTGTGTGAATGCCTCGTCTAGCCAGAACCAGAGAAGCAGGCCTTGGACACTTCTTTTTCTACGAACTGGGTGAAGTCACTTTATTGACACTAAAAAACAGCTTAAATTAATTCAGAATAGTTTAGAAGCACTTCATGCCTCAGACTTCCGTTTTAGGATAGCCCATGAAACTTCAAATTGTCACTCTTAAAACAGAGTTTACCCGAAAATGTCCCAACGTTACACTTAAACCGATAATGTGCGACTCACTGTGACACTATCACACTGTAAACATTTAAAATTTTGGGCTATCATATTGACTTTGGGGCATTTTTTCTTCAGTTAAGGGTGATGTTTCAGTATATTTATCGATCAAATTGGGGCCAATTTTAGTAATGTCTCTCTAAATGTCTCCAGTTTTTACTCTCCCAGTTTTCCCTTTTATTTTTGGGGACTCATTTAATAAGTTTGAAGCTTATTTTTATCCCTCTGAATTTTTACCATATTTTTGGAGTCAGTTTTCATTCTCCGTTTGGGGCGTCATTGAGGACTTATTTCACGGAGCTTTCCAATTAGGGTCATAATTACTATATTTCTGTTGGCATATTACCTATTCAAATATATTTTGTTCTTCAGAAGACATACCGAAAGCACTGATGGCAATCATTCACCCGACTTTTGCAAACTGATGGACGATTCAACTATTGATTTAACATTCCAAGAAGATCCCGAAGACTGTTATGTTCAAGTTGACGATGAAGGTATGGTCCATAATGAAGCCCTCTATCCATCAGTACATCTAACTACATCCGAAGTAGGATCTGAAGAGGTTGAATGGAAGGATGGATTTTGTGTTTCAGCTGCCGACGCATATAACAATGCAACTTTAAAATATACTATTCGTGAGGTTGAAGAAGCAGAAATTAAAGCTGACGAAACAAAACGTATACAAAAAAGAAAGCGCACAGACTCCGAGGAGGATTTGCATCTAAAGCTTAATGAGCTAATTGATCGATGCAACGAAGATTCTCACGATGAGGATCGAATGTTTTTACTGTCACTTTTGTCGGACTTTAAAAGAGTACCAGTTCAAAAGAAACTTAAAGTTAAGTCGGCTTTTGTAACAGCTTTGTATGATGCTTTAAATTAAAGGAAGTGGAGGGGAATATACGTTTTTGTTGTATACGAACTTGCAATTGTTCTAAAAGATTTATATAGATTTGTATGTATGTTTGTATTAATAAAGTCTTATTAATTTTAATGAATTGCAAAAATAGAACTTATTGGTGTATATATCAATTAGGTACTTTTTAAATAGTTTTAGTTAATTTATTTACTTAATAAAAAATTATAATCAAAAAATGGATAAATCATCCGCCAATAAAAGAAAAATCGATTACTCTTCATGCAGAGGCGTTATCGTAGCTTTTAGTGAAAGAAAAAAACAAATAAATAAAAATACACGAATAAAGCTGATAAACTGGTACTTTTGTTTGTAATTATGTAGAAGGTACATAAAATTTGATATAATGTACATCAATCCAATTTCCCCAAGTTTCAGAAAATTTAACTGTCATCTGTAATTTAACATAAGGGCGATTAATATGAATTGATCCTAAATTTAAAAAACTTCAATGTCTCGTTTCCAAAGCAGAAATATTGTTTAGTAAAATTGTTATTACCCATTCGGAACTATGTATATGTACTTAGCAGTAAATGTAATTGCTGCAGAAGAAATGTAAGCATGCCTTGGAAGCCCTGTCCTTTCCCTCTTTCAACTTACAAATTTTTGTGATTTGGTAATGCAGCAGTAAATACAAACTGACTTTATACGCAGTTGATTCATAAAGTTGTGTCACTCTTGGATGGAAAGGGCTTTTTCGATCCGAATTTAGAATATAGCTTTTCGACCCTTTCTCAATTTGTCTCCATTTAACCCTACTTAGGGCCAGCTTTTCAGTGCCGTGTTAACTCTGAGTTAAATCAAAGTTAGCTAATCCGAAAATTAATAAACTCCGAGTTTACTCAGAAATAGTTTTTCAGATGAATATTAAATTTATCTTTCAGTTGTCAAAAATCAATCAAAATCGAAGTGGAACACTAGATATCACCCTTTCTAGCCTTCTACTATCAAATCGAGATGGTGCCATACAGAAATCGCCATTCCGAAAGGTTTCAATAGATTTTTAACACTAATCAGTCAAACAAAATCTTTTCAGTTTAGTCCCTTTGTTAACTCATCAAATCGGGTACGTTAGCTCAGCTTAGTATTTATGACTTTGCAAATTGAATGAAAAACTCTTTTCAGGGCACTTATTCCGTAAAACGATTATTTCTCGACTATAACTTTTTGACGATAGTCTTGTATTCCCTAAAATTGAAAGTCGTTAAATATTTGCTTCACCTATGTACATAAGTCGATAATCGTCAAAACGATACCGTTGAGAAGAAAACTATATAAATATCCTTTCATTGATTTTTAAACTCACTTAATACTTTTTTCATCATTGAACGTTTGTAGGCGACTGTAGTTGAATGACTGAGTAGCCGCCGTTATTTGCCATCATGTCTTTTGACTCTTTTTTGTTGCACCGAAGACAAAAAACAACGTGGATTGTCATTTATGGCAGCCGATATAATATTTTATCCACAGTTTGAGAATACCAAACGCTCTCAAATTGCATTCTGAAAAAAAAAACGATAGACGAGATAGATGTAATTGTTGAGTTTCGTAAAGCAAATCATTGACGATCACGTTAACGATTATCGTTTTGACGATTATCATTTTGTTTTTCTTTTTTATATTCGTACGCTTGCCAGACCACGGGCTCTCTATTCATTTCTAGGTGCATGAATTTATCCAAATTCCCCTAAAAGAATATAATTTTCAGTGTTCTGTGCTGTAAATTATATTAGTGTTGATAATCATCGACCACAATATTGCGTCTTCGAAGGGTAACGACAGCATCTAACTGATTAGCCCAACAGTCTTACCTGGGCGAAACGCACTTGGACTTAAGGTCATACAAATCTTTAAAACTGAATTAAATTTAATAAAGTCCACAAAAATAAAAAACAAAAACAATAATTCTCTTATTGTTTATGTTTTTTTCTTCATATTCGATTATCATTTTGAAAATAACGGATGAAACCCCAGGATTCAACTCGGGTTTAACCCCAAGACTAGGATGTTCTCCCTCTGAACAACCTGTCATTTATTAAAATACGAATTCCAAACAATTCTGTCTTAATTGCGCCTATATAAAATTTCACATCTAAAAAATTTTCATTTTGAGTTTCTCCCGGAAAGCTATTATTATTTTCGCCCAAACTAAAATGAACAAAAAAACTTGCGCGTGAAAGGCACCAGTTCCCGTTTTTTTTCTTTCGTTCGCCGCCAAAAAGGAGGTGAAAATTTAAGCTCTTAATTACCAAATGAGTATATTCACAACAAGGGGAATTTTCGAACACTCACAATTTTTCGATTGCAACTCACAACAGGAGGAAAGTGAAATGTCAATTTTTCCGGGTGGAATGTTGTTCGGGTGAAACTCAATAGGCCTGAGGTCTTTTTCATTTCCTTTGTGGTCTGGTAATAATAATTGTTTCTGCAGAAAAGCCATCCATATCGTAGGCAGGTCGAAGTGGATTACGATATCACAACAAATTGCTTTGCCACGAAAAAGTGTTTCCACCAAAGCAATCGCGAAAAGACGCTAGCGGAACTGTCCCGAACTCGCGATCACGGTAAAACTGTCCCTGCTTTCTTGCGTGGAAAAAAACGAGTTGAATAAGGGGAAGCTGTTTTGAAGCAAACAGTGTGCGGGACAGTCGTTAACATGCAGGCAAATATTTTCCACAAAGCCGTCCAACTTTTATAATAATATTAATATCGATATTCAAAATAACTTTTTATAGCCTTTAATCCTACAAATTGGCGTTTCGTTCGGCTTACTCACTTGAACTCATCAGTGACATAGTGAGAGCTTTGTCATACGCAATTTGTATTAAGTTCAGTTCAACTTACATGGATTTTTTAGCAAAACACCACTGTAAACTATGTCCAACAAGATTAGAATTCCTAATCATTTAGCTGGAATTTTTTTTTCCCGGGCCAGGCATAGTTTCTATATAAGAAGGTTTTATAATACAAATTCTATATACTTCTGAAATAAATCAGCCAAGTAGAAGACTTAGCATTAAGGGTCGATATCGACATCAACGCCCATTTCAGCATTCCGCTTTAGAGACCTTCGCGACGATTGAAGAAAAACAAAAACCTGTGGGTCTTGAAGTAAGCGAGAGCAAGGCCCAGGTACCAAGCAAACATTTCCATTCAGAAATGATTTATAAGTGATTCACAGAAGTGAAGTAAACCTTCAGTTTTGAATTCATTTATAAACCAGTTTGGATCAAATTTACTCGGTAGCATTACTTCGAATTCAAATCATTTTTATGGTTCATTAATGATAAATTAATTCTTCAATTTAGTGAATGTTAATAGGACGCTTATTCAGTTTACTGAACAATTCATGCAGTTCATTTTTGAAACATTAAAATGGGATAATTATGATTCATAAGAATGAGGATAATGTGAGTTTTTCACATTCAGTTGAGTGAATTTAAATTGAATCATATTTAAATCATAACAAGGATTCAGTTAACATCCTTCTTTTTACCATAGAACTGAGTTTTAATATAAGTCCAGTATAGTTATACAAAATGGTACCTTGAAAAGATAAAAACTGTGCAGACAGTTTGAGATTTACCTCATTTTATTGAATAAAACTCACAATTGATTTGCATTGCACGTACATACTTGCTCTTATAGTTGAATGAATAAAACTGTAAAGAATAAGGGAATATATTAATGTTCTATTCGAATATCTATGACCACTCTAACCTCGCTCTTATTTGAATTTAGTCGTTTCATCACTTACCTTTTAATCCTAGCCCGAATCTCAATTTTTTTAAAAGTAGCACCTTATTAATTCACATGTGTATTTAAATTAATTCAACTTATTTGAATTAATTTCACTGCAAAAAGAAACTGGTCTCAACTAACAAAATCACTTAATGAAACTAACGCATTTTCTCTTTGTATAACTTTTGTTTCAACCTAGGTCCCCGGCTTATGGCTTCTCAAAATAAAATGAAAAGAACATTCACTTTATGTGAATAAAAATAGGTGCAGCCAAGATATGCCTCTATCGATGATTGCCTGTACAAACTCACTGATACTCAGATTATGTGAAGGAAAATAAAATCTCTATAATTTTTATCTTGAAAAATGTCCGCACAAGTCCCCTTACCCCTGTATGAGGTAAAAGTGTGGTATATTCAGATTTTATTCACTGAAGTGAATGTTTTTCGAATAAATATCCTTCATTTTTACTGAATGTTGAAGGAACGTTCACATAAATGTTTGCTGCGTATGTACCTTTTTTTTTGTTATTTTATTTTTAAACTTCAAGAGTCTTTGTTGTAGCGAGCTTAGAGCAAGCTGCATTCTTCAATCAGAGTCTCATTATGAGTGCATGTGTTAGTGGAGCACATACACATAAATAGAGATAATTATCAAAACTAAGACAGTATACAAAATTAAATAAAATATAAAACATATAAAATTAAATAATCAAAGTTAAAACATTAAAGCGAAACAATGTTTACTCATGTTAAAATCAACAGATGGGGCGTTCAAGTTAAAAAGTTTCCACATGCGATTGGGAGGTTCGTGTGTACCATAGTTTGTTCTGTGGTGGTTTTTGGTGGGATCCTCCGCGGATTATAATGCCTAAATGGTCAGGCGCATTAATTTAACCATTGATAAGTTGATGCAAAAATACCAAATCACGCTTTTTTCAGAAAGAAATGTATTTTTATTCAACTAAATAGATTGAAAAATTAGTAATTATGTACATGAATTACATTTCACATTTAATGGGAAATAAAACCACTTGGGTTTGTTAAGAATTGAATTATCATCTCCTATGGAAACAAACTCAGTGGACTAAGTTCCCGCGTACTTAGTTCCTTGCACCTCCCTGTCGACATTAAGAAGGTAAAACTGATATTATTTTTTCATTTCTTCTATTCTCTATATTTTGACTTATTTGGATTTTATTGCAATTGAGTCTTGGACTTAATTGCACTATCAAGATTGTAAATCATTAAGTCCAAAATCGTTTTGGACATTCTTGCTCTAAATTCCAAAACTTGGTAAGTTAGAAAGTAAGTAATAAAATAAAGATGATAGAGAACTCCAACAAAGAAGTTCTCGTCTTATCGTCCGTCGGTCTTTAAGCCTGTATGTTCACTGTACTGTTCATAGAAGAAGAGTCTTAATGGGTGGACCAATTTACTTCGATATGTGCACAATACCATTTGTCCTTTATTCCATGTAATAAAACTGTGTTTTGGTGTTTGGCCGAAAATGCACATAATATAATAATAATATAATATTTGGAAGTTTTTTTTTTTAATTTTTAAAAACAAAAAAGTAATTGTATCTCTGATACTTACTTTTTGAAAATACTTTTATTCAAATGTTGACCGCGACTACGCCGTATATGTTCAATTCGAAAGGTCCAATTTTGGACTACTCTTCAGCATTGCGAATACGTACCTGCCCAATTACGCGAGTTATATTGGCGTCCTGAATCGCTTTTGACGCCAAATAACCGCAAAAAAGAAGGTAAGATTTGATATCACACGATATGGGCGGGCATCTGACAGGTCCGAAATGTGAAATTAGTTGCTCATCAAAGCCACCTTTTCGAGCGCTCTGCGTGCCGGAGCCCTGTCTTGCTGAAACCAAATGTTGCTGACATCGGGGCTTCAATTTCAGGCAACAAAAATTACGTTATCATGGTGCTGTCTCATTTTTAAAGAAATACTGACCGATGATTCCACAAGCTCATACACATACTCTGTTGCTCATCAGCCCTAATTCGGCAATTTTTTTGATTGACATACCCATTGAACCATAACCATCTTAAAACATTTTTGCTGATTGCCCGTAACAATACGATACCAATTTTGTATCCCTTCAATGCTTCGCCGCATTAAAACGATCCAATCGTCGTGCATATATTGTTTTTGAACTTTTAAAAACATTGCCCTTCATTGACAATTAGTAAATCCGTATTAAACGGGGCACAAACCCACTCTACGATCTTACCCGCAAACGACTCTAAATATCTTACTTATTGATGGTATACGGTGGCGTATGTGGAATATTTTCATTTCCAAGTGTGTCAACTAAATGATAGATATGCTCAACGCGTCACTTATCATTATCCCAAGGAGTATTTAAAAATCAGTTATTTTCTTTTATTTGGGTGTCCTTGGATGAAATAGTTATTGATTTTATAATTTTAAGACTTATACACTAGCCAAAAAAATTAGACGAACAACATTTTTTTAAATTTTTTATAAGTGTTTTTTGAAGAGTTGTATGTATCTTTGTGATGAGTAGTCGTATTGAGTTGAAACGAAAAGCATTCTACAGCTTTATATTTTTTCCGAGATTTATTTGGAAACATTTTTTTCTTGAAGTACCGTTATTGAAAGAAATGACACGAGGAACAAAATGTTGATGCTATAAAAGTCTACAAATCTGCAAGTAATGCAATAAAAATTTCCAAAGAAACACAAGATTTCCCGAAAGACCACCATGCAAAGAAATTGTACGACAAAAAAAAATTGAAATTAAGCTGAATAAACAAGGTTTATGTGGTGTCATTTCTAGCAATAACGGTAATTCAATTTTTTTTTCAAACAAATCTCGAAATAAAAAATATAAAGTTGTAGAATGGTTTTTGTTTCAACTCAATACGACCACACTCATCACATAGATATCTACAGCTCTTCAAAAAACACCAACAAAAATTTGAAAAAATTTTGTTTCTTTAATTTTTCTGACTAGTGTAAAAATTATATGATTGATATGTATCTTCTAGTAAAATAATACATATTTTCAATTGCATTTACTTGAAAACACACAATTTCGAGCTATGATGGTACTGTATTATGTATCTTAAACCATAGTATTGTATTGTATTGATTTGTACTACCTCCCCTAAGGGTAACAACTAACAAGGCTACCGCTTCTTAACTCTGCTTCCTCTACTCCCCTATCTCTCGCCTTATCTTTATTCACCTCCTATAGCTCCTTTATCCACTCTTCCCTCCTCCAATTTTCGTCCATTATTTCCCTCATTTTGTCCGCTATTGATTTTCCTGATTACATGTTCACAAGTCTCTTGTTAACTCTCTCTTGTTAGGTCTCTCTTGTTAACTCTCTCTTGTTAACTCTCTCTTGCTAAACCTCTTTCCCCATTCTCTAGCCTGATTCTTGCTGTTCTCCTTGTTCGTTCTGTCTTCCATCCCACTCTCAAATATAGCGGGATCCCCTCTGTCATTACTTCTTTGTACCGCTTGTCGTATCTGGATTATTTTATTCTTTCCCTACTTTCCTTCCCCTGCCTTCTCTTTCCACTCGCTCGTATCCATTCACACCGTCTTCTCTCTCCTCCCTTCCCTTCACTTCTTCTTATTTAAATTCTTTTGCGTCTATCGTCTTTCCCCTCCTTCTCAATACTACTGTTGTGTTCCTCACTCCTTTCCTGAACCTCATCACTTTCGTCTTTCCCACGTTTACTTCCAGTCTTTTCCTCTCGAAAAACTTCTCCAGTCTTCTTATCATGCTTTGCATCGCTTCTTCATTTTTTGCCATTACCACCACATCATCTGCGTATGCCAGCGAGCAAATTCTTCTTCCTCTCACTTCCCCTCCCCAGCTCCTTTTGCCCAGTTCATACTCTATATATCCGCCGTCAACAAGTTGAACAGTATTGGGCTCATTGGGCACTCCTGCCTTACTCCCTTTCCCGTCCAAAATGTTTCCTCCATCACTCCTACCGATTTCACTCTACTCGTCGTTTTTTCGTAGACCTCCCCCACTCTTTCCCTGAGCGCTTATCTCACTCCTCTTTGGTCCAACGTCTCCATCATAATTTTTCTGTCTACCGAAGTACTGAGTCAAACGCAGCTTTTAAATCTATAAACAGTGCCACTAGCTTGCCCCTCATAATATGTAATATTATTTTTACGAATATAAGGTATATTTTTTTTATTAATTTTAATAATTATTAATTTAAATTAATCTAATTTATTATTTAAATTTATTTAATTTAGTTTATAGTAACTTCATCATTAACATCTACAAAATACACATCTTTTGGGAATAATTTTTAGTTGCTATTTCTAAACAATAATTTTTTGGTTGTAGGTACATTTTGTATACATTATGTTTGATTAAAAAAAAGATGTCACTCCTTTCAGTCTAGGGCCTCATACAAAGCTGTTACAAAAGCGGACTTAACTTTAAGTTTCTTGTGAACTGGTACCCTTTTAAAATCAGACAAAAGCGACAGCAAAAACATTCGATCTTCATCATGGGATTCTTCGTTGGAGCGGTCTATTAATTCAGTAAGTTTTGAGTGCAATTCATCTTCAGAGTTTGTGCGCCTTCGTTTTTGATAGTTTTTGGTTTCATCGGCTGATTCGAGTTCGTTGATATCCGATTCTTCTTGAACTTCTTGAATAGTATAATTCATAGTTGGATTATTGTTGTATCCGTATGCATTGCCATCTGAAACACAGAATTCATCCTTCCATTCAACTTCTTGGCTTCCTGCTTCGGATGTGGTTAGATGCACTGACGGATAAAGAGCTTCATTTGTGACAATTATTTCGTCATCCTCATTTTGAGCATGTGGTGAATATTCTGGTTCTTCGTGAAATGTTAAATCGATAGTTGTGTCGTTCATTAGCTTGCAGAAGTCTGGTGAATGTTTGCCATCGTAGCTCTCATTAAGTTTTCTACAAAATAAAAATAATATATAAATATAAATCAGTAAGTATGTTAGAAAAATGTAAAAATACGCAATAATAAAGTTTTAGCCCTTAATTCTAACTGAATCATTTATCTTTCAAAGCTAGAACAGAATTTTTCAACGCTATAGCATTCGGCTAATTATTGAAGATCTAAGATATTGGTTGTTTATTAATAAATACAATGTCAAAGGTACCAAATAAAAGAAACTGTTTCAGTTTACTTTTTTTTTTTTGTTTTTTAAAACACATCAGTGTAAAATTTTTGTTTCAAAAACAAATTGCGTGCAGTATTTTGAATAAAATCATATACCGATATGAAAGGCTGCGGGAAAGAAAAACCAAAGTCAATTTCTGTCGAAAATGAAATTATGATGACATGTTGTAGGTCTCTGAGAAACGAATCCAAACATGGAATGATTATGATTTGGAAAAAAAAAATGATAACGGTTAAAGTCAAAATACAGAGTCATAAGTACCGGGAAACAACGATCAGGGTCTATGCGTTGAGGGGTAAAAACAATCAAGGTCACTAAACTTAATTCCACCTGCATTCAGTATTCAATTGTCTCTCGATAAGAGTATTGTAATCATTTTGTTTTGAGCAGGTTATTTAGAACGATAATTAATTAACCTGAGGTGAAATCGGCTAAGTTGATTGGTGATTGTCACATTTATGATAATCAAATGTGGTCACACTAAATTTTCCGTCTGTGTAAGGTGATCACCAAAAATTATTAAAAAAATTGGCATCACTTTGAGAGGCAAGTACTGAGAGCTGTCAAAAATGCATTTATTTGATTTTGAAACTTGAAGAAGAAGTTGTTTCACATATTCTGGCCATTTTAGCTATTCCGAACTAACTTGGAATGTCCGAACCTCCCAAGGTCGCGTTACCGTTTTAAGCAGACCCAGTAAGAATTTCAACAGCTTTTTTATTTTTTTAAAACATAATTTTAATCAAGAGTCAAACCCCATGTTTGAAGACTTTAATGTAGCAGGTTGGCTGATTGACGGTTTATAAACGCCAATAAATGATAGGGTGTTTGTGGGGTACAACAAAAACGCGAAAAATGCATTTTTTTCAATAATGTTTTACTAAGTATTCTGGCTTCTGACCAATGCAAAAGTAGGAAAGGAAAGTGGAGTAAGAAATCGAGACAGCCTCAAGAGTATTTTGTATGTAAAATGCCCTTATTAAATCATTTATAAGTACATTCACCGTAATACCATAGATATATTACAATTTACTACATAATATTAAAAAAATGTTAAATAGGTATGTCTATAGTAAAAGTGCATATAGTCAAGCTCCAAATCAGTCTTGATTCCCTTGTGAGTAGTCGAATATCCTCCGTTTGGTTCTCGTTAAAAATAGGTCAATCACCAGTGGTGCTTTGGAACGTTGCTTTGTGTCTATTCATATATCTAAGGAGGAGTATACTCCTACCGCCTTTCCTTAGATATAGTTCAGTCATTTTAGCTTTTTGCTTCGGAAAAAATGGCGGAAAGCTGAATTTTGGTATATATAGCCTCCTCATGGCATTCTAAGAAAACTGTAAAAAGTCTCCATCGATATGAGTGCCACTAACAATTTTACGGGTGTCAAAGGCCCCCCAAATATACAACCCTATTACGATTGTTGATTATCAATTTGATAGTTGATAAACCTTGAAAATTGTTTTGTTTTTTAAACTCAATTTATTAATAAACGGGCCTGCATTTCTTTTATATTTTTTAATTTTCTTGTTATTCGCAACTGTCTGCATCATTCACAATGATCAAAACTTTTATCAGATGGATTTAAAATGTATCAACTATCAAATTGATAGTTGACAATCGTAAAAGGGGTGATAATATGACAAAAAGCTAGAGCATGTAGGGTGGGTCGAGAAAAGAAAAAATCGTAAAGGAGGGATGGTTCTATGGTCCCCCGTTCAGCCGGTAGGGGCAATTTTCTAAGAAATTGACTTAAAAAAGACAAACAAAAATTAAAAAACAACGGTAACACTTGCCTACAATGCCTGCTATACCTCTTTGTACAGAAAAAAATCTATAAATATGCTCCATGCAATTGCATTATATTAACATTGAAATATCTTCTTTTCTAAATGAAATGCAATGTAACGCCTATACTGAAAGTTGTTCCTGAGTAGCATACCTTTCTTTTGACACTAATTTCAATAATGACCGCTAGCGCCCAAAAATGCCCATTCTCCTTTGAGTAATTCAAGTAAAAATTATTTTTTTAATTAAAGTGGAGTTTGTAGGTTAATGGAAATCCATATAAATGCAGTGCAAGCTATGAAATATACATTGAACATTTTTTTCGATGTTAATGTCTGCCCAACTTTAACCCTTTTTTCATAGTTTTGTCTTTTAGAACTTTCATAATTTGTGTTGTTCAGAACTTTTATTTTAAAAACTAAGACGGGCTCCCGACCGTTCTCAATAGTTTTATTTGTAAAAGACTTGAATTCAAGACGATTAATCACAGTGGATTGTATTTTATAAAATTACATTACATGTTGAATTTTACTCTGATTCTGAAAATCTGTAACTAAAAATGTCACTAGTCAGGTAAATCTATGGTTTGACCCCAAACAAATTGTAACTAAAGAAAATTTCGTGCGAATAAGCTCAGAACAGTGGTAATTAAGCATGATTATGGTAAATAAATGAGTTAAGGCTTATTAGGGCGTTTTGTCAGTAGAGAAAATCTAGAATATACCCAATACTGGATTTACATGGTTTACATACAGCGCCGTTCCTACCTCTTAGAGCACCTGGGGCAAGCTCAAGAAGCTGCCTTTTTCGGTACAAACATGTCAATACAGAACTTATTTAATAATATAAAATAATAAATCATGTACCCAGTGGTTCATCGCTTCCACCATATACTGAATCCAACCCACTACCATACATTCTAGTAGGTTGCGTACGAATCACTGGCAAATAAAATGTCGACTTAACCAGTTGAAATGTAGGTTTATGTCGACTCTTTTGCAAATTAAAATATGTCTTATTGAAATCGTCGGTTCAAAGGTAAAACTCACTAAGTGCAGAAAAAAATGTTCAAGAAAATGAGAATGAAATGCATTTTTTTAATCCAAAAAGTCCCGTTTTGCACGGTTATTATAGGGATATAGAAAGGTATGCCCGGGAACTTTATTTAAAAATTTTCGGAACGTGACTTTTCAGCTTTTATAAGTATTTTTCAATTAAATTTCCTTCAAAAGTGTAATATGTTAGTTAGTGAGTTTTACCTTTGAACCGACGAAATGATGAATAAAATTTCGATGTTTTGAAATCTCGACTCGACAAAAAGTCGAAAAAAACAGAGAATAATATCGTTTTTTGTCAACTTGGCGATACTTAAAAAGTCGATATAAATCGACATTTTATCTTGTTGACATTTTAACAATTCGAAATTTTTCTGTCATTCATTATTAAGTAACTTTAAAAAAAATGCTCTTCCTGAAATGTTTGCACGGAATCAATAAAAATTTGAATAAGTATGTATAATTGTCTAACTTTTTAATAGGAACTTAAAAGTTATTTGATACTATGGCAAATTTTAGACTCTGTTTAAGACACATGTACTTGTTAAACTTTAAACAAGCGCCTAATTTGATTGATGAGAATTCAAACTATCGACTGGTCAAAATTTTAAATTGTCGTCTTTTAAAATCATGACTGTTGAATTCTCGATTCATGTAGCGTCGATTAATGTTGAAATTTTGGAGCAATATTAACCAGTTCTTAATCAGAAGGTCTTTTAAGCAGTTGAATTTCTTTTCGTGAATAATAATAATATTTAAATTAAAGTTTGTAGATTTCCTACGTAAAGTTCGGCTCGCGGCGGTATTCACGATACCAACATAATAGCCGGTGCCATTCATGGTATGCCCGCGCCTTTCACAGCAAGGCGTCAGTGGCATTTGCCCCTTTGCCCCACCCCTTTTACACTAATAGAAGTTTGGTGAAAAATTTGCAAGCACTTAAACAAGGCTTTTAAATAATAACACAAGACTAGGCTTTTGAATAAAAACATGCAATTTGTCCTCTTTTTTGGCGTTCTCAGCAACATTTTTCAACTTCACAAAACTACAAAAAAACTATTCAACACTAAATCAAAAATTTTCTTCGTCTATTGACACCTGGTAAGTTGCTTTCCACACCACCTGCATTTCAGCACATGAACCCTATCAGGGGGATAAAATTGTTTCCAATTTGACGTTCAATGTATTTCCCATAAGAGAAAAGCAAAAGAGAGTCATATTCATGTTACTTTTTCTAATAACTTTTATATAAACGGATACAACTTTTATGATTGCAATAGAATCAAAACATGTAAGTTTACTAATCTAGCAAAAAATAAATCACAACTGACGCCTCAAATGCTTTAAATTTAAGATGAAAAATGTAAGCAAACTAACTCTACAACGAGAAACAACAACACCAATACTCGTTTGAGAAAAAAGCAACACAGGGGCGTAGCCAAGTTTATTTAAAACATGAACAGTTTCTTTTTTCTTTGTTAATTATGTTTGTAATGAAAATGAAGATTTTCAAATACATGTCAAATTTTTTGTTTGGAATGAAAATTTCTTGCATAGATATTTACGATTTTAATTAAAAAAAAAAATTTCAAGTATTTTTACATACGTACAGAATTTTTTGCTTTGAAAGTACATATGCAGGGCTCACAGCGAACCAAGTCATAAATTTTTTTTTCCAAAATTACTGCTATGCTCTGCACAAACCTTAACTCTTTTCATGTATGTAATGAACTAAGTCAGAAAGGGTTTAGTTCCTAAGTTAACGGTAAAAAAACCAAGTCAGTAACTTGCATTTTCAATTTCTTTCGAAGCCAAAATGAACCAAGTCAATAATAATATGCAGTATTTGTATTTTTTGCAATGTTTCAGCTAATACGAATTTTTACGGGAACGTGTCAGTGGTGTATGCAGTGTTTGTAAGTTTTAAGGTAGAACTATAATCAGTGGCGTAACTAGGATTTTGTTTTGGGGGGGTTTTTTAGGTGCAAAAAAATATAAAACAAAACATTATATACGGTGTTCGGTAATTCGTCTATAATTTATTTTAGGGCATGATTATTGGGTATATTCTCAAAAAAAAAAATCGCGTGGAGGAAAACTCTATTATTATAATTTGACAATTCTTTACTTAGCAAGAATATCGACGATTTTTTTCACATGTTATAGGGTTCTCGTTTGGTAAACCGGAAGAGGTCTCGGGAACTCTTCGATCCAGAATGCCAAGCAAACGCGTTGCAACATTTTTTTCTGATTCTGAAGTTTGGGTTTCGTTGCATTTGTACATTTGGGTGATGAAACGCTCAAACGCTGAGTACCTCAACAACTAAAAGGAATTTCTCCAGCTGGGGAGTTTTAATTTGAGTAAACTCCTCACTTAAGAACAAATTCCAGAAAATTACATGAGATTACGATGAATGAGAGGATGAAATGTCTACGCTTTTCATTTTTCCCATTGTTTGCTTATAATTAAGCATTTCAGCAAAATGCAAGCTCACAATTCCAAATTCAAATAACGAAAAAAACTATATTTCACTAGTTTGACGTTTGAAATTTGAGTATGTGTGGGTGCTTCTGGATTTGATTTCTTATTCAAATCCAGAATCAATTTTCTTTTCTTTTCAGAAGAAGAACTGTCATCTTGTGTCAAACGAACGTTTTCAGAAGTATTCGGAGTGCTTCCGGACGACCAAACGAAAACGCTATTACTCACACTGACTTAATCAACCTGTGTATAATGTACCAACAAAAAAATTTTAAAGGAGCAACAAAAAATTTTTAAAGGAGCAAAGAGAAGCAAGCGGTAAATGAGGACGGGCTAAAGGCTAGCTATTAGGTACAATGTGCAGGAGTTCGTTTTAAGTTTATGATGAGGTAGTGTCATATTTGCAGCTCTATTCTTTTAAAATTTGTATTCGGGACATTTTGCAAAGATAAGCTTTATATCAAACATTTTAATTTGTTTTTGTATGGTGTGGGGCAATCGCCCCCTTTTCCCACCCCGTAGTTACGCTACTGACTATAACTGTTGGACATCCACTGAAGCTAATGTCAAAAACCAACAAAAATTAGCGAAGTCGATGAAAATGACGAAATTTTGTATGTCTAATAAATGTTTTTTTTTTTTATCAAAAAAATTCCATAATTTTATAATACTTCTTTTGAAATAAATCAAATTATTGCTTTGTTACTTTTTTCAAAAACTATTCCTGTTTTTACTATCTTGAATGACAATTTTTCGAGGCAAAAATGAACCAAGTCACAAATTTTTTTTCTTTGCAAATTTTTGTGAACATTTTTCAACTCTAGTTTTTCCATTTTTAAATAAGAAGATAATTTGGGGAATAAGCTTTAGAATTTTCCTTATTACGAGTAAAATATCCGTTTTAGTGATTAATGGCAGTTTATTTACCAAACCTTTTATTATCTTCGAATTCCCTTTTTGTGACTTGGTTCGGTACAGCTGTGAGCCCTCCATATGTAAATATTTTAAATGCTTCTTCTTTATACCGAATTTACACGACTGGTGAACAGCTGCCAGTATAATGACAAAAATAATGAATTTGTCCATTCTTCTGTTATTGTTTTGGTCATTATATTGCCAGTTCTCCAATCTAGTGAATGCGGCGCATTAACAAAAGACGCAGGCACGATTTAAGTGTTTTTATTTCCTGATATTTTTGGAGGGTTCATATTTTGAAAATAAGAATTGTAAAAAATTAAACGCAAAATGTTATTTATTCAATAAAGGGTGTTATTGACCCCATGAGCTTCGCTAGTTTCTAAACACAAAATATATTTTATTGATCTGTTGCACAAACAGTGCACAAATATTTGTACTCCTTTTTTCTCAAGAATACAAATACACAAAAGCAATACATAAATATATAGAAATACTTTAAAACCTACATCTTCATAAAATCATTACTGCAAAGTTTCGCTGACGTAAGCTTTTACTTATTAGAAAACAGTAGTAAATAATATAAACATTTTCATAATTGACTCTCGTCTACCAAACCCCTTCCCTGACTACGCACATGACACCAATTTTGCTTACGACATGAATCCATTTTGGAAAGCAACAACAACAATTCAGGTTTGTTTACATTTTTCATCTGCAAAATATAGGAAGTTATACATACGTTTTGATACAAATTCCAATTGACTAACTAACTCACATACATTCTTTTTCTATTCCAACTATAAAATAAATACTTGTTCATAGAAAATCAATTAGAAAAAGGAATGTTTTTCAGACCTTTTTTTGGTTTTCTCTTATGGGAAATACATTGAATGTCAAAATGAAAAAAAATGTATCCCCCTCATAGGGTTCACGCGCTGACTGCTAGGTGCCGTGACTCCATTCGCCAATATTTGTACCTACCTGATATCATTCACTTCTGAACATAACGCCATCTTTTTTCAAACAATCAAAAAAAAAAACGAAAAACCCACCATAGAATTAAGTTTAAATTTAAGATTAGATTTAAGTTTAGATTTAAGTAGAGACTTGAGGCACGCTTGTATTAAGCTAAATAAATAAATAAACACTCATTTGACAGTTCATTCCATACCTCTTTTTTTCTGTTTGATTTTAATACAACGCAACAGTTTGTTTTGTTTTGTTTATCGTGAATGCTTTTCAATGTAAACAGAAACGTTTAACGAAGAACTACAGAAAAATATCCAATGTTAAGACAAACAAATGTAAATGAACGACACTTATAATATTTTTTTTAATTTAAAATTTTTGAAGGTGCCCTCTTTTTCATGGGCTTAGATCTGGTCACCCTACACAAGACATAAGTGAGGTTAGAAAGGGATCAGAATTTGAAAAAGTATTATAGTCTTTCCCTAATAGAAAAAACAATGGCATATTGGAAACCATAGCTTAAGGGCCAGTTGTAAAAATATTTAACTGAGGTTCAGCGTTGGTGTAGGTATTAAATTGGCTACTATAACATACTGGAGCCTGGAACTATCGTTGACCATCAGTTATTCCACCAAATTCAGCAAATACAAATATTTGAACCACGGATCAAAATTTGAACCACGTTTGTACAACGGGTTTAAAAGATCAAGATTAAACTACATACTTAAGTCTGTTCTCACGAACTTCCAGAACTACGAATTAAGCCCGAAGCGCTTTCAAAATTCATCCAAAATATAAAATTGTACTAGAATTCATAGAAATTCGTAGTTTTGGGAAGTACACGAACAGACCAGCCTTATTGTGAGTTTCACCCGGAAAATATTTCACCCCAACATTTTTTGTTCCCCCGGAATTTTAAAAGCTATTATGAGTTTCGTCCGAACTTCTATTGGCCTAAAATAAACAAAAAACTTGCGCAAAAAGCACCAGTACCCTCTGGTTTACCTTTCGTTCGCCTTTAAAAAATAAGTGACAGTTAAAGCTCTTAACAACGCCACATTTTACCTGAAATGAGTACTCACAAGAAAGGGGAATTTTCATTTTTCTTGTGAAACTCACAATAGGCGAAAAGTGAAATTTCAATTTTTCCGGTTGGTATGTTGTTCACGTGAAACTCACAATAAGGCTGATTATCAAACTGTCGATCGAAATAAGAATTGTCACTTACCGTGGATATTTTACAAAAGGAATTAAAAACTGCATCTCTTTCAACATTGGACTCATCTTTCTACATCTGTATTCTGGACATTCAGTTCGTAATCGGTGATCTTTGACCACAGCATCCCGCAATGACTTCCAACGTTTGCGAACAGTTATTTCTATTAGGGGGAATTACATAAAAACATTTTATTAATAACGAAGCTCAAAAGCAAATTAGTTAATAAAACAACAAGGTTATGCATACAGCAGCGTAAAGCCGTCTTAATAGTAATAAAGTCTTAAAACTTGGTAAACCTGTCACAATTTGTATGGAAAATTAGGCAGATTTACGCAGTTTAAGACTACTTTACGCCACCGTTGCAGGAATACCCTTAATATTATTTTTAATTCCGGCTTACTTATGGTGTCTTTTATCTCTTCGCTCAGCTCTTCGTAATTTGGAATTATCACTGCGTGTATCTGCTCCCAAACCTTCTCTTTTTCCTTGTGCGGCGTGGTGGTGTATTCTGGCACAAGCTTGTTGTATAACACTTGGTGTTTTTTTACCTCATAGATAAGGCCAAACGGTTCGATAGATGAGGTTTTATCATATTGAAATGTTCCATATCCTTCGGCGTGCGTCATTTTATCAGAACTTGTATGGATATCATCAAATTGTTCGATATGCATATTTTATTTCGACGCGCTATTAATTAATAATTTATTATTATGACAAACGAATTTTTAAATTTTGCAAACGTCTACGCGGAAAAACACACGTTCGAATGGGTTTCAAGTTTCATACACAACTAAACTGCTGATATAGGTACTGATACTGACTGAGTGAATCATTCCCTGCGGCAATAACACGCCAAAGTCGTGAAACGCCAGCGCATCGCAGTCGCACACACCACCGATGGTTTCTCGGTCTCGACCCGACAATGCATACGGTTCACATGAACATGGCAACGAAACCAACAATAGAAGCGGGATTTGTGTCAGGCATGCTGAGCAAAACACGCGGCGTACTAAGGAGGGGTGGAAACGATACGCCAGGCGTGTACCTACCGCACACACACCCAAGCAAAAATCGATTTTTTCGTGTACGGATACCGAGGAGTTGGGAGTGTGTTGGATGTTGACGTGCAGCGAGCAACCCCGCGCGCTGCGCTACCGAGTTGATTTTTTTTCGACTTGCATCTATAGTTATATAGATGTAGGTAGGTACATACGAACGGTAATTTTTTTTTAGATGAGATGTTTTTTATACACGAAACTTAAATGTAAGGTTTTTCCTTTTTTCTGTAGCTATGTAGTCTGTAAGTATCTCGTATCGCAATAAGGGTGCAAGTGGGAAACAGTAGGGGATGGATGTTAGGGCACTTTCCTACGTTGTTGTAGGTTTGCGTGACTTGGCGACCGTCAAACTACAGTGCGGCATGTGAATTTACTTTGCTTCTCCCTTCAGCTACTTCAATTGAATCTCAACAGCAGTAAGCACAATCGGGGTTGGTTGCAGACGTTTAAAGAGTGAATTTAATAAATATTCTCCGGGGTTTATGATATCTTAGATTGTTGGCATATTTCAATACTTGAAACACCTACATTTTTGTGCTCCAAAATAAACTTCTAAGATTAAAGAATAAAAATGTTGATTAAATAAATCGGTGAATTAGTTGGAATAAAACATGGAAACTAGAGTAAAGTGGCATATGAATCTTTATTGACTTGTTTTTATATCGATAGTTAAGATCACATTTTTAAGCAAAGATTTGCCGGATTTTAACACGTGCAGGTGTGGTGTATCATAAAAATGTGGGTGTCCAGTTCAGTCGGGAGTAGAATTGATGCGAGCAGCCATAAAAGTACGTGCCCATCAAAGAGTACTCTCGAGAGTTACTCCCGGGTAGCGGTCCGTGTCCATTTGAGAGTAATATTTTTGAGATTTTGATGTCAGGAGTTGTCTGTTAGAACTTTGAGAGCTTATTTCCTGTCAGTAGTACTTTCATAATCCTGTCCACTTGATAGCTTAAGTTCTTCTTCTAGCTTTTAGTTGAAAGTAGTGAAAGTTAAATACATTCTTACAAGCAGCTGTTTTTATTATATTGGTACCTACTACCTATTTATTAAGAAAAAAAAAATGCTATGTTAAAACACATCGTTCAGAATTGGGTGCGTGGTCTGTTGTTACAATCACAATTGAAGATGCTCAACAATTCAGAGAATTGTTTCGTTTAGCATCTACGAAAGTTGGATGGGCCTAAATCAGATCCAATGAAGAAAACAAAATACCCTTAATATTGGCATAAATGGGTCAAAAAATCATGGCCTTTAAGTTGAAACGAGATAAGAATAAAATCCTATCGGAAGTTGGTTATATTTTCCTCCGCTTGGGCAGAAGAGGCAATTTTATAAAAAAAAATATTAAAAAACAACGGCAACACTTGTAATATTATTTTGTAGCTTTTGTAAAGCCAGAAATATAAGAATGCTTTATTTTCAAGCTAAGTTTTTTGGCAAAAATTTTTTTCAAACTTAAAATTTTGAAGAAAATAAATTGAAAAAAAATACTTTTATTTTTCCATTTTCTCCAAAACAATAATACAACCATATGGGTCTAACAGTTCAAATAAAAACTAGTAAGTTCATCAAAAACTAGAAGTCAAATAAATTCTTAATTGCACAAAATAAAAAAATAAAAACAAAACTTAATTTAAAAATAAATGAGGAGTGTCATTTTCTTTTTTTTTTATCGGGTCCAAAACGCTGCTTCCATTGCTTAGGATATTTTTTTTAGTCAAGAATAATTACATGCATCGACGAAAATTGAACTTGAAAAACATTGACAGGTGACAATTCAATTATATTAATTATTTGTTCAGTTTATATATCAGAGCGCTCACCTGAGCAGACGAATCCAAAAATTTTTGTACTTAGTATTTGACAGCAAAACTGGGGAAATTCTCTGAGCCCTCAGAAATATAAACTGGACAATTTACTTAGGGTTGGATCAAACGGTGAAATTTTTAACATATTGAGTTTCAAAATGTGACATTTTTACTTGCGATATTTTGGTTTTGGATCAAAAAGTGACAAATTCAAAATATTTTATTAAGTATCAGCTCTATCCCAAAACTTAGTGAAAAACTTCTAAATACAACAAAACAAATACAGTCTGTGAAGAATATAAGGAAAACAAAAATTGAAAAAAACTGGGCAAGCATACCTCAATTTTATTTTTTTCAATTTCTGAAGAAAAAAGTGAAAATGTCACTTTTTGTTCCTAAGCTCCTCAAATATAAGAATAGACTTCTGGTTTTACAAAAAGCTACAAAATAATATTGCAAGTGTTGCCGTTGTTTTTAAATATATTATTTTTTCAATTGTAAGTATATTTTTTTATAGAATTGCTCCTCCTGTCCAAGCGTGGGAAGATTTGCATAAAAAAGGTAATTTAATTTACCCCTACAGCGACAATAGGGGATGAAAATAAAAATCCGAACTAATTTGGGAATTTTGTTTCTTCACTTAGAGATGATTTAGATAGACCCATCAAAGATGAATATTTCTATCGTTTATTTTTTAAAATTGTAAAGTATTTTTTGTTTACTGTGAATATACAAATTTGTATTTTAATTTTCATTATAGTACATACACTGCGGTTCACTTGAATAAAGGTATTTTTTTTTTGTATAAAAGCTACTGCAAAGTTAATTGCATGTACTATTAAAATTCTTAAGTGAAGTAAGGTTTCGGAACTTCTGAAAAGATGAAAAGAATAGACTCAAAAAAAAAAACTTTGCTGTACCAAGAATCGCGATTTTTCCAAAGCTGTCAAAAAGTGTCGTAAAATTAATCAACGAAATTTGGGTTATTTGAATAAAGGCAGTTGTGAAATTCCTTGCATTCGTCAATATTTCTTGAGAAAACTAGTGCAAATTTATAGTTCAGTAAAGTTGACGTGAAATAGA
The DNA here is from genome assembly GCA_963921185.1 of Dasysyrphus tricinctus. Lineage (NCBI taxonomy): Eukaryota > Metazoa > Arthropoda > Insecta > Diptera > Syrphidae > Dasysyrphus > Dasysyrphus tricinctus. The sequence goes on along the minus strand of OY992533.1, from coordinate 15,157,132 downwards.
CAAGTTTTGATTAAAAATGGGAAGATCAAACATTTTAATTACAGCCGAGAAGGCAAAAATAGACGTTTACCACGCGGAAGGTTATTCGAACCGCCAAATTGCAAAACAAAACGAGCGCAGTACAATTTGTGTTGACAGTTATTTAAAAGATACTATTTCCTATGGAAAACAATACAAATAAAGGACTTCTACTGTAATCTCACCATCTGACAGACGTAAAATCAATCGAATCGCCTCCAATTCCATCTATTTCGCATCAAAAATCTAATTCGAAGCAGGGGTAAATGCAAGCAAATCGACTGTTGGAGGTGTTATTGCTGGTTTAAAGCTGACAAAAAAAAAACCTGAATACCGTGAATAAGGAGCTTCGATTTAAGTTTGCAAAACATTATATGGCTTGGAATGCAGCCCAGAAACAAACTAAAAATGATTGGCGAATGGTTGTCTTCACGGATGAAAAGAAGTTTAATTTAGATGGATCGGATGGCTACAACTTTTATTTGCATGATTTGCGCAAAGAGGAACGACTTTTAAAACGCCATCATAGCCGAGAGGATGATGTAATGGTCTGGGGTGCGATCACCTATTATGGAGCACTGGAGCTGAATATTCAAAGCACAAAAATGACGGAATTAACCTACAAGGAAGTATTGGAATCAGCTTTTCCTAACCTGAAGGACTTTTTTGGACCTTTGCCATTGATCTTGCAACAGGACAACGCATCAATCAATACTGCTCGCATTGTAAAGTCATATATCGCAACTCAAAAAGTTGAAGTGATGAAATTCACTTGACCTTAACATTATCGAAAATGTCTGGTGGTGGCTTACACGCAAGGTACACAAAGGAGGGAGGCAGTACGAAAATAAAGAAGGACTTATCCATGGCCGAAATATCGCTGAATTATATAAAATCTTTGTGTGACTCAGTTCCAGATCGGATTTTTGAATTAATTTCAAAAAACGGTGGTCATACCCACTACTAAATTATTTGTTTTATTATTGTTTATAAAAGATTTAAAACCTCGGACTTTAGAAGAGCTTAGAGATGTCAAAATCGAATAATTGTAGTTTTTACCAGAAGACCTTTAATTTTCTTAAAATGCATAAGAAACTGAAAATTTGGAGCCTCACTGCAAATTTCTAATTAGCTCCATTGCTAGAAAAAGGTCTGTCATATGCTAACTTCACAGTGAAGTTAGTAATTCTGAATGAAATTTTTTTACGTACGGACCTCAAAATGGGAAACGCAAATAAAACAAATTTATAGGGCTTCCTTGCAAATTCATAGCTTACCCAGTTTCTGAGAAAAGGGCATATAATGCTGGGTTGCACCCGCTATTTGATGAATTAAATCCGGAATAGAAATTAAAAAAAAATGAAAATTCCTGTTGTGGTCCTGTTGTGTGTTATGCTATATTTCCACCTAACGCTAATCTGAGATTTAATAAGATTTACCTCAAATCTTCTTTAAATCTTGAAATATATTTCGTAAATCTTGGAGATTAGAAATTAATCTTGTTAAATCTTCCCAGGACAAATAGTTTTACAAATCGAACTAACCTATTTTTACATGGTGCTGAACGATTCATTCGAGACTCGATTCAGTTCTTATTGTTTGACACGAATCAAACATTCTGTCTCTTTCGCACTTCATAACAAAAATTGAAGCGCCATTTGCATTTGTCAGATGGTGTCAGATTTAATCTTTTTTTAAATGTTTTTGAGCGGTGGAAACACCAAAAAGATTTGTTTAATCTAAACTGAGATAAACCTTTGGTGGAAACATAGCATTAGGTTCATTACAGCCTTAAACCACAAGAGTTACCCTGTGCAATCTAATCTTGTATTTTATATTAATGACACTTAGCTACTTTAGTAGTACCTACCTACTAACTTCTCTTGAAATAAAAAATTAATGACAAGCGAGAAAGTGTGACACTTGCTTCTCAATCTATAAATTATGCTTTATACAAGCTTCGGCTTGTAAAGCTGCAAATATAATTTTGTACATACATAATTATAAACTTAACTAAAAAAATAAAACCAACATAATATTGCAACAAATATTTACGCCATATTTTGAAATTTCTTATTTTATCCTTGTGCATTATTTTTATTCAGTCAGAAACAAAAATATTATATTAAAAAATATGTAATGCATAAAACTACATTAATATATTTATTCCTATAAATTTCATATTTATAAATTTATTTTTTTCTCTAGAAACAATAATTATTAACCTAAGATGATAGCAATGCGGAAATATATTATTTTTTTTTATTTTTAAATGTGAAACTTTACTCCTAACGCGAATACAAATGTATAACCAAAAATTTTAATTGAAAAAAATACGATCTTAATCGCTTTCCCTAATTATTTGACCTTTACTTAATTTATTTAACGAGCTTGACCTAAAGTGGATCATTACCGATAACATAAATATATAATTAAAAATAAAATAATCCAAGTTATGAAAAGTATGCGAAAAGATTAATTAATATTCATAATTACATAATTATAATCGAACAAAAATAAAAATAATGAAAAAGGTGGGAACAGTACAAGAGAGGAATAATAAAAAATACAAATCACAAGTATTATGTTATAGGACATGCTTTTTTTTTTAGCTTTTTTGCTTATAGGGTATAGTTATATCACATAGGCTTTCTTGATGATGTTGTTCCCATCTTTTTTCAATCATTTGCACAGTACATTTTGAGTTCCGAGTAGCCACATGGACGGCGGCAACATTCGTGTATCGAACCATTGCCAGTCAAGGGCTGGAAGAGTTCATCTGGAATAAGTCTTCGTAGCAACGCTGATTCATGGTACATTCTTGAAGCTAATGGCCCACCAATGGATTCAGCTGGAATATTAAAAAAACAATTTATATATATTTAAAATTTTGAAAATGTTTTTTTTTTTTTTGTACATAAATCTTTCAAGAACTTGTATTTTTAAATACATACGATACGATATTATTCGTGGGGGTAATATAATATGTGTCTACATCGCAAGGTACCACTTGTGCTAAGCTCTCTTTGGTAAAGATTTGATAGTAAACACATTTATTGTTTAAAGTTTTTGACTATAAATAATTTTTCTATTTATTTTATTAAAAAAACTTCTAGTTTATAGTAAACAGCTTTTATAGTAATTTGGTAAAGAATTAACTCTTAGCGCTAAGCCCATTATTGTGGGTTAAAGGATTTTAGTTCGAATAGATATTGGGGTTTTCGAGAAAATTTGTTCCATTTCAATATTAAAAAAATTATGATTATAAGCGTGGAGCTCAAAGCATTGGAAACCCCTCTAAACATTAAAGTTAATATTATAAAAAATCAAACTTTTTTCTTTATAGCCTCTTAACTTGATATGCCCATTTAATTTTTTTTTAATGCTAAAAATATTTATGTTTTAAAGAAAAAATATTACTTAAGATAGGTACTTACGAAATTTTTTTGAAAACGAATAAAATTTGCCACCACAAATCAGTTGTAATGCATCCGATAAGGAACTGCTGCAATAGATCTTAAATTCAATATTCTTGTGATCACTACAAGAACACATAGGAAATCCACTAAACGTAGACACAATGGTAGCGAAGACCAAGAAAATATTAAGTGTCGCCAGAGAATAGTACATCTGAAAACAAAAAAGTAAAAAAATGTTATGATTGTGTTTTTAAGTTTAAGGAACCTTTGATTGATTCCAAAAATCTAAATATTAACTCAAAATTCTGTTCATACAATAAAAAGTGCAAAAAATACGATGGAATTTCCAATTCAAATTCTTTTTAATAATATGTATTTTCGAAACTGACTTCTCAAATAGAGAATATACACAGAAAGATATATTTTTCTGAAATTATGGATGGATGGGATGCCTCTAAGGGAATGCGTAAATATTATGTTCTTGTTTTTGTTGACACAATTGAATCGTTCATTTTGAAACTAATCAACTATTCTTGTTTGAGCTGATACTGATAAATGAGAAAAATAAGAAACTTTCTTCGCAGATTAATTTTGTTGACCTCTTCAAAATAAAGTTACCTATAAAGAGATTGTCATATAATAAGAACAATAATAACAACAAATTTGTTTTGAAACAATAATTGCAGTATGATAAAAGTAATTTTAATTAAATGAAAGCTATTTTTTTACTAGACGAAAATTATACTTCAAAAAAAAAAAGCTGTATTTTGTTGTTAATTTATTAAAATGTACCCTTATTTTGGACCACGGCTTAAGTTTTGTAAGAGTAAAGGGTGAAATAGGTCAAAAGTCCCTTTTATGAAAATATCTCGAAAGTCACAATTTTGTCTTTGGATGCGCAGTGGTTCCAAATCCACATTGAAAAACAAAATTCAGTTTTTCCAACTCCCCAAACCCAGTAAAATTGAACTTTGAATTCGAAAAAAAATCTGAAAGGCTGGATTTCGTGGGTAAAGCTTTTGTTTTCTTAAGCATGTCCTAAAGAGTAGCATTAATTTGACCACTTCTTTTTTGATTAAAAAAATTTGATTGTAGGTTACTTAGTAAACTTTTTTAAGAAACTGGATTAAAAGGCGTATTAGTCCGGGAGCCGACCGTAAGATAAGCTTTAGTCGAAACATTTACAGAACTACTGACCGGGCTAGCTTTATGGTTACAATGGTTTCAGAAAATGCACTTTTCAGGTTGCATTTTTGGCAAAGTGTATGTTCGTTTATAATATAAGCAACTTCTATAAATGAGGTATCTTATGTAAGGCCTGTCCCCGGCCCGTTCTCTTATAACAGTTCTCTTATCTTAGTTCCAAAAATGAACGCTCAATTATATTTTCATGATAAAAATAAATAAGATTTTAGTACCATTATATTTTATTACAAACAAATTTAATTGAACTTTTGTCCCTCGGATGCCTAATCAGTCGCTTGAAAGTTTGAAACAAGCAAAAATTCCGTTAACCCTTATTACGATTGTCAAAGATCAAATCGATAGCTGATAAACCTTTAAATTTGAATTTTTAAACTAAATTTATTCAAAAACTGATGAACTCTCAATAAACACCTTGATCTCAATCCACTGTGTCAAATCTTTCCTATCCTCCTACTCTTTCTAATTAGTACCGTGCAACTCAGGTTGCATTTAAAAGACGAAATTTAAAGATAAGTTACACAGCGTGTTTTGCATAAAATGCATGGAAACGCTCGAGAGCACAAGGTGGATCGAAACAAGAAAAAATTGTGTGGAAGGAGGTTATTTATAGTTCGTTCAGGAAACCGAATCCCGTGTGATTTTTGGCGGGGAAAAAAAATGAAAGTCATATTTTTGATAAAGACATAATTCAGCCTATATCTCCGGAACTATTGGTTCTATAGGAAAAAATTGCCATGAGTGTTCTTGAGCGCAATTTCATAAGCTTTTTAAGTGGGTTTTTGTGTATAGGTGGAAATCCACACAAGTTCAGTGCATGCTGCGAAGTTAACATCAATTTATATTGAATAATTTTGAAAGAACATTTGAAAACACAGATGGGTGAAAAAGTTTATAAATTGATAAAATACGTAAGGGTGCTACCTGGAATAACTGTATGATGATTTATTGGACGTTTTTGAAGTATTTTCAGGTAACCACGAAAGAGTAAGAATAATTTTAAAGGCTGGTGATTTAAAATAATTTATGCTTTTCGCAATAGCCGTCTTTCAAAAATAAAAATAAAAATATTTCTGGGAGTTCAATTAAGTTCAAAAAGAGATTTATTGAAGGCATTTTTGACCAGAGAACTGTATTTTAGGTCGTTAACCGACTGAAACGACCAGGGTAGTCGCAAATTATTGGCATTATCCCTATTCAAATATTTTCCAGAATATCTGTACATATTTAACATTTCAACTCTTATTTGTAAAGCTTTTCCACTTGACATACAAAATCCCACTTAAATTTCACTACCATATTAAATGCATTTCTTAAAGTCATTAAAGTACATATAAAAGAAAGGTATAGGTCCTAAATACAGAACCTTGTGGAACCCCCACATCGGTACGGATTACACAAGATACTTCTTAATCAACTTAAGTTCCCTGTCCTGTATTGGTGTAAGCCCGTCCAACTTACCATCCCGCATATTACACAACAACAACCTTTTCAGCAAGATTCGTTTCAAGTCACAGATATCCATATACACTGTCGGTCATTTGAATAGGTTCTATCATTTTCCCACACTACTCTTCTTCTCCCCTAATAGTTACTCGACATACCCCCCTTTATTTTACATATATTGGAGGGCCATTTGTTTACGCTCAGTTTGAGATATAAAACTTGGAACCTGGCTATGGTAAAGTGTGTTAATTGAAGTGCCAAATATTTAACAAGTATAAGAAAATCAAAAAAAACCCTGTTCAATGTCATTCAATCGAAATAATTTGTAGTGAAAATTCAAACTACAACAATTTGTTTTGTTGGAAAAACTAAGCGTTTTCGAAATCAGACGGGGCAGGTGGGTATAATGTCTTCTTTTGGCATTGGAGTTACACCCACCTTCCCCCTCTGATTCCGAAAAACACTTATTTTCATCCGACAAAACGAAACGTTGTAATTTTATTTTGCACTACAAATTATTTCGATTGAATTGAAAGCGAATTTCTTTGGGAGCGACATTGAACAGTGGTTTGTTTTGGATTTTGTATTCTTGTTAAATATTTGGCAATTCAACTAACATACTTTACCGTAGCCAAATTCCAGTTAGCACCACCTTTTTCATTGTTTTTGAACCAAAGTGGTGAGAGTTGGGTGCTGCTCTGATGTTGGTTCATCTACCCGCTTTCGAAGCCATGATCATAGCAGACTAAGCACCACTAAAGGAATCTGAAGGTCGAAGTGGCACTCGTGAAATAGCTATAACTGAATCCTATTAAACTTGGTGGTAACACAGACAGGTTGCTATTGTTGTTCATAAAAAATTATAAGTTCTTACCTTTTCCTTATTTAGTCTTCGAAAGAAGAATAAAATTAAGACTAACATATACCATACAAAATAAATTTGCTGCATCCAAAAATAGTCTTAATGTAAAATTATGATTAAAACCAACGATGGTACACTTGGACGTATACGTACCGTTTTTTAAGTGAATATGAATTAAAACTGTTTTGAAAGGAAATACAATTGTTGAATTCTTTGATTTGCATGGCATATTTACGGATGATTTGGAATAGTTTTTGATTAACAAAAATGATTAAAAAAATAGAAAAGTATTAAATAATGTTTTGTGAGAAATCAACATTTGGTTTTTTAGAACCTGGAACTGAACACCTCCTTAACGCCAGCTGTGACCATTATCGTGGCTACACGATTAAGAAAGAGTAATCTTTTCAGCTCACTTGCTTATCACTCGCAAATAAAATCCGTCTTATCTCGCATACGTTCAGGCGGCAATGTCATGCTCAAAGATTTGTAAAATGTATGTAAGGCATCAATGTATGTTTTTGGAAAAAATTATTACGAAAATAATAAATTAATTTTTAAATGATTTCAACAAACTATCACGTGTATTGTTTTTGGCGTGTTTTATGCGGAATCTAACAATCTTATGCTATACCCAAATGAAATCTATGTATTGGCTTCGTTTAAAAAAAAATCAAGCTTCGAACCAAATCTAAAAAAAGTAGGTTGCGTCATGACGGTCGTCAATCTATGTATACGTCTGTGCGTCAACTGTTAATTGAGCTAGAGTACAACTATAGTACAATTGGTACAAAACATTTTTCTTTGTGATTCCTTAAAGCAAAAATTTCAACAATTATGGAGTATACAAATTTTCTCAAAAAAAGGGAGTAACGATTTTGATTAATCTTTAGAGTCGTGATTTCTGAGTAACATAAGGGAAATAGAATTTTGACTTTTTTTTAATTTGAAAGTTATCTTAGTTTTGGTTTATTTCAATAAAATATTTTATTATATATTATGATCAACGAAATAGCAAGCTGGGAGATCTGTGTTCTGAATTTCTTGGTAAGGTCAGATCCTACAAACTATTAAATTCTAAAAAGTGAATATGAAATCCTCTTAAAAGATGGAAATGCAAATTTAGACAAACTCAAAGTATTCCGTAGTACTTAAAGCATAAATTACAGTTCCCATGTGCAAAAAAAAAAAAAATATTTCAAAACAATTTTCCACCTATTCTGTCCATAATATTGTATAATACTCAAGGCGAACATGTTTGTTTTGGCCTAAGCCACCCATTGGGCCATTAATTTAATCTTAATTAATAATCCTAGAAATTTTAACATTTTGGATGCAAAAACCTTTTTCATGCAAATAATGCAGTGAGATGATTTTTTTTTCGTGTAACCGACCATCCAAACAAATATTTTTTACTAACCACATTATTTTCTCGCACGCAAAACATTTGCTGGTCAATTGTTTTGCATGAAATTTCATGATAGCAATGGGTTTTTTTCTTTACATGTAAAAGTAAACCAACCGTGCAAACATTTATTTTTTGCATAGATTTCTGTTTCCACGGGGAGGCTCAATGTGAATTACACACAAGACATTCCATTCCATTCATACTGCCGTTTTTCTGAACCGTTAATTTGTGTGCATTATTATTTCTTGCATAAATAATCACAAGAACATTTGTTACTCTGTCTCGAGGGTTCTCTTTTGAAAAAATTAGGGATTTTATTTTTGAGAACGGGATTGGTCTTAGTCTGAAATATAACAATTTACAAATACATTCCAGGAGAAAATTTTTACTCCTTATAGTGATAAAACGTTTAAAGATGGACCTAATAATGTTCATTCCGAAAATGTTGGCAATCTGATTTTATTAAAAATATTACTGACAATCTCAAAAAATTCAGACACACGTTTGATGCCAGGCCAAACACATTCAGACTTCTCATGTGATTATGTGAAAGGCTTACATAGTCTGATATATACTCTGTACTTTTACGGACCATCAAAGGACTACTTAGTCAGTATTTAATCAATAGACTGGGGTGTTGTAAAAACAAAAATGGTGACTACCTAGAGGATCATCATCATCATCAAGTCCTGTAACCCCGGTTGGGGCATAGGGCGCCAACAAATCGTTTCCATCCTTCACGGTCTGCAGATAGATATTTTAACTGTGGCCACGTCTTTCTCTGCGAGTCTGCTTCTGCTAGAACTGTTGATTTCCATGTTGTTCTTGGTCCTTCACAGTCTGCTGCAAGGTACTTTAGCTGTGGCCACGTCTTTCTCTGGGATTCTGCTTCCGCTAAGACAGTTGATTTCCATGTTGTTCTTGGTCTTCCAACCCGCCGTGCACCCTGAGGATTCCATTCAAAGGACTGCTTTGCAATTTCATCGTTTGGTTTCCTCAGTGTGTGACCAATCCATTGCCATTTACGCTTTCTTATGTCAACGTCCAGCCGCTCTTGACTTGTCCTGCGCCACAATTCCTTGTTTGATATAATTTGTGGCCAGCGAATTTTTAGAATATGGCGTAGACAACGGTTCACAAAAGCCTGCAATTTCTTTGAGATGGTAGTCGTGACTTTCCAGGTTTCGCAAGCATATATACTGTTTTAAGTATTGCATTTACATTGAATCTCATATCATTTGAAACTTTAACATATTCTTGTAGTTTTACAACAACAAAAAAATACAAAAACCGTTATAAAACACAAAAGTAACGCTTATAGAAGGAGGACACAAAACTAAAAACTGCTCTCCTGTAAAATATTGAAAAGGCAGATACGTCAGTACGTGAGAAGAGGGACGATATGATCTACGCATCTCGTTAAGCTGGGGCACTTCAGCACTCTGCTCGACAGAATCCTCATTGAGCGAGGCACAAAAGTGATCCTTCCACTTGCGCAGCTGATCCTCGATTGATACCAAAAGTGTACCATCCACATCCATTACAGGATGATTGGTGTTGCTTTTCTTCCCGACAACTTCCTTGGATATTTGGTTCAATTCCCTCATATCTCCTCTTCTTGCAGCGTTTTCCGCATTTTCTGCGAGACCGTCTAACCTCACCCTCTTGTCACGTCTCACACAGCGATAGACCTAGAGGATAGTATTTTTGAAATACAAAAATGTGGGTGGCGTATGAAATCCCGAATGCCAAAATCCCGAAAAGGCAACAAATTCTGAATACCAAAATCCCGACAACATTCACCTAGGGGCGCGTGCGTATTTTAATACCAAAAACAGTACTAAGCCATTAGTATAGCTTATTGTAGATACATACTCGTAGATACTTGTTGATTTTGATATTCGAAATGGGTTGATACATTTTTTTTGGTATTATACAATTCTTGATTTTTGTACATTACAGATTTTTGAAATCGAAATTATTGTCATTCGAGATCCCAAAGTGAACAGTCAAACCAAACATAGCGTTTGGTTCTTTGAAAGTACTGAAATAGTACTATAAAAAGTATTGAAATTCGGGATTTTATTTCGAATTAATTAATTAAGTAACAATTCTTTATAAATTTAATTTTTTCAAGACAATCAAAAGAGAATATTAAAAAAAGAAGAAGATGAAGAGCTACTAAAGTTGTTGGGGCACTTAATTTTTTTTTCGGGATTTCAGGCATTCGGGATTCTCTTTTTATGCGATTCGGAATTTTACACCCTTCCCCAAAAAAGCGCAGACCAAGCTTTAATATTCTTAAAATTTTGTCGAAAACATGTTAGGTACAATAGGTTACTCAGACTGAAAATAAAATCTGCTTGTTGTTCAATCACTTATAAACAAGCTTGCTCGTCTGAGAATTATAGCATAATTAAAAAAAAAAATTCATGCACTTTTTTCCGGCTCCCAGGTTATTTTATTTGAACACTTCGTGTTATTCATTTCTAAACACCCACTTGGAATATTTATTCAAAACAAATAAATGCTTAACAAACAATAATTATAAAGTTCAAGTGCTTTCAAGTTTCCAATAAATTCATTTTCTTTAGTCGCCTTATTTGTTACAATTAATTTGGTGTGAAAGCGGCAAAAGAGCGATTTAGGTACTATACAAAAGTAATAAACATAATTATATTGTGATGGTGTTAATAAATAATAATTGTTTGTTGTAGATTTAGTTTTGAGTTGCTGGGTAACTGTCATAATTTTTTTTTCGCACGACCTTATCATGAAATATCATTTAACTTGAGTAGCACAATGCCATACAACCATAGGTCGTTTGCCTCTTAATTTCGAGGTTAGTTTATTATTATTAAGAGAAAAGATAACAGAAAGAGATATGTAGTTTCTCCTCTTTCCTGAACATTTCAGTCTCAGTAGCAGTACTCAGTTTCAGTGCTATTTTAGTGTTTCATTCTTTTCCGAGTAAAAATAAATATTCTGAAGTTTAAACAAAAACACCCTCCGTAAACAAATAAAATTGAAATCAGAAAGTCATTATCATCGATGCTATAGCAATAAAGCCTCATACCTACATACTGGTATTTGTGCGTGAGATGCAGAAAAAAAAGTCCAAGAGATTAAAATAACAAAAATAAAAACACAAAGAGTTATTTTTAAACCTTTTGTATTAAATCATAATATAAATACATTGTATGTTTTCTGATGGTTGGTTAATGGTTGGCCTATATGATAACGCAGCGTTAGCGACGAAAACAATACTCAGAGAATCGCCATTTCGAAATTAATATTTTCAACAAGTCTGCGATTAAGAAAGTACAATTGTTTATTGTCATTGTACTTTTATGAGTCTTAAGTTTTTTTGTATGTTTGTTTTTTTTTTTTTTTTTTTTTGAGAAATAATTTCATGGTCGGAATTTAATTGTTTGAGTGTGGAATGTTAAAGCGGAAATATGATAGATCAGAGATCCGAAGAGTTCAGACTAAAGCAAAGGAGATCTTTTTCCAACTAAAATGGCACAGTTAAACAATTAATTATGCTGCAGATTCTCAAAATCACGTATACATAAATTTTGCAAACTTAAATAGACTATAAATCTATGAAGGCTTAATAAGGTGTGTGGACAAAAAATGTTCTTCGTTATAAGAAAAAACAAATTAGGTGTGTGTTGTATGAAGTATAATGCGTATTGAATTTTATGAGTGTACAAATGCTAGCCCCAATACAAAATGCGTCGAGGGAAACCATAAAAACCCAAACGCCGCCGATAAGTTAGGGTCTTCGGCCACGCTATCACTTTATAAAAACAAAGATATTTTCGGGTGAACGTCACAATGATGCACGCGCGCCTTTTTTCTATCTCATCAGCTTGATAACTCCTCAATGTTGTTTTAATAATGTCATTAGCTCGATAGCATAGGCAGTAATCTTTAAATTTTGATAGGTACACAGTGGTCTTGCTCTAATGAAAATCTTCCCACTTCAGAAAAGTCATATAACAATAACGAATTAGTTCCAAGGCTAGGTTTAAGCAAGACGATGAAATTTGTTAGGCTTAAGTCATACTCACATACACTTAACAAACATTTATAAAAATGACATTTCAATGCAATTACTGTCTGAAGTGCCATTTCATGGTACGTAATTATGCATTTGGTACTTTTGTTAATATAATAACACTGTCTCACAGTGAACAAATACTTGAACTGACACCTGGCAGAAGTTGCGCTTTTGAGCTAAAAGACATGGTGTAGGTACTTCATATTTTCGATGGATTTGGTACGACTTTTAAAATATCGACACCATAAGATCGACTTTTAAAATCTCGACAAAAAAATGTCGACTGGTTAAAAGACCGACAAATCAAAATATAAACAAAAATTTCACCGACTTCAAAATGTCGACTCTGAACGAGATTTAATGAATCGAGATTTCAAAAGTTGACATTTTAAAAGTCGACATTTTGTTCAGATCATAGTTTAAAGGACTTTCTCCCAATACGAAGTTTAAGTGAATATTAGGCATAGTAGCGCGTAGAGTGCTTCTGAAAACTGTCTATGTTCAAGTCTCAGAGAGTCTGATGATCGGCTTTGCACCAGTGAAAGCTATTACTTCAGCTTATTGAAAACTAAGCGTTGGCTCCCTGACACGTTGGTGTTCAAAGTGTTAGTAAAAGTTTAAATGAGAACCAAATATGTGACAACCGAAATGACTTTAGCTCCATGTCGTTTAAGGCTAGACAATTGACAGTAAGACAGTTGTTTCAACAACTTCTACACACTACGCTGATCACTGGTATGATCCGAGATTCGTGTATATTGAATGATCAATAAATTTTAAAATAATTATGAAAAAAGGGTTACGAACATCAAAGCAAGAGCTTCATACAATCCGATGATATAGCATCATTAATCATACCACAAATCGATCGACTGCTATTAATAAATAAATCTTAGCCAACTGAGCTATAAACAAGGAGAAAGATTCCGCCAGGATTAAGGAGCGATTAAAAATAGTTTTCAAGGAAAGAGCGTTACAAACATGCTGCCATGAATTGCACCTACATACGTAAGATCAAAAAACATGTTTAAGTTATAAAGATTCTCAAGTCATATCCGGCATTAATGTTCCTTAGTTTTTGCATTGCATTCATTTTGAAAACTGTTTTGGAGTCATTACTCTTTTCACCCCTTGTCACATACTCCAATATAAAATCCAATTTAGTGATGCATAAGAACTCAACAAAAATTGATGAAATCTTAAAACCTACTTATATCAGTTAATTTTCGGAAGATTTGAATGAACAAAGTCTTTTTAGAAGATAAATTTAACGTTTTGTAGGGTTTTTACGCCCTAAAACGAGATTTTGAGGGTATAAACATAGTTTACAGTTCTCATGTAAAAAAAAAAAATAAAAACGATTCTCCACCTTTTCTGTGCACCAAATTGAATAATATTCAAGGCGAAAAACGTTTGCCTTAGCCAAAGCCACCCATTGAGGCATTAATTTTTAATTTAATAAGTAAACTATAGGCCTACAAATTGAAAATAATTATTTTTGGATGCGAAAACCATTTGCATGCAAATAATGCCTTGAGGTGAATATATTTCTTTTTGGAAGTGTGAACCGACCATCCAAAAAAACAATATTTTATTCACCACACTTTTTTTCGTATGCAAAACATTGTTTTGCATGACATTCCATAACAGCAATTCATTGGTGCAAACAATTAATTTTGCATTTCACCTCAATTATTTTTGACATGTGAGAATATTTGCATAGATTTTTTTTTTTTGCGCACGGGATATGTAAACTAGGCTATATGTAAAATTTATTGTTTACCATTTTACTAAAAGTCCAACAAAATGATATATGTAGATCTCGGGAAAAGTATATTCTAATTTTTTTGTCGCACAGTGCAATACTCTAATATTATAATGTCATTTTCAATTGGTGGTGTCATTATTTGTTTTTGAACTTCAAATGTTTTGTTTTGGAATGAAAACAAAATATACATACCTATGATTATTTTTTGTTCGTATTTGTTGTGTACATAGTACATTGTTTGTGATTTGACAGATTGTTTGTTTTGATATATTTAGATAATGTTGATTTTATTTTTATATTATTGAACAAGCTGTAACACTCCTATTTCTGGCCATCCGCGACCTGTTCCAAATTATGTTATTTATATTTTAACGAAAATATTAAATTTGATTGATAATTGATTTTTTTTATTTCATTAGCTTGAAGTATTACATATTTTGCTGCATAATCAAAACTAACAGTGCTGTCAATATCTATAGAGATAAAATAACCTTTTCCTTTCAGAGAAAAAAAAATGCCAACCATGCAATATTAATTTTTACCACATTTTAAGGAAATGATCAAACAGTGCACATACTCCTCGCAAACAGACATTATTTTGAAGCCATTTACAGCATGTTATCATAATTGAAAATTCAGGTGTCATGCATGTGCAGAGAAAAAAAAATTAAAGGAACATTTGCCATGGAGATGTCTACCTGAAGTTTTACTCTAAATAGTCTTTATCATCTGGCTGGCAGCCATAAAATGATTTCCCTTCCGGGTGTTCCTTTACATTGTACCTAAGTCCTCGGAAGCAATATTCTTTCTTTTACAAAATTGAGAATATGTATATAACCCGCAGTGGCAGTTTCCACAGAAGATTTTCTATGGCAGAAATATCGGCATATCTTGTGGTACTGAAGATCAAGGATCCATGATTAGATTCTAGAACAAAGCAATCTTATTAGTGTGGATGATAATCCAGTCCAGTCATCAATTGACGTTTCTTATGACTTGGAGTTGCTTAATTTTCATATGATTTTTTTTCTTAACAGAAGATTCATTAAAATTGTATACGATATGACATAATTTGTGCAATCATAATGTTGAAAATCGTCATAGTTCGTAGTACATTTATGTAGGTATTTTGTTTGACGGGTAGCAACGCAGGTAGATTTTAATTTATAATTTCTATACGATGACGTCCATACAAACATTTTGTTGTATGTATAAGTTCTTTGGTTAATACATAGAAGATTCAACGACGGCACCTACTCAACGCATGGTGACAAGATGCACAAGCAATGAACTACGAATGCATTCAATGAAGGATTTTTTCTTGTATACCTGCATTGCATTTATGGGAATTGTTTACACTGAGATGTAAAATATACTTTATAATGTATGTGTACATGCATATACATACAAATCTCTGTATAGCTATCTATCATTTAAACAGATGCTTCTTGACACTTACATTAATTTTTGAGTGCCAATATAGGAGTATGTTATCGGACTGCCGATGAAGCGGTTCGAAGCGGTGTAAGCACACGATAATAGTCCAGGTAAAATGGTACAAAAAGTTTTTCGAATACAAAAAAACTCGTACCATCATGAAACATGGTGAACACATTTTCTGTACCATGAGAATGAAAAATCAAAAGAGTATACAAATACTTTTTTTTACATGGATGGGTATTTTTTTGAGGAGGATAGGGGGGAAGTTGTGGTATATCAAACAGAAAAATTAACTTTGGTGTAACCTGTTTTTTAGGATAATTTTGAATGCTGAATCAAATGACTCCAGAACCAAGTCGATGCGGGTTCCGTGAAGAAGGTATGTATTGCTTTTCATTACAAATAAACCATTGATGCCAAGTTTCATCAATGGACCATTATTTTCTACTGGGTTTCGGTTATATTTAACTTTTATGCTGAAAATGTTGTCATCCTTACATCAAAATGACAATTTCTTTTTTCACGGAGACCGCATTGGCTTTGGTTTTGGTTGTCATTCAAATCAGCATTCAAAACTACGAGTACCTTAAAAACATGTGTTCTGTTTGATACACCAGAACTTCCCCCTCTTCCCCTCAAAACCACACCCTTTCATGAGAAATATTTGTGTAGACTTTTGATTTTTCATTCTCATGGTACATTAAACGTTTTCACCAAGTTTCATGATGGTACTAATTTTTTGTTTTATTTATCCTATTTTACCTGTACTATGACTTGATTTTTGTAATGCTAGGACGATACAAAAATACCTACCTACTGCCTTCGAAATAGAAAACAAATAAGTATTGAAAAAAACATTAATTAAATAAAAAGTGTAAGAGCAAGTTAGATCGAGAAGAAAACTGCGTTTTTCTTCCTTTGACCCCTTCTATACAATTAAATTCTTCTTGTTCTTGGGTGAGAATGGCAGGAAGCAATAAGAGTGAATAAAACCTCCTCTGCCAACGATTTTTTGATCATCCAAAAAATATATTTTTTCGAAAGATTCAAAATATTCAATTGTTTCTTGAATAACCTCAGTATTCAAGCCAAATAGTGCAGGGGGCCAAATCCGGAGAAGAAGCTGGATGGGGAGTAACTCTTACCTTAAATCATGCAGTTTTGCCATTGCGACTGCCGACGTGTGCGCAGGAGCGCTGTTCTGATGAAAAAGAAATTTTTCCCTCGCCAAATGGGGTATTTTTCTCCTTAAACTAGCGTCGAATAGCTCCAAAAGGTCAGCATAATAAGCACCGGTAATCGTCTTTCCTTTCTCAAGGTAATCGATATGGATGACACCTTGCGCATCCCAAAAAACTGTCGCCATCACTTTGTTTGCCAATAATCCCGCTTTGGCTTGGATTTACGTGAAGAAGTCCACTGTTTAGACTGTTCTTTGGTCTCTGGTGTTTGGTGATGAATCCATCTTTCATCCACAGTCACAAATCGGTAAAAAACTCACTTGGATTCCTGTTGAAGATATCCTCCTTTGAAATGTTTAATTTAAACGGTTTCGTTTGTTATCGATTGAGAGCAAACGCGGCACCCATCTTGCGGAAAGCTTTCTCATAAATCTATGTAAATATTTGCGCAAAATTGCAATTATTGACCCATGTGACAAGCCTGTCGACTCCCCGGGTTCCCTCACTTTCACTCGCCGCCCGATCGTCCAATATTATACCGTGGATTTTGTCGACCGTTTCCGGTGTGGCTACTTCTATCGGGAGACCAGAGTGTATGCGTCATTTGTGCTGGAGAGTCCCCAGCACTCCTCATTTATGTACATATTAGGATTTTTTTTCAGATACTCAAAATAATGGATCTTTTAAAGGATTAAAAAAAAATAACTTTTGCGAAAGGAAGTTTTGAGATCCTGTGGTTATTTTTTGTAAAAAAAAAAAACAAAACTTGAAAAAGTGGTCGGAAAACCAATTAAATTTCGTTCGATATGTGATTCCAGTTATTTAAAATGGTTTTTTTGACTCTCTTAACATGCTAGTGAGTAAATAAGCTTCTGCTCCATAAAATATCAACAATATTTTTACTAGAAAAATTGCTGAAAACATCCGAAAAATTGATCGATTTTCAAGTAGTTTTCGATTTTTGTTTAATGTAAATATTCTACAGCATACCTTAATTGATTCAGTCCATATAAATGAGAAAAGATAAATAAGGGAAGATCGAAATACATAAGAAAAGTGATTATTATGTGCGATTGTTGCCCCAATTGACTAGACTGCACTACAAGTACAGTCAAATAAGACGAAAACTGCAAATAAATAAACCTTAAAAGGGGGTACTTTTCATCCAAAATCTTAAAAATAACAATAACATACAAAATTGGCATACTCCCCCTCCCAGCGCTTCCTCATCATTAAGTCCCCTCTATTTTTTAAATAAATTTATTTCAATACATATTAGTCGGATAAAAAAGGAGTGTTGGCAAAAAATGTTCAGCTTGCAATTTTGAGCAGTTGTTGTTATAGATCCAATTTTTTTACTTCCCAAACCTCGCCCTTTCCCCGAATTTTAGTCCAAGGCTCATATAAAAATAAAATTGGACTAAAATTGTGAGAAATTGCCAGTTTTGGGAAGTAAACAGATCATTTTTATGCTTGAGAAAACCATATAAGAAGTAGTGTAACAATAATTCTTTAAAGCAATGTTGTATTTACTCTGAATTTAAATGTCCCTTTTCTCTGAAAACAAAGTAACTATTTAAAGAAAAAAAAAAAACTCGCTTAAATGGGCTTAGAAACAACTCTGGACAACTGTTGGTGTAAGGACCTTTTAAGCCTTTACAAGCAGCAATTTTTTATAAGCTTTTGAGTCTATTGAAGCCCACGATAAACATACCGACTTCTTTTATTAATTTTACCTATTGAGCACTGGCATAATTTAATCAACATGCCAACGAATTCATTAGAAAAATTTAATTTTACTGTTAGGTAAGACCGGAGAAATTTTTTCTTGGATTGAACCTCGAAAAGCTTTTGCTCAGTTTATATTTCTGAGTCCCCAAAAATTTTCTTTGGTAAGAAATTGACTTGAATTGGCAAAAAAAAAAAAAACTGAGAAAATTCGCTGATAGTGTATTTAGCAAATAAGTATTTCTGAGATCTCAGAGATTTTTCTCAGTATCTTCGACAGAAGAAGAGAATGAAATAAAAACAGGATTTCTCGCATAAAGTCGACACACTTATCTATTTATTCTTTTTCCTATTTAATCTATACTGAAAAAACGAATCAAAAAAAAAATCCATTCTGACTTCTTGAAAACAGAAGTGAAGAATTTTAGTGAGAAATCGTGTTCACATTTCTAAATTGATTTGATATTGGAGATTTTCAACGTGTTTTTTTCATGAAATAAATAAAAGATATTATGTTGAATAACTTAAAAACACTTATTTTATTTATTTATTTGCTTAAATGCATTTCGGAAGCAATGCTTCCATCGTCAGTAAGTTTTATATTATTATTATTATAAAATAATATTATTATAAAATAATATTTATATATTATTATAAAATAATATTTATATATTTATATAAAATAATATTTATATAAAACTTACTGACGATGGAAGCATTGCTTCCGAAATGCATTTAAGCAAATAAATAAATAAAATAAGTGTTTTTAAGTTATTCAAAATAATATCTTTTATTTATTTCACATTTCTGAGAAATTGAATTAATTTCGTCGGGTTCCTTCCAAAATTTTGTAAGTCTTTAAATGACATTTCAATGTATTTTAGATGGATGCAAAAAAAAAAAAACACTGAAGTCAAATATCTATACCTCGTAATAATATCACTTTTTGGCTCTGATGTCCACCATTTTTAAACCTTTCAGCTATTAATAATTTCATTTTATTCTTTTTTAAGTTATATTTTTTTTTTTTTTTTTTTTTTGACTTCCGAAACTGTGACAATAAATGACCATATTTATTTCAGTCGCCATCAAAAGTAATGACGGGTATTTCCTGAGACCTCAATTTAGTTGAGCTGATAAACCTATTTTTCTGTCGCGTTTACGAAGAGTTTAATTTTCATTTCACCTGTCTCAGCTAAGCTCTATGCAAATTAATATGTGAGGGTGTGTCTAAGCTTACCTCTACTGATAATTTTGTCCGTTATCCGAATGACTTTTTTCCGCCAGCAATTATGAACCGAGCCTGTGGACATAATTTTATTTTACGTCAATAACGTGAAGTGGTATCTTTTTTTTATTCCTCTTTTGTAACAAAAACAAATATCAATTTGCTAAGAGAGCAATTATTTTTAACCACTTTAAAATTCACATCTTTCCACGTTAAGAAATATATTTTTATTTTTTTTTTTTCACTTTTGTTCGTAGGGTTTTTTTGTTTTATTTTTCGTTACGCGCAGCGTGATTCGTTTCGATATTTCACTGTCATTTGACATGCATAAAAAATGTCTAATTAGTTATTTTATTGATGTTTTTAGTAACGTCTAGACGAAAGACCGTATACCACTGCCAACTGCCATCACTGATAACAACAAACCCGCAGCGATATCGTTTCATTCACATTCTACGATACTACTATATTTGAAAACACATAAATCTATTATAAGAACGCTTTGCTAAATATACATTCCCACGCACTTAAAAGCAATTTACTGCACATGACACGCTTTTCTCGATTTGATTTCTTAAAAATAAATTGTTTTGGTTTGAATTTTCAGAGCGACTTGTTGTTTGTTGCACAGCCAAATATGAAAAGAAAACATAAAGCAGTTCATCACACACTCAACGCATCTCACTTAAAATTCCCATTTCCCACACGACATTTTGTTTTTATTATTTTTTTTTCACTATACTCAGTATCAACATACACCCTGCCATGCCGCCTGCCCGATTAACAGCAGTACAATAATAGCCCGGACAGGGACAGAGGCCGTTCAGACAACAAAAAAATAGAACAAAATCTACAAAACCATCAACGAAGAAATAAACCTAAATAATAATTGGTATATCCCAGGCAGGCAGGCAGGCTCAAAAAGAAACACACGAACAATGACAATCCATCCCATTCAAAACTGTCAGACTTACAAAAGTACTTAAATGTATTTGCTGCTGATTCGAATCACAACGTCTACGTAATGCTGCCAGTGTGCTGGGAGGCTGAGCCGACCACTCAGTCAAATGCTGATCAGTAACGAGCGGTCAACAGTTTTCTTATCAGTATTTAATTTTTCCAATTCTTTTTGTTGTTTTTCAAAAATAACAAAAATAACAGAAAAGCCATTGACAACAACAACCTTTTTAAAAATACGTATACACTTTTACACTGGTATACTTCACACTTACACCCACCGTGCGCGTGCGTTTGATCGAAATTGACAGTCTTGCATGAACAAAATTCGAACATTAAAATATTGGTTTTGGTTTGTCATCCGAAACGGGTCAGCAAAAGTAACAATTCCAGGAATTAAACTGACCTATGGTTTTCAATCAAAACTGATTGGTATGAATTCCAAATTAATCTGACGTCAGTCTTGGCTTACAGCTTTGCTCGATAATCTCTACCATTACAACGCAACCACTGTACACAATCAAAGTCGTGTGTAATCTGTTAAACCATATCAGATATTTCGAAAACATATGAGGAAAAGGTCAACAAGTTTAAAAACAAAAATAGAACTTAATCTGGTTTCGAAGAAAAGTTAAAAATGTACCAAAATTTTGTTGTTTCAAGAAAATGTTGTCGATAGTTTTTGTTTTCGATTCTGTTGAAGTATAAACAAAAATAATAATAATAGAAAAAAAACATTTGACTTATCAGCGCAGCATATTTGACACATAGCAATGTTGATAACTTCACAAAAGAGGTTCATGTTTGTTGTTTAGCCTCCAGACTATGAGACTATTTTTATAAACGAAACTTCCTTTCAGTTCTCGATTTTTAGAGAAAATAACAACTCAGGCCTATGAAGATAGGTATGAATTATTATTGAGTGAAATTAATGCATTATTGTATTTAAAGGGTGGTTTTAGTTCAACTTGACAAAAATTTCGAAATGAAAAGTCAGAACAAGACAAGCACAACAAATGTAGCCTTGGAGGTTGAATTAACCGAGCTTTAAATTTCTGCACTTTATTTTGGTTTTTACTTTTAAGTCCCACTGTTGTATTTTGTTTTTCATCCTGGGCTCGAAGAGTATAAACAATGTTTTATTATCAATAAAAATGCAACACAAATATTTAAAAAAATATTCCATTAAAAACTAAAATTCTTTGGAAATGCATATATTTTTGGGTCAAATCAGTTAGATACACAAATATCCAATGCATGAATAAAAAATAAATTTTGAAAAAAAACACATTTTAAAATGGATCATAGAGTTAAATAATTTCTCCTAACCCCGCATGCATTTGAGACGAAAAATGCGGGGCACATGCTATTTTCTATTGCATGACCCGCAGGTTATTTGTTTTAAATGTATGCGGTCGGCTAGGAGAAACCTTCAAGTAGGTACAATTTTAAATCGTTATATTTAACTAATAACTGTCTGCTTTTAAGTCTTCTGTGTGAAATTTTGATTTCAAACTAATTTTTCGATGCATTGATTTCAAACTTAAAAAAAAAACGGTTCTGACATACTATATGTATGCATGTTTAAAATTTCAAGTCTTTTGCTCATTGGGAAGTTTGTTCAAAAAAAAAAAAACCATTTCTTCAAAAACATGTAATACTGACTGAGCCTAACTGGAGCACCATCATTTCAGAAAATAATTGCTTCAGCTAAGCGGAATTTTCAGTCAACCCAAATTCTAATACTCGAAACTTGTTTCTAACAAGCGGATTTCTGTCAAAATAAAAAAACAATTTTAAGGTCTTTTGAACTTTTTTTCCACCAAATTTTGTTCTTTTTAGAAAAAACCTTAAAAAGAAATTTAAAAATGAGAACCGGGGAAAAAGGCAAGAAACAAGAGAACTAACCATTTCAAGCTTCTAAGATCTCAGAGATCATTCTCTTTCCGTCGCATCAGTTGTTGAAAGGAGGAAGAGAAACCAGAACAAGATTTTTTCTGCGGAGAGTCAAAATTACGCTCTATTATCTTTTTATAAATCGATCAAAGGTGACGAACAAAAACTGAGCAAATAAAAAAAAATTGGATTTTGGGTCAAAAGTGAAGAATTCAGCGAGGGAATTGTGTTCTGATTTCTGAGATTGCTATTAGATCTTTCAGATTTCTGAATCCCAGGGATTGATTTCCAATCTGTAAAGCTGTGAAGTGATAACTTTTTTTTTACATCTTTTCGTCTAATTTGATTCTGAAAACTTTAAAAATGTGGTTGCTTACACGTGAAGAACGAAAGTGTTCAGATGTGAAGAAAATTATTGTGTTTTCGTAATTTCAAAATAAAAGACACGATTCGATTGATTCGATTGGATGGGAGAAAGAACACAAAAGAGAACGTCGATTTTCTACACCGGATATTTTCAAATATTTTAAAATATTTCATCCCCCTTCCTCTTCTGCAAGTTACCCCGCTCACCATCACAAATCGCAGAAAATGCTTGAATTTCTTCTCGTGTGATCAGGTACAATAAAACCAAAATTTCAAAGCTGCTTAACATCGTAAATAATTCATAAGACAGCAAACTTATTTTGTGAAAAACCGTATTGTGTAATGTCAAAAGCAAAAAATACACTATCTTGAAAGGAACATAGCATTATCCTCCGACTTTATTTAAAAAAAAAACACGTTTTTTGGACAAACTTTGATAGATATTAATCGAGAATCTCCAAATGGACTGAGAGCCAACAACTTAACAAGTCAAGTTATTTGCGTAAAGTTGCAAATAATATCATTAATAGGTGTTGAACCGTTAGCCGTTTGTCTGCCTGCCTAAGCACGTGTCGAACAGGCGTAAAATTGTACGTACATTTTTACATTGATTTTTTCCAGTGCTTCTTGGTCGGAGGGAGAAGTGTGCATACAAGAACTATTTAGTTTGCAATTTTGAAAAATTCTTGTCATAGGCACCGTTGCTCGTCCCTTAAATGATAAAAAGCGGCAAAATTTCAAAAAATCACTCAGGTAAAATGTTTTTAAACTTCGTGGCTCTCTATCTTCTTGGGAATTCACTACAGAGGAATGGATGATATATGTTATATATGATATATGTTTTTTCACTTCACAGATGTAGAATTAACCCCCACCTCTGAACTGGCTTAGTGAAATGAGATGTCATATTCAATAAAGTGTTTTCGACTCAAAATCAATGGGAGAACTATGTGGTAGCTTCACTCATTGTCATTGTTATTGAATAAGTGCAAAATTTGTATCTCATTGAAACTCATTAAAATTTTGCTCTTCAATTTTGAGACATTTAAGGGGTATTCTCATAAAAGCGACCAACGAACAACGAATAAACGAACAAACCGGGATTTAATACATTTAAAAACCAATATTCTTCGAAAAAAAAACTAAACAAAATGGTTGAAATCGGATGCTTGTAGTGAGGTTTTCCTTGTTAAGAAAATAATATTTTTTTATGAAACTCTGTGGTTTTTTAGAATTCATCACAAAGTACACGACACATTAGATTAACCAAAAAAAAATTAATTTCGGTAAGTTTATACAAAACAAGAATAGATGATAACGGAGAAGACACGTACGATTTAGAGATTTCCGGCCTTTGTCTTTAAGTTTAAAATTCTGTGCGGTCCATCAAGAAATGAAGTTAATTTTTTGCACACTTTCATTAGGCTTTTTGGAAATCCAGAAGTCCATTCTTACGGTTTGTTTTCAAATTGAGTTTATTTGATGAACAGTTTTGGCAAGAAATTGCTTCAAACTCAACAGTTTTGTTTTTAAAATTATAAGTTTTAAAACAGTTTTTGCTGTGATTGTTTATTCAAAGGACTTTATTTGAAAATAAACTATAAAAATGAACTTCTGGTTCTTCAAAAAACTACAAAACATTAATTTTTAACTGCGTTTTTTTTAATGCAATTATTTTATTAAATCCCATCCAAGCGGGAGATAACCCACCTACCATAGGATTTTTTTCTTGGCTACTTCCCACCTACATGCTCTGAGTTTTTTGGCAGATTCAACGTGAATTTTCCAGTATTCAAAAAGAATAAAATGCACGACTGGGTCGCATGTACTTGCTCTTATGTTCAAGACAATGCGAGTTTAAGAAAATTGTATGTACAAACATGGAAATTATGAGAGAAAAATGTAGAGAAGCGGTTTTTTTTAAAATTAATTTTTTATATATAAAATTCTTAAAACATTTTTAAGAACAAATTTTGGTATGCAGATTTAAACTATATATTTATGTGTATATAAAAACAAAATTTGAAAAAAAATTGTCAACCCGTTTTTGAAATATCGAATTTTCAAAAAAAAAAAAATTTGAAAATTTTGATATGCAATATTATTTAATCTTATCTAAAATTTGTATATACAAAAATTCATTCAAATCCGTTAAGCTGATAACGAGAAAACTCAAAATAAAAAAATACGTTCTATGACAGGTACTACTAATAGTTGCTATGTGTAAAATTTTATAATTTTTGATGGTAGATCGTACTAATTTTAGTATATGAAAAAAGTTTAATCAAAATCGTAGGAGTCGTTTTCAAGCAAAAAAATATTTTCCTTTGCGGTTTTTTCACTTTTGTATGGAAGGTACCGTTATTTTTTCATAAATGTACAATTTTTTCTAAAAATATTTTAGAGAGTACTAAAAAAGTCTTAAATATCGAGTGTCAAAAAAATCTATGATGCCGTTTTCGAAATATTTGATTTTCCAAAAAAAATTTTGAAATATTTTTTAAAAATCCAAAAAATATTTTTTCAAAAATGTTGGTACACAAAACTATTAACATTTTTTGGAAGCTTCTGCATAAAAAAAATAATTGAAATCGGTCATACCATTTTGAAGAAAATCAAAAATTAAAAAAATGGTTGCTTGGGAGGTACCATTAATAACCATTTTTGAAAAATGGTTTTCCACCCAAAGAAAGCCTTTACTAAAATAAATTTATTGAATTTTTTTTAAGAAAAGTTGTCGAGCCGTTTTTGAGAATTGAATTGAGAATTGACAGAATTGTGCCACCGACTTTTTTGGTGTTCTCTATCATTGTAATATCATGTTTGATTGTTATCTCAAAATTTTTTTTTTGCACGAATCCAAAACTTGCCTTATAGTACCTATAATCACAAGTAAAAATGAGAACCGGGGAAAAAGACAAGAAACAAGAGAACTAACCATTTCAAGCTTATAAGATCTCAGAGATTTTTTTCTCTTTCCGTCGCATCAGTATTTGAAAGGAGGAAGAGAAACCAGAACAAGATTTTTTCTGCGGAGAGTCAAAATTACGCTCTATTTTCTTTTTATAAATCGATCAAAGGTGGCGAACAAAAACTGAGCAAGCAAATTAAAAAAAGAAAATTAGGATTTTGGGTCAAAAGTGAAGAATTAGGGAATTGTGTTCAGATTTCTGAGATTGCTATTAGATCTTTCAGATTTCTGAATCCCAGGGGTTGATTTCCAGTCTGTAAAGCTGTGAAGTGATAACTTTTTTTTTACATCTTTTCGTCTAATTTGATTCTGAAAACTTTAAAAATGTGGTTGCTTACACGTGAAGAACGAAAGTGTTCAGATGTGAAGAAAATTATTCTGCAGATTTTGTTTTTCGTAATTTCAAAATGAAAGGCACAATTCGATTGATTGGATTGGATAGGAAAAAGAACACAAAAGAGAACGTCAATTTTCTACACCGAATGTTTTCAAATATTTTAAAATATTTCATCCCCCTTCCTCTTCTGCAAGTTACCCCGCTCACCATCACAAATCGCGGAAAATCGCGGAATTGTTTTTCAATTTTGAGACATTTAAATGGTATTCTCATAAAAGCGACCAACGAACAACGAATAAACGAACAAACCGGGATTTAATACATTTACAAAACCAATATTCTTCGAAAAAAATTAAACAAAATGGTTAAAATCGGATGCTTGTAGTGAGGTTTTCCTTGTTAAGAAAATAATATTTTTTTTTATGAAACTATGTGGTTTTTTAGAATTCATCACAAAGTACACGACACATTAGATTAACCAAAAAAAAAAAGAATTTCGGTAAGTTTATACAAAACAAGAATAGATGACAACGGAGAAGACACGTACGATTTAGAGATTTCCGGCCTTTGTCTTTAAGTTTAAAATTCTGCGCGGTCCATCAAGGAATGAAGTTGATTTTTTTGCACACTTTCATTAGGCTTTTTGGAAATCCAGAAGTCCATTCTTACGGTTTGTTTTCAAATTGAGTTTATTTGATGAACAGTTTTGGCAAGAAATTGCTTCAAACTCAACAGTTTTTTTTTTTTCAAAATTATAAGTTTTAAAACAGTTTTTGCTGTGATTGTTTATTCAAAGGACTTTATTTGAAAATAAACTATAAAAATGAACTTCTGGGCCCTGTTTCATAATAGAGCTTATACTATTAGTTAAAAGTACAAGTTTAGAAAACTACAAGGTATGGTATGTAATGAGGGTGACCTTCCCAATACTATTAGTGATATTAACCAACTGAAAGGTACAAAAATCCTTTTCTGCTGCTTGATAATAAAGCCCAATTTTGCCCCGGACTAATAGTATTTGTTTGTACTTTATTATGAATTAGGGCCCTGGTTTTTCAAAAAACTACAAAACATTAATTTTTAATTGCATAGCGAAAAGTCCTGGTTGCTAGCGCTATATTTATTTAATTATTGTTAGTATAATTTATTTATATTTTCAATAAAGTTTTTATAATAATAATAATAATAATAATAATTGCGATTTTTTTTTTAATGCAATTATTTTATTAAATCCCATCCAAGCGGGAGATATTACCCATCTACCATAGGATTTTTTTCTTGGCTACTTCCCACCTACATGCTCTGAGTTTTTTGGCAGATTCAACGCGAATTTTCCAGTATTCAAAAAGAAAAAGGGAAATTTAATTAACTACTTTAGCGACTATAGGGAATGAAAATAAAAATCTGAAAAATTGGGGAATTCATTTTTCATCATTTAGAGCCGATTTAGGATCATCCAATTATAATAACTCAAATTAACCCATATACCGACCAACCCAATGTACATCCTTCAGAAAAGAACTTAAGAACAAGTAGTCTAACAGCCGACAGCAAATTTTGGGAGTGGAGGTATAACCGAAATCGGAGTATAATAATGCTTTAGCTGAACCATGTCGTACTGCGGCATTATATTTAATAATTTTCTGCCAATTATAAAAAGTTTTTATAATTTAACGTTAATAGCTTTGAGCACCACTTCTGCTTACCGCTTCATTATTACGGATTTATATTTGTAAATATGAATGCGAATATGTATGTAAATAAACTCAACGTAAACCTATGATATAATACACCAGAACATGTTTAAACGCTTTGATTTGTTTCGACTATGCTGTGTGTACATAAATAGTTCCGACATTACTTTTTTGATTTGATATCTCGAAAGACACTCTGATTCCGAACCCCAATAAATAGAACATGCAAAAACAACATGATATATTCCGAACTTTGCTTAGCTAAAAAATTTGTCAAAATCAAGTTCACTTCTTTTAGAAATCTTTTTTATTTATTTATTTTGTATTATTTTTTGTTTTCTGCAAAGATTTTTTTTGTCCATTGAATCTAACTGAAATTTCAAGAGGAACTTGACCAAATTAACCTTATGACATTTAAATTATCTGAGTCTGTATATAAGAACGCTCCAAGTTTTTATTTTTAAAGCCAATCTAAAAACAATCTCCCGTTCTTTTCCGGGGAAGAACACTTTCATTCTGAGTGTTGATCGAACACTTTCAGAAGAATATTCTTAACCATTCAATATACGCATTCCATATACGCTTCTGAATGATCAATATTGCAAAACGTCATATAAAGTTCAGTACTTATCTGCAAAGAAAAGTTCCTCTCAATACTGGCGCCACTCGTCAAATCTGTGCTGATTTGCTGCAACTGTCCTAGATAGAGTTCCCCTTAACAAAGTTGTCGGGGTAGATTAGATATTTCTTTCATCAAGCTTCCAATATATCGTATTCATATTGAATTGTCTTCTATGATTATTCATCCCTTCCCCCCACCTCATTGCATTTTTAAATTAAATCGAAGGATATTTTGGCGAGTTTCAATACCTACACACATAAGAAATTTCGCTTGAATGTACAGGCCACAAAAAAGGGGTCATTGAAAGGTTTTATAGAATAAATCAACATCAAAGATAACAAACTTAAATGCACGACTATGGGTCTCATTTACTTGATCTTATTTTGGGTCAAGGTTATTAAATTGGTTTATACTAAATGAAGTTATAAGATGATAAATGGAAGATGTACAATATATACGTTCATATTGGATAAGAAAGTGCCCAAGATATAAAAGTTGGTATTTTCAACATTTTCACAACACAAGTTCACAAATATCTGTTAACTTTTTAACACGACAGGTCGAGAATTTTTCCAGGCATACTTTTTGTGTGATGATCGCAATTCCGTCATCCATTTCCATGCCATTTCGAGATATTCTTGTTAGAAAATGAAGAAATTATCGCTTTTCGCCAATTTTGAGGTTGTGCAACAACGAGAGGTATTTTTTTTTCAATATAATTATTAACGATCTCTAAGCAGTAATCCTTTTCTTCAAGTATTGGTTTAAATCTTTTCTTTCACTCTCCTAGTTCCGAGATATCCTTAGTTAGATGTTAGTCGTCACCGTTTTGTCCCTGCTGTTGAGGTTATTATACCGTATTTTAGCCTTCTTAATAAATTATGGAGGGGACAGGCAAATTTTATATTATTATATAGGGATAGGGCCATTATTAGATAGTCCTACAACAACGCAAGGTGTATTTTTTACACAACTCCTTCCAAGTGCAACAGGGTGTTCGAGAAGTGGGAGGGGTCTATCACCAATTCTCTTCCTACTGACGGTGGACGACGCACTATTGATGGACAGTGTTGATGCAGCGACAGGGCATTCAACGGAGACCGTTGGAAAGGCTCAGTCATTTAGACTATGCCGATGACATATGTCTCTTGGTCATTGGTCTAATAGCTTATTGAATAGACCTTTTAAAAAAGAACAATTACGTGCAAGGGTTTTTATTATTGAATATGTTTGTTTGGCCAATAAGCATGCTTAAAACCAAAAATGCTACTAAATTCACCCATGCGTTTCTGAGAGAATGGTCACACTGACCACTTTTCAGTATTTTTGGTATAACTCGAAAGCTAAGCCGAATTTGACAATTTTACATATAATACTTTTTGTTCAAAATTAAATTTTCTATTGGAATGGATAGTTCAAAAAATTTTACGAAAAAATTTAAGCAGGAAAAGTAAACAAAAACCAACATACAAAAAATCGAAAAATTAAAGATTTTTAAATTTTTTTCTAAATTGCGCATAACTTTTTTCGGAGCAAAGATACGCTCAAGACGTTCATAAACAAAGTAAACTAAAGTCTTACAGCTTTAATATTACATGTTAAAAAAGCCATATTATTTAAAAATTGACAGAGATATAACCATTCAAACTTTACCATTTCTTTTCATTTTCCACACTTTTTGCCCGAAAGCCTATTTTTTGGTACTTTATGCCAAATTTAACGTTCCTAGCACCTAGTACCAAATCTTATGTTAATCGGACCAGCCGTTCGGTCTGTAGGTCTGAACGCATTTAAAAACAGCCGAAAAACGAAATTGCGAACTTACATCCTTTTTATAAATTCTCTATAGTTCTAATGTCGTATTAAATCAAAAATTTTGATTTCGAACATTTTTACGAATGCGAAATTTGCCATATTGTACCGAAAAGGGGATTTTCGGGCCAAAACTGAGAAAAATTATAAGAAATGATAAGGTTTGAATGGGAATATCTCCGTCAATTTTGAACAAATATTAATTTTTGAGCATGCCATATTTAGGCCTTTAGTCTCTACTTTGTTTTGTCTATGCATGTCTTGACCCTATCTTTGCTCCAAAAAAAGTTATGCACAATTTATTAAAAAATTGAGATATCCTTGATTTTTTGATTTTTTTTAAGTTGGTTTTTGTTAACTTTTCCTGCTTAAATTTTTTCGTAAAATTTTTTGAACTATCCATTCCAATAGGAAATTTAATTTTGAACAAAGAGTATTATATGTAAAATTTTTAAATTCGGCTTAGCTTTCGAGTTATACCAAAAATACTGAAAAGTGGTCAGTGTGACCATTCTCTCAGAAACGCATGGGTGAATTTAGTAGCATTTTTGGTTTTAAGCATGTTTATGGGCCAAACAAACATATTCAATAATAAAAACCCTTGCACGTAATTGTTCCCTTATACCTCTCATTTTCCGGTCTATTCAATAGGCTATAAGAGTAAACAGCAAAAACGACAAAAATAATGCTCACAGGCCGCTCCACACAGCAGCGTATTATTCTACAGGAGACGCCAGTGGATGAAGACGAACAGTTTAACTACCTTGGCAGTTTTGTTTCTTCAAATGGCGGTATCCTTAAGCACTAAGTTGAGATTTTTCGAATCCAATGTCAAATCCTTGCTATCGTATGCTTGCGAAACCTGGAAAGTCACATCTTCCATTTCGAGGAAATTACAGGTTTTTGTGAATCGCTGTCTACGCCACATATTAAAGATTAGCTGGTCACAAATAATATCAAACGAGGAATTGTGGTGCAGGACAATTCAAGAGCGGCTGGACGTCGACATAAGAAAACGTAAATGGCAATGGATTGATCTCACACTGAAGAAACCAAACGATGAAATTACAAAGCAGTCCTTTGAATGGAATCCTCTGAGTGCACGGTGGCTTGGAAGACCAAGAACAACGGTCTTAGCAGAATCAGAATCCCAGAAAAAGACGTCGCCACAGTTTAAATACCTTGAGACCGTGAAGGATGGAGACGTTTTGTTGACGCCCTATGCCCCAACCAGGGTTAAAGGGCACGATAATGATGAGGTGAAGACGTTCAACTGTCCAAAGATTTCTCGGAGACTAAAACAGGATTAAACTGGCATTTTGAAGTTAAAGATTATCATTTTTAGAAATCGTTTTTACATAACCTCAAAAATAATAAAAACTGAATTTTTCTAATTTTATAACGAGAATATCTCAAAAATCAGAGCTGGTGGCGGAAAAAGGATGATGGATTTGAGTTCAGAACTAAATATCACCTTTGGATTGAGTCTTATCTGCCCGTGTCAAAACCTGTGTATTTGAAAGAAATACAAATAATTTGTTATGAAGCAAAGCGTAAAATTTCAAGTAAAAGTATCGGCATCGGAAATACATAGCAAAACTATGTCTCTTCACTGTTTAAAATGTTTTGGGCTGAATAGCGGTCATTTTGTGTCGTATATTGTCCTTAAAATCTTCTAGAGTCCATGACTTCATGACATAAACTCTGGACTTCAACTAACCTCACCGGTATGTCTTAAGAAGTTAAGTCCGCTTATCGAGGAGGGCAGTTAAAATTTGATTTTTTTTTTTAATTTGTTGTCCGACAAAGAACACAACAAACTAATGAGAGTTTGTTGTGGTAACGTGTAATTTTTCCATGGCACGAATTCGCTGGGATTATAGCTTTATATGTGGGCTATCATAAGCCGATTTGAAAACAGACTTTCTTAGTCTGTTTTCAGATCGGCTTATGATTATTGATTACCTTTTTGATACCTGCAAATAATTATTTTTGAAAGGTACTTCTGCAACATTACTTGCACTACTTGAAAGTACCAACTTACAAAAACAGCTAAGGCAAAAAGACAGAGAGAGATAAGAAAATCCTTTTCCTTCGAACGTTTAGCATGATATTCTTACTATGAAGAGCTGTTTCATTACAAATTGTTTCAACACACTGACTTAATTCAAAGTCATTAACCTCCAATTAACTCACTCCTCATTAAATTTAAAGTCACCATTAACAATCTGAAGCTTACGAAAGTTCAAAAAATTTTACTTATTTTGAATGTCGACTTAATATTTAATGATGAGTGAATAAATTGGGGCTAGGTCCCGTTTTAATAACTCTCCGTAAAATTTAAACTTGCCTTAAATATGGAAAACTTACAAACTTTCTATGTAATTTTATAAATAACGGGTTTTTATGGCGATTTTAAATTCAATGAATGAGGTAAATTATTTATTTCATAAACAATTATTACAGAGTATCTTACATGGAAGACCGCCTTGTCACAATGTTAAAAACCCTAAAGAAGGTGGTCAGAAATAGAAAATTTGCTTATTTAATTTGTTTGCGTTCACTTATTTAGTATCAGCATGTGTGTTTAAAAAAATGATGGATATTAAATGGCAGGTACAAAATAGTAGATGAAGCCATGAACGTAAATGTTAATTATAGTTAAGTTATTGCTCATTTGCAAAACTCTGCTTTTTCAAAAAAAAAAAAAATATATTTTTGATAACTTTTCTCTAGAACGGTTTTTGAAGGTTTGGCGTTGTATACAGGGTGCCCCGTAATGAGTGGATAATACTGCAACTGGTGATAGCAGGCCTTATGACAGAAAAAAATATAAAAAAAAATATTTTTCTTGTGGTGTCCATGGTATAATTTATTTTCGAAAAATGTTAAAAAATTCAGGGTCTCCTAAAATACCTAATTCCAACGGCCACCCATAAAGGATTCTTATTATTTTTGTATTTTTATAATATTCTTGAATAACCGTTCTAAATGATGGGTAGTAAATTTTAACACCAGCTGATGCATTTTTTGTGTTATAATTTTTTAAAATTATTTTTGTATTCAAAAATAATTCAATATTTTTGTTCACCAAAGTTTGAAAAATAATAAAGGGAAAAAAATGTATGAGAACATAAGTGGCAAATTTGATAAAAATTGGCCTGTTTAATGTTCTTTCCAAAATGGTATAACACATGTTTGTGTCTACAACCATAACCAATAAAATTGGCATTTAATCTACTAAAGTAGTTTTTTAACATTTTATCAGATGAAATTAAGTTACAAAGTTAAGTAAACACTACGACGACGAATGAATAACTCATATTGTTTTTACAATTTGTATTGCATTTAAAAATAACCGTTCTTAAATAAAGGCAGTAACATTTAACACTAGTTATTGGATTTTTAAGTTAATAAAAAAGACAAAAAACTGAAAACTTTCATGGCAAATAATGTTAACAAAATCTCCTTTTAATGTACTTTCCCAAATGGTAAATCACAAGCTTCTATCTACAGCAATAACATTAAATTGGCTTTTAATCTACTAGAGAAGATTTTTAACACTTTCTCAAATCAAAATTGACTTGCAATAAAATAGGCATTAAAATGCATAAAAAAGTATTATTTGCAAATATTGTCATGAGTCGTCTCTTAAAAAGGGGTGGATATTTCAATATCCATAATTTACATAGCTGGCAACAGGAAAATTCTAATTTAATGCGTGAGGACAGATCTCAGTACCAATTCAAAATCAATTACTGGGTAGGTATCCTGAATGGACAAATTATAGGCCCTTTTGAATTACCAGGCAACTTAAATGGTGAAGCCTATCTTAATTTCTTGCAAACTAATTTGCCAACTCTATTGCAAGAAGTGCCCGAGGAGCTAAGGAATTCAATGTGGCTTCAAAACGATGGATGTCCTGGTGGATAGGGCATCTGGGCCCAATTTTGTGGCCACCACGTTCGCCAGACCTAAATCCTTTGGACTTTTTCTACTGGGGTTGCCTGAAAGAAATGGTTTATACTAAACCAATTACATCCATTACGGAACTGCGTCATCGTGTTCAAGACGCTGCGCTGTGATGAAAATAAATGAGCGCCAATATGCTCGTTTTATTTAGAGGTCCTTCATTAGAAGATGCAGAAGCCTGTATCACAGTGAATGGGGGACAGTTTGAACACTTGATATAAATTTATTTAAAAATACAAAAAAATCATAATTTTTAATACTGTTGTTTTTATTTATCGCATTTCCCATACCTAAATCAAAACCTTTTTGAAAGTGCATACCTACTATTATTTTAGTTAGTGAATTTAGCAGACATAATAGTGACACTGGTATATCTATTGACTTTTCCTTACAACTCAATTTTTGTTGTCATCAAACTTTGATGAAAATAAATATTTAATCATTTTTGTATTTAAAAATTAATTTAAAAAATTATAAAAAAAAAATCCAGCAACTAGTGTTAAATGTTACTGCCTTTATTTAAGAACGGTTATTTTTAAATGCAATACAAATTGAAAAAACAATATGAGTTATTCATTCGTCGTCATAACTTTGTAACTTAATTTCATCTGATAAAATGTTAAAAAACTACTTTAGTAGATTAAATGCCAATTTTATTGGTTATGGCTGTAGACACAAACATGTGTTATACCATTTTGGAAAGTACATTAAACAGGCCAATTTTTATCAAATTTGCCACTTATGTTCTCATACATTTTTTTCCATTTATTATTTTTCAAACTTTGGTGAAAAAAAATATTGAATTATTTTTGAATACAAAAATAATTTAAAAAAATTATAACACAAAAAATGCATCAGCTGGTGTTAAAATTTACTACCCATCATTTAGAACGGTTATTCAAGAATATTATAAAAATACAAAAATAATAAGAATCCTTTATGGGTGGCCGTTGTAATTAGGTATTTTAGGAGACCATGAAATTTTTAACATTTTTCGAAAATAAATTATACCATCGAGACCACAAGAAAAATATTTTTTTATATTTTTTTTCTGAGCAGTCATAAGGCCTGCTATCACCAGTTGCAATATTATCCACTCATTACGGGACACCCTGTATAACCATATGTTCCATATATCAAAATAAGCGTAATTTTGTCAATAAGCTAAAAATTGTCGATTTATTTAAGTCCATTATGAATGGTTCAATCAGACAGGTGTTATGCCAAACAAAAGTTTATTTATAATATTTTGAATGTATTGAATCGTTTCATCTGTATCTATATTTATTTTTAATTATTGTTTAATCAAGTTCTCCGAAATGTATCACATTTCCATTTAATTTTAAATCGATTATTTTTTTCCACAAAACCAATGAATGACCCCTATAAGTAAGCAAGTATAAAATTAATATATGAATCAGTTATAAATACGGTGACCATCCGTTCATTATAATAATGAACTGTTCTGTATTTGAAGATGTTGTTCATTATTAATTATTTTGTACACGAAAACATAAAAATGTTCTGTATTTTATTAGTTGTTCATTATTTGTTCTGTTTTTCTTTAATTTTGTTCAAAAACAATAACGCACACATTGGGAACGTAAAAATTTAATAAAAGAAACTGATGATGCTAACGTGCCCTTACTTAGTAAACGAAGAAATAATAAATCTAGTACAAATTTATTTTTCCTTGCCGCCCTCTATCGCTTTTGGCATCATCTGTCATGTTCAAGTCAAAAACTATTCATTTCATGAACACATCAGCTGTCTGTGAACTGTGTGTTGTCTGCATCTGCGCTGAAGAATTGAGATTTGTAAGTTTTATTTGAAATTATTTTAAAAAAGCAATTCAATATTGAAAATTATTTAAGCTTACCCTGATGCCACTCAGGAGGAAGTGTGTATTTAATAAAGAACTGAAAAACCAGTACAAATTCTTGACCTAAGTTTTTAAGTTTTTTTTAGTTCTAAGTTTGTATGTAAATTGTAAAGCCTAATATGATGCTGATGCGAAGCGAAATTTTAAGCTGTTCTCCAACAAGACAGCGAAATGATTACGAAAACGAGCGGAAAAATATTCATTGGCAGTTGCACAAATTAAAAAAATTAAAACAAATGCAAATGCAAAAAAAGTTACAAGCAGCCATGCTGTAATGAAAGAAACAACAAAAATAATCACGAAAAAACACAAATTTCATTTTTTCGCACGCAATTACATAGGTCTGGGTAATTAATTGTGTGCGAAAAAAGAGTGTAGACTTCTCCAAATAATCTGCTACAATTATCAGTTTCGCTCATCGAACAGCGTACTGCAGAACGAAAAGTAGAACTAAATTTATAGTATATGATTTCGTTGTCATTTTTGTGATGATTGAAGATTGAGTTGAATTTTGTTTCTTTTTTCTTTTGTTCATTATTCAGCTTTCTAAAATATGGTCACCGTAGTTATAAACCAATATCTCCGAAAAATCAAAACAAGTTCCAAGTCCATTAAATATCAAACACATAACAATAATAGAACATGTGTCTCCCAAGATAGTAAATTATCATTCACAAATAAAACAGCAACACTACATAATATTTTATTTTTCTCAGGGAAAAGTAAATATAATAAAATGTACATATAAAGCAAAAGTAATAGTAAAATTGATCAAAACTAATTTCCCTCTTGGATATTTGTGTTAGTATAACAATAATAACAACTTTCAAGCAAGCAATATGTACCGTTTATAGTGTGTAGTAGCATCACCTTGTGTCAAAAAATTGTTTACATAATAATTTGTTGCTTTCTATACTGACCTTAAGTAAACTCGAGATAAGTTTCATTTTTTGTATTATAAAGTTGAGCTTAGAGCTTTTTTTGCGTTCATATCGTGATTTTATTGCATACTTTATTTCTGTTGAAAGACTTTAACTCAATTGAAAAAGATAAATATATTATTTTTTTGTCATTATCAGATATTTGTCGATGAGAGCTTTAAAGCAAGCTACAACTCCAAGCAATCACAGATTTCATATTTTACTTCTAATGAGGCCTTGTATTGAGAGTGTGAAAAATAATATATCAAGGTCGTTTGAGAAAACAAAAGTATTTCCTTCTTACATCGAAGATACAAATCAACATAAAAAGCTTGTAAATTACTAGTTTCTAATGTTACTTGAATAAAAATTCCACAAACTTACTTAACAGGCTCCCGACCCGTCAAGAGTCTCTGTTTGAAACACGACAACTTTATGGATACATTATCTTATACATATGTATGTATATGAGAGTTCTCTTTATTAACATTGCTAAATCAGCTACAAAAAACGATTATTTTCATTGCTTACTTTTAGGCGCATAGGTATACTCTCAGGAATAACGTTAAGAATTTTGATGAAATGTGTTGATGTTACTGTAAAAGCAGAAAGTAAATAAAATCTACAGAAATGCAACAAAGAAACAATCACATTTTATAAAAAACTTCCTTCTTATTTTTCACATATGTATGTAAGCAGTATAAGACTCCATCCACTGCACAACAACAGTTTTTTTGCAGACTTCCTGCAGATTGAATTTATTATTTTTAGAAGAAATCAAAAGATAATTATATTATTTACACTGAAAATAGATCATCGGAGTTATCAATAAACGTCCGTCTACTTAAATTTGGTTTCCCATTCCTGGCTGTTGAACTTTTATTTGTGATTGAATGTTTAAAGTGTTGATTATGTACATATTATATAAAACGAGGCAACAGGTTATTACTCATGCATTGTTATTTAATTTTTTTGTTTTTATAAATTGTAGATGAAGGTAAATAAGCTTTAAAATAACAATGTTTGTTAAAAATAAAGTGGGTTTAATTAAGGTGGTGCAATAGTAATGTCATAATTTGAGTCGGCTGCCATTTTATTAGAAATTAAATAATTGGGCTCTGGTTTCACTGAAGTTTGAAGGAAGTTTAAAGGTGTAAAATTGATGACAATAAACTGAAAAAAATATGATATTGGTAAAATGACCAATGATGGTATCTACCAATTGCTTGCAAAACATCGAATTGGTAATTTGTTCTTCAACAAAGAGGGATGTATACCAAATTGTTAGTATCAAACTGACAGCTTAAACTTTTGCACATTCACTTATGAAACTTCAAAGCAAAGCAAGGTGGTCTGATATAGAAGTTTGCGCTCAGTTTTGATGTTTTTAAAAATGTATACGTTTTTTTTCAAGGTCATGAACGATTTTTGGCACCTCATTTGGGCAATTTAAAAAAAATATACTATCTGATAGGTAACTAGAACGTCATAGACGGTCAGTTAGTTTCAGTAATTATGCCAAAAATCGTTCGTGACCTTGAAAAAACAAATCCTTAAAAAGTCGTAAAAAAGAATCTATAGCTGACTAATTACTGAAACTAGCTGACCTTTTATATAGATCTAGAGATCTTTCAGATGGTACACCTACACATTTCTTGCAAATTTCCTAAAAATCGTTTTGACCTTAATTTTTTTTAATCCATTAAATATTCATAAAACAAGAACCTATGTCTGGCCAATTACTGACCTTTTACAACTGTCAAGAGGCTTTTCAAATTGCATACTGCTTTTTTTAAATGACCCAAAAGCCAAAAGCTTTTTTTTGTGTCCTTGAAACGATTTTCAAAAATGTATAGAAAAAATTCTATGGCTGACCAATTACTGAAAATAGTTGACCTTTTATCCACGATCCAGAAATCTTTCGGATGGTATACATTTTTTGCAAATTTCTCATAAATGAGGTGCCGAAAATCGCGCAAGTTATCTAGGGCTGACCAATTTCTGGGACCAGTTGACCTTTTCTAACCAATTAGATGGCATTTTTGTTATCAAATTTCCTCATATGAGATGCCAAAGGTCCAGAGCCAAATGCCAATTAGAAATATTTATTAACCTACAAAATAGAAAAAACAAATGGCTGTCACTTAAATGTCATTGTTTCAAAGTCTTGAGCTAGAACTATAATACACGGAAAGCATATGGACGCGGCTATAGTTGCGAAGTGGAAGGTTTCGTCAAGTTTCGTTCAACTTGGGTTACGGAAGTGAGGTGCGCTCCCGAGCGCACCTCACTTAAGTAAAACTGACATTTGGCGAAATAGGAAGGCCAAAAAGAGAAAGATAATAGTTATATTATGGGTGTGTTCCCCTTTTCTCGGTACGGAAAGCTACTTTTCGTTGGTTTTTGACATTAGCTTCAGTGCCCATCCGACTATTATAGTTCTACCTTTGGGCTTGACGCTTATAATAAATTAATGAGACAGATATATATGTCTGTTTGTTTAAAAACCCTATTCTCTATCTGTCAACGACGTAAAAATGTCAAAGCACAACGACATCAACGCCATTTGTGTAAAGATAATGGTACATTCACATTAAGCATGTTTGGTAACGTGGAATTTTCAACAAGTTTCCCAAACTTGGGTTCTTTCTCCTTTATTTTTTGACAGCATATTGTGAAAAGAAATTTCACCTTAAGTGCCTCTACACTATATCTCAAAGTATCAACACATGTCAGAAGCAATTTTATACGACTGCCAATTTTGT
Organism: Dasysyrphus tricinctus; assembly: GCA_963921185.1. NCBI lineage: Eukaryota > Metazoa > Arthropoda > Insecta > Diptera > Syrphidae > Dasysyrphus > Dasysyrphus tricinctus. The sequence continues at coordinate 15,117,171 of OY992533.1, read as the reverse complement.
GCGATGAAACTGATTTTCATATTTTGCATCCACACTTACATCCAAACAATTCAGTTTCACCATAACTTCAAACACCAAAGCGGGATAGAATGTGTGATGATTTTAGAACCGATCCTTAATATTTGCATATATAAACACATGTCAAATTGTTTTGCCCCATCTTCTGTCATATCAAAGGCTTATCTAGTATGATGGCATCTTGCTACTTTTCCATCCAGGCATTGTGTGGCCGTATTTTAGGCTGTTATGCCAGACTTTAAGGCTTTGTATTGTTTTTCTGTCATGTCAATTCGAATCCCTGATTACAAATTTAAACTCGTTTTATGTTGCTTAGAGAAGCAAAAACAATTGCTTTTTCTTTTTTTTTCCTTGTAGTCTACCAAATATTTGGCCAAAACAGCGAAGTTTGTAGTTCAGTTCCCAGTCGCAGTATTTTGATTTTTAAACTTTTTTTTTTGTCATATTATACAAATACCATCTGTGTGTACCTACTTCCGGTGATTCACAAAAAATTTTTTTGTTCAGAAATATTATCTCATCTTATCTTCTTCTTATTCTAATAAAAAGCAAAGCCCAGAACAATAAATGCAAGTAGATATAGAACCAACAAGTACAAACATTACTCACTTTGCTATATTTTCAGCCATATTAAATTTTTTGGTGGAAAAAACTGTTCAAATAAAATTAAAAGAAATGAGACAGCCATGAAGGTCATTTTTATTAAGTATATTTGAAGTGAAACTTGTTGTTCTTTACGCATCACTTATTTGACATATTTTTTAAACAATACAAAAAACATCAATATGCTGTTGCCTTAAGATGCTTCTGACACTTGGGTTCAATTGATCGGAAGATTCAAGAAGAAATCTCCAAAACAATACTTTGCTAGTATTGTGTGACAGCTCAGAATATGGATCAATTCATGACCAAGATCGGCAAATTATACTTTCCTTTCGAAAAATTTCGAATTGTGTTGGAAAAAGTTTATAGTTTCAATAATTTCTCATAGCTTTTAGACTCTCTCGCAAAGACAGTCAGTATTTTGGTGCTGGTGGTGTTTTAACAACTGTTTCGATTTCTAAAGGGTAGGCCATCTGTTAGTTTCTTTTATAATCAAAATGTTATTTTGCACTGACATCTCTTTTGTACTCAACAAATTGACAGAGACTTAGATTATTTTTCTGCAGTACAAAATGAGTCGATTCAGCTTTGGAAAATATTGCACAGTTAGGCCGTGTGCCAATTGCGTTAAAATTCTGGTTAAATTTGATCCCAGTTAAATGTTATCCCTTTTTATAGGGGTGAGTAAAATTTAAGGTTTTTGCTGTGTCAATTGGATTAAATGGGATTTTTTTTTATATTCACTTCCCATTAGTTTTGTTGTTGCATTTTTCTCAGTAATGATAGTTCGCAAACATATCAGTTTGCAAAATGAATGAATCATCTGAAAAAGTATTTTCAATAAATTTTATTGATTCTTTTACATTAAGCGTAGTACGCAGATCGAGCTAAAATTTCGCTTAAAGGATTTATCTCAAGTTATTCAAACTTCTTCTTGAGTGCATACTTAAATTTATTATAGGGTCTTTGTCTATATTTCTTAATCCTTTCATTTAATTTTAGTTTTTTTTTTTCCATTTTTCATCTTTCCCGATAGGATTCATGACTTCTTGATAGCAAAATAAAATATTTATCTACATTCATCTCCCTCAGCAGTTTTTTTATAAGGGTTTACAACAACACAAACAAATCCGGATCGCTTAAGATACGCAGCCGAACGCGCCCATAGACATGTCAAAAATTAACCACCGACTAAAATTTTAACGAGCTCCTGAGCAGGTTAAATTTTGAAGTCTATATTCACCTCGGTAATGTCAAAATTTAGCAATGGGATCAAATTTAACCAGGATTTTAACGCAATTGGCACACGGCCTTACTTTCAAATTGTGTGTTGCTGAAAGAGTGCGAATTTTGTCAGTCAGATGATGCACCAACTGCTGCTACTGTGTGCAAATTTATGAAGAAAGTTTGTGAGATCGATTTGCTGATTGATAACTGAACTGTACAAATTCCTATGTTGTCGAAAATGTGCCCCTGAGCCCGAGAACCTTAACGTGCCAAAGATCTCAGCAACTAAACATCAGTCCACTAGCATCCTCGTTTTTGCATACAATTCTCGTATTATTCGCTTACAACATTCAATGCCTCAGCAATTGAAGCATAAAGCATGAAGTAAACAAGCAAAATTGTCGTATTTGAAGCTTAGAAAATCTACACGTATCCATAAAGAAGGCAATGCTTTGTGTGACTATTTATGATTTTGGTTTTGGAGTGACGTCATCGACATACAGTAAATTGGGAGTGCTACCGAAAGATGATCTATGGGCAACATTTTTTGTACGATTTGTGTTGAATCTCCTCATTAAGCAACAATGTTTTTGAAGTGCCCTTGGTAAAGGAAAGGCCCAATTTTGAAAAAGTTAGTATTTTTGTTTTTATTAAATAAGTCGATCGAATCTTATTTTACAACAAAACGATGAAGAATTAACTGGTAAATAATCCAAAAAATGAGCTATTAATAAACTCGGTAAGTTAAATAATCTGGAAGTTATACGGGATCAAATTTGATCTTTTGATTTTGAACTGTAAAAGAGACAAAGTTCAGTTTTAGATTTTAGACTTTCATATTTGCGATTTGTATTAATTTTATTTTATTTATGTACTTAATGGACTTACCCCGTTACGTCGGATATTAAGTTTTAATTTTTCGAGTAAAAGTCCGTTTAGTAAATAAAATAAAATAAAAAGTTTAGTTTTGTACAAATATTTCGAAAACCGGTCATAGCAAATTAATTATAGGATTCTTCAAAAAAATAATACTTTCTTATAAGAGCAGTCGATTTTGAGAAAAATGTGCACTAACGTAATAATAAGAGCATTTTCTTGTAATGGAATCCAAACAAAAGTACAGCATGCTGGGGTAAAGAAGCAAACAGAGTTACATGAAAATGCATAACTCGAACATTTCATCCTTTTTACTATCGATCGCTAAGGAAGTTTACTCAAAGTTAAAGACCGAAGGTGCAGGAATTCCTTGCACCATCACCCAAATGCATAAATACAACGAAGTACAAGCTTTAAAAGCAAAAAGAAATATTGCGACTTGTTCCTTTGGCATTCTGGATTCCGAATTAGCAAACGAAAACTCTATGTCAGCCAAGTTCCCGATGTGTGAAGCTGCGATATGATAAAACAAAAATCATTTGAGTTTTTTGCAGTAATTTCTCTTGTCTTGTCTTGTTATTATTTAATTTTAATTTGCTTATGTGTTGAAATTAATGCCCAAAATAATTCGGCTTTGGATTCATTTGAAATAAGACAAGGTCTTTGGAACAAATTTGAAAGGATATTGCAAGTTTCCCATCAAGATTGTTCATTTTTGTTTTGATTTTTGAAAACTGTTTACATTAAATGCTGTCATGTGAAGCAGTTTTGACATCGTCGGTTCAAAGGTAAAACTCACTAAGTGCAGAAAAAAAAGTTCAAGAAAATGAGAATGAAATGCATTTTTTCAATGCAAAAACCTTCATTTTGCACGTTTTTTATAAGGACATTGAAAGGTATACTCGGGAACTTTATTTAAAAATTTTCATAAATTGAATTTTCAGCTTCAAAAATCATGTTTCAGTCTAATTTCCTTCAAAAGTGTAAAATGTTAGTTAGTGAGTCTAACCTTTGAACCGATGATATAATATGTACATTAGGGTGGTCGTTAAAAAAAAGTCATCCCGGATGGGCCCAAATCGGCTCTAAATGAAGAAAAAAAAATTCCTATTTTTTCAGATTTTTATTTTCATCCCCTATAGTCGCTGTAGGGGTAAATTAAATTTCCCCTTTTTTTGCATACTAGAAAATTCGCGTAAGATCTGCCAAAAAAGTTCAGAGCATATAGGTGGGAACTAGGCAAGAAAAAAATCATACGGGAGGGGGGCAGTATCTCCCCCCGCTTGGACGGGAGGGCAATTTAATAAAATATTTGCATTAAATAGAAAAAAATTAATTAAAAAACAACGGCAAAACTTACAGTAATGTTTTGTAGCTATTTGGAAGGGCAGAAGTAAAGAATTAAGGCTTGTTTTTAAATTAAGTTTTTTTGATGAACTGTTTTGGCAAAAAATTGTTTCAAACTCAACAATTTGTAGAAAAATTATTATTTTTTTTTTAATTATAGGTTTGAAAACAGAATTTGCTGAAAACTTTATTTAATAAGCAACTATTGAAATGGACTTCTGGCTTTCCAAAAAGCTACAAAACATTACTGCAAGTAATATTTTTTAATTCTTTTTTTCTATTTTATGCAATTATTTTATTAAATTGCCCCTCCATTCCAAGTGGTAGTAGATATTACCCCCCTCCGGTAGGATTTTTTTCTTGTCTGCTTCTCACCTACATACGCTGAATTTTTCGGCAGATTTTACGCGAATTTACAAAAAAAGGGGAAAATTAATGTACCCCTACAGCGACTATAGGGGATGAAAATGAAAATATGAAAAATTAGAGAATTTTGTTTTCTTCATTTAGAGCTGATTTAGGCCAATTCAAATATTAAAACTAAAAAAAAAACCATTATAACGACCACCCTAATGTACATAACTTAAATTTGTCTACCATACTGAATCGAATAAATTGCAATCTTTGTGAATGCAGTCTATATAAATCTCTCATTGAATTCAACTAAAAGATTTCGTTCTTTTCTTTTCTTTTCTTTTCTTTTCTTTTCTTTTCTTTTCTTTTCTTTTCTTTTCTTTTCTTTTCTTTTCTTTTCTTTTCTTTTCTTTTCTTTTCTTTTCTTTTCTTTTCTTTTCTTTTCTTTTCTTTTCTTTTCTTTTCTTTTTAAAGATTGCGACTTAAAAAAATGCAGTCGCCATCTTTTTTCGTTAAAAATATTGAAATCTTTGTTTGTTTCCAATTTTTTGTCGCCATCACCTGATTGGAATCTTTTGAGACTTAGGCTAGGACCGCACTTGCGATTTTCAGTCGGTGCGATTAAAAAATCGGTGTCGCAACAAATAATTGCCGTGCACGCACTTGCGGCCATCTAGCGATAGAATAAACGCTCAAAAAATAGATCTTTTTCCATTTTTTTAATCGCTGCGATCTTAAAGTCGCATATGTGTGCATTCACATTTAAAACCATGTGTCTCATTTCTTGCGGCTAAATAATCGTACGTTTGAAAATCGCAAGTGCGTGTATAATTTTTTCTAGTTGCGACTACGATTTTTTAGTCGCGCTATTTTAAATCGCAAGTGCGAGCACAACCATCTAAGTCCGTTTGTTTCATTTTAACTTTCGACAATCGCATCGCCAGAAAAATGGAACAAATTTTCGACTTTTAATCGTCGCGATTTCCAGGTCGCATGTGCGTTCATTCTTATTAAAATTCACGTGTTCTATTTCTAGCGACTAAACAGTCGCGCGATTGAAATCGCAAGTGCGGTCCTTTTGCATTCTTTTGAATTCTCTTACATCCTTTGACTTTTTGCATTCTTTTGAAGTCTGTTGCATTCTTCGAATTTTGTGTTTTCTTTTGAAGTCTTTTGCATTCTTTTAAATTCTTTTGAATTCTTTGAATAAAAGATATAAAAGAATGTAAAAAATGCAATCTTTTAATTGCATTCGCAAAAGATTGCAATATTTTACAACTCTGAATGCAGAATAACACTTATCGCGTCTGATATGGTGTGTCGCGTCTTTGATTGTGTACACTACAGACATTATTTGCTTTCTTAAGAGGTTATTTCTCCTTCCGCGAGCGCTACTATCGTCTCCTTCCAATATATGGAAGACAATGTCTTCTATTCAGCGTGGTATTGCGAAATCGTAACAGTAGAGATTTCGACACAGCAACTCACTCTACAACACATCTCATGAGCCAAATTCGGTGTTCTTTGCATAAGAATTATACGATTTTCTAACAAAGAGTGTTCTTGAATGTAAATCCGTCACACTCACGTCCACCGAATACAAAATCTCTGTCCGGACTTCAAATCGAAATATAAATTTGCAATGAAGAGACACACGATTTCATGTTATACCCATTTCACGTTCTGATTTTTCGTAGCATTAGGTTGGAGAGTTAAGCATGCGCTGTCAACTGTAGACTCCTTAGAATAGGACAGATGGGAGCAGAAAAGACCACGAGGCAAATGGACTCAAATCGATTCTTAGGCTAGTTTCCAAATTCCAACTTATTTTGAAAGACTAGAACTTTTATCGTGTCTATTTTGCGAAAGCACCCCTTTGTTCCATGGACACAGTGAAGTTAGGTCCAGTTCTAATTAAGAAATAGTTTTGTTTTTGATGTTTTTCCTTGCATAGTTGTTTTTATTTTAATTTTAAAAGCACAATGGAAGTACCGACACCCTGTACTTTGTCCTTATGAAGCTTTAAAGAGCCAAAATTTCCAAACATCAGTTTCTGATACTTTCTACATGAGCTAAACTGAGTGGTTTATTCAAATTTTACCGCTCTATATCGACAAACTCAAAAAGATTCAAAGAACAGTTAGGGTTGATACCACAGGGGCTCTTCGACCAACGGATGCCTTAAGCGTTTTTCTGCACCTTCTACTACTTGATCTACACATAAAATATCTAGTATATTGCAGTGCCTTAAGACTTAAAGCATCAAATTCTTGGGTTGATAAACCTTATGGTCACAGCAATATCACAAATTTGATTCCCACTGATATATTTTTGACTCCCACTGACTACCGCGCTCCTACAATGAGCCTCAGTAAAGATTTTAAAGTCTTATTCCCATCCAGAGGGGACTGGGATGATGACGCCGGCCGTGACGAGACTTCGACACAACTATCTACATATACTGATGGCTCAAAGATGGAGTGCGGTGTTGGCTCAGGAGTCTTCTCTGAGTCTCTCAAGATCTCTAAGTAATTTCGGCTACCGCATTTTGCTAGTGTATTTCAAGCTGAAATACTGGCAATTAGGGAGGCATGCAAGATACTTAAAGCAGATCCAAACCAAATTCGTAATACAGCCATCCTTAAAGACAGTCAGGCGTCTGTTAAAGCCATTGATTCGGCTGCATCATCCTCTAAATTGGTCCAACAATGCCGAGATGAGCTCGCAAGTCTAAACATTAACCTCAAGGTCACTCTTATCTGGGTTCCTGGTCACAGTGGCATTGAGGGAAATGAACGGGCAGATGAACTAGCCAGGCAATGATCAGCCCTTCACATCTCACTTGCGGAAAGAGTCTACATTCTCCTTGGAGTTGTAAAGGGCAATATATTTTCAATTTTCCTTAGGGAATCCAATCGTAGGTGGAGCAGTTTAACCAACTGCAAAATATCCAGAAGAACGATCTGGCCCGCCTTTAATAAATCCCGAACAATTGATCTCATATGTACCCCCAGGCGGGAAATAGCCAGGGTCGTAGCAACCTGCACTGGACACTGGCCAATTGGAGAACATGCGGCGAGGCTGGGTATTCCTTACAATACTCACTCTCGCAGCTGTGGAGACCAGCAAGAAAAGGAAACAGTCCCTCATTTTCGCTGTAAATGTCCATCTCTAGCCAGAATGAGAGCACATTTGTTTGGAATGGCTTTTTTGACGACCTAAACGAACTTTCCGAAATGAAGATCAAAAACTTGATCTCTTTTCTTAACGCTACGAAATGGATCTGAGACAAAAATCGGTTGCGTTCCCCCCAGATCCAAAGTCCGCGAGTAATCGGAACCCGGGATTCTGAGGGGCTTCATGATGCTCAATGGCAATGATGACCACACGGTCGGATCGATCGCGCTTCGTTGCTACTCTACAACCTGCCGAGCTCGGCATAATGTGGCAAGCTCGACGGGCGAGATGCGATCCAATCGAGTGAGTGTCCTATGACCCAACTCCTGTCTTGTGTACTGACTCACAAGGTACCTCAACCATACTTCACAGCCGTCCTATTTCAAAGCAAGGAACGCTTTAATCTGCTTTCATACACAGGTCAAACGAGTTATAGTATCAAAACGGCTGGCGCAATCCAGTGCTAATTGGGCAAAGAGCGAGTGTTACGCTCTTGCCACCATTTCTACCTACCTACCTACCTATATCTACGGAAATACGCCAATTTTATCTGCTTTAGACCTTGAGGAACAATAATACGCAAAGTCTGGCCTGTTAGGAATTATTGTGATGAAGCTCAAAAATTTAACAAACATTTACAAAACCAATCGGTTCGATTTTTAGAAATTAAAAAAAAAAAGGTGGTTCTTCTTGCTTTCCTCTCCCCTACTTGTATGTCATATTTGAGATTTTTTTTATAGATTTTATTATTATTTCTATTAATTGCTAATAAGCAAAGATGTTAACTTTCGATAACTCATAGCTTTTTTTCGAAGAAAAATAATAAATATTTATGTGTGTCATATTCTTTTCTAAAGGTAAAATAAAATAAAGCTCGATTACAAATGGTTTGAATAATAAATTTAATCTTTGAAACAGCAATGAATAGTTTTTTACTTACAAACTACACCGATTAATGAGTAATAAGATTTTGTTAAATAACAAAAAGAGTAATGGATTCTTAAAAATGATTTAATTACAACGAACGATTTTTTTTAATAGAAAGTTAAAAATAGGAGTAACTAAAAATATTTTAACGCATGATAATTTAAAAAATATTTCAAAACAAGTTAATTACTTCATTATCGAAGAGTTTCGAATCTTTTTTGGATAGCACTTGTAAAATTTCGTAGTTCCAGTTGGTACTGGGTTTTACTCAACTTCAATTGTAATGAAATTAATACTTTTTTACCCATTAATACTTAAGTTTTTAATGAAATAAAAAACTTAAATGTCCATTACTCCTCTTAGTTCCTGTTTCAATGAAAAATAAATTATCCATATCATTTATAATTGAATTCGATCAGTTAATTCTGAAAAATAAAATAACTCACTTACGAGCAGTAATTTTCAGTTAATTTTTTTTTAATTACTGAGGTAATTAAATGTCAAAATTTAGGCAGAATCAGAGTACTGCGTAGTACAATTACAAATTACAAATAACAATGTGTAATTCAATTTTTTTGATTATATGTATTACAAAGAGTAATGGGCAATTAGTTATTCGTAATGGACTTACCAAACATAACACAATACCCCACACTGATAAAAAAACCTAAACATTTTGTAATACATACAAATCGGTAGAAATAAGTAAAAGTTGATTGTGCATCAAATGTTGTGTTTGTTATTGCATTCACTGTCTTCAATAAATTAAAAAGGTTATATATCTGTTTCGAATGTGTCGAAAATGTGTAAAAGAAAAACGTAACTATATTTGTTGGTAGATTTCGTGGTTTTTGCATGGATAATTCGAGCAAACATACCACACACATACATCGATCCTACGGAACTAGACAGAATTGTTTTGATATTTATCGCTATGTTTTTTGCCTTAAGATAAGGTCTTTCAATCTTTTTTGATTAGAGTAATCGTTTGAATATTTCTTATCAAACGACGTGACTAGTAAAAGCAAGTCAGTATTTTTTTTATTATTATTCACAATAGAATAATTTTGAAGTTATGTAGAAGTAAGTACATACATATTGGTTATATCATTTATATTTGGAACTGCAATGGTATGTCTGCTAGCGAAGCGTAGGTAATTTACCTGCAAATCTATAACAAATGAGTTTAAGTCTTACTTCGCGCACAAGTTATACTCAAGAAAACGAGTTTTTCAAACAATAACCTTCCGATAGTTTGAAATAAACAAAATAATACCAGAAACCAGTTTATATTGCTCATAATTTCGACCTTAACATTGCGATGCGATAGATTAATAAAAAAATTATTTTGTATGTTGCAAAATAATGAGAATAAACGTAGCTTAGGTAGATTAATAGTAGGAATAATATTTTGTACACCAGTTGCATGACTCAGAAGAAGTAGAAAAAAAAGCAGTTAAACCTATATCCGAAGTCTGTGTATCTTAAATGTACACTCCGTGTCATTCGATTGAGATCATTATTCATTTATGTATAGGAACTAAATCAGAAATAGCTGCCAAGTTAGTCCAGAGATAATTCAGCTAATTTCGTGAATTAACTCGCAATTAATTCGTGATATAAACTGAGTGAAAATATGTTTTACGAGTTAACACAGTCTTATCCTCGATCTCGCACTGAAAAACTGGAAAGGTTACTTTTAAGACAGAGTTCAAGGCGCCAGTTATAGCTTTCATTGAAATTCATTATATTAAATTTTGTTCTCCCATTTTGAGGTGCATTGAAAACAAAATCATTTATTATTTTGATGGAGAATTAAAACTCAAGACTTAATTAACATTTCTAGCAAAAAAAAAAAAAAAACAACATGGGCCCAACCTTCTACATAAAAAGACTTTGAATATTTCAATGATCATTGGTAAGGTAGTTCAATCCTTGAAATAATCAAACTCATTTTATGTGAAAGACTGGGCCAAAATTAAATTTTTTTACCACTAAAAATAATAATAAAGGCAGGAGCTTTATTTTGGCATCAAAATAATCACTGATTTCGCTTTCTAAACGTGAGTTGATGAGTTTTAATGATAGTTATAACTGGCACCTAAGTACATAGTTGGTAATAGTTGTAAAAACTATTTACTATACATATACAAGAAAACGGCCGAAATCTAGCTTTAAACAACTGACTCCAGTGTTTAAGTACAAAAGCTCTTTAGACAACATTTATAAATGCTTATCAATATAGTTTGAAAGTTTAACAACTGTCTAAATTTAAACAAGTGTGGTTTTAAATCGGAAAAATTGCTTCATTTGTGAAAAAAAAAAAAAAAACAAAAAATGCCACACAGACATACAGACAAAGAAACTAGAAGGCCCAGCTTCATTCGTCGGTTATCCTAATGCCATACTTCGAAATCAAAATTTGTAGTTCAATATTTTTACATAAAATTTCATTCCAAAAGCATCATTTTTAGAAAAAGAGCGTAATCTCAATATAGTGATGCGGAGTGTATATGTTATGTACATACACATTGTTTTGTGAAAACAGCTGGTTGCTCTTACTAAGCTTCCACACGATATACACAACAACAAAACAAAAATTCCCTTCTAACCGGCAAAAGCATTAAAATTCAGTGAGCTAGCGAATGAGTTACAGATAAGTCTATCCATTCTACTGCCTGAAAAATAAATTGAACAGGTTACTCGGAGTATAAAATATATTAAACGTCATCACACCGCAGTGTTTGTGATTATTAAAATGTATGTTTTTGATTAAATGTGCATCTTGTTTGACTTGAAATAGAAATATATTTTTGTTTCTCAGAAACCTGGGAGTTTCAAAGTGTTGTATAGAGTTGTCGTCATCGGTGATAAATAGAGATATCCTCTAACACGTACTTGCTACATTGTGATTCACTAGGTACGTGAGTACAGACTTTGTTAATGAATTTTCAATCATCACAGAATACATAATTTTGCAACAGGTCTTGAAAAATTAATTAAAGAAAAGAAGACATCTCTCAAAATGGGGTCCGTTAATTGCAAGGAATACAAAACAAAGAACAATCCAGCGTGTGCGCAGGAGAATGAAGGTAAGTCAAAGTATACTCTTATGTCCTTTTTTATTTCTTTTAAGTTTGTTAATATTTTTTTTTTCTGTTCACCTATGTGAAAGGTACGAGTAGAGTATATTTATATTTAAGTGTATTAAAATGATTTTTGCATGTGGCCGGTAGCGTGCATCAATTATGACAAGTTGGTTATTTTAGGTTTAATAACTCCTAATTAATTGATTTTTGGAGATGTCAGGATAAAGAGAAATACAGCTTTAGCGAAATATAAGAAGTTGCCCAACATCGCATGCATAGGAGTATTTACATTGGGAAACTGTCCGAAAAGTAGTTTTATACAACGCAAATAAAAAAGCCTTAAGTTTGGCATAATAACAGAGCTTCAATGCCAATAAAACATTGAATCATATCTTTTTATTACCAACAAAATTGAACGTTAAATATTTGGAAGTATGTACAATAGGGTGTTTCAAATAAAGGTCCTTTTTAACAGTTTGAAAAGTTTAGGCTTAACATTAATTTTTGAATAACCTTATAATAAACACAAATCAAATGTGAATTACCTTTAGTAAGTGAGCTTAGTGTGAGATTTTATCGCAAAACAAAAAATTCAAGTTATTAGTAATTCACCACAGTACGAGTATGTAGATTAAGAGTAAGTAATTAGGTTAAAAATAGATAGGTACTTCTGTAATTTTAGCCAAAAACAAAAAACGCCAATGACACACATCCCATTTACAACAAGCTCAAATGAGAGTGCATGTCAATGTGCATAAATTCACATTTGATAAATTAAATTTATACTCTTACAGATATTTTGTATGACACAGGTTTCTCTTTAAGATTCGGTATTTAACGTGATTTAGTAGTTTATATTTTTATTATTAAGAAATTTTTATTTGTGAATTATCTTTTGGTTGACGTTTTGCTAACTTATTATTATAGGAGGGTGAAACTTATTTTTTTCTTACGTACATTAAGTTTTGCGTATGGTGTGATGAAAAGCTAAAGCATGTAGGTGTAGGTCCTTAGGCTTAAGATGCAATTTTCTAAAAAATGCTTAAAAGAGAAAAACAATCGTTAAAAAAACAACGACAACACCTACAACGTCATACTATTACTTTTTTTAAGTCAAAAATCTTTTCTTATATTAACTTTTTTAATAAAGTTGTTTTGAATTAAAATGGGGGCTTGTGTGTAAATGGAAATCCACACAAATGCTGTAGGTACATGCTCCGAAGAATGAATAACCACAACCTGTGTGTTTTACCACCAAACTTATGGGCCGGAGTTTTAAGCTGGGCAAACACGACCGAGCCATCCGATCTATTTGGCTCGGTTGGATTTCAGATTGGCTGAGAATCCAAATGGATCGGCAGCCGATCCACTCCACGACCGATTAAGGATTGGCGGCGCGAGGTCATTTGGCTCTGTCGTGTATGGCCAGCTACAGCATTAGCTATTTCACGAGCCCACCTTGATCTTCAGACTCCTTTAGTGATTCTTAGTTTAGTTTTACTCATATAGATTGACAAAGTCTCTTCCGTCATCTGCCAGCAAAGAATATACCAACCGTCTCAGAAGCCACATGTTTAGCTCAATCCCAATGCAGGTTTCGTTGTTTATCAATTGCAACTGCGACTAGCATTTTTATAAACACAAGCTGGTTACTGTCGGTTTCTTTTTTTTTTTTTTGTTATTAAGACAATTTTTGTTCATTTATATTTTGTACTCTTCTTAATTCTTAATCAAGCACTTAACACCGTCGTTTGAGGAAATCAAATATAACAATAGTTCTTAACTTTGCTTTATTTTACTTTATTTACTTTACTTTACTTTACTTTACTTTACTTTACTTTACTTTACTTTACTTTACTTTACTTTACTTTACTTTACTTTACTTTACTTTACTTTACTTTACTTTACTAAAGTGACATAATATAAAGTTTTTGAATATTATATTATATAATATATAAAATTATTTAGACAATATCGTCGTCGTTCTATGAAAACTCCCTAAGTCCATTTTTTTCGAAACCGAGAAACCTCTCGATAAATTTAATAAAATAGAAACATTTGAGTTCTGTAAAATATCTCTAAATTTGACGTTGGTCTATCTCTAAAAGAAAAATTCCCATAAATCGAAGATTTTCAAATTTTTGTCAATAAAAATCCATAAAAGGTTTAGATGTTTCAAAAGAAAACAAAATGGACTTGGGGAGTTTTCATTAAACGACCACGATATAGCGTAATGAAATATTTGTTCATTCTTTTTTTTGCAAATATTTTACAATCATTTTAAAAGCCAGAAAACGAACACATAAAATTAAAAAAATAATTTTTCAAAACTACACGGAAAGAATTCTTGGATCAGATCACGAAAAATGAGCTGCAAATTACGAAAAATGAATCCCGATTTATACCTTGGCTCGGGATATCGTAATTTACGACTATTTGTTTGCAATTTGCAAAACTGAGCAAAATGAAGATATTGATACTCAAAATTCGTAAATCAACACTCTTTAAGTATCATTAATTCTATCGGGAGAAAACATAAATTGCGAACAACAAATCGCAATTTGATCCAAATATTCCTTAATCGCACAATTTGTAAAATGCAAAAAAGAAAGATCAATCTTGCTCTACCCTTCATTTTGCAGGTATACACATTTAATTAATTAATTTGAAATAAATACTTGACGCTTGACTCTACTCGGATTTGAACTCGCGTCCCTGCAGTTACAGAGCGAGCGTGCAACCACTAGGCCAATTTGCATTATAGATTTATGGTGTCACAAATTAATGATTATGCTACATTTCCACCTGACGCTAATCTGAGATTTAATAAGATTTACCTCAAATCTCCTTCAAATCTCGGAGATTTACCATACAAATTTATTTCGTAAATCTTGAAGATTAGAACTTAATCTTGTTAAATCTTCCTAGGACAAATAGTTTTACAAATCGAACTAACCTTTTCTTAAATGGTGCTGAACGATTCATTCGAGACTCGCATTCAGTTCTTCATTCTTTCACACGTATCAAACATTCTGTCTCATTCGCACTTTATAAGAAAAATTGGAACGCCATTTGCATTTTTGAAGGTGCTGTCAAATTTAATCCTTTTTAAATCTTTTTGTGCGGTGGAAACACCAAAAAGATTTATTAAATCTAATCTGAGATAAACCTTTGGTGGAAACATAGCATTACATACATGCCATGTTGTGGTGCTTTGTCTCTTCGAGAAGTAAATTGCGACAAGAAAGTCATGATCTAGGAATTTTTTGTTTGTGATTTGCAACTATTCTTATGGAGTTGCAAATTGCGATAAAAAAAACGTAAATCAGTGATGGTGCAATGTTAATTACTTAATATTTATCGCAAATCAATATTTTTAAATGTTGTTTGTGAAATTATGCTTTTGAAGAGTAAATTACGCCAAAAAAGTTGAATTTTGCTATGAAAAGTACAAGCTTGAATTATGGATTTTAATTGCAAATCACGAAAAAACAAATTTTGTAAATTGCTGTGTTTTGAACGATAAATTACCAGTTTTTGTATTAATTTGAGATGAAAATGCTTTGATTTACGAATAAAACATGATTCGTAAATTGCAACTCCAAATTTTTCAATTGGTGATTTTTCAATTCTTTCCGTGTAGTTTTTTGTTATTTTCAATTTGTTCACTGTTTTCCACTTTTTGTAGAACAAAAAATAACAGCACATAGCATACTTACGATTTTTCTTAGCGATTTGACAAAGTCTTATTTTTATCAAAAATGGTTCTACTACTTTTCTTAAGAAAATGTATTCTTTTGGTAAAGGCTGCTTTTGGTTAGGAAACCATCTTTCAAAAAATGGTCATTAATGTACCAAAGAACCATTTTTTTGTATTTTCGATTTTCTTTAGAACGATATTTCTTATTTCAATCATTTTTAAATAGTTTTTTGTTTCAAAATATTCAAAAAAAAAATTTTTGTTTGATTTTTAAAAAATGTTTAAATTTTTTGTTCGAAAATCAAGTATTTTAAAAACTTAAGGGGTTTCTTAACACTCTAAAATATTTTAAGAAATAAATTTACTTTTATGAAAAAATAGCAATACCTTGTAACAAATGTTAAAAAACCGCGCTTTACTTTACTTTACATTGTTTTCTTAAAAATGGCTTCTACGATTTTTATAAAAAAATTTTCTCTATGCTAAAATTAGTGCTATCTACTACCAAAAATTTACTCTTAGCTATCAACTTAGCTATTAACTATCAATTGTGAGTACGTCTCATACAACGTTTTTTTTTGTTTTCAATTTCCTCATTATCGGCTAAACGGATTTAGATTAATTTGTGCATATACAAATTTCAAATAAGACATATAAAAATTTTCCAAACAATTTTTTTTTTTAATTGAAAAAAGAATAGCTTCAATTTTTGTTTGAAAATTCGATATCTCAAAAGCGAATTAACAATCTTTCTTTTTGAAAATTTATTTTTATATGCACATAAATAAACATTTAAGATTTGCATACCAACATTTTTCCTTACAAATTTTAAGAATTTGAATTTTGAATTTTAAGAATTTGATATTATATTTCTTTTTTTAAACTGCTAAAACGATTTTAAATTTTATGACCATACAATTATATTTGATCAATAATTCAAATGGCATTCTCTTTTTACACCTCAAACTATTGAGGGAATTGTTGTAGCTAATTTAAATATCGTATTATATATACATTTTTTTAACCCTCAGCCTCTTGAACACCAGTCATGCATTTCATTTTTGTCTGGAAGCTACCAAAAAGTTCAAATAATATTGTGTACCAAAATTTAGAAAAAAGTTTTGTGGATTTAAACAAAATTTTTAACATTTTATTTTTTTTAATTTTCAATTTTTGTTAACTATATTTCTAGAACGACCCAGTTGATTATTCTGAAACTTGGTATTTAATAATTTTAAACACTCTTTAGAATATATGTATTACTTTTTTGCTAAAATAACTGTATCTTCCATAGAAATTTTAAAAAACGTACAAAAAATCTCATTTTTCGTCCTGCAATTTTGATACAATTTTTTCTGTGTGCTTAAATTGAAATGGTCTACTATTAAATAGAAACAAAACTTATGCCAACTTAGTTATTATTAACAGTACCTCCACTAGAACATTTTTTTAATTGGAATTATATTATTATTGGCTGATTGGATTTAAATACAAACCATATCTTTTTTCGTGACACTTCTATATACATATATTATAAATACCTATGTGAGCTTATATAGACCTAGTGATATACATAATGGTCAATTCATAAATAGGCATTAATAGATACATACATATATAGAATATACTGAAAATTTTTAAATTCTAACACATTTAGATATTTTGATATAGTTTTCAAACAAATAAATTTGAATTTAAATATTCAAATTGATTGAACATTTTTTGAATTGTTTTCTTAAGATATAAAAAAAATTTGATATAGAAACGCAAAAACAAACAAATATAACAGTTATTTGTGGATACTACATAATAAAAATTGTAAGTATCTTCAATTTTGTGTTTAAGTATATAATAGGTTTGACTCATTTTTTAATTAATTTTCGCATATACAGGTCTGAAGAAGGGTGTAACCACGCCCGAAACGTTTCAATTTTATATAAAATAAAAACCAAAACTGATCTAAAGCTCACATAGGTATTTATAATTTAAATACAAATATTATAAATTATACAAATACTCATACAGCAAAATATAAATAATGTTACAATACAAAATTTCAATTTTCTGAACTTAAAAAAATTATTATTATTTTTTTTTTTTTAATTCGATATTTCAAAATTGGGTTGATAATTTTGTTTGGAATTTTATTTTTATCTTCAAGTTTTCATTAATAAACTTGAAATTTGCATTTCAAAATTTGTCCTTAAAAATGTTTCATTTTATATAAAAAATATTAATTTTTCTTCAAATTAATTAATTAATTAATTTTCGTAACTATTCAAAAATTCAAATGCCAATCCTACCTTTTTTGTCAGCTCAAACTATTAAAAGAGTTGTTTTGCATTTTAAAGGATGAATATTCCATGCTTTTAAACTATTTTGTACAATTTTTATAATGTTTGATGGTCATGGTGTTTTAAAAGAAACTACTTAAATAATTTTTCGTTGCAATTAAACAATGAGATATTCATTCTTCCATATCTTCAATTAAAACAAAGATTTAAGATAATCCATATTGATCGTCCACAGGAAAACAAACATTTCTGAAAATGTTTTTTTTTATATACGTTTTTAGAATTAAAATAAACACTCATACGCCGTACACATTCTTTTAAAGAAAAAGTTACTTATTTATTATAATTAGGGAGTTAGTACTTCTCAGTAGTAAAAATACATAACCAAGTATAGCATAACATTGACCGCTAGGTTGGCAAATTGAATAAATATTTAGCAGTTTAAACATAGTTTGAAATAAAGTAATGCACCTCCATTTGAACAGCATCTAACTTATGATCTCACTGTTGTACCTAGACAAAATGTGTTTTGGAGTTGAGTTTAAGGAGATGAGAAATGTCCCTATATTTATGTTGTTCGTATCACAATTAACCAACTTTTGGTCTAAGTGTGTCAATTTTTTTACTAGCCCAGCCACTTCAACTTAACCTAACTTATGATAATTAGTAGCATAACATGTTTCATAGAGCAATTTTTCTTTCGTCATCATAATCGCTTTAAGTTCCTTCTTCTAAATTAAAAAGATACCTCTGCATACCGGCTCGGATACGGCCCTGCTCTCAGAGTCTGTCAAACAATTTTCAATCGATATGAGAAGAAAATGTATTAAAAAAAAACCGGTGTGTATCCACGATTTTCATTCTTTCATCCACAACATAATGTAGTTCTACTGGAATTTTCAATCGACACGGTTAGTAAGCTCAAGTTGTAGCAATTTTTCTCTAAAATGTTGCAAGCATATTACTTCAAATACTAAGCCGAGTGAAGTTTTAATAAATCCAAAGAAAATCTTTATATGTGACAACCAACTAATATTCAGTAATATAATAAGTCTTTACTACACTTCACCTCATTTACGCGTTCTGCATCGGTTCCATCCAATTGGAATCTAGACGTCCATCGCTAGCTTGGTTGAAAGAAAAACAAAAATACACCTACTACATACAAATACTTATACAAATAATTGAGGTAATGTGCAAAATCATTATAGGTCTAGTTAAATATAATTATAATTTGTTGAAATTAATTATCAAAGTTTTTAACATTTTTTCTGAAGTTTGCATTGAAGTAAGTGTTTGTTAAGTGACATAACGAGACTATTGGGAATATTTCCACCTAGCGATGGCTTCAAAACAAAAAAAAAATATCTGCGAGATGTACGAAAGAGAAACTTTTTCGTTTGAATTGCATGTGAAAGAGAATAATCTATGAATTTTATTTCGATAAGACTGGTAAAGAGTTCCTTGAAATAGCAAATCGGATGTCGGAAATTCCTATCTTATATGTTCGTCGTGAATGTGCTTACATTTTTTATTTGAAAAAGAAATATTTGCTTGTACATATGTATATGTACATATTCAGAACTCGTAGGAATTGTCCAATAGATAAGATAAAATATGTAGTATTCCAATGACAAGCTAAAGGTTATTAAAGTAATTATAATTTGGTATAAAGTATGCACCCCTAAAAATTCCAAATGAATCATGTTTGTTTTCTATTGGGGAATTGGTATTACCTAGTTGAGGTCATTTTCAATTTATAAATTATCTCTCAGCTGTCTTGCATCTCACTTAATTAATTCTCTTACCTATGATGTTTACTCGTATATTCATCACAATTGAAATTGAAAAAAAGATCCCACGGCTATTCTAGAAGTCTTAGTCTATGTTCTAGCCTCAATAATATTTAATTTATTTTTAATTTAAAAAAAAGGCAAAATCTTTATAATTTTGGAATACATATTTTTCGTTAGATGCAATATTTGCCCTTGGACAGGTCAAAATCAATAATTTAATGCAACGATCATTCAAATAAGAACGAGATTGATAAGAATATTTCCAATGTAAATGCTAAGAGGTTGATACAAAAATTACGATTTTTTCAACTTGCGAAGTCCTGAAGTTAAGTCGTCGATTCAAAAACCAAAACCAGGGCTGTAAAATAATTATTAATTTTACTGGCACTAAATCACTATTATCATGTACTTGAAACTTTTAAGTACCAGAACATTTCCTTGGTTGTACTAAAAAATTCCAAGTACCAGTACTTGTACTTCTTCCCCAAAAATCCTTTAAATTTTTGTATTGATTACTTTTGTACTAATGTATGAATTGGACTTTAAGACTTTGCAATTCCTTTTTAATACCTAAAGTACTTCTTCTTATTTAAAAAGTACTTCTAACTCATATTTTGGAATTAAAAAGGAATTGAAAATTATTTAAGTACAACCCACACGTACACACGTACACAAAAGAAAATGTTCAAGTACTTTTAAGAATATTATAAGTATAAGAACAGGAATTTTAGGGATTTTTAAGTATAAGTACCAGGGAATTGAACTTGGTATTTTAAAAGTTTCAAGTAAATAGTAATTCAGTTATTGTACATACTTGTACTTGTACTTTAAATCTTCAGTAGAGTACTCTGTGGCCAAGTTATTCATTTGTTTTGGTGTATCTTTTTTGATCTTGTAACTTCTGAACAACTTTACGGGATTGATTATCAGCTGTAAAATTTAATTTTTAAAAATGTTTAAATTGTTATTTGTTTGAATAAATTTTTAGTTCGAATTTTGTATATCGATTCACAATTTGTATCTTCTGTTATGATTTTTTCTTCTTTATGTTGTCCAAAAATATAAGAAAGTACCTACTTCTCTGTTAAAACTAAGCTTATTTTTTATACCTAACAAAAAAACCATCAGCTGGCGCCTTGACACTTTTCACTCACTTGCTCTACCTCAGAAGTATGTATGTGCAGAAAATATTATACTAAACTGTTATGGATCGTTTCATGGAACACAAAGTAATAAAATATTTTTTTTGTACCACGGTACAGAAATGCTCACTCATGAACTGAGCATTTTTGATAAGCTCTATTCGTAGAAATTCGTCGTTTTGGGAAGTAGGCGAACAGGCATAGTAAAGGGTCCGCCAAATAACTTTTTTTTTTGAAAATGCTACTACTACATGGTGTGTAGCTTCGGCTGTGTGGCACGTAGCGCCGTCCTGTTGAAACCAAATGTTGCCAATATCCTCCTCTTCAATTTTTGTGAACAAAAATTCGTTCAACATGGCCCGATAACGATCGCCATTGACTGTAACGGCCACTCGAAGAAAAATGACCCAATTATGCCTCTGGACCAAAATCCGCACCAAACAGTGACTCGTTTTGGGTGTATCGGCTTTTCAATGGCGTGCGGGTTTTCTGTGCCCCAAATGCGACAATTTTGCTTGTTTACATACCCGCCAAGATCAAAATGAGCTTCATCTGAAAAGATGATTTTTTTGGCAAAATCGGCATCTTCTCTAAGTCGATCGCAGCCCACTTAGCGAAGCAGCCATTTGAATGAAATTATATTCCATTATTAACCGGAAGGATTGTACTTTCAAATAAAAAAAAAGAAATTTGAGAAAGTATTCAGTAGTTTTTTTTTATAGCATTTTCAAAAAAAAAGTTATTTGGTGGACCCTTTATTATTTCATTGAATAAAATGTCACTTAAGTCAATGTTTAGAAAGCGGACTTATGAAGAATAAGTATTTTAAAAATAGCAGTTGAACTTCAAAACAAAGCTCATAACTTTTGTGAATGAAAAAATGTACGAAAATATGTTAAGTTTCTTGATCTTTTTGATGCCATAGTGATTGTGATACTTTCTAAAGTTAATGCTGCAAGTGGTCTCACTACTTTTTTACACCAGTTTTTTCATATAAAAATGATGAAATGCCACGGTAGTGACACGTTTTCGCTTTTTTGATTACAAAAAATGTGATTTATTGAACTGTCTTTTCGACTGTTGAAATCTCGAGTCATAAAATCTCGATCACTTTCGACATTTTGAAAATCGACATTTTGAAAGTCGGTTATCTATATTTTGATCTATCGGTCTTTTATCCAGTCGACAGTTTTTTTCTGTCGAAATTATAAAAGTCGATCCTATGGAGTCAATATTTTAAAATTCAGCAAATCGTACCCAGTCCATTTTAATTTCAAACTGTGATTCTTTTTTAAAAACAAAAAATTCATAAATCAAAACTTATTGCAAACAATTTTTGTTTTGTTTTTGTGGCTTTATTTAGTCAGAGTATCAAATTCGTAAAATGATTTTGCTACAACTTTTAAAGAACAAAAAATATGGTAAATTTGCTAAAACTGCAATAGACGATAATGAAACTCTTTTGCTTTTTTTTGTTAGCATTTTGTTCTCTCCCTTTTTGACCATATTTTTGTTGGGATTCCTGATTGCCCGTTATGTTTTGACCTCTTGACATTTCTAAGTCCCTTATTTTCTTTAAAAATGTATTTCTTTTTTGTTTCTGAAGTCTGTTCTTTTGAATGGCAACCCTTTTCATTGTGATGGGTTATTATTAAGTTTTTATTGCACGGAACAATTTCTGTTGGGCTCTTCCAAAGTATTACTACCGTTCTTATAATGAATATTTATAGAAATTAAATATTATTGCAAGCAATTATTAAATTAATGTTCAATAAGGATTGAACTGCCACGGTACTGACATTTAGACAGTTAATGTAACCTCACTTCTCTATGCTGATGAGAAAAATAATATCCAGGAAAATTTTAACTTATGCCGTTCGAAGTAATAAAAGGATTACAAAATTCTGAAAGTCAACTAAAAACATGTTATAACATGCTTAAAAAATACTACCACGGTACTGACAAATAATTTTGTGACACACTTTCTTCGAATGAAAACATATCACTCTTTAAGTTTTAAAAAAGAACGACAAATTAAAAAGCGGGAAATCGTTTGAACTCAAAAATTAAACTAAATCCTCGGAGACAACATTCATTTATGATAATTTTATTCAGCAATAAGTTATTTGTCTCAACTTTTGGAAAATTTTATCAAGCAAGTATTGCACTCAATTTATTCTAAGAACAAAATTTCTATTCAATGAAGTATTTCATTAGAAAATAGTAGATTTAATTGGAAAAACAAGGAACGGACATGCCATGGTACTGACGCTTTGACTACACTTTTCTGAGACATTTGGAATAAGTAACAAATTTAGTCATGATATGGAATGTTGATTGTAGTAAATAGCTATTTACCATTTAAATAGCAAAAGAAGCACTGGACATACAAAATTTACAGTTGGCACGGAAGCACCGATATAGCCATTCAAACTTTACCATTTCGTATCATTTTTTTTTTTTTATTTTATGCCCGAAAGCCTATTTGTTGGTACTACTCAACATTCTTTGCACATATAGTACCAAGTCTTATATTAATCGGTCCAGCCGTTTAGTCTGTAGGTGTGGAAGCATGTTAAAACTGCCGGAAAACACAATTGCGGGCTTAAATGTATGAGATGTCATCATTAGTTTAGTTTCTTTTATTTGCAAAAAGTCTTATTTTTTTTTATTTAGAATGTTTCTTAAACAAAAGCGTAACAATAATAATCTTATTTTATTTATTTAATTCAAATTGTAACTACATATAGCTACATTGTTAAAATTGTTTCCCATTCACCGATTATACGAAATGTCAGAGTTTTATGGTGATTTCATTTCTTTTTCCCTTTTTGTTTCATCTTCCGGTCTTGACTCTGCTTTCTGATCGATCGGTTTCTTGGATTTATGTCTGATTTTTAAAAGGCTTCCTTTGATTTTATTCTTTGCTGGTAAATCCTCCGACCTCGGCGAACTAACAACGATTTCATTATTTAGCGGTTGTCTGTTGCCAATATTTGATATAGCCTGTCCAAAACGATCGAATACTTGGCCAAAACGATTTGCTATTGTCGGCCGATCCTTGTCATCAGTGATCACACCATTTGGATAGTAAACAAAAATACCTTCCTTGTGTCCGAATTGACCTTGTCGCTGGGTATCATGTTCTGGGGCTTGTGGTCGTCTGACTGGAACACTTGAAGGCCTAAACACTGATTCAAACGCAAATTGCTGTTGAGGTTGGGACTGTGTCTGATGTTGGATCTGTTGTTGCTGCTGGTCGATCTGTTGCTGTTGCTGGAATTGCTGATTGATTTGAGATTGAAGCTGTTGCTCGATTTGCATATTGATTTGGGACTGAAGATCATGCTCATTCCGATTCGCCTGAGCCTGTTGCTGGACCTGGGTTTGAACCTGAAACTGGTGCTGGGGCTGAGCGTGATACTGCGGTTGGTACTGAGCCTCTATGAGTGTTGCTTGAACTTGTGGATTATTCATCACTTGAGGCGAAGGAACAAACTGTTGGTTGATCTGCTGTATCGGTTGGTCTTGATAGTAAACTGGAGACTGGCCTCCGCTTACATACACCTGGCCGTTTTGGTTAGTTGGTTGTTGGTTGGCACCATGTTGTGTATATTCAATTGGAGCATTCGACTGTGCTTGATAAACATAAGTCGGCGTCGGATGAGAGTGTAGAGAGTATGCAGTATTTGCATTTGTCTGCTCGGCACTAGGTGTTTGAGTACGCTTAAAGAAGTTTACAAAAAGTGGAATACTTTTAGTTTCTATCGACGACGACGACTCCGCATTGCTTCGTTCTCTCTGTACATCAAGGCCGTCGTTGGATTGAATTTGTTGAATGCTAGATTCGATGTTATCCTTTTGTGCCGTAAAATGTTCTACCATATGTTTGATCTCTGAATGCTCCATTGTTGGTAAAGAAGCGTTTAACTTGTCTTCCAAGAGACTGATTTGTGCGAGGAGATTATGATGCATTTCAAAAAGTGTTGCTAACAAAACATTAACATCATTAGGGTTCTTATCTTCTGAATCTTCTGGTCTATGAACCGGCAATCGAACATCTACTTTTTTTATCTCACCATCTGCGGTCACACATGTGATGGTTAAAGTAATAAGAAGTAACAACTAGATTGAATAAAAAATTAATTAAACACTTGTTTTGTTGTAAAAATATGTAATTACTTACGAATGATATCTGCATGATGAATGCCAGAATGCTTCTGCTTATTGAAACCTTTGGTGAGTAATCTTTTATAGGATTCTTCTAGCTTTATACTGGTTCTAAAGTCTTTCTTTTTTATGTTTCTCACTTAATAACATTCCAATGCAGTGGTCAGGTCATTACCATTTAGATGTTTCCCTTGAGGCTTTCTTTATGCGTATACTAGAGCGGTCGTTCAACTTCAGATTGTTGAACTATTTTTGTAAATCAATGTATGACGCACCCATCTGCCATCTAATAAAACTATAAGTACTACCCACAAGTTTTAAAAGAAATTTTTCAATTGTGTAAAACTATTCTAACGCTTCATCGATCGAAAATTCGTAGAATGTCATTCAAATATTTCTTGTCTTCACCACCCACCAAAATACTTAAGGGATTCATGGAATTTGCGTTATTGTAATATATGTATATTTAAATCATCAATGAAAACTAGGGATTCCCTCAAATGCTACTAGACCGTTTAACAGTTATATTATATACTTGTTTTGCAGCTAATACCAAGAATGAGGTTTATTATAATCTTTAAATCAAATTTAAATAAACACAATGGACGAGAATTTATGCTTTAAAATATGAAAATTTTATAAGAAGACACATAATATGCGATATCTGACTGGCTGGCACAATCAAAGGCACAACTTAGGTTTGAAATAAGAAGCCTTTTTACTGAAATTCGGAGAATATATGAAGTATTTAGCGAGGGTATCCAATAATACAATCGGAAATATACTACAATGGCTACATTTACATAATTCTTCTATTTTCTTATTCGAAGCAAAAAGTGTAACAAAATCGATCATTTGGGGTTTCTGGGATGACAAAGACTCCCGTCATATTTCTCCTTAGCAACATCGTCTCTGAAGTACTGATACCACCTAGTAACCCAGTTAATTCTTTAGGAGACACAAAAAACTTATTTATGTGGTTAAAAGGCCAAATAATATAAATCGACCAGTTCTTAAATGAAGCTTCATTAATTGATGCTGCTTGGTGGCTAATTTTATTATACTGGGTTTCAAGGTATTTTATTGGCTTAATCTAGTGAGTAAGCTTTTAGAGAAATTTTAATTTACACTCAGCCTTATTGTGAGTTTCACCCGGAAAATATTTCACCCGAAAATTTTTTGTTCGCCCGGAATTTTTAAAGCTATTATGAGTTTCGCCCGAACTTCTATTAGCCTAAAATAAACAAAAAACTTGCGCAAGAGACACAATCACCCTCTGTTTACCTTTCGTTCACCGTCAAAAAACAAATGACAGTTAAATGTCTTAATTAAAATACATTTCACCCGAAATGAGTACTGACAAAAAATGGGAATATTCTTATTTCGGGTGAAACTCACAATATGCGAAAAGTGAAATTTCAATATTTCCGGGTTCACGTGAAACTCACAATAAGGCTGACTGACTCCACATAAGCGAGTACTTTCAAGTGAGTTGTGGACTAATACATTGACTGTCAAATTCACTGCTCTACTCTCTTCCAATTGCCTTCGAAAAAGCTAAGCCAGTTGAGCTTAAGTTACTAAATCTCTAAACTTGCTGGCCTTAGACTTTCGCGTTGTAACTTAAACTCAAAAATAGCGGAAAAACGTTTTTTCTTAATTTTCTAACGGAACTATGTGTATCGAAAACCTGATAACGGATTAGAATGATTTTCAACTCTTCGTGTCAAAAACCGTGTAAACCTATGTAATCAGCCCTAACACGAATTCCGTTTTAGTCGAAAACTTGTTACGAATCCCGAAAATAACAACTATCACAGAATCCATTGGAATGGAAGATCTCACACAAATTAAATTCGTGATTGGGCCGATTTTTTAAACTATAACACTACTGATGCTCCATCATGTACCAGTATCGCTCAGTGATCAAAATTCGACCATTAAAAACTGGGCCCTACTCTGTATTTCGTTCCGAAAGTCAAACTATATTCAAAAGTGACTTTAGAAATTCAGAAAAATAGTATAGCTAAAACTTTTCCCACTTACGGATTAGTTTATTTTGAGTCTCGATTTTTCTCTTATGAGATCCGTCAAACGGAAAAAATGGACCATCTTTTTTTTAAATATGTAATTTTTCCATAGATTTTTTTAGTGGTCACTCCGATGATGGGGTAGTGTCTAACGAAGGAGATTCCAAGGATCTGCCGGAGGAGGTTCTGCTGGTGAGTGTGGTTCTATTGGCTCAGTTCCAGACCCACCTCTAGAAACTTCTCTGATAGGCTAAACAGATGGGTCTGGTTCTTTTGTCCCCCCTAGTTCCAGACCCACCTGTAGAACCTCCTCCGGCAGACCCTATTCCATCAGACCCTCCACCAAAAAAATCTACGAAAGTTATCTGTCCGAGTTCCAGTACCACCTCCAGAACCTCTTCCGTCAGACCGTACTCCATCAGACGCACCACAAAAAAAAAATATGAAATCTCTTTAAAAAAAATGTGTCTTTGTCCCAGTTCCAGATCCACCTTCAGAACCTCATCCGGTAGACCATACATCAGACCCACCACGAAAAAAATCTATGAGTTATTTAAAAAAAAAGGTGTTAATTTGTACTAGTTATAGACCCGCCTCTAGGACCTCCTCTATCAGACCCTACTCAACCTGACCCACCACCAAATAAAAATTAACATTTTGTTATAAAACTTACATTTTAAGACCTTCATTGTCCATTCCGTCATCACATTTTTTTCATTTTCCGTATTTCAATGAATAAATGAGGTCATAATTAGACAACTGTTGAAATGCATTTATGAATACGGAGATAATTAATTGTACTGTTAAGGTAATGAATAGCTAGACAACTGACCCAGAGTGCACTATGAAATTTAATAAATACGACTGTATCTTTTGTATTCATAAACTTTATCTAACTCTTAAAAGTTATTAATAAACTGTTTACTGTTTTCTTAAAGTTGTCTAATTTCGACGACGGAATCGGTTGTCTAAGTCTTACTTTCTTAAATTACTTTTGGAACCACAAAATGGATCACCTTGTACTTAAAAATATTGTCAATTCTTCAATTTCATTGCCCCTTTTTTAATTTTGTTGACAAATTGTACCACAATGCCATAATATACTACGTTTTCATGCATCACCTAGGTTCAACCACTTGAAAACGCGGACAGAAAAAAAAAAAACCAACTTTTAAACTCGACTCCACTCGACCAGTCCAGTTGAGTAGAAATCTTGCATGAAAACCTGGGTTGAAATGACATTACATACTACTCGCTCCTATTTTTGTGCATGTATGTGAATTCATATATTCATAATGTTGTAATAGCTTAACGCAGCACTTTAAATAATTTTTTTTTCTACACTCGCCATTTCTCTTTCACAAATATTTTTCTTCTACTTATTACTTCTTCACTACTACCAACAAAGATTTTGTCATTTCAACTTAACTTCAACAACTGGACGATCCAACCACAGTGCATGTATACCTAGGTCGAAAATTCAACTCGACCAAAACTCGACCATCCAACCATACATGAAAACGTAGTAACTGTATTACAAAAAGTTACACAATTACAATCTTCATTTACGACGTTTTATCAAAAAACTCTCAGCGGAAAGTTTATTTTTCGTAATACATTTCCCATACTAATTTTGACAGTCCGTTTACGACATTAAATTAATTTTCCAACGCTTACGATCGTTTTATGGCTACAGTAATTATAACCCTTACTTAAATTAATAATCAAAAAAACTATTCCAAAGAACAATAAGGGTATTCATGCAACAGCGTAAAGTCGTCATAAACGTGGTAAAGTTTTAAACTTCGTAAATCTGTCAAATTTTCCATACAAATTGTGACAGATTTATGAAGTTTTGAACTTTAAAACGTTTACGACGACTTTACGCTTTTGCATGAATACCCATAATATTTTTTGAGCTTTTTAAAAACTCTACTTTTTTTGGAACTGTGAAATAATAATTTTTTTTTATTTTCTTTTCCTTAGGTGACACAGGTTCTTATAAATTTAGATCAGAATCCGACATGGAAGACATAATCGAAAAAGTCGTTTGCAACGACTCTGATATACAAGACAATGAAATGAAACAGCTTAACTTCGATGAAGACTCCAAAATTCTTCTTATTAAACAGAATGGAAAACTAACAGCCATTGGCAATAAATGTGCCCACTATGGAGCACCCTTGCACACAGGAAGCCTTGGGGACGGGCGTGTCCGTTGTCCATGGCATGGTGCATGCTTCAACATTGAAACTGGTGATATTGAAGACTTTCCCGGATTGGATTCAATTCCCTGCTATAAAGTTAAAGTTGAAAAGAATGGACAAGTTAAGGTTCAAGCTAAAAAAAGTGTCTTGGATAAGAATAAACGTCTCAAGGACATGGTACGCCGAGATGAAAATGATGATCGGACGTTTGTTGTAATTGGCGGAGGACCATCTGGTGGGGTGTGTGTAGAAACGCTCCGTCAGGAGGGCTTTACTGGACGCATAGTAATGCTATGCAAAGAGAACACACAACCATACGATCGGGTTAAAGTTAGCAAAACTCTGGATCCGGATATTTCAAAGATGCAATTCCGTAATCTTGAATTTTATAATGAACATTCCATTGAAACCATGTTAGGCGTAGAAGCTACAAAACTAGATACCGTTGAAAAAACCGTGTCATGTTCGAATGGATATGTGATCAAATACGATAAAATTTACATCGCAACTGGATCCCGGGCATTGAAGGTTCCCATTCCTGGGGCAGAATTGGAGAATATATTCACAGTGAGGGACCATGCTGACTCTCTTGCAATAAACGCTCTGGTATCTAAAGATCTTGATGTGGTGTGCTTGGGTTCGAGTTTCATTGCTCTCGAGGTTGCCGCAGCATTGGTGAAAAAAGTTAAGAGTGTAAGTATAGGCTTGAAAACTATTGCATTTGCTCATGTAACTGAAATCAAATTTTGTTAACTATTTTTTTAGGTCACACTTATTGGTCGAGAAAATGTTCCACTAAAACCCAGTTTTGGAGATGAGATCGGTCAGAGAGTTTTGGAGCTCTTTAAAGAAAACAACGTCAATATGGTCATGAACAGCGGTATTAAAGAATTACTAGGCACTAACGGCAAAGTGTCCGAAGTGGAGCTCATAGATGGCACAAAAATTCCTTGTGGAATGTGTATCATGGGCACTGGATCTCGCTTTTACACAGATTTTCTTAAGGACTCTGGAGTCACCGTCAACTCGAATGGATCTATTGATACTGATACACATTTGATGACAAATGTCCAAGATATATATGTCGGTGGGGACATCGCCAATTCTCCAGTATACGCGATTGGCAATGAACGTGCGACAATTGGACATTACCAATTGGCTCAGTACCACGGACGAATTGCGGCCTTAAATATGGCCGGAAAGGCAGAAGAGCTCAAAGCAGTTCCATACTTTTGGACCATGCTATTTGGCAAAAGCTTCCGATATTCGGGCTATGGGAAGCCAACTGAAGTTAAAATTATTGGAAGTGTACAGGAACTCAAATTTGTTGCTTTTTACTTAGATGGGGAGAATAATGTTATTGCAACTGCTTCATGTAATCGTGATCCAGTTGTGTCACAATATGCAGAACTATTGGCAATGGGTAAAAAGTTGCAAAAAGATGATTTGGAGGTGGAAGATCCGTTCGCATTGACGCAAAAACTAATGAAACCCGATATCAAAGTTTGCTGAGTTAGGTTTGCCTCCAAAGATGAGATATTTACATGAAAAATCCACCAAAAGCTTTTGAAAGGAATTATGCCTCTGTAAATTTAATGTGTTTTTATATTGTAAATATTATTTGATGTTTCATAATACAAATACAATGTTTATTTTTTATTTGATAAATATTAATTACGATATGTTAAATAAAAAAATTATAAAGGTATTCATATAACAGCGTAAAGCTGTCGTTAACGTTGTAAAGTTTAAAACTTCGTATTTCTGTCACTATTTGTATGGAAAATTTGACAGATTTACGAAGTTTACAACTTTACTACGTTTACGACGACCTCACGCTGTTGCATGAATACCCTTTATGTAAATTTTAAATCATTATAATGTAGGTAAACTTTTTGTTTATTTAAATTTTATTTAAAGAGCCGATAGCAAATTTTGAGAGGTGATGTATAACAAATCTCAGTATGAGGGTTTATAGGTACGTTTATCGTAATAGCAAATACCAAAGTCTGGCAGGTTTTTTTCTCAGCCTTAAGAATGGGCGGGGGTTAAAAAGAGCCAGTTCCTCTATCTAATTGTCAAGGTTATAACCACTTTAATTTATTAAAAAAAATAATAACATGCTCTGTCGTTTTTCCTAAGCATAATCATCTCAATTATGATGGTCCGATGAATAAAACTCGAGACATAACAATTTTATGCGAACCAGAATTAGGGAAAATAACAGAGCATCATTTTCTATTTTTAAAAGTGAATTAAAGTGTTCATGAACCTACACATAAATAGGAAACCATGCTGGTTTTAACCTCCCATGCCCACCAAAGGCTGAGAAAAAACCTGCCAGACTTTTGTATTCGATATCACAATACATACACCTACAAACCCTCATATTCATATTTTGGTTATTTATCCACTCTGAAAATTTACTGTCGGCTCTTGTACTATTTGCCAGCGGTTCAAGTCTTCAAGTAACAGGAGCCATCAGCTGGTTTTCTAAGGAAACAAAATTGTTTATTTACATTTATATCTAGTAGTGATATTGTGCTCAATTTTAATTCCCACACACAGCTTTATTCAATCTTGATTACGATTAGATTTCCGTGGAAACTGGATTATTCTTCTTATATCCAAGAACTTAGCATTATTTAGAATATATTTCTCAGCCTCTCTTTAAAATTAAATGAAATGAAACTGAATTTCCGAACGCATTCTTAAATTCTTGATTCAAAAAGAAAAAACCATTGCATATCTGTAGGTGAATACTATCTATGGTTTTTTGTGTTTCAATTTCATATTCCTGTTTGTCAGTCTTGTCTATTGAAATTGAACTTTCGTGTTCGGTCTGGTTCGCGATCGCTCCGCGGAAAATACTAATTAAGCATTTTAATTTTTAATTTACAGTTTTGAATTTATTATTATTATTTTAAAAATATATCGAGTAAATGAGAACTGTGATTTGCAGTGTTTTGAACAATAAATAAATATTTGTTTGTGGAAATAAAGTTTCACGAGAGTAATTTCTTCGGGCTCATTCTGCAATGGCGACGCTATGCGTCGTCGTTGATGTACAGGTACCGTTACTATCGGGTCAAAGACAGACAAGTGAAGTGAATTAATTAAGTTTTACTGTTAACTATTTTTGGATAAAAAACGAATGAGGCATCTTTAATTAAAAAAATGGTAAGCGGATTTGTTAAAAAGATATTTTTGAACAAATTATGTACTTTTATCATTTCGTAAGCATTAAAAGTAGTTTCACGTGAGCAAAATTCCACCTGGCCTATTGTGAGTTTCACTCGAAATATGAAAATTTCTCTTTTTTTGTGAGTACTCATTGCGGGGGCAAAAGCGTATAGTAATCGTAATTTATAGCTTAAATTTTGACGGTGAACGAAAGAAAAATAGAGGGTATTGGTGCCTTTTGCGAAAGTTCTTTGTTTTTTTACATGGCTTTTGCTGTCCGCCAGATAGACAATTTTTACAAACTTTAATAATAAGAAAAACATACATTTGACTCTAATGTCTTTAGTTCACAGTTCTATTTTTTATAATTATCGGCATTGCATTTAATAAAAACAAAGTATAAGGAATCAGCATCAAAAAATCAGCATTTTTCACGATACTTTAAAGCAATTTTGCAGAACCGAAACAGGTTTGAAACATTTATCTCATTTAATTGGGTTATGACTTCTTCAGCAACTAAAAATCATTCCTCAAAGATATATCTTCTCGTTTCTCTTAAAGCTGGACACTTTCCTAAGAATTGCACCACGTCTTTCCTCTCCATCAAGTTGCATATATTAAAGATTAACGGAAGATCTCCTTGGTGTAGTATATAATAAATTAAGGTTGAGGATCTCACCAGGAAGTCGAACCATCATGAATATTTCTTCAACGCTAAGTTTATCGCGGAAGTAGCTCATTTGTTCCAAATTGTGATTCAGCTGGCAGTAGATCGTTCGATACAAGGAATTCGAAGCCTCCTCCATGTTCCTTATTTCTTGCTACTTTAGCAATTAGTTTCGAGCATTATCAAATAGTTCGGCGAGTTCGCCGGTAAATGGAATGATCTTTTGGTAGAGAATTGAACTTTTCAACCAGCTGATATTGCCTACTTCCCCAAGTTTGCACAGCGAAAAACATTATGGATTCTGGAACCGATTCAAATATTTTGTATTTCCTACTGTGATCTATGGATTTGTTGTTTGTCGTAAGATTTATGGCCATTTTTACCTTGTTGAGCCTTGGCCTTTTTAAAAAGAACGCCTAGGTATTTAAACTTACTAACAAACTGATTTATAACTCCCCATTGAAATTCAATTTGTCATTCAAACAGAGTCTGCCTCCTCTTTTTTGAAAATCATCACTTTGGATTTTTCAAGATTAACAATTGAACCCCGAAGTTTTAAACTACAAGAAACAACAACACCAATACTCGTTTGAGAAAAAAGCAACTCAGAGACGAAGCCAAGATTATTTAAAACGTGAACAGTTTTTTTTTTCTTTGCTAATTATGTTTATATTGAAAATGAAGATTTTCAAATACATGTCAAAATTTTTGTTTGGAATGAAAATTTCTTGCATATATAAAAAATAAAAAAATAAATTGGGTGGCGCAACAGCTCGTGGAGAACCAGGGCCTTGTGACTTACAACTCACAACCATTCCTGTGTGCGTGTTTGTTGGCAGGAATGGAGGGGACCTACAGTTTTTTGCCGAGTCCGAACGGCTTAATGAGAAGCACTTTTCATGACAAGTATACTCTTGGAGGATTTGTCAGTTCCTCGCAAGAGGCAGTACCTCGAATAAAACATTTCTGTTTTTAGGTGGCACGGCTGGGAATCGAACCCACACCTTCGGCATGACAGTCCTACGCACTGACCATCAAGCCACGAGGTACTACTTGCATATATATTACCAATTTAATTACAAAAAAAAACTTTTTCAATTATTTTTACCTACGTAGAGAATTTTTTGGTTTGGAAGTAAATATTTTAAATGCTTCTTCGTTATACCGAATTTACACGACTGGTGAACAGCTGCCAGTATAATAGTGCTGTGTCAATCAGGATCGATTCGATTTTTTTAATCCGATCATCGAGAAGTATTGATGATTGAAATCACAAATTTTTATTTCAATCGATCTCAATCTCAATCATTTCGATGATCCTTGATTTTCCATCCCAATTTCAATCATTTCGATGATTCTCGATTTTCCATCCCAATCTCATTCTCAATCATTTCAATTATTCTCGATTTTCCATCTCAATCTCAATTTCAATAATTTCGATGAATCTCGATTTTCTCTTCAAAAACTTGTGATTTCTTAATCCATCGACACCGTAGCCATCCTTCAATTGAATTTGACGGTTGATTGCTTGTCAGATAGGCGATGAACTATATTTTTACACAAAAGGTGTATTATGATCTAAATGTCACCCAATTGCTTAAAAATCACCTTTTTCCGGAGCAGTTAAAATTATTCAAAAATTTCAGATTTGTAAGAGGTTTTTTAATCCATTGACATCGTAGCCATCCGTCAATGGAATTTGATGATTGATGGCTTGAAAGATAGAGAGTGAACTGTATTTTGAGAAAAAAGGGGTATTTTGATCCAAATGTCACACAATTGCCCTCAAACCACCTTTTTCCGGAGCAGTTAAAATTATTCAAAAAATTCAGATTTTTAAGAGGTTTTGTAGTCCATTGACATCGTAGCCATCTGTCAATGGAATTTGACAGTTGATGTCTTGACGGATAGGGGCCGAATTATATTTTCACATAAAATGTATACTTCGATCCGAATTTCAACCAATTGGCTTAAAATCACCTTTTTCCTGGGCAGTAAATAGTTGTGGAAATTCCATATTTGTTGAGATTTTTAATCCATCAAAAATGTATTGTTTCGGATTCGATCAAAATGGGAAGAGTATTGAATTGAATTCTTTAAAATCGGAGATTTAATTCCATCGAAATCGAAATGAAAATTGAATCGATAATAAATTCAGTGAAATGAAAATGATCGAAAGATCGATTGATTGAAATGATCGAATCATTTTGGTGATCGATTCTTGAACGATTCGATCATTTGAAATGAACGATTTACACAGCCCTACAGTATAATGACAAAAATAATGAATTTGTCCATTCTTCTGTTATTGTTTTGAAGTTGAATGTCAAAGGGAAAGGATTAACTTTGCGAATTTTTATGACGATATAAATAATAAATGTGAAATATTTTGTATATAGACCAAGAGCCGACAGCAAATTTTGGGAGTGGAGGTATAACCAAAATTGGAGTATGAGGAATTATAGGTACATGTATCGTGATCTGGAATATTAAAGTCTGGCAGGTTTTGTTTTCAGCCTTTGGTGGGGGTGGGGGTTTAAAAGCCGCGTAGTTTCCTATTTATATGGTAGGGTCATTAGAACTTCAATTCACTTTTAAAAAATAGGATATGATGCTCTGTCATTTTCCCTAAGTTTCAAGACTTTTATCTTGGTGATCTGATGAATACGACCCATAATTTAACCTTTTTAAGCAAACCTTTTTAAGCGTTTTTGTGGAGACTTTATTTGTTGATTTTTTGTTTTGTTGAAAATCTCCAAAAAAGGGATGGTAAGGTTCACGTAAAATGGTTATATCTTGAGTTCTATTAATCGGACCGTCAAGATTGTGGTGTTTATGCTTAGGAAAAATGACAGGGAATCATATGCAATTTTTAAAAAATAAATTAAAGAGGTTATAACCCTGAAAATAAATCAGAGGATCTAGCACTTTTTAACCCCCCACCCCTCCCAAAGGCTGAAAACAAAACCTGCCAGACTTTGGTATTTAATATCACGATACATGTACCTATAATTCCTCATACTCCGATTTTGGTTATACCTCCACTCCCAAAATTTGCCGTCGGCTCTTAGACTAATACTATTTTGTTACTTTTTATTAATTTATATATTAATGAAAACAATGCTAAAGAAAATATATGTATATCTAGTGCTTGCATAAAGTTTTTGAAGTTGCACAAAATAGCATCCAAGCACCTCAACATTTTTATCATACAAAAGTTACACTGAGGTGTTCGATGTGAAATCAAAACCCGGGCAGCCCCCAGTTTTTTGACACTTGAATGACATTCCCCAGTGCGCCCTGGGGCAGGGAACAGCGAACAAACCTATTATATTGCTAGTTCTCCAATCGTGTAAATGCGACATTAACAAAAGACGCAGGCACAATTATTATTATTATTTCCTAAATTTTGGAGGGTAGGTACAACATATTTTGAAAATAAGAATTGTAAAAAATTAAAAGCAATATTTTATTTATTCAATAAAGGGTGTTATTAACCCCATGAGCTTCGCTAGTTTCTAAACACAAAATATATTTTATTGATCTGTCGCACAAACAGTGTACAAATATTTGTACTCCTTTTTTCTCAAGAATACAAATACACAAACGCAATACATAAATATATAGAAATACCCCAGTAGGAAATTTCGTCCTCAGGGAAAAATTTCGGTGAATAGCACAATGAATTCATGAAATACTTTTTACGAGGAACTTGCATGTAATGATTTCATTAGAAAAAGGTGTTGGCTTTTTTCACCAGTTCATTATTTTCATGACATCACCCTTTCTTTTACTTGGTGCAAAAATTCAACTGAACTCAATGCTTCCCATGCAGTATACAATTTCATTGCAAGAAATCATGCTTCGAGAAACACGAGGTTTTCAACGATGAATAGTAATGGACAGAGTCTGGAGCTTGTGATTTTTTGGTTCTCATTTTGTAAGATAAAGTTCACATTACTCAAATTGCGTTTGTTAAAACGTAAATATAACTTTTGATTTGAAATGAGAACTTCTTTTTGGTTCGTTTCAATCTTCACCAAGGAATCCCCTGCTATTTCCTCGAAGAATGGAAGCTACACCCAAGGAATTTGAGGTGAAAGCATCGAGGAAATTAACATTGGGTTGTCATTGGCGTTCACCAAGTGATTTTCTTGGTGAATATTCAGTAGTGAAATCACTAAGAAGGTGTAACTTGCTTATTCCATAATTAATTGCATTTGATGAAACATACCGTGAATATACATCAGTGATATCACTAGGTACATGGAGTTGCTTTTTCACCAGGCCATTATATTCTTTTAGCTGAAAAATGTCATGAATGTTCACCAAGGAAATCACTTTGTGAATGGAAACTACTTAATCATCTAGTGAAATCATCAACATCGGTAGTGTGCTGTCTAATTTAAGATTAAAATTAAAAAACGAACCAAAAAGAAGTTCTAATTTCAAATCAAAAGTTATATTTACGTTTTAACAAACGCAATTTGAGTAATCTTCAGTTCATCTTACATTGATTTTCTTACGGGAAGTCACTGTGAACTTTATCTTACAAAATGAGAACCAAAAAATCACAAGCTCAGGACTCTGTCCATTACTATTCATCGTTGAAAACCTCGTGTTTCTCGTAAAATGATTTCTTGCAATGAATTTGTATACTGCATGGGAAGCATTGAATTCAGTTGAATTTTTGCACCAAGTAAAAGAAAGGGTGATGTCATGAAAATAATGAACTGATGAAAAAGGCAACACCTTTTTCTAATGAAATCATTACATACATGTTCCTCGTAAAAAGTATTTCATGAATTCATTGTGCTATTCACCGAAATTTTTCCTTGAGGACGAAATTTCCTACTGGGACTTTATACCTACATCTTCATAAAAACATTTTTGCAAAGTTTCGGTGACGTAAGCTTTTTCTTATTAGAAAACAGTAGTAAAATATATAATATTGTAATATTTTCTCAGGTTCGCTAATAAAACTTATTTACTTTATTCAAAACGTACCCTTATTTATTTCACAAAATAAAACACTTTACTTTTCTTACTACAAACAAAACGATTTATTATTCACCACTAAAATTAATTCACGAACTTTACTATTCACTTTTATTACAACCAACTTAATTCATTCACGATTAAAAACAAACTGTGTCGCTGCCGTTCAAACCTGTGCCTTTTATACTTGTTTTCCAAACTCTGGAAATAAGGAGAACGTTCTGGTCTCTGCTTCCAGAGCTTTCCGTAGGGGAAATTTCCCAATAATTTCCCTTCCAAAAGCTTTTATTTGACAGCTGGTAAATCTGCTATAATCCGGCAGATGGCGCTTCCTTCGTTTGAGAGTTGCTATAATTATAGCTAATAAGGGTATGTTTGCACTGCGACCGTAAGCTTTATTGTGTCCTTTTGCATTTCGTAGTCGTTATAGTTCAAATATGGAAGGTTATTACACTGCCCCCCTCTTAGGATTGATCGTCCCGAGCAAATCCATCACTTCCATCACCATTATAATAATGTAAACGGTCGCTGTGAACTACTTTTAGCTTGCCTCTTAATCCTCTCTGAATGCGGTAGACGACATCGTTTATTCGTGTTACAACAGTATAAGGGCCTTCCCAATTTTGTTGAAGCTTCGGTGAGAGTCCCTTCCGACGGTGGGGATTATAAAACCACACAAGGTCTCCCACTTGGAATCCTGTCGTTGTGGCTTTTGCGTCATATCTTGTTTTCATCCGATCACTCGATAGCTTTATATTTGCCCTCGTCCTTTCGTGAATGTCAACTAGCTTTTCTTTGAGGTTGTCCACGTAGTCGTCTATTCCTTGTGGCTCACTTGTAGAACATCCAAATTTGATTTCACTTGGTAGTCGTATTGTGCTCCCGAGCAGGATTTCTGATGGTGTATGTCCTGTTGAGCTATGTACCGCACTTCGATAGGCCATCAAGAATAACGGAATATGCCGATCCCAGTCTCGTTGGTTGTCGCTTACAACTTTGGAAAGGTGTTCTTTAAGGGTCCGGTTGAATCGTTCAACCATCCCATCAGATTGTGGGTGAAGCGGTGTTGTCCTTGTCTTTTTAATGCCAAGGAGTGTACAAACTTCCTGAAAGATTTTGGACTCGAAGTTCCTCCCTTGATCTGAATGGAGTTCCATAGGTACACCAAACCTGCTTACCCAGTTGAAAACAATCTGATCCGCGACTGTTTTGGTTTCCTGGTTTGGGATGGCAAATGCCTCAGGCCACTTGCTGAAGTAGTCCATTACTACCAGGATGTATCGGTTTCCGTTTTCGGTTTCTGGAAAAGGGCCTGCAACGTCTATTGCAATCCTCTCAAAGGGCGTGCCCACATTATACTGCTGCATTCTACTCTGGACTTTTCTGCCTGGTCCCTTGCTTGCAGCACAAGTATCACATTTTCGGCACCATTTTTCGACGTCTTCTCTTGCGTGTAGCCAGTAGAATCGCTGCCTTACCTTTTCCAGTGTCTTATTGACACCCAAATGTCCTCCGGAAGCTCCATCATGCAGCTCTTGCAGAACGTCATTAACTTTGGAACGAGGTATGACTAGCTGCATCACATATGATTTGCCGTCTGTGGATTCCCATTTACGTCTTAGTACTCCTTCTTGTACATGAAGCGAGTCCCATTGTGCCCAATACGCTTTAAGAGTTGGACTTCTATCGGAGATGTCACCCCATTCTGGTTTCTCTTGGTGTTCCTTCCACGCAAGAATGGGTTCAATATCCGAGTCTTCTTGTTGGGCAGTCCTCAGTTCTTCATTACTCCAACCGTAAATGGGATCGGCTCTTAATCGCTGGATGGAAGCAACTTCCTTCTCTTCCTGACGTGTGCAGTGCTTGCAGTCCGGTTTGCATGGTCTCCGAGATAAAGCATCTGCATTTGAGTGCAACCTTCCTCTTCGATGTTGGATCTGGTAGTCGTATGTCTGCAATCTCTCAATCCATCTTGCCACTTGACCTTCTGGATTTTTGAAGTTCAAGAGCCAATTAAGTGCGCCATGATCTGTTCGAAGAAGGAACTTCTGTCCATAGATGTACTTATGGAAGTGTTTTGTTGCCGATACTAAAGCTAGAAGTTCTCTTCTGGTCACACAGTAATTTCTTTCTGGCTTTGAGAGCACCTTGCTGTAATAGGCAACGACCTTCTCTTCTCCTTCGTGGACTTGTGATAGTACGGCACCAATTCCTACGTTACTTGCGTCAGCGTCGATGATGAAAGGTTTCCCTGGTGTCGGATAGGCCAAAACTGGTGTATTGCATAGGCGCTGCTTAAGTTCCTGGAAGCTTTTCTCGCACTCGCTTGACCATTTGAACGGTTTGCTTTTCTCTGTTAGCTGGTGCAAACTTTTCGCGATCCCAGCAAAATCCTTCACAAATCGTCGATAGTACGTGGCTAGACCAAGAAAGCTCCGGAGTTGATGTTTATCCTGTGGTGTCGGCCAATTCTTTACGGTGTCAACTTTTTCAGGATCAGTCTTCACTCCTTGGGAAGAGATGATATGTCCCAAGTATTTTACCTCAGACTTGAAAAACTCGCACTTGTCTGGATTCAATTTCAAGTTTGCTTCTCGAAGCCTCTGGAACACGGCCTTAAGGTTTCCACAATGCTCATCAAATGTCTTACCATAAACAATGACATCGTCCAAATAGACTAGGCAAGATTTCCAAGTAAGTCCTTGTAAAACGCACTCCATCAAACGCTCAAATGTTGCCGGAGCGTTGCATAGTCCGAAAGGCATCACTTTAAATTGCCACAGACCATTTCCTGTGGAGAAAGCCGTCTTTTCTCGATCTTCTGGATGGATTTCTACCTGCCAGTAGCCACTCTTTAAGTCCAATGTTGAAAACCATTCAGCACCTTCCATCGCATCCAGAGTATCGCTGATTCTTGGCAGAGGGTAGCTGTCTTTCTTTGTCACATCGTTCAGCCTCCGATAGTCCACACAAAATCGAGTACTTCCGTCCTTCTTTTTGACAAGAACAACTGGGGATGCCCAAGGACTTTTTGAGTTTTCGATTAGCCCATCTTTCTTCATGGTCGATATCATCTCTTCAACTTCGGCTTGTTTGGCTAATGGGAGACGTCTTGCTGGTTGTCGAATAGGTCT
Organism: Dasysyrphus tricinctus; assembly: GCA_963921185.1. NCBI lineage: Eukaryota > Metazoa > Arthropoda > Insecta > Diptera > Syrphidae > Dasysyrphus > Dasysyrphus tricinctus. The sequence continues at coordinate 15,076,232 of OY992533.1, read as the reverse complement.
TGCGTCTCCTGTGTCGATTCGATGCTGCACCAGTTGTGTTCGACCAAACTGCCCACTGGGTGAAGAGAGTATATCACCGTACTCGTGAAGGAGGCTTCCAGCAACACTTAGCTGACGTTCAGTTAATTTGGATGACTTCAGAATTTTTGCCTTCATAGAGTTCACTTTGCCGGGGTCCACAGATTTTTGTGCGTCAGCTTCTGTAATTTTAGTTATTGCGGATACGGATTCACATTTTCCAACAACTTCTCCTTTTCTAAGCTTGACTTCGTACGGTTTGATGTTGAGTATCCGTACGGGCACCATGTTGTTCTTTGGCGCCACAAGGGTCTTCCCTAGGATGATGTTTTGAGAAGACTGTTCAGAGTCTGGTTCCACCATTAGGTATCGATGGCTACCCAAATCTCCCTTTATTTTTGTCCAAACGAACACTTCTGAAGAAGGTGGCAGGCAAATATCTTCCTTTATGACAGTCCTCAGAGTTGATGAATTTTCATTGCCATAAACCATAGGAATCTCCACATTTCGGTACTTGAGAACTTGCTTCCCGATATCGAGGATTACTCCATGCTCTTTCATAAAGTCGATTCCAATAATGCACTCGTCACATATATCTGCTACCAGAAACAGATGTGAGAACTCCAGTTCTGCCAAACGGATTGTCAGACGAACCTCCCCGTACACTCTGGCTGCCTCTCCTGTTGCAGTTTTCAGACGGTAGGCGTTGGTGTTATGCAGCCATGTCATCTTCACCAAGTCTCTTCGAACAATGGAGGCAGTGGCACCAGTGTCAATCGTAGCCACTTGTTTCTTACCGTTTAATGTTGCCTCCACAGTCAGACTTTTGTTATTTCGTTTAGTCTGCGAGACCTGGACGGTGGTGATTCTAGGGTCATCTATACCAGAAAACATCTTCTGCTCTTCTGAGTTGGTGCTTATGCGTTTCCCGGGTGAAAAACAGGCCGAGTTGGAGTACTTACTGTTGTTGTTGCTGTTTCTGCTTCCGTAATGTTGACATGCAGGTCTTGTAGGTGGCAATCTGCACTGGCGTTGGAGATGTCCGGTCTTGTTGCAGTTCCAGCATCGAGCAGGTCCATCTCGCTGGTTCCTTTGGAATGCAGTTCTCTGGCAAGAACACTCCTCAATTTCTATTTCTCTTACCCGATGAACTCCTTGAGAAGCCTGTTCTGCTGCTTCCATAGTCAGGGCGAACGCTAATGCTTCAGGGAGCGTGTGTTTTCCAGCCGTTCGAACTGCTCGCTGAAGGTTGATGTCAGAAACAGCACGAACAAAGGCTTCCGTTGCGAATTGGTTAATGATTTCATCTCCTGCAGCTGGATATGCCAGATGCGCCAGTCGTTCGATGTCTGCTTGAAGCTGTTGCAGAGTTTCTCCCCTTTTCTGGACTCTTGTATTGAGTTGAACACGGAAGACTTCTTGCATATGGCCATCTCCAAAGCGTTTGTTAATGGCCTGAACAAGAGCGCTGAAGTTGCCATTCTTTTCTGCTGGTATGGTTTGCAGCAGCTCAGCAGCAGTTCCTCTAAGAGCAAGCGTCAGAGCTATATATTTGTCTTCGTCGTCCCAGCCGTTCGTTGCTGCAGCTGCCTCAAACTGCTTCTTGTAGATTGACCAAGAAGTTTGTCCATCGAAGGTTGGTGGATGCATCTCCTTTCTCCTAGGACAGTCACCAGAACTTTCTCGAACCTTCATCTTCCTTACTTTGTCTAATTCCTTGGTAATGGATTCAATTTTATCTTCCATATTTTCGAACTTTGCTTCTACTGTTGACAATTGCTTATCCACAGTTGAAAATTGTCTATCGACTCGCTCGTCAAGGGCAACAATTCTGTTGTCAAAGGCATCTAACTTACCTTCGAGTAAATTTGTCTGTTCTTGGAATTGTTGAAGAAGATTCTTTTCTTGTTTTTCGAGCAGACTCTTTTGTTCTTGGCTTTGTTGTTCTAGAAGATTCTTCTGCTCTAGGCTTTGCTGTTCGAAACGTTCGAGAAGATTCTTTTGTTCATTGCGTTGTTCTTGGCCTTGTTGTTCTAGAAGATTCTTTTGTTCATGGCTTTGTTGTTCTAGAAGATTCTTCTGCTCTAGGCTTTGCTGTTCGAAACGTTCGAGAAGATTCTTTTGTTCTTGGCTTTGTTGCTCGAATCTTTCGAGAAGATTCTTTTCCTGGGTTTCAAATTTTGCGAGCAGCTGAGACAGCATATTGGTCATGCCCGATGTACTTACTTGGTCTTGTTGTTCTTCCATTTCAATGTCGAATATAAAAGTGTCTGGGTTTTTTCCACATCTTCTTAAATCTTCTTGCAGACGAATTATAAGATCATTCTTTGTTCCAGCAGTAGGAAGATCTCGCTTATTCAGTTCTGCCTTAAGTTCCACTAAATTTAAATCATTCAAAGATTTACCCATTGTCTTTTTTTTTCACTTTCCACACAATAAATTTACTGAGTGTACAAATAAAATAAGTTTTATCCCACTTCTGACACCAATGTAATATTTTCTCAGGTTCGCTAATAAAACTTATTTACTTTATTCAAAACGTACCCTTATTTATTTCACAAAATAAAACACTTTACTTTTCTTACTACAAACAAAACGATTTATTATTCACCACTAAAATTAATTCACGAACTTTACTATTCACTTTTATTACAACCAACTTAATTCATTCACGATTAAAAACAAACTGTGTCGCTGCCGTTCAAACCTGTGCCTTTTATACTTGTTTTCCAAACTCTGGAAATAAGGAGAACGTTCTGGTCTCTGCTTCCAGAGCTTTCCGTAGGGGAAATTTCCCAATAATTTCCCTTCCAAAAGCTTTTATTTGACAGCTGGTAAATCTGCTATAATCCGGCAGATGGCGCTTCCTTCGTTTGAGAGTTGCTATAATTATAGCTAATAAGGGTATGTTTGCACTGCGACCGTAAGCTTTATTGTGTCCTTTTGCATTTCGTAGTCGTTATAGTTCAAATATGGAAGGTTATTACAATATAAAAATCTTCACAATTGACTCTTGTCTATCAAACACCTTTCCTGACTACGCAGATGCCACCAATTTTGCTTACGACATGAATCCATTTTGGAAAGCAACAACAACAAAACAGTACCTACGTTCTGTAACTCTCGCATCGATAAAATCAGTCGAGAAACGTTGAAAAATGGAACAAAGCTCATGCATTTTGTTTCAATTTTAATCGTTTCACGACCAATTTTTTCGATGGGAGAGTTACAGAACGTAGGCACAGGTTTGTTTACATTTTTCATCTGCAAAATATATGAAGTTATACATAAGTTTTGATACATATTCTTCTTGATTAACTAACTCACATAAATTCTTTTTCTATTGCAACTATAAAATAAATACGTGTTCATAGAAAATTAATCAGCAAAAGCAATGTTTTTCAGACCTTTTTTTTGGGTTTTCTCTAGGTGCCGTGACTCCATTCGCCAGTAAGTGACAATAAAACGCGACTTTTATTATTCTCTACAGATATGGTAGAGAGCAATGGTGGAAACAATATCGTGCGATCGTTTTCATGGCCCCAGACCATAAAATTAAAACAAAATTGTTGAAGTAAAAAAAAAAAAAATAAAAGGGAAAAGGTACCCCCAAAATTTTGTTTGTTTAGAAAACAATAATATTTTTATTTGATAAAATTGCATTACAAAATTTCACATTTAAAGAATCAAAATTTTTATAGAGTAATTTTCGAAAAAACCCGAAATTTTTGTATGACACTTTCTGTTCCAGAAGCGTGAACATTTATGGCCTTTTCGATTGGGGACAGAATGACAGTTTTTGTTCTGAAAAGAAGAGAAAATTGTAATGGATTTGATTTCAGAATTGAAATGAGAAGCTTTTTCAGACGTATTTAATCGGTCTTCTGGATTGTCAATCGGAAAGGCCAATAAATTCAAATTCCGGGATTCAGGACTTTTTCCTATCATCGCAAATTAATGAGGTTTTACTATGGGTAAGGGGCCAGTTATAGCGATCAGGAAAACGAAACAGGAAAAATGTTCGAATGGATTATTTACGATGTTGTCATTCGATTTGAAACCCAAATGCTACACTAATCAATGGCAATTAACTCAAAGAATTTTTTTCGCTAAAAATATTTTCAATTGATTAATTATTTTTTGTTTAAAATGAATTTATCTATTTTCCTGATGTAAATTCATTTTTCGTGCCAGCTGATTGACATATCAAACAAAATGGAACAAATCGTTCCAATGATTTGAGTTCCAATTTTTTCCTGTTCCACCGACAGAATTGTGTACGAAAAAATTTTTCGTATGCTTTTCAACCAGGAAAATTTTGCCGTAGGTTGTATGTGTGCATATATTCACATGTTTTCAGCTTGCCAACTGACATATTTTTCCTGTTCGCTATAAACGACCATCAGGAAAAAGTATTCAATTTTATACTGTTTCAACTTTTCCTGATGGATTTTCCTGATCGCTATAACTGGCCCCTAAGCAAAACGACTTTTTCCATTCAGATCTATCAAAAGACCGATTTTGACAGTTAAGCCTTTTCACTGAAGCTGGCCAAACATCAATTTTGTATTGATCAGAAATCAATTTTGCATGTCTAAATAATTGTTCGGTTACAAACACCACAACGATTTGCAGCCAAAAATTTGAAAAATGTTTGTTTCCACATCCGCAGGGACGAATGAATCCTACAATGAAAACAAATCATTAGGTATTCATGTAACAGCGTAATGTCATCGTAAACGTAGAAAAGTTGTAAGCTTCGTAGATTTGTAAAATTTTCCATACAAATTGTGACGAATAACGAAAGTTTAAAACTTTACAACGTTTACACTGTTGCATGAATACCCCTATTCTGAAATCAAACCATTCACCACAAAAACTATCCAATCTCAGATCGAAACCTTTATTTACCTCATAAGATTTAATTAAAACCATTTTCCCCCCAATGGCAAGTAAAAAAGAAACACCATTTACATTTTGCAAGATTCTGTCGAATTTCACAGTATAAACAGGATCAATGCAATGCAAATCATTTCATAACCATTGCATACCCGTAGGCGGACATCTACCTCGTGATCCATGCCATACAACCTATTCATCTTTTGTCTTCTCTAGTCTTTGTCATTGTCAGTGCATTGAATTGAATTTTCGTGTTCGGTTCGGTTTGCAATCGCTCCGTGTAGAGAATTAATTTTGTAGGTTAATTTTCAATACTCAGTTTCTAATAATTTTATTTGTTGTTTCTAATAATATTGAAGAGTGATTTAAAATATAATTATTAAATTTAAAAAATATTTAGTTTGTGAAATTTTTAATTTCTGGGTTGTGTAATTTCTTCGAAACTATTTGGCAATAGCGTCGCCGTGCGTGGTTTATATGTAAATAGGTACCGTTACTTTGCGAAAAATGACTTAAAATTATTTTATAGAGTAAAGAAATTATTCTTTTTGGGTACGCTTTTCGTTTTTATAAATCACGAACGAAAGCCCATACATTTTTTCGAAATCATTCTACGATATCATTGCTGTGCGTAGTCGCATCGTCGGTACCGTTACACGTTATTATTGGTGATTTTCTGATAAGGCTTTGAACGACTTAAATACAGGCATGTTATTGCATGCATTGAAGTTTAAAATAATTTTAATTATGATTTCGTTTTCTTTTTTCAGATATTTCTGGGGAAAACCCTATGAGGCAGGGGAAAACCCCATGAGGCATCTTTATTATAAAATGGTAAGTTCTTTTTTAAATAAAAAACCTATCACAAAATTTTAAAAAAGAGCTAACAAAGTATGTAAGTACCTATGTATAGGTTTTTGATTTTTCCTCCTCAAAATTTAATACTCTTCAACTTTCGTCCATTCTGTGTATCAAATGAAGTTCTTAACAGAATTTGTAAACCTTTTTGTTAATTTAAAGATACATTCATTATTTTTTTCTTAATGTTGTTGGTTTATTTCAAAAAGCAACTTACAAAAATTAAATCTGAATATTTAGATTTTATTATTAAACATACCCACTATTTTTGGTGTCGCTAGCGCCAGTGTTCTCCTTTCTGCCATTTCTCCACTCCCAGCTGATTTTTCAGAGCCACATCTGACAGCAGAAAATTTTCACCAACACTGACGTTTATCTGTCATCTGTTTACATAAACGACGGGATTTTCTCTAAAATTAAATAATTCTTTTTAATTTTCCATCCTTAAAATGCGTTTATCAATTATAAATTTTTTCAAAGACACCGTTCCCGGTCATATATTTCGTGGTAAACGAAGACTTGTTAAGCCAGTAAGCAAAAAAGCAATGGAAACATTAACAAGGGAATACGACCGCCAAGAAGCTATCATGCTTCTTTTAAGAAATCCATATTTAACTCAGGTAATGAAAATCCTACTGTCCCAAATTAACCATAATAAATGAAATACTTTTGATAATTGTAGGAGGAGTCTTCCGGTCATGCCAAAGTTTTCGGTAAGCGAGAAGCGTTGGTGAGACAATGGCAGGACGCTCAAGCCTTGAGTAAAATGAAGCCTCATATCACATTAGAGGATCGCTTGAATCATCTTAAGGTCAAAGAAGTTTGGGATTAGTGATTCAAAGTTTTTTTTGTTTCTGTTAAGATGCGATAAATATTTATAAGCTATGTCCGCTGGTTTTGTTTTGTATATGGACATGAAAATTAAAAGTATCCTTGGTAAAGGAACGTCGTTTTATTTTGAGGGAAAACGGAAAATGCGACCACAATTCACGTTCCCAGTTTGCGACGGTGAAAAATTCCGGAAATTTTATTCACGATAGCCCTCATTGTGTGGTTGGTGGTGCCAGATTGCACCTCCTCATGTGTACTTTGCCAACAGAAAATAGATATTTTCGACATTCCATGGCATATGGTTTCAAGTATCTAAGACTCGTTAGCATGGTTTCTATAGTTGATTTGGTCGCTACTCGTCAAAGGCGATATGAGTGAAAAAGATCACTTGGAGATCATGCAATGTGATTTCTCCAAAGTTTAATCAATTCTGAAAACTTTGCTTGAGAAAAAATTGAAAAAAAAACTGTTTTGTAGATGGTTCCTTTAAGATTTTAGTTAAATTGTTTTCTACCAAGTGATTGAACCTATACATTTTGGCACACGGCCAAAGTTTTGATATTGAAATCTTTTTCGGAGAATAGATATTTCCTTAAGGGTTTTCATTTGTATGATAGGTATACATATACCGTTATCTTTAGCCTTTAAAGAACAATAAATGTAACTGATCAAAGAAAGTTAAGTTGAAAAAACAACCAAGCCGTTTTCAAAAATACAATATTTTTTATCCAAAAATATTTTATAAGAGCTAAGTATAAAATAACAGTTGTGGTTGGTTTTGTTAGTTCGTACATTTCTATTGTAGAATCCAAAAACATATTTTAGGCCCAGATCCCTCAAACAACACGCACCTCAACCAAAAACCCCTTCCCTTGCTATTTTTACATTGCGTCCACTCACGAAATAATTTGACTATTACGAGACATTTCATCTAAATGATTTCTGTAAACCCAATTGTTACTTGGTAATTGGTTCCTTATCCCAAAGTTAGTATTTTTTCAAAAAAATTCCCAATGGCAGGGTTATACCTACCTGTTTGAATTAAAAGTGTATATCCCAGGCTTGAAAATAGGTATAATGTCGCCCATTGGGAAACTCCTAGAAAATGTGGCAGTTTAATATAGACAACACTAAAACTTAGCAACAACAATTAATTTTTAACATAATCTTTATCGATAATTGGGAATAAGAAATTTTATGGGGTATAAGATTAAGTTTATATCTAAAGAAATCACCTCTCGTTACACCAACTTATCTTTTATTAACAAACACGTGTTATTCCAGGCATACTCTTATTCCGATTAAAATATTCTGCATATATTTCTATCGAAAGATGACCATGCATTTGGCTGACTGTATCTAAGCAAAATGATCTTTGGCGCCAAGTTGAGTTGAGTGATTAAATATAATAATTCTATTGTTAATGAAAGCTCTATTGTAGTTGAGTTTCATACTCACTTTCTGAACTTTGTACTTTCCGTAGTGAACTTCCAAGAAAAATTAGACGTGAATCCCACAAGCAACCAATTAAATTTTGAGACAATAAAAACAAATGCATTTCTTTTTAACATAAACGAACGTAATAAAATAAAAAAACAATCTTACATTTTATTTATCTTCAAAAATTCTTAAAAATACTCAATGTGCTAAGGGAACCACTGTTAGAGTGTCGTTACTTTCATAGTGTCGCTCCATGTGATGCAAGATTTCAAAGCCAACCTCTACCATAATGAGAATTATGATCATCCACTCTAGACGGATGTGATGTTTGTCATTTAAATTATGCGAAATCAATTCGGCCAGCTCAACGCAGTGATTGATTTTTTCGTTCATAACTTTGGTCCTGCGGTTGATGCTAAAATACGAACAAACTTGTATATACAGTGTTTCTAGCTCTTCGCGATCCCAATAGAAATCAGGAGTGTCAAGTAAGTCTGAGCTAAGATTAATCATGTGTCGCAGAGCAAACAGCTCACCAGTCATTCGGAGTGCTTGGGCACGGTCAATCTTGATTCGACGACCTTTTTTAAGGTCTTCAGTTAGGTATTCCATGTCATCAATAAACCTCTCCAAAGTAGCCTCCCAAATGCCCAGTTTAATAGACGTTGCCATCGCATTTGAGAATGTATATTTCTCCAAGAACGTCTGATCTCCTTTGGATAGGAAAAACTTACCATTTTTAAAAAGAGCCTTAGTTGGACCTGGTGAGGGATTTTCTTCTTCGATAGGCTCAGGAATATAAGTATACGGCATGATTTCACTCTCGCCCTTGACCAACGCTTTCAAATAGCCATCCTTTTCGAAGGGTTTCAAAAACGAAAGCACATTATTCGCTTCCAATTCGTTGAAGTTCCACATAACGACGGATCCCTCGCGAAAGAAAAATATATCTCTTGCTTCCCCGTTCACCATATATTTGGCAGTTACATACAGGACATCCTGTTCTGCTCCCAAATTATCGGTTGAAAAGAATTTCTTAGCAGCATACAAATTCTGCTCCTCTAATCCGACAACTAACCCTTCTAGATCGTATTGCTCGGCAGTGGAAAATGCGGTTACGTTGAAAAATCCCTGGGCAGCAAGGTCTTCTTCTTCGTTGCGTTTCTTACGAGTGATCCGCTTCTTGATTTGTAGTCCTGGAACTGTGTTTTTATGTACGGCACGACATTGCCCTAGGTTCTTAGGAACGGTCAAGACTTTTTTTAAATCACAAAATATACTTGGCTTGGTTGCGACTGTTACTGATAGAAATCCTCTTCGTCCACTAGTTTGTGCGATGACAGCAAATCCTTTGGTGAATAGGGCTCGCGTGAAGTTCATTTTTAATGAATAATTGATCTATGAATGCGATTGAGTGATGAAATCGAGCATATTTCACCGGTAATGGTGATGATGGCGATGGGGACGGCAGGTTATTCAACAATTCAAAGGAAAATTGTAATTGCGAGCTGCAAAGTTTCAAGTCCAACTGAAAATGACAGTCACCGGCATAGGGCTCGTCTCGGTGTACACTTGACAGATACCGCACGTGTGACGTACCGTGTTTTGCAGTGCTACCTTCATCAATTTTAAAATTGAACAGAGCACAGCAGCGTAAAAGTGTAGTAGGTACTAGGATTGTAAAAATTTAAGCTACATATAGATACTCGATTCAATTCAAGTTTTGCATAACAATTTTAATTAGCTCCCGATTACTACATTATTCGTGATAAAAAAGTATACATCGTCCCCCTAATGCCAGAAACATGCATGTGCAAAAAAGCAGCAAATTGAATTCAATATACATAAATACATTGAGTCATTTTCTCCATTTTATATTATCTTTGTTAAACAAAATTACTGGAGCCAGGTTGATACAATTTTTTTTTCAGAACAGATATGTATTAGCAATACCCATATTTTTTTTTTGTTAAAAGTCTTATGTCATTTTTCATTGTTGAAAGGATTTGATTTTTTTGCAAAAAGATTTGCATTTATTCTACTTTTTCGTGTTTTATTCAAAAAAAGATGAGATCTGAAGAAGAAAGATGCGATCTTTCTAGTTTGGGAGATTTGATCTGCATTCACATGCAAACACTTTCCATTCAGACAGCAAATCGCAGTTGGGCATTTTTTTGTTTTGCATTATTTTTGTGCGACATGGTACGTGATGTTTATGTGTATGCGTGTATGTGTGCTATGCGTGTAATTGAATCTACTCAAAAGTACGCCAAGATGTTTCATTTAAGACAGCAATTCTTGATGTTAAAATCAAATCTTTTGGATTTCAATGAAAAACGACATTAACAAAACTAGAACTGCTTAAATGCTTTTTAATAGACTGTTTTAAAAAAAATCTTTCTCTAAAAAATTGGAATAAAAGTTTTTATTAATAACTTATGTTGACCTAAGGTCCTAACCGATTAATATCTTTCAAAAGAAATGTCATAAAAGCCTACCTCACGACTCAAGCTACTTTAAAAGATTCCTTAGAAGATCATTCTTTATAAGATTTGAAAAATGTCTGGTCAACAGAGACATAATAAACCCTCATACCTACGACAGCAATTTCTGTGTAACAAATTTGAAGCTAGGGTAGAGTCGCCTAATTTCGAACACTCCCAGTAGTCGAACACTTTTTGAAAAAAAGCTTATAATCTGTGTTATGTCTCAGATTTTCAACTTTCATAAACGCAGAATAATTCACGTGTTATTCCTTTAAACCTTGAAGTCCTATCAACTAATCAAATTTCATCCTAAAGTTTAAAAAAAAGAACTTAAAAAAGAGGCTTTAGGAAATTCAGTAGTTTCAAGTTATAAAAAAAAAACTGTTGAAAGTGTTCTGGGAAACTGTTATTTTTGGTGTGAAAATTAAACTTAATGCCTGTTTTAACGCATTTTCTTGTTAGATAAGTTATTTTACTTATGTATGTCACTTAAAGTTTTAAGTTAAAGCTTATTAATTTAATAATAAATTGACTGTTCGAACATAGGAAACCAAATTTGTTAGAATTGCCTGTTCGAACACTAGTATTTGAATATAGGCAACTCCGTCAAAATTGTTTTATTTCGTTCAGGCAATAAATTATAGAAAATTAAATTTTGTTTACGGTTTTGAATCAAGAATACTGAGAGTAGGAACGTTGGGTCCAGTATTCGAACACGTTTTTCTTCTTTTCTTCCAGTGTTCGATTCAAGGAAACTCATGTAATTGCTAGCTTCCTTTGTTGGAACAGTTTTTTGTTTTATTTAGTTTTTAAAAGAATTGAATAAAAACAAATTAACAGACATAATGTGTTTAATAAAACTAAGAGAAAATTACTCCTATGTTTTTTTTGGTTGAAACTATGTACGAATCTTGTGTTCGACATAAGGAAACTTTCAGTTCGGGCTTAGAAAACTAGTGTTCGACAACTGGGGTATTAGGCTTTTTTCAGCTTTGTTTTTTTTTTTTTATAAAAAAAGTGGTTAAAGTTACTAGAAAAACCTTAAAAGTTATAACAAATATTTGAGTTTAAGATGCTAAATAATTTTACGTCACATATTTGCGTTGAATGGTTTCTTCACAGTCAACGATTACTTTATTATGAACCACTAAGTGTTCGACTACTGGGGACATGACCCTATTATGTTTTTTTTCTATATTAAGAGGTTTATATTCTGTGTAGAGAAATGAGGCCTGAACTAGCATGTAGCATCTTAAATACTACAACTTGGTATAACTCCGTATTGTTGTTGTATTTACCATGCTACTTTTTTCAAACGAAGATAAAAATGCACTAAGGAACAGGCTAATTTCTATGGAGCTTAAACACAATCAGTCTTATTTATAGACTTTGTCTAACTGTAGACTACCGTCCAACTCAAAAAAGTTACTTATAAATTTTGTTTACTGTTGCCCTTAAGTTGTCTAACTTGGACAACAGCATTGGTTGTCTAAGATTTGTCTAAAATCATATTTTATTTAATTAAATAAAGCATATTTCCAACTATTCAGGACTTTTGAAAAACTGCCTAGCCAGTCAACCATATAAAAAATCTCATAAATAAGGCTGAATAGGTACATACATTTTTAAAGAACGATTTCATATGAGTAGATGAGAACCAAAACTCGTCATATCCACTTTTATCAAAAATTAAGATTTTGATGCAGATTTGTTAAGCTGGGCATATTGAATAGTATTGAAAAAAAAAATCTGACAGCTTCTACCCTCTAATCCCCTTTAATATTGATTTAAAACACCATTATTGTTCATTTTAACTTATTTTAACTTTTCGGAACTTACCGCGTTAATTATTAAGAATTATTTATAAATTCTTCTTCCCGACGTTTCGAAGAAATTTCACTCTTCGTGGTCACGGGATTAGACTGACGTTTGATTGATGTTGTTGGTTACTTTACTTCTTAAGATGTACCGGTGCGTTGTTGTTGGTACATTTTCTGTGGGTGGTTGGTTGTTTTGCTCTTGTTGAATCATGTTTACATAAGCTTGGGTGCATACAACGCTTACAACGTCTGAAGTTTTTTCGTGTGTTTTATTCGATTTGAGTTTGCTTATGAGTGGATCCCATGTAGGGGATAGTTGGAAGCTAGAATCTCTATTGAAATTCTTATGTTTTTTTATTTCAATGGCTTCTCTTACTATGCTTGGCACATAAAATCTTTCTGTAGCAATTGATTTCGCTTGATCAAAACGAATAAAATGATCTTCGTTGTAAGCTAAATGCTCACAGATTGCAGACTTTGTGACTTAATTATGTTGAATAGCTTTAATATGTTCATTTAAGCGTGTTGTCATTGTTCTTTTTGTTTCACCGATGAAATAAATAAAAAAATATAAGAATTTCAATAGAGATTCTAGGTTCCAACTATCCCCTACATGGGATCCACTCATAAGCAAACTCAAATCGAATAAAACACACGAAAAAACTTCAGACGTTGTAAGCGTTGTATCCGCGAAAAGAAAAGTTTAAAATTGTATACCATTATTGTTCCTGAAACACAGTGCGATTTGCATCAAAACTTTCTATATCCATTGTTTGCAATAGGTTTGCTTTCAAAACTCTTTATATCCATCATAGGCAATCGATTATGTCATTTAAGAAGGAACTAAAACGTTGATGGGTTTTTATTGTAAAAATATTTAAGTGGGTCATGGCAGATTGGAAAGTAGTGTAGAGGTATTATATTAAATGGTGTAATTGAGAGAGGGGGGTTAGGTGTGGAAACTGGCAATATCCAATCATTTGTAGCAAAACTATATCCAAATTTAATTGTTAAATATCTTTTGCACGGACCTTCATATAGGATATTTTTGCTCTTAATCATAACACATAGATTTAAAAATCATTTATTATACCTACAAAATAAAATCTTTTCTACTAACTATCATTTAGCCGTATTATTATTTTGGATATGACGAGTTTTGGTTCTCAACTACTCATATAGGTATACCTATTTCAAATTTTAAAAAAATCGGTCAACCATTTTAGGCCTAGCACGATGTAAAGTGGAAGTAAAAACGGAAATTAATTTATGGAGCTATCAGATATTTACCAAACATATTCTGGGTGTTTTATTTGACAAATGATACAAATCATAAAAAATGGTAATAATTATTAACTAACCCCTTAATTTTCATTTTTGAAGTCAGAAAAAGTGGGTTCCGATAAGGCATCAGGAACCTCATCAACTGTTGTTCTTAGATTTTTACAAAGAGGATATTAGTAATAGAGAGTATGAATGTGGCAACAATACGAACAGTACAAATTACAACAAAAAAAACAACTACTTATTTATATTATGAAAAAAACTTAAATAAGTCCCAAAGAATAAAATTGCAACTTTGGGATAGGAGATGATCCATTGCTTAAATCACCAAAATTATTAACTTTTCTTCATTAATTTATGGGAGTCAAATAGAAATTACGGTCAAAATTTGAATATTAACATAAAATTGCAAGCCTCGCTGCAGATTTTGCATATCATTTCTGAGCGTGGACGTATTACTTCGACAAACTGCAACGGGCATCATCAGGATCTGCATCTGGATCAATTTTTACATGTAATACAAAAACAAAATAATGGGATATTCAAAATGTTTTTTGTAACACGTGTTAAAAGTTAATCCAGATCCAGATCCCGATGATAATAAAACACGCCTATTATAATTTTGTTTACCAAATATAACATTTTCAAGTACTTACATATATAATCACATCAAGGATTTCTTTAAAAAAGTTTCTTTCGCCAGGCGTTCATTAGTTTATTTTTCTACGAATCTGCTTGTATTTATGTATCTACTTATTTTATCACAACCAAAAAAGTATATCCAGTTGCATTCCTCCCACAAAACTCACACTTCTTGAAATGCACATCAATTTATAATTCCTAGTCCAACATCGGACGTACTACAAATTCCTTCTTGAGTCGCAACAAACGAGTGTGGCTCTATTTTTATCTCCCATTTTAATATTCACAGCTTCAAAGCCAATATGTGCATCTGCTGAATCTCCTTTTATATGCAAACCTATTTTTTAATTTGTACTGCTTTGATCAAATTAAAAGGAAGGTGAAAACCCCTTGAGTGTGAGTCGTTCATTATCAATCAACAAAAAAAAAAAACCTTGAGTGTAAAAAAATCACGTTTTGATCCGAGCTCACAATGTAAAATGAATCATCCAACAAATTTGTTGGTTTTCATCGCATGACTCTTTTTTTTATACATAGAGCAAGAGCTAAATACAATAAACATTTTTTTTGGTACATAGTTTTGTTTATTTTGGAATACTAAAAAATATAAAATATACAAATTTTATTTTTTGGGATAACGAATGGTGCAGAAAAAAGAGAAAACGTTTTTTTTTGTGGTTGTTTGTATTTGTTGGGATGTTTTGTTGTTCTCATAAATGCGATAAAAAACTTTTTTTGTTCTTCTTCGTCGTAATTGCATCGTCGTTCGTCGTCATAGTTCGTCGTCCAGCATTATTATAACAGATATACATTTAATAATTTAATGTTTATCTTCTTTCAAAACCAGTTAATCACTAAGGGACTATTACATTAAGCCGACAATAATAATTATATAAGAATATAAAACAATAATAATAATAATATAATATAAAATGAACTGGAGACATTTTGTTTGTTTTAAATAAGAAATGAAACACATATATATGTATTTACATATATATATATATATATCTATCGCTACGAATACAAAATTCTGTGTTGAATCCAGACATAATAGTTCTTTGCTTTTTAATCCATGCGCCTTTTCCTACGTTCAATGCAAATATTTAGTGTGTTTAAGATCAACTAGGCTTCCGTTTCAGCTCCTTTTAATCTCAGCCTGGCAAAGTCCTCAAAGATAATGTCATCATCTTGTCCATTGTCGTCACCATCTAGTTGAATGAGATTGGTTGTTGGAACTTCAGCGGCATTTTCTGCCGTCAGACCAGCGTTAGCGGCCTGTAGGCTGCGTCTTGGTGATCTGTCTGATATTATTGGATCTGTATCGTCCTCTGGTTTTGGATGCATTAGGATGAATGGCAGCTCAGCAACCAAGTCGCCGCCCAAAAGAGGACCACTAATAAAAAGTTTCACCTTTACCTTGTAGTGAACAATGATTCCCAGGCTCTCGCGCTGTGTTGGGTCTGCAATAATTGTGCTCGAGGCCAGATTTGTATCTTCGTGCTTTAGCTGACCATCCAAAGCGAGGCCCCACTTATCCTTGTTGTTGGCTAAAAGCGGTGTCAGTTCAAAGACTTTCGAAAGTGTAAAGCCGGGTTGCACTTGAACTCCGTCCTCCGACTCCGTTTCTGCCACCACACACTTGTACTGGGCCGTCGAAAACAGGCAGATGTCAGCAAACTGACGCACCAGAACTTTGATCTTCTTCACGGTGCGATTGGAATTGTTGGCGATATGAACATTCACACAAATCGACTCGCCATGGTGATAAAGTTCCTTGTCCAAACTGGCCTCAAGGTGAATTTTGTTTGGTTTCAGCATGAACTCTTTGCTCACTTCGATCGAGGGCTGCTCGCCAAGTTTCGACGGGGCGTACATAATTTTGCGTATGGCCAGGCGAACGGAGTTTCTCTTGTGTGGTTTATCATCAACATTCTCGCCTACGAACGCCTTCAGCTCGTAGTCCACTCCGCACGGTTTGCCTGTGTCTCCCGGTGCCGGCTGTAGCGACACTGAGGCTGGACAGTACGGAGGAACTTCGAAATAAAATGGATATGCATTTGGGCCCAGCTTCTTTATCAGCCTCTCCTGTAACCGGGTCAGAGGCCGTTCTGATTCCATGATGGGGAATATTTGTTCGCTGGCCAGATAGAGGTCTTTTCGAAACGTCAGTCCCAGGACGTCCAGATCTTCGCGGCCATACCTGAATGCCGCTAATACTTGCCCAAATACCTTTCGGTCCTTAACATAATCTGGCTCAATCAAAACCACTCCATCAATGGGGTCTACATGGGACACATGATCGACGAAGTCCCGTTTGCCCAAATACACTGTTATTTTGCCATTGGACGAACTCTTTTTGAAGACTCGTGTCGCCTGTCGCTTCGAACTGCCATCATCAATGTCCGGATCCGGGGAAGGCTGCGGGGATCGATGTAGAGCTGAATTAATCATACCTCTGCTGGGTAAAAATGAAAAACTGTATAAATATATGTACGAAATGAATGTAGAAACTTTTTTCCTTCTATTCTTACTTTTATTTTTTAATACTTGTGTTGCGGGGCGTGCGTGACGCGAGAGTAATGAATGGAATTTCGTTTAATGTTTATCTCTCTGGAAGCAGCAGTAGATATAAATTTTTTGTTCGTTTTTTTTTTTTTTTTTTAAGTCAATAAAAATATGTACATCGGCGGGTTTCCTTTTTTTATGGGCGAGCTGTTGTTGATTCTGAAGTACAACTTATTTTTTTTTAATCGCTAGTTATTCAAGTGTACACATTTGTATCTTATTTAAATTTCAAACAATAGTTTGTAGTTAGGAGAGGAAAAAAACATTCAAAAGTTGGATTTATTTTTGCGAAAAATGTTAAAATTATTTAATTGAAACGACGAACATAAACGCCCAAATATTTATCTAAACTCATTTTTCTTGGCAAATGTCAATTTTTTTCTTGTGTGCAATGAGTTGTGTGGCTGTGTGCGTGTTCAGTGCTGATTGACGGTGGGTGACAAATGATTTTTTCCTGGAAATTCTTTTTGTCGATGGAAGCGCTCACTGCGGTGGGAAATGCTTACATCAATCGTTATCAACCGGTAGAAAATTATGTAGTGCGTTCTTTTTCTGGACGCATTGGTTAAATAAATGTTATTTCAAATACTGTCTAAAATTTGCGGGATTATGACAAAATTAATGAAGATCCGAGTTTTGACACTCCCTTATAAAATCCTTATATACTTTCCCCCATATTAATAAACGGCGGATAAGAACGTGCTAGCGTTTATGCATCTGTTAACTAGTAATTCTTATTCACAAATGCGTAATAGTTTGTGACGTGTGTTAACGTACGGATAACTTTTAACTAGCCAGATTCCACACCTAATGAACGGATAACTTCTTAACACATACACGCACGCGTATGATAGCACCGTTTACTACTACCAGTATACACTTCGTAAGGCAGTGCATGCATGTGACACATGTATTAGAAAATCACCATAAATTGATGAAGTGGTGAATTTGGTGTAGTGTTAAATACTGGAAACATATCATATCTTTTGTAATAAGAAAAGTTATCAAGCGGACAAGTTATCCGTGTGCTAGTTAAACCGTGTGTTAGGGAGCGGATACCAGTTTTTTATTAATACTGCTGTATGGGTATTCATGCAACAGTGTAAAATCGTCGTAAACTTTGTTAAGTTTAAAACTTCGTAATTCGGTCACAGTTTGTATGGAAAAATTGACAGATTTACGAAGTTTATAACTTTACCATAAACATGGTAACGACTTTAACAGCCCTATTCTGGCAAACCTCACTGATACCTCACGAGGTTTTCGTATTCTGGCAGCAACCTCACAACTTGTGATCCTCACAAAAACTATCGAAACTGTGATCTCCTTCGGAGGAGGTCACAACTAAAAAGTAACACTTGTGATTTCGAAAACTACGAAATTTACAAGTTTGATTTTGTTTTTTTCTTTATTGCTTTCTCCTTAATTAAAATAAATTAATGAAAAATAAACATTGTTGCATTATTATGCTAATTTATTAAAAAAAAATCATGTTTCTTTCTTCATAATAAATAGGTGCGTTCAACATAAATCTAGAACATTATGAAAGTTTACTCATCTATCTTCGTATGACAGTCAGCCAATCAGAGCCGAAGAAATCTAGAAATCAAGAAAATCTACATGGTTGAATGTGCCCATTCACAGTGGTGAGTTTCTTGTGAGGATTTTCCCAGAATACCGAAAATGTTATCGAATCACAACAAACCTCACAAGGAATACCTCACAAGAGCTTGTGACTTATGAACCCTCACAACGTCAGAATAGGGCTGTAAGCTGTTGTATGAATACCCTTACTATTTTTTTTTATAAACGCACGTTTTTGCAAATTAGAAATGCAAATTATTAATGTATTCATATACCGGTGTAAGGCCGTCGTAATCGTAGTAAAGTTTTAAACTTAATAATTCTATTACAATTTGTATAGAACATTTTTTTTATAGCTAGCACAGTTAAATTTCCCTCAGCAAACAACAACAAATCCTGTAAAGTGTCGATAAATAAGTCAGTAAAAATGTCTCTTTGTTGTTGTTTACCAAGGGAAATTTGACTGTGCTAGCTATGCGTTTCCCAATAAAACACGACAGTATTTACGCAGTTAACAAATTTACTACGCTTGCGGTGACTTAGCGCTGTTGCATGAATATCCTTATTAATTTGGTTGGTTATATATCTCTGCTCCGAGGGCTCAGCTAAATGTCGGTAGTTTACCAATAAAGTGTTTTCCGTCTGCTCAAGTTAAAAATGCACTAATTAACAATTGCAAATAAAGGCTCTCCCAAACCAACGCGGAACATTCGCTGACGACGCGAAATCATTCACAATAATACAAAATGTGAAAGATACACAATGCTTAGCAACAACAAAAAACTGTTTTTGCGAATGATTCGCTATGATTTCGCGTTGGTTTGGGAGAGCCTTATACTATGTTCCCACCAAAACGAAATCCGAGATTTCGGTTGAAAACTTTTCATATTTTGAACTGCTGGGAAAAAATTTCATTGAAATTTCAACGAAATCTCAATAAAAACTTTGGATTTCAACGAAATCTCCAAGAAATTCTGCTCCACCCATTTGAAATCTCGAAATTTTTTAGCTGAAATCTCGGATTTCGTTTTGGTGGGAACATAGTATAATGCTATGTTCCCACCCACAAAAGAATAGAGAATTTCATTCTTTTTGTCATTATAGGTCTGTTCCTTTACTTTGAATTTCTGTGATTTTCTGTGCATTTCTGCGCATTTTAGTCCAAACTTGTGTCAAACTTCATATAAAAAAAATTTGTTGACACAAGTTTGGACTAAAAATCACAGAAACCCAAAGTAAAGGATCAGACCTTATACTGGCAGCTTTCCAGTCGTGTAAATCCGGCATAACAAGAAAAAGAACGAACTGTTTATTTCATTGGTGATTGGTGAAAATCCGTAGATTCGGCAAACGGAAAAAGTTTGGAAAAGGAAGGTAACACCAAAAACTAGTTGTCCCTGTCCTTATCCTTGGTGTTTCTGTTTATTTTCTGACGTCTGAGATATGAAATTCCTTGGCAAAAATTAGCAAGGTGAAAATAAAAAATATAAACAACAGGCAACATGGAAAATGTTTTGTTTTCGAATTTGAAGAAATTATACGACACTGAATTGTATAGCTGTGTGATTCCTGTGGTAAATAGCTAACTTCCTTTATTGAATTTTTAATTTAGCAAAAAACAACCCTTCTACAAAATAGGCCAGTCTACTAACAACTGTCTACCAAAATGATAGATTAATTGCAACGCCCGAACAAGAGTACCAGGTTTTGTTGTTTCGAGGAGATGCATATTATCACGAACGAAGGTTTCGATTGGCGGCCACACATCTGCATTCGGCTTTGACAATGAGAAAGACCCTTCTGCGACGTAAAAATCCTAGCTTCGATTGGATTGAGAATACTTATGACCAGTTTACGGAAATAGAAATCAAGTACCGTCTGGCTATTTGCTATCGTGAGCTGAATGACTCAAATTTGGCTATTTCGACGTTGCAATCGATTCCCAATAAGTCTAGGCTTCCAAAAATTAACATGCTTCTGGCTAAGTTACAGCATCGTCAGTCGAGGAATCCTTCGGAGGCTATAACTTCTTACAAAGACGTACTGCGCGACTGTCCAATGGCGATGGAAGCGATAAGTTCTCTCTTGGAAATTGGCGTCGATGGAATCGAAGTAAATTCTTTAGTTATGAATGGTAAGTCATGATTTAAATTTAAAAGCCAATTTGGTTATATTTTTAAGTTCTTTGAACGTTCCTATTTTCCACAACAAACAGAAATAAAGAATCAAAAACAACTGCCAAAGACACATTAGGAATCGCTTATACTAGATTGTATCTTTGTATCGACTTAACTCGTTTCTTTATAAAGTTATATGAGTAAAACCCCTAGGTATTAATCTTAGAAACAAGTTACTGAGTGATCAAGAGCAAGAATGTTTTGATAATTAAACGATTAATTTAATAGCTATTAGGTGAACGATCCAAGGACATGGATACTAGAGGTGGAGAAGATATTTGTGATCTCAGTGAGAGACTATCCAAATTTGATGTACATTCGGATGATCTCTCACTGAAAAATTGGTAATTAGCATAATCTAGATTAAAATCTCTTAATTCATTGCAATTCGTATTCCTGTATACTCAGGGTCAGAGGCTTGATGGCTTTCATTAGAAATGGATTTTGTACCCACTCGATGTCAGTATTTGTATCTGGAAAGTAATCCAGCATGAATCTTTCGAAACTAACCAAATGGAAAGCAATAATATTGCTAATATCTGCTCTGAGTTTAAGCATTGTTTTCTTGCAAAAATTCATGTAAGACTGGAAAACCATCAAAAATTTTCTTTTGTACACATGATGTCCAGTCATATTGTATTTTTACCATGCAAATTGTAGAGTAGTTTTGATTTGTTCGCTCCTGTTTTCGGGGTGCTGAATCCGAATCTGAGGTTTGCCAATAAAATTTCATGACGCAACATGGAAAAAAATGCAAAAATTCATTTTTTGGGAGTTTTCACTAATGGCTCGAAAACTTCCAATTATTCGAAAATTACATCAAGCTACCATTGAAAGCATACACAATTTCCAAAAAATCCCTATCTAAGGTTTTCTTCTGCGACAACCCATTTGGACTCAAGCGCTAGTCAAAAATTCATGTATTTTTACTGTTTTCGAAAATCCACTCGAAAGCTCTAAGAAATTACTTTGTGTGACAAAATTTGAATTTTTGTCTATAACATGAACCAAGATATACTTTTCTGATGGTCTTTGATGCGCTGAGTTCGAATCTGGCCTTGAAATTGCTCTATCACGTCATGTTTTAGAGATAGCTATTCACATTTAAAATTAAAAATAAATGCATTTTTTATACAAATTTGGGGATTTTTTTTTTCTTGAGGTAATTTTTTCGAAAAAATGTTTATAGTTATCCTGAAGTATGAACATTTTGCTTCGAAATTCTTTTTGAATCTTTCAAATACCTCCATTCGTCTTCGAGAAATAGTTGGTTTTCGTTTTACTACTTAATTCGAAAAATACCACATTTTTCCTTTTGACCACAAATTGACTGGATTTTTCGAATAATGTAGTAAGACAAAAACCAACAATTTCTCGAAGACGAACGGAGGTATTTGAAAGATTCAAATAGAATTTTGAAGTAAAATGTTCACACTTCAGAGTGACCATAAACATTTTTTTTGAAAAAAAGTACCTCGAAAATATATAACTTCAAATTTGCATAAAAAATGCATTTTTTTTAATCCTTAGATTCGAATATCTCAAAAACGTAAGGTGCTAGAGCAAAAGACCATCAGAAAAGTATATCTTGGTTCATGTTACAGAAAAAAGTTCAAATTTTGTCACACAAAGTAATTTCTTAGCGACTTCGAGTGGATTTTCAAAAACAGTAAAAATACGTCAATTTTCGACTAGCGCTTGAGTCCAAATGGGTTGTCGCGGAAAAAACCTTAAATACAGATTTATTGGAAATTGTGTATACTTTCAACGGTACTTTGATGTAATTTTCGAATAGTTGGTATTTTTCGAGCCATTCGTGAAAACTCCAAAGAAATTCATTTTTGCATAATTTTTTGCGTTTTTTTCATTGTTACGTCACGAAATTTTGTTGGCAAACCTCAGATTCAGATTCAGCACCCCCGAAAACATGAAGGAAGGAAAAAATCAAAACTTCCCCACAATTTTCTCGCAAAGAGCCTTTTTGAGCACAAATTAACTCGACTAAAAGCCAGAAATTAATTTTTCATTTCAAACCTGCCAGTTTTTCTCTCGCAAAAAAATACTGTTATTGATTTTTCCTGCAGAGCTGTAGCAGTTTTGTTGATCTTCTCGAAAATGTCTGCAAGGTAAGCTAATTTTGTAATCCATTGCTCATCATGCTATACATCAAAGAGGTTTGCAGTTGAAGACATATTTTTTTCCAATTTGAACACATTTAACTCATCACGAAATTGAAATAACCTGGATAAAGCTTTTTCTCTGGAAAGCCATTGGATTTCAGTATAGCATAGTTTACAGTTCCGATGCGAAAAAAAAATCCAAATTTTCAAAACGATTTTCCACCTATTCTGCACACCAAGTTGAATAATATTCAAGGCGAAAAACGTTTGCTTTGGCCTAAACCACCCATTGAGTCATTAATTTACCCTTAATTGACAAACTATGGGCCTAAAAATGGAAAAAAATTATTTTTGGATGCGAAAACCATTTGCATGCAAATAATGCCTTGAGGTGAATATATTTTTTTTTTTCGGAAGTATAAACCGACCATCAAAAAAAAAATATTTTATTCACCACACTTTTTTTCGCATGCAAATCAATTGCCGGTCCATTGTTTTGCATGACATTCCATGACAGCATAGTTTTTTTTTGCATGAAACTGTAAACCAATCATGCAACCAATTAATTTTACATTTCACCTCAATTATTTTTGACATGCGAGAATATTTGCATAGATTTTTTTTTGCGCACGGGAACTGTAAACTAGGCTTATGGAGAAGAAGCGATTCGTACAGACTGCCCATATCTTTACACGCTAATTTAAACAATCTCGATTGGAGAGGACGGCTCCTTACAAAATTTACTATTTTCTCAGCTTCACCGAGAACTTTTTTTTAAATCAGTTGGCATTCTTTTCATAACAAGTGTACAACGATGGAAAATACAATGACTGCTGGTACTCCTAGGAGCAAAGTATATTTAAAACAACCCCTTTAATCTTTCCCACCATTGCTGCGGCTCCGTCGCTACATACATCAATACATTTTCCCCAATTAATGATGTGTTTAATCATGAAGCAGTTTATGACCTTGAAGTTCACACTTCGATTAAAAAATGTAAACTAAAAAAAAAATGTTGTTCAATTATTTTTTTGTGGAAATTTTTTATTGTTTGTTTTTTATTGTTTGTATTTTACTGTTTATTCTTCAAGAAATTTGTGGAAACCTAAAAACTCTCCCGCGGAACCCCAGGGTTCCGTGGAACACACTTTGGGAAACGCTGATCTAACTGATGAGCCCAACTTTCGTACCTGGGCGAAACGCAATATATAACAACTTGAATTAATTGATTTTCCATTAGATTTCGTCTAGCGTGATCAAAGGACAAACATTCAAATAGTCTTTTAATTCTAGAATACTCGTTCATACTTAGGTGAGTAGGAATAGGCAAAGATGGTAAAAGTTTAAGTTTATGTATAGGTACAGATTATTATATGGGTATTTCCATCGTCACGGGTGTGGCAGTGAGACTCCATTTTTTATGTTCCCAATTTGTAAATTAAATCTACTAATCTGGAGGACACCTGAAGCCCTTTAAAAAAATTAGTATAATAAAGTATGAAAAATTAGTGGTTCAGTTATAGGATCCAATTTTTCCATTCCTTTGCAAATATTAACCCCGATAGTTGATCTTCAGTTTCAGTTAAGAAATGTGAAGCAAAACAATTCAAAATTTCAATTTGAAAACGTTATGGGTGTGACAGGTACGGGTGTGACCGAGTATGATTTGTATGAATGATATTTTAACGGGAAATTGCTGTCATAGATGTATGTATGATCATTTCTCACATGATGGGAGAAACACTTTCTCTAGAAAAATAAAGTTTTTCTCACTGAAAAGTGAATATATTTCTCACTTAATTGAGAATTTTATCCATTTTCTTCTAGATTAGGGAAACATTTCTCTTAAAGCCAATTAAATTAGTATTTACTAGGTCATGAATTCCATATCTAGAAGAAACAAAACATACCAACCTGTTATGGGTGTGGCATAGACTTAATATTTTTAATACGGACTAAGTATTAATTTCGGGAGCGGGTCAAAATTCTGGTTTTAAAATTCAGCTTTTCATAATTCTGTTTTTTGCACGAAAATTCTATTTTTCAAAATTCTGCTTTTTTCAGTACTGTCTTTCGAAATTCTGCTTTTCAAAATTCTGTTTTTCAGAATTCTGTATTATAAAATTTTAATAATTCTGGTTTTTCTCAAAGACGGAAAAGAAAAAAGTGATTTTTTAACTTTATTGTTAGACGATTCAGTGCAACACTTTCTTCCAATCTGGAAGAGATTTTGTTTTTGCTCGTCATTTATTTATGTTATTTGATTGCTGCACACGAACTGATTCTACAACGAACTATCCACGCACAACTTATATTCCATTTTATTTTGTACTTTAACGGGTTAATGAAGCTGTAAATGTAAGTGCAAAAGTTGATTAAGGCGCCAGTTATAGCTATCATTGAAACGCATCATTGAAAATTTTAATCATTGATTTTGAGAGGTTAAGGAAGTAAAATCATTTATTATTTTGATGGACAGACTTAATTAATATTTCTAGCCAAATAAATAATTCGAATAGGCCCAACTTTCCACATAAAACGACTTTTCTTGTTGAAGATTGAAGTACCTTATTCTGAAAGCAGAATTTTGCAAAAATAATTTTAACCCAGCCAGAATTTCGACCCCAACCCATTAATTTCGAATTCTTAAAATTTCGTCTGGGAGTAGATCATAGTATTCTCCTTGTTTCTGATAAGGGAAAATAACCACCGGCTCTCAAATTATGAAACAGTTAATTACATATTAAAAATATGGGTTTGAGCTTCTGATAGCAAAAAATTATTTTTGGAGACCTATTCTGCTAAGTGGTTCCAACTGCGAAATAAGCGGCGATAAACAAATTATTGATAATTTCCCTTTTAAAATGAAACATACTCGTACAATCTCTTAACATCGTCTATCGGTATTTTTTGCTTTGTATGGAATCACCCACATGTAGCCCTTGCCGACAACTCGTAAAAGGAATGGTTGAGAGTTGTAAGTCACTAGGCCCTGGTTCTCCACGAGCTGTCGTGTCACCATATAGGCGATAGTAGAGTAAGGGCTTCATATATACATAAGTTGAATTATTTCCACTAAATCTTTTAACTGTATTTAGCAGCAATTCAGAAAATTGCTCTGGACTTTCCTCCCTCTCTCGTTTATTCAATAATTGAAGTCGGTTTGGTTACTGGAATTTCGTACTCTCTAAGGCCTGGTTCACACGAGATTATACCGCACGATTTTTTGCAGTATAAATCCGTGCGAATGAGCAGTGGCGTATATATTTTACATAGAGCTCTTCACACGACGTTTGTACGACAAGAAAACGTACTCAGCTAAGTACGTTTATCGAATATTCAACGGACTTATCAAAAAACGAATGAACTGCGACGTATCGTCTTCCAGTGGCGTATAGTTTTATATAGTCTCGTTCACACGGTTTATATCCACGTTGGGTATTTGTTCGTTGGCATCGAATGAGCTTCAGCGGAGAGAAAAGCCGTTGAACACAAAAAAAATTAATCGACCGATATGGTTGATTTAAAAAAATTATAACTCCGGTGATACTCATTGGATCTTGTAGGTTAATATCTTAAAATAAAGAAGAGGAATGAGGAAATATATATGCGTTTTTAGTTTTTCAAAATTATAAAAATGTTCATCAACATTTGAATTTAGAATAAAATAAATGGAATTGAATTGGGCTTTATCCACCCCTATAGTATGAAAATGTTTGCCCCTTCTCAATGATATTTTTACACAATATAGCCCGTTATGTCAGCTTTCTTTAAAGACTTTAACCTTGAAGATCCAATCAGTAGAACGGGAGCTATAATTTTTTAAAGCCATCCATATCAAATTTTAATAAAAAAAATTCTATGTAGATAACGGGATCTTCTCGCTGGTGGATGGTCGTGGACAATGGTCCAAACAGGTAATTTCAATGCAATTGCTTTGATTTTTCGATCAATTTGAAATCAAGATTGTGTCGCTTATATAACACGTAGGATAATGAATGAGGTATCAAAATAACCGTAATTTTATTTATATGTGATATTTAAAAACAACAAGAAAGTTCATCAATGCACTAAAGAGATATGAGATCATATGTGAAAGCTCTCAAATATTGCCGTTATCTCCGTCCAACGGTATTCTAGGACTCTTATTTTTTTAATTCATATTTAAATCAATAATTTCTATCATTCGTCCAAATTTCAGCTTTCTAGCCCTTTCCCTTAAAAAGATAAAAATAAAATACTTCACAAATTCGAACTTTTCCATTCATTTTCATAATACTGCAGCTATTCGAGTTTTAAACTAATAAATATAAATATCGTGTGAACACCCGATATTTGTTCGGTAAGAACCAAATGCGATAAAAAACGTGCGGTACAATCTCGTGTGAACCAGGCCTAATACTTTTCACGACATTTTTTCTGCTTCCGAATGAGACTTATTCAAATTCAAAATCCTATTCATGTCTAACATATTGCCTCTCTTCTCACGAACTGACGTATGTATGTATCTGCTTTCTTAATATTTTACAAGAGAGCAGTTTTTAGTTTTGTGAACCCCTTCTATTGGCGTTATTTCTGTGTTTTGGTATTTTTTTCTTGGAAAGTTGAAAGAATTTGTTTCAAAATGATATGAGATTCAATATAAATACTAATAAGTCCATAAGCCCTATACTGAACCTTGTACCTGAAACCACCAATGGAAAACTATCCACATAATTGCAGTAACGTCTGTCCGAGAGAAACTTTTTAACTAAAATTGCAGTTATGCCAACTATGTCATAACTCATTTAACGATGTTCCAGACATTTTTCGGGGAATCTAATGATGTAGAAATATGTAATCGGTACACATATGCCTAGATCTCAAAAACGACAATTTGCGAGTTACGTCACTTTGTGAGAAGAGAGACGATATTAGCAATTCCATGTGCTTTCCTCAATGAAAAATATTTGCCAGGATTTGTTCTAATTTCCCCAACTCTGCTAGGAACGTTAGGGATGCTTCTATTTTCCTTTTACTAGAAACAATTTATAAAATTTCTTATTTTTATTTAATAATATTAGTCAGCTCTGCTCCAAAAAATGTTGAATGGTTAAGTTCCTGGATTAAAGGTCACGCTCAAATGTACGTTCATAAACATCTGGAAGCGTCAAAGACATTCCAATCTATAAATGAAAACACAAAACTCCATCAAAACGATCATATCTTGACGTTAATTGGAAAAGCTCTTTATTACAATGGACATCATGCCCAAGCCCAGCAGTACTTGGAAACAGCACACATGATAAGTCCCTATAGCACAGAGCATATAATGCCGCTAGCCGTAGTCTTTGAGAGAAATAATAATCTACCAGAGTTGGAAAAGTTGGCTAGCCAACAATCCAACATTAATGAATTTAGCTCGGAAAATTGGTTTGTAATGGCAGAGAGCTTATCGGCAAATGGGAAATACGAGAAGGCTTCATATTTCACTCATAAAGCAATATCTGTAGATCCAACAAATGTTGAAGCATATCTTTTGCGGGGAAAAATATTTCTTCAGTTAAAGCGGTTTAAGGAAGCCATCCACTACTATCGGACAGTTCAAAGTTTAGCCAACTATCGTTTTGAGATATACAAAGGACTTGCGGGTTGTTATATCGGTCTTAAACGTCTTAAAGATGCACAGACAATATGTGCTTTGGCTGCGCGCTATTTTAGGAACTGCCCAAGGAGCTATGTGGTGAGAATTCATTGTTTTTGTTTTTTTTTAATTTACTCTGTCTAGTTGTAACGAATTTGATAATAATACAAACAAATAAACAGCTTCTTGCCAGTACTCTTTTGTACTCATCGAACACGGTTACGAAACGTCAGGCAAAGACTTTCATCAATCGGGCTTTAGAAATTGATCAGTACTACTTTCCAGCCGTATCGGCGATGGCGGAGATCCTCCAATCTGAAGGAGAAACACAAGAAGCCATAAAGTTGTTAAAGAAACAGGCGGCTAGCTACCCTAGCTGCAAGCTTTTCACAATGCTAGGAGATATTTTAAGCAGCGAAAAAGACTTGGACGGTGCTTTGGAATATTATACCATTGCTTTGAGGTTTTTATTAATGATACAAAAATAGGTAAAATAACTATTCAAATAAAACCGGCTTACTTTTTCAGTATGGAACCAATGAACCACCGAGCTTTAGAAGGTGTAAATGCCCTTGGCCAGGCATCTGAAACTACAACAAAGCAGGATGAGTGTTCCTTAGCAACAACTTCACAGGACGAAGAATGGCCAATCGATTACGATGAGCCATCCATTGAAGCAGTTGAGTTTTCATCAACAGCTGCTGCTAATCCAGATGGAGAATCGGAAAGTGATCCGATTTGGTCTGATGTAGATGCCTAAGCTCGCATGTTTTTCTCTTTTTAATTACTAATATTATTAAAAAAATATATTTCATTGAATATCAACTAGAATTTATAAGTAAATCCTTTTCAAAGCAGAATGTGCGGTCACATTCTCCTATTATTCAATTTAAATTCGGTATATACGAACAAATTCTGAAAAAAATTTCGTCTAGAAACCGTCAGACTTGCGGCATTTCAATACCTTTCATATTAAGTGAAATCATTCTATGTGTTTATATGGAATAGACTTGGTTTCGATTGGAATTGATTTTCGTATTCTTGATAAAGTCTTTGATTGTTAATAAGAAGTCTAAAGTAAATCGTAGTTTTATTTAAATTTTGCATTTATTCATTCAGGTATGGAAAACTTAACAACAATGAGCCAACTAGCAAGCAATATATTATAGTCCGATATAAGCCTTGTTTTTTGTGCATTTTTACCGTAGCTTAAATAAAAAGTAGCATTTTAAATACAACAACAATACGGAACTATACCAAATTGTTTTTGAATTTAACGTGTTTCCTTTTTTAAACAAAGATAAAAATGCATTAAAAAACACGGCTATTGATAACTCGTAAAATTTGTCGTTGAAGAATTTTTTCTTTGTCGGGATAGAGCCTTACTACTCAATTTCCTTCTTAGCCCAATGGAACAGTGATTGACAAGAGTCAGTCTTCGTTTGATTTACTGAATGTCCTTAAAAATTGGTGACGCAATGGCTTGGAGAACTAGTCTAGTGACTAACAATTCGAAATCCATTACGACCTCGAAATTATACTCGTCTTCTGTTACGTACTATTTGTCGATTTTTGATGCCCCTTCTCCTTGACAGGGTTTTGCTCTCTTTTACCACAAGACCCATTTTAGCATAAACTAAGCTCTTGACCCCTTGCATGGGTTCCATTCATAAATATTTAACTTAGAAAGTGCATGATAGATCTCACAGTTTAATGTCTTAAAATCTCTTATAATAAAAAAATGTATACACAAATTCAAAATCGAAAAAAGCTGTAGAAAAATTAAATAAAAGTGCAAGAAGCTACAGATGTAAAATAGAAAAACGGAAGAAATATGAGAATGAGATGAGTATATGCCTTTATGCATCTGTGCTACAATGGAAGTAAACGCTACATACATTTGTCACTTTCGTTAATGAAAGCAACTGTTTGTGAGCTAATAATAAAATAATTAGGGATTGTTGTATCACATCAAAAAAGAAGAAGTGCATACATAATCTTTTTTTTTAATTGTGGTTTTATTATTCAAACGAAGATTAAAATACTTGTATTACAATTGAATTCTAAAACTATTGATGTTTAATGCGAATTTAACAACATATAAAACATCACTCCGAAAAAGATGTCAG
Source organism: Dasysyrphus tricinctus (assembly GCA_963921185.1). Classification (NCBI taxonomy): domain Eukaryota; kingdom Metazoa; phylum Arthropoda; class Insecta; order Diptera; family Syrphidae; genus Dasysyrphus; species Dasysyrphus tricinctus. The sequence continues at coordinate 15,045,753 of OY992533.1, read as the reverse complement.
CAGTTTTCGATATTTAAGCTGAAATAGAATTGATGCGTGTCTCCAATTTGTGAACTTCTTTATTAACATTTTCCAAATTATTTGCGAATGTTTCCTGTACTGAGTTCAACAAAGTTTTGTTATTCGATAAACTTCTGCAAATAGAGTTTTGAGTCTCCTCGACTTCTGCGATGATTTTTGCGAAATTCATTGCATATCTATGTAGCGACTCTAATGCCTGCATTCGCTCTATGATATCTGGTAAAATCTCTGAAATACTTTCAGTTCTCTTAGCAATATCGTATAACTCGCAAACTTTTTGATCTCTCTTAGCTTCATCAGCTGAGCCACTTGATTTGTCAGCAACTGCGTCCATTTTAGTGGCCAAGTTAACAAGACGAGTTTCAATTTGATTTAGCTGATTAGGTTGAAGAAGAGCTGCTTTGGTACTCAATTGTCGGACAGCTTCTATCAGATTTGAAGTGCCGGTACTAACAGCAAGTCTGCTTAGTTTTTCCGGATTAACGCCAACGGCTTTTTCCAACTCGTGCAAGCGATGTTCTAATTTTGCTACTCGGGCAGAAGCTGCCAAATCCGTATTTGGAAGTTTATAAGCTGTAAGAACACCTGACGTCTTGTATTCTTCAACTTGTTTAATTAGTTTCTGGACTTCCTGACTGTTTTCACCTGCGTGTTCTTGGCCAAGCACTTGCTCCAATCGAAGAGAATCAATAACCTTTTTTGCAGTTGATATTATTATTGCAACTGCATCATATGATTCCCTTTCCTCTTGATCGACTTTTTTGTCAACTCGCATTGAATCCAACTCTTCCAGCAAATCGTTCATTTCAGATTGTAGCCGCCGACACTTTTCTACGGGCGTCTCTTTTACTTTGTCATAATCTGTGGATAAAGTCTCATATCCTTTACGAAATTTTTTGCCAATACTATCAGAAAAATCTACGTTACTTTCGAGTTGTTTTCCCTTAAACTTGCCAAAAGAATCTTGGGCTGATATATGTACATATTGAATAAACTCGGTGTCGGGTTCTTCCTCATAATAGTCAGAAGTATCTGCCTCTATAGCATCTGGGGTTTCATAAACATCGGGTTGGTCATATGCAATGCCTGGCAAATTTTCAAACTTAGGATCTGCCATAATGTTATCACGACAATATTTATTCTATAAAAACGAAGACCAACTATTTATGATTGTAAAAAATATTCGTTACCAGTACGTACCTGCAAATTTTCAACTTTCTTTAAAAACTAAAGAGAATCCAATGAAGATGACGAATAATTTGACCAAAAAAATCAACAAAATCGCATAATTAAAAGTTGCGTTCAGTAAATAAGTCGGGTCTGACAAATAGATTCGTGCATGCAAAACGTCAGAACAGGTTGGAACGGAAAATGGGGGAGTTCAACACAAAAAAGTTGGGAACTGGTTTCCCAACAGTACACAAATCTAATGTCGTTTTCGTTTGGTTTTGTGTTTTGTTCTATGTATGATAAACGCGATGAAAAGTTTTTTCAGTTGATAAATCTCAATTTCCGATTCTGGTTCAGTGTAAACGTGAAAACGTCTGTCAAAATTTTATCATATGAAAAGATATATGTATATCAAGAAATTTTGCCTGATAAATTGAAAAGATAAACAAAACCAGAAACATGAATAAAATTTAAACAATGCACTTCTTTATTGATTTTATTTGTTGTAATATTTGGTTTTAGATCACAACACGTGAGTATTTTTGAATAAATTATTGTGGATGAACACACATAAAAGTTTTTATTGATTGACTCATTCATTGAAAGAGAGCTACAGTGGACTCTCGCTAACTTGCACATACGATAACTTGAACGATCCAATAACTTGAACATGCTATTTTCCGTTGTAGGTATTCTATAACTTGAACAGGAAATTTTCAAGGCTTGGTAACTTGAATTTTTTCATTACCAACTCTATAAGTTGAACAGTTAAGATATTTGCAATCTCTGTAACTTGAACAGAAATTAAAAAAAAAATTATTTGGATAATTTGAATTTCCTTTTTGTAGCTCACTACGTTCATAAACGGTAAAATAAATTAGAATTTTGAAACTCAAGCTAACCCTGAGGCCACACGAGCAAGTACTTGCAAGCAAGTTGGCTACATACACAGCCTGTCAAATTCGCAATTTGCATTCCACTTGCCTCCCACTTGCTTTCCACTTGCATTCCACTTGCTTGTCTCCCAACTTGCTTCTCAACTTGCTCCACTACTGGCTTCAAAACTTGCATGCTCGTGTGGCCTCGGGGTAAGGGCAGGAATAAATATTGAGCACATTAAGAAAGGGAAAAGTTTATTTAATTCTTTTTATGTTGAACTTATTTATTTATTTAATATTACCTTTCATGAAGCAAAAAAAAAAAAAACTAATATTAAAGGAAAAAGTGTCAACTTTGGGTAAAAATGCAAGAAACAGAATCATTTGTTGGATTAATCCAGTAACTTGAACAATCCATTAACTTGATCACACGTTTTCGTATGTGTTCAAGTTAGCGAGAGTCCACTGTACTCACAAACCAGTATCTGCTCTTCTTTTTTTTCATAGTAAGGAGTAAGAAACACGGACAAAACATAAATACGACATTTCAAAGCTTCTTAAATGTACCGATTTCAAAATAATTATTTAATAAATTGACTTAATTTATTCCATTTTACTGAAAATAATCTTAAAAAACCACCGAATCATTCGTAAATATCGAAAAAAAACTTCTGTAAAATAATTTTTGTTTTCATTCAGCACAAAATCAGCTGATTTTTGCACTGGTATAACGAGAATCAACACTTTGGGAAAAATGATATTATAAAATGAAAAAGTCGTATGAAAACTCTCGTGCTAAAAACTTTTCATTTCATTTTATCATAGAACCGGACTAAGGGCCCAGAAACATGAATAAAATTTAAACAATGCACTTCTTTATTGATTTTATTTGTTGTAAATTATTTGGTTTTAGATCACAACACGTGTGAGTATTTTTGAATAAATTATTGTGGATGAACACACATAAAAGTTTTTACTGATTGACTCATTCATTGAAAGTGAGCTACTCACAAACCAGTATCTGCTCTTCTTTTTTTCATAATAAGTAGTAAGAAACACGGACAAAACATAGGTACGACATTTCAAAGCTTCTTAAATGTACCGATTTCAAAATAATTATTTAATAAATTGCCTTTATTTATTCAATTTTACTGAAAATAATCTTAAAAAACCACCGAATCATTCGTAAATATCGAAAAAACTTCTGTAAAATAATTTTTGTTTTCATTCAGCACAAAATCAGCTGATTTTTGCACTGGTATAACGAGAATCAACATTTTGGGAAAAATGATATGATAAAATGAAAAAGTCGTATGAAAACTCTCGTGATAAAAAACTTATCATTTCATTTTATCATAGTACCGGAATAGGGGCCACTGCGCAGGTTGTCAAAACTGAAAGTTACAACCGTATATTTATACGTAAAAACAACAACAAACTAAAATTGAGATTGCCAAAAATAAAAAATGGCTGTAAACGTGTTCACTTAATACAATTAAAAACAACAACATTTGACACAAATTTTGATATATGCGCAAAACTGAACAAAAATCAAAACTCTTTTACCTTTAATATGTGTACTGTGGCCAACAAGCAACTTGCTTGGCAAGTGGAATGCAAATTACCATTATGACAGGCTACACGCAGTGTATGTAGCCATTTTGCTTGCGTATGAAAAATGTTCTAGATCTTTCATTTCAGATTAATTTGACACATCAAACACAATTTTCATGCGCTTTTTCACACGTACATAGGCATATCAAGCACATATTCTTTCAATTTGTTTCTAAAATGAGATTACATTTTTTTTGCCGAAAGCCACTCTTGACCACTGAAAATTTAAAGCTCAAAATTTTTAACACTCATGCTATGAAATCCCGCTCAACCAACTCGAAATCTCTAAATTTTTCAGCTGAAATCTCTGATTTCGGTTTAGCGAGGGAACATAGTATAAAGCCTATCTCTTCCTCTCTACTCCCAATAATGCTGACAAGGAACAGGCTTATGACGGGTCATGACGGTGTTTAGATTGGGAAGATTGAGATTGATCTCACGGCAGTTTCTGGACAAGAGACGTGGGGCGATCTCTGACCCCTCACTCATCTTGTCCAAAAACTGCTGTGGGACCAGTCTCAATCTTCCCAAACTAAACAGGTCTATCACACTCACTTGATAGTACTAGGGGTTCGTTCTTTTAAAAATGCTTGTTTTGAGAAAGGTAGTTTTTTCTGGTTGACGGCCCAGTAACAAAATTGAAAAAGAAAGCACTTGTATCTGTCAAAACAGAGCCTGTCGTTCTGACGTCTGGATCTGACATAACCTCAAATACAAATTTTTCCACCAGTACGTTTTGCCTTTGCAGTAGTATATTTATCAATAAAATAAAATTGAAGATGTCTCGAAATTTTCGCCCTAACAATTGTGCCAGAGTATTGCATAAAGTCAAAGAGGTCTTAGCCCCTTCAGAAAACGAAACGTACTTAGTCAACCGCAATCCCAGGAATTTGGAAAAACTACGCATAGCCTACAAACCAATTGGTTATCATTTGGAAAAACCAGGCAGGAGCTTTTGGCACAAGTTGGACATTAATGTTTCTGGAAAGTACGTCACTGCCGAAGTAAAGCACTTCGAGAATGGTCCTGTGCTCTCGGCTAGCACATCTGAGTGGGCAATTAAAAAACAGCTCTTCAGAACCAAGGACACTTCTGCATTTGTAAATCTTGGACGTGTGTTAGCCCAACGCTGCGTCCAAGCAGGCATCACTGAGATGACTTGCAATATTGAAGCTGTTCCCAATGGCAAAGTTGATAAATTCTTGAGAATTATGGAAGAGAATGGAGTAACTCTACAAGAGCCCGAGAGATTTAAAACACCACACCCATGGGATGCCTATAGACAAGAAAAGTTCTGGGACACAACAGATTAGATTAAGCTTTGTGTATTTATTTTAAGTCCATTAAAATTTACATTGCAATTAATTTAACTCTCGTATTTGTGTTTGATGTCGTTCCAAAGTTTCTGTGGGGAGAACATTTAAAGTTACATAATGCGCATGGGGAAAAATTATTTGTCTACTTACACCACGGTTTGCGGATGTGAAGATAGCTTCGGAAGCCATGTCAAACGAGCGTTCGAAGAAGAACGTAGATGCCAGGATGACGATGGCAAAGGTTGAACTCCTTTTGAATAGGCTGTTGTAGATGGCTTTCATTTTTAAGAGATTTTTTAGCAACTTTTCACAGACTGAAAACTTTTCACAAAGTCTGGCTGGGCTCTCGCTTTTTGGTGACAGTGACAGACGATGCAAATCTACTTGGCAGTTATGCCAGGTTTTATTTCGCAAATGGTGGATGACAGCAAAAACAGGGAAATTAAGTTATACCAAATTGGCATTTTAGAAATTCCCTTAGGCAGGATACACAGCGGAATGTATGCGTCACACAATTTCTGTTAATTTTTATAAAGTTATATGACCAAATCGTTTTAAATCTATCCCAATTTTCTATTTCTTTTCTTTTTATTTAATACAATGACAAAATAATTGAGCAAGCAAATCCGAAACATTCAGCCTCAATTTTTTGAAAGAAAAAGTGGAAAATTTTTGTGTAGATATGTGCTTAAATTTTTGGAAGTACGGAGCCCTCTGAGATCAGTGCAATATAAAATACTAGGGGTATTCACAATCTGGTGCAACAAGCCTAGTAAAATTGTAAAATTTAATTTTGTACAATAGATCGTGAACGTTACACTGTAGCAGACTCACAAAATTCCATAAACAAAATATCAGCTGACAATAAGAATTACATTTGGCCATTGTGCTTAAATTTTTGGAAGTACGGAGCCCTCTGAGATCAGTGCAATATAAAATACTAGGGGTATTCACAATCTGGTGCAACAAGCCTAGTAAAATTGTAAAATTTAATTTTGTACAATAGATCGTGAACGTTACACTGTAGCAGACTCACAAAATTCCATAAACAAAATATCAGCTGACAATAAGAATTACATTTGGCCATTGTGCTTAAATTTTTGGAAGTACGGAGCCCTCTGAGATCAGTGCAATATAAAATACTAGGGGTATTCACAATCTGGTGCAACAAGCCTAGTAAAATTGTAAAATTTAATTTTGTACAATAGATCGTGAACGTTACACTGTAGCAGACTCACAAAATTCCATAAACAAAATATCAGCTGACAATAAGAATTACATTTGGCCATAATATCAAATACACAAGCGCAAAATTTACTTTGGTGCATATTTCCTTAACAAAAGGGTTAGGTATAGTAAAAATTTAAAAGTATAAAACTTTGACATTCAGTATCTTTTGTTGTTGTAGTGCAAGAAAATGTTACACTTTTACAATAATACAAAATCAGTAACATCAGATCGTGAATACCCCTAATAATTTGCGTTTTTCAATCAAAGAGCCAAATGGCCCCGCGCCGATCCAATATCGACCGTCGATTCATTTTGATTTTCAGCCAATCTGAAATCTAACCCAACCATATGACACAAGACCAGTTACATCCGATCGTGAATACCGCTAATAATTTGCGTTTTTCAAGGTAGGAGGAACTTTTGTCTCCTTCATAATGGGGCTTACAAATAGAAATTTTTGACAATTTGTCAAAATTTTGTAAAACTTACAGAAAGTTTTAAGTTTCCATTTCAAACACAACTACTTTGTCAGAGATAGAGTGGAGGTACTTTAAGGAGTTTGTTGGATGAATTTAAAGCACTGCGTCTTTTCAAAGCGTCAATGCCCTGAGTACAATAGATCGTGAACGTTACACTGTAGCAGACTCACAAAATTCCATAAACAAAATATCAGCTGACAATAAGAATCACATTTGGCCATATATCAAATACACAAGTGCAAAATTTACTTTGGTGTATATTTCCTTAACAATAGGGTTGAAGTATAGCAAAAGTTTAACAGCAGTATCAATAAAAACCTGCTATCCGCTCCGTAGCACGTGTTAACTGCTACACGGATAAACAACTTGTCCGTTTGATAACTTTTCTTATTTAAAAAGATATGCAGCAGTATTAATAAAAAACTGGTATCCGCTCCCTAACACACGTGTTAACTGGCACACGGATAGACAACTTGTCCGCTTGATAACTTTTCTTATTAAAAAAGATATGATATCTTTCCAGTATTTATCACTTCACCAAATTCACCACTTCATCAAATTATGGTGATTTTCTAATACATGTGTCACATGCATGCACTGCCTTACGAAGTGTATACTGGTAGTAGTAAACGGTGCTATCATACGCGTGCGTGTATGTGTTAAGAATTTATCCGTTCATTATACGTGGAATCTGGCTAGTTAAAGTTATCCGTACGTTAACACACGTCACAGACTATTACGCATTTGTTAATAAGAATTCCTAGTTAACAGATGTATAAACGCTAGCACGTTGTTATCCGCTGTTTATTAATATGGGGGATGATATCTTTCCAGTATTTATCGCTTCACCAAATTCATCACTTCATCAAATTATGGTGATTTTCTAATACATGTTTCACATGCATGCACTGCCTTACGAAGTGTATACTGGTAGTAGTAAACGGACTTATCACACTTGTGCGTGTATGTGTAAAGAAGTTATCCCTTCACTATACGCGGAATTTGGCGAGTTAAAGTTATCCGTACGTTAACACACGTCACGGACTATTACACATTTGTTAATAAGAATTAAAAGTTAACAGATATATAAATGCTAGCGTGAATACCGCTAATAATTTGCTTTTTTCAAGGTAGGAGGAACTTTTGTCTCCTTCATAATGGGGCTTACAAATAGAAATTTTTGACAATTTGTCAAAATTTTGTAAAACTTACAGAAAGTTTTAAGTTTCCATTTCAAACACAACTACTTTGTCAGAGATAGAGTGGAGGTACTTTAAGGAGTTTGTTGGATGAATTTAAAGCACTGCGTCTTTTCAAAGCGTCAATGCCCTGAGTCGCGTTTCCTGTGTTCAAAGCATAAGAAAGAAAAAAATTCCCATTTTATGTACTGAAACTTCTGTCAACTTCTATAAAACAGATGTGCGTTTTGACAACAACTTTTATCTTTCATAATGAATCAATTTTGTTTTGTTTTTTAACATTTCTCCACGTTATTTTCCGCTGCAGTTTTAAAAACAAAACCCAGAAGAACTTCCATAACTAGTGGTTTAAAAAAAATTCCAAAAATGTCTAATGATATTCAAATAACAAACATCAAAGAACTCCTTACAGAAATGGTTGTGCCAGCGCATCGACCCAATGTCAACATAATTCCAGACCACATAACAATGTTGCAGGGAACCAAAAGCAAAAAGCAGCTTAACCGCAAAAGAAAAACCAACAAGAGCACAACTCTAAATCGACGAGAGTTCCAACAACTTGGACTGCACACACTACCCACCAAGCTGTTAAAATTCGAAGATGTTATGCCCCTCCACAAACTCTGGAAAGGTTACATCAAGGAGCATTTAAATTTGAAGAATGGAGACACTATTCCCGAGGTATATGAGCCAAACTATGATGCATTTAGCAAACTTTTGGTAAAGTCCGACTTGCATGGTGCCAAACTATCAGTGATCAAGTCAAAGTGCCCTAGTTTGATAGGTCTTTCAGGAATAGTAGTGCTAGACACAAAAAATGTCCTTAAAATCCTCGGCGAGGACAACAAACTACGCACGATACCAAAGAGCGAGTGTGTTTTTGGAATGCAATTAGGCAACATCACATTTACTCTATTTGGCAAGCATTTGAACATCAGGTCGGCAGAGCGGTCGGTTAAGAAAATTAAAAATTTCATTGAACCGGATTTAATGTAGGTAGAGTTTATGAAAATAAAAACAATAGTTTAATAATCTTGTGTTTTGATGATGATTCTTTATCTTTTGTCATATTAGAGTCCCCTTACTTTTGGTTGGGTAATTTAACTATCTGAGGAACGAGCTGGCTGCATGGTTTTTACATGAAATAATAGCCTTTTCGATTGGCAATTCGCAACACTGATCCAGAACAGTTTTCTCTTCTTTTCAGAACAAGAACTACTGTCATTCTGTCCCCCATCGAAAAGGCCATAAGTGAACTGCGGTTTTTTTATTCGACTTTATTGTTTAATAGGTGAAAGAAGTAAGTCTCATTTTCAGGAAATACAATTTTGCTTGAGCCATTGAGGAAAAAATTCAACTCTTTCGGTTCAACTGTATGATCTGTTGTCAAGTTCTTCGCACCAGATCTTTTTGAACTCTACGTTGCTTACGTCATCTAACTCAATCGTATTATGAGAATCCAGTTTATGAGAAATATGTATGGTATATGCCTATACGTCCTTCTGAGAAAGCAGATAGAGAGAGGCACCGTTTCTCCTTGGTCTATACAGCTTCTGCAGAAATCATATAAGAGCTACATAATCTGCTTCAAAGTATCAATTTACTTAGAGAGTTTTCAATCCAGTATTGGTCAAATATGTTGAGTCGCTGTGCAAGTTGTGCCATTTGTCCTGGCTGTAGCTGAAGTTTGTATGTATTTAACTTCAACCTTCTAGTGGATTTCAGTCAGCATCACAGTGCATTATTCACATCTCCGCTTCGTTAACGACATTCGGTATTTTGAAATAAAGATGTAGATTTTGTAGAAACTGATTTCAGAGAATTTATAGCAGCTTTATTGCCGAAGAATATTCGTTTATGTGGAGTAGATATCACTTTTTCTATAGGCCGTTTTCGAAAACGTCATCTACGTCAAAAATGAATTTGCAGAATGTTATTTAATGCAAACTGCTAAAGCCACATGTTTATCTGCGTTGCAGCTGTGTAGTAAAAAATGTTGATCAAACCGGTTTTTTGTAAGCCAGGACGATTGCATATGACGATTGCAATCTGCGTCAAATAAATGACAGTCATTTGACGACCAATTGACTGATTTGACGTTTTCTAAAACGGCTAAGGAGAATTACTAATCGTTTAAAATTCTGCTTCGATCACTCTAGGTAAAAATATAAGAAGTATAAACGTATAATATAATTAAATCTTTTGAGTTTTGAGATCCATAAGTGTGGAAATCGATTAATTCATCTTTAAAAAATGGTAATAATCTCCAGTGATCAAGTTATAAAATTCGAAGCAAATCGTTTTTCATTTCCTTATCGCTTTAATTTGTTTAATTTATCATGGAAGCGAACGTTTCAAAAATTTCCAGTTATGCATCGTTGAAGTCTGAAATATCATTATGGAAAAAATTTTCGACTTGAAGAAATAAGAAAAGACTAATTCAGACCCCACAGCCAGAGGGTTATTTCAGCGCTCCTACAACAGAGCTACATCAATTATATCAACAACATCACTTACCTAAATCATACAACTACATCAGTACACAAATCGTCACCTGAGCCTGAGAATAATAAGGTCGTATCTCGAAAAAATTCAAAATCGAGGTTTTGATGCAAAACGGTTCAAATATCGAATAAGAATCGTTTTGCATAATTTAAAATATGTCAGCATTTAAAATAAAGGTCGTACATACGTAGAAATTTGAATCAATTTTTAGTTCAAGGTCGTATGTGAATGAATGTCTGACTATTTTTTGTGTTTTTATTTCGATTTAAGCTCGTTATTCAATGAGCTAATATGCTTGACTTTATATTGTCGACAAAAAAGTTGACATTGTTTTGTTTTTTGTTCAAAAAAGCATATTTTGTCAAAACAAACGAAAAAACTTGCTCTAAGTAAACTAAAAATAACTTTAATTTTTTGTAATCATAGAATATGAAGAAAATTTGAAAATAAATTCTTCTGATTAAGTGGAGTGACTGATGAGCCCAACTATCGTACCTGGGCGAAAAGCATTTTTGGAGTTAAGCTCACTTGAACTTTTAACTTGAATTAATTTTTTGTTTTCGTGATATCTCAAATTCATATACATATTTATCAAATACGATCTTGTTATTAGGCGTTTTCCTTTGCAGGTGCCGAAGTTCTTGCATGTACTTTGCTAGCTTTTTTCAATGGAACACATCAAACTGCTTTCTCATATAAAATGTATCTACTCGCACATGAGAGAATGTGCAGTTGGTAGTACTAGATTAGGGTTTTCAGCTACTCATAAGTACTTTGCCACCTCCAAAGGAAAACGGCTATTCTCAACTGACAAAATGGAATTATGAAACAAAAATAATATAAAACTTTTATAAATTACTAGCTGACCCAGCAAACGTTGTTCTGCCATATAAATTATCAAATAAATCGAACTTTAGTATAAATGGAAAGTAAAATACTAATTTTGAAATTGAAGTGTGCTGTTGTTGTGTGTCGCATAGTTCTGTTTTGATTACCTCTATTACGACGACAGTGGACACAACTTATTCGTCGTTGAGGATAGATTCCAGGTGAATATTGAGCAAACACGTTAAAGTTTGACGGTGTTAACGTTCGATTTGTGACAGAACAACGGTTGCAGGGTGATACATAACAAATGCAGAGTGAAAAGTCGAAGTGATGTGACACGTACTTCACGTCAATAAGTTTTTTCGATGTTCCCTGCCCCAGAGCGCACTGTGAAATGTCATTCAAATGTCTAAAACTGGTGGCTGCTCGGGTTTTGATTTCAGATCGACCACCTCAATGCTTCATTTGATATGATAAAAATGTTAAGTTGTATAATTACTATGTACATTATCTGCGGTTTTTCGGAGAAACATGATAACTCCATTTTAAAAATTGATTCCTTACGTCCACTTTACATAAACCTAGAACCTTAACGGGTTGTCCGATTTTCATCAAATTTGAAACACAATTTTTCAAAAAAATATTCCAAATTTGAAGAAAATCGGTCCACCCGTTTAGATTCTTGGTCGATGTAAAGTGGACGTAAAGACGCAATTTTTAAAATGCAGTTATCATGTTTTCAACATACAGGGTGGCTCTTAATTCGTAATATTTTAAGGCATGATTCTTGAGTATATTAAAAAAATTGTATAGGTGAAAAGTTGTATACCCCCCTCAGGCAGGAGAGGCAATTTCTGCAAAATTGACTTTAAATGCAAAAAACAAATATAAAATCAACGCAAAAGCACATACAGTAATGTGTTATAGCTTTTTCAAAAGCTAATAGTCCATTCTTTTTCTTTTTTTTTTTATCAAATTGCTGGAGTTAATAGTTTTTGAGAAATTTAATTTCAAAGTCGAAATTTTTGGAAAAAAATTATAATTTTTTTGTCAATTTAATGTTTTTCCAAAGTTTCCAAAATTAAGTGCAATTTATGTGTAACTTTATCACTCACTGGCCTGCTTCCGTCTATGGGCTCTCCGGGTTGACCAAAGAAAGCGGTGCCAAGCCGTTTGTTTAGAAGCTGGTGTATTGGCATTTGTGTATTCCACCAGTTACCAGGCCTTCTAACTTCTTCTTACTGTTTCTCGTTTCCTTAGAGTTTACTTTCAGTTTTGGGGGCATTTTTGAATTTCATAAGATGACGCAGCTTTCTTGCCTAAGATAAAACGACCCAAATATAGGAAAATGCTCTGCAAAGATTTCGTTAAACAAGAAAATTGTTTAATAGTTGTTAAGTGTGAAATTTTATAATTTTTGATAGTAGATCGTACTAATTTTAGTACATGAATAATGTTTAATCTAAGTCCTAAGAGTTCATTGCGGTTTTTTAACTTTTGTATGGAAGGTACCGTTATTTTTTCATAGATGTAAATTTTTTTTATAAAAATATTTAGAGAGTACTAAAAAACTTTTAAATATCGAGTTTCAAAAAAATCGATCATGTCGTTTTCGAAATATTTGATTTTTCCAAACAAAATTTTGAAACATTTTTTAAAAATCCAAAAAATATTTTTTTAAAAATGTTGGCACACAAAACTATTTATATTTTTGGAAGCTTCTATCTAAAAAAATAAGTGAAATTGGTCGTACTGTTTTGAAGAAAATAAAAAATTAAAAAAATGGTTCTTTGGGAGGTACCATTAATAACCATTTTTGAAAAAAATGGTTATCCACCCAAAGAGAGACTTTACTATAGAGATGCCGCGAATAGTGACTCGGCCGAATACCGAATATTCGGCCACACTCGTCGGCCGAATACCGAATATTCGGCAGCCGAAAATTCGGCCAATGATGTGTATCTATATCTATCTCCTACATGACTGTTGACGTGTTATAAATAACATGTCTTATTGGATTGCATTTCATTCGGCCAACGATGTGTTTGTGTTTGTGTATCTATCTTCTGTATCTATATCTGGTTGCCACTGTTCTTGACTCTCGTTTCAAAACAAGTTTCCTGGGAATAGTTTAAGCCGAGAGAGCAAGACAAAAAATTCTTTTAGAATCCCTGAAAATCATTTGTGATGAATCTGTTTCGAGGAAGTTGCTACAGGCAGTATTCAAAATGAAAATATTAAAAAAACTGCTATTGAAAACGAAATACAATTTTATTTAAGAACTGTTCGCCAAGATCGGACGACAGACCCTTGCAAGTGGTAGTCAGCAAACACAAAATAGTATCCCAATTTGACAACATTTTCTAAAATCTACCTCTCTTCTCCTGATACTAGTGTGTATAGTGAGATACTATTTTCAGAAGCTGGAATTGTTTACGAGGATAGACGTAATCGTTTGCTACCAACGAATCCCGAAAAAGTAGTTTTTATTCACCACAACTTACCATTAGTAGATTTTAAATACTAAAATATAAATTTTTGAATAAAAGAAAACATTTATTGTAAGATAATAAGCCTTTTTTTATTCTCCATTTGTTATTCGGTATTCGGCCGAATGTTGTGAACTATTCGGCCGAATACCGAATATCAAAAATATACGCCGAATAGGCCGAATGCCGAATATTGGCCGAATATTCGCGGCATCTCTACTTTACTAAAATAAATTTATTGATTTTTTTTTAAAGAAAAGTTGTCGAGCCGTTTTTGAGAAATATACGATTATGTAAAATTGCTAAAAAAAATTGTATGGCAGGTACCGTTATTTTTGGTTCTAAAAAAAAAATCAAAAAACCTGTGGGCATAATCACCAAAAACCACTATGTACCAAGTTTGAAGAAAATCGATAGAGCCGTTTAGGCTGTAGACGAACAGACAGACAGACAAAAAGAACTGTGCCACCCACTCTTTTCGTGTTTATCATCGTAATATCATGTTTGATTGTTATCTAATTTTTTTTTGCACGAATCCAAAACTTGCCTTATAAAACCTTTATCGCAAGTAAAAATAAAATAATATTAATAAGTACATACAGTGGTGGCCATAGAATTAGAAACAAGAATTTTGTAACAATGTTAAATTGCATAATTTTTTGTTTAGGAAATTTGTTGAGGTTAGTTAGTAGTTCTTTTATAATAGACCATGGCATATAGTACACTTCTGAATATTTCATAAAAAATAAAAGCGTGACACTAACAGTAGAAAAAATTGGAATTTCATAAAAAATGTTCGATGAAAAATTAATATTTTGTAGGGAATCCCTTATTTTTTGTCACTGCAGCTAATCTTGCCTGCATACTTTCTACCAAGGCGCGGCATCTTGATGGGGGTATACTCTCCCAGACCTCCTTTATATTTTCAAAAAGTTCCTCGGAATTTTTTGGGTTCTTGGACTTTAGCCTTCTCTCCACGTCTGCCCACAAGTTCTCGATAGGATTCAAGTCTGGACTTTGGGCGGGCCAATCCAAAACGTTAGTTTTTGTATCAAAAAACCACTGTATGCTTTGGATCGTTATTGTGCTGGAAAACATAACTAATGGGCATGTGTGCAAATGAATAAGGCTCCATGACATTTTCCAAGATACCTTTATAAATATGTTGGTCCATTCGACCATTTATTCTTACTATTGGGCCAACTCCATGCCACGAGAACGCTCCCCAAACCATTATGTTTCCTCCTCCATGCTTAACGGTCTTTAAAGTATATTTAGGATCCAATTCCTTCTTCTGAGGGCGTCTAACATACACTTTACCATCTGATCCGAACAAGTTAAATTTGGATTCATCACTCCAAAGTATGTTTTTCCAGAATCCCATGGCTTTATTTGCGTGAAGCTTAGCAAACATGAAACGCCTCTTCAAATTCTTTTTGGAAACATGTGGTTTTTTCCTGGCAATGAATCCACGTGGCCCATGTTCAAGAAGTCGGCGCCTTATGATAGCTGATAGCTCTTGACCCAATTGGGGCGAAACAACCTCTTTTATTTTTTCAGAAGTCAAAAAAGGATCAGCTTTGCTAATTCGGCATATCAATCTGTCCTCTTTTGGCGTGGATTTTCGATCTTTGGTTTTCTTTTTGGGCTTTCAAAGCTGCCAGTCCTTTTATTGACTTGAATAGCATCAAATACCATCTTTTTCGAGCAACTAAATCTTTTTGCTATGGAATCAATTGACTCGTTTTCGTTTTGAAAGCACTGCACTATGAGCTTCCGGAGTTCTGGACTACAAGACTTATTTTTGCCCATTTTCGTCGCTGTATTTTTAATTAATTAATATTAATATTATAAAACTAATTAAAAAAAAAATGAAAACAATCAACTCACATTGATAATAATTTTTTTTTATTTTTAAATTTACCAATTCTTTTGTCGTTTCTAATTTCGTGTCCAGCAAAAATGTCGACTATAAATAAATTTTCTAAAATAACGGTGTTTTATAAACTGTTCGCGTTCAAGGAAACTCATATTTAGAACAAACATGTCACCTGTCAAAGACCAACGACACAAGCCACGTACGCTGGTGCTTACAAAAAATATTATGGTTGATAAAGTGCGTTTAGAATTGTTGTTTCTAATTCTATGGCCACCACTGTAGCTACTCATAGAAAGCTACAAACACTATTTTTCATGCCATGATCATCTGTCAATCACAGTTCACACTCAAATTAGTTCAAAAGGCCACAGTCACCTAACACACTTTTATGGATGATATTTCTGGCATCTTTCAACAAAGGATCCTGAAAAAGCTTAACATAGGACATGAAGGAATGAAGTTGTATAGATTCGCTAAGTATCGTCACTTGGTTAAAAATCGATATTGAAATAATAAATATGTATAAAGCTTAAAATGCGGAAACGAAAAAAACAACGCCCATGGCCAAGTAGAAAACAGGAGCATTCCATTGTTAAGTGTGGCGTGTGGGACATTCGTGCGCGAAACCGATGACACACTGTTAGCTAGATTTAAAACTTAAGTACTTTTTCTTAAATAGATAATGTATATATGTATGTATGTATGTACATCAAAATAATTTTTAGCTATAGAATAATATTTTTTGAAATATGTGCATCTTGACGCAATCTCAATTTAGCTGAGCGTTACGTGTGGGACATCAAAATTACCATTGTTTTAAATTTGAGCTGTTAACGCGCACAAGTTCAGCTAAACCTGAAGTTGGAAATGAGCTTATAAGATCGTGGATTATTTGCTTAAGGGCTTCTCAAATTTATGACTAAATTAAAAATTTAAAGTTAAGTACTCCGTTACGTGACAAAGTTGTTACGTGTGGGACACGTTTCACGTACGAAATCAATATTTTAAAACCTTGTGTTTAAACCCGTTAATTTGTTAATACTTATTTACATTTCATTTAGACTTAAAAGTAGTTAGAGTCCGTTTTATAAAAACTTGCTTTGTTTTCCGGGAGCTCTAAATGATAAGACTGGAAAACAAATTTTTGGCTTTGTAACGGTATTACTGATGCAAAGTAACTCTTCTTATAGTTTTTGTTGCACTAAATTCGAAAATGATTTGTGAATTTTTTCACAAAAATAAAATAAAGTAAAAAAAAAAATAATTTGTAACTATTTTTTTTTTGTATTTTAAGTTTCAAAAATTGACCCTCCCACATAATCGAGGGGGTATAAACCCCCTTCCGATACAATTTTCTTAGGTTATGACACAACACACACGGCCAATTATTTTGATGCATCTTATGCAAACTCTGCAAATCAAAGTGTGAGCCATAGGAGCATGTAACTAAACTAACGGCTGAATCTAGCAAAACTGAGCTAAGATATAGGTAGGTCTTACGCATGGATATGTATTCAGGATGACTAGACGAGTAAAAATTAGTTGAAACTGTTCATGATACTTTTTCACTTTTGCCCGGTGTAATTGCAGAGTATTTTATTCCTTTAAATCAAAGTTTTTGATTAAAATATAAAAAAATGTGTAGTCATGTGGTTTTAAATTAAAATATAAACAAAGCTGATTTTTCAATAATTTAAGTGTCTTCGGCTAAAAACTTTGTTTGAACACTAACATCACTACTTGCTATCTTTAACATAGTTATATCATGAATTTTTACCCTATTTGCAACAGAATACAAGACACAAAGCTGCATCTTCGTTTTTACAGCTTAAGTGTAAGGTAGCATTACTTACATATCATTTAAAGCAAACAAAATTTAATCAACGATTATAATTTGCTGTTTACGAGTTTTTTTTAAGATAAAAATTACTGAGAAAAAGACATCCAAATCTTATTTTTAGGACAACTTTTGAAGTTGGTTTTCACAGAATCTATTCAATATTCATTTGATTTTCCTTCGGATTTAAATTACAGTAGACAAACCTGTTTAGGAGTAAGTTATATGCAGGACTGGCAAAATACCTGTGTTTCAAACTTATATAATAAATGAAGATGGTTTTGTTTTAAGAGTTTTTATTTTCTAACGGAATGTTAAAATGCCTCTGGTTTTTATTAAATTAGCTTCAAATCATAAATCTTAAAAGCCACATCGGAGCAACAAATTGATTTTTTGTGCCATATACGACCTTTCTTAGGTTTTTATTTTTACTTGCGATATATGTAGGTACCTACTATAGGGCAAGTTTTGGATTCGTGCAAAACGAAAATTTCGAGATAACAATCAAACATGACATTACAATGATAGAGAACACGAAAAAAGTGGGTGGCAAAATTTGGTCTGTCTGTCTGTCCGTACCTCAACCTACAGCCTAAACCACTGAAGCGATTTTCTTCAAATTTTTAACTTAAGGTTTTTTTGTAACTCTCCAGAGGGGAAATTGAAATTTTTTTTTAGCTAAAAAAATAACGGTACTTGCCATACAACCGTTAAGAAAAGCTTATTTATCTCAAGAACGGCTCCAACGATTTTGATAAAAAAAATCAGTGTATTATCGTAGATATGATGTACCTTTTAGTAAAAAAAAATCACCAAAAACATTTATTAACGGTACCTGCCATATAACGGTTTTTTTGATTTTTGATTTTCTCATTAACCGCTCATCCGATTTCAATGACATTTTTTGCACAAAAGCTTTGTTGGAATATAAATAATACTGCATACCAAAATTTTTGAAAAAATAAATTTTGGATTTTTAAAAAAAGATTCAAAATTTTTTTTTTGAAAATTCAGTATTTCAAAAACGGGTTGATGAATTGTTTTGAAATTTCAGTTTTAAATGTATATTAATATATACTCGAAATTGGAATACCAAATTTTTTTTTGAAAAATGTTACAAAAATTTTATATATAAAAAATTAATTTTTAAGAAAACGGCTCCTACGATTTAAAATTTTTTTTTTTGCATATATTCATATTTTTTCAAGTAATCAAATGGCATACTTTTTTTTGAGCTCTAAGTTATTTATCAGGCTGTTTATACAATTAAAAGAACGATTTAAATGCTTTGTATACTTTTTCTATAATTACTTGAATATTTTTTAAAGTTCTTAAGCCCCACACAACATGAACATAAGAGCAAGTACGTGCGATCCAGTCATTCATTTTATTTTTTCTAGCACACAGTTTGTACGCGATTTCCCCCCTAAATGAGATTCGGTAGATTTGGTTGGCAAATTATAAAAAAAATTACGTATACGCCATACGCTTTTTTTTTAGCACTTAAAGGCTTTCTAATATGTAGCTTACGTGGTTTCCTTCCTAAAAAATAGTGAACAAAACAAAGTAAGGTACAGCTGTGAACATGAAAATAGCAGTGACTTCACACACATTGTTGAAGGGGTGGGATGACATAACGTCCGCGGCCATAACGTCCATGGACCTAAAGTCTGCACAAACGGACTTAAGGTCCATGGACATTATGTCTCCTCCATAAAGTCCATGGACTTTATATCTTTCTAAAAAGAAAAAAAATTACACAAAACTCCTCGGACTTTATGTCCATGAACTTAATGACTGCTTCTTACAGACATAATGTCCATGGACATTATATCTGTTTCAAGAAGACATTATGTCCATGGACGATATGTACATTGTGTGCAGACAAAATGTCCATGGACATAATGTCTTATTTTGCTAGTTAAATCCTAAATGGACATTTTGTCCGATAAAACAGACATAATGTCCACCATTTTAAAGTGGGGAAAAGTTTTATGCGGGAACAATAATTGAAAAAAAGTTTTCATATACAGTATTCGTTTCACCCACCATATCAAAACTCATAACGACTTCTCCTCAAATGTCAGAAAGGAACTATGTGCTCGATGGTACCTTCTCCGTTGTGCCTGCTTGTGGATATAAGCAGCTTTTGATTATATACATCCAATATCAAGATCATGTAAGTATCTTATCATAAAAATTCAGTTTCATAGCTGCATTTGTTACTCGCGATTTGAAGTAGATACATAGAAATAAAGTATAAATTTGATAGACAATTTAGTGATGCGTGATAGCCGCGGGGGGGGGGGGGGGGCCGCGGCGACGGCGGCGCGGTGGCGAGCATGACAGCGAACGCGGCGCGGCACGGTGGAGTTCGGCGCAGCGCGGCGGCCTCGTGTCGCACCGCCCCGCGGGTTCGCGAACGTAGCGCGGTGCGGCCGCCGCGCTGCGCCAAACTCCACCGCGCCGCGTTCGCTGTCGTGCTCGCCACCACGCCGCCGCCGCCGCCGCCGCGCCCCCCCCCCCCCCCCCCGCGGCTATCACGCATCACTAAATTGTCTATCAAATTTATACTTTATTTCTATGTATCTACTTCAAATCGCGAGTAACAAATGCAGCTATGAAACTGAATTTTTATGATAAGATACTTACATGATCTTGATATTGGATGTATATAATCAAAAGCTGCTTATATCCACAAGCAGGCACAACGGAGAAGGTACCATCGAGCACATAGTTCCTTTCTGACATTTGAGGAGAAGTCGTTATGAGTTTTGATATGGTGGGTGAAACGAATACTGTATATGAAAACTTTTTTTCAATTATTGTTCCCGCATAAAACTTTTCCCCACTTTAAAATGGTGGACATTATGTCTGTTTTAACGGTCAGTTTGAAAAACCAAACGGACATAAAGTCCATTCTTTGCAGTTTGGACAATATGTCTCTTTGTTTTTTCCAAAACAGACATTATGTCCATCTGGACTTTATGTCTGTTTCAAATGGACTTTAAGTCTATTTTAAACGGAAATATTGTCCAAATGGACATTATGTCATTTTAAAAAAGAAAATATGTCCAAATGAACATTATGTCTTTTTTGAACGGACATATTGTCCAAATGGACGGTATGTCTTCTTCAAACGGACATAAAGTCTATCTGCACTTTGATCCGGTCATAATGTCCATGGACCTAATGACCGTTTGATATTGGACATTATTTTTTGACATAATGTCCATGGACTTTATGTCCGTTTGTACGGACTTAAGGTCCATGGACATTATGGCCGCGGACGTTATGTCATCCCACCGTTGAAGGCCTTCTATTTTTGGTTCCAGACTTTCCAATTAAAAAAAGGATGCATCTAGTGAAAACCTTAATCATAAGCATTATTAAGAAAGAGATAGCTTTAGTTAGTTTTTCGTACGTTCAGAATAACGGTAGATTTAATCGTTAGGGATCGTTTTTGAAGTGATCATTAAAATAGCAGTATTTTGTAAATATTCTACTTTTTTTTTTACTTTTTTATAAGTGCTATAAGCCGAAAGCAAGTCAGTTGTAGTAGAAGAAATGTTTTTAAAGAAATATGAACATAAACATGCACTTTTAATATTTTTGTTTGCAAAAGTGGGCCGTATTTAAACACTTCACTGATGAGCAGTGCAAAATAATTCTGTTGCAGCTCAGAGAAGGCAAGTCATAGAACATTTGTTGTTGCTCGGCTTAAATGATCTCAATTTCTATGAAATATGCGCAAAATCCAGAAAGAAGAGATGGAGAAAGAAAAATAACACCCAATGACGGAAGGAGGATCGTGCGATTTTCTAGAGAGAATCCACAAAAATCGACAACTGAGACTCATTAACATGTGATTCTGTCTATGGGTGATATGAACTGGAAGAAGACTCCTAGAGGCAAATTTAGGAGCAATCATGCCGAAGAATAAGCCACCCCTCACCAAAACGCATGCAGAAAAACGGATGCAGTTTACAAGAAACTATGTTAGATTTCCTGTGAGCGTAATATTTTACGGGCAGATGAGTCAAAGTTTGTTTTTTATGGTAGTAGTTTTTTATGGTAGTATTTGATCCTGCTAGTATGTGCGACGTCTACCCAACACTGAACCTTAACCCTAGTATTCCATAAGAACGGTTAAAAATATATCATTTTTTCGTTTATTTTAAACCTACTGCTATTTTCGTGTTCACAACTGTAGGTATGTGTGGGCTAATGGTATACTTTTTAGCTTTAATAAGCGAAGAAAATACTTTAAAGCAAATTCTATCGTAGACGATAACGTGGAAGCCCTGAAAAATAAGAGATTTGATAGCTTTGTTGGCTGGTTGTGATTTTTCGAAAGTATATTATAAAGCTTTTCACATCATTTCCCCAATTGAAGGCTAACCGCTGAACTACATATTAGATTGAATTTTGGATGTTTTGTCAATGTTGGTTTGACTTACCAAGTTACAATTCAGGCAAGAAAAAGCAGCAGCACATGCTTAAATACCTAAAATTAATCACAAAAAAAATGCATTTAAAGAATGATATGATAAGATTCACCCTAAAATATGAAACAAATTGATTTTTATAAACTCTGTGCTCATCAATCAAAACCAGGTACAAAGGCAAACGTCGCCAAACCAACCTTTATTATTATTGTTGCATTTATTTGAGTACGCATATATAGCATAACAAAGTGCAAAGAACAAGTGAGCCCTTCTTGTTCTTATATTCATAGTGAACTTATATCCCATCTAGTCCATCGCACTCATTATAAAAGCTGTCAAAAGTCCCAACATAAGCTCGCTCAATTAGTTATTGTTGACTTGGCCAATGGACTGTACAGAAGCCGAAGAGTCGACCCCTTCAGGCGGACCAAACAAAACACCTAAAGCAACAATTCAAAATGCAAACTTGCACAATCGTTTTAGCATTCTATCGACCCAACCAAAATGCACTCCACCTAGCACCTCTCAACAAGGCTCTTTACCCACTCACCCAAACTCTTCTTCATTCTTACTTCATCATAACAATTCTGAACCCACCAACACTATGGAAACCCTACAAAAGCCCCGAAGCACGAGTGTTAAATTTTACATTTCGCCTGAGCTCTACCAAATCCGTCCAAAAAATTAAATATGAAATATGTTTCCAACTCTGCACCTTTTTGAGAATTTATTTTCCACCTTAACCAGATGCTGATGCATTGTTCAGGAGGTAGAGCTTGAGTTTTTCGTGTTTTTCCACTACTCATGCTGGCTGGCCGCACCATCATCAGTGGAAAAATTTGTATGCAAAAAAGAAAAAAAAAAAAAAAAAAAAAATGAAAATTTCATTTATGCTAAGGGGTAGTGAAGGGAGAGGGCCTTATTGAATTTTCGATGAATATTCCAAAGACTCTTTTACCCACCCTTTTATATTGTATCTCAAAAGTACCCACCCAAAATAGACAGTAGCGGCCAATTTAACTTTGATAAGGATTAAGCATTTATGGATGAAAAATGCATTATGTACTTTATGCCTATTCTTCATTGCATAGGATTAAGACTGAAAGGGCATCCCGATGAACAAGGCAAGATTTTCCGTATCTAGGATTTGAATAAATATTGCACTTCAAGATATTAAGAATAACTCGTATCAATTATTTTAAGTTTTTAGTAAAAAATGGTAAAATAGGAAAACAAATATTTTATAATAGGCTTGGTACATTTTGCCGTTACAAAACTATATATACTTTTGTTCCAACTTAAACGAAAATTATAACTTTTCAAATATTTTACAAAACTTTTTTCAAATAAAAAAGTAAATGCTATTTACTGGTACATACACAATCCAATACCAAAGGCTTTTGACCTAGGACGGTTTTTAAAATATTGATTTTTTTAACACTATAATTTTTTTAAAACCAAAAACCATTTTTATTGAAATTTTTGTATCGTGGGACACGTCATGCCGAAGGTATGGGTTCGGGGGAGTCCGGCCATGCCTCCTAAAAGCAGAAATGTTTTATGTGAGGTACTGCCTCTTGCGAGGAAATCACAAATCCTCCAAGAGTATATACATTAGACTGATTCAAAAAAATGAAAATGTCTTCGATTTTCGATGCCACTAGCTTTTTAGTTAAAGTTTAATGAAATACTAATCCTGGCAAAATTTCAGCCCTTTAGGTCAATATTTAGAGGTCGCTCATCGATACTTTCTGTTTTCCATACAAATCGTATGGGAACTTTTTTTTGATTCCTTCTTTATTTTATAACTTTAGAAACGGTTCTCATACAGAAATAATCAAGGTAGAATCTGAAAGAAGATTTGATAATCTTTAAAAAAGGTCCTAACTTCTTATCTAATTAATGTACTCCTTCCAAAGTTATTCAAGGTCAGAGTGGTATTCGTGGTAAATTAAAAGTTTTTTGGATTCCGTGTTGAAAAAATCTGCTATAATGCAAGATGTTTTGCAAAAAATGTAACAAAAGACAAGTGCGTGTAAGTTGCACTTAGACAAGAAAAAAATCGTTTCAGAGTGGGGGTCTTTTTCCCCCCATTTAGGCGGGAGGGGCAATTTCCTAAAAAAATGGTTTTAAAAAGAAAAAAAAATATTAAAAATCAACGGCAATACTTATGGTGTCATGCTATTACTTTTTTAAAGACAACAATCCATTTTTTAATTAACTTTTTAAAAAAAGTTGTTTTTGTAAATATTTTTTGAAAAAATTAATTTCAAACTTAGATTTAAAAAATGAAAAAGTGATTTTAGTTTTTAAATATCTTTTTGAAAAATTTTTCGTTACCAATTACAATTTTTGTTTATGGATTTCAATACCTTCCTTAATTTTTAATCAGATGCTGAAAACCGCAGGCTAAAATTATTTGTAGTTTCTGAGAAAATTGAAAATAACAAAAACCAAGTTTCTTGTTATTTGACGCCCTGGAATGTAAATTGTTCCTTCTTACAAACACCCAATTTCCAGTAGTAGTAGTAGGTATTTTAATTTTCAATTTTCTCAGAAACTACAAAACATTTTAGCCTGCGGTTTTCAGCATCTGATTAAAAATTAACTAAGGTATTGAAATCCATAAACAAAAATTGTAATTGGTAACGAAAAGTTTTTCAAAAAGATATTTAAAAACTAAAATCACTTTTTCATTTTTTAAATCTAAGTTTGAAATTAATTTTTTCAAAAAATATTTACAAAAACAACTTTTTTTAAAAAGTTAATTAAAAAATGGATTGTTGTCTTTAAAAAATTAATAGCATGACACCATAAGTATTGCCGTTGATTTTTAATATTTTTTTTTCTTTTTAAAACCAATTGTTTTAGGAAATTGCCCCTCCCGCCTAAATGGGGGGAAAAAGACCCCCACTCTGAAACGATTTTTTTCTTGTCTGAGTGCAACTTACACGCACTTGCCTTTTGTTACATTTTTTGCAAAACATCTTGTATTATAGCAGATGTTTTCAACACGGAATCCAAAAAACTTTTTAATTTACCACGAATACCACTCTGACCTTGAATAACTTTGGAAGGAGTACATTAATTAGATAAGAAGTTAGGACCTTTTTTAAAGATTATCAAATCTTCTTTCAGATTCTACCTTGATCATTTCTGTATGAGAACCGTTTCTAAAGTTATAAAATAAAGAAGGAATCAAAAAAAAAGTTCCCATACGATTTGTATGGAAAACAGAAAGTATCGATGAGCGACCTCTAAATATTGACCTAAAGGGCTGAAATTTTGCCAGGAATAGTATTTCATTAAACTTTAACTAAAAAGCTAGTGGCATCGAAAATCGAAGACATTTTCATTTTTTTGAATCAGTCTAATATACATACCTGTCATGAAAAAGTGCTTCTCTTTTAGCCGTTCGGACTCGGCAAAAAAATGTAGGTCCCCTCCATTCCTGCCAACAACACGCACACAGCAATGGTTGAGAGTTGTAAGTACTAGGCCCTGACTCTCCACGAGCTGTTGCGCCACCCAATTTATTTATTTATTTTTATTTATCATGGGACACGTTAGTGTCCAGACAAGTTCTCATAAAATGAAGACTAACAATAATGAGTAAAAGTAGAATTATTATTAATATTATTATTTTATTGTTTAACTGACTCATGATACTCATGAAACTATTTTTTTTATCTTACAGGTAAGTCAAGATCAGAAATTAATGAAATAATAAACTTCAAGAAGTTGCTCTGTAAGTATTTTTAATTTAAAACAAAATGTTTTCATTTAAATTGGACATGGGACGGGCACTGGGCAAAGGTGTACGGGGTAATTAGATTTCATTATATGGTGCTCTGGGAAATAATTCAAACATGCGGTTTGACTTCGATACTCGAAAGGGTATTAGCACACGAGCCGTAAACCACATTTTTCACAATTGCACCTAGAGTCCTTTTGTTTCTAGCTTTTTTTTTCACGCGTAACTCACGAATTTTTGACGTTAAAGTTATATAAAAAAAAGATGTAATGAATATACAAAAATCAATCCCTACTTTCTTAAGAAAATGCAGTATAACTTAAAAAAAACACTTATCGACAAAAGTTTGAAATTTTCTAAAATTTTGCTCTACAACTTTTATTTCTAGCTTCAAAAATACGTGAGTTACACCTGAAAACAAAAAAAAAAGCGTTAGAGACAAAAATTACTTTAGGTGCAATTGTACTCCTGAAAAAAAACCTTTAAACAAAATGGCGGCCAAATGACTCTAGTTGCAATTGTGAAAAATGTGGTTTTCGGATCGAATATCGAAGTCAAACTGCATGTTTGAATTATTTCCAACCAAAAGTCTAACTACCCCGTACTAAAGCCTTTCAAATATCAACTTGGCAAAATACCCTTGGTAAACGAAACAAGCTTTTCTTAAACAAAAAAAGATGGTGCATTGGTTTTAAACTGCTTTTTTTTACAATATCCGACATTTTATATCTATGGTAAAAAGGCAATATTTGTCATGCACAATCTATAATGTTCATGTGTTTAGATTAAGATTGATATACAAAAAATTTAAAAATTTTAAATTTTTCATTCTGTGGGTGTATGAAATCCACCCCCTTTTTACTTGCGATATATAAGTTATGTATTCGTAAACAAAATTGAACTCGAGATTTTGATCAGACTTGTCATTAAGATGATAGAGAACACAAAAAAGTGGGTCTTACAATTCTGTTTGTCTATTCGGCTACAGCCTAAACGGCTGGATCGATTTTCTCAAAACTAGGTACATAGTGGTATTTGGTGATCCTGCCCACATGTTTTTTTCTTTTTTTTAGGACCAAAAATAACGGTACCTGCCATACAATTTTTTTTAGCAATTTTGGAAAATCTAATTTTTCTCAAAAATGGCTCCATGCAGCTTTTCTTAAAAAAAAAATTCAATATATTTTTGTATAGGCCAAAATTAGTGCGGTCTACTACAAAAAATTATAAAATTTGACACTTGCAACTATTAGTAGTACCTCTCATAGAGTGTTTTTTTATTTTGAATTTTCTCATTATCAGCTGAACGGATTTAGATAAAAAATTTTGCATACAAATTTCAAATAAGTTCAATTAATATTGCATATTAAAATTTCCAAAAAAGAATTTTTTTTATTTTTAATAAAGGTTTCAAATTATTTTTTAAATTCGATATCTCAAAAACGGGTTGACGGGTATTGAATTTTTATATTTATATGCACATAAATAAATATTTAAGATTTGCATACCAAAATGTTTCCTTAAAAATGTTTTAAGGGTTTGATATAAAAAAATATTTATTTAAAAAACCGCTCCAACGATTTGAATTTTTTTCCAGGCAAACATGTTCAACCAAGAATTAAAATGACACACTTTTTTCACCTCAAACTATCAGAAGAGTTATTTTAGCTTATTTAAATATCGTATTTGATGCTTTTCAACATTTTTCTCTCATATATAAAATTGTCTAGGCCCTCAGCGTCTTGAGCATAAGAGCAAGTACGTGCGACCCAGTCGTGCATTTTATTCACAAATGTAATTATTTATATGAAGCGCTACTGATTGCTTTTCGATGATGGAAATTGGTAGAGCAGTACTTGGGTACGTTCAGACATCATTAGGAACTTGAAAGTAAGGCGGTTTCTAGCCGAACTTAATTGTTTTGTGATTTGCTTATTTTTTTCGATTCACTAATAGTTTCACGATAAGCCAGTGTTTCCCGACCATTTTTGAGCAAGGCCCCACCAAATATATTCCAAAATTCTTATGCCAACGTTATATTTATACAATTTTTAACATTCAAACATTTGAAATGTTCGCTTTAAAGATTGAATGATTAAAAATCAGGAACAAATCACCAGAATCAGAAAATCTTTATTTTAAATCCAGTGATACATTTTCCAAATGATAAACAATTACATCTATAGTGGTATCAGTGTCAAAGGGTAGTGAAAACAAACATTTTTAGCTTGAAGTTGCTAAGTTTTTAAAAATATTGACTAAATTACTTACAAATGCCTTACCATTGACCGTTGACAAATTTTCGTTTAAGACAAGCGAAAAAATCAACATATCTTTTCAAACAGTTGCGACGGACATCTTATTTCAGTGTAAAGTCTATATACAGTAGGGAGCACAAATGAGTACATGTTTGTAAATCGCGCACTTATTGATGCATAAGAACAGAAATAATAAAGCAAATTGAAAAATTTTTTTTGCTCTGTATTTTATGTTCAATTCTCAAGAAAACAGTATATAATACATAACGGAAAGGAGCAAGTTCTAAGAAAAAAACAAATAAAACAAAAATAAGTCGCATGTACTCAATTTTGCACCAAGCGTTAATCAGCAAAAATATCGAAATTTGCTGTT
Source organism: Dasysyrphus tricinctus (assembly GCA_963921185.1). Classification (NCBI taxonomy): domain Eukaryota; kingdom Metazoa; phylum Arthropoda; class Insecta; order Diptera; family Syrphidae; genus Dasysyrphus; species Dasysyrphus tricinctus. The sequence continues at coordinate 15,017,475 of OY992533.1, read as the reverse complement.
AGATTTGCAAGTTTTTGGTTTGTTTATGACTTCCTTTATCTTTTGTAGTTTGAGATATGTTTAATTGCGTATGGTTAGAACTTTCACCAGCGTATTTTAATAAATGAAATATGTAATTAAAAAAATTTCATTGCTCTTTAAGATTATGAGGAAACTATCACGACAGATTGAGGACAGTATTGTAGTCATGACAAAGAGTGGCTTCTCGACACAAATGATAGCTAATAAGCTTAAAAGAAGGCAATCGGTGGTCATAAAAGTGCAGAAAATGCGAGTTATTGTTCCTAAGGAACAAGTAAAAGGCCGCACAAAAATTTTGACGGATGCGTACGCACCTCGCAGGATATTAGAAATGAAAGGGAACAAGTGTTTAACACCAAATCATGCTTCTTAAGCAATAAATAAGCCCGTTAGCCGAGAAACTGCAAGAAGAACCCTCAACGACATTGGTTATATCTCAGCGGTTAAAAGAACAAAAGCCTGCATTGTCGGAAAAAATGCTAAGGTGTGGTTAAAGTTCGACAGAGAACACAGAAATTGGACATCTGACCACACTACACGTTTCCAATTACCTACTGTCCAATTTCTGTGTTTTCTGACGAACTTTAACCACACCTTAGCATTTTTACTGACAATGCATGCTTTTGTTTTTTTAACCGCTGAGATATAACCAATGTCGTTGAAGGTTCTTCTTGCAGTTCATTGGCTATCGGGCTTATTTATTGCCAAGGAAGCATGATTTGGTGTTAAACACTTGTTCCTTTTCATTTCTAATATCCTGCGAGGTGCGTCCGCATCCGTCAAAATTTGTATGCGGCCTCTGACTTGTGCTCTAGGAACAATGGCTCGCCTTTTCTGGACTTTTATGACCACCGATTGGCTTATTTTAAGCTTCTTAGCTATCATTTGCGTCGAGAAGCCACTCTTTGTCATGACTACAATACTGTCCTCAATCTGTCGTCAAGTTAACTCATTATTTTAAAGAGCAATGAAATTATTATAATTATTTATTTCATTTATTAAAATATGCTGGTGAAAGTTCTAACCATTCGCAATTAAACATATCTCAAACTAAAAAAGATATAGGAAGTCATAAACACACCAGAAACTTGCAAATCTAACAGCAAATTTCGATATTTTTGCTGATTAACGCTTGGTGCAAAATTGAGTACATGCGACTTATTTTTGTTTTATTTGTTTTTTTCTTAGAACTTGCTCCTTTCCGTTATGTATTATATACCGTTTTCTTGAGAATTGAACATAAAATACAGAGCAAAAAAAAATTTTCAATTTGCTTTATTATTTCTGTTCTTATGCATCAATAAGTGCGCGAATTACAAACATGTACTCATTTGTGCTCCCTACTGTAAGTCCATCATGATCTTCCTTCTGTCCTTTACAAAATAGCTGGAAAAAAACGTACACAATTTGGCACAAGCTAAGATTGAGCTCGTACTCTTTTCGTAGCTAAATAAGTGCGAAACTGATATGTAAAATTGCCCCCTTCAAAATCGAATTGCCACCATGTGGGGCGTGGGAAACACTACGATAAGCTGTCAGTTAAAAGCCAAGTGTTTTGGAAATGTCATCAATTTTAGTATAAAATTCGGTTTATTTTGAATTCCGCTACTGTTTGAGCTGGAAAAGATTGATATTCTACCACACATTTCAGAGTGGACGTACCTACTTGTACTTGTACATATGTACAGTGTATTATATGTACATGCCTACGACTATCCATTGAAACACAGATGCCCTCTTCTGAAGCGAGGTGTAAACCTTGTGTGTGCTGAGTGTGTGTCGGCTGATTTTCGCGCGATCCTTTGTTTGAAATTATTCTGAAAATGGGCGTTATGAGGTATTTGGATGCACTATTAAAACAATTTCTAGCCAACCTCCGCTCCACTCTTATTTTGCGCGAACATTATTTTGAATAATCCATTGAATCAATGACCAGCGTTGAAGGGATGATAATGTAGATGGTTGATTGTGGCTCCACATCGTATGTAGCTAGATTTCTTGTGTATGGGTTTATTTGGGTGCTCGAGGGTGTCAAAATTGAGTACAAGCGGTTGAGTATTCGGCCATCAATACAAGGTCTGGGTATTATAATTTTTATTTTATTTTTTAAGCCGACTGAATAAAATAATAAAAATATTGAAAATGCTATGAGAACACAACATCACACATTATTTATATGTATTCTTTTGGACGTTGAAAATCCTTCCAGGCAATTTGCCAATGAACAGTCGCAGCTCAAATGGAAGCGCGAGGTTTTATATCCACAGGTGATGGTGCGTTATTTTATTTTATAAACAAAAATTGTATATCTATATTTAACGGTACCTAGGTTCTTCAGCTATACATGTATTTCTGTGCTTTTACTGTGTTGTGTTGTTTTTTTTTGTTTTGTTTTGAACACCCGGATTTTTAAGGGCGAACATATTTATTGTTTATTCATGGTGAATTGTTTCCGAAGAACAATGGAAAATTTTTGTTAAAAATTTTCCGGAACAGAATAGGTTGATGTTTGATGAGTGTGGGAGGCACGTTGTACATTGTACAAAATTTCAAAATCTCATAGGAACATTTCTATATGAAGTTTTCAATAAAATTGCTAAATTCTATAAAATTAATTTGCTTTTGAGTGAATGATAAATATGTATGTATGTGCATATGTAGCTTAGGGTGGTCTTTATAAAGGTCATTGTTAAATTTAAGTTGGTGCGCTACCTAACTTCTTCCAAATAAATAAAAAAAATCCTGTAATTAAAGCTCATTATTTTACCGTCAAAATATTTTTTAAAGCTCTTACATATCAAAATGCGTGAAAATGGGTCATCCTTACACGACGAAATATTAGTAGGTGCAGTGTGATTCTGTTTTTTTTTTGTATCTGAAGATAAATATTATATAAGTTTTAATAAATACAAAAATAAAATGCACGACTAGGTCGAACGTACTTGCTCTTAAGCTCAAGAGGTTGAGAGTTTAGGAAATTGTATAGGTATAAGGACATGGAAATTAGGAGAGGAAAATGTTGAAAAGCATCAAATACTAAATTTAAATTAGCTAAAACAACGTTTTTGATAGTTTGAGGTGTAAAAAAGTACGTCAGCATAAGAAAATAAAATTTAAAAAAAAATTGTCAAACCGTTTTTGAGATATCGAATTTAAAAAAAAATAATTTGAATCTTTTTTTAAAAATTCAAAAATTTCTTTTTTGGAAATTTTGATATGCAATATTGATTGAACTTATTTGTTTCTGTTTTGTATCTCACTCCTATTTCTTGGTTAGAAAGAGATGGCGAGGCGAGGCAGGAATTTTCAAAAAGTCTTAAAACCTCTTCCTCACTTTCTTTACCAGAGATGAGAGTGATATAAAAATGAGAAACGTCAAAGTGAGTAGCCTCACGTGAAGCTTGTCTGAACACCGTCTAATATGTGTACTGGGAGTCAAAAGTTCCTACTAAAATTGTGATAATCTTAATGGGGCATATTCATAGATGTTGGCTAAGCTGTTGCTAATAAAAACTGGAGTCTTTGCTATGTGAATTTCATTGGAGCAACTCCAGATTTTGCTAGCAACAGCTTAAACTACATCTATGAATACGCCCCAATGTCATTTTGTTTAATTTGAAAGTTTTTCTTGTTTCTGTTTGTTTATTTAAATTTTGTTTTCCTAAGTGCTCTCTCGATTACCTAAGAGCACTCTCGATTACATCAGAGTAAATTTATATGTACTTGATCAATTGCAGAATGTTTTTAGGAATTTTCTAAGGTCCGGGCTTACTGAAGGGACTGTCGTTTTAAGAGGAACAGGCTCATTTCAAATTATTATGACACCCATTGTTAGAAAGTATTATAATCTGTCATCAGTTGTTGTTAAAGTTTGGCTAATCAACATCTCTGTATATAAAAACAAAACTGTTTTTAAGCCTGAAATGAGCGGCAAAAAAGAATCAAAATAAAAAAAATTAGAAACCACAAAATAAAATAACAAAACCAAACTTTCAAAATGAAGTACTCATCGACTCGTCATCATCACCCTTCCGCTTCTTTGACTATATTTCATCTCAGTATCCATATCCAGTTATGGCTGATGGAGCCGTCAAGTCGAGGTGGATGAAACTTTAAGGTTTTTGCACAATTGACAGTGTTACGAACCCTCCGTCATTAGCAACAAAAAAAATCCACTTTTGTAATATACTCTCAGAGTCCATCATACTAACACATACAAACATACATTTTTTTATGTTCGTACAATACAATAGCGTGCAGTTGAATATACACAAGTACACATTTTTTAAGGCTACATAAAGTGTGATGTACTCGGGGTGAAACTCATCATCATCGCATCCTAATCCCTTGAGTTGGTTCCTGAAATGAAATTGAAAACAAAGGAATTCTGGATGTCGACGAGTTACGAGTATGCTCAGGCTCGGGCGATATCCGTTTCCTGGAGCTCGGAAATCAAATGAATGGTGCTCCCTTGCGATATCTATACTCTCGTATAGTCATAACTCATAAGTATTTAGAATTTGTTGTTGATATAAGTGAGAAGGAGATGTGGTTCTAAAACTCATGGCTGCACTTGCTGTGATTTATCCTTTAATGGGCGCAGTCTATAGTTATATCTCGGTTGCTGCTTTGGATGGAAGATGACAGAAAAATAATCCTTTCGAGATATTTGGATATCCGGGACCTAAAGATCTACTAAAAATAATTTCCTGCTGACCATCAAAAGGTTTTAGTACGCAGTGTGTGGATGTTTGAAGGATGTCCTCAATGGCAATTGTAGCTAGTTCGTGTCATGGTTCGATGTTTCAAGTCGAAACCCACCATCTTTTTTTTCGAATTCAAGACCATATGTGATAGCATTCATCGTGAGGACTCTATATGGCGAGTGCCGAACCTAGGTTCCCGCGAAAATTGATCCAGTTGTAACGAGCTTCCGAACTATTCCAAACATGCAGATGGTGTCGGAAAGGAGATAAGTTATCATGCGACTCCCTCAATCCCGTTTTGGAACAGATAGTATAGTAGGCGCTAAGATGGAAGACACTATCTTCTATAGATCCGTTCGCAGGATATGCGAATTATACCACCTCCCAAACTTTACTTGTTGATTTTGAAGTAGGCGAGGGCAAGACCAAGTACCTACCTGTTAACAAGCAATCATCAAACATCTGTTTATCGAGTGGGACAAAGCGTCACTATTGAAAGCAGCAACTTTGAGGTAGTCAAGGAGTTCCTTGGAGTAAACACTTACTATCCGAGGAAGAATAACCCTAAGAAACCGTGAATTTGGTGAAATGAATGGGTTCAAAACACCTCACGCGCAAGACAAAGTGCACGCTCTTCAAACTCTTCATATTGCCAGTCCCGCTTTACAGCCAGCGGTGCCGAGTCTTGAACAATCAACGAAAAGGGGGAGCTATAGGTTCTTTCGAAAGATGTGTATGGAGTAGAACATACAACCGTGAACTCTATAAGTTCTACAAAGATATGGATGTAGTACGAAAAGTCAAAACATGTCTAATACATTCCTAGGCCATATCGAACCCGAGCTAATTAATAATAATGTTCCGATCAAGAGAGTTTTTGAATCCTAGCCCCAAGTTTGAACTTTTGACTTAGAAATTAAGCCATTGTGGATGTCGGAGCGTTTGGTTTGGTTGACAAAGCAGCGTGCCCGGGACTTAATATTTTGTGGCATTTAGTATAGAATATAACGTCGCCGCGCCGGTTGTTCAAATGTTCCAAGCAGTTTTGCATGGTGGTATATATTTGGGAGATCCAATTTTCGCTGCATTTGACGTATAAATCGAGTTTGAGGGCATCAATTGCTTGCAGTTTATTCGCATAGACCTGCAATTTATGGAGGAAGAAGTCTGAAGGCGTTAATCGAAGGGTATTGTGGCCAGTTTATAAATCGCTGGTGAAGAAAATGCTTATGGTGGGATGCGCTGTGTGAAACGTAGAGCCGGCCGTGTCGTCCTTTTGGAACCACATTTCATCAATATTCTTCCACTTTAGGCCACAAGAAGTGACTTATCATCGATCTATAGTGATAGCCTTTGTCGGTTATGGTAATGGCAGTTTTGCTTTGGAAAAAGTCTACGGACCAATGATTCCACCAGGTAAAAATTCGCACCAAATAGTGTCTTAAAGTTAGGAAATTTAATACCTGCTTCATAGAGTGGTTTTTTTCTTAGCTCCAATTCCGACCCTGTGATTGTTTATGGATTAGCCATTCTGGTTCTTGTGCTTTCAATAGTGAAGAGCTTCACTGATGCCAATGTGCAAATATATACGAAAACCTACCCCCCAATAAGTCCACTTTCAACCCCACCGTGATGGCGACGCTATCAAAAGGACTTTCTCTCTATACAGCGTGTGCTTACATACATTTGAAAAGAAAGTAACACAAAAAAAGCTACGAAAAAAGGGTGGAAAGAAGTCTCGCGTTGATTCTAGAGATTGATATTAATAGTCTCCCACATTTTCTACCACGGAGTCTAACACCAGAGCGAGACGCAAAAATTGTGTGTATTTGAACACCCAGCTTAGCACACAAAGGTCTCTCGCACCATGAACCACATCATATATACTTATAAACAACGCCGCGCCGTCAACGAACGATGCCTTATGGACCGAAAATGACTCTCCGAGAATATAGGCTATAGGTACACTAGGTACCATCCGATCCAACTCGTCTATTTACTTAGTTTGTATCTATGTATGTGGATTTCTCTGTTTATATAGATAGAGATACTTACATACCTCTATCTATGCCATAGTGATGATGGTTTCCCTTTCGTTAGTCTCGTTGTTATCGACGACGACGATAATGGTGGAGGAAGTTTCACGCAAAGCCTTTTAAGGGTGGCATCATCAGAACTGTTATATACAAGCAAGGCGTCATTTGCTTCACATACCCTAGAGAATTTCATGATAATGATGCTCATTGCTCGTTAATGCGATTTTTTTTTATTTACCAGTTCTTTCTAAAGCTTGAAAGGGAAATAATTTTTTTCACTTTTTATAACACTGGTGGGCTATGGATATGTATAGCTATTAATTTCAATACCGTCTCTATAATAATTGAACCTGGATTCTCAATGGACTTGTGTAATCCTGAATCCACCATTACCACCAGCTCGACGTAGCGATGATAATTGTAATAGAGATGATGGAATTCTTTCTTCTAATCCAGTTAAGTCAGTCGTTTGTGTCTATGAGAGTTCCCTTCTTCAAACACAGTCTTCTGTTAAGGGATCTTCTTTATTTATTATGCAATTTTTTTTTTTTTTGTATTGATTGAAAGTTATTATTTTGAGTTATTGAAATTGAATTGTGTAACAGGAGTAGATCTGTGGGGCTAGACTTCTCCAGCTTTATATTATTATAAATCATTGTTCTCGAAATAATGTATGTGATACGATATGAAAATCTTGAAAAGCAATAAAACTGGACTTCATGTGGATTTGGGAACAAAACAAAAACACTGCAGAGAAATTTTGAACTCTTCATTTTCCAAATTATGGGCGTTTCAATAAAGTTCTTAATGGTTTTTTATCAAACGCATGCATTTTGCACGAGGTCATAATTCCACAAGCCAAACAATTTTTGTTTGAGTACATCCTGGCATTTTGGCATGATGTGAACTTTGTCGTAGGAATTGCCTAGTTTGCAAATAAAATTTGAGATATATTAAGCAAAACAGGTTATTAGTAATTTTTGATTAGAATGCGTTGAGCGCCATTCTCCATGATTTAGTAGACTCATTAATAATAGAGTATTAAGAGTGTTTTCTAATTTAAGTGTAGCTTTGTCAGTCATTTTGCCTATACTGCTACTACTGTTAGTACTGCAGTATCGTCAGCAAACGCGGCTACGGTGCTGTCTCATTTTGAGTTATATATCACGCATAAATAGAAAGTACAGAACTGGCCTTTAAACACTTCCTTGTGATAGGCACATCATCATCATCAGTTATGTTTGCAAATATCAAGACTTTCAGCTGCATTTCCACCTAGAAACTTTCAGTTGTTCCTCCTACAATATTTTAGTCGCTCTCAATAAAAAATATATTGGCAAAATATTTTTTGCAACTTTCTCACTATCGAATCCGTATACGTGTCTCTGTTGGTCCATTTTCAGTTGGTTTTTGATCGCCTTCCAATCCGTATTTGATCCGTTTTCGACCTGGTTTTGGTGCGTCGTTAGTCCGTACTCAAGGCGTGGCCCTTCTTTTATTCGTCTTTTTTTTTGTTTTCGATTCGCTTACAATCGGTTTTCGATCCGCCTTCGATCCATTCTCGATCCGTCTTTGATCCATCTTCGTCTTTATTATGATCCCTTCTCAATCTGCTCTTGATCATTATAAAATTCGCGCCTAATCCGTTTTCAATCCATCTTCGATCCGTTATCCGTCCGTTTTGAATATAACATTCATTATTTTGAAATTCGGATCACTCCACACACTGATTACACCAACCTAAAACTACAGCTTGGCACAAACTTTCAAGTCACCATTCTTTTTATAACCCTCTGGTAGGATACGGTTTTCTTGGAAGATGAATCAATGAAGACGCATCGAAAACTGATGAAGGGGCTGAAGTCTTTACTTTCAACTTCCTAATCATTGTAATGTTTCCAAATAGTGTATGAGCAAAACTAAAAAGAGGAAATGCTCATTCATAGAGTCAGAGTAAAAGCGCAACATAATTCAATGCTCGTTTTAAGAGCATGAGTATAATTCTGAAAAACTCACGAGCATAGGATCATAAAGTTGATTTTTCCAAAGGACATGTATTTATGAACTGGTTTTCTTCTACTACATACAGCTGCGGTCAAAATAATAGTAGTACTCCATTTCAAAAAATCAAAATTGAAAAAAAGTTGATCCCTCGATTTTTAACAAATTAATACCCGTGTGATTTTGAAATAAGTGTTTTTAATCTTTCATTTTCAAAAAAAAATTAAATTTCAAATTTAATATTTGATCCTATATTTTCAAATTTATTGAAGGACCTTTGAAAAACAGCGGTCAAAAAAATAGTAGTGCGAAGATAATCCGCCTTTAACTATTACAAAAAAGCAAATAAAGGACAAAAATTGTATCATAAGATGTAGTTGAGGGTTTGAACCTTAAACTTACATTTAGTTGCAAGTCCCTCATTGGAAATAACAGCAGCACAACGGTGTTGCATTGGGTTTATCAGGTTTTCACGTCTTTCTACGCTTATCGACTTCCATGAGTACTGAATAGCTTCCCTAAGGGCTTTATTGTTAGATGGCTGGCAACTAGCAACATATTTCTTTGCATCGCACAACATGTTCTCAGTGGGATTTGAGTCCGGAGACTTTGCGGCCAGTCCACCACGTTAACTGTTTTTGCCTGGAATCATTGCTTCGCAAGTTTACTAGTAGGCTTTGAGTAATTTTTTCACTGAAAGACACATTTCAGTGGTAGTCCATCTTCAGCATAGGGTTTGCATTACTTCCTGCATGATCTTAACAAAGATTTGCTATTCCATGATACCTTCACTTTGGTGTATTGGAAAAAACACCATACAAGGAAAACCATGTCCAAACCATTATGCTGGGTCCTCCGTGTTTAATTGTTTTTGCTTTGAAACGTGGATTATATTCTGTGTTTGGTGGCCTTCTTACATACTGACAAGGTCCATTTCCACCATATAAAAAACCTTGGACTCGTCTGACCACAGAATATTTCTCCAATTTCATCCAGGCCAGCCAAAGTGGTTCCTTTGCGAATTTCAATATTTTTGTTACATTGTATTTTGTCAACAATGGTACCTCTCTAGGGCTGTGGGCGGCTTGAAAATGTTCTCGTGAACTTCTACGAACCGTTTTATTGATGGCATCAACATAAAATATGCCTTTTATTTCAGAAGCTGGCGCAAAGGGACTGATTTTTAAATGCCTGATGACTCATTTTATCAACTTTGGTGGCAATAGAGTGGCTTCCGCGCGCCATTTTCTGACTTTGGCAGTTAAATAATGGCTTTTCTTATCATTCTTGTTGAACATTCAACTAGGCATTGAGCCAGCGCATAAGTTTTGCCTTCCGATATCAGTCTTCTAACTAGGACACGCTATTCCGGTGTTCAGTGTTTGCCCTCCCCATTGCTGGCAAAACTATGACCAATTTTTCAATAAAAACTATGAAGGTGTAATGAATATACAAAATACAAGGTTTTTTTAAATGTTCAATTTTAGAAATAAAAGAGAAAAATAACATTTCTCTACATAAACCGTTGCACTACTATTATTTTGACCGGAAGAATTCATAGCTTTGATTAATAACGGTTGTTTATTTGTCATATTACCGTTGCAACAAAGAATATATTTGTACCCGATTATTAAAAAAATGTTATTTAGTCAAAATGTAACAGTTTTTTTCTATCAACGCAATATAAAACTTACTAGACCAAGGTTATGCAATTCTTTTACTTGTACTACTATTATTTTGACCGCAACTGTACATAGATGAATTGACAAATAATGTTTTCATTCTAAATTCTAAAATGTCAATTGCTCACTCTCGACTCATGCTCATGAAGCGAACAACTTTGTTAATGGCAATTATGAGAGTGCTCATAGGGTGAGCACGAGCCTACTCAAACACTCGTGAGCATGAGCACAAATAAAAATCCTCACAGCTAATTACTCATTAGCAAGAGCCTAATATAAATGCTCATTTAGTTTTGCTCACCCATGGGCAGCTCATGAATAAGCATTTTCAAACCCAGCTTATAAGCAAGCACGCGATGCGGCTTGGAATATTTTCTAATGGTTTTTACAGAAGCTGTATGGACGAGGAAGAGTTAAAACCGGTTCCTATTTTGTGTGCACTTGTCCTACTCTATCTCATAGACGAAGTCTCTACCTTAGAGATTTCTACTTCCATGGTCCTATACCTAGTGATTTAATAAATATATACACATTGCCGTATTTACCCTGAGGCCATTAGGGGCCTTGGCCCAAGGCGGCGGCGGCCGAAGAGGCCCTTTGTACTCACCTTCAAGCACCTTTATAATAGTTACCTACACGATATTTTTAAAGCATTAGTGGAACATACAAAATGACTGCTATCATGAATACTTTTCTGTAAAAAACTTTTCACATACGCGATGCTCAGCCAGGGAAGCTGCATGTGTCAGACTAATATGAATTAGAAACGGCTTGTAATGCTTTGATACAAAATTAAACTGCTGGGCTTCCAAAATCCTGCAATCTGGGTGAATGAGTCCTACCACTCTGAACTTTCACCTCTGAAGAGTACATTCCTTACTAACATTTAAGAAGAGCACTTGGGTATTGTTAGTATGAAGTTTTATTTTTCCAAAACAAAGGCTTAAGATTTTGAATTATTATGGAATCACAGAGAATTTTCATGCTTCTTTCTTCGACAACTCCATTGCAACAATGCCTGGTCGATGTTAAACGATTAAAAAAACTAACCGTTACTGGACAAATTACACTAGTTTACAAAAAAAATAAAATTTTTTGTACATTAAGTGCCGCTATTTTATTCGTATAGATTTGGGTCCACTGATCTCGAAAATCACATTACAAAAAATTTCTATGGATAGGTTTTCGAGATACGACTTTTTGAATTTTTTTTCGAAAGTATTATAAGTATTTGGTGCATATCTTAATTGTGACGTAAAGAATCAGCTTGGAAGGTATCTTAAATCAAACAATTTTAAATTTCCAACAAAAATAATTCTTATTTATCCCAATCGGTCAAGTACCTATAAGTACAATTAGCCGAAATCTTAAAAAAACATTATTTTTTCAATAAAGATTGAGGTCACAAATGTATTCTTTTGCAAAAGAAAAATATATACTACAAAACTATGATGATTTTTGAACATTCTACCCAAAGCCGGGCCTATTGCAATAAAAATGAGGCATTTACTGACAACATCTATAGATAAATTCTATGGTTTTGACCGTTTTTGTAGAAGTTAAACAATTCAACTTCTTCAATATTTTTCGGGACTTTTACCTTATACATTGCTTTAGTTTGAGTTTTATATTATTTTTTGATAGAGATTCAACATCTCGAGAGAAAATATGTGTTTTCGAAATGATTTTGGATGTTGGATCGTCCTCTATATTTTTCGGTATCCGTTTTTTTATGAGATAACCTTGCTGATAAAAATGTCAAGTATGGTGAAAGATTCCACCAAAAATGCATCTTGAGAAGTAGCTTATACTATGGTTGTTTATATATTTAAAAGCTACTATTATACACTCATCTCAAGATGCATTTTTGGTGGAATCTTTCACCATACTTGGCATTTTTATCAGCAAGGTTATCTGGGCGGAAATTTCAACTGTGAATCCAAAAGAAAAGTAGGTTGGTAAATTCGCATCTAATCGAAAAAATAAGGCCATATTGTATCATAGAAAATATAGAGAAATAGAAAAATATATTGTTTTGAGCTTACTAGGACTTCAGGCACTTAGGAACTGGTAGTGTGTTCGAATATGGTTCAGGACACATGACAGATTGTATTGTGACATACTCATCTGCCATCTAAAGCACTTTTATACCCGTCTATTTGCTCGGACAAAAATGACAACCAGTTACATGATTTGATTGTTTCTCCGTATATCTATATCGCAGGTACCGAATTTTATGTTAAGCCTTATAACAAAAAAAAATTATTTCTGTAAAAAAGGTCATATAAAAACACCTACGGTAGATGACAAAAATCCAGCTTTTATGAGTAAACACCCAAAATTCGTATTTCTAGCGTTTTTTCGTTCTAATATAAACACTAACATATGAGAACGCAAATCCAACTAAATTGTGACACCCCTCAAAAAAAGTGAGTTTCATACTCGTACCTCAAACTTATTTTAGAAAAAAGAAAGTTAGACATTAAGAAGATAAATTTTGTAAGCCTTTTTGAACTTTGACTAGAGATGAATTTTCGATAGGCACGTTATCACTCAAAACATATTTTACTGAGTTATAACTTAAAAGTCCATTTTACCTGATAAATTAGGCAATAAAAGCATGTTATCACATTGCCAAACCAAAAGTTGTGGACTTTTTTTGCTATGAATAAGGTTTGAGTCAAAAAATAATGAAAAAATCGAATTTTTGTTCTTGTATATAAATGAACATAACTTTAGAACTAATCCGTAGATTTTTTCCGGAAATATCTCATTTTCCTTGGTTAAGTATCTTATTAATTTAAAAATTAAAAAAAAAATTATTTCAATATTTTTTTAGCTGAAATAATAGATTTGGTGTTCTTATTTTCGTTCAAAAACAAGATTTTTTCGTATATTTTGGCCCATATCATTCCAACTACTCAACTTATCCCAAAAAAAGAGAAGAGATGTTGGTCAACAATTTAATAATGTTCAACTGAATCTATTTGAAGCCAGATTGTGCACTCCTTAGTGCATATATGGCCTTAATAGTAAGGTACCTTCGGAAATATAGAACACAATATTAAAAAATTCATATCTCGAAAACCTATCCATATTAATTTTTTTTAATGTGATTTTCGAGTTCAGAACGTCAAAATTTATAAGAAAAAATTAGTGGCATCAAATGTACATTTTGGCTGTAAACTAGTGTTATTAAGCGTAAATAGATACTAAACAGAAAAAATCCGGTTATAGTTTCTCATAGGCAAAGTTCTGAATTCATTTCTAATTTTGATTATTTTTGTTTTTTTTTGATATATGAATGGTAAAAGTTTACCTTTTCTCACTTTTTATAAACAAAACAACAATTAGTAAATCTGACAAAAAATCCGAAATGTTTTTAATAGCACTGTTACGCTTCATAAAAAGTTACGTGGTATACAATGGAATAATCTGAAGGTCTGGTCAAACAGAGCGCGTGACGGGACGGTCAATACTTTACTGGGAAAGAAAGAACGTGGCGGTCAAATTTCGTTTGTAAATTTTTACAAGGGCCGCCGCGCCTGACCGCGCTCTGTTTGACCCAGGCCTTAAGTGTGTCAGTTTTACGACCGAAAGCCACTTCCACCTAACCTTAAGCGTAAAACAGATTAAACCAGCACCAGCAACAGCACCGGCCATTGTTACAGATTACACCAGCAATGTCAAGAGCGTCGTCAGACAAAAGTCCTAAGTTTGCTGTTGCTGGTGCATTGCTGAAAACTTGTGCAAAGTAATATTCAGGGGTGCCATACTGCAAAAAATAAAATACCTTGGTTATGGAACCTGTTGTTTTTGTTCTTAACTATTGTTTCTATGTAAAATGGCAAATAGCTGAAATTACGGTGCTGGTGGTGACTGTGTTTAAAAAATATATGCATCGCGCATAACCTTAATCCATTTTCGATCCGTTTTCAATTCATTCTCCATCAGTTTTCAATCCGTTTTAAGTTCATTTTTGATCCATATTAAATCCGTCTTCAAACCTTTTTTGATACATTTTCAATTCGCCTTCCATTCGTTTTCGATCCGTATGTATTTGATCCATCTTCGATCTATTTTAGATCCGTTTGCGGTCCGCTCTTGATCAGTCCTTAATCTTTTTCGATTCGTTTCAGTCCGCCCTCGATCCGTTTTCAATCTATCTTGAATCCGTTCTCGGTTCAGCTTTTAATAGGTTTTCGATCCGTCCTAAGTCCATCTTCGATCCATTTTTTAAGTCTGTTTTCCATTCTATCAATATGATAACATTAATAAAGCTTTAAATAACCTTAACCTTACATTATAAAAAGGAATTGTATAAATGGACAGCATTAAGACTAAAAATGGCTGGGGATAAAAACATTTCCTCAATTATAATGTTTTGTCATTTTACTAGTAGAATCTGATTGACTAACACAGGCGTAAAGATAGTTGTAAGGTTGTTTGTAAATTGTGAATTTTCAAGTTCAGTTCTTTCTGTCATATACCTAATTGTTGAAAACAAAAACACGAACTATGACATTAACCGGCAAAGTATCTACAAGTTGGGCATAGTAGCTTAATGCTCCTAATGCAAGTGCTTTTGTTCATTAACATAATTCAGCAACATTATAAAAATGTCAACTGCTTAACTATTTTTTTTTACTCTTTGACTCTTTGAGATAAAATGAAATCCTAATGATGTGCTGCTGCCGCATTCAATCTTTGAAAGCTGATTTCAAAAGCACAGAATACTTTTTAAAGACAATCTTATCTCTACAAACAGACAATGGATGAATTAGAGCTCATTTTTTGAGTGCACCCAACTGCAAACTCAAAAAATAAACTTGTGCATGTGAAGGTGCAACGTTGGTTGTGTTTGTTGCAACAAAAGAAAAACATACTTGTTCACAAAGATTCACAATGCGCATAGAGCGAAAAAAAACAGATTGTATATTCAAACTAGAACCCACCCCCAAATCATTGCATTTTTATCATCTCGTCCTGTCGCACTAAGCAGTCGACTTCATCACGATGACATTTGCATTGAAGCTTCGCTTCTTTATTTTTGTTTCTAGCTCAAATATATGTAGAGGTTAGTTTGATCCTTTATACGTTGTCATCAGGTTGGAACCTCAATCACAACATGTGCATCCTTTTTCCTTTTTGTTGATTGTAGGTAGGTATATGACCAACTTTTAAGCAAAGTGACAAAAAAGTATTGTAAGCTCTCAAAAGCGTTACAATACGAGTACTAAAAAATAACTGGGGTGTCTATACAAAATTTGACATTTGTGAAGAATTTTATGTGCGTCTATGTATAGCACTCGTGTTATGTACCATCATCGCAGTGTATAGTGCATCCCTTGGGATAATTTTTGGTAAAGAGCACCACCATATTTATATTTGTACACGTGTCGTGTGATTTATTCCATGTGATAAGTAGGTACGAGTACATGGAAGCCATTAAATTAAGGAAGAATCTTTTAATTATACTTTCACTATTCCAAAAGGATGTGTACGTCTCCTTGAAATGTATGCAGTATTTTTTCTGTTGGTTGGAGTGCAAAACAAACGGATATTCTCTCCCTAGTGTTAGGATAACTCGCTTTTTGCTTTGTTATTTTTTTTCCAATTGGGTGAGTAGCGTAAACATGGTATTCGAATAAAGGTCCTTGTTTTGATTTTGTTTTATAAAATCAAGAGGGTTGGTGAAATATTTAACGTTTTTTTTTTTTGTTGAATAATCATTACACAGGGGTGCTATAATATTGTATCCTGCAGGCATTTTTATACATATGTACTGTATACCTATATGTATAGGACGTAGATATTTAGTTTTCTAAAGCAGGCGTTGATGGCGCCTTTTCATACCCAAATGGTGGCTTAAGGCAGATGCAGATTTGAAAACTCATATCGTAAGTTAACCTACGGAAAATGTAAATTCTCTGTAGAAAAAAATACATATACGATCCGCCTTCTCAAAAAATTCTCCATAAATGACGTGATTTGTTGCAATGAAGAAAAGATTTCTTTTTTATATTAACGTAGGTAGGTACGGTAAAAACTTATGATTTATGTACACAAAATTCTATTTTTGTTTTCAAATAAAATTTACTGCACAAAAATGGCGTATTGAAGTCTCAGAGCGGTAATTACAGAGCACTCTTAATCTTATGAGAGGCTCAAAATTCATAGTTCTATCAGTTAGTAGATATTACAATTTAAAAAAATTTAAAGAGCCACCGATTGTTTTAAAATTGTTGTAAAACTGTCGTAAATTTGCCGTTTAATAGTAACGAACGAAAAAAGACACCCCTATTACGACTATCAATTAGCAACTTGATAGTCGATAAACCTTGAAAATTAGGGAGAGGCTTTACTACTCAAATGCCTTCTTAGCCCGAAGAAATAGTGATTGGCAAGAGTAATTCTTCGTTTGATCTCTGCACTGATGTCATTCTGCGATGTAATAGTGGAGCACAGGTAAAGTCCTTAACGACTTTGAAGTTGTACCTATCCATCGTGACGTTTTTCCCAAGTCGACGATGTTGAGATTCCTTTCACGATGATAGCATATACTTCGTCTTGTCCTCATTAACAGCCTAACTCATTTTTACCGCCTCCGATTCAATACTTGCAAACGCGCCGGTAACAGGTCGCTTCGTTCTCCCAATGGTGTCAATATCATCTGCATCATAAGCAAGTAGCGAGTTGCGTACAATTGCTTCAAGTATGATGTTAAACAAGTTGCATCATGACACGTCGGCGTAGCCCGTCCTCAAACCTTTCTCGACATCATAGGGTTCGGTGGTGTTCTTACCAACTTTGACGGAACAGCGGCATTTCTCCATCGTCATCCTGCACAAGCGGACGAGTTTAGCAGGGATGCCGAGATGCGACATGGCTCTTCTCTATCAACGCTATCATATGCGACTTTGAAATCGATAAAGAGGTGGTGTGTATCGATTTGAAACTCCTGGGTTTTTTCCATAATCTGTCGGAGTGTGAACATTTGATCGATGGTTGGCTTGTCGGGCCTAAAACCACACTGATAGGGGCCGATCAGATCGTTAACAAACGGCTTTAAGCGATCACACAGTACAGATGACAGGATTTTATATGCGACGTTGAGTAGACTTATACCACTTTAGTTGGCACATGTCAGATCATCTCCTTTTTTGTAGGCACACTATACCGAGGTGCCTTATTTCATCGATTAAATCTTGGAGATAAGTTGGTGTATACTCCCTACCCCTACATCTCTCCCTGCTTTAAATAGATCGGCTGGCAGGCCATGCGCACCAGCAGCCTTGTACGCTTTATGCTTGGCTATCGCTAATCGCACTTCATTTAGGTCGGGTGGACAGAAATGTTGACCATCCTAGTCCAGGTTGAATGGAGTGCTTTCTCTTACAGCGGAATTTTTTCCATCTTCGCCGTTTAGCAGTCTAGAGAAGTGCTGTTTGCAGATCCCACTCTCGTATTGGCAGGCTTTCGTTCTGGTCTTGTCACCCTGGGTAGATTGCCTCACCCTTCGGTAGAATTGTCGAACATCTCCCCTGCAGCTGCATTCCTCAATAGACCCGAACGCCCTCTTTGCATGCTCTCTCTGTTTCCTCCTGAAAAAACGGTGGCGTTCCCCCCTTCGTTTTTGCCTGAGAGCTCCCGGGCTGCACTCTCAGCAGCTCTGGTTCTAGTTTGTAACATTGATTGGTAGACCTCATTCTTTGCTGCATGCGCCAGCCTGCAGTCTTCATCGAAGCAGGGGTTTCAGTGGCGGCACTCCTGACGGCATTTTGGCAGTGTTTCCACTGGTCCTCTGATGATGCTGGTGGTGGGCTTGCTGAGAGATTAAGAGAGACGTGTACTGCAAAGCCCTGGCGGTATATTAGGATTTTAACTTCGCGATGTTAAATCTTTGCACAGCATCCGCTCGTCGTTGTGGCGTCAAGAATATGCGCATTCGTACTTGGAGCTAGCACCAAGTAGTGAACCGAGTCTATGTTGGCACTGGAAGTATATCTGGCGTCTATCGCAACATGATAAATCTGGTTGCGGGTTCGTTGATCCAGAGACCGCCAGGTCCCTTTGTGTATATTGAGAAGTAAGATTCGAGTGCTTGCTATGATGATATAACGCCCCGCCGCAAAGTCAATCAGCCTGAGTCCGTTGCCGGAAGTGTTGTCGTCCAGGCTGTGCCCTCCAACTATCGAACCAAAGATGCCCTCCTTTCCGATCTTGGCATTGAAGTCGCCAAGAATAATCTTGACGTCGTACTTGGGCTACCTATCATACGTGTTCTCAAGGAGATTAATTCTTCCTTGGTTGAGTCACCTATTTTTTGCGTTGGGGCATGGGCACAGATCAACGTGTGTTAGAATCAGTTGCTTTAAAATATCTTGAAAAAGAAGAAAATATTTGTAAGTATTTAAAAATCCAAAATTATCAAAAAATTTTCCTAAAATAAACATGTGCAAATTTAAAAAATTTGCTACACTAAAAATAAAGATTAAACACAAAATTTGAAAAAATACGGGTAGTATTTTTTAAATTTGTTTTTCTAAAAATGTATAAAGAATTATTTATGGTGAATTATTTCTGAAACGTCTATATTGCAATTCTTGACTTACAAATGTTCATATCTCTATTCGCAAGTTTTTTGAATTTTCTTACATACATAATGATTTTCTTGTATTTAAAAAATCTACCGATCACAGAAGAAAAAAACTATAATTTTTTGTTTGGAAAATAGATTCTAAGCTTTTCTTTTTGTTTTTAGTCATTTACTCTTTGCAATTTCGAATTTCAAAAAATCACGTAGTTTATAATTTTCAAATAAAATTTTCTTTGTATGGTTTTTCCTATATCTTTAAGACTTACCATATAACCTGGGGCAGAAAGTTAAAAAACTCCAAAAACTGAGAATAATTGCTGAAACTCTATGCCTTGGCCACATTTCAATAGGCAACACATGCGCAAATTGTTTTGTTTAGACACTATACCTATAAACTGTATACCGCTCATCTGGTACCTACAGCTGTGAACATGAAAATAGCAGTGACTTCACACACATTGTTGAAGGCCTTCTATTTTTAGTTCTAGACTTTCCAATTAAAAAAGAATGCATTAAGTGAAAACCTAAATCATAAGCATTATTAAGAAAGAGATAGCTTTAGTTAGTTTTGCGTGCGTTCAGAATAACGGTAGATTTAATCGTTAGGGATCGTTTTTCAAGTGAACATTAAAAAGCAGTTTCTTGTAAATATTCTATTGTTTTTACTTTTTTGAAGTGCTATAAGCCGAAAGCAAGTCAGTTGTAGTAGAAGAAATTTTTTAAAGAATAATGAACATAAACAAGCATTTTTAATATTTTTGTTTGCAAAAGTGGGCCGTATTTAAACACTTCACTGATGAGCAGTGCAAATTAATTCTGTTGCAGCTCAGAGAAGGCAAGTCATACCAGGAAATGCACAAAATTTGTTGTTGCTCGGCTTAAATGATCTCAATTTCTATAAAATATGCGCAAAATCCAGGAAGAAGAGATGGAGAAAAAAAAATAACACCCAATGACGGAAGGAGGATCGTGCGATTTTCTAGAGAGAATCCACAAAAATCGACAACTGAGACTCATTAACACCTCAA
Organism: Dasysyrphus tricinctus; assembly: GCA_963921185.1. Taxonomy (NCBI): domain Eukaryota; kingdom Metazoa; phylum Arthropoda; class Insecta; order Diptera; family Syrphidae; genus Dasysyrphus; species Dasysyrphus tricinctus. Next base: position 14,997,402 of record OY992533.1, on the reverse strand, counting down.
TCTGTGTATGGGTGATATGAACTGGAGATGAAGACGCCTAGAAGCAAATTTAGGAGCAATCATGCCGAAGAATAAGCCACCCCTCACCAAAAAACATGCAGAAAAACGGATGCAGTTTGCGTGAAACTATGTTAGATTTCTTGTGAGCGTAATATTTTACGGGCGGATGAGTCAAAGGTTGTTTTTTATGGTAATATTTGATCCTGCTAGTATGTGCGAAGTCTACCCAACACTAAGCCTTAACCCCAGTATTTCACAAGAACGGTTAAAAATATGTCATTTTTTCGTTTATTTTAAACCTACTGCTATTTTCGTGTTCACAACTGTATATGAGGGTAGGTCGTCCTATATGGCGAGATCAGCCCCGGATATACGATTTTTCCGAACCGGGGCAAAACTTGATTTTGGCGCCCTTGCCGTTTTTGATAAAAATGAAAAAAAAAACCACATAATCTGCTTGGTTGGATTTTTTGTCACTGGGAGAATAAACTTTTTTAATGGATGTGCAGCCAATACCTATTCAGCAACTTATTACTATAGATAAGAAAATTAACAAGGCCTAAACAAAGACGATACACAACAAAGTTCGTAGAACAATAAAATATGATTCGTTCTTTCGTGAATTTTAGTTTTGATTCGATCACGAATCTTATTTTTTGGTTCCTAATAAAGTTCGTTTTCATTCGAATCAAATCTGCAAGGATCTGTAAAATATGGTTCGTTCCCGAATCTATCATGGGAAAATTATTGAAGATCCATTACCTGAACTGAAGAAAGAAAAATGTAAATTTACGACAGGACACAATTTCGAAAAGCAAAAGCTAAGCAAAATATAGTATCGAAGCACAAAGTTCCGAAAAAAGTTTTTAAATCCTCGGGACTTTGTTGTTCCTTGAGCGATTTCAATAAAATTGACAGAAGTGATAGCTGAGACAGAGTTATAGCAGAATAAAATATTTTTAAAATAGGATGTTTCTAAAATATGTCAACGTTTTGCAGCTTCGTTCTTTATTGAGATATTGCAATGAAATTTACTCAGAGGTAGCTGATACAGAATTGTAACAGAAAAAAATATTTCACAACAGGATTTTTCAAAACATGTTAACTTTGTTGTTCCTTGAACGATTTCAATGCAATTGACACACACAATTTCAAACCTTAATAGTACGAGTGCTAGACAACGTCAAAACACAAGTAATTTTAGATTGGCTGGTTCTTCGATACGCGTGAGAGCAGTCTCTGGCTGGTGGGAAATTTTGTTTTACCCGCCATTTTCAAAAAGGGTGTTGAAAAAGGTAAATCCAATTTTCTCGGAGAGTAGCATTTTTTATTTGATTTTGTAAGTTAAAATATCTTTTCAATTTTTTGTTTCCAAAAATTATCGACATCATGAAAAACTGAAAATTGTAAAAATGGTTTTCAGCGTTTATCTCACTTTTTGTTCATCTGAACGAAAACATTTTTACTAAGCAGTTTATTTTAGAGCACCTGATTTCCTACATTTTTGTGGGTATTTAAATTTTTTGTGAATTAAAAAAGATCTAAAATACAGTGTAATAAAGTTGTCAGTATCCAGCAAAGAATCCTTGAGGCAAGACTAGGATTTGTACGGCGGCGTGGTGCGACGCTTGTAGAGGGACACAGTTCAAAAGTTTTATTATTGAATAAGTAGGTTATATCTGCTACAGTTATGGGAGGAGGGGAAGTTTTGTAAAAATACACTTACATACAATGCAAAAAACTATTGCTAAAAAACATCAGAAAAACTTTTAACAATGTATTATAGCTCGTTTCTTTTTTAATTTTAAATTATTTTAAATGGAGAAATAATAATAGAAAAACTGCTAACGGTTGATGGAGAAATACAATTTGATATTCCATTGCCGCATCTCAATTCATTTAATTTCATTAAACGTTGAAATTCTCAGTTTTTTTAAGCACATAAATTTGGCGCCCCTTAAGCTGCCGCCCGGGGCACAGGCCTCGGTTGGCCCCCCATAGATCCGGGGCTGGGCGAGATCTTTTATTAATATCTCCAATGACCAATTTCATTAAGGACTTTTAAATATTTAAAAGGCATAGCCTTAAAATGAATTTTTGGTTTCACCAAATACTCTTAGATTTAACAGGCTTTTGAACACCCCTATAAACTTAAAGTTCATTTTTTTCATTTTAATTTGTGTATCCATTTCAGTCAACGAGAACCTGCCAGCAGCATGAATGTGAATAAATGCATATTTTTCGATATGGTGATGGAATATTCTTCTTGAAGACTTTTTCCACCAAATGAAACAAATAATATACTATACTTTATAGAAATAAATATTTTTGCAGGTTTCTGCAGGTTTCAAGAGTTCGGGAATGACATGGAATACCGAAAGATTCAACTATAACCAGCTAAAAAAAAAAATGTATTTGCACAAAGCACAAACGCACTTTCATGTTTCTGCCAAAAAGGGACAATATTAATAAAAACTTTGTTCTTCTTTGATGTCATTAGTTAGTCTTTCTATTTTGTTTTCCTTTTCAGTAATTATTTTTAAATTTAGTTAAGTTGGAATCAATAACTAAAATGATATTCACTAAAAGCCTATTGAATAGACCTTTTAAAAAAGAACAATAACGTGCAACGGTGTTTAATATTGAATATGTTCGTTCTTCGTTGGGCCCATAAAGCATGGTTAAAACCGAAAAAGCTACTGAATTCATTCATGCTTTTTTGAGAGAATGGTCACACCGTCCATTTTTCAATGTTTTTGGGTAAATTTGGAAACCAAGCTGAATTTGACAATTTTTCACTTAAAAGTTTTTGTTCAAAATCAAATTTTCAATCGAAATGGATATTTTAGAAAATTTTATAAAAAAATTTTAGGAAGAAAAATTAACCAAAACCAACATAAAAAAATCGAGAAATTGGTGATTTTTAAATTTTTCCTTAATTGCGCAAAACTTTTTTCGGAGCCAAGATCGACTGAAGGTATACCTCACCAAAAAAAATGAGAGGCTAAAATCAAAATGCAGTTTTTATTTAAAATTGACAAAGATATAGGCTTTCAAAACTGTACCATTCCTTATCATTTCATGCAGTTTTTTCCCGAAAGCTCGTTTTTTGGTACAATATGACAAATAAAACTATCTTTGTCCTTAGTACTAAGTCTTATAATAATCGGTGTAGCTGTTTAGCTTGTAGGTCTAGAAGCATTTAAAAACAGCCGGAAAACAAAATTGTGGGTTTAACTATGGCCGTTTTCGAAAACGTCAAATCAAAGTCAATTTCATCGTCAAATGATCGTCATTTGTTGACGCAGATTGTAATCGTCTTGGCTTGCATAAAATCGGTTTTATCAACATTATTCAATTCACTCGCATACGCTATCTACATTTACGAACACTGATTCTCTCTCTTGATTCTCAATTTTTGTATCGTCAACTCGATTTTTTTACCGCGCAGCTGCACCGCAGATGATGTTTTTGAACATGTGACTTTAGCAGTTTGCGTTAAAGAACATTCTGCAAATGCATTTTTGACGCAAGTGACGTTTTCGAAAACGGCCTACTATTCAAATGAGGCCGTGAGTGCAAAAGTAGTGTAACCCTTTTTTTTGGCATTTTTGATGTTTTCGCCACGTATTTTTACATTTATGCAAAGTCAACAGAGCTAAAATTTAAAATACCTTTTAAAATTCTTGGTCACAGTTATTTTTGACATCTCTTTCCCATAAAAAGTTATTTTCGAACAACTGTCAAATATTTTTTGTAAAAAATGGCTCAGGCGAAACATCTTGCTCGTCTGAACAAAAAAATGATTAAATTGCTTTTTGAAGAGTACCTAACTTCCTACACTTTTGTATATTCAGATTTTATGTAAAACAAAAAATGTCTTAGATACAGTGTAACAAAGTTGCCAGCATACCGCAAATACTTCCCTAGGGGAGTTTTCGATTCGTACGGTGCTGCAAAAAATGACGGATATTTGTAGAGGGACACAAGACAAGTGTTTTACTACCTTAGAATAGAGGGGGGATCAATCTCTTACCGTTTAGAGTAATTTTTTTGCAGCACCGTACCAACCGAAAACTCACCCAAGGAAGTATTTGCTGTATGTTGGCAACTTTGTTACACTGTATCTAAGAAATTTTTTGTTTCACATAAAATCTGAATATACAAAAGTGTAGGAAATCAGGTGCTCCTCAAAAAACAATTTAATCGTTTTTTCGTTCAGACGAACAAGAGGCGAGATAAACGCTAAGAACAAACAAAATTTTACAGTTTTTCGACAATTACTTTTCATGGAAAAGAGATGTTAAACACTAACCCCCAGTTTCACAGTGAGAGTTTAAACTCCACTTTTGGTTTCAACTTCAGTTCATTAGAACAATTGAACTCAGTTTAAGGTTTAAACGAGACTGTGAAACTGGGAGTAAGAATTTGAAAAGATAATTTAACCTACAAAATCAGACAAACTTTTTTACTTTATGTCCAATAGGAGCTGAGAAAATCGAACTTTTGTTTTTCAAAATTCGTTTTCAAAATGGCGGACAACGTAACATTTCCAGCCAGACTGCCCTTATAGTAGGGGAGCCCACGATGCTAAATGTGGATTTACTCGAGCGTCATTGGGACCTAATGCGGATTTTGAAGATTTGATGATAGAGAGAAAAAAATGTTAGTAAAGTATAGCGTTTCATCGGTGGGGGGAGCATCTACAGGTGTTCAAAAATGTTAAAAAAAACAGTCACGTGGACATATTCGAGCGCGTCAGATATTGATAGTGTATATGGCTTGGGTCTTTCTGATAACGGTGGTATGTTAATCTGCCGGTTTTTAATATTTATTTTTCCATGTAAGTCGTTCTTTTTTAAATCACCTCTCCCTCCTAAACGGGACGAGGAAAACGGCATATTATACTTTTCCCGTTATCCTAGAATTATTTGCTTCACAATAACAAAAAATCAATCGCGCACAAGAATGTCCAGGTGACAATTTTTTTTTGCAAGTTTGTAGCCCTCCCACTACCTTAGGTCACACTCAAATCGTCGGATTATTGAAATACACACTTTTCAGCATGTAATTAACCTACCCTATCTTAATCTGACGCGCTCGAGTATTTCGAGCTTTTGATTTTTTTTTACTAATCTGACAACCTGCCCTAGGCGCCCGGCCCTACATAGAGGACTGATATATGGTGGAGGTACTCAGCAGGGTGCAAGGTACCCCCCTTTATACTAATCTGACGCGCTGGAGTAAATCCCAAAATCCCTTAGTGGGCTCCCCTACTATTACGTAAATCTAAGGATTTAGACCGAACATTATTAAAAAGCCAGACATACTTAAATGACTTCTCGAAACGTTGCTAGCTCTTAGACTAAAACTTTTTTTTTTTTACACTTCAGATCCTTAGTTGTAGTGAGCTTAGAAACTTAACTTAACTAAAAGATTTGGTTTTTGTCATCATATAATTGATAAGTTAAAGAAATCGAAAAAAGGTATCTTTGTTTGTTTTATGGTGTGAAAGACCATAAGGAAAGAAACCTTTACTCCCGATGCAAATACAATTGTTCTTACAACTGGAAATAAGAACTTTGTCTTGATAAGGCACCTTCTTTTAATTTTTCTAGGAAACTTTAAAAACAAAATTAAGCCTCTTTACACTTTTGCCTATAAGATGACACATCCATTGTTTCTCAGGACCGAGGAGCCTTTTGGAAAGCGTAAAGAAAGAAGCATTCGATATATATATTTTTTTTTATATCCCTTATGTACATACAACCTTCTTAGAGGGTGACAAAGTATGCGCATGAACAGTGTATACTGTATACATTGTACAGTCTCATAAAGAATATTGTCGCATCGTCCTTTTCTTATGTAAGTCGCCCTGTTATGATGTCATGTGTTTATTGTGGTGTACGAATCAAATGGTCCTCGAGGGGATAGATGGGTTTTGTAGATAATAAGGAGCGGAGCGTATATTCGCCATTTTGATTTTTTAAGGGTGAGGACTTCATTTTGGTTTTCTGTTTTCGTTTATATTTGTTTTTCTGTTTGGATATTGAAGTGAAGATGATTAGAAGAATTGAAAATAATAACAATATGTATGTAGCTCTAGGTATATACAATACTGAAGATGGAAATACTCATAGATCCAACTTGTAATTATAGTTAGTTTAGAATTAAATGACTTTATTGATTTGAATGAAGAATAATGCTTAAATGAAGGTATAATAGTATGAGTCTGAATGGTTAAACCAGGTTGACTGTTTATAATGTTAAATGACCTTAAAACAGTTTTACAAACTAGAAACTGAAATTTTGGAAGTCTTCCTCCATTACTCATTTTCTGCATCGAAGTTCAGACGAAGTGCATTTAAACATCCCATCGTTTTTAACGACTCCTTTTAAGCTTCATTTACCACCAAACCTCAAGAGCTTATCGAGGAACATAAATCCCTATTCCGCTAATCTTATTCATTTTCACAAAGAAAGGCAAAGAAAGGATGATGATTGGGTTTAATTTCAATGCCAAAATAACTTCCAGTGGGAAGTTAATAAAAGTGATGAATCTTTTTCTATTTTTTTTGTTTTAACTCTAGAAATGTAAATAAACAAAATGGATGTAAGAAGTACTAACACAAAATTTAGTTTAATATGCGGATCGGAATTGTATGGAAACAATTTATTTATTCTGCGAATGGTAGCAGAATGAAGATTGGTGAATATTTCAAGAAAATTCCCTCCGATGAATAGCAGAATAGGGCTGATAAATTTAAATCTCTTTTAAATTGGGCTAATTCCAAGAAAATGAAAAATATCTTCCTTGTGGTCTATTTCACCAACTTACAAATTGTAAATTACAAGCGATTTTTTACAAAATTTGTAGAAAAATCGATTTATTCGGTTTCACAAAATGTTTTTGTTACAAAATTGTAATTGTAATTTACAAAGGGAAATTCTTAAGAATATGTTAATTTCTGTTTCACCAAAAAAGTTACAAATTTGTGGAATCTCACGTTTTTTGTAATTTTCTGTTTCACCAAATTAAATGACATTACAAATTTGTACAGTTCTTGAAAAAATCTAACAAGAGAAAGATCGTTTGCCGATAAAATTTTCTTTTTGATCCTGAAAATGTTTTTACGGCCGGTGCGATAGTGATGCAAGTGATCATCTTTTGACAAATAATAGGAAAATAAATTACGAAATTTCAGATTTGTTCGCTTTTAACGAAAAGTTTCGCATAAACGTGCAAAGCAGAGGAAAATTATACCATAAATTGCTAATGAGTCTGAAAGAATTGTTCTTTGCATCCATCGAGTCTGTGCAGTGATTAAAGATGTTTTTTTTTAATCATTCTGCATTAGCCAGAGGAACATGAAAGCATTTGCGAACGGTTCTATAGTATTTCCGGGAAAATATCAATTACAAAAAAATATTAGCTATTTATTATATGAAATGCGTGCAATGATGGAACACTTATTAAAATTATTTCACATAAAAAGCTTCGATCAGCATATTTCGTTAGACACGGCAATCACTCGATAAATTGTATGTAGGTTTGTAGTTCCGACTATAAATTTTATAATGCTTACTAGTCCATTGAAAGGTTACCTTGACCTTGCATTTTGGGTAGAGCAAGGTTTTTGTGTGAAGGTGGAGTGAGTGTGAATATAAACTCGATTTTCGGGATTGAGTGCCCCCCATTTGGCCACCATCTTGGGAAAGAGGGTGAAAAAGGGCTTCCATAATATCTGGAGATACAATTAATTTAATCAAAAACTAAACTTGAACTTTGTAGAAAATTAATTTCGCTACAATTTATGTCTACATATATATTTTTTTTTTATCGTAAATTTGTCTCGATAAAATTAATTGAAAACAAATTATAACGCTTTCATAATAATTCTGGAAAACGTTCGTCTCTTTTCAACTGTAACTTCTTTATTTTCAATTTAACAGTAAAAAGTATGTTAACATAAATTGAAGAGAATGTAATTTTCTATAAAAAAGGATCATTTTTTTAGACCAACAGTTCTTAAGATATCGTGGGAATACTTTTATCCTTATTTTTCAAAATTGTGGCCAAATGGTGAACTTTCAACCCCGAAAATCGGGTTTATACTCACACTGACCCACTTTATATAGTACATATCAAAAACCTTGTCCTACCCAAAGTACAAGGTTCGGCGGAAGCTTTGTTACATTTCAATGGACTTCAATGGATACGTGAATTGACCTGGAAGTCTTTGCGATGCACGGGTATTGTGAACGAGTCCGTTATTTTTGAAATTTGAAAGCTTTTGACTAGCCGTTATTAACCTTTTTAAATTTTGCCTAAATACATATGTACTTCCAAGTTCCAATTCTTTTGAGTACCTAAGGCCCTGTACCAATTGCGTTAAAAGTTTGGTTTTATTTGATCCCATGGCTAAATTTTGACATTACTGAATTGAACATAGATGTTAACATTAAACCGGCTCAGAAGATTTTAGCCAGTGGTTAATTTTTGACATGTCTATGTTCATGAAAGAGTGGGTGAGATGTATGTAGAAAAATGTTATATTTTGCTCTCATGAAGTCAAAAGAAAACAAAAGTCAAATGAAAATATTAAGGAATATAGGCAAAAGCCTTATGTTTATAATAAATTTTAGTATGAACTCAATTATTCTTATTTTTATAGGTTATTTAAGAGTATCAATTTTTAGGTTTAAATGTTTGAAGCACTTCGACTTATCTCCTAAAGATTTCAATTTCCATGTAAAAAGTTGGTTCTTTTTGATTCTCATCTTTGCAGTCTTAAGGGATACTCTCTAGTTCCATTTTTTGTTCTTGGTTCTTAGGTAGGCTAGGCAAATATATTTTAAACTCAGACATACACCCATTTTTTTTTATTTAAATAAATTCTATAAAAACAAATTCAAGCACATCGAAAAAGTTTTGGTAGGTAGGTTTTTTCTACTTTTTTGATTATTGATTTGGAGACATTCTCAAATAATTGTTTTCTATGCAACTAATATACAAACAAATCTTTTCAACTGTTGAATTGTATATGTATGGTAAAATAAAAACCCCATATAGGCATATAGGCACCAGACAGCCAAGAAATAACATCCACATCCATGCCATTAGAGTTTAAAGGAAAGATAAATTAGTACCTTCCGACCTAAAAAAATACCTTTTTCTTCTTCCAGAAGAAATGGCACATGAAGTTATTTGTCTACGAGTGATAATTTTGGACTTGATGCTTTACCGGCGAAAGGGCAAGCCATTATCACCCCTACCGAATCGAAAGAAATTTCGAAATGACAGTCAAGGTTTATTTTTTAATATTTATGAAATAAGTTTTATTTGAAAGAAAATTTTCTATCATTAATAAATAAATGAATTAAAAATAAATTTGGTGGCGCAACAACTCGAGACTCAATTCTCTGTATCTACTATTCCTGTGTGCGTGTTGTTATGGTATTATTGGAGGGGACCTACAATTTTTTGTCGAGTCCAACAGCTAGAAGAGAAGCACTTATAGTCATGGCAAGTAATATATGCATTCTTTTAGGATTTGTGAATTCCTTATGCAAGAGGCAGTCATCATCAAGTCCTGTAACCCCGATTGGGGCATAGGGCGCCAACAAATCGTTTCAATCCTTCACGGTCTGCAGCTAGACATTTTAACTGTGGCCACGTCTTTCTCTGGGAGTCTGCTAGAACTGTTGATTTCCATGTTGTTCTTAGTCTTCCAACCTGCCGTGCACTCTGAGGATTCCATTCAAAGGACTGCTTTGCAATTTCATCGTTTGGTTTCCTCAGTGTGTGACCAATCCATTGCCATTTACGCTTTCTCATGTCGACGTCCAGCCGCTCTTGACTTGTCCTGCGCCACAATTCCTCGTTTGATATAATTTGTGGCCAGCAAATTTTTAGAATATGGCGTAGACAGCGGTTCACAAAAGTCTGCAATTTCTTAGAAATGGTAGTCGTGACTTTCCAGGAATCTCAACTTTGTGCGCAAGGAGATTTGACTGGATTTCCAAATGTGGGACAGAGTACAGAGAACCGAAGGCTGCGCGAGCTTTATTTATTCTACTTTGAACGTCCAGATCAGTACCACCATTAGCTGAAACAATATTTCCAAGGTAGTTTAATTGTTCAACCTCTTCAACTGGCGTCTCCTGTATAGAAATACGCTGCTGTGTGGAGCGGCCTGTGAGCATTATTTTTGTCTTTTTGCTATTTATTTTAAGACCACTTGCCTCTCCTTTTACCTTCAGAGCTTGACACATCTCGTTCAGCCCGCTGATGTTATTTGCCAAGAGACATATATCATCGGCATAGTCTAAGTGGCTAAGCCTTTCAAACGGTCTCCATTGAATGCCCTGCCTCTCTGCTGTTCCAACGCTGGCCGTCAAAACATCGTCAATCGCCAGTAGAAAGAGAATAATTGGCGATAGAACATCTCCCTGTCTCACACCCTGCCGCACTTCGAAAGAGTCGGATAGCTGCCCATTGTGTAAAACAAAGCATCTTGCGTTGTTATAGGACTCTCTTATAATGGCAACAATTTTTGGGGGAATTCCTCTACCAAGAAGTGATCTCCATATACATTCACGGTTGACTCGGTCAAAGGTCTTCTCAAAATCCACGAACATGAGGTAAAACGGTGATTAAAACTCCGCAGACTGCTCAAGATCGATACGCAGAGTGTTGATATGGTCGACACAAGACCGCCCACTGCGGAAACCAGCTTGATGCCTCTTGAGTGTAGACTCGATTCTAAGCTTTATCCGCTCCAGAATGGTTTCCATTAGTTTTGGAAAAACGTACAAAACTGTAATACCTCGCCAATTGTTGCAATTCTTAAGATCTTTCTTTGGCAACTTAACAATCACACCATCCTTCCAGTCGCTGGGATAGATTTCGTTTTCCCACACAACTTGTATCAACGGGTGTAGAATACCAGCCTGACAGGATCAGCTTTCAGGAACTCGGCTGGTATACCGTCAAGTCGAGCTGCTTTCTTGTTTTTTAGAAGATTTATCGAAGATTGAATTTCCAGTACTGTAGTGGGTTCGATGTCAATACCCCTACGCATCTCGTTAAACTGGGGCACTTCAGCACTCTGCTCAACAGAATCCTCATTAAACAGCACAAAAGCTATCCTTCCATCTGCGCAGCTAATCCTCGTTTGATACCAAAAGTGTACCATCCACATCCATTACAGGATGATTGGTGTTGCTTTTCTTCCCGACAACTTCCTTGGATATTTGGTACAATTCCCTTATAACTCCTCTTCTTGCAGCGTTTTCCGCATTTTCTGCGAGATCGTCTAACCTCACCCTCTTGTCACGTCGCACACAGCGATAGACCATCTTATGTGCTAAGCAATACTCTCTTCGCAATTCAGCCTTTCGTTGAGCATCTGCTTCGGCATTTATTTGCATCTTCAACGATTTGAGAAGGTCGATTTTATCCCAGGTGTCTTGGGATATCCAAGAATCTCTAACTCTCGTCTGCTTGGGTACAGTTTCGGATCCAGCAAGAGGCAGTACCTCGGAAAAAACATTTCTGTTTTTTTTTTAGGTGGCAGCGGCTAGAAATCGAGTTTCTATCATTAATGTTTGAATATGATTTCGGGCATGTGGCCGCCGCGTTCATGGCGTAATATGAAGGTCCATTTTTCACATACTTCTCAGATTGTTTTTCGACATTAAAGTCTTGAAGGTTGGCTGTCCGGTGCTCAAATGTTTTTGGTTTATCGGTGTAGACATATCCCCAAAGAATAAGTAACCTAATGGCATCAACACGAACGAGGTGAGTTACGGGATCCATCGTTTCCCGAATTATCCGCTCTGATGGACGATTTTGAGTACCATAAATGCATGGCATGATTCTATTCGATGAATTGCCAAACGAAACTTACTTCTATGCAACCGAAAACTTTCAAATCCGCTGTCACAGCAAACATTGTTGGCAATTTAAATTTCTCCGTCTCTAAAAAAAAACACCCGCCATAATCCTTCAACGAAATTTACATATATATAACATTCAAGTTCAATGTACATACGGTCACTCCCAAAAATGTTCGGAATTAATCTATATCAAATCTATATAATGATTTTTCTTGCTCTGTGGAAATTATAAAAAAAAGTAATGCAGGAGAATCTCGCGCTACTAAATTTTCTTGTTTCCCATATTAAAATGAGTATATAACAAGATGAAACAAAGAGGAATGTAGATAACAGAAAAACAACAATAACAGAACAAAGAATAATAAGAGATAAAAAAACTCATGTTTAAAAAAAAAACTTTTTTTTTCCGAATAATTTTGTGACTGTATGTTTATTTGAAAATTCTTTTGCAAGAAATAAAAAGTGTTGCTGTAGTTTAAGAATCAAGGTGCCATCTGACCACCAAAATAGTGTTTTATGAATTTTGCTGTATAATTTCCTGGTTTAGTGGCCTTGAACCACCTGCAAAATTGTATGCACCGCTCATATCGGTGGAGAGATTTAACAGTTTCTAAGAAAATCATCAAAAGGAAGCTATACACCAAAATAAATGCATGTCCAGAAATTTTAAAAGCATATTTTAGATTCTTGGCCCGAAGACTTATGATTCTTTGCCAAAATAATAGCGTCCCCCATTTCATATAACTGCCTTTCATAACTTTGTCTTTTCAGAATTATTTTTTTCAGAATTTTGTCATTCAGAATTTAGTCCTTCAGAACTTTTGTCTTAAGAATCTCGAATATGTATGTGTACCCGAACCTAAACACGAAACTATAGTGTTTGGGTCTTACAAGACGAGCCAAATCCAGCAAAAGTTGTTTACGCAAGAAGCACTTCAAAGTTAATAGTCGCCGGTTGTTTTAGGAATAATTGAACATGTCGCCATCGTTCCATTGATTAGAGCAACGTAGACCGTACAATAGTACTCAACCCTTTTGTTTGCCAGAAGAATTCAAAAAGATAAGCGAAACCATTCGCAGAAGACGAATCATTTTCCACCACGGTAATGCAAGCTCTCACACATATCGGCTCAAACAAGTGCATTTTTGAGCATTCACAGCATAGAATTGATGGGTCGTCCACCGTACAGTCCTGATTTTGAAATTAATGTTTTCTTCTTATTCCCGCTTTTCTCTCTGAAAATTTAAGTATAGAAACCATCGTATCAATAAAGTCTCCAGTCATGCGAAGTTAGTTCATTTGATTTTTTGTCAAAAAATTCATGAACGATGAACTGAACTTATTACTACAAATTGCGTATGACAAAGGCCCTGACTAATTTATTGATGTTTCCAAGTGAGATTCTGAAAAAACGCCAATTTGTATGTATGTACTTTTAAAAATCATAAAATATTTTGAACTTTGAACCACTTTTGAGATTTTCATTGAAAAGAGTTGAACGCTAAGGTGTTCCATTTCTTCTAATTTGGTAACTGATTATGCCTACGAAATGCAACCAATAATTTTTTTGACAATGAGAACACCTTGAGTGTTACAAGTTTTTTCCTGACAATTAAATAATTCTTCAAGGAACTGACAAATCGGCTTAGTTTCTTTCTATTGTTAACAAAAAAAAAGGAAGATAGGTATCTACCCACGACATGATAACTCGTTCGAGATAAGCGAACCTTTTTCTTTTGCACTTCTGCTTCCAATCATCCTTTACCTGATGCTTTCCTTGTGTATGTCGGCTTCTCAGTTCACGTGCTAGTCAGGATTACACGATTCATAAATATGGATATCTTTAAAAAACATCATGATCGTCGCAAGACCCAAACAATATATTAAACGGATACGAACATTGAGTCTTGCTTAGGATCTTAGTTATTCAACTCTTTAAAGGTTTAAGAGAAATCGATCTTTGTTGGGTGCCCCCTATTTTTAAAATTTTTAAGTTTGACAATGGAAATACCAACAAAATGTGTGTGTATTTCTTCTGTTTTCGTGGATTTCAAGTGCTTTCTTAATACCAGTTCAGTATTAGCTTATCTTGAGCAGTACGTATGAATCCTTTGGTTTCTTTGGCAAAAAAAAAAACGAACCAGCACCAACAGTAGGAGCTCTGTACATAAAGTTTCATCAGCTTATATGTTGTTGATGGTCTCCCTTTGATTAGGGTTTTATTTTTTTTTATTTCGCTGTCTAAAGAAGTAGTATTCCGTATACCCTTACCATATTAAATACTCTCTTGTATACCCTTACAAATGCCATAAAAAAGTCTCGAACGTAAAAAAAAGGAAAAACACTCGTCTCTATTTGTTTTTGAGACGGCATCAGTCTTCTTTGTCAGTTGTATACTTATTTCTAGCTCAAGGGCGATCCTTCTTAAATCGGAATTTCTTTCTTTTGGCTGTGTGTTTTCCTTACGCAACAATAGTAATGAAATGCCCAACAATGAATGTAATAACAAATGAAACATTGAAAGAGGTTTCTTCCTTTGCATCACCATTTGAACAAGGATTTCATTTCTTTTGCTCTATCTGATGTGATGTTTTCTTTTGAAATTGGAAATTAGGTCGAGTAGGTGCAATTAAAATGTTTTGCCAGCAGAGGAATTGTAAATTAGCGGAAATGTTTGATTGGGATCTATTTTTTTTTTTTTTTTGGTTATGTAAGTATTTCTCTGTCTGCTAAAAACAGCTGTGCTGGATGGGATTGTTTGCTCGGATAATCACTTCGCTCCCGGTAGCTATTTGCCATCGGCTCTGTGTGAAACGATGAGTTTATAATTTTTATAAGCTTGGGGATATTTTTGAGTTACGGTGAAAAATAAATTCCATTTCCATTAAACGAGACTCTTATCTGCGGCATAGGTTTTATCATTTGCTTTTTATTTATTTCAATGTTACACAACTTTTGTTAGAAACCAAGCTCTTCTTTATCGGAGGTTCTTAATGCGCTGGGCTGAGGTTTCATGCCAAATCTAAAATAGATAGGTACCCTATCAGCACGTTTAAATCAATATGTAATGGCCAGTTTCACAGTGGGAGTTTCAACCCAAGTTCAGCTGAGCCTGAACTTCAGTTTAATTTTGAAGTTGAACTTGTTCGGTTTCACAATGAAAACTGAACTTCAGATCAATTAAGCGAAGTTTCTGTGAACGCAACTTGGCAGCATTGTAGTTTTGACACTCGAATAAGAGTATTTTTCAGATGATTTTTATGTCAACTTCCTGAAAACAATTAAACAAAATTAGTAATAAGAATATGGGAACAAATTTTAATAAAAGGAAAAAGAAAGCAGATCCAATTTTTCCACCGCTGGCGCTGGCGTAGATTTGTTGATGGAATTAGTTCTGAAGCACAAAATGGGAATTGAATTTAATTCAAAAAGTAGTTCACTGTTCTACAGATGTGCTTAAGACAAAGTACGAACATTTTGCTAACGAAAAGCAAAAACTTTATGAAACTGGTGGTAATCCGCAAGAAATAACAACTGATTCATTGCACAGGAGCATTTCGGACATTTTGGGTGATCAGGCGCAGAGACTTGCATCGGTTTTGAGTAAAAGTGATTCACAAAAAGTGAATTTTAAGCGTTTCTTAATAATATTGTTTTAGATGATGCTGCAGAAAAAGGACATGTAGAAAGACTAGGAAAACAGTGGCCATGTTATAATGAACGATTTAACGACAGAAACAAAGATTACAAATATTTATTTGGCAAAGAGTCTGCGTTTCTGACTTCACGTAAAAGAAATCTTATTGCTTTCAGAAGACAGATGCAAGCTAGTAGTGAGACTGCAACAAAAACTGTTGGGAGACAAACATGCACTTGAAATGAATTTCCATGATTAATATTAAAGTCCTTATATTTAAGTTTATTTTTTCTTTGTTATTTTTAATTAAGTCATGAAATATAAAATTCTTGTCTTACTAAAATAAAGTACTTTTTTCTGTTCCCATCAATTCCATACTTATTATATAAGACGTTATATTATTTATGTTATTTATTATTATATTTGAATATACACTAGTCAAGGAAATTAAAGGAACAAATTTGTTTTCAATTTTTGTTAGTGTTTTATGAAAAGCTGTATCTTTGTGACGAGTCGTCGTATTGAGTTGAAACAAAAAGCATTTTACAGCTTTATGTTTTTTGTCGTTTTGAGTAAATTAAATGTACATGGGCAATTCCATGGTAACTCACGTTACATTTGGGAGAGTTTCACGCTCTCTTTCATTAAAATTTTCATACTTATATAAATATAAATAAAACTAAATATAAATTATATACATGGTAATGATTTCAACTTCTAGGAAAAAATAAAATTTTTGGGAAAAATAAATTCTTTCTTAGTACAAAATACTAAAACATGTCGGTAACTCACGTTACCATATTCGGACACGGGTTTTGTAGCAGTACTATGCTTATTTTCTAAAAATTAAACAAACCAATAAACTGGTTTGTTGAATTAGATATAAGAATTTATCAGCCTGATTATATCTGTACACAAATTTTAAATTATTAAAAATATTTTATACAAATTTATTAAAATACATGGTAACTCACGTTACAAAAAGTCGGTAACTCACGTTATTTTACGTTTTTAATTTAAAAATTTAGGGTTAAGCCTGTTATAATTTTATTTTATTTTTAGCCGTATGCTTATTACTTGTAGGATATTTTGTAATTCTAGTTTTAAAACTAGCGAAAAATAGACAGGGGGCGAGATAAATTTTCCATTTTTCTATCTTCATGTCCACTTTTTCATGGAATTACCCACATGTATCGGCTTAAATTCAGTTTTTTTGTTGTCGTACGATTTTTTTTTGTATGGTTTTTCTGACTTTGAATGAAAAAAATATACTTTTAGCCTTGATTACCAATATCTAAGCAAATAATGACGTTTTAAGAAATTCGAAGACAGTTTTGGAAATATGAGAAAGCGTTTTACAATTTTACAAGATTTTTTTAAGATTTTGTAGAAATTATTTTTTTTACCGTTCACCGTTAGTTTAGAAAAAGTACTAAAAAACGACTAAACGACTAACAAACGCAAAACTGTGAAAAAAATTTACTGGAATTTCGGTTTTCTTGTCATTTTGATGATGTATTTTTTTTCATTCAAAGTCAGAAAAATCATGCAAAAAAATCGTACGACAAGAAAAAATAAAATACACGGCTGGGTCGCACGTACTTGCTCTAATGTTCAAGACACTGCGAGTTTAAGAAAATTGTACATATATACAAACATGGAAATTATGAGAGAAAAATGTAGAGAAGCCTGAAATACGACATTTAAATTAGCTAAAACAACTCTTTTGACAGTTTGAGGTGAAAAAAAAGTATACCATATTAATTCATGATGGAATATGATTGTATGGGAAAAAAAATTTTAAATCGTTGGAGCGGTTTTCTTTTAAATTAATTTTTTATATATAAAATTCTTAAAACATTTTTAAGAACAAATTTTGGTATGCAGATTTAAACTATATATTTATGTGTATATAAAAAAAAATTTTGAAAAAAAATTGTCAACCCGTTTTTGAGATATCGAATTTTCAAAAAAAAAGTTTGAAACTTTTTTAAAAATCCAAAAACTTTTTTTTTGAAAATTTTGATATGCAATATTATTTAATCTTATCTGAAATTTGTAAATAAAAAAATTCATTTAAATCCGTTAAGCTGATAATGAGAAAACTCCAAATAAAAAATACGTTCTATGACAGGTACTACTAATAGTTGCTATGTGTAAAATTTTATAGTTTTTGATGGTAGATCGTACTAATTTAAGTATATGAAAAAAGTTTAATCAAAATCGTAGGAGTCGTTTTCAAGCAAAAAAATATTTTCCTTTGCGGTTTTTTCACTTTTGTATGGAGGGTACCGTTATTTTTTCATAAATGTAAAATTGTTTCTAAAAATATTTTAGAGAGTACAAAAAAAGTCTTAAATATCGAGTTTCAAAAAAATCTATGATGCCGTTTTCGAAATATTTGATTTTCCAAAAAAAAATTTTGAAATATTTTTTTTAAATCCAAAAAATATTTTTTCAAAAATGTTGGTACACAAAACTTTTAATATTTTTCGGAAGCTTCTGTATAAAAAAAATAATTGAAATCGGTCATACCATTTTGAAGAAAATCAAAAATTAAAAAAATGGTTCCTTGGGAGGTACCATTAATAACCATTTTTGAAAAATGGTTTTCCACCCAAAGAAAGCCTTTACTAAAATAAATTTATTGAATTTTTTTAAGAAAAGTTGTCGAGCCGTTTTTGAGAAAAATAAATTTATGTAAATTTGCCAAAAAAAAATGTATGGCAGGTACCGTTATTTTTGGTTCTAAAAAAAAATGAAAAAAACGTGTCGGCAGAATCACCAAAAACCACTATATACCAAGTTTGAAGAAAATCGATCGAGCCGTTTAGGCTGTAAACGAACAGACAGAAGGAATTGTGCCACCCACTTTTTTGATGTTCTCTATCATCGTAATATCATGTTTGATTGTTATCTCAAAATTTTTTTTTTTGCACGAATCCATTACTTGCGATTATAGTACCTATAATCGCAAGTAAAAACTGAATTTAAGCTGAATAAACAAGGTATCTGATCATTACATTTAATTGACTCAAAAAAATTTATCCATATAAATGAGGACCTTCAAAAAAAAATAAAAAACAAAATAATTTTGTTGTCTCGTCTCATTTTTTGCAATAACGCAATAACGGTACTTAAAAAAATTGTTTTCCAAATAAATCTCGAAACAAAAAACACAAAGCTGTAAAATGCTTTTTGTTTCAACTCAATACGACGACTCGTCACAAAGATACAGCTCTTCAAAAAACACTAACAAAAATTGAAAAAAAATGTGTTCCTTTAATTTCGATGACTAGTGTATATTGTGTTCAAGGATTCCACACGTTGAACTTCAGTTTAAATGGCAAAATACTGTCGTTTAACTCAAACTACAAAGCAAACTCAGTTCAAGGTTTAAACGAACACTGTGAACCCGGTTATGTTGTTCAACTTATGTTTGAACCAAAATCAGAGTTTAAACTCCCACTGTGAAACTGGCCATAAGTCATAGACTCAGTACAGTAGCCAGTAAAAGGCTCACTCAGTACTTAAATATGGACCCAGTGCCAGCGAAATATGTATTAACTACATATGCGCTTCAAACCCGCTATGTAAATAGAAAAATGTATTCATTCATCAATGAAAATTATCTAGTGAACGTGAATTGATTCAGAAAAATTTGTGGTGCGTACACGTCTCGCCTGAACAAACTAAGTTTCAAATCATTAATTTCTTGCACCAGTATTCTGAATTGTGAATTGGCTGATTTCAGTGACGTAACTAAGATTTTGTTCTTGGAGGGGCAAACTTTATTTTAGATTTACAATTACATCCAAAAACAAAACATTATACTGGGTTTCCCCTAATTCATGCTCGATGTTTTGGGGATGATTTCTGTGATCATTCTTAGGAAAAAATTTATCTATCTATCTACTTCCCCTAAAGCAGGGAGGGAGAAAACTTTGGAAAATTGACTTTAAATTCAAAAAAATATATTAAAACTCAACGAAAGCACATAAAGCACATACAATAATGTGCTAACGCTTTTTGAAAGTCAATACTTCTATTTCATTCTTTCTTTGAATGAAGATGTTAAGAGAAATTGTTTTTGAGCTATAAAATTTCAAAGTCTAAATTTTGAAAAAAAATTATTTTTTTTCAAATTGAATTTTTCAAAATTTTGCGTAGTTTTATTGCCATTTCTGTGTTTAATATCCAATGCCCTTACCTATCAATTTTCAGTCAAATATGTTAAAGTAATAGGCTTTTCACACCAAACCCCAAAATCGGTTTTCCGCGAAAACATTTCAAAAACTCGAAAACCATTCACACTGAACATTACACGTTTTCGTTTGACATTCCAGTTTTTTTTTATACAAACTTTATTTGCTTTGATTTTTTGGAAATAAAAACGGTGATTTATTAAATAAATAGGATCCATATGAACAATTTGATTTACCACACACAATTATTTATCAATTTTAAATAAATTATTTTATTTTGAGATTCGAATTTTATATTTGATATGACAGAATTTCGTCATCTGTTTTCAATTTCTTTTGAAAGAATCCCATCAGTTTCTTTTTTGACACTTCAATAGGTGCTGAACTCATTGAAAGGTATGTTTGTTTTGTTCATCTCTGAATTCCAACAAGTTTTCGACTGGTTTTATATAAAACTTGTGTTTTACGAAAACCTGAAGCTACAAAAAATGTATGATAAAACTTGTGTTTTCGATTAGGTTTTTCTCCAAAACCGATATTTTCACGAAAACCGCGTAAAAAAATGAAAGGTAGGTACTTTATCCTTAAAAAAATCGAAAAAAGAGGTTTACCTATGAATGGTAATTTTTTCGCTTCATAGTTCCTAAACATAAATCATAAGCAATGAGAAAAAGTACCTTTATTTTTTTTAATTCCTTAAAAACTAAGAAAGCTTTTTACATCCGGTTTTCAGTTCTTGACTAAAAATTAGTAAAGGCATTGAACTTTACATACATAAATAGCACTTAATTGTGCAAAATAAAAAAAAACAGCTTTCAACATCACATTTTTTTCAAAAAATATTTACTTTGAAATGTATTTTCTCAAAAACTATTCATAGTCTGGGAGCCGACCGTAAAATTACCTATCTCATCGCGGCCACGCAAAAATTGGATGCCAACCGATAGCTTTAGTCTAATCATTTACAAAACTGCCGGTCGGACAAGCTTTATCTGGTCGCAATGGTTAGAAAATGGACTTTTTAGGTTGCATTTTCCGCTAAATGTACCTAGAATACAAGCAACTTATATAAATGGGGTATCCAATGAAAACTGTGACTGTCCTCTATACGATACCATTGGTCGGAAAGACTTCTTTTGGTTGTTTCGACGAGACGACAGTTTTGTAAATGCTTGTACTATAGCTATCGGTTGGCATCCAATTTTAGCGTGGCCGCGATGAGATACGCAATCCTACGGTGGGCTCCCGGACTATCACTTAAACAACTTGATTTAAAAAACATATAAAATGAAGTAGTTTTGGTATAAAATGGTAAGAAAAGTATCCTATTGACGCTTCCATGAGTCCCATCTATCTCTATATCAAAATTTATCATATTTGATTCAGCGGCTTAGGCGTAAAAGCGTAACAAACAAACTCATTTTCGCATTTATTAAATAAGTAGGATTACTTTAAATACCGTTAATATTTATGTGAGTTGTTTTCGAAAAGCTTAACTGTCTAAATGATGCTTATCTTAAATGAAGTTCCTTGTAAGATGGTAAATAAATAAAATTTAATTGTTAAATTATGTAGGTACTTATATTGTGTAAAATACAAATACAAATACAAAAATTCAATCTTCTTTTCCGTCGACAAATAATTTCAAGCTTCCCGCTTGACAATTTATTATTGAAGTGTCCTTAACGAATGCAACTCGAACAGCGGGTTTGTTCAGAAAACATTGCTAATTGGAATATTTGCACCAAAAAAACCTTTGTAGCTAAGTATTTCCGTAGGTATGCAATGCATGTATTTCTATTGAAGATTCCTTCACCTTATTCACAGCGAATAATAATCCTTATATTTATGATTTCGTTAGGCGCCTCTTAACCTCACATCCACTTGAGCCTAGCGAGACCTCTTAAAAACGCAGAGTGTTCCTAAGATTAAATAATAGAGCGTAGCTTGAGAGTATATGTTTGCCTCTGCATAATGCACTATGTATACAGCACATCAAAAAATTCTCAATCATTATATGACATGTAGGTCCTAAAAAAAACGAAATAAAGAAGCTTATGCGATATGATGAGTGGTACATTTCCTGTTTGTGTGCCTTATATGAAGTCACTCACTTGACAAGTTGACAAATTGAAGCGTTCGGCTTTCAGAGTAGCTTTATCCCCCATACTACTCGTATAAGAGACTATAAAGTCATGGTGGAGGTATGCAACAAGAACTAGAAGGATATACTTGAGGCCAGGCCAAACCCACATTGTCGTTGCATGAAATTATCCTACTTGCTGCACATCTTGAAAAACGTGGATTCTATCCTTATGCTTTTATACTATTTATGTATTTTTTATTTAAATGTGAAATCACAAACATCCACACAAATACAAAAATACACTGCATATAGAATTGGTGAAAAGGATTCAACTATGGCATAGAGATATACATCAGTAGAATACTAAGGACCTCTACTAATGAACGTAACGAAGAGTGAGTGCTGCATCGTCGTCGTCTCATCACGTCACGCAAATCTCTAGATGCAGCAAGTGCACATGAATGCGCTTCAATTTTTTCTGTTGCCCGCATTTCTCCTTCTCTTCTCTAATGCAGGAATAGACGATGATGTTGATGATTATTATTATTTTCGCATCCTATTATTGCAGCGCCCGGCCCCCATCATCTACGACTACCACTGCCACCCGCACTTATCTCGAGAGTATTAATAAGGACATTTCTATCATTAAAACGACAACGATGAACAAGAGACTTGCCATTTCATAGTGACAGAGAGAAAACTTCAATTCTAGCATTCTAGGTCTTGTAATATTTATTCAACCGCATGCAGGAGCTGCGTGCTCCCTGCTTTTATGCTTCTCATTCTTTCGGAATTACGACTACGACGAGGAGTAATTGTAAAAGCTCATCCGTAAGGATCGACAAATTATGAAAAAAATAAAAATACTTCTCACAAAAGTGGGATAGGTTGCACAACTCGTCCTTCATTTTCTTTTTATTTTACTCTGTCAGCCTCTTAGAAAATGTCGCATTTGCAGGATTAAGAGTGGAAAATTACAGATTTTTTCCTGAATGCGCGATTTATTTATTTTCTTTTTTTTTGTGTTCGTTTTTCATTTACTCTGTGTATTTCTAGCCTTTTCTCTCAATCCAAACGAAGAATGAAAATGGCTTCCTCTTGAGCTTGGGGGTGAATATTTCCCCATTATTGGAGAGTCGGTCTTTTTTTCTTTTTTCTTTTGCTTCAATTCAGTATTTCATTTTCATTATTTGAATATCCTTTCACCGACGAACAAATTAATCGTCTTGTTATTTACGAGAGCGCCTAAGAGATTCACTCTGGTATGATGGTAATAATGCGCCTCTAAGTCTATTGAATTGTGACTGCATGGCGTATTTTACAAGGACTTGAGGATGGTCCTTCTTCTGGGGTTTGGCCCTTATCCCTATACCTAGACCTATACCTATCGAAGGATGTGCGGTGCAATGTATTTCTCGGTAAATAAGTACCTATGTATGTGAGGAACTTATTGGGCTGCTAATAAAAAAGTGCTTACGCTAACGGTAACTCTATAAAGGTTTTGTGCTATTCAGTATTATATGAACAAATAAGAAGGATAGCAATTTTGTGAACCGTATTGGTCTCTTATAAACAGATTCTGCCACAAATAACTTGTCTAAGTATTAGATAGATAAGCACCTATTGAATTTGGTAATGGGGGGGAAAAGTAATGTAAATCTAACCTTCCTACATTATATTAGACAAAAATGACTGTAATATGTATATTGTGAAATTTTACAGGGTCAGCATAGGCAATGTCGGATTAAGAGACATTGGTGCCCTTATATGCTTTAAGGCTTATTTACAGGTGACTATATTCAGTGGCCACATGCTTAAAAGGTCAAAGAGAAAACACATGGAAAAGTTGATATAATAAGGGAAAAATTCATGTACAAACACTGTATGCACTGAGTACATGTCAACTGTACTGACTGCATAAGATTTCATTTGTACATATTACATAAATATTTATCCAATTGAGAATAACATGAACTCATGTTTATAATATTGTAGATACAGAGAAACTGTAATAATTAAAATATGAAAACAATTTTATGCTTCTTATAGCTTTCTTGTACTTACTACATAGTTGTTAGTAGTCTGTATCTTACCTTCACTGCTTATTCCCTTTGTTCTGAAAGCTAACCAGTTTTTTTTATTCGAAAATTATGTTCAATTTTTATTTCCCTTGATTTGAACTCCGATCCTTATTGGCATCGAGAAAGCATGTAATAACTGAACTGATTCACAATAGAGGATAGAAGTAAGTTGAAACTTCCCCCTCGTGGTTTTCGCCTTGACGTTGGCGAGGGGGCTTACGTTATGACCCTCCAGCAATCCAGCTGCAGGGGCATACAACTAAGAAAAACCAAACAAAAAACAGGGATGTTTATCCAAAACAATAAATGAATGGTCATGCAAAGTCCAAAAAATAATGAAATCCGAGCGGGGATATACGCTCAAGTGTCGACAGAAGTCACGGCTGTCGGCGAGGGCTTGGCTTCGCAAGAAGCTAAGTCGCCAGTGACAAAAAATCTAGAAAACCCGACCAAACCCGTCTTAAATAGACAACCGAACGTGCACAACCTTGCAGCATCTCTTCTTCCTGCTCTAGATAGCTTAGCTATTGAAGGTAGGGAGACCTCGAACAGACCTCCCTCTATAGGAAGTCAAACCGAGGACGAGTTGTTGCAAGACTCGAGTCAAGAAGAGACCACGCTGAAGCCTACTGCACCCCTCAAAGCTTCGAGGCAACGCAGTAACTACAGATCCTCTAAAAGATTCGTGAGTGCTACTGAGAAAAAGGACCCAAATACTCTCAGTTCGAGAGACAAGGCCCTTTTGAAAAAGCATAGGAAATTGGTGAGGAATTATGAACGCCAGTCGGCAACGACCGCCACTGCACCCATTGTTTCCTCCCAACCTCTATTGAACGCCAAAAAGCCAGAAAGCGAAAAAGTAATTGCTGCCGCATCTAGGTCTATCCCTAAAAAGATAAACCGTGAACAGGCGGGCAATAACTCTACCGTTAGTACAGGCTCAAAGACGAAACTGGAGACCTCCAGCAAGAAACAGCAGGCCAACGCTTCATCGAACCTGAAAAGGAACGAGAAAGCACAGGTAGGCAACTCTTCTGGGACGAATCCAGGTTCATCTAAGAGGGCAAGATCGGAGGAGGCAACCAAGACTGAAGGTTATAAAAAGCTTAAAACCAACAGTTTTGACACCACCCCGATCGATCTACAGGTAGCCATAATAAGTCGAGACGACCCGGATGGGAAAATCACGGCAAAAAATTGGTTACTTGTAGAAAATGAAATCATCAAAGCCATGATGGTGACATCCGAGGATGATAGTTCTGAGGACTACACCTTTGATGGAGCTGGTTGGCGAAAGGGAGTAAAAGTGGTTTGCTGTGGGGACAAGAAATCCCTGGAGTTCCTCACTCACACAATCACCAATATTGGCGAACTGTGGGAGGGGGCATCTCTTGGGATTCTTCCCGTCACAGCTCTGCCACTTCGCCAGCAGGTTAATATATGGATCCCTCCTCCTGCCATGCATGAGGATGCATCCGTGATTAAACTGCTGGCGAAACAGAATAAGGAGCTGCCCATACTAGAATGGAAACTTCTTCATTCCAAGAAGAGTCTTAGAGGGGAAGGAAAGGACCTCTTGTTCGTTATTGACAAGAAATCTGACCTTCTTCTTAAAGGGAACGAAGACGTGTTGAGATATGGTCTCGGAACCGTAAAGGTAAGGAGGCATGTTAGCAAAGGGGAGTCAAAAGCTGCTGGTGGTGCAAATTAATTTGCATCACGCTAAAGCAGCGACGCACGACCTAATGCTCTACATGTCTCAGGAGGCCGTGGATGTGGCCTTAATCCAAGAACCATGGATTCGTAAGAATCAGGTACAAGGATTAAGGTCAAAAAACTATAATCTGTTCCACTCCACGTCAGAAGGTGAAATAAGAAGTTGTATTCTAGCGAAAAAGTCGATTAATGCTTTCTTTTTATCTAGGTACAGCAACAAGGACAACGTGGCAATCAGCGTTGAGTCCAGGGAAGGTAACTTCGTCCTGGCGTCAACGTACATGCCGTACGAAGAGGAAAACCCACCATCAAAAACAGTCCGCGATCTTGTGGGTCACACCGCAGCAAGAGGGACACCTTTGGTGTTGGGATGCGATGCTAACGCCCACCACACTCAATGGGGAGGTAAAGATGTTAACAAAAGGGGTGAGTCAATTTTTGAATACATTCTCTGTTCAAACCTTATGTTATGTAATAAGGGTAATCACCCAACATTTAGGAACAAAAACAGGGAAGAGATTCTAGATCTCACTCTTATGAGCAATAACGATAAAATTTCTGTAGGGAATTGGAGAGTCTCACCTGAGGAATCTTTCTCAGATCACTTCAGGATACTCTTTACTCTAGACAGGAATAATAATGAGATTAAGCCCTTTAGAAACCCAACTAGAACAAATTGGACAGAGTACACAAAATGGTTGAACGATCGTATCGACCCACCAGAGGAAGAAACGCTTTCGGCAACCTCAACCATAGATACTGTTGTTCAAAACCTTACTAGTGAAATGAGAACGGCCTTCGAAAGAAACTGCCCTATATCTCGTAACATTAAACCCACTAGCCCACCCTGGTGGAACAGTGAACTTAAGAAACGAAGAACAGGGGTCAGAAAACTTTTCAATAAGGCCAAACTGAGTAAATTAGATGTAGACTGGAATTCTTATAGAGCTGAACTTAACTCATACACCAAGGAGCTAAGACGGGCCAAAAAGGATTCATGGGCTAGACACTGTGAATCCATTGAGAACACAAGTGAGGCGGCGAGACTTCGAAAGGTCCTTGCCCATAACCCCACGATTCCAGGATATATTCAACATCCCGATGGATCGTGGTCGAACTCGAGCCAAGAAACACTTGAACTCTTTATGGAAACGCATTTTCCTGATTGTAAGAGCCCTGATGACTCTGTTTATAAACAACCAGACTCCTTAGAAGCTCTACAATCAGCACCTGAATTGGATCAGGTTATCACAGAGCAGAAGATTATGTGGGCAATAAACTCGTTCAAACCCTTTAAATCAGCTGGACCAGACGAGATAATTCCGGCATTTCTTCAACATGCTCTACAGATAATCACCCCATGGCTTAGGGTAATCTTTAAAAGTTGTGTTAAACTTAGATACGTCCCTACCAGCTGGAGAAAAGTTAAAGTTGTGTTTATTCCAAAAGCTGGGAAACCGACACACTCGACAGCAAAAGATTACAGACCAATAAGTCTCTCTTCGTTCCTCCTCAAGACGTTGGAGAGAATTATTGATCTGCATGTTAGAGACCTTCTCAATCCAAACATTTTATGCAACTACCAACACGCTTACCTTAAGGGTAAGTCAGTGGAGACTGCGTTGCATGAGGTCGTTTCACAAATTGAGAAAAGTTTCGAGCACAAAGAACATACCCTGGCAGCATTTTTGGACATTGAGGGAGCGTTTAACAACGTAAAGACGGAGTCCATTAAATCTGCTCTGGAAGAGGTTGGAGTTGAGCCTGTCATTGTAGACTGGATTTATACCATGCTCAATGGCAGAATCATAAACTCGCGACTAGGAGATACTATTGTTGAGAAAACAGTTACAAGAGGCACGCCACAAGGAGGGGTAATCTCACCTCTCCTTTGGATCCTAGTTGTTAATAAAATTCTTACAAGATTTAGGAATCAGGGCATTAAAATTGTGGCCTATGCAGACGACATAGTAATTTTGATATCGGGTAAGTATCTTACCACCATCAAAGATATTATGGAATCCGCACTTAAAGAACTATCTTCTTGGGCAACACAAAACGGTCTCGGGGTTAACCCTACAAAAACCGAACTAGTTCTGTTCACGAATAAAAAGAAATTAGGAGATTTTACTCCTCCCAGACTTAATGACATTCCTCTGAAACTTTCCAAGGAAGCTAAATATCTTGGAGTTATCCTTGATTCCAAGCTAACATGGAAACGTAACACAGAGGAAAGAATGAAAAAAGCACTATGCGCTTTCTACACATGCAAAAAGACCTTTGGTACACGGTGGGGTATGCGACCGCAGGTTATCCAGTGGATGTACACGACGATTGTTCGCCCCATACTTACCTATGGATCTATAGTGTGGTGGAAAGCTGTTGAAAAAGTAAGCTATCTCAAAAACCTGAATAAGGTACAGAGACTAGCCTGTATAGGAATAACGGGGGCACAGAGGTCTACGCCACAGGCAGGTTTGGAAATTATTTTAAATCTTCCACCCCTAAACGAGTACACTAGATGCACAGCAGCCAAAAGCGCATTTCGACTCAAAGAACTGGGCTCTTGGAAGCACAGCACCTATGGTCATGGGTCTATCCTACAAAGGTATGGCACAGTGGCTGCACTTGATGTGAAGACTGATTATATTCCTCCTGTAATGGATTTTAACAAACACTTCTCTATTTCAATACCCGAAAGACATGGATGGGAACCCAAATCACTAATTAGTGAACAGGGTATCCCCTTCTACACTGACGGGTCTAAAATGGAAGAAGGAACAGGTGCGGGGGTGTTCTGTGAAGCCCTTAATATAAGAGAGTCATATAAACTCCCAGATGAGTGTAGTGTCTTTCAGGCTGAGATTTACGCTATTCAAAAAGCGGCAGAATTGGTACACAAGAAAAAACTGATCTCGTCGGAGATCACATTTTTCGTGGACAGCCAAGCTGCGATCAAAGCAATAGCCAGTGAGACCATAAGATCCAAAACAGTGGTAAAATGTCGAGGCATACTGAACAAAATTTGTAACACTAACCAAGTCAAACTCTGCTGGGTTCCTGGACATAGCAATATAGAAGGGAATGATATAGCAGATGAACTAGCAAGGAAGGGGTCATTATCAAATAGGAACAGTAGTAACCAATTAGACATGGGACTAGACATCCCGATCGGCGTAGTTAAAATGAAAATGGACCTAGTAACGAAAGAGCGAATCAATAAATCCTGGATTACCAGGAACGATTGCGTTATCTCTAGAAGTCTATGGCCTAGAATTAATGAAAAGGAATCTCAGTATATTCTATCGCTGAGTAAAAAGAACATTAGAATCTTGATAGGTGTACTAACGGGTCACTGCGCCATTGGCACAATGGCCACCAGATTGGGTGTACTCGCACCCGACTGCTGTAGGAGCTGTCAGGATGTTGAAGAAGTAGAATCCATTAAACACCTGCTCTGTGACTGTCCGAACCTCCAAACAAGCCGCCTCCGTTACTTGGGAAACAGGTTTGTTGGAGAACTGGATGATCTAGCGCAGGTCTCAATGGCAAATATGAGGAAATTCATAGAGAGCACAGGCTGGTTCGTTAATGAGCCAGTCTATCTGAATCATTAGTTTAGGAGCATCTCTGCTTTCTTTTTGTAAGGGGATCACAATGGACCAACAGGCCCCCGTGTACGCAACAGCCTCTGTGCTGTGCACACCCCTCCTAACCTAACCTAACCTAAGTTGAAACTTAATACTACAGTGCGGCTCATATTTATAACCCACTTTAAAAATCGTTAATTTTTTGGTCGTTGATACATGATTCAAAATAAAAATGATAGGGGATAATAGTAATGGTCATGGCAGTT
Organism: Dasysyrphus tricinctus; assembly: GCA_963921185.1. Taxonomy (NCBI): domain Eukaryota; kingdom Metazoa; phylum Arthropoda; class Insecta; order Diptera; family Syrphidae; genus Dasysyrphus; species Dasysyrphus tricinctus. The sequence continues at coordinate 14,967,919 of OY992533.1, read as the reverse complement.
AATTACACCAACAAGTTAATTTCAAAAACGTAACAAGTGTATTTTTATTTCCTAGTAATACAAAAATTACAAAATTCAAGTGTTTCAAATTTATAACCCATTGCTTCAACATATAATAAAAGTAAATGAAAAACCGAAACTAATAATTAATTTGGGAAACTATGGCAAGAATCAAGTCAAAAACTCTTTTTTCAGTGATTTTATCAGTTATCCAAAAGTTCTGGCTTGATTTTAAGCCATTCCTCACGAAGAGAGGGTTTAAGCTCTGATATCGTCTCATACGTCCTTCCTTCCGCGTATATTCTTCTGACAAGAACTCTCCAAAGATTTCCAATAGGGTTAACATCGGGAGAGCATGCGGGTCAATTCATTAAATCAATAGAAATTATTCCCAACCAATAAGTTGTTTCGCTACTGATATGGATTCTGGCATTGTCCTGCTGAAAAATCCAAGTTCTCTCCTGGTGATCTCTCAAAAAAGGTACCAAACTGCTTCGGAGAACTTCAACATAATCTATGCTGTTCATTTTTGATGAAGTGAATTGCATTTCTCCTGAAAAAATGGAATTAAGATGGTCCTGATGGTGTGCACTCTTATTGGTGGGACTTACGAAAGGAACCGCTATATTTTTATAGGCGAAATTTTTGGTGGCGGTTCGGAGATGATGTGGGGCGCTTTCTCAACGAAGGGGTGAGTGGAAATGCAATAAATTTTTTCGAAAATGAACAGCAGAGATTATGTTCAAGTTTTCCGACGCAGTTTGGTACCTTTTTTTGTAGATCACCATGAGAGAACTTGGATTTTTCAGCAGGACAATGCCAGAATCCATGTCAGTAGAGAAACAATTTATTGGTTGGGAATAAATTCTATTGATTTAATGAACTGGCCCGCATGCTCTCCCGATGTAAACCATATTGATTATCTTTGGAGAGTTTTTGTCAGAAGAGTATACGCTGAAATAAGGACGTATGAGTGTATGAGACGATCAGAGCTTAAACACGTGATAAAATCCATGAAAAAAAAGAGTTTTTGACTTGATTCTTGCGAAAGGTTCCCAAATCAATTATTAGTTTCGGTTCTTCATTTACTTTTATTAATTATTGAAACAATGGGTTATAAATTTGAAACACTTGAATTTTGTAATTTTTGTATTACTAAGAAATAAAAATACACTTGTTACGTTTTTGAAATTAACTTGTTGGTGTAATTAACTGCCATGACCATTACTATTATTCCCTATCATTTTTATTTTGAATCATGTATCGACGACCAAAAAATTAACGATTTTTAAAGTGGGTTATAGATATGAACTGCACTGTATATGAACAATAGTTTTGAGGCCCTATACCCCAACTGGGTTACATGACACGATGATGATGATTAACAAGAGTTTGTTCATGTTACACTTGTGTTTAGTACTTTCAACCCTATTACGATTGTCAATTATCAATTTGATAGTTGATAAATTTAAAATTCAATGATCATTTGCTCATTGAGAATGATGCAGACAGTTGCGTATAACAAGAAAATTAAAAAATATAAAAGAATTTTTTACCAGTTTATTAATAAATTAAGTTTGAAAAACCAAGTTTTAAGGTTCATCAACTATAAAATTGATAATTGACAATCGTAATAGGGGTGATTGTGTACTTTATTGACTCAGCTCTCATTGCTTGTTTTCATTACATTATTTGTTGTGGTGAATACATTTTTCTGTCTAGATGCTGGGTTTCAAATATTTACGTAGCCAAAAGGTAGTTCACTTTAGCTGGATCTATACAAAAAGTACTTAGTTCGCAGCGCATGCATTCGCAACACTTCATTTGCTAGAGACTGAATATATGTATGCATTGATTCAGTGCGCGTTGCTGTACTCAGCACATAACTTGTGTAGATGAATGTTTTTTTTTTATTAAGATTGGTGAGTTTTAAGGTTTAAAATATTTATGTAGTCATTGCCAGCCCTATCAATAAAAACTGCTCAGATATCTTCTAATTCACAAATTAACTAAAACGTCAATCAGAAGTTAGTTCACGAATTAACATTTCATATCAATAAAAATATAAACTGCTAATCAACGTTAAGTTCAAAAACTTAACGAAAATCTACTACAATCAACAAGAAATCTGCTCTCTCCAAAGACTATTTATGGATCTGCACATACACTTTCTCACTAAATGTGAACTTTCGCACATACACTCTCTCATTTGAGGCTGTAGATAGCATATGTGTCACAAGCGTCTGTTTCCTTCTATCTCTAGTTTTTGGCAACAATGACAGATGTATTTTTAACTTTATTACTCGTTTAATGTACCTACCTACTTTGGTGAGTTAGTTTAATGCCATGAATTTTGATTTATTGATATGATTTGGCTCTTAACTCACTTATCAAAGATAATTTGTGGTTCATTTGCGTTTATGAATAGCGGTGTACATGTTTAACTTTATTTAGTAACCAGTCCATGAGAGTTGTACTCAGGAGGTACATAGACCTCTGTCTGCGCTGGTTGCAGTCCCATGCAAACTTCACAACATACATTTTACAAATAAGTCTTTGTTCTGAAGTATACCCACATACCACATACATACTGAGTATACCCACATTTATCTCCCAAAAAATCGAGAACAATAAATTAATAATTTTAGCAAACGTTTTGAAAAGCTAATTATAATGGATTACCTCTAACGAGTTGATAAGAGAACCTGCCTTCATTTAAACTTAGTGTCGTATTGTAAGATGATATTCTGTGTTGTGCGGCTATGGAACCCTCATCTTTGTTTTTTTTTCAATTTAATTAATGTCAACTTGCAAACCAAACGGATGTCATTAAAGCTTTGTTCCAAATAGCTGCCACGCTCCTTATAAAACTTCCAAAGTGCCTAGACTTAAAAATGTCGTTTCCAATTTGTTTGTGTTGTTTGTACTTTCCTTCAATGAAAAAGAAATATAATTTGTTTTTTCCGTCCCTTTTGAAAAAAAGCGTGAAAATTCTCTAACCCATTGTGACAAAAGTCTGCAATACATAGGTACACGTGACTTTCGTTTCAAGTAGATATACCTACATACGTAATCTCCAACTTGTACATATACAGTCAAGTCTCTTCTTTTCATTTTGCACAGCTCACCCTTATGTACCTTCCTACCTATATATTTTACCAGCCCCTGGAACCATAACACAAAACAAGAAGGAAACCTAAGAGAACAAATACAAAAAAAAATAAGTCCTCCGGATCCGGATCCCTCGAAAAATTCCGAAAAGCAAAAACATTATAAGCATACACAGACACGGCACATAGGGGTAGAAGCTATACAGTGAACGCAAAGCCAGATACGAGACAAGAAAGAGCAAATATGGCAGCCAACACCAGACTTCGACACGTAAAGTGCCGCGTTGCTATGACAACGCGGACCCTTCATCCTTACTTCAATTTTTTTTTTTAATAATAAAATGGCTCTATTCAATTACCTCACACAGATATTGCGGACACCACAGGGGCGCTCTTTATAGCAAGCTTAAATATAAGTATAAAATATGTGTATACCTATATGTTTATGTAGAGCTACAGATCTGTATCTATTCTGTTGCTATATACCTACGAAAACCGAGTCCTGACGCAGAGTGAGTATATCTACATACACTTCAGGGTTGTATTTGTTGCATACCTACTCTCAGAAAGTTATTTCAAGCTCTATAGGTTTCCAAAAGTCATACAATATTTGAGGTGAGTTCGAAAACATATTTTTCGACAGTCAATTTTGACAGGGTAAGATGAAAATAGTTAGAATAATTTTAATGTGAAAGTTTTTATCAACTCTTCTCCAAAAAAAAAACAGAATTTAATAAACTGAGTTAACACTGTAAATCATATGAAATTATTTTCTTATTCGAAAAAATTATGCAATATAAAAAGTCAGTTTTTTTAGTAAAAACAGTGAATTCTTCAATATTTCTCAATGTTATAGGGATTGTAAGCACTTTATCTATGGGATATTTGAAAAAAAATGGGATATTTGTAAAAGTAAGTAATTTTCGATAATTGGTCAGACATAGGCGGTTAGTGAATTTTTAAACATTTTACAAAGTCGCAAGGATTATTGGCACCTTACTGTGGGATATTCGAAAAGTGGGATATTTGAAAAAGTGTGATATTCGCAAAAAAGAACACCATCTAATAGGTCAGTAATTGGTCAAAAAGATTTTGATTGTTAGCATCTAATCATACTGTGAACTTTGGGCAAACTTCAAAAATAAAGTAAAAAGTATGACTGACAATTAATTGAAATAACTTGGCCTTTCAGATGGTACCTACTTACATATACTTTTTCTACGAATATCCCAAAAACGAGGTACAGCAAATTGGTCATGATTTTAAAAAACTTATAAACCATTAATTATAACGTTCAATGGCTGAACAATTTCTGAAAATAGGTGAAAAATTACTTTGCAAAGTACTGACCTATTTGATTTCATTCTTTTTTGCGAATATCCCACTTTTTGAAATATCCCACTTTTCGAATATCCCAGAGTAAGAAGCTTACATTCCTCACGACTTTGCAAAGTCTATAAAAATTCAGTAAAATCTTAAAAATCTATGTCTGACAAATTATCGAAAATAACTGAGTTTTCGTGATCTTCTAGATGGCATACTTTTTCGAATATCCCAAATATGGGGTTCTTAGAACTCAGCATTATCTATAAATTAACTAGTCCAACTGTGGATGCGAATTTCAGCCAAATGTCTTGAATATGTCTGCAATTTTTGAAGTTTCGTAAAAAAAGATAATTCAAGGCCCATTTGCACCAATAAATACAACCATGTGTAAATTAAGCATTATTTTCGACCTGGGGGATGCTATGACACAGGAATACGTACCATCAAACAGAAAGGAATTGGCAGAGAATACCCTAATAGCCTTTTCAGAATGTAGGTACACTTTATGATGCAAAGAATGAATATCTACACCCCAATGTACATCTACCATCTACCTTTACCTAGCTACTCCATCATACCTACCTACACATATACCTACAAAGCGAAAGAAATAAAAACCGTTCGTTGTAGATAGGATTTCACCAGGTGAACATACATAACAAATACAAGCTTTTGTGTGGAAAATTTACCCGAGGCCCGGGCCATAAACACCCTCATTTCACTGCAAACCACCCATCATCAGTAAGGATGATATAGAACGAATTTCTCAATGCCGGACTTATAGGGCAAACATTATTAAGGCCCAAACGAAGCCCTAAATATGCACTCTAGAACAGTTTTACATTAACAAATTCATAGTTCTTCCCTTAACTCCAGGTGTTTTAATTCCCAACTCTAAGAAATACAGACAGTCCGTTTTCTTAAAGGTAAAATGCAACGCTGGGAAAAAGGAATGCCACAATGGTAATTTGTCACCATTTTGTTAGATATGATAAACAAAATGCGCCCTTTTTCATTAAAATTTTCTTTGAAGGTAAAAGTTGATGACATATAAACTTGAAAAAGTAGTACTGTTCAAATTACCACCCCCTGAGTTGATGCTCGTTTCAAGGCATTGCGAATTGCTGAGTTTTTCTTTGATTAATTTTCTATCTGCTTACAACGTAAATGTCAAATCACAATGACACTTGACGTAATTTGCCAACATTATGACACATTCACCTAATGACATTACCTTAGACTAACCTCTTAGGTAATAAAGAAAGATATTTCCATTTCCCTGAAGCTTTTGTTCTTCTTTAGCCCCATTTTTGATGTAGCAGGTGAATCACTCTGCTTGCGCATATTGCAATCTTTTGTCTTTTTTTTCCAACCAACTTCTGCGATTGCGATGTTTTCAATGTGAACGAACTGAATACCCTCTTGAGATCTTGTGAGACCTAGGCGCAACTTCTTCTTGGTTCCTCTAAGGCCCTACCCTGTGTTTATCTGTGCAAAGGTAAAACTCGCTCCACCATGACCATGAGACCATATAACAACGACGACGAACTGGAACTGGAACTGTACAGACCAAAAGCTAGTTCCCAACCAGTAGATCGGTAGGTACTTAGAAATGAAAATGAAGCAGCATAACTTGTCCCATGAACTGATGCTAACACAGTGCCATTGCAATATAGAAATTGTACGAGTATAGCGGTGAGGTGCAGAGTTTGGCACCGGGTAGCACTAGGACGACATTTGTCACCAGTTTTTCATCAGTTAAAAGGGGGAGTTAAGATAGAGTACTGCAATACGTATACGAATATAATTTCGAGGAGAAGTGTATAAGGACAAGGAGTTAGTTATTAGAACTTAGATTATATACGAGTACCTATATACATAATATGTATGTAGGTACCTGATTTAAGTCATCTGCAAATAATAATTAAGTAATTTTGCTATATCTCTAGGCATTTTATTTGAAGTTTCGTCTTAAGCGGTCATTAATAGCTCATAAACGGATTTAATTATCTGCATGAAGATAGCACCGCAATTTTCATGTTTCTTAAAAAAAAAATAGGTTGTACCTACTGTAATGTCCGTCACTTGTGGTGCCATCTGTCGTATTTAAAATAGAGTCATTGTGTCATAATCCACTAGATAACTACCTTTTGATGAAATGTTGGCCTGTTTGCTTGAAATCTAGATTTTATGGTTTAGCTTCATAGGACGTCAGACATCTTTGTAAACACACCATTTGTGATTGTTTTCTCCCATTTTGGTTGACTTTTTATTTGATGAAACTGAAGAACATTATCAATATCAAGGTGAAGTTTTATGGCCTGCTGGACAGATCCTGCGTGACTCGTTCGAAGTATGTTGTCAAGGTTGTGATCAGGGACTTCAAAGCCACTTTTGGCAAGGAAGATAGATTAAATGCCTTCCGACCAAAAGACATGCAGCAGCTCGTAGTACGGTTTATCAGTGTAGGAAGAGTTTTCCAAGGCTCAGGTTTCAAAAGCAACCTAACACTTTCCAGACGGTTAACCAGCGACCATGTGCTAATCGAATCAAGGCACTTATCATTATCATTCATCCAACATCTTAGACGTGGGGGGGGGAAGCCGACTCTACCCATTAATTTCTCGGTAAAATTTAGAGCTTGACTGTCCAACGCAAAAAGGGAAAAAATTGACATTGGGCTTAACATATTTTGAGTTGCCATCTAGAGAGCACCTAAGCACGAAGATATCCGCTGTGCATTCATGTGCCACAGACGCCAATGATTAGTTCTCCAAATATCATCCAAAGGGTAACCAAAACCACCACATCGTAGGCTTCCCACAAGCAATGCGTGCACCGAAAGAAGAAAAATTGAAAAAAGATGGTGTGTATAAAGACGAAGGCCTACGCAGCCTCCCAGCTAGAAGAAGCAGAAGTCTAGCGAAATAGAAAAGGTCACTTAGTCACCGAAGCATTGGGAACAGTAGATGTGTTCTAGCAGCATTTCCAGCAACTTCTATATGATAGATATATGTTCATAAATAATGTAGCGTGAGTAAACTTATGAAGAGAACCCACCTTTTATTGAAGACCCAGTTGGATGCATGTATGAAACCATCAAGGATACTGAATGACTGGACTTTCAGCTTAATATGCCCCATCTATTAAAAAGACGAGCCTTTTATGTCCTGCAAGAAAAATCAAATCATTACCAAATGTTCGCATTGAAGAAAAGTCTAGTGGGACTGGGGAACGAAGCACAGTGGGATGAGAAGTGATTCTAGCGCGCCAAAAGTGGTATAAAAAATGGTCTCCAAAATGTGTAATTTTTTCAGGGAATGTTGTCAATACTTGGGCGTGAAAAAATCGAGAGCCAGTTTTTGTAAAACGTCATGCACTTTTTTTGTATTCCTCGTTTCTTAGAAGGTTATGAATAATCTTAATTATGAAGCCAAATTACTGCTTTTTTAAAATGTCGGTATTGATCCTATTTAAGGATGGATATCTGCTAGATTTTTTTTCTTATTTACCAATAGTGTCATTATTATAAACAATCAATTCCAAAAAAATAATTCACTGGTTGTTTGTTATTTAAATCATTTTTTTAAAACAATTTTTTTAACCTTTATTTTTTGTTTGTATAGTCTGCCAAAAATCCGGAACGTCATGGAACCTGTTACCTATACTTCCATTAGCTAGTCCAATATGTATACTTACACTCCTATAAAAATAGCTACCAACTACCACCAACTAACAATTTTATTTAACTTTTAATGAGAGAACGTTAGCCACGAAAGTCAAACTGCTCTCTCTGGTGACTCAAGGTCGGTAATGTATTCCGTTATAATAAGTTGTCGCGAGTGTTTTCTGCATTTTTTGGGTTGTTTTATTTGATAAATACTCAAATTTGCTTAACAATAATAAATATTAATTAAATAATTAAATTTTATCCACCGGACTATCGATTATTAAAAAAACTATAAGTCCTATTAAAGTGTGAAAGATACGTGCAGAAAAGAAAAGACATTCAAACTGTTGCTGTTGTTTTTTAATATTTGTTTGTCTATTTTAAGTAATTTTTTTTAGAAAATTGCCCCTCCCACCAAAACGGGGGGAAACAGACCCCCACCTCATACAATTTTTTTAGAACCGCCTAAGAATCATTTCTCAAATAATCGCGCATTAAGGGACACCCTTTTTTCGAACACTGATGGAATTTTCTTTTTGCCACTTTCTTTTGACACCACCTTGAAAAAATATTAAAAACGGCTGCAACGACCTCAAAACTATAAAAGCTTATCAAAATTAGGTCTTTATTCCATATAATTACCCCAAGAATACTTTTGGCGCGCTAGAATCGCTTCTCATCCCACTGTGCGACGTGAGTAGAAATTATATGCCTTAAGTTTACCTTTAGATGTAAACCTATCGTTGCTTTTCACCCATCATTAAAATAAATTTAAATGGCGCTCGGTTATCAATTCAATACTGGGCAGCTTTTCCGCTAGAAGGTCTGTCAGTAGAGGTACGCCGCAAGGTGGTGTCCTATCTCCCCTTCTCTGGAACTTGGTAGTAAATGAGCTGCTGACATGCCTGGAAGCGGAGAGTTACAGAGTGATTGCATATGCGGACGATGTTGCTATTGCCGTATCAGGAAAGCATCCTACTGTCTTAAAAGAACTCTTACAAAATGCTTTAAATAAGCTTACCAACTGGGCTGACCGGTGTGGTCTGGGTGTCAACCCTCATAAAACAGAACTTGTTCTATTCTCAAGGAAATATAAAATCCCTCATATTGATCCTCCTTCTATCAAAGGTACTCCACTAACATTCACTGATCAAGCAAAATATTTGGGTCTTATTTTGGACAAAAAGTTAAGCTGGAAACCTAATATACAAGAAAGAGTCAAAAAAGCCACAGTGGAACTTTTCTCATGCAAAAAAGCCGTTGGGAACAAATGGGGCCTTTAACCTCAAATCACTCACTGGCTATATACTTCGGTGATTAGACCGATCCTCACTTACGGAGTGACAGTATGGTGGACTGCTCTGGATAAAGCGGTAAATTGCGACAAATTGAGCAAAGTCCAACGCTCTGCTTGTTTGTGCATAAGTGGAGCACTTCGTACGACACCTTCCACTGCTCTAGACGTTCTGCTCCATCTGACACCCCTCAATATTTTCAGCAAACAAGTGGCTGCAAATACAGCCATTCGCCTTAAAGCTTCCTCACAATGGACCAACAACAACTTTGGCCATTCCATCATTCTGAATTCATTCGGATCAATCCCAAGTCGCACTGATTACACCATCCCAAAACTTCAGTTTGGCAAAAACTTTCAAGTCAGCATTCCTTCTAGAGTTCTCTGGGAGGATACGGCTCTCTTGGAAGATGAATCAATCCATATTTACACCGACGGATCGAAAACTGATGATGGGGTGGGTGGTGGTGTGTACTCAGAAAGACTAAAATTAAGTCTCTCCTTCCGTCTTCCTAATCATTGTAGCGTGTTCTCTTACTATAACTACTCTGTCCAACAAACATTAAATCTGTTCGTGTGCTTCCAAAAACTGCCAATTTGTACCTATTTTACTCAAAAGCTGTGTTAAATAAAAAAATTAAACTGACAATACTCTTGGCTAAAATGGGCAGTTTTGGAAAGTACACGAACATAGGTTTTTTTGTCAGTACAGAGCATATGGGCGATTTTTTTTTTCAAAACAGTGGTGTCTGTGTATACTGTCACGAGTCACGACCCAAAGTTCATCTATCAAAAAGTAACGTATCTGGTTAATCGATTATTTTTAGCTGTTCTTAGCATAGTATTAACATTAAATCTCATATCGTTTGAAACTTTTGCAAATTCTTTCCATTTTACAAAAAAAAACAAACAACCAAAATCGTTGCAAAACACAGAAATAACACCTATAAAGGGGTACACAAAAGTAAAGACTCCTCACCTGTAAAGTATTAAAAAAGCAGATACGTCAGATCGTGAGAAGATAGACGATATACTCTACTACTTTGTACTTGTAACATATCTAATTTTCCACAACAGCTACCGTCGAGGAGATAAGGCAAAAACTAAAAAAAAACATACTTTAAGGGGCCTTAAGCCTTAGAGTAGACTTAAAAAAAGTTGTATACAGAAAAAAAGGTTTCATATATTTTTTGTACAATGAACCGTTTTCGAAATATTAGTGAAAACGCGTTTTTCAAAATGGTGGCTGACGCATAACACAAACAATACATCTATCAATTCCGATCAAAAAATTTGATTAGTATAGTTTTGCAAGGAAAAAACCTCCGCCGACTGGTCTTGGTGATAAGTAGCTAAAAAGGAGAGTTGATTTTGGGATCTTTGGAGAGAAAGTCTTAAACGGATATTTGGTCCTGTGTGCGAGAAGGGCGAATTGAAGACAATATACAACTGCAAACTCTTTGAGCTGTACAAAGTTTTCGAGGTGGGCTAGGCCCCATCGTGCTCTAACCAACCCTCGCCCCCTAGTTCAAGTCGATAATGAAGACCGAACCACTGCCAGGAGACCAAGCCATTGCGGAGGCTAGAGCTCTTTGTCTAAACGACTGGAAGCAGTGTATTTGGGATCGATGAGGATTGAAAGCTGCTGTGTCTCAGATAGAGACGCTTCACTGATTGTGAGCCGTCAAACCTAAAATACGAAACAATAAGTACTTAAGAAATTAACTAAAATGCGAAACAAAAAAATTGAAAAACTTCAGCTTGTCAAACAAGTAAACGAAATGCTTCTAAGCCCTTCTCAATGTGTCTGTCAATATAAAAAAAAAAAAACAGTCAAATCCAGTGTGTACAGGGTTTCCTAATAAAACTTAGAGCTTCATAATAAATTATATGGTTTGTCTAGGCGAATTGCAAAGATGTTTTTATACATCACAATCGTAGGAATAGAATTTGAAAAATAAGCTTCTCCCTCGACGCATTTTTTATAAAAAAAAAAGTTAATAAATGGAAGAGAGCTGTAAGGTCGACAAACCCTATATTAGCTGTCCCATCATTCATACCGCTTTCATTCAAACATTTACACAAAACCACTTCAATTCGCAGAAGTTTATTATTTCGATCCTTTCCATATGGAATTAAAGGGAGTTTCATTTGAAAATAAAGAAAAAAACACAACATGGACCAACTCATTAAAAAAATACTGATGGGCGGCAAAATGAACTTGTAAAATGAGTTCGGTACGATTTTCTTTTCATGAGGCTCCCTTCAACCGAATGAGCTGTGTGCCCTTCAAAAATAATTTGTCGTCGACGATATCGCTTACGCTTCTATAAATTAAAATTATAGAAATGACGATATCAAGCGTTTAAGATTTTCTTTTATTTTTATTTTATTTTAATAACAACAAAGACGAAAGCAAAAACTCGAAAATTAAAAAGCGAACTGCCGCCAAAATTGTAGGTACGTAATTGCTTCTCATCGGACGACCGACGACGGGCACAGCTCTTACCATGCTGGAAGCTGGAGCAGAGCAGAGGCGGAAGGTTGGCAATGGTAATGCACCTCGACCTCAGCGTGAATTCATAATATTTGGCCAATAGAGTTCCGGGTTTTGTGTACCTATACTGATGGTAACTGGTTTGGTTTGGGTTGGTTGGGTTTGACCTGGAGTGGCAGAGGGAGCTTGCTCTTTCAATTTATTTTCCGATTTATTATTTCTTTCTAATGGCATAATTCAGTTTTACCTTTATTTCTGAAGTACTTGCCTCCAAAGTGTCCCATTAATTTGTATTTTAAGGCTATGCAGCACAAATGGGATCGTCCTTTGGCAATGGGGAACGTTTCGTAATGGTGGATGTTGAATGTTGGAAAATTTGTACCCTCTCATAGCAATAGTATTCAAGTGAAATTCTTTTCATGGTGATTATTGCAAAACAACTAGGTAGGTACACAAATAAAAATGAAATATGTAGGAAGTATGTATAAAAGGGGAGAGGGTGAAGGGTGTTTTAAAAAAAATAAAGTTTTTGTCGTAGTTTTCTTAAGTAATTAAAATCGGTTTTATTTTTTTTTTCTCCACTGCTTGGTATTCTATTGGGTAGAATTTGTGGTTTTTCGATCGCGGGACACTTGAAGAAGAAAATATTATATAATTGGCTCTTGAGTTCATGAAATTTGTGTGGACATTTTTGAATGCCTCAATGGCAATGGACAATATTCTCTCCTTAACTGATGAAAACACTATATAATAGTAATATTCTAGGTAGGTAAGGTTCAAATTAATATTGCCCTGTCGTACTTTGTAAAGAATGTAGATGTAAAGCCTAAATGATATACTTAATGATTGATTTTTGATTTTTTTTTAAGTTTTTAACTTTAAGGATAACCTTACAAGTTAAACCTATGTATTAAATAGGAATGGATGGGTGGAAGTTTTTGGTAGATACTTGAATTCAAACACGAAGTTATCAGCTCTAAAAATTGAATACAAAACAAATTTAATTATATGAAGAGTGTTGGAACCAGGACCAGAGATGCTCGCGAGCTCTACGAGCAGAAGAGGAGAGAGGAACACAAGCTTCTTAGAAGGAAGAAGAAAGAGCATGAGAAGCGCGCGATCGAGGAGTTAGAGAGATGCCACTGCAGGAATGAAGTTCGGAAGTTTTACCAAAAAGTAAAAAGAACCTCCCAAGGTTACAAGGCCCGAACCGAAGCCTGCAAAGACGATCAGGGGAACATCGTGGTGGAATCGCAGTCGGTGCTGAGGATATGGAAAAATCATTTCTGCAAATTGTATAACGGCGATGACGAACCGAATTCCGCCAACATGCAAATTTGACCATTCAACTTGGACGACGTAGGCCAACAATTCCGTCCACCCGATCTTGACGAAGTGAGGATAGCCATATCTAAACTTAAGTCCAATAAAGCTGCTGGAGCTGATGGCCTTGCGGCTGAACTATTCAAAGCGGCTGGCGATGAATTGGTTAGGAGTATGCACCAGCTCATCTGTAAAATATGGTCGGAGGAAAGCATGCCCGATGAATGGAACCTCAGCATTGTTTGCCCGATCCTCAAGAAAGGCGATCCTCTGGACTGCACCAACTACAGAGGCATCAGCCTTCTTAATATCGCCTACAAGATCTTCTCCGCCGTACTTTGTGAACGCCTGAAGCCATTCGTCAACAACCTGATAGGTCCATATCAGTGTGGCTTAAGGCCATGGAAGTCCACCATCGACCAAATATTCGCACTACGGCAGATCTTGGAGAAAACCCAGGAGTTTCAAATCGATACCCACCACCTTTTTATCGATTTCAAGGCCGCGTATGACAGCATCTATAGAGACGAGCTATATAGAGTAATGTCTAGTTTTGGCATCCCTGCCAAACTCGTCCGTTTGTACAGGATGACGATGGAGAATGCACGCTGCTCCATCAAGGTCGGCAAAGACCTCACCGACACCTTTGATGTCAAAAAAGGTTTTAGGCAAGGCGACGCGCTGTCATGCGACTTCTTCAACATCGTTCTTGAAAGAATAGTGCAAAACTCTCACGTCAACACTAGAGGCACAATCTTTCAAAAGTCCGTCCAATTACTCGCTTACGCTGATGACATTGACATAATAGGACGAACAAAGCGTGATGTCAGTGGTACTTTTGTGAGCATTGAGAAGGAAGCCAAGAAGATGGGTTTAACGGTGAATGAAAGCAAAACGAAGTATATGCTGTCAACAAGAAAGGACACCCAACACCGACGTCTAGGACAGAACGTCACTATAGACAGCTATAATTTTGAGGTTGTTAGAGACTTTGCCTACCTAGGATCCGCTATAAACTCAGCGAACGATACCAGTGCTGAGATCAAACGAAGAATTACTCTTGCCAATCGCTGTTTCTTCGGGCTAAGAAGGCAATTGAGAAGCAAAGCCCTCTCTCGAGCAACTAAACTGTCCCTGTATAAGACGCTTATCATCCCGGTCCTGATGTATGGTGCAGAGGCATGGACACTGCTAACAGTGGATGAGAACGCGTTAGGCTGTTTCGAGAGGAAAATTCTCCGGGTGATTTTTGGATAAATGGGGAATGGAGGAGAAGATACAACCACGAACTGTATGGGCTGTACAGCGACACCGACCTAGCCACAAAAGTGAAACAACGACTAAGATGGCTGGGTCACCTAGAGCGAATGGACACCAATGCTCCGGCCCGGAAAGTCTTTGAATCCAACCCCGTGGGACAACGCAGTAGAGGTGGACAGCGTAAAAGGTGGCGCACACAAGTGGAAGAGGACCTCAACCAACTTGGCGTGCGAAACTGGAGACAGCTAGCTAGAAACCGAGCCGGCTGGAAGAAGCTTGTTGGTTGAGGCCCTGGTCCACCCCGGACTGTAGCGCCACCTTAAGTAAGTAAGTAAGTAAGAGTGTTGGAACAATAGGTGACATTTTAACTTTTGGTGTTTTAAATTTTTTTTTGAATTTGGTCCATAACCCTGAATTCTATCGAATGCCAAGGAGATTTAGTCAAGAATAATAACATGCATCAATGAAAATTCAACTTGAAAAAGTACTTTCGGGACAAAAGGTGACATTTTTATTAACTCAATTAAAAACAAAAAGTAAAAATGTAACCTTTTGTTGCTAAACTCCTCATTAATACATAAATAAGAACCACCTGAAAATTTAGTTAAATTCAGAAAGTCTGCTGTTTAAACTGACAACAATTTCTTGTTTAATTTACATGATTCAATGTTAAAATAAATCTGTAGTCGTGTAAAGAATGCAAAGAACAAAGTAGAATTAACATGGCTAGCTGCAACTTTTATAATACTTTTACCTGTGCGAACTATCTGACCGACGAAATATGGTAAAAACGCTCTAACTCTAGGAACGAAGATGTTTAATGCGATTTTTAAAACCCAACAAATGTCTAGATAATGGCAACAAAGCACAATCATACTTCTACGTTAGAAAGGTGACAAGGGTGACATAAAGAACTACAGACCGATTAGCCTGATTTTTACAGTTTACAAACTTTTCTCGAAGACAATATGCAATAAAGGAACAAAAGAAGCACTTAATGGCTTTCAGGATTCAGATTCAGAGAGGTTTTTTTCAACTACTGACTACTGACTACTGACATTTGACACTGTGGAACACAATACTGCCGTGTTAAGAAGAAAAAACGTAAGTGTATTATCGACATTTCGAGATAAACACGTTATTCTGTTTTTATCTCTATCTTTTTTGTTTTGTGTTGACTGTTTTTCTGTCGTATTTACAAGGAAATCATGTTTTTTTTGCCTTGATTATCTATCAGATATATAAATGCTTGTATGGCAGCTACTTTTTTTTCTTAAATTGAGTGCTAAAACGTCAATTTTTTCCTAAAAAAAGCAGTGTTCCTTGAACGAACGTCATTTTTCTTAAGCGTTTTAAGCCATTACAAAAGCAAGTAAGGGCTTTTATTTTAAAAGAATTAAATAGCAAACATATCAAAGATGTCAAAACTGGCACTAACTCAAAACAGCCAAAAAGTCAGTTACGTTTTTTCTTCTTAACACGGCAGAATAGCCTATAGACGGCACTATGAAATCAAAATATCCACCCCACTCTTATCAAGACGTTTAAAAGTACAATAATAACAAAGTAAAACCAACAAAGTAGGAAGATAATTCCATTTAAAAAGAGGAGTAAGCCAAGGTGACCCCATATCACCGCCATTGTTTTCTGCCGTCTTGGAAGACATTTTCGAAAGATTGAAATGAAAAAACAAATACGGTATACAAGTCTGGTGGGTATACTTAAATAATTTAAGATTCGCAGGTGACGTCGTTCTTCTCTCGAACTCAGCAGCACAGATACAGTTACAGTCAATGCTGAATGAACTATCAGTGACTTCCAAAAACGATAAACTATGTTTAAACTTGACCAAGACGAAAGTTATTTTGTGACTAATCGTATAAAAGAAGACATAATGCTGGAAATTAAAATAATTAACTATGTTGAAGATAACGTATACTTGGGATAGATAAAATTGTTAGGAAACCAAGAAAAAAGAAATAGGTAGATAAACAAATAACTAACGGATGGAAACAATACTGGAGCTAAAGGGCCAGTTTCAAATGTTCCGGTTAAAGTCTCGGATAGCCTATCCGGAACTTATCCGCAAGATAAACTTCAACTTTTGGTTTCAAATGTCTCGGATAGTGATATCCGACAGATAAAGTTTTGGATAACCTAACCGCCGGTTCATGTGGCTGTTAAAGCTTTTATCCAGAAGATACAAAATACACTCCTCGTCAACTGAATACGCACAAACATTTTTGAATATATTTTATCCATTTTTCCAAACAGTGATAGTTATTATGCCATCTGTTGATGGTAAAAATTTTCGTAACATATAAATAACAGAATTTCAAAGTTTTATCCAAAAACAACCGTGAGTTTTTCCTTCAACCACTTCCAAAGTGTAACTTATGCAAAGTAGAATTTTTTTTTTGAGTCAACTGAATAGGTACAAAAATTAAAATTGGTATTGGAATGGAATGAAACAAGTTTTTGTTTAAGTTTAGTAGTGGGTACTTCCACCTTTATTTTTAATTACTTCGTAAATTCGATCCGGCATGGAATCGTATAGCTTTTTAATGTAATTTAACGAAATTTCGCTCCACGCTAATTTGATTGCAGAAATTAAGGTTTCTTTGTCTTCGAACTGACGACCACCCTCATAAACTTTGCGTACTAACCATCCCCAGACATTTTCTATGATGTTTAGATCAGGTGAGTACGGCGGCCATTGAAGCAACTGCACTTGTTGCTCCTCTATCCATGTTTTTATTATGCGCGCTGAGTGAATAGGCGCATTATCATGTTGGTAGGTCCAGTTTATGGGTCCAAAGATGTTAGAAAATTTAGGAAAATTTCTTTCCAAAATTACTTTATACCCAGCTGCTGTCATTCTTGATGTTACAACCTCGAGCTCAACTGTTCCATAATAACTGACTGCTCCCCATATCATGACACCTCCTTCACGACTATGTTGGCGCTTTAAAAATCTTTTTTCTTTTCTTAAGTCGTGAAAATAGAAGTTGAACCCATCAGGGCCATCGAAATTAAACTTTTTTCATCTGAAAAAACCACGTGATACCATTCTTTTTTCCAACTCATGTGAAGTCTGGAAAAATCTAATCGCAACATTTTCCGTCTCTCGTCAAGTGGTGGTTTTTTCTTAAGTTTCATTCGTTTAAGATGGCTTGAGTTGTTGATTACTCTTAATACTGGTGAGCAACTTGCGTTTACGCCGACTTTTTGTTTTATTTTTGCCACAGAATCAGAAGAATTTGATGCATATCTTAAAATTCTTCGTCTCTCAGCTGCTGTTGTTGCTGTTTTCTTACCTCCCTTCATGTTTTTGCCGTATGCATCTTTATTTTTCAAGTAAGCATAAACTACATTAAAACTTCGGCCAACTTTATCAGCTATTACACTTCCAGTTAGGCCTTGGTCTCTAAGTAAATCGATTTTAGCTTTTTCAACACTGTTAAGACAAGTAGATCTACCCATTTTTCTTAAAATTTGAAATCAAGAATTAAATTTTACTGAAAACACTAAAATCGTTAATTTAAACTATCAAGCACTCCAAAAAACTTATAAACAACGAAGAAAATGGCGTTGTACCTATTCAGTTGACTAAAAAAAAACTCCTACTTTGCATATAAAACACTTTGCAAGTGGTTGAAGAAAAACTCACGGTTGTTTTTGGATAATTCTTTCGGAATTATCTGCTTAACATCTTAAGGGAATAGTTAGCATCAACAGATGGCATAATAACCATCACTGTTTGGAAAAAATGGATAAAGTATATTAAAAAATGTTTGTGCGTATTCAGTTGACGAGGAGTGTATATTAGTTTGAAGCATTCGAAAAAATATAGTTTCAGACCACTTCTTCGATGAAGAGCACGGAATGCGGTCAAAAGAAGTGTCCTGGATTTATGTTAATTTTTAAAGACGAATTTGTGTAAATATCCTACATACAAAAGCAAGCCATTCAACCAAATAAGGCTACTTCTAGTTGCGTCTAACCCGTAGTTTTTTTTTAAATCAATGAATAAACGGACACATGAGATGTTTATATGTATTATATACTATTTATTGAAGAATATTATAATTTATTACAGCTTTTTATATACAAACATACATACATCTTAACCATATTCAAATATTTTAAGCCGCCATGCATTGTTGAAAGGATGTTTGTCCATAGTGACACCTCTTGTGGTCTCTTCTTTTCTTCTTTATTTCCGAATAGGGGTATATTTTTCTTCTTGAATGCAGGCCCAAATCCTGGTTCCAACGTTGAGAATGGGTAACTGCTACGCGTATCCGTGGAAATATTGTGAATTTCGATTTAAATCGATCCGTCGCGGTTCGAACTGAATTCAAATATTTAAAATCAATGACAATTTAAATCAAACTGACAATTTTGTTTTGTTTTGACAGCAAAAAAATTAATTTTCATTGTCCTCTACACGATACCATTGGTCGGACTGACTTTTTTTGGCTGTTACGACGAGTCTGATTAATTTTAAAAAAATGGTCCTTTTTTTTAACATTGCGTCTTACATCAGGGAAAACTGAGTAAAATCATTTCAAATGTTTAGGAAAGTGGCCTTAACCACTTTTTTTTTCATTTTCATCCAAGGATGCACAAAATCTCTAATTTTAGAAAAGTGGTCGGACTCGTGGCAACAGCCAAAAAACTCTGTCCGATCATTGCTATCGTGTAGAGGACAGTCCTAGCTTTCATTTGATACCCCATTTATATAAGTGGCTTATATTATAGGTACATTTAGCGGAAAATGCAACCTGAAAAGTGCATTTTCTAACCATTCCGACCAGATAAAGCTTGTCCGACCAGCAGTTTTGTAAATGTTTGGACTAAAGCTATCGGTTGGCATCCAATTTTTGCGTGGCCGCGATGAGATAGGTAATCTTACGGTGGGCTCCCAGACTATATAAAACTAGTTTTACGTTAAAACTAGTTTTGAATCGTGTCAATAATAGGGCTGTAAGTGTCTGGTAAATTTATCCACCGGTTAGTTTATCCGAGACTTTGACGATTTAATTTTAGTGTCTGAATCTTCCAAAGTTATTCAATCTTGCTTCTTCGGTGGAACCAGAAAAGTCTTACTGTCGATTTTTTTTTCCTCTGCCCCCCTTCCTACGCCTATTAGTTTCGTCAATTTTTCCAGATTTTTTAGTAGAAAGGAAACCCCAATTAGAAAAATTCTGTAGCCGAAAATAGACCAAAAATAAAAATTTTGCACAATAATGAGCAAACAGAAATTGTTCTGAGTGCAGGAAGTTTGAAATAATTTTTGGGTCAGATGGTGAAATGGTAGAAAAAACTAGCTAAAGGCTGACGGAGAAATACAATTTGAAATTCCATTTCAATTCGGCAATTCTTTACCTATTGTTTTTAAGGCACATGGACGTGGCACCCCTGGAAGCTGCCGCCCGGGGCACAGGCCCCGGTTTGCCCCTCCATAGATCCGGGGCTGGCTCTAGTAGTATCAATATTCCTTTATATGAAACAGAAGTCAAAAGTGAGAGCATCGTGCGCTAAACCGAAATAAGATTTTATGAACATTTTCTACGGAACTTTTAAATTTGTTTAAAATGTAATGTTCTAATTTGATAAAATTTGTTTTTTATTTTGCACTGGCCTTCATTTCATGTCAATATATTTTTTATATTTTTGTATTTAACACGAACTTATTTTTTTTCGAATTTTCAAATGACCAACAACTGCGCAATGGATTTTAGAATTTACATGTATTGCTACTTTCTATTACCGTTTTGTTTTCCAAAACTTCAAAACTTGACATATTGATAAACAATCATGTCAACTGTCATTACAATTCTATACGAAACCGTTAGTTTGAATTTTGCATTTTGAGCACGATCTCCATACAATAGGTCTCATTGTGCGATGGTCAAAGAGATATTAATGTTTTTTTTTGAAAGAAAAAACAATTTTTTTTCTATTTTCCAACCGATTTTTAAAATTTGTGCACCATTATAATCTTGCCTAATCAGTGGTCATTTTTGCTATGATAAATTTTTGTGTTCGTTAATCATCATCATTACATACTTTAATATGGCATTTTAAAAATTTTTGGACTTAAAATCTAGTGATACATTATATTAGTCTCTGCTTGGAGAGCTATAAAAAAGATGTCAGAAAATTACCCATAACATAACTGCAATCCAAAAACTATAAACTGAATGCGTTAAGCAGCTAGAGGCTGCTGTTTTAAAAGGCGAAGAGAGCTTGTGAAAAGGACTAAAATAGTAATTGCTTTATCACGCCAAAGTAGTGAAAACTCTAACGCTCGAACGTAATTATACATACACTGGGTCATATTCAAAGATGTTGTTATCTTATCTGTTCGTAGATAAAACTGGAGCTTTCCTGATGAAGTTTCAATATTTTAAACAACATACCTTAAACAACATGTAAGAGTATGAGTAGATCCCACACGGAAAGAATTGAAAAATCACCAATTGAAAAATTTTCAGTTGCAATTAACGAATCATGTTTTATTCGTAAATCAAGGCATTTTCATCCCAAATTAATACAAAAACTGGTAATTTAACGTTCAAAACGCAGCAATTTACCAAATTTGTTTTTTCGTGATTTGCAATTAAAATCCATAATTCAAGCTTGTACTTTTCATAGCAAAACACAACTTTTCTGGCGTAATTTACTCTCCAAAAGCATAATTTCACAAACAACATTTAAAAATATTGATTTGCGATAAATACTTCGTAATTAACATTGCACCATCACTGATTTACGTTTATTTTGTCGCAATTTGCAACTCCATGCGAATAGTTGCAAATCACAAACAAAAAATTCCTAAATCACGACTTTCTTGTCGCAATTTACTTCTCGAAGGGACAAAGCACCACAACATGGCATGTATCTAATCATTAATTTGTGACACCATAGATCTATAATGCAAATTGGCCTAGTGGTTGCACGCTCGCTCTGCAACTGGAGGGTTGAGAGTTCAAATCCGAGTAGAGTCAAGCATCAAGTATTTATTTCAAATAAATTAAATTAAATGTGTATACCTACCTACAAAATGAAGGGTAGAGCAAGATTGATCTTTCAAAGAGCAATATCACGAAATAAAAATGGTGATCACAAATCTTTTTGGCATTTTACAAATTGTGCGATTGAGGAATATTTAGATCAAATTGCGATTTGTTGTTGGCAATTTCTGTTTTCTCTCGATAGAATTATTGATACTTAAAGAGTGTTGATTTACGATTTTTTAGTATCAATATCTTCATTTTGCTCAGTTTTGCAAATTGCAAACAAATAGTCGTAAATTACGATATCCCGAGCCAAGGTATAAATCGGGATTCATTTTTCGTAATTTGCAGCTCATTTTTCGTCATCTGATCCAAGAATTCTTTCCGTGCACTTATTTCTATCATTCCTGTCCGTCTTCCCCATGTCATTGATCTAAGTGAAAATTGTTTTAACCAACTTATTCTTCACAAACGTTTTGCCGATACACCTTGAAGACGAAGAAAAAAAACTTAGAAAAATATGAACTTCGTGAACGATTAACCGCTAAATGACAAATCTGAATATTAATCAAGGTACTTGTGCTAGTAACAAAAATTTTCAAATTTGTCTTGTTTTCTTTCAGTTATACACATAGTTTAATGAATAACTTCCTACTCCTTTTTCATTTATTGTATCACCCCTTCCATAATCCACATTCTTGAAGCCAATATTGAAAAAAAGAACTCAAGCCAATGCTCTCGATTTAATTCAACAAACACTTCCGCTTGTTTGATCTTTCCCGTCATTGAAAAGAGATCCTTTTTCTTTTGCAACGTGAACGACGACGCCAACATCAAAAAACTCATATAAAATCAAAAAACTTGACGGCTAATCAAGAGTAATCCCGCACTCCGCAGACGCGCATTTAATACATTCCTCAGAGAACGCTTGTCATATATTCATTATCCTTAAGTGAAAGCCCCTTGGAGATTTTAATATTATATCAAGAACGAATCAAGCTACCGACTGGCATGCGTTTGTATTATTTCTGCATGGTTTTTGTGTGGTGCGGTGTATGTAATCTTCACGTGTAAACATCACGAGCGGTCTATAATAGCAATGAAGCTGTCATATATCAAAAATGTCTTACCAATTTATATGTAGGTATACTTTGTAGTATGGAACATTAATGTACATAAATATAGCTCTGAACGTATACATACTTAAATATATCCATAAGGTTGTGTCCTTTTTATTATAGCTAATCGTTCGAAATAGCGGCGATATCAGGTTACTCAAAGAAAAGTATATGCGGCTCCGGCTGCAACTAAAAGAGCGATATAAGGGTATCGATGTCAAATTGTTATACTAGAACGACTGGCCGGCCGGCCCTTCTTGGATTCACTATTTTACCCTGGACATTTTGCATTTCGTTGCCTTACTTATGTATTGAAACCAAACTTCCAAAAATAATACCAAAGGTCAAACCAAAACGCTGATATCTTTTGTGTGTAAACTAGATATACTAAATTATTTTCATTAAGGAAGCTTTTCCGCAAAATTTCACTGATAATTACCGTATAGCTTTTCATAAAAAAGAGTTGTGATCATTTATCCATAATTTTTTTAAACTGGAAAATTGATAACTACGGTATATTTTATTTGAACACAAATACTCTCATGTTTTCTACAACAACATAAAAATACACCTGCTATGTTCAAACAGGTATAGAAAATGGCTATTTTGGCGTTGTATTCTTTGAGTAAAATGTGAGGATCATGAAATTTTCTACAGGAAAAATATGGACGCTATGAATTAAGCAGAAAATATTTCTTTATCCAAAAAGGTAAAATTATGAAAATATTGTTTTTTTTTTTTCTAACTTAAATCTGAAACGCTGAATGTTAGCGTAAAGTACTTCATAAAAGCTGTGTGGGTGATGTGACCCTCTACAAGGAAATACGTATACATATGTATGTGTTTTTTTTATCCTTAGAGTGACCTTTAAAAAAATATTTTCATTTTAAGAATTTGGTCAAAAGTAAAAATTCCTTTTTTTCGTTTTTACTTTAAAATGGCAAATTTGTCAAAAATGATTTAAAAAAAATAAATGAGTGCACTTCTTTAACTCAATATTATTTTGAATATTCACATTTTGCTTTGAATATTCACAGTTTTTTTGAGAGTTCGAGCTCTATATTTTAGATGATCCCGCCATAGGAGGATCTACCCTCATAAAGGTACCAGATGAGCGGTATCCTTTTTATAGGTAGTGTCTTAAAAAACAATTTGCGCATGGGTCCCCATTTAAATGTACCTTTCAAAGAAATTAAATTAAAAATCATCAAACATTTCCGAAAACAAATAAATCTGAAATTTTCAAAAATTCACTACACTTAAAACAAAGGCTAAAACACAAAATTTGAAAAATACAGGTAATATTTTTCCAATTATCTTTCTTAAAATATGTAAATAGTTTTTATAGAGCATCATTCTGATCTGTGGTGAATTATTTTTGAAACCGCTTTGACTTTAAAATGTTCATATCTTGATTTTCAAATTTTTATTTTTTTTTACAAAATATAATGATTTTTTTGTTTTCAAAAAATCTATTGACCACAAAAGAAAAAATATCATTTTTGTTTGGAAAATAGATTCTAAACTTTTCTTACCCTCATTTACCCTACTGAAATTTCGAATTTCCAAAAAATCACGAAGTTCATAATTTTCAAATAAAATTTTCTTTGTATATGTTTTGTTTTTATATCGTTAAGGCTTACCATCTAAGCTGGGGCAGATAATTTTAAAACCCCAAAAATTGAGAATAATTGCTTGGCAGCCTTTTGCTTTGACCAAATTTCGACAGGCAACCCATGCGCAAATTGTTTTCTTAGACACTACCTATTAAACTGTATACCGCTCATCTGGTACTAGAAAATGAAGAAAATTTAAAAGGACAACTCTTCTGTTTGAGTGGAGTGACTGATTATAATTCAAGTTTAAAAAAACATCAATAAATTACTTTTAATAAAAGCTACCTTTGGATGGGAAACCATTTTTCAAAAATGGAATGGTATTTTCCAGAAAACGATTTTTTTTTAATTTTCGATTTTGTTCAAAACGGTTAGACTGATCTCAATATTTTTTTTATACAGAAGCTTCCAAGAAATATGATTAGTATTGTGTACCAAAATTTTAGAAAAAATATTTTTTAATTTTGAAAAAATGTATCAATTTTTTTTTTGAAAATCAAATACATGTTTCGAAAACTACATGATCGAGTATTTTGAAACTCAATACAAATGAGTTTTATAATACTTTTTAAAATATGTTAAGAAAAAATTTTACTTTTTTGCAAAAATAACGGTACTTTCATACAAAAGTTAAAAAACCGTTAACCTTCTTACGGCCAAAGTAGTAAAATGGTCGAATCAAGTTGATAATTTTCTTTCAGGTATACGAGTTTATAGGAAAAATATTGAAACAATGTTGTGCAAAACATGAGCAACTATTTCATATTAACATTTCTCACAAATTTTTTTTTTGTACTTCTGCTCATAATAGAATAACGAAATTTATATGGAATTAAGCTTTAGGGTTATTACCTATAATATATTTGCAAATTTTTATTAAAATAATCATTCTTCAATTTTTTATAAAAATGAAACGACTTAAAATTCATAACATATGACTATGCAAAACTTAAGCAACTTTTTTATATTTGGTTGCTGGGGTGGGCTGTTTTTCTATTTTTCCCGTAAGGTATTCAGAAGCTCCATTTTATTCCGGATACATTGCCCAGGGACTCCATTCTTGCGTATACCAAAAAGATCCTTAATGGGATTCAAGGCGGGTGATTGGGCCGGCCAATCATAATTTTAATGCTGTTGTCTGTGATCCACTAATGTACTAACTTCGACGTGTGTTTCTGATCGTTGTCAGGTTGAAACATCCATCTGAGCGGCATTTCCCACATGGCATATGCCAAAAACTAAGTTTCCAGGACATCTTCATATTTGAAGCTGTCCATTAATTCTTCAATTTTATAGGAAAAACCCAGATCCTACGCAGAGAAAAAAATCAATTCGACATTTTAATATGAAAAAGTAGCTTAGTTTTTGCGAAATACTGTACGTTTATTTATTTGTTTTCTAAACTACTTTTTATATTTTTTTCAGTGAGTTGTTAAAAATTAAAAAAAAAACTAACAAAATTACTAAATATGGCAAACTTGAAATATCTTCAAATTTTGTATCGATTTGTTTCTATCTATTTCTTTCCATTGCGTAGATACTAGAATGATGTTGACGTAAACCTATACAAATCACCGAGTTTGAAAATTATTTTGACGTAAACTCCTAATTGTGGCACATTATGCGTGTCCAATTTCCTATTCAATTCATGACAGTAGTTGTTTAATTATTGTTTTGACGTATGTAAGTCCAAACAAAAAATAATATTACTATAAAAAAACGTATGCACATTCCACAATTCCGAAAAATATTTTTCCTTTCATCTGCCTTACGTTCATACAAGTTTTTCTGAATTTTACCACGGCTTGAAATGGCATCTCCAGAGCTGGAATCTTTCATAATCTAATTTTCCTTACCAATACACTTTTATTTGGATAATTTAACTTTTTTTATACAAAATTTATCAGATAACTTTCATAACATGAGGATGTGAGTTCAAATTTTTGTTTAGCATATTTTTGATCTTAAATTGATTTTAAATACTCTTTAATTTGAGATTCAAAGGGATTGATTAACATTTTTGGAAAGCAAATAAAAGTATCAATTTTGCCTAAAAACGGGGTTCACTATACTTTTGCACTCGGTTTCATGTGTGTTATGAACTTTTGATTTTAGTGGTACATATATGGTCTACTCATTCTGAGAAAACTTAAATATATTATAAACAAATTAAGTTTTAGGGTATCTGATTAAAGTAATTAAAAAGAGATTTCTTAGTAAAAAAATGTTCGCGGTTGATTGTTTGCAATAAACCCCCAATCTCTTAAATGCGATAGACTGCAAAATCTGAAGATTTTAACTTGGACAAAAAGATATGGTTGGCCTTCTTAGGGGCCAGTTATAGCGATCAGGAAAATCCATCAGGAAAAGTTGAAACAGTATAAAATTAAATACTTTTTCCTGATGGTCGTTTATAGCGAACAGGAAAAATATGTCAGTTGGCAAGCTGAAAACATGTGCATATATGCACACATACAACCTACCGAAATATTTTCCTGATTGAAAAGCATACGAAAAATTCTTTCGTCCACAATTCTGTCAGTGGAACAGGAAAAAATTGGAACTCAAATCATTGGAACGATTTGTTCCATTTTGTTTGATATGTCAATCAGCTGGCACGAAAAATGAATTTACATCAGGAAAATAGATAAATACATTTTAAACAAAAAATAATTAATCAATTGAAAATGTTTTAAGCAACAAAAATTCTTTGAGTTAATTGTCATTGCAGTGTAGCATTTTTGTGTTTCAAATCGAATGAAAACATCGTAAATAATCCATTCGAAAATTTTTCCTGTTTCGTTTTCCTGATCGCTATAACTGGCCCCTTAAGTATAAAAAATTATGGTTTTTTATAAATATTTTTGTCTTTAATCTCGTTTATGGGTTTACTTCCTCAAATAACCTGAGTATCATCCATTATTATCCAAAAATTTTTGGAGTTGACATGGCAGCTTCTACCAGCTTTTACCACGTTTCCAAAAGTATGGAATGCCGCTCTTTTTGAACAGCTTTTCAAAATTGGTTCCAGTTTAAAAAAAATTCTGACCAACTATTCTTGTCTAAGTTTCATTCCACAAGTTCTCAATGGGTTTGAGATCTGGATATTGTGTAACTCGTTACTCATAAGGGTGGTAGCTAACGTTATTACACGCCTTTTATAATATCATTTTATTTCCGGCCATATGTGTGTTACTTGTAGGATATTTTGCAGTTTTAATTTTAAAACTAGCGGACAATAGACAGGGGGCGAGATATATTTTCGGTTTTCTATCTTCATGTCCACTTTTTCATGGAATTAATCCATATAAGAATTGAATCGGTCATTTCAAAAACTACTTAAGTCACACAAATAGAATTTTTCAGGAATCAATAAAAACAGTTTAAAAAATAAACTAGTTTGAAAGGACTTTTTTGGGCTCAATATAGTTTTAGAGTTTAAAAGAATTGATATATAAAAAAATATTCACAGTTTTTCAATATCAATAATGAAAATAGTCTGAAAACCCGTTCTTGACTTATGTTGTTTTAGCAAGAAACGGGTGACTTACGTTGTTTTAGCAAGAAACGAGGTCAGCAGTATACAATAATTTAAACAAAATGAAAGTTTTTTTTTAAATTATACTTAAATATTATCATATTAAAATGTCACATGTTTTATTTTATCATGTTTCAATATGTTTAACCCGTAGGCAAAACTAGATATAACTACTACCACCATCTAGTAGTGCTTGCAAAAACCACTTAAGTCAATTGACTTACGTTGTTTTTGCATGGAACGTTTATTGTGAGGTATCATTTGGAGAGGAAGGAATGTTTGGACCGACGTAATTTATTCTCAGAATATGCATCTTCGTTTAAAGAAGCATTTACAGCAAAAAAAGCATTTTTGAAAAATGATCGATTCAATTTTAAGAGCAAGATTTTCGGTTATTAGACGTTAATTTACTATTACAACTTCAAATTTGTTTTATTCTTTGTTTTAAGTTTTGCTTAATTGACGTCAAATTGGGAAACCAACAAAAAAAAGTTAAAGATTAACGAACAATTTGAAGCTATCGAAATGAATTAAAGGCAAATTATTCCCTAAATAGCTTCTTTATTGGAGAATACTGCTTTGCTAACTTTTTCATCCAACGAGTTTTATGGAAAAATATTCATCCGTTGTGTAGAAGCAGAATTACTGAAATAGATTATTATACTTAACTTATGGCTGTCGCATTAAAAATCTAACGTTTTAGTTTTTTTGTCAGACATTTGGTTGGCTTATTGAAAACACCAAAACCTTAGTTTTCGTAAGGTTGAACCTATTTTTGAGCTCTTGAAAAATAACTGAGAGTTTGTCTGTATAGGTATAAGCTGAAAATTGTTTCATATAAAAGTAGTGATTTATATTTGAACAAGGTCGTTTAGAAAAAGGCCAGGAAACAAAAGTTTGTGATGTTTGTTCAGCTTTGGCTTGGAGAATTTCTGCTAGGTATCTTTGAAGGTTCCATAATATTGGAAACTCGTTAAATTATTGGGTAGGTGTATTGAAAATGTTGATCCATTTGAATCGATGATGGCTCTTCTTTGTATATACCATTAGAATGAATGTTCTATAGTAGGTACTGTGGTACTATCTTTTACCCATAGATGTACACATAAATCACACATCATTCAAACATTTACTTAAGTATGTAGAAACCTATGTATATATATAGTACATACTCTCTCTGTATGTGTACATTTAGGTTGCTAATGCCATTAATGGATAAATAATAGATAAGGGACATTTCCAGCATCTCTAATGATTCCATATGGAGGGTAAAAGAAGCTTGATGGAAGTCCTTGTCCTCACTGACATGTGAGAATACCTAAAATCTACATCTCAACCCTAAACACAGAGAGTGTATGCCCAGGGCGTCTAAGCCCAGAAAATCCCATTCTCATCGTTGCTGCTGCTGCTGATGTTGCTGATGCTTCTATAATAGAAGGCCAAAGCCTTAGCCCAAAGGATGACATTGTTAGGACGATGACGAAGAGGAATACATAAAACCATTTATATTGGAATTCCTGTTATCTGTGTTTTGGTCAAAACGACACTAGGTATAGAAAAGGAACAGAGATTCATCCAAACTCGGTTTGTGTGTAGAGTTTGCAGCAGAGAAACACATATATATTACATACGAGTATAACCTAAAACATGCTATGACTCCTCGTCCTGTTAGCGATGGGTTGTGGCAAGAGATAGAGGATGGATGAGTAGAGGGTTATGATGAGAATCCAAGGGTGTCCTTGTCGTCCCGTTCTCAACGTCATTTCGAGTTTCTGCTTCGGCGTTTGAAAGCAGAAGCAGCAATGTTTCCATCATCATCATCAGAGGAAAATAAGGGTTCTGTGTGTCCTTTGTAGGTATGTAGGTATATATATGCAGGTAGCACTGTAGCTGTACGGTACACACCGTACACTGCCTAAGCACATACCTAATATTCCTCCTGTGGGTATGATAATATCCTCATAGGACTTGTGTGCGATGTGTGTGCACATTTGGCCGGAATATGTCGTCGTCTCCTTTAATGGCGGTGCGATAT
Source organism: Dasysyrphus tricinctus (assembly GCA_963921185.1). Taxonomy (NCBI): domain Eukaryota; kingdom Metazoa; phylum Arthropoda; class Insecta; order Diptera; family Syrphidae; genus Dasysyrphus; species Dasysyrphus tricinctus. Next base: position 14,938,107 of record OY992533.1, on the reverse strand, counting down.
GTCAACTGAATAATGCCCCGACACAAAGCTATGTATCTTCGGAGTGTAAATATGGGTGGGGCTTAATATTTACCCTTGCACTTATGTTGTTACCCTCGCCAGCCAGGCTTTACACATCCGTCAGGACTCAGGACTTTGGTTTCATTATACGTTACGTAGCTATAGAAGGTGAAAGGGAGAGGGGTGAAATGGTGTTACGCGCAATAAGAGACAAAGTTGTTTAGACGAGTATAACGACGACAACTATACCTACTCGTAATGCAGGACAGGACACTCTATGATTCTCGTCAGCAGCACTGAACTGATGGGAAAAGTGACTTTTCCTGGGTGTCTCGTTTCGAGTGTTTTCAGCTGGTACTTCATTTGGCTGAATTTTTGAGGTTAGATGTAGCATAGGAACCTATCATCTAGCAAAGCATATGGCTGTTTTTGTCCTTATTGTTTGTTGGTTTCGCCATGTTTTCTGTACTTTTTTTGTTGTTAAATATTTCTTTCATACCTCTACCTACCTATATTTATTCATTTTTCATTTGTGTTGGCTGTTGGCAACTTCTCGGCTCTAGATCTGGACTCAACCTCAACCCTGGGGTAATTTTACTTATCTATGCAGTCGGCATTGCCGTCGCGTTAGCTGCAACGTCGTCATTTAGATCATCCATCTGGATTATCATGTTTGTTGACAAGCTATAGAACCGTGTTTCAAAAGAATCCACAACAACAACAACAAAAAGAGTCTTTAGACAATCGGAGTGGGTATACACCTATAGCTAACTTTCCTAAAATTGAGCTGTTTTTATGCAGACATTTGTTGTTATATACCTATTTATACATGGGGTGCCAGCGTTTAAATATAGACGAAACATACATATAAGCAAGGCCGTAGCCACACAAGGTTTTTTGGATGGGGATGAACATACCTTCCTATTTACCTGACTTTCTAAGCCCATATATAAAGAAAAAGCTTTGGTTTTACGGATTTAAATAGAAAATATGTGTACTTGACCAGAATTTTGGTAGGAAAATTATCTGACACTCAACAATTGTCATCTTCAGGCTCCTCTGCCGCTAGAACCGATTTGTTATATAACATCTCAAATATGAAGGCAATGAAAACATCATCTTCTGCTAGCCGTTTATCAATTTAAAGAGCTTCAAGATATCGGAGAAGATGTTAAAAGTCCATGGTGGAAGCAAGAAAGAGAATCCACACTCCATGTCAAATGAAAACATGGTATAAGTCCTTAAATATATCTTTCAACTGTGAATTTGTACTTGATTGAGAAATTGATAAATGACAATATTTTCGACAGCGATATAACCAAGTTTGTCAAAAAAACAAATTACAACAGATCTCAACAATGCATATGCATACTATTCACAGTTTAGACAAACAAATTGATATTTGATAACGTTAATACAGTATTATCAATTTTGTTGATAAATGTCAAAAATCGTGTCGCTAACGAACAACCGTAATAAGAGCCAATATCCTTCATATGATCGAATTGCTAAATAAAAGGAAATGGCAACATGTCTTTACAAAATACGCCTTTGAACAAACAATTGCAAAATATTTGGTGCTGGAGATATTTGTTGCCAAACTTTGCTGCCAAATTGTTGCTGCAAATCTTTTTTTTGCTATGAATTACAAGCAAATTCAAATCTTACAAAAAGTTGCTGGACGAAAGTTATATCTGGTAGATGAGTGCACATTGGATGATTATTGCTAATCTGTGCCTAAAGAACCGAAGGAGAAATCACGCAAATGGCTTACAAGATCACTTTACAGGCTTCCGACCTGTAAAGAGTTTCTCCTAAACATGGGAACATTTCATACGTTCACGATAGCTTTATCCTTAAACCGGAAGAGTTTCTTCTTCCTTTCTGCCTTGAGCCTGAAGGCTGGGGCTGGGACTCAAAGACTCGCTTAGCTGGAGCTTTATTGTCTATTAGCACGAGGTTGAAAATAAAACTCAACATTTTGAAAAGTCTTTAAAATTTCGCTTGCCTACCTACTTAATTTTTAAGTTTAATGGTTAAACGTAAAAAAAACTTTTTCGGTTTCTCTCAGTGAAAAACTTTTATTTTGATTTTTTTGGGTTTCGGTTAACCACTTCCCACTTATCGCTGAAAAAATAAATCGCATTTTGAGATTTTTATTTTGTTTTGTGGATTAAAAAGCTCTGTTTTTGGATTTTCAAAGAATTGTTTGGTCATTCATTGTTTAATACTCTTCAATAAAAGTTTAGTGGAAGTGCTGATTGTAATTGACTCTTTTTGGTCCTTGAGCTGACACGCGGTCTATGAGGGTTGTTGGCAAAATCTCGCACCTTAAAATCGCGCAAGTCGAAATACAACGTCACCGACGATGACGGACACAATAACGACAACGACGACTGCATGATGGTGATAGTGACGATTTCTTGGCGTCATCTTGCCGATTGCGTATACACGCAGTTTTGTGTATTGTTGTCCCATGGTATACGCCATCATAGGCGTATAAAAGTTGTTTTTTCATTTGCTAGTGTTCATATCTTCTCGCCGTATGCATTTAAGTACACGTACACGAGGTTTTCTCGCTTATGGTTATATTTTCATCTCATTATGATCTTATTTGAAAAACTAGCTTCAAGAGATCTTTTAAGGTTAGTCTACAGTTTTCTTGAACGATCATTTGGATTTTTACTCCTTCTTTCTGGCCTCAATGCCTTTTACGCAACTCCGTTGACCCACTTAGGGTATATTTGTTTAGTCGTCAGTAAGGTGTCAATTGTCATTGTTAACAGTTTGCTTTTGCCAGTCAGGCACCGTGGTGAGCAGCTTGAAAAATGTAGCTAAAATGAAACTCTAATTGCTATATATATAATTGGTAACATAAAAGCGAGACCACAGCGAGACGATGATAAGACGTGAACAATGAAAAAAACCATGTGTACATTTCACGGCGTGACTATTGCGAGAAATCCACGATACAGGTAGCCGTGTAAATGAAACATAAAACCATGTTTAGAATTTTTAACCATGCTCTTAGCTTATTGAAACCTTTTTGAAAAAAATAATTTTGAAAAAAAAAGTTCTGGCAAGACTATAGCGAGACCAAAGCGAGATGATGGAAAAACATTCTAAATGCCAAAAATTACGTGTAAATATCACGGTGAGACAAAACCGAGACCATAGCGAGAAAACTACGACACATATAGCCGTGCAAACGGGCACGGCGAGACAAAAGCGAGATTAACAAAATTACCATGAAACATAAAAGCATGTTTGAAATTTTTAACCATGTTCTTAGCTTATTGTAACCTTTTTGAAAAATAATTTTAAAAAAAAGTTATGCTAAGACTATAGCGAGACCAAAGCGAGATGATGGAAAAACATTCTATATGCCAAAAATTACGTGTAAATATCACGGTGAGACCAAACCGAGACCATAGCGAGAAAACAACGACACATATAGCCGTGTGAACGGGCACAGTGAGACAAAAGCGAGATTAACACAATGACCACAATAGCACTGAAAGGCACATTTAGGCGGTATCTGCGGTGTCGTTATCGTAATACCTCTTCTTTTTATAAATGTTCATGACGATTTGAGTCTACTGAGTTCTGAGTTACCTGAAATATTTCAAACAACACAGATTTAATATCTACGTTTTCTTGGAGAGAAATAACCATTTTTTTTAATTTATTTTCCGTGGAAACAGTTTTAGGTTGATTGTTTCCCTTTATTTTTGAGAAAAAAAGTCAACAGATAAAAGTTATTCCGTAAGTTAAATGATAAATCTCACCAAAAAACCTAAAAAAATTAATTAAAAAAAATAAATTTCAGACCGAGAGCAAAATGAAATTTGACGAATTTAATATCTCTCAGTGAGAAACCAATTTAAGATATAGTTCAACTGTTATTTTCGATCTCTGCTATTAGCTCAATGTAGCCGAGCCAATACAGTCAACTTGTTTTAGCTTTCTGAACTAAATACATGTACAGCTCACATACAGTTTGCGGTTGTATCTTCTCTTCCATTCGACCTTCTCACTTACTGAACCAGACATGTCTGAAAGAATATTTCTTTGTAGAGTCCATTATCAGATCTACTACTGCATTATCGAATACTCAGTACCGTAAAGCAGTACTGCGTGTATCAGAGATAGCATACTACAGACTTTTGTCGGTAGTTCTTTGAATTACCATTGATTTACAAATCTGCAAAATGAATTAGCTGACGATAAAGTTTTATGGGCAGTGTGTTGAAATGTAGTCCAATTCAAAAGCCTGTATGTGCGCTATCTGTAAGGCCTGGCACCCACTATGCAACTTTAAGTCACAGTTCAGAATTTCTAATACTCCTGATAGAAATTTTGGCAACTTTCAAATTTATTTGTATGGCAAACTTCGCAACTTCCTTTCATTAAAGAGCCAAGATGTGAATTTTGCCGCATCATTGAACGTCTGATATGTTGGCTGAGCCTCTGGTTAGCACTTGGTTTATTTGGTAAGGTTATGTAGGATATCTCCAAAACGTGACCTGATAAAGCAACTATTGGAATTCAGGACATTAAAACCTTTTGAATTACGCTCTAGGGTTAAAAGGAGAAAAGTTTCCGACCGATATGTGTCATAAGCGATATTCTATAGCTATACCTACCCAAATTTACAGGTTTGTTTGATAAGTAATGTTAGTGTGCACTACGGCGTATGTGGAATATTGTTTTTTTTCATTTTCTAATATTTGTTTTTCTTTTCAAAAAACTGACTTCGAGGTGCGTTTCTGGTCAGGAATTTGTGTTTTGTAAAACAAAATTTACTCTCGTGTGTTCTTTTTGAATCATAAAATAAAACGTAGATGGCCGCTGTAATATAATCGAAGCAATAGTCTATTTCCGGTCATCATTACCATGATTTAATCTAAAACACGAATCTGCACGATCAATAAACAGATTCTTGTCGATATTACTTTGAAGAATAATAAAAAAAGTTGCAGTGAAAGCGCATGATTGTTTAATGTACTAATTGTAAAATAGCCACTGATTGATCAAAATGCTAATGCATTACAACTTTTTGAAAATTGCCCTGAGGCCACTCGAGCCAGTCGTAATACATTCATAGTTCTTAACTAAAACATATAAACCAGACCAACTGGCTTTCTTTTTTCGTAACCAGTTAGAAAGCCCGTAGAGCAGCCAGTAACAGGGTTCGGTAGTGATATTTGGGAGCATATTTCGAAAAAAAAGAACTAAAACTTAAGTTTAATAAAATTTTTTTTACACAAAATATTAATAAAATAAGAATAAGAATGCCCAGTACTTTAGAACTCAAAAATTTATAAATTTGCTCAACGATCTAAAAGAATGTTTGAAGATGAATAAAGCCGAACCACACTTGTCTGGTCTGGTGTGTTGTAGGGTCCTACTGCCGTTAGAGATGAAAACCGAAAAACTGGCAAATGAATTGATTAAGTGAACATTCTAGTAAATTCACATCGTGTCAATGTGGTTGATCTCATATATCACCATGACAAGTAAAAGATTTGTTTTCGTACCGAATGTTTCGCGTTGGTTTGGGAGAGCCTTTACAAATTGGCGAACATTCACCAGGTGACTCCCCTTAACTATTGAAATTAAGTGAATACGCAAATCGTTAGTGACTGGCGAACGAAATATAAAACAAGAATTTTTGGGATAAATATTATTTTGTGAAAGAAAGGCTCTACAATACTTTCGACTTTGTTGTTCTTTTGTTAGTGATTTTGCATGGCGTCAGTATGTGTTCTTAGTTCATTTTATCTCCACATAAAGAGAAGCAGCATATAAAATACACCAACAATTCGGTAAAATTCCTTGTTGTTCTTGTATTTTACATGCTTTTTTTTGAAGCATAAAGAGACAAAGCTAATAACAATATGGAACTATACCAAATTATTGTTGCATTTAACATGCTACCTTTTTAAGCAAAGATAAAAAGGTACTAAAAAAACGACTTATGACAGTTTGCAACATGGCAGGCTGGATAATTGAGCTCAGAATACTCAAGATGCCACTGCGAAGTACACACCCCACATACGATAGATTGAAGTGGTTCTAGAAAATCGTAGTAGGTAGTCATATTTTTTTCCTTGAAATCGGAGTAGATGTACTCAATTTGGAGTAAGATTCAAACACTCGCCAGTAGAGAAGCTAGTGTGGCATGCCGCCCACGTCACAGCAATACACGAGTAGAAATTTTACAGTTAGTGTGTGTAGCTAACTAGCTAGCCAGTACTGGCTCGTGTGGCCTCAGGGTTACTTGAAAATAGGATACAAATCGTCAATTTTGTCGAAAAATAATTTTTATACTTTCGAAGACTTAACTTTTGCCGTGGATTAGACACCTCTTCTTCAAAGATAGAAGCCTAATTTTATGCAACACGTACAGAAAACTACCATTTTTTTTTTTATACATATTTTTACTTGCTCTCTCAGGTAGAACCCGAAACAAGTGCAAGACTCTAGAACTCATGAAGAGCATGCACATTAGGGTGTTAGTTATGTTTCAAAATAGTTTTTTAATAACAGATAGCCCCTAAACCAAAAGTTTTTGCCCTAAAAAAATATTTGTACAAGCAAATGTTGTCCGAGGTGGCTCCAGCCCATACTTTTCTCATGCAAATTTGTATGGGATTTTCGCTCTTTTCATATTTTTTTTTCTCTCGAATTACTGCAGCTATTCTAATTTTTTTTGTTGATTTTTTTTTCTTTAATCATCCTTTTAAAATACCTTATTCCAACCTCCGACTAAATTTTTGCTGGCCAATTATTTTTTATTGGACATAGACTATAATAAGGGGGTGTCTGCTATTTAAAAATGATTCTGGGAAATAACTGACACCCTAATGTACATATGTCTATGAATGCATGATTTAAAAAATTGAAAAAAAAGAGGTTACCAAATTAAAAAGAGAAATTCAAGAAGAACAAAAAGCTATCTTTGAGTGCTGATAGTTAATTTTTCTAAACAAACCTTTATTTATTAATAGAAAATCTATTCTTTTCATTTTTCCCAGCGAACGATGCTGATATTTCTCCATATTTAACATTCAAAGACATAAATAATTTTTAAACAATGCAAATATAGTGCTATCCAATTATATGTAGGTATTTATTTAAAAAAATATTAAATGACAAAATATAAATAAATTTTTTTTTCTAATTTCAGGTAAGCGCAGTCAAAATTAATTTTTATTTCAAAGTAAGTTTGTTAGTTTATGCTTTTTTATACATAAATAGGGTACCCAAAATTTTCGTATGATTTTAATTTACTTAAGATTGTTTTGTTTTTAATTTGTATTGAATCATAAAGTTCTCAAGATAGGGTTATGTATAGAACAGTGCAACGCTCGAAAAATCTTCACAGCTTTGCAGGTACATACGCACTCTTTTGTCGAAATTTTCAGTCAAGGGAATTTTTCATAAATGTGGCTGAACTTCAACACTATCATGGACTACTTCGATATATTGATACATATTTGAACTGCTTGTTCTTAGACGGCAATCAGTGTATTTACCATCACCAGTTGATTTAGTCTGAATTTTTCATTTACATCTTTGCATCTGGGCGACAATTTTTTGTACGAAATTTTCAAACTGCGTAGCCACCAAACTTTTATTATTGTTGAAATATTGTTCAACAATGAAAACACGACGCACGTTGTCCTCTCGTGTAATGTTTCATTTTTACTCACCACAAACGGTCAGCTGTCAAATGTTTTTTTTTTTAAGTTTGCAAACACCTTACTACACAATTGAAATCTTACGTTAATTTTGGGACACCCTGTTTGTATATAGTTTCTTATATAAGGTATTTCTTATATTATCTTTAAGCCCCTGTCCCTGAATCTGATCATAAAAGCAATATTGTATGATACAAATTTCGTCATACTGAAAACGCTCTCTTTTTTAAACGTGAAGTAAAAGCCCCTCTCCTTCGTATTCTCCCAATAATTTTAGGGCATATTTTAGAAATTTAGGAAAACTTCACTATTAAAAAGCCACGGGCAAGCCAAAGCAACAGCTCTAGCAGCAAGTATCTTTTATAAAAAAGAAACAAGCAGATTAGCAGTGTGGTGACTTAAACCCGTATTTTGGCTGTTTCTAGTCTCTATCCGAGACTGCCCTAATTTTTTTTAGATACATAGGTAACAAAGTAAAATTCAACTACTCCTGAAAATAGCTCTTACTTATTCCCTGTTAAACACTACTTGAGCCACGGCTAAGCTAAAGCAACAGCTCTTTTAGCAAGTATCTTTATTAAAAAGAAACAAGCAGCTTAGAGCAGTGTGTTGGCTTACGGCCGTACTCAGGTTGTTCTTGCTCTCAATACTAGACCTCCCTCATTTATGTATCAAAATTAAACTCAACTAGTACCCATTATAACCTTTCTTTTTCCTTGATCGACCCTTTTTACCTGAAAACCCGCATCACCGACAATGATGAAACGAATTGTTTCCATGATGGCTGCAGATACAAACGAGATATAGCACGTTAGTTGCTACAACTTACCAAAACCAAACTATTAACACGCCACGGCCAAGCCAAGAGCAACAACTATCACAGTAAGTTTCCTTAAGAAATGAGCAGTTTAGTAGTGTGTTGGCCTAAGACCGTATCCAGGCTGTTCCTGGTTTCTAAACGAGACCACCCTCATTTATTTAGGTAACAAAGTTAGATTAGATTCACCGAACCACTATTACCCTGAAAACCTGAGCCACGGCCAAGCTAAGGGCAACAGCTATCACAGTAAATTTCCTTAAGAAATGAGCAGTTTAGCAGTGTGTTGGCTTATGACTGTACTCAGGTTGTTCAATATAGTCTCTAGACGAGACTGCCCTCATCTGTGCACCCTTTTTTCATATCAACATGCTGTTTCTGTTTACCTGAAAACCCGAGCCTCTATTTAAATTTGGCTTAAGGTGAGTACCTACTAAACTATTATTATATGTATATTATTTTTATTTTTATATTTATATACAATTGTTATTTTTATTGTTGTTATTGTACTTTATTTAACTGTATAAAACATTTTAAATTTTGAAAAAATTAATCATAATTATTGATGAAAATTATACAAATTTCCGAGTAACTTCATGCTATTTTCTTAAACAATATCAAATAACAAAAGCTAAATTCTTTTATTAGACTGCAACAAGTTGCAGTTAGGATTTTGTATTGTTAGGGATCTTATCTCTTCCGGCACTCTCACTTGTCTTAGTTTCGATTTTATCCTCCCAAAGGTTTCCTTAAACACAATCGATAAATCTTTTACTCAAAAAATCAGCCAACTACTTGTACTTGTTCAACGACACCATTTTAATAAACCTAACATCTTCATTTTTTTTGAGGAATAATTTAAAAACTTTCATTGATAAAACAATTCGTTTCTTAGTTGAATAAATATTCGTCAAATGACTTTGGGGCATAAAATGCTTTTCTTTTAACAACTTCTTCTCTGATAGTACTGTTTTTTTTTTTCATTTCTAAGTTCATAAAGATTACTTCAGGTTAAAACATAAAAAAATTAAATGAAATTTCCCTCTTTTTCCCCATACAAAAAATATAAAATAAATATCTTAAAAGAAAACATTCCAAACTGAGACTTGCACTGTAAATAAACACCTTTCTCATCAGCTTTGTATGTTATGAGGTAAAATACACTAAATGACAAAAGTATAGCAAACATTGTTTTTGTTTAAACTGAATTAAGTTATGTTAGTTAATGCTTATATATTTTAAGATACCTATTATCCTTACCAACAATTATTTACCTGATAACCCGAGCCTTCTAACATAGAACCAAAACTTAAAGAATCGAACGATATCGTTTGGACGATAATTGTCTTTAATTTCCTCTTCAGATAGGATGTGTTTAGATCAATCTACTAATACTAGTTTCTTTGTACTAAACTCAACTAACCTCATCTACTTATCAAAATATCCCCAGTTTGTTCCCAATTTTTACAGTTATTATCTACCTAGAACCCCGAGTCTTATTACATAGAAATACGAAAAAGATCAAGCGATATCGTTTCGACGATACCTATCTTTGTTTTCCTCTTTACATAGGATGTATTAAGTGCAATGGTACCAAAAGTAAAACTCAACCTCAAATACTGCTCAAACAAGGCGCTGTTTGTTCCCTACCAAAAAAAAAAAAAATACACTGATATCGCTTTGACGATATCTGTCTTTGATTTGTTCTTCGGATAGGATGTATTCAATTCAATGTACAAAAACTGAGCTATGAACCAAAAGTAAAACTTGACCTCAACTACTATTGAAAATATCCCCTGTTTGTTCCCTATACCAACAATCGTCTACTTGAAAACCTGAACTCTATTACATAGAACCAAAACGAAAAAGATTGAACGATATCGTTTCGACGATAGCTGTCTTTATTTTCTTCTTCAGATAAATGTTTATTTAGTACAATGTACTAAACCTAAACTATTTTTTGTACCAAAGCTGAACTCAACATCAAATACTACTCAAAATAGCTCCTGTTTGTTCCTAATCAACAAAAAAGATTGTCCGATATCGTTTCGACGACATTAATATTATTTTCTTTATTTTTATTATAATAACTACAAAAATTATTTATTATTTTATTATATTTCATTTATGTACCAAATTTACACATTTGGTAGGTTGAATAGCTTCTTATTTTCAGGTGATATTAATTTTGTCCTCAGATTTGTCAACTCTCTGTCAACGTCCCTGCCTTCCAATTTGTCTCATTTTTCTAGTTTACAAGAAGAAGGCTTTTTTCAAAATAAGCTTCACTGGTGATTTTTTTATTATATAAATTAAGACCGACACGAAAACATCCAGAAAGACATTTTCGTCTTTTATGCTATAGGAAAGGTTGTATTCCTCACTTCAAGATACTGTGGTGTCTGTAAATTTTCTATCGTCATGGAGTGGCAATACGAGTATATGTATATGTTTGTATACATATAGACATGTATCTTTATTTTATTTTTGCAACCCCTAAAGGGGACAAAAGAATATTCAGAAAATCCACCACCAAACGACATTACACCGCGACGTGAACGTGACAAGGGATATTTTTTTATTTTTTGTTTGTACCTAAACCAACCCTACATGTATAAAAAGTGGGCGTTATGTACAGATACCTACTTACGGAAGATCCTTTGTCCTTTTATATTGCCATGTTAAATTTTATGCCAAGAACTGCTGTATGGAAGAGGTGGCCCTTAATCTTAATCCTTAGTGCGAGCAGTGTCAATGTGAAAAAAATGTCTCCTCATTTCCAGTTCCATTAGCGAACCTAACTTTATTCAATTTTTAGCTTTTTTTCAAGAACTTTATACCGACACGCTCATTAGATGTCGGAGAGCTTCTAATGGTCCATTTCTCTTGTAATTCTTCCCCCTTTTAATACCAAAATGTAAACCTCATTATTATTTTAGCGTCTAACGTTGCGAATTTTTTCCGAAACGTGTATAATTATGAGAATGATTTTTTAACGTTGCCTGGGTGTGTTTATATTAGAAAAAAAAAAGAAAACAAAACATAAACCTCTCTCGTTGTACCTACAGTCGAATGGTAACGACCGACGCACGACGACGTGTAAGAACAATGCATTGATTTCTTAACGCATCCATATCATCAGGATGTTATTATATTTCAAATTATTATGCTTAGTCAAGCATAAAGTATAAGTACATATATGGGGATTATAGGAATGAAATGTGTTTTCATTCAGTTTTCAAAAAAAAAAAAACAAAAGTTTCTTTTCATGTTTATGGGGGGGACCTCACCATATTCGACCAAGTTTATGGGAAGTTGTGTAAATTCGTTGGTATGAAAGCATTTAGGTTTATCTTTAAACATACCTTCATAAAGCATGAAAGAACAAAAGTTTTGACGTACTTTCATAGGTATGTATATTCATTGTACTGAAATGTTTTCGAAAATTTTCAATTCAAGAACTGCGGGAATGATTTGTATAGCTGACATTTTTTAAGTGAAGCTTCGTTACCAAGTATGCACAGGTAGGTCGAAAAATTTGAAGGGAAATTTTTGTGCAGATATTTCAGTAGAAAATATTTTCTAAGAAAAACGTAGAATATTTTGTCTGGTGTTAGTTTGTTGTTTTCTTAAATAAACTCTAAATTTTGTTCAAGACAAAATTGCAGTGACTAACAGAAAAGGACATTTTGATGTTCGAAGTAGCTGTGGATAATTGTATACAGAAAACAGGCTTGCAAAATTTAACCACCTTGCTGTTTGAGAAACCAAATAATTGCGTTTTTAAAAACTTCCACGACTTGAGGTTTTCCAAAAATACCATAGTTTTCCGAAGATTTTCGATATCCTGTACAATCTGACTTCAGATTTTCCCCATTGTGTCAAGTCTTGGAGATATTATATGTAATCCTTTATGACAAGACACTGTTATTTTGCGAAGTAATTTTACTCACATAACTCGTTATAGCAACTGAATGCAGCAAAGTAAAACGTTCCCCTCAAATATTTATTCGAGTTCGAGATTGTCTAGGAAAAATGGGTCCCGAGGTTGAAAAAATTAATTCATGCAACCTCTATAACAAGTCCTCCAAAATCCCCCCATTGGCTTTGTATGTAGATGCATTTGAAGAGGTGCAGGCGGTGGGAATTTGGAGGTCTATCAAACTATAAAATATTTGTTTTGGTACAACCTAATAATATCATACATGTTTTAAGGGTAGCTTTTAACGGTGAATCTAAGGAAACCAAATTCAAAATGATACAACCACGCACTAAAAAGCTATAGTCTTTTTTATTGTAATTTTTGTTTGCATTTCTGCATCCGATTTCAACCTCATCCGAATTAAGTGCTGTGTTGATGTTAATTAATTAGGCCCTAAGTAGGACGTATTTTCTGCATCATTAGATTTTCTAATTTCGTTTGTGGCGGTGCTATCTTGACGCCTAGCTAAACCACTACAGGTTCCACATAAGGTCCACAAGTCTGTTTGACCATGAAGGGGTGGGAGTAAAAATTCAAGTTGTGCCTTTTTGAACGGAACTCCGGTAACCATTAACTATGGCAAATTATTTTTCTTTGTGGAATCATTTTTAAGCGATTTAGGTTTCTTGACTAAACTGTTAAGGGGCATTTCAAGGTCACTCAAATTAAGTGCTGCATTGATATTGCAGGACTTAATTAGCACTTAAGTAGGACGTAATTTCTGCATCATTAAATTTTCGAAATCGCTTGTGGTGGTGCTATCTTGACGTCAAGAAAGCACCGCCAAACGTTCCACAAGGTTTCACAAGCCGATTTGGGAATGAAGGAGTGGGAGTAAAAAGTTGAGAAGCAGCTTTCTGAAGAGCATTTGGAGAGACCTTGAACTGGAGACCAGATTTTTCAATTTACAATCATTTTTAAGGCATTTTTGGTTTTTGGAATGCAATTTTGAGATGCATTTCAAGTTCAAGCAGCACTTAATTAACACTTAATTATAACTTAAGTAGGACGTAACTTCTGTATCATTAGATTTTTGGATTTATTTTGTGGCGGTTTATCTTCATGGACCTTCAAGGAACATAACTTTGCATCCTACAAAGAGCCTTTAAAAGAATAAATTAAACATACTTTGTCCGCTTGTCACAAACAAAACTTGAGATATATTTACATGTTATAGAATTGCCATAAAACCAGAGGTGTTATTTTAAATTTCACGTCATTTTTGAATTTTCAGAATTCAATTTTACTTAAATATCTTTTCAATTAGGTAATTATTTCATCGTTTCATTAGGTTTTGCAGTTAGCAATATGGGTATAGTCTGAAACCTATGTTTTGCTGTTTTCATTTTCTTCCCGATTCGATGGAGATCAAAAATGATTGTGAGCCATTTCCATAATGTTTTCTACTACGAGCTTGACAGGTTTGCATATACTAAAGCGCATTCATGTCCAACACCTTGTTTTGAACTGAAATCCATGTTTCCTCTGCATTGCACGTCCTTTACATAAAAATGGAAGCTTTTTTCGCGAATCTTTGACCTTTTTCAAATTTTAGTTTTCCTACGCGTATAAAATTTGCCATATTTGCACTATTATAAACAAAAGAAATATAATAAATATAAAATACAGTGCGGTTCATATTTATAACCCACCTTAAAAATCGTTAATATTTTGGTCGTCTATACATGATCAAAAATAAAAATGATAGGGAATAATAGTAATGGTCATGGCAGTTAATTACAACAACAAGTTAATTTCAAAAACGTAACAAGTGTATTTTTATTTCTTAGTAATACAAAAATTACAAAATTCAAGTGTTTCAAATTTATAACCCATTGCTTCAACAGTTAATAAAAGTAAATGAAAAACCGAAACTAATAATTAATTTGGGGAACCTATGGCAAGAATCAAGTCAAAAACTCTTTTTTCAGTGATTTTATGAGTTATCCAAAAGTTCTTGCTTGATTTTAAGCCATTCCTCACGAAGAGAGGGTTTAAGCTCTGATATCGTCTCATAAGTCCTTCCTTCCGCGTATATTCTCCTGACAAGAACTCTCCAAAGATTTCCAATAGGGTTGACATCGGGAGAGCATGCGGGTCAAAGCATTAAATCAATAGAATTTATTCCCAACCAATAAATTGTTTCGCTACTGATATGGATTCTGGCATTGTCCTGCTGAAAAATCCAATTTCACTCCTGATGATCTCTCAAAAAAGGTACCAAACTGCGTCGGAAAACTTAAACATAATCTCTGCTTCTCATTTTGGATGAAGTGAATTGCATTTCTCCAGAAAAATGGAATTTAGATGGTCCTGATGGTGTGCACTCTTATTGGCGTGACTTACGGAAGGAACCGTGATATTTTTATAGGCGAAATTATGGTGGCGGTTCGGTGATGATGTGGGGCGCTTTCTCAACGAAGGGGTGCGTGGAAATGCAATAAATTTCTTCGAAAATGAACAGCAGAGATTATGTTCAAGTTTTCCGACTCAGTTTGGTACCGTTTTTGGTAGATCACCATGAGAGAACTTGGATTTTTCGACAGGACAATGCCAGAATCCATATCAGTAGAGAAACAATTTATTGGGTGGGAATAAATTCTATTGATTTAATGAACTGGCCCGCATGCTCTCCCGATGTTAACCCTATTGAGAATCTTGGGAGAGTTTTTGTCAGAAGAATATACGCAGAAAGAAGGACGTATGAGACGATATCAGAGCTTAAACACGCTCTTCTTTATGAATGGCTTAAAATCAAGCCAGAACTTTTGGATAAATTGATAAAATCCATGAAAAAACGAGTTTTTGACTTGATTCTTGCCAAAAGTTCCCAAATCAATTATTAGTTTCGATTCTTTATTTACTTTTATTAATTATTGAAACAATGGGTTATAAATTTGAAACATTTGAATTTTGTTATTTTTGTATTACTAAGAAATAAAAATACACCTGTTACGTTTTTGAAATTAACTTGTTGTTGTAATTAACTGCCATGACCATTACTATTATTCCCTATCATTTTTTTTTTGATCATGTATAGACGACCAAAAAATTAACGATTTTTAAGGTGGGTTATAAATATGAACCGCACTGTATAAATAGGAACTAGTCAAAAACGTTTGAACAGGGTAGGTTAAAACCACTATCGTGAAATGAGGTGGAAAGAAGTAATGCCGAATCGACTTTATTTCGATAAAATATTAAAAGTGGCCGCATTTTCTAGCTGTAAATTTACTCATTGTTGACAGTGACAGATCATGTTCGTCGCCTGACGGAATACAGGCAACATAATAACGGTTTTCATATGATGAACCCAGTGCCTGTTCCTTTAGACAATCGTGTTTTTTAAAACAAAATGCAATTTTGTTGGTTTATAAACAGAAATACAGAATGGAAAAATATTTTCTCTGATCTTTCTTGCTTGTTAACAGGCAGGTTTATTATATTTAATAATTTATTTATTTATTGAAATATCTATCAATTGAATAAGAGTGAAATTACTCTCGTGCCACCCTCCGTGCCGTCCTCCGTACCGCCCTCCATGCCGCTCGCGTCACCCGTGTTTTCCGCAATGCCCTTGCCATTTGTGCCACTCTGCGATGCCAGCACCGCCCGCGTCACCTGTGTCACCCGCGTCACCTGTGTCACCCGCGTTACCTGTGTCACCCACGTCACCTGTGTCATCCGCGTCACCTGCGTCACCCGCGACACCTCCGCCACCCGCCTTGCCCACGGGGACCGCCGCCGTCGTGTTATGCGTGTCGCATGTGTCACCAGCGTCGCCCACTTTTCCCGCAGCACCCATGCCCCCTCACTTAATTTAATCAACAAATATTTCAATAAATACATAAATTATTAAATATATAGCATTCGCAAATAAAATTAACCAAAACGCAAATAGGTTTAACCTTAACGCAAATAAGTTTCACCCAAGCGCAAATAAATTTAATTTAATTTCAACCAAAGCGCAAATTGAATCAACCCGAGTGCGAATAATTGTTCCAGCCGTATACATTTTCTTTTTGTTGTTAAAAGAACAAAAATTTTGTATTATCTGCTAAAGTAATACAGTTCTAGCTTAAGCCTTAAAAATGTAACGCTAAACAGATTTAGCTAGAAAATTTCGTTTGTTTCGTTTGTTTATTCACATGTTTCGGTTTAGAAGCTTAAGCTAAAGCTGTTATTTTTGAGACTGAAAAGTCCCAAGGAGATTTTGGATGTTGATTTCCCAAAACTGTTTCCTTGTTCTATATGGCAAGTATATTGTAGAACTAGTCAAAGCCTTCTGGTCAGGGGTCCAGGATCCAGGAATCTTGATATTTTTCTAGCTTTTACTATAATATTCTAGCTTGTTTTAATCAGACAAATTGGAGCTTAACCTAGAAAATCAAGTTATAGCTCCATGAATTTAGCTTTGGCTTTGGAAGACTTGCTATTGTTAATAGCTTTAACACCAGAAAACAATTTTCGGTCGCTAATTTTATTCAAGCACAACCCTATACCCATATACGTGAAAACTTCAAACCCTATAAGAAACAAATTATGTAGTGCTGAACCCATGCTTCAAAAAAGGGCATCACCGATTTAGTAGTACCTGGTGGCATAATGGTTAGTGCGTTGGACTGTCATGCCGAATGTCTGGACTCGATTCCCAGCCGCTACCACCTAAAAACAAATATATAATGTTTGCCTCCAAGGTACTGCCTCTTCCGAGTAACTGACCAATCCTGCTCTAAGAGTATCTGTTGTCATGAATAAGTGTTTCTTTTGAAGCCGTTCTGACTCGCCAAAAATTGTAGTTCTCCTCTTCTCCTGCCAACAACATGCAAACAGGAATGGTTGAGAGTCTAAAGTCACTAGGACTTCCATATTTTGAAAAATAAGTCTGTTTGACTTAGTAAAGGCAACCTCATAAAATTCCTTTAATCTTGCAATGGAATTTTCATTCGTTATTTTGAGCCATTTGCAGGTGGAGATATGACTTTTAAGCTTCACACAAAAATAAGCCAACGCAACGGTTCCAAATGAAACATGCCACTAGCTCGATTTTGAAATTTTGACGTTAGCACCTATTTTTCTTAGAACGGCAGTTTTTGTATGTTTGAAAGTCAATAATGCTAACTTCTGATAACTGAACTAACTTTTCTGAATTTGATAAACCAATAGTTTTCAAGTTTAGAAACTATTTAAATAGAGAGTATTTAAATATGTGTATACATACCTACATACATCTAATTCCAAACAGATTCAGGTCCATGCCCCAGGCTAGACTTCTACATCTACAGCCTTTCAAACCTATGCCTACCATCCTGCATACTAAATATATGTAAGTACTTACTTATACATATTTATCTACCCATAAGTATACATACATGTACATATTCAACAATTGTTATTCGGATCTAGTATTTTTACCGATATTTACAGTGTAGGTATGGTATACCAATATTTAAAAAAGTATCTATTTCAGGTGCTGATTCTATCGCCCCTTAGCGAAATCAATACTTTGTTTTTTTGATCGCCGCGCCGGGGTTTTGCTATCAGCAAAACAATTGCAACTAATCGTTTGGAATGATCAATTTTAGCTAATAATTCGGAAAAAGAGGGTCTCCTTTTTGTGTGTTTTTGTAACGATAATAACATTTGGGCAGATGTTTTGCCACCGTGTTCTCCTTTCTACATACCTAGATGCTAGATGCATGTACCTTTACAACAAAATATCTACATTCCCTCCTGTTCCAATAGTAACCTACTCGCAAATATGCAATTGTTATTAGTGAAAAAGTGTTTCAATGTTTTGTAAATAATTACAATTTTTTTGCATCATGATCTTTTTTCAAAAACCTGCTTGAGTACCTTTGATTCAAGATTTCAGTATTAAAATCCAGACAAAATAACTTGTAGTGTTCATTGGAGGCGCACTCGAATCTGAACTCGCGCATGGCAGTGGCAACCTCTACTTCAGCCATTTTCCCTTTAAAACCAATCGGCTCTGGAGGTGTGGCTTTCTTGCATGGAGATTGCAAGTGTGAGACAGCTAACATCATGTTTAAAACATTGTAAGGTTCTTCTACCCTCCGCTAGATGCTGGACTGAGAGCTTCTCGAAAAATCTGATAGGTGGTTCTGTCTTTATTTTGTGAGTTCTAAATTCTTATTTGAATTAGTAAAATTATGGAGTTGGTAAGGTAGGTACAACTACTTACTTTTTACGTACATATGGTGCTGTGTGGGGCTTTGAAACTGGTGTGACACTTGCAAAAGAACGTGTGTAATGATTTTTATTTTTATTCAATTACATACCTTTACTTGTTGATTAAACAGATTTGGAAAAAATCTGATTTGGTTTCTTCTCAAACATTTTTGTTATGGTTTCATTCAAGTTCAAAATTACGATGATAATTAAGTCAAAAGAAGTATTTTTTGTCATTTGACACTTCCGTCGCCCTAATTATTTGTCTATTACATTTTTTTTTTATTTTTGTTGTCTGCTTGAATCTAAAACTACGAACAGGGATTTCAGGTTTTTCAAATTTTCCCGAAAACACAGTCAATGATTTTAATTAAACTTTGAACGTATAATTTTAAAAGCAGTTGAAATAAAGTTGCGTTTCAGGTTTTCGCCAAAAAATAGCACGTTGAAAATAGGGTTTTAACATTTTTCAAGAAAATTTTCTTATTTTCTATAATTCCTCTTTATCTTTTGAATGGCTACGTCGATTTTGTTATCTTTTTGCAATCTGTTGCTATCAAGTAGTTCCATCAGTATCGCATCTTAAAATTTCACAAAATATTTGTTTTTAACTAAAAAGAATCAAAGGAAAAATCAATTTTTAATACTTTTATCAATTTCTCGGTAACAATATTATCATTCAAATTTTGATGCATCGCCATCGGACATCTTCTTGTTTGTTTGTTTTAAGCTATTGATTATGTCCTAAAAAACAGGGCAGTAAGGAACTAAGACGTTCATGGGATTTTATTGTAACAATCTTCAAAGGGGTCATTGAAGATGAGAAAACCGCGTAGAGCTTTTAAATGAGAGGGGGTGCAAAAGCACCCTTTTTGGTTTTTTGCATATAACTCGAAAACGGAGAAAAATTTCGAGATTATTCTGAAAACCTTTTTTGTAGAGAATAAAATTTACCTTCGAAATGGATTTTTGAGAAAAAAATTTAAAAAATTTTAGTTAGCTTAATTTTAAAAAAATCATTGCAAAAAAAAATTGCAAAACCGCATTTTAGGGCGAAAAAAGAACGTTTTTTAATGCTTTTTTAGATATGGTTATTTCGAAAAGGTTTCTAGGTATACAAAAAAATTTTAGTGTCATTTTCTTTTTCAGTGTTCAGTGGATAAGTTAAAATTGATTTAAGAAAAAATTATTAATATCTTTCTCTCTTGAAAATTGTATAAAAATACAATTTTGAGTGATTTCGAATTTTTAATTCTAATTTGTATTGCCTTAAATTGTTTTCTTTTTAATTGTTTGTATACTATAAGCAAAATTATTTAAATTGGTTAAATCAGCTCAGATTAACTATAACCATATCCAAGCAATAGACGGAAAAAGTACTAAAAACACAGTTTTCGAAAATAAACCTTATTGTTTAGCGAGCCATAACACCATCTTATTTCAAATTTTTTTCACATATTCTTATTCTGAACAGTATTTTTTTTTTGCCATACCAAAGTGACGCCCTAATGTACATGCGATAAAGTCGTACATTTTATCATAACAAATCCCTAAGCATGCTATTCTTTTTTCAATTTATAATAATTTTAATCTTATTAATTTAATTCTTTTTTTACTTTTTACTAGAGATCTGATTTTGCATGATTTTATTTTCTATAATTCTCTCTTCTCTCAGTTTCATTTATCGTTCATTAAAATAAGAAGTTATTGTCTTATGCTGTGCTGTGGCATCAACATAGCATGGTTGTGATAGAATACAATCTTTTTTGAATGTAATATTTTATGATGATTGCATTCATTCATTTCACTTCGAGACTTTGAGACTTCAATTCCTTCAATCACCATTCTTTTGTCATGGAAATGATTGTTATCATTTTTCTCCGATTCGTTTTACAGCAGTTCATTGAATGCATTTAAATGATTGCTGTAAAATCAATTAGGGAGAAATTATTGCAATTATTTCAATGACAAATTAATGGTGATTGCCGAGTTTGAAGTCGAAAGTTCAAAGTTGAGTCAATGAATGCAATCTGTCAATTGAATTCATTGGAAATGATTACATTCACAAAAGATTGCATTCTTATGCAACCCTGCAGCATAACTTATTTACTATCTTCATTTTCTAAATAAAATAATTTTAATGCATGTAAGTGCCGATATGACTTGCAATCGAAGTTGCCGTCGTACTCGGTGAAAATGGACCCCAGCGCGTGCGGGATCTGGGGGGGAAAGAGGCGTGGGATTTTTTAACTTAATTTTATTTTATTTAATTTACGCAATTTGACATATTCATAGCTGTTGCTATAGGCAACACTGGAGTTGATCTTATTGATTTCAATAATATTTCATAAGATAAACTCGACTTTTGTCGATAGCAACGCTTAAACAATGTCGATGAATGAATCTAAAATTTTTACTGCAAAAATATACTGAAACAGATGTCACCAATTTTCGGAACTAAGTAACGCGCTTATAAATCGAAATTTAAGAAAAAAGAAACATCAACTATCCTTTTCTTATATCAGTTTTGTTTTCGCAGCCAAAGTTATCTATTTTGTTCTCATCTGTCACTCAAATTTGTACGCAACATTGAATTATTTAAAAGTGCATTTTTTTTATAAGAAATATGGAGTTGAGCTCACTTGAACTTTTAACTTGAATTATAAATATTCAGTCACTCCACTTAATCAGAAGAGTTTCTTTTAAAATCTATTATTATAAAAAGCCTGAGCGCATGCATTTAACCAAATTCCCTTAGAATAATAAAATTCACATCAGTATCTCGTATGCTGTGATTTTTATATTAGTCGGTAAACATCGATACAAAATTGCGTCTTAGAAGGGTACGATAGTCAAATTTTTTTCAAAGTTTGGGTAAAGTTTAAACAAAGCTACTAAAAAAACGTAAAAATAAAATTTTGTCTAGAGTATCGAACTTGGAAAATTTTCCAGTTTTTTGAAAAACATTAAACTTAGCGCTCGCACAATCATCCACTATTGGTACCTATAATTTAAGTTTTACTATTGCGCTATATGCGTTTATTTATTTAGCTGTATTTGATTTGATTTAAAAATTAAATAACGACCGAATCACTGTGGACCAATTTTCAAGATACTTTTTATTAGGAAATGTATAATATATAAAAATAAAGCTCTTCGGTTTTGTGAGATTTTCTTCTACGTTTGGTTTGCAAACAATGTGTTGACAAAATATAAAGCAGCAGCACTGCAACTTGAACGCACGTATCTTAGCATCCCGTCTGTGCATTTGAACGTCTTTGCGCCTGTAAGTCCACTATACATCGGGCTAGAGTGTGAAAGGGTAGACCGGTTTGCTTCATTGGTACCTATGTAGGATTTGTATGTGATGCGTCAGCCAAGAGCAGTGTTTCCCAACCTTTTTTGTGCTATGACCCACCAAAACTTGTCCAAAAATTCTTATGCCCCTTCAACAATACATTCATACAATTTTTAGCACTCAAAAAATTGTTACTTACTTACTCAATTAGTTACGTAAGGTGGCGCTACAGTCCGGGGTGAACCAGGCCCTCAATCAACAAGCTTCTTCCAGCCGACTCGGTTTCTAGCTAGCTGTCTCCAAGTAGGTTGAGGTCCTCTTCCACTTACGTGCGCCACCTTTTACGCTGCCCACATCTACTGCTCTGTACGGCGGGGTTGAACTCAAAGACTTTCTGGGTATTCATGTCCATTCTCAAAAAATTGTAATGTTCATTATAAATAAATTGGGTGGCGCAACAGCTCGTGGAGAACCAGGGTCTAGTGACTTACAACTCACAACCATTCCTGTGTGCGTGTTTGTTGGCAGGAATGGAGGGGACCTACAGTTTTTTGCCGAGTACGAACGGCTAAATGAGAAGCACTTTTTTATGGCATTTATACTCTTGGAGGATTTGTCAGTTCCTCGCAAGAGGCAGTACCTCGAATAAAACATTTCTGTTTTTAGGTGGCACGGCTGGGAATCGAACCCACACCTTCGGCATGACAGTCCTACGCACTAACCATCAAGCCACGAGGTACTAAAAAACTTGGATAATTTAAAATTACTAAGAACTCACCAGAATCAGAAATTTTTTTTCTTTTAAATCTGACGATACATTTTTCAGATGACCTACAATTTCATTTATAACTTTTTAGTCATAAGTTAACAGTCACTTCACATTTGTGGACCCAATGAAATCGAACAAAATTTGTGTTGTTAATATATGTCTGAGAAATCAATATGGGTAGCAAAATCAAATTTTTTGTTTTCTGCTTCTATAAGATTTTTAGTTTTCGAGTATATCGAAATACCGTTTAAAGGTTTACATTGCCGGTTTGTCGCTTAAGAGAACCATAAAGTTCTTTTTAAAACAGTTTTAAGAGCTAGCTTATTCAGTGTGAAGTATAAGTGCCTCATGATCTTCATACTGTTCTTTACAAGAAAGCAGGAAAAAAACGTTCACAATTTGGCACAATCGATTGTTTGAACAAGCCAAGATGGAGCTCGGACTCTTTTCGAAAATAAATGAGTGCGAAAGTGAGATTTTTGTTCTTATGAGCACTCATTTAGTTTTGGGATCTAAAACAGTTGCAATGCATCAGAATGGAAAATTGCCCCCGGTAAAATATAATTGCAACCCTGTGGGGCGTGGGCCCCATGTTGGGAAACACTGGCCTGGAGGATATATGTATTCGAATTTTTGTTAAAACTTATCTTGAACGAGTAGCTGGTATACAACGATTTTAGTTCTATTAATCTTTACAAAATCGGCTCTAACGATTTTGATAAAACCCTGTACTTTCGGGTAATTTAATGTCCAAGGCAATTGTTAGTAAGTTGTGTTTTATAATTTTTGGGACAAAACTTAATGAATTGAAAATAATTTTGTCTTGGTTTTTAAGAAAATTATTTTATTTTTGGGTTATTCGATATAGACTCAAAAATGTTTTTCAAGGTTCCACAGGTACTCAAGCGAACGTATGTATAGGTAGATACGCAAAAGTCAAACAAATTGAAATCCGTTTAATTTAGGTTACAAGCATGAAAAATTAAATTTCTCGTGTCTTTATTCATTATTTTTTTCATTTCTCAATATTAAATAAAATATACCAACGAATATGTACGAGTATCAACTAAGTTGTGATTTGGTTTCTTTTTAAGAAACTTAAAGAAAAAAAAAACAACAAGAGTCCATCACCAAACAAAAACAATCATCTTAGATTGAAATTAATTAAAATCAATCAAAGCACTTCGATCAATGGTTGTTTATAAAAAGCCACCTTTTTTATTGGAAAATAAAGACTTTTTTGCAACAGCTGGACTTATAATTTCATTAAGACCACTCAGCCTCAATTGAAGACCAGCGAAATTATAAAATAACGAACAACAAAAATGTAGCATGCTCATGCACTGCACTATGTAGGTATAGTATGCACAGCAGTCCGTCCAAGTCGAGGGTGTTTTTCTTCATTGAATTTTGACGCTAAGGCTGCTGGAGCTGGGACTATATACTGCTGGTATACAACAGTATATTATGTGAATTGAATTTTTGTACACATTTACAATTGAAATAAAAATTGAAATGTTGTGTTGTTGAGTAATAACAACGAGAGCTTTAACTTATAAAGATGTTATGACTGACTGTTCGTAAGAAATCTTATTGTTTTATTTTGTATATCTACGTACTACGACAGGAAAAGAAGCTATGAAGTTTAAAAACAATGCAATAAATTGAAAAGATGAGATTTACAAAAGGATAAATAGGTCCATTGTAGAATTTTGCACGAAGCAGTCGTGTTATGTGTCGCCCCTATCTGTGATATGTTATTTCGCGCATACAGGTGCTGGTGGATAGGGGCGCTAAAGGCAATATCAGCACCAATAATTTTAAATACATTTCTATTTAATCAATAAAATATGTAGGTTAGGATGGTCCTTATTTTTAAAACTTTTGAGCACCCGTTTTTTTTGTTCATTGACATCTTAAAACACTAGCCTATTTTTTTTTTTTATCACGTTAACACGTGCCGCAATGAGCTTAAAGTTGATGCTCCTGTGAGAGTTAGGGCCAATTTAAATACTTTTTTAGCTCCAAAAATAACGGTACTTGCTATACAACCGTTATGAAAAACCTTATTTATCTTAAAAACAGCTCGAACGATTTCGATAAAAATTCTAAAAATGTTTGTATATTTACTCGAATATTTTAAAAAATTCTTAATTTCCAAGCTAATTGAACTTTTTGAGCAAGAACGTGCGACCCAGTCGTGCCTTCTATTTTTTTTATCTTGAAGCAAGAGTAGGTAACAGATTTGAAAGTGCACTTTATTAATTCTGAAAATCAAATTTTCAATAGCCCCCGGTTTTGGTCGGTTTTATGAAAATTCAAATTTTCAAACTCATTGCGGCACGTGTTAATACAATCCGATTAGCATCAAATTTTGTTTCTACACGTTTTTAATGTAGAAGAACAAAAAAAATGGTGCTCAGTAAAAACAAACAATTTTATTTTTCCTCCATACAAATAAGGACCACCCTAATGTAGGTATATCATGGTTGAGTTAGTGAAAATTTTCTTTTCTTAATCCTCCAAAACAGAAGCTAACTTTTAAAGTGAAATTTGTTTTGGTGTGTTGCGAGTAAGTTTTCATGGTCGAATTCTAGCAAAACTTTTAAACAAAACTCACATCGTGTATATTGTGGGGACAAGTATATAGTTGGGCAATAGAGAAAAAGTTGAAATTGTCATATATTTTATAATGCAAGAAGGGTGGGATTTTTCGATCATCAATATATTATAGGGAAAGAAAATACAGCGAATAATATGCTTTAAAGTCTGTTTTCTAATTTTGGTAACTAATGATAGAGCTTTGAGGTTTCTTTTGGTAGAAAGCAAATAAAATTTTAAGAATTTTCATAAAATTTCCTATTCCACCTCTTTTTATCATGATATTTTGAGTTGACTATCGGGGAAATGGAAATAACAAAATATAACAACATAGATTCCAAAATCAAATAAGTTCCTCTACCTACCTATGTACGTAATACATTTTTGAATTTCGCAGTGATTTGAAGTATAAGAAACCTTTGAGATAGAACACTTTTGAAAGGTCGTTTTCCACACCCCGACCTGATTTTTTTGCGAGTTCTATAGGGTGAGGAATGGTTTCTTGTCAAACAAATTTGATGTATTTATCAAATCTAACACGATGATGTGGGGGCCAAAAAAGTGGTTTTTGTCAAGTCGACGTAATTTTGTTTGTCTGTGTGTCTAAGTGTAGATTGAGCTGATGGATCCTGACGGTTTTACTTCAAATTTGGTACAGTGCATTTTTATTCGAATACCTTGGAGGAAAAATTCGAATTAGTGTCGCCGAGCTTTTACGTTCCAGGGTTAATTTTTCTCACTATACAAAACTCCTTAAACAGCCCATTTCCATTACTTTGAATGCTTAGATCTAAAATCTCTAACGTATAACTTTTTAAGTCGCTTGAATTTCGAAGACAAACATAATTTATGACCCGTTTCTAATTATGTGCACGATCGACTTTGTGCATTTGAAAAATGTATTGGTTTATTTACTTTCATCGTTTAGTCACCACTTAGTCAGGACGAAAATGGAGAGGTTTACTGCAGTAATACAGGAGATACGGAAGGAAGAAAAGTGGCTCTGGAATCGTTTCTAATTACTTACACGCCACTGTATGTACCTTCAGAATTTCAGTTTTTCAAAATTTTCTCCAAAACGACTCCAACGTGCAAGTTAGAGACATAAAATGGTATTATGCCCAAAACGGAAATATTGTTTTAACATTTGTGGAGAAATTTGCTTTATTTTTGGGTTGCTTGACGGCAAGTCATGCATTCGTACAAAAATTGAACTCGAGATTTTGATCAAACCTGTCATAAGGAAGGGAAGACGAAAAAAGTGGGTTTCAGAATTAGGTCTATCTGTCTGTTTATCCGGTGAGCTACAGCTTATACGGGTGATTCGAATTTCTTCAAACTTGGTACATGGCATTTTTTGATCAATCCACTTTTTTCACTTTTCTTGGAACCAAAAATAACGGTAAGTACCTATCTGTTTCACCTAGATAAAATTTTCTTAGCAATTTACTTAATCGTTTTTTTTTTCCCAAAACGGCTCTTTCAGGATGGAAAACCATTTTTTTTAAATGGTTACCTATTAATGGTTCAAGCCTCCCAGACACTATTTTTTTTGATTTTCTATTGATTTTAAATAGCTTATGCAGAAGATCACAAAAAGTTTAAATTCTATTGGGTACCAAAATTTCTCAAAACTTTTTTTTTGCATTTTTAATGAAAATTTCAAGTTTTATTTTTTAATTCAATATTTCGAAGTTTTTTTTAATACTTTTTACTTCTATGTAAAGATAACGGTAATCCTTCCCTACTAATATTCAAAAACCGTTGAAAAAATGTACTTTTCTCGAAAATGACTCACGATTTTGATAATTTTCTGGTCTGTAAAAAATACACTGAGCAACTATAACAGTACCTACCTTCCCTAGAACTCTTTTTTTGATTATAAATTTTTTTATCATTGGCTTAATTTTTTGTATACAAAAATTCCAAAAAAATATGACTATTATTGCGTATCAAAGTTTCCAAAAAAGTATTTGAAAAAAAAACCTAAATATTATTTTGAAAATTCAATATTCCAAAACTGCATATTAATGAAAAGTTAATATTTGCATAGCAACACTTTTCGCTAAAAATGTTTATTATTTCAAAAAAAACCGCTCGAAAGACTATCAAAATTTTCACATACATATATTCATATTTGTTCTATGATATAGATGGCAGTCTTTCAAGTAAAGGCTACCCTTTGAGTGGAAAACCATTTTTCAAAAAATCCTTATGAATGGTAGGTACCTTCAAAAGAACTATTTTTTCGATTTTCTTGAAAACAACAGTAATAGATTTTAACAATTTTTTTTCATGCAGAACTTTCTCAAAAAGTAAAAACCAAAAATCAAATTTTCAAAACAATATTTTTTTGGATTTTTTCTTGAAAACTTAATACATATTTCGAAAACTAAAAAGAATGGTTTTTTATTTTGAATTTTCTCATTATTGATTCAACGGATTTAAATACCTTTTTTTGTACAAATTTCAAATAAGTAAAAATAATATTTCGTATCAAAAAATAAAAAAATATTTGAATGAAAAAAAATCAGCATTTTTTTTTTAAATGTGATATTTCAAAATTAGTTGAAATTTTTTTGGTTTTAAAAGTTTAATATAAAGAATTAGATTTTAAGAAAACCGCTTCATGCTTTTAGAGCATTTTCTCTCATAGTTTCCATGTCTACATCACCAAAGCTACTGATTACAAGATTGTTTAACTAAGTGTTATTGCACGATTTTTGGAAAATGAGCTAATTCCAAATTTTCAATTTATTGCATATACAAATGGCTATCATGCCTCGGTAGTGCTTTCATTTACTGTAAACGTTACGATATTCAAAGAAATGAGTTAACAATAATTTTGACTTATATTATAAAAGCCTCACACCTCAAAATGCATGAAAAATATTTGTTTTTTTAGACAGTAGTAGTAGTAGTCACATGTCATGTTATTTTGAATGAAATTAAGCAACAGCACCAATAGCTTTTAAAATTTGTCTAAAACAATTCGATCGTAATTATTGTAATGACATAAATCCCGGTACGGCGGCGTACATATACCTATACATTTCCTTCCACATAACCTCCTTCTTTATTAGAACAATAAGATCCAGTTCAATATAACTTATCACCGTGCGCGTATCACAGAAAATGACCATTAAATTATGTATGCAACAGAGGTGTTAAAACGAACACGTCAAGCATTTAAATTCTCACCTTCAACGACCCAAGAAGTCAGAACACTCAAAGACTCGAAACAATCTCGTCTCGGCAATCATTCTCATCAGTGATAAGTTTTCCAAGAGATGTACGTACAAAACGTAAACAAACATACAATCAATTTCCATGTAATGCTCGTCCATAAAAATAAATGATACAAGATACTACAACAAGCCTTAAGGTTTAAGAAGGCATTCACTCCAAAGTCTTGAAGCAAGAGTTGCAAGACCATACGTTGCTGTCCGACATACTGCGCCTGACCTGGTGTCGAATGGTTTTCATTTCTAGGAAGTGATTTTCGTGGTCACCGATGTAAGCACTTTGTCACATTCAGTTCATGTACCTGTCTGCGCTACTGAACGCGTGCGTAGCTATCTTTTTATGATGACAGTTTTTGTTTTTTTTAGATGCGTATCCGTTTGGAGAAGACAAATAGGAGAGTTTACGTGTGTAAAGAATTTTTTTGTTTTGTGAATGAAATTTTGTTAAATTCTTGGAGAAGACGAAGGGGTGACGTGGACGTGAACTTGTATAGCAGAGTAATAGCTGTAAATCATAAAGTTTGAAAGTTATTCTCCGTGCATGGTTTTATTCCCCTATACAGAAGGTAATGTCCTTTGAAGAGGAAATTTTAATGCAGACGCCATAACTTAACAATAGATGCAGATGCGTGAAATATCCTTGATTTGAGTGTTTGTATTTATTTGTATTTATTGGCGCCACACGACATTTAAAGTAAAAAATTTCTTGGAAGTAGGGTTCTCGTTTTTGATATTCATATTTGTATTGTTATAAACAGAGCCTTACAGGATGTTGGTTCAATATTTTTGTTTCTTGCGCTGTAAAATATTCAAGATATGACACTGCATAGGTATACTTGAAATACAAGACACAAATGGGTGATTCTCTGTCAATTTCATCCTAATTTCTTTTTTCAGAATTCAACATTAGTAAAATATATCGAAGAATAAAATAGAATGAAATTCCACAAGGTTTTCGTTCAAATTCATATTTTGTTCAAAGCTCGTTCAGAGTTTGACAAGACAATAGGATTTAGTAAAATCTCGTTAAACTCGTTCAGAGTTCCGCGTTTGTCCAGAATATCTAGAAGAATTTTACTATAATTCGTGAAGAGATTCATTAAAAGTCGTTCAGAATTTCATTAAATTTGTTCAGAGTTTGACAAGAAGAGAGGATTTAGTAAACAAAAGGTTAAACTCCTTCAGAGTTCCGTGTTTGTCGAGACTATCAATAGAAAGAATTTTAAAGACATTCGTGGAAAGCTTCGTTATATTTGTTCAGAATTTCATCAAAACTCGTTCAGAGTTTGGCAAAAAAAAACAAGATTAAGTAAGAGATCGTAAAACTCGTTCAGAGCTCCGTGTTTTTGTCTAGAGTATCGGTGGAATATAAAAGAATTATAATGAAATTCGTGGAGAGTTTCGTTAAAATTGTCATTTAAACTTGTTCAGTGCTCGACAGTTAAATAGGATTTATTGCGAAATAATAAAACTCGTTCAGAGTTTCGCGTTCGCTGAGATTATCAATAAAAAAGAATTTTAATGAAATTTGTGGAAAGTTTCGTTAAATTCGTTCAGAATTTCATTAATTTTATTGAGAGTTTGATAAGAAAAAGTGATCTGAAAAAATATCGTAATACTCATTCAGAGTTCCGCGGTTGTCGGCATATCTGTGGAATATAAAAGAGTTTCAATATAATTCGTGGAAAATTTCGTTAAATGCGTTCAGATTTTTAAAAAAGAAAAGAATTGTAAGAAATTGTTAATATCCTTCAGAGAAGAAAATCGAAGCATACAAATAATTTGAATGAGATTCGTGAAGAGAGAGATCCGTTAGAATTCGTTCAGAATTTCATTTAAACTCGTTAAGAGTTTGACAAGAGAATAAGATTTATTGCTAAATTATAAAACTCGTTCGCGATGGTTGAGATTATCAATTAAAAAGGAATTTTATTGAAATTCATGGAGAGTTTCGTTTATTCGTTCAGAATTTCATCAAAACTCGTTCAGAGTTTGACAGTTGAATAGGATTTATTGCGAAATCATAAAACTCGTTAAGAGTTTCGCGTTTGTCGAGAATGTCTGGAAGATTTAAAGGAATTGTAATGAAATTCGTGGAGACCTTCGTTTAAATTCGTTTAGAATTTTATTAAACTCGTTCAGAGTTTGACAAGAAAAAAATATCTAATAAAATATCGTAATACTCGTTCAGAGTTCCGCGTTTGTCGAGTACATCTGTGGAATATAAAAGAAATTTAAAATAATTTATAGAGAGATTCGTTAAATTCATTCGGAATTTCATTAAAACTCGTTGCGAGTTTGACAATAGAGTAGAATTAATTGTGAAATCATAAAACTCGTTCAGAGTTCCGAGTTTCTCAAGAATACTGGGCTATAAGAAAATTTTAATAGAATTCATGGGGAATTACGTTAAAATTCGTTCAGAATTTTATTTAAAATCGTACAGAGTTTGACAATAGAGTAGGATTTATTTCGAAATCATAAAACTCGTTCAGAGTTCCGCATTCTTACCGGACATATCAGTGGGATGTTAAAGAGTTTAAACAAAATTCGTGAAGAGTTTCGTTGAAATTCGATCAGATTTTCATCAAAACTCGTTCAGAGTTTGACAAGAGAATAGAATTTAATGATAAATCATAAAACTTGGTACAGATCTCCGCGTTTTTCGAGCATATAGGTGAGACATGAGGGAATTTTATCTAAAATAAGATATATTGCAATATCAAAAAATTCATTGGTGGAATATAAAAGAATTTTAACGAAATTCGTGAAGAATTTTCATTGAAACTCGTTCAGAGTTTGGCAAGAGAATAGAAACAAAATTCGGGAAGAACTTTGTTAAAATCCGCTCGGACTTCGTTCGGATATAAAAAAGAAGAGGATTGTTAGAAATTGTTAGACTCCTACAGAGAAGAATACCTGTTTATTAAAAGAATTTGAGATTCGTGAACAGCTCCGTTGAAATACGTTCAGAATTTCATTGAAACTCGTTCAGAGTTTGACAAGAGAATAAGAGTTCAGATTTAAAAATTATAAAACTCGTTCAGAGTTCTGCGTTTGCCTAGAATACCGGTAGGACATAAAATTCTTTTCGTTATAATTCGTTCAAAATTTGTTTAAAACTCGTTGAATAATAAAAATAATTCATTCTTTAATAGAAGTATCGGTCCAAGTTTACCTTTAAGCCAAAAAGCTTGCTAATATTTTGGGGAAGAGTTGAAGAAATATGAAGAATCTGGCTCGGAGCCGTATTGACGCTTGGGCATGTCGTCGCAGCGCTTTCTTGGAAAGAGTAAAAGTAAGCATGTCACTTTTCTGATGACCTAAAGCCTATCCCAAGCGCTTATAGACTTGATGAAATTTGACTGAAAATACTTACGTTGATACCGTCCTTGCCGGCCCTTAAGTCGTGATCAGCGAGTGACCCTCCGAATATGAATTTGGGCTTAGTTCTTCATCTAGTTTTAGCTCTCTTCTGATGAGTATAGCTTTAATTTTTGCTGTGATTTTACTTCATTTAGATTTTCATAAAAACTCCGTTCCGCGTTTCGCGTTTTCAAAGAATATCGGTCGTGAGATATAAGAGAGTTTTAACGAATTCGTGAAGAGATTTGTTAGAATTCATTCAGATTTTAATTTAAACTCGTTCAGAGTTTGATAAGAGAAAAGCATTTATAGTAAGAAATCATAAGACTCGTGCAGAGCTCTGCGTTTTTCGGTGAGACATGATAGAATTTTAACGAAATTCGTAAAAAGCTTCTTTTTAATTGGTCCAAAATTTCATTTAAACTCGTTCAGAGTTTGACAAAAGAATAAGATGTATTGCAATATCAGTTTTCCGCGTGTGTCTAGAATACATGGGATAAATAAGAATTTTAACTCGTTCAGAGTTTGGCAAGATTTTTGTAAAAACAGAGTTTGAATTTTGTAAATTTTAAACTCGTTCAGAGTTCCGAGTTTTTCGTGAATATCGGTGAAATATAAAGAATTTTAACGAAATTCGAATAGAGCTTCGGTAAAATTCGTGGAGAATTTCATTAAAACTCGTTGAGAGTTTGACAGCATTGGATTAAGTAAGAAACCATAAAACTCGTTCAGAGTTTCGGGTTTTTTGAGAATATCGATGGGATATAAAATATTTCAAAGAAAATCTTGAGCAGTTTCGTTAAAATTCGTTCAGATTTTTGTTAAAACAGAGTCTGACAAGAGAATAGAAATTCGTTAATTATAAAACTCGTTCAGAGTTCCGGGTTTTTCGTGAATATCGGTGGGATACAAAGAATTTTAACGAAATTTGAATAGAGCTTCGGTAAAATTCGTTGAGAATTTCATTACAATTCGTTTAGAATTTGACAGCATTGGATTAAGTAAGAAATCATAAAACTCGTTCAGAGTTTCGGATTTTTCGAGAATATCGATGGGATATAAAAGTTTTCAAAGAAGTTCTTGAGCAGTTTCGTTAAAATTCGTTCAGATTTTTGTTAAAACAGAGTTTGACAAGAGAATAGAAACTCGTTAATTATAAAACTCGTTCAGAGTTCCGGGTTTTTCGTGAATATCGGTGGGATACAAAGAATTTTAACGAAATTTGAATAGAGCTTCGGTAAAATTCGTTGAGAATTTCATTACAATTCGTTTAGAGTTTGACAGCATTGGATTAAGTAAGAAATCATAAAACTCGTTCAGAGTTTTGGGGTTTTCAAGAATATCGATTAGATATAAAAGATTTTCAAAGAAATTCTTGAAGAGTGTCGTTAAAATTCGTTCAGATTTTTGTTAAAACAGAGTTTGCCAAGAAAATAGAAATTCGTTAATTATAAAACTCGTTCAGAGCTCCGGGTTTTTCGTGAATATCGGTGGGATACAAAGAAATTTAACGAAATTTGAATAGGGATTCGGTAAAATTCGTTTAGAATTTCATTAAAACTCGTTGAGAGTTTGACAGCATTGGATTAAGTAAGAAATCATAAAACTCGTTCAGAGTTTCGGGTTTTTCGAGAATATCGATGGGATATAAAAGATTTTCAAAGAAGTTCTTGAGCAGTTTCGTTAAAATTCGTTCAGATTTTTGTTAAAACAGAGTTTGACAAGAGAATAGAAACTCGTTAATTATAAAACTCGTTCAGAGTTCCGGGTTTTTCGTGAATATCGGTGGGATACAAAGAATTTTAACGAAATTTGAATAGAGCTTCGGTAAAATTCGTTGAGAATTTCATTACAATTCGTTTAGAGTTTGACAGCATTGGATTAAGTAAGAAATCATAAAACTCGTTCAGAGTTTTGGGGTTTTCGAGAATATCGATGGGATTTAAAAGATTTTCAAAGAAATTCTTGAATAGTTTTGTTAGAACTCGTTCATATTTTTGTTAAAACAGAGTTTGATAAGAGAATAGAATTTCGTCAATTATAAGACTTGTTCAGAGTTCCTAGTTTTTCGTGAATATCGGTGGGATACAAAGAATTTTAACGAAATTTGAATAGAGCTTCGGTAAAATTCGTGGAGAATTTCATTACAACTCGTTGAGAGTTTGACAGCATTGGATTAAGTAAGAAATCATAAAACTCGTTCAGAGTTTCGGGGTTTTCGAGAATTTCGATGAGATATAAGAGATTTTCAAAGAAATTGTTAAAGAGTTTCGTTAAAATTCGTTCAGGATTTTGTTAGATAGAGTTTGACAAGTGAATAGAAATCCGTTAATTATAAAACTCGTTCAGAGTTCCGGGTTTTTCTTGAACATCGGTGGGATGCAAAGAATTTTAACGAAATTTGAATAGAGCTTCGGTAAAATTCGTGGAGAATTTCATTACAACTCGTTCAGAGTTTGACAGCATTGGATTAAGTAAGAAATCATAAAACTCGTTCAGAGTTTCGGGGTTTTCGAGAATATCGATGGGATATAAAAGATTTTCAAAGAAATTCTTGAATAGTTTCGTTAAAATTCGTTCAGATTTTGGTTGAGATAGAGTTTGACAAGAGAATATAAATTCGTTAATTATAAAGCTCGTTCAGAGTTCCGGGTTTTTCTAGAATATCGGTGGGATACAAAGAATTTTAACGAAATTTGAATAGAGCTTCGGTAAAATTCGTTCAGAATTTCATTACAACTCGTTCAGAGTTTGAGAGCATTGGATTAAGTAAGAAATCATAAAACTCGTTCAGAGTTTTGGGGTTTTCGAGAATATCGATGGGATTTAAAAGATTTTCAAAGAAATTCTTAAATAGTTTTGTTAGAACTCGTTCATATTTTTGTTAAAACAGAGTTTGATAAGAGAATAGAATTTCGTCAATTATAAGACTTGTTCAGAGTTCCGGGTTTTTCGTGAATATCGGTGGGATACAAAGAATTTTAACGAAATTTGAATAGAGCTTCGGTAAAATTCGTGGAGAATTTCATTACAACTCGTTGAGAGTTTGACAGCATTGGATTAAGTAAGAAATCATAAAACTCGTTCAGAGTTTCGGGGTTTTCGAGAATTTCGATGTTAAAGAGTTTCGTTAAAATTCGTTCAGGATTTTGTTAGATAGAGTTTGACAAGTGAATAGAAATCCGTTAATTATAAAACTCGTTCAGAGTTCCGGGTTTTTCTTGAACATCGGTGGGATGCAAAGAATTTTAACGAAATTTGAATAGAGCTTCGGTAAAATTCGTTCAGAATTTCATTACAACTCGTTCAGAGTTTGACAGCATTGGATTAAGTAAGAAATCATAAAACTCGTTCAGAGTTTCAGGTTTTTCGAGAATATCGATGGGATATAAGAGATTTTCAAAGAAATTCTTGAGCAGTTTCGTTAAAATTCGTTCAGATTTTTAATAAAACAGAGTTTGACAAGAGAGTAGAAATTCGTTAATCATAAAACTCGTTCAGAGTTCCGGGTTTTTCGTGAATATCGGTGGGATACAAAGAATTTTAACGAAATTTGAATAGAGCTTCGGTAAAATTCGTTCAGAATTTCATTACAACTCGTTCAGAGTTTGACAGCATTGGATTTGGATTAAGTAAGAAATCATAAAACTCGTTCAGAGTTTCGGGGTTTTCGTGAATATCGATGGGATAGAAAAGATTTTCAAAGAAATTCTTGAAGAGTGTCGTTAAAATTCGTTCAGATTTTTGTTAAAACAGAGTTTGACAAGAGAATAGAAATTCGTTAATTTTAAAACTCGTTCAGAGTTCCGGTTTTTTCGTGAATATCGGTGAGATAAAAGAGTTTTAACAAAATTCGAAAAGAGCCTCGTTAAAATTCGTTCAGACTTCTTCTAAGAACTAGTTCAGTGCTTCCCAAGAGAATTTGATATATGTAGTATAGAATCATAAGACTCTTTTATACTTCGACGTTTGTCGACTATTTTGCGGAGATATACAAAATATAAAATGATATTCGTGAAAAGCTTCCTTAAAATTCGTTAAAAATATTATTAAAAATTGGTCGCAAAATAATAGATTTTTTTTTTTTTTGGAATCGTCAAACTCATTCAAGGTTGAAGAAAAACATAACAGCTCTTTTAGAGTTTCGATTTTGCTTTTCATTTTGATGAGTTTAATATAATTTTAATTTTCATGAAAGTTTCCAATAGTTTCTTTTAGTCCATAATACCCATTTTCTCGAATAAAAAATAAAATTTTAAGATGAAAGAGAATCAGAGAATCACCCATTTGATATAGATTACTTAATGTATACACAGTTAAAAAAAAAAATCATGAAATTCATTAATTCATTGTTTTGATTTAAATATTACATTTATAGCCATTTATGTCCACTTTCTGAGTGTGCTAGGCAAAATTTCTTGTTGAAGTAGGTATACCTAATCTCAAAATGTTAAAAGCCGACTTACAACACCTTCAAATACACTTTTTGAGCTGTTTACCACTTCTTTTCAATTTTCCTGCCAACACTTACTCGAGTGTGTTTTCCATGGTTATGTTTGTTTTTTTTTTCTTCTGCCCCTCAAAGATATGTAAGCCTCCCCTTCCTGTCTCACCATATCGGCCTGGTTTTAAAAGTACACCCTTTTGAAAAAGTTTACACTTTCTCCATATACTCGTGCACAACAGTCTGGTCGTACACATATAGTGCAGCAATTTTCGGCACCTTTTACTAAGCGACTGCTTAGTTAGATATCAAGGACTCTACTAGTCTCCCCTAGACTTGCTGAAGAGGTTATTATAATCAGTCGGCTGTATAGAGTCTAGAAGAACCGCAAAATAAAATCTAAAAGAACGTGTAGGTATAGGTTCATACATACGTGTATGTTGCAGAAAAAAAAAACAAGACAAGGTCCTTGGGAATTTCATCTGATGTACAAAACTCTTTGATGTGGTACATATGCACTTCATGAAGAGGATGTGCTATTGGCACTCCTTGTTAGTGTGTAAGAAGATACCTTCGGGTGTTATTTAGAGATGAAAGAAATAAAACTGCCGCTTCTCGCTTATGATTGTTGGCAGACAGTAGATTGTAGGTCGGCCGGCATTCTCTAAGTTTTGTCTGACATAAACAACGCAGCAACTTACTGAAAAAACTTGAATTGAGTTAAGCAATTCAAAGAAATAAAAGAAACAAGAAAATGCTTTAGTAATGATAGATACTCAAAAAGTATAAAGTGTTCAAAATAATATTTAAATACTTACTCTTTTTAGGAAAGAGCGATACTTAGAGATTGCTAAAGTTGCAGGTACATATGTAACCAACCACATGTACTTAGGAAATAATCAAGTATAATGAATTCAAAATTTATTATTTTATGTGGAGATATTTTTCAATGGATCAAATTATAATTGAAATGTCTTACTAATGGCTTTTAAAAAATATCGGGTGTGTGATGGCCAGTGGATTGATTACGAACCTGATTCAATCAATTAATTTTCGGGAAGAATCTGTTAAAGAGGACAGACAACAGCAATATCATAACAAAATTATATTTGAGAGTTTTGTGTACATTAGAAAAAGGTCATCGCGGATGGGCCCAAATCGGCTCTTAATGAAGAAAACAAAATTCCCTAATTTTTTCAGATTTTTATTTTCATCCCCTATAGCTGATGTAAGGGTGAATTAAGTTTCCCACTTTTTTTGCATACTAGGATATTTGGGCAAAATCTACCAAAAAAAAATCAGAGCGTGTAGGTGGGAAACGGACAAGAAACAAGTCCTATAGGAGGGAGGTAATATATCCCCCCGCTTGGACAGGAGGAGCAATTTAATAAAATAATTGCATAAATAGAAAAAAAAATATTAAAACAAAACGGCAACACTTGCAGTAATGTTTTGTAGCTTTTGGAAAGCCAGAAGGCCATTCTTACGGTTTGTTTTGAAATTAAGTTTTGTTGATGAAAAGTTTTGGAAACAAAAATGTTTCAAACTCTACATTTTGAAGAAAAAATATTTTTTTTCCAAATTTTAAGCTTGACAACAGTTTTGCTGAAATTGTTCATTCAAATAACTTTATTTGAAAATTAACTATAGAAATTGATTTCTGGCTTTCCAAGAAGCTACAAAACATTACTGTAAATGTTGCCGTTTTTTCTAAATATTTTGTTTTCTATTTATGCAATTATTTTGTTGAAGGGGGGAGATATTACCCCCTCCTAAAGGATTTTTCTCTTGTCCGTGTCCCACCTACACACTCTGATATTTTTGGCAGATTTTGCCCGAATTTCCTAGTATGCAAGAAAAAAGGGAAGGGGGTAAATTACCCCTACAGCGACTATAAGAGATGAAAATGAAAATTTGAAAAAATTAGAGAATATTTGTTTCTTCAATTAGAGCCTATTAAGGCCCATCCAAATATAAAAACTTAAAAAAAAAAAACATTATAACGACCACCCTAGTGTACATACATATACGAGAATAACCCAAAATTAGGACAATTTTTTCAAAGAAGCCGAGATGCTGGTTTCTGTTTTTGCTTTAATGATTGCCAAAAACCAAAGACGCAGTACTATTTAATTTGCATTAAACATTAATATTTGTATTATAAACGCCAATTAAACATGAATTATCTTAAAAAAACAAACCATTTACTTAAATGTTGAGAGAATTGAATAAGACATACACAGAGGAACTGAAATCACCATACTCTAATAGCCTAACAAATGCTTAGCTAATTCATTTTCAATTTCTTTAACATAAAATCCTATTTCCTAATTCAAATTTTGTATTTTAAATGTTTACTATTTTAAGTTTTTTGTTTTTTATTTTATTGCATACAATCACCCCTATTACGGTTGTCAATTATCAATTTGATAGTTGATAAACCTTGAAAATTGGTTTTTTAAACTCAATTTATTAATAAACTGGTCAAAAATTCTTTTATATTTTTTAATTTTCTTTTTATTAGAAACTGTCTGCATCATTCTCAATGATCAAAACTTTTATAAGATGGATTTTTAAACATTGAATTTTAATTTTATCAACTATCAAATTGATAATTGACAATCGTTATAGGGGTGAAAAATTGTAATGCACAAGTGCTGATATGACTTGCAAGTGCTGTTGCCGTCGTACTCGGTGAAAATGGACCCCAGCTCGTGCGGGATCTGGGGGGGGGGGGGGGGGGAAGTGTCGTGGGATTTTTCATTTAACTAAGCACTTCTTATTAATATCTAGGTATGTATATTTGGGGACATTAATTGGATTCACATTCAGTTCGATATTTCGAAAAACAAGTTCCCTCTTTTTAACATATGTTTGTCTTTCACCACCAAGTTTAAAATCAACTGAACCGTCTTCGAAATATTGAGTTTTCAAAAAAAGAATTTGAAAGTTCGTATAAAAATCCGAAACAAACTTTTTGGTACAAAATACAATTTAAACATTCTTCTGCATTAAAAATAAAATGCACGACCGGGTCGCATGTTTGCTCTTATAT
Organism: Dasysyrphus tricinctus; assembly: GCA_963921185.1. NCBI lineage: Eukaryota > Metazoa > Arthropoda > Insecta > Diptera > Syrphidae > Dasysyrphus > Dasysyrphus tricinctus. The sequence goes on along the minus strand of OY992533.1, from coordinate 14,898,632 downwards.
TCAAGACAAGACAAATTGTATGTAAAAACATGGAAATTATGAGAGAAAAATGTAGAGGCATGAAATACGATACAAATTTAAATAACCTAAAATAACTCTTTCGACGGTGAAAAAAAAGAATGCCATCTTAATTCTTGATTGAATATAATTGTATGGAAAAAAAGTTTAAAACCGTTGGAGCTGTTTATTTTTTTAAATAATTCTTAAATATAAAATTCTTAAAACATTTTTAAGGACAAATTCTGGTATGTATATATTTATTTGAATTTTGTACATAAAAATCGGTACAATCGGCAATGAGAAAATTCAAAATAAAAACAACGTTCTATGATAGGTGCTATTAATGTTGCTAAGTGTAAAATTTTATAATTTTTGGTAGTAGATCGTACTAGTTTTAGCATATAAAAATAGTTTAATCAAAATCGTTGGAGTCGTTTTTGAGAAAAAAATATTTTCCTTTGCGGGTTCTTAACTTTTGTGTGGAAGGTATCGTTTTTTTTTTGTAAACATATTTTATAGAGTATTAAAATACTCTTAAGTATGGAAATTCAAAAACATCGATAGTGTCGTTTTCGAAATATTTGATTGAAAAAAAAATTGAAATATTTTTTAAAAATACAAAAAATATTTTTTTTAAGAATTTTGGTACACAAAACTATTTTTTGGAAGCTTCTGTATAAAAAATTATTGAAATCAGCTATACCGTTTTGGAAAAAATTGAGAATTAAAAAATGGTTCCTTGGGAGGTATTATTAATAACCATTTTTTGAAAAATTATTTTCCACCCAAAAGAAGCCTTTACTAAAAGTGAATTATTGAATTATTTTTAAAAAATGCTGTGGAGCCGTTTTTGAGAAGGATACGATTGTGTAAAATTGCTAAGAAAATTGGATGGTAGGTACTGTTATTTTTGGTTCTAAAAAAAATAAAAAAATGTGTGTGAGGAATGACCAAAAAACGCTATGTACCAAGCTTGAAGAAAATCGATTCAGCCGTTAAGCCTGTAGCTCAACGGACAGGCAGAATTTAGAGACCCACTTTTTCGGCTTCCCTTTCATTGTTATGAAAAGTCTGATAAAAATCTCGAGCTCGATATGGTAATATGAAGATGAAAAACACAAACAATAAGAAATTATTGTTTTTGTTTTTATATTTGTGGACTTTATTGAAATTAATTCAGTTTTAAAGATTTGTATGACCTTTAGTCCAAATATGCGTTTCGCCCAGGCAAGACAGTTGGGCTCATCAGTTAGATGCTGTCGTTACCCTTCTAAGACGCAATATTTTTGTCGATGATTATCAACACTAATAAAACTTGCAGCACACTAGCCAGACCACGGGCTCTCTATTCATTTCTAGGTGCATAATTTTAACCAAATTCTCCTAGAATATAATTTGCGCAGTATTTTTGTGCTGCAAGTTTTATTAGTGTTGATAATCATCGACAAAAATATTGCGTGTTAGAAGGGTAACGACAGCATCTAACTGATGAGCCCAACTGTCTTGCCTGGGCGAAACGCATATTTGGACTAAAGGTCATAAAAATCTTCATAACAGATATCCCAATTAGGGAACTCCAGGACGAAAACCGGGTCATAAATGCAAATCATGTTTCGGTCCTTAGGTACTGACGGTTTCAAGACTTTCGAGGAGTTGGCTCAGACATCTACTCAGCTACCCCACACATATACAGATCCATAAAGTTTCCAGATTTTTGCAGCGTATTCCAAGTTCACTTGCAGTTTGTGAAGCCAAATAACATCTCATGCGAAGTAAAAAATAAAAATATTGATATTTTCATAGATAACCAGGCGGCAATTAAAGCCATTTTCTCAGTCACCATCATAAAGTCAAAAATGATAGAACGTTGAGGGTATGACTTAAGATTACTAGGTGCAATGAACACAGTTACCCTATTCAAATGTTACAAAAGATAATGTTCATTTAAGTGACAGCAAACCATATAAGCTTAGAAAACTCCCTCAGCTTTTAGGAATCACTCCTTATCTCATCTTAACACACAATATGATTCCTAGTTAGAGTCCTAACGGGTCACAACTCAATGGGAACACACATGGGCAGAATAGGCATCAACTCATCGGATTTATATAGAGGGTGTCAGGATGAAGAGGCGGAGAAGAGCTCATTTCACTTCCTTTGTGAATGCCCCAGTCTGGCCAAAACCAGAAAACCAGCTCTAGGAGGATACTTTTTCGACGAACTGGGTGACATCTCTGCCTTGTCACTAAGGAACATCCTAAAATGTATCAAGAACTCAGGATGGTTCAGGGAGACCCGCACATTTATTCCCCTCACTTACCTACCAACACCCTGGAGAGCGCTATGGATTCACAGATATCCGAGTGAGGTGATGCAGCTTGCCGTAGTATCACCCCTCCTAGTCTTACCTACCTAACCTTTAGAAACATGTAGATCGTCCGACCTATATGTACTGTACGTATAACAAGACAAATAAAGATTGAATTGACATTTTTCTTTCTTCATTGTGGTGTAGTCACGGTTATTATAATGAATGAGGTAAACGTTTTTTTTGTTTTCTATAAATACGTATTTAAACTATTTCTATGCCTGTAGGACTTATGTTGGTTTTTAAATGAAACATAAATTGGGTTAAGTAGAATGTCGAAAAATGAGATTCCCCTCTCGAAGACGGCTCCAAAAATCGAGTTATCGGTGGAGTAAGGACCTAGGTGTGAACGTGCTGATTCCTCAATAATGATGTTACAAATCAGTACTTACCATGTCATGCAAACCACAAATTGCCGCAGTATTATTTTCCCTCAAGAACGATATAAAGCTAACTCAAAAAAAGTACGCATACGCCCGAGTGTATCAGTGTTGTTAATCATCGTTTGAGGTTGTCTTAGAATGGTGAGAAAAAAAGAAAAATCCAACAACTGGGGATTCTCTGTTCAGGGCCGTGGGATCCACCCATTTTCTCAGAATTGCTATTACAGTCGACTCCCTCTTAGTGCAATTTTCAGGGAATAACAGAATGAGTTCGAGATAGAGAAACTTTTGCGAAACTTCGAGTTAGAGACAATAAACATACTATGGAAATTTGAAGAGAGTACAAAAATATGGTGAAAAGGCTCGAGTTAGAGAGGAATTTGACTTAGAGGGAGTTCGACTTAGAGGGAGCCGACGGTATTGTAATGATGAAATTTGGTAGAGTAGAAAGGCTTGGTTTTCAGCTGAAAAAATAAAATGTTGCCAAAAAGGAATGAAATCACAACAAAAACAGAAATGTGAAAAATGGAGCCAAGTTCTTATATGTACAAAAAACCTGTGCTTAAAAAAGTCAGCCACAAAAACAAATGAGATCTAAAATATAGGCCAAATTTTAAGTTCATGAAATTTATAATATCAAGTATCTTAAGTAGAGTAACATCGATAAAATTCCATATTTTGACAGAAATTTGGTTTTTAAGGATTAAGTACTGATTGAAATTTGGTGGATTTACTTGGCAAATTTTCTTTTCTTTATAGGTATGAAAACTTGATCAGTACGCATTGGAAAAAAAAAAACAAAATATCCAACGTGCAAAAATGTCTATCTACGACTTCTATCGAAAAACGATGTTTTGTCTTTAAATTTACCAAAATGTATTGCCTATCCGTATTACAACTAAAGAACAAATATTTGCATACCCCGAGTTGTTTGTATGAACATTACGGTGGGGCTTATTTTTTAAACTTTTGAATTCATTTCGTTCCCCCCCCCTTAAAGTGATTAGGGAAATAAAAAAGAATTCTGTGCCTATTTTTTTTATCGGCTTACGTGAAACGTGCCGGCAAGCGCTCGCATTTCCCATACAAAATATTTGGAGATTTCTTAACCATGGACAAACTATAAAAATGGATGGAAAATGTCAAAACTTCCTACACATATTCTCAAACCGATCTTAAGCCGAACTTAAACCGAACTCAAGCCGATCTGAAACCAAACTCAAAATCCAACTCAAACCAATTTTAAACTGATATTAAACTGATCCCAAACCGATCTGAAAGCGAATTTAAACCAAACTTAAACCGAACTCAAACCGATCTCAAACTGATTTTAAACTAAACTCAAATTGAACTCAAACCGAGCTCAAACCGAACACAAACTGATCTCAAATCGAACTTAAACCGAATTCAAACCGATCTCAAACTGAACTCAAACCGATATCAAGTCGAACTCAAACCGAACTCAAACGAATGTCTAACCGAAAAACGATCAAAAACTCAAACCGATTTCAAACTGATCTCAAACCGACATATTTAAATTTTTACGAAAGTATTCCTAGAATGTTTTATTTTCTTTTTCCAATGAAAAAAGTTGAGTGCACTCAACGAATGTTTATTTTCTCATTGAAGGCATAAGTTTGCTTGTTATGAATTCGTTACTTAAATACATATTATTTTTGTCAAAGAAAAGAGTGCAGAATTTTTAATGATTCATTGCCAATGGGGGCCACAGTGACAGTGCCAACAATATTTGAAAGTGCCAATTGGGCACTAAAGTGCAAGTGCCTGTTTCTGCAACGCTGCTTGTAATTTTGAACAGTTGTTGTCATAGGTCAAACATTCTGTGGGAAGTCCCTATAGGAAGATATAAAGCAGCAAATTTTCCATTACTACTGGCATTTGAATAACGAAGGTATTGAATACCTTGGGAGCTACTTTCACTTGCCCCTAGAGATTGTCAGAGCAACGTTGAAACGCCCAGCTAGGTCTGAGGCAGCTCGTCCACGACCAACTGTTTCTGGTCCTCGTGGTGATTCCACAAAGACTGGTGAAGATCGTTCTGCATACAGACGTGCCCCAGGCCCCAGGCGGTGCTGACAAAAAGGCTGAAGCTGAAGCCAGAGAGGTTGAGTTCCATGGTGGATTTGGCCCTGGTTCTCGTCCCCAATAGGTTTTTATGTTAAACCAATAAAAAAACGTTGGTTCTAAAATGACAGAAAAGAAAAAAAAAATTGGAAGATAAATATTTCTTGTATGCACACTTTTTCCGTCAGACCAGTTGGTATTAAAATAAATTGATGTAAAAAATGAACGTCAAATTTAACATCTGTTTGACACCAGTTTAGAGAGGCAGGCAGACAAACGATTATTGGTTCAACATCGCAAAGGCTATTATTTATATGACTTTCAACGTTACTCAAACTACTTGACATTTTCTGGCGTTGGCTATAAGCTATAGCGTAACTTTAGTCTCAAGAGGGAACTACTTTGTTCTTCTATTGTGTATCTCTATTTTATCTTTACTTTTCATCATATACTTAGAATTATATTCGGATACTAGTGCAACTCTGAAGAAAAAAAACATATCTTACAACCTTACACCATCGATCAAGCCTACTAACCCTTCCTCCATTGCTCCCTAGATTGTTCAATTTTCAAAAGAACATTCTTTCAACATGTCAAAGTGTTCCTCCGCTACAATCTTCAATACAACAGCACAACAACAACACACAAACGATAACCTGTCAACAAAATAAAAACTAAAAAAAGCACCAAACCATCTGAAAATTCCTCACTAATTCTCACTTCGGTCGTCACTAGTTTGGAGGCATTTCGATCGCATTGCACGTTTTTCTTGCTTCGATTGATCGGCGCAAATTGATTTTGTACTTAGTGCGCGAGCTCATCATGCGGCTGTGCTCAACGCTCAGCCATGTCAGAGCGAAATTGTTGACCAAAAATGGACAATAATACCTCTCCCGGTCCTTATGCCGCACGGTTTACAATATAACGTGTCGTTGGTCTTATGTTAGTTGTTGTTGTTATACCAGTGCAGTGTTTACTGTGTACGAGCGTAGTTAAGTTATAGTGGTCCAGGCAATGGCTTATATGTTGAGATCTTAATTTAGGAAAAGCACATGACGTCCGTTACGTTTGGTGTCCGTGTCCGTGTCCGGGATGATGAAGCAAAAATATACCTACTACCATATAGCCGTCAAAGTGATTACTCGATTAAAAATTGCTTTGTACAGCGCGATGTTGAACCTACGCTTAGTTATTTAAGTCAATTACTCCATTTTTTTTATAAACACAGATATTGCTACGCAACTATAGGCAATGCGCAATAAAAGAAAATATTACAATAGTTCCATTTCAGATGAGAAAGCTGCGTGGAACGCTATGGGATTTTATACCTAGTGCAGTGGGTTTACACATCTTGGTTGGATTTACTCACGCAAGTATTCAAGTTTCTACATTTGTGGAAGTATTCAAATCTAATTGCTAAGCTGAATCCTTTTCTGCTACTAGTTCCACCCAAGAATAGATAAATTTGGATGGGTACGACGCGTTGCAACGCCATCAGTAATCAATCTTTTTCATAGAAACATTTGATTTGGTAGACTTTTCGACAGAACTGGATCAAAAGATCAGTAAACATCAGAAGTTGTTCTTAAATGCAACACCTATGCGCATTTTCTTACGAGGAAAGTTCACAAATGTCTGACGTCAGCTAATATAACGACTACGACGTTTTGCTCGAACTGAAACCATCAAATTTGCCAGTTCGATAGCTCCAAAATGGCACCGATAGTGAAAAGAAAAAAGCAGTTAATTGATATAATGTATCAGTTTTCAATATAAGCCACATCATGGTAAAAAATGAAAACACAATATGAAAACGAATAGAGCCTTTCACTGAACCCAAGTGGTATTGGTTTCAGATTGCCCAAAGTTCCTCTAGCACCTAATAGATAAGGGCTTACCTATGTCTAGAACAACAACAACAGTAACTTTTGTAGAAACTGAAAGTTAGAAGCAAATCCCTAAATATTTATTCTCTCTGATAGTGAATATACGTCTATAGTTAGCTATGTAACATTACGGTGCCAAGAAGTGATTTCTCAACTTTACACACATCTCAATTTTCTTGTCTGTCATCAATCAAGGCCAAGACTACTGCTGATTGCCACCGTTTATTTGGTTGCGTTTTTTTTTTGTTTCTGCCTTCTGTCATCCACAATAAAACGAGCACATGTTTTGTGTAAGTCCATCAAGAAGCGCCTGTGCTGAGAATTGATATATTGAGAATTGGTCAGGAGCGGATATAAGAGGGTGGGTGTCTCAAGTTGAAAGAAAGAAAAGATGGAGAAAACTTCATTTGCAAAGTGACAGCTGAAAATTGTTTTCGTATTAGTATCAAATCTGCCGAAATGCCTAGTAGCCCAGGAAAATAAGACAGACAAATTGGAAAACTTAGAAAAATTCCAACATAGCTGAATTTTGCTTTGACATCTTAAGCAACTCCTTTAAAGTCCCGTAAATTCGTACCGTGGCAAATTTTTTGAAGGGCGGGTGGGGGGTGGGGGGGTAAAATTCATTTTTTTCTTAATTTCTCGAAAACTAGCAGTTTTTTTTTGTAAAGATGTGAAAGTACAAATCGTAGCTTAGGTAATACTACACAAAAAAGATTAGCATACTTTTTTCAATGTCTCAATCAACAGGTTCAGAGAAAATCGTGCTGGAGCAAATTTTGCCAAAAAATTTATTAAAATTTCATTAATCGATGGGCAAAATTTTTGATACGATTTGTGTTTGGCTGCATCTCCGATGAAATATAATAAAATTAAATACAATCGAGTTGTTGAATAAAAACCAAATCACTTTATTTTTCAAGATGGTGGACTTCCTCTAACCCCGGACACTCCAAAAACTTGGCTTTATAATCAGGAGGTGTAGTCAAACACAAATCGTATACAAAATTTGAAATTTTATTAAATGTTTTGACAAAATTTGCTCCACCATGCACGATTTTCTCTGAACCTATTGATTGTATAGAAAAAAAGTATGTTAATCTGTTTTACAATTTGTTCCTTCAAATATTTTTCAAAAAAAAACTGCTGCTAGCTTTCGAGAAATTAAGGAAAAACTAAATTTGACCCCTTTTTAAAACAACACCCTCCCCCTCCCCCTCCCCCTCTAAAAAATTTAGCACTGGTCCAAATTTACGGAACTTTTTAGGAAATGCTTAAGACTTCAAAACAAAGCTGTCCACCAAAATTCAGCTTTGTCGGAATTTTTTCCAAGTAAAAGTCTAATTTTCAAATGCCAAACGAAAACTTTCAAAAGCATTCGAAATATTGGTTTCCCGTGGAAACAACATTTCGAGTTCTCAATCTATTTTAAAATGTCGATGATGGAAAAGTTTAACACAGTTAACAGACTGTTTGACTGTGCATCTATCTGTTCGTCTGTCTGTACATCGAGCTATAGCCTAAATGGGTGGGTTGATTTGCTTCCAATTACTAAATTTTGCTTAGTTTTTTGGTATTTCTAATTTTCTCAAAAGCTCAGTCTCTTTCCTGAACAAAGTTTAGACGCCAGGGTCGTATTCTGTAACTATCGCATCAATAAAGTTAGTAGAGAAACGATGAAAATTAAACAAAGAGTATGAGTTTGTGTTATTTTTCACTTCAATGGGCTCATGCCAGTAGGTAGGTAGTATAGGTCCTTCAGTAGGTATATCGAGGTCTTATTACAGTTCTCAATATTGATTATCCAATCTCGAGTGTCTATTTGTGCAACATTTCTTCCATAATGTTTTCCAAAATTTGTCATTAACAATAATTTTTTAACTCAATCAAATAATTGCATTCATTGACTTCACTTTGCAACTGCGACTCCAAAATTCTGCGAATCCCATTTATTCGACATTGAAATGATTGCAATCATTTTTTTCGCTATTCATTTTAAAGCAATTAATTAATTGCAATCTTTTGGGAATATATGCATTCTTTGGCGTTCCTTCTGCATTCTTTGCATTCATTTCCATTAATGTGCATTTATATGCATTCGTTTGCATTCTTTTCATTTATGTGCACTCTTTGCAGAACAAATACATACATATGTACATTTATTATTAAAAAAATTGTTCATTTAAATTATAGAAAAATACAGATCCGCTCCTGAGTATAGTATATGGTGGCCAATGTGCTCGAGCTCAAAAATGAAACAATTTTCCTTCTAAGAAAATCTATAAAAGCCTACGATAGTTACACTCTTGCAAATTCCCAAATCGTGAGGAATTAGTATTTGTTTTTTTTTTTTTTTTTTTGGTTGCCTTTGCAAAACCAAATTAGAAAAAAATTGTTGTACAAAATGCGTGAGTTTTGATGGCGATAGCAGAAGCAGCACGTCACTGACAGCGGCACTCAATGCAGCAATTTATAATAAGAAACCAAGCAATTTCAGTGACGAAATGATTACGCGTTACGTGAATCGTACATGATGTGTGATGTGGATTGGAAAATTTCTTGTGACAATCAATTGGAATGGGTTCGCAATCGATTCACTTTTTTTGTATCTCGCGCATATTTATTGCATTTGTTTGGGTTGACAAAAAACAAAACGGCTGTCGAGCTGTCCGTGTCCAGTCTATGTATATTTTGTGGTTGTATTTCAGTTGCTGTTGAAATATGCAGCACAATGAACAGAAACGCAGAGGTTAAGATTCCTCATCTACATTTTGAGGCATGTTTACCCAAATAATTGCTTTGGACAAGCAAATGAGCGTCTCGGAGCAAAGGGGGAGGATTTGTTCTTTTTCTCGATATTTGCTTACATGCTGTGTCTATGTGTGTGCAGTGCACACTTAGAGGTGTATTCCAAGCGCATTCTACTAAAGGATGTGAGGATTATTGTAATAATAATGCCCGAAACAAACTGAGCTTAATGGAGTGTAAAACTGCCCAAGCATGGTTATGAAATGTGACATCAGTATATGCCCCCAATAATTTTGTACGAATATTTTTTTGGGGGAAGGGGGAGCCGATGTCGATTTAGAAAGTCCTTGCCCCATGAACCGACTTTACTTCATGGAAGCAGGTCCAGTTAAATCATCTGAAAAAGCGGGTCGGGCGAGAAAATTAAATTGGCCAGTGCTGGAATTGAACACACTGCCAGTGGTGGGTGGTGGTGGTGGTGGGTGATGAGGATACGACAACGACATCAAAACACGTATTCCAGAGTAAAGTAAAGTCTGGATGGGATTTTTTGTATTTGCTTTGCAGAATGGGAATGATTTAAACACAACATTGTGTGAGGAATGATTATTTATATGTATGATGACCCTCATTCTCAGAGCATATACCGACATACATATTGCTACCCGCACACACGATAAAATAAAAAAAAAACCGATGCGAAGGATAAAACGCAAATCGTCGTCGTAAACAGTTAAGTCATCGTATTTGCACTTTTTGCGGGTTTTAAATAAATAAATAATGTAATAAGGGAATTAGATAAATTTAGGATTTTTAGAAATCTAAAATTTAAACATCATACAGTATTCAAATTATGAAAAACAAATTAGTATGATTATGTTCATTAACCAATTAACAACCTTTCAATAGAATCTCAACAGTATACTTTTTTTAATAAATTTTTTAAAAATTCCTATTTAGTATACAAAATGCTTTTATGGTTCTTTTAATGGTCCAAATACATTATTGTACATGGGTTTTTTTGTATCTCGTTGAAACCTTATTCACGTTGCAGATACGGGGTTTCAACTGTTCGGCATCTTAAATCCAATAGTTTAATCTCTTAAAGGATTGTGACAGAATCTTGTTGATAAATGCAGGTTTGTAACCCGATTAAAGTTCAATTGTTTGGACTTGCGAAAGTAGATTTTTAAATTCAAAAATTTTATCACAAGCTTGTCAGTTCTGAATTTTCAGTTCGTTTTTTTAAAGACAGTTTCTAAACCAAAAAGACGAACAAAATGTAAATCTACAAGGAATTCATTTTGGTTTGCGTGAAATAAGTGATAATAGTGTTACAATAATTACATTTTTTAATACGGAACTTATACTGTGTGACAAGGTTTTTCTAACATGAATTTATTAAGCCTGGTTGAATTGCTTATTGAGTTAAGACTATAATGGCGTCATAACGTTTGAAACGGTAGTTTTTAGAAAATGAAGGTCTTTATTTAATTTGTTTCTGCTACATTAACCAAAATATATTTTTCTAGTGGCTTTTGATGCGCTGAATCTGGCTTCAAAACTGCTCTAGCATTTCAAGATTTTGAGATAACCTTTTCTAAATTACCTCTTACTTACATCCTTAAACCCAGCCTTGCAACCTTCCACAAGATATTCCATGATAAGATTTTAGGATTGGGTACGATTGAACGCATTTTTAGATCCTGCTATAAAGATTTTGAAATTAGAACCTCGGAATAAGATGTCTCATTGACAGTTTTATCAAAATCCCGAAAACTTAAATCTCACATGAAAGTAAAATATAAATTAATTCGTGCTCCCGAGATTATTAATCCACTTAAGAAACACTTATTTTTAATATTTACCTTACAAAATATAGCCAGGGTTGTTGCCAGTGCCAGTTTTTTGTGGTTCATCCTTGGATTAAGATTTTAACAAGTCAACACTAAGCTCCAATTCTAAATATGGTTCATCTTCGGTATAAGATTTTAACCCAACGGCTTCAGTGGATTAACTTATAATCAAAAAAGGGTTCAAGATGTGATTAGCTATTATCACATACTTCAACCCTCAGTTAATCAATGAAAATTTGAGGATTTCCTGAAGTTCAACCTGATTATATTGTTTGCGTAACTATATCTTACTGAGGTTTAACTCTAAACTCTGTTTAAGCACCGAAACGAGTGGATGAACTGAGGTTCAATCAATTATCAACTGCAAGGACAACCGGCCCTAAATTCAGTTAAGACCTTAATCCAAACATGAACCACAGTTTATTTCTACATATTTTTGAAACATCCTATTTTGAAAATATTTGTTTCTGCTATAACTCTGTCTTAGCTATCACCTCTGTCAATTTCATTGAAAGAACAACGAAGTCCCGAGGATTTCAAAACTTTTATCGAAACTTTGTACTTCGAGACTTTATCTTGGGTAACTTTGGCGTTTAGAAATTGTGTCCTTTCGTAAAATTACATTTTTCCTTCTTATTTGAATGGTTCGTGAGTGGATCTTCAATAATTCTCCCATGATAAATTCAGAAACGAACAATATTTTACAGATCCTTGCATATGATTTGAATGAAAACGAATTTAATTAGGAACCACAAAATAAGATTCGCGATTGAATCAAAAATAAAATTCCCTTTTTTTGTGAATCGTCTTTGTGTAGACATTGTCAATTTTCTTATCTATAATGACAAGTTTCTGAATGGTTATGGATTGCACATCCATTAAAAAGTTTTATTCTCCCAGTGACAAAAAAATCCAAACAAGTAGATATGTGGCTTTTTTTTTATTTTTTTCAAAAACGGCAGGGACGCCAAAATCACGTTTTTGCCCCGGTTCGGAAAAATCGTAGATTTGCGTAAAATTGCGTATCTGGCGGCCCTGGGATCTTGGTCCCGATTTGAAAAATTCGCGAAAATTTGCACAAATTCACCTTTGGTCCGTTCCTTTTCTCTAAAAATGTTAACAATTGTTAATGTGTCAAAAAAAATGTTGGAATGTCATTATTAAGAATGTTACACTTTGTAACATTTCATTTAGGAACGATCAATATTGAAAATATTGCGTATATTGAAAATATTGTTGATCTGTCAAACGGCAAGGTTGGAAAAAAAAATCGAAATGCATTTAGAATGAATAATCAAGAAAAAACTATTTATTGCATAAAATTCATTGAAAGTAAATAAATATAATTTCTAAATTAAATTTCTATTAACTTTAACTAACTATATGAGCACAAATTTCTTTACCAAAAATCACGGAATTGATAAAATGCAATGTCGAAAAAAAGTAAATTTATCATAAAACTATTCAAAACTCAAAAACAACAGTAAAATTAATTAAATTAAAAACACATATTTGCAAAAATTCTTACAATTCTAAATCCAAACAACGAAAAGTAAACAAAAGATAATCACAAAATAAAAAATTGCAGTTTCAGCTGTTTTTAACAGATCAACACTTTCAATTCATGTCGAGGAGATGAGTTGGAAATTGTTACAAAGTGTAACATTCTGACACTTCAACATTGAGTTTAGGAACGATTTTATGACGTCATAATGTTACACGATGTTACAATTTGAGAATTTAGGAACGATCAGTGTTAACAATTGTTAACAATTGTTAACATTTTAGAGAAAAGGAACGGACCACTTTCCTTTCATTCTTATTAGCATTTCGATTAACTTTGACCAACTTATCTGCTCAATTTGTTTGCCTTAACATATTATCTCTGCTCTGGACTCAATAAGAAATTCTCATCACAATGTACATCATAGTTTATTCAATTAAAGGTTTATAGAATCAACTATACCAACGTACATTACTAATCCCACAAAAAACTAATAAGAAAACTCCTTAGACATTTGTTTTCATTCACAACCACAATCACTCTAATCAAACACCTACCACCGAGGTAATCATCACAGGCGAGGTGATTTAATACAATTATCGTCGGAAGAAATATCCACCCATTCAACACCATCACAACCCGACCACCCCATCCAGTCGGGCGCATTAACTTTGTTAAGCAAAACTTTTCTCTCCTATTCGAATACCTATTGGAATAGTAGCATTCGCATAGAGATCTTGGATTCCCTGTGGTTTTCCGGATATAGCGGATACTGAACGCACAACTCAAGGCGACCAAGAAAGCGAATCCCAAAAAAAGCAACAAAAAAAATGGCAATGAAACCGCAAATTTACAATAAATTATCCCCAAAATCACATCCTCCCTGTAATTTGTTGCCGCAGCATTAAGGAAGAGTCCCGCTTACTCTTTTCTTGTATTGTGTCTTGTTTTTCCTGGATGCTGCGGGATTTTTTGTTGTTGTATTTTTATTTAATTTTTTTGCAAAACGCACTCACTCGGTGTGCGATTATTTCCGAAGCTTGTCTACAAATTTTTAATGTAAGTTCATTGGGTGTTTTGTTGGCGTTGACAACCGCGCCGCGCCACATTTAGAAAGAAGGCCGAAGACGCATCAAACGACACCACAGGGGAGGGCGTTTTTGTTTTGTGAAATTATTGCCGACTTCAGAATCACGGTTCGTAAACTCGCAGCAGGTGGTGGCGAACGAGCAGTTAACTTGATATTGAACTGCAGATCTGTAAAATCATTGGGGAAACTCTCTGCACTCTACTCGTATATGCAGCTCGTATATGTCGTGTTGTTGCTGTCATTTAGCGAGAATGATTAAAGATGCTTCATGCTCGTTTTCGGTCTTCACAGTCAAAAGTGGTATTAATACTTATACTCAGTTTTATGGGGATAAGTGACATTGAAAATGAACGTATAATAAAAATAAGATTTAAATTGAATCACACACAGTTCCGCTTGAGTGACATTTGAGTGTATGCAATCATATTTTCCTATTAACTGTCAAACAACAATTCGTTTTGTATGTGAATTTCAAATTGGAGGAGACAACGCCCATCATCAGGAGCTGGAGCTGGCAACTGGCAAGCAAATGGGCAATTGAGCATACAAAGCGGCGAAGTGGTCTTCTGCAAAATATACTCGCGGACATGAGGTATTTCCACATCCACACCTTCGACTTCAACTTCAACGACCACGAATCAAGATTTTTATGATGATTGCGCGAGGGATATCTGTTAGTGCGTAACTGTGACTCCAGTAGCCTCATAAATTCACAAAACACTTTGTCTACTGGGGAGTGTTGTCGAAATAGACTTTTTAGTTGCTGTCAAGACTATATCTGCGATACACAATAAATTATTCGTTTTATTATGGCAACTGTGCGCTGCGCTGTGGCCTGTGGGTATACAATACATAGAATAGATAGACATACATAGGATAGTGGGAAGGACGGAAATTTCTCGCAAAACATCCTTTTTGCGTGGATATATAATTTTATCTGGTAATCTGTTAAACGAGAAGAAATGTGTCATTGAATTAAGTTATGCTCCATTTACACCATACATAAATTTCCTGGCGCTATTCTAGTAGTACTTTTGCACAAGTAGATACATATTTTAAAAGTTAATGTTTTCAAATAAATATTAAAAAATAGGCATGTTCGGGAAAATGCATTCTCGGAGACCTCAGCATTCAGCAGTCTCAGGCACGTAGATTCCTCAGCAAAATTTCTCAGTTTTGCTGTCAAATTACCGAGGAGTATAAGCATTTTTGATTTGCTTGCTCAGATATTGATAGAGAAAAATTTCTGGGATCTCATTTTCGCAAACTCACCAAATACAGGGTGTCCCGTACCTGAGTGGAAGTATTTTAGGATGTGATTCTTGGGGTTATTCTAAGAAAAAATTATATAGGGGGAAATTTGTATCTCCCCTCCCTGAGGCAGGGGGGGGCAGTTTCTGAAACATTGACTTTAAATGCAAAAAAAAAAACATTTAAAATCAACGAAAACACACATAATAATGTGCTATAGTTTTTTTGAAAGCTAATACTTCATTCTTGCACATGGTTTTTAAATCAAGTTGTTTAAGCGAATAGTTTTTGAAAAATTAAATTTCAAGGCCAAAATTTAAAAAAAATGTGATTTTTTTTCTTAAGTCGATATTTTTCAAAATTTAACGTAATTAAGTACATTTTTTGTGTTCAATATTCAATGTCCTCATTATTTTTTAGTTTATTACCGAAAACCAAATGTAAAAAATCTTTCTTAGTTTTTGAGATCTACAGCCTTAGCCAACTATCCGATTTTTTTCAAGTTTTGCAATTGAATTTTTTTTAGCTCCAAAAATAACGGTCGGTACTTGCCATACAACCTTTTTAAAAAAGCTTATTTAGGTATCTCAAAAACGGCTCCAACCAATTTTGATAACAAAAATCTGTGAACTAAATAAGGCATGATGTACTTTTTAAAGGAGATTTTAAATATGGTTTTAGGTACTAAAAATTGGCATGACAAACATTTTTTTCTAAATGTTCGAAAAATTTCATACATATGTACATAAACTGGACGTCCAGTATAACGGAAGATATAATGAACAGCAAAATGTTAGTCGGCCATGGCTTAGAAAATGCAAAGTCAACTTTTAAACATCCGAAGGAACTTCATTCTCATGTTTCAAGCACGAGAACTGGTTCTCCTTCTTTACCCTATCTCTTCGGTTTCGATCGGACACAGTCCTACTGAGCCGAAGGTCCTCAGCTCCATATTGTGCGAGGACGTTTTGACTGTAAAGGAGCCGCCGATCTACAGTTCTACGGCAGACGTGGTAGATTAGCGGAACCGTGGCTCTGTGGTGGATCAGCACTTGACTGTCTAAATAGAGGAATACATCGGGCGGAATAAAGCCACTTAGAGGCACAAACTCGTAGTATTCGTTCCAAAAGTCAATGACATGACGTCGCTCTTGCAATGTGATCCCGAATAAGTTTCAGCAAGAAATTATCTATCCTGTTTATATTTGTACTCCGACTCTGGTGTTCTGTGTAATCCAAAGCAGCGTCTAAGAGACTGCCTCTCAAACACCCAAATCTTTTCCATTTGAGATAGATTAAAGATGAACCAAACCGGGCACCCATACAAAATACTTTCAAAGAATTCGGGTATGTGTGAAAGCTTGGTAATGGGACACTAGTTGAAAACCTCGCCCTTCAGACCCTTTTGCGTATTGAGATTATGAAAGATGATTTCCATATCTGCATCTGAGGAAATTCACTTTGACTTAGAGAAATGCTTAAGATTTTTGTGAAAGAAAGAGAAACGGTGGAAGAGAATTTTTTTAAAGTATGGCAGAGATACCACCAGGACTAGGATTAAATTCTTCTTCGTTGACCTGATTCAATTTACTTTCAATGTGATTTTCAACTTCCAGTTATCAGTCTACTTTAGAAGACCAGGGGGCAGACGATGGCCAAACGCAGCGCCATATACCTAGGCTTCAACTTCAACGAGGTGCTGAGATTCACCCAACGTTCACGGACTGTCCTAAAAAAAGCCAAAAGTTCTAATCTATAAGCAACTCCTGAGAACTGAAAATATTCGAGAGAAAAGTCCTAAGGATCTGCACTGGGCTTTACTTCGATCGTCATCGGCGTAAGCATGACAAGAACGATAAATCTACTCTGAGGCAAAGATAGGCCCCCTGGACAGGTACCTATGTATTGCTATCCGCAGATAAGCTGGTTAGAAACATCGCCGACCACCCTAATCAACTGAAGAGAAGGACGATAAACCAACAACGACATCCTGAACCTAGGTACCTAAGCGCTATGGAAATCCAGCTCCGAAAACCAACGCTGTCGGTTTGACATCTGTCACTTTGACGGCTGTTAGTTTGACATCTGTCACTTTGACAGCTATCAGCTTGACATCTGTCACTTTGACAACTGTCAGTTTGACATTTGTCATTTTGATAGCTGTCAGTTTGACATCTGTCACTTTGACAGCTGTCAGTTTGAAATCTGTCAGTCTGACAACTGTCAAGTTTCAAAGTGACAGATGTCAGCTGACAGCAACGAAGCCTTGCAAAAGGTTGCAGTTTTACTAAATAATCCCACGCCTCTATCCCCCCCAGATACCGCACGCGCTCGGGTCCATTTACACCGAGTACGACGCAAATTCGATTGCAAGTCGTATCGGCACATGTATTAAAAATTAAATTATGTAAAAATAAAGATAGTTATTATGCTATGTTGTTGCCAGCATAGCACAACAACTTCCTTTTAAAGCGATGCAAAGGATATTATTACTGAGAGATAAGAGGTTGGGTCTGCTTAATACAAGCAGTTACAAAAATTTTAAAAGTATAAAATAGAAACAATTAAAAAAAAAATAATATTAGAAAAAAGGATCTTGCAAAAGCAGATCACTAGTTCAAAAGTCAAAAAAGTTAAATTATACGTTTAAGTTAAATCTAAAATTTAAAATTTAAAATTGCCGATTAAAATTGGATATCATGCTAAAGGCATTTGTCATGTTAGTAGAGTTAGTAGTTTCAGTTTCTCTCAGTTATGGTTATAATAAAGGCAAACATTACTTTACTGTATTATTCAAACTAGTTAAATGAGGAATCATAAAGAAGTTTTTTTTGTGTGATCTTGCTATGATTATAGTCGAAAATACTAGAATTTGAATTCACTTCCCTCAACATTCTAGTTACTGGTTCATTTCTACCATAATCAGTTCTGTGAGGGGCTTGATGGAATTGGGGTACTGATCTTAGAGAATCTCAGTTGACGTTAATACTCATTACCTCAAGAACGGCAGAAGAATCAGTAGCACCAGATAAAATTTGATGCACAAAAATTATGTCAGCCACTTCACGACGTTTTTCCAGAGATGATAGGTTAATGAGCCGCAACCGATCTTGATATGGGGGCAAGTTGTAGTCCTTCATTCATAAGGTGCGAAATTCTCATTTTGAAGGATCTTTTATGTGGAATTTTAATATTTTAAGTTGATTTAGTATAAACGGTAAAATTTTCTGAAATAAAATTAAATTGTAGAAGCCAGAATGACAGTTCTTGCAGTGAAAAGAAGAAAAAAAGCTTTTGAACCTGATTTAAAAATAAAAAAACAAAATCGTACATGTATCGAATCGGTTTTCCTGATTGACATTCGAAACGTTCCTTTTAATTTAAGCTATGAACACAAGGGGAAACCAATGAGCTTAAAATCTATAAGGCTGTAATTGTTTAATGAATTTATATGTGTTTTGCGTATTCCATATTTTTTCATAATCGGAACACACTTTTGACTGAAAAATAACTGGTCAAGTGACTGGCAACAAAAGCACACAAGAATACAAATAGACCAATGAACCGCAGGGTCGAAGAAATCAAAGTGTGCGGAATAAAACGGAAAAATTGGTATCGGGGCATAAGTACAAATTATTTCAAAGCAAACAAATATTTTGTCTCAAAATGAGAACTTGGAAAATCTTAAATACCTTAGAAAATTTTTGGGTGAGCTTAACATATTTTTGGGTGAGCTGAGCTCACCCTAGCGTATGCCTGGCTACGGCCGTGTGGTGGACGGGAGCGTTTGCGAGAGTATGTGATTGCTTGGCATTTTCCGACATTAAGTTCTAAATTATTTTTTTGACACCAAACAAAAAAATTATTCAGGTCGTTCTGAAGAGGTAGAGAATCATTAGGCGAAGAAATTGCTCTAAAGATCTTCATGTCATCCGCGTAGATAGAAACTTCTGATTGCTCAATCACAGATTCCACGTCATTGATCGTTGGAATAAAAATAATCGGACCCAGATGACTACCTTGAGGGACTCCTGGGGCCTATAACACAATACATAAAGTGCTTGTTGAACAAGTGAAATTCAACAACTTTTTAAAATTTGTGTAACATGAGACAACAAGCTTAGAAGAACTTGAACAATTGTTTTGGCTTCTTTCAACAAGTGGGAAATTTCATAAATTCACCGTTTCTGTAACTGGAAACAACAAGAGCTCGAAAAATAGAGAATAAACTTGTTGATAAGTTGATAAATTTCAACCGACGGTTCTGAACTTGTTCGAAGTCAACAAGTAAGAAATACATGCTTGCAGTAGTGTTTATCAAGTGATGAAATCGTAAGAAATAAATTGTTCATCAGCAAAAATCTGAAAACTCAGTACTCCTAAGGTAATATTGTCGGAAGGAGACACATCGACATTAAAAATACACAGTTTATGTCAATTAGCTAAACCGTTAGCGAGATTTATGACAGTATTTAAAAAAATAGCTAGGAAAATTCTTTTTGCGCTTATCTCGAAAACGCATCTTTGGAAAAAAATCTGTATTTTTGTGCAAAGCGACCCACTACGATGACCTAAAATTATGTAAACTAGTGTAATATGCCCAAAATTTAATAGTTTTGAGAAACTGAAGTGTAGGTGGGTTAATAAAAACACATTTTTTTATTTAATTTTTATTTTAAGTTTGAAAATTATTTTTCAAAAGGTATTCACAAAACCAGCTTTATTTAAAAAGGATATTGAAGAATGGATTTTTGGCTTTTGAAAAAGCTATTGCCCGACATTGTGAATTATGGCGTTGTTTTTAATATTTTTTTTTTATTTTAGGCAAATGTTTTAGAAAAACTATCCCTCCCACTCAAAGGGGGGAAATAAACCCCCTCTTCGGTTTCGATTTTTTCCTGTCTTCGTTCAACCTTAAAGGCTCTCTCCTTTTGTCACATCTCATATTAAACATCCTGTAGATAAAATAAAGGGAAATTGAAAGAATTTTTTGTCATTTAAATTTAATTTTCAAAAAATCTGCAAAATTTAGTTATTTTTTCATCAAAAAATATATGCATTGAGTATTTTATGCTTCAATTAAAAAAAAACATTAATTTGGAACGGAATTATAATCTTTGACGTCTAGCATGTATGAAACGGTCCACTGTGCACCGTGGAGGAAAACGCTAAGTCCCCTATTACACGATGATTCTTTGCATCTGACTCTTGTCAAAATTCAATGGGTGCGAAGGTGAAATCCAATGCTTTTTCTCCTTCGCACTCATGAAAATTCGACAAGAGTCAGACGCAAAGAATCATCGTGTAATAGAGGTCTAATTATTTACAATTAATTTATTTTGTTCTTAAAAAAAAAAACAATATAATGGAGGAGCGAGGAGCGGGTAATCGAGGGTTCTGTCTCGAGGCTGAGTTTGAGACCAAAGTATCAAATCGACAAATATCAACGCTGTTAAATATGTAGCTGAGGTTCTCTACCGTACTGCTCAATATTCCAGTGTTGAAATTTTCTGTGGCTGAGATACTGAGAGGTCCTGGGTTGGGTTACGCAGAGCTGTGGAAAAATGTCCTCAAATAATAAAACAGTAGCAGTTCAACTTTTAATATTCAATTAAAGTCTTTCTTTATCGGTGGTGCTCCACCGTACTGTTCCTTATTAGAGATCGACAAACAGAATGAAATTTATTCAAATTCAGGATCGGTATTTATACATATTTTACAAAAGCTTTTTCCATGTTTATTTCTTTTGATATAGCTTGAAGAGCTTTCATTTGACATTTTAATGACATTGCCAGTTAAACAAAACTATAATTATTATTTGGTAAATCAAAAGGTATTGCCAGAAGGCCTTTTTTTTTGGTACAAAATAAAATTTTTATTTACGGCAAAAGGAAATTAATTCAGAAAAGTAATATGAGTTGCTACAACAAACATTAAAAAGTCAATACGCGACCTTACCAAGCCGACAACAGACCACAAAATTAACTGTATCCACTATAAAGTAAAATTTATATGTGCGGATTTTTTTGTCTTGTTTTTTAGCTGTTTGATTTTTTATCTGAAAAAAACGTAAGCAATCGTGCTAAAAGTCATCTGAATTTTCAAGATTTTTATGACAGGCGACCAATCAGAAGCTCGAAAAATTCAGATATTTGAATCCATGAACGGACGGCTGATTTAGAATTTATTTAGGGGTGAAGAATTTGGTTTATAAAAACAAAATGTTTTAATTTTTATTCTAAATCGAGCAGTGATATCAAAAGTGAGAGTCAAAATTACTGTTCGCGTACCTCCCAAAACTACGACTTTCTACGAATTTAGCCCAAAGTTCTGTCAAAGCTCATATAAAAAAAAAAAAAAATTCGAAGTAATTCGTAGTTTTCGAAAGTACACAAACACATTTAAAAAGAACCACAGGTGTTGTCATTGTACGGTGAATAAAATATTGATTTATCTAACTGAAAGTAAGTAAGAGCAAACAAGCAAAGCGCTGATTTTAGATGAAATGTTTTCTTTTTTCGGAAGCTTTTCGACTCATCGCGTAAGAATTACTTGTTGAACTGGTTCAACAAGTCGAGGGAAATATTTTTAGTTGACAATTGTTGCAGTTTTTATTGAGTTACAGAAATGATTTTCACTGTTTGAACAAACATAGTTAAACAAGTAATTGTTGACTAGTTGACTTGTTGTTCTGTGTTATAGGCCCCTGATCTTGCAATGAAAGGATCTGATACTGAAGATCTAAACAAGACTCGATATTTACGATCAAACATTACAACCTATGTATTATCTTTTATCTACCCATGTAAACAAAAAAATTAAAAAAACCTAGAGTTTCGAACTTGACTTCGTGTTGAAAATTTGAGCACCAACCGGGTGAATATCCTAAAAAAATAATTATTTTAAGATATTTAATATACATAAAAGTTTATAACGCGGCTAATCCGAAAAATAATTATCTATTATGTCTATTAACAACCGCGAAAGCTTAAAAAGTTATATGTAATATAATCAAATATTCTCAACCGGTTTGTGTCCAAATTTTCAAATATCAAAAAGTATGGAATTATTAAATTTATAATTCACATAATTTATTTCATGAAAAGTGAAATCATATACAAATTTATTCCAAATTACTTAGGGATCAGAAGGCAGTTCCATATTAGATAGACTCTTAAGCATTGAACTATGTATGTTAGTTTAATACGGCGGTTGTATTGTAGTGTAAAACTGCAACCTTTGCAAGGCTTCGTTGCTGTCAGTTTGATGTATATCACTTTGAAACTTGACAGCTGTCAAAGTGACAGATGTCAAACTGAAAACTGTAAAAATGACAGATGTCAAACTGACAGATGTCAAACTGACAGCTGTCAAACTGTCAAAGTGACAGATGTCAAAATGACAGCTGTAAAGTGACAGATATCAAACTGACAGCTGTCAAAGTGACAGATGTCAAACTGACAGCTGTCAAAGTGGCAGATGTCAAACTAACAGCTGTCAAAGTGACAGATGTCAAATTGACATCGTTGGTATTTGGAGCTACATCCCAGGATTTCCTTCACGGCACTTTTTACGGTTTGGAGTGCTGTTCGTTCTATGGCCCGGCGCACAGTGGGGCACCTTGTATGGAAGAATGGACAAAATTCGCTTTAAACTAAACCACCGAACTGATTTTGATGAAATTTGCAGGAATGATAATTATTAGGACGAGAAACCAATATAATTAATATCCGTCCACTGCCACGCATAGTTTCTTAAAAAAGTAATTTTTCGTAAAAATTAGAAAAAATTCAGGTGTTAATAAAACCTTATAAAAATATATTTCTCGAAAATTGGCCTTTAAAAGTTCTTGCAACGCCCATTTTGTGGATGTTTTTTGATGGAGCTAGTCTGGGTTAATCTGAACCCACTTTCCATTTTAATTAAATGTTTAGTCATGATAAAGAACAATGACGCGACCGCACAAACATGAATCAAACTAACCTTAAAAAAAGTGAAAGCTCTTAAGCAAATAAGTAGTGTGAAAATGATAAGAAGAGTGAAAATGAGAGTAAAATTGGTTGATAACTAACCTAACTGAATTCTTGCCCTTTGCGTTCTATAGCTAATTGTTTTCTGAATTAACGGAATAAGTATTTTATTTGAAAAGTGTTACGTACACTACAAAAATATATTTATATTTGCTCACCATTTACCTTCTTACTTAGGTATGTCAATGCTGTGGTGAAGCAGGTGCAATAATAAATGAATATTTACATTTAAATTTGTAATATCGTATTTTTACCACCAAATATTGCAAAAATGTAATTTTAGCGATGTGACATAGTGAATTTTAATGACAAAATATTACTTCTTATCACATTGCACATATGTAGGTATAGCATTGCATATGTCTCTTGAATAAATATTACGATGTCACATCGCAACTTTTAAAATTGTTGGTATTTCATAAAACCCTGGTTAATATTATGATGAAGATCCGTTAAAAATGGATTGGTAACAGTAAAATATAAAATAAAATATTTTATGTTTACCAAAAATGCAAGTCAGGGCAGGTTACGATACCAATATCTAAATTTTTACTAAAATTTTTATTTTTTAGTGCATGATTTTCCCACTTCCCTGGAAATTGAATTCGGACGGTTCCGGATGCGATCTTATTTGAAAATTGTTCCTTAAGCCCTACACTATCCACCGAAAGCAACGGGACAGCAGCGCCAAATGGCGCTTATACTCAAAACCTTACGAGACTAAAAATAACCGCTAATATTGAGCGTTTTTTCTTCAAATATTTCTTATCTAATTTTTCCTGCTCAATAAATGTATTGATAAATTACTAATAGATATATCTTTATCCCATAAATAGAAGAATAATTAAAAAAGTTCAGAATTTAGTGAAAACGGATCGTTTAAAATCTACCCATGGTTTTTTTTTTCTCCCTAATTTTCAACTTTTGGCGATAAACTCCCGATTTACATATATTTTATTTGCAAACGGTTATCATATCTTAATTTAACAACTATTTTACTATAAGAAACAAATGAATCATAAAAATTGACACCTTCAAAAAATTAATTTTGTCCACGTTTTCCCCACTGTGCGGCGCCTTTCATGGATAGGCGCCTGGGGCAACTGCCCCATTGCCCCAACCCTAGGTACGGCCCTGCAGTCATCGCAATATTGCTGAATCTTCTCGAAGTCACGCTGCAAAAGAATTGGGATGACCTTGACTTTTGGAGCTGTTCTGTACGCAATTAGATCGTCGGTATACGCAATTAGCTGAGTAAGACTTCTTATCAGATCGTTGGTGTTAATGCTGAATAGAATCGGCGACTTGACCGCTCCCTGTTGAAGACCATTTTTTAATATTTAAGGTAGTGGTAGAAGTCACATTGCCACTCTGCTGCCGGTCCTCGGGTACCCGAGGCACATAGGTACCCGGATACTTGGGTACCTGAGACACACAGGTGCCCGACACATATGAGCAGCCGGGTACACGAAGACTTACCACTCGGGTACCCGGGTATTTTTCTCCCCGGTACCCGGTTAATTGTGAAACTGGGTACTACCCTGGTAAAATCAAGAGTCCTACTGTGCAGTATAACAGTTAATGTACTTAAAATAAAGTACTACTTGAAAAGTACTTGTACCTACTTGGTGTTTTAAAATACTAAGTTTTCGTCTAATACAGCTTTACTCAACCTGCGGCCCGCGGGCCGCATGTGGCCCGTCGAGTATTTTAAGTGGCCCACTTGGCATACTTCATAAATATGTGATTGCATAGAAAAACTGAATACCATAAATCAAAATTTACTGCCGTTTGGAAAAAGTGCCAAACTAAATCAATTTGGAAATAACACCCAAGAAAAGATTGAACTTTTTGGATTATATTTCCAAATTTCGTCGCTTTGTTTTATTAAATGAAACAATGCTTGAAATAATAAATCAAATGGGACATAAGGCCCAAAATAGGATACTTCAAATGTTTCTGGAAAAGTTCATTTGGCACTAGATGACAGTTCTTTTTATGAAAATAAGAGAGCAACTATTCTGGATTTGAAGAAAGAATCAAAACCAGAGGCACGAATACATGCGATCAATTGAAGCCCAAGGGGCAGACATTCGTTGCTGTTATTAAGGAATATCGATATTCAGAGAACAGCCGTTTGAACGGTTCATCACCCAAATGCAACAACCAATTGCACAAATACAACCAAACTTCAGAGTCAAGAAGTTCATTTGGCATTCTGGAATCTGGATCGGAGAGCTCCCGAAAATTCCTCCCGATCACCAAACGAAAACGTTATGACAAATTAAATAATATTTTGCTAACGTGGGAAAGGCACTGATTTTGCAGCTGATTCATCTCAAATTGCAAGTTATTTTGAGAAGTTTGACCGGTTTTGCTTTTCAAAGTGAAGACGCAAACTAAAAAAAACAACAATAAGACTGTGAATTTTTTGAAATTTTCCTCCTTCTACTTCAGGTGATAGATACCTAATGTTCCTGACAGGAAAAAAGAGTCAGAAAGTCGGCGCTGGCTCTGGATTGAAAAATCAACATATCTTTGATCTACATACGCTTGGAAATTATCCTATTCTATTCTACAAAAAATGTGTAAATAAATATGTAAACGAATTAGGTTAGCATGCAGAAACAAGCCAGATCTTGAAAAAGTGTCCTAAGTTTCAGAAATCAAATTAATTTTTGTATTAAAATTCAATCTAAGGGACTTAACACCTAAGTGCAAAAAATATTCCACGTTGCGGCCCGAGGCCACATAACTAGAACGTCTTTGTGGCCCTTATGAAAAAAAGGTTGAGTATGGCTGGTCTAATACAATTACAAGTAAAAAGTACTGGGTACCTACAAAGAACTGCCGCACAGATGTACTTCAGTAGGTTCTTTACAGCTCTGCTTTAAGCTAAACATCGGTGGAGCAATCTTATTAAAAAATAATTTTAGTATAATACAAATTCTATATACTACTGAAATAAATCAGCCAAGTAGAAGACTTAGCATTAAGGATTGGACTTGTTGAATTATTGATTCAAAATAGCTTTTTATGGCCTTTAGTCCTACAAATTGGCGTTTCGTTCGGCTTACTCACTTGAACTCATCAGTGACATAGTGAGGGCTTTGTCAGACGCAATTTGTTCTAAGTTCAGTTCAACTTACATGAATTTTTCAACGAAAATCCACTGTAAACTATATCCAACAAGATTAGAATTCCTAATCATTAAGCTGGAAGTTTTTTTTTGCCCGGGGCCAGGCATAGTTTCTATATAAGAAGGTTTTATAATACAAATTCTATATACTACTGAAATAAATCAGCCAAGTAGAAGACTTAGCATTAAGGATTGGACTTGTTGAATTATTGATTCAAAATAGCTTTTTATGGCCTTTAGTCCTACAAATTGGCGTTTCGTTCGGCTTACTCACTTGAACTCATCAGTGACATAGTGAGGGCTTTGTCAGACGCAATTTGTTCTAAGTTCAGTTCAACTTACATGAATTTTTCAACGAAAATCCACTGTAAACTATATCCAACAAGATTAGAATTCCTAATCATTAAGCTGGAAGTTTTTTTTTGCCCGGGGCCAGGCATAGTTTCTATATACAAAGCCCTCACTATGTCACTGATGAGTTCAAGTGAGTAAGCCGAACGAAACGCCAATTTGTAGGACTAAAGGCCATAAAAAGCTATTTTGAATCAATAATTCAACAAGTCCAATCCTTAATGCTAAGTCTTCTACTTGGCTGATTTATTTCAGTAGTATATAGAATTTGTATTATAAAACCTTCTTATAATAATTTTAGTAATTTATTGACAGGTGTGAGAGGTAGCAGGAAGATATATGTGTACATTATGGTAGATGTAAATGAAGAAAAAAAAATGTCCTAATTTTTTCGGATTTTTATTTTCATCCCCTATAGTCGCTGTAGGGGTAAATTAAATTTACCCTTTTTTTTTGCATACTAGAAAATTCGCGTAAGATCTGGCAACAAAATTCAGAGCATGTGGGTGGGAACTAGACAAGAAAAAAATCCTACTGGAGGGGGTTATATCTCCCCCTGCTTGGACGGGAAGGGCAATTTAATAAAATACATATTTGCATGAAATAGAATTAATAAAAAAACAACGGCAATACTTACAGTAATGTTTTGCAGCTTTTTGGAAAGCTAGAAGTCCATTATTACGGCTTATTTTTAAATTAAGTTTTTTTGATGAACTGTTTTGGCAACAAATTATTATTATTTTTTTAATTATAGGTTCGAAAACAGATTTTGCTGAAATTGTTTATTCAAAGAACTTTATTTAATAATCAACTTTTAAAATGGACTTCTGGCTTTCCAAAAAGCTACAAAACATTACTGCAAGTGTTGCCGTTGTTTTATAATTAATTTTGTTCTATTGTATGCAATTAAAAAATAGGGTAAGTCGGTCAAATATGCCAGTGTGGGTAATATGCCACCTTTCAATATATTGCAGTTCTAAGTTGATGTTGGCAACGCTGACATTGCAATTCGCTCAGTTATGCTAAGTTTTCTGGGCACACGGATGCGAAAGTTACTAGGCAGTTTGGTTTGGAAAATATTCATGAAAGTTTAAATTCAAGTGTGTTTTTATTAAATTGAGTGCGATTAAAACCGGTTTTTTTTTGTGTGTTTTAGTGCAATATACGAAGGTTTCTCCCAAGAAGGTAAGGCTAATTTTGTGCACTTAATGTTTATTTATGTCTAGACTTGATATGTTCCGTTAATTTTCGTTCAGGGATACTTTTATATTTTTTCACGTGTTGGGGTAAAATGCCACGTTTATTTCGTACCAACTGGCATTTTACCCACTAAAGTGGCATATTACCCCCTTTGATTTTAATTTCTTTCAGATACGATTAAGATGGACTCAGATGTGACTGGGTGCAATGCTCCAATTGTGACAAGGATGCACGAGGACTGTCTCCAAAATGGAATCTCCCGATATGTCCCATCGATTAAATGCCATATTAAATGTTTGCTGGCATTTCACCCCTTCAGAAGTGGCATATTACCCTCACGTGTAGGTAAAATGCCACTTTTTAAGGTTTTTTAAAAACTTAATTTGCAATGAATTAAAAGTATTAAAGTCATGTTTTTATTCCTTTATTTATTAAATAATAATACAAACTTACGAAACTAAGAAAATCTTTTACTTAACTTGTCATTTACTATTTAATTTCAATTGTTTACTGTTAAGTGTGGCATATTACACCGACTTACCCTAAATAAATTGGGTGGCGCAACAGCTCGTGGAGAACCAGGGCCTAGTGACTTACGCACCATTTCTGTGTGCGTGTTATTGGCAGGAATGGAGGGGACCTACAGTTTTTTGCCGAGTCCGAACGGCTAAATGAGAAGCACTTTTTCATTACAAGTATACTCTTGGAGGATTTGTCAGTTCCTCGTAAGAGGCAGTACCTCGCATAAAACATTTCTGTTTTTAGGTGGCACGGCTGGGAATCGAACCCTCGCCTTGTGTGCAATTATTTTTTTAAATTTCCCCTCCCTTCCAAGCGGTGGGATGAAAATAAAAATCTGAAAAAAATTAGGAATTTTTTTTTCTTAATTTAGAGCTGATTTAGGCCCATCCAAATAATAAAACTCAAAAACCCTAAAGTACATAGGTATGCATGTATGATTTAGCACAAACCAAAATCTCTCAATATGAAATTTCGCAATTCCATATCACATTACAATTGTATGGCGTTCGATTCCGTTTAATCTTTAAAAGACAGCTGAATGTTAAAAAATAAATCTACAACTGTGCCTTCATGGATTTTTTAAAAATTAAATCGTTAAAGCAGTTTTCGAGATAGTAAACTTTTCCTCGAAGATTATAATGGCAAATTCCTTTTGTTTTCTTATTGAATTAGAAAATATAAAGTTTAAGTCATCATGCCAACAATATTTACTCGGAACTCAAACTTCTCTATTTGGTTCACAATCAATCAAAAGAAAAGCACTTAGACAACGCCTACAAATTTGTACCACAATTTCATGAGCGCTGCCAAATACAAAATTCACCAAATAAAAAAATAGAGTGAAACACAATTACCCTGCTCCACGTGAAACTTTCAAGAATAACAAAAAAAGGACAATCATCCCAAACATGCAACTTTGACTGTGAGTTGGCCTCTTTAATTTTATACTCCTCCATCCTTAAGTTGATTGGTGGTGGTGCTGGTGCTGTGGGTATCTAGTCATATGCCGCGCCGTGAATGTCGCCTCCCCCATCAACAACGAATTCGAAAATTATATTATCCAACTCTTTGGTTTGGATAATTGCACGAGAATTAAAATTAATATACTGTCATTGTGGGTGAATCTTTTCAGGCCTCCTGCTAGCAGTCATCACCAACGGTGGTACCATCGTCGAGATGTCACCATTTGTTAATGCCTCACAATAATTCCTTGTAAAAATTATATAAACGATAAAAATGTGAAGACACGTACTAACTACCTAAACAGTATACATACCTACATACCTACCTAACTGCCTACATTTATAATATTTGAGCAAGAAAACGAAAGGATTTAAGGACCTTATAATCAGGCAGTTAAATTCAGCTATAACGAATGCCATAAACAAGAAGCATTTCAACTCGACATGGGCTAATGAATAACTTTTTTGATAGTAATGCGGGGCGGCTCGTGAATGGGGTGGCGGCATTACATTAATTTTCAGTTCGTAATTTCATGTTTTCTTTCCGTTTATTGTGGAGTCCTGGTACACACTTCAAGGAAAACAAACTTTTTGCTTTTTAGTTATTTTTTTCCTCTCATTACACGCACAGGAGCTTTGAATTTTTATGAAGTCGTACAGAGAACAGATATGCTGGGAATAGTAGTACCACCACGACATATTTGAACTATTAAAATTATGGAAATACACATACTGAGATAATAAATAAGGTCGAATAGGTAGGGAGGCATGGACCCATGGACATGATGATGTAATGTTATGTGGGAACAGCAATGGTAGATGGATTAACCGAAGAATTTCAAATCAAAGTTGTTGGTGTGTCTTTGTTTTATTTGGAATCCTTGCCTATTAGCTTAAGGTCTGGGTTTGAATCCTAACCTATGCCATCTAAGGACAAACATTTTTTTTTCGAAGGTACCATCTTCTGAGAGGAAGTGAAAAATCTTCTAAGGGCAGGCATGGACCCAGGGGGAGTTTGACATTTTTGAAATAAGAAAACAAAAGATCAACTTAAAAAGATACCGATCCATATACAAAATGCGCCAAGTTCTTCTATTCCTCCTAAAAAAAAAAGGTACCATAGCTAAATATTAGCTTTAAGTTTTGGGGAATTTTAAAGAAAATCACTCTCCGAATAAAGTTTATATTTCCAGAAACTCCTTATTTATTAAGGAGAAAGAAACAAGCGAAGAAAATCACTTACTTGAGAAAATTTGAAGCTTTCTTATTTACAAAAACTATTTTCCTCTAGTTTGACAATATGTTATTTAAATTCCTCCAAACTATTGAACTGCAACACATTTCAGCATACGTTTTTAAGTGTTTGATTAAAATTAATAAAAGTATTTACTACTAAAAGCGTACAGTTTTGAACAAAATATTTTGAAAAAAAGTTTTTTTTTTCGAAATTTTAAATTTAAAAAATTATTGTTTCAAATTGTGCTAACCTACATTATAGCCTATTGAATAGACCTTTTAAAAAGGAACAATTACGTGCAAGGGTTTTTATTATTGAATATGTTTGTTTGGCCCATAAGCATGCTTAAAACCGAAAATGCTACTAAATTCACCCATGCGTTTCTGAGAGAATGGTCACACTGGCCACTTTTCAGTATGTTTGGTATAACTCGAAAACTAAGCGAAATTTGACAATTTTACATATAACACTTTTTGTTCAAAATTAAATTTTCTATCGAAATGGTTAGTTTGGAAAATTTCTTAAGAAAATTTAAGCGAAAAGTAAACAAAAACCAACATAAAAAAATCAAAAAATCAAAGATTTTTAAATTTTTTTCTAAATTGCGCATAACTTTTTTCGGAGCAAAGATACGCTCAAGACATTCATGAACAAAGTAAACTGGAGTCTTACGGCTTTAATATGACATGATAAAAAAGCCATATCATTTAAAAATTGACAGAGATATAGCCATTAAAACTTTACCATTTCTTACAATTTTCCGCAGTTTTTGCCCGAAAGCCTATTTTTTGGTACTTTATGACAAATTTAACGTTCCTAGCACCTAGTACCAAATCTTATATTAATCGGACCAGCCGTTCGGTCTGTAGGTCTGAACGTATTTAAAAACGGCCGAAAAACGAAACTGCGAACTTACATCCTTTTTATAAATTCTCTATAGTTCTTATGTCATATTATATCAAAATTTTGATTTCGAACATTTTTACGAAAGTGAAATTTGCCATATTGTACCGAAAAAAGGACTTTCCGGACAAAACTGAGAAAAATTATAAGAAATGATAAGGTTTGAATGGGAATATCTCTGTCAATTTTGAACAAATATTAATTTTTGAACATGCCATATTAAGGCCTTTAGTTTCTACTTTGTTTTGTCTATGCATGTCTTGACCCTATCTTTGCTTCAAAAAAAGTTATGCACAATTTATCAAAAAATTTAGATATCCTTGATTTTTTTTTAAGTTGGTTTCTGTTAACTTTTCCTGCTTAAATTTTTTCGTAAAATTTTTTGAACTATCCATTCCAATAGAAAATTTAATTTTGAACAAAAAGTATTATATGTAAAATTGTCAAATTCCGCTTAGTTTTCGAGTTATACCAAAAATACTGAAAAGTGGCCAGTGTGACCATTCTCTCAGAAACGCATGGGTGAATTTAGTAGCATTTTTGGTTTTAAGCATGCTTATGGGCCAAACAAACATGTTCAATAATAAAAACCCTTGCACGTAATTGTTCCTTTATACCTCTCATTTTCCGGTCTATTCAATAGGCTAATAGTAAAAAATGTATTTAAAAACTTTATATTAGAGAATGGATTTTTGCTTTAAATAAGCTTAAACGTGACATTACTCATGTTGCCGTCGTTTTTTCTATTTTTTTCGTTCGATTATGAGTAAACTTTTTTGAAAATTGCCCTACCGGCCAAAACGGGAGGAAATAGACCGCCCCTGTCCAAGAGTATTTCTTGTTCCTAATGAAAGGGCCTATGTATGAGTTAAGTCGTAAAAAAAAAATAAAAAGAATGTACAAGAATGCATGTGTTTCCAAAAGAGAGAAATGAATTGCTGCAAAATGAATGGGATGAAAAATGGTTGCAATCATTTCAATGAATGGTGATTGCAGAATTTTAAGTCACAGTCTCAAATAAAGTCAATGAATGCAATCTTTTGATTGAATTCAATAATTTATTTTTAATGATTGGGTCTACTAGAGCTGCCATTACTTCAAAATATTTTTTGCTTCACTCAGGGTTGCCGTGTACATGGCACTGGTGAAATGGTGAAATCAGACAGCCCTGTAATGAAGCGTTCCATGCTACTCCACTTCCTTACTTTGTTAATATCTTAATTACTAATGAGAATTGTACTACACTACATTCAATTCAAAAACACTTTGGATACGTGACGTCAAAGAAATATCTGAATTATCATTTTCCGTTCATAGCTTGGCAGCTCACATCCACCAGTTTTTACTGAAAATGTAACATGAGGATCTGCCTGGATGAACGAAAATTACCCTTTCGGTCATGTGATGAATCAGACGACAATAGTAAATTTGGATTCATTAATCGTATTACCACCGGTCGTAGACAGTTCGAGACGATTTGGTCATATAGCTTTATTGCTTTCTCGAAGCTTCCCCCTCCAGTGGTAAGGGGTTTCGTTGAAAGTTAGGTAGGAGAGATTGTCCAACTTTTTCATACTAAGACTTCCCGTCACCAGTGGTATGGGGTCTTAGTTCGAAGTCAAATGTCCTAATTGCCACCAGGAGATTTGGTATATGCTAATTTACCAGAGCGTCTTAACCTGCTGTTTTGAGTGGCACCAGGGGCGTAGTACCTGCTGAGATAGCAGAGCGTTTAGCCTGCTGTTTTGAGTGCCACCAGGGGCGAAGTACCTGCTGATGTACAAGAGTATTTTAGTCTGCTTTTTTAGTGCCACCAGAAGCGTAGTACCTGCTGACGTACCAGAACGTTTTAGCCTGCTGGTTTTGAAGACACTAAGAGCGTGATAACCAAATCTAACGTCAGAATAATAGGACCAGTTTTAGAGGCCCAACCATCAGAAACCACATGACCCGAGACCGAACACCAGGGTCAGGATTTAATCATAAGAAACCAGTGTAACCGCTTCAAGAACAGAATCCAGCAACGCAAGTGAATCGTTCTAGCTCCAGAACTAACCGAAGTACCAGCGAACCATAATATCAAATTATTGTGTTTATAAATACATATAAGAGTTGTTTTCAACAAAGATTTTGTAATAGGGTTCTAAGGCCTTTTTCTCTGAAGGTTCGTGTTTTCTCAGGACGAGACTGGCGAGCATAACCTTATTATTAGTATATTTTTGTTTTAAATCAGTGTTGTCACTTTAATGCGTCACTTAATTTGCTATAAACAGCAGGTTACTCTTTTGTTCAAAATATCAATTTGGAGTAATTTTAAGCTTTTTTTTATATGCTTAAGCTTTAAAAAATGACTGGTAACCAAAACAAACTTACGATTTTCTGTCGCGGCGACTAAAAAAGTGTTCGCAACTTAGTAAGATTTTTTGGTGTTATGCAACTTTGGTGGTTTGCGACTGGGTAATTGCATGACAGAAAATTGCAAGTGCGCTCCTAGCCTAAGCTCTCTTTTGGTTTCAAAAACTTCTTCAAACTAAAATAAAATAAAAAGTTATAACAAAAAGCTTGGTTCTCTACTTGTTTACTGGTTTTAACCGTTAACCGTTTAAACCTTAAATGAACCCCATGAGCTTCAATGCCTATGTGTTCTTTTAAATAGGGTTGCCAAAACCATGCGACTATTTTAAACTAGGCAAAGTTATATTTTTCGATCTTGATATTGATTCTAGCTTAGTTAAGCTAGGAACGAAATTGCAATTTAAAACTGGACTAAATTATTCATGTAAAGAGATATTAGCTTTGAAACGCGAAGACCTTTCGAGGCATTGCGGGGCTCTCAGAAGCGTGGGAACGTCTGCGGTGACACACACCGAGTACCTATAGCAATAATTTATTGCGATTCCGATTTTTCAATTACACCCTCCTGAAAATCGCGGATCCAGTCTTATCTGTATGGCTGCAAAATAGCCTGCTAGAATTGTCAGAACATTGTCAACATTTCAAATTAGGCAACCCTTTGTTTTACGATCTATTTCGGTGAGCTCTACAGTTAGTTTGAGGATGGCTTTCTTTTACTTTGAACCCCATGAGCTATGCAATGCACCAGAAGATTTAAGACCCGCTAGCCAAGCCATGTACATTTTGTTACTCGCGATGGTTCTTCCGATTGAGTGACATTAAAATTTCGCATCTAAGTCGGCACTCAGCCTGTTATAAAGTGAAGGGTGTAATTATTTTCAAAATGGCGGCCAAATATGCGTGATGATCACAATCTCCTCCTACGTAAGTGGGACATAAAAATAAAGTCAATCAGAAATCAAATTATAATTTTCACAAACACAAGAATGAGCATTTTTAAAATTTTCCATTTTGAGCATTTCAATGGCGCCATCCGATTATCATTAGACCCTGTTTCCTTAAAAACCTGCGTTAGCTGCCATTCAGCTAATACAGAAAAATCGCTTATAACGTGTTTTATCGAATAAAATGTAATAGTACAAGTTGAACTTTTTATAGCCTCTTTTGGTCCTTGATGCTCTGAAGTAAAAAAAATTCCTCTGTATGTCTCGCAGGAGTAGTTAGGATATAACTTTTTTTCTTCCAAAGAACAAACAATAGTTTTTTGTTAAATCCCTTTTCTTAACATCTATCTACAGCTCTCCTTGAGAGTAAACACTCATACCATCAGTATGAGGCATTACAATTTGTGATGATTCCTTTGAAGAAAAATATAATATAACTTGGTATAAGTGATTCGTACAGCACAACATTGAAGCTATCAAGCATAAGGGTCATTTAATTCAGCAAATATAGGGGATGATGACACACGAGCTCCAAACGATATGGGCGATGCGATGGATATAAAGCCGCCGTCAAACTACAAAATAGCAAACATTATAGTGACACACTTACTAACTTATATATATTTCATCCCCGAAACAGCGCAATCAGTAAAAAGGATGAAGCAATTTCAGAAGTCAACACTGATCATCAATTTCTTTTAGAATTCTTGTCGGAATTGTTTTGCTGGCGTCTTGTCCTTAAAATTATGTGTGCGTTTTGTCTCTAACGCGCCAGAAGACTCACCATAATCATACACCCACACTAGATACTAAGATACTATAAGGGGTGGCTTTGGCTATCGATTGAATACGAGTACAACTGAGAACTGAGGTCACATATGTCAAATGACTTGTGTTAACGGTATCATACATTTGTCTTTCTGACTAATTGAAAACAGGAGATTGATACTTATAGCTCAGGTCAAGTCATATCCTGCCTGGGTATCTCTTATGGTTGAGCCATAGGGCGTTTTTTTTTCGATGGCTATTCGGCGATAATGTCTCTGACGGTTTAATAGCAAATTATTTTCTAACCCCCTTCCCACCACCTATATCGAAATGGTGTGTTTTCTTTTCTTTTTTTGTTTTGTTCTATTCTCGAAGAGCGTGATTTTCAAAAGCAATTCCTGATGGCTGATGACCGAATTAACTTGTCAAAATTAGTCTGAAATAGTTGCTCATTTCAAAATTAAATGGACGTTTAGAACAACAAGACGATTGAGTAGGGATTATGACATGAAGTTTTGACAAATCTATGTCCAAATTTGACACTGTGATTTGGCAGCAATAAAATGTAAGCTGTTATTCTCTATCGGTCTTCAAACTAAATTGGCATTTTGGGGTTGTAATTGCATGTTCAGGAATATGAAATATCGGAGACATCAGCAAGTTTTGCTCCGTCAAAGAGTGAGCAAGTGGATCCCATATTTTTTTCCTCAGCAGTTTGAAAGCAAAACTTAGAAATTTCGCTGAGGAATCCTGTTCACGAGACTAATTGTGAGATTGCTGAGCTATCTGAGATCTCATTTTTCTGAACGGTTTTTATTATCTTTAAGAAAATTTTAATGTATTGATGGTTTAGTTGAATTTTGATATAATTTATTGGAATTTAAGTAATTTTATGCTATCAATCAGTGGATTGTGTATTTTTTGTACATTGAACTTGAATGCTTTAAGGTTGTAATTAGTGGGAAATATTGAGTTTGGTAGAGTATTCCACAAGCGTGTAGTGCAAAGAACGAATCTCTATATTTTACTGTGTGTCCGAAGTTGAGCTTAAGTGTAAACTGATTTGCATTCCTGGCTTGGCAAGTATGGCGTGGAAATCGTTTCAGGAGAGGAATCCAACAAGCTACTTCATGTGAACATTGTTTGTAAAAAAAGCGATAAAAAAGGGAGAGACAGGAAGCATTTCGACGATGTTCAAGAGTGTCTATAGTTTCGTTGATAGAGCTATACTCTACTAGTTTTAGCGCTTTGTTTTTGATGCGATCAAGTATATGCAAAGAAGTTTGCGGTGCTCCTGCCAAGATGTGAGGGTTGTACTCGAGTTTTGGGCGGATGAAAGATTTGAATAGGTATTGTATCCAGATCAGAAGGAGTAAAAAATTACTTGCAACGACCTAGAAAACCCAAACACTTTGCTGCATTTTTGGCGGTTCCAAGCATGTGATCATTCCATAGTAAATGGTCAGAGAAACACATACCGAAGACTGAAAGGTTTTGGGTTTCCTCAATGCAAGTGCCACACATAGATAGAGGATGTTAGGGTAAGTTTCGCTTTAGCGACAGAAGGCAGCATTGGGTTTTGGAAGCATTAAATTCCACGTGGTTGATGATCCAATTGAACAATGCTGTTAAGATCAGAATCTAATGAGCTTATCATACGCTGACGTTGACGTTCCACATCTGAAGATTGGGGAAGTGAGTCTGGGAACGAGTACGACAAACTAAAAGTACTGTCCTCAGCAAAGCAATGAAGTGGATTAGAAGTTTCAGCTAAAATATCATTTATTAATGTCGTTTTCGATTGGACGTTCGGAGTACGCCTTTTCTACTCCATTTTCACTCCATCTACTCCAAAAGCCTTTGATTGGCTGTTCGGAGTACTGTTTTCGGAGTATTTTTCTGTTCCCGATTTGAAGAAGGAGTAGATTTGGAACACACGCATACACATACAGTTCTTCCTTCGGACTACTTGTCAAAAGTGATGCATGCCATTTTATATTATGGCGTCATTCAGTAGTGTGTGTGTAAATTTGACAACACGATGTTTTCATATTCTATTGGAATCAAAAAGGAGTAGAACAGTCAGAAAATCCAATCGAAAACGACATTAGATAAGGAATAGGGTCGGGGATAAGACAGAGCCATGGGGCACATCAACATTTATTTTGTGAATATCAGATTTGAATCCATCCAATACTACTTGTATTGAACGGTCTGAGAGATGATTTCTAATCCATCGAAATATAGAACCATCAAAACCAAAAGCACTCATTTTTGATGAAAGAGCTTGATGCCAAACTCTATCAAATGCTTTGGAAATATCAAGCGCAACATTTGCTTTCACCAAAACGATGCAGAGATTGGTTCCATTTTTCAGTGAGGTAAGCCATTAGAACACCGGTCGACCTCTTGCTACGAAAACCGTTTTGAAGATCATTTAGAAGTTTACGATCTTCAAGATATTTCATGATTTGGTGATTTATTAATGTTTCCATGACCTTAGAAAGTATTGATATTAGTGCAATTGGTCGATAATTAGAGGGGGAAGGTGATTCGCCTTTTTTTAGGGACGAGCTAAACATATGTAATTTTCCATCCGCTCAGGAAGTGACCAGAAGAATAGGACAAATAGAAAAGCTTACGCAGTGGTTTTGCCAATGTGGAAGAATACCTCTTCAAAACTATAGCGGAAATACAATCTGGACCAGAGGATTTGTTTATGTTGAGATCTTTAAGTACTTTTTCCACTGTGCGAGTGCGGAAGAAAATTTGTATTTTTGAACTGTTCGGGACGCTCTCAGTCACAGGTGGTACCATGTTGCTTTCTGGCAAGGTGGAGTTTGCCGCAAATTGTTCTGCAAGAAAGTTAGCCTTTTCTACAGACTTTACAATTGGAACATCATTGAAAATGAGCGTTGGAATAGATGACTTGGTGGAGTTCCTAATGTTTTTGGCAAAAGCCCAAAAATTCTTGCAGTGGTCGGATTTACCTAGAGGAGACGTTATGTTGATGGAGTATTTTTCAGGGTGAGAAGTAAGGAACCGAGGATGGAGGATGTGAGCGGATTGACCTGCAATGTCTGGAATTCTGGTAGGTTCATCGACTAGCTGTGTCAGAGTTCTATTTTCCTATATTTCATCGGAACTGGATGGGTCATAATTTACACTAACAATACAGATAAAATTGGGATAGAGTCCTTGGTTTAAGAAGAAGCAAAAATAA
Organism: Dasysyrphus tricinctus; assembly: GCA_963921185.1. Classification (NCBI taxonomy): domain Eukaryota; kingdom Metazoa; phylum Arthropoda; class Insecta; order Diptera; family Syrphidae; genus Dasysyrphus; species Dasysyrphus tricinctus. The sequence continues at coordinate 14,859,827 of OY992533.1, read as the reverse complement.
AATTGATAGAAAAATCCCAGCCTTAAGGGCTAAAGCACAAATACTAATAGATGACGGTGCTGCGGCCAAAAACTGCTAGAAACAATAATTGTGCTTCGCAAAGAAGCTTCTTGACTGGTATATTGAGTTGACGTAACAACAATCCGCAGTCCGGATGCAGTATTTGAGTATCAGAGTTGAGAAAATAGATCAAGTTTTTAATCGTCAGTTGGGAAGGTTCGTTAAGATCGTCGAAAAATGCCATTTCAAATAATTGCCATTTCATTCTAACCAGAGATGGATAGTAACAGAGAAAATTAATAACTGTCTGCTGTTCCTGCGGGTCCCAACAGCTACAGTGGAAATTTCCTGATTCCTCACATGCTCTTCTATTGGCCAATGCCCAGCACAGCTAGCAACAGTCCTTGCTATCTCTTGTCTGAGTAAAATATTTCTTGATACAATGCAGCTAATAGAACTGTTCCATATCAGCTTGGATTCATTAAGAAATATTGGATTTATTTCCTTTCATAATTCCAAAGGGAATGTTGAGTATTTCTGCGGGGCTGATATTCGCCTGGCCAGTTCATCTTTACCCTTAATGCCACAGTGCCTCAGAGACCAGAGTAGAGACGGTAAAAGTTATATTCAAGCTTCATCATGGTATTCCTTGAAAAACTAAGACAGCAATAATTTCGAATCGGTGAATTTAACAGCTGTCAGAAAAACGTTCTTTTGCTTCTGGTTTGGATGTTGTTGAAGTATTATTCAATCTTCCCTGATAACACTGGGCAACATGCGCATGGATCTGTATTCAGGATGTCTAGACGAGTAAAAATTAGTTGAAATTGTTCATGATACTTTTTCACTGTTGCCCAGTGTAACCGGTCTTTAAGCAACACTAACAAATTTAGCAAACTTCTGTGGCCGAAAAAACCCGGCAAACGTGGGATGCAAAACTACGTCCCATTTTGACCACATTGTATATGAAAAGCTACGCAGGCGTTCCTAACCTATCTTTAAATGTTTTTTTTTTCGGTTTAGTTTAGAATCGAGAATTGTCTGAACTGTGATATTGGCCCTAAACCTATTTGATGTCTATTCAACGTATTTCATTCAGAACTTTTACTGGCATTCTTTAAGCAAGTTCCTTCTAAGAAATACCAGTTAAAAGATTATTATATCTTAATCTTTAAGAAAGTAGATTCTTTTTCAAACAGCAGCAAAAAACCCAACTTAAACAAATTAAAAGAGGACAACATTGTTGAACTAAATTTCTCAGCTTCAGGCATCACACACAGCACCAGCTGTCGCGCCCATACATTAAAAATGCAAACAAACATCAAACCTTCCTATATAGTGAAAACATACTACTAAAACATTTTTTCACACCCAGCATTTTCTGAGAGCGTCAATGAAAAACTTATTCAACTGTAACCGACCGCAATAACTTACCGTTCGGAAGCACGTCAATACGACTATTAAAAGGTTTGAATTCCGTTTTATTATAATAAAATATATAAACCCTGTGCGCATTTCCGAATAACCGATCGAACATCGAAGTCTTAACGTAACTTTGTTGGGGGGTGACGGTTACGACAAAAGAAAATCGAATAAATTTAGAGTGAACAGCGCAAAAAAAAAAGAAAAATACAAAAAAGAAAGAAACAAATTGTAACAACTCTTAAGTGTCTGCGGTGCACAGAAGGGCAGTTGCCGGCTGGTAGATCGTGGATGTGACCTTTTAGTAGTGCTACGAATATACCAAGTAAAAAAGATCGCGCGTCCAGCTATCGAACTAATTGATCGGTTCCATATGGTCGACCGTATGCAACGATCTCATCACCAGATAAGCGACAAAATAAAACTCTTCGATTATTCACAATTGGAAAGGAATAAATTAGAACAGCCAGTATAAACAGCTAGGAGCGAACACCAGCGGTAATCATTGATAAACGCGATGAAGGGCACAATACAGTTTGAGTGCTCATAGTCCAAGTCCAATAAGTGAAGTGAGGGCCGTTTGTGCAGATCACAATTATTATTAGCCCACAAAAGACCCAGTTTACATTCAATACAACACAACAATGCGATAGAATTGAGGCGCAATCTACTTTACTTTGATTAAACTGTGGTGCATGTAATTGATTGCGTTAACATTTTATAAATATAAATTACAGTGTGTTCAACAAGAAATTCAAATCAAATTCACAAGAAAATATAAAATAAATATCATGACCAGGACCAAACCAGGCCTCTGAAGACCTTTGTAATTCCCTTTAGCTAACTATAAAACTAACTGTCATTCTGAATGCGCTCTTCGACTGAAACCAAGTCATTGTTCTAGAACGACTTTTCAAATTTGTCCAAATGAGCTAAATCTTTTGAATAGCAGTCCAACATTAACATCTTTTCAACCAAGTCGTCCGCCTAGCAGTTTATGCCAGGAAGGGAGTAAGAGTCGTAAGCAATTTTTAGTCGGTAGCTTATTTTTGTAAATAGTAGTGAGCGTCAAAGTGAGTAAACACAAATAATGATCTCTGCAATAGCATGAAATTTAAATTAATAAAATTATACTTAAACAATCTAAAAACTTAACTTTACATAACTTATAAGTAGGGGACTTAAGGGTATTGTTGGAGTAAAGATTTCTTCTGAGGGATGAGGAGCTGGGGCTGAAGAGTGAAATCAAAGATGTGCAATGAGTAGGAATGCGAAAGAATGGGGTGGATCGAAGTTTACGTGGATTAGTATTAATGAATATTAGTTCAAGAAGTGCCTGCGAGTCTATGGCATCGGTGATTAGTTGGCGGATGAAGAGTATGTCAGCAACAGCACGGCGTTTAGCAAGGGTGTGCAGGTCAATTAATTGCAATCGATGTTCGTAGGGGGGTAAGATATGGGGATCAGACCAAGGGAGATAACATAAAGTGAAACGGAGAAACCTCGGCTGCACAGCTTCATGTGAGTGGGTGGATTGGAAGGGTTGGAGTAAGAAAAAATTTAAAAAAATTATCAGGACGAGCGAAAAAATTTCAATTAAATTATTGATTTAAGAAGATGTCCTGTTATTTCAACACTATATTCCTGAATCGATTTTTCCTATGTTGGCTCAGTCAATTAAGGGCTTCTTGTTTAGTATGCGTCCAAAGATGCTAGCATCACCAATATTTTTTTAGCATAATCAGAAGATGGTCCACTTTCTGTTTTGCCAAAAACTGCTGCTCTAATGTCTATCGCAATTTTTTTTGCGTTGCCAAACAAAAAGCCAATATTCTCGTGGAGAAGTTGACCATTGACTTTTGACTAACGTGGCACATTTTCTAAAGTTAAATTGTTCTTAAAATATTGAACAGCATTAAATACCATCTTTTAAGAGCATTTTTATATATCATATATTTTGCCGTATGATATTCCATCTGCATGACTCTTGATAATGAGGCGCCGAGCTTTTACATTGCAGGAATAATTTTTCTCACTACGCAAAACTCCTGAAATAGCCAATTTTCAATATTTTGAATGCGGTAGATCTAAAAAACCTTACCTACAACTCTTTCAGTCGCTTGAATTTTGAAAACAAACATAATTTACGACCCGTTTCTAATTATATGCACGATCTACTTTTGTGCATTTGGAAAATTTATGGGTTTAATGAAAATTAATGGAACTCTACGTCAATTTCTTGTGTTTCATCGTTTAATTGGTACATCACTTCGTCAGAAAAATAAAAAATTGAGAGGTTTACTGCAGAAACACAGAAGATACGCAAGGAAGAAAAGTGGCTTTGTAATCGTTTCTATAATTACGTGCTACTTGAATCTTCCTCAACTACCAATGAATAAATATTATTTTTCTATCATGTATTTGGCATTACATTTTAAACAGTGAAATTTAATTAAAACCTTGTTGTTCAAGAGCAGTCCTGATTAAAAGTTGATGGTGGTAACCCTACAAGTCACTAGACTGCCCATACTTTCCTATATGATGAACGCTTACCTTGGCAGGTTCTTACTCAAAACACACTTCTAACTTTTTCTCCTTGTCTATAGTCCTTAGAAGGGGTACCAAAATCCAGCTACTGACTGCTCGATCCAACCTCTAAGAACGCACAAAATTTTGTTAAAATAAACCGAACTTGCTAGGCCCTACTGTAACTCATATACATAAAATAACCCTACACCACTCACCATTTCATCACTATACGAGTTCGCTCATGTGTGCACTTTGAGAATAGTGATACTCTGATATAGAGCAGCCAGCCAGCAGCAGTAATTTCCTTGTGTTGTCTGTTCAAAAACACCAAGCGAAGCTAATTTTCGACCATTGTCACTTGTAATAAATTTCGAAACAAATTGAGTGTTAAATTCCCAACCAAGCGTCACATGTTGATGCCCCGGTTTTTTGCTTTGCTTGGCTCACAGTCCCTTGCCCTTCAAATGTCCTGCAATGCACATACAAACATTCATCGTTGTGTATTCTTGTGGACACTATTAATGAATTGATCCATTAAAATCGTCAATTATTGATATGAGACTGAGCAATAAAACAGCCCCCTTTCCTGCATCTGATACCCACTACACTACCTACTCTCCATGATTAATTTTAGGTATTTTTTTGTCCTTTCTTGAAATTCCAGGATGCGCGTGAGCCTAGTTGATTTCCATTAGCTCAGCCAAACCAACCAAGAACGATGTGACGCACGTTAGAAATTCCGCAAAATGTGTTTGATTCACATTTCACTGCAGTGCATGTGACCATAGAAATGCCATCTTTTGCCTGTGAAGAGGTCATCACAGCACATGACTCGCAATCGCCAAACAAACACAACACATCGGCCCCTTCAATTATAATGCGATAAGGGTGGTGATATGGTTGCCAAGTCCCCCCACTATGATGGTCAATGTAGTTGATTGCATTTCCTGTGCCTAATCCACTAGCGAATTAATTCGACAGGCGAACAACAACGATATGGGATATTACGCCTAAGGGAATTCGAACTCAATCGCATCACGAAAGGATATGGTCTGCCTCTGCACCACCACGACAAGGACGATGACGATTTACTCAGTGCGTTCCGTGTTTATGTCGCTAGCAGCTTCTGAAGCTCTGGCTGGATAGGGCCGATGACGATGACGACGACGACGACGTCGGACACCGCAAAGAATAACTAACTCTATCATTCAAAATGTTTCAAATGCATCTTTGCAAAGGACATAGAGTACGACGACGACGACGCTTCGACAACGAGGGACTTCTCTCCTCACCGTGATATCGTAGCGTATAGTCAGATTGAGCTGCAGAGATGGATGCAAAAAGTTAGTGAAGCGTTTGGTTCGCATGAATGAGCGGCACCCCCGTTTTAGCGACATGATCTGTGATGTGATGCGTGATGCAGTTCGTTCGGGTAGGTATTATTGTATGGGGTTGTTCCAGCAAACGTTGCAGAAAGCAGAATCATTGCTATCACGAATTACTATTCTTTAGGCCTTGCACATGAATTTGTGTATTTGTTCTGCAAGCTATATCCCATCTATGGTCCGGTTCCGGGACTTTCCATTCATCATAATCGGTTAACTGTTTTGTTGGGGTTAATTGATTGGGATATTTCAATATGCTTAACTAGCAAAAAGTCACTAGAAAATGTAGTTTGTATAAGAGTATGTGCTATGTATGTTTACCGCAAATGTCACTTGCAAGGATTTCTCGAAACTTTTCGGGCGATTCCAAAAGATAGCTTTGTCAGTCACAATGAAGTTGTGCCCTAGCTTCTATGTTGGATTACTTTGAAATAGAAAATTTGATTAAAGGTTTGCTTGTTTCACTTTACCTACGGTATCAATAATGATTTTTGAAAATCGAAGGACTTGGAATTTGCTTACCGATCAGAGCGCGGGCGATTATTTCCGTCGATTTATGTTAGATACTGGGTAACTTGATAAACAAGCAGCGTTCACAGTATGTCCCATCTTGATGTCGTCGTTAATTTGGGAAGCAACTGTCACATATTGAAAAAAAAATCATTTTTAAAGTTAGCAACACAATTTTGTGCCATCAAAAGCAATCTGCTGCAAAATCTCAAGGTTCTTGGTCAATATTTTGATTTTATGACGAAGCTCTCTTGGTACAGTTGTGATATTTTAACAGATTAATAGAAGTTAAAAGTGTTATTTGATCACCTTTGGACTTTATTGAAACAGCGCTAGGAGATGACAAGAAAAATCCCTTTTGTTGGTAGTTTCAGCATCATAAAAGGACAAAGGGAAAACCAGAAAGTTTTGTGGGAGTATCTTTGTATATAAAATTAAATTAGAAAAAAAAAGATTTTCCAATCATCACTTACTTTATCGATTGCATTTTTCAGTTTTTGTGTAGCCTTTATAAAGGATTTTTCTAGCACCAATATTGCAGTATTATCAGCTAAGGTGGCCATGAAAGCGTTGATTACCACTGGAATTTCCTTTGTAACAGATGCAGAGTTGGCCCTGGTATACTTCCTTGTGGTACACTGGCTTCAATTTTTGTCAGTTCCGAGTAATTTTGGTCGTACCATACTCTTAAGAGGTGGCTCGTAACGTAGGGTCCAGTATTTGTATTTCGTAATGTACTGCCCTATGAAGGTCCTATGCAATTTGTACTCAAGTCCTCCGGGGCCTTACCTTTTTAAACCCTTGACAAGGATAAAACCGCAACACCCGTAATTCGATACACTTGGTCTATAGTGGAATAATTATTTCTAAATCCAAACTGATGGTTTGGAATTAGTCTTCTTTCTTCCTGTTTTTCGAAAACTTTAATCTAATTGGTATAAGAGATTATTGTCTGTCAGATGTTACTTCTGTTATCAATTGCTGACTTACCTGGTTCAGGTATAACAATGACTTCTGAAATTTTCAAGTGATTTTCAAAATCTTATGTATAGTTTGTGGAATGCGTTTATTATAAATTTGAGTTTTTTCAAGGCCATTGAAAGCATTTCTTTCAAAACCTGAGCAGTACCTACCCTCTTGTTTTTTTGTAAAATAGCTTATGTTGATACATGCTTCTTCTCTGAGCGTGACAACACATTCACATTCGTCGTTTCTATTAATAAACTGTAAGGGATCCACAGCTGTTGAAAATTTTTTTTCAAAATATAGTTTGAAGTTTTTACTCAATTACTTTTTTACTGAATTAGTCTAGTCAAATGGTGTTCAAAAGGGACTTGAAGTGGAAAGTTCTGGTGTAATTATTTTAAGTGGCCCCTTTTATGTTTTTGGGGTCGCTGAACACGAATCTGAAGTTGTCCAACAAAATTTTTCACGGCAAATATGAGAATTCGTCAAAAAACGTCGAAAATTTGACATTTTTTGTCTTTTTTCTTTATTGCTCAAAAATTATTTTTCTTTTGCAAAAAGCGCTTATGCAAAAATAAAGACAATAAGATTACCTACAATCTACGCTTATATTATTTTTTTGTACGACTTATGGTTTCTGCGGAAACAGTCGTTGGAAAACAGCCAAAAATCCGTCATTTTTAAAAAATTGCATAAACCATTTTTTTTTGTATTGTTTTCTTCATTACATGAAAAGTAGGCCATGAGTTATTATGTTATTTGCATTTTCTAATTGTAGTTGTCTAAAAGTATTATATTGCAGTGGTTAAGTGTTTAAGTTTCAGTATTCCAAACAGTCAAAATGTCCATTCAAAAGTGTTTTATTTTTGACAAAGATTGGAGTATGGTGCAGTGAAAGTGGTGAATGAAAAAGCGATTGAAACGCTCCTTCAAGCCAGCAAGAAGAAAAAAGACGGAAAGGGAGCTTCTTTGGCAGGTAAGAAATCAGTGAAAGTGCATACAACCTGCCAAAAAAGCTGTATAAATGGTAAATGGTAGGTAGAAATGGTGACAAGAGCGTAACACTCGCTCTTTGCCCAATTAGCACTGGATTGCGCCGTTTTGATACCATAACTCGTTTGACCTGTGTATGAAAGCAGTCTAAAGTGAGGATTTGCGAGTTTATTCTCTGAGGGGCTTATTCCTCAGGTGTCCCGTTCCCTGCGTTGGATGTGAGATTTCCTCCAGTGCGGGTTGGAGATCATCTTTCCCAAGAAACCAGAAAAGCGTTCCTTGCTTTGATATAGAACGGCTGTGAAGTATGGTTGAGGTACCTTGTGAGTCAGTACAAAAGACAGGAGTTGGGTCATAGGACACTCGCTCGATTGGATCGCATCTCGATTAGATCGCATCTCGCCCGAGCTTGCTACATGATGCCGAGCTCGGTAGGTTGTAAAATAGCAACGAAGCGCGATCGATCCGACGCGGGTGGCAATGGTGCAGTGGATGTAGTGCTTGACTGCTAGCCTAGAGATGTGGGTTCGAGCCCCATTCTAGGCAGCATTCTTTTCTATATTCTCCCAGCTTAACTGGACGCCACCCGTGAGATTTAATGAGATAATAAACACCTTGATGTCAATCCACTGTGCCAAATCTTTCCTATCCATTTGCATTTAAAAGACCTTAGGTCTTACAGGCATATAGTTAAATTATTATTATTATTATTATTATTATCCGACCGTGTGATCATCATTGTCATTGAGCATCATGAAGCCCCGCAGAAACCCGGGTTCCTATTACTCACAGTCTTTGGATCTGGGGGGGAACATGATGCAGAACGCAACCGATTTTCGTTTCAGATCCATTTCGTGGCGTTTAGAAAAGAGATCAAGTCTTTGATCTTCATTTCGGAAAGTTCGTTTAGGTCCTCAAAAAAAGCCATTCCAAACGATTGTGCCTCTCATTCTGGCTAGAGCTGAACATTTACAGAGAAAATAAAGGACTATTTCCTTTTCTTGCTGGTCTCCACAGCTGTGACAGTGAGTATTGTAAGGAATACCCAGCCTCGCCGCATGTTCTCCAATTGACCAGTGTCCAGTGCAGGTTGCTACGACCCTGGCTATGTCCCGCTTGGGTCTACACATGAGATCAATTGTTCGGGATTTATTAAAGGCGGGCCAGATCATTCTGGATATTTTGCAGTTGGTTAAACTAATCCACCTAAGATTGGATTCCCTAAGGAAAACTGGCAATATATTGCCCTTCACAACTCTAAGGGGAATGTTGACTCTTTCCGCAAGTGAGATGTGAAGGGCTGATCCTGGCCTGGCTAGTTCATCTGCCCGTTCATTTCCCTCAATGCCACTGTGACCAGGAACCCAGATAAAAGTGTCAGTAGCCGAATCAATGGCTTTCACAGCCGCCTGACTGCCTGTAAGGATGGTTGTATTACTATCTTGGTTTGGTATCTTGCATGCCTCCCTAACTGCCAGTATTTCAGCATGAAATTTACTAGCAAAATTCGGTAGGCGAAATGACTTAGAGATGTTGAAAGACTCAGAGAAGACTCCTGAGCCAACACTGCACTCCATCTTTGAGCCATCAGTATAGATAGTTGTGTCTAAGTCTCTCATAACGGCGTCATCATCCCAGTCCCCTCTGGATGGGAATAAGACTTTAAAATCTTTACTGAGGCTCATTGTAGGAGCAGGGTAGTCAGTGGGAGCCGACAAATATATCAGTGGGAATCAAATTTGTGATATTGCTGTGACCATAAGGTTTAGCAACCCAAGAATTTGATTCTTTTAGTTGTAGTAAATATTTGATGTGTAGATCAAGTGGTAGGAGGTGCAGAAAAACGCTTAAGGCATCCGTTGGGCAACCCCTGTGGTACCAAAACAAGCTGTTCTTTGAATCTTTTTGAGTTTGTCGATGTTATATTCCTTGTTAAGTGCGGGCCACCAGACAATCGAACCATATGTTAGAATCGGCCGCACCACTGCAGTAAACGTCCATAAGATCATCTTCACTGCACCATACTCCAATCTTTGTCACAAATAAAACACTTTTGAATGGACATTTTGACTGTTTGGAATACTGAAACTTAGACACTTAACCACTGCAATATAATACTTTTAGACAACTACAATTAGAAAATGCAAATAACATAATAACTCATGGCCTACTTTTCATGTAATGAAGAAAACAATACAAAAAAAAATGGTTTATGCAATTTTTTAAAAATGACGGATTTTTGGCTGTTTTCCAACGACTGTTTCCGCAGAAACCATAAGTCGTACAAAAAAATGATAAAAGCGTAGACTGTAGGTAATCTTATTGTCTTTATTTTTGCATAAGCGCTTTTTGCAAAAGAAAAATAATTTTTGAGCAATAAAGAAAAAAGACAAAAAATGTCGAAATTTTCGACGTTTTTTGACGATTTCTCATATTTGCCGTGAAAAATTTTGTTGGACAACTTCAGATTCGTGTTCAGCGACCCCAAAAACTTAAAGGGAGCCACTAAAAATAATTACACCAGAACTTTCCACTTCAAACTACCATTTGACCTGACTAAATCACTAAGTCGCCTGCTACATAATACCAAGCCCAGCAAATAGTGCTCCTCTTCCTTAGACTTCAAGGCCATCCCCACACATTTTCCATTATGCTCACAGTTTATGTAAGATGAACTGTCAAAAATCCTGCTCCAACTACTACCACTTCTGCCACTCAAAATATTAATTGCCTTTATACAAGTATTCAAATTTCTTATGAATATGTACCTACATATATTCACAAACATTTCAATGTGGAGAACCAGGGCCTAGTGACTTACAACTCTCAACCATTCCTGTGTGCGTGTTGTTTGACAGGAATGTAGGGGACCTACAGTTTTTTGCCGAGTCTGAACGGCTAAATGAGAAGCATTTTTTCATGAGAAGTGTACTCTTGGAGGATTTGTCAGTTCCTCGCAAGAGGCAGTACCTCGGATAAAACATTTCTGTTTTTAGGTGGCACGGCTGGGAATCGAACCCACACCTTCAACATGACAGTCCTACGCACTAACCATCCTGCCACAAGGTACTACGCGCCATCTTTTATATCGGTATGTGAATATGAAATAACCTTAAAAAAAAAACCGATTTCCACATATGAGGAATGTGTTTTTATTTAATTTGGCCTTGACATTTTATTTGGGTTAATTTTTGAATACAACATCAAAATGTGTCGTTTTTGTTGCGTTTTCCATCGGACTTTTTCGAGTATCGTGGGTTGTATAGCTATGATTTCGGGCACGAATATTTGGATTGAGCTCGAAAATATGGTCTGTGGCTTGCTGGGGTACACGGTACCCTTTGTTTTCAAATAACCGCAGAAAATGACGTCCGGAGTGGGTAAATTTTGAGATTTCTGTGCCCAATGTCTCCATTTTGTAACAGCACATACAGTCACTCGCAAAATTATTCGAAATGAAAAGTTGTGTTTTCTCTTATTGTTTTTTTCTGTTATTGTTATTTTTCTGTTACCTACATTTCTCTTTGTTTTGTCTTGCTGACACATTTTAATATGGGAAACAAAAGAAACTATTAGGGAAATTAATATAGAGCCTAATCTTCTGCATTGTTAACTTGATTTGACAAACATATAATGAAAGAATTCGTTTTAAACATTTGAAAAAGTCAAAGCATGGTTTTTTAAGTATTGCCGTTGTTTAAAAAGCTGTTTTTATAAGTCAATATAATTTGGGAATTTATCCCCCCGTATAAAAAGGAAAGGAACCTCCTCTTATATGATTTTTTTCTTAGGATGTGTCCTAAAAATATTTCATAAAGTATTTGCCAATAACTACATCCTGTGTACCTGCTTCTTACCTTTGAGAAAACAGTGTTTCTCATATGAAGTAATATAATAATATCAATAAACTTAAATAAGGGCATTTTAAACACTGCCACCTTCCTTACATCCCAACTTGCTCTCAAGACGTCACTGGAATGACCATGAATCAATATATACATACTATTTCCGTTATTTCTGGGTAAATTGATAAAAAATATTGATTATGTAAGACAGTAACATTGTTTTGCAAATGTTTGAAATTTCTACTCTTCGTAACTTTCTTAACCTTGCTCCTACCGAATATATCAATAGAGCTTTTTTGTAGTAAATTTACCCCCTGCGGGTAAGGGGCAAGAATATACCCGAGGTAGGCATGCCTGTCGTAAGAGGCGACTAAAATCCAAACTCCGTATACTGAGATTGATGTATACATAACTATGCAATGAGCAAAACAATAAGATATAGTACCCCAGGTGGCAGTCCAGGTTCACTGGAAAATCCACCCTCTTCGGAGGTCGGCTCTATGAATTCTGGGGAGAGCCAATTATTGCATTTAATAAATCCCTTCCTAAAAAGTGCAAGGGTATCTCGATCACCACCATCTAAATCGAGTATAAAACCATCCAAATTCGGGCAAAAGAGTCCACCCGTCACGCCAGCGCGCGCCAAAAAAGACTCAGATAAAACAGAAAATCTTGAAAAAGATAATAACGAACTTCGACGAAGACTTGATGAAGTAATGGAACTTTATCAAGAGCTAAAGAAAGAAGTCGATCTTCTTCGAAAAGAAAATGAGATGTTGAAAGGCAAAAATTCTCAAATAAACTCCAAAGCTAGCTTGCCAGAAGTCAATAATTCTAGATATGAAACAGACGAAGAAGAGCTAGCACGTGAAACGGAAAAGTCCTCAAAGAAAAGATTAAGTAAAAAGCGTAAAGCTGGCTCTTCACCTGAGGCAGCCTCGTCTTTTGAAATAATAGTTTCACCAAAACATGCGACAGTAAAAGAAAAACCTGTTAAGGAACGGCCCCCGCCACCGATAAATGTTATCGGTATTGAGGAGTATAACAAGTTGCAAACCATATTAAAGGCATTACTACCATCGGCTTTTAAAGTTATTTCGCTCAATAACAACAAATGGAAAGTATGTGTGAAAGACCCCGAAAGTTATCGCCTTCTGTCGCGAAAACTAAACGAAGAAAAAGTAGAATGGTATACCTATGAAAATAAGTCGGAAAGACCCTTACGTGTTGTGGCGAGAGGCTTACATGCATCATGTTCAAAAGACGATATCATTAGTGATCTAAAAGAGCGCAAATTCAAAATCTTAGATGCAATTAACATCGTCAAAAGAGAGAAACAGACAAAAGAGGGTGAAACAAAAGTGGTACAGCGTGGTCTTCCACTATTTATACTTTCGTTCGATAAGACTGAAAAACTAGATGAAATTTATAAAATCAAAACAATTCTAAACATCGTAGTTAAGATCGAACCTCTAAGAAAGAGCACAAGGTTAGTCCCTCAGTGTAAACGCTGTCAAGAATTCAATCACACCCAAACTTATTGCAAAAAAGAGCCAAGGTGTGTAAAATGCGCCGGAAAGCATTTAACCGTTGACTGCATCGGAAAAAGTGAAAGTCCACCGACGTGCATTAATTGTAATGGAAATCACCCGGCAAACTATAGAGGCTGCGAAGTAGCTAAAGAATTACAAAAGCGGCGATCGAAATCTGCCAAAACACAAAGAAACCCACAAAGGCAAATAGAAACCGTAATTCCCAAGACTTCCAAATCTAGTAAAGCTCCAAAACCTAGTATCCGTAAGGAAAAGAAAACAGTGTCAATACCTTCGGAGAATATATCAAAGCAAGGAAATACAGAAACATATGCCCAAATAGCGGCCAAAAATATACCCGCAAACAACGACACTGAAACAGACCCGGTTTCAAAAGTCTTTTCAATAATTCTGTCGAAACTTGAGGAACAATGTGACACAAATAAACTTATCTTTGATAGGTTAAGTAAGCTCGAAAATTGTTTTCGACCCAAATCTCTCTCAAAAAAATTATGATGGAAAAGTTTAAAATTCTTACGTGGAATGCCAACGGATTATGGCAAAAACTTGGAGAATTAGAGATGTATATGCAGGAAAATGATATCGACATATGCTTGATATCAGAAACGCATGCCAAAAATGAATCAAATCTTAAAATCCACGGGTTTCTTGACTACCACGCTGTTCATCCTTCAAATAAAGCAAGGGGTGGATCATCGTTATATATAAAAGAGTGCATTGAACACTCAATAGGCCTGAAAATAGAGGTAGAATCGATGCAATTGAGTAGTGTTCAAGTTAGAACTAAAAACATTCTTCTCAATGTCTCTTCGATATATTGCCCTCCGCGTTGCAAAATCGATAAGAGTGAATTTACGACATTGATAAAGTCGCTAAGCCCAAACTTAATTGTTGGTGGCGACTTTAATGCGAAGCACACCTTTTGGGCTTCAAGATGCATATCTCAAAAGGGTCGAATGCTCTATGAGGCAGGAATGGAAAATAATTGCGATTTTCATTCGACTGGAAAGCCAACTTACTGGCCAACTGATCCGTCAAAAATACCTGATTTAATCGATTTGTTTATGGTAAAAGGAATACCCTCCAACCGTATTGAAATTTCAGAACGCCATGATCTGTTCTCTGATCATTCTGCAGTCATACTCACTATGAGCGAAAGCCTTGTCAAAATTGAAAAACCACCCAGGTTAACAAACGGTAAAACCAACTGGGAAGGATTTAAGAAAGATATCGAGGACAACGTTGAATTGAGGGTATCATTACAAACGCCTCTTGAGCTTGAAGACGCAGTAGATACCTTTGTTGATATAATACAAAAGGCAGCGTGGAATAACACACCTTATCAAAGGGTTACGCCGCACTATAAAGATATAAAATATCCGCAGGAAATAAAAGACTTAATAAAAGATAAACGAAAAGCACGTAAGAAATGGCAGCGAACCCGTGCTCCTCAACACAAGGCTCATTTAAATCGCTTGTGTAATATGCTAAAAACAGCGATATCAGATTTCAAAAACCGTGAAGTTGAAAATTACCTTGAAAGCTTGTCAGCTGGGAAAGAATCCAACTACTCACTTTGGAAAGCTATAAAAACAACGAAAAAACCAAAGCTTCCAGTACCCCCGATTAAGAAAAGCCAAAACGAATGGGCTAAAAGTGACAAAGAGAAAGCGGCGGTATTCGCCGATTACCTGGAAGAAACATTTAAACCTTCCGATGGGCAAGCACTCAATGAAAATATTAATATGAGTTTTAGCTCAAGTGAAAATTACAGAACCAGAAATGCTACGCTTGCTGAATTGAACAGAGAAATAAAGAAGCTAAAGTCTAATAAAGCTCCGGGGTATGACTTAATAACAGCGGAAATATTAAAAATGCTTCCTAATAAAGGATTAATTAACCTCCTTTATATAATAAATGCCGCTCTAAGGCTAGAATATGTTCCAAGCCAATGGAAAGTTGCGGAAGTCATAATGGTTTTGAAACCTGGCAAACCATCTCACGAAAAGAATTCTTACAGACCGATTTCGCTTCTTCCAATAATATCGAAAGTTTTTGAAAGAATACTACTCCTGCGCCTGCAGCCTATAATAGAAGAGAAACGATTAATACCTGAACATCAGTTCGGATTTAGAAGCAAGCATTCAACAATTGATCAAGTGCATAGAATAACTGACGTAATTGAGAGAGCTCTTGAAGAAAAGAAAATCTGTTCGACGGTCTTTTTGGATGTGTCGCAAGCGTTTGACAAGGTGTGGCACGAAGGCCTCAAATTCAAATTACGACAAGTTCTGCCTGAAGGACTTTATAAAATTCTTAACGAATATCTAGAAAACAGACTTTTTCGTGTAAGACACGGAAATGAATATTCTAATTTCAAAGAAATAGTGGCTGGGGTACCACAAGGTAGTGTTTTAGGTCCAGTTCTGTACCTTCTATTTACACGTGATATACCTCAAACAGAAGACACTTTCGTAGCAACGTTTGCTGATGATACTGCAATACTAGCAGTAGGCAAAACGATTAACGAAGCTACGATTAAATTACAAAATGCTCTTAATAATGTTAATGAGTGGACAAAAACATGGCGAATAGCGCTAAATGAACAAAAGTCAGTCCACGTGGACTTTACGTATAAAAAAAATAAACAGATTGCCCGTCTTTCTTAATACCGGTCGTGTACCATTTGCGAATGAAGCAAAATATCTGGGAATGACTCTAGACGCGAAATTAAAATGGAAGCCGCACGTAAAAAAGAAATGCGAAGAATTAAAAAGTAAATTAAGAGATATGAACTGGCTACTCGGTAAATATTCCAAGCTTAGTATTGATAATAAGTTGATTTTATACAGGCAGGTACTTAAACCTGTCTGGACTTACGGTATACAACTCTGGGGTTGTACCTGCGATACAAATTTAAATAAATTACAAACGTTTGAAAATAAATTGCTTAGGTCATTTGTAAATGCACCATGGTATATAAGAAACGAAGATCTTCACAGGGATCTCGAGATTCCTACGGTTCGAGACGAAATTAAGAGTTTCGCGCGAAAACATAGAAATCGGCTATTAGATCACGCTAATCCAACGATTATTGACATTCTTGACGAGTCGAATTTAGTACGCCGTCTGCAAAGAACAAAACCTTCCGACTTGGTGCGGTGAACACAAAACCGCTTTAAAATCGCGGAATAAGCAGAAACTTTCACCGGAAAGTTACCTGCAACACGTTACTTAACTTCGTTAAAAATAAATTGCTAGATAAGTTTCAACTTAGTTGCAATCGGGAAGTGGAGGTGGTTTTAGTGTAGTAAGAATCTCACACTTCTATGAGCACGCGTTTTCCGGTCCTCATAGAGCCTGATGCAGGTTTTGCGCCTACCCACGGTCAAAAAAAAAAAAAAAAAAAAACAAAAAAAAAAAAAAAAAAAAAAAAAAAAAAATTTTGTAACTTAAACTTTTACGCTAATACGCTTAGTTTTCAAAATATTCACGAAAAATTACAAAAAGGGGCCTTTAAAGCCCCCTCCTTAAGTTCAAGGCCATGGGCTGGAGAATTTTAATAATAATCTAAAGAGAGCTTGATTTATTACAGTTATTTTGTTATTTTGAGTCTTCGTTGACTGGACTAATAAGCCGAGATGGTTGCTGAAACTCTATTATTTATTATTTTTGTTGGTATAACAAAACAAAAGAGTGTATCGCTTCCCATAAGAGCATAAGCTTTTTATCGAGCTGTCAGTTGTAAACGTCGACGCAAAGCATGTGACGGGTACTATAGGTCGTCCTCTTAGGCCTAGTTCACACGGCAATGCAGAATGTATACGCCACTGCTCATCTTCACTTATTTATACTACGAAAAAACGTTTGGTGAACTGTCGTGTGAACTATAGGCCTTAGAATGTTCAAGCTGTGAAATTCATTCGCTTGACCAGACCAGCTATTGACGTTTGATTGAGCGCTAAATGTTTCAAAATATGTGTTTGGTTAGGTTTTGAGAAATTTTATAAAAAATCGCGTAAAATTGGTTGGGTGTCAAGCATAGACATCAGCAAAGCAGCTATGCTTATCTGCGCTACCACCCACACTCTACAGAACATACAGCTGCCCGAGCATTATAACGACAATCCAATCAATTACAATTATCAATATCTATAAATAATAAATCCTAACAAAATATTTTTTATCACCACTTTTACCTTTCATGTCACCTGTTGCAGCTAAATTCAATTGAAAGTTGGAAAAAAACCACACGCACCTTACTTGAATACATACATCGTACATGAAACGTCAAATCTTACCTATGAAAGTGTTCAACACCGGATTTTTGTCCTTCAGCACTATTAAAAGTCAGTTTTCCAAGAGAAATAAAGATTAAACTCAAATTAGCTTCCCAAATTTGAAGGGTTACCACGAGTTTAATTCCAAAGCTCGATGACCTCGCAATAAAAACTGGATCTAATAAATTTAAATCATAAGTACCACACTCCTGAATCAATAGGTCTGTTTCTTTACTCACCCGCGGGATCCCGAAGTATCCCAAATCTTCCCAAAATGTGTTTCTTTTCCTTTTTCGTTTCCCCTCCAGCAAGAATCTACCCGAACATTTAAGTTACTGCACTTTCTTACTTGTCAAACAAGAAATCAGCTGATCGAAAAATATGAAATTAAATTTGTCAAGTAGCATACATAAATTTTTTTTATTTAACTAAATTAAAAGAAAATCACACAATGGAGTCAAATATAACTATTAATTCTTTCTCCTCGTTATTTTAATAAAGCTCTAAATGATGAGTACTTGTAAGGGAAACTAAAATCGCATTATTTTGTATGCTTTGAGTTTACAAGCAATGTAGTCAAATAAGTAACTTACCTCGAAAAAAAACAGGAACGTCCAAAATGCGTTTCTTTACTTTTCATTTCTGGTTAAACACTACAACAACAACATCAAAAAGCTCAACCCCAAACTTTTTCTCAAACTTTTTCCTAAACTGTATCCCAAAAGTAAAGAAACAAACCTAATGACAGTTTATGGGAATAATAGGTATGTTCCTTGCCGACTTTCAAACAGTTTGAAACCGCCAGATTATAAGTGCAAAGTCGTTCCACACTTGAAAATTTTTACTGTTTCGGACCAAAGAGAGCTGTCATGAGAGAGTAAAAAATGTCCCCTCCTTACCAGATTTGGTGCGAGTCTGTTTTGTACTAGCTGTGAAATATGCCAAGTTGACGTAATTTAGACGTTTGTTGCATTCAAATTTTAAAAACCTTTATTAAGGGTTGCCCAAGTGCAACTTTTATTTTTATTTTTATTTTTATTTTAAAAAGTAGTGTGTATATTTTTTATTTTGTTTTTCTTTTAAATAATCAAATGATATTCATAAAATTATGTCACTTAGCCAAACTGTTTGACAAGAAGAAAATATTTGTAGTACTTATTGGCAATTTAGTACTTCTTGCATATTTCAGTGTTATTGTTTTAAAAGAGAAAGGATTTAAGCGTTATGATTTACCGCGTGTATGTATTAATTTTTTTTTAAATGCCCCTCAAAGGACATTATTGGTTAGGTTTTTTGACACTTTAAACAGAAATAAAAATGGGTGTTTTCAGTGCATTTTTATCTTCGGTTACAAAAAACAGGGCTCATTTTATACACTCAATTCACCATCTTAGGGTTTTGTGACGTCACAATCTTTTTCACAAATTTTAATTATTATTTTCTTTTTAATGTGAATCTAAAGTTAGTAATTAATTAATCAAACGATTGGTTTTAAAGGAGCAATCAAATTACTTTGTGTTGTTGCTATTCTCCGAACAAAATCAGAGATGATTATGACGTCACACGTCGTGACAAAATCAAAAGCAAAAACCCAGTGAATTTTTGCTTAAAAGAGAGAAAGAGAAGCAACTGGGTGCAGCATAATTATGAAAATGAAGGGGTAGGCATAGTTGAATTGTAAAAATTATGAAACAAGACTCCATTTTGGTTTGTTGTGATTTTATTTTTTAGTGCAGAAATTCGTTTGTTTGATTAATATCCACGCCTTGGGGGTTTTAATGCATCATATTACAACTCCATTTAAAAAATCACAAATCTTTAATTCAAACTACGGTAATTTAAGAATATTTTTTGTTTTATTTAAATAAACTTGATAAACCTTTTGTTTTTAGTAACTTTAATTTTTTGAGTTGTTATTCTTGAAAATGTTGATTGAGATTTATGTTTAATGTACGGCAACTCTAGCCGAGTATGTCGTTTGACGTTTAGTCCGAATAAGTTGTTCAGTTTATATTTCATGAGCGCTCACTGAGCTGACGGAGCAAAATTTTTTTTTATTTAGTATTTGACAGCAAAACTGCGGGGAAATTCTCTGAGCCCTCGCTTGAAAGCTTTTAACTTGAACGCAAGTGCATACAATGTGGGTTTGACCACGTCTATAGTTTACAAAAAACTTCAATTTAGCCTAGGGTCACATATGTATGTACCTAACCCATTGATTAATATATACATACAAACACATACCAAGTGCAAACTGCAATGCTTAAGATCTCTTTGTTTCTAAATGATTCAAAGATGATTGAGGAATCAAGCCCGTGTACAAATATCATCAGCGAGTTATTATCAACATT
Source organism: Dasysyrphus tricinctus (assembly GCA_963921185.1). Classification (NCBI taxonomy): domain Eukaryota; kingdom Metazoa; phylum Arthropoda; class Insecta; order Diptera; family Syrphidae; genus Dasysyrphus; species Dasysyrphus tricinctus. The sequence goes on along the minus strand of OY992533.1, from coordinate 14,839,993 downwards.
ATATCACAAAAATATTATAAGGTCGTTCTGGAACTCTTAATTGTGTTAACCTGCCTATTCAAATGGCATTCCTTTGAACTTGCCCATATATAACCGCGCATTTAACAATTCCATGAATAAATGTTGCCATTTAAAATTCCACTCCAACACCCGACATCTCCTTGGCGGTGGCTTTTTGTGTGCTGTGCTCTGGTTTAGGTGACGCACAGCCAAGATAATTGTCTTCACATTTTGGCTGGGAACTTAGCCTGTATGGGCACTCGGACCGCATCTAGATTCACATAAATACAAGTCAGATAAAAAGAGGTCCTATAACTTTAATCTCCGATAAGGACACAGCTAACACCTTCGTTCCGCACCGCATGCGACTATATGGCTGAGAGAAATTATATTCCTTACCGTATATTGCAAAACAGTAGCTGCTTGCCGAAAACCCGACTACAAAACTCAGCGATTTCACAAATTTACACGAGGTTAACCAAACCAGCAGCATTCCAAGGTATGCGGTACCACCTAAGGAATGCGTATCCAGCGGAAGAACACACCACCGTTCCTCACATATAATGAGATGGTTTCAGGAATCTGTCCAGCAGCAACATGGGAAATGCACATACTCGTACACTTGGGCCTTTTTGTATAGCCCTCCGCCCGCATGGGGCTCCTCGCGATAGACGTTAAGAACCAGCGACTAAGTTCGTGGGCTCTTATTTGTCTTATTCACAGCAATTCAGTGATTCGTTGTCTTAGCTGCTGCCGCCACCGCCACTGACCGGTCGTCCGTCTGTTCGCCGCATCGTCTTCTACTTCTCCCAGTGGCAGTTGTGCCAATCTCGTCTGCAGACTATTATCACATGATTCCGTAAGTGGTACTATGGTTTGCCCTTGGCAATTTGGACAGTGTGAGAGATGAAAAGGCCCTATACTGACTTGGCTTAGGAAATCCTCGTAAAGTTTGGCAAAGTGTCAAGAAAATCAATTACGTGAATGTCGGCTGTCCAATTGTTGTTCGCAAGCTTGGACTCTGCGGGAAGGAAGACTTGCGCGGGCGCGGTATTATTATGTGCACAAAATCGAAATTGCTGGCTGACCGTTGGGATTGTTATTTGATTTCAAACAACGGAGCCACTTATCAAACTGACACCTAACACCGTCTGTGAATTCCCTACGGAGAATTCAATTCTCTGCGAGAAGATTTATGCCCCCAATGGCTGAAGCTTAAAATGCGAATCGAATTTGAATGTGCGCTGTGTTTATTTGTTTTTGTTTTGTTTTTGTGTGTTCACTCTATAACTTATATAGACGCAGGGTCTTTAAACGAGAACAATTAAGCTAAGCTAACCCTAGGCTAGCTTTTCGTGATGTTGAATGGAATGGTGTACAAGATCACCACGAGGATTTAATTTGTAATTTGTTTCCTAGAATTTTCTTACTGAACCATGGGCCATGGTACCATTTAAAAATGTCAAAGTTCATATCACCTGACCGAAAGATATTACGGTTAATCAGCTCAACTTGGTCACACTTTTTTGGTTAATATTGGTTGATCGAAATTGCACTAACTGTGATTTTATAATAATAATTATTTTAACTATCACAGTTATCACCCCCCCCCCCCCCCCCCCCCGAAATTTTTGAAAAAGGCTTTTGTGAATCATACTTTTCAATTTCAGTATGAAATTTGTACTCAAATTTCTGCCATAGCTATGTATTAATTAATTAAATTTAATTGGCAAAAATGAACAAAAATTTAAAGAAGAAAATTCAATTTAAAAAAAATAAAATGCACGACTGGATTGCACGTACTTGCTCTTATGTTCAGGTTGTGTGGAACTGATCCAAATGTCAAACAAGTGCCCTAAATCACCTTTTCCCGAAGAAGTAAAAAGCCTTAAATAAATCGGAACTTTTAGTATTTTTTTAATCCACATCGCAGCGATCCTTCAATATAATTTGACAGTTGATGGCTTGACAGGCAAACTATATTTTGAGGGAAAAAGTGCATTTTGATCCAAATGTTACCAAATTGCCCAAGAATCGCCTTTTCCCAGAGAAGTAAAAAGACTGAAAATTTCAGACCTTTTAAAGTTATTTTCATCCTTCCACATAGTCCAAGCGGCGACCGTAGGATAACATAGATCATAAGGTTAGAGATTTTAATACCACTTAATCGATAGATCTATGTGAGAGAAACCCAACGCACATGGGTTGCCTAGCAAAATTTGGGTGGATGACGTATTAAATGGGCCACTTCCGGTACGTTTTTTCGACCATGACTTAGCTCATCGAGTTAAAGGTTTAAACTATTCCTAAACTGTAGAGCTTGACGAGATAGAAAGAAAAATATAGGGTTGCCTAGTGTAAAATGGGTGGATGATGTTGGCAACCCTCTTTCAAAATCACCTTTTTTCAACCATAACTTAGCTCATCGAGTTAAAGGTTAAAACTGGTATCAAATGAAAGATCAGATGATGCTGAAAAAAAGAGAAGAGGGTTGCCACTTTTAAAATGGGTGCATGTACGTGGCAACCCTATTTAAAGGAAAAAAGTGTAAGAAATACGTTATTTCTCATAACTATTTATATACTTTGAGTTCGGTAATCTGTTGCATACCAAATTAAAGCTTAGGATCTGTAGAAAATTAATAAAATAACCTTATCGGTAGTAAAATCTTCCAAACGTCACAAAAACAAATTAATATGGCAAACTTGAAAATTTTCACAATTTTTTTTTTATTTAAATAAAATATAGTTTCTATAAACTCAAGTAAAACGGAGACCATAAAATTAAAGCTTACACTCTACTCTATTTGAACAATACAGGTTTCCTGCGCTTAACTAGGTGCATGACCCTGGCAGCCCTGTTTTTATAAATATACCAAAAACAGTACCAACAGTCTATGAAATTTGATAAGGTAAGAGCTTGAAACAGGCATCAAATTAAAGCTTACAATCTACTCTATTTGAAAAATTTAGGTTGCCTGTTCTCTACTAGGTGCATGACCTTGACAACCCTGATTTTAACCAAAAATATACCAATAATGGTACCTTTTCAACTAAAGTGTATGGAATTTGATAAGGTAAGAGCTTGAAACAGGCATCAAATTAAAGCTTACACTCTTCTCTATTTCAAAAATATAGGTTGCCTGCACTCAAATAGGTGCATGACCCTGGCAACCCTCTTTTTAACCAAAAATATACCAAAAACAGTACCTTTTCTACTAAAGTCTATGAAATTTGATAAGGTAAGAGCTTGAAACAGGCATCAAATTAAAGCTTACAATCTACTCTATTTGAAAAATTTAGGTTGCCTGTTCTCTACTAGGTGCATGACCCTGACAACCCTGATTTTAACCAAAAATATACCAATAATGGTACCTTTTCAACTAAAGTGTATGGAATTTGATAAGGTAAGAGCTTGAAACAGGCATCAAATTAAAGCTTACACTCTTCTCTATTTCAAAAATATAGGTTGCCTGCACTCAAATAGGTGCATGACCCTGGCAACCCTGTTTTTAACTAAAAATATACGAAAAACAGTACTTTTTCACGTTTAATATCATTGACTTGGCTCTTGGTGTATACAATTATATCATCACATCTTTTCCAACAACACGGGATAAAAAATATGCATGTATATGTACATTAGGGTGGTCCTTATATTTTTTTTAATTCCAAGTTCAAATGACTCTTATTAGAGAAAAAAAACTTCCCATTTTTTCGTATTTTTATTTCACCCCCCTGGTCTCCTAAAGACCAAGGGGGGGGGGGGGGTGAAATAAAAATATGAAAAAATGGAAAGTCAACCTATATTTTTGAAATAGAGTAGAGTGTGAGCTTTAATTTGATGCGTATTTTAAGCTCTAACCTTATCGAATTCCATACACTTTAGTTGAAAAGGTACCATTATTGGTATATTTTTGGTTAAAATCAGGGTTGTCAGGGTCATGCACCTAGTAGAGAACAGGCAACCTAAATTTTTCAAATAGAGTAGATTGTAAGCTTTAATTTGATGCCTGTTTCAAGCTCTTACCTTATCAAATTTCATAGACTGTTGGTACTGTTTTTGGTATATTTATAAAAACAGGGCTGCCAGGGTCATGCACCTAGTTAAGCGCAGGAAACCTGTATTGTTCAAATAGAGTAGAGTGTAAGCTTTAATTTATGGTCTCCGTTTTAATTGAGTTTATAGAAACTATATTTTATTTAAATAAAAAAAAAATTGTGAAAATTTTCAAGTTTGCCATATTAATTTGTTTTTGTGACGTTTGGAAGATTTTACTACCGATAAGGTTATTTTATTAATTTTCTACAGATCCTAAGCTTTAATTTGGTATGCAACAGATTACCGAACTCAAAGTATATAAATAGTTATGAGAAATAACGTATTTCTTACACTTTTTTCCTTTAAATAGGGTTGCCACGTACATGCACCCATTTTAAAAGTGGCAACCCTCTTCTCTTTGTTTCAGCATCATCTGATCTTTCATTTGATACCAGTTTTAACCTTTAACTCGATGAGCTAAGTTATGGTTGAAAAAAGGTGATTTTGAAAGAGGGTTGCCAACATCATCCACCCATTTTACACTAGGCAACCCTATATTTTTCTTTCTATCTCGTCAAGCTCTACAGTTTAGGAATAGTTTAAGCCTTTAACTCGATGAGCCAAGTCATGGTCGAAAAAACGTACCGGAAGTGGCCCATTTAAGACGTCATCCACCCAAATTTTGCTAGGTAACCCATGTGCGTTGGGTTTCTCTCACATAGATCTATCGATTAAGTGGTATTAAAATCTCTAACCATATGAGCTAAGTGATCTGACGGTGGGCTCTCCGCCTAACATTATATTGTTACCCATCAAGCGCTTGCTCTGCACAGGCTTTGAAGGAATCTGATTTCTGGTAAAAGTTTCAAATTTATATCAAATGAAGGATATGTTTAATTTTTTTAATTTCTAACTACGCTACTGTTCTCATTTGACTATTGTTTTTATCTCTACACCTTCAGAATTTGTCTCGAGAAAAAAATGTAGAGATAAAATTTGTCTTTGCTCGATCTGCGTACTAGGCTTTAAGTTTTATTATGTGCAACCGGAATTGCACAACACTAGTTCGATTCGAAAGAATAGGAGGAAAGAAAAGAATTGGCACAAGTGGATTGAAAATAATGTGTTTTATTATCTCATTAACTCCGACGGGTGACGTTCAGTTAAGCTGGGGTGGGGCTCGAACCCTCACTACATAAGCAGTCAAGCACTACATCCACTGCACCATGTTTCTAAGCAAAAAAGCGGGTTTGCAAGAAAATTGAGGTAACTTCGGTTGGAATTGTCCATTTCTCCAAATTTACAGCTTCGAGAGGATTTTTGCTGGTTTTGTGACTTTCTCGATCTTTTTTTTACCATAAAGTCCCACAAATGCTCTGTGGGGTTGAGGTCTGAGGCCTGTGATTGAGGCAACTAAGATCTTACATTGTAAAGTAGCCATTCTCTTACTAAAAATATTGACCAATGTTTACAATCACTGTTTTCTACCCAGTCGCGTGCGTGAGGGGAGCGGGATAAACGGTTATAGGCAAAGTGAAATTTCATAATTCTGAAACAACCAAAATTGCTCCATATAAATACATAGTACCAATTCTGAGAAAGTAAGTGAATGCCACGCCCCTTGAATAAAAAAAAACCTAACTAACGGTCTTATCGATTTGCGAAGTCCTACCTATATCTCTGGAACTACTAATTTTAAGGAGATGAAATATTTTGAGTCGAATGTGTTTGAGTAGCTCAGAAAATACTGCGAATTTGAAGTTTCTGACTTAATTGGTACCAAAGTTAGAGGGGGTCGAAAATCGCCTGAGTTTGTTCTTGTAAAAAGGGTGTATGTGCCGCGAACTTGGTTGGCCACTACCGTGCCCTTTGATATTCATAAACATTTTACATTTTTCTATTTATTTAAATCAACTTTTGGATGGCCCTTTACATTGAACGAAAAGATAAAACCAAATTATATACGGAAGCTTCTTTTTGTATTATTTGTGAGACCAATTCTCGAGTACCATATATTAAGACTAGCAGCAGTACAGAGAAGATTTATGCGTTTCAGCCTTTGATTTCTTCCCTGGGCGCCAAGAGTTATACTATAACTTTTTAGGCTTTCGCGGTTGTTACTAGACATAATAGATAATTATTTTTCCGGATTAGCCGCGTTATGAAAGTTTAAAGAGTGCACTTTGGTACTCAAGAGTTATACTACCTCCTTATTCTCAGAGATAGACATAGGCAATATCTTCAATTCTACTTTATTTTCGGAATATTTAATGGTCCTATCTCAACTCCATCAGTTCTGGGCAAATTAAACTTAAATTTTAGTCGGACAAGCATAAGAAGACAGTAACCTTTGAATCCTGAGCGGCAAATTTTGAGTTTTTTGAACGAAATAATTAAACAAAATGATTTTTTGAATATGTTTTTATATCACGTTACTTTGGCAACAGCATTTTCACAACTAGAACTTTCCGCTCCGCTGCTCTGACGCTTCCCGCGCACTACGTGACCAAGACCTAAGTGTTTTAAATTTAGTGCTTTGTTTTATAATTCATTTATATAAATTTTTTGTTTTTTGCTATGTGTTTATTTAAGATTATGTTATGTTATTATGTAACGTTAGCATTTAACGGATTTGTTGCAGTAAGAATCATTTTGGTTTGAAAAATGTTCACAAAATTTTTAGAGAAATAATTCCCTTTTGTAACGTAAATCACCGGAAATTGATTCTTTTTTAAAATATTCATATTTGCATTTTTTCATTTTCAATCATGTAACAATAAGATTATGATATTTTGTTCACTTTTGGTACCTATACGAGAATAAATTTCATTTGGTTAAGGGTTTTCAGCAACTACTTCACCGTCACGGCAAAATGAAGTGTCACAGATCAATGCTCGATCAACTCCCATTTCCGGATGGTTGACATATAATAAAAAGTTAAAATATGTTGCCAGTTAATCGAGCATGACTTTGCTCCTACTCGCTCCCCAAACTATGTACTATGTAGAATATCTACCTTCGTATATCAAAACGACGACGAAATGTGAAAAAGCCCACAAATCATCACTCAAAGTGCACTCAATGAAAAATCATCGACAATCAAATATCAACCGAACTCCAATGCCTAAAAAAAGAAAAAAAAAAATAACACGCATATTTTCATTCAACCCTTTCTCTTAAAGGCTTTCGAAAATTAATGGCTAAAATTTTGGTATTTTTTATTAGACCGCATATAAAATTTATACTATAAACAGATTCCCCCTTGATGGTTGCGTATACACACACATTTCATGCTATCGTCACCTAATTCAACTTTTTCAACCCTTTCACCTATGTATATTAGCCACCCTCTGGCAAACAGGTGAGCGAGCCTTGTTTATTTTCACGTGTGGTGGTATTCCGTGTGCGGGTACTATGCGTGAGCGTTTGCAACGAAAAACTTGGCTCATTGCATCTATAAAAAGGGTGAAGGGATAAATTTATAGATACCTACTTAACAGACTTTCCAAACCCTTGTACGCATAAGAAATGCAGTAAAGTTATGAAACTAATTGACTGTATGTCAATAGCGCAGTTTTATTTGACAGCTTGAGCTGTAAGACTATAACCCTTTGTAGCCACCTTGTTTAGCTTATGAAAAATGTTTAAGAAGGTTTATCAAGAGATGTTGGGTTCCTATATCGATGCGCTGGTTCATTTCCTGTTGATGGTTGCCAACTGATGCATTATTTTTTTTATTTTTTTTTTGGGTAGAGTTCTAGTCACCAAAATTCGATTTTACAAAATATCTTATATATAAAATTCTCGTGTCACAATGTTAGTTACCATACTACTTCGAAACGGCTTGACCGAATTTAATGAAATTTTGTATGCATATTCAGTAGGCCTGAGAATCGGAATTTCTCTGAGCTTATGACAAAGCTAAAATTTTTCTTATCAATAATTAATAAAATTATTAATTTTTAGTGAAGCTCACACGATTAGTTAATTAAGTGATTTACATAAATTTGTGGTACCATTTTCTCAAAAAGTATTGGACCGATTTATATAAATTGTACGTGGTTGAAAAGCTATAGTTTTAGCAAAATACCATTTTATACTGCAGCTCACTGTGCACATTCAAAAAATTTAATTTAAAAAATAAAAAAATTGTTTTTTTGCTTCAAAATTCAAATAACTTCTATGTTTTTACTTGCGATATAGGTACTATAGGGCAAGTTTTGGATTCGTGCAAAAAAAAAATTTCGAGATAACAATCAAACATGATATTACGATGATAGAGAACACGAAAAAAGTGGGTGGCACAATTCTGTCTGTCTGTCTGTCTGTCTGTCTGTCTGTCTGTCTGTCTGTCTGTCTATCTGTCTGTCTGTCTGTCTGTCTGTCTGTCCTTACCTCAACCTACAGCCTAAACCACTGAAGCGATTTTCTTCAAATTTTGAACTTAAGGTTTTTTTGTAACTCTCCAGAGGGGAAATTGAAATTTTATTTTTAGCTCAAAAAATAACGGTACTTGCCATACAACCGTTAAGGAAAAGCTTATTTATCTCAAGAACGGCTCCAACGATTTTGATAAAAAAAAATCGGTGTATTATTGTAGACATGATGTACCTTTAAGTAAGAAAAAAAATCACCAAAAACATTTATTAATGGTACCTGCCATATAACGGTTTTTTTTTTATTTTTGATTTTCTCATAAACCGCTCATCCGATTTCAATGAAATTTTTTGCACAAAAGCTTTGTTAGAATATAAATAATACTGCATACCAAAATTTTTGAAAAAATAGATTTTGGATTTTTAAAAAAAGATTCAAAATTTTTTTTTGAAAATTCAATATTTCAACGATTTTAAATTTTCTTATTGCATATATTCATATTTTTTCAAGTAATCAGATGGCATACTTTTTTTTGAGCTCTAAGTTATTTATCAGGCTGTTTATAATATTAAAAGAACGATTTAAATGCTTTTTATGCTTTTTCTATAATTAATATAATTTTTTAAAGTTCTTAAGCCCCACACAACTTGAACATAAGAGCAAGTACGTGCGATCCAGTCGTGCATTTTTTTTTTTACTGGTGTCGAATTTCGAAACGGGGTGGGGACGAGACTTAGATTTGAGCACACCATGTTTTTCGCACGGACAATTATACGTGGCATGCATCCAGTTTATTTGTGTTAGCTGGGTTATCAAAAAGTATTGTTCACGCTACAGAATTAAGAGATTGATATTGTTTGTAAGTGTTACTGTCGTAATTAATTAATGATATATATAATTTTAAAGAATAAATTATAATAAATTAAAATAAAATTTGTTTGGTGTTTTGCTATTTTATACTGCATCATCGTTCACAGCGCCTCTTTCACTCATATACCACATCTTTACACACTTTCAATAAATTCGTTTTTTTCTACATTAGAAATTCCTTAGAAATAATTTATATGGCAAAACAAAGTTTGCCGGGTAAGCTAGTATCAATATAAATAATTAAATCTCTTTAATCGATATAGGGAAGAATGTACCTACGGTCATACAACTAAGCCACTAAAATTAAGCTTAACATTTAGTTCAAAATCAAGAAATTTAGTCCTTTTTCTAAAAAAAACTTGTTTTACGAAATAAGCATTTCATAATTTCAAAATATTTTTTATTTTGAAAAAATTTTCTTACTCAAGAAAATTAGTTGTAGGAAATATTTTATAAAATGGCACTAGGCCAAGTAGTCCAGTCAAGTCAGGAGAACGAATCCCGTGCGATTTTGGCAGGAATCTTTTTTTGTTTGGAATTTGTTTTTGAGATTATAAAGATGAAATCAAGCCAGGAAGTAGTTTTTGTAATCCTGTCGCTTGGCCGCCATTTTTGTGGGGGATCTTATTTTTACATTCGAAATTTATCTTTGACATGCCACGGATAAAATTTAGCTTGAAAATATTTTTTTAACCTTGTCATTTGGATGCCCTTTTGAAAATTGGCGCCCAATCTGGGCCAAATGGTAAAATTAAGAGAAACTCGTAAATTACTTGGAAAATTTCCATGATCAAAATAACGGTTAATGTCTTAAAAGATTTTACCCGAAGATGAGACTACTCAGCAAGTATCTTTTGAGGCATATCCCGTTATTTTCCCAGCACGCGTTTGGCATATGGAGGCGTTTCCACTCCTTTTTTCATGCTCAAAATATTAAAAAGTACCAAAAAAGTAGAGGTTCCGCCCATTGACATAGTATATTCCCGAAAAGTGGCAATACAAAGGTGCTCCTACTCCACATCTATCATTTAAGACATCAACCGTTATTTTAGCCATGTACATTTTCCAGATAATTGACATTTCTCTTTATTTCACCATTTGGCCCAAATTGGGCGCCAATTTTAAAAATGATGTCCAACGACACGATTAAAAAATGATCTCAAGCTATATTTTATCAATGGCATGTCAACAATAAATTTCAAATGTAAAAATAAGATCCTCCCCTCGTCCCTTACAAAAAGAGCCAGGATTTGGGTTTCCTGACCGGAGTACAGGTTGTGCGCTATTTTTCAAAATGGCCAAAAAATTGGCTGGCTCAGAGAGAGCTAATGGACATCAATATCCCGGCCCGGAAAGTCTTTGAATCCAACCCCGTGGGATGGTGCAGTTAGAGGTGGACTGCGTAACAGGTGGCGCACGTAAGTGGAAGAGGACCTTAATCAACTTGGCGTGTGAAACTGAAGACAGCTAGGTAGAAACCGAGCCGGCTGGATGAAGGCTGTTGGTTGAAGCCCTCGCCTACGCCGCTGGCCCGGACCCAATTTTCGATGACTTTTTCCAACATTTGTGACCGTATATCTGCAATAACGCGTCGAATGTTGTCCTCCATGTGGTCAATCGTTTCGGGTTTATGGGGGTAGACTAGTGACTTCACATATCCCCACAGAAATAATCAAGCTGCGTTAAATTGCACGATCTTGCAGGCCAATTTACCATTCCGTAACGTGAAACTATGCGGTTACCAAACGTTTCTTTCAATAAATCAATTGTGGCACGAGCTGTGTGTCATGTTGCGCCGTCTTGTCGAAACCAAAGCTCCTGCACATCATGGTTGTTCAATTGATGAACGAAAAAGTCAGTAATCAAGGCTCTAAAGCAGTCATAATTGACTGTTACGTTCTGGCCAGCATCGTTTTTAAAGAAGTACGGACCAATTATTCCACCCACCCGTAAAGCACACCAAACAGTCAGTTTTTGTGAATGTAACGGTGTCTCAACATACACTTGAGGATTATGATCACTTCAAATACGGCAGTTTTGTTTATTGGCGTATCTATTCAACCAAAAGTTAGCTTCATCGCTAAACAAAATTCGCTTAACCTCTCTCCAAGACAGGGGGATGTAGACGAGTGCTAAGCAGCTAGTAAAAATAGACTCCAGAATTGGCAGAATTAAATCTTTATTCATCTGGAGTTCGGCTGGTATTATGCCATCTGGTCCCGCAGACTTGTAAGGCTGAAAGCTGTTGAGCGCCCATTGCAGTTTTTCCCTTGTAATCAGACCTTGTGGATAGCTTGGATTCATATCAAACCTATTACGGTCGAAGCAATTAATGTTTTGAGAGCTACCAGGGAAGTGAGTATCCAATAGCAAGTTAAGCGATTCTTCGCAGGAATTTGTCCATGAGCCATCAGCATTTTTTAAGCAGCTTGGCATTACTGGATTTGTAGAGAGAATTTTTCTTAGTCTAGATGCCTCTGAAGTTTCTTCTATTTTTCCACAGAAATTTCTCCAGGAGGATCTCTTTGACTTTCTCAATGCTTTCTTATACAGTTTGAGGGTTATTTTATAAGATTCCCAATCTGACACTGCACGAGTGCTTTTAGCTCGATTGAAACACTTGCGACAGTCTTTCCTGAGCGGTTCAAGCCCAGAATCCCACCAATGTGGTTTCTTTTTCCCCCTAACTAGAGTAAGTGGGCAGGATGTAGCCATAGATTTGTTGAGGGCTAATGTGAGATCATTGACCTTGCAGTCAAGTTCATAATTATTAGAAGGAGGATTTAAGAGATCTGGTTTTAATAGCCCCTGGAGTGTAATCCTATATTTGAGCCAGTCGGTTTTTCGAGGGTTTCGAAATTCTACGCGGCAAGGATGTTCATCGATGAGACTGAATTGAATGTATCTGTGATCGGAGAACGAGTGTTCATCCGACACTTTCCAATTCGAGATCTTATGATGAATGGTGTCTGAGACAAGAGTAATATCTAATACTTCCTGTCGGTTTTTAGTGATGAAGGTAGGTTCATTACCCACATTACTTACAATAAGGTTAGTACTTAAAATAAAATCAAAAAGAGACTCACCTCTATTATTGATATCAGTACTTCCCCATACTGTATGATGGGAGTTCGCATCACTCCCAATGATGAGGCATATCTTCTGCCGTTCTGCATGAGCGATCAGTCTCTCCAGTGTATGACCGGGGAGAGGGCCGAGGTGGTCATGGCCCAGATACGCCGACACTAGCCAGTACGTCTCATTGGCCGTTTCGAGCCTTGCGGCGGTGATATCTCTATCGTGGAATCAGGGAGTAAATATACATTAGTGCTACGCTTAACTAGTATACACGATCTAGGGTCACCTTTATCAGACGCATACAGTACGTAGTATCCAGGAGTCCTGAGTCCACTAACAATGGATTTAACAATCCACGGTTCCTGGATCAGGACAATATCCTCTCCATTCCTGGATAAACGGAGGAGGAGGGAGGCCGAAGCCTTAATGGAGTGTTGGAGATTAATCTGGACTAACTGCAGCATTTTGGCTACAATTAGGCAGATCAACCTCCACCACGGTTTCGTTGAGTTCCTCCGAAGATGAGCCCAAAAGCTCATCCTCACCCAAGGGAACAAGGTTGATGAAGTCTTCCGTCTCCATATCGGTTAGACTGTCGACATTAGAAGAAGACTGTACCGTGATCGAGGATGACCTGGATTCCTCATCACCCATCGGTGGAAAGGTGATGGATGCACCAGGGTCCTCTACCACGGACACAGCTTCAGTGTTTAACAGAGGGACGCGTTCCGCGTCAACCTCGTCTTTTTTGTAAACCTTCAGCGAGATCGAATCGAACCCATACCGAATCATGCCTTTGGTCTGCGCTAAGGGGGCAAGGGAATCCTTATTGATCACGATAATCGCGCTTCTATAAAGACCCCTTACCTCCTCAAGCTTTGCGACTTTCCAGTCATGAGTCGGTAATGAGGGGTTGCTCAACTTGACTATCTGGAGTATTTCCTCCATGCAAGAAGGCTCAGCTGGTATCCAGATGCGGGCTCTAGGTCTGCACGGGATGTCTTCCCTAGCAACAACTTCGAGCTTCGCACCTGGCCAGACCTCGCCTAACCTACTGACAGCAAGCTTATACAGATCGCACGATCTCTGATCCTCACAGACGATGAGTTTGACATGCCCTTGATGCCAACCGCCATCGCCTGTGAGAGGAGGTGGTCCCGGATTATCCCTCATGAGACTCAAGAAGCCTGCCGAGAGCTTCATCCTGACCACCTGCCATTGATCAGGAGAAATCGTACCATCAATATCACTCCTGTCGATAACCGCAACCACGATCTTGTTCTTGTTTTTAAGAGCGTCGCTATAGGATCTGGATCCTCCGGAATGGAGAGTGCTGGCGTTATGCACTTTGGGACGCTTGGGCACCGGAACGGTTTCATCCAGAGACCTATTACGCTTCGACGTGGAGTCGTCGCTGGTCTGCGCATTCGCTAGAATGCTCTGGGCCCATTTGATCCTGGGGTCCTGCTCCGGCATCCCTTCGACCACCGGTTTATTACCGAGGGTCTTGAGGAGCCTAGCAGCTGACCGCCTGACCCTATAGCCGCCCTTCGACGGCCTATTTCGACGGCTCTCGCGCGATGGTCTCGGGAGAGAGCCCACCCCAGCGGTAGGAGGACCGTTTTTCACAACCCTGGCACCACTAGGCCGGGCTCCCCCTCGAGACGTACTCGGGAGAGCTGCATTAACTCTGGTAGTGGTGGGATCGTTATTCACAACCCCCATCCCACTACTAAAATTAGGTATTACTACCACATCACTACTCTCACTGGGATTAGTATCAGATGAGGGGCCATGACATGCCACAGCCTCCCCACCGACACCAGCCCCAGGAGTAACAGCAAACAGCTTTGTCGCCGTACTGCTGCCCGGTTTAGAAGAGGAACCGGTCTTAACTTCTTTTTCTTCTTCTAAGTTTTTTTGTTTGTTTGTTTTGTTTTGTTTTGACATATAAATTTTGGACCCACGAGTATCGAATAAAGGGTGGTCACTCTACACAGGGATTCGTGTATGCAGAGAAGGCAAGCTGATCCGAAAAGTGCCAAAAATCGGATACTCCGTTAACGACTGGGCTAGTATTTTTAATTGGGCCCCCAGCCAGGCTGATCATCGGCACGGGTCGTATAACACCTTAGATCCAGCCCAATAGGAAAATTGGAGAGGGTGAGGAAGGGAAAATGATAAGAAAGAGTGACAGACAGCCATTCGCCGTACTGTCAAGGAAAGGATTAATGTGTTTAGGAAAACACGTCGAACAGCGATACGCCGTACCGACATGGAGGAAACCTCGATGAACAGCTTTTTCGCCGTGCCTCCGAGGGGGATAACGTTGGACAGCTATTCGCCGTGCCGACGAGGGACAAGGATGGACAAGGATTGGGAAGGTTTAGGAAGTGAAGCGCCCTTTGGTTTCAGGACTCATCTGGAGTTAAACTCGAGAATCTTTGACCTTACTCAGCTTCTACAACTCGACAAGTTCGACGCTCAGGTAGAAGGATAACTGTTAAGTCTGAAAACAATTTTTTTTTTCTTGTTTTAACCAGTTAAGTATAGAATAAATGATCTCCAAAAGTGAAGGTGAAAAGTCTTTTTTTGATCTGGTGCATTGAGGTTATTTAGACAAATAATTTTTAAAATTACAATTTTAATTGAAATTGAAAAAAAAAAAATGGCAGATGTTCGTGAAGGCATGTGCTTTTATAAATCTGTGTTGAAATTGTCTTAATGTTTGTTTGTTGAATTTAAAAAAAAAATGTGTCATTGAAATAGCAAAAAAACATGTTTTCCGTATTTGTTTTGGAAAATCTAAATATGTGCTTAAGGTTGCTTTAAAAATAAATTAAGTGTTTTGGATAGCTGTGAACGTCTTCTTTCTAGAAATATATGTCATATACCTCGCAAAGATTTGCAAAGCCCTTTTTTTGCCCACTTTTCAGGAAAAGATTTCTGCGTTCCAAGGAAGGAATTTTTCGAAGTTTGGTGTTCGAATTCCAAATTGACTCGAACAAAAATACTTTTGGAGTATATTTCGAACAAGTTTAACACATCAATACGAAATAACTGTTTAAATACTGCTAGGCTAAAGAGAATTATCAGTTCAAAAACAGCCAATTTTGATTTGAAATGGAAGTCAGCTGGAAATCGATGAGACCGGTTTATTCTAAAATATAAAAATTGGCTAGAGGAGTTAGAAATTTTAAAAGACATAAAAAATACAATAGAGACTGAAAATTACAACCCTAACGAAGATTCAACCAGGCATTTAACGTCTGGAAGGTCAAAAAAAAAGTTTTGAGGCTTGCGGAGAGTACTCAAAGTGAAAATGTATCACTTTTTCATTCATTAGTGACGCCAAAAAAACAGGTGCTTTCTATGAAATTATTGGCCATCTCATAAATGGCCTGGCCGACTTTGTACAAAGTTCTTAAAACCATCTGCAACACTACCCGAACATTCCCTCGAAACTTGGTGTCAAACACTCCACTGGTACAAAAGTAGTGATTCATCAATGGATTTGCTTTCCATATTCATAGATAGCTTTCTGTCGATTTTTTTGTTAAATTATGTTACTATTCTAGATTTATGAACATTTAGATGGAAACAGATATTTTCCGAAAATATTAGAATTTTTCACGTCTAAATGTATGGAGTCGATCCACTGTGCGCCGCCGCTGGTAGTGCAGCATGATTTTGAGGCAATGCAGTCCCCAGTTTATTATTTCTGGTCAACTGTAGCAATTTGAAAGTATAAGAAAAATACGTGGGCTGCTCTTCAATCTCATGAAAGAAAAAACAAAATCAAATTAATGATTTTAGTGGGGAATTATTGTTAAACCCACCTTCTCTTCTCGGTTTGTAAAAGCTTATAAATATTTAACTCAAGAAAATGTGTGTTCGTTGTTAAGCCAAAGAAAATATTATAACTCCTCTAGAATTATTCTTCTCTTCCTCATCCACGGAAAACGATTGGGGCTGAAATACTTTGCATGACCTCTCATACTACTTCACAAAAACTACTATACTATTCTACCTCTACAATACTACACAAGCTGTACCTGTCAATTTTTTACCACCAGTCAAGTCACTTGGTTGAAAAGTGATGATAACTTCTGAACCAGAAACAAATAATATAAAGGGTTAAGCCCATCACCTTCGCAACAAAAACAAAACCAAACCATTGCAACTCAGAAGCCATTTGTTAATTAGTTTCACTATGAAAGTTGATTGTTATTTATCTGACAGTGAAATCTCTCTAATTCGCACATAACTTTATGGGTATATAGCAAGAATAAGTTAAACGTTACCGCACTCCCATCAGTAATATAACATTCGTGTGAATTGTTAAAGATTATCATTTCATTTAAGATTTTAAATCCATCAAGAAAAAACAAAACATCGGATATTTGAACAGACAAAGTGCGGACTGATTGGTGTTGAGTGCAATTAAAAGCCAACACGGCTTATTTAATATTGCCCGAGTTCAACAAAAAAGAGAGGGCCCCGTTTTGTTAGATGTGGAGGTGTTAATTGGCTGAAGTGGAGGCGGAAACTGTTTAACATTTAACTGTTTAACGGTAGTAGTTGGATATTAATCTTTCAGCTGGCACTGGGTATTTCTTCAGAACTTGAAAAAATAAACAACTTGGATAGCTTCTAGGAAACGCATTCTCTTTGAACCACATTTAATATTCATGACTTTGGACAGAGTTAAATTGAAATGATTTGCCACCAGAAGAAATTGTTGATGTGATATGCGCCGAGTTAAGTTTTGTAGCAATGATAAATACTTCTTCGTATAGGTTAAGTGTCTTTTTTTTAAGCTGTGGATTTTGTGAAAGGAGTGTTAAATCAAGGTGCCTTTTTGAATTGGTCTTAAGTTAGATTTTGACTGTAATATATTTTGTTGACGGTTAAAACGTAGATTCAATAATTTATTTGGTTTCACAATGTTCGGTTAAACATCCTTTTATTTAGCCAGTATATACTACAGAGCAGAGATCTCATTGAACTCCGTATTTACAAAGATATAAAAAAAAAATAAAAAAAATAAAAATAAATTTAAAAAATTCAAAAATATCTAACACTGAGATTGTAAGTAAGAATTAAAAGTAAAGACGTACCTAAGTGCACGATATGAGGACATAACTTTCATTTTGACCGGACGGGCTAGGTTTCAGTATACAAAAAGAATATACATATTCTAAGGTACATTTTAGGAAGTGTTGCCACGATGGCAACACTGTTAGAGTGCAATAGAAGAGAGCTGTAAGTAAAACTAACCCTCCATTTCAACCTGACCGATTGAGTTTTTGTGGTGAGTTAATACGTTTATAGCATTTTCTCATAAATGGTGTATTCTTGACCATAGATAGGAGAAATAAAGAAGCTTAAGTCCAATAAAGCTCCAGGATATGACTTAATCACGGCAGAAATTCTAAAAATGCTTCCTCGTAAAGGTTTGATCAACCTCCTTTATATAATAAATGCCGCCCTAAGGATAGAATATGTTGCGAGCCAATGGAAAGTTGCGGAAGTCATAATGGTTTTGAAACCTGTCAAACCATCTTATGAAAAGAACTCTTACAGACCAATTTCGCTCCTTCCTATAATATCGAAAGTTTTTGAAAGAATACTACTCCTGTGCCTGCAGCCGATAATGGAAGAAAAACAATTAATACCTGAACATCAGTTCGGATTCAGAAGAAAGCATTCAACAATTGATCAAGTGCATATAATAACTGACGTAATTGAGAGAGCTCTTGAAGAAAAGAAAATCTGTTCGACGGTCTTTTTGAATGTGTCGCAAGTCACGAAGGCCTCAAATTCAAATTAAGGCAAGTTCCGCCTGAAGGACTTTATACAATTCTTAACGAATATCAAGAAAACAGACTTTTTCGTGGAAGACACGGAAATGAATATTCTAATTTCAAAGAAATAGTGGCTGGGCTACCACAAGGAAGTGTTTTAGGTCCAGTTCTGTACCTTCTACTTACACGTGATATACCTCAAACAGAAGACACTATCGTAGCAACGTTTGCCGATGATACCGCAATACTAGCAGTAGGCAAAACGATTAACGAAGCTACGATTAAATTACAAAATGCTCTTAATAATGTTAATGAGTGGACAAAAACATGACGAATAGCGCTCAATGAACAAAAGTCAGTCCACGTAAACTTTCCGTATAAAAAAATAAATAGATTGCCCGCCTTTCTTAATACCGGTCACGTACCATTTGCGAATGAGGCAAAATATCTGGGAATGACTCTAGACGCGAAATTAAAATGTAAGCCGCACGTAAAAAAGAAATGCGAAGAATTAAAAAGTAAATTAAGAGATATGAATTATGAACTGGCTAATCGGTAAATATTCTAAGCTTAGTATTGATAATAAGTTGATTTTATACAGGCAGGTACTTTAACCTGTCTGGACTTATGGTATACAACTCTGGGGTTGTACCTGCGATACAAATTTAAATATCTTACAAACGTTTGAAAAGAAATTGCTTAGGTCATTTGTAAATGCACCATGGTATATAAGAAACGAAGATCTTCACAGGGATCTCGGGATTCCTACGGTTCGAGACGAAATTGAGAGTTTCGCGCGAAAACATAGAAATCGGCTATTAGATCACGCTAATCCAACGATTATTGACATTCTTGACGAGTCGAATTTAGTACGCCGTCTGCAAAGAACAAAACCTTCCGACTTGGTACGGTGAACACAAAACCGCTTTAAAATCGCGGAATAAGCAGAAACTTTCACAGGAAAGTTACCTGCAACACGTTACTTAACTTCGTTCAAAATAAATTGCTAGATAAGTTTCAACTTAGTTGCAATCGAGAAGTGGAGGTGGTTTTAGTTTTGCAGGTTTTGCACCTACCCACGAACTAAAAAAATAAAGTAGATAGGAGTATCCCTCCTCCGACTATTGGGATGGGGTGACTCAAACCAATATTCTATTTCAGCCTGACGACTTGAGTAACACATGTTTTAAAGCTTACAAAAATCGTTGCAAACTCCTGGGAACACTGTCAGACTTTGGGGAGAGAGTTGCCAACTCACTATGTGTATTGGCCTAAAGATTGAGAACCATCTATCGGATGATGATCTGAGGAGTCTCGCTGGATTTAGCATACTATCAAAAACACAGGAACACATTCTTCATTTACCCTCTTGCCCCTCTGAAATGCGTCAAGGGCGCGGAAAGGTGTTAATAATATTTTTTTTTTAACCAATTTAAAATTTTTCATGGTTTTAAATAAAAAAAACGTTAGCCCTTTTCAATAATATTCATTTTGTCCACGCTTAAACAACATGAAGGTTTTGGAGAAGGCAATCTTAAACTAACACATATTTTCTCATTTTGAACGTTTGAAGACAGTTTTTGGTTTGCATTCCATTTTGTATCTGCGGTCAATACTGATTAATAGGATATATTTTTTGCATCTAAAACCTTACTAAAAATTGTGTAAGTTATGAATTTTTGTCTACCATTTAGTTGATGATAATGACTTCTGGAATATCACTTTAATGGAAGAATCAAATTTCTAACTTCCACAATTTTTAATCGAGTAAGGTGGAAAGTATCTTCTTTTAATCTTATTTTTTAAACAACAGCGATATTGACGAAGTTTTTAGATTTCATTCCATCCTTAAAAATTGCATTAATAATACTATCCCTTTATAAATATCAAAGAATAAGAACTCTTGTCACTCATGGTATACGAACACTCTGAAATAAAAGAAACAGAGCATGGAAAGTGTACTTAAAAAACTCTTGCGCCAGTCGACCACAAGTTCTACATTACCCTTTTTGAAGAATTTAAAACTCTTTCAAAAAATTTACACACCAACCATGTAAACGAAATAGGTAGTTCTCAAGAAGATGACCCAAAGGCATTTTGGAGGTTTTTCAATAAAAAAAAAACATTATCCAGCAAACTTCATGTATGAAAATTGTTCTTTACAGGATACCATTGAAATTTGTAACGCTTTTGCTTAAAATTTTCGTAATTCTTTTGTTGACAAGCCCTTAGATGTCGACGAAGATTATTTAAGAGATTGGCATTGCTATGCACATTAGGGTGTCAGTTATTTCCCAAAATCGTTTTCAAATAGCAGACACCGCACCAATCAAGTTTATACTCTAAACAAAAATTGGGCAAACAAAATTCTGTCCAAGGTCATTTACACATGGCTCTAAGCCCATACTTTTCCCATACAAATTTGAATAGGATTTTCGCTCTTTTCACGTTTCATTTTTTTTGTTCTCTCGAAATACTGCAGCTATTCTAAATTTTTTTGTTGATTTTCGTTCTTTAGTCATCCCTTTAAAAGACCTCATTCAAAAATTTATAAAAATTTGTACAAAAACCATCAACATAATATGTCCCATATCCAGCAACTAGTGTTAAATGTTACTGCCTTTATTTAAGAACGGTTATTTTTAAATGCAATAAAAATTAAAAAAAACAATATGAGTCATTCATTCGTCGTCGTAATTAATTAAGTAACTTAATTTCATCTGATAAAATGTTAAGAAACTACTTAAGTAAATTAAATGCCAATTTTATTGGTTATGGTTGTAGACACAAACATGTGTTATACCATTTTGGAAAGTACATTAAACAGGCCAATTTTTATCAAATTTGCCACTTATGTTCTCATACATTTTTTTTCCCTTTATTATTTTTCAAACTTTGGTGAAAAAAATATTGAATTATTTTTGAATAAAAAAATAATTTGAAAAAATTATAACACAAAAAATGCATCAGCTGGTGTTAAAATTTACTACCCATCCTTTATGATAGGTGGCCGTTGTAATTAGGTATTTTAGGAGACCTTGAAAAACTAAAATTTTTCGAAAATAAATTATACCATGGAGACCACAAGAAAAATATTTTCTTTATATTTTTTTTTCTGAGCAGTCATAAGGCCTGCTATCACCAGTTGCAGTATTATCCACTCATTGCAGGACACCCTGTATACGGTCACTCCCAAAAGTATTCGGAAATAATCTATATCAAATCAATATAATGATTTTTCTTGCTCTGTTGAAGTTATAAAAAAAAGTAACGGCAGGTAGAATTTGCGCTATTAAATTTTCTTGTTTCCCATATATAGAAATAAGCAAATAACAAGATGAAACAAAGAAAAGTGTAGATAACAAAAAACAACAATAACAGAACAAAGAATAATAACAGAAAAAACTCATACTAAAAAAAAAAACTTTGTTCCGAATAATTTTGTGAATGACTGTATGTTTGCATAGTTGAGTTCTTTGTGCTTGACAAAAAAGTTTGTTACTTTTATTTATTTTTCTTTGAATTAAGCGTTATTTTTGTAATAAACTTACAATTTCATTTTCCTCGGAATCAACTCATGTCGAGTTAAGCCAGCTTTGTATGTTCCACCAGAATAATTTTAAGCATAGTTTGCCTTTTCTTTGTATCCTTACATGATAAATGCTCGATTAATATATTTTTTGAGTGAGTTACATTATCTATAAACTTCCAGTTGATCCTTTATAGCCTTTTCACACCGAACCCAAAACGCGGTTTTCGCGAAAATATCGGTTTTGGAGAAAAACCTAATCGAAACACACAAGTTTTATCATACATTTTTTGTAGCTTCAGGTTTTCGTAAAACACAAGTTTTATATAAACGCAGTCGAAAACATGGTGGAATTCAGAGATGAACAAAACAAACATACCTTTTAATAAGTTCAGCGCCTATTGAAGTGTCAAAAAAGAAGGTGATGGGATGCTTTCAAAAGAAATTGAAAACAGCTGACGAAATTCTTTCATATCAAATATAAAATTCGAATCTCAAAATAAATTATTTTATTTAAAATTTATAAATAATTGTTTGTGGCAAATCAAATTGTTCATATGGATCCTCTTTATAAAATAAATCAACGTTTTTTATTTTCAAAAAAATGGAAGAAAATGATAAACAAAATTGTGCGTCATTTGTGTAAAAAAACTGGAATGTCAAACGAAAACGTGTAATGTTTAGTGTGAATGGTTCTCGCGTTTTTGAAAAGTTTTCGCCGAAAACCGGTTATGGGGTTGGTGTGAAAAGCCTATTATTTTAAGACTATTCAAGGATGTATTGCGGGTCTTCTTTGCGTAATAATATCCAGGAAATACAACTATAGTCGTAGCATAATTTAACAATTCTCAATGGAGAATGTATGCAACATTTTTTTTTGCTTTCAACAATAGTGGATAATTCAAAATAGTTGATTTAAAAAATCCATAGAGCTATACAAAACAAATGTCTGTATCCTTTGTTGATATGGGCCACAGGCTGTCAAAATTGAAAGTCAGGAATAAAAATTCTATTTGTGCGAATCCGTAAACAAACGATTAATGCGCAGAACTGTACAAAAAGTAAAATTCTTATGATATTACCGTTTTATGCAATGTTAGTATGGGTCTTTAACGAAAGCTGTCAGCACATAGATACATTTAATTTAATTTCTACAAAGGTTTTTTTTTCAACTTTAACATATAGATTTATTTACGAAAATCGTAACATTTGTTTAAAGTGTTTGAAAGATCTAATTTTCAAGGTTTTGACTTAAATAGCAAATGATGTTCCAATTCAACAACCACCTTGGCCTTTGTATTCTGAGTTAAGCTAACCCTTGATGTTCAAAACTAGACAAACATTTTTCTAAGATTTTGGAAAAAGATAGATTACAAAGTTATGTTTTCATTGTTTGGAGGTAAAGAAATTTCTATTTACACCAGTAAAAGTCTTTTTTGGAGGGTGCCAGAACCTCTCCCAAGGTCCCAGTAGGTTTGTACCATTTAAAACTTCCTCATTCGTTATGGATATTAACAGCCTCAGAACAATTTTAAACAATACTTGAACCTTGAGATGTTAAAGTCTCTGGAACTCCCCAAAACACACTCGTGTTCTTGAACCTCCTACTTAATTGCGTCTTTGTATTAATGTATCACTACCCCTCGCCCCTCTTTTAATACTTTAACTTTATATTTTCAAGACAGCTCATAGAAAACCAGTAGCCTAGAAAAAAAACTAGTTTGCAGCAGGAGTAAAGGTTCCCAAAAACCTTTATTTTCGAACTCTGACTATTTTGTAAGTTCAGAATTCCGAAGAGATTCATCCAGACAAAACGATGTGTGATTAACTGGCTGTAGTGAAATCATCGGTCCATTTTTTTTGAGTAACAAGGTGGCCAACGCAGTGCCATATCTAGGGGTGGAACAAGGAGGCTAGAGGCAGTTGCCCCAGGCGCCATGCCATGAAAGGCGCCGGCCGTTGATATCGCGAACGGTGTGCCACGCCGCCGCCGTGAAAGCCACAAATAGAATAACAGATGCAAAAATGGACAATTCAGAACGGCTTTTTTACCACGTTGTCAACAACAGGAGAAGTTTTAATAACAGCTCAACAAAATAAAAAATTATTTTTGTGCCTGGGTTTATTTCATGATTTTTTATGCGTCATGCTCCAAAATGATGGAAAAATACCCACATCCCCCCTAAAGTTTGCTTTTGTAGAGTTGGTAATCAAAACACAGTTACCATAGTTTTCATAGAAATATAATTAATGTTTGCTGCCTGTAATATATTCTTTAAAAGAGGAGAGGGGAGGGAAATCGTTACGCCCATTTGGTATCTCTAAAGTCTAGAGTATATTTGTGTCACAAACTAAACACATTTTTATTTTAATATTTAAGGACGTTAAAATATTATTAAGAATGTGTTAAAGTGATGCTAATGCATTTTGCTATATATGTGGTTATTTTATCAAAATACACATTATTATCATTTTTGAAAATATGTTAAGAAACTAAAAAGACATGCAAGATGTCTCTAAGATTGAATATTCTGCACGGTCAATTATGAAAACTTAAAAAAAACTTCATTGGGAGCATACTCAGAAGAAAAAGAAAAACGTTTCAACTAGGATTTTATGGACTTCGAGGGTAATCGTCATTACCAAGGTCAATAAAATGAAACAATGATGGGAAACTATTCTATAGGTTTAGTTTCAGAATAGCACATTCCAAAACCAGTGTTTTTGTTG
This sequence comes from Dasysyrphus tricinctus, assembly GCA_963921185.1. Lineage (NCBI taxonomy): Eukaryota > Metazoa > Arthropoda > Insecta > Diptera > Syrphidae > Dasysyrphus > Dasysyrphus tricinctus. The sequence continues at coordinate 14,815,561 of OY992533.1, read as the reverse complement.
ATACAAATTACCGTTAATGTTGATACCAAACACTAAACAAATAAATGAAGAAAAAAGGAATTTTGTTATTTTCAATTTTATCAAAAATTGAAATACATACAACCATCTGGTTTTTAAACTTTCACTTAAAATTGCTGAAAGCATTGAATATTGAAAAAAAAAATAACTTTTTCACGTAAAATTAAAAAAAAAATAATATAAACAAAAAATGATATTAGCTACCTATTGATTTTTGGTTTTCAAAACTCTGAGTTTGAAAATTGATTTAAAAAAAACTATCCATGGAAATGACTTAATTTAAAAACTAAATTTTAGCTTTAAAATACTATCATATTTTTGGTGTTGCCGTTGTTTTTTAATATTTGTTTCTAGTTTAAGTAACTTTTTAAGGAAAATAACCCCTCCTGCCTAAACAGGGGAACATAGGCACCCCTTCCCATATGTTTTTTTTTGTTAAGAACCAGCCTACACGCTGTAGCATTTGGTGTATCTTAGTCTTATATAAATCTTAGAATATCTATATTAATTGATTCTAACATAGCACATTTTCATGAGTTTTCAAATAATGTGCCCCTGACTCCAAAAGCAAACTTGAGTGCAAAAGTGGTGTAACAAATTTTTCGGCAAAATTGATACTTTTGTCTCGTATTTTTATCCATGCATCAAAAGTCATCTAAGCCTAAATTCAAAGTTTTGAAATGTCTAAGCTTTCCAAAAATATCACTTTTTTCCCTTGAATCTCAAATCAAATGGTAATGCTATGTTTCCCCCAGGGGCCTATAACACAGAACAACAAGTTAACTAGCCAACAATTACTTGTTCAACTGTATTTCTTCAACAAGTGAAAATCATTTCTGTAACTCAATAAAAACCGCAACAATTGTCAACTGAAAATATTTCCCTCGACTTGTTGAACCAGCTCAACAAGTAATTCTTACGCGATGAGTCGAAAAGTTTCCGAAAAAAAGAAAACATTTCATCGTAAATCAGCACTTTGCTTGTTAGCTCTAAGTTACTTTCAGTAAGATAAATCAACATTTTACTCACCGTAAAATAACAACACATGTGGCTCTTTTTAAATGTCAAGTCTCTCTTTGAATATATTTTGCTATTTTAGATTCTTATTATCACTGCTCGATTTAGAATAAAAATTTAAATATTTTGTTTTTGTAAATTTCTAAAATCATATTCAACTCAATTATCATTTGTATATGGGTCAGTATTTCAAAACATTAATATTTTTCACTCCAAAGTGGACCCTCGCTCAAAAGAACCTATTTTGGTAGACGAACAATTATGTCTCTTAATATCTCTATAATAACCACTTTAAAACAAGGAGTCATAACATTTGATCAAATTTAACGGTTTTTTAAGTCAGGGAAATGATACTTGTGTCAGGGGAATGACAAAAATCTATATTTACTCCGTTGATTAGATGGATATTTAATTTTGCGAATGGTTTCAGGAGTATAAAGAAAAAGAAGAACAAATACTTACATGAAAAATAGCATCCACGACTATGTTGCACGAACTTGCTCTCATGATTCAAGAATTTTGCGAGACTAAACATTCTATAGTAATAATCGTATTTTTATGATATTTTGACCGAGAAAATGTGAAAAAATTCAAAACTACTAAAAATACTGTAAATATGTTTAAATGTAATATTATTGATCCTTCTAGAGTTACCAAAACGCAATCAATCATTATAATGAAAACTTGAAAGTCAGGGGAATGACACAAAAAATGGTGTTAGGGGAATGACCCCGAAGGGTGTTTTATGAGAATTAAATGGAGGTAATTAGATAATTAGATGTTTTATATTATTTTTCACGTAGGTCCATGTAAAAGACACAGACGAGTAAAACTTTTTAATTTTTATACCACACGGTTTAGTAAAAAACACGCGTTAGAGGAATGACAATTTTGCTTGACGAAAAACAAAGTCACTACCTTAACTTGAAATAAAAAAGACAACAAAGTTTTTTTGAAACCCTTACTTCAATTTTCATAAAGAGCAATTCTGTACCGTTAAACAACAAAAAAATCAGTTTTCTATTTTGAGCCTATATATATTTTTTTTTATTTTCCATTGGTGGGATAGAAATGATCAATTTATGGGGGACACTTACTTAATAGCTCATATTTAAAAAAATAAAGCAACTAAAAATCATTTAACTATTTTTTAGTAAGGATGCATATATTGTTAAAAAGACTGCATCATTAGATTTTTTGTATCGTTTTTAGTTTCGTTGCTAAAATTCAGACAGTGTGGTAAGTAGGCCTGGGGACACGTCAGGGGAATGACATTTTGGGTGTTTAAATGAAGATAGCGGGTATGATATTTTTTTTAACTTTATTTTTTCTAGAGCGAATATTAGAACCCGTTTGTTTGAAGCCATCCAATTAACAAACTTATAATAAAATTTTGTACTTTGGTTCAAAAATGAAGGAGACTGAAATACTAATATTTTGAAATATTGACCCATATTCATTTTTGTAATTTTAATTTTATTTATTTTAGTTTGCAAAATATTTTTAAACTTACTTGTCATTTTACTTTTAGTTTCTAAACTATTTTTCAACTTAACCTAAACTCAAGGCTTTCAATATTTAAAAGATTTTTGTTATCTTATCATTGTAAGCAATACTTTTGTTAATAAATTGAAATTGAAATTGAAAGCAAGTTTTTGACCAATAATTAAATTCTAAACAAGCCGTCCGTTCATGGATTCAAATATCTGAATTTTTCGAGCTTCTGATTGGTCGCATGTCATAAAAATCTTGAAAATTCAGATGACTTTTACCACGATTGCTTACGTTTTTTTCAGATAAAAATTCAAACAGCTAAAAACAAGACAAAAAAAAATCCGCACATAGAAATTTTACTTTATAGTGGATACAGTTATTTTTGTGGTCTGTTGTCGGCTTGGTACGGGGGCGTGTTGGCTTTTTAATCTTTGTTTTTTTTTTTAAGAACAAAATAAATTTATTGTAAATAATTAGAGTTTTCCTCCACGGTGCACAGTGGACTGTCAAAGATTATAATTTCGTTCCAAATGAATGTTTTTATTAATTGAAGCATAAAATACTTAATGCATATATTTTTTGCTGAAAAAATAACTACATTTTGCAGATTTTTTGAAAATTAAATTTAAATGAGAAACAATTCTTTCAATTTCCCTTTATTTTTATGTAAAGGAAAGAGCCTTTTAGGTTGGACGAAGACAAGAAAAAAAACAATTAAAAACAACGGCATATTTCACAATGTCGGGCAATAGATTTTTCAAAAGCCAAAAATCCATTCTTCAATTTTGTTTTTAAATAAAGTTGGTTTTGTAAATAGCTTTTGAAAAATAGTTTTTAACCCACCTACACTTCCGTTTCTCAAAACTATTAATTTTTGGGCATATTACACTAGTTTTCATAATTTTCATCATCGTAATGGGTCGCTATGAGCACAAAAATACTGATCTTTTTTCCAAAGATGCGTTTTCGAGATAAGGGCAAAGCTAATTTTCCTAGCTATTTTGTTAAATACTGTCATAAATCTCGCTAACGGTTTAGCTAATTGACATAAACTGTGTATTGTTTAATGTCGATGTGTCTGCTTCTGACAATATTACCTTAGGAGCACATTTCATATCAGTGTGTGAAAAAAGTTATTCACTAGGCAAATTTAGAAATGAGCTCCTATAGTTCCTATTATAATTCATAAGAAAACTCATTCCAACAATATATATCTCGTCATTATTAATCTCCCCGTATGGAGCAACCAAAAACTAGAAATTTTTCAAAAATCCTAGTTTTTGTAGCTTTGACCTCCGGTAACTTTATAAATTGCAATCCTATTAACACAAATGGTACATTGTCGGAAAGACATAGATCACACCATTCTAAAAATTTACAGTTAATGTTAATTAACTTAACAGTTACCGATTGATACCAGTATATGTAAAAATAGTTAAGAAAATGATTTTAGTGCAAAAAATATACCATGCAAATTCGTGCTGAATGAAAGGAAGGTATTTCCTTTAAGTAGACATGACAAGCTTTACAAAAACACATATCTCATCATAACATAATGATATACTCCTATTTAGATTATCCAAAATTACTTTAACACTTTGAGTACACCAAAAAACGTCATTCTTCTATGTATTTCTTACTTGCGATTATAGGTACTATAAGGCAAGTTTTGGATTCGTGCAAAAAAAAAAATTTGAGATAACAATCAAACATGATATTACGATGATAGAGAACACCAAAAAAGTGGGTGGCACAATTCTGTCTGTCAGTCTGTCTGTTCGTCTACAGACTAAACGGCTCCATCGATTTTCTTCAAACTTGGTACTTAGTGGTTTTTGGTGATTCTGCCGACACGTTTTTTTCATATTTTTTTTTAGAACCAAAAATAACGGTACCTGTCATACATTTTTTTTTGGCAAATTTACATAATCGTATTTTTCTCAAAAACGGCTCGGCAACTTTTCTTAAAAAAAATTCAATAAATTTATTTTAGTAAAGGCTTTCTTTGAGTGGAAAACCATTTTTCAACAATGGTTATTAATGGTACCTCCCAAGGAACCATTTTTTTAATTTTTGATTTTCTTCAAAATGGTATGACCGATTTCAATTATTTTTTTTATACAGATGTTTCCAAAAAATGTTAATAGTCTTGTGTACCAACATTTTTGAAAAAATATTTTTTGGATTTTTAAAAAATATTTCAAATTTTTTTTTGGAAAATCAAATATTTCGAAAACGACATCATAGATTTTTTTGAAACTCGATATTTAAGACTGTTTTAGTACTCTCTAAAATATTTTTAGAAAAAATTTTACATTTAAGAAAAAATGACGGTACCTTCCATACAAAAGTGAAAAGACCGCAAAGGAAAATATTTTCTTGCTTGAAAACGACTCCTACGATTTTGATTAAACTTTTTTCATATACTAAAATTAGTACGATCTACCATCAAAAATTATAAAATTTTACACATAGCAACTATTAGTAGTACCTGTCATAGAACGTATTTTTTTATTTTGAGTTTTCTCGTTATCAGCTTAACGGATTTAAATGAATTTTTTATATTCAAATTTCAGATAAGATTAAATAATATTGCATATAAAAATTTTCAAAAAAAAAAGTTTTTGGATTTTTAAAAAAAGTTTAAACTTTTTTTTTGAAAATTCGATATCTCAAAAACGGGTTGACAATTTTTTTTCAAATTTTGTTTTTATGTACACATAAATATATAGTTTAAATCTGCATACCAAAATTTGTTCTTAAAAATGTTTTAAGAATTTTATATATGAAAAATTAATTAAAAAAAAAAACCGCTCCAACGATTTTAAAATTTTTTTCCCATACAATCATATTCCATCATGAATTAAGATGGCATACTTTTTTTTCACCTCAAACTGTCAAAAGAGTTGTTTTAGCTAATTTAAATGTCGTATTTCATGCTTCTCTACATTTTTCTTTCATAATTTCCATGTTTGTATATACAATTTTCTTAAACTCGCAGTGTCTTGAACATAAGAGCAAGTACGTGCGACCCAGTCGAGCATTTTATTTCATATGTTTTTATTAATAAAATACATACGTTCTTAAAGATTTCCGTATTTTTTTTATTTGACGAATACTTTTAAATTATATGTACAGTGTTATGATGCTAAAAATTCACTTCTAGGTTGTTACATATTACAGAAAATTGAAGGTTGTCTTTGATGTACTTTAATTCAACTTATTAAAATTAAATCTTGTTTAATTTTACTTTTGTGGTCAGTGGGTTATCGTTACATTTTAGCATTGCACCCACAACGAGAATTCGGAGTTGTGCATGTATGTGCGTTCAACGTTACGATTCAGTACTGAGTTTTCAGATTTTTGCTGATGAACAATTTATTTATTTCTAACGATTTCATCAATTGGTAAACACTACTGCAAGCATTTATTTCTAACTTGTTGACTTCGAACAAGTCCAGAACCGTCGGTTGAAATTAATCAACTTTTCAACAAGTTTATTCTTTTTTTTCGAACTCTTGTTGTTTCCACTTACAGAAACGGTGAATTTATGAAATTTCCCACTTGTTCAAGGAAGCTAAAACAATTGTTCAAGTTCTCCTAGACTTGTTGTTCCGTTTACACAAATTTTAAAAAGTTGTTGAATTTCACTTGTTCAACAAGCACTTTATGTACTGTGTTATAGGCCCCAGAGGATTATCTCAGTTCAGATTTAATAAATCTATTTAGTGTTTCCACCGCACAAAAAGATTTAAAAAAGTTTTACTTTGACAACCCCTTTTAAAATGCAAATGATGTTTCATTTTTTCTCATAAAGAGGAAGTGAGACAGAATGTTTCCTCTGTGAAGAACTGAATTCAGCCATTAATGAATCCTTCAGCGCCATACAGGAATAGGTTAGTTCGATTTGTAAAAGTATTTGTCCTAAGGAAGATTTAACAAGATTAATTTCTAATCTTCCAGATTTACGAAATAAATTTGTATTGTGAATCTTCAAGATTTAAAGGAGATTTGCGATAAATCTTATTTAATCTCAGATTAGCGTTAGGTGGAAATATAGCATAAGATCAATTCAAAACGTGAAATATTATCAAAAAGTGGTTTACATGACTTTGCACACAGACTCATTTCTGCTATGAGACCCTTAATGAAACATAATGAAATGGAGCAAGGATTTACGTTCAATATTAAGAGATCTCGGATATTGATGGCATTGATCTGTGTGACGAAATATTGAATCCTGTCTGCTGAAGGTTGAAGCTTTGAATTTTATTGCTAAAGATTTTATACTGTCAATTTTACACAGCTTGGTCATTTACTATGGTGGATATTGCTAAGTTTGCTAGTTTCAGTGTCGTCAGGACTTAGGAGAAAAAAATTATAAAAAATTATCTGCGACCGAACAATAAGCCAGAAACGCTTGGTAGGATTGGCCTCTATTACGTAGGCTTGTACGTACGAGTCGGTAAAATACGTATAGGAAGTGGTCCATTATCTATTTTATTTGTTAATTTGGATTCAATTTTTATAATTGCTTTGAAGTCAAATATATGGTGGAAGTTACGAACGACTGGATTTGGGTTCACGTTTTATTGTTTGTTTATGGATTAAAAATATTTGTATCGGAAAAGGCGGTTTCTCTAAACTTTTCCCAGTTGATCTAAGGGCTAAAAATGGTTCTGGGCCAGAGTTTAACTTGCAATGGCGCCCGTTATCGCACCAAGATAAAGTACTATCTCGTCGGCTTAGAGTGAAAAAGAGCTAACTCCTATTTTGCATTTTTAACAAAAAAAAATTTGAATGAAGCCAAAATTGCATAAAGTATTTTTCTACACTCGTTGCTGTTAAATTCAGTGAAATTGAAAAGTTTTGATAGATGTTTGTATTTTTTAGTAATTTTTGAAGTGATAATGATTTTAAAAAAATGTGGAGTAAGCCGCTTTTCACTCCAAGCCGACGATTTGCTGCCTCAAATTGAAGCCCCTGAACTACAAGATAATTGGTATCACCTAGACGGCGCAAAATGCAAAAAAAGCCGTGGAACTATGACTTTATTGCTAGAACAATTAGGTAAAATATTTTGCGTTTCAGATTTGCCTACTGGCTGCCTAGATTGTGTGATATCACACCTTTTGATTTCTTTCTTTGGGGTTATGTGCAGTCACCGATAAGCCAGATTTAATTCTGGACTTGAAGGCAACATTACTTGCGTTATTGGGCAGATACCGGTCGCAATGCTGCAAAGAGTAAATGTCAGAGATTGTTCCTTTGGCTCATAATAAAGATTCCACCATTCAATCCCATTTTATGAATGAATCATCCGTTATATTGTATTGATGCGTACCGTTTGATTATTTGGTCCCTAAATCCCAAAACTATTTAAGCAATTAATTATGTTTTTCAAGCCCAAAGCTGGTTTTAGGATAAATATTCCATTAGGTACATATGCATTCCAATAAAAAGAAAACACAAGTCTTAAATTTTTTAATATATAATTTTTATTTCTTTTTGTGTCAGTTTTGTTTTTCATTTTCATTTTTTTGTTGCTTTTATATTTTTATTTAAAATAACAAATTTACAGATCTCCGTTTTTTTTGTATGTATATTCCATAATATAATATATATATGCCTTCTTATTTGTTTGTATTTGTTTAATTTTTTGAAAGTGATTTTTGTTTTTTTTATATTTTTTTTTAGTTTTCTTATTAATTGTTTCTAATTGTTTTTTTTTTTCTTTTTACACAATATAATAATAAATTCATATAATTTTATATATACGGTATAGTTATTTATTTTCATGTTCAGTATAATATAGATAAAATTTATTCTTAAATAAATCTAATTACACACTAAAATTGTAACTTATATTATTTATTTTTTATATTTATATTTACACGAATAGTGTTTTTTTTAACTTTATGTTTTTTTTTTCATATATCTAATTACTTTAATATTCACAATGAAATAAGATAAAAATGTAATTATAATAGCAATGCAAATAGTGCTAATTAACTATGAATAATATTGCTTTCATTTTGTTTTATATATAACATTTTTTTTAATTTGTGAAGTGTTAATGTTGCTCAAAGTTTTTTTTTTTTGTTTTTTCATAGGCATGCGTCTTTTTTTGTTTTTGTTTCTAATTGAATGTGAGATTTTAATTAAATGACAGGAAAAGGAGCAAAGATTTTTAAATCAACCGATTTTTTGGAGTTCAATTTTAAAATATAAATATTATTGAAAATAATTGTTGAGGGTTATTTTATTTTTGCATTTTATCACACGTTGTTATTCAGATAATTTTAAATAAACTTATACAGCTATTAGTATATAATGTTGTGTTTCGACAATTCACTTGGCTTTTTTTTTTACTATATTTTAATGTGTCAAATGATTCTGTTTCAAATTGAATACAACTAGGAAATAAAATAATGAAAAAAATCTTGGAATGAAAAAGGAAGCTTCATTTGTCATTATTCCAAATTCGATGCCCGACTGATATGTTAGTGATGTAGTAAGTGTAGTATAGTGTGGTAACTAGTACATGCTATACAATTGCAAACAATTATTTATTAATACTGTCACTTTCATGCCTTGAGTTTTTTTTTTTTTTTATTTTTATTTTTAACTAACTTTTTTTTTTTTATTGAAGGCTTTATTTTAAACTTTGACTCAATTAATTTGCAAAATTATATTTATATACGTATAAATGTACGAGTAACTTAAAGAATAATAGGAAAATTACGGATACACTTAAATAAAAACAAAAAAAAACTTTCTTTGGTTACATTTATTGATTTTAAGGGTTTATGTCCAAATTTAAGGGTGTGCTTCATATATCAAGCAACAACAAGGAAAAGCTAAGCAAGTGGTTAGAGTCTAGCCAAGTGTGTTATTTCACGTATATTAGATAAAGTTTATAATTTCAGAAATTTTTTATAAAAATCAATGTAGTTTCAGTTTTTACCTCAAGAAATGGTATTTTGTTTTACCTTATAAGTTTAAATTCGTCACTTTTCAGCAGATAAAACCCGTTTTGAGGCCAGTCTCCCACTCGAGATAGCCCACCACAACAAGTTGTTTGCCTTTCTTCATATTAACAAAGAGGCTAAGCGCAAGGCAAGTCTTTTTATGATCAAATCAAATGCGAGTTTTTTTGACTTTAAACACTGATTAATCAAGAATTTATATGAAAGGACTAGTGCATGAATGTTTAGGCTTAGAATTAAGATATAGGACAAATTCTTAGCATTTTCCAAGCATTAAAGGTTGTAATATTGAAAAACACAACAATCGAAAAATAGGTATTTGATTAGACAAGCCGCACTCGAACCGCTGAGCTTATTACGTCATACCATAATGTATTATGTATGATAGGAAACTACACTGGAAAGATTGAAATGTTGCATGATTTTGTTTAATAGAAATGGATCATTCCCCATCATACTGAAAATTGAACTCCAATGTGTCATGCATTTCATACAGAAAAGGTATCATAGAACAGTTCCTATGGGGTATTTGAAAAACAGAAAACTGTGTGATACCTGTATGAAAATGTTTTATGTTGTATGGTCTGAGAAATAGGCATCTGACGGACATTTTGGAGTCCAAGAAAAAGAAGAAGCAGGCTTGTTACGAAAAACTGGGGCTACAACACCCTCAACAAGACCTCCATTATGGAACAAGATAAAAAAGTATGACTTAAAAGAAGACCTCCAAACAGGGCAGAAGGCTTAGAGGAAAGAACACCTTAAGCTGATAGGGGCCAATGTTCTGTTGGGGCAAGACCAAGATGGTTTCAAATTCTGCATCAGCTAAGACATACATATGTAGCAATCCTTTTAATAATTTCAAGCCCTACATTGACAGCATAAAAGGCAACTCTATAAAGCTGCAGTCATCTATTCCAAAACTAGTTTTATTGGCATCAATTACAAGTTGATCCTAAAACCTTTTTGTAAGTAAATAGAAGATTATTTTCTGCTTCGGATATACAATATTACTTATAGAATTTAAGAGTTGCCTGAGGGAAATATTGAGAGTGTCTCCCGTTTGGTCAAGTCTCCCGCTTTCCCCTACATAGATTTAAACCTCAAAATGCACTTTTAAATAATTTGGTGTTAACGAGCCGCCAATTACTTCTGGTAATTTACTGGCAAATTACACTAGTTTACAAAATTTTGGGTCATGGTAGGGTCCTTAGAAAAAATATATTTTCTAGACTAATTTTGGGTCACTGAACACGAAAATCAAAATTATTTTTTTTTTCCAAAGAAGCGTTTTCGAGATATGCGCAAAAATCATTTTCTCAGCTATTTTTTCAGATATTCCCATAAATTTCGCTAACGGCATAGCTAATTTACATAAAATGTGTATTTTCTGAATGATGTGGTCTATGTGTGGTTTTTCACATAGAGATTTGAAATAAACTCTTTTAGTAACTATTGTAGTTCATAAAAATACCTTTCCAACGATATATATCACGTCATTATTGGTCTTGGAGTTTGGTGTGTTCAATTCTCCTTTGTTTGGGAAAGAGAATGGCCTAAGAGGCAACGATTTATCACCTAAGACAAACATTTTTTGGTCAAAAACTTAATTTAAGGACATAGAATTTTGATTTTAGGGGTTTCTGATTTAAAAAAATGATTTTGGGAAATAACAGACACCCAAATATACATTTATATGACTTTTATCGAAAAAAATTAAATTGCCTTTTTTCACTAATTATTTAATAACTTCTACATTTATCATCCGATTTTAAAAAACTTTGGCTCAAATCTTTGTTAAAAATATTGTTTTTCACTTGAGTCCTTAAAATTATTTTAAATATTTTTTTTTCTATCCATATGGAGTAACCAAAAACCAGAAATTTTTCAAAAATACTTGTTTTTGAAACTTTGAATGCCTGTAACTTACAAAATTTCAGTCCGACTTATACAAGCAGTACATCGTCGGAAGGAGACAAATCACATCATTCAGAAAATACACATTTTATGTAAATTAGCTATGCCGTTAGCGAAATTTATGGGAATATCTGAAAAAATAGCTGAGAAAATGATTTTTGCGCATATCTCGAAAACGCTTCTTTGAAAAAAAAAAATAATTTTGATTTTCGTGTTCAGTGGCCCAAAATTAGTCTAGAAAATATATTTTTTTTAAGGACCCTACCATGACCCAAAATTTTGTAAACTAGTGTTATCCAACCCTCGACAAGATTTAAACTCACAGTCACAGTTCTTAAAAATCTCCAAGGCCAGCAAATATACAAAGAGATAAGTTAACAGTTCCAAGAGATTGGCTTTGAAAGTAGTTGCCATCAACCAGAACAATCAACATAAAGATGATACTGCAAATACAGTTCCAAAGAAGATTCATTTCGCCCATTTCAACGAAATATCCATTAGTCATGTCGGTGGCGGTCGCCCTTTTTACTCATAAATTTAACGGAGTAAAAAAATGGTAAGAACCTTCTAACCATAACTAATATGGTTTTCTTAATTTGAAAGAGTTAAAACCCTACCCAAATATTGAATGAAACAAAAGTACCAGCACTTGTCTGACCAATATATTTGTTGCTGGTGGAATCAACTGATTCTAGGAGAAAAAAATCTAGTAATTCAGAAAAATTAGAATTTGACTTCCGAAAATTCCGACAAGGCTGAATATTTGTGTAAAGCCTTTTTTGACGTATCAAGTATATCTTAAAAAAATCTATTCTAAATTAAAACAACAGCTTTTTATTTTGTAGAATTCATATTTTTGGAAATTTTCTTGAAAACTATTCGTTTTTTGGAAGAAATGTAAAGACAGAAGTTGTAGCTAGTAAAGATAGTGACATTTTTTTTCCATAAGAGCAAAAGCTTTTGAGACGTCAAAGCATCACTGCTTTGTTTTAATGAATTACGTTCCTCAGCAACATTGCTTGGGTAAAGTACTGGGTGCGTTTGCGAAGGTTTTTCTCAGATGAGCCGATGCCCATTCTACTTAAGTGGGTTCCCATTGTGTTGTGAACGGGCAGGATTAAAACCAATAGAGAGAGTTAAGGCCTGCTTAGCTTGAGTAAATACTCAGTTTTTTTCTTTGAAATATCCGGCCATAAGTTCCTCGAAATAGGACAGGTATCAATTGTTGACCATCTGTCGCTGGCAACTTTGAGAAAACTCTGGCAAATTCTTCTTTTTTCTTGCTCTAGTGGCATAAGAACAGAGCAGTCGGTTTGGCTCGGACCAAGAGATGATCCGTTTTTTTTTCCAATTCATCTGCCATTTCGTTCCCGTATATGTCACGATGTCTTGGGGGGACTCATCGAAGGGTAACTGTATTTGATGCGCTGAGTAATTTCAACTCATCGCGACAACGATCAACCAGTTTTGACTTTGTAACAAATGAGGTAATGGCTTTGATTGCCGCCTGGCTATCAATAAAAATGTCAATATTTTTGTTAACTAACTCACATGTGTAAAGGCTCTTTGCAGCCTCACAAACTGCGAGCACTTCCGCTTTAAAGACACTGCAGAAATCTGGAAGTTTTATTGATCTGTCTAAGGGTGGGTTAACTGAATAAGGTAACAGGGGATACAAACGCCTCATTTCAAATACTACGATCAACACATTTTTCATCGCCCGCATCAATTCTGACGAGCGCTTGCACAAAATAAAATCAGTTTTAACGATGAATCTGTTCTGACGAGCTCGTGCGTATTCTGACGAACAAAATGCATATAGTGTAACCACTTTCATAAGAACCTATGTAACGACTTTCATAAGAACCTATATGGGTTTATTAGTTCTGACGTTTAAGTTAGAAAAACGCACCTACTGTAATCGTAGCCTTAACCTGAATTTCTAGAGTATGTTAGATGGAGCTAGGCCCTGATGCACCAGTAAGTATATAGCTCAAGCTTTTTCGGTTAATGAATCTCAGTCCGTAATAATGAGCCATGCTTTGCCTGAGAAAAACGATAACTCTGTAAGCTGACTCAACTTTCTTACCATCTTGCGAGGTTGGCACAAACGCACTTCTTCCAGAAAAAACACAAACTTTAACCTTTGCTGCCTTGAAACCTTCTATAATTTCTATCCACCCTTAAAAGAAATAAATCCCTGTACAACTCGATTGCATTAATCGCTTTAAGAAAAAACACAGTGTCTACCCAGAACGAGCGCGGCTTGTGGTGGCGGCACTGCTTTGTTTGTTTTTGTTTGTGTGTATATAGTACTCACTCTCTGATCGAATTATAAGGTATAGGTAATTGATAAAATTTAATATCATTCTAGTTTATATGTATTTATAGTTTTTTTTTGCATTTTTATTACAATTTAAAACCTAAAAATATAAGATTCTATATTTTTTTTTGTTATTTTTTTCTTTTTGTTTATCTACAAAATGCTATGCGGTTTTTATATACACATGTGTTTTTGTGGCTTGGAAAGCCTCTCTATATATATATTTATAGAATATATCTAAAATGTTTAGCTTGTGAATTAAATAAGTCTTACGAGTTATGGTGTGAGTGAGGGAGGAAGATGATTTTTGTTTTGTTTGTTTTTAAAGGGCACCCTTCTTAGCCTACAATTCGGTGTGTCACACGTCGTCGAGATCTATAATGGATGACTTGTCATTATCATCCGCGGCATACAAATGTCACTGATCAGATGATGGCGATTGCTTCCCTGATCTCCCATGTAGGTGGTGATGGTGATGCAGTGGACTGTCTTCCATCGAGCTATTTGCAATTAGACTGCTGCCATTGTGCTGCACCTCAAGACCGTTGACCATCTTCTCGATATTTTTGAGTTCTGATGGCGAACTGGACCGTTGTTTCATAAGCGATGGCGGTGTTGTAGGTGACATGGAAATAGGTCGCGTGGGAGGAGAATTCGAGGAGGCACGTTGATGTCTTGATGGGCTTGAACTAAGGCTTCTTGGACCATTGTCACCACTGATGTTCGTTCCTTCACCAGAACTACCAACACCTGTGCCACTGCATCTTTGATTATTCGAGCCGGGCGTCACAGCATCAAATGCCGAGCCCAGACTACCAGGCAGGTTGTACGGCGTAAAACGATGGCCTTTGAGGCCCTGTAAAGGTGACACTGGCGAATGCCCTGAATAGTGACCAAATAAGGCGGGATGTTGAGCGGCTAATGCAAGCTGTGCATTGAACAGCAATCCTGGATTCAAGCCGGGATTCATAGCGGCCGCAGCTGCTGGATTGTGCAGCAACGACAGTGGAGGTGGTGGATATAGTGTGTGTGGATAGAGATAAGGCAAAAGATGAGGCGATGTATGAATGGGTGGCCCCACTGATATATTCGGTGCTGGATATGAGCCTCCGGCAGCACCATGCGCTTCTTTGGGACTACCCGATGAGGTGGGTCGAAATGCTCCTCCCGTACTGCCACCCACACTTTCCGAACAACTCGAATCGCTGCCATCACGTTCGATGTCTTCCGATTGTAGGCGGCGTCGTATTGCATCTTCGTTTGAATGGTCGCCAGCACCGGCTAAGTGGTTGAACCAAGCTGCAAGGGCTTTAAATTGGTTAAAAATTTTGTTATAATATCTTTGTTCATTATGTTTGTTCTCTAAAAATAAATAAATTCAAGGGCACAATGATTGTGAAAAGTTGGTAAAAGAAGTGAATATGTTTTGAAGGAGTTTTGACAAGTTTTAAAGGCTTCTGGAAGTGGAAGAAATTGAATATTTTTATCCACAAATATGTATAAAAACAATTCGACAGATGACGGTGATCATCAAAATCTCAAAATAGGTTTAGTTCGTTAAACTCTACCCAGGGCTAACCCAGTTTTGAGTAATTAAAGGGCTATTCACATGAGAGCGTACAAAAATTTGTTTACTCAAATTTCTCTTATTTCAGCAATTAAAATGCAAATTTTAGTACCTCAAAATTTACGTTAATTAGATTTTTATAAATATTATAAATGTTTTAAAACCCGTTTTTTTCGTTTATTCGTCGCGTCGTTCGTTGACCGCTCTCATATGAATAGTACTTAAGAGTTGACGATGAGTAAATAAATGACATTTCTCTATGCAGATGAGCGCACTGGGTCTCGGCTAGTGTTCTCTGGAACAAAAATCAAAAACCGCCATTATTCCAGAAATCTAAGTTTTTAAAAGTCTAAATCATTGAATAGAAGACAAGAACGATTTTTTAGACTTAAACATAGAAACGTGGATTATTCTTAGTGTAGAGTTTGGTCTTGGTGCTATCACAAGCCTTAGATCACAAAAATGTGTAACAGGCTTGGTTTTGAAATCTATTATTTCCCTTTTTCTAAAGCATACACTCAAACATTGAGGGATTCTTCCAAAGTACTTCCAAAATCGTTCATCTTTTTATAAAAACCAATTTGTTTCAATTCCTATTGCTTAGAGAGAAAAATGGTGAGGACAAAATTGTTCATCCTGAAACTCAAAATATTTCTTGCCATAGTCCAAATTTTCTCAAGTGAATGTTCAAGAAAATAGAGGGCTGCAAAGCCTCCAAAAATCAGTTTTCTCATTTTACATACAAAAATAAAGAACTTGGAACTTGGCTGCATTCTATATTTTTGAACACTAACTATAGAGAGGGTGACCAAAGGTAAGAAATGTTAAAAATTTCAAGCTGAAGATGCTTTGCCTACACTTTTTTCCCTACGATTTTGATTTTTTGGGGAAAGACGCAGGCAAAAAGATTCTCAAATTTTGACCTCTGGCTTACCAGTATTGATAGTAAGGATTAAATAAGCCAATACCATCACTTATTTCTGTTATGAAATTTCTGACGAAGACGAAAAACGTCTCTAGTTATTTGATGTTTTGTAACATGAGTTTATTATTCCCAAAAACCCTTTGACCAACCTTTCAAAATGTTTTTAAAAATAAAGAAAAAAATCATGCAAATGTCAACCATACCTGAGTGTTGATGCGCATGCATCTGCTGTAGCGAATGGCTCAAAGGCAGCAACGGACTTTGTGGTGGTCCTACCACATCAAGCAGCTTATCATCGTCATCCTGACTGTCGTGCAGGTGAGGTCGACCAGTATGTCCTAAATGGAGAGGTGCTCTAGTACTGCTCACGTGTGTTGGATTCAGTTTATCTGAATCGGATCCGCGGTTCGACATCAACGCCTGCCTGTAACAACAATTGGTATGGGAGTTTGTTCATTAGAATATCCTCGGTTCTTCCAGATATAAGTCATTGATTTAATTGTCTCAACGAAAAAAAAATAAAAAAACAAAATCAAAAGTATCTATGACCTTTGGTTAGTAACGCTTAACTGATTTAATGCTCTGGTGCTTAAATTGCCAAGGGTGACTTAACCCCCATATCAAAGGGAATACCACTTAAGCCTCCCATCAAATGTATATATAAATAAAACGGAATCCAAAGATTCGACTAAGTCGCTGCTAATTACTTCTGATATTATGCGGACATTTTTATTGCTATTCATATTTGTTTCCATCCATTTCTCTATTTGATCACCCAAAGGACCACTTGGAAACCCTTTATGCTATACGTCAAGAGGGCTAATTTATTAGCGTGTATACCAAAAAGAACCCTTTTTGTCCCCTTTTGTCTATCAAACAAAAATATAGGAATGATACAGCAGACTCTTGGAATAATCCGGAAAAAATAAAAACATTCTTGTGGTTGCATCCCCCTTTCGATGTTATTACGATGATTATTATAATGCTCAATGATAGGGTATTAGATGTTAAGTTACTTCAAACACCACAGGGATTTTGGAAAGGATAATATTCTCGATCGAAAGTAGATATACCTACACTTCTGTGCTAGAGCCGCATTATTATTATTATTATTGTCAACTTTTCCTTTGTGAAAAGTGTGTAGAATATTATAGTCTTGGGCAATTATCATGCTGTGGTTATAAGTAATATTCTACTTTAGAAGTCTCTCAATTTTCTAACAGTTCTTTTTTACGTAATTAAGCAGCACCTCAGTGGAATAGTGTTGGGAAAAGGATTTTCCGGTGTTTTGCTTGTGAGGAACAATTTTCACCGTCTACCGCTTCCGTAGGTTCTCTCGACAAAACTTTTGCCTTTCTCGTTTTTTTTTTCGTTTCTATTTGCTTTCAACTCTTTGCTACGCGAAATAACTGAAGTGCTTGACTCTTTGCTGTTTATACAATTGATTCTCTCCCCAGTGCTAAGGGTATACATTTTTGATGCCCACAGGGCAGAATGCTGGATGTTTTGATCGTTTAAATATTGCCAGCTGGGTTGAGTTAACTGCTGAAATAAACTGTGAGGCTTTCTACACTTTTTTTTTCGTTGCTAGAAAACAATTGAACAATACTTTTTAAAGGGCCAGAGCTGCTGAAGGTGATGTGGCATCAAACTTACTCTATGTTGACTTGCGATTGAAATTCAAATTGAAACTGAAATGTTCGTCAGTTTAAATGGAGCTGGACGATAGAGAATTTATTGAATAAAGTTAAAGTTAGAATGTGAGGGGTTTTCTATCAACTTTTTGACAAAAATCGTACTCTTCCAGAAGTTTGACAGAAGCCTTGAGGTAATGAGATTGGTAAAGAGCTGCATGAAGCACAAAAAGAAATAAATCTAAGAACATTTCTTAGTGTCTAAGAAAAAATCTGTAAAATCGCTGAGAATCAACAAGAACGAAGTTTTTTATTGGAAACAAATGTCGGAGAGCATTGACTCACTAAAATATTTATTTAAAACAAAATTTAATTCAAAGATTTTCTCAGTTAACGATAGTGTAGTGTCGTTTATTTGACTGATAAAGCAGGATCTAACTACTAACCCTAATAGTCGTTCCACACTATCCCACTGAGTATTAATACATGTCAAAAAAGTGTGAAGAAATCATGTATAATATTGTGGAAACAAAGTATGAAATTTCATCACAAATTACTTGACAGCGCATCCAACACGATTTGACATGTTGTGTTAATACAAGAAAGTATTTAGGATCGGTTCTAAAACCATCACACTTTCTATCCCACTTGGGCGTTTGAGGTTATGGTGAAAATGATTTTTTGATGCAAGTGTGGAAGCAAAATATGAAAGTCAGTTACATCACACAAATTTGGCAGTCGTATGAAATTTCTTCCCACTTTATTTTGACATGTGTTAATACTTTGTGGGATAGTGTAGAGGCACTTTAAGGCCACACGAGCCAGTACTCGCTAGCGAGCTACTTATACATAGAAACTTTTCCAACTCACTCGTCAACTAGTTTGCCTTTTTTGAAGCCAGCTGAGAAGCGAGTAGAGCAGCGAGTTATTTGACAATTCATGTGTGTACCTATACAACTCGCTCGTGTGGCTTTTTAATCTGAGCTACAACTGTCACTTTTGCAATTTAATTTCGCTTTTGTTTGGTTTTGCATTCTATTCCATGGAAATTCAGAGTTTTGGGAGTAAAAAGGAGTACTCGGTGCCATTTTCCCTGGTGTAAACGGGGTGTTAGTTATAATATCATTTAACTCTGCTATTTATCACAAGCCGTTTTTGACTTCTTTACAGCGTCTTATAAGGAGTATTAAAATGTATTTACATGTATTTGGTTGTGATTCCAAACGATGGTCCTTCTCAAGAGTCAAAGGTCGTAGCGGTTAGCGGAACTGTTTTGAATGTGCCAAAATCATTTCCCAGTTCTTAAGAAAAATTATTAAAAGTTTTTCGTATTTCCTGATTAAGAAATGGTTAGTCCTTTTAAGCTGATTATTTTCACTTGTTCTTAATAAGGCTTCAAAATAAAGGTCAGAATGTGGTGATGAATGTCAAAATATAAAAAAAAAAACAATGTTTCAGTGAGGGTGGTTTCAAAATAGAGGTCAGAACATGGTACATTTTGAAATTTAAAAAAATCATTGCCTTAGTCAGGAATTTATTCAAATGCCTCAAGATATTTCCTAGAACATTTTTTCATATACAACTAAAATAAATGGAGATGTATGTAAATATGTACCAAATTTATAGATGCTGGTCGAAATAATTGAGGAATGTTTTCACATTGAGAACTCTTTTTTGTACATTTTCTTTGGTATTTTTGCTATTCAAAATGATTTTCTGGCGCAACTTGAACAAATGTGATTAAAAATTTCCAGTTAAATTTGTAGGCCAACGCCAACGACTCAAAATCTTGAAATAACCTAAGATTATAGTTCTTTAAGATGTTGTTGTTGTTTTTTATGGCAGCTATATTTTTCATCTGACGTCAGATGAAGAATTCTGATAGTTCTTATAGAATAACTGTTTAGTTACCAAAGGAGAATGGGCGTTTCGTCCCATATGTTGTCACACTTTCTTTCCTATATCATTGGAAAGGTCTTAATGAGTGCTATTTTTTATTGTACAAGAATAAGTCTGTATCTCGTGCAGGGAAAATGTTTTAGCCCAATAACTGTTGCAGTGCGCTATAACACCTATAAAAGTTATTTGGCTATAACAATTTCCCTGAACGAGATATAGATCTATACCCCCACAAGAAAAAATAGCTCTCATTGAGACCTTTCGATTGTTATGTAGGTCAGAAGTAGTTACAACACTTGCGACGCAACTTGTGCCTGGAAAGAGTTACAGTGCAGTTCAACAGTTATTATGGGCTTTTACACTTTCCTTGCACGAGATACAGACTTATGCCCATACAACAAAAAATAGCACTCATCAAGACCTTTCCAATTAGATAGGTCAAAAAGTGTTACAACGCTTGGGACGCTTCAACACTTATTAGGCTATAAAACTATCCCTGCATGAGATACAGGTTTACGCCCATACAAACAAAAATAGTATTCATTGAGACCTTTCCAATGATATACATACGTCATAAAGTATTACAACGATGGGACGCGACTCATACAATAATGCCCATTCTTCTTTCTTAAACAATTATGAGTAAATCATTTGCATTATCACCAGTGCGACTGTCTTAACACCCCGACTCCACAGGGCATACAGATGTCCAACATTACAACCACAATCCAATCTACAATCAGCACATTTTCTCTCCCTGGGCAAATTATGTCAAGTCATTTCATTTCTCTCTAACCATTACTTCTATCTTTTGCAATTATATTTACCTCGGGATACACCGAAAACCAGAAAAAAACTCACTCGCACATGAATTGTCAAATCTCATGGCAAAGCTTCGAATAGCGTTCATGTCGTGTTCAAAAGTTGGTTTTCTTCGACACGTAGTCCACAAGACATGGATTTTTCAGCCTCCATTGGTTTTTTTCTGTGCTAGTATGTAAATATCAACTGTTTTCAAATATGTGAATTGTCAAAATCCTTAATTCGACATTAGATTCAAAAATAGCTACCAGAAGAACAATAGTATTTTGAACCAAAGTCATTTCATATTTTTTAGTTGTACCTAAGCTTAAAAGTTGGTTGGAAACTTAAAAACTTTCAAAACTGTAAAATCTGTCAAACTGAATACACGTCTGTGAAGTTAGCAGGGCAACTTTCACCCACGCAATTGGGACCTTGACAGGAATTTGCAGTTTTTTTGCATTTCTATTCCCGATTTTGCAGTTCGCCAAATAACGGTGTAATTTAGTGACCTGCTAACTTCACAGTGAAGTAAGCAGGTCACATGGCGTATCTCAGGAACCAAGCGTGCTAGGAATTTGTAGTAAGGCTCCAAATTTGCAGCTTTTTTGCATTTCAAGAACAGGCTAGGTCAGAATTTTGAAGTCCTTTTTTTGAAAAAAATTTCATACTGGCCTGCTAACTTCACAGTGAAGTTGGCAGGTCACATGGTGTATCTCAGGAACCAAGCATGCTAGGAACTTGCAATAAGGCTCCAAATTTGCAGTTTTTTTGCATTTCAACGATAGGCTATGTTCAAATTTAGGTACAACTAAATTTAAGAATTTCCCAAGTTTGACTTCAATATGAAGCAAGTAGGTCACATCGTGTTTCTCACGAACCAAGCATGCTAGGAACTTGCAGTAAGGCTCCAAATTTGCAGTTTTTTTGCATTTCAAGAATAGGCTAGGTCAGAATTTTGAAGTCCTTTTTTTAAAAAAAAATTCATACTGACCTGCTAACTTCACAGTGAAGTTAGCAGGTCACATGGTGTATCTCAGGAACCAAGCATGCTAGGAACTTGCAATAGGGCTATAAATTAGCAGTTTTTTTTGCATTTCAACGATAGGCTATGTTCAAAATTTGAAGTCCTCAATTTAAAAATTTCCCAAGTTTGACTTCAATATGAAGCAAGTAGGTCACATAGTGTATCTCACGAACCAAGCATGCTAGGAACTTGCAGTAAGGCTCCAAATTTGCAGTTTTCTTGCATTTCAAGAATAGGCTAGGTCAGAATTTTGAAGTCCTTTTTTTAAAAAAAGTTTCATACTGACCTGCTAACTTCACAGGGAAGTAAGCAGGTCACATGGTGTATCTCAGGAACCAAACGTGCTAGAAACTTGTAAGGCTCCAAATTTGCAGTTTTTTTGCATTTCAAGAATAGGCTAGGTCAGAATTTTGAAGTCCTTTTTTTAAAAAAAATTTCATACTGACCTGCTAACTTCACTGTGAATTTTTTTTCAAAAAAAGGACTTCAAAATTCTGACCTAGCCTATTCTTGAAATGCAAAAAAACTGCAAATTTGGAGCATTACTGCAAGTTCCTAGCATGCTTGGTTCGTGAGATACACGATGTGACCTACTTGCTTCATATTGAAGTCAAACTTGGGAAATTTTTAAATTGAGGACTTCAAATTTTGAACATAGCCCATCGTTGAAATGCAAAAAAACTGCAAATTTGGAGCCTTATTGCAAGTTCCTAGCATGCTTGGTTCCTGAGATACACCATGTGACCTGCTAACTTCACTGTGAAGTTAGCAGGTCAGTATGATATTTTTTTCAAAAAAAGGACATCAAAATTTTGACCTAGCCTATTCTTGAAATGCAAAAAAAACTGCAAATTTGGAGCCTTACTACAAGTTCCTAGCACGCTTGGTTACTGAGATACGCCATGTGACCTGCTAACTTCACTGTGAAGTTAGCAGGTCACTAAATTACACCGTTACTTGGCGAACTGCAAAATCGGGAATAGAAATGCAAACAAAATGCAAAAAAAACTGCAAATTCCTGTCAAGGTCCCAATTGCGTGGGTGAAAGTTGCCCTGCTAACTTCACAGACGTACTGAAAACCACTTTTGAAGAAAGTACAAAATACCAAAGAAATAGCATACAATTTTGTTCTTATAGTTTGGGAACATTCCACAACATTTTGGAAATGCTTTAGTAAATTATAAAATAATTGTTGCTGAGGCAGGTCATAGGTGTACACATAAAACATTCCAGATACAAAATAACAATAACCACTGCAATGAAGTGCCTTCTTGTAAAATGATTTAATTTTTTTTTTTGACGAAAATCTAATATTTTGCCGGCGAAAAAAAAATACTCGAATTTCGATTGAAAGATAAATTGTGTAGTTAAAACAAAAATCTAAGTATATCGCATTTACACATTATGTATGGAGATAGATATAAATATGCATGCAGATATGCATGAAATATAATATATTTTAGTTATAATTGAATTTATTCAATCCTTCTGGTGTGACACTATGCAAAATATATCTCCATTTCCATTTCTCAAAGAAAAGTCAAATGCAAAACAAAAATCGAAAAAAAATAAAACAAACAAACAGAAAACCCAATCACCACACGTACATCACCCGCAAAACAAAACCGAAGAAAACCTCAACAAACTATCAGCTTCCCAGTTTTATAAAATTCGATATTCCATCCCTAACTCCTGGGTCGCACGTCAAAAACAATACTTCTACACTCTAATCAACGAACTGAAAGTACAAAGTCGTGAGCAGAATATTCCATTCGACAATGAAACTCACGGAAAAGAAGCCCCATTGCGGCGATGATGGCAGTTCAGGCAGTGGCGGTGAATGGTGAACGGTGATGGTGTATTGAATGAATGAGCGAGTGGTATTTTGTGGGAGTTAATTTCAGACTTTATAATATCTGTGTACTGAGTCGTTGAAAAACACAGTATACTCCCACTGTCAACTTTTTGCTCATCGTTTTTGCTATCCGCGTGTAGGTGTCATGGGGACTGGCAGCCACAGCCAGCATGTATAGAAAAGAGCTAGAGCTGACGTCTCTCCAAATGGCACTGACACTATTTGCCGCACTGTCAAGTGATTCCGGTTTCAGCTTTGTGATTCCAAATTCCACCCCCTTGACAACCCAATGATAGAAGCTATCATCATCATCGTCATCGTCATAGTCATCCCCTTGTCCAAGGACATCACAACCGTCACCGTCATCATCTGACAGGCCGGAAGAAAAAAGTCAAATTGATATGTCATTTCTGGGTTTGAATTCGCCACAAAGTTGTAGACTCTATCAATCTGTTTGTCCAAATGGATTTGTGATGACAATGACGGGCAGAAGATGAATGTCCTGGCAAGAGTATTTATGTAGGTATATGAGAAGCAGTTCGTCCTCCGGGTGTATCGGATTTCCGGTAATCTGGAGGAAAATTGTTTTTTTATTCGAATCGGCAACGGCTGGCGTCAAACTGGGGTGACTTGCTTTATTTGCTCTCCTTTTATGCATTGTTTGCGTTGGATAATGCTCCAGCTAGAGAGCTTAAAGAATCCGATCATGATAATGCAGGAAATTAAAATCAATCAATCAATTTAGGGAATCCTTCGTTTAACATACCTCGTCGGAATCTCTGTTGCTGTACTTTGTTGCAGTGTCTCTTGAGCGAGAGTGATTAAAGTCTCCCCATCGCACTGTTGTCGTTCTTCCAATTTTAATGCTATTATAGCTGACGAAAATGATTTCTTGGCGTTAGTGCTAGGTGTTTTGAAACAAGTCGGCTTCAGCTTCTCTAACGAGGGTGGCAAATGAACAGCGCAGAAGATGTTTGTTAAATGTAAAAAAGATTAGTTTGTCAGTGCAATGACATGAAAATGCCATGTAAGCTGATTTCGAGAAAATTTATTGCTTGGTTACCCTTTTATGGATTTTCTATTTGTACCTAACTTACGCGGAGGTATGATGGCTTACAAAAATTGCTAACCACAGAATAGCGACCAACAAGCAACAACAGGGGGTTGATTTTGAGACAATAATTTTCTAATGGAATTCTTTTCGCAATCTATTTTTTATGAATTTGTTCCCTTGGCATAGGGGTGGTGGAGTTGGATGAGTGTTAAAATCAGCACATATGAATTAAAGATCAAAGAGTACAGGAAAAGAGGCGTTGGCGTATATAACGAATAGAATTTATTTTTAAATTTAGAAAATTACAGAGCTTACAACGCAAAGATAAACGGTATGGTTTTACGTGCAAGTTATAAAATTGAATGCGTTCAATTGAATGTACATATATGGCCTTGAGCAGAATTATAAATAAACGAATAGCTGCACATGAACCCTAGAGTTTTTATAAATTATAGGAAAATAGATTTGATAGGCTAGAGGCGTGTTCTAACTGGACTTTTTCAGAATATAGTTTTAAGAAGTGTTTTAGTTGATATCATATTCGGTTTCGACATTCAACACATCAAAAGCCTTTGAAAAAATTAAGTCTGGTTTCAACACCAAAAAAGTGTAAATCTTGTAGACCTGTGAACTGTGATAACACATTTTTTCATGAGGTTCGTAACGCGGTTTCATATATAGTCCAGTCATATAAGCCTTAAAATCATCCAAATTACGGAATAAATGGCGGAAAGCTGAATTTTGGTATATAGCCTCCTCATGGTATTCCAAGGAAACTGTAAAAAGTCCCCATCGATATGAGCGCCGCTAACAATTTTACAGGGGGTCAAAGGCCCCCCCAAACGGTTTTTAAGGAATATCTCCCGAATGGTAACTCTTACAGAAAAAATTTCAAAGACAAGGTTGTAGCTTAGAAAAATTCCGACAAAAAATATTAAGCACCTTTTTTCGTAAGAGTAACCGTTTTCGAGATAGTTCAATCGGTAGAGTTACAGATTTTATGTTTCTGTATAAAATGTACTCTTTTACACCACCTTTGAGGTAGAGTGGCAGGTGAGTTTTTTTTGCGTTGTATCCCCTTCGAAAACTAGAAAACAGTTCAAAAAAATATACACAGGGATTTATATAATGTTTTTGGGAAAGTTCCCCATCGATTCGGGCTCCAGCACATTAATCATACAGGGTCGAAGGTCACGAAACATGGTATTTCTTTTATACAGGTTGATTCGTATAAAATGTGACATAGTGTGTAGAGTAGGTTGATAAAGAAAAAAATCGTACAGGAGGGGGGTTCTTTACACCCCTGTTTAGCCAGGAGGGGTAATTTTCTAAGAAATTGACTTAAAACAGAAAAAAAATTATTAAAAAATAACGGTAACAACTACAATACCATGCTATACTTTTTTGTAAAGCCAAAAATCTCTGCTTTTATTTTTATTTTAAATAAAATTGTTTGAGTGAACAATTTTTGAAAAATTAATTTTCAAAATCAAAATTTTAAAGAGAAAAATATCAAAGAAAATTTCAAACTTGCTTTTACATAACTAATGATATTTTTGTTTTCAAAATTCAATGTTTTTATTTATATCTATTCAAAAACAGAAACCCATTGAATTTTGAAAGCAAAAAGAGTACTTACTTACATAAAATTTCGAAAAAAATACTTTAATATTTTCTTTTTTTTATTCTTATTTCAAAATTTAGAGTTTGAAAAATAATTTCTGGCTTAGACATTTTTATTTAAAATAAAAATAAAAGAAGAGATTTTTGGCTTTACAAAAAAGTATAGCATGGCATTGTAGGTATGACTGTTATTTTTTAATATTTTTTTTCTGTTTTAAGTCAATTTCTTAGAAAATTGCCCCTCCTGGATATACGGGGGTGAATAGAACCCCCCCCACTCCTGTACGATTTTTTCCTTATCAACCCCCCCTACGTGCTCTAACTTTTTGTCACACTTTATACGAATCACCCTGTATAAATGAAATACCATGTTTCGTGACCTTTGACCCCTTATGATTAATGTGGTGGAGCCCGAATCGTTGGGGAACTTTCCCAAAAACTTTAAATAAATCCCTGTGTATATTTTTTGGAACTGTTTTCTAGTTTTCCAAGGGGATACAACGCAAGAAAAACTCACCTGGCACTCTACCTCAAAGGTGGCGTAAAAGAGTACATTTTGTACAGAAACATAAAATCTGTAACTCTACCGATTGAACTATCTCGAAAACGGTTACTCTTACGAAAAAAAGGTACTTAACATTTTTTGTCGGAAATTTTCTAAGCTACAACATTGTCTTTGACATTTTTTGTGTAAGAACTACCATTCGGGAGATATTGCTTAAAAACCGTTTGGGGGGACCTTTGACCCCCCGTAAAATTGTTAGCGGCGCTCATATCGATGGGGACTTTTTACAGTTTTTTAAGAATGCCATGAGGAGACTATATACCAAAATTCAGCTTTCCGCCATTTTTTCCGAAGCAAAATGCTTAAATGACTGGACTAATAGATCTTTAAAGTATTGAGAACTCTAATTTTTGTCGTTTAAGGTTTAGTACAGATTTGTAATTTTTTGTTGCGTTAATTTTTCTGTCGCAGAAAAAAGAACAAATGAGTTTATATGTGAACAAACTCACATGGTACCAAAACGTGACTTAAAAGTATGCTATGATTTTACGATGAAACGTGACGCATGAGTCATGACGCATGCGGGCTAATGGTTGCGTCAACATAGGTAATTTTAAGCAACTTCTTGGATGCAAAGTCTCAAACTTAATATTTCTTCGATTTTTGATGTGAAACTCTAGATCTGATAGAAGGTGATCACTGAGCGTGACAGAGGTATCATTACAAAAATGACATTACAGCGTATAGCGCAGGAGAAGTTGGAAAATATCAATCATATATAATTGACTAGTCATTTGCCAGTGAAGAGCTTACAAATAACGAAGTCTTTAATTTCATCAGTTCTTTAGCTTGGATTTTCAAGGTGAAGGTAAAAAGGGCTAGCCACGATACCAAACCAAACGATACTTTAGTAAGTATCGTCTCGGTATCGTCTAAATCGAAAAATTTCGGTATCGTCCCGGTATCGGTCTCGGTCTCGTATAACTCAGTCTCGTCTCGGTCTTGGTATCGGAATAGGTATACTGGTACCAGTATTGGTATCGGAATTGGTATCGCGTATTGGTATTGGTACCGGTCTCGTTTGGTTTCGGTGTGGAAATAAAAATAAAATGCACGACTTGTTTCTATGTTTTTGATCTTGTAGATGAACTCTCTTGGTATTTCTCAGATTTTATAAAAAAAAAATCATTTTTAAAATGCACACCTAATGAAAGAAAGACAATCTATTTAACTGAAGTTTTTTTTTTTTGTTGACTTAACAATAAAATTTCCTTTGTAAATGTCCTGCTCTGGCCAGAATGAGAGCACAATCGTTTGGTTTGGCTTTTCTTGACGACCTAAACGAACTTTCCCAGGTAAAGATCAGGGATTTGATCTATTACCTCAACGCGACTAAATGGATCTAAGACGAAATTGGTTGCTTCTGCATCATGCTCCCGTGCGGACTCCCAAGACCGTGCGCCATCGGAATTCGGGTGTCTGCAGGGTTACGTGGTGCTCAATGACCTTAGGATCACACAGTTGGTCCGTCTGCGCTTCGATGCCATTCTGCTACCTGCCTAGCTTTGGCATAATATGGTTGGCCTCGGGGCGGGATGTGACCCAATTGCATGAGTGTCTTTTGACCCACCTCTTGTCGTTTTGTGCTCGCTCACAACACACCATATCCACACGTCATCCGTTATAATTCAAACCAGGGAGTACATCTGGTTTTGTGAGTGGTTGGTGACATCCGCTGGAAACCTCACGTAATGCGGAGTGAGCAGACGGAGGCCCACGGTGATGTTGCACCAAATCATGCAACATGATGATCCCCTCGGGGACCGTTATTCGAGCTTTGAATAAAGCAACAAGCTACCTAGCCTGGTTTCTTTTTGTTGTAAAGCCCACAAACCCTTACTCTAATCCACTTTAATCCACAGGTCAAACGAGTTATGGTATCAAAACGGCGCACTCCAGCGCTAATTGGGTCACCGAGCGAGAGTATTGCTCGTGGCCGCCATTCCTACCTACCTAACAATAAAAGCTCCATTATCTAAGCATCCGACATATACATTTTGACGCAGAGTCATAAGTACACAGGAGAACAGTGCCCAAATATTTAATAATCCAATTGAATGCGTCGTAAATCCAAAAATTATTTCTTTGGACTTGTGCGTCACTTTCTCCAGCTTAAATTCTGAAGTCTGGAAATTTCATACAAAAAAGTTGTTTCGCGTGGCAGTGGGCGGTTGTAATTAATATCATTGCCTAAACTTTCTCGCTACTAAAGAGAAAAAACTTTGAAAGTGTCGTCCAAATAGTTATATCCGGTTACGAGAAACTAAATACAGGAGTTGTTTGTTTGTAATTAATTAATAATAATATTAAAAAATCCATTTTTTCTTCCGATACCAAACGATACTACCGAGAGTATCAAATTTCGGTTCAAAAAGTTCGATATCGGCTCGGTATCGTCTCGGCATCATTTTTGATGCTTTGCAGCTGGTATCGTCTCGATATCGCTTCGGTTTCCGATACCGATTCCAAACGACACCGAGACTTTTCGTGGCCAGCCCAAATGGTTTACAAATATTTGAAATGTTTCATAAAATTTTGTGATGGTAGAGCTGGGTAAATCGTTAATTTCAAATCATTGATTCGTTCAAGAAGCGGTCACCAAAATGATTCGATCATTTCAATCAATCAATCTTTCAATCATTTTAATTTCACTGAATTTATTTCCGATTAAATTTTCATTTTGATTTTGATGGAATTATATCTGGCTCATTTTCACGAATTCAATCCAATACTGTACCGATTTTGATTGAATCCATTTTGATGCAAATTTAAGAAAATACAATTTAGATGGATGGAAAAAAGATTTAAGAAAATATGAAATTTTCGCAGCATTTTACTGCTCTGGAAAAAGGTGATTTTATGTCAATTAGTTGACATTTGGATTGAAATGCACTTTTTTGTCAAAATAAAGTTCATCCGCTATCTTTCAAGCTATCAACTGTCAAATTCCATCAACGGATGGCTACGATGTTGATAGATTAAAAAACCTCTAAGAAATCTAAAATTTTTGATGAATTTGTACTGCCCCAGAAAAAGGTGATTTCAAGGCAGTTGGGTGAAATTTGGATCAAAATATACTTTTTCTGTCAAAATATAGTTCCCTATATTTGAAACCCTCAACTGTCAAATTCCCTTGACGGATGGCTACGATGTCGATGGATTAAAAAACATCTAAGAAATCACAATTTTTTTAAGAGAAAATCGAGAATAATCGAAATGATTGAGATTGAGGTCGATTATAATGAAAATTTGTGGTTTCAATCATCAATACTTTTCGATGATCGCATCAAAATAATCGAATCGTTCCTGGTTGACACAGTCCTAATAGATGGGTATGTTTGCACAATCAAATATTTTTGGCTTTTTCTAATCCAAAATGATTGAATAAATTTTCGTAAGCAAATTTTTGTGTCAAAAAAAAAAAACATGTTAAGGAGGTGTGTGACGGAAAAATCAATTCGATTCCACGATATAAGAAACAATGGGTGTTGCACTGAAAGTGGGTGGATTTTACTAAAATCACTACCTAAGCCGTTCTCCAGCTCAAAACCAACTCTAAAAATGTCACCCAAATCGTTAAAGAGGTTACCCAGTAACCAAGAATAAGAATAGTGGGCGTGGCAGTGGGCGGTATTTACTTAAACCACTTCTTAAACTTTCTCTCTGCTAAAAAGAACAAACAGTGAAAATTCTATCCAAATCGTTGGAGTCGTTTCCGAGAAACCAATCACAAGAACTGCTGCTTGTGATAAATTAATACCACCGAGAGTCTGGGTATATTTCGGCCTAATAATTCGGTATCGGCTCGGTGCCGTTTCGAATGATTTGATCTGGTATCGTCTGGGTCTCATTTTTAATTCCGATACCTACACCAAACGAGACCGAGACTTTTGGCAAGTCCTTCAATTAAGTCATTTTCGGATTATGGCAAATCGGTCATTTTTGCTTAATAATTTGCTTTTACCATGCTGTCACCGGTTCTTTTGTGGGCAGACATTTTCAAAGGTTGCTTCAGTCCAGCGCTGCATAATATCTGACAGCTTTCATGTCAAACTACTTTTTTATACAATTTAATTGGAGGGTTGATACCTACCGACAAATTTTATATAGGTAAATTACAGAGGCGATTGATTCGTATGCATCATACATATTGTATTTATCTAT
This sequence comes from Dasysyrphus tricinctus, assembly GCA_963921185.1. Lineage (NCBI taxonomy): Eukaryota > Metazoa > Arthropoda > Insecta > Diptera > Syrphidae > Dasysyrphus > Dasysyrphus tricinctus. The sequence goes on along the minus strand of OY992533.1, from coordinate 14,784,688 downwards.
TTTGGGTGCAGCGCTATATGCAACAATTCTTGCAGATATGCTGCCAATCCGTTTTAACTTTGTGACTTCCTTGTACCGTGTTCTCATAAATACAAGCATAGTAACTCACTTAATTTCTTCTTTTTTGTCAGACAATTATGACAATTTTTGGAAAATGTTTGATAACTCAAATTTTGTTTGTCCATTTTCGAATATTTTCTGATAGTTTACCAAAATTGTAAAAATATTTATACGCCACAAATTTGACCGTTGTCAAGTCCCACCTAACAAACTGTCATCTGTTCAAGTTCCACCTAACAAATTGTCATCTGTCGCACTTGTCAATTATAATATACAATTTTATTTATTTTTCATTTCTTGCACTTGCCAGTTACTATGAAACAGGGACCTAAATAGTCTGATCTGTGCACTTTAAAATCTTTCAGAACTTTCGTAGTTGCACAAGTACGAAAGAAGTTTCGTTTTATTCAACCATCTTCGCTTTGAAAAGCTAACAGAAGAAGTCGAGACCTAATTTGTAGAAACTTCGCATTAGTAGAAAAAAACACTGCAAGCTTATAAGCTTCCTTCTATTATGTTCTGAAAGCAGGGATGTAGTTGAGGACAAGACGAAGTAGAAATTCTCTTAAAAATGGCTCAAGTGCTTACTAGCCTAGCTGTTGCACATTGCAAATAGTATTTTTCTTAATAAATTCTTCATTATGAAAAAATGTTTGTTATTCGAATAAAAATAATATTTATGAAAAGCCGTTGAAGACAAAAATCGTCGAATGCGCCTGTCCCTAACATCTTTTATACAGTCGTTTTAATTAGATTTTCTTATAACACACTGTGCAGTTGTCTAGCTAGTCATTTGCTAAATAGTTTAGCCCTCGCCGTATTTATAAACGTATTCCAAACAGTTGTCTTAACTAGACCTCATTTATTGAGTGACATATCTGTTCTAATTTTGGTATCTAAGAAACTGTTTAGATTGGGAAAATGGAGTCTGGTATCACGGGATGTCGAGAGGCATGAAAAAAACATAAATGCCGGACTCATAAGTCCGTCATTTGTTGTTGTTTAAGTGTAAATGTGTTTAGAGTTGCCTGAAAGTTTATAATGTATAGACACGATGAAACTCGCGATTTCCATCTGAATCTTGCCAATCTAAAAAGGCTAAATCAGCCATAAATCAGTGAAAAATATTCATAAATAAGGTTTTGAAGTTGGTCTTAAACGTGCGTTTCGACTTGAGAGGGCTAGTGACTCTCGGATTGCTGTCTTCCCTCTGCGTCTCTATGAGCAAGTTTCGTCCTGTGAGTTTTTACTTTGGAGAACTTCTTGAGAGTTGCTCACAGTCTTTTTCCTGGGTGGATACGCAGAATAAAATTACACATTGCGCAGTCTTTTAACTGGATATCCATCCAGTTGCTTAATGTGTAATTTTAAAGGTTAAAGTTAGACATTGCTTGCATTGTGTTTATAAATACGAGAGATTGTTTCTCCAAAAATTTAAGGATACTTACTTTTTCTCCCTCTTTCCAGCACCAGTATCTCGAAAGCCTTTCGCAAACGGATTGTTGTCAATCTTCAATTGAGTTATCTGCAAAGTGAACCATACAAAAATATAATTAAACCTTTTCAAAAACACCTCAAAAACGTTGACCTACCTTTTCATTTTGATATGCAGTTACAGCAATAAACTCTGTCTCCTTGAACACATACGTCCTAAATGTTGAATATGGCAGCTTGAGGATGTCATTGGCTCTTACCAAATGAAATCTCGGCTGATATTTATGCATCGAATTGAGTATAGTCTGCAAGAAAATAAAATAAAAAAACAAATTGAGCATCACATTTTGTATCAGTATTTTTTTTTATTATAAAAATAATAACGCCTCTACATAACCTGCACTGCCTATCAATGTCAAATAATGAAGCAATCTAAACCTGAATTAAAAAAAAAAATTAATTCCAAAAACAAAATTCGCGAAAGCAAACACAACCCCCCATGGATATCGCGAGACCACCCACATTTGTCCTTTTTTTAACAAAATATACTTTTGTTTGTCTCTTGGAGGCTAACGTGATTAACATCATAAATAAGTTTCAAAATTACACCCATTTCAAGTTATTTATCACTTAATTATCCTTTATTTTGGATCTGCCAAGAAGAAAGAGAGAGAAAGGGAGAGGGAGAACGAGATTTTATCGCTGGGAATAATTAACGAATCAGACCTCTTTTTTTTCGTTTCTGGTTGTTTTTGTTCCTTTTTTCGAGGTTGCATTTGAATCTTCTTCTTCTGTCAGTTTTTTGTTGTATTTTATTTTTAGTGCCCCTCTGGGTGACGGTGGTTCTTGAGAACCTTGTTAATCTTGTTTTACGGTAATTAGTGGAAGTCTTTTTTTATACCTTTATATACAAAATGTATCGTTTCTAGACCCAATAATACCTGTGTGTGAGGTTTTATGCGTGGCGTGTCTAGTCTAGTCTCGAGTCAAAGAATTCATGCTTAAACACTGATATCTCGTTTAATCTTTTTAATTGGTGATAAAGTCCTCTGAAGAGGCGGCCCTACCAGCCGCCGGCCGGCGGAACAAAACTCGTTGAAATAATAGTTTTTCCTTTTTTTGTTTTTAAATTTCAATTATTTAAAAAAAAAATATTAGGAACTTTTTTTTTGTTTGGCTCCAGACCTCACACATTCAATTTTAAATCCTCCGGAATGGTCATAATTTGTCTTCGACACTTTTCGATTAAAGCGCCTTCTTCTTTGTTTTTTTTTTTTAATTTCAAAATGAGCAATTTTATTACACTTAATCCATGCGTATGTGAGCGATCTTTTGAATATTTATCTTCACGAGTTAATCACCTTCATTAAGAAGCGAGAAGTATCCGTCTTATATGTGTTGTGATTAACTTTTAGCGTTTCAGGGTTTCAGATCGACTCGACTCGATGCGATGCGATGCGACGCGAAGTCGAAAATGAGCAACCAAATAAAAATGTATCACGTAAAAGAAAACGAAAAAATATTTATAGATCTGATTCGAAGTTTTGACCCTCACAGAAAGCCAAAGAAGCTAAATCAAGTTTGTTAAAAAAGGATGCCAATAAGAGAAGTCGACCCAAAAGGCTAAGGCCATCTTGATGCAAGCATCTTAAACCTTTGTTCGAAATTAATTTGCTTTTTTTGGAAAACAGATTATTAGTTGGTATCAATTTTGTTGACCATCAGCACCGCTGCAGATAAGAAAACGCGACATAGAAGTAGAATCTGGAAGTGAGAATGTAGCGTTCGAGGTCTCTGGCAAGCTAACATGGCATGGTGTGGCGCTATTAGGGAGGTCTGTGCTGATTGCCTGATGTGTGTGTTTTTTGGTGTCATGGGAATAAATTGCTGCGCGTTCCATTTCTTATAGGTACATATACCTACTTGGATTTGGACTATAGGGAATTCTGCGAAAGCGTGATGTGTAGACAACGACAGTGAACTAATAGCCTAATTAGAAAGATCACAAAACGATTAATTAAAATGAGAACTTGGGGCTTAGTTGGGTGTTTATGGCATTGGCTTTATTATTGGTGGTGAGTCAAAGTGGTTTATTTCTTCTAAGAAGGTTTTGTTTTTTTTCTCTTAAGTGCTTTTAAGACGTTTGGGTTTTTAGATTGCTGGGATCTTTTTTGTAAAATTTAACTAGTTCGATAGGTAATAATCTATTTCAAATTAAAAGTTTTTGCGACCTTTAGTCCAAATGCGTTTCTATGATAATCTATGATATGGCAACATGATTCATGGCAAGAATTGTCAAATCAAAATATTGTAGAGTTGTGAGCTACAATTGTCAGATTTTCAGATCGTTTGAAATTTCTGTTAGGTAGGTACTTAGTGTTCCAAGAATTCTTTGACACGTTTATACTGACATTTTTTCATGACACATCTTCATAAAAATTACAGTTTTGTCAGTATAAAGGTGCAGTATGGTTTGAGCTCTGATAGAGTAAGTATAGAGTGAAATAGTTACTCTTGCTAAATTTGCCACTTTCTAACAAAGCAGTATAAGAAGATAATAGTTTTTGATTTTAGGTGGCATAGGACTAGCGTGACATTTCATGGTACCAACTAACATGCATGAAGTACCTACTACAACAATAATTATAATTTATTCTTTTGAAAAGATAAAAAGTGACAAATTGTATCTTTGCAGGCAAGCTTTGTCTTGTCAAGGGTCCAGATCAGTTTTTTTTTGTTTTCTTTGCAGATCTGTTAGTAATGAAGTGAAGTTGATCGTTGAAGCTTAAAATTCCATTACGACTCGCTCTAAGACAGGTTTAGTGATTCCCATCATTTTTATATATTTTTTATTGTTCTCCAGGTAAGGCTCAAAGACTCTATGAGTCAGAGCAATGGTGTCCATTCACTCCATATGCACAAGTCATCTACATCGATAAATTCGCATTCGCTTGACAAGTGCAATGTCGCTCTTCAACTCCTAAGGCGCGTCGTTGAATCTTCTTCCCATCAACACACATTTTGCAGAGAGCTTTATGCTTGTGTTTGGAACGTCCAAGGATATATTCATCAGCTTTCGATACAGTCATTGCTTTAGCGGAGCTAAATAGAACTTAGCCCCTTAAAGCGTTTCTACTCAATCGATTTAGCCTAAAGAAACAACGATTGGTAATAGTGAATCTTCACTTAACTTTTTGAACGATGTTGGTGTCAGATGTTACAGCGGAGCCGAAAACGATGAAGCCCCTTAAAAATAAATAAATTTGGTGTTGCTGTGGTTCTTGGAGAACAAGGGCCTAATAATTCCATTCCTAAAACATCCATTCCTGTTTACACGTTATAAGTTAGAAGAAAATATTTCTTGTTCTAATTGTCAGTTCGTTAAACTGTCATACTGAAGGTCTCGGGGAATCTCAGCCTAGGCTGCCGAAAACGCCCATTGAGGCACTCTACCCGATTGCGTATTGCCAACTTGTATATCAGCAGATACATCGAGTGCTATATTATACTACAGTTTGCTCATTCAACTATAGCGCAGACTTTATACTGTGTCAGAACAGTGGTATACATTGTACATTTTGCTTTGAACTCTAAGAGCAAAGTTCCTACGTGTGACTAGACTACAGGCTCTTCATTGGGATTCGAGATGCTTCTGTTTTTATGAGTGCAACGCACCAGTGACAGCTTTAGCTGATTTCCGTCAATGATGTCACTATCCGTCAGCGTATGGACATTTTTGTTGAGACTTTTGGAAGATTTTGCCACTGGTGTTAGCTTATCGGTTTTGGACAATGCGTTTCAATAAGATGTTAAAGAAGTCACTTGGCAGCTCATCACCCTATCAAAAACCCTTTTGACATCGAAGGTGTCGGGAGTTCACTACTGATTTTGAAGAAGGAGACAGACGAGCTTGACAAGTATGTAAAAGCTACACATGGCTCTGTATAGCTTTTCTCTTGTAATTCTATCATAGGGGACTTTGGAATCAATCAAATGATGTTGGAAAGCAATCTGCTGGAAAGCAAAAGCCTAACACCGCACTAACGCCTGATCACGTTGTTGACGAAGAAATATAAAATGTCCGGTCTGCAAATGGCAGATTTCCATCACTTTACGACTAGTTCTTCGCACTCATGGTTTTTTGACAAAAACCATAATTCGATACAAAAAAATAATTATAAACCTAATTTTGACCCGGTTGGCTTTTAAACACTTCCTTCTAGATAGCCACTTTTTTCTCCAAACATAATTTACTTTTATGCTAAATTATTGCCAATTATATCAAAACAAATTTTCGCATCGGAGGGTACCCAAAAACATAACAACAACAAAAAAATTCAAAAACCCATTCAAAACTCATTCAAGACTATCGTCGCCGCCACTACCATACCAACCACTGCCACTGCGTTGGATCATTCTCATTTCATGCTGATGATGCTGATGTCTGATCAGATCAACACTCGCCATGCGCCCTAAAAAAAATTCTCACACTCATCAAGGAGAAGGTTACACACCATAGGAAGAGATTTTACGATTATTACTATTCATCTCCAACAGATAAATACACACAGGTTACCTTATAGCGTATGCATAAAACAAAATTTATAGACATAAACCCGTCTGCTAGATCGTTAAAACGAATCAAATCTCGAATGGGGCTATACAAAATGTTATAGAACCAAATTGGGATGGAACAAGATCCGAAATATAGATACTTGATACAGTGACCCTTTGAATGAATATCTACCAAATGCAGGGCCGACAATATAAACTTAAACACCATTTCGACAATGATGACGGACGATTGTTGGCGGCACTGTGGCGCTTGAACAGTGCCGAATTCAACATTGGGTCAGATAGTGACAAAGTATTGGGATCTTGAGTGTCAAGGGAGCCCCTTCAATTTATATGATTTGATTTCAAAGAATGGGACCTTTTTTTGTTACTAGATCGCTATTTTTGCCGAAGAAAGCTTAAAGCAAACAACTTGCGATCAAAGATTTGTAAAACACAACCGATTATAAACACTGGCTCATCACTTAGTTCAGAGTTAAAAGTCAAAAGCTAACTAGAAAAAATAAAATTAAATAAAAACACACTTGGACAAAATAACACTCACCTATGTATGTAAGAAGCTTAGATTCTATAAAGATTCTATTAATAACTTTATAGAAGTGACTGCCATAAAGCCTACGCAGGGGTGACTCAAATAATGTTGACGTTCTTTTAAGAAAAGCTTTACAGAAATAAAGAATTAAGGGAAGGAGGTCCTGTTTTATGCAGCTTTTTTCCCAGATAATAATCGATTCAGATTTTTTTTTTAATCTAAACTTAAAACTTTTCCATTTCTTTATCATGGCTTCAATATATACAGACCGAAAACCGGTTCATGAATTAAGAAAGAAAATACAAAACTCTAGAGAATGACCACTGTCAGCCTAAGAAATCACAAAGAGCACTTACGCGTTTGCTTCTATAGATTTTCTTTAAGACTTCCAATGGATATAGTGGAAAATGTAATTTCAGTTTCGTCAAAGTGCACTGTTTCTAATGATTGTTTTCAATAAAATAAAAAAAAAGAAGTGGAGCTTAATACATTTTAACGAAGCTTACACTTCTGAAAGCTTCTATCGATACCATTATAGAAGTTGTGGTCACTAAGTCTATAAAAGGATTATTCAAATAATTTTTCTTCGGTGAGACTTGCACGATTCCAACATAAAAACTTTATATAAAAGAAGGAAGAAGCATATGCAACTGGAAAATCTTTGAACCAAATAATAAATTGATACAAATTCAAAATCAATCCTATGTGTGTTCCTTTGTCAGCATAATCACCGGACACAACCTACTGGGATACCACAAAAAGAAAATAGGGCTCAGTACCGATGACCTTTGCAGAAGGTGCAGCGATGAAGAAGCACATGAGGATACCTCTCACTCCCTTTGTCCCTGTCCAGCACTCTATTATATAAAAAAGAAACCCCTAGGGAGGCATTTCTATGACGACTTAGAGGAACTTTCTAGAACCTCGGCTAAAAGCCGTCTGAACTTCGTCAATGCCTCTAAATGCCTTGACTGCTAACAGGACACATACGTTTTTACATTAAGTGCGATAAAACTTCCTAGGATATCACAACGGATCTACATAGATTTAAGTGTGACGGTAACAAAATCAACCGTCAGCCCTTCTACCTAATCTAACCTATATTTGTTTTGAGTTCAAGATTAAAGAGTTTTAGACCTCTATTCCTTTTTAAAGTAAGGAATTTAATAAAATAAACTTAAACGAAGTTCACACCTCTCTAAAGCTTCTTTAAATAACCAGACGCCTACGGTGACTTTTCTGATTTGAACCCATATACAAAATGTCTGTTTTGACACTACCTAAGCACATGTTAAACTCTCTTTTAGAATCTCAAAGTAGGTAGGTGGGATCTTTTACTATACGAACTTCTAGAAAAAACTCCAATTACTAAACAACTAGGATCAATTTGATGTTCTAGTGGCGTCATTCTGAAATTATATATAGAAAGCAACATAAGTAACTAGGGCCATACAAACAAATCTCTTTTTTTAGAGCAGTCAAACAGAAGAAGAGAATTACTCAAACAATTTAGTTTCGGTAAAACTTCCATGTTGTTAGAAAAACAAAGAAATATAAGAGAAGAAGCTCTGATTTTATGGATCCTTTACAGAGACTTTCAATCAATCACAACATTCATAAGAATTCGAAATAAACCGTCAGCTTTTTCATGTTAAAAGAAATAGTTAGCCTCCGAAAAGCTGGTTTAAAATAAAGTGCATCGAATGCATGAAATAGGGCTCGGCCAAGCAGAGAGCAGCAAACAACATAGTGGAAGAGCATAGCTAGGCCCTCAAAGACTAACTTAACAAATATTCAAGAAGGTAGTGCCATGCGTTTTACAAAGCAAAGTTTTCAAAAAATTAATAAATTAACGGAGAAAAAGGAGCCCCCCCCCATACTTGCATGGCCTAATCCGGTCCTGGACTGGCTTTACTTTTGTTCTGAAACAAGAATTATTAAAACAATAAAGCATTCTAATTAGTTGACCATAATAGACAAAAGGGTCTGGAAAATATGAATAGGTAGAGAGGCAACGTGTCAAGAAGAAGGCACAATAGGTTTTGAGTGTGGCATATTCCTAATTACAACCACTCTTATGGAAGGTATACAAAGTGGGGTCTGCATCTAAGTTCGTTTCCTCCAGATAGTCGAATGGATTTCCGAAGCTGGCTAGCTGGCTGGCTGATGGAAAACAGATGACCAACCGACCACGAAGACGACTGGTGAGGACGACGCACGACGGCGACGACGTGCGATGATCAAATTTTCAATTTTATTTGATTTCAGAAGATCGCAGCTCAGATTTTTTTGTTTTGTGTGTGTGTAATTTATTTTGTCGAGTAATTAGTTTTAATAGACAGACAGCAGCCTTGATTATTTATTGTGAAAAGGGGGAGGGCAAACGGGCATTTCACAATTCGTTAAGGCAGTTGATGGACTGACACACATTGGCTTTCTACACTCTTGGACTGGACCGGACTCGATATACCCAATACCCGCCATACCTACTTATACCTACCTACCTGTTGAGTTGGCGTGGCAGCACTCATCTAAATGCCATGGTTGCTGCTACTCACCGATGATTGATGATGTATTAACTTTGTTTTCTGCGTGTGCACACCTCCTCCTTTGGACGTATTATTAGGAGTTATAGGATTTTTATATTTAATTTTTTTTTTTCATTTTCATTTTATGTATGATTTGGGAGAGATCACTTGTTGATTTGTCTTAATTTGTAGAAGACAGCTTTAGAAAAAGAAAAGTTGTTGCTGCTACCCCAGGCTGATGCGGCTTAATATACTAAGACTGCTAAGACTAAGACGGAGAACTATACTAAACAGTGCAACAACTGGGCACATCATCGCAGACATCAGCAGCAACTCTACTTTGGGAATTATTACTAAAGGAATTAATAAATCACATGGCACTTATGCGTATTGCTACGGGGCTTATAGGTTGTTTCATATTTTATTTTTTTATTTTTATTTTTCCTCATTTGGTAATGTCTGAGTTGTTTGATAGGTTGGGTATTTGGCGCCAGCAGGGAGGATTCTAATGATTGGTCTGGAATTGGAGATAAAGTCAGGCAATCGGAATTTTGGCTAACGAGGTGGTAAAGAATGAGTAAAAAAAGGTGAAAAAATAAATTAAAAAATTGAAAGGAAGAAGACATTTAAAATTATTTATTGATTTTCTAGAAGTCTCTAGAAGGTATATTATTTTAAATAAAACAAAGTTGGTGGAAAAATTTAAAAACAAATGCGCATATAGCAAGTCTTTACTTAGCAGATCGAGCCCAAAGCTGACAATTAAAGATTAAATTATTAATAGAACAAGTACCGGTAGCAACGTGAAGAAATTGGTTCTAAGTGTCAGAGCAGGGACTTGTTTATTTATAAATAGTTTTTACATGAAAACCGCAGAATCAAAAAGAAAGCATTAATAAAATTTCCTAAAGTAGTTTCTTTCAATTCTTTTTGAGGACGTCCTTATTCTCAAGTTACTATGTACTTATAATGTATTAATTTTTCGTATTTCAATTCAAATTTTACTTTTTCTTTCAATATCATTCAATTCAATTCAATTTTATTTAATTTAATTTTATTTTATTCCATTTAAATTCAATGTGATTCAATTTAATTCAATTCATTTATTTGTTCTATGTTGTACTAAATTAGGGTTTAAGCTTATGATAATAACATAAAAAGGTAGATCCGTTGAACAGCGCGCTTTTTGTGTCGAAACTAACTTTAAGAACGGTTTGAAGGCTTGGCTTGACGTATTTGATTCATCCGATAACAAATACACAACTTTTACGAACAACAAAAATTTATGAAGTTAAAGAAACTTCGACACAAACCTAATATAAAATCCAGCATGTCATTAGACCAAAAATGCACCCATATGGTAACCCTGCACCTCACTGTCATAATTCGTATTCATACGTCAAACAGATAACACTCTTATAAGCAACACGCACTCGGTAAAACTGCAATATCTGCCATCAAAGTGCAATAAGGGCCGATGTCGTATTGTGCGTCTATCTATTTAAACGTATACCTAGGTACCTTTACTATACATTTACGCAAGATAATTTATATAAAATGTTGTTCTCGCATTATGGTGATGGCGTTGGCATATTGGTGAACATATAACATACCGGGAAAACCGCGAATATCGCAGCAAAGAGTGTCGATGAAAAGATACTACTTCGCGAACATAAGCCCGAAAGCAGGGAACTCGCCACCACCCATGTTATTGTGACAACCACACGTTATTTATCAACAACAATAAAATTAAAAAAAAAACAGTAAAGTAAGAAAGAATATATAAAAAAAAATATGAAGGATCTCAGGTGTATGTGGGCCTCTAGCCAGCTGCAGTGTATCTCAAAATGCTATCTACTTCAATTGCTTTCATTTTAATTTGGTTTCGCCCCACATGGGGTTGTTTCTTGGAAGAGATGTGTACAAATCTTATACCACACACCACATACAGTCATACAGAAAAACACACACCCCGCCCCATGTAGAGCGTCAGCGTTGTCGACACTGCATAAAATTATGAGTGTTTTGTCATCCCACACGCTCAGCGACAGCGGACTCAGCATCGAAATTTTTAATCTGCAACACATCATATGCATAGATTTAAATTGCACACAAGGATTCTTGTTCAATGTGATGATGAGGACAGAGATTATATCGTTAACTAATACGCAAGGACGTAGGTTTAACGTAGTATTGTCCTCAACATACATACGCACATGTTCGGACCTGGATCGATGTAATTGATGTGTTAGACTGATTATGCCAAAAATGTGTTAAACAGACTAAAGTCTAATATCAGAGTCTACGTCAAATGTTACTTTTGGAAAAAAGAGAGAAAGGATAGAAACGGCAATTTTAACAGCCACACAAAAGGACATAGACATCAATAATGAAAATGTAAGAATTATGATCACTAATTTCTGATCCATTTCTTCCTGATGGAATGATGACTGGCGATGGGTAAAGTCTCCTCTGGAGAAAGAAAATAAATAGAAAATGGGATCGTTATAGGTGTACTTATGCTTGTGGGTTAGAACCACACTGCTAGTAAACTTTACATGCGTTTGTTAATTTTGAAAATTCAATGATAGTAGACTGAAAAAAAAAAACAACGTCAAGGTGCCAGTTATAGCTATCATTGAAACTCATCATTGAAAACTTTAATGATTGATTTTGAGATGTTAAGAAAGCAAAATCATTTATTATTTTGATGGACGATCAAAGCTCAAAACTTAATTAATATTTCTAGTCAAAAAAAGATTTCAAATAGGCCCAACTTTCCACAAAAATTGATTTTTGATTTTTCAATGATCATTGGTAAGGTAGTTCAATCATTGAAATAAGAACAGTCTTTTTATGTGGAAAGTTGGGCCTATTTGAACAATTTTTTTGGCTAGAAATATTAACTAAGCCTTAAGCTTCATATTTCCATTAAAATTATAACTGGATTTACTTCCTAAACGTCTCAAAATCAATCATTAAAGTTTTCAATGATGTGTTTCAATGATAGCTATAACTGACACCTTAATATAAGGAAAATATTTATGAAAGTCTAGGTATGTTTTTTTGTGCTCTATCGATTTTATTTATCATTAATTTTATAATCTTTGTTTTCGATTTTTATGATAGAAATTTGATTTGCAGTGGGTAGAACCTTCTCTGAGCATGATAATAAATATGAAAATGAAATACGTGTTCCAATCGTGCTTGCGTCAGAGCTACACTGATAGTAAACTTTACATGCGTTTGGAAATTTTATAAGTTCAGGACGAGAAGGCAGTCAAATCGTTGCGTTACCTGTTGGTGGAATGTTTTGAATATTTAGAGTGGATTTTCCTGTGCTCTTTCTGATTTAATAACTAATGGTTTTGAGCTCATTGATTTTATTTATTTCTTTCTTCCCAAGAAGAATTTTAGCAGGTGAATAAAATCTCCTCTAACTATTCTATTTATTTAGTAATAATTTCTAACTGTTTTATTTTTCTTTTTGATGTAAATTCGATTGGTGATGGGTAGAATTTCCTCGGGAATGAAAAAAAAATGGGATAGTATTATGTGTACTCATGTTTCTGCGCCAAAGTTTCACTGATAGTAAACTTTACATGCGTTTGCAAATTTTTAAAATTTAAGAAGAAAAGGCAGAAAGATTTGAGCTATTAAACAGCACATAGTGAGTTACTTTGGTATACATACAGAAAATAAAAATTTATAAAAGCTATAGAGGATGCAAATCACAGAAGAATGACCTTTAAACCACTTCGTTGCACTCAGATTACGTTCAGGTAATAAAGACTTTAAATCAAGTATCATTTAATTTTTTTACTGTTCTCGAATAAGCGGGCTTAGGTTTTAGATTCAATGATCTTTACCTTTTTTTTCTCTCCAGCCGCATAATATCTAATACAAAATAGTTTGTATGTTTTCCATTGAGCACACACTTCTTAACGCCTTCGGATTCGTTTAATTTATTATTTTTTCTCACTTTGACATGATTTTTCAACCGCAAACAGCAAAATGCACACAATAAATCGACCAGAATGAGATATTTGACGTTGCATTGTCGTTGCCAGAGGCAATCAAACATTAAAATACGTGTCTACCTCACCATCTCCATTGGGACAACATATTGCATTGCAACTTCTGAATCTGCGCGTACTTTGAGTAACGCAAAAAAAAAAATAACACCTTATTGTACTCGCTTCTGTACAAAGTTCTTTTAAATGATTTTTAAAAAGAGATACAACAACAACAAGAAAAATAAAAATAATCGCACATCATTCAGGAATCGTTGAAATTATGTGACAATATTTTAACGATGGCAATGTATCAATTGACATTGCTTCAACTCGGCACAACAAGAGCTCCTCGTCCTTACGCTCACGTGCAATTTACTTGCAGTGCAGCATTTAAATGGTTGTTGTTGTTGCTGTTTGTGTTGTGTTGTGTTGTTTATATTGAATACAAAAGTTATTTCGATCAGCAAAATGGCTGCATAAAGTGTTTGTTGTATTTCATTGCCTTCTTTTTTATTGCAGTTCAGTTTCTGTAATTTCTTAAGTTTCTTGCCACTGTTTTTCTTGTTGTCATTTTCACTCATCGTCACATTGCGTACTTCAGAAGTTGCTGAGCTCGTAAAACGCGTGTATAGTGAGTGACAGACGTGAAAATTTGCAATAAACTAAAGAGTCCGATCCAGGGATGGCAATTTACTACAATTTAATTCATTTTTGAATTTGCTGTGAGGTAATTGTTAATTTTTCAGAAATTGTTTTCCAATGCATGCAGGTGCACTGTGCAGCATTAAAATGTGTGAATAAGTTGATTTTGTCATGACAAACGAGATTTTATTGTTAACTGTCACGTGGAGTGGTGTAATAAATATAATTTTATTCGATGAGCTCTGTAGTCATAATTTTTTTTTAAGTCCTTAACTCGCTTTGGCGTTGTTGCCCCCAATCAGCTCTTATTTAAACCTTGATTTTCAGTAGGGAGTGCGAATGAAACTGACAAATTGACACTTTCCTACATTTATCAAGACAAAAAACAGTTCTGTCGTGGGGGCTATTGCATTTGACATGCATATATATGTCAACAAAATTCCTAGTGATGGATGAGACTTTAGAACTTATTAAAATTCATCTTTGCATTGATTTAACTGATGCCCAAAACTACATATTGTTCGATAGTGGCAACTTTGGTCCAACACGCAATAACATGAAAAACGAGCTTTTTTTAAACAAATTCTTAACTTCCGTTTACATCTGTTACACTTTTATATTTTTGTATAGATGTTTCATCCCTTTTAGACCGCGCTGAGTGTAATGTTTAACTCTGCAGCAATACGCCTTACATGACGGTGACCATCCATCCTTTATTTAAAAAGACTTCAAACTCTAGGCGAGTCGGCAGAGGTTATTTTCTTTGGAAAATCTTCTGATTAGTTCCCTTTATTTTTGTATACATAACATTTCGTGACAAAATTTATATTTCAAGAGTAAGAGAAGTGTTTACTTGTTGACTCTCTTACGGCTCCAAATTTAGTGAAAGCTAGCTTTGAGCTGAATTTTTCATCTAATCAAGAAAATAAACTTGAAACACGAATGGTAAAATGGAGGTATTCTTTATACTGTGCGTCAGAGCCACACTGATAGTAAACTCTACATACGTTTGTAAATTTTATAAATTCAATAAGTTTCGACAGAATAATCGTTAATTGGAATTAGAATTCGCTAACAAATATGTTTCAGGAGCTGAGTCAGGTGATATCATTTTATCATTGTTTCGACAATTGCTTTCTCTATCTCTCTTTCTCTATAGAAGTGAAATAGACATTCACCCTTAACTAATAATAATTTTTAGATTAATCACCAGCATATCATCTCCGTTCTTATTTTCTCGAAAGCTTTACACAAAATCAACATACAACAGCAGACTTTTAAGTAATATGGCTTTCGTAATTGAGGTGGATAGTTGTCAAAATGCCCTGATCTCGGACTGAAAAACTGTTCAAATTAGCCAAAGATAAAACGGACACTTCACTATATGGTCACCCTACGTACTAGTTAGGTGTTGAATGTAGTGTATAGAACTGGCAATGAGTGAGTGCGTATAGAAGTGATGGTCAGTGCTGCGTATAATTAAACTCGGTATTCTTGAAACACCTGATGGAATGTTGAACAAATGTTTCGCATGTGTTCGTTTGTTCGTTTTTTTCAAGTTATTATGTGTTCATGTCCGTCCAAAGGTATATTTCTTGAAAGTGAGAAGATGTATCTTGACCAGCCATTGAGACTTATATGTAGACCCTATACACAATCGAATACTGTATTTAATTGTCATTCAAGAAATGTTGGGCAATGATATTTTTATGACAGGATCATAATAATATTATCATGCTGCTGATGAATGATGATAATGGTACCGGTTGTTGTCGTTCGTTATCAACTGCTGCAATATTGGCCCGAAGGAATTATTGACATCGAACTGCGCTGAGGGATCATAAGATTGTTGATTGTAGCCCATCAGCATCAGAACGCCTTTGTGTGTTCAACAATGCATATATTTGTATGTGCGATGCCAAACAAGGATCGTTAATGTTTATTGGTCAATAAGTTTAACTTAAGTGCAATCAATACAGTCAGAGACAACAGAGCAGGTTCCATGGCTTCTTGTGCCTGTGCATCATCAGAGCTGTCATTTTAGTAGGTATAGTAGAGGTATACACATACTACAGATGTGGTACTTTGGTTGCTTATGGGATTTATGATGCGTTTAGCCATCTGAAGATGGTATACCTAGAAAACTAACTTGCATAAAATGTTTCTCAGAAGCTATTGTGTAAAAATTAATGCCTACTGATTTCAAGAAATAAACGCGGTATAAATGTATGTATACGACAGAGGTGTAGTCTGAGGTCACATAGTTTTAGGAAAAATGATATTTACTACAGAATTGACATATTAGACCAATCGGCACGGGTTTTTTCTTGTGAAGCTAAAGTGGTAAGATTTTGTGATTGGAACTGGAAGAAGAGTATTTTTTGAGTATTCAAAATATTGTGCGGGTGCAAGTGTCGTTCCCCAGCCGCCTTATTACAAAATGCCTTTTAACCAAAATCGTTCGCGAGATTATGTCTTTGGACTAGTTGAACACAAAAATTATTTAAATTTTTCTGAAAGGAACTTAAATTGTCATTCTTTCTAAGTTCTAAAATTTTTTTCACAAGATTCATTGTTTTTTAAGAATTGAAGCGCTTAAAAGTATGCTTTTTATTTCATAACTCCCTTACATATGCATATGACAACAAAAATATTTTTCGTAGCTTTAACTCTGGACGTATACATTCCTTTACCTATGTTTACAAGCTTTATAATGTTTTATGTGAGAAAAAAAATTAATTTTCTTTTAAAAAGATCCTAAGAAATTACCTGTATTATGAGTCGTTCTCGAGATATTTTTTAAAACGCATTAGTAGCTGGAGCACTTTTTTGTTTTGTTGATTTGAGTACCAACTCAGAGAAAAATCTCCTACTAATTGCTATAGTAAAATTTAACATAATTATTTTTGCATCATGAAACATCTTCTTTGTCCTTAAAAAGTTTTTTTGGCATTTTATAAAGGTTTTTATTTAGCTCAGAGCTCTCATTTCTTCTAATTTTTGTTCATAATCAGAGCCTAATCAGTGCATAATCAGAGTGTAATTTAAGCATTTCAAAAATACGCTCCAAAAGCTGGCAAGAAAATTACCGATCAGTCTGAGTAAAAATCCGAGCAAACCAAATGTTATCCTAACAAAAGGGCGGATTTCAAGAGAAAAATGGCAGAAAAGCTGGAATGTTCAATCAAAACATTGAAATAAAAACAGTTAAATGTGGTATAGTGTGGATGTCTGGAACGAACTTTTAAATATTCGCGCGATCTTAAAGCTCGGGAAAATTGATTTAATCTTAAATAGCTAGCTCAAGTTCAACTTAAGACTTGTTTTGCGTGGGACATGAGTTGTTCAAAAATGTAATTCACTGCAATTTACAAACTAAATTAAAAAGACTACCGTTCGCGAAGCGAATACAAAAGTTGGCGAATGTTTCGAATTCGTATAACAATAAGCGAACATTCGAAAAGTGCTTCGCTTCAAACGTCAATGTACTCGCGATTGTAAATCAATCAAATAACCGTTTGCGAATAAAACAATTTCCTTCCTTCAAATAAGGCGAATGGGTTAGGGACAAATCGGCGAATAAAAAGTAAAACGTTTATTTAAATGGAAAATGTTTGTTTTTATCCATTTCGCACAGATCCTATTTTCAACAACGCTTAGTACTTCACTTAACATTACCGAAACTGTGGGTTGAGATAATCCTAGGTTGAAATACTTTCCAACACTTTTTTGATAACTTCCATCAGCGAAAAAATGGTAAAACACAAGCAATTTTTATTATTTGGGGTATCGCACAAGAGCGCGCCGATATAAAGCTATCATTCGTTTTATCCAAAAGATATTTGAAGGCTTATTTTTTCAGCCTAAAGCCTAGCACGCTGCTGATGCGAAACGAAAAATCCCATACAAAAATGACACAACGAAATCATAAACGAAAAATTTTGTTTTACTTTTCGTTCTGCAGTGCGCTGTTCGATGAACGAAATTGAAAATTGTTGCATATTTTTTGGAGAAGTCTACACTCTTTTTTCGCACACAACTAATTACCCAGGCCATTTATTGTGCGCGGAAAAATGAAATTTGTGTTTTTTCGTGTGTATTTTTGTTGTTTCTTTTATTACAGCGTGCTTGTCTGTGTTCTTTTTTTTCAGTTGCATTTGTTTTGATTTTTTG
This sequence comes from Dasysyrphus tricinctus, assembly GCA_963921185.1. NCBI lineage: Eukaryota > Metazoa > Arthropoda > Insecta > Diptera > Syrphidae > Dasysyrphus > Dasysyrphus tricinctus. The sequence goes on along the minus strand of OY992533.1, from coordinate 14,766,728 downwards.
AATTGGTGTAACTGACAATGAATATTTTTCGCTGCGTTTTCGTGAGCATTTCGTTGTCTTGTTTGAGACCAATTAAAAATTTCGTTTCGCATCAGCAGCGTACTAGGCTTAGAGCCTGGTTTATACATGCATGCGAAGTGTTTTCATAGAAAAAAAATACTTTTTTTCCTAGGCGTGAAAAACTGTCAAAAACTAAATGAAATTATTTTGGCGACAAGGAGGAACAAATTTGTCTCGAAACAAATGCAATTCAATGGGCTTTTTGTAACCAAATATTATGACGAAAACTATTTTTTTGAAAACCTTTTGGTTCATTGATTATTGATGTTTCATTTCAAATTTGATTTCACTTCGCTTTGAAGTATGAACTAGGCTTAAAATATGAAATGAATCTGAAAAGACGTTTGTGAAGTATGCATAACAATTTTGAGCTAGACGAATGGGAACATGGCAGGAATTTGCAGTTTTTTTTAATCATTTCTTTTCCGGATTTTGCAGTTCACCAAAAAGTGGGTGCAACCGAAGTGAAGTTAGCAGTGCATGTCCTTTTCTCAGGAACTGCTAATTTCACAGTGAAGTATGAACTCATTCGCCAACTGTAAATCCATAAACCGTTCGGCAAAACGTTCGACTTGGAGCGAACATTCGATTCGCGAACCGTAATAACCCCCTTGCCTACTGCAAGATATACTCTTTTTTTTATTATTCTAGCGTTATTCTTATTCAAAGTCTTTAAAAAGCTTAATTTTGTTACAAAGCCCTCTATTTGTTTTTCCTGACCACTTTTCTCTTTAAGAAATATCCCTATGACATGACAGAGCTACACTCTTTTCCGCCTAAAATTGGACATCTTAGAAGACAGAAAACTTTTTATTGTGATGCCCAATGGACATTGAGTAATAAAACTTATCTAAATATAAGAAGAGGGCGTGGCAGTAGGTGGTTTTGTTAAAATTAATTTTCGAAGTTGCCTGAAGCTATAGAAACATAAACTGGGTATATTGGCGACGACGATTAAGTAAGTAATTTTTGACTGAGTTTAAAACAAACGAGGACAGTAATTTAATATTTATAATAAAGTCCAAAATATCAATTTTAAACAAAACTTGTTCATTACCACTAACTGTTTTTGTTATTTATGTGTATTTATGTCTCAAATTGAAAATATGCGCTAAAGTTTTTTACTAAAAACCAATTTGTCTAACATTTAAAATGGCGCCCAACGCAAATGGGTTAGAATCCAGAAAAGCCATTAGTTTAAGCATATCGTAAAGCAAAATTTTATGAAAATCAGCTTAGAAAATTGCTATAATATTTTCATAAATTTTGCAAAACTAAAAACTAATAAAAGAAATTCTATGGAATTCAGTAGACCCTAACAATATCGTGAAGAATTTTGTAGTTTTGTGTATAAGAATGGTACTTTTAAGATTGGCTCTTTTGGATATCGGATTTGCTGAAATCCAAATAGATCCAAATACCCCACACACGATGTGAATTTTGGTTCGGCGCGGAACTCTGTCGTGTTTGAATAACTTTAAGTTTGTCAACTAAGGGGACAAGCTTGCTTTCCGCCCTCAGTATATTCCGAATATCCTCTGAACCAAGCTTGGCGCTCTGAATTAATGTTGAAACACACCTGAATACTAAGCTGACATTTCACCTTCAAATATTTAACTCTGCCTGCTTAGTTATTTTATGCTTAACTCATAGAACGCACTCTGAACACACTCAGAATGAAAAAGATACTCATATCTGAAGCTCTTAACGCTCTGAGCAAAACAAAAAACACACATTTTTGTTTGACAAATCGGGATCTGCTTGAAGCTAAAAACGAAATAAGAAATTAAATTATAGTGGGAGTAAGTCTCAAAATATTCGAATGTGCACAAAGCTATGTAAGGCCACTTGCTATGATTTTGAGACAAGTTACAACTTCAGATCTTCAAGTATCAAATTTTTTGAAATAAAAGAAAGGTCTGCGATTATATTGAAAATTGTTGGTCCTTAAGAGACCTTTTCCATTACTATCAGACATATGGTTCGAAATATAAGGGTAGGTACTTGCTATGCATATAGTTCTAACAAACACATATAATTAGTCCATGTATCTAAACGTTTAACTTAAAAGAGTATACCTTTTTTTAATCTGTATACCGAAGGCCCCCCTGATAGAAAAAAGGTCACGAAATTTCTCACATAAAATCACCAAATAAAGAACCATCTGAATCTCTTATAGGATAAATGTAGGAAATGCCATCCTACAGACTCTATTTGTTGTTGTTTTTTTTATAAAAAATATTAAAATTCCACTGATAATAAATTAAAATTTTCTTCTTTTTCTACTGCCTAATACCTATACCTACTTCGTTATATAAAAACAAAGACATTTCGTTAATTACAAAATTATGCAAATTATTCAGCGCCATATAGTTGGTAAAGGTAAGGCTATGAGATTACGGGTATTTTAAGAGACTGCCGCTTAGAAAGCCTCATCAACACCACTGATTTTTTTTCTTTGTTGACTTGATATGTTTTTTGTGATAAATTGAAATCATTTGCCACCCAAGTGTCCCGTTTTAGTGTTATTTTTTTTGTCTATAAAAAAAAGATATAGTTTTCCAATCAATGCATCGGAATAAATTATTATAAAACCTAAAGTTTCAGGAGTGGATCTGCGTCAAGGCAATTTGATCAACTAGCAGGCGCATGCATTTCTAAGGGCGACAAAGTGACTTTAATCTTGTTTTTTTATTAAACTTCAAGATAAACATTTTACTTTGAAAACATTTATTTTTAAGATTTTTATTACAACATCTATGTATATGGCCTTAAATAAATGTTGTGGTACTATTTTCTCAAAAAGTATTCTACCAATTTGAATACATTTTATAAGGCCATAGTCGCGGGAGTTGTGCAAATCACAAAACTAAACACTGTGGCTCTATTTTAGTACTGTGCGCATGCACATGCTTCAATTTCAAATATATATTATGTTGAATTTCGACACAGGGTAGGGGCGAGACTAGTTTTTTTTTTTAATGAACCTTCTTAAAAATAGCACCTGTGTCTCCCAGATAATATATTGGATCCCAAGTTTTGTTTATCAAATTCGAAAATCAAATTTATTCTTGCCACAAAACCACAATTTCTCTGATGAATTTAAAGTCAAAATTCAAAAATTGTCTTGACTCTAAAATAAATCCGCCCCTGTAACATTTGCCCGGAAGAGCTCTGCTCTTAAGCCAGTCATTTTAGGAGGCTTTGGGTGATCTGTGTGTGTCTATAATTGCTAATTTGCATTGTGAGACAATTGGAAAATCAATAAATGAGCCTGGGATTAGATTGTGTACAGTAGCACCAAAGTTTTTGTTTTATCTACTTTAATGGATCACCATCGGCATTGTTTTTTCTTTAATTTATGGTTTTCTTTTGGTTTTTTTTTATGTGTGTATGTTTTTTTCCTATTTTTTATCTTCGATACAAAGGAAGTCTTTCTTTGAGTAAAATATTCATTAGGATGGATCGAAGAAAACAAAAATAAAAAGTGTGTAAGATGTATGTTTTTGAATATATAATTGAGCATTATAGTCTTTCGTCGATGTAACTTAAATGAGCAGGTAAACCTATATTGACCGGACCGTGATGTCTTTCATTCAATTTTAAATAGAGAGGGTCAAGTGGAATTTGTTGCGTGTGGGTAGACATATAATGACAATTAAAGCGGAAAGCGCAGATAAAATTCATGCGCATTGAGCGTTTCTTCCCAAACCACCCAGTGATATCTTATGGTGATACACTTTTGAAACGCATTCTACTTGAGTTGATAGAGATATTCTAGAATTTAGGAATATAATTTGTAAGATAACAAACTTTTTATTGTATTTATGAATATATTTAAAATAACTTATCGGGTAATTAAAGTTTTTATATAGACACAGAGTGTTCAAGAAAGTAATTTACATTCTATATTATAGCTAACTTGTTAGTTATTATTTGAAAATTGGTAGAGCTATAAATATGTCTTAGATAACGGATATCTGATTCTGTATTTTTTTTAACAAGAACAAAAGTAGTTAAGATAAGCTTTATCTACTGACAATGGGTGGCAATTGTGCAGTGAATTTAGTGCTTGATTGTAAATTTAGAGCCAGTTTTTCAATGCAGAGTTAACTAAGAGTTAGCTTATCCTAAAAATGAATGAACACTGTGTTAACTCAGGAGATGGATCGATATGGAGTCATAACTACACTTTGCAAAGATTTCAATAACTTTCTCTATCTAAATCGAGATGGCGCGGCACCAAAACGGAAATTGCCATCAGTTTAGTCCCTGAATTAACTTTCCGAATTAGGCGAGCTAAGTTACAATTAAGATTAACTGAAAAACACGTTTCTGATGTTAACTCAAATTTAACCATAACACTAGGATGAACACTCAGACTGAAAAACGGACCCTGAAAGGTCTGAATTTTAATCCCACTTTAGGCTGGGCAGTATACTTTTGTATATTCTTACAGTCTCAACTGACGACCTATACCATGCGATTTTATGAGATAATAAAAACCTTATTTCATATCCTCATATTTCATCTCACAAGTGCCGTACAATTCAAGTTGAATTTAAAAACCTTTATAAAATATTCTTGGCAACCCCGTCTATCCACATGGCGTGATAGTTAGTAGATTCGAGTAAAAAGGACTATCACATCGGAGCTCTTGCGTCTTGCGTTTACGTAATGAGACAGCCAAATTGAAACTACTGAGTAAATGTACCTTAAAACACACCATGTCTACAGTTATTCACAAATGTGTGTATCACAATTGTTAGAGCCGTTTTGTTATAAATAAGCGTGAATTTCTTCTCAGTATGGCAAGTACCGTTATTTTCGTATTTAACAAAAAACTCAATAGTGTGAAATTTGAAGAGAATCACTTCAGTGGTTGCGATTGAAGATCGAGTTAGAGACAGACAGACAGAATTTCAGGCTCTATTTTTTTTCTGTTCTTTATCATCTTTGTGTCAAGTTTATTAAAGTCTAGATTTTTACTTGCGATTATAGGTACTATAAGGCAAGTTTTGGATTCGTGCAAAAAAAATTTTGAGATAACAATCAAACATGATATTACGATGATAGAGAACACCAAAAAAGTGGGTGGCACAATTCTGTCTGTCTGTCTGTCTGTCTGTTCGTCTACAGCCTAAACGGCTCGATCGATTTTCTTCAAACTTGGTACATAGTGGTTTTTGGTGATTCTGCCGACATGTTTTTTTCATTTTTTTTTTTAGAACCAACCTGCCATACATTTTTTTTGGCAAATTTACATAATCGTATTTTTCTCAAAAACGGCTCGACAACTTTTCTTAAAAAAAATTCAATTAATTTATTTTAGTAAAGGCTTTCCTTGGGTGGAAAACTATTTTTCAAAAATGGTTATTAATGGTACCTCCCAAGGAACCATTTTTTTAATTTTTGATTTTCTTCAAAATGGTATGACCGATTTCAATTATTTTTTTATATAGAAGCTTCCAAAAAAATTTAAAAGTTTTGTGTACCAATATTTTTGAAAAAATTTTTTTTGGATTTTTAAAAAATATTTCATTTTTTTTTTTGAAAAATCAAATATTTCGAAAACGGCATCATAGATTTTTGGAAACTCGATATTTAAGACTTTTTTAGTACTCTCTAAAATATTTTTAGAAAAAATTTTACATTTATGAAAAAATAACGGTACCTTCCATACAAAAGTGAAAAAACCGCAAAGGAAACTTGCTTGAAAACGACTCCTACGATTTTGATTAAACTTTTTTCATATACTAAAATTAGTACGATCTACCATTAAAAATTATAAAATTTTACACATAGCAACTATTAGTAGTACCTGTCATAGAACGTATTTTTTTTATTTTGAGTTTTATCGTAATCAGCTTAACTGATTTAAATGATTTTTTTTATATACAAATTTCAGATAAGATTTAATAATATTGCATATCAAAATTTAAAAAAAAAAGTTTTTGGATTTTTAAAAAAGTTTCAAACTTTTTTTTTGAAAATTCGATGTCTCAAAAATGGGTTGACAATTTTTTTTCAAATTTTGTTTTTATAAACCTACACATAAATATATAGTTTAAATCTGCATACCAAAATTTGTTCTTTAAAATGTTTTAAGAACTTTATATACCTATAAAAAATTAATTTAAAAAAAACCGCTCCAACGATTTTTAAATTTTTTTCCCGTACAATCATATTCCATCATGAATTAAGATGGCATACTTTTTTTCACCTCAAACTGTCAAAAGAGTTGTTTTAGCTAATTTAAATGTCGTATTTCATGCTTCTCTACATTTTTCTCTCATAAATTCCATGTTTCTATATACAATTTTCTTACACTCGCAGTGTCTTGAATATAAGAGCAAGTACGTGCGACCCAGTCGTGAATTTTATTTTTATCTGCACGAATTCAAATCTTGCCCTAAAGTACCTACTCTTTATCGCAAGTAAAAAGTGACCCGTGTGAATGTAGCTTCAAGAAAATCTTTAAGGTTTCAGTAGTCAGAACATGACTTAAGTCACCCTTGGGTATTTGAGAGGATGGTCACCCTGGCCACTCTTCTATATAATTAGTATAACTCGAAAACTAAGCCGAATTTAACAATTTTATACTTTAAACTTTTTATCCAAAATAAAATTTTCTATTGAAGTGGATTAGGAGCGGGTCGGAGTTCTGGTTTTCAAAATTCTGTTTGGTCAAAATTCTGTTTATTTTTGTAAATTCTGTCTGGTCCAAAAATTTTGCCAAAATTCTGTATTTCAAAATTCTGTTTGTGCAAAATTCTGTCCGATCAAAATTCTGTTTTCAAAAATTCTGCTTATGAAAACTAAAATTCTTTCTAAGAAAAATTCTCATTTCTCTTATGATTTTATGACTCTTTTTAAGATTTACTTTATGAAAACAAAAAATAAAGTCAACGGGAGCGGGTCGAAATGCTGTATTTGAAAATACTGTATGGTCAAAATTCTGTGTGATACTGTACGATACTGTATGGTCATAATACTGTATGGTTAATATTCTGTTTTTCAAAATACTGTATTTCAAAATACTGTATGTTCAAAATACTGTAAGATCAAAATACTGTATCTCATATTACTGTATCTCAAAATTATTCATCTCAAAATGCTGTATGAGCAAAAAACACTGTATCTTAAAATTTTGTATCTAAAAAAAAATATTTTTGCATAATTCCGTTCTTAAACTTACATTATAAAAAAAAACAAAACGCAGAACTCGATTTAGGAATATTTATATCATTTATTGAAAATCCAAACAAACGTAAAACCAGAATACATACATTACTAAGTCAAAATTAAGTAAATAGATAATAAGCAACATTATTTATAAGTAACTATCTATGTGTTGTATGTAGAAATGCATTAACAAAAACAGAGTAACGACAAGTTACAACATAACAAAATCAAAAACACAAAATTCCTTGTACATTATGATAACCAAAGGAATTAACTTAAGATTATATATATAATATAAACCTAGATTTTTTGCTATTCTTTTTAAGTAACCAATATGGTTTAAATCATTAATCTTTCACATTACACGTGCAGTTTTTTTATTTCTAAGAACAGTTTTCTTCTTTTTACGAATATGTTTACCATTTCTAACCCTTTCCACTTGCGCTTTTGCAATTATTTATGCAAATTGTTGATCATGATCAAAACAATTCATGTTAAAATGTGAGATAATAGATACAAACAATTAAGAAGAAGAAAATGAGAGAGAGAAAATAAGAACAAGATAGCAATTTTTTTTTTTTTTTGTTTTAATAAATTCTAAGCTTTATGAATTATCGTAGGTACATGTAATTGTTCAAGGGAAGTTTATCAGAATATTATGCTAATGAAATATTATTATGATATATTCTTAAAAACAGTATTTTGTTTTCAAAATTCTGTATTTGAAAATGCTGTAAATAGGCTAAAAAAAAATCGTTTTGATAATGTAAAAAAATCGTTTTGATAATGTAAAAAAGTGCGCACTTTTTTACATTATCAAAACGATTTTTTTTTAGCCTATTTACAGCATTTTCAAATACAGAATTTTGAAATACAGAATTTTGAAATGCAGAATTTTGACCAAACAGAATTTTAAAATACAGAATTTTGACTTACAGTATTTTGATCATACAGTATTTTGTACATACAGTGTTTTGAAATACAGTATTTTGAGATACAGTATTTTAAATACAGTATTATGACCCATACAGTATTTTGACCCCAACCCAAAGTCAACAGTATGATAAACCGAACAAAGCTATATTGTAATGAAAAGTAATAATGATATTCACGAAAAGGCGTCAAGTCATCGTAAGTGTAGTAAAGTTGTAAACTTCGAAAATCTGTCCATTAAGTGCGCACATTTTTACATTATCAAAACAATTTCTCTTTTAAAACAGATTTACAGAATTTTTAAATACAGAATAATTATGAAAAACAGAATTTTGAAATACAGAATTTTGAACAAACAGAATTTTGAAACACAGAATTTTGAAAAACCGAATTTTGTTCGTGCAGAATTTTGTACAACCAGAATTTTAAAAGCAGAATTATGACCCATACCTAATTTCGACCCCAAGCCAAGGGGATTATTAAAAATTTTTATAAAAACATTTAAGCAGGAAAAGTTAACAAAAATATAACAAAAGATTTCAGAATTTTGTAATAAATTACGCTTAACTTTGTTTGGGACTAAGATAAGCCCAAGAGATGCTTAAATGAAATGAAGAAAAGGCCCAAGGCTTTAAAACAGTCATTTTCATTGAAAATGGACAGAAACAGAGACCCAGAGACGAAAGCACCCTTCTCGGTACTTATTTTGAGAAATCCGTTTTAAGTGTAAATTATCAAGGGTGAATTTAGTAGCATTTTAGGGTTTAAGCAATAAGCATGCATGCCCCAAACAAACATATTCAAGAATAAAACTTTGAATGTAATTGTTCCTTTATTCTCTCATTTACTGGTATATTATTTCAGAACTATAATCGTAATGATGAACTGATGATACATCAGTTTATTAATCAGCGGTTAAATGACAAACCTTTTGTCTATAGCCCCGTATGGCATAAAGTGACAAAATCAAAACCACCTACGTAAAAACTATTTTCGTATTTTTGTCACTCCCAGTTTCTATGGTATTAATAAAGCACGTTTTACTTTAGGCAGATGTTCAACTTATTATTGCGTCTAAGAGTTGTCTAAACCTTGACTTAAGAGTATTTTACTTAATTTAAAAAAGCATTCCTTCGCCTTACTATTTAGGAGCTATTTAGACCCTGACTAACTTCACTAGACAAGCTTCTAAGCAAATCTCATGATTCATGAATTGAGAAGAAGCACCTCAGGGAAATGCATACTTAGAATAATGTAAGTGATATTTTAAAGTGTTGAAAACCATTCAAAACCAATAGTGTTCAGATCCATGGGCACCCCCCAGCCCCAGAGGAGGGAAGGGGGTCATGGACTCCGACATAAAAAAGTCACGCATTTTTCAAAAGTCCAAAGTTATAATTGAAAGTATTTTCATAGCATGGTATATGTTTTAGATCTAGGGGTGGGTGCAAGCGTCCCCTCTTGCTTCCGTCTGGGCACCTATGTTCAGATCACAGTCCAATTGAAAATTTAATAATCTGAAAGAAAGGGTTCCAGGTTGGATAGTGGAACAGAATCAAAAATGGCGGAAGTGGTTTTTCGAGATGAAGATGTCAAAATAAATGAGAAAATCTGATATGGTGTCCATCCCGTTATAAACGCAAATAAAGGAGACAGATTCTTTATTAAATGTTATAACTTCCCGCCTGGAAAAATAACAAGTTTGTGTCAAGTTTATAATTAAGGCCCTTTAAAGGCTTCTGTGCGGGAAATCTAGATGAGGAAAACTTGTCAAATGCTCGTTAGGCCCTCGTTAGTAAGAAATTGTTGGGTAAATCTTCTTATCCCATCAGAAATACCCTATAAAACATAACCCATCATACAATATCATGAAAAATTAAAGTATATAATGAAGTTATTAATTTTCAACATTGCATAAATATATTGCTAATCCCCAATAAAAAGCGTATCGGAATGATAAAACAGAAGAACCCAGGATCGAATCACAGTTATTTTATTGCCTTTCGAGGCTAGATCCTTGTTAGCATTAATGTAAAACTTTCTAGGTTGTTTTCCAGGTGTTTTAAAATTTTACTAAACTTAAGTTATAAGAAAATTCTTAACCATTAATTCGCACAATTCTGTTATCTTTCTAAGTTTAACCTGAATAGAGGACTAAAATATTCGTTGTCAGTCTGATAATAGCTCCATATAATAATCAAGACCTTAAAACCAGCTCGGAAATTGATCACGACTAAAGGTAAAATTCCCATCAATTTACCATCACATAAAGAAAACAACGAACAAAAATCAATTCCTTTGGCATTTAGTCTACTTAATAAATTATTTTATTGAACATTTAAACTTCAAACAGAATGCCGCCTGATAACCAATAAAACCTATCCCATCTGTCACTTTGTTTCGAATACTCATCTCCAAATTAATATATTCAATTGTTTGTAAAACTGCTTCATTGTCACCGCACTGCTGCTGCTGCTGGATGCCAATGCCATCACTACTATACTCGTCCATGCAACTCGTTTGTCTATTTGTTTGTTATAATCATCTTTCAATTCGGAAGTCGTTACACTTCTTCCATTTCTCGAAACCGGTCAGAGCAGCGCATTGCAATGGTGGATGGTATCATATCATCCACTACCACACATACTGCTCCCTACTGCGCCCCTCGCTCCGTACCACACTTCACAATTATGTATTTAATTTCGTTTAGTGAATTCCGTTTCTTTATCGAAATTTGACATTTTTTTCTTGTTACCGTGCGTCGTCGTGGACGGACGACACACAACTTGAAAGCCAAGCCGCATCACTTACGGCTGCCATTATCAACGTTCGCAGCCCGAAGAGGGTAACTAATTCTTGGTGAGATAAGACGGGGCATAGCTTTACCTGAGTCTGCGAGTGTGTCGGTGTTGAAGTCGCAGTCGAAGTCAGATTCGGAGTCCAGCACTCTTGAGTTTTGAGTCAAGAATGGAAATACGGTCACATCCAGAAGCTAAATGCCTTCTTATAGATCGCGCGTTTTGTCTCTGACCTGGAGATATAGAGGTACCTTGTACATTTTTTATACAAAGCAGCAGAAGTTAGTAAAACGAATTGATTGTCTTTACTGGAGGTTCCTGCTCCCTCTGCGGCACTAACATTGTCACCATCGCCATCACTCTTATGACTTTACTAAGAGCTCTGCTGGTCTGAGGCGCACACATAAAATGACTTTTTTAATCGTTACACTGCCTGAGTGTCACTGCGTGGAATGAGTTTCCACTGATAAGGAGATGCATCATCACCGCCGCGCCACCGGCCGCCCCGGTTTGAAACAATCCTGCATCTCAGCCACTTTTGCCACCTTGAAGTCGGTGCCACACATATACCTAGAATAAGTAAGTTACATTGATAAAGGTGTTCACATTCGATTCGATAGCACCTTTTGAGATCGAGCGACATGACCGCAACCAGTCCGAGCAGCCTTCCTGTCATCTGGACCGCCACCACTTTTAAAGTGGATAACATTAGCTGTCGGTGCCGGTGCTCTGGCTCTGACACTGCCACTGTTGCTGGTGTTGCTCCTGTTTGGCTGCGGTAATGATGTGTAATCGAAGGCTTCCGTCGGTCGGTCGGTGATGTCTTCGTCCTTCACCTCAAATGCTCCGCTGCTGATGATGATGATGATGATGATGATGATGAAGCGACAGAAAGCGCCCGGTAGCCGCTGGACTCGAACATAAATCGATAACACCTTGAGTATTTTTTCATGTTCGGAGGCGAACCATTAAGAGATTGTTTTTTGTGTTGCATTTGGGTTTTTATTCCTTTCTACTCCTTCCGCCTACACTTCCTCTACAGCTACAGTCTCGGTCGACAGTGCTCCATCGCAGCAGCAGCCGATAACTTTGCATACCTGTTGTATCCGCAATCACAGCGCCATTGAGTTTGCGACGTCATCTCTGAGCTTTAAACCGTTGCGTTGCGTTTGGAAAAATATTTTTAAGGATCACTTAGTTGAGACTGCTGGTGTGCTATCTGGAGAAAGAATTATTCCTTGACCATCAGACCGTGTTGATTCTTTTTATATTTTCGGGATCAACAAATTTATTGCGCTGACTGGTAAACATTTCACGTTTATTCGGGTCGATTTATTTTAACAGCTGAAGATGGAAGGGAATGAACGAAACGGCAAGGACAAACTATACACACAAACAAGGAATGTTACAAAGTCCTCAAAAAGTTTAACCAAAGATTTTTTTGTTTTACTCAATTTTCATCTGTTGAAGGTTTAATTATGTTTTTATATTTAGCGGCGCTATAAGTGTCAGAACAGCTGCAAATTAACAGTGGAAGGCAGAAGTTAGGTTACATTTAAATTTTTTGTTGATGGTCCAACAATGTATAAAAAGGTATCCTTAAAGTAGTTTATGAACATTAACACTCGGTTACACTTGATTGTGGATAGACAAGTACTTTATTGCAGTACCGCGTGGCATAATAGTTAGTACGTTGGACTGTCATGCCAAGTTCTGGTCTCGATTCCTAGCCGTTACCGCTTGAAAACAAAGGTATTTTTCCGAGGCACTGCCTCTTGCGAGGAACTGATAGATCCTCTAAGAATATCTGTTGTCATGAATTGTTGTTTTTCATCTAGCCGTTTTGCCTCGGCAAAAAGTTGTAGGTCCCCTCCATTCCTGCCAACAACACGCACAAAAGAATGGTTGAGAGTTGTAAGTCAATAGGCCCTGGTTCTCCACGAGCTGTCGTGACACTAAATGTATTTATTCACATATTTATTTATTTATAAGCAATTTGTATTTAATTTTACAATATTTTTGAAACCATTCGCTATCTTGGTTAAACCTGTACGTATGACCCAGTAATTATGCATTTTGTAAGATTTTACTCGAAATTCGTTCAGAATTTCACTGAAATTCCATTAGGGCTTGAAAACCAGAGATTTAAAGTGGGATTCTTATGCTCTTTAAGTGCCTCCAAGTTGTCTAGATCTAGAGTGCAAGAATAATCTTTTTTTGTATCAAATTGAAAAAGAGTTTCGTTAAAATTCGTCTAGAATTTGATAGCAACTCGTTCAGGGTTTCGCAAGAAGAATGTCATGGAAGGATGGAGGAAGCTCCTACCTTCCCGGTTGTTCAATATTATAAGTTTTGTTAAAATTCGTTCAAAATTTCGTAAGAACTCGTGAAGTGTGAAAATCGCGAAAAGTTTCATTAAAATTCGTTCAAAGATTCGTAAGAACACGTTCAGTGTTGATAAGAATACTTCATATGGCATGGTAAGATTATTTAAAGGTTTCACAAGCAGAATATCATAAGGTTGATAGTTTTGTATTTGACCAGTATTTAGGGATGTATAAAGTTTTCATGAAATTCAAGAAAAGTTTCGTTAAAACTGTTTCAAAAGCTAAAAAAAAATTATCAGAGCTCAGACTTTCGTGGTTGCCTATGTCTAATGTAGAAATATAAAAGAATTCTGTAAGAATTTCATTAAAACTCGATAAGAGTGTGACAAGAGAAGAGGACTTAGTGCACAATTGCCAGACTCGTTCAGAAATCCTCTTTTTCAATGAAACTCATTCTTAGTTTAATAAGAGAAAAGGATTTAATCCTAGCTTTGGACTGAATCCTTTTCGAGGCATAAAACTCGTTCAGAATTCCATGGTTATGTAAGTGAAGAGTTGCCTTAATATTTGTTTGATATTTATTAATTGTTGAATAGAAGCTTCACTTCTAGCATACACTCAACCAAAGAGATTCCTCACATTATGGGAAGAGTTGAAGAAATATGAAGAATTTAACTTGAAGCTGAGTTTACGGTTTGAGCATTTCGTGTCAACGTTTTCTTAGAAAGAGTATAAAATTAAGCATGGCACTTATCTGATGAACTCAAGCTTATTCCTAGGATTTATTTGACTTATGTAACAACTTGACGAAATTTGGCTGGAAAATTTACGTTGATAACCTCCGAAAATGAATTTGAGCGAAGTTTGGCTTAGGTTTTTGCTTTGATTTCAATTTTACTACCTGAAAAGAATGCAAGACGGAGTCGGAATTGATGTCAAAAATGCTGCAGTAAGAGCTGAGAGTTGAACAATTTTTAAATTTTACTGCAGCATTTTTGACATCTACTGCAGCATTTTTGATCTCTATTCCAGCTGTGTCTTGCATTCTGTTCAGGCAGTTAACTGGTTCAGAATTTCATTAAAACTCGTTCGGAGTTTGACAAGATTGAAGAAATCGTAAGAATTGTCAGAGTTTCGTTAAAACTTGTAAGGAATTGTATTTAAAGTTGTTAAGAGTTAGTAAAAAATTAAAAATTAAAATTTGTTCAGAATATCATCAAAATTCGTTGTGTTGAATCGTCAAACATGATCAGGGTAGAAGATTATAATAAAAGTTCGTTGAGAATTTCGGAGTTGCAAAGTATTTCCAGAAGTTTTGATGTAATGTTCCTGAAAGTGGATAGACGATAGACTTCGTCATAGGTGTGAGTGTAATTGTGAAAACCCATCAGAATAAAGAATTTGGAACGTTCTGTCAGGATTATCATTCTGAAGTATTCCATGAGAGCATTTTTGTACGAAAAAAAAAAGCTTTTAATAAATTAACAAACACCTAGCCTATAGTGTAGGCTATTAACTTTTTTCGCGATCGAAACTTTTTTAAGCTGCCCGAAACTTTCAATTCAAATTATCTGTAAGGTTCAGGGTCATAAACATCACATTTTAACAACTTGATATTATTTAAATTAAATACATTTGTTCAGGTCCGCAAACAGACATTTTAAATTAACCAGAACAATGGCTTGAGTGTTAATGTTTTCTGCTTTGTTCTGAAAGGGGAACGAATCCACTACGCCTATAAACAATGAATAAACATAAGAATCCTACCTATATCGAGACTTACCATCGCCCAATCCATGATATAAATGTAAATAATTCCATTGAATTCTTTGGTTATAAATTTGAAGCACCGATAAAATTCGACACGAACAAGCACCCGCAATCAATTTGTGAACGAAATGTCATCAAAAAAATGAATACCTTCGCTTAAAAGTTCTTCCTCAGCTGATAATTCTTTGCGAGACAACCACTTAAGTGGCGGCTTTTTCCCAACAGTAAAAGAAAGTGATACCTGTATGCGGTGTAATAACACGGTAGCCATTATGCAAATTTCGACAAAAACAAAAAAAAATCAAAACTAATAAACCCGAGCACAAAACACTGTCAGATTTCAGATTTTAATTATAATATCCTTCTCTGCCAAATCACTAATTGAAAAATCCAAAATATATCTACTTTAGGGTATTGTACGAGTGTTTGTATTTGCGTTTGTATCTCTCATTCTATCTTCTTTTTTTTGCCAACAATCGATAACCGACATTTGCATTCAAATCATCAAACATCATCACAATCAGCAGCGACATCAACAGCATCATTTTGTTTAATTAGCAGAGATTTAAATTTGCCTTATTATTATGTGTAGAGTTTTTTTTTTTTAATTTTATTAATTTTGGGTGTGAGACAACATGCGCATTGGGTGCGGGAAGCGGCTACCTTATTTGACTCTACTAAGTTAAGCAGTATAGTGACTCTGACTCACTGTATTAAGTGGTTCGCGTCAACAAAAAGGAAATAATATATTCATTAATGTTTTTTTTTTTGTTTTATTTATTTTTTTTTAAGCTGGAAAACTGGCTTTTGCCAAAACTGCATCGAACTGCTGTCTTCGAAGTTGTTGATGTGACCAAAAACAGAAACACATTTTGTCCATTTAGAGAGAAACGACAGTGACTTAAACTGCGTTTACTTTAATTCGAGTTTTGATTAGGAACGACTTGAATGTTTGTTTTCAATCATATTTATCAATTAGATCTGAATGTCATTAGTAGAGAAATGACAATCAGATCAGAGGTGAAGCATATACAATGTAGTTACATACGTGTAATAAAATAAGTTGGTTTTGGTTTGTTTGATGGATGTTTGAACTTATGTTATGCACCTCGTTTAGCCAAAGTTTGAATCACCCAGAAGCTGTAATTTCCTTACAAATTGTTATTGATAAAAGTGTGTGTATTCTACAAAGCATAGCGATTATTGAACAATAAGTCTACCGTTGCACGTCAAGACGTCAACTTTTAGGTCATTACGCTATATTAATTAAATTCTATCACTAACTCAAAGTGAGAACTTTTGTAGGAAATTTAATGCGGCTCTGCAAAGCAGTAGTAGTGGCTTAAACTCAGTATATTGATAAACATGTGTCTTTTTTAATTTGACTTCGAAAATTCGAAGATTGAATAATTAAGTCTACTCCTCGACATCTTTAGTGTCATGACTTTATTTTTGATACAGGCTAGAAATTGCACTTTCGTTGAAAAGTTTAAGCTTATTGTAGAAAAAAGTGATATTTCTACAAAGTAATTTTGAAAATAAACATTAAACAAAAAGCCTGATCTTAACCCAGTGCCTTTTGAGTAATGACCATTTTTTAAAAAAGTCAATTGTTCAATGTTTGTCCGTTTCCATAGCACAGTAAGGGAATAGAGTTAGTGCTAATGATAAGAACTAAAAAAGGTTGTCGTTTTATAAAGTGAGTTCGAATATACGAGTACTGAACAACTAGTGTATAGGTACCACTACGACTATAATCATGACTCTTGATTTCGTTTTTTATTCAGGACTATCAATATCTTATTTAATAAGTACTGGGCACATATGTCATGTTCGGCATTAACAAATCGGGTTTGATAAAAATGAGTCTTTCGTGAGTTCGAAATTCGAAAATTAAGCAATAAATATACTTTTACGCCATGTACAAATTTCTATAATAGCTTTTACTTGTTCAAATAATACTTTCATAGAAAAGTCAATCTATAGAGCATTTGCTTAAGACCGGTGTTGATAAAAAGGAGACTTTGTGAAGTGAGTTCGAAATTCAAAAATTGAGCAATAAGCCTGAATCTACGCCCCGACTTTTAAAAAATGACCAAATTTTTATAAAAGCTATTAGATACTTCTTCCCTTATTTAAAGTATACATTAGGTATGTACTTTCATACCAAAGTCAATGTATTAAGCATAATATGTTAAAAATTAGAATTGATGAATGTATGTATGTTTTCTACAAAGTGAGTTCGAAAATACGAATTTTGAAAAATTAAAATCTACCATTACATGACAACTTTTGAACCATGACTCTAATTTTGGAAAAGTTTAACAAGGGCTCACATCATATTCTTTTAACAAAGTAAATACTTTGAGCAATTGCAACAGGTTGACATGAAGGAAACTGGTCTATGTATCTGCAAAGTGAGTTCGAAAATACCAACATTGGACAAATAGACAAATAGACTATAAGTATCATTACAAACATGTTAAGTCATGGCTCTGTTTTTTTTTTTATAAAATCTATCAATTTCTTTAAGTACCCACTGGTTGAAAGCAAAGTTAAGGCCCTCAGAAATTGCTTAATATTGTTTTTTATAAAAGAAAGAAGTTCGAATATCGAACAATTATAAGTCTGCTTCAACACCATTACTTCTGTTTCATGACTTTATTTTGGTTAGAGGCTCGCATACTTGTTCAGAGTACATCTCCGCGGCAAATCTTAGTTGAGTCAAATACATATTTGAATATCTAATAAAAGTTTTTCTTCTATTCGAAGTCCTTAGAGTCATAATTATTAATTTGAAATTCAGTTCGAAAATTCGAACATCGAATAAAAAAATTCTGTTTAATACGATAAGATAGATAGATAGATTTTTATTCAATATAAAAGTTGTACAGTTGTTATCATTAAGAAAAAAGAACAATTGAATAATTAAGGCATGACAATATCTGTCGTCTGCCAGAGTGGCACATTTGCTAAATTTTACAATAATTTCAATTTTTAGAAAAAATTTACAATTTAAAATATAATTATTGTTTTTGTTTAAATATTTTTTTTTTTTATAAGAGCTTTTAGTTTAGCGAAAACAAAACATTTTATTTTTTTTAAGCTAAAACATCACACTAAGTTATTTTTTAACTTTTGCAATTTTAAAAGCTTTCTGTGGTTATTCTTCTTCTAGTATAAGCGTTGGCCTTTTGATAGTAGCTGAACAGAAGTTTCCAGTCCAACCCGTTTAGGTACTTTTTAACTTCATCGAAATCAAGAGTATTTTTTCCAAAGTAAGATCGTCTTATCTACACGGGGCATACTCCAATGAAATGAAAGATATTTTCTCTCTCCTGCAGGTTGCACATATCACAGTTGCCAGTTCCTTCGGTACGATGCGGTGAATAATTAAGGCTTATTAATTCTCCTCTTGTTTTAAAAATAGCTCCGATCATAATGCATGAGAAACTGCTGTTGAAGTAATTTGCTTCGTTTAAATTATAGTTTACTTTAGAGTAATAAAGCCTCTCTATTGACTCACGGGCTTTTTCTATAAAAGAGTATCTCTCATTCTCATCAGTTGTCCGGATAACTTCATAAAACGTCTGTTTCCATTGGTCCATTCTAACTTCCGATAAATTCAGCACTATACCACAATCTGCAGCCAGTTTTCTCCAATTTTTGGCAAAAAGTATATTCTTTTGGACTGCATACCGCAAAATCTGCTTTGGTAGCCGAATTTCATCCATTTTAACCACTCTTGATAAATAATCGGCATGTAGCTTTAGCGATGAGATAAACAGTGATGGTAAGCCGACTCAAGATAATACATATACTTGGGGTGTTGATTGGCAAATAAAAAAATTTTCCTGAGAAAAAATCGTAGCAGTATTCCACACCTCGAATCGCTGACCACCCCAAACTTGTGCACCATATAGAAGAATGGATTGCGCTGTTGCATTAAACACACTATATTTTGAGCTAACAGCAATAAGTTTATTGTTAAAATTTTTCTCCCAATTCACGCATATTGCTATTTTAGCCTTATCTTGGTTTTCAGGTGCTTTTCCATGTTAAGGTTGTAAGCTAGCTCCATTCCTAGGTAGGTGTATTTCTTTACTACCTCCCGGTTATAGTCACCATAGTTCCATTTTTCACTTGCCGCTATCCTGCCTGAGCCATTTCGGAAGACCATAACTTTTGACTTATTAACGTTGGCTTCTAAGCCCCACATTATGCAATACCCGTACAGTTTGTTGATCATTTATTGCAGTGAGCAAAGCTGATTCCGCAAGTATAACTATGTCTTCTGCGTACATGATGACTTTTATTTTTGTGCTGCCAATTTTCTACTCCACATGTAAGTGAGTCCACATGATCATCTATAAAGAGTGCGAATAGTAGAGGGCTTAGATTGCAGCCTTGCTTAACTCCACGGTTTATTTCTAATTTTTCGGAACGATCATTTCCTTTACCAATATATGCCGTAGATTGTTGATAAAGTTTTTCTAGAGCTCTGACAAACTTTGAGGATAATCCTAAATTATGTAGCTTATAGAAAATCGCGTTTCGATTTATCGTATCAAAAGCTACTCTAAAATCCACAAACAATGTGTACAGTTTTTGATTTTGGTTCAACTTCATTTGAGCTATAGATGTAAGCACGAGATGTTATCAACTGTCGAATAACCTGCACGAAATCCAGCCCGAAACTCACTGAGTTTTTTTGTTAGCATTTACCCATACATTCAGTCTCTTGTTTAATAAAGTTGTATACGTTTTAAGTGTTGAGTTCAGGATTGAAATGCTTCTGTAGTTAGTCGGATCAGACGGATCACCTTTTTTATATATCGGGAAAATCAACGTTTCATAAAAATGTTCAGGTAGAGTTCCGAAATTGAAAATTATGTTCAGTGCTTTTGTTAGATTTTCTTTGAAAGCATCTGTGTTGTATTTCAAAAACTCAGCTGGAATTCCGTTTGACCCTGCTGCTTTGCCATCTTTCAGAGAACTTAGTACAATTTTAACTTCTTCCAGTTCAATATTCTTATCTAGAATTTCGTCTCTGACAAGAGGCTGCGCATAGTTCCATTTAATCTGATTCGCAAGTACAAAGAGAGGTGTAGTGTTCACGCAATCTTTCTACTGGAGTGGAATCGGCTAGGTGATTTGTGATAGTTGACAGTCACATTGCCATAGTTTTGCTATTGTGTTGTGACTGTCAACTATCACAAATCACCTTAGCCGATTCCACCCCTGGAATTATCGCAGCATCTTTTGAGGTATAATCCCTGATAATTTTCTTGTTAATGACCAAAACTCGGCCGAATCTAATACGATTAACTTTTGAGTAATGTACCTATTTTTATAAAAACGATATTGATATAAGTGTGTTTTTTCTATAAAGTCAGTTCAAAAATACAAATATTGAGCAACTTATCTACAATTACACAATTTTTTACCCAAGAATATGCTTTGATTGAGGCTTTAACGATTTTTGACTTTGTAGTTTAGTTAAAAGCACTGAGCAGTTGCTTAAAATTAAGATTGGGAAAACTTTCAACAAAGTGAGTTCAAAAATAAGATGTTGAAGAATTTTTCTAGATAGGCAGAGGCACTATTATACTTCAAATTTTGGTTCTGTTTGTTGATAAGTATTAGAAATTGCTCAGAGTTTCTTAAGGAAACTACTTAAAATAATAAATTGATAAAAGTGCGTCTTTTAAAGTCAGCTGAGATTCAAATATTGAAATAAGTCTACTACTATACGGACATCGTGACAATATTTCGACAAAGGCCAAAAATTGTTCAAAGAGTTTTTGGTATAAGGTTAAAGCATTGCGAATTTGCTAGTATCGAACTTTATGGAAATTTATATGTCTTTCTTGCGTGAGTTCGAAAATTCGAATTAAATATCAATAAGTGCCCTACTACCCGACTTATTTTGAATCAATGCTTTATTTAGTAAAAGGTTATCATTTGCCCAAAATGCACCTTAGTTGCAAAGTTAAGGTAGGTATTGGAAAAAAGGGGATTTCTACAAAATGAGTTCGAAAATTTGAACTTTTAAGAATAAGTCTTCTATTCCATCAGATAATTGATAAAAATGGAGTAAATATTAAGAGAGAAAAGGTAATACAAAATGACAGCAGCTGATTTGACAGTTTTCCCAATCAGTCGTAACTTTTTCCGACTTTGACAGAAGTAACTGCTCTAGGCTGCTGCGAAAACACTGTTCAACAACAATCAGAGCAATTTGTCATGAAGAGACACATTCTCAGCGATTAACAAACTGTTTATGTTTTTTTTTCGAATATTCTAGAAGAGCTTCACTGAACGCAACTATGTATACCTTAATACAAATAAAATGGCTCCCCACAAAGCATATTAGATATTCAAACCTTTTATTCTTCAGGTGATCCAATTAAAACTAAAAATACCTGTAAATCTCTTTTTAATAATAATAAGATATGTAAATTTTCGTACTGTAAGTAACGGCCACCTATGACGTTCACAATTCGACACATGTCAATAGCTTTATTGCTTCCTTTCACCCATAACATGGGAACCCACACACACTACAGAACAACAACAAAATAGAATAACATGGGTTACAACTTTTCAATGCGCTGCTGTAAGCTGGCCTACCGTTTTGTCGCTATAAGCACATCCATAAATTTCTATCGTTTTGTTATGCTGTCGTCGCATTCTGTCGTTTCGTACACCACGCCGGCCGCGCCACCGCGCTGCAAGTCGCTCCGGTTTCATTCCGGTTTTGGCAAAAGGGCTTGGTTGGTATATACTCTGATACAACACATGATCCCACGATCTTTGGATGAACAACGTGTTTGTTCACACACAGCATCCGATTGATTCTTGCTGACCGATATCATTTGTTTTAACAAAATGTGGATCTACTTGGGGGTCACACGGCCCAAATCGACGACAGCGTCGTTGGTGACGACAACTTGAAGACTCCCGCTCTTATGGTCTTGGCCTCAGCATTAAGACTATGATGGCGACAGACGAAGAAGAAGAAATTTTCTAAAACGCGTCAGAGACATTGACTGACTGGTATTTTATTTTTCATTTTTTTGTTGTCATTTCGGTGGCGCTGCTGAATGCTGCCGATGCACCACCAGCCTATAGCACCGGCCGCGGCGGCCGTGACTCCAGCTGATGATGATATGATAATGCTACCCTGACGATAATGATGCCAATGGCGAACAATTTTATCACCATTGTCTTTGGTTTTCACAAGATGCGCGGGACTGGCACTGGCACTGGCGTCGCTCGTTGTCGTCGTCGTTCTGGTAGGACATTTACATTTTTATCGAATGCTGCAAGATTGAGTTAAATAAATCCCAGTCGATGTAAATGACTTTGGGAAACCTCAACAAATTCGACCTCAAAAAATAAAAGAACAACAAAAAAACTGAAAAGATCAGCGGGACGATCTAAGCTTTATAATTTATAGCTTTTTCTGTTTTTACTTATTTCGTTTTTTTTTTTCTGCAAAGCAAGTGAGAACTGAAATCGCCCAGAATTGTCGCTGCTTAATTAAGCGGAATTAAGTGCGTTTCAGTAATGACAAATCGATAAGATCAGCCAGTGATGGAGGATTTGGTTTGAGAGTCCATGGTTAAATGAGACATCATCATATTAATAACAATCAATTTACCTACGTAACGATTCCAGGAAGCTGTTGGAAAGTTATGTGAATAAAGTTTATGCAAATTTATATTGGCGCCAGCAAGGGATGACATTTTTGTGGTCAAAACAAAACAAAAACTGAGAAGTTGCAATTAAACTCGCGCCGTGTGAATATTGTATAAGAAACTTCAAAGAAATTATGGAAAACCATCTCCCAAGCAAGGAAATGAATAGGTATGCTTATTGTTTTCTGGCAGATTGCAACTTGCTGACAAACCATGATGGGACATAAAAGTCTATAATTTATCAGAGCGCTGCTATTTTATTTCGTGTTAGTGTACTGTATATGGGTACATGTGCTTTGAGGAACAAACTTCTTCCATTATTTTAAAATTACTTGAAGTACTCCACCATATTTTAGCACTAAATAGGCAAACTGGATGCATTCTGATAGCAAATATGGCGATATGGCAACCTAACAGTGTTTTGGTCATAAGAAAACTGACAACTACAAGTAACGTTTAATTTTGCTACTTCTGGCATCGTGTAAATATTGTGCTCATACAAATTAATTAAATTTATAACAAAAAACCTATGCATGTTTCGAACAAACCAGCAAATTACCTAGTTTGGAATATTGCTGTCGAACTCTAGGTGTGGAAGATGATCCTCAAACCGTGTGTCTACAAATCCATCAACTCTAATCCACTTTCAAAACGGCACGCTCACTGCAGCTCTAATTGGGACACCGACCGAGGTTGGTAGGCAGATTTCAACCTACCTAAAGTGATAGAGTAGCCGCGTTTATTATCGCTCATGTCATGGCCCACGTGGTTCACGTCGTGAAAATAAAACGATGCGGGTTAGTGCAATAACAGTGCTGTATTTCAGTCTTTTTTTCGTATGTTAATGTGTTTTTATTTAAAGCTATCTCCTTTCCTCTATATTCCTAACACTGCTGACAAACCGCTGACATCATTCACAATGGTAAATAGCCCTCTGCCGTTCAGAGTGAAAACCAGTATCTGGGTTATTACAATTAACCTCGATTAAAACCTGGATCCCATGTTGTTTTTGTAATACATGTTAAAAGATATCCTCGACCCAGACCCGGATATAATAAAACGCAGCTAGTGTTATGGAAAAGCTTCTCAACTAGACAGCTAGTTGCTAGGTTGCTAGTGTGACACAGTTTTAGTGATTTGCATTACCGATTGTGAAGGTAGTAGACCTCTTATTATATGCCAAACACTGACTTTGATCACCTTTACAATAATCTTTCGGGACAACCATTTCAATCCAGAAATATTCTAGCATGTAAAGTTTACTATCAGTGTGAAACCAATCCCAAAACCCAACCAAACCTCCATATTCTCATATTATTTTTAAATTTATTTCTCCAAGCCCATTACCAATCGCATTTCCATCAAAACAATTATTAGACACAAAACCAAAATCAAGACTTTTGTTCATGTCATTTTGTTGAGAACATTAAAACAAAGCTCTAACTTCATTGAAAAGCTATAAATTCAATAAAAAACTAAAATTTTCAATTAATGAAACCCGTAAAGTATAACTTTCAGTTCTTCATAAAACCTGAGCATTTTGCTCTTTAAATTTCTTAAACAGTATTTTTTTAAAACTTGGTGACAAAATTTAAGTCTTAATTTTTAAGTACATAATTAAAAGGTCAGCAAAGCTGGTGGAAAAAAAATCTTTCAATTAATTTTTAACTTCAATTTTTCTACTTTTTATATTTTTTATAATATTTATGTGCTTACAAAAAACGAATCTCTACTTCAATGATTTAATGTTTTTATAAGACTTTAAGCTTGAAGATCCGTCAATAACTTTTTAAAAGATTTATGAATGGAATAGGGAATAGATAATCCTTTTTTATTGTAAATATTAATTCTTTTAATTCTAAGTTTAAAGATCAGAGATTTAAAATTTCTTATACAATTATGATAAGATATATACGTTTAGTTTTGTATCTTACCTGCTCATCATCTATAGGGGACCTCCTCGAGAAAAAAGTGCTTTCAAGTGCAAGCATAAGTCGGTTCTGTGAATGAAAGGTGTGGTAGTCATGAAAACATTGTCAAAACATTTTTGCTTAGGCGCAAAAGACGTTTAAACTTGAAAGAGTTCAAGTGAAAAAAAGCCACCAGAAGATGAGTTTTTAATATTTTTTTTTATAAACAAACTTTTCTCATCTTGGCTTAAAATCTTAAAACAGAACCGACACCTTCTTAATTTTATTATTAAATAATGACAAAAGGTTAGAATGTGGAGGGTATGTCAAAACGTATGCTGAATTTAATTTAAACTAAACTTTTAACATTAGAGACTTCCAAAACAGGCTTATAGACAACTACTGTGACTTAGATTTTTAGGCAATAGTAAAGGGAAAAAACTTCCCACTCAAGCTGTATCAACATACAAAGAATTTATACTTGTAGGTAATTCCCTGCCATACGTTTTGAATCCGTTGAGATTCATTTCCCTTGCCTTGCCAAATTTGCCAATTTACTGGAACCACTTCGAATCCAACAGTACCTACCATCATCATCTTCATCAGGCTACCAATTGAATCGAATCAAAACGAGAGTTGTGCTTTTATAATTTTATATGAAAATCCAGACAGAGATGTGCGGGCTTGTGTTTTGTATAAAATATAATTTCATTTTCAGAACCCTTATGGACCGTTGCTGCCAATCAACCATCAATTAAGGTATACACACTGAGCATACAAAAGACCACGGAAAACAATTAAGTGCGAGCCCTGACACAGCTCTCCGTTTCAAAACAGAGTCTTTAGCGCGGTAATTATTGTAAATTCCACCTACTCCACATCCACTTGAAGTGGGCGCTTGCGATTTAGAAATACTAAAGTGTAATTATAAAATAATTACAACCAGGATTACAATGGCTGGGTATAGGCTCATATATGAGTCATATGACGGTATGGTGTATAAATCTTAAGGGCCTCTGAAATGGTTATAAGATTGCGCGGATGCGGATCTGAAGGTGAACCTTATGTGTAGGTAGGCTGGTAAAGGTATAGTTAAATATGAAGAACTTGTAATTGCTTTTACTAATGATTAGATCTACGAATAAGGCTTTGACAAGAGCTGCTATAAAATCTCTTATACGGGGTGTTTTATAATTAGCTTTTTTTTAAAACCTATTGAAAGATGATTTGCTTGGAGACGAGTTCTCACTGCATCAACGGGGGTATTATTCGAAATCTATTGTTTTACTAAATTTACTGAAAATTTAGATTTTTATGAATAAAATTGTAGAAAAACGTCAGGAAATCTATTAAGCTATCAAAGCTCCTTTATCAACTCAGACAATGATAGCATCGTGGAGTTTAAATGACGGAAAACTCTAGTCAATTGCTGTTTTGATGAGCTAAGGAGGCAATTGAGTAGCAAAACCCTCTTTTTAGTCACTAAAACTAAATTTAACAAGATATTTATGATCCTGGACCAGTTGTATGGAGCTGAGATATGGACCTTGACAAAGGTAGACAAAAACGGTTAATGATGCAGAATCTACCGGGTGTTTTAAGGTCCCGTATATAAGTTTGCACATAAACGGGAAGCAGAGCAGGAGATATAAGATTCAACTCTAGTCTGTATGATCAATGCCACAGATTTTGCCAAATGAATAAAAATTCCGACGACTAAGTGGTAGGGTTTTTTAAAGCAGGCATTTAGTGATGGACCAGTAGAGATGGCTGGAGTACCGGATGCTAGTGAAAGGAGACCTCAACCAACTTAACCTGGAATCACTTTTCTAGGAACCGAGCTGGCTGGTGAAGCTTGTTGATTGAGCTCCAGATTGACACTCCTTACGCTAGTGGAAGAAGATCTCAACCAACTATGCGAGAGTAACTGGCGGCAACTAGCTAGGGACTGGGCTGACTGTAGAATCTTATTGGTTGAAACCCAGGTCCACAATGGAAATGGACTTTAGTAGAAGGAGACCCAAACCAACTTGGCGTGTAAAACTGGAGACATTTTTTGTATTTTATTGTACATTATTAAATTACAAAAGGGGAACCTTCTTGATTGAGGTTCAGGTTCACGCCGGACCCTTGTAGAAGTAGGACAGAACTGGTTGGAGAGGCTTTGCTGGTTGAGGACGCTTATGGAAGGAGACCTAACACAACTTTGCCTGTTAGACTGAAGACAGCTTTCTAGGGACCGAGCTGGCTGAAGAAGCTTGTTTCTTAATATCCGGGTTTTGGATTTTCTAGAGACCGAGCTGACTAGGCAGGACATCCTACTTAATATCCAGGTCTTCACCGATGCTAAAGGAAGAAAACATGCACCATCACTTGGCAAGTGTTACTGCAGACAACTAGTTAAGGACCGGGTTGACTGGAGAATTTGTTTGGCTTAGACGCTAGATGAAAAAGTACTAAAAGAACTTGATGTGAAAAACTAGAAACACTTATCTAGGCTCCGGACTGGCTGGAAAGCCTTGTTGGTTGAGATGCACTCTTGATGTAGTGGAAGGAGACTTTAACCAAAATGACGTTTGAAACAGCAGCAATCTTTCCAGAGACTGAGTTAGAGAAGCTTGTTGGTTGAGGTACAGGTCAAACGTGCATGTTGGTGGAATTATACCTCTATTTTCTAAAAGTTATGCGGGAAATATTGTTAGTTGAGCCTTAGAAAAAAACAGCAACAACACCAACTTTGCATGCAAACCTAGAAACACCTTTCTATGGACCGAGCTGTCTCGAAAAACTTCTTGGTTGAAGCTAAGGTTCACACCGGTCGCTAGTGGAAGTATGCCTCCACCTTCTTGGAGTGCGGGACTTGGGGCAGCTACAGCTAGATATATAGGAACCGAGGTAACGAGCATTTTGATTGAGGTCCAAATCCACACTGAGCTTTATTGCGCCTCTTTGAGTAAGTAAGTAAGTATGAAAAAATATGCTTGAGAAAGCATTTTCGAACAAAAACCATTGTAGCAAAGTGAAATCATAAAGTTCCATCAAATTCTGCCAAAAACTGGTCTTTGTTAGGTACATAAAATGCTGCCAAAAATTAGGTCTTTGTCCAGTAAAATAAATTCAAGGATTCAATTAATACCAACAAAATAGTCGTAAAAATCCTGATACCATCGTAATCACGACCTTTTTTATATACTTATCAAGTGCAATCAGAAAATCACATTACAACATATCAATTTATCCCCAAAACACACCCATCATTAACTACCTATCCTCTGTTGTACACAAATTAACCTTCATCTTAACACACTTTTGCTAATGGTCACTGATTAGGTAGGTCTAGGTAGGTATCGAAAATCTATAAAAAAAAAACAATACAAGCAGTTTGGGGACATTATATCCTTTGTGATTACGTTCTCATCAAGGGACATCGAGTCGAGTATAATAGGACGATTAGGTAGTGAGGGTATCTTTAATTACATATACTTAAACTTTTACGGGTGCGTCAGGTAAATGTAAGCCCATTAGTCACTTTATCGATTGTCACTTATCAACTTTAGTTTTTTTTAGTTTACGACTTGTCAAACTAGCCAGACAATGTGCCACCCAAAAATTGAAAAAAAAAAAAACAACAACACAATGACAATATGATTCACAGCTACGCATACTAATCATGTGAAATTCGGATAGCTGATAACTGGACTCCAATTAAACATAAAACACTGAAAACGACAAATTAATTCGCCTAATGAACGCGGAGGCTATATACTATATAGGAATGTACAAAAATCCAAACGACGGATTTCCGTACCCAAAAGACCGGATGCACCGTCAAAGAAACCAAACAAAAATAAATATGCCTCATAATCAATCTTTAATCTTTTTTGACCATTGATAGCTGCCTAATTGAATGACTTACGTGCGTCAATAAAGCTAGAGCTAAAATATGCATTTTTTGTGTGTTTTTTGTTTTTGTTTGGTTTTGATTGAAGATTGAGGCGTGTGTGGTCAAGAGACGCGGCGTAACTTATAAAGATGCGATTTTTATCCAGTTACCATCATAAAGATACATTTGTATAAAGTCTCGCCATGATTATGATCATCTTCGTTGTTTTGAGATACTTTATCCAAACCGTCATAAAAACCACTCGGATTTAGAGCGTGAGAATCGAAGAAATGAATATAATCTCGTTGGGGACTCAGGTAGGTTTAGATTTGGATTTGGATTTTGTTTCTTGGTTTTTAATTTGAGATACCCCGTTAAAGCGTTCCCCCATTCCACCAAAAAAGGGGCACCCTGAGGCGTTTAGGAAATAAAAAAAACATGCATAGTGAGCGGCAGACAAAATTTGACCCAGCAGTGGTGGCGATGGGGAGCTCCCCTCTGAGGCGACATGAAGAAACAAAACAACGTGAGACAGTAAAACAAAAAGATGAAAATTTATTTGGTTATATCTTTCTCGGTTAATGTTTTTTTGTTTTAATTTTAAAATTTTAGTTTCTTAATTAATGCACTGAGCAGTCATTAATAGATCGGGTCTAATTTTCATAAATGGAGAATCATAATATTCCACAGCTTAATGACATCCAAGCGAGGAATTGGTGAAGTGTTTTTGTAAAAGAATCTCAACAGGAATAATGATACCAAAAGAGTGGAGTATGTCAAGGTCAGTTAAAAGTCTTGAAAAGGCAACAGTTAAAGAAAGTTCATAATCTAAGTTAACAAGTCTAAGAAAACCTAAACCATCTAGTTGGAAACTATGTCAGTTGTTCGGACATATTTTTTTTGTTTTTTACTTTATAACGTTTACCAATTTTTCTTTCTTGGGAATGCTTAAAGGCTTACCAATAAAACCCAGGAGCAAATATGCCGTGGAATGAAATATAACGACTTCGTTGCGCAATATTACTCTGAAAGTAAAAAAGGTGTGAAAAAGCTTAATATTTATTCTGTGAGCTGTGGTACCTTGATGAAGTTTTTTTAATTTTCCGCGAATTTTCATTTCCACTAAAACTTTTTTTTTACCAAAGTTTATTTTTAAGGAAATTTGCTTTGGTTTGCTTAATGAACTGTGAAATTTTAAGTAGCCACTGAATTTCATACTGAGAGTTTTCACAGACAATTTCAATTTTTTACGTGAACTTGTAACGTGAAAATAAAAAAAAAAAAACTAAAAAACTAGCTTCGAAATGACAACTGCAGATGTAAGTGTAATAAATTACTTTGTAGAATAAAGAGTTTTAAATTTCACGCGAGTTTTATTTTCATTCGCAATTTGTAGAGTATACAAAAAATAGATTTAGGTACTAACGGGTGATTTTTTAAGAGGTTTAGAACTTTAAAAAAAAAAAACACAAAAAATTCGAAAAAAATGAATGAAATATTTATTTGAATCGATAGTTTGAACCTTGCAATTTAATGTTTAAAGATAATTTCATGCAAATGTTGACCGCGGCTGCGTCTCAGGTAGCCCATCCGCTGAGTCCAATTTTGGCATACTCTTTCACACATATCGGCCGGTATCTCACGAATGAATGCATGGATGTTGGCTTCCAGTGCGTCAATCGAAGCGGGCTTGTCCCTATAGACATTAGCCTTGACATACCCCCACAAAAAATAATCTAATGGTGTCAAATCGCACGATCTAGGCGGCCAATTGACCGGCCCGAAACGTGAAATTAACTGTTCACCAAACTCGCCTCGCAATTGCGCCATTGTTTCGCGTGCTGTGTGGCATGTGGCACCGTCTTGTTGAAACCACATATCATGCAAGTCAAGAACTTCCATTTCGGGCAAAAAAAAGTTTGTTATCATCGCTCGGTAGCGTTACCATTGACAGTAACGCTGCGATTCGCATCATCTTTGAAGAAATATGGCCCAATAATTTTGGCACGAATTTTGATAGTAAAATTCAATAATTTGCAAGCGTTGTTCATTTGTAAGACGATCCATGGTTAAATTGCAAACCAAACTGAAGCTGTTTGACAGTGACACAAGGTACTAAACACACGTCAGCTGTCAAAACCAGTGTTGCCAAAACCAAACCAGCTAAAAAATCACCCGTTATATAGAGAAATTTTGTATGTCTTGAAATAAGATCCGTGAAATATAAAGTAAGTACCTTCTAAATTTCACAATGAAACTTTTTCTTCCAAATTTAATTTTTCATATGAACTGTGTCACGTGAAAATTTTGTTTTAATTCTAAACTTAAGTTTGTTCCTAAATTAAATTTAAATTTGCCTTTTTAGTTATTCCGAAAAAGTAACTGTGAAGAAGTAAATGATGAGTAATCAAACTCTAAAATTTATTCACTTTCTATGGAATTTTTTTTCTCATTTGGAAGTTATTGAGGAACAGTTCAGATTTCTTCAGCAATTTTTGCGATTTAAAAAAAATTGTTCAAAATCCAAAGGTTTGAATTTCACGTGAAATTAGTTTCCACTTCCCGTGAAGCAAAATCAATCAATCAATCTTTAAAATTTTTCATTTTTGACTAGAAAAACCCAAGGGAAAGAGCTGTGTGGAAAAGTGAAACATTGCAAGTGAAGCTGTGGAATGTTAAGTTAAAAACTTCACACTCGTGAATTAACAAAAAGATTTTAGTTTCACTTGAGCTGTTAAATATACAAAATTTCATTTCTTAGGGCTACATACCTAATACATTTCACATCGTTGGATTTGTGCAGATATTTTATTTTTCACGTAAAATTTGAAGCATTCAAAAATGTGCATCATCGTAAAATAAAAATAAGCTGTCAAATGTACATTGTTTTAACTTTTCACCTATACACTTTTTATAAGAATTTTGTTTTCACTCGAAAGTGTAAAGCAATCTTTTTTATTTCAAACAAGAAGCTTTGGAAATCAAAGTTACAAATTTCACTTCACATTATAATTTTTTGTATCAAATATTTCTTCCTACGTTCCGCAAAATTTTCTACCAATTCCTAAAATTTCTGTAAGGTCGCTTACAAAGAAATAAAGTTCATGAAAAGGACATTGAAATCTTTTCACTGCAAAATAATATCTGTGGTTCTTTGGAGAAACATGATAGCTATAAGATTAGATTGCCTTTTTGAAAGTCTAGATGGGTTGAACGATTTTATTTAAGTTTGGAATATTTATGAACAATTTTTTTATAATCTCAATTTGCAAAAAAGCCCAGCCTTGCGTTTAGGCTCTTTGTATATAGTAGACGTGAATTTGTGAAGTTATTCTACCACTTTACTCCGTCGTATGTATTTCTGAATATGAAAATTTTGTTTTCACATAACTTTTAACAGATTCTTTCTTTTATTTAAGATTTGTTGTATAAGTCCAAGTTTTTCAGTTTTTCGAGTTTACCCTTGAAATTTGTTGGTTTAGTTAAATCCTACCATGTTTAACAATATTGACGAGCTTTAAATTTGTTCAGCTTTTTGTGGAGTATACAGAAGATCATTTGATACAACTCTGGAACAGTTTTAAGAATAGTAAGAAGTTCAATAAATAGCTAAGATATGTGAACTGGTATATGAGAGTTCCTGGAACTCCCAATCTTGAAAGGTACCCGAACAATTTGAAATAGATGCGGTACGGTTTTAAATAGCTCTACTCTGCCGTGTTAAGAAGAAAAAACGTATCTGTATTTTTGATATTTCGAGATAAACACGCTTTTTCCGTTTTTAAAATTAAAAAAATTTAAAATAAATTGGGTGGCGCAACAGCTCGAGGAGAACCGGGGCCTAGTGACTTAAAACTCACAACCATTCCTGTGTACGTGTTTGTTGGGCAGGAATGGAGGGGACCTACAGTTTTTTGCCGAGTCCGAACGGCTAAATGAGAAGCACTTTTTCATGACAAGTAGGTATACTCTTGGAGGATTTGTCAGTTCCTCACAAGAGGCAGTACCTCGAATAAAACATTTGTTTTTTGGTGGCGCGGCTGAGAATAGAACCCACACCTTCGGCATGACAGTCCTACGCACTAACCATCAAGCCACGAGGTACTACGTTTTTATCTTTATCTTTCTTGTTTTGTTGATGAGTGTTTTTCTGTCGTATTTAAAAGTAAATCATTTTTTTTTGCCTTGATTATTTATCAGATGTACAAATGCTTGTATGGTAGTCACTTTTTTTTTCTTAAAATGAGTGCTAAAACGTCAATTTTTCTTAAAAATACCATGGTTCTTTGAGCGAGCGTCATTTTTCTTAAGCGTTTTAA
Source organism: Dasysyrphus tricinctus (assembly GCA_963921185.1). Classification (NCBI taxonomy): domain Eukaryota; kingdom Metazoa; phylum Arthropoda; class Insecta; order Diptera; family Syrphidae; genus Dasysyrphus; species Dasysyrphus tricinctus. The sequence goes on along the minus strand of OY992533.1, from coordinate 14,733,840 downwards.
ACAATTACAAAAGCAATTTAGGGCTTTTGTTTTTAAGGAATAAAATATCAAAGATGTCAAAACTGGCCCTAACTCAAAACAGCCAAAAAGTCAGTTTCGTTTTTTCTTCTTAACACGGCAGTACTATGCATGGTCTGAGAAGAACTGATATGGGTCTAAGCAGACCAGTACGGTTTTTAGTATTTCTATGCTTTTGGAAGATTTAGTTTGTGGAACCCTCAATGATGTTAATGTTAATTTATGAATCTGTTTGGCACAATTTGGGGAGTGTTTTAGAAACAGAAAACAGTTCAATAAACAGTTGAGATCTACGCATATATACTGTGTAAATGAGAGTTAAAGGAACTCCCAAATATCCAAGGTACCCAAATGGTTTGAAACAGATTCAGTACAGTCTTTAACTGCCCCATGTAGTTTTAAGCAGAACTGGTTTGGTTTTTAGCTGTGCAGTATAGTTCTTAGCATATTCTATACTATCGGAGGGTGAGAGTTTCTGGTACTCTCAATGTCAATTTCAAACAACGAAATCTGTTATTTTTGGATGGAATTTCTGTATTAAAGCCTTGCTGAACGGGCGTTATCTATTAACAATTTGTAACTATACCGAGAGGAGGTTGGTTGGTTTATTAGTAACTATTTCTCCATCGCTTCTTTCAGGATTTTCATAGCTGAAATGTCTGAGAAAAAATCACAGTCAAAGACACCAATTATACTTTCACTTAAGTAAAAGTCAAAGACTAATCGCAATTACTTTTGTATCACTGGTTGGTCAATTGAATACAAAAATGCTCCTGTTATTACCTGAGCAATTTCCTTTACTACAACTGCTGTCGTCCGTGGCCTTAAGTCTTTGAATAATATAAAAACTATATTATTGAATGCCTTCTGATTGGGTTTATGGACAAAGACGTCTTCGTTTTTCCCTGTTGAATTGATTAATCAATTTTTTAAAACGAAATCAACTTCACATCATGTAGAAAAAATTGATAGTTAGAGCATAAGAGGAAAATACAAAAAAATAAATTCGAAGAAGAGTGGGTTGGGTAGTGTCTTTTACAGACAACTTACAGCAAAATAATAACTCCATCTAGGGAGCTACATTATAATAGATACAAAGAACGAATAGTAGAATTTTGCAACGACAAGCAATGCTTAAAAGAAAGTCAGCAGTAACAAAATAATAGAAAAAAAAACTAGTTCCCCAACCCCTGTCCAACAATCAAGAAAGCAACAAAAAAAAAAAAAACATATGCAAGTCCTTGTTTCCTTCGTAGACAAGCCTTTCTGATCTAAAAGTCAAAACTATATATTTTTGTTTGTAGGTGTATGTAGGTACCCTATACAGTATACAAGCAATATTGGTAGCGCCTGGATGATTCACACCGACACGACGCGACGCGAACAAAGTACCAAAAAATACACACATTCTCAAACACTCAAATTCGATGGTTGCTTATGCTTGCCTCCTTTTTATTTTTGTGCACAAAAATTTTGTATTCGTATTTATTGATAAGGATCTGGCAATCCAATTTGTATCCTGCCAATGGGGAACCAAAAGGGTTCTTCTTCGTTGTCTTCTCTTCCAATAAATAAGAAAAAGAAAATGAAACGAAAAAAAAATCCGAAAATCATTCCAAAAATGGAGAAGGGGGCGAAGAGAATGACTAAACCTGCCCAGGACATGACGGTGGTGCAGACAGAGGGAGGACATGTGGAGTTGAGGTGTGTAGGGGAGACTAGAGAAGCTTAGTCCTAACAAACAACCCACCAAACCAACTATAGTACCCAGATATTTGTTGTATGACGAAGATGATGCAAGCCAGCGGCCTCCACTTTTCGGTTTAGCTTCTGGGACCTTTCGATGCTGCTACTTGTGATGCTGCTGATGATGATGATGTGTAGGTATACAGATTCTGGTAAGAAATTTCAAAGGGTGGCCTTGTTAGTCAGTCTTAAGAAAGACGATGCGACGGGAGTGGCGGGCAACGTGACGAAGGAACCATCCAAAACCAACAAACTAAACTATCTGCACTGCAATATTGTCTTATGAGCTGGCGACGAAGCTCTAAAGATGTTCACAAGATCGGTTCGCGTCGTTTCTTTGTTTTAGGGACTTCTTCTTCGCATTTCTTTCCGTGGATTTTTGAATAAGTAAACGCGACGAAGACGACCAAACAACCAAAGCCCATGACGATGGAAAATACGCGCCGCGATTTAAAGTTAAGATTTGAATTTCCGACCCATCTCGCGAGAGCAAAAGAGGGAGAACGAACCACCACTGGCGCCTGCGGTCTTCATCGGATTCCCTTTGAGGTATATTCTAGGAGAACAAATCTTATGAGAAATGAATGATATCGCGGTGGATGCTGTGTTTGTATGTGGATGCTTCGCTTCGGACAGACAGACAACCACGACGACGACGACGACTGAGCAAAGCGAAATTTTTATTTTATTCATATATTTCGTAAGCATGCATACGGCATACCTGGTGGTGCCTCTGGTGGATGATGTGAACTGGTCCCTGGGTCATTTGTGGTACATACCAATACATGTTGTGTAAATGATGTAAGTGAAGCAACCATTTGGTTTAATATCCGATATACCGCCCAGGAGTAAAGGCAATGCTGAAAGAGAGAATCACGTTGGGCGCCACTTAAAGAGAAGCGATGTATCTTCGTTCAAGGATTAATGTTTGTTTGTTTGTTTGTTGGTTTGTGTGTTGTATGTGTGTGTGTGCGCGTGCGCGCATGTTTGCTATCCGTGAGCACATCTCATTTTGTTTTCGCGAGATTTGCAACAATCCAATTACATGAATGGTCTTTGACATGAATTCGGGACGGCCGTCGCGGCATGGCTAAACCAACGACCACGACAACAACGATACTGGTTACTGCTGCTGCTCAGCTCATTCGTCTTTGCCACTGCCGCACGCCGATGCTTTGTGTTATCGCTGCCGTCCATCGTCTTATAGTCGCGTATAGTCGTCGTCATCGACGTTATTGTTGTTGTTGTTGTCTTAGCAACACACATATTGTAGCCAATGTTTAGGCAACGAACGAAACCATGACATGTACGCTTTAATGATACCTAATTAGCAAGTCCCGCTCTATCAATATCGCATTAGTTTTTATTTCATTGGCTATTGCAATCATATAGTTCGTTAAGTATCCACGTTTTAAGGTACATATGTACATATACCTGCCTACTCTCCGATATAGAAGGCTTATCCATCTGGAAACTGTTATAAGTAGGTACACCCACCCCATGGGTAAAAAGATTTGGCTTAACTCTTTATATGATATGTGAAAGTCTTAAAATAATTGGTAGAAAAAGTTTATACTATCAAAAACAGATTAGGATTTGTATAGGGAAGAGAATACATTTTTACAATTTTTTGCAAAAAATATTCTCCAATCTGAAACGCTTAAATCAACGAAAAAAATACTTTTTATGCAATTGATAGCTTCCATAAAGCTTCAAATTAGATTAATTACAAGTAAGCTTATGAACATAGCCGATAGAAGAGTGAATAATAAATATTTTGCTGTTAGTTAACTGTTAATTCTCTCTATTCTTCTATAGTTTGTATGCAAAATAAACAAATAGAAAAAATTGAACCCCTAGATTGGAGTTGTCACTAAAAATTAACGAATTGATGTGCTCTTTCCATTTAACCTTTGCATTCAAAGTCATTGCAAGGTTTTTCGCGGTATTGGAGTAAGGCACTGCTGTACTCTTTATAAGAATTGGAACATTGTTTATGTTTTTGTTTGTAAAGTTTATATGCGACGATTTTGTTTCGTTTAATTTGATACGCCATTTTTGCGTCCAATCACTAACTTTATCGAACGCATTAGCAGTTTTTGTGTAGCTTTCGTAACGGATTTATCTAGAACCAATATTGCAGTATCATCAGCAAAGGTGGCCATCATAGCGTTGATGTCCACTGAATGTAACAGATACAGAGTTGGTCGTAGGACACTTACTTGTGGTACACGTAGGATTTCAGTATTTCAGTACTGCCTGGGAAGGTCCCTATGCAGTTTGTACTCAAGTTCCAAGTGCCAAACTTTGTCAAAGGCTTGAGCAGCATCTAAGAATATAGCCGAGTATACTTGTTTTTCTTCAAAGTTCCTTTTCCACAACATCCGTAATCCGATGCACTTGGTCTATCGTGGAATTTTTATTTCTTAATCCAAACTGATGGCTCAGAATTAGTCTTCTTTCTTCTATTATTTTGCTAAGCCTTTTCAGGAGTTCAGGCAGTTTTTCGAATACTTTTGCGGTGATTGGTATTAGCGAAATTGGTCTGTAAGATGTTACTTCTGTTGGTGGCTTACCTTGCTTAGGTATTAGGTATTTAGGTGAATTCTGCAATTTTTCAATGATGTGGCACATATTTTAGTTTAAGGCATGCGTTTATAAATTGGAGTTTCTTGAAGGCTATTAAAGGCACTTATTTCAAAACCTGGTGATTTGTTGTTAGAACTTAGACAACTTGACACATGGTTCTTACTTCTTTGAGCATGACAAAAGGTATTTCACACTCGTCGTTTCTATCAACAAACTGTAAGGGATCTGTAGCTGTGTTTGCTGGGAATGGCTTAAAAACATTCTAGATATATTTAGCGAAGAGATCAGCCTTTTGTTTCGGATTTCCGATCCATTTACCATCTTGCGATTTTATTGGCGGGTTTTGTGTCTTTATGGTCTTCTTAGGCGGTTAGCTGCTTTCCATAAGGAGTATTCGGTAGAAGCATCCGCCGTCAGACTATTCAGGAATCTACTCAGTGAATCATTTTTAAACTCACAGATTTTTATCTTTAGTTCGTTGTTATGACGGTTAAAAACTGTCTTATCACCTGGAAATCTCGTAAATTGCCATTTTCTTCGAGCTCTTCTTTTTTCCAATATCAGCTTCTATATTTCGACAGGATATTTTATTTCTTTTCTCTTGAGTTCGAAATAGTTGGAGTACTTTCTTCTGCAGCCTGTTGCACATCAGCAATAAATTGTTCTACATTATGGTCAATTTGTTCAATTGTTTGCATAGGGGATCTGAGGTTTATAAAACTTTCAAGTTTATCTCTGAATTCGTTCCAGTTTGTTCTCTGGTTCACGAGCTAAGGATTACTTTTTTCTATTATTTCCGCTTCACTCAGTGATAAAATTACTAAAGTGCGATCTAACGATAAGTCGTAATTACTTTCGACACTTATATGATTTCATTTAATACCTTTAACTACAAAAAAGTCTATAAGGCCTGGTACTTTGTTAGTATCAGATGGCCAATATGTTGGCTAACCAGAAGAATAAAATTCGCAGGTGTATTAGTGGCCTGCTTGGTATAGCCGTTTACCTTTTGTAGTTATGAGCCTACCAACAAGCAAGTTATGTCCTAACAAGTTTAGGAGTTCTGCATAGTCTTCTTCAGGTGGAGAGCCCTCTATACTGCCCTCCAAAGGGCAGTATATAGCTGCTTTATTAAACTTTTTCTTTTTTATACCAATACTTATTGTTGTTACTTGCATATTTTCATTAGTAAACTTTGGTTCTTCATAGTGAGTTAAGTACTTTTTTATAAGTATTGCTGCTTCTCCCCTAGCTTTGCCAGCAGGGTGCGAAGCGTGACAACACCTACAAATTTGGTAATTTACTATCAAGACTTTGTTCTATAGGGAGATGAGTTTTACACACCAAAAAAATGTCTATATGCTCTGTCTAAAAAGCTGTTTAGTTCTGATACATGTTGTAAAAGACCGTTTGCATCCCATGTTGCGATTTTAAGTGTTCTGCCCATCATTGTTATTTAAGAGCGACTTCTTCGCTTAGCTGTTTTATGTTTAAATCTTGTTTGTTAATCCTTTTAAGGATAAGTTCAAGCATTTCTTTGATAGATGTTTCCTCGTTCTTCCGCACATTTTTTACAATCTGGGAATAGGATTTATTTTCATCACTTTTGCTAAGTGCAATTGCTTTTGCCGATTGATTTTTAGTTTTGTTTTCTACCGTTACTTTTTTGCTTGTGTGTTTGTTGAGTTTCTAAGCTTGTTCACAGTTTTGTTCATCAGATCACCACTAATAATGAAGAATTGATGGCAAATTAAGAGTAATTGTACTTAAATCTTAACCCATTTCTGAGCCGGTGCTTGATGTAAGGTTTCAGACGCTCACATAGTACGTTGGATAGGATCTTGTAACTTGTAAGCAACATTAAGCAGGGATATGCCTCTGTAGTTCTTGCAGGACATAGGATCGCCTTTTTGTAGATTGGGCATATGGAGCTATTTGACCAGTCGTCGGGCATACTTTCCTCCTCCCAAACTTGGTTGATGAGCTACCAGAACATCTCCTCCATACTTGAAAAGTTCCGCAGGTAGGCCATCCGAGCCGGCGGATTTGTTGTTCTTAAGCTTGTGGATGGCTTTCTTAACCTCTTCAGTACTGGGTGCTGGGACTGGATCTTCATTGACTGGTCTAATGCTTCTTTGTTCCCCTGTCGCCTCCTCTACATAATACCCATTAAGCAGCTGCTGGAAATGCTGCTTAAACACGTCTACAATTCCCTGTGCTTCGGTGACTAGGTTCCCTTCGCTGTTTCGAAAAGCTTGCGTGCCAGTCCTATAACCAGATGTCAGTTGCTTGGCTGTTTTGTAGAACCGGCGGGTGTTGGTGGCGGTGCTGGACTCTTCGAGATACTTGAGCTGAGAGGCTGCGGATGCTCTTTTCTTTCTACGCAGGGTTTTTTTCTCTTTCCTTCTCTTTTCACGGTACTCCTCTCTTGCTACTCTTGTTTTCCGTTGCAGCATTTGCATTCGTGCATTTTCCGTCTCCTGCTTCAATACCGCGCATTCATCATCATACCACGGGTTCTATTTTCTGGTTGGTTGATAGCCTATGGTGGTCTCGGCTATCTCCTTAATAATGTCGCGATACTGGTTCCACTGGTTGTTGACGCTTGTGGCTGGGTGTACGGCAGAGAGTTTCCCGGTCAATTGCTCACTGTAGTCTCTGGCTTTCTCAGATGTACTAAGGCATGCGATGTTGAACTTCTTTCTTTGGGCGGTCTTCGTTTTCTTTTCGTTGGACAGTCGGGCTCTGAACTTTGTCATAACAAGAAGGTGGTCAGAGTCCACGTTTGCACCTAAGCGACTAATTAACAGCAGATTATTTGATATCAGGCTAGCAAAGCACCCATGGACAAAATTTTAAGAGAAATTTTAAGTTGTAATAACTAATCAATAACTTATGGCATATTATCCACCTTTTCACTTTCCTATGGGATAATTTTTCTTTTTTGATAACTTGTCATTCATTCGAGTTAGAATATTCAACAACGTATTTTCTAACTATTCATTGTATAAAATTGAGGCGAGTTTAAAAACAAAAGGTGATTTTTTTTAATTAGGTCTAAGCCCCTGAATTCTATCGGTTGCCATGGAAATTTATTCAAGATTAATAACATGCTTCATAAAAATTTAACTTGAAAAAGTACTTTCGGGGTAGAAGGTGACATTTTTCATTCAACTACATATTATGTAAACTTAAATTTCATTTTTCTCAATTTCTGAAATTGTCACCTTTTATTCCTAAGCTCCTTGATTAACACCGTTAAATGGATTGTTTTTGTCAATTAATTTGATTGAGAAATATTGTATTTTTCATATTTTATAAAAGTTTGAAAAACACTCTCTAAAAACAATATCTAAAAGTCGATAAATTGTAACATTTTGTAAGGTTTAGGACCTATAAATTTATCCCATGAATGTCCCACATCTGTTGAAAAGAAATATGTACTTCTGCTCGTAAATGACATCAAATTTTCTTTAAAACCTCTTTTATTAATAGCTCTTATACATTTTTTCATTTTTTATTAAACCTCAAATAAGTCGAGCTCACATTTCTTTGAAGACAGACTCTTCGATTAGCTACTTTCAAACTATCTCTCTCTCTGTGGGACTCTCAACGCAGAGGGTGTTTAAATGATTAACGACCATTTAAATCATTATTTATACCAACAATAATTTCACTACCGATAGATATATTATACTCTTCTCTTATACTTCTACTTCTACACCAACAACCCTTGGATTTCTGCGTGCACTTTAACAAGCCAAGGATTTATTATTATTAGTTTGTTGTTTTCCAAATTACCAATGTTTGTTTTTCGTGCCTGTTTCCTTGATGGGCTGTTAAATTAGCCAGAGGGTCCTCGCACGCATACCTATACATACAGTGATCAAGATCATATACACACCATCTCTACCGCACATCAGGTATATCTTCACCAAAAATGTAGGAAGGTACGCCTGCCTCGAGGGCTATACAAAGATGGTTTTTATGATGCAATGATTATTATAGGGTCGTTCGAAGGGCTATTTTGTACCTCAAAGTCATAATTATCCGAAAATATTAATGAATTATTTGGAAACACACAAAAGCAGCTGACGTGCGCGCCTCCACAGCAATAAAAAAAAAAACTATCTTCTTTTTGGTTGCATTCAGGTATTTTCACATTTAACCTGGCGCCAAGCATTTCTCCTTGGGCCAGGGCTTTTTCGAAAAAACCGAGACATCTAAGCAAATTAGTATGCAATCAGTTGATTGATTCGAAAAGAAAATATTATGAATTTGTATCTCATTGTTTTTATAGGTATCAAAAACATTGTCATTCACTTTATGATCACGCACTTCAGTTTTTGTTTGATAAGGGATACAAAATTCAAAAATGGACAAATTAGATGGCGCTAACTGCGTTCGTCACGATTGCCTTTACCCACGTTTTATCTAACTATCTTGCTATGTGTACATAAATGTATGTCTCTCAGTGCAGAGCACGATCATAATCTCTGCTATTACCACCGAAATAATAATAATAAAAAAAAAAAACAAAACCTTGTGGCATTTCTGGGGAAAACAATCCAAAGACATTTTTATAGAAATATTAGGTACCCTCCCTCATAAAAAAAAATATTGTGTTCCCGCGATCAATGAGAATTGTGTGACAATAATGGTTAATAAGCCGCTGAGCATCACCAAACCACAAAAGGTATTTCTTTTTATTCTCGCCTGTTCTTCTCATATCACAGTCACAGACAATACTTAAGCTTTGAGATCTAAAGCCCCGCATTGGTATAGAGACAGAATAGAGATATACTCCTATAATTCGAGTGTTTGTGCTAGAAAACAACTCTTGCGAATGACAGTAATCCTCCGATGTGGCCGGGCCAGGTATATCGAGGCAGCTCTCATCAAAGATGATGATGATCGGATAAAGATCATTTCAACACGACACGGCCGGGTAATGGCCAATAAGTTGGGATTTTCGTATTCACTTTGATTTTTTAAAACGATACCGACGACCAAACGAACTACTAAGCAACTCAACTCAACGCAACGTCGCTAATTCTAGCGAACAAAATAAAATTTGTGTGTGGGATTGTGTTCTGCTGGAGTCTGACTGCATGGTCAGGTGGCAGGATTAGTTGATTCTTATGGTAATCGAAATTAATTAAAAACTTTGTCTTTCTCCTTGGACAATCGATTTGTTTTATGCGAGAGAGTCAAATGTGTGTATAAATACACAAACAGGAAAGACATCACACACCGTGAACCACAACCTACCATTCTAACCGAAGACTTTTGTCATCAAAGCAAACAAGTTTAAGTTTCCTAATGCAATTGGGTGGTAATCTGTTCCAAGAGTTGTGACCAATTAAGCAATTATCTTCACTAAGAGATTAAGCAAGGCACAATCCAGGTGAAGTTGGGTGGGCGGCTACCGGCTAGTGATGGCAAAGTTTATATCAATTGCATTTCCTTGATATTATAGCATAAACACACAATCGGTTTTTCGACCTGAAGAAATGATTTAATTATTCAAAAATTAACTTAGCATAGATGGAAAATCGATTTGCTAAGCTTTTTGTGAACGCATGACTTTTCTTTGAAAGCCTGACTAAAGCCATATGATGATGGCTCCATATTTAAAACACAAAAGTTAGTCTTTTCAATTCGGTTATGGATACAGTTATGGATATGTATAATAGGATCAAGAGTGCATTAAAGACTTTTAAAACTAACAGGTTTTCAAACAATAAGGTTTTATAAAGTTATCTCAGTAGGGAAATCTAATCTTTAGCCTAAGATATGAGATTAGATGCATTTATTCAAATAAAGTTGATATATGGGTGGGAAAATTAAATATTCAACACACTTCGTGATTTAAGGCTAATTTAATGGGAACAAGTGTAATTGACAGCTGAATAAAATAAAAATAATTTTGGATTAAAGTTGAAATTTAAAAAAACGACTGTAACGAAGGTTGACCATGATCAACGTAACAAGTCGAGTTGAAAAAAATCTGCTTCCACTTCCGCCTAAAGTAGGATAAAGATATTCGTTATTATTCCTTGCGCATTTGCCAAGTCCAGTCAAAAAACTAGATGCCACAGTTGGGAAATAATGATTACTTTTTGTAGTTTTTCAATGTAATGCTAATGTTCAATATACACGTTATTGGTAATTGAACTTTTTGCATTACCTAGTATTTCGCATAATTTTAATTGAAAAACATAGATATCCATAACTTGTAATTGTAGGCCCGTATTATGAGCATCGCTAATAAAATCGTATTAAATTAATATTTCAGAGTGTTGTTAACACAACTTTAGAATTGTCATCATCTTTCAGTGATGCTTAGCCGAAAAAAAGAAGCCCGTTGTGAAGGTAGGTGCAGGGAACTAAGTCCCCGGGAACCAAGTCCACCGAGGGCCTTAGTTCTCATTTAATGGGAACTATATCCACTTTAACAAAGTGGACTTAGTTCCCAGGCAAGGTGAGCAAGTAGTCCACTTCTTTATGAGAACTAAGTACACATTTTGAAATATGGAGAGGGAACTAACTTCCAACGATAAAAACTACAAAAATTCAAAATTCCGCGAAAACTTTGCATACACCCAACCTCGCACCTACCCCAAATCCTATAGTGAGCCCAAGCAGGGGGGTTGCAGGGGGGCAGCATGCCCCCCCAATACATACCTCACTGTTTGTTCGCCGTTATGCTGGGTGCTAGCACTGTATTTATGTAAGACAAAGCATTACGGCGAATAAACAGTGAGGTATGTATGTATGTATGTATGCAACCCCCCTGCTTGGGCTCATTATAGGATTTGGGGTAGGTGCGAGGCTGGGTGTATACAAAGTTTTTTTTGGCATTTAAGGAATCTTTGAATTTATCCTATATAGCCAACAATTGTGAAAAGTATTTCTATTTTATTTATAAGATTGATTTTTTATTTGGAAGTGGGAATTAAATACACATTTAAAGGGAAGTAAAACCACTCAGTTTTTGAGGAATTTTGTTCCCACCTTCTATGAGAACCAAGTCCACTTCGCTGAAGTGGACTTAGTTCCCATTAAATGAGAACTAATTCCCTCGGTGGACTTGGTTCCCGGGGACTTAGTATACCCTGCACCGTGAAGGTATGCTTCAATAGTAATTTTTTCGATTTTTTTTTTCGTAAGAACATATACAAATTTGTTGGTGGTTTTTCTATTTGTGACAAATGCATTTTTAGGGTGCAAGTTTAAACGTTTAAAGGTAAAATTTTTGTTATATATCGTCGGCTTACTGTCAAAACCTCGTTAATCTTAAAATGCCATTTTAATGCATATCAGGTCAAAACAAATAACTGAATTCAAATATCAATGCCTCGTAACTGTATCATGGTTCCTTTTGGTTCTATCAACCAGTTTTAAAACCTTTTACGATCTAAGAATTCTATTTTATTATTTTTAAAACGGTTTTTTGTGTTTTTTAAGCAAATTTTTAAAACAGTTAAATGTACTTATTGACACGAAATTTTATGTCACTCGGCATGTTGGAGCAGGTTTGAACAAAACGGATGGGGTACTTTTGAACGGTAAAACCTAAGCTGTCACCACCAATTAACGCTTCGGAAACATTAAGGACAGATGCGTTTGCCTTTGACTTTCTAAATTTCAGTTGGGTAAGTGAATAAGCAACTCTGTAATTTTTTGTTTAAATGTTATCTTTTAGTTCCTTACACTTCGTTGGCTTCTTAAAATGTTGTTTCATACATTTATGAATTCTTGTTTGTTTGTGTTTAGTTTTTGTGTCTAATTTTGTTCGGGAATCAAAATACATTTTTTTTTATAAAAAAAACACTTACAATTCTTTTTTTACTGGTAAAAACCATTACAAAAACGACTGTTCAATAGTGCCCCAGATTAGTTCAAAGCTGCCCTACATGGGGGGTTCCTTTGAACATAAGGACCTGCTTCGTTAAAAAAAACATTATACATAAGCAAAAGGCTAATTCCATATCTCAAAGTTAAATTAATTTACAAGGCACAGTGTGGTTTTTAACAGCAAAAGCTGACCATTAATCTATTTTCTCAAAGTGGCAACACATTTTTAAGGCTATGTTTCCAAGCAGCAAATACATTGAACTAAAGTTTGGTGGCCATTTTTTTTTTTTTTTTTTTTTCAAATTTACTCTCGCCGCCACGAACATAGTTAAAGTGCTGCAATTTAAATTTATTTTAAGTTAGCTGCAGAAAATTGCAGAGGTGTACTCTTGAGCTTTATTTTGAATTAATGTATTAAATACTAAAAAATTGACCTGGCAACCCATATTTTACCAGGCAACCGCAAATAGTTTACCTAGACACTACTAAACAAACTGTATACCACTTATTGAGATCAATGTGTTGACGATGAGGGTAAGTCGTCCTCTGTCAGGATCATTGACTATTATTTAATTCTGTTTCTTATCTTAATAAGATAATTTTGAGGTTTAGGAAATAATTGTTTTTTTTTTTAATAAACATTTAACAAGTTATCTAAAACTTTAATACTGACAAAAAAAAATACTTTTGGCCAAGTTTTACTAATGAATACCACACTGTGCGACGTTCCAATAATAAAAACCAATAGTGTTTTATGGGACCAGAAAGCAAAAAGTGTTCAAAGGTGCCATCCTTCCCTACTTTTAAATGTGATTGTAAAAAGGCTTGGAGAGAATTACTATTTTTCTTCATTATTTCCCAACGCTGCTAGATACTCACTTAAGCAGACGAAATTTCTTCATTAGATCCGAAAAGGCCATGGTTAATGAACCCAAACAGAGACAGAATTAGGAACTACAAAGTTAATATTGTGGGAACCTTTGCAAGAAGGAAAGTTGGACAAACGAAATTGTTTGGGCATTGCAAGCCATCAGCTTACTTGAATCAATAGTATGTAGCAACAGATAACAGGAAAAATACTAAAGAAGAAAAATTGAAGTAGAGCCTACGATAATCCGACAAAAAACTTTAAATAAAAAACTCTGTGCTGACACAAATAAACTATCCTCTAATCTTTTTTTTTTTATATAAAAGTTTTCACCCGATCTCAAATTTTGTTTTTGGTTGGAAACCCATACAAACTGTGGGTCCATTTAAGTTTAGTACTAATGCCTACCTACCTATCACTGTGTATATTTAAAACAAATTTTATTTTTCAGTTTCAAATATTTTTTACTAGAGCGACAAATATGTATGTTTTTTGTCGAATTTCGACACAAGGCGGGGCGAGGCTAGTGAAAGAAAAAAGCTCTAGTTCAATGTTTGGAAGGTAAATAGCATTTGCGTCGTTTTGATATTTTTAAAAATAAACAGAAATGTTAGGTTTTATTTTATCCTATTTTGCATCTCAAATCATCGATGTTGGACTGGTAACCTAGCTTGGAAAACTCCGTTGTTAATTAATGATAGCATATTGGAATAGTCGCGTTTAATAAGATAAACATGAAGAATACGAGTAAAAGAAAGATGAGCTTTCTTTGGTATCAGTCACTCTGTTTCACAAAATTGGTATTTTGTCAATTTTGAAAGACAAGTGTAAACCTACCCATTGATTTTGAGGGCCTTTGACATGAGCTATGACCTGTAAATTCTATTAAATTGTTTAAGACAACCCAATTCTAAAAAGGTATCATAGCCTGAAATTTGTTTACTCATATGTATGTAAATAGTAAAATTTACCATTTTAATATTTTCTACGTCACAAACAAGATATTTTCTGCAATCTGCCAACGCTTATTCACAGTTCACAACATCAGGAAGCATTCCACTAAGCAGCGAATGATAATTTCGCTCGAATTTAACCTCACGTTTTTATCCATTTTACTGCCTGAACAGAATAGAGTGCTGCAACTGCTTGCTCGCAATTTTAAAACGTCAAAAAAGCTGCAAGCAAAAGTTAAAATTTGGCCAAATTGTCCAGCTGTGTCTGCAGCTCCGTCTGCAGCAGCTTCCTGTTCTGTTCGCATCATTGAATATGTATGTATTCAACATTTTGACAACTATTCCAGTTGCAGCTCCAGTTGCAGCTCCGTCTCCATTCTGTTCAGCCAGTTACTGGTTGATTTGTTATCAGAATTCGCGTCTGTCAGCGTTAATTCATTATTCGTAGCTCATATGCCGCCACCGCTGAATTTTTAGACGTTTATTCACATGACACAAGAAAATATTAGATGGACCAACTACTCGAATGCCTATAGCAACCGCCAAACTTATTAGGAATCAAAATTTACTTGAAGTAAATGGTGCAGTAATAGAGAGCTTATTTCAAGGTCTATGCGTCCTCAAATCTCAATATTTCCTGAACAATAACCACTTCATAAGAAAATTGTCACGCCAAAACCATTTCCTAAAGATATTAGAATTGAATACGCCTTAATTTCTGAAAATTCCTTAGAAAGTATGACAGATGTCATACGAACACAAAAAAGTTTAAATCAGACTTTGATAGTTTTAACTTTGACGTTTACGAAAACGTCAATTTCACTTAGTGTCAAACTCAAATTGTTTAAATGTTGCGTTAACTACACTGTAATTTCGAAGGAAAAATTGTCTTCTCTATTAGGTACAGACAGCAAAAGTAAGAGATGAACAAATATCAAATAAAATAATAAACGAGAAATTAAAAATGAAAACCTGAAGGTATTGAACTTTGACTACTTAAAAAAGTTGATACATCATATGGCCGTTTTCAAAAAGTCATCTGCGTCAAAAATAAAATTGGCTTTAATTTGAAGTTTTCGAAAATGGCCTTTGAATCACTCATATAAAAAACTTACGTATAAGAAACACAGTCAAATACATTATGCCTTTTATTTCTGCGATATTCAAACTTTCTTATATCCGTGTTTTACTGTACCTAATCAACCGATGCTGAATGTAGTTACGAGCTGAAATTACATCCTCTTTTTGTCCTTGCGTTCACAAGTTTTTAACGATTATCTTAATGTGACACTCTCGAATTGATGTCTTTCATAAAATTTCATGCTGTTTACGTCTTGAAAGTAGGTAAAAGTATTGGTAAGGTTACTGGTAGGTTGGTATAAACGTCAAGTAAAGTGCATGCCCCAATCCCATTTAACCTCAAATACTTGACTTCTGCTTAACAAGCAAAAAGTTGGTTGTTTAACTTCTGCACTGCAACCTATCTACTCTGCGTAATGCTCTTGTCAGCTCATCATCTTCGCAAAAATACTTGACGCCATGTTTTTTTTTTAATTATTTTTTAATATACCTATCTGCTGCCATTGCCATCCAACGCATGATGAAGTGTGTGATATTCAACACATATTTTCAGTTGAGTTTCTTCGTGCCAAATTAAAATGGTGGATAAGACTTAAGCAACAACAACAAAAAAACCGCTTATATGCAAAATATTGTCACACGCAACGAAATCGGATTTGCAAATACAAAATTTCTAAAAAAAAAAGCTGAGTTGAAAAACAATGCAATGCCAGTGTGTGACAGACATCTTGGAAGAGATGCAGCAATAATATACGGTATTTCGCTGCGTGAGTGGGCACAGCTAAGTGCGACAGAAGGAGTGCATTAATGACAAGTAGGTAATGCGAATATACAAACCTATAGATAGGGACGTATACATACATTAAGTCAAGAAGAAATACCGGGTAATATGCAAATGGCAACGATTTTCTGCCTGCGTTTTTTTGTTTTTGTTTTTCTCTGACAGATTCAAAAACGCTCTTCATACGCAGAGACAGGCCAACAAGGCGAGAGTTGTTTTTCAAGGGTTGTCGTTGTCGCCGTCGCTGGTGTCAAGTTACACTTGATAGTGCAACGGAGGAAGAGGAAAACATGGGCAGGGATAGGTAGGCAGGTAGGTAGGTAGCTAACTTGGCAGTGCTTTAAAGCGCCACCACCACATCGCCGACACTGAGCGTTTCCAAACGACCATCTTGGTTCTTCTTTAAGAGGCAGTGCCGATGTCGTCACTGACATCTTCTTGAGTCCAATTTATCGTCATACTCGTCGTCGTCGTCGTCATCGTCTTCTTCTTCGTCGTGCATTCAAGACAAAATGGCTTCTTTCAAAATATCCAGAAGAAAAAAAAAACAACGAACAAAAAACATACCCAAAAGGCAGAGTGCGATAATTAACACACGAATAAAAATGCAAATACCTACGTAAGAAAAAAGGAATAATACAACAAGAATAAAAATAAAAAGGGGGAGCATCGAGGGCAACAGGGACACCATCACCACATAAATACTGCACGAGTCGTGAGTGTGCATTGTGCAACAAGGAAAAACAAACATGGATGCTGAACCACACTAGGCCTTTTTCGCGCACTCAATATAGGTGCCTAACCAACGAAACACGAAACAAAAGGCAAGGAAAGCAGAAACCTGGAAAAAGGAGCAAACAAGAAAACGCATACTAATTAAGTTCACTAAGCCAGCCACACCCTCTTCAAGCGTAATCACAATATAGACAGTCTGACAATGCATATTATGGCACTTTTTTTTACCAACTCCATCCGCACCACCTTAAAGCTTGAATACAAAATTAAAAAAAAGTTAAAATAGCCACAAGGATTAACTTCCCGCCACGAGATAAATTCAATCTCATTAGCCAAGGCCTGGGAAAATATACTATGTATCTACCTAGACCTACCTGCGATAATAGAACAAAACAAAGATGAAGACACTTCAAATTGACAGATACATTTGTATCTCGCCAAAAAGCAAACAATCTCATTCAGATGGGGGTAAGTAGGCAAGGCAGGCAGCAGCAGCAGTAGAACTACCCTCATAAAAGATTCTCACAGCTCTTTGTTGTTGTTGTTGTTGGGTATAATTCTAAAAGCAGTTTTGAATGACTTTAAACTGTTGGAAGTTGTGATGATGACGATGATGATGGGGAAAATGAACAACAAGGAATGGGAGGCGACAGTTAGCAACAATTCATAAACGTATTCAAAAACTTTATTGTTGTGATAATTGCATGCCTTTGGGGGCTTGAAAAATTCTCTTTCTATTTTGATATTTTTTTTAACTATACCTTGTTATGCGAATTGTATGCAATTGTGCCACCATCACACACCAATACCACCCCAATATATAGCTTGCTTCTGTATAAACAAAAAATAAAATAAAACTTGAAGTGAATATTGTATCAGAATAGGAGGCTAAAATACAGACTGTCTTTCAGGTTACTATATACCTAGCCAATTTATATTTTTCAGCATATTTCACAAACACAATTCGAGTGAAACATTTACTGATAAAAAATCCAACAAAAAAATAACTCTACATTCCACAAATTTTATTTTCAACAAAAGTCAATTGATTTATTCATCAAAATGCGTAAGAACGTGGACAAAAATTTGACTGTGTCTATAGGGTTTACTCTATCACGTTTAAAATGAAGCTATTTAGGTTAAGTCCTAAACTGGATTTCCTCTTTTCGCCAACATAAACATCAATGAGCTTTTTCTCAAACACTTTCATTATCTGGAGTTCCCCAGGGTAGTAACCTAGGTCCACTTCTTTTTATATTAGCTATCAATGAGTAATTTCATGAATGATACGACTTCTTTTGAAACCGTTATATCTGCTATTGATCGTTTACTTTTGCTAGATAACAGTTTCGTTATTTGCTATAAGAACGGATCTTAAGTCTCAACCGCGAAAGTCTTCGAAAAGCCAATCTGTTACGCATTTGACACAATCTTTAAACTATTAACTCAGGTGTAGCAGGTATGATTCAATGAAATTTGGTCTGCTCGTATCACAATACTCCTCTTACTTCCCCAAATTTTTGTTTATGACATTAACATTATATAGTTTTGTTACGTATGTGACACCGCACCACATTATGAATCAGTTTCGTATAAGATCATATTCTAAATATTAGCTACTAGATAGTCAAATGACTCTTAAAAGGGCTCTTAGCCCAGACAATGGTCTCTTATCGACATATACATAATATTATTTTAAAGGTAGATACAGGGACTCCAACTTATGCCAACAATATATAACTTCTTGATGAAAATTAATTTCAAAGAGTGACACAGAATCTATATTTGTGAATCACTCAAAGTGTTTAAAGAAGCAAGCTCTAGTTTAACTTAAAAAAACTTAAATAATCAACGTTGCTAACTTGTTAACCACACTGTATTCTTCACCAGCTCTTCATCACACCACCACAACCTAAGAGCCAGTAAAAACATATGCCTTTCAAAACTGGTTGAAATACTTCGGCAAAAAATCATACACTCGACACGGATAGACTGCATTAAGTTTACCCTCTCATATAAGCTTATTTACAGGTGCCTTACCTAACCCTTTTCGACTTATAGAATTACTTTCCTTACCAAAGCGGATGGACGTTGTCGTCGTCGTAGCTTTACCGGTTAAATAATAGATTCATATTTATTCCTATACGCTATACCTACACATATATTCTGCTGACTAGCTGAGCTGCTGCAGAGAAGTTTACAATTCTTCCGGTTCTCTCATCCAAAGACCGACCTCATCCCATATAACTCCAAAAGGACCCTTCTTCCTGGCATTGCTGTCGACAATTGCATTTAATTGGACATTTATTTCACTTTAAATATTATTAAGGCTTATTGCATATCACTTCTGATTTTCAACAACCATTTTGTGCCAAACACCTTGCAGCAATAGCAATACCTATAAGCAGCTAGAGGTAGTTACACTTACACCACCTAATTCTCATTATGATGATGATGATGATTAGGGCAGGAATTTCGTATAAACTTTTCTGTTCATGATGTCGGTTGGTCAGACAACAACTATGTATAGCTACAAGGAGTTTGAGCATTTCAAAAAGTTTTTGCATTTTTAATAGAAAAATTCTTTAAGTGACATTTCTTGTCACCGCATTGACGTGTAAATAACACATTCCAGAGCTGTCAACTTGCTGGGGTTTTGTATTTCGCTGCCAATTACATCACAATTAGATTGGGTGCAACAAGCAAATTCCGTTATAGTTTAAGCATTTTAATCCAACTCCATAGCACTAAGCTTAGAGCCAATGTGACAGATTGTCTAATGCATATATTTTTATTAGGTTTATTTATTTAACAACAACTTGTGTGTCACAATTTTTACTGTTCTCAATAAAACAACATTAGCAGTGTTGTGCTGAGCTCGTGTTGACATGATTTTAGCGTGTCAAATTGCTATTCACCGCTGAGAATTAATTGAACATGACAGCCAATGTTGTTATAGGAATATCATCTAAATTCACAAAAAAAAATATCCATTATACATACAAACAACATATACGAGAACACACACACTCGCAGACAAATTGTGACAGAAAACCTTAATGAATGTCGTTAATGTGCGTTTTTTGTGGTTAAATGTAGTTTTTTGTGTCAAAGTTTAGACACAAAGGTGGTAGCCCACTTAAGCTTAATCATGTGTAAATGTCTTCAATAAATATAAATAACAAAGAATTACAAAAAATAAGACAGGCGTGGGTGTGGTAATAGTGTGTTGAATATAAATCCTATGAATTTTCAAACCCACCTCTTTGTTTTATTTTTATTTGTTTTTTTTTTATGGATCATTGGTTTTGTGAGTGTGTTTTTTTTTAATTTGATATTTAAATGTAAATTAAGAAAATAAAATTGATTTTTTGAGAGGAATGATTCGTTAATTTTACTAAATAGTTTGTGTGATGGAATAAATGAATTTAAAATGTGTGATAAGAATGCCATTTAGAGCAGTTCAATAGTTTAGTAGGCCATTTTATCAATCTAAATCAATTTTAAATAAAAATAAACGAGTATGATTATTTTCTTATAAAATAAATCTATTTAAAGTTTAATTAAGATAACAAAAGTCATAAACCGCCGGCTGGTTATGGGAATAAATTGTATATAGACACCAAAATTATAATATATTAATATGTTATAAATAAGATGTAAAAACCATCAAAGACCTAAAATGCTATCAAGATTGCTTATCAATTTGTATAAAAATAGAATTTCCAACATTAAAATACCTTCCTATTCCTACTTATATATTTTAGAGCTCTGCGAGTGTATGAATATTCATATACATTCATCTACTTTAATATAAAGGGTCTTTCACAAAGGTCGTTCAAAACACAAAGGACGGTTAAAACTACCATGTCGTTAAAGAAACATCAAATCGAAAGATTAAAGCGTTTTACAAAATTTGTGCAAAAAAATAAAATTTTATTTTCAAAATCAAAACTCCGTTAGAAAAACGCTAATAAGTCGTGATTGCTTGCATGTATTGATTTTGATTTTCAATTGGCAGTAAATAGACTATGCAACAATCATTTTGATGTATCGTATCGTGTGTATATTTGTTTTTGCTTTATATAGCTTCTATCTTTCGAAATTTCTACAACTCCAATTTATTGACTCAAACTAGAGTTTCACAATTTGTTCTTCAATGTGAATTAAATTGAATTGATGATACCTACTTAAGTGAAAAAATAATTGTATATTCTCCAAAAATCGGGGAAATGTCAAAATTTTCAAAATTCAATAAAAAAAATAACAAGCAGTTCTAACGGGTGATTTTTTAAGAGGTTTAGAACTTTTTTTAAAAAAAAACACAAAAAATTCGAAAAAATGAATGAAATATTTATTTGAATCGATAGTTTGAACCTTGCAATTTAATGTTTAAAGATAATTTCATGCAAATGTTGACCGCGGCTGCGTCTCAGGTAGCCCATCCGCTGAGTCCAATTTTGGCATACTCTTTCACACATATCGGCCGGTATCTCACAAATGAATGCATGGATGTTGGCTTCCAGTGCGTCAATCGAAGCGGGCTTGTCCTTATAGACATTAGCCTTGACATACCCCCACAAAAAATAATCTAATGGTGTCAAATCGCACGATCTAGGCGGCCAATTGACCGGCCCGAAACGTGAAATTAACTGTTCACCAAACTCGCCTCGCAATTGCGCCATTGTTTCGCGTGCTGTGTGGCATGTGGCACCGTCTTGTTGAAACCACATATCATGCAAGTCAAGAACTTCCATTTCGGGCAAAAAACAGTTTGTTATCATCGCTCGGTAGCGTTCACCATTGACAGTAACGCTGCGATTCGCATCATCTTTGAAGAAATATGGCCCAATAATGCCGCCGGCCCATAAACCGCACCAAACAGTGGCTTTTTCGGGATGCATTGGTAGCTGTTGCAATGCTTCTGGCTGATCTTCACTCCAAATGCGGCAATTATGCTTATTTACGTACCCATTCAACCAAAAATGAGCCTCATCGCTGAACACAATTTTTCGATAAAAAAGCGGATCCTCGGGCAGCTTTCCAAGAGCCCATTCACCAAAAATTCGGCGTTGTGGTAGGTCGGCTGGCTTTAGTTCTTGCACCAGCTGTATCTTAAAAGGCTTTACGCCCAAATCCTTCCGCAAAATTTTCCACGTAGTGCTGTAACAAAGGCCTAACTGCTGGGAACGGCGCCGAATCGACATTTCGCGGTCTTCTGTCACACTAGCTGATACGGCCGCAATATTTTCTTCACTACGCACAGTACGTAAACGTGTTGGTGGTTTAATGTCCAACAAAGTAAATTTGGTGCGAAATTTGGTCACAATCTTCCGAATAGACTGCTCAGAAGGTCGAGAATGCCGACCATAAAATGGAAGCAGCGCGCGATGAACATTTCGAACCGAGCACGAATTTTGATAGTAAAATTCAATAATTTGCAAGCGTTGTTCATTTGTAAGACGATCCATGGTTAAATTGCAAACCAAACTGAAGCTGTTTGACAGTGACACAAGGTACTAAACACACGTCAGCTGTCAAAACCAGTGTTGCCAAAACCAAACCAGCTAAAAAATCACCCGTTATTAAAAAAAAAATTATATACAAAATAGAAAGCTCCCAAGAACTTCATAAAGATGCCATTCGAAACTAAGCAGCCGGAAATAGGTAGGTAGGTGTGCTCGTGTGTTGTCGATTTGAGCTTCACAAAAAAATACTCAAGTGCTATCGTTAAAGCCAACCACACTTTCAAATGCAGGAACAATAAGAAGAACGCACCTTCAAGCCTGCTTGCGGTATTTAAAAAAAAAACATTTTTGAAGACATTCTTGAAGACTCAAGAAAGTGATAAAAAGTCATATTGTAAAGGTAGGTAGGTTATTTTTAAACTCTACCCATAAGCAAATCCTAATAAAAAAGACAACTTGAAAGGCGAATGAATGAATATTTCCCCAAATTTTAAATGGAATGCAAGATATTACATTCTTCTTTAAATTCTAAGAAATGTTATAGAAGGTCTGTGTAGGAATCTTTTTTGGCAAAGTCATGATATTTTTTTTACAAAGAAAAAACTCAAACACCATGAATTTCACAGCATAACTTCCAAGGAAAAGAAAAAAAAACACAACGACTCCAACGCCCCCTATGAGACTTCACCAAACGGGACTCGCTACAATCCCAATGACTGACTACCAACCATCTTCCCCCTTCTTCATCATATATAATTTTTTTTTGTATATAATTTGAAAATTTCCTTATCAGAAAGTGCTCCCCTTTGGGTTTCAACTTGAAATTACATGCCAATGAACACGAAATAGAATTAAATTCGTTGGCCCTTATTTAATTTTTTCTTGGTCGTAACCTTTTGTATCTCGGTGCTAAAATTGTTCAACACCCCCAGGCGTCATTGACTTGAAAGCTTGCCCCTTCTACCAAATCCATTGCCAAGTGAAATTAATGGGCCATAGTTGGTTTTTATTACATTTTAACCAGGATAATTAGATTCATGTTTAACACACCAACTTCTTCGCAGGTATTGTATTGGGTGGGTAAGTAAAGCACTAAATATATTATGTTAATTAGATTTTTGTCACGACGCGACGACGAATGCGACTGGCTGACTGGCAGGAGTGGTCGCGTTTTCACCTACAATCACCTACCAACACACATTTATACACACGCTCAGTCGGTCGAATAATATAATTCTTAGTCGAAAAGGAAATCCTTTGCAATCCTGTTACAGGCGTCTTGTGTAATGTGATGATTACCCAGAGCCAGATTAGACCAGCTTTTGAAGATACCGTTTCGGTTCTTTTATCATCATAAAGAAGTCCTCAAGAAGTCTATTCGACGGAAAATATCCTAACCGCATTGTCCTTTGTTATATATCACCACCACCCGCTACTGTTCGAGATACTTTTTCTATTCTTCGTTACCTGTCTGACGGGATTCTTATAGTTTTCTTGTCTTTTGTGTCCTTGTGATGGATAAATTTTCATTTATGATTTGTCGTCGCTTTGTTGTCCTTTTCGGCAACCAACACACAAAAGATTGCAATTTATAGTGCGGTTTATCTTAGAGGATGATAATTTTGCGATTAGCCTGATTTTTTGTTTGGAATTTTTTGCTGAGCAGCTTCTATCCATTGAAGCCTGCAAACCACTTTGTCGTGGTGGCTGATGGTCTATTTCTATGTGCGGCTCAGGATCATCATTCATTCTCGTTGTTTTGTCCTCAACTAAACTCAGCAGGATATTTCTTAGGGCGCTAGGATTTCTGTTTGCCTTTGTTTCAATTATTTTTAACAGACATTGAACATGTATACCTTGTACCTGCTACTGGCTGATGCTCTTGGCGGGCCTGACAGATACTTCTAAGCGAATGGTCTCTGATGAGAGTATCTTAATGTGATCGAAATGAGTGCAAACCATAACAAGGATCTATGATGTGCAGAGGGAGGATAGGTATAATAAATTTGTCTTCTCATCTGTCGAGTGATGAAGGGTCTTCCTTTGTCCCTTTGTCAAGATTAGAAGATGTTTAGAGATAAACAAGGAGGCAGTACCTATGTCGATAAAGAAGGCACAAAAGTAAACGTCTATAGGTATGTACGTAGATACTCTTGAATGTGCATTGATAGGGGTATTAAGATAAATTTGATCTTTAAGAAAGACCTTATTATACTCGTTCCTACCTCTATACTAGAGAAAAAGGGTGATCCTGATCATCTTATCATTTAATTTTAATCATAGGAAGTGCTTGCGTTATAGACAGATGGTTAAAAAAGTTAGCGCATACTTCTTTTATGCTTTTTTGATAAAAATAGTGAATTTAAAATAGAATTGATATTTAAAAATAATGTATTCTTTATAGAAGTGGTTTTTGGTATACAAAAATATTCATGCCAAATATGAAACCCGCAATACTGGATTCCCAGTCAGTGCACTCTCTCTTCCCTTAACTCATCTGATGCGGTGAATAGAAAAGAGAACCCAAATACTGTATGCAGAAAATCCAGTATTGCGAGCTCCATAATCGGTGTGATTATAATGAATTTAATCTAGATTCGCAAACTGGTTAAATATATGATGAACTTTCGCCTAAAACGAAACAAAATACGATTTTGTATTTAAATTTATCGAACACTTAATCAAATAAATAAAATTTTTAACCAAATTTAGACATTTGAAGTCAGACAATAATAAAATTATTATTAACTGGTTTGTCGCGAAGCTTCTGTATGAATATTCATGAGTCTAAACTTTTTGGCTTTGAAATTAATTGAATTTTTTTTAAGATAAAGAGCATTTGTTTACTTTTTGATTCCAAGTGCCTCGCATACTCTTGCGTAAGGTATTCATTTTAAACTACCTTACACGTGCGAAACTCTAGCACGAGTTCTACAAATTCCAACTAACACGCTATTTTAATAGAGATTTAGTGACATTGAAATTTTTCTGCGCATATCAGTTGAAGGTTTCCGGACTACCTAATAAGTTGTTAATTGCTAGCAAATTGCTATACATTCTTTTTTTCTTCCTTTTGGGCTCACTTATGTATCACAATGCCTTCGGAAGGTGGCTGGAAGAAACTCGACAGAGCTGGAAATAAGATAGCGCTTTATGGAACTGATTTGAAACAGAACTGCCCACTGCCTTTAGAGCTTCTTTATTATCCTGCACTTTAAAACTAGTGTCGCATTGGCGCACAGTGGTCCGTTTGTTGAATTTTGTTGACAAAAATTATTTTCCACTCCAATTTTTGGTACACCACTTACTGCTGTAAGGACTATGAACTCAGTGGTACTGCTTATTTTTTTTTTTCAAGTGGAGGCTTTAAAATGTAGGTTGGAATATGGTTCAAACCCTAAAAATAAAAAAAAAAGTAGGTACCGTCCGTTGCCATTATAAGAGAGTCCTTTATTTGTTTACACAATGGTCAGCTATCCGACTCTTTGCAAGTGGGGAAGGGAGGGCGTTGGGGGATGTTCTATCGCCAATTCTCTTTCTACTGGTGATAGACAATGTTTTGACGGCCAGTGTTGGAACAGCGGAGAGACAGGCCATTCAATTGAGACCGTTTGAAAGGCTTAGTCACTTAGACTTTGCCGATGATATATGTCTCTTGGCAAATAACATCAGCGGGCTGACCGAGATGTGTCAAGCACTGAAGCTGAAAGGAGAGTCGAGTAGTCTAAAAATAAATAGCAAAAAGACAAAAATAGTACGCACAGGCCGCTCCACACATCAGCGTAATACAGGAGTCGCCAGTTGAAGAGTTTAAACAATTTAACTACCTTGGAAGTATTATTTCAGCAAATGGTGGAATTGATCTGGACGCTAAAAGTATAAATAAAGCACGAGCAGCCTTCGGTTATCTGTCAACAATTTGGAAAACCACTCAAATCTCCTTACGCACTAATGGAAAGTCACCTGGAAAGTCACGACCAACATCTTGAAGAAATTGCAGGCTTTTGTGAACTGCTGTCTGCGCCATATTCTAAAAATTCGCTGGCCACAAATTATATCAAACGAAGAATTTTGGCGCAGGACTAGTCAAGAGCGGCTGGATGTTGACATAAGAAAGCGTAGATGGCAATGGATTTGTCACACACTGAGGAAACCAAACCATGAAATTGCAAAGCAGTCCTTTGAATGGAATCCTCGGGGTGCACGGCGCGGTGGGTTGAAAGGCCAAGAACAACATGGACTTCAACTGTTCTAGCAGAAGCAGACTCCCAGAGAAAGACATGGCCACAGCTAAAATATCTAGCTACAGACCGTGAAGGATGGCAACGATTTGTTGGCCCCCTATGCCCCAATCGGGGTTACAGGACTTGATGATGATTTATCAATATGCAATCATTTTTATTAAATCTTTTTTAAATTTAAACCCATTTAAAAACCTATTTATATAATCTAACCGAGCCTTTACCTTCTAAAATTAATTAAAAAAAAAATCACTTAATTTTCATTCAAAATCACTACACCTCTACCACTTACCGAAAAATCTGTGAATAAACAAACAAACAAACCTTGAATGGCATAAATGTAAACCTACAATTTTAAGTGACAAACATCGGCTAACAAAGCATTTGTAAATATTTGAATTCAGCCACAGAAAAAAAAAATACAAGCAGAGATAGTCTTATTGTGACGGGCGCATAAATGTGTTTTTGAAAATCACTAAATGGGGACATTGTTCCAAGATTATAAGACTTATGAAAGCGGAAGTATAACATTTACCTTGGTAAACATCTCAACCAGCTACTTCATCCCCAAATCGTATCAAATTCATTTTTGACAGTAAATAAGGTGTTTTTTTTTGTTGTTGAGTTGTTGTTGTTGTTTGTTGGTATATTCAAATCCCTAATGTAAGAAGGTATAAATATGATGTCTTTTTTAAGTCTTTAAATAAAGTGGGTATAGGTAGGCTTAAAGGTGCCAACAAAACACCTTTAATCTGGCTACTACCTTAGCACTCCTCATCATCAGCTGTATATGTATTTAAAACAACTTGACAAATAAAAAATGAAAAAAAAAAAACACACTCCATTGTACCCCGACATGTATTTCTGTGATATTCACCGAATAGTAGTAGGTAGCTTCGTCCATGGTTGGATTGATAAACAAGTAGCTAAGAAATTAAGATAAATACCATTTGAGAGATGTCAACACACTTCCATGAATTTTCAACAACCATATAAGCACCGACTGTGAAAAGATGAGTTTTGACTCTTTTGAAAAATTGCATCGTAATCAAACAGTGGAATGGTAGCTGGCGCCGCCATCCATCTCCACCGTATGGTCTCTGATGAATGTGTGTTGTACCTTTTGTTTGATTTTTGTTCTTTGACTTATGTATAAGATTAAGCTGAAATTTCCGGTTAACTGAGTTCAAATAAGTTTTTAAGTAATTCAAGTTTTAAAGTGTGTTTCTTTTTCGTCAGAAAAATTGAATTGAATTTCTACACAACTTGATCTGTTTCTTGTAGAGTTGAAAATAAGGACCCATTACATACATTTAGGTATATGGTTTTGAACTTGAATAGCAATAAGATCTTCCATATACGAATGGATTTTCCGGAAATGCTACTTTGAAACCAGGGGCCGAACTACCGCATCAGTTATCGAGCAATACGTGACTGAATTATTTGAGTCTAAGACGCAATTCACACAGGAGTGGCTTATGGCACTGGTGTGGTTCTGGCCTGCTTCCGGCACGGCGTAGAGTGGATGTGATGAGCTCTATTCACACAGAATGGTTAGTAATCTGACTAATGGCAGATAGAAAAAAATAATTTAAAACACAGAAAACAAAAGCAATAAACATACACACAAACAGAAGAACACTTCAATAGATAATGGCTTCTACAAAAATTTAAATAATTGAATTTCTGGGCTATTTTCCGCCATATTTGGCCTTTCACGCTCTTGTTTCAGTAATCTGCCCTCCTTTAATTATCTAAATGTTCATGCATTTGAAGTTCTTCGCAGAATTCAATATTGAGCTCAAAACTATCCATCATTTTGTTTAAAATGTTTGATAATTTGACGTGTGAATGAGAGATTTTCACTGGGGTTTCAATATGGCGTGGCGATGACAGTTGACACCATATCCTCGCCTCGTTATCGGAGTGTGTATTATCCCACAAGAGAACATGCAAATTCCACAACGTGGCATATGTAATGTATTATGTATGCACCACACCAGAACCACACCAAAGCCTCAAGCCAGTTCTATGTGAATTGGGCCTTATATTACCGCTCACGTTTCGAGCAATCTAGTATACTAAAATTTGAAGTCGTTATTCGTCATTCGATCACTTATGGTGCTCACTCTCTCGGTCACTGACGCGGCGATTCGGTCCCAGATTTAATCTATGAAAAACTCTCTAGGACTTAGGTAGTTTGAAAATGATGCTGGTGTGACAACTAAACTAGTCTTTGCCCCAAAAGTCAACTATATATTGGAATCCTTGCTTCAATCCAGAAAATATTGAGAGTTTCGATTGGAAAATGTAACGAGTGTGACACGTAACCTGAACAAGAATAATACCCTCCCCAAACGAGTCGACTTTCTTCTATAATCTAGGTTCAAACCAGATGTAAACTTTGAAAAAATGTCTAAAATTTTACTTTGAAAATGTTACGGATGTGACACATCACTTGAATAAGAATAACGCCCTTTTCTAACGAGTCGACTTTTTTGATCAGGATTGAGCAGGACAAAAATTATGAAAATATTTAAGTTTAAAAATGTTACAAGTGTGACAATTTAGTAAGTAGGGGTAGAACCAAGTATAATTTTGTTGCATGGAAAAAATTCTGATGCCAAGTTTGAGTTATCATTTTAACTGCACAAAGTGATTGCAATATTGCTTCTTAGATTGTGAAGTTTTTCTCACTCTTTAAATTAATTAATTACTTTATTTTTATGGGAAAAGTACCTATTCATTAAATTCCAACATGGGGGAGATTTCCCTGAATCGGAAATTTCATACCAAGACACAAAAACTCTATACATGTGTTGAAAAAAAAATGTTTAGGTTCTGAAATAACAACCTGTTACGGCTGTGACACAATCTACAAACTTCAAATTACGGTTTAAAACAATTTTAAAATTTATTCACATTTTGAAACAATTTTTTTTTTGTATAAGAACGGGTTACGGGTATGACACTTGAGGTTATGGGTGAACTGAGCATATAATCAGTTTTAATAAACAACTCAATACCAAAATTACACAAAAACGTTTTATGCTCTTAAAATATGAAAAAAGTTAACGTCTCTCACACGAAAACAGGGAAATTGAGAATACACATCCCTTATACGAATAAAAAATGGCTTTCTGGCCCAGTATAAGCTTTCAAAATTAAAAATTTGAGATTTTTTGAATAAATTCATCACCATTTAACTTTCAATCTATGATGACTCTGACTATTGTGCGGCGAGAAGAATATTACCAGAAGAAGTTGAAGGTACAAAAATAAATTATCTGTTGTTTTCTTACACATGTATTGGAAAATCAAAAGCTTTTTACAATTTATAGATGTACTTGTCTCACAACATTGTATCGATAACCTTTGCCCTGAAACTAATCTCATAAAAATGGCGTCAGTAAAACTTTCGACGGTTTCTGAATTCGTCACGATCGGGGCAGAAGAAAGAATATCAGTCAGTTGCAATTTGATTCCAAATTAGTTGGGTTTTAGATTTTTGCAAGTTATGAACATTGCCTTATGCATAGGTGACCCTGAAGGTGAGCTCTTAATGGTGCTGATGAAGCTTTTAATGGACATTGAATTTATCTCGTTTGCGTGCAGAAAAAGAACATTAATCAATTGCAAATCGATTTTTAATTAGTTTCATTTTATGTTTTTTTTTCAGATTTGTAAAACTTTTACAGTTTGGTCTGAAGGTTGTCCTTGTAACTTTTAACTGGCTTCGAATTATCAATCAGTTCTTTATCGATTTCAAATCAATCAGATTTGACAGTCTTGCTAGAAATTAACTAATTATAGTTTTCCCTGAAGGTAAGCTTAATAGGCTCTCTTAATAGGAACGTAATTTGAATTCATCACGTTCACACGCTGAAAACAATATCTATCAGTTGCAAATTGGTTTCAAAGTAGTCGGGTTTAATATTTTAACAAACTCATGAACTTTGTACAGTTTTCCCTGAACGTTGTTCATGAAACAATTGAAAATTTTGAACTAGCCCTTTCGAGCTCCGAAAAAAATTAACAATTAGTTCTAAATCGATTTCAAAACAGTTGTATTTGATATTTTTGCAAATAATGAATTAATTCTAGGTTTCCCTGAAGGAAGCTCTATACGCTGCAATGAAACTTTTGACAGAATCTCAGAATTTAAATTTATCATTTTCGCAAATGCTGAAAAAGTATAACAATCAGTTGCAAATCGATTTGAAAGTAGTAGCTTTTTATACTTTGGCAAAATATGAACATTTCTCAAAATGAGGTTGATGAAACTTTCGACAAACTTTTGAGTTTGGCTCTAATGTAGTCTCGTTGGATATTTTTGCAAACTATATTTTTGCAAATGTCGTCCAACAATCTTTCGATCGCATTTGAATTGATGTTCACACCTGGAAAACAGAACATCAATCAGTTGCAAAACGATTTCAAAAAAGTTTTTAATTGAAACCGACTTTAAGACTGTATTTCAAAGCAATCGGCTCAGTAGCGAAAGATCTACGAAGCAGAAGGATATTAGAAAACGATATCTCGTTTTCAATCGAATAAAATTGCAATGTAACTTGAAAACCCAAAGATTAAAGTAAATCAATGTTCTGAGGCTTTTGGCTTCAATTTTATTTAAGTATGCTAAATATGGATCAAAAGTTTCTTTAACATATGATCTCAACTATCAACAATAGATAAACTCCAGAAATATTTTAGCAAGTTCACTTTGGAAGAGTTAAATGCTTAATTTATTATGTTCCAAATTTGATGCAAAAAGCAACTTGCGTGTCCCTTTGATGTTAACATTGTTTTTTTTTGTCAGTCTGTTGTAAATGTGTGGTAGAAACATGATGTTCTTCAACAAAATAACAAAGTTTTAATAATTCAAAGATACTATTATACAAAATAAAGAGAAGGAGTTGAAATAAATTACCCTAACTGCCATCTTCACTTTATTCTTCTATTCCGTTGTCCTGGGGGATTGTCCCAGAAAGCTTGCCCTATACTTTATACCTCATACAAGAAATGGACATAACCCCAAAAATATATACCTTGTACCTACAATTACATATACATTTCAAGTTCCCAAGTGGTGAACGAGTAGTTCTTTGATTTTCTATTTGAATTGGTTTCTCAAATGTGTAATAGACTCTTGTGTGTTCCTTCAAGGTGTATAACATGGTGAATGTCCTTTTTTGGGACACACGTCTCTCATTTAAGTATATATACCTACAATGAAGCGTACATATCGTACACTTATGGTAGAGAAACCTTTATACCACATATGTTTAGCTCATCCAAGCGTGTTTCCATTTTAATTGTGTCATCTTGTATTCCCGTCGATGCAGATGATAGCTTTTGCTTAGAGTAAAGTAGGTATGCGGCTGTTATATATGGGTTGAGCTTGAGGACCAAGAATATGTCCTGACACAAGTCAGGGCAAAAGGACATGAATTAAATTTAACCAAATATAAGGAGGTGAAGTCCTTGACGTTGTTCTTTGCGCATGAAGAAGTTTGTAAGAGTGATGAATAAACGAACATACAAAATTCTACCTATAGCTGTACATATACCCATATAAGGTAAAAGTGTATGAGGTTTTGTAGTGCAAAAGGACTTACTTCACTGAGTGGCGGACCAAAATTAACAATATGACGTACTTGTATCCATCGAATTACATGCCTCGTCGAGATCAAAAAAGATGATGCTCATAATATATAATAATTGGCCCAGAGTTTTTTAGTTAGCAATCGATATTTTCAGAGGGAATAAGGATGTCCTTTTTTGATTGAGTGTTACACTTTATGATCACGCATTGACATCTTTAAGAAGTTTGTTCTAAATTTAGTTTGGATTTTTATATTAAATCGAAATTATCTAACTGGAAGGTGTATAAAATGAAATACACCAGACGGGGGGCTTTTGCGAACAAAATTTTCCTAAGAAGGGCTTCCATCCCTCGAACTTGAATGATGCTCGAAAGGTTCCCTTGAAATTTATTGGTATCGGAAATAAATTGTTCATAGGATATCATTTTATAGCATTTTTTTCGGGAGAAATTTACTCCGGGGAGATCGACGATAGCGGACAATATTTCGGGGAACAAAATATTTCGAGGGAAGCAAAATTTCTCTCGAGATTGCCGATAGGGCCCTTTGAATTGGGTGTATCAGAAAATTTTATACACCAACGTTTCGGTAGTGGCATCTGCTTTTCTTCAATCAGGTTAAAAACCTCGTCTTGAACATGTGACACTGTATTAAATAAAAATGCCAAATCTCCGCCCGAAAAAGCTGCCCCAAGTTCATAAATTAAATGTTTCTGAATCAGAGCAAAACTCAAAATAAAAACAAAAAGGTACTATTTATGTACATTTTTAGTAAAATTTGTCAAAAATATCAACACTTCTAAAATTTAGGGAAACTGCATAACATATAAAGCAATAAAATATGAAGAAACTGAAAAAGAAAATTCTTAACAGAAGAAATGGAGCGAGTGAATATAATTCAAGTGAAAAACTCAAATCAGCTCAACTCCATATTGCGTTTCGCCCATCAGGTATGATAGTCGGGCTTATCAGTTAGATGACTATCGTAGCCTTCTAAGACGCCAACTTTATCGATGGTTACCGACTAATATTGAAATCACAGCATAGGATATACTGTACCTGGGCGAATCGCAATATGGAGTTGCGCTCATTTGAACTCTTAACTTGAACTTCATAAATAACGACCATCAATTGCCTTGAGAAATAGAACTTGAGTTTTGCTACCCACACGATTTTAAATTTTTATGTCGAAAAGAAGAATGCCAAATTTAGTGTTTCGCCCGGTAACGTAAAACCACAGGTGTCCGCTGGGAGAAGACATAAGCCGGGGACTTGTAGAGTCTTTTAACAGTTCAAAATCTAGGTAAACGTAGGGTTGCCAAATTGGGCTATTTGTCATAAATTGGGCTATCTTTTTTCCTAAATTTGCGACAGGAGAAAGTAGCCCAATTTCATAGGGCAGCGACTTTCGGCTACAAGAATTCTGAAATTGGCCTACTCAAGTATGCTTCTTGCAAGGTCAACCCTGGGTAAACCGAGAAATTTTTCGAAAAAATCGGTAGGCCAAACAAAAATTCTATTAGAAATGTTGAAGTGTTATTTTAAAATAATTTAGAGTTGTCAAACAGAAAGACTTGGGTCGGGAGAGTCGTGAACCCCATTGAAAGTCCCTATAAAATACAAGCGAGGAATTAAAAACTAAAACAAATTTACACCAATTTTTTTGCACATTACTGTAAATGAATTTCATTTTTAGGGTGCAACCTTTAAATAGTTATTGCAATTTCATTTCCTCCAATATCTGTTGTTATTTTTTTTTTCTCTGTGGATTATCCAATTGAGAATTGAACAGAAGCAAAACGAGATAAGTTAAGAAAAATTCAGAACCAAAACCAAAACTGAGATCTTATTAACACAAACGTATGTTTATTTTTATTTTTTGGAATGAAATGTAAGTAGGTAGTGTGATACGCATATCTATAACAGAAAAGCCCTTTTTTTAAAGATCATCATCCCTTGCACTTAGGGATAATTTTGAGATGCTTTGCTTAGATGATTTTTCTTTTCACACATTATTATCATTTGGTGATGATATGAGGATTTATGAAATTTTTTCTTAGGGGAGTTTTTGTGGTGCAACCGAATGGTGCACACGGGACGTGTTATACAATACGAAGGAAAGTTCAACGCACATGGGTTGGCCTTTCGTGTTTTTTTTTCTACTCTTAAAATTCAGCTTCAACTCAACACAACACTTCTTTTTTTTTTTAAAGGGGTGCGAGAAATAAAATAATACGAAAATGTAGAACACGAATATATTTTTTTTTTCTTTTACACAAATCCCTTAGAATAGCTATGTTTAGGTATAGTAAAACATACATGTCCTTAAAGTCCTTACAAAATGGATGTGTGGTTGTTTTTATTAATGCACGAGGGACAGGGGAAGTTGATATAAGCAAAAAAAAAAAAATATGGCTGACTTTCGTTTTTATTAATGGTTGTTGCTTTTGAATTGTCTCACTAACGTTTTGTTGGTATAGATAGAAAGATAGATATACGTTTACGCACTTAAGTGCGACATATGACTGTGTGGTTTCACACCAACAGGGTGACACTAAAAATTTAAAAAAAATTTAAGGGAACTACATTAAAAATGATTTAAGGCATTTTACATTTGAGTTAGACCAGTTTATACCAGTCATTGATTTGATAAATAAATATTTGTAAAATGGTTTTTGTCTTTATAGGTCTCCGCTTGGCATGTTGAAATAATCCAAAATAAAATGTACATAGGTATCTTTTTATAAGTATAGATATATTGAAATTAGGTTTTTCTTAATACATCCAGTATTTGCTTGATGATAGTAAGACCAGTTTGGATTCCATGAACTATGTACAACATACCTACCAACAACTAAGCAGATATAAATGATTAGTTTAGGCGATAAAATATTAACAAAAAAAAAAGAATAAAAAAACTTCCCTTATAACGAAGGTTATAA
Source organism: Dasysyrphus tricinctus (assembly GCA_963921185.1). NCBI lineage: Eukaryota > Metazoa > Arthropoda > Insecta > Diptera > Syrphidae > Dasysyrphus > Dasysyrphus tricinctus. The sequence goes on along the minus strand of OY992533.1, from coordinate 14,698,954 downwards.
CTCGAATTCCTATGATCAGATTTTTAAGGGTAAAAATCTCAAAAAAAAAAAAATCCAAATTATAGCTTAAAAAACTCACACTTGATAGGGCGAAAAATCAATTTAATTTTCGCGGTTCAAAATTCAAAAGTTAAGGCAAAAATTACAAAACTTTTAAGAACATTTTACCTACAACAGAGTTGCTTCTAAAAAAGCAGGCTGTGTTGGGCAGAGAATTAGCAGACATTAGTAGATCGGATTTAAATAGGGAATATCTTTATATTGCTATGTTCTTGAAAAAGTCTTTAATTCAACACTGAAAAACTTAATGGTAAATTATCGTCTGCAAAGGGCTCCATATGGTTTTCCAAAATGCTCTTATACTGATGCTGGTCCATTCGCTGCTCTATTTTCACAATAGGCCCTAGCCTACACCGCGCCATGAAAAAGCAGCACAAACCACTCACTGGTGTCAAAAAAAAAACTATTGCACCCAGGCTTAAGTTCGCCGCATTATACGTATCCAAATCCTTTTCATTTTGGAAAAATGTTTTTTGGAGGATCAGTCGAAATTTAATCGATTGGGCCCTGATGGAAGGCGTCATGATTGGCGTCCACCATAGCAAGATTACTCCATGTTAAAATCCGAAAACCACTCCAAGATTTCTAGCAGTTTCCACATAGGCACGGGACTGGGGTGTTTTTCAATATCACAGGGGGAAAGTTGATTTCTGGGGATTCAGCACAAGACCATTTTGCTGGTCATAAGCGAGAACTAAAGAGGACCCAGAATAGAACCTTGTGGCACACCACGTGGGGTTGTAAGAAGATCAGACGATTTAACGACAGACGATCAGACGTTATTTAAATGAATAGACTGCTTTCGGTCAGTTGTAGGAGACCAAAAGCTTTAAAGCATATATCGAAAAATTGAAAAAAAAAAAAACAAACCGAAGAAGTTTTTCACATAAAACTAAATGATCAACCAAATCAAAGGCCTTGGAGAAATCTAAGAGTATTAGTAAACTAACCTTTTCTTGGTACAAGGCAATACGAATATCTTCTGTAACTTTTAGCAAAGCTGTTATACAGCTGCATCCTTTTCGAAATCAAGATTTTTTCGGGGTTAAATGTTTGAAGCATTAAGGAATGAAATTATTTGATATTGCAAGATTCTTTCAAAGACTTTAAATAGAAACGACAAAATAGCAATGGGTCTAAGGTCGTCATTCTTTGAATTTTTGGGAATCGGTATTATTTTTGCTGATTTCCATTGCATGGATATTCTACTGTGGTTAAAATCGTCTTACAAATATGAAAAATATACGGTAGAACAAAAAAGTAGAATTATCTTGAAAAATTTAGGGTTCATTTTATGGAGCCCAACAGCATTCGATTTAAAGGAAAGAATACTTTCGACTACTTTGGGGCTATCAACCGAAGAAACTTTAACTGATGTAGCTGAATGGGTTGACGGCAGAGAAATTCATTTTTTGTTGAGCTCGTTGCTATCCATTTCATCAATATAATTATTATCAAATTAATTATTTTTGCTTTTGGCAACTCCTATTTGGTGAAGATTATTCCAGAGTTCTCGCCCACTAAGGGATGGAAGAGTAAATTTGTTGTTTTTCGATGGTTACAGCCATGAAGACTAAATAAACACAAGAAAATGATATTGTTACGTTCTCCCCACGTTTTTCTCAAAACTCCATGAATTTCTTTTACGAAAAAAAAGTGTGGAGATGGTTTTGAGTAGAATTACGATAGATACAGTTATGATGTTGTTCAGATGTTCTTAAGAAAATTTGCAAATTAAAAACTTCTATATTCACATTTTCTTATTAAAAATAAAAAAAAATTAAACTTTATTTTCGCATCTTTTCAAACACTTATGTGGGTTAACACATGCGAGATCAAGTCTCTCCGGGTAAAAAATTGTAAACCATCCCGTTGAATTCATTTTAATACAGTTTTAGGCTGTCAAAAAAGGCACATAAACAGAAACTTATGACAAAAATTCAAAATCAGAATCTTTTCAAGCATCATATACCATTTTACCGCCTTTCCCTGCATCACGCATTCTTGACGTAACACAACAAACACTAAAATTGCTTCCTAATCGAAGCCTCCTTTGATAGTATTTTCCAAAGATGCTTGATGCTTACCTACATGCAAAGCATACATGATGATGTTAGGACATAAACTCATATTTGCATCCGAGCAATTTGCAACTGCAACAATATGTATGCATAGATAAACTGACATATATGAAAGATTTCTTCGTCTATCGATGCTGACGCATAGTGTCGTATTGCGGATACAACGCTAACGCAAACGCAATTCTATGAGGTTCTTAAAATTCACTTAATAATCTTCTCCTGGATGATGGGGATGTGTGCTTCTTTTAAACTAAATATTTTTGTTTTAATTTGCGTCCCATAGTTATACCTAGGTATACGTATACCTACACAAGACATATAGATATACGGTCAGAGACTCCCAGTGTGTTTCCCATATTTCCATAAAGCTAATTCTGCGTTTGATCTTAAGCCGCCTTCTCTGGAGTAGTATCTGAATGCGGCGGCTTAACCGATCGCCACTCAGTCACGGCTCACGGCAGCGCAGCAGCATCACCATCTCCAGGCCGTCACCGTCACCGTCGCCGCTGTGCATTTAAAAGGCCGCCAAATATGAGTAAAGCGGACCGCGCACGACGATAAAAATGAAGTAAGATGAAAGTAATGTACTTACTTACAAATTTATTTATTGATGATCATCGGTTGGCGGCGATTGCACTATCCGGCCGGCTGTGCTGTTGCAGTGCTGATGCTGATGCTGGAATTGGCTAATATATCGATGGCGAGCGGCGAGTAGCTGCAGCAGCAGCGCGGTAGGTATAGGTATTTGTATATCTATATCTATAAGTTGGCCAATGTATCTTTTTGCGTTTTTATTGGAGCGGCTTTGGCTGATTGCGCTCTTGAATCCGAGCACTGCGCGCGCGCACGCTACCACCAGCGGGGGGTGGGTGGATCGGTTAAATATGTTGATCGGCGCTCGAAGGTGCCATTCGCACTGTTCACCCTCTCTATATCTACTTATGGATATTTGTGCTTAGCGGAACCTTTTGAATGGAGCCGACTGCTTTGTGGGAATTCCGGTGCCCCGACATGTGAGTGGGCAGCTATGTATAGCTAACCACTTGTTTGATACCGGCACACGGATCGTCGAGTAATCTATCGATTTATTTACGACGGCGCTGGCGTGCTACGTGTGTGTTCTAGCCGCTTAACTCGCCACATCGCCCAGTCCTCTACTTAAAGGTATATACACTTCACTGCAGTTTGTATAATATGCGCGACTATGAACATGGATTGAGGCAAAGACTGCCACTTTAAGTGTCAGGCTTTATTGATTGGTGACTCCGCCTTTATTAGCTACTCCCGATGGCATAAGAATTCTCCAAATTATATGCATTTGATAGCTTGCGTTGGACATGAGTCGTCAAACATAAGAGAACTTTGACCATCACGCATATAGTGCGACATAATGTCAGTCACTGTGTCGTGGGTATATAATGTAAATATGAGGTGAAGGGTCGCTTTTCCAACTCAAGTATCTGCACCCATCAGTAATGAGTGTAATTTATACATTTTTCTCAGTTATTTTGCTAAAGGCATGTGAGTTCTCCCACCTGACAAAAATAAACCTACTTAAATGGTAAAGATATTCATTTTGTTCTCCATTAAGGAAGAAGGGTTTATGTTGTTGATGGGTATAAAGTCTTGAAGGGGATGTTTTGGATGATGGTATATCCGTATAGGTTAGGTCTTTTAAACTAAAAAATCTAGTGAGGCAAACCTAACGACTATATTTTTCAGTAATACATAAATGTTTAATAGATAAGTCGCAGTTTAAATTGCACACTTTAACACGAGATAAGTAGTAATTTTTTTGTTTAAGGTTTAAAAGTCTGATAAATGTCAAAATATATCAAGCCTCTTTTGAATAATTTGATAGATGATATCTATACAAAAAACTTTTAAGTTAAAACGTAAGGAAATTAAATTATATTCTTCGACTGGTTTGGGCAGGAGCTTATAAATAAATAAATTGGGTGGTGCAACAGCTCGTGGAGAACCAGGACCTAGTGACTAACAACTCACAACCATTCCTGTGTGCGTGTTGTTGGCAGGAATGGAAGGGACCAACAGTTTTTTGCCGAGTCCGAACGGCTAGATGAGAAGCTCTTATTCATGACAAGTATACTCTTGGAGGATTTTTCAGTTCCTCTCAAGAGGCAGTACCTCAAATAAAACATTTCTGTTTTAAGGTGGCACGGCGGGGAATCGAACCCACACCTTCGGCATGACAGTCCAACGCACTAACCATGATGCCACGAGGCACTAGTACTAGAGGCAGGAGTTTACTTGTTTTTTAAATTGTTTTGAAGTGAAAACTTTCCTTAAAAAAAAAACTTTGGTTTAAAGCTTAAGTCAGGTAGGTATAGCTGAAATTAATCATAAAAAGAGAAAGAGAAATATGTATGAGGTAGTAGAGAGCTTTGATTGCAAGAAAGTAATTTTTTCTAATTTTGTATTGTATTTTTTTTTTCTTGAAGCAAACGGGCCTTAAAGATTATATTGCTGCTGAGATTTATGGTATGAAGTTTAGCCAAAAAATTATAGGTATAGTACAATAGTCATTCAAGACTAGACTGGACTATAGTTCATGAACGCACTAGTTCAACAAGCAGCTTCTACAAGAGTGAAAAACTGGAATTAGTTCACCACACTATATAGTTCAATTAGTTCAGTTTAATAACGAACTAAAGAGCTTACAAACATACATGAACTTTTGTGCATCCATATACATTAGAAATCAGTTCATCAAAGCCTGTTTTAGCTTTGCAGTAGAATGAAGTTGTTTTTCTTTTTCGTTAAGTGCCGAGAAATAAAAACAGCTAGCTTCCAAATCCAATACCTCTCCACAGTCCACAAGATAATTTGGCTGTTCTATTTTCTCTTTTATTGCTCTTTTATTTCTCTACTCTTTAAAGCTACGTATACGCAACACACAGAGGTAATGAACTTAAAGAGAGGCAAACAAACTTACACTGTTGCAACAGATACCAGATACCAGAACTTCATACGAACTAAAGGTAGTTCAATAATTTTTAAACGCGCTTAAGCGCTATCGAACTACATAAGTGACTTAGGAAGTACAGTTTAGCTCATTAGTTCTCAAATCACAAACGAAATGAAGACACAACGAAGCAGGTATAAATAAATAAATTAAATTGGGTGGCGCAACAGCTTGTGGAGAATCAGGGCCTAGTTGACAGGAAGGGAGGGGACCTACACTTTTTACTGAGTCCGAACGGCTAGATGAGAAGCACTTATTCATGACATGTATACTCCTGGAGGATGTGGCAGCTCCTTGCAAGAGGCAGAACCTCGGACAAAAAACATTTCTACTTGAGGTGGCAGAGACGGGGAATCGAACCTAGACCTTCTTCATTACAGTCCAACTCACTAACCATTATGCTACGAGGCATACTACACAACGAAGTAGGTGGTTCAGTTTAGTTCAGGACTTAAAGAATGAATTAGTGAACTTGAAGAACAAACTAGTTAAATAAAAACTTTTTCGAAATAAATTGAGCGCTCTTTGAAGTGAACTAAAATGCACAGTTTTATTCAAGACATGGCGCAAAATTAAACTGAAGTTAACTCGAAACAAACAATTTTAGTGTCACTGATTTAGATGCGAGTTAAACTTTAATTTGTTAAGAAAATGGACACTAACTATCAAGTGTTTATGGTTCAGGTAAAGTTAGAACACTGCATCAAAGTTAAACAATAGTTAGTAAGTGTCACGCTTATGCCTTTAAAATAAGCCTATCAATAATTTTGCGCCATGTATACTTCGTACAAATTAGGGGTAAGATGAATCTAGAAGTATCTTCAGTTTTTGATATTTTTAGGAAGCCGTAAAGTCTTCGACGATACGAGCACCGCTAGAACCTGTACGGAGGCTTAAAGGCTTTTAAAAACAGTTTTTTTTCACTAATATCTCCCTAACAGGTACTCACAGAGAAAAAATGTTAGCATCTAATTTGTAGCATATAGATAATTTCCTACAAAAAAATTTCTGATGCAGGAAACAGATTGACACAGCAACTTGAACGGCAACTTTGACAGTAACGAAAACTCTGACATCAAAAGTCATGTGAAATAGATTACAACGTGAACAGCATCTTACATTTTCATTTGAGTGTTGATCAACCTAAAGTTGGTAGCATTTGCACAGCGACATCTTATTAAGGGTTTAGGTCTAATGTTGATGTCGATGTCGATATTGCTGTGATAATCACCCCGATTACAGAATCCGACGAATGAATTGCGGAGGGAATCAGACTCAATTTTGACATTTTTACTATGAGCCAAATGTCAAAATTGAGTAAGTTTCCCTCAGCAGCTCATTCGTCGGATTCGGTATTCGAGGTGAATGTGTTTGAAGTCATTTAAAACCAGTCGCTGTTATAAGTGTGCTTGATGTTGTTGTCAAAGTTGCAGTCGAAGTTGCTGTGCCAATCTATTTCTCGCTTGAGACTTTTTTTTCTAAAAATTATCTACTTTAAAGATATTTCAGTTTCAAAAAGGTGCTTAATTCAGCATCCAAAATATATTAATTTTAATTAATAGACGAAGATGATTATTTATTATTACAAAACTCAACTTTTTTGAACACAGTTATTTGTTACTTCAATCAAAAGACTAACCGTTTCCAATGAGCAAGACTTTCATTTTGAAAATACTAGTTTTCACCTTTTAAATAAATTATAAAAAAAAAAAAATAGTTCACTCTGTTTCTCATGGACTAATACATAAAAGTAGTTTCTAAGACTTTTGAACTTTCTTGTATCCTAACTGTACTGTAATACATCTCTGTCTGTGCGAACTAACTCGCAAGAAATCAACAGAGAACTGTCATTCTCATACCAATGAACTCTGAGTTAACCATCATTCATTGAACTTTTTAGATATTAATCTCTGCCGACTTTTAAATCGAGTGAAATAGCTGTGTTAGCCTCTTCTCTATAAAAAACTACATAATTATAATATTAAAATCAATTAATCTACATTAATCTACCACCAGCAGCGCTAGCGGTGGTGAAGAATTTCCATCGAAAAAGGCAAAACCCCTTCCTTTCCTTAACTTCACCTTAACTGTTGACACTAAGTCTAAGATTAACATGATAAGAAACCAATTATGACGAGGTATAGATGTTTCTTTACTCACGGAGATTTGTTTTTAAGTTCATATCTGAACAAATACATGTATAGTTTATGTAGTTTATCCCAACACTTCTATTCAAACAATATTTGATTTATTTATCGAGATTTGGTGAAGACCTAATAACTTTCAAGTCAAAATTTAAAAAAAAGAAGAAAAATCCTCTTCTTTGCCAACATTTCAATTAATTAACTAAATTTGAATTTAAAACCTCTTAAATTGATATTATTGGCACTGACATAATTATGTTTAAGATAAATTAACATAATTTCAGTCGAAATATACAAAACCTATAATTAAATATTCATTGTTTCGATGAATTACAAATTGTTGTGAATAAACAATTATCGTAGATAGAAAAATATAAACGTTTCAAGTGAAAATGAGAGTTCTAAAAATAACCTATGTGGATAATTATTTATAACTGGATGTAAATAAATTCAAAAAAGGTTAACATTGACATTGGAAATAATTTATAATTTAAAATTCCCCTTAAAATATTCATATTTAAAATTCTAAAAATGCTACATTAAAAAATTCGAGCCGATAAAAAATTTTCTCAAATTGAATTTTATCACAAAAATAGAGATTTTTTTATCAAAGTATAAAAATTCAAAATAGTTACAAATAAAATAAACTTTAGTTTGGTGCTGTAGAAAAAGAATATCAATTCATTTGGAAAAAATATCAATATTGAGAAAATTTCTTATATAATTTTGGCTTTTTCTGTTTTTCAAAAATGAAAATGTTTTAAAATTTTCAATTAACAGATAAAACGTACAGTACTTACAAATCCATGTTTATCACTAATATTATTTGTTAGTTTCAACTTATGAAATGAGACGACTTTTTGCATCCATTGCTCACCGGTTGTTGGTGAGTCCGGATGGATGTACATTCGTTTTGGCATTTCTGGATCAGCTTTGCCAGCTACCATCCAACGACTGCAAAGAAATAAAACCCGCAAATTATTGTTTTCTCTTACATAACTTTAAAGATTTTAATCTTATTTAGAAATCAAAAAATATAGTAAACGTTACTAAGCCGTTAATTAAATCTCTTTGTCTTCATTTTTGCTGGTGTGATAATTTGGTATGACAAAAGGTAAAGCTATAAGGTTAAGGTACAAGGTACAAGGTACAAGGTACAAGGTACAAGGTACAAGGTACAAGGTACAAGGTACAAGGTACAAGGTACAAGGTACAAGGTACAAGGTACAAGGTACAAGGTACAAGGTACAAGGTACTAGGTACAAGGTACAAGGTACAAGGTACAAGGTACAAGGTACAAGGTACAAGGTACAAGGTACAAGGTACAAGGTACAAGGTACAAGGTACAAGGTACAAGGTACAAGGTACAAGGTACAAGGTACAAGGTACAAGGTACAAGGTACAAGGTACAAGGTACAAGGTACAAGGTACAAGGTACAAGGTACAAGGTACAAGGTACAAGGTACAAGGTACAAGGTACAAGGTACAAGGTACAAGGTACAAGGTACAAGGTACAAGGTACAAGGTACAAGGTACAAGGTACAAGGTACAAGGTACAAGGTACAAGGTACAAGGTACAAGGTACAAGGTACAAGGTACAAGTTACAAGGTACAAGGTACAAGCTACAAGCTACAAGCTACAAGGTACAAGCTACAAGGTACAAGGTACAAGGTACAAGGTACAAGGTACAAGGTACAAGTTACAAGGTACAAGCTACAAGGTACAAGGTACAAGATACAAGGTACAAGGTACAAGGTACAAGGTACAAGGTACAAGGTACAAGGTACAAGGTACAAGGTACTAGGTACAAGGTACAAGGTACAAGGTACAAGGTACAAGGTACAAGGTACAAGGTACAAGGTACAAGGTACAAGGTACAAGGTACAAGGTACAAGGTACAAGGTACAAGGTACAAGGTACAAGGTACAAGGTACAAGGTACAAGGTACAAGGTACAAGGTACAAGGTACAAGGTACAAGGTACAAGGTACAAGGTACAAGGTACAAGGTACAAGGTACAAGGTACAAGGTACAAGGTACAAGGTACAAGGTACAAGGTACAAGGTACAAGGTACAAGGTACTAGGTACAAGGTACAAGGTACAAGGTACAAGGTACAAGGTACAAGGTACAAGGTACAAGGTACAAGGTACAAGGTACAAGGTACAAGGTACAAGGTACAAGGTACAAGGTACAAGGTACAAGGTACAAGGTACAAGGTACAAGGTACAAGGTACAAGGTACAAGGTACAAGGTACAAGGTACAAGGTACAAGGTACAAGGTACAAGGTTCAAGGTACAAATTCAAGTAAAATGTTTGAAGTACATCTTGTTTGAGTGTTTACGGACTCTCTTGGTGTGACTCAACTCTGCAGAAAGTGAAACCAAACTGAGATCGAACTACTCAAACTTTCCCAGAAGAAAAGGTTTCCATGTCCCCAAAGTCAATTCGATCGATTTATAATAAGAAGTATTTAAAAACACACTGACAATCCCGGAATCCCTGATTTATAATTCAAATCCTCCCTGTTGTTCAATTAACCTTTAAATAAATCGATTACTTACCTATTATGAAACTTGTATCGATAGTCATCAGCCGCAACAATATCCAACAGCAGTATGTATTTCGCCTTTGCATCCAGTCCCGAAACCCGAAATTTCATTTGCGGAAACATTTGTCTGAAATAAAAAAAAAAAAACTATTATTTTACATTTTCTCCTAAATGAGTTAATTTTTTTTTATATTTTAAGAAAAAGAACAAAAAAAAATATATAACCAAAAAAAGTGATAGGTACCTAAACAAATACCCAAAACTTCATCATTATTCAACTCGTCTTTTCGTCCGTCATCTACATCGTTGTCGTTGTCTCAATTGATTGTTTTCCATGGGCGGTTGCGGGCATTTCCCACCCATATAATTATCATAATATTGGCCCCCATCTAGTCTAAGACCAAGCGCCGGCCGCACTGCCACCACACAGATTTCATTTGTCCAATTTGTTGGTGCAGCGAGAAAAGCGCTCCAATTGCATCATCTTCACCAGCAACACCAACAACAACAAAAACCCAGCAAATATGAAAATTATATCTTTGGGCCTACAATCACTCAATCTTAAACCAACAACGCGTACAACATGATCTCGGCGGCGCGGCGGCGGCAATGTCCAGGTCATGAATCAAATTTAACGAACGGACGTCGTCTACGGTCCATTCGTCTGTCTGTCCGTCCGTCTAAACGGAAGAATCAAGAAACGAGCAGGAAAAAAAAATTACGAGAAAAAATCAGAACACGAAGAGTTCAGGGCGCGCAAAGTGAAAAGTGAGACTTACTCCCCATCACCTTATACCTCCCCCTCCCACCTGTTTGAAATCTTGGGATCAGATGAAGGCACTTCGCTGATACTCTACCATTATGAAAAATTCTTTGCTTCGATATTATTGAAGACTTGGCGCCAGTTAGCTCCCCATTTCATTGTCCAACGTAAACTCCTCCAGTAGAGCCGCGAGAGATTTTTTGACGTCGCGTCGTCGTCGCCGGGCAGGGGAGCGGGTTCGGGTATGGGAAGGCAAACGGGAAGCCATTGGGAATGGGATTCAAAGAGGAAGCTACCTAACTGCCCATTACCATATCCCTCTCTCTCACTCTGACCGAAGGATCCCGTGAAGCCATGATGATGATGCTGCTGCTGTAGCCGATGCTCGAAATAGTTGGCGCAGCCACACGCGCTTCTTTTTGTCGTGTTACAACAACTTCGTCAGTGGCCTCATTTCCACAGAGACGCCAGACACCACAGCTCGCTCGAATCGAATCGAGTTCTGTTCGTTTAGCAAATCGAAAAGGGTAACCCACCTTTAACACGTCGCGCGAGCGGCTGTTTACCAGTTCTGATGATGAAGGTATCTTTTTAACACTCTATGCCTCCAGATACTGACTGCACTTGGGCAAGGACCAGAGTTTGTTTTTTGTTTGTGACGATTTTTGTTCAAAATTTTGGCCAAAAAAGTTTGAAACTTCATTCCTATCGAAAGTAAGACTACTCTACGGCTTGTTACCAATTCGCAGGAGGAATGTGCTGCTCCTGATGCTGTTGCTGTTGCTGTCGCTGCGCTGCATCCAGGCGCGCAACAGATAATCATTTTTTGAAATGTCTTGTCTTACATTGAGGAATGAGTGTAGAGTGAGGATTTCTTCGTGTTTTGCTGGACGTTTGTTTTTTGTTCCTTTTATTTGTCCAGCAAAATATCTCTGTCGATCACGACAATGATGATGATGATGATGAGAACTGATGATGGGTCTGGTGGTTCAACTTGCCAGCCATCAATGTGGCGACAGCGCTGGAAACATTGTCCAAGAATATCTCTACCTTCATATATAAGAAATGCGCCAGGCCCAGAGAGAAAGAATATCAAAAACACAATCACAACACGAAGACAAAAACAACAAGAAAAAAACAAACTTTACGAGCGTAGAAGTTGATAATTCGATGATGTGGTATAATGCGGACGTTTATTCATTAATTATTGGTTGTGCTGCTAAGAAATCGCAAATATTTCCTGTGGAGAGTTTTAAAAGCTGTTTGGTTTTTGCTGGTTTTTCGATTGTGGTCGACAGCAGTTTTGTGGGATTTTAATGATGGAAAAGGTCCTTCTCGCCTCGTCGTCCGTCATGTGAATTTGATTTGGATATTATTTTGCTCTTTGGTTTCTGTTTCTGTTTTTTTCTTTTTTTTTGTAATTTGGAAGAAGATAGATGGAAATGAGAGTTGTTGTTGACACTTTTCACAGTTGGATTTTGATGATTTTACTTTCTTAACCTTGAATGAGTGTAAGTATGTCCAAGAAAAAGATGCGAGTAAGGTTTTGCCTTCAAACAAAATATAATTTAATTATTTTTAAATTGGAAATAGTTTCCAGTAAAAAACTACTTTGACAGATCTTGGCTCTGGGAGAATGTTTAGCACCTCAAAGTCATAGTTTGATTGAATACTGTCCTGTACAACCAAGTGCACAAAATAACTTATACAAGCTTCTATCAGTGTTCCTTTTGCAGTCCAGCAAAACGTTAAAAGAACTAGGGCATACTTTTATGAATAGATCTACTTCTGATCTGAGTCTTTGTTTTCCACTTAAGAAGCCTGAATAATCAGACCCTCAAACTCGAGCATTGTTTTTATTATAACCAGAATACTGTTTTATTCGAGGTACTGCCTCTTGCGAGGAACTGACAAATCCTCCAAGAGTATACTTGTCATGAAAAAGTGCTTCTCATTTAGCCGTTCGGACTCGGCAAAAAACTGTAGGTCCCCTCCATTCCTGCCAACAAACACGCACACAGGAATGGTTGTGAGTTGTAAGTCACTAGGCCCTGGTTCTCCATGAGCTGTTGCGCCACCCAATTTATTTATTTATTTATAACCAGAATACAGTAAACTCCAAATCCAGTAAGAGTATCTGATGTGACAAAAAAGCTACCCATTCTATATAATGATCCCAAGCACTCTGCTCCAAGCTATTTGGTTCAGACGCTCTGCATCCACCGTTGCTTCGAACCTGCTGACTAGAAGAATCTTTTAACTGGAGTATTCTTGTTTATTCGCTCGATGTACTTGAACCAATGCAAAATCGGTGTATTTTGCCTTTGTGCACTACTTCCGCATATTGGCACAGTCTCATAGAGTTAGTTTTCTCCTTCTTGCACGCAGCATCAAATATAAATATAGGTCCAAGAATATTTCTTTCGAAGCAATCTTGAAACCTCGTGGCCACCTTGAAACAGAAATGTGTTTCTCAGTGGTATTGCCTCTTGCTGACTTGAACAGACAAAACTTCCGAGAATATCTGTTGTCATAAAAAAAATTTTCTCTTCTAAGCAGTTCGGCCCTGGCAAAAATTGTAGGGAGTTCTAAGTCACTAGGCCCTAGCTCTCCACGAGCTGTCACGCTACCAAATTAGTTTATATATTATTCTGCTAAGCGTTCAATACTCGGCGCATGCCGTAAGCCAGAAATGCAGTTAAAGAATTTTAAAAAGTATAAAAGTATACTTCAGTGTCTTCCCGTGAAAAATTGTCAACCCATTTGCTAGTTCTCTAATGAGGTGTCGTTTTTAAAGTTAATATTTACTCGAGGTCTTGGTGAACTCCTTCATTACCTCTACGTTTCTGCTATCCAAAAGTAACGATGTCCAAACATGTGGACAAGCGATTGTTTGTTTTTTAAGAGCAAACACTTGGCCTTGTTGCGGTTCTTCTTCAAGACCAACAAGTTTTGCCTGATCTTCAATCGTAGAAAAGAACTCTTCAACGACACTTTGGTAATCGCCGTTCGATGGTGTCGATATCATTCGCATTCCCTGGTTGTGTGACAGATCTGTTGAAAACGGGCCTTTACGCATACCCTATCCTACGCAATTTTCTTTTCTAGAACGAAACTTAAGAAGTCAGATGATATTACATCACCTTTCCAAAACCCTGTGTATGTTAAGATAGTTTGGTCGAGCCTTTCCTCAGTAGCAACTAGTCACGTGACATACTTAAATACCAGTTTTACTCTGAAGCAGAGCTCGACTAACGTCATATAGAGTTCTACATGATGAATGCCACGAGGTTTTGAAGTCGATGATGATGAAATTATTGTGTCTCGACATCGAAACTCGATAATCTTTAAATTTGGTGGCGCAACAGCTCGTGGAGAACCAGGGCCTAGTGACTTACAACTCTCAACCTTACCATTCCTGTTTGCGAGGGGACCTTCCATTTTTAGTCCGAACGGCTAGATGAGAAGCACTAATTCACGACAAGTACCAATACTCTTGAAGGATCTGACAGTTCTTCGCAAAAGGCAGTATCTACTTCGGAAAAAACATTTTAGAGGGCAGCAGCTGGGAACCCAGACCTTTGGTATTACAGTCCAAAGCACTAACCATTATGCCACGAGATACTACTTCCGGGCTGGATGCCGCATTGCTAGTTGCTGGTTTAACTGTTGCCAAACGGCTCAATAAGCTCACAGAGTGCGTTGGATAGGATTCTATTTGACACGTTTAGCATGGATAAGGAATTCATAGTTCTTGCAAAACCTTGGTTCGCCCTTTTTGTAGATGGGGCTTAAAAAGCTGATAGTCGTTGGGCATGCTTTTTTACCCTGACTATCAAGACATCCCCTCTGTAGGTATTTCAAGGTCCCGCTCTGCTGGTGAGCCCATAAGATTCGGTGCAACGTCTTTGTTGCTATTTACTGTTTTTACAGCTAAGCCTACCTGTTCTAACATAATAGTTGGTACAAAACTACTCTTCATCGCTTGGGAAGTCTGTTTCACATCTAATTTTTGACCTATTCAAAATTATGCATTTTTAACAGCTTCTGAAAATGCTGCGGTAGGTGAATGAATAGCAGAGGCCTTCTCGTTCAGGTGCTCTTAATAGGCTGTAGCAAGTTCAGGGGCCAAATTTTCGCATACAATCATTCGATCACTGTTGGCACTCATTCACTTGGTCAATGAAAAAATGATTTCGCTGCAGGTGTGATAGGTGTTGAACATCGAATCTTGTCTTCCAGAATTTTAAAAGTAACAAAAGCATCCAAATCCCAGCTTATGAGCTATGGCAACAAAAGTACTTTCAACCGTTTTTCTGGTAACTCAGATTCCTGCCAAAGTTTTGATTTTTCATTCTCCCTCTACTCATGTCTTCTGATTCTGTCAGAATCGGTTAAATTCTAAGCTAAGCTGCAATAGTATTTTATTTCGTCTAAGCTCATTGATCCCTTAACTTTTTGGTGTAGTAGGTACATCATTTCGAAACATATTAGTATCACTTTGGTAATGTGGTCAATTTGAAAGAGTTTTCTACCAAATATGTACAATCGAAGTTTATTAACCTCAAATAATATTTTTATTCCCATACAAATCTTCCGATAATTACTCAAATCTATTCAAAACTAGCAGCAGTGGCGGCACGATGACGCTCAGATCAAATTCGAAATAGAAACAAAAAAAATTAGGGGTCATCTTGGTCGAGAAGCACCCAAGTTGTCCCATACTTTCCCATTATATGTTTCCCTACTCGTTGGAAATGACAGGCACTTATCTGAATTGAATGGCGATCTTGTGATTTATGATCTTGACAAAACACAAAGACTGGTGATGAAATTTAGGTTGATTAGAAGCAATAAATAATCCATTTCTAGACGGGATGGTGACAATTTTAATGAATTGGTTTCTTCAAGTGGGGAGTAAGTAAACAAACAGATCATAGCACTGACAACTGAGGGTTTTGTGTTTGTTTTTTGTTTCTTTTGTGTTTTTTTTTGAGAAGGAAGACTCGTTGTGTGATTATAATTAGTGTGATAACAACAATCTATTGGCAATTTTAACATTTTTATTTTGACCTTTTTTTGTTGTTGATGGTTTTTTTTTTAGGGGGATCAAAAAGAGCGGCTTTGACAGCACTGGCAATGATGCATAAAAATGGTTCAAGACATTCATTTATTTAAATGATGGGAAATTGAGTGTTGAAGTCGATATAATTGACATATGGTTAAGACAAACAAGAAGTTTCTGGGTTCAGATCTTTGACTTCAAATATAGTGATGGGCTTATAAATGAGAACGTCTTTTGCATCTTGTGAGGAAGTAAAGTAGGGAGTGTAACTTGTAATAGGAAACATTTTTCTAATTGTTCGGAATTGGCAGACAGTTGTAAGCCTCTTTGATTCCAAATGACAAAACGGACATAGGAATGGTTGGGAGTTGTAAGCCACTATGCTCTGAATCTCTTCGAGCTGTTGCGTCACAGAATTTACTTTGTTCTCGAGGTTTTATTCCCAACAGAGCTCTTGTGCAAGCAGTGCTAACAACAATGAGCTTCTGCCCCCATTTATAGAAGGCTTTGGACGCTGAGAACTTCCCGCCAGAAGAGTGAAAGAAGGGACTGATTTTCAAGCTGTCGAATAGAGGAGATGTTATGCAGTGTGAAAACAGCAAATTAACGCACTTGCGATATTCTGTCGCCGCGACTTAAAAAAAACGGTCGCAACTCAATACAATTTCTTGGTCGCATATGCGTTCATTCACGTTTTGGCTCTAATTTTTGCGACAAAATAATCGTGCGATTAAAATCAAAAGTGCGTTCCTAACCTAATTCTTGTGGTGTGTGCAGATGCATATAAGAAGAAAAAGACTTCAACAGAACAATCGCGAAGACAAAAGCCGTGTTTCAAAACAGAAAAACCAACTCTGCACCAAAACTATGACTGTTCAAATCAGATGTTGAATCTAATTGGCTAAATATGGATGTAGCACTTGGAAATTCACATCCTCTGTCCTGGACATCTCCAATGATAAACGTCGTACTTGAACGTTTCAAAAACCCATAGACCCTGTGGCATTAGATTGGCCAATGGACATACACGCTTCCTAAAGGAAATGATTGCTTTGCAAGCTGATGCAATGGTGCAAGGATAGAGTAATAGCTTACGATGGATGCGTATTCTGACAAACAATAATTGTTCTGGCCACACTCGTCAGAGCTAACAAAACTGTAGGTTTTTTTGAAAGTGGTTACAGCGCCAGAATCTTCAGAACCGGTTCGTCGTTTAAATTGATTTGACGTTTTTCAAGAAGTTCGCCAGGACTATATGTGAAAGAGTTGGAAAGGCTGAAACACACTTTCAAAAACAATTTTTAAAAGTTATTTTGAAATGAATCAATTATATTCAACAAGTCGAATCTTACCAAGTCTTCTACTTTCAACAAGCGATGCAATGAACCCCAGTCACAAAAACAAATGATGCGTTGACCTAGAAGTGTGTAGCGCAGAACAGAGTGAAATAAGAATCAGCACAACTGATGAGTAAGAGTTGGAGAAAGTTGAAATACTTCTTCGAAAACCGCGTACGCCTTGGTCCCCTTAAGAAAAACCTGAAGAACGTTAAAGGTTCGAGGGCCTTTAAGTTAGTTAGTCAGTTGTGTTTTCCTTAGTATCAATAAAGATCAAGAGTAAGGTGAAAATATGGTTCTCCAATCTTGAATTTAGCCTTCTCCTTAACTGGCAAGATGAAGGAAGTTTTTAAATCTAAAGTTCCACCCTACATACAAGACTTTTACAGTCTTTGTCTTAATCCTATTACTCAAGGATATACCCTACCTGCTATACCCAGCAATTTATTCCACATAACCATCATTATTATTAAAATTCACTTTCAAATCTCTTTCAAGCTTTCAAATTGCATTCTCACGCAGTTTTATCGATTACCACCCAGATTGGATATTTTTCGTTCAAAAAGATATCAACATTCCAGGAAAGAAACAAAAAAAAATAATAATATAATGCGATTCCATCCAAGAGACGAAAATATTCACAAATTGCAACCTTCACAGAAATTAACAAAGGTAATATAACCATTTTACCATTGTATACCTCATAATAAAACTGATATTTTATTCCGAACTCATAATGAAAAAATAAAAAAAGAACTAAAAATTCAAAATAAGAAATAAAAATATAATTCCCTACATCGAAATTGACAGCTTTATGTGCTACGAAAGAATAGACCACCCGACGCACTGTTCCACACGAAACACACAACACATCCCAAGCCCAAGCCCAAGCTACATATCAGAATCAGAATTTAGAATCCCTCTGATGCAAGAGCAAGGAGTTAAAGTTCCAACTATTTCAATCCCAATACCAGTTTCAACCTTTTTCCCATCATCAACTGTCAAATCACCTCGACCACCATCGGTGGTAAAGGCAATTTAATTGCATTTCAACAATTATCCGTAGTATTGGCATTTTGAAAAATCGCGCGTGTAAAAGTGTGCGTGCGTGTTATCGCGAGTGGGAATGGTGGATGGGATGGGGGTGGAGTATGAGTATATGTCAACCATACTGCACGCAAACTCTTCACCATTTATATGGTGTTTTTTTTTCTTTATTATTATTTTTTTTGTGAAGCTACCAATCATTTCTTATTTCTTCTGCGTTGGTTTTCAAATAGGACGAAAGTTGTGAATGCTTTTTTTTGCTAAACAGAGTTGCCATGAAGGGAGAATTATTGTGAATCAAAATCGTAAAAATAAAACAAGAAAGCTCTTGAAAACCAAATTTCGAAAATTCCTAATATCAGTTTCCACAATCTGGAATTTAACCTTCATTTGCCCTTAGAAAGTATCGACGGCTTTTGTACCGGTAAAATTATTCTAGTACACACGCAATTTAATTAATTTAGAAATTTTTAAAATCAATAACTTAGCCATAGTTTTTTAAAGAATCAACCTCAAAGCAAACCCAAAATAAAATCAAGCCAAACAATCTGAGCATCTGTAAGCTCACCATTATATAAAATTTGGAAATTGATACATATAACTATCTCGCACTGAAAAACCACACAGGAAATATTAAGAATCAAGATTGTAAAGAAAAAAACTTGAAAAATGCAAATTTGTTTATGAAACTCGCAGAATTCGTTGAAAGAATTAACTTGGCAACCCTATTCGTGTGTCCAGTTGTGTATATGGTGAAGCTATTACTGGTGGTTACATTGATAGTTCGTTTTCTTTATACGAAACGTGATTATAATTCGCAATCAATGATTGTATTATAGTAGTGCGAATGTGCGATAACAATTAGGTAGGTATAAGAAGCATAATATTCTGGTAATGAAATAATGGCGATTTGAAGACGTGACAGTGTGATGCATAGAATTGCAAATGAGATGCAGGGTGGGAATAAGTGCGCATGATGGGCTTATGATGCACACACACGGGAAGGTCGTTGGAAGCCATAAAATATGTATATTGTCCTTGGAAAATATTGTTTTTTTTATTATGTTTATTTATTTACACGCAGATTTGTAGTTTGTTTGAACTATACCTCTTTTTGAGGGATTACTGAATGACCCTTATGGTAGTTCACAGTGAGAAAATTGGATTCATAATGCAATTTGTTTGTCTCGTTATGCTCGCAATATTTCAAAGAAGCTCTTGGTACAAATTGGATCCGGTTCAGGAGTTGCAGTAGCAAAAGAGATTCCGACAGCATATCTTTAATGTGCGTTTCCATTTGAGAGTGCTTTCGCTAAAAAAGTGACTCTAAGATAGCTGCCTACCCCTCTGTGAAAAAAATTTCATGACTTTGTCCGCTTGCGAGTTTTATTTTCAAGCGCAGCTTGAGAGCTGATCGCAATCTGTTTGCTTTCAAATGGATACGCACCTTTAGTGCGCGCTCTCTACAACAATGTAGGACCTTAAATCGGCGTAAGGAAAGTGAATAACTGAATTTTTTATTTCGCAATCTTCTATCTGGATTTATCATTTCGCATTTAAGTCATAAAGCTTATTTTAAGCTTTTCAATTATAATATTTTGCAATTTATAATTAAAAATGTATTATTTATTTGGAACACTTAATAAAACTGTGTTGAACTAATGAAAGGCATAATTCTGTAGACGAAAACTTGAAATAACCGAAACGAAAGTTTTTTAAGTGCCATAAGTTATGAGAAAAGACCTTTTGAAGCATTTCAAAAAAAACAATCGAATTTATTTTTGATAAATGCGAAATGAACACGTTACTAGCAAAATCGAAAGCTTTTTTTTATTTTTTGTTTTTTATTTTTTTTTGTTATCCGATGGAAATCTTCAAAAGACACTCGGTAAGAATCGGTACCAAGTTGTGTGGGACTCTTACCGCACTTAAACCACCGGTGAATCAAGACCAATCTATACGAAAGATCGCCAAATGATTTTTATTTCTTGATTTTTAAATCGCATTGGGGGAAGTTTTAAGTTATAACACTTTCCCATTGATTTTAGACCATCAGCTCCTGAGGCTTGGTTCTTCTTAATCTCAAAACTTTGTTTCGTACATTTAGGACAGTCTCCAGTCTCGGAGCTGGTATGGCTGATTGTTTGATACAGCGTGTTTTGTAACCACAGAAGTGGTTTTCAATTTGAAGGTGACGATGTAGATCGCTTCTTCTTATATACCAAGGGGCATTTATTATTCCACGAAGTACCTTGCTTTGGAATTTTTGGATGGGTTCAGCATTTGTTTTCTTTGTACAGCCCCATAGTTGGATGCCATATGCCCAAACTGGTTTCAATACTTGCTTATATAACATTAGTTTGTTCTGGATAGAAAGGTCAGAGTTCTTTCCTAGTAACCAGTAAATTTTTCTGTACTTCAAGTTTAGTTCTTCTCTTTTTTTTTGATGTGCTCTTTCCATTTAAGCTTTGCATCCAAAGTCATTCCAAGGTATTTTGCGGTATTTGAATAAGGTACTGCTGTACTGCTTATATAAATTGGAACATTGTTATGTTTTTGTTTGTAAAGCTTATATGCGTCGATTTTGTTTCGTTTAGTTTGATACACCATATCTGAGTCCAATCAGCACTTTAACTTTATCGACGGCATTTTGCAATATTGCAGTACCTATCATCAGTAATTGAGGCGAGCTTAAGGTGGACACCTGCCAATTAAGGCCTAATTCCACCCCGGGCTACCCCGGATAGTGTGGAAGGATGTCCAACAAGCATCGCCAACTACAGTCTCTTCTTTTTGAGAAAGTGTTATTTATTTATGTGTTCATCAGCCTGACTAGACTGTGAACCCATAAAATTTCGTCACTACCAAATTGGAGAGACTTTCGTCAGCTTCCAATCGAGCTTGCTTTGCAGTACAAACTCACTTTGGTAAAGATTTTTTCTATCTAATCAAAGCAATGTCATATACTTTAACTGATCGTGAATTTGATCACAACCACGGCCACCACGACGCACCCCGAAGGTGCCAACCCATTCTCACAAGTGTCGAGCTAATTAGCGGGAAACTTGCGAGCCCGTGGTACCTTTCTTATTTGCTACTATTATTTGCTACTGTGTAAAGGTCGACCTTAACTAAAATTATGGATATTTTCATAACCAATAATTTGACATGCGCGTTCATTACTCATGACAAGTAAATTCCGCAGTTTGTTAAATGTCTTCGCTTCGCACTTTCGTGCCTGCAAAAAAAGCAGGGACGACAACCCTCGGTTTGGCGCAAAAACGCATCCAAGGGCTGATTAGTTACAGTTCTGCTTACCAAACCCATAACCTGCTGTATTTCGCCGCATGTACGTTGTAGTGGAGAACCAAGTAAGCCATGTCTCAGGTGGATAGTATTCTCAGTCTTCCGAAAAATTCGTAATGTTCTGGGTAATCACCTCATTGACATAAGCAAACCTAGTAGTCCCTACAGGCACCTGCGTTGCCCACGTGCCACCCCACGGAGGTTCACAGCTCGGCAATATGGGTTCCCTGAGATAATCAGATGCGATTGGTCTTTCCGAAGAAAGTCCAGACATCACGAATATCACATCTGGGAGTCCCAATTCGACACGTAGTACCTATCATCAGCAAAAGTGGCCATGATAACGTTGATGTCCACGGGAATATCCCTTGTATTTAACAGATACAGTGTTCCGAGTAAATTTTGGTCACGCCGTACTCTAAAGTGTCGATTCGTAACGTAGGATTTCAGTTGATGCGAAAATGAAAAATTTTACTCTGTGAACAAATTTGTAAGTAGATAACAACGAACCTTCAAAAAAGTTGCGAAGAAGACTAACTTACTTTGTGAAAAGAATCAAAAACTCTATGAAAACTACGCTTTTATTTTAAATTTTAAATAAATGAAACCTAGCAAAGAAACTTTTGCTAATTAATCTTATTGCAAGGAAAATCGAAGATCTTTTAAAAAGTTGCAACAAAAGAAAAAAAAAACAAATTTATTTTTACCTACGTACAAAATACATTATATGCGGAATGTCAAATGAAAAGTTTAGAAGAAATTATTGCAAACTTATCAAATTCTAAGCAAAATCAAAACCCTATTGCCAAATGATACCGTTGTAAACAAAATCAAAGACATTTTCAAAAGCTTCAAAAAAGGCTGATTTCTTCTTGATGAATATCTAATACAAGATTTGAAAAGAGTGAAAACTTCTGTGAAATGAACAAGTTGTGATCAAAATCAAACTCCTTATGAAACATTGTAAAAAACAATTTTCGTTTGCAGAAAAAAGTGCAAAATGCTATCAACATATCAAAGCCCTTTTTTTAAAGTTGTGAACAAAATAAATCATAAAGAAACTATTGCGAAGATAACGTAAATAGTGAAATCAAATACTTCTATTGAATGCAGGCAATCTTGCTTTGAAACTTTAAGAAAATAATCAATTAGCAAAATAAAAGTTGAAATGAAAAGTTTCAAATAAAAAATGATGCGAAACGAAAAACAATACTCGCGAAGGTACCATTGTGACGGTTTAAACTTTAAAGAAATGAGCACAATAAAAGACCTTTATGAGATAAATGGCTATTTTACTTTTGCTAAATGCGAAATGTGCAATAGAAACTAGCAAATAATCTATTGCAAAATGATCAAGTTATCGAATCGAAGACTTTTAATAAGTTATTAAGTTTTTACAAATAATTGAATATGAAGAAAATTTGAAAAGAAATTCATGGAGTTGAGCTCACTTGAACTTTTAACTTTGAATTTTTACAAAATACTCATTTCTTTCTGATAAATTCAAAGTGTGAAATGAAAAATGTTTGAAAAAACTACTGCAAAGTTATCAAAGCTGGCATCAAAATCAAAAACTTACGAAAAGTTGCAAAAAAAATACAAATTTCCTTATGATATAGGTATGCGAAATCAGAAACTCTCGGTGAAATAATGTTGCGAAAAAATAAAAATTTTGTGTTGATAAATGTAAATTCAAAAGTGAAACTCTGGTGAGATAATCAAGTTATCAGCAAAATCAAAGAATCTTTGAAAAGTTGTAAGAACTCGAAAAGAAGTAATATTGCGAAATAGTCAAACTGTGAGTAAAAATGAAAAGTTGCGAAAAAAATTACTTTCTATAAATAGGAATGTGAATGGAAATGAACACAGAAACTATCAAGTTATGTGTAAAATCAAAGATTCTTTGGGGGAAATGTGGAAAAACTAATTTAATTTTTAAGCCAAATCAAAGCTCTAATGCAATGTTCCGAAAAATATAAAATTAAGTTTTGTGATACTAATTTGGAAGAATTGAAAGTTCTCCCTTTATCTTGCTATGAAACAGTGGACCTAATATAATGCCCTAATATTTGGCTTTGCATAGAAATAATATTTCAGTTTATACAATTTCTTCAAAATACTTCTTTTACAAAGTCTTTTATGCATTTATTCTGAGTAATTTCCATCGCTATTCTAAAGACGCAGAAAAAACTATCACAAAAATGCATTTCCTTTTATTTGATCACCTGCCAGCCAAGCCAAGTGTTTGTGTCTGAATTCGTAAAACTTATCCAAAAGTGACGTTTCTACTTTTTTGTTTATTTTACATTAATTCAAAAACTGTTTTTGCACTACAGAAACTTTTTTCCGATTCAAAAATAAAACTGATGGGTATCCCTTGCATGCATCAAAATTCATCTTCGTCCAATTTGACACGGCACTTCACAACTTTTAAAGCGATTTGATAAGATTGCCATCCCTCTTGGATTGTTTTTTTTGTTTCGGGAAGAACATGAAGTTCCTCATGAGTGACCACCTTGTCCGTCACTGTTTACACAGAACAAGAATTGACTCCACTGCTACCCAATGACACATTTATCACGATGCATCGATCGTCAAGATGGAGGGGTTGCCGGTTAACTTCCCATTTTTTTGTTTATCAATATTTTTTCCAATTTTTTGATTGGCGAATATAGGGGGTCCATTTGATTAGCATATATTTTTATTTTTGGTTATGTAAATTTGATCACAATTTTCTTTTGATAAGAATTTGATTGTGAAATTGGCATAAGTTTTATATGAAAATAATCGCCCAGGGACAGGTGCAGGTTGTGTTGTTGGTCGTTGAATTGCAAAATGTGCGATCAACAATGAAATGTAAAAATTTATTTGACAAATAATAAATGGGGTTGGTGGATGTATCTGATGGATACATTTAGATTTCAATCTATCTCATCTTTGCATCTTGGTTTTTTTTTGTTTGGTTGGTTGGCATTTTAATTGGATTTGATTTTATACAAATTATTATATAAACGGTTGGTATAGTTGTTGTGTCTGTATGTGTGGCGTCGTTAATTAACCCGACAGGTCGACAGGTGTATATTGGGAAGGAATGTAGCGCCTTGTGCCGTCCATCCTGTTGGATGGATTTCTTAAAGCAGCCGGTGAATGTTTGTTAGAAAGATGATGATGATGATGATGCGAATAGATAAGACAAAGAAGAGATATGCAATACAAAAAAATGTATTTATAAATGTAAACTAAACAAACAGTAGTGTGACATTTGTGTGTATTCTCTGAGGGATATCTATCCAAAGGCCTTTTACCTGCGAGCCCATTATAATGATATATCCTTCAATAAATAATAAATTTTATCGACAGCCAGACATAGGTGAACACGCCTTTGTTGGCGTTGGCAGTTTGTAGTGCAGACGTTTTGCTCGACGTTTGTCGATTCTTCCTGCCATTAGAGATCTTTATCTCTTTACGTGTGTATCTTTATATCTATACTATGAGGAATACAACAAAATGTGTATATTTATCGGTGCATCAGGGTGGTCATCATCCCAAAGGAAATCATAAGGAATTCAAAATATACGCGGCGTAAATTGGCTTTAATGGCTTTTCTATATGTACTACCTATACGACCTAATGTAAGCGAAAAAAAGGTTGAGTATAAAGTTATTAAAATTCGATTAAGGCTATACGCAGGAAAATATAGATTTATTTACAATGCTCAACGATGGAGACCGCCTCTTATAATTACCCAATAATAAGTGATGAAGAATAAAGAATTTTGTGTTCGTTATAATCATGTATTAAAGAACAATAGAAATATTTGTTTTTTTTTTTTATGAACATCATAAGGGGTATAATGACAAGGTACCTATATTCTATAATGATGGATTTTCATGACTGATTAAACACCCATCTTGAGTCATAAAACACGGTTATTGCAATCAATGTCTTAAATGTAGCAGACAAAATGAAGTTTTGTCAGCCATGTAATTCCAGCTTAAGCTTTCGGAACCTTTTGACAGTTAAAAGGTAAAACTTTTTTTGGTACGAAAAATTGGGGATGGGAATGTCCTTTTAGTAAATTTGTCGAGTTTTTTTTTTAACTGCAGATATCACTGGCAGTTGTGGAGAACCAGGGTACTCAAACACTAAACAAATTGGGAAGATCTAACTTGGGAAAATCTAACTAATATCAAAACAAGTGTTCATCATGTATTTTCAAATAAATTAGGAAAGTTTAAGATGAAGGTACAATTTTGTTAAGCATTATTATCTATATCTATTTTCCCTGCGGGTAAGGGACAAGAATATACCCGAGGTAGGCATGCCTGTCGTAAGAGGCGACTAAAATCCAAACTCCGTATACTGAGATTGATATATACAAAACTATGCAATGAGCAAAACAATAAGATATAGTACCCCAGGTGGAAGTCCAGGTTCACTGGAAAATCCACCCTCTTCGGAGGTCGGCTCTATAGATTCTGGGGAGAGCCAATTATTGCATTTAATAAATCCCTTCATAAAAAGTGCAAGAGTATCTCGATCACCACCATCTAAATCGAGTACAAAACCATCTAGATTCGGACAAAAGAGTCCACCCGCCACGCCAGCGCGTGCCAAAAGAGACTCAGATAAAACAGAAAATCTTGAAAAAGATAATAACGAACTTTGACAAAAACTTGATGAAGTAATGGAACTTTATAAAGAGCTGAAGAAAGAAGTCAATGAGACGTTGAAAGGCAAAAATTCTCCAAAGCTAGCTTGCCACAAGTCAATAATTCTAGATATGAAACAGACGAATAAGAAGAGCTAGCACGTGAAACGGAAAAGTCCTCAAAGAAAACATTAAGGCAGCCTCGTCTTTTGAAATAATAGTTTCACCAAAACATGCGACAGTAAAAGAAAAACCTGTTAAGGAATGGCCCCCGCCATTAACAAATGTTATCGGTATTACGGAGTATAACAAGTTGCAAACCATATTAAAGGCATTACTACACTGAGAAAAATATTGAATATATTCATGTTTGAATCAAACTCAAACACATATGATTTGGCATGGAACCGATTTCTGTTTGAATTTAACATAAACGTATTTATTCATCGTAGACTGGATTTAAACGAGTTTTTGTTTAAATTAAATATGCTTTCTATTTGATTTGAACATATTTCTCTTTGTTTTAATTAACTTCATTCAATGTTATTTCAAATAGAATCATATTACTTTTTTTGAACATTCTCGTGTTTAAATTAACTATGTTTTTTGTTTTAAATGTGTATAAAGATGCAAATACTTACCCGAACTTATTTTTTTATTTTTACTCCATTTAGGTATCTGACCAAAACACACAAGAAAACAGTAAAAAGTCTATGAAAATTTTAAAATCTTTAATCGAACATGCCAAGCAAAAACATTAAATTTATAGTTAAAAATAAAACCACTTAAACTAGTGAAATTAAGCTTCTAAATTGTATTTTTGTATTCCAGTTGATTGATGTGGAAGGGGCATCTTTGGAGCACCTATATGTGAAATTACATGGTTAGCCTTTTTTGATAAAAGTTAAAGAAGGATAAGCTCTTTATGTGATATGTATGTACTTACTTTTGACAAATGTTTGGCTTAAAACTTCAAACACCCAAGTGAGCCTTAAAGGACAGCATTTCACAAGATAATCCCAAATAGCTGTACCACTACATTTATTGAAAAGGCTATTCTTCTTTTTCTGGAGAAAAAACATGAATTAATTTTCATATCAATATCTAAAATAAAAGAAATATTACTTACCAAAAACCTACTTTAAAGATTGCAAGTGTTCCAAAAATTTTATTTTGGGTTTTGGTCTCTCATCTTCTCAAAACGAATAACAATGACATCATCACAAGGTTAACTTATCCTAAATTTTACTTCGTTTAAGTTCAATTCAAACTGATCTGAGTTTGAATTTAAGATTTTGTTCGATCTCGTTTTCTTGTTAACATTTTCAGTGGGTTCATATTTAAAACAACCTCGTTCATATTCATTTTATGTTAAATACTCTCAACTGAGAAAAATAATTAAACATATATTTTAAAAATCAAAGTCAAACTAGTTTGAATCACATATAAAAAATATTTGCAGGTTTTAATGAAATATTCAAACATGAATCAGTTTGACTTAAACCCACTTTACTCTAAAATAATAGTATTTTCACCTTCAAACAGATTAGAATTAGGTTCAAACCGAATTCTATTTGTATAAGTTAAACATATAATCAAACATGCATCTATTTAAATAACTCATAGTTCAGTTTTCTCAGTGTACCATCGGCTTTTAATGCTATTTCGCTAAATAACAAAAAATGGAAAGTATGTGTGGAAGACCCCGAAAGTTATCGTCTTCTGTCGCGAAAACTAATCAAAACAAAGAAAAAGTAGAGTGGTATACATATGAAAATAAGTCGGAAAGACCTTTACGTGTTGTGGCGAGAGGCTTACACGCATCATGTTCTAAAGAAGATATCATTAGTGATCTTAAAGAACGCAACTTCAAAATCTTAAATGCTATGAACATCGTCAAAAGAGAGAAACAGAAAAAAGAGGGTGAAACTAAACTGGTTCAACGTGTGGTCTTCCACTATTTATACTTTCGTTTAATAAGACTTAAAAACTAGATGACATTTATGAAATCAGAACAATTCTAAACATAGTAGTTAGGATCGAACCTCTAAGAAAGAGCACAAAGTTAGTTGCTGAGTGTAAACTCTGTCAAGACTTAGTACACACTTAGCCCCATAATCGTATAATCACTCGCATTGGTGGTGTTGCTTGGCATAGCACCGAGCTAAGATTTGATTATTTGACAAATTGCGTTGGACTTTTTCCAAGTTTTATAAAGATCGCTGATATAGATTCTTTAGAAGAATATTGGTCAGCAAGCTATTCGTGAGAAGGAGACGGAAACCATAGATAATGTTTTGAAAAATTGTGTTGACAGGATGGTTTGCTTCCAAGGCAGCCTTTGAGTTATATGAATTACTAATTAGAAGGTTTATATTTTCCATCGAAGCAATAATTGCTGAGAAATATTTAACAAAATTTCTGTCTAGCCTTTTTGAAAAGAAACAATTATGTAGCCAACCGTACACTTTTTTCAGCAACACCACTGGACTAATGTACTGATAGAGTTTTCACACGTTTTCCTCAATATCTATTTCTACATCTCTATTTTCTAACAGGTCTGTATGAGTTTCTATTGTGTAAGAAGGATTTTATATGCTACAGTTTTCGATTTAACATTTTTTTTTCAAAAAAATTGATCGTTTTCGAGAAATTTAAAAAATTTGCATTTTCATTGAATTTAATCAAAAGTCAAATTAAAGTACCTATATAGATGCTATGTATATTTACTGGCCTATTTTTAGCATTGATTAAAGTTCTAAAGCTGGGAGACTTTTCTTACAAAAAATCATACTTAAATAATGATTTCAACCACCCAAGCACTCTATTTAAAGGGAAAACGCAATTTATCTCGTAGGTTAGGTCCTACATAACCTTACCCAACCCCAATAGGATGTGTAAATGATACCATTTAGGTATCTATACTTATCAATTGAGAGTCCTTGCTTAAATCTCCCTTTTCTTACAACAATGTAAGGTACCTACCTATGCGGTCTTGAAATATCCTATCCTAAGTTGCAAAAAAATAAAACAACAAAATTTCACAATAGGCACCTACAGCTTCCTCTGATGCAACCAATATCTAAAAATCGAAATCAGAGACTCATCTCAACTCTCATCACATATTCCGCCTTCACCCAAATACACAACACCAATGTAACAACGAACACAATCTTGCGGCCATCTTACGATTAAATGTTGTTTCTTCTTCATTTCATTTCACTTCATTTCAGTTGAGTTCAACTTCGATCGCCAATTGCCCTCGCATATTACATGAATATTTCAACAACATAATACCACATCATATAGCCTTTCAGCTTTCATCCTCTCTCTATACTAAAGGAACACCGAACATAATGCATCCGCATGTTCGCGATAAATCCTGCGGACCACCGCCGCTATGCCGCACCGCACCAGTACAAGCAGAGCACACGCACTCCTCCTTGTGTCGGCCCATAAGCTGTTCATATGCTCCATGCTCTGTGGTAGGTATTTAGCTGGCATCGTGTATCCGTGATGTTTCTTCCACGTAGGTCTACATCGGTGTCTGCAGCACCTCCGTGTCCATCTTGTGCCGTTTTAGATACTTACATCGATTAGACTTTTGCAGCAAGTTGTTGTGTCTTCGCTTGGGGTTTGGGGCGGCGCGGTGCGGTGCGATGCGGTGATATCCAGCACTTGCAACATGTGGCAGTTCAGGCTCTGAGCTCTGGATGTATGTTGTGTGTATCCTTTTGGGTGAAACGTCCTTCCTCCTCCTTTTCTTCCATGGAACACACAACTCGTGTGTGGGTTTCAAGTATTGCGATAATGTTTAGAATTTGTTTGGAGTTATGAACAACAGGAATCGTTCACCGAGAGAAGTCGTTGATATTTACAAGTTCTTTTTTGTTTTCTTCTTCTAAATGATGTTAGTCGGTTTGTATCTATTTATCTCACTCGAGCAATATCCCTCCAGGGACTCCTCAGTCCTCAATAAGACAGCGGATACCTTAAGCTCCAATCGACAAACAGCTCTCGAGTAAATACAGTGTGGGTGGTATCTACTATACACATTCAAAATCTCATATTTTTTCTATGTACCCAGTACCTATTCCTATATTGCTTTGTTATCTACAAGAGTATCTGAAAGTATGTATCTTGTATCTTTAGGGTGTGTGTAGTGTAGACGTAGAGTACTATCTTGCATGTAAGAAAAGTTTAAATTTTCGTCATACGCGGTGCGCATGGCTGAATTTCACGCCATCACAATATAATTGTATATCGAATGAGAGAAAAGATGACCAACACTTGAGTGTATGTGTAGTGGTGTATCACAAAGTGTGTTGAGGTATTGTATACATTTATAGGTATGTGTGAAAAGTGGGTGTTTGTAGGGTGACAAATGACATTAATTTAAAATCCTAAAGGGGTGTTGGTTGGATAATTATGGCTTCTACCGAGAAGCCATAATTAAACAAAACCATAAATATACCTCTATGCTTAAATCAAACAAAAACGACGAATAAGCGATTAGTTTAAATTTTTTTCCATTGTCCATATGAATCTGGAACGAATAGCGGATAAGCCAAATTCCTTAAGCCAAACCGGTACCCTCCCTAAAGAATAGTTAGTTGATTTTTAGTTGCTGATCGAGTGTCCACAGTAAAATGATCATTTCTATATCTGCAATTGGAATTTAAAAAAAAACATGAAGATTCATAACAGAAAAGTGATTTTTTCGTTGTTTAACGGGACAGGATTGCTCTGTATGAAAATGCCCGAACCGAAGCTTGCAAGGACGTTCAGGGGAAAATCGTGGTAGAATCGCAGTCGGTGCTGAGGATATGGAAAAATCATTTCTGCAAATAGTTTAACGGCGATGACGAACCGAACTCCGCTACCATATAGATTGCACCATTCAACCTGGACGACCGACGTAGGCCAACAATTCAATAAAGCCGCTGGAGCTGATGGCTTTGCGGCTGAGCTATTCAAAACGGCTAGCGATGAATTGGTTAGGACTAGAGTAAGCACCAGCTCATCTGCAAAGTAGATAATCGGAGGAAAGCATGCCCTATGAATGGAACCTCAGCATTGTTTGCCCGATCCTCAAGAAAGGCAATCCACTGGACTGCACTAACTACAGAGCCTTCAGTCTTGTTAATATCGCCTACAAGATCTTCCCTGCCATACTTTGTGAACGCCTGAAGCCATCCGTCAAGAGCCTCATAGGTCCATATCAGTGTGGCCTTAGGCCAGGGAACTCCACCATCGACCAAATATTCGCACTACGGCAGATCTTGCACAAAAACCCAGGAGTTTAAAATCGATATCCATACCATCTTTTCATCAATTTCAAGGCCGCGTATGACAGCATCTATAGAGACGAGCTATAAAGAGCAATGCCTTGTCGTGGCATCCCTCAAAGACAAAGGCAAAGACCTCACCAACACCTTTGATGTCTAAAAAGGCTTGAGACAAGGTGCTTTTATGAGTATTGAGGAGGGAGCCAAGAAGATGGGCTTAACCGCTTAGCGGTGAATGAAAGCAAGACCAAATATGTGCTGTCGACAAGAAAAGACACCCAACACATGACGTCTCGGACAAAACGTCACAATAGAAACCCATAATTTTGAGTTGGTCAGAGCCTTTGTCTACCTAGGATCCGCTATAAACTCAGCGAACAATACCAGTGCTGAGATCAAACGAAGAGTTACTCTTGCCAATCGCTTTTTTTTGGGCTAAGAAGGTGATTGAGAAGCAAAGCCCCTTCTCGAGCAACTAAAGTAGGTATAAGACGCTTACTATCCCGATCCGAAGTATGGACACTGTTAACGGTAGATGAGAACGCTTTAGGCTGTTTTGAGAGGAAACTTCTAAGGGTGATTTTTGGTCCCATCTGCATAGATGGGGAATGGAGAAGAAGATACAACAACGAACTGTACGGGCTGTAGGGTGCCAACGACTGAGATGACCGGACTGTAGCACCACCTTAAGGAAGTAAATAAGTATTTTTCATGCTAGAATTTGTTCTCTTTTTTCTTTACACTCCTGAAACCATCTGCAAAATTGAAAATCCATCTAATCACCGGAGTAGGAGTAGGGTAAAGTCGGGTGATATGGCACCACGGGAGATATGGCACCCTTTGAATATTTCCTACTTAATTAATTATTTTTAAAACAAAAATATCAGAATATCATCAAGTTTAACTTTAGCTCTCAATTGATGCTGTTCAAACTGAAGTAGCTTTTTTAACTTTAAAACCACAACCGAAAGTAAAATAAAAGTGACTATACTTAAGTCAATTTTTTTTTGTGCATAACATAACAAAGTGCATAAACGGAATTATATGGCACCAGGTGCTCGCTTTAACGAAAAAAAGAAGAGTGATGCGTGTTTATTTGTTTTTAATTATCGCAATATGTAAGCATACTTGTTTTGTCTGAGTAATTTGAAAAATAGTGGTAATATCAAAAGGGAGATATGGCTCCCCTTAAGCTTAGTACAAATTGCAATGGTGCCATATCACCCATTACTACACTTTGGTAATTTTTCATTGACTTTCTAGGACCGTTTTTTATTACATTTGAGCCAAAAAGTGCATTATTTGACTTTTCTCATTGTATTTGACATTAAACTGCATTGAGTGTGGCAAAAATCCATACAAAAAGTAAAGTTCCATACCACCCTCTAACAGGTGCCATATCACCCACCATTTTTTCACATGTCTTTTTTTTAAGGTATTTTAATTTCTTTTAAAAATATGTGTTTTTATAAAAGCTTTCGTCACATACACATATATAAAAGTTTAAAATAAAACCCATTTTTACTTTGTGAGTTATAAGGAAAACTGAAAATGGGTGCCATATCACCCGACTTTACCCTAAATATAAATTTTTGTCATTCCCCTGACAAAAGTGTAATTTCCCTGACTTAAAAAACCGTAAGGTTTGAACAAGTACTGTGACCCTTTGTTTTAAAGTCGTTATTATAGAGTTATTGAGGGATGTAGTAGTTGTTCTAGCAAAATAGGTTGTTTTTAGCGTGGGTCCAATTTCGAGTGCAAAACATTAATGTTTTTAAAAATATTGACCCAAATGTCTACTAGTTAACAAAGCGATATTATGCAGATTTAAAAGCTGATATAAAAGTAGATAAGTGGGATAGTCTGACATTAATTAGTCAATAATTGTTAGTTGTGACAGTTTTAATATTATTGTTTAACTTTTTCTACTGGTGTTTCGAGAAAGTGCTTTGCTTACTCGATATCAAGGAGTTAAAACTTCCCAAATTTAATTGTTGATTGCTTCATAATTTATTGTTAATTTATTTATTCAAATTTCAATTTTGCGGTTTAATTTTGTTTGTCGTCTTGCTAAATTGACATCAAGGACCGTCTCGAAAGGGGTTATGTCTTCTTATATTAATCGTTAATTACTCCATAATTTGCTATTAATAAACCACTAATTAGCTATGCAAATTTTTAATTTTTATCATTCAAATTTTGTCTATGTTTCTTGCTGCTTTGAAAAAATATAACAATAAAATTAACATTGTCACAACTAATTAACGACATATTAATGGAAAATTTTTAAGTAATTAATAAAATAAAAGCAGCAAAAAAATCTACAAAAAATTGAACACGATAATTAAAATAAAATAAATATAATAATAATAAATGATTAGTCGTTAATTGCTTTCCGATGGGAGAAAATTTCACTGCTTATTTGGCATTGTAACATAAAACTTCTTAATGTTAGTTTTAGTTTTCGTAACTTAATTTTTGATTATGTTATGTTTTCTATCGATACTGGCTATTTTCAATGTAAAAAACTTATAATTTCAAGAATATTTTAAGATTCCCAAAAAGCCCAGAAAAAGTGTGAAATTGATACTTTGTGAGTTAATATACAAAATATACGTATTTCGTCTTAATGACAGCAAAACACAGCTCATAGATGTTACAATCATTCAAGTTTTTATAATGAAAGTTGGGGCAAAAAACTACCAGATGGGTGCCTGGACGCAAACGATTTGGGCAAACTGCGTAGGGTCTTAAATTCAAACTTGAAAATATTTCCAATTTTGTTCTGGTATACGGAAAAGGAAAGAACCCGAATGGCCAGGTAGTTGGTTCAATGCAATTGATGAACAATTTAACTTGCTTTGTGTTAGAGCTGATCAGGAAACTTCAGTATTGAGATGGGTATAGTGCATCGGCTCAGCTTCTTCTTCATTTGTCGAAAAAAGGTTAGACTTTGAAAAATTATGACTAAAATTAAAGAGGCTCTTTTTCACTTCTAAGATAATACGCCCTCGTTAGGTCTTCAGGGAGGGCTTAATTCCGTAGAAAAAATTGTCTTAATTTTGATAAGTTCAGAATGAAATTTTTAATGTGTCGGTGATGACTGATGATCTTCTTCGACTACTATGAACAAACTTTTTTGTTACTTTTGAATTGTTTGCCAGATTAGAAGCTGAACGCAATTACTTTCGAATAATTAACTCTTATATTTAAACGATGCTGTTCAGGGACATGTAGTACTTCCAGGCATAATGGTTAGTGCGTTGGACTGTGATGCCGAAGGTGTGGGTTCGATTCCCAGCCGTGCCACCTAAAAACAGAAATGTTTTATCCGAGGTACTGCCTCTTGCGAGGAACTGACAAATCCTCCAAGAGTATATACTTGTCAGGAATAAGTGCTTCTCATCTAGCCGTTCGGACTCGGCAGAAAACTCTACTGCCGTCACAAGGAAAAAGGTCGTATCTCCATTTAAGTAGTTTTAAGATAAATGCATTTTAATAATTTTGATTTCTGGCCTCCTAACTAAATAATTTTAAAAAATTTCAAGAACTATTTCTTATTAAAACAAAAATGTTATTTTGCAAGTTATATGGTAATTTTATTGATGCTTTAGAAAAATGAATTTGCGACTTTTAGGCTTAGTAAAGGCACCTAAGCAACTTGCTTGAAACCTGAAATGAAATTGGCGTTCGAGATTTTTAGCCATTTCAGTCGAAAATATGGTTTTTAAACTTAACACAATAATAATAAACTATTTAACGTTTCAAATTATGGTACTAAGTCAATTTTAGAATTTTTGCATTAACGCCCTTTTTTCTTAGGACGGACGGCAGTGTAGGTCCCCTCCATTCTTGCCAACAACACGCACACAGGAATGGTTGAAATTTTTAAGTCACTAGGCCCTGGTTCTCCACGAGCTGTTGAGCCACCCAATTTATATAGTCCAGGGACATGACTCCTTAGCCAAAGTATTATCATTGTGATTCTTAAAAGGGCCCGAACCCTTTTGCGGGATTGAAGAAATACAAAACAAATTTAAGAAAAGAGAAGAGAAGATGCCAAAAGACCACAAATTCTGAAAAAGCTTACTTTACTCCCGAAGCTGAGGCAGCCCAGCTTTCTGCTCCGTTCGCTCGGTGTTTTTATTTTGAGCTCATGAAGTGTACCTACTCCGATCAAGTTGAGCACTCTGAGCTAAAAAAAGAAACAGATCTTTTTTGTTTGATCAGTGCTATGCTCGGAGAGTTAAAAAGTAAAAAGCCTAAGGTAAGAGATCAGGGGAGGATTAGGACAGATTGAATAAAGCTTTACACAGTTGTGTTGCCAATGTATAAGAACACCTCTTCAAAATTGAAAGGAAAATACAATCTTAAACAGCAGATTTGTTAACTTCAAGATCACTAAGTATTTACCTACACTTTTTACTTTAAGAGGAAATAACGTTGAATTCTAGATTTCTTACAAACAGCTTGGAGCTGCGAATTGTGCTGCCGGAAAATAGGCTTTTCCAAAAGGGTTGACAATGGGCCTGGCGCCTAGGTATAATTTTGGATGAGCGAAGGAATGGATGATTTGGTGGAATTATTGAAGTTTTTGGCGAAAGGCAAAACCTCTGAATAGCTTGGAATCTTTTTATACTAGCCACTGTAATCTAAGAAAAGTATTCTTGGTCTAGTGATTAGTGCTACAATGCAGAGTCTGCAAAGTTCATGAAGAGATAACGAACCACTCACTAGCTAAGACGTAGGCGTACTTGCGCACATTAATAGTTTAAATCTTCCAAGGCTTATACAGTTCCCGTCCTGCGACTGATTTGAACCTATTTTTCCTAAACCAAACAATGCCATTTGTCCGCTTTAATTACTTTTCGGGACTTAAAGTCGTTTTAAACTAAATTTCAAAATGGCGTTGTACATACCTACATACATTTTTGCAAAATTTTGATTTGGTCTTTCAAATAAAACTCCAGTTTGATGTCTCTCTTTTTTTTTTGAACCAAAAGCATTAAATTCGGACTTCAGCTTGAGTTCAAAGGTTTTTTCTTCTAAAAAAATTAAATCGGAAGTCTAGAGGCCTAAAAAAAAACTTTGCCGACGTCGATCTTAATAAGACAATAAAATATTCACAAACGACACATCCTCTTTAAAATAAAAATTAGTAAACAAAAAAAAAACCCTAGACTATAGGCACACAGCACAAAAAGGAGCCGAAAAACAAAATCAAATGACAAAACATTTCCTCGTCCGTCTGCCCACCGTCCATCCGTCTGTCTTGAGCCATAGCTAACCAACCAAAACCCAACATCATCATTCAATTTAAGTCCAAAAAGCATTTAGAAGGCTCATTTCTTTTTGCACATATAAATGTGCTGCTTTTTGTTTATTATTTTTTTATTATTATTTTCGATCAGACGACTAACAAAACATCGTATTGTCATATTTCGTATAGGTCTATCGGTCGGTCGGTTGGTCGTCCGTGTGGTGTCGTCCTTCCATGCAGTACTTACTTCCACTTTCAACTGTCATCGACGCGCATCATCATCATCATCATTGCGGGGCTGTTAAGCTAGCACACATCACGTCACGGCAAATCTTTGGCCTCGCAACATGACAATCATTGCCAATTGTAATTCTTATGTGCTCCTCTTTTGTCTGGAGCTTTTGTATATGTATATCGCGCTCAACTCTATACTCCTCTTCATCAGTTCAGACTTCAGAGCCATCAGACAAAGCGCTTTGCTCTAGAGAATGGGTCAGCGATATTATTAGCCCAGTAAGTGTGTTGAGGAACTAAAAAAAAAAACAAAAACATCTACACACTTCCATACCACCATCAGCCATCATCATCGGACAAGAGGCATCAAATAATTATAACCATAAGAATACATGCCCCAAAGGATTAACCTGCGATGCTGGCGCTGAACGGACAACACAAAAACAAACATACGGCTCCATTATTGACGATCATTTAAACAAACACAAGCAAAGGCGCGTATTTTGTTGCTGTTTTGTGCTGTACTCTGTGGTACTCATCATCCAACATCATACCTACACCACATACCTGTGTGCGGTTGGTTCTGTGGGGCTAGTTAGCATAGCCCGCCGAATGCTGAACACTCTGAAGGCCGAAGGGCCAAGAGGAAACCACAAAATGAAAATGGAATTAAAAGCGAGTCAATAAGGAGAGAGGAAGCCGAAAAACGAACGATGAACCTCTGGAGCTCGGAGGAGCAGCAAAAAAAAATAAAATAATATAAAATAAAAAGAAGGTTAAGGTTCTGTTGGTTATTATTTGGCCCCGTTGGCTGATGATAATGGTCTGGTTTTAATGTTCTACACCTGTCGGCTGAGTATATGTTTTTTTGTGTAGGCATAGTACGTTAGTTATAGAAAGGGCGTGAAAATAATACCTCTTTTTTTTAACCAGCGAAGAGCTTTATTAGCAAAAAACTTAAATAAAATTTGTGTATGGATGAACCTTTGATCAATTCTTTTTGCCATGTTTGGCAACATTTTTGAATGGAGCCCGTATGTGGCATGACAATTTGATTACCGAAAATTGCGTTAAATATGAATGAGGTGCATTTGTGTGGGGAAATATCAAAAACTAATCCACGGATTAAATTTAATCAAAAATCGGAATTCAATTGACATGCAAGATGTAACTTGAAGAAAATTTCCCACAAATATCCCAAAATAACTTCAAAATTTCCCTTCGATGTGGTATTTTTGAATTTTAATATAAAGTTGATGCAACTTGAAAGTAAATATTCCAAATAACTTACAAATTTCCCTTCGATGTGGTTTTTTTGAATTTTAATATAAAGTTGATGCAACTGCAAAATTTCCCTTCGATGCTGCATTTTTGAATTTTAATATAAAGTTATTCTAAGTAGGTATATTATGTAGTTGACCTCAATATTGACCTATACCTCCAAATGAAACTGATAAACAGAATAAGCCCCAATTTATTCACCCTCCTTTTAATTTTAAGTCGCTTTTCAAAATGGGAAATTGCTAAAATTTCATTGAGTATTTGTACATTTCTCAATTGCATCGATATGGGTGTTTTTGGAAAGCTGAAGACCTATTCTTAGATAATTTTTGGCTACAATATTTATCAAAATCTAAATATCTAGGAGTCTTCTGAGTTTGAAAGACAACAATTTCTATTCTGAGGCAATTGATACATACATAGCAAAATTTTGAACAGTAATGAAAACGGCCAATAACTTCTGACTTAATTGCTTGATTCGTACCATATTAAAATCCAAAATAATATACTCATCATCAGCTTTCCAAAAACACCCATATGGAACAAATTGGTGTATGCTTAGTATTTCCCCAATTACGTGGTTGACTTTCAAGAATTGAGTATAACTTTGGATTGCGATATAGCAATCTTAAACAATTCTTAAGAAATATATCGAAATTTTCGTTATTTGTCCTCCACAATTCTAATGATATAATCAAAACGTAAGATTGAAAAGAAACGAGAAAAATGCGAAAAAACTTAAAAAATTAAAACGACATTCCTCGCTGCAAAAAGTTTATGCGTTCAAAGAAAAGGAGATTTTCCTGCCTAAGATTTGTGTTCTGATTATTTTCACGGGTAAACTAATATTAGCCGTGTTTTATTATCGCTTATAACCGATTAGGTTCACCTCGTGAATATAAAACAGTTTCTGTTTATATAAAACGATGCGTGTAAGTGCAAAAATAGTGCTGTATATCGGTCTCTTTTTTTCTTATGTTTATTTGTTTTTCATTTAAATCCTGTCTCTTTTCCACTCTATTCCTAACACTGCTGACAAATCGCTGACATCATTCACAATGGTAAATAGCCCTCTGTCGGTCAGGGTGAAAACCTTTATCTGGGTTATTGAAATTAATCTCGATAGAAACTTGGATCCCATGTTGTTTTTGTAATACATTTTAAAAGATAACCTCGACCCAAACCCGGAGATTATAAAACGCAGCTGTTCTCTTCTTCCAATTTGGTGGGTATTGCCAGCAGGGTTGTCAGATGTGGCGATTTGTCGCCAAACAGGCGATATGAAATTTTATTTGGCTACACGAAAATCGGTTTGGCGATGTACCTTAAAAAAAGCGATATTTTTAGGCTTTGGCGATTTTAATTTTTTTAATCAAAGTACTAATATCTTCGGTTAAAAGGTAAAACTCGCGGAGTACAGAAAAATATATTTAAAAAAAAATGAGAATGAAATTATTTGTCAGTCCAGGAGGTCTCATGTTGCAAGGTATTTGCTAACACATTGTTGAAATATATAAATCTAATGGCACCCAAAACTGAACACCGATATCTTTCCCATCACTATAATAATTTTATTGCATTTTCAAGATTTTCGAATTTGGTCGCATTTATAAAGTGGAACATTTTAAACTTGGCGATTTTTTGGCGATTTAAATTTTACATTTGGCGATTTCGCTTTTTTAAACCTGACAACCCTGATTGCCAGGCCCATGATGTTCCATAAAGCTGGATTTTAGGTCCTATTATAGGTATTTTCAGACATGAACACAATTAGGTTTCATTAAATCTCGTTCCAAACAAAAGTCTTCCTTTCCTGTATGGAAGTTTCTTCTAAAACTGTCTATTATTAAGTAATGCTTAATTCTTAAAGGCATTACTGCAGCGCATTATAGATTTTTATATTTTTACTCAGTTTCTACAGTTAATTAACGTACGAAAATACATATCCAACATTTTGGTACTTTTTGATACATACTGCAATAGTGAATGTTGAAATGCAGTGAAAAGGGCAAAAAATCAAACAAATTTAGTATGCACTGCAACACCTTCTGCACTCAGGAATGCAGCCTACCTCTCAGAATACGCAGATAGCTTTGTTGTCGGTCGGTCTTTGGTCTCAAGTAACATCGACAGTATCC
Organism: Dasysyrphus tricinctus; assembly: GCA_963921185.1. Lineage (NCBI taxonomy): Eukaryota > Metazoa > Arthropoda > Insecta > Diptera > Syrphidae > Dasysyrphus > Dasysyrphus tricinctus. The sequence goes on along the minus strand of OY992533.1, from coordinate 14,658,762 downwards.
AATAATAGTAATTTTCATAATTGTTTTGTGTCATTTTTATAATTAATTACGATAATTTAAAAGAAAGTTTACACTTGTTATACAAGTTATATTTAAAGTCAACGTTTCCTCGTCAATATCCTTTCTCATCTTCATCATTTATTTAAAAAGTGAATCATAAACCCTTTGGGATGCATTCAGGCTAAGAAAAAAATGTTTGCTAAACGAAAAACCAATAATTACTCTCACACAACCAATTGGAACTTGTGAAACAAAAAGCAGATGCTATGCGAAATAGCCCCCGGGGAACCTGACAACAGAGCCAACCGATTATTTCCGTTTTATATAAAACCAAATCCCCGTTTCGACCTTCGTGAGAATCTCTTGACTCAAATATCTCCTCGTCGTTGCTGCTTCCATCCATCGTCATGTTGTTCATACCTATATAATCATCAGCAAAATAAACACACTCTAATCGATCACTCTCTTAACGAGGATATCCCCTGCTAATAAGGTGTTGATCTTGTTCGATATGTTCGACGACGAAGATGATAATATAATGATCATGATCATGATGATTCAGAGTGAGCATGAGTTGGTGAGTGAGTATAGTGAAGTGTGTGTACGTGTTAATCATATAATTAATAGTGCCAATAACGACTTTGGATAATAACCGTATATCTCTCTGTTGGCTAGAGTCTTGTCGTGGATATTTGACTCAATTTAATCACTGGATCCACATACTACTTGTCCAACAACACAAAACTCGTCACATACCTACAGAAATATGAAATAACTTCAAAACCGCTTTGTGTATAGATAATGTGTTGTTATAGGTAGTGACTCTCTTGGCTACTGCGCTACTTGAGTAAACTTAAGCAAACAAACGCTGAAGCATTAGTTCCAACACTTTAATTGAAGATGCATAGAACCGGTCCATCAGTGAGTGCTTCACTGGACTGTGCGGTGCGGTCGGTGCGGAGCGGCGGCGGCGCGGCGATCAGCGCAGTCACGCAAATCTAATGTTATAGAATATTAAAAGTTTGAAAAATTGCTAACGCATAGCACGGACTCTGTGCGAGTGCTTGGGGTAAATGCAATTAAATTAATATGTCAGATTTATCATTAGTTAGAGGCGTCAGGCAAGTCAGCCCCGTCTGGACGACTCAAGAGCCATGATGAGTTATTGTGTGATCTAGGTGACACTCTTTATAAGTTATTTGAGTACTGTGAGTCAGATATGTTTTACTGGAGCAACTGGTTTTGTTTGTACCATACCTGATGCTTAAACAATTATCAACAGAGCCTTATTAATTAGATTTTCTTAGATAGTTGACTAGTTAAGAGGGACAGGTACTTAATAGTTTCAAATGTTTGAAAGTACATATGTTTTTTTTTTTAATTAGATTCAATATCACCCTAGTAAAAACTTAGACAATCAATTCCGGTGTTGGCCAGTTGTACAAACGTGGTTCAAATGTTGATCCATGATTCAGCAGTTTCTCTTTCAGCGAATTCAGCGGAATATATAATATTTTCTTGTCTTGTATCCCTCTACAAGAGTCCGATATTTTTTGGCATCACCGTACGAATCGTAAACTCCCCTAAGAAATTATTTGCTGTATATTGGCAACTTTTTTACCCTGTATTATATCATTTTTTGTTTCACATACAATCTGAATATACAAAAATATAGGAAATCAAGTACTCTTTTCATTTCATCATTTTTTCGTTCAGAAGAACAAAAGGCGAGATAAACGCTAAAAACCGTTTTTCTACAATAAAAATTTGATAGTTTTTCGGCAATAACTTTTAATTGGAAAGACATGTCAAAAATAATGGTCACCAAGAACTATAAAAGATATTTTAACCTACAAAATCAAACAAATTTTTTTACTCTAAGTATAATAGAGGCCGAGAAAATCGCATTTAAGTTTTTCAACATACTTTTTCAAAATGGTGGACAACGCAACATTCCCTACCAGCCAGACTGCCCTTACGCAAATCTTAGGAGTTAGAGCGAAAATATATAAAAAAGCCAGATATATAAAAATTACTTCTCGAAAACGTTGCTAGCTCTTAGACTATTAAGGGCCAATTTAAGTTGAGCATTGACTCTGAGTTATATTAGAGTTAGTTAGTCCTGAAAAAAAATTAACTCGAGTTAACTCGGGAACAGTTTTTCAGTTGAGGATTAACTTTATCTTTCAGTTGTCGAAAGTCTAGAGCCAACAATGTGCGACACTATGGATATCACCTTTCTACGCCTTTTACGCATCAGAATAGAGATGGCGCCACAACGAAATTGTACTGACAATAACTTTCCTTATCGAAATCGAGATGGCCCCACAGCTGAAAAGGCCTTCAATTTGGTCTCTGAACCCTGAGTTAACTCACAAAATTAGACGAGTTAACTCGGAGCTAACTTAGGATTTCAATTGATTGAAAAACACGTTTATGGAGTTAACTCAAGTTTAACACCTATAGCATAGGATGATATGGCACTGAAAAACTGGCCCTAAGACAACTTTTAGGCAACAGAAAAGAGTTTATTTATAACTTTTTGGAGTTAGACGGCCATCTAAACTTAGACACATTTTATAAAAACGGCTGCTCAGGGGTAGTTTTTCAAAGCAAGATTATCAGAGTTTTGAGATTAACATTAAGATAACTCCTGAAACTGTTTCTCATTTAATTTTAATCCTGAGCTAACCTTGAGTCAACACAGTGAATTTGGAGAATCAGCTCTGGACTAACTGAAGAGATATTTTCGACATTAATTCTCCAACTTTGACTCAGAGTTTATTCGGTAATGTAAAACTGGGCCTTATTTGGACAGATACGATATGGCGTAGACAGCGATTCACAAAAGCCTGCAGTTTCTTCGAAATGGTAGACGTGACTTTCCAGGTTTAGGAAGCATACAACAGCACGGATTTGACATTGGATTCGAGGAATCTCAACTTAGTGGGTAAGGAGATTTGATTGGTTTTCCAATCTGGGGACAGAGTACCGAAGGCAGCACGCGAGCCGTATTAATTCTTTGAAAGTCGAGATCTGTACCGCCATTTGCTTCAGCAACTATTATAATAAGAAATAGTAAATTACCATCTAGGTTAGGTTAGGTTAGGTTAGGAGGGGTGTGCACAGCACAGAGGCTGTTGCGTACACGCAAAAAGAAAAGCAGAGATGCTCCTAAACTAATGATTCAGATAGACTGGCTCATTTACGAACCAGCCTGTGCTATCTATGAATTTCCTAATATTTACCATTGAGACCTGCGCTAGATCGTCCAGTTCTCCAACAAATCTGTTTCTCAAGTAACGGAAGCGGCTTGTTTGGAGGTTTGGACAATCGCAGAGCAGGTGTTTAATGGTTTCTATTTCTTCTACATCCTGACAGCTCCTACAACAGTCGGGTGCGAGTACACCCAATCTGGTGGCCATTGTGCCAATGGCGCAGTGACCCGTTAGTACACCTATCAAGATTCTAATGTTCTTTTTACTCAGCGATAGAATATACTGAGTTTCCTTTTCATTAATTCTAGGCCATAGACTTCTAGAGATAACGCAATCGTTCCTGGTAATCCAGGATTTATTGATTTGCTCTTTCGTTATTATGTCCATTTTCGTTTTAATTACGCCGATCGGGATGTCTAGTCCCATGTCTAATTGGCTACTACTGTTTTCTGTTGATAATGACCCCTTCCTTGCTAGTTTATCTGCTATATCATTCCCTTCTATATTGCTATGTCCAGGAACCCAGCAGAGTTTGACTCGGTTAGTGTTGCAAATTTTGTTCAGTATGCCTCGACATTTTGCCACTGTTTTGGATCGTATGGTCTCACTGGCTATTGCTTTGATCGCAGCTTGGCTGTCTACGAAAAATGTGATCTCCGACGAGATCAGTTTTTTCTTGTGTACCAATTCTGCCGCTTAATGAATAGCATAAATCTCAGCCTGAAAGACACTACACTCATCTGGGAGTTTATATGATTCTCTAATATTAAGGGCTTCACAGAACACCCCCGCACCTGTTCCTTCTTCTATTTTTGACCCGTCAGTATAGAAGGGGATACCCTGTTCACTAATTAGTGAGTTGGGTTCCCATCCATGTATTTCGGGTATTGAAATAGGGAAGTGTTTTTTAAAATCCATTAAAGGTGGAATATAATCAGTCTTCAAATCGAGTCCAGCCATCGAGTCATACCTCTGTAGGATAGACCCAAGACCATAGGTGCTGTGCTTCCAAGAGCCCAGTTCTTTGAGTCGAAATGCGCTTACCTTCTATCATTGACCTCATTTTTGTTTAAAAAGTTTCGTTAAGAAAAGTACACTTTTTACCCGAAACTACAATCTTTGTTTTAGTACAAAGTCTTTGTTTTATTACAAAGTGTTTCTTTAAGTACAATGTACTAAGGCTATACTATAAACATTCTTTGGCCAAGCCAAAGCAACGTCTCTTAGCAAGTATCTTTACTTATAAGAAATAAGCAGTGTGTTCTTTCAAAAAATTTTGTTGACGCACTGTACCTACCTATAAAGACACAAAAAAATCCAAGCTAAATCACAATGTCGACAGGAAACTTCCACATACCTAGTAGGTAGGTACGTAACGTATACAAATACATTCATAAAATTTGTGTTCCCCACGTTTAACTGTTGGAGCAATTAATTTACTGGTCAAGTCTTTATTATCGTCGACGTCTTCGTTCGTCGTCGTCATCATCATGTTCAAATGCGTGTTCCAAGTGCTCTTTTAATATTTTGTAGGTACCTACATCGCCCGCATTTTCTAAGTGCATATAGCAAACGCTCAGAGTCAGCACAGTAAGCTGATGCTACACTGAACATCATGCACATGATTAATTGCATTTCACACAGATGTGCTTGCATCTCTCGGCTTCAAGCTGTTCCAATTCATTTCACAAACCAGATAACTATACCTATGTGCATATCCATACCTATACCATATCAACCAGATGTACATGCCGAGTGCAACCAGCCAGACAGTGCCAGCGCGCAATGAACAAAACAGTCATTAGCACGTTATTCAACAACAACACCACCACCACCTCGACCTCATCTCACCATCTCACCATTTCACCACATCGCATCGTGAACATCATCATAACCAGGTATGGTAACCACGAAACAACAGATTATTATATTACAGAGGTAATAATATAAAATAATGCATAGAGCCCAGTTAAAACCGAGCCGAACGAAACCAAACGCGAAGCAAGCGAATTAAGCTGAACCTCTGCTGTATCCGTGGTTCCGCTGCTTCCCTCTTCCCTCATACCACGAGTCTTCTTCGTCTTGTTCGACACTCTCCTAACTCGTGTTTTTGCCATGTTCCACTGGCGCTAGCGAAGAATAATTCGCACCTAGGGCTGTCTTGGAGTAGCGGGTGCCCGGCGGAGATGGAGCTGGAGGTGGCAGCGGTGTGTCATGGTGGCTCATATATACGCGACCTAAACCTCTCACCTTTACCTAGGCTTTTACAGAAATTCCATCACACAAAGCACTCAGCACCTTGAATTAAATCTGAATGAGGGATCTTGCAATGGGTTGTTGAATAGCGCCACAGCTCAGCTCCTTGTTATTCATTCATTCATAGTCAGAGAGTCAGAGTCACCATCAGAATTCACAAGTCACCCTCTCAACGGGAGCAGTTCTAGATTTTGATTTTCGCCTGCTTCCTTCCCGCGCACTTCTTTCTATTCCGTCAACCGTCATCCACATCCACCCTCCTGACAAACCGGGTTAAATGTGAGACGTTCGCCTTTTTGTATAGATGATACACCTCTATGCCTTAGCTTTTTCACCAATATACCTTACACAACTTCCACTACCATCAAGTAACAGTCTTTCGTACCTATACGCTACGGCATATCATACATACTAGTACATGAGCCAGAGCCTTTTTTCTTAATGTTGTTTTTATTTTTCTATGCCTGCTTCTTCTAATTAATTAAAAGCACGTTTTAGATTTAACACCATTAAAACCCGCAATTCAGCTGGTGCTCTGCTAGCTAGAAGCTAGTATGGGTCAGGTGCAGGGCCTGATTCAGAGTTAACCATGAAGAGGCCCTAGGATTAAGTAAACCTTCATGATTGTCCATACTTTCTTATATCAGACTTATGCTATGTTTCCACCAAAGGTTTATCTCAGATTAGATTTAATAAATCTTTTTGGTGTTTCCACCGCACAAAAAGATTTAAAAAAGATTAAATTTGACAGCACCTTCAAAAATGCAAATGGCGTTCCAATTTTTCTTATGAAGTGCGAATGAGACAGAATGTTTGATTCGTGTGAAACAATGAAGAACTGAATGCGAGTCTCGAATGAATCGTTCAGCACCATTTAAGAAAAAGTTAGTTCGATTTGTAAAACTATTTGTCCTTTGAAGATTTAACAATATTAATTTCTAATCTTCAGGATTTACGAAATAAATTTGTATGGTAAATCTCCGAGATTTGAGGTAAATCTTATTAAATCTCAGATTAGCGTCAGGTGGAAATGTAGCATTACACTCAAGACAAGTTGCTATATTTCTCCTATTCTCTTATCATTTACAGATATTTTCGTTTACTTCCCAAAACTGTCAATTTTTACCAAATTTATTTTGTAATATGAACTTTGACAGAAATTGGCAGTTTTGGGAAGTCAACGAACATAGTTATATTTTCTTTATCACGTTAAATGGTCAAGATTCTAAAAATCTTTCCGTCATAAAAAAGATGACAACTGCAACTAACGTTTGATATTTTACTGGAAACGTGTAAATGCTGTTCTGACACCTTTTGCAAATTATGAAAGATGAAAAAGTTCACTATTTTATATCAGGTATATCATTACGAATATATTTTGTCCATTATTTCGACAGTTTTGTGACAGTTTGATATGGAACATTCCAATCTCCATTCTCCAATCGAATTAGCTAAATTTTGAGCAATTTTCATAATCTGGGCCCAATTCCACAAAAGTGAATGATTTTGTGTGTACTCACTCTATTCACGCCCAAAACAAGTGTGAATAAATTTGATTGATAGTGCACACGATATCTGTCAAAAATTTTGAACTCACTCTTGCGGAATCGCAAAAATCGATGTGTACACAAAAAAAAACTCACTCTTGCGGAATTGACCCCCTGTTTATATATTGGATTACAAATTTTATTCAATTTTATGCCCAAGTTGGTTCTAGACGTATCCACCTCATTAGTGTGAAAAATTTCACCATAAATCAAATTTAGTGAGTTCAGTTTCCAATCTCAAATCAAATTCGCTTAATTTTGAGCAATTTTCTTAATTTGTGTTCAACAAATCACAATTTTTATTCAATTCTATTCCTTAACTAGTTTTTGATGTTTACACATAAAGATTCACCTCATTGTCAAAAATTAAACCGAGCATTAAATTTAATGAAAATAGCTTCAAATTAAGCAAATTCGAACTATTTTTTGAACGATATTATAATGTAGTACGAAATATCTTTTTGGTTTACTATTTTGTATTCTTTTGGTAAACATTTTTGACAGAATTTGGGTTTCCATTAAGCATCTAGAACCTAGGTCTTAAGTTGTTTAAAACAAATTTGACATATGAAATGAGCGCTTACACGTTTTGCCATCCGTGTACCCAGTAGATGTCACGCTCACATTAATGTTAAAAGAAGAGCTAAGGACGGATTTGAACACTATATCATATTCCTTGTGTATAAAGTACAAAAATCGTCAGAACTACCAGTGTAGTGTTCCCACTGTAAGCCGATTCACAACAAAGTATAAGGCCAGTTAAAAGTTTTTCGTAAGAAAATAGAGGGCCCTTTAACTGTTGCCCATTTTGCTCTACAGAAATTGCGGCTCTGTACAAGCTTATAGAAAAGAGGGAGTGTGTGGAAGTAGAGAACCTTCTTGGTCTTGCATACATATGAACATGATGTGTACTACACAAATTCTCTGCGAAGTAGTAGATGAATTTTTGTGTTGTTTTAATTTTTTGTCTTTGTTTTTGTTGTTGTTTTACATTTTTAGTACTAAAGATATGAAGAGAATTAAAAAGTAAAAACAAAAGCTCACGCATACCTCAACATGGGTGTGATTTGTTCACACTACCGTGTAAACAGTATATTAGTAATGGTTTGAGGTTGATTCGATTGTTGTGTCATGCAATAATATCTTTAGATGAAAAAAAAAGAGTTACCAACGTGGTGTTGATTGATTAACTAGATTCATTTAAAAAGTACCGAAAACTGCTGACTGTTGAGTTTATGATCTATGCAACAAAAAATAGGATGCCGGAAGATTCAACTATTTGTCTTATTGAATTATTATAGTTTACTTACAGATACATGATTCCAAGAACACCTACGGCCAATTTCTTCACAAAGTCCTAACGTTAGTACCGGTACTAGTTCCAAAGTTAGTACTCAAATCAGTATTTCTCATTTCTTCAAACACACAAGTATGAATAAATAAGAGATACTGGTTTGAGTATCAACTTTAGGACTAGTACCGGTATTAACGTTAGTGAAGAAATTGGCTGTAAAGCAAGCTAGGAAAAAACTCCTAGAGCTTATAAAATGTAACCAACTGCGCCTTGTTCAAACCACAAATATTCGATTTAACCATGTAAATAGTTTTTAAATAGCATAAAAAAAAATGTTGGCTTTGTGCCCTATTGCCCAAAACAAAATCGATGAAAATAACGAACAAACTTCAAATCGCTCAAAAAACATTCTGTTTTTGGGTGACTTTGGTCAAAATTTTGGGCGATGTGACATTTTTAGGATTATAACGATTTGGGTTTTGCACTTTTTAAACAATTCCTTAGGTATTCTGTTAGTTATGAATTGAGCTTCATGAATCATTTGGTGGTGTTTTGTGTACCTGCGAGGATTCTTAGACTGAATACTCATACGACCTTGTTTTCGCGTACTGTCGTAACCTTTGAGTTTCACGACGTTTTCCGTTTTGCTGATCAATTTGGTAGTTTTGGCGGGAAAATTACTAGAAGCCAAATTCTTTTATGAAGTCCAGGCTCTCAAATATACATGCATATCAAACTATGTATAAAGCTAAGACACCTAAGCATTTCAAAGCTACACAGACACAGTCACACATTACATTTTCCTGAGTGCGTATAGAGACAGCTTCAACGCACCTCATTTGACGGTCAATTTTCGTCTTCGCACCCGTCTGGGAAAATGGCAAGTTTTTGTCACCCATCATACAATTGTATGAAAAATTAAAGTATAAAGTTAATTATTTTCAACCTTTCACAAATACTTTTGCGAATTAGCGCAGTAGTAAGTGTAAGTAATCAAAAGATCCCGCAAGATTGCCTTTGGAGGCAAAAGGTTTTACAAGGGCAAAGTCACTCTTGATATACCTATATACCCTTGCTAGCATCAATGTGCATCTTTCAAGGGCCTGGTTAAGAACTAGGTTGATTTTCAGGCGGCCGATTACACACCCCTAGCTTGGCTTTTAGCTAACTTTTGTAGAGATACAAATTGTAAAGAAAAAGCTTAGTTTAGGAAGGATAAAAAATTTAATAATTTCACTTATTTGTTTGATAACATTTTCTATAGCACAAACACACCACGACAACACTGTCGGTCATCGGTAGTAAATTATTCTTTACCGGTCGCTTCAAGTTTCGCTTCACCACAGCAGCAAAAATACTTCTTTCACACCCCCTTTATACCCTGCCATGCCATAAAACAGGACCACAACACAGAGCATATTTTTGTGAAGGCGAATATGCATGCATGCATTATGGTCGTTTTCTTGCGTCACATTATACGATTACACATGCAAATGTGTGTTAGAGGTTGTTGTTTTCAATTTTTATCTACACGTCACATGAATGAAAAGAATATTATGATTTTTTTTCATTTTTTTGAATTCTCACCCCCGCTTTTCAGCAAAATTCATTTTTGTCCTTTGTATTCATTTTTTTTTCATTTTTCGCATTTTCCAAATGTGCTATAGTAAACTTGGTTGGATGATGGTGTTGAAGGTGTTGCGAGGAAAATTATCACACATTTGCTCAATTTAAAGATTACGACGTGTGTTATTATCTATTTATGCTGAGATACACAACGATACAGCGACATATTTTATGAAAAGAACAAAACAATGCAAAATGACACCAACACCATATCATGGTGTCTTCGTCGTCGTCGTTGTCAATTGCACGAAAGCCAAGGTGCGACTCGACGACTTGACGACCTGACAACAACTTGGCGACTCTTATCCGTCACGTGTGTGTGATGTGGAACGCCAGGCAAATTCATAATTAATTAAACGGATGAGAATCATAGCAACACCTCGTCGTCTAACACCTGCAACAATAAAACAAATGCTGCTGGAAAAATAATAATAAAAAAAAAAACAAGAACAACAAAAATAACACGGCAGCAGAAACATTGAAAAGAAAAAACAGGAGAAAATCAATGAAAATTCACTGTCAATGGCGGTACGGTCGGTGGTGCTAGTGGTGGTGGCGATATGATGGGGTTTTTCCCTCAGCCCCCACTGTCCCAGCTCGGGTTATGAAGGCGCACAAAACAAACAAAAGCCCACGGAAAGTGTGAATAATGCGGACATTAAAAACTCGGCTGTTGGTATTTTTTTTCGCACGCATTTACAAACTGCGAGCGCCTGCACTGGATGCATTTGAAATAAAAGAAAATGAGTCTTAATAATACCTATGGCTCCGATTAGGGGAGGGCTGCGGGTGTGTGTGAAAAATTACCATAAAACAAAATACAAGGTAGCATTTTCTCAGCTTATTATAACTAGTTCTTATCTTGTTGACATTATTTGTTATTCCTGCCCAAACGTAGGCAAGTACATACTTGGTATTATATATTTTCTAGGAAATTGAAATAAGTATAGTTAATTGGTATATTGTCCGGTTTCACTAGAACAGTTGAGGAGGTATATGATAGCCTGTGAAGTTGTGAAATTCATCGAGAAGGTGAATCACACGTCACTGAAGATATCGGCAAAATTTGACAATAAAGTCATTGACAAAGTGACCACCTGATAACATGTTGCCATGGCTTTCGTTGCTCCCGATTCAGAGAAGATACATTGCAGAAGAAGCATTTCGCAGCAACAAACATCTTTCAACAATTTCAGGCACAAACATTTTTGACAAAGCGTGGCAACATCTTGCGACGTGGCCACATGTTGCGATGGCTGAATGCTCCTCCTGGCCCTGGTTTGAGTATAATATGGATCATGTCTCAGGAACATTTTTTTTTCTTGGCTCTTTCTTCTGGCAACATACCAGCGATGGCAAATTTATCTACCAAAATATTTGATTGATAAAAAAAAAACTCATTGAAAAATGTTCAACCGAATTCAAATTAAGTGTAAGAAACTATTTGGTCGATTTGAAGAGTAACTGGCAACTCAACGCAACAAGAGTCTCGGCTTGTCAAGTTCATCGGCTGAGGCAAAATGATTAAAAAATGAATAGATCTAACCAACGAACGTCTAAATCTAAAAAAATATTTGAGAAAACTTTTAGCTAGCAACATGTTGTCATAGCTTTCTGTTGCTATACCGATCTAGGAGCGTACTTGGGCAAGCTACTTTTTGTTTATGACAACAAGTAATGGGATGTGTTGCAAGCAGTAAGATAGTCACTTACTGGAGCAACATTCCAGCAATCTGTTGCGGGATAAATTTGTAGCTACAATTTTGGATACGTTTGCTTTATTCGTTTTGACACTGGAAATGTTAAAAGTTTAATTTTCTTAAAAGTTGCAGCTAGATGTGCAATATAATCATTTTGATATACAATGATGATATTAAAATGGTTATTAGAAAGAAACGGATTTGCCTTGAAAAAGTTACTGGCAACTTAAGGCAACAAAGAATCTCAGCAGCAAATTGTCATGAGGATGAGTTAGGTTTCCTACGGCAAAAGTTGCATAGCTTTCTTGTAACTATACACATGTATAGATAATATTTTCTATAACTACTTATTAAACGATGACTATTTGAGTCAAAACTCTTTCTAAAACAAGATGGACTTAACAATATCCCCATCGTCTTTGCGAAAATATCACACTGAATATATTACCTTGTACCTGTTCTGATTACCACAGGTGTGAGATACGCACTGCAGTACACGATGCGTGCATTTTTTGTTTTAGAAATTGTTTTCTTTTCTTTTCAGTTAAGGTATCATATGTGCACTGCACATGGACACACACACGATGCACGCCGGGTATGTTTTGAATAAGTTTTCACACGTTGCGTCGACTTGAGCGTGAGCAGTGCGTGTTAAAGCTGAACACAATCCAACCGGACGATGCAACAGCTATATTGACTGCGAATGCAATGTGCTAAAAAAGATTTATCTATGAAAATTACAATAGCTAAAGGCTACAATTTCGATCAAAACGGTATCACTAACACTAAAGCTGTCTACTCTGATTATAGCTATGGCATTTGATATAAATCGGGAGTTGTTTGCTGAGAGCTCAAATGGCATCAAGATATATAAAGAAGCAAGATGGCCAAAGATGTTATGGTGCTAAAAGGTAGCCATTAAACGAGATTGATATGGAGTCGCTTTTATTGGACAAATTCGTACCTATTTTGAAATGTTGAAGTAAAGATTATTTTGTCGTGAGTTGTATACGGCAATATGTTGTGAACTTTTGCCGCTGCATAATAATAGATTTAAATAATCTTTATTTGTACCTAGAACAGGGGATTTTTATAAAATAACCAATGCTGTGGAGTAGAACAGATATATGTATAGTATACATTATGTATATTGAAATATGATTGATATGAATGGTAGAATAATGCTAAGAAAAAACGAAGAATATTGGTCCATCCGGAAACAATGTGCACATTAACTGCCTGAACAGAATAGAGTGCTAAAACTGGAGCTGCAGCTGCAGCTGCAGCTGGAATTGCTGTCAAAAAATGTCGTATGTGATTTTTTTACGCTCGTACAATGTAGCTGTACAGCTTTCTGACATTTCAGTATCGAAAATAAAAATAAAAACAAAAATAAAAATGAATAATGATGAAAAAGAAGCAAAAATTACTTTACGTCTGTATGAGAGGTTGAAAAGAGTTTGAAACTGACTTCAACCCCATGTAAATAGTTGGTTGTGCTCGGAATGTTGATACGTCAAAAAATCTGCAAGCTAAAGTTAAAAGTTGTCCAACATGTCCAGCTGCGTCCTATTGTGTTAGTATCATTGAATTTGTGTGTATTCAACATTTTGACAGCTATTCCAGCTGCAGCTCCAGTTGCAGTAAGAAATGAAAAACCACTTAAGGGCCTGTTGTTAGAATCTTGGTCAGTGGATCAACCGCTGTTTAAACTCGGTTAAGTGTAAGAAAGAATGTACAAAAGAAAAAAATTTTACTACAAAACCAAATACAGCCAATCACATACTTGAATCCTGGTTGAACTTCAGTTGATTCGCTTACTCGATGAGTTAAACCTTAAACCAGAATGAACAATGTAAAATATTGAATTTTTTTTTAATTTTCAAAAAAGAATGATGTATTAAAGTTCTCACTTTTGTTCTTCAGGGATCTTATGATTCGAGTGTAAGTTATTATTTGTGTTCCTAAGAACGATATTGAAAAATCTTTCCAAAAATACAAACATTTTATTCAGTCGTGTTCAGTCGGATTTATTTAAATTATATGTAAACTATCAAAGTCACTTGCAATGTCCGACAAAAAGGATAAAAATATTAGATATTCATATGTGCTCAAAAACAATAATAAATCAAATATAATCCATCACTTTCGTTTCGTTTGAGTTCCATCGAACTTTCAAATTAAAACAAAAAATAAATAAATATTTAAAAAAAAAATACCAATGAGTTCTGTCTGCCTCTGCCATCAAAATATGCACCTCCTACACGTTTCTATATATTCACCAGTACCATATACTTTAGTTTTTATGTATAAAGGAATATTCTCAGAATAGAGTTCCAAAAATATTATACTGGCCCATCAGCCATGTATAAATACAAAAAGGATGCATCAAGCCATACCAGCCATGTTCCTATCAATGCAGGCATTTAATACCCACTCGATGAGGAGCCATTTGCACACGGAATACAAAATATTTTATTTATTTTTTTTTTTTTATTTTGTATCATTTATTTATTTCATCAAAAGTAAAATAAATAAAAATTTTGAAAAAAATATACCAACATTTGTGTGTCTGCCGATGAAAATGACGGAGACACCTCATGAGTGCATTTTTAAACTGTGATCACATCAAACATCATCGTCCTCACCTTTTATGAGGCATATCACGTTTTTTTTTTTTTTTTTTGTTACAAAACTCTTGTGTCTGTGTTTTTTTTTGTGTGTTTTTGTTGTTGTGTTTTTATTTATTTTATTCTTCAACCCAAAAAGCCACCACGAAATCATCGTATAAATGTGACAAAAACTATGAAACAATTCATATTTGTTTCGGCGGCGGCGTTATACTCTGATTATAAATTCCAAATGCGTTTTTCTGATGACACATTACTTTTTTGTTTTCCAAAAAAAAACATTTACTTTATTTCATTTATATACTTCAGAATTCGCAAGAGCAAATAATTTACGTATGATTCTTAATTTTCTGTGCCTAATATTAATGATTAAAATCATAAATGGAATTGTGGAAATAAAAAAAAAATATGTTAATTTTTTGAAATCTACAAAAAATTACATTTCATTGGAAATATTTAAAAAATACAAAAAATATATAAAGTGTGGTATGTACCTATGTTCTTTTTTCCAAACTAGCAAAATGCTTGCATACGACTTTCTTGGGGTGGAAACCCACAAAAAAAAGGAAATTGCAAGCTTCGGCAGATCCTTAAGTAATTTTCTTCACAAAATTACCTCAATCATCTACTTCCTTTCTGAATGAAAAAAATATTCAATTTTCAAACACGATAACGTGAGAAAATTCACACATAGGTTAAGGTTATAGTTAGTCAAAAGGTCTCCCTGAGAGAAAATTGAAAAATTTACATTTCAAAAGAATAATTCCTTACAAAGCAAAGCAAGTAGGTGAAGCTTCTTCAGTTTTTTTTTGTTCACGAAAAAAAAAAGATAGCTTCAAAGTACATATCCGATATATCTACCTAGCGATATTTTGTATCCCACATAAGCTATGGAAAATCCTTCCCGAACAGTGAAAACCTCATATCTGCTTTTTTGCTATTTCGATTTTAGGATTCGATTATAAATGCGATTCCCATGCGAAAAAAATCAAAATTTTCAAAACGATTTTCTACCTATTCTGTGCACCAAATTTAATAAGATTCAAGGCGAAAAACGTTTGCCTTGACCTAAAGCCTAGTTTACAGTTCTCGTGCGCAAAAAAAACCTATCCTATGATTGCTTTACAGTTTCATGCAAAAAAAAAAACATTGCTGTCATGGAATGTCAGGCAAAACAATGGACCGGCCATTGTTTTGCGTGCGAAAAAAGTGTAGTGAGTAAAATTTACACTCGGTTTACACTTCAAAAAAAAAAAACAAAGTATTCACCTCAAGGCATTATTTGCATGCAAATAGTTTTTGCATCCAAAAATAATTATTTTCCATGTTTCCATGGATGGTTAAGGCCAAGGCAAACGTTTATGGCCTTGAATATTATTTAATTTGGTGCACAGAAAAGATGGACATTTAGATTTTTTTTGCATGTGAACTGTAAGCTCTGCTTAAGCCACCCATTGCGTCATTAATTTACCCTTTTTTAATAACTATAGGTCTAAAAATAAAAAAAAAAATTCGCATGCGAAACAATATCCGGTACATTGTTGCGCTTGACATTCCATGAAAGCAAAGGTTTTTATTTGCATGAAAGTGTAAGCCAACCATGCAAACAATTAATTTTGCTTTTCACCTCAATTCTTTTTGACATGAGAGAATATTTGCATAGATTTTTATGCGCACGGGAACTGTAAACTAGGGTTTAAGCTATAAATACTTGAGTACGCAAAAATAAAAACAATTCTCCTTCCCGATAGTCGTTTTTAGGAAACACGCCTTAAGTGTCTTTCACATGAGCAGCTCCCTGCGAATGCAAATGAATTTGTTTGAGCAATTCCAAGCGCGAATACCAACTAATTGTTGTTTAAACTATTCGACAAAGTGAATAAACGATCCTAACAACAATTTTAAAAAGAAAACACTGCATAAAACTTGGTTAAATCACAGATACTAGAGTTACATAGATCCAGTAAAAATAAAAATGACAATTTTTTCCAATTTAGTGATTGTAAACTCTTTTTCTTCTTCCTCAAAAATCGATGATGATGACTTGTTGTTACCGTTTTGTATTAATGTCTATGTATGTAAATCTTTCTTTTTTAACATCATATGAGGTCCATTATAGCTCACACAATATTGTTATAACTGGGACGTAGCTCTACGTCCCACGATAATTTTTATTTACTCTGCTTGCGATATCTATGTAACTATAGTATCTGTGGTTAAATAGTTAAATGAAGCATTTCTTATATTTTCTACTTGACTAAAACGATATTTTCAGCGAACTGTAAAACGCTAATTCACAATCAACATCAACAAAATGCATTCCAAAACGCAGCGAATGAAAAAATTCTCTCAAATTTAACCTCATATTTTTGTTAAGCATCCATTTAATTACTTTATATTTCATAGCAATTGGCATCTGTTGGTCAAAAAATATCACCTACAAATTTGACATTCGACACAATTTTAAACATCAGGTGTTGAGTGAAACGACTGTCAAAATAGGGGTGTTTACTTGTATCAACATTGCATGACAATAGGTTTGTTCCTTGCCGACTTTCAAACAGTTTAAAACCCCTAGATTTAGTGCGAACCCGTTCTACACTTAAAAATTTTACTAGTCCGCACCAAATCTGGCGGTCTGAAACTGTTTGGGACTAACCAAGGAACAGGGTTAATATTGTGTTTTGTGTCAAGTGGTAGTTTCTTGCGTTAAATGATCAAGCCAGGAGTATGTTGTGTAGCATAGCATGCTGGCCCATGTAAACACCGTTCAAACTGCCTTCAAATGTTCAAATTCGATGCTGGTCAAGCCAAGCTATAATGCAATGTTCATTTGTTGATTGACTTACCAACATTTTTGTGCGCCCATACCAAAACTTTTCCAAAATCCTTATCCCCCCTTACAAAACGCATTCTTCGATGTAGGATAACACGATTTTTTGTGTAAACAGAAAAGATTTAGGCTAAGAACGCACCTGCGATTTTCTGGCGCAGCTGTGTTCTATTTTTTGCGGCTGAGTGATCTCGCGACAGAAAATCGCAACTGCGTTTTCAGCCTTAGTTGCCAGAAATAGAATGCATGAATGTGAATGGGAATAAACGCACATTCTACCGAGAAATCGCGACGGTTAAAAGTCGAAATTTTTTTCCATTTTTCTGGCGATGTGATTTTCGAAAGTTAAAATGTAACAAACGCACTTAGATTTTGGTGCTCATACTTGCGATTTAAAATAGTGCGATTAACCACTAGAAAAAATCATTCACGAACTTGTGGTTTTTATTCGTAAGACTATTTAGCCCCAAGGAGTGATACACATGGTTTTAAGTGTGAGTGCACACATATGCGACCTTAAAATCGCAGCGATTAAAAAATGGAACCAGATTTATTTTTGAGGGTTTTTTCACTCACGAAATTAAACAAATCAAATGAAATTAAATGAAAATGCAAGCACTTGCAAAACGTTGTTTTTGTTTGCGATTATAAAATCGCACGACTGATGGCCGCAAGTGACTGTATGGAAATATATTTTTTTTTTTATTGCGATGATAGAAAATTATAAGGTTGTTCCTAAGCTAATCGTCAACCAGATGATCGTTGCGATAGGTTTAACCCATGTACTTGCATTCACATTAAAAGCTGTATGTTGTATTTTTTTGCGATTAAAGAATCGCGCTATAGATAATCGCAAGCGAGTGCATTGCCATTATCTCTTACGATACCGATCTTTTTATCGCACCGACTGAAAATTGAATGTGTAGTCTGCACTTGCGATTTTGTGTCGTTGCAACTTAAATAAAAAATAATAGCAACAAAGTATGATTTCTTGGTTTCATGTGCATTTAAACTCGTGTCTTGTTTTTTTTTTTTTGCGAATGAATAATTCCGTGACACAAAATCGCGAGCGCGTCCCTAGCCTGACGCTTGTGGAATTGGGCCCATGTTCTTAACTAGTCCCAAATTCTTCGGGAGTGAATGGGGTAGATTCTATTATCGGCGTGATGATACCTTCATATGATATGAAAAAAAAAAAACTGCATTGCACGGTGGCCCAGTCCATTGCCGGGACTTTTTGTACATAAAAAAAACGGGATAAAATACTGAGTAGACGGAATAAAGGAACAAAGAGATTGAACAGAATTACTTTACCAAAAACATGACGAATGGGTCACTTTAAAAAATGTCTAGTACTAATTTGAAACGAGTTTTTCTCTAAGTGTTGTGCATAAAAGTTTTAAAACGAGTGGTAGGCAAATTGAAAAATTTCTGTTCTCTAAATCCGTTGCAAATTATGTAGATACGAGATTTTGACTGTTCGGTGTGCTAAGAGTGTATCCTTTCGTTTTGCTTTTAAATAGAAAGCACTATTGGCCGTCAAAATTGCCTAAAAGTGACTAAGGGTGCTTTCTTTGATATTTGTGTTGGTTCTGAGTTTCGCACATTCGTCTTCTGTAATATATGAAAAATGGAATATGAGAATAGAAAAAAGCAAATTCACTTCGCTCTTTACAGTATAAAGGCATAGGCAAACAGTGCGGTACATGTTTGCGTATTAAATTTCTTGAAATCCCTTTTCGGCAAATCGAACCCATCATCGTCTTCCTCGTCGTCGTCGTCGGCAACATTGTATGAAAAAGAATCGTTTTTTTTCTTTTATTTATTATTAAGTTCTTTTTTTCATAGTCACCACCATTCACCACCACTACCGTCATAGCCACAGACCATTGCATTGGTAAAAAGAACTGAAGTTATTCTATGAGCAAACATTAGGAACATATGAATGGAATGAAGGAAAAAAAAAAGAAGTATAAAACCTTTCTCAAGAGTTTATACGACTCAAAAGACGACGAAGAAAATGTGCTTCAACTTTTAACTGATTACAGAAGGTGGGAGGACTGCATGAGGGGAGGTGCAGAGGTGGGTGATGCATAGATATAAATATATATACGGGCACGGGGAACCCTCTTGCCAGATACTTAAGCGCACTTTGGTGAGTATCCGTTTGACACCCTTTTTTGTTGCGGTGTGGCTTGCGATGACGAACTTCTTCTTTGACAGTTTTTTTTTTTTATCTGGCGAGGCGCGATGTGGCAGTGGTGGCAGTGGGTGTTGCGGGAAAACAACAATCCTATTAGAGAGCGTGAGCAAAGCGAAAAAGAAAAATTAATCCATACTAACAACAACAGCAACAACAACATCAACACGAGGAAATCATGTTCTTTAAGCCGCTGTTGGATATATTTATTCGCGACACCCCCGATGTTGGATGAGTGTATGTTAAATACTTCGAAGTGATACTTTTGAAGTGACAGATACATGTTATTGTCGTTTAAATGGATTTCGTTGAGCAGCGAGTGGAAATTTGTTTATGAGTCGAGAGGAGACAAATATTATTGCGTTTGTTGTGATATGGGAGAATGAAAAATGAGGTTTTATTTTTGCTTAATACTTTGTTGGAAAATATTGAACTCATTATTATTGTAACATTTTTGAAATCGATAATAGTTTGACAGTATTAATTCTTAAAAAGCTATTTGTAATCTGAACAAGTGAAAAATATTAGAGGTGTCAAGTGTAACTACATATATAATTGGCAAAGGCAAACTCAATCAAATGTCAAAACTGAACGAAAATTCCATTGCAAACTGTCAAATCCGTACAATGAAGGCTTCAAGTTTATGAAACAGAAGAAGCATTTGCTATTCTTTTCAGAAGAAGTACTGCCATTCGAAGAACAATCGAGAAGGTTTTTCATGAAAATATCTGTTTTTTGTCTGCATATTCCATTACGTCAGTTCCATTCATCCGTCAAATAAAGTTCTGTGGATTACAGTCGCGTGGGTATAAAGGTTCTTTACTTCGCAACTAAGTCAATTTTTACATACACGGCTGTTCTGACACTCATTCGAATTGAATCCGTACGGGTTGGAGACGTAAAACAAAAAAAAACACCCCACTTGTAAACGTCAACAAAATTATGGACTTTACATTCGTTCCTTTTGCCGTCTATACATCATAAATGTTCAGTAAAATGAGTGGATTCACAATCCGGCATTTTTTGAGGTTTTCAATTCCGGTATCTTTTTGTTGGCCGTTTTCAATCCGTATGGACCAATTCGACCCAATATCAGAGCAGCCACCATAGTAGCGGCTGACACTTACGACGTTAATAGATTTGGAACATTTCTATTGCAACTGCAGTCAGATGGCCATTTGTCGTTAAAGAGCGTTTTGGCCTACGTTTGCAGTTTCTACGACTGGACGTCATATTGCAACAATAAACGTTTAAGGTAGAACTAGAATAGTCGGAAGCCAACTTAAGTGGTCGTACGAAACCGAGCGAAAACAAGAAATTTATATGACACGCACATAATTGCGAAGTGAAACTTTTCGTTTAGTTTTCGTTAACTTTCGCCGTCGGACGTGAGAGCGCTCAACGACCGCTCTTTCGTAAGTGGGCGAATGCAAAATCAAAATGGTGGAAGCAAACTAACAAGAACTTGGCGCTTGGTGCATAGTTTTCAACTTTTTTTTTTCTGTTTGATGAATGAATGAGTGAAGTCAAATCAATTTTCTTTTAATTCATTTATATCCCATCGAATTTTAGTGGTTTCGCAAAATAAATAATAAAAGCATATCACTCTGTGCTGTGAATAAGTACATAATATGAGAAAATAAACATTGAATAAACAATTATTTTTTTTTCACTTCCAAACACTTAAGTGCAGTATGGGTCACTTGTGAAATTGACGTTTCGGAAAGCTACTTTTCGGTCGGTTTTGACATAAGCTTCCGACAGCTTCCGCCTATTCTAGTTCTACCTTTAAGCTGCCCAAATATATAGTTTCATCTGTTCGTTTGAGCGATACGAAAACGAAAGTTAACGAAAACTTGACGAAACTAAGCTATTTGCTGTGACAACGAAATCATAAATGATTTGATTCTTCTTTTCGTTCTGCAACACGTTATTTGATGAGCGAAACTTAAAGTTGATTATTTAGAAAAGTCTCCACCCTTTTTTCACACGGAATTATCGGTCTGATTCCATTTATTATGAGTGAAAATGTGATATTTTCGCTTTTTCATGTTTGTTTTTGTTGTTTCTTTGCATTACAGCATTGTTTTCTGCGATTTGTATGCGTTTGCTTTTATTTTGCAAAGATTTGCATTCGGTAGAATTCTCCAGAAATGTTTGTCCCATGTGTCTCCGTAAGCGTTTCTCTAACTTGTTTGAAAACAAAGTAACATTTCATTTCACTTTAGCAGCGTATTAGACCTTAGATATGAATAACAGAACTCATCTTTGGAGACTTTGCCATTAATGATGCAAGCTAAGATTTTATTTATCCTAATCTGGCTATCCATTCATCAGCTGAAGTATTCAAGACCCAATTAAGTTTTCGAAAACTTTTGAAGCTTTAACTCTGGCGCTATGCCTTCCTCGATCATAATCTATATTTTCAATTTTTTTTGTCAATACCTCATTGCAAATCATATACCAAGTGACAGTTAACATGAATGTTTAATTTACATTCCCCTTTTTATCCATCAACAATTCTTTTCCTTTATCATAAAAGAATATATAAAAAAAAATAAAAATAACAAAAAGAACTTCTCGCAAAACAACAAAATCTCAACTTGACCCGCCTATTTGGCGCCACAAATATCAAGTATTTGTTTTCTTTTTTTATTGTCTACCGTTTTCTTTCGGTTTCTCTCCCCCTTATAACTTTACCAATGTACCTACCTATAAACACGGAGTCGTCCTTCGGGGCTTATACCCGTTTTTGTTTTGGAAGGTTCTACAATGTTACCCTTGGTGTAACACACAGCAAAAGAATGGCATTCACAAAATGCAAAATAAAGAAGACGAAGAAGAAAGCAGAAAAAAAAGAATATACAACCGAAAAGATCCAACAACAACAAAAAGACCAGCAACCAGCAACAACATTAACACAAGAGAAAATGTCAAAAACAATGAAAACGGTCGGACGATTTTGACAAACATTTCCTAGATTACCACCGACAGATCAAAGGAAGCGCTAAGCGCAGTCTTCTACATTTTATCCGTTCGCGCATTTGCTGATTGTGCTCTCTCACTCTGGACAGAGATAATACGTCAGGCATCAGGGGCAGACATCTTGAGGCAACTTACTGCGTGTTCGAAGTTCGAATAAAATGCCATTGCCATCGCCATCGCATGATGTGAGAGAGCAAGAAGAATTTAGCGCGCTGTGTGCTGGCATTTAAGATTGATCAGCGATCAGGAGAGCAGCCTCCATTTGTCAGCTGATGATGTGAATAAGTATAGAAAATCAAGACGAAGACCACGACGAAGACGAAGACGCTTTCCCCCGAATTTAATTGAACCACTGACTGATTCAATCGATTGCCGACGCTTTGTTAAATGTCAATCTTAATGTTTGGCCGCCGCGCCGCAGCCGCCGATTGCTTAGAAATTGCTGCCCGAAAGGTATTGATTTCGGTCCCTTTTTCGACTTGCATACATACATATGTATATTCTTTCCGTTAGCGAGAATACTTAGCATAAGGAAGGTTGCCGTATAGCACGAGTTTCGGCTAATCCTTTCCCGCTGCCACTAGTTTGCTGCCCGTATGTCGATGAACTGTAAAAGGATTATAATTAATCGACGAAGGACAGTGCTCGTCAGTTTTCACATGAAACTGTCGCAATCGCTAGTTTACACTTGAACGGAACAAATTTATAAAAACCGATACCGTATATGCAAAATACCCGTTTGCGGTCCTAATTAGAGGCCCATCTAGACGTTGATTTATCACTTTTAATTGCTTTACGGTGCGCATCCCAAAATAGCCGCTCGCCAACGCAACCAGTAATACCTACCTACACTCTACACACAAGCACTATCTCTCTACGTTTTTCTAATTAACTTCAATGGCTGCCTCCGTGTGTCCCTGATGAGAGGTGTCTTTTAATAAAAAGACAAATAAATACAAAAATTCTTGGGGCAGGAACTACATGCGTTTCCGGATACTTACACTATAGCTTAATATGCCTACTGACAGTGGTCACGGCTTAGTTCATTAATTGGCTTTGCTCAAAGGGTTCGCACTCTCTTGTTAGACATTAGACAACCTAAAGCTAATTGAATATTTCTAATGAGGCTACTTAACCTTTGTAATGTGACTTTTATCATTTTGTTGTTTTAATTTTATTTTTGGGTTAGAAAAAGAAAGAAACAAAAAGAATCGTTTTGTATTTTTTTTTTTCTTTTGGTTTATGGGTTCGTTGTTGCCATAATTTTTGGCCACTTGGTAACTGATTTGCATACGAAAAAAAAACTAATTTGAATATATGTAAGTAATATTTTTGTTTGGCACAATAAGTATAAGTACCTATTCCTAATGCTGGCAGGCGAGGCGCTTTGACTTTGATCATGATATTATGGGAGTGACTTTTTACGGCCAACGGAACGTGTTGAACTTGGTGGCAGATAATACACACGGGTTATGAGTGTCAATTGGACACAAAACACAAACAGCTCTTTGCTTTTGGAAATATTATAATATGGATGGTATGATATTTTATGCGCCTATTATGACGACATGATGTTTTATTCAAAACGAGACAAAAGTTTTTAATACAAAGTAATAACAATTAAAATGATTGCTATGATATCTACAGTTTCCTATAAAATACTGTAGGTAATAGAAAATTAAGTGAATGTGGAATTCAAATATGTTTTGAATGCATTGTGTTGGAAAAAATTATCAAACACTTTCAAACTGTTAATTAGATAATCATGTCTAAAATGTCTTAATAATAAATTTTGGGTTAATTTTATTTTTTTTTCTAGAGATAAAATATTAAACTAAATTTTCAAAATGAAAGTAAATTGACGAAAACTGTGAAAAAATAACTGTGTAACCTATTTTGGTAAAATATTATTTTTTTAATTGTTTCTCGGTGTTACAAAACCTCAAAAATAACAAAAAATGCGTTTTTCTTTAGAAATGGTGAAACTCTCCATTATATTTTTTCTGCTGTAGTTTCGTTAACCATTCACTGTCCTTTTGAAGAACACAGGAAAGTTTTATTTCATACAGCACCGTACTCCATCTAAGACAAGTGAAGTTAATAATTGTAACAGATTATTTGGACAGGTCTCCAATCTTTTCACATAGAATCAACTATCCAGATTATATCCAAAAATATGACAGTTGAGTAATTTCGTGTTTTTGGCTTTTTATTTCACTAAGCATTTACAATTGCTGAAGCTCTCCATGAATATTTATCCGCTGTGTTTTGGTTGTCTTTTTACAACCCACAGGAAAGTGTCATTTCGAATCAGCAGGATTTAAGGCAAAAGATAATTGAAATAGATAATCACAGAAGATTACTTGGACAAGTCTCCACAATTTTGTTCACATACAACTTTTTGGCTTAACTATTAATGGTGTCCAGATATATAGCATTTAAGTATTTGTGTGTTGTTTTTGCTATTTCTTTCATTATGGGTGACGATTGGTTAAACTCTTCATTAATTATGCATGATGTGTTTTTGTGAGCCATTAGTTGTTAATTTATAGACCACATGAAATTTGTATTTCTCATCGGCAGCGTTTTAGACCTTACACCGACCAAATTGATAACTGAAGCAAATTAGTTTCAAAAGTCTCCACTTTTGTTTATAATTAATTTCCGAGGTTATTATGTCCAGAAATTCTACATTTGATATCTTTTTCGTGTCGTTTTCTCTTTTTTTGTTATTAATCATGAATTCTTTGTGAGCAACTGGTGAAACTCTCCATGAATATCTGTCAACAGTGTTTTTGTAAGCATTTCATTATCTTATTGGAGATCACACAAGCCTTTTGATGAACTTTTGTATGTCTAGAACGCTGCTGATGTGAAGCGAAATGTTCCTTTGGTTTCCAACAGGACAAACAAAATTCTTTAAAAAAAAAACTTTTCATGGAGAGTTTCACCAAACGTTAAAATTAAAGCCTAGTACGCTGCTGATGCGAAACGAAATTTTTAGTTGGTCTCCAACAAGACAACGAAATGCTAACGAAAACGAAGCGGAAAAATATTCAATGACAGTTGCACAAATTCAAAAAATTAAAACAAATGTAAATGCAAAAAAAATCACAAGCAGCAACGCGGTAATGAAAGAAACAACAAAAATAAACACAAATGTCATTTTTTCGCACACAATAAATGGTCTGGGTGACAGCGTACTGCAGAACGAAAACTAAAACTAAATTTTTAGTTTATGATTTCGTTGTGTCATTTTTGTATGGGATTTTTCGTTTCGCATCAGCAGCGTACTAGGCTTAAAACTAAAGTAAACGTTAACAGACCACGGATAATCATGCTGTAATGAAAAAGCAAAAACAAGCACAAATAAATCTCAAGTGAAATGGTCCCACGGCAAATGAGTCTTTGAAGTGGAGACTTTTCCACATAATTTTCTGCAATTACAATAAATTTCACTCATCGAAAGCATTCTAAACAGCAAAAAGCAGAACAAAAATTTTCTTTTATGATTTCGTTGTGTCAGATTTTTCGTTTTGCATCCCCAGCTAACCGGAGATTATGATTAAAGAAGACCCAAATTTGAAATCAAGACTTCGTCTCGGTGAGAAAACTTCAACACCGTGATGGGTTATCTAAGAAATGTCTCCCCATAACATCTTGATTTGGAAACAAATATTATTATACAATTTCTCATCATCGTCATCGAACCAATATCAAATAAGCACTCTTGGTCTTGGGTAACAAAAGCAAATCTGATTCCAATTTTCCGCTATATGCATTTTATTATGTCACATTGCGTTCTGACACATTGAGTGCAAGCACTGAGACACCACTTCTCTATAATGCTTTGCATGTCACATGAATTCGCCACTCTCAACAGTGCTGACAGACTTTTCCGCCTGCATCATCCACGATGTTAAGTCCATTTGGTGTGGTGGTTACCTCACGCTGTGATGGTAGCGCAAAATTTCGCGCCGCATAATACTGTACATGTGTTGCGAATTTCATCCCCAACCACCACCGACCGACCGCCCGCCTCCACCACCCTCTTGGTGTGCGCACACACAGCACCATCACTCCTTAGAGATGTGATGGCAATTCACAGCCAGAACGGACGTAACTCGTTAAATTCATGTCGGATTAATCAACTTAAATGGATAATCCGTTCACCTATTCAAAGACACAATAACTCAACTATAACCATGCCTGACAAATGTCTGTTTTTCCATAACTTTAGAGCACAAAAAAAAATCGTTCATTTATATTTAGTTTATTTTTGTTTTCATATTAAAGGAAGAGGAGGAGAAGAAGGGAGGACAAAAGACTTTTCCACAACAAATTGTCAATTATGCATAAGCAGAACTCACTTAAAGTGGAGACATTTGTTAAGACAGATACGCACACCCTTTAGTGGGAAAACAACCGTCAAAACTTGACAGATTAACAACCGGCTCTATAGTATAGTGTTCCTCCATGCAATTGTCACTCTGACAGGTTCTCAGGTTTCCTAACCGAAACAACGAGTCGAATTATACACCCACTCCGGACTTTTTTTTTTATTAAAACCGATAATTATTGTTTAATAAACCAGAGGGAGCTGTTGCTGCCCTCCCTCATAGGGGTCATGAGCACGAGGTCTCCCAATTGGTAGACAATTTGTATCTGTATTTTGAGTCGTGGCTACTTCCAATGACAGACGCTCTCTTTCTGTCTGTCTCTGTCACTGTCAGTGCGATGACAGATGTTCATTCCCCCAGAGTAGTTGCATGCAATAGATGTGGGAGAAAGTCCAGATTTTGAACTATACAGGGCTACCCCGTTCGTTCGTAGCAATTAAAGTGAGCGAATGTACAGATGGAGGAACTGCGGCGGGTGCGACGAGTTAATGGGTGAACTATTATTATTGGTGGCTAACGGCGCGCGGGCGGTGGAGAGAACGAGAATGGAATGTGATGAAATTCATTTAAAATTGTTATCATTAGACAAAGCTTCAGGCTTGGAATAACTTGATGGGGTGGCAGTAATATGGCACATTGCGAAGACGAATTTTATAACATAACTGTTCATATACACTACACTTCACATGTATACATGTTCGACGTACCATCATCGAATGTATGGTGGCTAATAATTGAAGCAATGTTTCGACGCATGAATCACCGAAGACCGAATAAATAATGCAAATTGACGAGATACGCATTTATTCTTTAAATACCGATAGGGCGGGCTTCAGAGATTATAATAACAAATGAAGAGCTGTTGTAAGAGTGGCCGGCCGTTTATAATGGGGTACGGGCCATTAAGTGCGGAGGCAGTGATTAGAGCACAGCAAAGTGCTGAACTGAGAAATTCCAGCGAACCAAGTGACGTTGTAAATGCATAATTCTGCATACGAAAATAGTTCCATCATCAAGGAAAAATTATTAAATAATTTAAATGAGTATAACGTTGTTTGGAAAAGTCTGTCGTATAAATTTAAAATTTATACCTAACTAACTTTTAAATGAATACCTTGAATGAAGGGATTTTCTTAAAGTAAACTGTTTTATTAAAATTAAATTATTGGTATTAGCTTGTTCTAAAATGAAATTCACATATATAAGAGGAGTGGTGGAAAGAAATTATGTTTTTTTTTTTCACTTTTAAATATAGTCGGTATCTCACATCCATATCGAAGAAGTTATAAGCGAGAAGATTTAATAGTTGCTTATACTGCGATTTAGTCCTGACAAAAATCTACTGTTATGCTTTTTAGTCTCCAAGAGGTTTGTAAGTACTATGTAATGTAGGCCCAAAAAGCCTTTGTTGAGCTTTTCAGTGACAGTTTGCACTGCTGACACATTTCAGTTGGTGTCAGAATGACAGTTCCTGCTCTGAAAGACGATCTTCATATAGGACTTAAAAATGGGATTTTTTTGACATTTCAGTGTTCAAATCTCACTCGCACTTCTTCAGTGAAGTGAGATGTGAATACTTACTGAAACGTCAAAAAATCCAGTGTTTCAGTCCAATGTGAACACTGTCAAAAGGAGACAAACTGCTTGTGGAAAGAAATCTAGACACGTACTTTTATAGTTTCTGTTCTAACGGTCAAGCAACAAAAGCTGGCCAGTAATGGATTTAAATCGATGAAAGTGTTTGATATCTCCGAGCAGATTTCATATTAGCTCCGTGATAGGTGTCATGACCGGACACTGTCTTATAGGCAAGCACGCTACGCGGCTTGGCGTATTCTCTTACGATTTTTGCAGAAGCTGCATGGATGAAGAAGAGGTAGACTCGATTCATCATCTTCTATGCACTTGTGCGGCTCTATTTTTCAGGCGAAGACTCCATCTTGAAGATTTCAACTTCAATGATCCTAAGTGATTTAATAAACTTAGACATAGGTGGTCTGTTACGCTTCATAAGAAGCTCCAAATTGTTCACCGATAGTAGGGAAAAAGGCTTCCCATATTCATGTGGTATCACAATGGACCAACTTATGGTCTAAGTGTGTCAGTTTTCGTGACTGATAGCCACTTCAACCTAACCTAACCTAACGGTCAAGCAACAAAGTATTAAATTCCACAGAAATATAGCTACATTTCCAATGGATTAAAAAAAACTTCTGAAACAGCCAAGCAATTAGAAATTTTATTTCGCTCCTCGGAAAAAGCATTTTTGAGAGCTTTGTAGTGACATTTGGAATACAATCACTCTCCCTACGTCAAAAAGCATTACTGTTACATTAAATCGAAGGATGGCTACAATGTCGATAGTTTGACAAAGTCTTGCCGTGAAAAGGACAATTTAAGACTTCAAGAGACACTTGGAACATTGTTCTCGATTCTTAAATAAAATCCAGAAGCATTTCGTCTCTTACTAAGAAGACTAACTGATGGACTAAAATGACCAATTGAAAACTCTTAAACTGTATTATATAAAGCCTACTGTACGCTGCTGATGCGAAACGAAAAATTCAATGTTAAAATGACACAACGAAATCATAAACGAAAAATTTAGTTCCACTTTTCGTTCTGTAAAACCTACGCTGTTCGATGATCGAAATTGATAATTGAGCAGATTATTTGGAGAAGTCTACACTCTTTTGTTCGAACTAAATTTATTAACCGGACCATTTATTGTGTGCGAAAAAATTACATTTGTGTTTTTTTGTGTTTATTTTTGTTGTTTCTTTCATTACATCAAGGCTGTCTGTTATTTTATTTGCACTGAAATTTTTTTTGTGAGTTTTTGAATTTGTAAAACTGTCAATGAATATTTGGTTTTCGTAAACATTTCGTTATCTTCTTGGGGACCAGATACAAATTTCGTACCGCATCAGCAGCGTTCTAGGCTTAATGACATAAAAGCAAATGTAAGAATAAAATGAGTTCAATGTGAACATTCCCAGTATAGCTGGTCATTCATGTTGAGACGGTCACAAGGTTCGTAGAGATTTTCAACGAAGTGGGTTGAACATAGAAAAACCGAGATAAATAAAAACTAAAGTCCAAGATGCCTGATTTGCCAGTAAATTTCTCTTCCAAAAAATAACTGATGGCATAGAGGATTCCTGTGTTCGAAATTTACTAAAGGTCAAATACTCAAGTATATGAGTCAGTCGTTTGAGTGGCCATTATCAATTATAAAATTAAGGTCAAAATATTTATTTCACTCTCCGAAAAACCTCTCTAATTTTTCCTTTTTTTCTATTTATCTTTTTTAACTTGACTGATAGTTTAAATTAAAGTAAATGGTTGCCCTCAAACCATCCGTGATCATATAATACGCTAGGAAATCGCACTAAAAACAAATATCATCACATCATCATAACGAGGTATCGTCTTACATACATATATAGAAACATACACAGGTATCTATTACATTTAAAGAGCTCAATCAGTGTGTTGAGAAAATAAAAAATAAAACAAACTTTATAGAACTCCAGGCTGTATCAAATTAAATACCGAAAAATCAACAAATATTTTAAACTCATTAAACGCACCCAGCCTTTCTCGTCTCGCGCTCAAACACAACATTCATACTTTTTCCCACGAAGATTCCCAATCATTATCTCTAGATAATGACACAAATTCGTTGAAGAACTAAGTTCATTTATAGTCACGCATCAAAAAAAAAATAGTAGTCGTTATCGGAGGATGATCTCCTTGGCTTCATCCTGAGGCTTGTATGATGATGTTGTTGGTAATTTATATTAACCATCAAGACTCACCATCACATATACCCACGTAGGTGTGTATAGAGATGCGAGATGAATCTACTCTCTACAACATGAAGTGTCTGCCTCTGAACACGTTGAACGCCTGAACAAAATGATTCACTTAAGTAATCCTAAGACAGCTACTTAAGCACGTGCTTCTTTCTTTATACCTTTCCAATGTAATGTGTTT
This sequence comes from Dasysyrphus tricinctus, assembly GCA_963921185.1. NCBI lineage: Eukaryota > Metazoa > Arthropoda > Insecta > Diptera > Syrphidae > Dasysyrphus > Dasysyrphus tricinctus. The sequence goes on along the minus strand of OY992533.1, from coordinate 14,628,074 downwards.
GGCCCGAATCTCCTTTTTTTGTACAGAAAAAGGAAACCAAAAACTGATGATGAGCTTGTGGAGTTAGCTCTCTATACACAAAAAAAAAACAGCTATACCACCTTAGGGCATAAGCAGTGTAGACTCTTTAAGTCCAAAACGCGAATGCCATTAAATTCTAAGGCCTGTGGGAGGATATTGCTGAAAATTTAAACTCTTGTAGCATGTAGACACAAAATTACTTTAATAATCAAAATTTCATGCAAATGTATCAAAAGTTTCTAATCTTTAAAGCATGGACTTGGAGTGGCAAAAAATGGAGAAGGAACTTTTAAAATAATTTATGATTGAGAAGCTGTAAGCGATTGCATAAAGACGATTTAAGAAGGTTAAAATAATTAGGGATATCCTTAGTAAGCATCTAAACTCAAGGAAAAAAAAATCCAGAAAGATGTTTCTATACTATACCATCTAGGATTGCTGTGAAATAGTACACAGAATTTCAGGCTCATTTTAGGGCTTTTATCTTACAAGCCAAGCATGTTCGTTCAATCACGGGAGAGTTTTTATTAAAAAAAATCTTTTTTAAAGCCTTGTACGTCGATCACAATGTACATAGAATGCATGGTATGATATTGCGTATGTCAATATATAGGTATCTCTCACGTATTTTGTCAACAAGTGATGCCATTCTCTTTGCATTTGTTTTTGCTTCTGCTTTTTCTTTTTGATTTGTTTTTTCTACACACTATTGACAACAACTGACGTAGATACACAGAACGAAAAAGAAAATCAACTCCGAATAGCATACTATGCAGGGTAGCCATCAGGTCAAGAAGCACTTGTGTAACCCAATTTCAGAATTCTTGTAGCCCAAAATCGCTGCCCTAAATGTAGCCCAAAAACTAGCCCAATCTCGTTTTAAGAACCTTGAACTACTTATATTCTTTTTGTTTTTTTTGAATAATTTAAAAAGGCAAATCCTCAAAACTTGGACGAATTTTAACATATGGTTGGACTTATGTAACGAATTTTCTTAGCAGTAATAGAAGTTATACGAAATTGGGCTACTTTTTTCAAATCTTTGTCGCAAATCTAGGAAAACGATAGCCCAATTTGTAGTAAAAAGCCTAATCTGACAACCCTAATACCATGTTCGTGCTAAAATTTCGCTACCATACAAAACTCTCCCCAAAATTAAGAATTTAACTCTTTCTGTTGTACAGCCTCGATGGTCAAGAGAAGTCCGAAATTTGAGCGGAAAAGAAACATCATAAGGAGTACTACTTGGCATTTTTGTGAGGAAGGGCGGGCCTCACAACCACAAGGTGTTGCGATTAACTTTGAATCGTATTTATTGGTGAAGCAAAAGCTTATAATAACACAGGCTGGGCTCAAAAACCGTTTATAGAACGTTTTAAAGTAAAAATAAAAACAATATTTACGCTGGTAAGATGTAGTAACTCGCACACCAGAATGCATGAGTGCTCAATTTAATGACATCACATCGGGATCGGAATTTGTGGAAAAACTTCTTCTCCTTTTTCCTACTTCATTTGTCTCTCTTTACAAATTCAATACCGGATAAGGCTAGGACCGCACTTACAATTTCGATCGCGTGACTATTCAGTTGCAAAAGATAATGAAGACAAGAGTTTTAGGATAGGAACGCACTTTCGATTTTAATCGCACGATTATTAAGTCGGGAAAAATAGAACACATGAGCCACAACGTGAATGAACGCACATGCGACCAAAAATTGTATCGAGTTGCGACAGTTTTTTTTAGTCGCGGCGGCGACAGAAAATCGCAAGTGCGTTTCCAGCCTAAATGAGAATGAACGCACATCCTTATGAGAAATAACTACGATTAAAAGTCCAAAATTTGTTTCATTTTTCTAGCGATCTGTTTTTGCTCACACTTGCGATTTCAAATAGTGCGACTAAAAAATCGTAATCGGAACGCAATCAAAAATAGTCATGCACGCACTTGTGATTTTCCATCGTATGTTTATATTCAGCCTCAAGAAATAAAACAAATGGCTTTAAATGTAAATGCAAACACACGACTTAAAAATCTCAGCGATTAAAAAATGCAACCAGTTCAATGTATATAAAAAATAGATCAAATGAAATTAAATGAGCCTGCACGCGCTTGGAACACTTTGTATTAGTTGGCGATTATATAATTGCGCGACAGATAACCGCAAGTGAGTGCATGTCAAAAGGTATTTTTAAACGCAGTAAGGCTAGAAACGCATTTGCGATTTTCTGTCACATTAAAAGCTGTATGTTGTATTTTTTGAGGTTAAAACATCGCGCGACAGATAACTGCAAGTGAGTGAATGGCTATAATTTGTTGAGTAAGATTCCGATTTTTTGAACGCAGTGACCAAAAATCGCAAATCCGGTACTAGCCTCACGCAACCAACCGATCCTCCGAGGTCCAAATAGAACGATGCGTTACAGCATCAACTTAACCTGTTTAACTTTTCATTCAGTACCAATACCAACCGCTCAAAAATGCGGGTTAAAATATATAAAATAATAAAAGAATGTTCTTCCAAAATTCTCCAGGGATGTTAATGCGAGCAAATGAAAGTGTGTTAACTTAAAACGCATAAATGCATTACTTTAATTGCACATCTTTTCTCATCCTTCTCCTACGAGCTACCCATGATGATATACAAAATAAAAATTGTTACTGCAGCTTGTTTATATGTAGGGTTGCATATATTTTTTTTAAATATTTTTTTAATTGAATCGCGTTGAACTTAAAATCTGTTTTGAAACTTATAAACTACTTCTTCAATGACAGTAGGTATAGGTAGGTATAAGCAGGTGCACGCAAACATCATTGAAATTCAAAAATTTAGTTTTCAGAAATGGTAAAGGGGCGTAATAAATGTTCTTTTATCTAAATAGAAGTAGACTGCTTGATACTTCTTTATAGGAGTGGGCGAGTAGGTATACATTCCGTAATTTAGTTCATATTTTTACTTGCAATAAAGGTGTATCGCCGCGCTATAAGGGCATGTTAGGGATTCGTTAAAAAAATTTAATATCGTGAAATTTTCAACTTTTTACTGTACAGCTTTAACTTTGGCACGAAATGAGTTGATTGACTCCTATTTCATTTCCACAAATATTCCAAATTTGTCTTTTATACAATTCTAGAGCAAAAGAAAAACAATGGGTTCCACAATCTTTTAAGCGCATTTCAAATGAGCTGAGACCTGCGAATGCGAATATAGTATTGTAATGACTTTCACATTTGAACTATAACGACTCACAATAGCAAACAAACGGGCTTAATAGAGCTTACGGTCGCAGTGCATACATACCTTTAAGTAATTATAACGACTCTCGAATGAACTATAACGACTCTCGATTAAAGAAACGCCATCTTACTGATTATACCTGACACAAACCAACCTAGGGAGAGCTTTCGTGAGCTTTGATTCTAAATGTCAAAATAAAAGCTTTAGGAAGGGAAATTATGGGAAATTTCCCCTATTGGAAAGCTCTAGAAGCAGATACCAGAAGATTACCAATTTCCAGAGTCTGCAAACAAGTATAAAAGGTACATGTTTGACCGGTAGCCACACAGTTTGTTTTAATATTTTCAAATATCAACTATTGTTAAAAGTTTTCACTAAAGTGAATAAACGATCCTATCTACAATTTAAAAAATTAAATACGGCTTAAAATTGGTTTAAATTGTAAAATCTATCATTTTTATTTTTTCTACGCGACCAACAAACAAACACTTATTCGCAATCCACAACATCTGGATGCATTCCACAAATCTGCGAATGAAAAATTCGATCGAATTTAACCTCAAATTTTTTTAGCACCCATTTAACTGGTTTGTATTTTATGGCAATTCGCGCCTGTCAGCGACCACTCAAGTGAAAGAAATGTCAAAACTCATGACCATTCGCAATTCGCAGTCCGCTATTCGAAGTTCATATGCAAAAGTTCATATACAGAGTGAACAAGAAACTATAACAAGCGAATATTTGTGTTGCACAAAATAGGTAGGTGTAATTCAAATTGAAGTGAAATTAATTTTTTGTGGAACTTGTTCATTTACGAACATTTTTTTATAAAGAAATTTCTCTTTTTTCTGATGTTCAAGGTGGGGCAAAAGCTATGTCAAAGTGTGAATATGTCATATGCAAATGAACATAGAAACATCCCATTATGCTTTGAACATTTAAGTCTAGTACATACTTGTGATTCATGCCGTGAATCCATACAAAATTTGCATTTTTTTTCACCCGGCGTGAACGTGCTCCTGAAGCTGTGTGGAGAGTTTTCGTTCACGAGCAATTCCCGTGCAAAATTTCCGGGAACTCTTGTTGAAACGGTGACAGTTCGATTACAAGTCATTTGAACGTCAAACGTTAACAACACATTCTCAAGTCTGTACCAGTGAAAAATGACAGAAATGTCACTTTCTCCACTGGCCATTGTTCACTTCACGAGGAAGTATGTACTAGGCTTTATAGTGAATTATATAAAGAATTATTTTTGAAGAGGCTCCAACTTGAGCTAGATGTCTAGCGATCAACACCAAATTAAAAATGTTGTAAATTAAGCACAAATTAATGTGCATCAGCAAGTTCATGCGATATAAACTGAGCATTTAATTTGCCATTGGACCTAGACACATTTATCGAAACAACAAGTGTTCATTTTTATTTTGCTAAAACTGTTTTATTCTCTATGGACTGTAAAAAAGAATCAGTATACTCGTATATAAGTCCCTTCGATGGTGATGATGATGATGGTGTAAGAGCAAGAACTAAAGGAGAAAACTCTCTCTTCTCAACTATACTTACACATAGTTAGTTACTTTCTACCCTCAACATTGACTATATGCACTTATTCAGATTGAGTTCAACGTGTGCGCGCCCCGAATGATGAAATTAAGTGCAAAAACCTATATAATGTACGACTTACTATATAGAACTTGGAAATATAGATCCGAGTTTTGAGAAACTTTCGAAAAACACTTTTACCCTCACATTTTGGTTATCTAATGTAAATTTAAGAGAAAAGGGGTTTATCAACATATGTAAATATAGGTACACTACGTCTCACTTGTTTATGGACAGAAAAATATTTAAAAAGATCTAAGCCCAATTGTTCGCAAATTTAATTTGAACACGTTCCACAACTTTTCCTTGTTTTTATTTTCATTTTTGGTCTGGCAAAAATGGGAAAAGCTTAATCACCTTTAAACCATTGAAAAAGTTTCACTTTTGCGATACATTTCGTTTTGAGCGCAAAATGTTCAAGTTCCCTTCTCGTGAAATGAAAGATGAATACCTACGTTCCACTTTTTGTTTTTAATTTCGCTTGTATTTGGAAACAATGGACAAACATGTAAATTAAGTATCTCTCATTGAAAAAGATTATCTTTCTTGCTAAATTTTATTTTGAGTGTTCCCAAAGAAGCTGCATTGTGAAATGAAAAATTACTACGTTCCACAATATTTCCTTTACCAGCCAGCGCATGGAAAATTAACAAAGTGTTATATGGCAGTTTATTTTCCACTCCAACTGTTATGTAAGTTCTAGGCTAAAATGGAATTTCTTTTTACACCATATTCGTACACCTTCTTGAGGAAACTGATTTTCTTTTGACCTTGATTAAAAAAAGAAAATTTGTATAAAGATATCCTTAAACAAGTCAAACGGAGTGTTGGGGTAGAGTACACGATATAAACATAGGCAGCGTGTGCGAGTATACCCCAGTTGATTCTATTTGAATATATTTTTGAGTGCGCACACAGTATTTCACCCTGTAATAACTGGGTAATAAAATCAGCATAGCAGGGTGATTTGTTTGCTCTAAAACAGCCAGGATTCGTGTAGTTTATAGTATATTTGTGGTATCCGTATCCGAATTGGGATTGTTATAATCCACAGGATGTGGTGGGCGACTATAGTTCATTGGGAAAAGGTGTGAATAGGTGCTAGGCGAGTTGAAGGTGTTTGCGTGATGTCTTGTTTTTTTTTTTTTGTAGAGCATATTTTTTTTTTCGAAAAAGAATTGAATTGTTTTGCAATAAGACATGTGTAAAGTGTGTTGTTTACGGTCCCGCAATTTCAGGATTTGTATATATTTATGTATATGATGTGGTAAATAAATGAGGACAATAATATGGGTGTTCTATTTTGTTTGGTATATTGCGTATACAATAGGTGAACAATACAAATGATTTGTAGTCACGTCAAAGATCATTTAGCAAAACACTTATGGGAAGTTATTGCCCGCAATGTAACATGGTTAACACGACGACGGATATATATTTTTTCCTAAGTATTATGAATGTTACTTTGGAAAATATATACAAAAGTATAAAGGTACCTAGGTATATATAAATTGTTTGAAAAAGTGCGTGTCCACTTCATTTAAAAAAAAATCTATTTGTGTTTTCCTATAACACAAAAAGGTTTTACTTATATGAATTATACGGTCCATATATACGAGTATGAAGGTACCTAACTTATACGGATAAACAACCTATTAAGAAGTTTGCATTTTCCTATAACAATTTTGTACAAACGTTATAGTACCTACCTTATTTAGAACATGAACTTCAACACGCTTTTAATAAGCATTTTATTTTCTCTACTTTTATGATCTAGAAGAAATTTTTTTATCATACCAGGATACGAATACATAAAAATACGACAGCAAAATGGACGGATATTAAGTTCGAGTTTCAGAAAAGCAAACAAATTTTAGGGATAACAGAGGCAAATCGACCAACATTCGTGTGGCTTTAAGAAAATTAATAATAAGGTCTGCATACATGTCCTAGTCTTACCTACTTTAAAACACTTTTCCCTAGAACCTAATTTTGGCAGCAAGATTAATAAATTACACTCGTGGAGAACCAGGGCCTAAGTGAATTACGACTCTCAACCATTCCTGTGTGCGTGTTATTGGCAGGAATGGAGGGGACCTATAATTTTTCGCCGAGTCCAAACGGCTCTTGGAGGAATTATCAGTTGGGAAGCACTTATTCATGACAAGTATACTCTTGCAGGAATTATCAGTTCCTTGCAAGAGACATTACCTCGGAAAAAACATTTCTGTTTATTAAAGGTGGCAGCGACTGTGAATCGAACGCAGACTTTCAGCATGACAGTCCATCGCACTTACCTACCATTGAACGACAAATTCTAAACTGTCACAACTAATTAACGACAAATTATCGACCTTATTTTTCGATCCGTAAATTTACTTTGCACTGATATAAACATGTACTTATAAATTGTGGGGTAGCTTTGAGTTTTTTTCCTGCTTCATGTTTTTGGAGGTGCTGAATCCGAATCTTAGGTTTGTGACTAAATTTTCATGACGGAATATGGGAAAAAATGCATAAATTGATGCAGAAATGCATTTTTTGGGATTTTTTCACATATGGCTCGAAAATTATCAATTAGGTACTCGTAAATTGCATCAAAGTAGGGTGACACCCGTTATCCCCCAAAAATAATATCTCAATCGGACGAAATCCCCCAAAAAATGGTATGTACCTAGACGAAATCCCCATGGGGAATGGGGCCCATGGACAAAATCCCCAATAAAGATTTTTTTTTGGCCAAAATCCCCAAATCGCAAAAAATCTTCAGTAGGTAATGCCCAAAATAATTTTTGCGAATAGTAGAGCTGTTAGGCTAAAGTGTTCGTTTTTTTTTTGAAGAATTAGTAACTTTTATGTTTTGGATGATATTGTGAAGGTACATACACTGCCGGTCACTTGAATAGGTTCAATCATTTTTTTCCACACTACTCTTCTTCTCCCTTAATATTTATTGGACGTATCCCCCTTTGTTTTACATATTTTGGAGGGCCATTTGTTGCACTCAGTTTGAGATAAAAAACCAACTTGGAAATGCACTGTTATTTTGATAAGCTACTTTGATCATATTAACTAAAAAAATATCGGATTTGTTTGTGCCACTTGAATAGGTTCACTTCCAATAATTAAAGTTAACGTCAAACAGAGTTGGCTAATCGTCCTTTTTTGTGTGCCAATCGAGAGTTTGAATTGCTTTAAACAATTGGTTTTTAAAACGGGCTGCGGAAGGCTTTTGATTGAGGAAGAAAAATAGTAATTTAAAACATGCAGGACAAAAATGGTAAAATGCATAAAATAGTAAGCAATAATTTGCAAAATGAGTCTGGCTATGGGAAAATAATAAAAGGAGATTAGTATACAGGGACTACGAAAGCGAGTAGATGTACCAACATCAGATATGCACGCAACTCTCACCGCTTCGCTCCAAAAAACAATTTAAAAGACGGTATTAACTGGGGCTTGGCTCCGGTGAAGTATACGTTATTCGATGTGCTAAATATTTAAAAAGAATTCAAAATTCAAAACAAACTACTGATTATAATGTCATTCGCAAATAAATGCGCTTTCAACTCTATCGAAATAGTTTATGGTGAAAAATCTAATCGCAAAGTTCATTTTGTCGGATAAAAAATATGTGTTTTCGGACCCAGAGGGGGCAGGTGAGTATAATTCCTATGAGAAAAGAAGAAATTATACCCGCTTGTCCCCTTTGATTCCGAAAACACTTATTTTTTGTCCGACAAAACGAAAATATTCAATTACCTAGATTTTTCACTACAATTGATTTTTTTTTCCTGTTTTTGTTTTCTAGTATGCTGAATTCGAATCTAAGGCTTGCGACTAAAATTTCGGGACGCAACATGCAAAAATTTGCAAATAATGGTACAAAAATGCATTTTTTGTGGTTTTTTTTTGCTTATAACTCGAAAACTAATGGTTTTAAGCAAATTACATAAAAGTACAACTGCACATTCATACAATTTCCAAAAAAAATTTTAGCACAAGGTTTTATTTTTACAACAATCCATTCGAGTTCAAGCGCTAGTTGGAAATTGGCGTATTTTTGCTGTTTCCACAGAATCCTATTAGGTAGCTTAGACAAAGGCTAACAACTTAATAATGATTACTCGAAGATGAATAAAGATATTGAAAGGATTGAAAAAAAACTTTGAAGGAAAATAAATGTTCATACTTGACAAAAACAGTACAGTTTTCAAGATTTTTCGTCCAATTTTTTTCTGTTCTAGACAAATATAGAATATTTCTGAAGTGTAAAAACATAAAAATTAAACTTTCGCTCGTTCTCTTGTAGTAAGGCATTTATGAACATTGCTATCTCTAAAACTTACAAAATTGAGTTACCTTTAGTTCTTGCAATCAGGGGACGATTTTTTTTATCAAATTTGTCCCAACCCTGACGATGATTTTCCCCTAAACAAGATGTGAACCATGCAAATGCAAATAACAAAATGCAGCTTTTTCTAAAAATGTTACTTAGATCGCTTCTGTTCTTAACCAGCCAAATAAGGAGAACTTATAGGAATAACAACAATAATAAGAAGAAATAAAAAAAAAAATAAAATAAAAACAATATGTCTACACATAAAAAAGTCAATACATAAATCAGGGTATAAATTAATTTTATTATTTACTGTGACCAATTTAGGTATGATATAAAATTGAAATAAATGGAAGTGGGTGCAATAAAAATAGTAGATCTAATTTTATTCTAAATCTACCATAAAAGTCAAAATTTTAATTTATTGAATTTAAGCGTTATGACGCGCTAGGGTACTACTAATTCAAAACTTATTACCTTTTTATTTTCTTTTTCTTTGGCTGATACTAATTTTAAATCTTACTTTAAACTTGGTTCTTCCTTTTTTTTCTTTTTAATTATATGAAACTTGTTTTTGGTATAGCCATTTTATTTTTCACTTTAGAATGAATCCATTTTGATTGAGAACATGCATTCGCGCATTGTTTTATACACGCAATATTACTCATAGTCCTGAAGCTAAAGTGGTATTTTTTTTTATTTGATTGCAAGATTTAATTTACCCACTTTTTCAGAACTAGGTTTAACCAGGCTTGACCTACCGCTACCATACAAAGAAACTTATTAATATCATTGTCAAAGTAGAAAGATACGAAAAATGTACACAGTGCAACAATGAGAAGTTGTTAATGTAGCAAGAAATGTATGGTTTAGCAGAAGTTAAACAAAATTCAACTTTTGCTACAAGCTACAGCTCCATTTGCTCTGTTCAAAGGGTTTACTGCTGATGAATTCCAGGTTTACTTGAATTTAAAATTGACTGAAAAAATGCTTCGGCTTTGGGAAAAACACGAACAGAAGTTTTAACATTTCTGGTATATCTCTGAACATTTTCTTCTTATAAGACTGTGAAATTAGTTTTGTATTTGAATATCGTTCTATATAATAAAGAAATCTTAAAAATTATTTGCGCAAAACTCTGTCTTTAAACTATATGCTTTGAAATATCTATATTTATTTTAAAACTAAAATTATTAACAAATAAAAGGAAACTGAGGAAAGAAAAAAAACTGTAAATGCAACTTTGCCACCCAGACTATAAATTCATTTGAAAGATTCTCTTTCCAGATGTATGTTTTACATTTTAACAACAAAGGTAATTATCTTCTTTTTTTTTTTTTTTTGCTTGGTTTTTTTTTATAATAGTAGGAAGGTAGGCAAGGGTACCTACTGCAGTTATACATATGTATGTATACCTTAGTAATAGATAAAAATGTACATATACACACTCGTAAATGATTTTAATACCTTTTGCCTTTCATATGGAGATCAACGCCGATGGTGATAATTAATAGAAGATAACACAAACACTATAGTTACAATAATTTAAGTTTTATATACAACAATCCAGTGGCTGTGTAAAGTTTTCATTCATAAAGTATTTCTAATGTCACGTCATGGTATAATTAAATACCTACCTTTACCTCCTAGTTTGCTTTTATTTTTTTTTTCGTTGCAGAATTTATAATTTACTCAATGAAAATGAATTCACAAGTTTTCACTTTGGATATTATTTTGTTGAATAGGTATGCTCCGGTATAGGATGTTTTTTTTTTAATTTTGATTCAGATATATCTAATTGGTTGTTGCTCTGATAAGACATGTATAATAATTGATTAATTTTATTACCTAACAATTTTTTTGTTTAAAAAGAAATTGTTGTTATTATTATTATACATCATTTTCATTATCATCTTTACATCGTTTTGGAGAAAGTAAGAATATTGCGCTTGATATTTCAAAAGCGTTTGATAGAGTTTGGCATCAAGCTCTCTTATCGAAAATGCGTGCATTTGGAATTGATGAATCTCTTCTTCGTTGGATTAGAAATTACCTTTCGGGCCGTTCAATACAAGTTGTGCTGGATGGTTTCAGGTCTGATATTCATAAAATAAATGCTGGTGTGCCCCAGGGTTCCGTTTTGTCTCCAACTCTCTTCCTTATTTTTATAATCCATTAAACTGTTTTGCAGACGACAGTACCCTCAGCTTCTCATATTCGTTCCAAGATTCACTTCCTTGTTCTTCGGATGTGGAACTTGAACGGCAGCGTATGATAAGCTCATTAAATTCTGATCTCAACAGCATTGTCCAATGGGGAATAAGAAACCGCGTAGAATTTAATGCTTCAAAAACTCAATGCTGTCTTCTGTCGTTAAAGCGAAACCCACCCCCATTGCCACTATCCATGAGTGGCACTTGCATCGAGGAAACCGAACAGCTTTCAGTTCTGGGTATGTGCATCACAAACCACCTTCTGTGGAATGATCACATATTTGACGTCGCGAAAAATGCTGCGAAATGTTTAGGTTTTCTTCGAAGAAGTAAGAAATTTTTCTCCCCTTCTGATCTGGCTGTAATCTATAAAGCCTTCATTCGTCCAAAGCTTGAGTACAACTCCCGTATCTGGGCAGGTGCTCCTAAGACTCATTTAAGTCTGTTGGATAGAATTCAAAATAGAGCGTTGAAAATGATAGGTGATAGAACAATAACGGAAACATTTGCATCTCTCGAACACCGCCGCAATGTTTCGTGCCTTTCATTATTTTATCGGTATTTTAACAAACAGTGTTCTAGTGAAATAGCCAGTTGCATTCCTCCCCTTAAGCAGTTCCACCGTAATACTCGTACTTCTAGGAATGCGCATCAATATACCCTTGAGCCCAATTTCGGACGCACTGTCAAGTATAGAGATTCTTTCCTTAGTCGCACTACCCGAATGTGGAATGCTTTACCTGGCTCTGTATTTCCCTCTCATTTTGATATTCAGAACTACAAAACTAATGTGCATCGGTATCTCCTCTCGAATCCTTCCCTATTTTCCTAACGCTCGCACTGTGTTAATTCATTTTAAGGGTACTCAAAACCCCTTTGGCTTGTTTCACACATATACGGTTTCATTCGGTTCGGTCTGTATTCGGTTCGTTTTCGGTCGGACCTGATAAGTGTGAACCAATGAAAACGGCAGGAATAAAAACCTAATAGAAACCGAATAGCACCGAATGTCCCCTCGAAACGAATCGGTTTCATTCGGTTTCAAGGGCACACAAACTTATAGTAGCGTTCACACATATTCGGTTCTATAAGGTTTGTTTTTGTTCGTTTTTATTTGGAATTGACAACTAGTGCTGAAGTATGTTGATATTTTTGGAATTAAAAATTGATATTTGAATACAAACCTAATAGGAACCGTATATATATGAAAATAAAAAACTGAAACCGAAAACGAACCGAATAGAGACCGAACCGAATGAAACCGAGTATGTGTGAAACAAGCCTTTAGTGCGCGCTTATTATAAAAAAAAAAATTAGTACCAATTTATTTAAATTTTTGTACGAATTTGTTGTGAATACTTTTGTCACTAGGTGCATATCGTTGCCTGTCTTTCAAAACAGTTGGTCGGGAATGTAAATTTTGTTCAGGAAACACAAGAAATTCAAATTAAATTAGGATTCTTAAGCTTGTTACGATAGGCATTGAAATTTGAGTTCAATAGTAGTTTTTTGTATCCGAAATACATTTAAATTCCAAGTTCATAAAATGTGTACTTACTCGTACGAGGAGAGCCAATTGTATAGATTTAGAAAAAGATGGCTTGATTGCTCGAAAATATTATTCAAAAAACAGTAGAATCCCATAACTTGGAATTGTCGTTGAATAGCCACACTGGCTGGTGGTGTGGAGATCGAATCCCAGCGAATCGTCTGGCAACCTGCCATCGAAATATTTTGTTCAAATTTTCACAGATTACCTCTTACTCTTATGCCTTGCTGGAGTTACCACTTTACTGCAATTACAGTAGATCTACTGCATTTTTCCTCAAAGTAAATCTACTTTTCACGAATTCACCAATAAATAACTCACTCATACATTTATTTTTAATTCGAGTGTTGAATTCAGCCATTCTCATTTCGAAATCAAAAATAATGCTATGCTATCAATAATGTACCTATAGCTTTTTTGTTTTTGTGTTTTAGAGAAAAATTATTTATTTTTATTTTTTTTTACAGTTTTTTTTTTGTAAATAATTTAGTTTTTTTTTGTGAAAAAAAAAGAAATACAAAATAAATCTGCTGCGAATATATTCAATCTTATGCATTTTTGGTTAAATGCATCTCGAACAATTTACTGAAAAGTGGCAACCCTGGGTTACCCCCTTGCTACAAATATTTCTACTTAATTTATTGTGTAATGAATTTTAAACCAAATATAAAGGAATAACCAAAAAACATATTTTGTGGTGTTTGGTAAAAACTTGATCAACTCTATAAAATAATCAGCATCAGCGCGACTTTAGTGTCATCTTCCAATTAATTTGTGTTTGGTATTTTTTCTTTTGTTTCCGCCTGTCAAATGTCAACAACGTGTTTATTATAAACTAATAGGGCGCCTAAGGCGCCCGTTAAAAGTGAATGAATATATTGATATCAAACGCTTTAATTCAATGCACGAAATATTTAATAATAAATAATTTCCATTAATATGTATTTGTTGGTATCTGGAAGTGTTTCCGCAACTTAATATATTAAAAATTGCCAAAAAAAAGAGAAGCTTCTACCCTTTCACATAAAAAAGTATAAATCCTTCCATAAAGTGGCAACACCAAAAATTTACAGGAATTCGCGTCTGCTCCACACCTATCTTTTAAGACATAAACAATATGTAACCGAAAAGTGACAGTACTTATGTACATTATCTAAATTGAAGGTGTGTCTACTCAACACCTATATCTGAAACTTTATTTTCCCAAGGCGAATTTGGTATCTGGAGGCGTTTCTACAATTTTTTCATGTTCAAATTATCAAAAAACTACCAAAAACTGGAGGTTCTGTCCTTTGACATCAAAAAAGTATGTTTCTGAAAAGTGGCAACACTTACATGTTACCCTAAGCTGCATCTTATTTTCTCATCGTTTTTGGCATCTGAGTGCGGTGTTGATGTCTTTTCAGACATCAACACCTATCTGTCTTCTTAGAAAAAAAATGTGGAGGTCCGTTGGCATAAAAAATAGTATTTTCCCGAAAAGTGGCAACACTGAGATCTTACCTGTAGGTGCGTTTACTCAATTTCTATCATACAGACATTTACCTTCTAAGACATCACATTTGACATCTGGAAGCGTTTCCGCAACTTCACCTATCTTTTAAGACATCAACCGTTGTTTTCCCAACATGTGGTTGGTATTTTGAGGCGTTTTCGCAACTTTTTTTCATGTTAAAAATATTAATAACTACCAAAAAATGTTAATTCCACTATTAAGCATAAGAAAAAACTTTTTTCCCGAAAAGTGACCACACTGACATTTTACTTGAAGATGCGTCAACTCAACAAATATATTTAAGAAAGCAACTGTTATTTTTCCAACATGCGTTTGGCATCTCTGGGCATTTTCGAAATTCTGATCATGTTCAAAATATTAAAAACTATCAAAAAAGTGGAAGTCCCATCCTTTGATACACAAAAAAGTATTTTCCCGAAAAGTGGCGAAATTGAGATTTTAGCCGATGGTGCGTCTATTCAACATCTATCTTTTGAGACGTCGACCGATATATTTTTAATACGCGTTTGGAACCTGGAAGCGTTTTCGCAACTTTTTTCATATTCAAAATATTTTCCAGTTTTACAGAATCAGCAAATGAGTCAGTCAGTGAATCAGTGATTATCGTAAATATATAATTTACTAACAGTTACCCACCCGCTTCGCCAGGCCACCGGTTAAATTCAGGATCGAGAGTCGACTGTAATAGATATTAAGGGTATTCATGAAACAGCGTAAAGTCGTCGTAAACGTTGTAAAGTTTTAAACTTCGTAAATCTGTCAAATTTTCCATACAAGTTGTGACAGAATTACGAAGTTTAAGACTTTACAACGTTTACGACGACTTTACGCTGTTGCATGAATACCCCTATTATTTTTTTCAATAAAATTTTTGAAAGAAAATTTCAAACTCAATTGATTTTTGTTTTTTTTTGTGTAAAACTAAGTTGTTTTGGTACCAAATATGTTCTTTTTTGTTTTGGATCATTAAAAAAGTATCCTATAGCTTCTTCCAATAATAATTAATAGTCATGCCCTCCAAAGTTCAATCTAATCTGTTCAGCCATTTGAACGTGACTGTCTAACAAACATCAAACAAACAAATTTCCACATTTATATTATTCGTAAATCGTAAGGCCAAGGTTACACATGTAAGTTTTACTTTCGTAAGCTACTTACGGAAGCAACTTTTGATAAAATTACAAGTGTAAACAGTTCTGTAATTGACTTACAGTAAATTTATCAACTTACGTAAGCTGTAAGTTGAAAGAAGAACTTACAAGTATAAAAACGTTTTTTCCAACTTACGAAACTCTCACAGCTTACTCAAACGGCAGTGATAAGTTTTTAAACTTACGGAAGTATTTTTTACTGTAAGTTCATCTGTAATGTAAAGCCTCTTGTAAGTTGCTTCTGTAAGACTTACATAAGTGGTACGTAAAACTTGCATGTGTAATCTTGGCCTCAGAAGTAAGATAAGATAATTCTGGCTCTGCTCTGCCCCTGAACTTGAAAAGAAAAACGCCAATAGTGGCAATAGTATCCTTCGAATTGCTTAAGCCATAAACGAGGTTTGCAGTTCAATTAATTTGAGAAAATTGAAAAAATAACTTAATTGTTGTATTGCAGCTACGCGGTGAATTTTTATAAGGTCTTAACTTTATTGTACGTAGCCGACTTTCTAGTGCTACATATGTATGTATGTGTGTATATAACTTTGGAATACAATATCGTATCATTTTAACAAATATTTCAAAATACGGTCTACAATTTTAAGTATGAGACAAATTTTCGTTAGTTTCCTAATGATCGATAAAAATGTGAAAAACTAACAAATATTTACTGCATAATTTCACAAATATTCCCCATGCAGAAAACAAAACTGTTTTAAAAATAAAAGAGCTTTAAACTTTGGTTTAAATACCTTCGATATAACTTTTTTACATAGGTAAATAATTTAAAAATCTCCATTTCAAATAAAAACGAGGTTATTTACTCAAAACGAAAGTTTATTGCATGTGGTGAGTTTTAAAAACTAGGATGGGAAGATGCTGAGGTAAAGTGTGAAGGCAAAACTTAAGTTTTTTAGTATAAAATTTAGTATTTTGCTTTTGTTTTTACATATATTTATTTTATTTTGATTTTGCTTCAGAAATAATTATTGTTAAATGTTGAGATTTATTTTATTGAAGCACTTTTTTTATGTTTATTTTCTATTTTCTAAAATTACGAACAACAAAAACAACATATTTAGTTAAATTACATAGTCGTCCACAAAATATGCAAATCACAATCATTAATGTTTAATTATTTATTTACATATAAATTCATCAAATTATACTACCGATTGCGTTAAATATTATATTCAACTCTATAGCAGGATTTAATGAATATACATTTCGTTAATTGTTCAATTTTAAAAACTATAAACAAAGTTTTAACTAGACTCAAAACATTCAAATTAAAACAAGATATTACCTTTTGTTAGTTTTTTTGACGGTTTTTTAGTTATGTATGCTAAGCAAATTTTGTGTCTTTTGTTAACATATCTCATGGTGGATGTTGAAGAAGAGAAAAAACACCAATGGTCTGACACAACTAGTTTTAGGTTGCTTTGAAAAAAGGCATTTTGCAGGCATCAAATTGGCCATTCGGTTTGTTTTTCTGATGCTCTTTGCTAACTAGGTATCAAGTTATTGAGCACCACTCTAAAAAAATTCTTAAAACTTCTTATAAATCAACTTTTCGATCAGTGACAATATTGATTTCTAGCTTGACATTCATATTTTTTGCTAATTATACTTTGGTACTTCTTAAAATGAGATATCAATAAGAAGCGTAGACTACTCTCTACGAGATCAGTGGTCAAATGGACTCTTGTTGGTCGTTACCACAAGTCCCACCACTTTTGTAAAAAAACATATTTTTCTTACATTGCAATTATGGAAAACTATGTAAAAGCACCTCTAATAGCTCAAACTAATTCTCACCCACCAAACCGAAATCTCAGATTTCAGCAAACAAAATTTTAGACTACAAGTTGGTGGAGCAGGAGATCACGAATGCTGGATTTACACCTTCGTTGTTATCGTCCGTGTACGTTGTTCGCTTTTGCCCGTACG
The DNA here is from genome assembly GCA_963921185.1 of Dasysyrphus tricinctus. Classification (NCBI taxonomy): domain Eukaryota; kingdom Metazoa; phylum Arthropoda; class Insecta; order Diptera; family Syrphidae; genus Dasysyrphus; species Dasysyrphus tricinctus. The sequence goes on along the minus strand of OY992533.1, from coordinate 14,610,492 downwards.
CGGAACAACGAAGGTGTAAATGATAACCCCGAACACGAACAACGAAGAAATTCAAAGCCGTTTCGAATTTTGAATGAAATTTACTCGTTGTTTGTTGTTAGTGGAACAACGTTCACCAAATGAAGAACGAAGGTGTAAATCCAGCTTGAGCTGTTGAGGAAATTTCCATGAAATATTATTCTATCAAATTAGAATATCAAAAGCTTTGAACCGGATTTCGTTTTGTTACAGCCAATTTCTTCACACAGTACTAACGTTAATACCTCCTAAAGTGTTGATACTCAAATCCACTCAAATCTCCCATTTATTTATACTTATAATGTGTATGAAAGAATGAGGGATACTGATTTGAGTACTAGCTTAAGGGCTAATACCGGTACTATCGTTAGAACTCTGTGAAGAAATTGGTCGTTAGAAACATTAAGATAGTTTTCAAATGTTTAACAAAAAGTGACAGAACTTTGCACTAAAAGGCCTTTTTGGAAAGTATGGAACTGTCGTTTGCATGTGTACACTGAGCTAAGAGTACATCCTAAAAATTGCATTTCCTAAACAAAGCAACCTGAAAAAGCTTGTCCAACCATTAATTGATAAGTTTCGTCAATTTTTACACTAAACCTATCCGTTGGTAATAGTTGAAATCCTCTAGTTCTGCAGCCACGATGCACGACTAAAAGATCATATTGACTAATGTCCCTTGACAAATTCAGATAGTATATTAACTGTCAACCACGTAAATCGTCCTTTAGACAAAAATTATTCTGGCAATCTGTAGGTGATTAAATGATTTCCTGATTTAATAAAACTATCTTAAGCAATTGAATCTCGTCTGGAAGATTTTAAATTTTCTTTTACAAATTTTCGTCGTAAAATCTAAGCCATTTTTAGTTTTGTAATTTGTTTGTTATTGTGTAAATCATAACGTAGCACTCATCTTAACAACCATGAAGCGTGAAATTTTAGTATGCAAATTGGAGAAAAGATAACAGAAAAAGAAAAGTTTGCAAACTGCGTGAATATTGTGTTTACATAACGTTTATTTGGTAATGAAGTTGTATGAATTGAATCATCACACAAAATGATGGTTTGGTCTTATAGGTTAAGCTATACACGCTATATAAACGCGGCCAATATATTGTTTTTGTTTGCAACAATTATACATTCGTATTCTACTTAAAAATAAATAACCAAAAAGAGCAAATTTTTGTTTGGCTCAACATTAGTTTCCTGCTGAAAAAAACTCAGACAACTTTATTTGTCATGACATCATGTATCGATGATTGAAGCACTGAACTTTTAGGGCCATATTGTACAATTGTGGCTCAAAATTTGATCCGTGGTTCACCAATTTCAACTCACCGATTTTGGCGGATGAACTGAAGTTCAAAAATGGTTCAAGGTTCGATTATAATATTATAATAGTCGATTACAAATGTTGACCATCGTTGAACCTTAGTTAATCCGCCGAAATCCGTGAGTTAAAATTGATGAGCCACAGATCACATTTTGAACCACGTGTAAAGACTTTCGATTAAAAATAAGACATTGCAAATTCAAATAATCATTATTGTCCTTTCGTGCTCTTTTCCAAACTATACGATTTTTTGCACATTTTTTTATATGAACTTTGACCGAGTTTTGGGCCTATGTTCGTAGAAAATTAGAAGTTCACATTTTTGTGAAGAAATATTTATATTTATATTTTGAAAACAAATGCCTATGTGCAACACTTTTTTTATATTTTTACTATCGTACTTACTTTGACATTTAGAAAAAGGTGTGTTTGGTTAGTTTTTCGCACAAATTTCCACTTTTTTAGTCGTCTTCAGCTACATTTAGACTTCAGCTGCCGAAATAGGTTTAATGCAACAAAAAATACTTAATAAATTGGGCCATTATTTTTTTTTTATAATTCAAATTCAAAACTTAACCTCATCATCATCATTAACTAAACCTAGGAGTCAATTTTCGATCTGTAAAGCTGGGAACTGATAAGAAAAGTATCATTTGAGTATTAAAACTTGTTTTTCGTTTTATCGCGCCAAAAACACACATTAAGTTTGTTCGAGCACATTAAAAAATTAAGGATTTCTACAAGTCTTAGTACAAGTTTATTTTATATATGAGTTTGTATGGAATTTTTGGCAAAATTCGTAGTTTTAAGAATTCAATTCTCGATAAATATCCATCCCATCAAAGTGTGTTCTAAATCCTGTCATTTGTATAAGATTTAAATTATGTTTTCTGTAAATAATAGGCGTGTTCAGGAAAATGAGATCTCAGAGGGCTCGGTGTCAAAAACTGAGCAAGCGAATCCAATATTTTGTTTCCTCAGTAATTTGACAGCAAAAATTCTGAGGAATCCTTTTCACGAGACTCAGATTGCTGAGGGCTCTGAGATCTCATTTTCCTGAACTCGCCTCATATCAAAAATAATTTGGCAGCATTCGATTATTTTCAGTCATTTAAGCGGTCTTTTGAACAAAGCTGCACAGGTTTTACGGAGTTTTTATCCAAATAATTCATTTTGTTTTAACATTAATGCCTTCTTCACAATTTTTCACAGAATAATTTGGCTGTGTACAAAATTTATCAAGTTTTGTGTTTTGGCATTTTATTTCAATGTTTCGAGCTTAATTAATTGAATTTGGTGTAATATACATACATACATAATGAAACAAAAATTACATTTCACAACATCACAGAACGAAAATAGAGCTTTTTAACAAACAGTCTTGTATTTCTAAGCGTCTAACTCGAGACTTTGGCACAATGACATTTAAGTGAAAGCCATTTTTTTATTTTGTGGGCACATAAATGTTTAGAATCGGCATTTGTGTGAGAAATAAAAAATTGTGCAGAAATAAAATTATGTATTTAAAACATACCTAATTTAAAAATCAAAATTTAAACGGAAACTGCTTCATCAGCCCGTCTATTGTTTGCTTTGCAATTTCATCTGTCAGTGTGTCACTTTGACACTGGTAATTAAGTTCACATCTCTATTGACTTCAAAATGTCAACCTTTTTTGACTTTTATATAATCTTAGCAATTGGCACAATCAGGAAAAATCCTTACTTAAATTTCAAATCACTTCTTTATTATGATTTTTCCAAAATACGTAAGAACCTTTTACGAATATTAGCTGCGTTTTTTTGCATGTCCATATGGAGTTTGGCGAAAAAAACGACGATTTCAACATTTGCTTACCTTTTGCATTGGTCTGCCATTTTGTTTTCAATTATCTTACCAACAAACATTTGACATTTCTATATATGTAAATTATCGATAACACAACGACAGTCGTATTTTGGCATTACCGTCAAAAGTTAACTCCAGTTAATTATCTGGTAACTCAAAATGGACATAGTTGTTATTGTATTCAACATGTAAATTGTTTTGCTTTGTTGTCGTTTCTTATAACTATAGAATTAAACATACCTACCCGAATTAAATACAGTAGACGCTCGATATAGTGAAGTAATAAAAACCAGGCCTATTCAGTCTTTTGAGATTGTTCACTTTTTCGAGCTGGAGTTTTTAAAGGCTTTCTAATGGTGAATTTGATTCAAAATGCACATTTTGTTCGATTTGAATGTTCTTACATTTAAAGCGTTTAAAAAAGCTTTCTTTCAGGGTTAATAAATAAAAAACAGAGACGATTCTTCAGTGTTCTCAAGCAATCTTAAATGCTTGCGGGATATTTTTATACAAAATATACTTTTATATAAAATGTTGTATGTTCACTATTTTGAGATTCACTAAATCGAGCGTCTACTGTACATATTTTCTATCAGAAATTTGACAGATAATATGACTCTATCTTACCGAACAAAATTGCGCAATTTTGGAGTATTTTCTGAAACTATCCTCTATCTAAATGGCCAAAGATTTGCTGCCTGTGAATACCCGATATAATGCAAGACCATGTACATAATTTTGGGTTGGGTGGTGCATCAGCTCGAGCGTGGAGAACCAGGACCTAGTGACTAACGACTCTCAACCATTCCTGTGTGCGTGTTGTTGGCACGAATGGAGGGGACCTACCATTTTTTGCGGAGTCCGAACGGCCAGATGATAAGCACTTATTCATGACAAGTATACTTTGAGGATTTGTCAGTTCCACGCAAGAGGCAGTACCTCGGATAAAACATTTCTGTTTTTAGGTGGCACGGCTGGGGATCGAACCCACACCTTCGGCATGACAGTTCAACGCACTAACCATTATGCCACGAAGTACTAGTATAGGTTAGACAGATACATATATAAAAATAAACAGAGAGACTAGACGAACAATAAATATTATACTTGCCCGTAATCCCGTTTTGGTGAAAATTAGAAGAAAAAGACAGAATTTCGTTTTTATTGATTACATACACAGGTTTATAAGGTTTTCGATACGACTAAGTAAGAGTTGGTCTAAGGGTAATTTTTCGTACTGAACTCAAATCTGCTATCCGTTTTTCGCTATCAACTCTGGTTTTCAAGATATTACCGTTTGAAAATGCAAACAAAAACTTTTTCGGCATTTTTGAGGTTATGTAACTATGCGAATTAATTTTAATTTTTTGTTCACTATACATACAAATTTCTGAAAGTATTACTCTTAGGCCTGGTTCACACGAGATTGTACCGCACGATTTTTTGCAGTATAAATCCGTGCGAATGAGCAGTGGCGTATATATTTTGCATAGAGCCCGACACACGACGGCGACGTTTGTACGGCAAGAAAACGTACTCAGCTAAGTACGTTTATCGAATACTCAACGGACTTATAAAAAAAACGAATGAATTGCGACGTATCGTCTTCCAGTGGCGTATATTTTTATATAGTCTCGTTCACACGGTTTAAATCCACGTTGGGTATTTGTTCGTTGGCATAGAATGAGCTTCAGTGGAGAGAAAAGCCGATGTACACAAAAAAATGAATCGACCGATATGGTTGGTTTAAAAATATTATAACTCCGGTGATACTCATTGGATCTTGTAGGTCAAGGTTTTAAAATTAAGAAGAGGAATGAGGCAACAAATATGCGTTTTTAGTTTTTCAAAATTATTAAAATTTTCATCAACATTTGAGTTTAGAATAAAATTAATGGAATTGAATTGGGCTTTATCACCCCTTAGTATGAACATTTTTGCCCCTCCTCAATGATTTTTTTACACAATACAGCCCGTTCTGTCAGCTTTCTTTAAAGACCTTAACCTTGAAGATCCAATCAGTAGAACGGGAGCTATAATTTCTTAAAGCCATCCATATCAAATTTTAATACAAAAAATTCCGTGTAGATAACGGGATCTTCTCGCTGGTGGATGGTCGTGGACAATGGTCCTAACAGGTAATTTCAATGCAATTGTTTTGATTTTTCGATCAATTTAAAATCAAGATTGTGTCGCTCATATACCACGAAAGATAATGAATGAGGTATCAAAATAACCGTAATTTTATTTATATGTTATATTTAAAACAACAAAAAAATTCATCAATGCACTAAACAGATATGAGTTCATATGTGAAAGCACTCAAATAATGCCGTTATCTCCATCCAACGGTATTCAAGGACTCTTATTTTTTAATTCATATTTAAATCAATATTTTCTATCATCCGTCCAAATTTCAGCTTTCTAGCCCTTTCCCTTAAAAAAATAAAAATAAAATACTTCACAAATTCAAACTTTTCCAATCATTTTCATTATACTGCAGCTATTCGAGTTTTAAACGAATAAATATAAATATCGTGTGAACACCCGATTTTTGTTCGGTAAAAACCGAATGCGATAAAAAACGTGCGGTACAATCTCGTGTGAACCAGGCAGTGTTGTCACTTTACCACAATATGTGATAGATCTACCACTTTTTTTTTCAAGATTTTGATAATCTACCACTTCTACCACTGAAGTAAAAAATTCTACCAGTTTTTGCTCATCCATAACAAACAAAATTCGAAATTCAAAGATAATCCGATCATTTCATCCAAAAATTTTTCAATAGAAAAAAATTCCTGTGAATCTTTGTCTCTATGTACTTTACTTACCTGAATGCAGCCATTGGAATTATTTAGAACTGATTTCTTTTAGAAATAGAAATCTAGCAGATTTTTTTTTGTGTTCTACAAATTTGTTTATAAAATATTGGAAAAAAAGGAAACTTTTTCTGGCTACCCTCCTCGACGACAACGCAACATGTGCGGTGTGCTCTAGGAGCAATTCATAATACGCTTTCCTGATATGTTTTTTGGTTTGAATTTTGATCACCACATTCAAAACTTCAGTGAAGAAATAGATTCAGAAATAATAGAACATAAATAATGAAGCTAATGAACTAAATATTCTTTGTCAACTTGCTTAAAAATTGTGATACGCAAAACAAGATTTAAATTTTAATAAAAGAAAACCTGCATTTCAAAATTTTTAAAAGACATTTTAAAAACGATTTAAAGAAACACTTGTTTTTTCTACACATTTAATAACGCGTTTCGACTTAATCACATCAGGGCACTCGTGTCCTAACTAAGACGAAACGCGTTGGCAAAACTTATTAATAAAATTATTAAATTTGTGTAGGTGTTTCTTTAAATCTTTTTTTAAATGTCTAAGATTAATTTCCACCAAGTGATTAACCTTAGATCTATTGATTATATTAAAATTTTTAAAAGGAATATACATATTTTTATAATTATAGTTCTTATTGATATCCCCAGACAAAATTATTGCAGTTCTCTTATTTTAGTTAAAAAAATAAAATAAACCCTCAATTATTAACGTTAAATAAGAAACAATTTTATGATACAAAAATATTTTTAGTACCACTTCATATTATTAAAAAAAAATTACTGAACTTTGTACAGGCAAAAATATCGTTAACTTTGAAAACTATCAAAGTTTCAGATTTAACAGTGTGAAGCATTAAGTCTGGTGGAAATAAAACGGTATCCGCATTTCACGTCCATTTACTATTTCATTTGATAAGAAGGCATTTGTGCTATATGTCATGGATTGTCCGTTCAGTTTCTCAGTAATTGTAATTAGTATTTATAGGATAAATGTCTATATAAGTAGGCATAGTTTTTAGCATTATTATATTGGCTAAGTAAAACCCCTAATAATATATTTTTTTATTTTTTCGTGCAATGCGTAACTATGTTTTTGGCACACAAACTAGGAAAACAATCAGTCTCCTGGCCTCACTCAGTCCACTTGCACTTTAACGGCTAATTTCCTATCAAGAAACCACAAAAGTGTTCAGTTAATGCTACTTTTCCTTGTAAATACTTGTTAATACAAACTTGATCTTACTATCAAGGTGGCTTAGATTTTTAAAAGAATATTCATACAGGTGACTATATCTCTCCATTAAGCAAGTGGTACGATTTTCTAAAAAATTGACTCAATATACAAAAAAAATTATAAAAAAGCTTAGTCTTCTAAACACATCTTTTCAAAAAATGTCGATAAAATTGCTGTTTTTTATTTTTCTGACTGGCCACTTTCAATTATGTGAAAGGAAGCTCTAAATCAACTAGAGATAGTCCATTTGCTTCCAAAAATGTTATGTCGAAAATATCTTCATCTTCCTTCTTCTTTTTGTAGAAACGCCCATATACTTCGATGAATGAAATGGTTCTCTTTGATTAAAATAAAACTTGAAAACAAAACTATTTTTCCTTATTTAATTTTTGGATATTAAAATCTACCACTAAAAATCTGGATCTACCACTATTTTTAAGACTTATCTACCACATTTTTTAAACTGGAAGTGACAACACTGGAACCAGGCCTTAGTCTTCAAAATTCAGCTTTAATCGTTCCAATTTTTTTACTTTTTGATAAATTGATCTGATGAGTAAGTAGAGGGACTTCATCAGGATTAATGTTGATCTCTTGTGCGGTGAAACGGACCAAAATTTATACAAACGGTGCAATTCCATTGTACCTTATTTTAATTTGTAAGAGTTATTTAAAATAGAAAAAGAATGGTCAAAAACGGCTGATTTTGTAATTTATTTCCGAAACTTGAGCGTTGAAAACAATATCTGCAGTTCAAGTGCAGCTGTGCAGTAAACAAATCGAGTTAACGAAAAAAATGAAAAGCTAGAGACAGTGTTCGTAAACGTCGCGTTTGCAAGTAAAAGTTGACTGTCGTTGATAAAACCATTTTTTTTTTAAGTGGGACTATTGCTAATTTGACGATAGCTATGTCTGCATCTGCAAAAATTAAACGGACTTTGGATTGACGTTCTTGAGAATGCCACCATTGTAAGAAATTAAAACTGTTTATTTTTAAATCTGTAGGGCGGGGTCAATTTTAACGATCTATAAATAACTGGTCGCTCTAAAAAAAGACACCTGAAATATGAGCTCAGCATTTCAAAGAATAAACGACCTTACACATGAGCTGCGACCAGCGAATGCGAATAAATATGTTTTATGTTTACAAAATTTCAATCGCCAATAACACATATCAACTTCTTTTTGTTTGAAATTCACAACGAAGTGAAAAAATTATCCCGTTTTGCATTTTAATATTTTCAGGCGATTAACAACACATTTTCTGCGAACTGTCAATCGCTAATTTAAAATCTACAATATCAGGACGCATTCCACAAAGCAGCGAATGAAAAATTCGCTCGAATTTGACTTCATATTTTTTAGCACCATAATTGGTTTATATTTTATGACAATTCGCATTATGCCGACGACCAAACAAATTACTTATGTGAATATGAAATGTCAAAACTCACGATCATTCACTATTCGCAACTCAAATGCCAGGCACTTAAGATTTTCGCCTTCGCCATTTTGTTTTTATATGGCTGAAGAGGAATTCTGAGTAGTAAGGGTACTTTTAAAAATGTTTGATGTTGAAGTCTTTGACTGAGGTATTGCCGTCGGAAGAACCAAGAAATAGTTAAGTTGCAGTTGAGAAGTGTTTGTTTCATGTTAATGTAACAAATTATTTACTTTTTAGCACGACACTAATTAGGTAAAAGGAACTTCTTGAGTTATAAGACTTCTGAAATACGAATAAAATATATTTTGAACCCCGTTTGTACCAAAAACTGACTCTAAGAATGTCACTGGTCCTATGAAATACTTTGGTTGCAAAGCATTTTGATCATCTGCGTGGACATTTATTTGTTTTATACAAAAAATATTTCATGACTTCTATTTAATTCTAATTCTAATTTTTTTTTATATCATCTCATGGAAGAGAGAGTGTTGTAAACTTTGGCTCCACTTTAAAATCAATATAATTCTTGTTAATAAATAATTTTAATTGACTAAGTATTTTTTAACTAATAAAGTTACATCCAAAGTGCATTATATAATTGATAAGTCTTTAAATACTGGTTTGTTGGGTTAAAGAAAAAGAAATTAAAATTAATGATGTCAAATTCTAACCTCAATCGCAAAAAAAATCAAAATCAAATTCTACGATCAAACTTAGTTGACGTCTCCGGCTCTCTTGGTTCTCCTTCTAGTTCTCCATTGACACCTTCTTCTTCGTCAAAGTTGTGGGATAAAATCGAGGCCCGTTTAAGTTCACTCGTAAAATCACTAAATGACTCAATCCATTTAACTTTGAGAAAAGAAATAAATGAACTCAAATCTAGCTTCGACCAACGCTTCATCGAAATTGAAAACAATTATAAAACACAGCTAAGATCATTTGAAAAGGAGATCAATGGCAAATTCAACTCTTTAAATCAAGTAGTTGCAAATTTTGACAACAAGACTGAAAAAATGGAAAATCAGTGCTACAAAATCGACTCACTGCAAAAAGAACTCACTGTTTTAAGAGAAAACACCGATACATCTCAACTAAAGTTACAGATCGAAGCACTAACGCGGAAAAATATCTCAGGGGACCTTGTTTTACATGGAATTCCCATCTTGCAAAATGAAAATCTGTTTGAAATGTTTAATAAATTTTGCACACAAATCAACACACACTCGATACGTCCAATTAGCATTATACGTACGACACCGAAAAACGACTCTTCCTTTAGCGCGATCATTGTTCGACTCCCGCATGAAAATGACAAGATCTCTCTTCTTAAGAAAGTGGCGGAGTATTTGAAAACAAAATCCAAATCTGTTACGTTACACGACCTTGGACTTGGTCACAGTAATCAATTTGTGAGAGTGTATGAAAGCCTTACAAAACAAAATCATGCTCTCTTTCGTGAAGCAAATCATCGACGGAAAAGCAAAATTCTGCATGCTGTATACACTAGGTATGGGAAAGTCTATGTAAAAAAATGCGAGGACAAGAGGCCAATCTGTATTAAAAATATGTTGGAACTAAATTCTGTCTGCTCTCTTAATGATGCTGATAACGAAAATGGATTAAATGTTGCTGCTGGAGGTGAAGTTGTTGCCGTTGCTGCTGGAGGTGAAGTTGTTGCCGTTGACGAAGTTGCTGTTGATGATAGTGTTGCTGGAGGTGTTCTTTAGAATATTTATTAAGATTGTGCAAGGTTACCAAGTATTTAAGTTTATACCTACACATAATTTTATTTTTCTTAAATTTGGTTTTTCTTTCTTTTTTTTTTTTTAATAATATATACATTTGTACAATTAATGTTAGGGAATTATAGTTATGATTTTATTGTGGGCTAAATTTACTTTTATGTATATTTAAATGAATATGGAAATGTTGAAATTTAAGATGTTTATTTTGAAAAGCCTACTTTTATTACTCATTACAATATTATTTTCTCTATTTCTACCTTATTTGTCTTTACGATTTTTAACATTACTTTTCTTTCTTTTTTTAGTTCATTTATTTCCATCTCTATTTAGAATGAAAACAAAAATATCTTCTTCGCATCGGTTGGTGATGGTGAGTAGCATTACTTTTATAAAAAATTATGTCTTCATCTCCAAGTCCTGACAATGTAAGATCTGTCTTTAATGTGATGTGCGGTGCGTACGATGCACAATGGGACCTCTTGTATGGAGAGCGTGCTCAAAATGCAAAATTGAAACTAACGGTTTCGTATAAAATTATAATGTGGATTCAAAGTTGACATGATTGCTTATCAATATGTCAAGTTTTGAAGTTTTGGGAGACAGAAGGGTAATAGAAAATAAGCGATAAAAGTAGCAATTCGTGTACATTCCAAAATCCATTGTGCAGTTGTAGGTCATTTGAAAATTTGGAAAAAATAAATTCGCGGTGAATACAAAAATATAATAAATATATTGGCATCAAATGAAGGTCAGTGGAAAATTAAAAAATATTTTTATCAAATTAGAACAACATTTTACCCTTACATTTTAAAAAAATTGAAAAGTTACGTAGAAAATATTCAAAAAATCTTATTTCGGTTTTGCGCACCATGCTCTCACTTTTGACTTCTGTTTCATATTGAGGAATATTGATACTACTAGACCACGTATTCAGTTTTAAAAGCATCGTGCGCAAAATCAAAAAAAAAATTTTTGAACATTTTCTACGTAACTTTTCAATTTTCTTAAAATGCTAGTGAAATATGTTGATCTAATTTGATAAAAACATTTTTTTTATTTTTACTGACCTTCATTTGATGCCAATATATTTTTTATATTTTTGTATTCACCACGAATTTATTTTTTTCGAATTTTCAAATGACCAACAACTGCGCAATGGATTTTAGAGTTTACATGAATTGTTTCTTTTATCGCTTATTTTCTATTACATTTCTGTCTCCCAAAACTTCAAAACTTGACATATTGATAAGCAATCATGTCAACTTTGAATCCACATTACAATTTTATTCGAAACCATTAGTTTCAATTTTGCATTTTGAGCACGCTCTCCATACAAGAGGTCCCAGTGTGCGATGGTTTAAATGTTTGTCACATTAATGCTGGAAGTATTTCCTCTAAGTTCACTTTGATTTATCAAATGTTAGGTACTTCGAAATTAGATGTTATAATGGTATCGGAATCATGGTTAAATGAAGGTATTTCCTCACAGCTAGTAAATTTTCCTGGCTTCAAATTGCACAGAAACGATCGTAAAACTAGGGGTGGTGGTGTATGCATGTACGTTAAAGAAAATATCTCTACCAAAAAAATTTATTCGTCATCCAAATCTAAAATTGAATTTTTATGCGTTGAAATTTGCAATGATTATGAAAAATGCCTCTTGGTAGTTGTATACAGCCCACCATGTTTATTCAAAGAAGAAAATTTAATAGAGTTCGAAGATACGCTGCTTACCTTGAGTGCAAAATTATAATGACATTCTGATTGGCGGTGACTTTAATGTAAACCAATTTGATAATAGTACCACGACAACTATGTATATAACTATACATGTGGATATCAAGAGAGGATAGCATTAAAAGGTAAGGTTTTTTTAATGTATTGCCTGAAAAAATGGCACCCTTTTTAAAGAAAACTTGACATAATTGTAATTGTAATATTTCTTAATTGAAAATTTTATTACGATTATGTTTTAATTTTGAGCTAAATCCGTCCAGTAAAAAAACAACATTCAATTTTAGTAAAATTATAATAAAATAAAAATAAAAATAAGTGCAAATATTTTCGCACAACGCACAGCACAGCCGCCACCGACCGCTGCGGGTGTGTAATGAATAAGAAATATTTTAGCGGCAAAGCGTAGATCAAAGTAAATTAATCAAAACATCATTTGTCGATTTAATTAAATTTAACATCATGAAATCGAGATCAATTCTGTAATTATTTTAAAAGCGCGTAGTAAGAATCACTTTATTTGTCGGTAAAATCAATAGGCGGCTGGTTGGTTCAACTATAAAGGTCTTAAACAAAATGGCTGTCTTAAATCAATGAATCTTTGGATTTTATATGGATATGGATTTTCAATTATTATTATTGATAAGATTTTAATTAATAAAATATGTTGCAATAAGCTTTTAGGTGGCATTAAGCCGACAAAGTTTTTAATAGTTTGCAAGGATAATTGTTTTATTTTGTTGCTATTTTGAAAGTGTTTATATACTTGTGTAGGTAGGTTTTACGTTTGAGTACTCAGTGAACGAAATGTCACATTTTTGGTTATGCAAGAAATCTTTAACGCCAAGTGACATCAGCAAGAAAGTATCAAAAATTAAATTTTAGGGAATATCTTATTTTATGCCCGGAGGTTTTTCACAAATTCATCGAGAATCTATGAAGCGTCAACAAAATTAAGATTCTGTCTGTTTTCAAGTTATGTTTAATTTAAAGTAAACAATTCTGCAATGATTAAAAAGTTAGCTTTTTACTAAGTACTTAAAATCGAAACCAAAATTATTCGCTGATCCTGTTTATATGTATTTCTCAGGGCCAGTTGAACAAACGTTGTTTTTCGATTTGATCTGCGGATCAGGATTTAAAGCAGAAAATTTCGGTGATTTTACTAAGGTTCAACCATGGGTCAAGTATTTTATTGGCCATTAACTGCTTGAACCTTAGTTAGTGCCACTTTATCCATAGCTTATCATCGTTAATCAATGATTATTGTAACCGGTAAATCATCGCATGCGCTTCTTGACTAACATTTCAGTCAACTAATCTGAAGTTTGAGTTGTTTATTATTATCGAACTGGCTAATTAGCAGTTTTTGGTTGATACGCACCATTTAATTAGATCCTTTGAAAATCATGATCAGAGATTTGAAAAGATTTACCTCAAATCTCGAAGATTTACCATACAAATTTATTTCGTAAATCTTGAAGATTATAAATTAATCTCGTTAAATCTTCCTAGTACAAATAGTTTTACAAATCGAACTAAGTTATTCTTATATGGAGCTGAACGATTCATTCGAGGCTCGATTCAGTTCTTCATTCTATCTCACTTGCACTTCATAAGAAAAATAGAAACGCCATTTGCATTTTTGAAGGCGCTGCCAATTTTAATCTTTTTTAAATCATTTTGTGCGGTGGAAACACCAAGAAGATATATATTTAATATAAGCTGAGATAAACCTTTGGTGGAAACATAGCATTGCAGATTTAACCCAATGTGAACAAGCTGGCTCTTCAAAATCGGTAGGTTAAAATCTTGATCTGCAGATCAAATTGTTGAACCGCATTTATACAGCTAGCCCCTAGAATAACTTAATGATAAACAAACCTTACTCTTATTCAATCGACTCTGATCAGATAGAAAAACATCATGATTGATCATAGCTCCAGTCAATTTGTGTCATTTACGTGTTGTTGTCAGTTCACCGAACTTCAGAGTTCAGTAAACTTTTTCTTTTCGATTGGAGATCCAGAAGACCGATTCGATGTGTCAACGCTTCTGGTTTCGATTCTGAAATCAAATCCAGAAGCATTTTCTCTTCTTTATAGAACTAGAGCTGTCACTCAGCCCCCTATTAAAAAGCCCATTAAACTAGACCAGATAGTTCTGTAAAATAAAATAAATCTCACCTATCCTGGAAGCCTGGTGATCTCTCGATATTTTTAAATGTTCCCCTGTTAGTTTTTTTTTTTTCAATTTAAAAAAAATCATACAAAGCAACAACCGAAAAAAGTCTGAATTTACATGGAACGATAATTTCAGTGCTGATCTTTAAATTCGTAGGTGAAGGGAATGAAAAGTGAGAGTGAGAGAGTGCAAAATCGTATATACCTGAAAAAAAAATCAATCTATTGTTCACTCTTTTTCACCTTCACTCCAGATTTTGTTGCGATTGCTGTTCTTTAATGATGTGAGTGAATTGCAATGAAAAAATGAAGGGGACGTCATCTTATTGGAAAAATCGTTTCGTGTACCTACATACATTTCCCCTGATTTCTGGAACAATCCTACTGGAAATACGTTAAATTTAATACAATAATTCAGCGTCAAAGTTTACATCGAAAGATTTATCTTTTTTGTTGTTGTCGCTTTGCGCACAGGAAAAATCGGGCAATGTTAATAATGACAATTAAGAAAAAAAAATTAAGACCTTAATGTTATTTTTCATTTGGTTTTCGTAGTGTTTCACTCAATTTCGATTTGAAAATTCGTCTTCCCAACACACACATCACTATCAAACGGTTCCATTAAGAAAAAGTTTCTTCTAGCATTCTTATCGTTTGCCGTCGGACGTAAGAGCGCTCACCGACCGCTCTTTCGTATAAGTAGACGAATGCAAAATCAAGATGGTGAAGGCAAACTAAAAAGAATTTGGCACTTGGTGCATAGTTGGTCAATTTTTATTTCTGTTTTAAGTTACTTTTAATTAATTTATATAACATCGAATTTTAGTGGTTTCGCAAAATAAATAATTAAAAGCATGTCACTCTGTGCTGTGAATAAATACGAGAAAATAAACATTGAATAAACAATTGATTATTTTTTTTTCACTTCCAACCACTTAAGTGCGGAAAGCTACTTTTCGTCGGTTACGAGTTACGACATAAGCTTGAAAATACGAGCAGTATGCCATAGTGTAACACTATGTTGTCTTACTGCCTAAACATTATGCAAGCCGAGCTGCAGCCACAAATTCAATTTTGAGGTTTCAAAATGTTATATATTTTGTAACAATTTTCAACTCACCTACAAATGTAGGTTGGAAAGTCAATTTGTCAAAAGCTTCTGAGTTAGCAAGCTGCTTTGGGATTGTTTTCTTTTGTAAGGCTATCTTTTGTTTGTCTGTTATTTCATTTTGGATTTTTTAACAATTATATTTTAACTTTTTATAACACATCAAAAATATATACTTTCTTGGAGAAAAAGAACGCTGAACTTTGAACAGTGTTTAAGCATTTTTTTTTGGTTGCAGATTTCAACAGATGTTTGTTTTTCTGATTTTAATTTAATATAATGAAATAGTGATAATCAATTTGAGTACCTATGTACTTATTCTTATTCTTTCAACCTAGTATCATCAGAAAATAAGTTTTTAGCTCTAAAATCGTACTTATTGAGGAGTAAAATTTTGCCTATCACATAAGATAGTTTTAAAACCTTACAAAAATTTAGCGCCACTATCTTAAAAAAGAACAAAAAATCAACTTTCATTTTAAAAGAATTCTTTTAGGGAAATTCCATTTTTAAATTGATTCAAAGCCGGTTTTTAATGTTAAAAATGTTTGCGCTTTTATCTACATAAATTTAATAGCCGCGTCGGCGCTGATTGAAAAGGTCTGTTAGGTATGCTCACTGTCGCAATAAAAAATAACATATTTTAATGAGGAGATAGGTTTACAATCCATTAACTCCGACATAATACAAAAATAATAAATCAGACACTAATTTAGTTCAAATAAAATGCAAATTATTAGAGGAATACAAAGCAAATTAGTGCAATTTGATTTAATTTATGTTGACATTTTACAAACCGCGGTTTAATGTTTTTGTTGGCATTTTTCATGTTTTTTTTCAATTATTTTGACAGGTCTCATAAATCTAATTCATTTCACTTTTATGACTTAAAAAGTAATCAAACAGTACTAATATTCCACTCCTGGGAAATGACAGTTCAAGAATTTATCTTACAGATTAATACAATACAAAATGGCGGTATTCGCCGGAAGTTAGAGAACAAAATAAATGTGTCACTTTTTTGCGATGAGCGCATGTATTCAAAATCTTATGTTTTTCATCGCTTGACACCAATGAAACTTTCTATTTCACTTCCACAAAATTAGGTAAATATTATTTTGCATTTTAGATGATGCTGGTGTTAATTTTCTGTTACATTCGAAGCCAATATTTAAAAAGAAAAGTGATGTCGAAGTACAAAATGTCAAATCGAAAACGTGCGATCGCGATGGCTAGGCAATGCACAAAAATCACATTTAATCGGTCGCATCGGGTGACATAAAGTTGCAACCTCTAAAGAAGAAGAAGCCGACTTTTTCCTTGTATTGGAGTAAATGAAGGCTTTTGGACCTATACCCACAGTTACTTTTGTCTGTATGGCGACGGGAATTGATCTTGTTTTTTTCAACTTAATAAAGCGTGATTTTCGACATTCATGTTCTATACATTAATGTTGTGGCTATGCGAGGATTTGAAAGATGACACTCCGCATTGCAAAAATTACCTCTTGAAAAGCCGGTTTAGGGCTTTAACTTAATTGGGTTTAAGGCAACTGCTGAGAGAAAATGTTATGCTCTTTCGAACAGTCCTGTAAAATGGTTTTGTAGAATTATATTCACTTAAGTCAGATCTTAATGCAATCCACAAATATCTGTGGAACTTATGACAGAAAGTCTTAAAAACCGTGGTAGAGTATATCATTTTTCATTTAATTAACTTCGCCTCAAAATTTTAACCACGTTTTGCTACGGATATCATCTTTAATCAAATTGTGTTTAAGCCTCAAGTTTTATAGATTCACTATTTTTTTTAAATTTTGACTCATAGCGGAAACACATCAAATACATACATACTTATTTTGATTTGATATTTAAATTAAATCAAAGGAAAAAACATTTTGTCCATGTTTTAGCTTTTTGAAATGAGAAATTAGCACGACAACAAATTATAAAGTTTGGTTCGGTAGTTTTTGGTTGGAAAATTAAAGTAAACGTCAAAATTATCTAAACGATTGCATGTTCCGTGTTCACATTAGGCGTGTTCAGGAAAATGAGATCTCAGACGACTCAGTGTCAAATACTGAACAAGCGAATCTAAAATTAATTTAAAATTAAAGTAAACGTCAAAATTATCTAAACGATTGCATGTTCCGTGTTCACATAAGGCGTGTTCAGGAAAATGAGATCTCCAATATTTTCTTTCCTCATTTATTTGACAAAAAAATTTCTGAGGAATCCTGTTCCCGCGATGGCTGATGGCTCTGAGATCTCATTTTCCTGAGCACGCCTAATATTTGTTCACATTTCAGTATTAACCATGTCACTTTATTCACATCAAATACAAAAAAATACAGTTTTCAGTCCAATGTGAACACCGTCAAGAAAATCTCTACAATTGGATTTTTCACCAAGTAGAACTATATCTCTCTCTCCTTTACTCATAAACGTCAAAATTTTCACTTGGCTGATTATTGACATGAGTTTTGCTGTTTAATGTTCAACAGATCTGAGATTTCATAAATCTGATCACAGTTCTCCACTTTAGCCTTTCAAAAAGCTAGTGCTTTTGACTTCTTCCAAAAAAAACAAGATGTTCAGTTTTCTCACACTGCCGATTTAAACTGCCATCGAAAACTTTCTGAGATCTGGGAAACTTCATCTGGCTGTTAAGTCAAATTGTCTAAGGATAGATAGCAAGTTTCTTGTATCTTAAAAGAAGACCTGCCTTTTATATGCACTTTAAAATCTCTCATCAAACAGTTTCAACAAAGCAATGGCTGTCACTTTTGACGTTAATTTGGCAAATGCCCTATCGCGGAAATATGAACAGGGTTTCCGCCAAAAAAATCTCATTTTGATGTTTAATGGGTTCCTTTTGGTGAACGCTCTTCGTGTAAAATCATAAGATCGATGCCTTGGAGTCAAAACTGCACGTGTGTTTGAATACAAAACTCGCTTCAATATTTGGAAATTGCGGTGAAGACAATAATTGGCAATGGAATCATAAATTTGTAGTATTGTTCATTAAAATTATTCTGTTCTATATGTGTGTCCCTGTGTCAATCACATAGTTTTCATCAAAAGCATAATTAGATTGTGACCGTGCTTTGTTACCTCAAGCTTAGTTTCCGTTTTTCCGTAAATAAATTAACAAACAAACAACGAAATCTTCTTCATCTTTCGATCATCTCTCAATACGCGAATTATTATTTTCGGTCTACTAACATACCGCGATTTTATGCAGTTTGAATATGCAAACAGACCTTTATATTCACCATTCATTTAACGGTCTAATTGCAAATGAAAAAAGCAAGGGAAAGCAACTGTCATTTTGCCGACGGCAAATGAAAAAAAGAAAAAAAAAATATTTTTGGTTAAAAAATAGAAACTCACCTTCCACTTTTTGTTATCACCATCTCCGTGCCAAGCTTGTGAAATTTCTCCCACAAATCCTTGCCTTCTAACGTCACTTTTGGATCGTCGACAACACCGTCGTCTTCTGGTTGTAACGCTCGTAACGGTCTCATGCCTGGATGCAATTGATGTGCTGCCACTGACGCGAGCACTACGTCCTCCGCCGTCGTATACGGTGTCCCTAATGGATGATGCGCGTGCGGGTGGTGCGGAGGAAACTTGTGCAACAAACCGCCCGGATATAGACTAGGATGAGGACCTGCCGGACTGCCGGCGAGCGCAGCAAGAGCAGCGGCGGGAAAATACGGTTGCTGTGGCAAATGTCCCAACGCCGGATGGCCCGGAACCGTTGAGTGATGCGAGTGATGCGGATGATGTCCTAGGCTAGAGGCGGCCGCAGCAGCGGCCAGCGCTTGATGCGTTGCTGCGGAGTTGTTGTTATTGTTACTATTGCTATTATTGGTAGAGCTACTATTACTACTGTTGTTGTTGTTATTATTATTATTACTAGTTGTGTTGTTATTGGTGCTGGCAACGTTAGGTGACAGCTGGGGCTGTTGCCCACCGACAGGCGAGGACTGTCCGCCGCACTGTAACTGCTGCTGGGCGGCGGCTAGTGCAGGCGTTAGAGACGTTTGTTGATGCTGCTGCTGCTGGTGTAGTAGTGGCGATGTTGGTGAGATTGTTGCCCCAGCGGCCGTCGCAGATTGCTGTTGATTACCCGCCGTCAACAGCGATGACACGCTGAAGTCAGTGGGTCGGGAAAGCTGCAGGAATGGATGATATGCCATCCCATTTGCAAACCTACTGATTTGATCTTCAGATTGCTGAATGAATTCTTGAACGTCGTATCTCATTACATTACAATTTAAGACACCAAAGTCGGAAACACAATATATTTTTTATTTTTATTTTTTTTCAAATTAAAATTCACCTCTCTCTGACTTTTCTCACTGAAGCTTGTTTTTCTCACTTTTTTTACTATAATTTCTAAAAAGATTTGATTTGTTTAACAAAAGTTACACACTTAATTATAGGAAGGTATTTTTGATACACGATGACAACTAGGAGAGGATTGATTGCACTTTTGATGACGTTTGTCAATTTTTTCTTAACGGTATTCAACACTTTTCTTCTGTAGATAAATAGGGAAGGTATTTGATTTTCTTTGATTTTTGTGTGTTTACCTAGCAAACCGACAAAATACTCACAACAAAACGTTTACCTTTTACTCGACGACTCGAACACCACACATTTAACAAGCGAAGGTGTCAAAAGCTTTCAAAAAACAATTATGCGAACTTTTCTTCCTGCCCCCAATAAACAACGTACACACAAAAAAGCCCCCTTCGCGGATTAACAGCATTTGTATAGACGGTGCAGTATGGTGGGGTTAAGGGGTGAAGAAAGGAAAAACAAACGTCGCCGTCGCTGAGAGAGAAAAAAGGTAAACACACACGATACGAACTTAACGCCGGTCGCTTACGAACTGGTTAATACATACAATCTCCAATACAAAGCAACCCCCCTGTTTTCACCAAAAAATCACCCACACAATGACAGTTCGCACACAGCCGCATTACCCACCACTCAAGAAAAATAAACCCAAACCAGAATATATTCCCAATAAGAAGACTAACAGACTAACACCGTGGACTTGCAGCGCGCACAGGCAAACAAAAAGCAGTTTAAGCAATTACACTCCGGTAGATGGAGCTACAAAACCCATAACGCCATCTCTGTCCCTCACCATGTGAAGGAGTGAGGTGAAAAAGATTGCGCGACACACAATTGTCACATGAACGATGAATCAAACCAAACCAAAAAAAAAGCAGCAACGAATTCGAACAAGAAACCACTCAAGAGAATTCTAATAAGACTTGACACCAAGCCGCCACGGATTATCCTCACTAACACATTCTCACCTTGATGGTGTCAAGCATCGTTTGTTTATTGGGAATAATCTAGCTGCCCTCCTCTTCCGCAAAGGTATGACCGAGCAAGATAATGACACAAACCAGAAAAACCACTTCTGTCTCTGACCAGTTTGTGCCGTGTAGAGGTGGGTGGCTATGTGTGCGAGGCGACAAGTTTAACCACAGATCCACACACACACAAACAGTGCAAGCAAAACCCAACCAACCGGTCGACAGAGATCGAAAATACGGGAAAAAAAGAGAAGAAACACGAGAAATCCTAAGAATAGATACAAAAATGGTGACCAACCGGGTTTAGTTTTACACCCCTCCCTCTCCAAAGAATCAAACGTGCACACCATGGATGTCACATGAAATCGCTGCCAGAAGAAATGTACGAGATGGCAATAGAGTCGGAATGAAGATTGTGTCGTTGTCGCCGTCGTATTCTTGTACTGTTGTGCTACCACCGTCGCCGTTGTTGGTGTCATCGTTTGGCACGGCGCAAATATGGCTAACTTTGACGTTTTCCTCAGCCAGCAGCATGTAGATATGAATGGGTGTGTGTGTAGGTGTGTGTGGTTTGTGTAGCTGTGTGACCCTAGATAGAGGTGCTGGGCTGGAACTTTGTCACCGGCGCGTGTAATGGGGTGGGATAATGCTGTGTCGCATTTTGAGTTATACTTTTGTCTTTAGTTTTAGTGTTAAAATGTCATCACATAATATTCACAATCAACTTGGAATTTCACCTCATTTCGTGGTGAATTCGAAGGAAATTCAATTAAAACTCATCAAGAGCCACTTCATTTGAGCATCCTCGCCTAAATTATTTATCTCTTTGCATTTACTTTTTTTGTCGGATTCACAGTGGTACAGGTTCCCACCCCTGATGCACCTCGCTACCCACCCCACCGCCGCGCCATAACTTTGGTGAATAGGTAGGTAGGAAGGTAGGTATATAGATACACACTACAATCTCTTTTGTGTATTCAGTGAATTGAGCTCTTTTTTTCTCTCTCGTTGGTGTACTTTTGGAAGTGTCGTGTTTACCATCGCACCTACGGTGTTGATCTGGTGTTTGACTAGCGCCTATTCCGCCCCATATTCTTTTAGCGACTACCCTATCCCCAGATCAAACCACCAACTGTTCAGCGTTCACCACCACCATCAACCTCATAGCCGTCGACGAGAGTAGTTTATGCACTTATACACTTCGACTGTGATTTCGAGTTCATTCTTCCCATTGATTACGATGGTAGTAGAGTATAGTAGTAGTAGTAGAGTAATAGAATTTGTTATCATTCATCCATTCTTTGGTGTTGAAATGAGTGTTGGTGTTTTCGGGGAAAAGCAAAAGCAAAAGCAGATGGGTGGTATGGCGTGGTGGATGGGTAGATCTGTCAAAGTAGCGACGGCAGCGGTAACAGCAGTGTCGACGTGTGTGTTGGTTGGGCAAGCGTTTTGTTTGTGTAAAAATTCCTCCCTTAATCGGTGTCATCTTTTGCACATGAAATCGGAAAGATAAGTAATGGCAGCGGTGGGAAAGGGGTCACTGAAATTTTGAAAATCCCTACAACTAGTAGATATTGCCATCTACCATCTAGGTAGGTGCCTTGCCTATATCCTGAAGTCCTCAATCCCATATTCAAACAATCATCGTGTGAGAATTTGTAAGAAGATGTGTGTTTGCTGATGCTGCTCACACACACCAGAGGTGTCATATAAAGTTTTTGTCATTTTCGGTGGGTGGAAGACCTTTTTATTTGTGTGATACTGATGACTCTGGCTTCGGCTCCGGTTCAGGCTCTAGATATAAGGCTATAGCTAACTAAGGCGAGATGCCAGTGCTGTGTCCATGTCCATAGGTCCTTGGATATATCTCTCTTTCTAGACTACGAACAAGAAGGTGTATTAAACTACACACATTGACAAAAGGACAAGTGAAAATCTAGCCAAGTCGTCTCTAAACAACACCAGGCGACGACAGCGACACCAAGAGCATGGTGGCGATGGCGACGACGGCAACGGCCGACAATGAAGAGGACGACAACTTCAAGGAGAACGACGATGACGAGGACGACGACGACGGCAGGCGACGGCAACGGCAACGACGATGATGACGATTGACTGGTCTGAAGTGGTGTGAATTGTGTGTACTTTAAGCCACTCCTTCGTTTTTGTGTATACGGTGCACGGGTACGGTTAGCGAAGCGACCGATTGGCAACCCTCAGCCAATCACTTGAGTAAATATCTGGCGTTCCTTTTTTATTTTCTTCGCTTCTTTGTTGTGCCTTCGGAATGGTGTTGGGTGAAATAAATGGTGTTGCTGTATGCTGTGCGAGAGCAGTGTTTTTCTGTTTTTCCTATTCTTCTCTCTGTGTCCGTTCGTCTTCTTGGTTTTTTTTGTTGGTCATCCTGTTTTTTTTTTCATATTTGCTCATTGTCTTCACACATGTGTGAGGAGGAGGAATTCTGAGCTTTTTTGAAGCTGCTGTAACGCTGCTGGTGCTGGGAGCTGAGACTGTGATTTTTCTTTTCATATTTTTTTTTCTTTCTTCGCTTCTACTTTTGGGTCTGTGTGTTTAATTGTTTGTAAATTCTTTTGTAGATGGCGTGTTTGGAAGGGAAACGGGAAATAATGGTGTATAGATGCCGATGGAGAATCGAAAGGAACTTGGTGACTAAGTAAGTGGGAAAAGGTAGGTACCTACTCTACCTAGGTAAACATTTTATTTTTTTGATCGTTGACTGTCCGCAATCTATCGCCTATTCGGCGTATGAAGAGGGAAGGCACCCTATTGAAAACAAGGAAAGGATTTAAATTTGGGAAGCTTAAGTAGGTAGGTATGATGTTTACCTACTGTACTTACATCATACCTACAGACTATGGGTTTATTACATAGATTTTAACCATGAGTCCACACGAGGTAGGTACCTACATACATACATTAAAGACTTCACGTTTCCATTTTCCTGATTATTCATTTTACGAAATTATTTATTATTTTTTGGTGAAAAAATCGATGTATCTCACCTCTCCCAGCTGAGCTTTACCTTAAGATTCATTTTTGATGGTAATATTCGTGAGGATTTTGTCACTTTCATGAGTGCGTTTTAGGAACTTCCTTATTATTAAACTGACAAGTAGTACGAATTATAAGAAGACGATTGGAGAGAAATCAGAAAACGACTTATTGCACTCACTGCTGAAAGGAAGTTGGATGGAACTTCTATGTACCTATATGTACATCTAAAAATAGTTATCTTCGGATGTTTTCGAAAACGCCATGCCAATTTGATTGTCAAATGATAGTAATTTTTTGAAGCGAATATTGTTATCGTCAAATATGCAATTGGTCTGTTTGCACAAAATAATTTTCGTTAACGTTAGTCAATTTTCTAACAAAACCATTTGACGTTTTCGAAAACGTCTGACTTCTCAATATTTTTGTCATTGACTCGATTTTTGTACTGAAAAATTGCACCGCAGATGATGTTTTCGAACGTGTGACTTTAGCAAACTGCATTATCGAACACAATGCTATTACAGTAAAACTTGTATTTGCGTTTTCGAACAGAAGACTTTTGCAGTTTGCGCTTGAGGACATTCTGCAAATGCATTTTTGACGCAGATGATATTTTTGAAAACATGACATGGTCATTGGTCAAATTATTTTGTCCCAGCTTAAGAAGAGACTGAAACTTTGGCTCAGACTTGAAGTTGAACGCCATGTGTGGGAATTGGAACACGTACCGATGTGCCTTATGCTTTCTGAAGTTCGAGGTGGTATTATGAAGATCCAGAGAGAATTCAAAAACGCTGTAATGACAACATGCTACAGCCACAAACTGCATAACTTCATTTCGCGAAGTTCCAAAGTACCCGCAGTGCCACAGTTCGAAACACTTTGCCTTTCTTAAAATTTCAAACTCATCTACTCACATAGCTTTTTGTGACAAGGTCTGTGGAACGGTACGAAGGTATACTCTAGTTTTCTGTAGACCTTTCTGTAAAAAAATGTAGGGTCACTTGGCGTATTTGGTTGCGGAGAAACTCAAAAGCGAACAGTTTTAGATGTTTGAAAACACTGTGCATGGAATTATGCTTTTAGAGTATATGCATGACGGTGGGGATAGTGGAGTAAAATATGGGATAGATTTTTGTTTTTAGTTTAATTGAAGTTTATTGCTTTATTAAATTGTTGAAGTCAAACAACATAGATTTTTGAAGACTTAAATTCAAAGATATTTGTCTACACTCACCGCCGAAAGTTTAACCCATTTTTTTTCTCCAACACAATAGGAATCGAAATAAATTCATTTTTAGCTTCAGAAAACCTAAAGCATGACATTGTAAGGGGTTTGCCGTTATTTTTAATATTTTTTTTTCTATTTTAAGTATTTTTTTTATAAAATTCTAGCGTAATTTCAACTAGCCATGTTTGCGATTGATTTTTTTACTTCGAAGAACATTATTTGGGATTATGTATGGAATACAACGTCGTCGTTTAAATGTCCCTCGCATCATTTGGGGTTTTTCTTTTTTAACTCAGAGCAGATCGCGGAACTGTCAAACAAAAATTCTATGTTTCTTTTTTAGCTCAGACATATCAGAGCATAAAAAGTGTGTTTCTTTTTTCCATCGGAGCTAGCTCAGAGCTTGCTCAATTAGCTCAGGATTAAATGACCGAGCGAATCGAGCGAAACACTGAGCGAAGCCAACTTCACTTATTTTTTTAGTGATACATAATTTAAAATGGATTCTCTGGACAGTCCCTGGACAGTCGCCCGTCATTTGTACAAAATTGCAAGAAATTTGACGAAATTTACCAAAAACACATATGAAATGACAGTTCAGTGCTCAAGTGTATTTCATAATTAAATCTGAGGAATCTGATAATAATCTGCTCGGAGCTCTGCTCTGATCGCTCAGCCTCTGCTCAGAGCTTTGCTCAGAGACAAAAAAGAAAAACGCCAATTGCCTGGGGTTCAATTTTAGGTGAAATTGCCACAAAAATCTGGCTGAATTATAGCTGAATAAATAAATAATAAAATACAGTTGGTGGCGCGACAGATCGCGTAGAATAAGGGCCTAGTGACTTACAACTCTCAACCATTCTTGTGTACGTGTTGTTAGCAGGAATGGAGGGGACCTACAATCTTTTGTCGAGTCCGTACGGCTACATGACAGTTATACTCTTGGAGGATTTATCAGTTCCTCGCAAGAGGCAGTATGCACCTCGGAAAAAACATTTCTGTTTTTAGGTGGCAGCGGCTAGGAATCGAACCCAGACCATCGGCATGACAGTCCATAGCAATAATTTTTATGCCAAGAGGTTCTACAATTTTCTGGATAGCACTCGTTAATTCGTTAATCCACCATAGATCTGTGGCTTAACCCTAGTTTTCAGTTCTCGTGCGCAAGAAATATCGATGCAAATACTCTCGCATGTCAAAAATATTTGAGGTGAAATGCAAAATTAATTGTTTGAATGATTGGTTTACAGTTTCATGCAAAAAAAAAAACCATTGCTGTCATGGAATGTCATGCAAAACAATGAACAACTGCTATTTTTTTGCATGCGAAAAACAAAATGTGGTGAATATAATAAATATTATTCAATTTGGGGCACAGAATAGGTGGAACATTTTTTTGAAAATTTTAATTATTTTTCGCATGGGAATTGTAAACTGTGCTTAAGCGCACGTCCTTGGTAACCAAATCACGTTGCTGCCGCGCAGGATAACCATGTTCGCGCAGGATAACCATGTTCTCAAATCTTTCGTGCAAAATGGCCATCGTTGCATGAGCTGTGTAACATGAAGCGCTGCCAGTTGGAACAAAAATATCGATGGCATCCATGTAATCCGGCTATCGTTCTGGGCGGTTGTTGCAATGCCAGTTTCGTTTTAAACTAAGTACAAAAAGATAATTCCGTCAGATCTGTTACCGAATTACTTTTTCAGTGATCGAGTGTGTGAGTGCCGTCAGTGATCGAACGAACAAGTAACCACTTCAAATATCGTTGGCTAAAGGTAGAACTATAATAGTCGGAAGGGCACTGAAGCTAATGTCAAAAACCAACGAAAAGTAGCTTTCCGTACCGAAAAAAGGGGAACACACCCATAATGTAACTATCTTCTTTCTATTTTTGGCATTCCAATTTCACCAAATGTCAGTTTTACTTAAGTGAGGTGCACTCAGGAGCGGACCTCACTTCCGTAACCAAAGTTGAACGAAACTTGACGAAACGCTCCACTTCGCAATTATAGTCGCGTCAAATGCTTTCCGTGTATTCGCTTGTTTTCTTCCGACCACTTAAGTGCATTATAGTTCTAGCTTAAGAGTGAAAACCGACTAATTCCACTTTTTTTTTATCATTGTAGACCACTTCAAAAATTGCTAAAAAATACAAAAATCTATCGAATCTTTTCAATTTCACTGAATTCAGCAATAACGAGTGTTGAAAAATACTTGATGTAGTTTTGGTTTTATTCAAATAATGCGAACATTTTTTATATAATTTTATGTTAAAAATGCAAAAAAGGAGTTTGCTGCTTTTCACTCTAAGTCGACGACGATATGCTGATTGCTCGAAGCGTGAGCGGTAATGCCAAACTCACATAATTCAGCCATGTAGGTATACCTGCAAAACTGTTGCGGTAGTTGGGCCCCTGAATTCGCATCAAACAGTGCGACTTTCTCGAGATGCCGTTGGTATACTCATAGGTATCTCGTGTGGATTGGTACCTTCAAAAATGGGACAATTTAACTTGTTCCAACATTCATTTTGAATACACCCACTGAAAAGTATACAATATATTTGACAAATGTTATTTTAACAACATGGCCGCTACGACCTTACAAATCTCAAACATCCGTATCAGAAGGGCCTTTCCCTTACTTTTTTCTAATGTTTTCAGAATACCGCAAATGTAAATGTAATTTTTACAATATTACACTAAACGGCCCTCAGTATTTCGCTGTCGTTTTTGTGTTGGAGACCACACACACATTTCACATGTCAATTTAGAAATTATTATAAGTGAACGTCACTATTAAAGCAACTAGTCCCTGTCGGTCACCCCTACCCTATAGTTCCCGAACTTTTCAGTGCGAAATTTCCTTATGATTTTTCAAATAAATATGGTAATAGGGTATGGCGGGACAAGTTGTACTACGTGAATAACCTAGAATCCACACGCTACCGAAGGCGATCCACGTATTAGTTTCTGTTTTTTTTAGTACAAAAGTAGAAACAACTGCTTGTTTCTTTATGTCTTATTGTGGTTAAAACGGTTTAATTTTATTTAGGAACAATATATTAAGAGGCCCGTTATTGGATTTTAGTACCTACTTTTTCAGGCGTGAGGTACAAGTATGGCCAAACCTTGACTAAAAGCTCTCCAAGTTTTTGATATCTCTAAGCAGACTGCACATCAGCTCTATTGTAGAGGTCATAACGGGACAATGTTTAATAGGCAGGCACACAACGTGGCTTGGTGTACTTTCAAACGATTTTTGCAGAAGCTGTATGGACGAGGAGGAGGAAGAAACGACTCCTCACCTTCTACTAGCCCAGCTCTTTCCCACAGGCGTAGGCTCCACTTAGGAGATTACTTCTATAACGATCCTGTAGTAATCTGGCAAGCACAGACATTTAGAGTCTCGCACGCTTCGTCAGAAGCCAAGTGGTTTTAAGGATTCATGTGGTTTTACAACGGGCCAACTTTGGTCTGAGTGTGTCAGTATTAACTAACGACAGCCATTTCTACCTAACCTTACCGAACCTAGGCGTGAGGTAAGGTGAACCAAGTGGAGCAACTTTCCCCAATGATGATGAACCAAAAATAATTTAAGTATCTATATAATCTATTTTTTATCTTGGAATTTCTTTTTTTGTTGTCCTTAATGGAGCTAGTACTATTTCCATTTTCCAGGCTAAATTCCAACTAACGCCATGTTCTGGTCCAACTTGCTACGTTAAAAGGGCAAGTTAGACCACTTAGATTGTTTTGTATATTAATATCTAGTTCATTAACGTTGAAATTGCAATTTTTTGGTTATCGAAAAGGTGAATCAAATCATCTGTAGTTCATACATAGTTTCCTATTCACATACTTTGAAAACATAGTCGGTATAGGTGCATGATTCAACATTCAAAAAATTCTTTTATCGTGGGATTTCTTCTTTTTATACCTAAACCTATAGATGGGATACCCATCAGAAGACCAATCAGAAAATTTTGTTTGATCAACGACCCATCAGAGTGGACATTTGAGATTTTCTTATCTTTGCATCCTGTATCCTCATCCTTAAGGACACAAAAAAGGCTTGACAAATAAGAGTAATGAACAAATAAATTTTCCCTACACTCTCTTTACCCCTATTTACCTACCTATAGATACTATGTATCAAACACGCTTAATAAAAACTAAGCCCGTATGTAGGTACGTATGTAGGTATGTAAATAAAAGAACTCTTCTACGATTGCCAATTTTTTTTCATTCCTTCATCCTGGATTCTGCTTCTATTTCTGCTTCTTACTCCTCCGTTTTCCATCAGGAACACAAAAAAAAACGAGTAATAAAATCGATTTTCTTCTTTTCTTGATGACGACGACGACGGACGGGCGAACGGACAAAAAAGATGGCGAACACTATCAAATATAAGAAAATGACAGAACAACAACAACAAAAAAGAAAGAATAGTAAGTACGCAAAACTATAATACTCTCCTGGTAGCCCAATTCCAATAAAAAGACAAAAAAAAATTATAAGTTAGTATATAAAAAGAAAGAATTTGTTATTCCACCCAAATGACACCGGTGCGCGGTACAGGGACGAAAACAGACAAGAGAGGCACAAAAGGTCGGCAAAGATAGTGAACCATCTCATCTTGGGCAGCAGAGTGACATACAAAAAAAAGGCAGTAGCAAGAAAGATAAATCGATTTGGGGAACAACAAAAAAATCAAGAAAAGAAAAAGAAATTGTCCAGAACACCCACATCAGGACATTGTCCCGCAACCATCCCCAACTTATCCGAATCCTTGTGCTGCTTTGTGTGCAAATTCAAAGAGTCACGTAAGGCGGATTTGTGTCCTGTCCTATACTCTGTTTGGACACTTTTGGGGTGACTTTTGGCTCCATAACCATACACCAAAGAAGAAAAAGAAAATCGAAAAAAATGTATACCTATATGTATCTTCTTAGATATCTACGCCGTATAAAGGAGCTGAAGGACTCCTCTCTTGGTAATTGCTTTGAATGAGAAATGAAGAAGAAGGAACACAAAAAAAAATACACCCACAAGGCCACAAAGCAACAACAGCAAAAGTGACGAAGAAAAATCCTCGACAAAACACAAACAAAAAAAAACTACCCTGGGACCTGGGACGAGAGTAGATATAAATGAAATGAGATTTGGAGTAAAGTCCTTTTTATCCTGATGGGTTAGGTACCCAACCCAACGCAATCCACCCACTACAGCCTCAGACACAGATTGCGTAACACATCGCACGCGAGAAGGGGCGAATGACTACAATTGCCGGCTATAAAATGAAATAGCATAGAGCTACAGCCTTGTCGTATATATGTACACGCAAAATCGAATGCGTTCAGCGTCGAGAAACGACTAGTGCTTCCTTCCTCCTTATAACGCCCTAAATTCAAGACTTCGCTCGAACAATATCGCTTGCGTATCAATTTAAAAAGTCAACTTTTACTTACATTGAAAGATATTGGATGGAAGTGAATTTAAATCAAACAGGAGCGGATTTAATGTTTTTTTAATCAACAAGGCACAGTATCTATTTATTAGGTGATTATTTTTGTACAAAAGTAATGCAGAATAATTTTGTATTCGTTGTAAGAAGATGGTAGCCTGATTTAACTGTATGCACAGCTGGTCTTCTATGAATCATAGATGTTCGGCAAAACGAATGAATCCACCACTCCACCCTTGTTTGACGTTTTCAATTCCGGTCATTGATTCAAGATTTACTCTAAAAGAACTGGCTCTAAGTCAATAGTGAAGGCGTATTTTTTGTAATAACACGCAAAAGATTTAAGTTAGTTAGGTCATCGAGCAAGTTTTTGCTCGTTGCCGCAATTTCTTCTTATCTGCTTGAGATAACGAACAAAATTTATTTCCCATTATAATCCCCCAGTCAACTTTCAATTTCTTCATAATTTGGTACAAAAACCTGAGGTGCAACATCTATGAATAAAACTATCATTCATTTGCCTTCGCCACCGTGTTTTTCCAGCAAGCTCGTTGGAGCAAATTATCGAATACTCGGCCACAAATTTTACTCGATATTCTGAAATTGTTGAGTCATATATTGGTTCTAAGCTAGTCTTACACGTCTCTAAAGAGGCAGTGTCTTAGTGAAGTCTTTACGCAAAATTCACCACAATGTGGTGAATACCGACACCAATTCATTTTGTAGCGGAAATGAATGCTCAAACTTGTGCCCCAAAAGATGAAACCGAAAAAAAGCGTTATCGCTCTAAAAAAAATCGGGGTTCTGATAAAAGTTTTTTGTTCATTTCTTAAACTGATAGGTAAATTGTTACAGCAGTATTAACAAAAAACTGGTATCCGCTCCAGGATAGACAGCTTGTCCGTTTGATAACTTTTCTTGTTAAAAAAGATATGATATCTTTCCAGTACCTAATTCCAGTACCAAATTCACCACTCCATCAAACTGTGGTGATTTTCTAATAAATGTGTCACATGCATGCACTGCTTCACGAAGTGCATACTGGCAGAAGTAAACAGTCCTATCACACGTGTGCGTGTATGTGCTTAGAAGTTATCCGTTCATTATACGCGGAATTTGTTGAGTTAAAGTTATCCGTACGTTAACACACGTCACAGACTATTACACATTTGTTAATTATAATTACAAGTTAACAAAAGTATAAATACTAGCACGTAGCTATCCGTTGTTTAGTCATATGGGTTAGTCATTAACAAGCAGCTCACAAAAAGAACCATTGAGAGTGTGATCTAATTCTGACAGATGCTTCTTTGGGCAGCAGTGCATTATACCTATATGACACTTGCATTTGACGATTTGGCATTTCCAGGAACTAGCTGTCACTTTTTCTTTCTTATTTTAACATTTCGCATTAAGGACATCAAAAGTATTTCGTGAAAAGAGATTCACTATCTATAATACATATTCTAATTTCTAGACACACCTGACGTTAAGGTATTAGTTCCGAATTCGAATAGTTATTTTTCATGTACACATTTATGACATTATCTTTGTTAGCTAAGAAGTTCCGATAACTTTGTATATTCTTGGCCTTAGCCCTAGGCCTTCACATTTTTTATTAGTACGGCCCTATAAAGTGGGTGTTCGTCCTTATTAAATGCCAGCTCACACATCACCCACCATCTATATTATATCTATCCCACGCACACACAGCATTTTTATACGCAAACACATAAAGCAGTTTTATCTTTTAATGTTTTTGTTTTCGTTTCCCCCTCTCTCTCTCCCTCTGTCCATGCTCGAACAATAATGGTGATGGACGTGTTTTAATCCCATTCCGAGAAATTTTTTGAAGATACTTGAGGTTGAGGAATCCACGAGAATCAATTACTTACTCTTGACGCCAGCGCCAGCGCCACCATCAAATGGAGAGGTGGCGAACACTGAACAGCCAGCCAGCCAAAACTGATTACGTTTTGTTGGGGGTGTAATGAAGGAATTTTCGATTTAAATTGAAATTTATCAATAAGGGTATGTGTGATAAGGATATCGTGGATATACATCGCGGGATTCGTTTTTTATTTATTTATTTTTTGTTTGTTTGGTTTTTTATTTCATATATTGAGTAAAATGAATTTCACGCTTAAGTGCAATGCGACATGTGACTTCAGCAAAGAACAATGAATAAATCAGTTGCACTGTATTTAACGGTTTGGGGAATGCTTTTATGTGGATGGTTGCCACCTCGTTCGAGAAACGACATCACGTTCATATATGCATGAATGATAGCTATGCGGACTGTAAAAGTGGCGGATTGTTGGATTTAATTGGCGATAAGGGATCTATTTGTAATGTGTAGGTACGAGGAAATAATAAAAAATAACGTAAAGCTGATAATGATTTCTTTGTTTTGTTTTTCTTTCTTTTTTCGTCCCGTCCGTCACTGTCATACAAATATATTCAGTAGGACTGATTATGGAATTCGAAAACGGGTTGCATAGCTCATAATCTAGGTGTATCGTATCAAATAAAGGGTTTGAATTTAGTTTATCACCCCGATTGAAGAATATATGATTTTTAAGCTGCGGAATTTTCTTTTTGAATCAATATTGAGGTTGATTTCTCTGTAGCTTATTCAACGGATTCTATAATCGGGGTGAATATAAATTTTGATTCATGCTAAGAGCGTTTAACATTGTGCGTTTCTTGGTGCTACTGCACTGGATACATTGGAAGTTAACTCGTTTTTCAAATCGTCCACCAATCGTGAGTCAAAATGATGTACTTAATCGATAACCAAATGCTTGCAATTCCATTAATAGGCCATGGGTTCATAAATCGATTCAAAGTGGCATACATTTTAGATCTCATGACTTTTTATGACTGACTTTTTACGCGCAAGTTTTTTTGTACATATAAGAACATGTCTCTATTTTAACAATTATGTTTTTGTTGCGATTTTTGCTCAGATTTTATTTTTCCAGGTGAAAATCAAGCCCTACTGCCTATCCAAATTTCGTCATTCTAAAAAATCCAAAGTTCCTCCATATAAACAGTAGCAATTCTGAGAAAGTGGGTGGATGCCATGCCCCCTAAATGGAAAATATCAACTTTTTAATTTTTCTCCTTATATCCTCTCCAAGCTCTTTCGTTCTTTCAATTTTCATTGCTCTATATAAATTGGAAGTGCACTATATACCTATTGGATAATTATTTAAAAAAAAGTGGGTGGATACCACGCCCCATAAGCAGAAAATCCCAAATTATTTGATTTTTCTTTTCTTTCCTCAAGTCTTAGCTCTCTGCCAATTCTCACCATTCTACGACAAACACAAATGACCATATCATTGATAGCAACTTTAAGAATTTGGGTGTATGCAACGCCCCTGAACGGAAATTTACAGGTTTTTGAATATTTTCTTTGTATGTATTTCAATTCCTACCGCTCTACCAATTTCCATTGTTCTACTTTATTGGTTCTAAAATAAGAGAGGGGTCAAAAATCGCCTGAGATTGTGCCTGTAAAGTCTAAAATTAGCTTGTTATTAGACTTAGAGCTTACAGTTTGCGAAAGTTACAATTTTCATTCACATTTCTATAAGTCACAACACCTTTTGCCTGCAA
This sequence comes from Dasysyrphus tricinctus, assembly GCA_963921185.1. NCBI lineage: Eukaryota > Metazoa > Arthropoda > Insecta > Diptera > Syrphidae > Dasysyrphus > Dasysyrphus tricinctus. The sequence goes on along the minus strand of OY992533.1, from coordinate 14,576,309 downwards.
ATCGTGTGAGAAAGCTAATTCAGGACAGTTCGTAATGCTCGCAAACTACTTGCGTGGTTGATTTGCAAGACTCAGATCCCAAATCAGTTTGCGACTTTTTCGCAAATCGCTAGAACATACGCGAAGCATTTCCAAAAATTTGTGAGAATTTTCGATCATTTCAACGATTTTCGATGACGGAAAAACCAAGTTAGTATTGCAAAATGCAAATGCGGCTATTTGCGTGCAGTCTATATCTACATATTGGCTGTGAGTGTGGTTTGTTGTTATTAAAATGGTATACCTACACAAACAACAAATTTGACATGCATTCTAACGACATTTCGCACCAATTTAAAATGAGCATCAAAACATGCCTGAAAGTTGTGACATTTGAATTGTATGTGTTTTTGGTTTCAAAATTATCCTACAATTAAGTTGCAGCAACCTTAAGTTGCTGGTGTGAGTTGCTCGTAACACGGAGCAACTAAATTGCTCGTAACACGAAGCAACTAAAGTTACAGTACTTAGCCATTCGGGACTCTGTCATTCAGGATCCTGACATTCGTGATTTTAACCATACTCTGTCGGGACTCTGTCATTCAGGATTCTGACATTCGTGACTTACTTTGCTCAATTTTTTCTGTTCACGAACTGTCAAAAATCAGGTTGTGTGACGTTGTATGAGGTTGTAGGAAGTAACAAGTTACCAAACAGATATAGATCAACCAATTGCCCTGAAATTGAAATTTTTTCAGAGCACAAAATAAAAAAGCAAAAACTTCGTATTTTTCTACGGTGGTTTAAATCCATATTCTCGTAACAATCCGTCAACAGATTTTAACTGCTTATGATAGCTTATGAATAAACTGTTGGTGCACTTCCCAAAACTTTAAATTTTAACGAATTTTAGTACAATTTTATATTCTTATATGAACTTTGAGAGAACTTTGGGCTGAATAAGTAGAAATTCGCTTGTTTCACACGTCTTCTGTGTCATTCAGTTTGGTCTGTATTCGGTTAATTTTTGGTCGGACCTGATAAGTGTGAACCGATGGAATAGGCAAAAATAAAAACCTAATAGAAACCAAATAGCACCGAACGTCCCCTTAAGACGAATCGGTTTGTCCCCTTTCACACGAGAAAACTGAGTTTCCAGCAGCTTTCAGTTCCATGGTGAGAAGTGTAGGAGGAAAGAAGGGTGAACAAAATCTCCCCGGTCGAGGATTTGAAGAGATTTTTTTGACATTTCCTTTCATATCTAGGTTAAGGTGTGTTCAACCAATACACTTTAAAAGGAAATTTCAAAAATTGCCTGGAGATTTGTTTTCTCGTGTGAAAGGTACAAGAGAATTTTAAGGAGATTAAAAGAAAACGCCAAAAAAATCTCCAGCAACTTGTTTCTTCGTGTGAAAGGGGACTTTAATTCGGTTTCAAAACTACTCGTATTCGGATCTGGGACAGAAAAGGTAATAGTAGCGTTCACACATATTCGGTTCTATAAGGGTTTTTCATTTGTTTTTTGAATTGACAGCTAGAAGTGCTGAAGTTTCTTGATATTCTTGGAATTAAAAATCGATATTTGAATAAAAACCTTATAGAAACCGTGTGTTGTAAAAAACAAAACTGAAACCGAATCAAATACAGACCGAACCAAATGTGTGCGAAACAAACCAAGCCTAAGTGTATTCATACAATGGCGTAAAACTGTCGTAAACCGTAGTTAGGTTTTAAACTTCTTAACTGTCACAATTTGTATGGAAAATTTGGCAGATTTACGCAATTTACGACTGTACTACCTTTACGACGACTTAGCACTGTTGCATGAATACCCTTATTACGTTTTATTTTATTTTAAATTACTGCCCTGAAATAACCGTTTTCCGGAGCTAAAAGTAAAAAGCAAACGTTTTCCAATTTTCGAGAGGTTTTTTAACCTTTCAAATTCTTTCAATGGAATTTGGCAGTTCAATTGGTTGATTTGACAGATAGAGAAAAAAAATATACATGCCTCGACGTTAATATAATAACGGTATTCATGCTACTCCGTGAACTTTCCAACGTCGAAAAATCGTAAAGTTAACAACAAACGTATCACGAACACCACCAAAAAAAAACTGACAGCTGATTCAACCGATTACATTCATTTTGACTTTATGGGTATTCATACAACAGCGTAAACTCGTCGTAATCGTTGTAAAGTTTAAAACTTCGTAATTCTGTCACAATTTGTATGGAAAATTTGACAGATTTACGAAGTTTAAAACTTTACAACGATTACGACGAGTTTACGCGGTTGAATGAATACCCTTTTTGTTTATTTTGCTCGAGGTTTTGAAAATATATTTAAAAAAGTGTCATTTTTCTTCGGTTTTATTTTTCTTTTTTGAATAGTATCTGAAGTCGGTCATTTTTAATATAAAGTAACTTCTGTTTTTGATTTTCTTCGATTGCATGTATTTATTAATTTGAAATGGTTCTTGTGTTTAACATTGCAAAGTGTTTTCAATGGGCAGTGCTCAAGAGAATGAAGTCGTGCGTTCTTAAGAAGTTTATGACAAAAATTCTCTTCAGAAAGTTTGTTTGTGATTTGTTGAAAATATTGCAAAATAAAATAAAATAATTGTGAGTTTTCTGTCAAAATACTGGCAAAAGAATGGGCAAACCACAAACTACTTTGTTTTGTCATAGTTCTTGCAGTTTTTAAGTCGTATTAATGCGGCATAAATTTAATCAAAGCTCATGTGTTATTTCATGTTAATCCATCATAAAGTTCTAGAATCCACATAGTGCTAAAAAATCATGGAAAAAATCTCAGATTTATACTGACATAATCCAAAGTGGCAACACTCCTTTAATTCAGCATCGAACCAAAAGTGACCGTAAAATTTCACTTAACAGCTACCTTCTTCTTTCACAAGAGACAACACATACCAAGATACCCAAAGCCAACAAAAACATAATCTTCCCATTATATTCCACGAATTCAATATCCACGTGTTTGTTCACTGAACGCGACCATTCCAAATTTCCAATGCCATCGCCGAATTCGCCGTGCCGTATCGTATTTGTCTCCATGTAAACAAATCTACTTGTATTCATTCACTTGACATTCTAGATTCTAGTTATTTTTGTGAAGTGCGTCTTCGTCTTATATTGTTTTGTTCTGTGGTCACTCAAATAAAATAATTGTTTTCGGTCAAAATATTGTAATTTTCGGCTTTGAATTGTTGATAATAATGTTTTTTAGTGTTTGTAGAATATTTTTCCAAAAAGATCTAATCGTTTCTGCCCGGAAAAAGCCGGGTTTTTCGCGAAATTAAATTAGCTTGTGCAATGAAAAATGAAATGGCTTTGGCTCTCCGGTGGCACACGGTCCGCGGCGCTTGTGGCGGTTGGTGGTTTGTTCGTGTTTTTTTTTGTTGTCGATCGCCGTGATTTGTGTTTGAGTAAATTGTTTATTTCAAAATCATTTTCATAATGTAATTCCATTGTTTGTTGATACAAAGAGTGAAATAATAATCTAAAGTAATAATTATTGTTCGAGGTTTTAAGAATACAAAAGTGCTGTTTCATAGGTTTCAGTAATGTGAAAGGCTTGGAAAAGGCTATTCAAAATCTTCAAAATTTTAAAGGTACCTATACCATATTCCAAAAATATTGGTAAGTCCATTTTTATCAAATTACTCATTGCAATTGAATTTTGATTGAATAAAATAAATTTAATTTTTGTGGTGGTATGAAGGCACCTACGCTTAAGTTTAAAGTTTTCTGAATGAAACTTTACAAATCACAGAATGTATACCTACCATTAGAATAGTTTTCCCATAAAAATTTGGACAATTTAAAAGTAGGTAAATATTTTTCTTAACGGTAAATATTGGATAACAGAATATAAAGCGAAATTTTTTGTATGCAAAGTTGAAACAAGCTTAAACTTATACCCCTTCATGGTATTTGAGTTGAATTGAGTTTGGTTCAACTCAATTGGGCTCGCTCCGTTGAGTCGAAATCTAACTAGGCGTAACTTCCTGGAGTGTAGCAAATTTTGTACACAAAATGAAGATCAATAAATAGAAAATTCGTTGATTTTTCTTAAGAGGCTCTCACAAACCGACGCGAATAATGCTCTGACGAAAGTTTTTTGTCGTTATTTAGCATTAGGCGCCAGTTATAGCGATCAGAAAAAACCATCCGAAAAAGAAAATGATTGAAGTTTTTAATACTTTTCAATTCGATTAGATAGCCAAATGATATATCAATCGACGCGTAACTCAGCGTAGAATTTTTTTCGCGAAAAAAAAAATTGTCAAAACAATAGTTTTTTATGTTTTAAATGGATTTATTTGTTTTTCGGATGAAATTTCATTTTTCGTATCAGCTGATTGCTTTTTGACAGAAAAGGAACAAATCATTCCACTGATTTGTGTTCCAATTTTGTTCTGTTCCACTGAAAGAACTCCATCCGAAAAAGTTTTTCTGACATTTCAATCAGAAAAAATCTTGGCGGCTGTTTGTTTGTTATGCGAAGAATCTAGTTTTTCTGACACATTTTTTCTGATTGCTATAAGCAACCATCAGAAAAAAAATCAATTTCATACTGTTTCAAGTTTTTCGGATGAGTTTTTCTGATCGCTATAACTGGCGCCTTAGCTGTGTTTTATTATCTTCTATCGGAATCCGGATCTGTACCTACGTTCTGTAACTCTCGCATCGTTAAAATCAGTCGAGAAACGTTGAAAAATGGAACAAAACTCATGCATTTTGCTTCAATTTTCATCGTTTCTCGACCATTTTTTTCGATGCGAGAGTTACAGAACGTAGACACTGGATTTGAATCTGATTAACTTTTAACACGTGCTACAAAATCAATTTTCAAAATGTCCGGATCCCGATTGAAGATAATTAGGCGTGTTCAGGAAAATGAGATCTCAGAGGGCTCAGCGTCAAAAACTGAGCAAGCGAATCCAATATTTTGTTTCCTCAGAAATTTGACATCAAAATTTCTGAGGAATCCTGTTCACGAGACTGAGATTGCTGAGAGCTCTGAGATCTCATGTTCCTTAACATGCCTAATAGGTCTGATCCTTTACTCTGAATTTTTTAGTCCGAACTTCTGTCAAAACAAAAAATTATATGGACTGTAACAGAACTTTGGACTTAAATGCGCCGAAATGCACAGAAAATCTCAGTAGTTCAAAGTAAAGGAACAGACCTAATAAAACACAGCTATTGTGTATCTGTCCTATTTTATATCTTTGCAAATGTTTCGCTCCGATTTCGCTTTAGTTTATGGGAATAGCAATTACCCAGGTACTCAAAATTTTCATAAAAACGGGGTTAGAGGAGACCTAAGTGTTTTCATCGTTTTGTTTTTTATTAAAGTAACGGAAGTTTGGTATAGAAGATTAGGACCAAGGGCAACACCAACACCATTTTTAAACCAGTGCCCAGAGTTAAAGAACTCTCGCATCTATAAAATTCGAGAAAGGTTAAAAATTGGAACAAAACTCATATGTTTTTTTTTCAATTTTCATCGTTTCTCGACAAATGTTATCGATGCGAGAAATACAGAACACTTTCACGTTAATTCTTGAATAGCACAGGGTAGACATTGTGGACCTTTTTTGTTTATTTTATAATCAAACTGTTTCGTTTATGTGAACGATGTAACAATCTTAGGTGGAACTATTCCGTACCGTCAAAAAGGGAACACACCCATAATGTAACTATTATCTATCTCTTTTTGGCATTCCTTTTTCACCAAATTTCAGTTTAACTTAAGGGAGGTGTACTCGGGAGCGCACCTCACTTCCATAACCAAAGTTGAACGAAACTTGACGAAACCTTCCAGTCCGCTTTTATAGCCGCGTCATATGCCTTCCGTGTATTCGCTTGTTTTCTTCCGACCACTTACTAAGTGCCCTCCCAGCATTATAGTTCTAGCTTAAGGCCAGCTTCGTTAAGTCGTCTTCTAGCTGTCTATTCGGGTGTATTGAGTAATAATACTACTGCCAACTTTCATTAGTACAATCTTTTTTAATTATTATGACTTTGGACTTAAAATCACAGAACTTCAAATAAAAGGGATCAGACATTTATTATCCCGTGAAAGCGATTTGTCTATGCCTGTTGTGTTATTTGGTTACAAACTAAAATTCATAGTAAAACTCATCGACTACCTATATAAACTAATTTAGAGCCAACAGTTGAACTCTCGATTGGTGATTAGATAAAAAGGCTGGAGTAATCTTTCCAATTCTTTTTTTTTTTACAATTGATACGCTTGTTAGGACTGTCTCTAGGGAAATTTAAGTTTCTCGTCGAAGAAACTTTTCGCTGTTCCCGATTCAATTACATTGTTGACTTATCTGGGAGAGCGCCCACCAGGCTCTGAGTTGCTCACGGAACTTAGTTGCTGGCAAAATTGAACAGCTTTAAATAGGTCTCAAGTTGCGTGCAACTTTTGTTTTCGGAAGCTTGATCTGTCAAACATAGAACGCCAAAATAGCGTTTCATTTACAAACTATTAAACATTTTCGATTATACGCACGGACAGCAATCAGGCAATCATAATAAATCACAAAAAAAAACCGACAAAAGTCAACACAAAAAAATGCAAGACGAGGGCAAGCAACTTAAGTTGCTCCATGTTGCGAGCAACCGGAGCAAACTGTATATTAACAATTTTTAGTTTTGTTATAGCGTGCCCTTCCAAATTATTGCTTAACTTTAACGCACCTCTTCTTAATTATAATCATAATGGGGCATATTCATAGATGTTGTTTAAGCTGTTGCTAGACAAAACTGGAGCTTACCTAATGAAGTTTCAATATGTTAAGCTCCAGATTTGTCAAGCGACAGCTTAAACAACATCCATGAATATGCCCCAATCACTTTAAATTTGCTTCGCGTTAAAACCATTCGTAAAATTATTCAAACAGCTTTAATAACTGGCGAATTTTGTTATCTTTTTTATTTATATTTTCTGTTTTAAACAGCATTTGTCAAATTAGCTTTAGTTCAGAACCTTTCCCTGGCTCTCCCTAAAGGTAGAACTATAAACTATAATGCTCGGAGGGGCACTTAAGTGGTCGGAAGAAAACAAGCGAATACACAGAAAGCATATGACGCGGCTATAATTGCTTAGTGGAAGGTTTCGTCAAGTTTCGTTCAACTTTGGTTACGGGTGTGAGGTGCGCTTCTGTGCGCTCCCGAGCGCACCTCACTTAAGTAAAACTGACATTTGGTGAAATATGAATGCCAAAAAGAGATAGATGATAATTACATTGTGGGTGCGTTCTCCCTCTGACGGTACGGAAATATACTATTCGTTGGTTTTTGACATTAGCTTCAGTGCCCTTCCGACTATTATAGTTCTACCTTAAAGCTAGAACTATGCTCGGGGGGGCACTTAAGTGGTCGGAAGAAAACAAACGAATACACGGAATGGTCGTGGTCCAAAAGTATATGACGCGACTATAATTGCAGATTGGAACGTTTCGTCAGGTTTCATTCACCTCAGCCTCACTTAAGTCAAACTGACATTTGGTGCAATAGGAATGCCAAAAAGAGATAGATGACAAGCGTAGTATGGGTGTGTTCCGCTTTTGACGATACGGAAAGCTACTTTTAGTTGGCTTTTGACATAAGCTTTACTGCCTTTCCGACCATTATAGTTCTACCTTTGGTTTCATGAAAGTTTACGAAACTTAACGAAGCTGAGCAGATGACTTTGTGGTTGAAAACATATGAGACTGTTTACTGTCTCGATGTTTAAAGCTGACTTAAGCTCGGTCAAGTCTATTATAACGGGTGATTTCTTAGCTGGTTTGGTTTTGGCAACACTGGTTTTGACAGCTGACGTGTGTTTAGTACCTTGTGTCACTGTCAAACAGCTTCAGTTTGGTTTGCAATTTAACCATGGATCGTCTTACAAATGAACAACTTGCTTGCAAATTATTGAATTTTACTATCAAAATTCGTGCTCGGTTCGAAATGTTCATCGCGCGCTGCTTCCATTTTATGGTCGGCATTCTCGACCTTCTGAGCAGTCTATTCGGAAGATTGTGACCAAATTTCGCACCAAATTTACTTTGTTGGACATTAAACCACCAACACGTTTACGTACTGTGCGTAGTGAAGAAAATATTGCGGCCGTATCAGCTAGTGTGACAGAAGACCGCGAAATGTCGATTCGGCGCCGTTCCCAGCAGTTAGGCCTTTGTTACAGCACTACGTGGAAAATTTTGCGGAAGGATTTGGGCGTAAAGCCTTTTAAGATACAGCTGGTGCAAGAACTAAAGCCAGCCGACCTACCACAACGCCGAATTTTTGGTGAATGGGCTCTTGGAAAGCTGGCCGAGGATCCGCTTTTTTATCGAAAAATTGTGTTCAGCGATGAGGCTCATTTTTGGTTGAATGGGTACGTAAATAAGCATAATTGCCGCATTTGGAGTGAAGATCAGCCAGAAGCATTGCAACAGCTACCAATGCATCACGAAAAAGCCACTGTTTGGTGCGGTTTATGGGCCGGCGGCATTATTGGGCCATATTTCTTCAAAGATGATGCGAATCGCAGCGTTACTGTCAATGGTGAACGCTACCGAGCGATGATAACAAACTTTTTTTTGCCCGAAATGGAAGTTCTTGACTTGCATGATATGTGGTTTCAACAAGACGGTGCCACATGCCAAACAGCACGCGAAACAATGGCGCAATTGCGAGGCGAGTTTGGTGAACAGTTAATTTCACGTTTCGGGCCGGTCAATTGGCCGCCTAGATCGTGCGATTTGACACCATTAGATTATTTTGTGTGGGGGTATGTCAAGGCTAATGTCTATAGGGACAAGCCCGCTTCGATTGACGCACTGGAAGCCAACATCCATGCATTCATTCGTGAGATACCGGCCGATATGTGTGAAAGAGTATGCCAAAATTGGACTCAGCGGATGGGCTATCTGAGACGCAGCCGCGGTCAACATTTGCATGAAATTATCTTTAAACATTAAATTGCAAGGTTCAAACTATCGATTCAAATAAATATTTCATTCATTTTTTCGAATTTTTTGTGTTTTTTTTTTTTAAAGTTCTAAACCTCTTAAAAAATCACCCGTTAGTAAGGCCTTAAGTACCTATAAATTTTTTTTTGCTGTATTAAGTATTTTTGCAAAAATCTTCATTCACAACATATTTTAAATCTCACAGCCTATGAGCTACGACCTGAAGTAAAAATAACAAAAACAAAAAATTAATGACATTTTCGATTGGTAAGAGATCTCAAAGATGACAGTCTTGCGAACAAGATTCCTCTGAAAAATTTCTCAGTTTTTCTGTCTAATTACTGGGAAAAAAATATTGAATCCGCTTTTTGACGGAGAAAAATTTGCTGTGGTCTCGAGATGTCATTTTCCTGACCATTCAATGTCTAACTTATTCCGTCACATCGTCCAATTGCGAATCGGATACATTGGTAGATGTTTTTTAATCAACGAAGATAAAACAATAAACTGTGCTGTCTTTCGGCTTAGTGGGTAGATAAAGATTGTAATTTTTAATACAAGTATGTACTTTGAAGGCACATAAATGTGATAATTTAAACCAGATTTTGTTTGAAGTTTTGAAAAATACAGTGTTATAAAGATGGGGTACGTGTACAAAACAAAAATTAATGCAAGGCCTTGAAATCCCAAGCGACTTCAAACAAATTTCCTTTTTTCTTTCTGTTTTATGTTCAAATGTCAAAAGGCAATATCTTTACCTACTAATTGTGTTTTATGACAGTTAACCCTAGTTTTCCGACAAAGTAAACAAAAAGATCGAACGAACTTAAATTATTTTCAATTACAATCCAATTTTTAATCAACAACGAATAGGGGGGTTCACATGGACCAACATTGCTTGACAGCATGGCTTGATTTGATCATTTGAACGCAAGAAACAACCGCTTGACAAGCAATGTTGTATGGTTTTTAAAAGATTTTGAATACTTGTTCCATTTCCATCAAGCGATGCTGTCATGCCATGCAAACCCCCCTAATAAGACGGATGGGAAATAGACGGAATCGAAACGATGAATCGATAAAATATAGAAATGTCGTGTGTTAAAACTTGGAATGTATAAATCTCGACTTTCATGTTATACTAAACTTTTTGCACTAAACGGTTCGATTAAATTTGATTCCTGGATTAAATTTTGACATTTCCACGAATAGATCCACCTCGTTACTGTACAAAATTAAACTTGGGATCAAGTTTAACGCTTTTTTCATCCAATCGACACAGTCTAAGATAGGTATGTTTGTTTTCACAATCCTATACATTTACATGGGTAAATTAAAAAAAAAAATATAGGACCAGATGAAAAAATTGACTTCGGGGCTAAGGGACCGCTATGCAACAACGTTTTTGAAGAATTATTTTTATTTTGTCCACGGACTATCTATGTTAATCAACAAAATTAACGTTAATGTGATAATCTCATTAAAATGTTCGTATTATGTACATCCAAGGAATAGTGTTTGCAAAATTCGAAATCCCATAAATCTGGGACCAAAAAGAAAAAAATAAATGTTCGATTTTGGTTTTTACATCTCTAGTTTTGCTTTGTGACACATAAATTTCTTGCCTCTTCCATTATGAGCTTAGATATAGTTAAGTCCAGACAGTTTTCAAAGCTATGCCACTTTGATCTTGATAAAAACTACGAATTGCGTGCAAGAATCTTCATTCATGTGATAGTTTGTTATCACAACAGAAATGTAGGTATACTTCTGTACTTACTTTCCAAAAAAATTGCCGTTAATCCCCCAAGCCGAGTAATGCTAGGTTTCCACTTGTCATTTACCAACTGACGAAAGACACATTTTTGTGTTATTTCACAAAATGACAAGTGAAAATACTCCAAAATTGGTTGTCTGTGAACTGACAAATACTTTTTGTCAAAATAGCTCGATTGACAAACGAAATGTCACTTGGTCGTTAACTGACAAAGAAATTTGTTTGTTACGTGTTTGAATTCTTTGTAAATGAAAGACAATAATTTGACAGCTGATCCGAAGCAATTTAGAGGTGATTTTGAAAATTTGGCCAATTATGTTATAGAAAGTGAAAAAAAAAATTAAGCAGTGAAATGAGTGACTTGAACACATCTTCCATCCTTTTAGAGGTTGATAATGTTCCCGACAACAAAAAAATAAAAAAAGTGGACAATGAAGTGAACCAAAATCGTTGATACAAAAGGTACGGAAGTTCGAAATTATTTGTGATTCAAACTACAAATTCTATAAAAATAGAAACAAATAATAATTCTTCGCACCACTATACACATATTTCATTGAAGGTGACTGACAGTTCATAAAAGACGATTCAAAATAGAAATAGCTGTCAATGAACTGACAAAGACGTTGGTAAAAATTTTTTTGTTTTTGAAAAGACCAACGATTTTGTGTCAGTTAAGGACACAAGTGGAAATGAATTGGTAGTGTCAATTCAAAGACAAGTGGGAACCTAGCATTATTCTTCAAGTCTTAAATATATATTTAATATAAACCGCAAAAGAGTTAACTTAAAACTTTAATTTGTAGGTATAGATTACAAAACGCTTACAAATTTCACTATGGCAACCATGATTTCGAAAAGAGTCATTGGGAAATGTTCAATTGAATTGAACTGAGTTGAATCTCCATTAACGCAGATGAAAAACTCAGTGCCAACTGACAACCACATTCGACTACTGGCTTCAACTTTCTCCTGATCGATGTGACAATCACTTATCCACTTTAGACTGAAAACACAGCGGATCAATCAAAACGGTTTTTTAAGTTATAAGGTGATAAAACGTGTAAAAAGAAGTGTTTTATTCACCTGTTTGGTCGTTCTTAATGCTTGAATGACGTGAAAGTCAAAATAAAATGTGTAGCCGATTCGATTTCTGAAATGTTTACAATATTTGGAAATCGAAGAAATTATCGATACACTAAGTTTACCCTTCGTTGCCTGGTGGTTACACCTTGAAACCACCTCAGAAAACATTTTTCTCTGGGGGCACCGTACTTTAAATTTGGAACCACCTTTTCAATAGTTATTCTTTAAGTAAGGAAAAATAATAATTTGGACAACAAAGGGTTAAATATTAATTTGCGGGGATGGAAAACTGGCCAGTTTGCGAAACTTGTTAAAATATAAATTTATCTAACACGCAATGCCGTAGGAACTGTTATCGATTTACGAACCTAAAGGATTATAGGATATGTATGAACTTCTTGGATCAAACAGATTTTCATGAACATAATTAACAAATAACGGAATATAGGCTTCAACCTCATGACCTTATGATATTATTGTGATAACGTCCCTCGGCATCAATAAAAAACAAACTGACACTTCATTAAACCTATAATTGCTCCGATAACACCACAAACTGGCTAGACATCGACTTAGAGTAAAATAAGGTTCATTGATTTATCCATGTGTCAGATCTACAAATCAAAACACATTCAATACATAGATAGGTATAGATTGTAATATACCTACATACATAGGTAGGTACCAAAGATTACTACATAATTCCAATGAAACTCCATAATTAAACGCCAATAAATCCCAATGATGTGAGTATTTTGTCGGTAAAAGCTTAAAATTCCGGGGAATTTACCTTTTTCACACTTTTGTTTATTTTATATACATTAATGCAGGTAGGTATACCAAGTTAAAAGTGAATGAAACCATCTATTTAATAGATACACGAATACACATGGGTATATAGGTAGATGTACCAATTATACTATTTGAGTTCTCACTCGGAAAGATATTCCACATTTTGGTTCGCACAAATTCACACTTGAAACAAAAACTTTGTTCACTCAATCACAATTATATTGAAGATTCGAAAAAAACGCGACCGTTTCTATAATCTAGTACATATCCTTAATAGAAAATTGCATCTCACGGAAACGGATAACAAATACAAAGGCCGTCGCCAAAAACACGCATCACAGTTAGAAGGAGCGAATTATGAAAAAAAAGAAGAAAAATCACACATAACCCGTCAATGGAAACAAACTTTGTCGCATGAAACCAAATTCGCTTATGTAAAACACTGGCGCGTTTGTTGATAATGAAGGCAGGCGACTACGACTCCGACGACCGACAAGATGCGATGCGCTGCTTCATCCAAAAACACCAAAGCAGCAACAACAACGAGTAAAAAAACGGCGAATAAAAAGATGAAATCCCCAACACTCCAGAGCACCAGCACTCTCACTCGGTCTGAGTCTGTGAGCCGAAGTGGATAATGATCTGTCAGTTCAGTGGAAAATCTGGACTCGTCCTCGTCGCAACAGCACCACTGACACCACAAAATGAAAACGACGTGGATGATGGTAGGTAGATCGTGTGGTGGTGGTGGAGGAAGACGGTAGAGAATGACGATGACGATGACGCGGCAAACCAGCAACCAACACCACCAGTACATTCTAGGTATTCCTATTTGAGATTTAACTCGCAATCGCAACTCGGCCTGCGATAAAAGTAGCTCGCGAAAATACGGACACGTAAAGTGAGTGCAGAGGGACAGTGGCACGTTCGCGTCTCGTAATCTAACGTACGGCGCCCACAAGTTAGATTCTCACTCGCGCGTTAGTTGGAGCTGGAGCAACTCATCAGTGGCTTCGGCCTACGATGTATTCATATGTGTATGTACCTACCTACAGCAATTCCATCCATGCCCGACACAAATTCTTCCATTTTCATGTTCCATCTCCATCGTCTGTACACATGTGTGGTGAGTATGCTACAATCGTTATTCGTTGGTGAGATTTGATTTCATATGACAATTTCTCACCTCAAAGGTAACCCCTCTGTTGATTGTGTTTTTCTTTTTGTTTTACTTTTTAACTCCGAAAAAATTAAAAGGTGGGAATGCGCAATAACCGGCTTGTGGTGAGTTAAGTCGAATAATGAGAACGACGGCGACGGGTGTCAGTTTGAGGGTTGATTTTGATTATATTTATCACCGATGAGGTGTGGTTAAATGCGGAATAATGTCCATAATCCAATAAATGGTAATCTACACTTTGGGAAGTTTTAGCAAAGTCATTATGTTTAGAAGTTTGATGGGATCTCACTCAATTTTGACGGAAGAAGATGCTTGTTTGGTGAAAAGAACGGAAATGGCTGAACAGACAAATTATAGGTAGGTAAGTTAAGGTAGGTATCATACAAAATGCAAATGGTGGTTATAGTTGAGTTCGTAAGAGATGTTCGATTTGTATGGAAGAAGTTGTAAGGATGCAAAGGTACCTACATATTAGGTTTATCTTCATGGACTTTGTTGTAATGCCAACAGCTTGATAGAATGAATAATTTGTCATCAGAATTTAATTATTTTCTTGATCCTGCAATAATTAGGTTTCTCGTATTCCAACTCAAGTACCTACTAAGCAAGGGATGTATTTTGGTAGATATGTATTTATTTATGTGCGTAAAACAAAAGTGCTATTACCTAGGTAGATACATAGATACCACTTCTATTAACGTCTTTATGTTTAGGAGAGTTTATAATTAGTAGATACGACTTTAAAAGTTTTTGCGATGGGTTACTATACTACTTAGGTATACATTTAGGCCGTAGATGTCAATTTAATAAAAATCGCATTAAATTGGATCCCAAGTTTAATTTTTGACAGCAATGAGGTGAATCTCTACGTAGAAATATCAATACATAATAAGTCCCTTATTATCATACAAAGGAACCAGTCTTTATATTTATTTTATTAAAAATGCAAATTTATCGAGAAATATTTTAATTCTGTGATTGCTTCCGATTTAAAATATACCTAGAAATGCCATTTAAGATGTTTTTACAGATAGCCGGCGATGAACCCTCTAGTGCTCAAATACCAATATATACACTTGCGGGCAAAATAATAGTAGTACATGTAAAAGAATTGCATAACTTCGGTTTTGTAAATTTTATATTGCGTTGATAGTAACATACTGTAGCATTTTTACTTAATAAAATATTCTTAATGAGCGGGTCCACATACAATTTTTTTTGCAACGCTAATATGACAAAAAAGCAACCGTTATTAATCAAAGCTACGAATTCTTCCGGTCAAAATAATAGTAGTGGAACGGTTTATGTGGAGAAATATTATTTTTCTCCCTTATTTCTAAAATTGAACATTTCAAAAAACGTTAGTTTTTGTTTATCCAAGTTGGTGTCATTTTTTTGCCAGCAATGGGAAGAGGCAAACACAGCACTTCGGAATAACGTGCCCTAATTAGAAGACTGATATCGAAAGGCAAATCTTATGCGCAGGTTGAATGCTGACCAAAAATGGTAAGAAAAGCCAAGTGTTTAATTGTCAAAGTCAGAAAATGGCGGGCGGAAACCGCTACTGCCACCCAAGTTGATGAAATGAGTCGTCAGGCTTTTCAAAATCAATTCCTTTACGCCAGATTATGAAATTAAAGGCAAATTTTGTGCTGATGCCAGCAATGAAACGGTCCGTAGAAGTTTACGAGAACATGCGCAAGCAGCCCACAGAGCCCTAAAAAGATGACAAAAAAACAATGTAGCAAAATATTGAAACTCGCGAAAGAACTACTTTGATTGGCCTCCATCAAATTGGAGGGATATTTTGTGGTCAGACGAGTGCAAGATTGTTTTATATGGTGGAAATGGACCTCGTCATTATGTAACAAGCCCACCAAACACAGAATATAATCCACGTTTCAAAGCAAAACCAATTAAACACAGAGGGCCTAACATAGGTAATGGTTTGGGCATGTTTTTCCTTCTATATGGTGTTTTTCCAACACACCGAATTGAACGCATCATGGATTAGCAAATCTGTTATAAGATCATACTGGATGTAAAGCTACCGTATGCTTAAGATGAAATGCCACTGAAATGGGTCTTTCAGTGAGACAAATGACCCAAAGCCTACTAGTAAACTTGCGAAGCAATGATTCCAGGCAAAGAGAGTTGGTCTGATGGACTGGCCCGCACAGTCTCCGGACTAGAATCTCATTGAGAACTTGTGCGATGCAAGGAAATATATTACTAGTTGCCAGCCAACTAACAATAAAGCCTTTTGAGAAGCATTACAGCACTCATGGACTTCGATAAGCGTAGAAAGGTGTGAAAACCTGATAAACTCGATGCAACGCCGGAAGTTTGAACGTAAGGATACGTTTATGTTGGAGCTGCGACACTTTGTTTTCTAAAATAAATCTCTAAGGGATGGATGGTTGGGTAGTATATGTATAGTTTCGTCGCTCCCTAATACAATTCTCCACTGCTTTGTTGCCTAAAGGGAATCGTTTAGCATGTGGTGAATTTAGCAAAAGGTGGACGCTTCTAGATGCATTTTTTTTTAACAAAGGCAATTTTCTTAGAGAGCAAGCAAGCAGTTTTGCTTTCAATAAGACTCGGCGAATCGTCCCAGCACTCATTTCAACTGGTGTTTTATGTTGCAGACCCTTAGAGGACAAGACATAAATGAATTTTGTTATGATCTCCTAACCAAGGTTCCTCTCGTTGAATATTATCGTCGAATAGAACCTAATTTCTTTCGCAATGTTTCGCATGGACGCTTCAGCGAAAGATTTTTTTTCTGCCCATAATGTCCGTTTATAAAAGTTTAAATATATATATATTTATATATTTACCAAAATTAAATTTTTTATTATTCCTTTTATTTGTTTTAATAAATCAGTGCTCCCATTTTGCTTTTGGATAAAAACATTTTTTATTTCCGACTGACAACCTGCGCAGTATAATACCTTAGATTTGTGTACTGTGCGGAATGAGTATATGCTTTTATTTTCGGGTGGATTGAAAACTAGCTTGACCTCTTGAATTAATTTGAAGTTTAATCTTTTCTTGAATTTAAATAATTAAAAAAAAAAAAACTTATTTTTTGTTGCAAATACGGGCAGACACACCACTAGATTTTCACTAAAAAGCCACGGACCACGATACCACATACATTTTTGATGTTGTTTTTAAATTTAATTCATTTATACAGATTTTTTTAATATATTTTACGTTTCGAATTTTCTTTTTACGGATTTCGAAAAAAAATTAGGTTTGAATATCGACTATTGCGGAAGTGAATTTGTACTAAATTCAGGACATGATTTTTGAATCCTTACGGAAATCAATTTCCTAAACGGATTTGATTCCGAGTGGAAATCAGACCATGAGTGAATATTTAAAAAAAAGTAACCGAAATAAGAATTTAAGTTGGGTTTGTGTGTAAATGGAAATCCACACAAGTGCAGTGCATGCTGCAAGTTACATCAATTAATATTGAATAATTTTGAATGAACAACAACAACTTGTGTGTGCTACCACCAAGTATATAGGCTAGAGTTATAGCTATTTCAAGGAGTCTTATGATCGAGGTGGCTCCCGTGAAATAGAAAATAAGAATCATTTACTTGATCTTATTTTTTTGACCAATAGATTACTGCGCATTGACAACTGACACATACACTGACAAACATTTATGGTCCGAGAATTTCTATTAGAGACATTGTTGTTAAAAACCATAGGACCTTCGTTTTTATTTCAATGTGGTTCTATCTCTTCTCACCACGAAGGTCCACTTGTGCAAACAAAAGGATACATTAAAAAGACTAAGGGCTAGTTTGTTCACTAGGTTATCAAATTAAGTAATTATTATTGCAGCTGGTATGTCATCGAATGCGCTTGTTAACCGAAATTTTGAAAGCAAATCCATAGTTTGAGTTGTAAGTTTTCGATAGAACTAACAACCTGGTTTTGGCCGATACGCGCCTTTCAATCGGAAAGGATCATGACGTTATCTCGAATGACAAGAATGCAAAAAACCTCGAATGCAAAAAATCTCAAAAAATAGAAATCTAGATTACAAAAATCTCTAACGCACAAAAATCTAGAATGTACAAAAATCACGAAATACATAATCTCGAAAAAAATTCTAAAAATAAAAATAAATTCAAAATTTGTTTAACTTATTTTAAAAGTTGAGTAGGTAAATCAGAGGACAACACGTTTTTGTTCAGTTTATCAAATTAATGATTTGTCTGGGCAAAACAAAAATAAAAACAAAAACAAAACACAGCTCCCTAGGATTTTTTTTTTTCCCTAGAGATGAATAGGTACTCTTATCGCCAATTTTCCCCTTATATTAAAAAAAAGGTGACCCAATCAAGATTCAGAAAACAAGCTTTATAGAACTATAAACTAATAGTACCGTCAAACAAGCTTTATAGAACTATAAACTAATAGTACCTAGTGATTCGAGACATGCCAACAGTGTGATAGTGTCACAAAATGTCCGTTTACTTTGGCTTTAAGTTGCATAGTGGCACATTTTTGGATTTACAGTATTTAACGCTTATAAGAAACACGCTTATAACAAATCATCGCCTAAAAGAAACTTAAACAAAAGCACCGTGTACTTTCCCATATATTTTAATATTGAATTGTGTGTTTATAGCAAACACGTTAACAAGAAAAACACTGATAAAAGAAACATTTCTCAAACCACGAACTTTCTATTTTCCATGTTATGATTTAAGAAACTTTAAAAAAAATTCATGAAATTCGTAAAATATGAACAGACCCTTAAAAAAAATTAAAGCAAGCTAGGCAAATTTCATTTAAGATGCAATTTGACATTTGAAAGGAAGTTCAGTTCAGTGTTCATTCTGACATTGAATTTGTTATTCGTTATGTTTGTGTTCTTTTTGTTATATCCGTATAAGAAACATATTTCTTATATCCGTTCTAAGGATATAAGAAAAACTCGGTTATAAGGAACGAATATTGTGCAATTTTTGAGTTTATTATAAGCGTTATGTACTGTAGGTACTCTGTTTATAGTGTGACAGTGCAAACTGTTGACATAGGTGCTTGCCTGGCGATTGAACATAACCTAAACGGAGCAACGGAGTTACCTAAGCGATACAAAAGACCCAAGAAGAGAATTAAAATCCTTGAAACCGGGAATCAGGCCACTCAATGTACTGAAGATACGGAGTTTAAATTATGCTTTCAAAGTATGTACAAATACAAAAGTATTAGGCACCCTTAATTTTTCTATCTATATACCTAGTCAAAAAAAGTGAAATGTTCGCGCCCTAGATCAGTTTCGGTGGCAAAATATAACCACGCATAGAGAGAGTCGGTTTATAATACGAACGGCCGTCAAAAATCGGAAAAAAATTCGAATCAACTGTTTTCGGCAGTAATGAAACATTTTGAAAAAAGCAATATTTGCTAAAACAGTAAAACCGATAGAAGAAAACTCACAGTAGGGGCTTCAAAAGGGTTCAAGGTGAAGAAAAAATCATGGCCATCAGAAAAATCAAAGTTTCGCCTGGAAAAAAAATGCCAATTGAAGAGGATTGGTCTTACGCGTACGCCTTGTGTTTAGATAAATCAAACTCTGAAGTACACATTCTACTGATGCTCCGTACTTATAATAAGTAGGTCGTAGTTAGTAATTTTTTACTGAGGTTTCTTTTGATTATACATTAAATTTCTTATAACTACATTGACCACTTAATATTAAGAATTGCCGACTTTGAATTGGCCAGGCTACACAATTAATATTTTTATTGTTTTCTTTTTAACAGATTTCAGTCATTTTTATAGAATTGAATCTAAATAACATTTATATAAGTCCACTCAATGAGAACTATTCTTTTTTTCTAAGTCCGTACTTATAAACATAAGCAGTTGTTGACAGTGGACACTTTAGCTGTGTGAAGTCAGAACCCCGACCTCAAAATGTTTGGGTTTTTTATCGGATTCGTTTGTCCATCGTTAGTTCACGGTTGTGCAACCATTAAAATCGTTTGTCCATCCCCAGGAAAAAAAATATTCAACTTTTCTTTTTTGCACTGAAAAACAAAAAGTGCTCCAACGTCTCCAAATGAAATCTTAGGGGGGTGGAGTCAATTGTGTTCATTTGTCCAACGGCTCGATATAAAAATCCATAAAAAAAATGTTTGTCCACCCTCAGGGAAAAAGTTATTCAACTTTTCTTTTTTGCACCGAAAAATAAAAAAGGGCTCCAAAACCCTCAAATGAAATTATAGGGAGGTGCAGTCAAGTGTGTTCGTTTGTCCACCAGCTCAATATGAGAACCCAAAGAAAAAATTAGTTTTAAATTTAATTTAATTTTATTTTATTTTATTTTATTTGATTTTATTTGATTTTATTATATTATATTTCACTATATATTTTTTTAATAGATTCATGTTGAGCTGGTGAACAAACGAACTCAATCAGCCCCAACCCCCTATGACTTGTGACTTCATTTGGGGATGCTAGAGGACTTTGTTGTTTTTCGAGGTTTGCTATAAAAAAAGAAAAGTCGAATATCAATATCTTTTTCCTGGGGGTGGACAAACGATTTTAATGGTTGGACAAACGTGGACTAATAACGATGGACAAACGAATCCGATAAAAAAAAACTTTTGAGGTCGGGGTTCTGACTTCACACAGCTGGACACTTTTATTTTTTATTTGCTGCTTTATAAACAAGTGTTTTCTCAAACTAAAGTTGTTTGTTAATCCTGGTGTAAGTAGTTCTTTTTGTGGCGAAGAGTTGGTGAATAACTCAGTCCAGAATGGATGGTACCAACTGCTAAACAAGGTGGAGGAAGCGTTATGGCCTGGGTCTGATGCATTGCAAACTTGCATAGCTGCGGAGAGAGTTGGCAAAATATTCGTTTGTGAGGGTCGTATGAATTGAAGAAAGTGATGAAAAAGATGGTGATGTCATCTTTAAGGCAACATTTTGGCGCCTCCAACATACAGAACGTTTTATTACCTACAAGTAAGATAATGTACTTTGTTACTAGTCCACCCTTTCAATGGGAAAATTTGTTAAAAAGGTATTGACCTGCTTAAATGGCTTTTGCAGTCTTTTAAAGGGTTCCTAATACTTTTGGCCAAGGCTGTATTATATAATAGCTCAGTTGCGTTATCAGCCATCTTGAGTTGTAAGCTTTCATTTATTAATTTTCTTTTTATTTAAAACTCCCTACTATACTCTGTCCAATTTATGTTTGCTTTTCAGGCCTTATGGGAGTGCTTTTTCAAAAACACTGGTGCCTGTTGCTGCTTTCCCGGCACTTAACTTAAGAAATGGCCACTGAAATAATATACTGAGTTACATTAAAATTGTTTGTGTGATCTTCATTGAACCCACGTACATCCCACTTTGATTTATCTGCTCTCCAGCTGAAAGGCAAAGGAGACTGATCGCCAATTTGCCATCAACCCAATAAGGGTTATTTAAAAAAAAATACTTTAAATCAGAGTTCCCAATGCCCAGTTTTTTTTTTTTATTTTTGCTATGGGGCTTTCAGGAGTCAAGCTTTTTTAGAGCTTTTGGTAGCCAAATACTTCAATTTATTAATGGAATAGGAGTCGACACTTGGTGTTTTTTTCTGTTGTCATGCTTTCTTTTTTTATGTGAAAATCAATAAATTAAGTGTAATTTTGTTTCTGCAAACGGTGGTACGGTTCTGGACGTTAAAAGTAGAATAATAAAGATCGTGCTGCCTTCGGTACTCTGTCCCCTATTTGGAAATCCAGTCAAATCTCCTTACGCACTAAGTTGAGATTCTTCGAATCCAATGTCAAATACGTGCTGTTATGTACTTGTGAAACCTGGAAAGTCACGTCTACCATTTCGAAGAAATTGCAGGCTTTTGTGAATCGCTGTCTTCGCCACATCCTAAAGTCGCTGGCCACAAATAATATCAAATGAGGAATTGTGGCGCAGGACAAGTCAAGAGCGGCTGGACGTCGACATAAGAAAGCGTAAATGGCGTTGGATTGGTCACACTCTGAGGAAACCAAACGAGGAAAGTGCAAAGCAGTCCTTTGAATGGTGCACGGCGGCGGTTTGGAAGACCAAGAACAACATGGAAATCAACTGTCTTAGTGGAAGCAGAATCCCAGAGAAAGACGTGGCCACAGCTAAAGTACCTTGCAGCAGACCGTGAAGGATGGAGACGTTTTGTTGACGCCCTATGCCCCAGCCGGGGTTACAGGACACGATGATGAATTTTGTTTCGAAGTGTGACAGTTTTTTGTTGATGAAAATACAAAAAATCTGGTAGGAGAAAAGTTACCTTGAGAAGGTCTACTGGGAATGTCCTTAAGAAAACCGCGCTTGTTATCTAACCTTTTGGTAGTGTGGCAAAAGAAAGATTGAATTTATTGCGGTCATCATTATTTTGACTATTAATACTAATGAGCAGTTGGTAACCCTATTGCTGTTTTTGTGATATTTGCGGCAATTAATAAGAGCTTCAAAATAAAGATATTTTATTGAAATCCATTAGAGTCAGAGTGAAAGGCAAATATCCTATCTTCCCTGTACTGCAAATACAAATTGAACATCAGAGTATACTAACAAGTGATGAGCCTGTGTTCAAAATTTTTGTGTTGGCAAATCTTCGATTGTAAGTTGTATAGCTT
The DNA here is from genome assembly GCA_963921185.1 of Dasysyrphus tricinctus. Lineage (NCBI taxonomy): Eukaryota > Metazoa > Arthropoda > Insecta > Diptera > Syrphidae > Dasysyrphus > Dasysyrphus tricinctus. The sequence continues at coordinate 14,553,832 of OY992533.1, read as the reverse complement.
GCTTTAAAGCAAGCAAGCTCTCTTCGATAAGGATCTGATAGTGTAAAGTTAATCAATATATAAATTATTTTCACGTTAATTTTTAATTTTTGTAGTTGCGCTTTTCAACAACTACTGAACTGATTTTATTGAAATGATCATAGGTAGTTCTTATTAGTGGCCAGAAATCTTACAAAGGTAGCTTCAATCAAACCTGCTTATATTTTAATTTAACACTTGCTTAACATCCCTAGAAAGCTGATATTTTCGTAAACATAAGTACAACATGGTGATGTCCTAGTTTTTCCTACTCACTTAATGGCCCACTAATTAATTTTCAACACCTACCTATTGTTTTTTTTTTATCTTAACTTGAAAATGAGTAAGTTATTTAACCATTGGCCTTAAATTCATGATGGTAGGTACCCAGGGAAAATAGTCTAGTATGCCGAAAAGTTAAGTGAAGACCAATAAATTAAACAAAATCTGCCAGCTACATATACCTAACAAAATTAAATATGGATCACCATCCTTAATTATATCAGATTTTTCGAGTTGGACTATCAAGCTGAAGGATGAGATATGACAGATGGCTCCGTGAAATAATTCCCCAATGGAAAAACTCCCCAAACTGAAAATAAAATAACTCCCCGAAATTCGGGATCTATTTCATGGCTTTTTTAGGACTTGTAATTGTAACATTTTTAAATTGGGGGTAATTTTATTTATTAGCAAAGTTCCCAATACCTACAAAAGCTTAAGAAGTAAAAAAAAAGAAATGCAAAATGATAATTTTAATCAATAGCGCAGCGTAGCAATTTTATCGAAATAAGGACAAAAATGGGGAATAAATTAAACCAAATCCAAACCTACCTTTAAGATACAACTGTTGCTGTACCTACGCAACCTATACAGCTTACCTTATTTGAGTTCATTATTTGAAATTAATCCTTCCCAAAAGAATAATAAGGTTATTTCAAATCTCACCACAAAAATGAATACACCCCTCTCCCCCTAGACACTTACACTACGCTGACAAAAAGAAATGAGCAACATTTTCTTATTATTACTATCTACATGCCTACTTCGACAGGTAAGTTATTCTTAAAGCGTTAATTAACACCAATTCTAACACATTTGGGGAAAAAAATCTGCACAAGATTGTCTAGGTACCGCCCTCCGTTTTTGATTTCTCCTCTACACAAAAACCATTACGCAAATCCACCTTTAAACTCACCTCACACACATACCCCTCAAATTCATTCATTTTCGGAGTCGGTCATTTTTTCTTCTAGTCCGAAAATCGGAAAAATGCCAAAATCGAAACCCACCATGTTACTCTAAATATGTGAATGTATTTGTGTGTGTTAGAGAAGGTGGAGGGAGAACAACTGAGAATGAAATAAAACTTAAGAAAAAAACAGTAAAAGAAAATAGAAAAAGAAAATGAAATTTTCGTGATGGACGACTGCAAAGTGTGATCGTATTTCAAGGAGGAGTCAGATGGTAGTTTTGTGGGGATATTTTGGTTCTCTTTATCTCCCCACCCTAGCGGCCAGCAAAAAAATAAAACAATCTGAGAATATGTTTTTGCTCGTTCGGCGTTGATGTTTTGCTCTTTTGCTTTGACAGGTCCGCGAGGTGTTTCTTTCTTTTGGGTGATACAGTGGCCCCCATATGTGATTGGTTTGGGAATTTAAATGAATTATATGCTTGGACACGATATCCCTCCTCCCCCATCCATTCGATATAGCTATGTTTATGTTTGCAGGAATAATCTTCTGCTTTTTTTGTTGAAATGTCAGTCATTTTGAGAATATGATTTTGAGCAATGGTTCGTTCTCGATTAAATGTATGAATGAATGAAAGTTTGTGTGCGATTTTCAAAAAACTATTTTGGATAAATCATAATTTTGTTTTCTGTGACTATTTGTGAGGAAATGTCAAATCAAGTGGTTGTAAAATCAAATTTTGACAGTGATGTGTGTAGGCGGAGAGATGGAGCAATGGTATAGGTAGTGGAACTTGAAATGTGGATTTAGATAGATAATTATTTTTGTTAATATTATACATACATATTTGGTAGTAAAATCACTGTCACTCAAGCAATGACAAACGAGAGTGTACAGAATTTTGTTGTTCTGGTCAAGCTTAAATGAAAACAGTGGTTGTTTAAGTCAAATTAGGTATTAAGTAGACATCTGGAACCTAGGTACCTACCTTCCTGAATAGGTAAGTAGCATATAAACTTACATAATGGAATGTATGTAGGTACCTATCTGTAACTGTAGTATGTAGTGCTAGAAGTTGAAGTATGATCATTAATAAACTCAAAATTCTTCAGTGCATTCCAGAAGAACATAGTAGGGCGATTCCATTATCGCGGGTGCAACATTTAGAGGCATTTAAGGCTTAGATATTAGGTACCTACTAACATTTGCTTTTGTCACACACAGGATTTCATCGCACTATCACTAGCTTGGTGCTAATGGTTGTTCCACACTATCCCACTGAGTATTAACACATGTCAAAAAAGTGGGAAGAAATCATGTATAATAGTGTGGAAACAAAATATGAAATTTCATCACACACAACTTGACAGCGCATCCGACACGATTTGACATGTGTTAATACATGAAAATATTTAGGATCCGTTCTAAAACCATCACACTTTCTATCCCACTTGGGCGTTTGAGGTAAAGGTGAAACTGATTTTTTTTATCCAAGTGTGGAAGCAAAATATGAAACTCAGTTACCTACATCACACAAATTTGGCAGTCGTATGAAATTTATTCCCACTTTATTCTGACATGTGTTAATACTTTGTGGGATAGTGTAGAGGCACTTTAACAGCGTGGCAGAGATTGCATTAATTAAGGATTGTTCACCAGGATACGAAATAGAATTTGAGCAGTCAGTGAAAATTGTACCTACTTTTCTCTTTCAGAAGAGGTTCACTAAACATTATTAAATTTTAGAAACTATTTTTTTTTTCAATTTAGCTTTCTATTTTTATTTGGCAGCTAATTATTTTTAGTACCTACCTAACCATTCAATTTGGCAGACGACAGATGATGCAATTTTTACCCTGAATAAGCTGACGGCAAAACAAAGCTTGCATATTGCATAAGGTATTCTGCCGTGTTAAGAAGAAAAAACGTAAGTGTATTTTTGACATTTCAAGTTAAACACGTTTTTCTGTTTTTATCTCTATCCTTTTTGTTTTGTTGTTGAATGATTTTCTGTCGTATTTACAAGTGCTTGCGTGGTAGTCACTTTTTTTCTTAAATTGAGTGCTAAAACGTCAATTTTTCCTAAAAAAAACATGGTTCTTCATCTACCTCGCAGTAAAGCTAGAACTATAATGCTCGTAGGGGCAGTTAAGTGGTCGGAAGAAAACAAGCGAATACACGGAAAGCATATGACGTAGCTATATTGTGGATTGGAAGGTTTCGTTAAGTTTCGTTCAACTTTGTTTACGGACGCTTGGGAGCGCACCTCACTTAAGTAAAATTGGAATTTGGTGAAATAGATGCCAACAAGAAGTAGATGATAATTACATTATGGGTGTGTTTGTGTAACCCTTTTGACGGTATGGAAAGCTACTTTTCGTTGGTTTTTGACATTAGCTTCACTGCCCTTCCGACTATTATAGTTCTACCTTTAACATAAATCCTAGGAACGACATCTAAGTGGAGATCTGACGAAGAATTACGCTAGCAAACCCGCCGAGTGTTGGGCGATAAGCAAAAAGAGAGAGCTGGTATTGGGCTCCTTCGAAAGTATAATTCTTCGACGGCTATGTGGTCCTGACTCCTGAGTAAGAGAAGAGTGAATGGATGAGAAGATACAACCGCGAACTCTATTAGCTGTTTCAAGATGTGGATTTTGTCCAGAAAATGAAAACACGTCGACTAAAGTGGCTCGGCCACATCGGGCGAATGGAAAATAGTGCTCCAGCTAAGACAGTCCTTGTATCCCAGCCTTCAGGATCGAGAGAATGAAGAAGACCGAACCTCAGCCTCCGGTTTAAAAACATAGCCATTGTGGATGCCAGAAAGGAAGCTGCTCGGGATCGTAGATTATGGAAGGTCACTGGCAGTGTCCTAGGCTCTGACCCTTCATGCATTGTGAGTCTAATAATTAATCAAGTAGTAGGTATCATACAAATTTAAATCAGCAGGCCCAGACAAATTAAACATAAGCTCGTAGATCAGAGTAAATTTCCAGATACTTGCGAAGATACTCCTGTTGTTAACACTGTTACGAATTGAACTGCTAAAAATTTATTTTGGATTTTTTTTTCGACGTGGGTAGTTATAACGTTGTGCACAATATATTGGGGAAAATTAAATAATCAACCTCATTATAGAATCCGATAAATGAGCTGGCGAAACAATTTTAATATTTTGCTCATAGTACAGATGTTAGTACAGGGTTTGATTCCCTCCGCAGCTCATTCGTCGGATTCTGTAAATCGGGGTGAATTTTATTTACTTATTGAAATTCTAACAATATTTTTTCTTTTAACAACAAACAAACACAGAATTATACTACATAAAAGCTGTAAGAGGTGTGTATTTCATCGACCCATTTTCACGCAATATTTTTGGGAAGTTGTTTTTGGGCAATAATATTGACTAGTGTAAGGTCCACATTAACTTCGATTTTTCTTTGTACCTATTCCGCATTAACATGATTGACAAACTGGCAGTATAATGACCAAAACAACAATAAGAGGATGGACAAACTCATTATCTTTAAGGGAAAAACGCTTGGAATTCGAATACAAATACACGCATTTTTCCTATGTTGCTCATTCAGTAAAGAGCTTTTCCCTTACTATGCGTCTAAAGATGCTAGCTTCACGCAGTCTTTTTTAAACATAATCTGGAGATGGTTTACTGTCTATTTTGCCAACAGCTTCTGCTTTTATTTCTCTCGAAATTTTGTTTTGCTTTGCCGAACAAAAAGCCAATCTTCTCATATTGAGCAGTTGACCTTGCTTTTGGCCTGCATGGGACGTGCGTGAAGTTAGCATAACATTTTTGAGCTAGGCCAATGGGACCATGGCAGGAATTTGCAGTTTTTTTGCATTTTTTATGCATTTCTATTCCGGATTTTGCAGTTCACCAAATAGTGGGTGTAACCGACTGTACTGCTAACTTCACTGTGAAGTTAGCAGTGCCTATGCTTTTCTCAGCAACCGGGCTAGCTAGGAATCTGAAATAAGGCTCTGAATTTGCAGTTTAATTTGCAGTTCCAGAAAAGGAATTTCTAAATCCTTACATAAAAAAAATTTCATACTGTACTGCTAACTTCACTGTGAAGTTAGCATAAAAGTCCTTTTCTCGGCAACGGTGATACCTAGAAATTTACAGTTAGGCTCCAAATTTGCAGTTCAGGAAAAATTTATGTCCAAATTTTTAAGTCCAAATTTGAAAAAAAATTGAATAAATTCATTTTTCACTGTTAACGTCACTGTGAAGTTAGCAGTGCATACCCTTTTCTCAAGAACTGAGCTAGCTAGAAAATTGCAGTTTGGGTTCAAATTTGCAGTTTTTTATGCACTTCAAGAAAAACCTAATTTCAAATTTGTTTGTTCAAATTTGACAAAAAAATCGAAAAATTCACTTTGCATTGTTAACGTCAGTGTGAAGTTAGCAGTACATATCCTTTTCTCTGGAACTGAGCCAGCTAGAAAATTGCAGTTAAAGTCCAAATTTGCAGTTTTTCATGCACTTCAAGAAAAAACTAAGTTCAAATTTGTTCGTCCAAATTTGACAAAAAAATCGATTAAGTTCATTTTTCACTGTTAACATCACTGTGAAGTTAGCAGTCATATCCTTTTCTAAGGAACTGAGCCAACTAGAAAATTGCAGTTGGTGTCCAAATTTGCAATTTTCCATTTACTTCAAGAAAAAACTAAGTTTAAATTTTTTAGTCGAAATTTGACAAAACAATCGATTTAGTTCATTTTTCACTGTTAACATTACTGTGAAGTTAGCAGTACATACCCTTTTCTCAGGAACTGAGCCAGCTAGAAAATTGCAGTTAAGGTCCAAATTTGCAGTTTTTTATGCACTTAGAGAAAAAGATTTACTTTCATTGGAAGCCTAGTGTGATTATCCTGCTTGAAAGATATGTAGACGTGCGAGCAGTCAGTTGTATCAAAAAAGATACCAGTCCAAATCGTAGTTGGACCCTAGCAGCATCTGCCAGTCTATCTCCTTGGAGTACCTCTTTAAGAAAACGTAAGAAGCCTGTAGTTGAAGGCGCAAATTCAGCAGTAGCTCTAACACTGGCACACCCTCAGTTACATCATCAATTGAAAATAATGGCATAGTTTCCGGAAAGGCCTTGTTGAAAGAATTAAAATTAACATTCCAATGCCTCCGGGTCATCAAGGCTATGGATTTCTGGAACCCTAAACTATAATATTTCCTTTTCATTTTATTTTGAAACTGTATTTAGTTTATTTTTTCTGCTTATACAGGGTTTCCTGTAAATAATGGATAACCTTGCAACTGGTTGTAGCAGGCCTTATGACCTTTCCAGAAAAAAATATAAAAAAAATATTTTCCCTGTGGTTACTATGTTATGATGTTTTTTCCAAAAGTTGTTAACAAGTACTACTTTCCTCGAATACGTGAACGCTACGACTATGGATGAACAATTTTTACTATTTTTATATTTTTGTAATATTCTAGAATAACTGTTGTAATAGATGGGTGGTAAAATTTAACAGTAGTTATTGCATTTTTTTTATTATAATTTTTTAAAATATTTTTTTCAGTACAAAAATGTATTTTCGAAAAAGTTTGACCACCTCTAATAAATTAAAATTGTATGAGAACATGAGTGGCCAATTGCTTAAAAAAGTTGTCTATTTAATGCACGTTTCAAAATGGTATAACACATGCTTGTGTTTTAACGAAATAACCAAGAAAATTTGTCAATCATCTAATAAAGCCGCTTTTAACATTTTGGCAAAATGTCTATCAAAATGTTACCATAACCTCCAAATTTGGGTTGGACAAAGATTTTCTCTTTTGATATTGTAAGAGGGTTCATTGCAAGTATAAAACTCGATTTTAGGTATTGAAAGCCCCACCATTTGGCCACCATATTGAAAAACGAGTTCTAAAAGGTTTTCCGTGGCAACTTAAATTTTATTAGTCTTAGAAAAAAAACTTTGGCACAAATTTGTAGCAAATTCAATTCTCTTCAATTTATGTTAACATACTTTTTACCCTAAAGTTATAAATAAAAAAGTTATAATCAAAAACATATGAATTTTTTCAATGTTTAAATTTTGAAAATAGACAACTTTTTTAAGCAATTGGCCACTCATGTTCTCATACAATTTTAATTTATTAGAGGTGGTCAAACTTTTTCGAAAATACATTTTTGTACTGAAAAAAATATTTTAAAAAATTATAATAAAAAAAATGCAATAACTACTGTTAAATTTTACCACCCATCTATTACAACAGTTATTCTAGAATATTACAAAAATATAAAAATAGTAAAAATTGTTCATCCATAGTCGTAGCGTTTACGTATTCGAGGAAAGTAGTACTTGTTAACAACTTTTGGAAAAAACATCATAACATAGTAACCACAGGGAAAATATTTTTTTTATATTTTTTTCTGGAAAGGTCATAAGGCCTGCTACAACCAGTTGCAAGGTTATAATTTTAATTCTTTCAACAAGGCCTTTCCGGAAACTATGCCATTATTTTCAATTGATGATGTAACTGAGGGTGTGCCAGTGTTAGAGCTACTGCTGCATTTGCGCCTTCAACTACAGGCTTCTTACGTTTTCTTAAAGAGGTACTCCAAGGAGATAGACTGGCAGATGCTGCTAGGGTCCAACTACGATTTGGACTGGTATCTTTTTTGATACAACTGACTGCTCGCACGTCTACATATCTTTCAAGCAGGATAATCACACTAGGCTTCCAATGAAAGTTAATCTTTTTCTCTAAGTGCATAAAAAACTGCAAATTTGGACCTTAACTGCAATTTTCTAGCTGGCTCAGTTCCTGAGAAAAGGATATGTACTGCTAACTTCACAGTGATGTTAACAGTGAAAAATGAATTTAATCGATTATTTTTGTCAAATTTGGACTACAAAATTTGAACTTAGTTTTTTCTTGAAGTAAATGGAAAACTGCAAATTTGGACACCAACTGCAATTTTCTAGCTGGCTCAGTTCCTGAGAAAAGGGTATGTACTGCTAACTTCACAGTAATGTTAACAGTGAAAAATGAATTAAATCGATTGTTTTGTCAAATTTCGACTAAAAAATTTAAACTTAGTTTTTTCTTGAAGTAAATGGAAAATTGCAAATTTGGACACCAACTGCAATTTTCTAGTTGGCTCAGTTCCTTAGAAAAGGATATGTACTGCTAACTTCACAGTGATGTTAACAGTGAAAAATGAACTTAATCGATTTTTTTGTCAAATTTGGACGAACAAATTTGAACTTAGTTTTTTCTTGAAGTGCATGAAAAACTGCAAATTTGGACTTTAACTGCAATTTTCTAGCTGGCTCAGTTCCAGAGAAAAGGATATGTACTGCTAACTTCACACTGACGTTAACAATGCAAAGTGAATTTTTCGATTTTTTTGTCAAATTTGAACGAACAAATTTGAAATTAGGTTTTTCTTGAAGTGCATAAAAAACTGCAAATTTGGACCCAAACTGCAATTTTCTAGCTAGCTCAGTTCTTGAGAAAAGGGTATGCACTGCTAACTTCACACTGATGTTAACAGTGCAAAGTGAATTTTTCGATTTTAATGCCAAATTTTGACTTCAAAATTTGAACTGCATTTTTTCGTGAAGTAAATGAAAAACTGCAAATTTGGACCCTAACTGCAATTTTCTACCTAGCACAGTTGCTGAGAAAAGGGTATGTACTGCTAACTTCACACTGTTGTTTACAGTGCAAAGTAAAATTTTCGATTTTTTTGTCAAATTTGGACGTACAAATTTGAACTTAGTTTTTTCTTGAAGTGCATAAAAAACTGCAAATTTGGACCTTTACTGCAATTTTCTAGGTGGCTCTGTTGCTGAGAAAAGGGTATGTACTGTTAACTTCACAGTGACGTTAACAGTGAAAAATGAATTTATTCGATTTTTTTTTTCAAATTTGGACTTAAAAATTTGGACATAAATTTTTCCTGAACTGCAAATTTGGAGCCTAACTGTAAATTTCTAGGTATCACCGTTGCCGAGAAAAGGACTTTTATGCTAACTTCACAGTGAAGTTAGCAGTACAGTATGAAATTTTTTGTATGTAAGGATTTAGAAATTTGGTTTTTTCCTTTTCTGGAACTGCAAATTAAACTGCAAATTCAGAGTCTTATTTCAGATTCCTAGCTAGCCCGGTTGCTGAGAAAAGCATAGGCACTGCTAACTTCACAGTGAAGTTAGCAGTACAGTCGCTCACACCCACTATTTGGTGAACTGCAAAATCCGGAATAGAAATGCATAAAAAATGCAAAAAAACTGCAAATTCCTGCCATGGTCCCATTGGCCTAGCTCAAAAATGTTATGCTAACTTCACACACGTCTGCATGGGCCCTTTTCTACTGTTAAATTGCTCTTAAAATATTGAACAGCACTAAATACCATCGTTACAGAGCATTTATATATTTCAGATATTTTTCCGTAAGATTTTCCACCTGTATGACTACTGACAAAATGACAATGAGACACTGAGCTTTTAAATTGTAGGATCAAAAAATAAAAAAAATTATGCAAATATCCTGAAACAGCCCATTTTCAATATTCTGAATGCGTTGATCTAAAAACTCTTTCCTACAACTTTTAAGACGCTTGTAAACAATCATTATGTATGACCCATTTTTAATAATGTGCACTATTGACTTTTGTGCATTTAGATAATTTATGGGTTTAATGAAAAATAACGGGAGCTCTACGTCAACTTATTTTGTTTCATCGTTTAGTTGGGTACAACACTTAGTCAGGACGAAAAACAAAATGCAGAGGTTTTCTGAAGAAACACAAAAAATACAGAAATACGACAGGAAAAAAAGTGGTTTTGAAATCGTTTCTAATTACGTGCATGCCACTGTACACAATATGTTAATTGGTACTCTATAAAAGGAAATATTTAAAATTACGAGAAATTTAAAATCTGAAAAATAAATCACTTAGCCCAGCATTTACCCGGTTTTTCTTGTATAACCAACAAGAAGTTGTAGTTCTATTTAGTTTATTGTCTATTAATATAGCAATAAACGTTAAAATAGAAGGTTATTATTATTATTATTTTGATTTACAATCAGTGAAGTTATATAGGTGCTAGAAATGGGTAACTATTACCTTATAAATTTATTTTTGAATTAATAACATCAATAAATTGTTCGGCTTAATATTTTCCACACACAACCCCTATTTTTTGCATTATCGTAGATATTAGAAAAAAAAGTAAATGTACGTTCCACTACTTATGTATAATTGTATCGATATCTTAACACAAGGAAGATCGAGTTACCTATGGTTTTTGCAATTAGTTTGCAGTTGTTAGTCCATTCTCCAAATCAAAGTGATCATATGGTTTTATAATGACGAAACCATAATTGATGGGAAATCCATCATTGCAATTTTTTCAACTTTGTCAGTTCAACTCAGTTTTTAAGTGAGTTCCAGACGATCGCCTAAGCAAATTACTTGCTTTTTACCGCATGCAACACTAAGTTTAAAATTTTTGACACGGCAAACGTTCACGCAGTTAAAACAGCTATTGCCATTGACGAATAAGTTTGGTACCTATCGTAGGTAGGGTATGCGGCTGTTTGTGATGTAAATGAACATAATTGCGTGCCTTCAATATTTAGAGAGCGACAGTCTGTACTGTAGAAGTGTATAGATGTAGTGTAGACCCTTTGTTACTCAAGCGAGAAATTTCCGTGTGTAATGTGTCACCGCATCTTTTCAATAACGAAACTAATAACAGGATGGATAGAGCTATTCAAAGTAAAACCAGAAAAATGCAAAATAAAATAGAAGAAGTTCTTCTATATTCCAATGGAAAACAAAATATACAAATTATTGCATGAGCGTATATGTACCTACTGATGGTAGGTATTTTACTATCATTAAAGTGTCTCAACCTTTCACAACTCCACTAGACCAAAAATTGCCTCTAAAATAATTACTCATAAAGCAAAAGGTTTCGCCACTACATTATATAGCAGGTATGTATTATGTGAACCTCCGGTTATGTATAGAAAGAAGCAATTATACATTTTTGAAATTGGAACTTTTGCAAACGAAATTTTGCAACACATTTTCTGACAGGGCACCTACACATAGGTAAACAGGGTCAACTTATATTAAATGTCATTTTAAAGTTCACGCTATTAGGTGGATAATTTAGCTTTAGTCAATCGCTAGTTAGTTTCTTGTCCAACTTTCTCTGTTGTTTGCTGTTTTGAAAAGATAGGTTCAGGTACAACATCTAACTAACGACTAATAAACGGTTAATTATTCAGCTGATCGCGTTTACATTTCTGAATGTTGCTTTGCTTAACTTGAAATTCATAATTAATATGAGCCACTTGCTTAGGTTCAATGCAAGGTAGAAGAACAAATCATCCTACAACTTTTACAAGTGTGCTTCAGCAACAAAAACAAGGATTATAAACAGAGATGCAAATCACATCCCTTAATCATTTTTTCAATTTCTAATACCTTGCGAAGTTAAGCACTATTTATTGTTAAGAATGTGATGCGTTATGATATTTACCATTTAAATGCTATTTTCTCAGTTTTGCAGAAGTTTGGAAGGCTAAGCTTCCAGCAAAGTGTCCTCTCTAACAACCTATAGAAATATTAAATGATTCCATAAGTGCGCAAATCTACACACTCCCTATCAATTAATGACGAATAACAGCGTGTTAGCACTTCTGTTAATTTGTAATTCCTTATTAATAAATTTGTAATACCCCGTGACTTGAGTTGACGGACAAATAACTTAAGCCCACCTAGTTGTGCGTCCAATAGTAGTTGCAAAATTAGTGCATGTTTGTCACACATAAATTAGAAGATTGCCACAATTTGGTGAAGTGATTGTTCATCAAGTGATAATTAGTAGAAAGGAAGCGGGAGAAATGCTCTAAGCAACATAAAAAGGCCTTTTCGGCGTGGACCCATTGCATTTGGAATTTAACAGAATTGTTTCATCAGTCATTGCTCTTTAAGCAAAGTTTAGTGGAAGTGCAGTGATCGTGAGTGATTCTTATAGATCTAAGAGCCGACACAAAATTTTAGGAACGTTTATATATAACTAAAATTCACGATCACCCGCGTCTGTGTGGGTTGTGGTCGAAATCTAGCAAGTTGAAATACCACGTTTCACAATCCCGTTTTTTTTTTCAATATATACCGGATATGAAAATCGTGCTGATTAAAATCCCGCCGATTAAAATCCCGGCGCACAAAATTCTGCCATTTCTACGGCAAGCTAACAGCGCTAATAAATTCTATTCCATTGAATTTCATTCGGTTGGTGGAGAAGGGAAGAACGGGTGACTGACGGGGAAGACAAACTGAAAAAGTTGCGGATAGCCACTGTGACACTGAAGAAGACAGCCCCGACGACACAAAGCCACAACAATGACGACTGCACCATGGCGATAAAGATAATTACTTGGAGATTTCTTGACGTCATCTTCCCGACGACATTGACACATGATTTTCTCGTTTGTTGCATTGGCGTTCGTATCGCCGTGGACGTTTACACGTGCTTTTCTCATTTGTGGCCATGGTGTTCATATCGTCGGGGTATCGCGGCCGCCGTGAGCATTTACAAGATGTCTTTTCGTTTATGGTTATGGTTTTGTGTTATTTGAAAAATTAGCTTAACGTGTTCTTTTAAGGATAAGCAACAGTTTCTTAAGTGACAGTGCCTTGGGTGGGCAGCTTTGCGAGTTCTCATTTGGATTTTTACTCTCTTTTTGGGTCTTTTGAACCGTTCACGCAAGTCCATTTACCTGCTAAGATTTTGTTCAGTAGACTGGCATGTACCAAATGTCAATGTCAACAGTTTTCTTGGGCCAGTCAGACACGGTTGAAAAATGTACCTAGCTTTTAAGTTAAAATTAAATTTTAATAAGTCTAAGGGCTTGTTTCACATTCTCTGAGTAAAGTTCTGATTAAATATTCGACACATAAATTCTGAGGCAGGGTCATATGTTCACAAATAAAAAATTGCGTATGAATTCATAACTTAATCAGGTGGGTCATAAGAGACAATAATTGAGTTTTTCTTCTGTGGACTTATTACCCTGTGCTAATATTTATGTGTCGGATATCTAATCAGAACTTTATTCAAACATTGTGAAACAAACCCTAAAAGTCGAACCTTGGCAAGACTACAGCGAGATTAAACCAAAGCCAAATAGAGACAAAAACCAGCACGTGATAAAAAACCTCGTGTATATATCACGGCGAGACCAAAGTGAGACTAGCGAGAAAATCACGAGACAGATGGCCGAACACAATGACAACGACGCTGAAAATCACGTTACGACTTTTTAACCACGGTTTCATCCTATTGTATTCTTTTTGAAAAATTTAATTATGAAAAAAAATTTGGCAAGAGTGTAGCGAGACCAAAGCGAGATCACGGCAAAACATGCTCAATGCCAAAAATCACGTATAAATGTCACGACGAGACCATAGCGAGACGAGCTTAATGGCCATGATACTAAAAACCACGTTTGGACGACCACGGTGAGAGATCAGCGAGATGAAGCCGAGGTAACGAGTCGTCGTCGTCATACCCCTACGTATCGAGAACTGAAAATCTATTTTTATATGTTTATATCAAAACTCGCCATTGATGACTTGAGTCTACTAAGTTCTGATTCTGAGAAGAAATGAAATATTTCAGACAGCACCGCTTTTATATCTTCTTTTTCTTAGAGTGGAAATAACCTTTGTTGACTTATATTTTCAGTGGAAACGGTTTTAGGCTTATCGTTTCCTTTTTTTTATAAAATAAAATAAGTGACACAATAGGAGTTATTCTTGAAGTTTAATGTCAAATCTCACCGAAGTACTTAAAACATAAATTTTTAAAAATAAATCTCAGACCAAGACCAACATGGAATTTGACGAATTAAATAGCTCTTAGTGAGAAACCAATCGAAAATAAAGGTCAACTTTTATTTTCGATTCCTGTAAAATACGAATATACTGACGAAAACGCCTCAATAACCCTTTTTGGCGTCTGAACCACCCCTGTTCTTTGAATTTTTTCAGGGGATTTGTCATGTTTTCCTTACGGGATCAACTCGCAGGCTCAACTGTTTTCCAATCATTATTTTCTTCTCTTTATATCTTCTCACAATATGTTCTTTAAAACGTACAGGTTTTATGCCAGTTTTAGTTGCTATTAAGCCACCTTAAAACAGAAATGTTTTATCCGAGGTACTGCCTCTTACGAGGAACTGACAAATCTTCCAAGAGTATACTTGTCATGAAAAAGTGCTTCTCATTTAGCCGTTCGGACTCGGCAAAAAACTGTAGGTCCCCTCTATTCCTGCCAAAAACACGCACACAGGAATGGTTGAGAGTTGTTAGTCACTAGGCCCTGGTTCTCCACGAGCTGTTGCGCCACCCAATTTATTTATTTAGTTATAGTCGCTATTAAGCATCTTCTGTACTATGTTCCCTGGCGTGATGTAACCAATCATGCTCACTAGTTCTTGACGTTCGGCTTCCCATATGCTGCAGGTGAAGAACCGTGTATTGGTATCGTCGTCTGTTACAGAGTCTCCGTACTGGCAGGCTGGGCTATTAAATTTCCTGATTTTATGAACCTATGTCTGGTGAGAAACTGGGTGACTTAGGTACTAGTTTACTTCATCTTGTTTCAGTTTATTCCAGTCAGCCACATTCCCGATTAGCCCCACGGTCTATCGTCCTCTACTTTCCGAACTCCAGCGCTCTTGCCATTACTGTTTCGGGATTCTCTTGAGCGCATCCAGTATGTCTTTCCACCTACCTGAATTGAAAGCGATCCGTACATCCAGACCCAGAGTCGTCAGAAAAAAATCACCCCGTGGTTTCCCTGCTGGGTGGTTTGGGAAGCCTTCACTACTTCTACTATAGGTCGTAGAGCCGGCTTTCCAGAAGCTGTACTCTTTTCTTGCTAAATCGCCTCTCAGGCGTTGTTTTTTCCAGTTCTTGGGGAAGTTCCTTTCTTCGAAGCAGCTGTTGTTCATCCTCAGCAGCACCTGGGGCATGTTTTGGCAGTGACTTTCAGCGCTTCTGCTGGTATTCTCCATCCGGTAATAGGGTTTGGTTTAGAAAAGATTTAACAACTAAACTCAACTCTTCTACGCTGACAAGCTGTGTATTCCGTTGTTGGGTGGATCTGGTGCCGTGAAGCCTGATAGGATGCGTTGGGAAAAGCGTATCGACGATGCATCCTATTCTTTCTTCACTTAGAGCAGGGGTGGTCTTTTGGGATCCGAGCATCCGCAATCTAATCTCACCAAAATTCGTGAGTTTACTCCTGACTCACTGACCAGACATTTCTGATAGATGCATGTCAAATAAATCAATTTGAAATTGAAGTACGACAAAAACAAATTCCTTAGTGGCACCATCATCTTATATTTCATTAGTGAAAGGGTGATATCCTGAAATCCATAGTCCCACTGTCACACCTCCATTTTAAGATATCCTTCGTTGAAAAACTGCTCCTGAGTTAACTCGGGATTAATTTATTTGCAAGTTTAACTTTCTCTTATTAAACTCTGTGTTAACTCAGCACTGAAACACTGGCCCTCACTTATTCACCTTCTTTGTATGATAACAAACATACAGTAGATATAGGTTTCAAAGGTTTTTTTCGTACCATCAGGTTCAAAGGGTGGTTTTGCGCTTTTTCAGCAAGCCTGAATTTGGTAACACCTTTTTGGTTTATTGTATAAAGTTTTGGTATTTAAAACAAATGGTGGAAACCCTAGATAGCAATTACGGATCGATTTCTTGATATTCTAAAAAATTGATAGCTCAAGTTAAATTTCACTCATTAATTACAATTTTTGGGAAATGTTTTTCATAATTCTTTCAAAGTATGCTCGACATGTTTGTTAGCATTCGCCGTTTAGATGATACAAGTTTAAGAATACGTTGAACCCGATTTTCGTGCAATAAGCCACGTCTTTATAATTTATAAAAATAGAATTAAAACAGGTAAAAAAAGCTAAAATGTTATCTACCCAAACCATATAGTTGAAAATGGTGAAACTCTTTTTCTCTGTGCATAGCGTTGCATGATTTCCCTTTATTGAACGCCCCTTTTTTGAAGCAATCCTTCCCTTATATACTATAGCTTGGCTGTCTATGACAGATCACCCAACTATGTCATTAAATTAATGATCACTTTCAAGTCAACTGAGCATCGATGTCTTTTGCACGCATCGCAAGAGATGATTTGATCGCTGCGGCCTGCTAGAGCAATAGCGACTCCGGCCATTGTCTCTTCTTGTATGTTGTGTCTGTTGCGTGGAAGAAAAAGCGTAAATGATTGCAACAAAGTACTACATCAGAGACACACGGACACGGAAAGAGTGCATGCAAATGACTATGTTTGACTATACGAACTCGATGGGACGGACGAGAAGCTATGTCACACGAAAGGAGACAATAAAGCCAAGCTTGATGGGAGTAGGAGGGTCTTTCTAGAGAAAGCCGAACGACAATGACGTTCATGATGATGATAATGATGTGCAATCAAATTGCATAGGGAATGACCAAACCTTACCACCGCAACGACCTCGTCTTTCACATCACCAGCAGGAAAAACAATGCAAATGCAATCCACCATCAGTCCATCACCAAGTGATCTCGTTTGCGGCTCAATTTTCGAAATTTTCCATTTTTTGTTCTTCATTTTCTAATTGCACATTTTGCTCTTAGCTCCCTCGGTCGTCATATGCACAGATTATGGTGTAATGGTCACTCGGACAAGGCGAGGGGTTCGGCTGCACTATTATCCATCTCTTGAGGATAATTTTTTGCTGGCGTTGCTTTTCGGCCTGGGAAATCACGTTCCATCATAATAATTGGCTTTAATTGAGTGATTGACGTTTTTAAGCAGCCAACGAGAGAGACAGCGAGCTCACCCACGATATTAGGTTTCGCTGGCGACGCGACGTTGTTGTCGGCGTCGTTATTGCAGTCCTCGAAACGGGCTTCAAGAACTCTAAGAGTATAAATGTACCTACTGTGATAAGCGCGAGTGAAAGACAGAGATAGAGATCAACGGACGTGTATGACCGCATCCAGCCCACCATCAGCGAACCGGGCAGCTATCGGACCACTTTCGAGTCTTTTGGGGTTTCACATAATCTTTCTCAATCCCAACAGCCATCATACGGCAGTAGCGTGATGGTGGTCTCCAATTAGATTTAGACATTTGTGTGCTTATTTTTGAACAATATCGTTCGTAGCTTGTAAAACAAGACAGAGTGCACAGCTTCTAAGTGATCTCGACGTCAATGCTCATTGGCATGATGGGCGCTACGAAGAATTTGAACTCGAAAAAAATTCATTTATTTGGTTTAATTGAAAATAAAAATAATAAAATCAACAACCAGCCTGAAGATGGAGATAGAGTGGCCCACCGCTGATGATTATGGTGGTTGACGATGGTGGTGGCCAACAAACTACGTATATATACGAATATATTGGATAATTTATAATGTGATTCTGACGACCAACAACGATCAAATTGATGTTTTAAAACCACCAGGATTTATTATAAGAGCATTTCGGCAAAGAAAGTAGGAAGTTATATGTCTGTTTATTTTTTTGTAGGTATTTGAATGGCTTAGGAGGTTATGAATTGCTGCGAGTATAAAATAATGTGGGGGATGGTCGCTATATGTAAGGGAACGGTTTTGAATAATCTCCAAGAATCAAATCAGGTCATCAGACCAAAGAGTATGGTCAAGGTAAGATTGATCATAGCTTTTTTTAAGATGCCTCATTGTTTTGAAAATGGGGTTGATAGAAAACAATGCTCACCAAAAATACAAGTCAGTTATTATAGGTATATCATAAGTATGGGCATTGGTATACCAAGAAAAGGATTCATTTTAAATAATTTAATAAAACCAAATAATTTGTTTGAAGAGTAAAGCAGGGTGGGGCTCGGCGGGACACATTTTACTTGAAGTCTAATAACTTTTCACCTATTCATAATAAAAGAGTGAAACTGGATCCCATTGAAAAAAGGTAATTAGAAGAAGAATAAGATTACCTCAAATGCACTAGGTCCAAGTGGTCAACTTGCTTGATGAGCATATTCCGTAATTTAAAAAAAAACACTTAAGGGCCAGTTTTACAATGCAGATTTGGCTTGAGTCACCATTGAAATTGAGCTGGCGCAAAAGTGGAAAGTGCCCTTAGCTTAGTCCCTGGGTTGATTTAACCAAATTTGGTGAGTTAACTCAGAATTAATTTTGACTGAAGAACATGTATCAAGAACTAACAAAGGTTTAACTTCGAGACTAGGATAATCTTGCACTGTAAAATCGGCCCTTCAAGCTGTTGAATTTCGCACACGGATTACTTTTTTAATAATAATAATAATTTTAACTACACTAGTCAACAAAATTAAAGGAACAAATTTTTTTTCAATTTTCTTTAGGGTTTTTTGAAGAGCTGTATCTTTGTCACGAGTGGTCGTATTGAGTTCAAATAAAAAGCATTTTACAGTTTTATGTTTTTTGTTCCGAGATTTGTTTGCAAAAAAATTTGTTTGAAGTACCGTTATTGCGTTACTGCAAAAAATGAGACGAGTTAACAAAATAATTTTTTTTTATTTTTTTTGAAGGTCCTCATTTCTATGGGTAAATTTTTTTGAGTCAATTAAATGTCATGTTCAGATACCTTGTTTATTCAGCTTGAATTCATTTTTGTTTTGTTGTCGTACGATTTTTTTTGACATGGTTTATCTGACTTTGAATGAAAAAAGATACTTTTAGCCTTGATTACCAATATCTCAGCAAATAATGACGTTATAAAAAATTCAAAGACAGTTTTGGAAATTTGAGAAAGCGTTTTACAAGATTTTTTAAGATTTTGTAGAAATTATTTTTTTTTTACCCTTAACCGTTAGTTTAAAAAAAGTACTAAAAACCGACGTTTTGTGGTCTTTTTGTAAATCTTTTTTTTCTTTGCAAATATTGGTTGCATGGCTTGCGTTGGTATGCAAATTTATAGACTTTTAAATCATCAATATTCTCGTAAATTTTCAAAATGATTCATCGAACCGTTTTTCCTCACCAAAACTTCAAAGTCTTACAAACCAGGTAAAGGAACAAATTGTGTTGTTTCTAAACAATGCGTAGTCGTCATCAAAATGACAAGAAAACCGCAATTCCAGTGGATTTTTTTTTCACAGTTTTGCATTAGTTAGATACTTTTTTGAATGGAAATAAAATAAAAAGTACATAAAAAAAAAAATTTATTTCAAACATTTTTCAAACAAAAAAACTTGATTTAAAAAAATTTTTTGGAAATATGTATTTTTTATTTCATTTCAATTCAAAAAAGTATCTAACTAATGCAAAACTGTGAAAAAAATCCACTGGAATTGCGGTTTTCTTGTCATTTTGATGACGACTACGCATTGCTTAGGAACAACACAATTTGTTCCTTTATACCTGGTTTGTAAGACTTTGAAGTTTTGGTGAGGAAAAACGGTTCGATGAATCAATTTGAAAATTTACGAGAATATTAATGATTTAAAAGTCTATAGATTTGCACACAACGCAAGCCATGCAATCAATATTTGCAAAGAAAAAAAAGATTTACAAAAAGACCACAAAACGTCGGTTTTTAGTACTTTTTTTAAACTAACGGTGAAGGGTAAAAAAAAAATAATTTCTACAAAATCTTAAAAAAATCATGTAAAACGTTTTCTCAAATTTCCAAAACTGTCTTTGAATTTTTTATAACGTCATTATTTGCTAAGATATTGGTAATCAAGGCTAAAAGTATCTTTTTTCATTCAAAGTCAGATAAACCATGTCAAAAAAAATCGTACGACAAAAAAAAAATGAATTCAAGCTGAATAAACAAGGTATCTGAACATGACATTTAATTGACTCAAAAAAATTTACCCATAGAAATGAGGACCTTCAAAAAAAATAAAAAAAATAATTTTGTTGTCTCGTCTCATTTTTTGCAATAACGCAATAACGGTACTACAAACAAATTTTTTTGCAAACAAATCTCGAAATAAAAAACATAAAGCTGTAAAATGCTTTTTATTTGAACTCAATACGACCACTCGTCACAAAGATACAGCTCTTCAAAAAACGCTAAAAAAAAAATGAAAAAAAATTTGTTCCTTTAATTTCGTTGACTAGTGTATATGCCTGTAAGACCTAAGGTCTTTTAAATGCAACCTGAATTGCACGGCACTAGTTAGAAAGAGTAGGAGGATAGGAAAGATTTGGCACAGTTGATTGAGATCAAGGTGTTTATTATCTCATTAAATCTCACGGGTGGCGTCCAGTTAAGCTGGGAGAATATAGAAAAGGATGCTGCCTAGAATTGGGCTCGAACCCACACCTCTAAGATCTAAGTTAGCAGTTAAGCACTACATCCACTGCACCATTGCCACCCCTAATGTGTCATTTTCGATTGGCTTTTCTGACTTTTTTACTGTTTTTTGATTCCAATCAAATACGAAAACATCGTGTTGTCAAATTTAAACACACACTACTCGACGCCATTTAACAAAGTAGGTTTGTTCCTTGCCGACTTTCAAACAGTTTGAAACCGCCAGATTTAGTAATGTTTCGGACCAAAGAGAGCGCTCATGAGAGAGAAAAAAAATTTCCCCTCCTTACCAGATTTGTTCCGAGAAATATGCCAAGTTGACGTAATTTAGAAGTTTGTTGCATTCAAATTAAAAAAAACCTTTATTAACGCCCATATTATTCACTCTTTTAATCCATATTAAAAGTATTTTAAATCCAAACATTAAATCCAATCCCTTATTATTCACTCGTTTAATCCAAACTTAAATCCAATTTTTTAGATCCAATATCGATTAATCCAATTGGATTTAAACTGCCCTCCGGAGGTCAGTTTAAGTACTTAAATCCAGATTAAAACACAATTTCATATAATTCACTTCTTCTTGACATTTCAGTTTTCTGATTGTTTGTGCGCTCGCAGAATCTTACCGACATAGTGAAATAAATTAATTAAAGTAAACATAGAGCCTGATTACACGATTCGTTTTTTCATTCGTTTTGTCTTTCGTCTTTTTGACCTTCGTGATTACACACAACGAAAAAAATTCATTCGTGGTCTTGACGTTCAAAAAATTTGAGGTTAATTAATTGGAAAATAGAAAGTAGTAATAATTAAAAATATTTTTACATCACTTCTTGTTCAAATTTATACCTATTTAATTATGAAAAACAATTTTTAATCTCACTACTGAAATTTTTTACGCATCCCCCGCCTCTACTCGTTTGTCAAATCATAAACGTCAAAGTTCAACCGGAAAAATCTTAAAATTTTCATACGTGCTTTCGTTACTTCATTCTCCCTAAATTTCTACACCCCTCACCCAATGTCTCAAAAAGACAAAACACGAAACAATCGATAAAACTAATCGTGTAATCAGGCTCAAAAAGTTTCACGGGAGAAATTTGACATTTCGCAAATTTGACATTTGGATTAAACGATCTTAATCTGGATTTAAATACATTTTACATCTGGATTAAGGGCATTTTAAATCCATTGGATTTAAGGCATGTTCAGAGTGAATAATATGGACATGGATTTAAATTTTCGGATTTAATAAATCTGGATTTAGTTGTTGGATTAAAAACTTCCTTAAATCCAATATAAATCCAGAGTGAATAATATGGCGGTAAGGGTTTGCCCAAGTGCAACTTTTATTTCTATTTTCATTTTTATATTAATAAGTGTGTATATTTTTAAATTGTGTTTTTCTTTTAAATAATCAAATGATAATCATAAAATTAGCAAAACATTTTGACAAGAAGAAAATATTTGTAGTACCTATTGGCAATTCAGTATTTCTTATATTACAGTGTTATTTTGTAAAAAGAGAAAAGATTTAAGCATTATGATTTACCGCGCGCCGTTTATGTATTAAAGGAGAATGGGCAAATTTGTATGAAACATGGGCGTGAGCGGCCAAGAATGGTTTTGTTATTTTTGGATGTGTTTTAGTCCTACAATCACCGTGCCGAAATTTTTTCATTGTGGTGTACTTCAAAACCGAAAAAAATGCATTTTTGTTCTATGACCTTCATAAAGTTTTACTAAGTTTCTAACCAATTCAAAAATAAAAAAAGAAAGTGGAACAAGAAATCTAGACAGTGTCAAGAATATTTTGTATATACAAATGGCTATACAACATCATTAATAAGAACATTTACCATAAAACTATAATATTACAATCCTCATAATATTAAAAAATCCTGAGTAAAATAATATGTTTAAAAAAATTACAAAGTTGTTGAAATACGTAGGTACTGGGTCTGTTTAAGCCCGTAATGCGCCCTTGGGATATTCTGAAACCCCGTTAAACACACTAATACAGTGTCAGTAGACGTTATGAAGTGAGAATAAAGCATTACACCCACTAAAAATATTATCACTATGCAATATTGCTCAATGCAATTGCATTATATAAACATTGATATATCTTCTTTTCTAAATGAAATGCAATGCAACGTCCATAGTAAAAATTGTTCTTGAGTAGCATGCCTTTCATTTGACACTTATTTCATTAATGGCCGCTAACGCCCAAAAATGCCCATTCTCCTTTACTTAAAATGTCCCTCAGAGTGCATTTGGTTAGGTTTTTGAACACTAAACAGAAATAAAAAGCCCTAGTGCATTTTTATCTTCGCTTACAAAAAAATGGCATACTAAATACAACAGCATTACGGAATTATACCAAATTCTTGTTGTATTTAACATGTATTTTTAAGCGAAGATAAAAATGCACTAAAAAACAGAGCTTAAGTAAGTATGCTCATTTTATACTTTTTCTTTGTGGTGTTGTCTCCATGTTGTGTGAATTTATCGATATGAAAATAAAAATTAAAACAATGTTGAACTTTTTCAACCGATTAGGCCCGAAGATGGATAAAACGCGTCGCTAATTTTTAATAAAATATTAATATTGTGATAAAATTAAAGTTTTTTCAATAAACTAAAAATTATTTTATAAACATTATTTCATTCTATACACCCAATAATTCACCATCCTGGGGTTTTTTGATGTCCCAATCTTTTTATACCAACTTTAATTACTAGCCCTGTTTTTAGTGCATTTTTATCTTCGCTAAAAAATGTAGCATGTTAAATAAATACAACACCAATTTGGTATAACTCCATATCGTATAGTTTTATTTAACATGCACTAAAAACAGGGCTATTATTTTCTTTTTAACGTGAATCTATAGTTAATAATTAATTAATCAAACGATTGGTTTTAAAGGAGCAATCAAATTACTGTAGGCATACTTCAATTTTTGTAAAAGATATGAAACAAGACTCCATTTTGGGTTGTGGTGCTTTTATTTTTTTAATGTAGAATTTCGTTTGGTTGATTAATATCCACCGCCTTGGGGTTTTGATGAATCATATAACAACTCCATTTAAAAAATCACAAATCTTTTCATTCAAACTAAGGTAATTTAAAAATATTTTTTGTTTTTATTTTAATAAACTTGATATACTTACCTTTTGTTTTTATAAACTTTTATTTTCTTGAGTTGTTATTCTTGAAAATAATGATTGAGATTTATGATTAATATACGGCAACTCTAACCGAGTATGTCATTTGACGTTTAGTTCGAATTAGTGCAAATTAGTGCAAAAGCCGTTCCACACATTTTGACAGTTTTTCTTCTCTCTGAGAGAAGAATGTCAAAATTTTACATTTAGTCCGAAACAGTGCGAAGAATCCAAGGAACAAACCTAATATTTTCTTAAGCATTCATCACTTTTGACAAGTAATTCGTCAAAATACTATAGATGTGTCTATTCCTTAAAATCAGGAACTTACAAAGACTCCGAAAACATTTACTCCAAATAAATATTTCATTTCGGAATAGCCATTCGAAGGCTTTTATAGTAGTAAAAGTGAAAATGGAGTACAAAAGAAGTACTCCGTACACGCTCAATAACGTGACTAACGAAAATACTGTTCCTTCTTTTAAATTTGAAATGTTTTCATCAATCAAACGCATGCAGAAACAAAATCCTTTTTTACTTTGTACCTATTAACAAGTGGATCTTCTTCGAAAGGCAAAATCCAACTTAAATCAGTTTGGAAAGTATGAGTTAGTACGCATGCATCGTTCGTGTATGGTCGCGTTCATTTAGCTCTTGTGGTTTCTGAGTTATCCGCGTGTTAAAACTTCGCCCCAAGATCTCGGGTTACTTAACCCAAGCACTCCTTACAGCGAACAAGTGCTTTGTGAAGGATTTTCGGATTCGGCTTCTCTTCTGTCTTAAAAACTGAGTTCATTCCTCAGCGGCAGCACACCCAGTAGTTAGAGGATTGCACTAGGTTCCTAAATGTATCCTCCAATACCTTGAATATTTGACAAACTGTGTCTTCTCGTGATGAGTGAATTCGTCATATACATACATAAATATACCTATTTAAATTTATCATAATTAATGTTCATGTCCAGTTTTTGTGCCACCCGCTTCACCCAGGTAAAGGATTAATATCCATCTAGGCCGACCATTTCTGTGATGTCTGTAGGGTCATGCGCTTAGGTCCCACATTGGGCGCCACCTGTAATGGAACCTGGTTGTTTTTGAAAAGATACTCAAAATAAAAATATATTTTTTCTAACAGAGGGTGAACATTTGGTTAAAGTTGTGACACATTAACAAAAAATTTACAGATAGTTTTTCAAAAACCTTCCCTACCTATACTTCCATTACGACTTAAAGCATAGTACGCAGCTGAAGCGAACCGAAAATTCCCATACAGAAATTGACATACAATTAATTAACCCTAACATTATTTCTGACGAAAATTTGAGAGTTTCTTTTATTTTGCGGTTGATTTTATTTTTTGAAAATATATAAACGGAATAAAATACCTTCGAAAAGCAAGAACACAGACCGAACTTTTTTTTGAAACCCCTAACACCACAAAAGACAATACCTGCATTAACAAAAGAAATCACATCAGACCAGAAAGAAATTGACGTCAGATTTTGTACCTACCGTTCTGTTTTTATTTATATTTTGACATAAAACTCTTCATATTTTGTTTCCGTAATCTTTTCGTTTATGATTTCGTTTTCGAGTTGGAGACCCCAGAAAAATTTCGTCTCACTTCAGCAGCTTACTAGGTTTAAATACGTGTGTGAAGTTGGCATAACATTTTTGAGCTAGACCAATGGGACCATGGCAGAAATTAGTAGTTTTTTTGCATTTTGTACGCATTTCTATTTCGGATTTTGCAGTTCACCAAATAAGGCTCTGAATTTGCAGTTTAAAGCTAGTTTTTTTTTTCTTATATGAAGGTCTATGAAGGGAATTATTCATCTAATGAGGAACTGAAAAGGGCTGGAAACGAGAAAGTGAGAGATTTTTTTTTGTCTATGTTCGATTTCGAAAATTTTCAGTATCGTCTCGGTATTTGTCTCGTTTAACTTATCCTTGTAACGGTCTCGTTTCAGTATACCGTTTGGCTCCGGCGAGTTCCTTGGTAGTTTTTGTGGAGGTAACTTCGACTTATGTGCTGAAATAAAGACTTTGATAAATACTTGGATTGAAAATGAAAGATTCGAATTTTTGAATTTTAATATTTTTCTATCAAGTCAAAGGAGATTCTCAGTAAATTTCAATCAAATAGTTAGGCTCACGGCTCGTATGCTTTGGAGGTAGTATTGGCCGTTTTTGAAAACGCAAAATCAAATGATCCTCAATTTTTGACACAATTACACTCCCGTTCATGCGAATAGGTACAACATTTTCGAGTGCGATTAGCCGTTATAGATCTGAACTGAGTCGACTCAATGAATTTTTAATAATGGCAAATGGCACACAATCTTCATCCTTCCGTTACTACGCGATTTATTATTATTTCTTTAATTTCATGTTAAATGAACGAAAAAAAAGCCCATGTTTTCGTTCATTTTCTTTGAACTAGTTGTTGAAGCTCAACTTTGATTCAACTCGAACGTTCAATATTTCAAAAATAAAAACTGCGATTTAATAAAAAGTCACCAAGATTAACAGCCCGACATCGACGATAGAGACGAATTCTTGCTAAAAGTAAGGCGAACTTAATTCAGGCGAATCGCAAAAGGTAATGCCGCATACCTAAAGTTCTGAATATGAAAACGATATATAAAGCCACGTTTAGTGTTTTACATTCGTGTGGTACGACAATACAAAACCTCTCTTTATCTACTCTTTAAAACCCTCATGATTTAGGTGTTGAATTTGGTTTGCACATTGATTTTGAAGTTCAAAGATTTTAAAACGGAGGGGATAGATACAGCCCGGTTACATTCCACATTCGTGGAGTACGGCGACAAACAAATCGATTAACTTTGCAAAACCATTAACTATTAAGATGCTGGATTTCATTAGATTCATATGCAGATATAAGAAAGTTTTTCTTTAGTGAAAAAAGTTGACTACATTAAATAGTTAGAATTAAATTCTTAAAATAAAAAGTCAGAATTAAATACAGTTATTCACAGCCATATCGCACCACAATTTGCAATACTTATTCCTATATAGTAAGTATTTCTTGGCATACTAAAGTTGAGGTGATGTACCTACCCCTCCCTTACATATATGTAAAAGTACCTATATATTATATGCAAATGTAACCCACTCATATAAGTCCTTGTTTTCTTTCGCTGCCTTTTACTAAACAAAGCTCTAAGGATAAAAGTGTGTGATCGTTCGCCAGCTAATTAAGGCACTTAAACAAAACACAAATACAATACGTGTGCAACATTTTAGATTCGTCCTCTGCTTGTGCTGCCACAGAGAGTTTGTTGTTGGTTGGGTTGCCTCGTCGAGTTGAGTTTAGCTGAGCTGAGCCGAGAGTTAATACACCGTGCTTGCCTAGGTATATTTGCTGTGTGTCGCGCTGGCTGTGAGTTTCCTGCGACAACACTCCTGACTCCTCCACTCATGGAGAGTTCCAGAATTAGGCTTATTACTCCGTACACTCGTATATGATGATGGCAATTTTTTTTTTTTTAATGGAGGTGTACCATTGAACAAGCGAGTGCTTGGTCGCACATAAACACGCACTGCGCCTTAATGCACATACACACAGTGCCAATATATGTACATGATGGTGTACAACGAGGACTACGAGCTTTGCAAACCTAATTAAAGGGTTTACTAGCGACGCGATGTGGTGACAAGCGACAATAAGAGAAGGGGGCCTCTCTAGTATACAGCGTATAGAGGTTAGGTAGGTACATGATTTTCTGTTTTACTTTTTTATTTTTTTTTTTGTGGCGCGTTGTTAAATTGTGGGCCTTGAAAAACACATTATCCTAACAAATACCATTGCAGTGCAGGAAATCACAGTTCAAGAGTCCTGTCGCAGCTTAACACACTCCGCAGTGGAGAGGGATGATGTACCTACATTAACCATAAATATGTACATCGCCAGGCCGCTTATGACGTTTTTCGTTTTCATGATTACGAATACGGCGGCGACTGGGTTGGGGTTTGTTTTTTTATTTTTTACTTTTTCTGAAAACTCAAGTTGAAAAAATGAACATGGCTGGTGTGACTATACAGAGATTTTTAACGGCTGGAAAACAACAGTCACTTTGAGTAATGGCGGCGGCAACAGCACAACAGCAACAGCAACGGCAACGGCTACAGTAACTGTGACGAAGACGGTAAAGGGAAGCTGTTTCCTTCTAGATTTTCTAGAAGAAAAAATGATGCTGAAAAAAAACGAGGAAGGAAGTAACTACCCAGCCTTGCACTTAGGACGAGAGTGAGAGCTGTAGGTAAATGCTTCGAAGCTGATTAGCAACTCTCGGAAACACTCACCGCACCGAATACGGTTAGGCGTACAGAGATGAATGTGTCATGGATAAGGCTAATGAACGACACAAAAATCCATTAAAGTTCTTGAAAGGAGATTCTTCAGAAAAGAAATTCCTTTTTTGTTGTTCCTGTTCATTATTGTGGTACGCGTCAAGCCCTCAGAATCCATGTTATTCATGTCTCATCACTCAAAGATTGAGAGCTTTTTTTGGAAAACGCGGCAACCAAACCAACCGGAAGGGTAAATTGATCCAAAATCCTCTTGTTTGAGAAAGACGCGGTGCGACGGGAGAGGTTTTGATGATGGAAGAAAAGGTATTCTCTTGACAAACACTTCCTAGCTAATTATAGCAGCCACTGAGAGTAATCAGGAGGAGCTAATTCAATGTCATCCTCGTCCTTGCTCAGGTGTCCGTCTCGGAGATTTGAATAAACTTTTTTTTGTCCCATATTGTGTACCTACCTTCAAACCCATCACCGGCTGATGAATGGAATCTTCAAAGAAGCTAACTAGACTCAAGGGTATTTTATTTCATGCCGCCGCCGCTGATGTCGTCGTCGTCGTCATCGCACTAACTTGAAAAGAAACTACAAGATGACTGAAGATAACAATCGAATCCGTATAGCGAAGATCAGAATTTTGAATAGAGACTTAAGACTTAAAGAGAGCGAAATATCTTTTCCCGCAAATTGATTTTGGAAGCGCTGTCAGACGCGATCACGGCAAGAGATCTATAATTTGCATCTTTTGCCCATTTAGGTGTGTATATACACCGAGTAGGTCTGGGGGTTACAGCCAACTACACACATCAGCAGAGATATAGACCTATTTTGTAAGGACTTTGAAGTAAAACTAATCTCCGACAATGAACTTTTATCGAATGTGATGCTGATGCTCCTTTATATTGTGTATTTTAGTTTAAAGAGGAGATAGAATCATATCAAGATTTTGATGATGCCAGCCACAGTAGAACAGAGGCGGGTGTATCGGTGAGGAGTAATTTGATATCCTTGTGCGCAAGAGGGAAGGATGTTTATGTACGTACTTGTTGTTGTTGTTTTTTTGTATTTATAGCAATCATAGAGAACAAAAGTGATGAATGAATGGGTAACCGGAACTGGTGGTTCGTAAGTGATACGCCCGTGGTTAAATACAGTTTGATGGGCTGAAATTTAGAAGTATAGATTTGTATTTAAAAAAAAGGAAAACTCCGTCCAAATAAATAAAAAGCAATAACAGTACCCACCTACCTACAAAAAAAATACCGAATATAAAATACAAAGAATTACAAGGTGATGGGTAGATAAATGTAGTCTACCTACCCTTGTCTTATCGTTGTAAAAAGGTAACGCAGAAAAATAATCGGTAAAAATATGTAGCAGCAAGAATACAAATCCAAAACTAGTTCAATATGTTCCAATATTTTAAGCTTTAAAGACTGTTTCCAGAAAAATTAAGTAAAATTAATTGAACTACTACTTATCAGCGAATTGTATTGATCCTTAAAGTAGTAGTTCCCTTCCCCTTATCACACTATTTACTTACTTATCCGGCTTCCAGTCCACGAAAGGTCGTAGCCTGAAACACGACGGCTTTCCATCCTAGACCAAGCCTTTTAGCATCCGCGATGGTGTGGTCTTTAAAGAGGAGGTTCGGTCTTCTTTGTTTTCTTGAACCTGAGGGCTGAGATTAAAGGATTCTCTTGGCTGGAGCATTATTGTCTATTTTCTCGATGTAGCCGAGCCATTATAATCGTCGTGTAGAGCTTTTCCCTAGTTTCACATTGCATCACGTATTTCCCAATGTAATGCGACACAGCTGGTTCAGTTATCCCGGGATCCTCAGTTCAGCCATCGCCACATAGAGCTCCTGACGATAAATGCCATCATATGCAATTTTGAAGTCACTGAATATATGGTGAGTCTCGACTTGAAATTCATTGATCTTTCTAAGATTTTCCTGAGAGTGAATATTTGGTCTATGGTCGATCTGCCTGGCCGGAAGCCACACTTGTACTTGCCGATAATAGTGTTGCTGAACGTCTTACTAAGATAGGATCTTATGCAACGTTAATCAGAGATATGCTTCGATAGTTCTTGCTTCTTTATTTGAAGTAAAAGGATTTTGTGCCCACATAACAAGATCAGCAGCCACTTATAGTAAGGCAGTTCTATAAGCATTTTTTGAAACACTTCCAACCGCAGAAAAGTTGTCACGAATATCGTCAATGACTGTAGAAATACTATTACTAGGCTATGGATACATCCCTGAGGAACATTTGTCGTAGTTTCGTACCTATTTGACGCTCTTTTATTCATTCCAAATTGTACCATTAGCTCGACACACAAGTGTTTAAAAGGAAATCATCTTTTATAGCTACTAACCTATAAAAGTTTGATGGATCAGATAGGAAAATCGTGCCTTGAAGTCAGTAATACATCAGGCATCAGCTAAATCTATTATATCAATATAGTGTCTTCAAGAAAATTTGTCAGTACAGAGCTTATGAGGGAGCTGTATACTCTATCTCTACACAGCGTCAACAAACTATCACTTTACAAAATACAAAACGACTGACTTGCCGAAAGAGTCTGTTGTTGTTAATCTTGTCAAAATTATGTAAACTCCACCATGACCACCGCCACACGTTTGAAAATTCTTTCTTTTTCAATTTCCGCAACGCTGACTTCGTTTATCTTAATAATCTAATCAAAAATATTGATTTCTCTTCCTTCCTGAATAATAAAAATTCAATCGTTATCGCCTTTGAATTTTTCTACAAGTCTATCTTTAACTGTTTTGTACATTCTATCCCCTACGTTCCACGTAAAAATGTCTCCTTTTCCCCTCCTTGGTATAATACAAAACTGCGAACCCTTCGTAGTGTCAGAAACAAACTATGGAAAACTTTCCTGTAATCCAGGTCTGTTTTCGACTTATCGAACTATCAGCAAGCTCAATGCCGCTTCTCCGTTATCTGCAAATTTCTCTACCTTGAATATACGTTGACAGCATGCAAGACTGCCTGATCTCTGACCCTAGACGATTCTATCAATTTATTAACGTTAAACGTAAGTCCGATGACTATCCCCTAGCTCTTAAATTCCTGGACATGACATCTACCGACCCTTAAATTATCACAACCCTTTTTGCCTCCTTCTTGAGGCAATGGTACAGTGATCACCCACAAGAACCTGACCACTGTTTTTTTAGTTACTTTAAAAGTACCCCACAGACCTCCCTTGCCACAGTTGAAATTAGTGTTGATATCATCATCAAAAAGATAAGTTTGCTTGGATACCAGGCCATGTTGGTATCAAAGGAAATGAGGCTGCTGATAGTGCAGCAAAAGAAGCAACTCGTTATCCTTACTTAAAAGAACTGCCAAACATCTCTCAGCTCATCCGAAAAGTCTTTGAAGCTAATGAAAACGAAGATCTCGAAAGCTCATGGCGTGGAGAACAGAACTTTCTTCGTCAACATCACCCAACACATCTCCGAATCCCTTATAACAGAAATCTAACCAGAGAAGAATGCATAACAATGTTCCGGATCAGAGTAGGAAAAACTCTTTTTTCTAGTCGACACTATTTCACTAACGACCCCCCTGAAGAGTGCGCAAATTGTAGAGAAGCCCTTTCAATTTGGCATATATTTGCTGTTTGCCCGATTTCTCGCCAAACCACTAATACCGACTCAATAGAAGATATGCAGAAACAAATAGCCGAGGTACTTAATCCATCTGATGTTCGAACGTTCCAGCGCATTAAAGTAGCCACAACACTTCATAATAAATTTAAAGATATATGAACTATTCTTTGTTATAGTAAAAATTATTTTTTAAACTTTATATATACAAATACATATATAAATTTACACATATTGTACATAATATTATCTTAGATCACTATGTGATATCTATACGACATCTATGGTCTTGCTGCCCTGATGTCTTTTTTTAAATAATTTTATAAATTTATCTTTATAAGTTATTTTTGATAAATGAATAAATAAAGATAAGTTTGCTTAAGGATGACTCTATGGTCGTGCCTGCCATACTCTTCAAAAAATGTGCTAACTCCCTCTGTCAGCCACTTGCAGAATTATTACGTCTTCCATTCTCTAAAAAAAGGCGCAAGGAACAATATTATGCTAATTAGCGTCCCATTGCTAAACTTTCTTTCATCCCTTAGCTCTTCGAAAGTATTGTGTACGACTCTCTTTACTTTCACTGCAAATCTATCTATTCTCCTTAACAGCATGGCTATTTTAAAGGCAGAATTCCCACAAAAAACTTACGAACTTCGTTTCTGAGACTCTCTAAATGCATTAGAAAAAGGAACTGAATTCGACGTTATCATCACAGATTTTAGTAAGACCTTTGACAAAATATGTCATCAAATTATTTAACTTAAGCTTAGAGCCCTCGATTTTCCACCCTTTTTCATCTCATGGCTCTGTTCATACCTAGAGAACCGACAATATAGAGTTATATTTAGGTTTTCAATCTCCGATCCCATTTTTGCTACTTCAGGTGTTCCTCAAGGGAGTCACCTTGGACCTTTGATCTTTGTATAAACAATTTAAACGACGTCATCAACGTTATTAATGATTCAAATCTCTCCATATATGCTGATGATATGAAAATAATTAAGGTTATTAATAATTAATTAATAATTCAAACCTGGTGCGACAAAATTTTAGGACTTAATGTTGCTAAATGTCAGTTCATAACTTTCTTCCGTACCTACCTTCCCGAACCTATTTCTTTCATGATGTAGCTATTCCATCTGTTTGTTCTATACGAGACCTGGGACAGTCAGCTAAACTTTCGTGCCCATTTTTACCATATAATTAACAAGGCCAATTGTTCACTCGGCTTCATAAGACGTTGGTCTAAGGAATGGAATTCTCGAACCCTTATGTCACTAAGTCCCTCTACCTAATTTTTGTAAGACCCTCCTCGGTTACGCTAGCCAAGTTTGGTCGCCATATCAGAGCTCTCATTCCCAAAGAATTGAAGCTGTGCAATGTAGGTTTCTTCGATTTGCCCTCCGTGATCTTCCTTGGTCCGTTCTGAGACTCCCAGATGGATCCACCATAACTGCCAAACGGAACGTCAAGTATCTGGGAATCCACTTCAATGAGTTGCTTAGGTTCGACCCGCACTCAAGAAGTGTGCTCAAAAGAGCCAGCTGGGTCTTCCACCGTTTACACCCCGTGATGAGAAAAAGAACCGGATTAAGTCAACAGACGAAAATATTGATGTACAAGCAACTCCTGCGGCCAGTCATAGCCTATTGCTTCCCAGTCTGGTTCTCAATTTCCAAGACAGCCATGAAGGAACTTCAAGTGTTCGAAAGAAAAATAATTAGAATTTGCACCGGACTACACTTCGACTGCCAGCGACGGAAACACTACAGGAATGAACACCTCTACACAGAAGCGAACATAATCCCTCTGGACAGGTACCTAGTGCTCTCTACAAAGAAGCTAATAGAAAACATCCACAGTCATCCAAATCAGCTGATAAGAAGTATGACCACCGAGCAACGACAACCCGATCCGAGATACCTCAGTGTGATGGAAACCCTGGACGACAACATTATCCCCATAGACAACGACGAAACAGTTTCCTTCTACGCTGACACAGGGTCAGCCTACTACCGCGGCTAAATGCCAAACCTCCTAACAATCCACACCAAAATCACCACTAGACAACCGGGATGGAACACCCCGAGAATGAAAATGTCAACCGACGCTTAAATTAATTTTGACATGTATTTTATATAATTATAAAATTTTAAACCTTAAGACATAGTATAAAGTTAGGCCCCCTATGTGCCAACAAATGTAAATTTTTCATATCTTATTAGTTGTAAGCCAAACTGTATATATTATGTTCAATAAAACAAATTGAATTGAATTGAATCTTCCTTGGTCTGTTAATCTCATCTTACCCCATAATGAAGATCAATTAAAATTGATCAATTTGGCAACCTTACAAAAACGTCGTGAATATGTTGAAATACTCTTTCTGCACCAGCTCCTCGCTGGGACTATTGATTCTTCCTATCTTTTGGAAATGATTCCTATTTAAACTAACCCACGTTCCCTCAGATCTACTTCTCTCTTCCGCCTTTCTCATCACCGCACAAGCTACGGTCGGTTTGAATCAATCTCAAGATTGTTGCGTGAAGCCAACAGGACATCTTTTCATAGTCCCCTATTACACGATGATTCTTTGCGTCTGACTCTTTTCGAACATAATGAGTGCGAAAGAGAAAAAAGATGAGACGGAAGACCAGCTGCCCTGTGAGTCGTGGGCCAAGGTTTCCGCGACTCTTTTTGACGTTTCTTTTTAGCACTATCCGTACTGTCCCATTTTTCGTATACATACAGTACAAACCGCAGCAGTGAATTTCGCAATAAAAGAGAACTGTCAATTTTGCATCAAGTGTTTAGAACCCCAGTGTAATAGCGCGTGCCTCACAGGATGATTTTCAAAGAGAAATTCGAAAAAAGAGTGAGACGCAAAGAATCATCGTGTAATTAATTAATTCTTCCTCACTCCGAACGTCGTCATACACCGTTCAGCTTATTTCCACAGAATTGCTTCAATTTAGGTAGTGATTTAGATTCTTGCGCGATTTTGATAATTTTCGGTTCCAAATATTTATATTTTGGCCAGAAAAGCTGTTTTAATACTTTTTGCGTGTTATTTACAAAATCACATTGGAAATAAGGCCAGAAAAAAGCCTTTTTCCCTAACTTTCTTTTTAGTGTTATTTCCATTTAAATGTTTTGGATCTTTTTTCAAAAGTGCTGCGTAATTTCCACGCAATTTTGTTGAATTTTCCTATTCAATTTAGGGCGCTTTTTCAAAAAATTCGTATGCCGATATTTGTTGGTATTTTTTCCAAGACACTGTTGGTGAAATTTCCTATAGGGTTTTCAGGGAACCATTAAATTTTTTGAGTGATGAAATTGATAGATGGACCTTCTACTGTCATTTTTAAGTCCATAGGTCAAACTTTACACTGCATCGCCCCATGCTTGCTTTTAAAGTTGGAGGTTGCAAATTTGTTGTTGTAGTTGATTAAATTTTCACAAAGACTAGGATTGCCTATGGGCGAAAAGTAAAGAGCTTATAATTAGCTTCCATCAAATGGTTTAATCATGTTCCTATAATTATTCATCTCATCAACTATTTTTCCCGAATCTCCACGCGAAATAACTCATGCTCCCCACTCTATTAACACATTGATAAATGAATTGCAATTATTCAAACATCGCCTGATCCACTGCAACTGTCAAGCGGTAGCAAAAAAGGTGATAAGTTGTCAATTTTTACTATCGCTGTTTACAGTTCCGGTTACTTATACTTTTCCCGCCACATATCAGCTTCGAGAGGGAATCGCGTGATTATTGAATCTGTCCGTCTCGTCCGTCACCTCAATGTTCCATCATAATCGACAATTAGTCAAATGGAATCTGAAAATCTGGCAAAAGATACAGAAGTACATACACTCAGCGTCAGCACTTGGTATGGCAGAGATGCATTAATTGCATACGAGCACATTATCGAAACGCGGATCGTACGAGTTCTGCATGAGCTGGTTTCTAATTACTCGTCGCTCCAAATGATTTTTTTTCTTTTTTCTGGGCTGGCGGGCTATCGACAGCAGCAGTCTTCTTGACAGAAGATCAGTGCTTTTTTATAGTTTTCATACTCTCAGAAGGGCTTTGTTTGGTTGCATCACTGTGTGCTGAATGTTTTGTCGCGCATCATTGTTTTTGTGTCGCAGACGCGCATCATCATCATCATCGTCATCTCCAGTGCTACTGCTGCTCCTCCGGCCAGAGGCCACACGAGATAACATCAACGCTATTAAAATCACTGAATGTGACATTTTGTACGCTAACATGCGGCGCACGGTGCTTCGCATCGCGTCCGTATCTTGGGCTTCATAATTTCCGCAACTTTTTTTGTATTATTTTTCAAACTTATAAATATCACATTTTTGAAATTATTCAGTCGAAGTAAAGAAGCTGCTGACTGCTGGCTATGGCTGCCGTGTGTGCGATCCATGCAATCATCCTTATTGAATGTATTCATAGACATTGACGTTTTCGTACAAAAAAAAACTGCAGAAAGATTCAATCACGACCTATACGAAGACGAAGGCTACGAGGCTACAAAGATGATGACGGTCGCGCGGTGGAGCTTAATTCAGGCAAATCCCAGAGCTCATCCAAGCAAGGAGCAATGCCAATTGTTGCGCAGTGACAGGATACCTATCTACCGCTGGCGCTGCCTTCTTCACGAATTAAGAATAAAAATGGCTTAATATAAATCTTTCAGATTCAGATACTTTTAGCGCGATTTTTTTCTGTTGCACTGTATGTACCTTGGTTGATTTAGCACGAAAAACGAGGCGCACATTTTACCAGAAATAGCTTGCCTTTCTCGCGTCAGTCGCGTCGTCTTTCAGTCGGTTGGCGGTTGTATATTTGTTTTGGGCCCGCACATAACAGCTTGCACCAGATATACTCAAGCTTGCTCTACACACGCATATGGAATGGGCAGGGGCACATGCACAAGCAAGGAAATGTATTTTTGCGGTCCAAGCGCCGGCGCCAGACGCCACCGCTCTTCCCAATCGATTGGTTGGCGAATTCCTTTGCTTTGCGCGCACAAATTTCTTTCTTTTACTGATTTGCTGCTGCTGCTGTTGGAGAGCGCACTTTATTATTGCTGGCGGCATTCGGCCCAATTATGTTTTTGGGACTTGGGAGTCTTTTGGGGATTTTTCTTTGCACACAGAAAAAAAAACTCAAATATTTTTGTTTTTATTTGTCCTCAAAGTTGTTTTTTTTTTTTTGTAATACCCGTCGGCGGCACCTACAGCTAGTTGAATATCGAAACAGGCTTCAAATTAATGCTTGAAGTGTAAGGGTGTATTTATGTTGGAGCTGCAATTATCGATTCGAGCAGCAATGAGACTAAAGCTAAGAAATGGTAAGGCTTCAAAGGCATTTAGTTGTTAATTGAATTTCAGTAGGAAATATTATTGGAAGATTTACTTGTAAGTGCTATAATCATAGTAAAAGCACATAGCCCAAGCTAAAGTGGCATAGCTGCTCAAGAGATCCTACAACTATTTGCCAGAATTTCCAAATTCTTTTCCAAATTCTGCTTTAATTTTTTTTAAGTACGCGCTTTTAAACATTTTCCAAGCCTTCTTTTTATTTGACAGAATTTTGTAAAGCAATTTTCTCAAATTTGTCTCATCATAAAATAGGGAAAATTCCCTGTTATTGGTCAAGCCGGGTCTTTAGTGACAGTTCCATGCGCAGAAGACAACTTATTCTGTGAATAATTTTGTAAAATATTCAAGACGAAAAATGTTTGCCTTGGCCTTAGCCACCCATTGAGTTTTAATAAACTATAGGCCCAAAAATGGAAAACAATTATTTTTGGATGCAAAAACTATTTGCAT
Organism: Dasysyrphus tricinctus; assembly: GCA_963921185.1. NCBI lineage: Eukaryota > Metazoa > Arthropoda > Insecta > Diptera > Syrphidae > Dasysyrphus > Dasysyrphus tricinctus. The sequence goes on along the minus strand of OY992533.1, from coordinate 14,516,223 downwards.
GCAAAAAGGCTGTAAGGTGAATATATGTTGTTTTTTTTATGTGGAATAGAATTTTGTTTAGAATATAAAATGTAATTTTAATAAACAATAATGTTAAATTTTTCACAATAATAGCATTGGCTTTTGCCGTCAGTCCGAAAAAAAAGAAAGTTAAGTATCTTATGACCTCTTAATTATAACATAAGTTTGATTTAAAATTCTTCATTAATTATTCGTTGCATATTAGGGCTAATTTTATAAAGCTGTATAAGTTCATCCAGTTGTCTCCGTATAAAATTAATATAACTTTTGATTGTAGCAAATTGAATTTTTCCCCAATGGTTTCTTCTTATTTCGTCTAAGATTGGGCATATTCCAATAAAGTGGTGGATATCCTCCTTTTCGTTTAAGTTGCAAATTGTGCACACCTCACTGTCATGTCTGTATGGTGTATAATTTAAGCCTAGTAATTCACCTCTGGCCTTGAAGATAGTTGATATTACATCAAAATTATATCTATCGTGAAAGTAGTTTTTTCTTCAAGGTCATGGTGAAGAAGTTTATAGATTATAGATTGTCTTTGTTGAGCTTGTGCTCTAAAATTTTCGAAGGTGGACTCTTCATCCTTTATGAGCAGCTGCTCAAGGTTAGCTAACAAGGATGGATTTTCAGGAACTATTTCTATATTTTGCTGATTTCCCAATCTTAAGCATTCTTTGAAAAACTATTGATTTCGATTAATTTGATGTTTTGCTACAATTTTAGGTATTCGTTGATCCGGAAGTTCTAAAGGGTCCGCAAAATAACTTTTTTTTTTGAAAATGCTACTACTACATGGAGTGTAGCTTCGGCTGTGTGGCACGTAGCGCCGTCCTGTTGAAACCAAATGTTGCCAATATCCTCTTCTTCAATTTTTGTGAACAAAAATTCGTTCAACATGGCCCGATAACGATCGCCATTGACTGTAACGGCCGCTCGAAGAAAAATGGCCCAATTATGCCTCTGGACCAAAATCCGTACCAAACAGTGACTCGTTTTGGGTGTATCGGCTTTTCAATGGCGTGCGGGTTTTCTGTGCCCCAAATGCGACAATTTTGCGAGTTTACATACCCGCCAAGATCAAAATGAGCTTCATCTGAAAAGATGATTTTTTTTTGGCAAAATCGGCATCTTCTCTAAGTCGATCGCAGGCCCACTTAGCGAAGCAGCCATTTGAATGAAATTATTTTCCATTATTAACCGGAAGGATTTTACTTTCAAATAAAAAAAGAAATTTGAGAAAATATTCAGTAGTTTTTTTTTTATAGCATTTTCAAAAAAAAAGTTATTTGACGGACCCTTTAGTATCTTAATCATATTAGCAAAATTTAATTTTAACGTGAAAATATATAATGGTGGCAGTCCAGTTTCAAAATAAGGCATATTATGTAGACCTGCTTTCGGGTAGTCAAAAAATTTTCTTGATGAAATATCGCAGTTACTTTTCCACTTCCTCGTATTGAAATATTCCCCACATTCGCCCCGCGTAGCACATAAACGATCTGACAACAGCTTCAAAAACCTTATACTTGGTACTTGTCGCAATATTTCTTTTGCTTCGTATATTTTTCCAGCTTCTTTTAATTTTTCTTCAACGTGTTTTTTAAATGACGCAATGTCGTCCGCATAGAGAAGAAGCTTGATTACTGTGCCATTGAATTCGATTCCACCAGGGAAAAATGTAACCAGATCATCCAGAAATATTGAGAACATTGGGGAGAAGACATCCTTGTTTCACTCCCAAGCTTGTTCTGAACCAGTCCGATAGTCTGTTTCCATCCCAAACTGCAGTTGAATTTTTCTCATAGAGACTTTGTATTATTCTTATCATTTTTGACGATATACTAATGTTGCTTAGCTTTAAGAAAAGAGATCTTCTATCTAAAGAGTCGAAAGCTGCCTTGAAGTCAACGAAAAGAACAAACAATTTTGTACCTTTATCCAGATATGTTTGCGCAACCCTGGTCAGCGTGAAAATATTATCCACCGTCGAGTAATCTTTTCGGAAACCAACTTGGAATTCTCTTAGCAATTCGTTCTCACGAATCCATTCCGACATCCATTCTAAGAGGGTTCCTGGTTTATATTGTCATAAAGGAATTCATGAAAGAAATTCCTCTATAGTTGTTTGGGCCATTGGAATCTCCTTTTTTTTTTTTAAAGTGGCAAAATTATATTTTTCCTGACGCTCGTTGGGACTTCTCCATTACTAAAAATGAAGTCGCAAGTTTCTCAATAAATTCGGTTGTGGCGTTTTTGAAAAACTCGTAAGGAACACGATCTTTCCCCGGAGCTTTGTTTGAAGTGCATCGGAGAATTACCTAATCATTTATCTCTCTATCCAAACATGCTATTTCCAGATATGAAAGGGCATATGCAATTTGTTTAACATCACTATGTGGTGGGTTGAGTAGTTCTTCGAAATGAGCACCTTATACGTTCGCATCAATTTGAATACTTCTTGTAAACTTAAAACCATTAAGTTCCTTCGCAATTTTCCAAAACGAGCGAGTATCTTTGACTTTTTTGAGTGACCGCGACAAATATTGCATATAGCTCTTTTGCTTGTGGTTGCATACATTTTTGTATGTCCAATTAGCTTCTTGGTATCTTATTTTTGCAATCTCATCTCTTGAATTTTTCAATCTTCGAAGACACTCAAAAGATTTTTTTCTTGCTGCAACGCAAAACCAATCAAAGCATGGTTGTTTGCCTTCCCATCTACTTGCTGATTGAAAAGGCCTTGCCGCTTCCAATACACAAGTTGTGAGGGAATCCGCACACTGACTGATACCGTGCGCATCAGTTTTGCTTCCATCTCAATTTCGGAAGTAAACGATCTTCATTCGGGTTTCTTAAGTTTAAGTTAGTTTAAGGTACTTTATTGAATCGAAAAAATTTACAATATTATGTTTAAAAATTGTACATTTAAGCATGGCTTAGCCGTCTGCCGAGATTAGACGATTAATTTAAACAATTTTACTTTAAAAACGTGAAAATTAAGGACTTATAAGGGACTTGTAGCTGGGTTAATTTTTATAAGTTTTCATCCAATATTCTTGTTCTATACCTGAGCGCAGTTTGACAATATGAGGCCAGTGTGGTCCAGTGGTTGGTATCGTTCAGGATATGCTTTATATCTTCTATATGTATTACGTCCACTCCAAAGTGATTCCGTCTTATTTCCTTTAAAATCGGGCAGGAGCCGAGAAAATGAATCACATCTTCATATTCCCTTGTGTTGCAAAGACTGCAATGTAGTGGAAGGTCATCTCGATGAGGCATCCAATTTAGTTTGATTAGTTCTCCTCGTATACGGATTACTATTGATATTTGGGCAGTACTGAGGTTAGAGGTTAGGTAGTTTATTTGCTGGTGATTGAGTTGCCTATACAATGCGCGTGCACTTGAAGTTTCAGCCTTAGCAATACTTTCCTTCCTTAGTTCCTGTTCCACATCCCATATAAATTTTTGTGTAAGTGCTTTCCACTGAGCAACATTAGTTTCATCTAGGTCTAGACTTATATTGAACCTCGTGGCGATGTTTTCCCAGTCTTTGAAAAAGAGTGTTTTTGTTCTTACAGCTTTTCGAACTAAAATTTTTGTAAGTCGTGTGTCATCTGCTTCAGTTAAGACCTTTGTGATGTAGTTCATGTTCAGCTTGAGTGTAAACACAAAAAGTGGTGGTATGCCACTTTCAATTTGCAGCAAATAGTTCGGTGTAGTTGATGGGAGACGGAATAACTTTTTTAAAAAGATGCGCAGTAGTTTTTCCACCTCATCGTAGAATTTTCCTCCCCATACTTGTGCACCATAGCACATAACTGATCGCATGACAGCTTCAAAAACTCTGATTTTTGACGGTACTTCTACCTTCGCATTGGCCATTAAATTTTTCCACGTGGAGTTTATAGCTTTTTTTGCCTCCGATAGTTTTATTGCAAAATGTTTCTTCAGGGAAAGATTGTGGTTTAAGGTAATTCCAAGGTACTTGTACTCTCTGACGACTTCCAAGTCATCCACACCATACTTCCATTTTTCGGCACTCGCAAAGCGACCGGTTCCATTCCTGAAGATAAGAACTTTTAATTTTGCTGTATTGATTTGCAAGCAGTTTAATTTGCAATAATTTTCCAACTTATTTATCATAAGCTGCAAGGAGCTTGGTGATTCAGCTAGGATCACAAGAGTAGTAATTCTAACTCCTTCAACCTCAATTCCCGCCGGTAACATTGCAGTAATGTCATCCAGAAATAGGGAAAATATCAAAGGACTCAGAAGACATCCCTGTCTTACTCCGACTTCTATTTTAAACGATTCCGATAGTTCTTTTCCATTCCATATCATCGATGCATTGTTTGTATAGAGATTTTTAAGAGTTTTTAGAAACTTCTATGAAACTCCGATACGAGAGAGCTTATAGAAAAGACAGTTTCTGTTCACTGTATCAAAAGCTGCTTTAAAGTCAATGAAAAAAGCGTACAGTTTTTTTCCCTTACTTAAGTACCTTTCAGCGATGCTGGTTAAAGTGAAAATTTGGTCCACTGTTGAAAAACCTTCTCTGAATCCTGCCTGGAACGGTCCCAACTTATTGTTATCTTTCACCCATTTCGTGAGTCTCCCATTCAACAATACAGTAAAAATTTTGGCTATAGCATTCATAAATGAGATGCCTCTGTAATTAGCAGCATTATTTGGGTCTCCTTTTTTGAAAATCGGAAATATTATTGATTTTTGAAACTCCTCCGGTATGTTTCCTCCTCCATACACGGAGTTCAAAGAATTAAGAAGCAGTTCGTGAAAGTTATAGGAAGCATTTTGGAAAAACTCGTATGGGATCCGGTCTTCTCCTGGGGCTTTGTTTTGTTTCGCCTTACTCAGAACCTCCAAAAGCTCTTCCATCTCAAACGGTTTGTCCAAACTATCATCCTGTAAGAGGGGCATTGCATAATGGAAAGCGATTTGGGGTTCTTGAATATTCAGCATCGAATGGAAATGGTTTCTTAAGACATCAACCCCAATAAGTGTTCCAACTTTAGTGGTTGTTCCATTTAGTTTCTTTGCCATCGCCCAAAACTCTTTGCTATTAGAGGCATCCGCTATTTGATTAGCCATTCCATTAAAGTACAGCGCTTTTTTCTGTTGACATATATTTTTGAAAAGATTGTTAGCTTCGATATAAATTTTCCTTGAGTTTTCTGAATTCAGTTTTCTAAAGAGATTGAGCGATCCTAGCGATTTTTTCCTGGCCTTAAAGCAATCTCCATCAAACCACGGTTGTTTTTTTACAAATTCTTTTTTTCCAGTTTTTGGTTCTACTACAAAGGTAATGATGCTCGTCAGAAAACTGGGATATAGAAGGGCGTGGTTCCAGTCCGGTACCAGCCTGGCGACACAGTCATCTAACTGCCTTCGATATTCGTTCGCTCCATTTTCGTTCCATATAAGTTTTGGGAGTAGGGATAAATCCTTCGTAGTTGGAACTTTGGTATGTAAATCGCAAATGGTACTGAGTGGCATATGGTCCGAATATGTTTGATTTGCTACCGGGTTTCTTTCTGCATCCTTAAAAATGTTTGCTGATATAGACATCGGTAGATGGTCGGAATATACTAAAAATCAAGTACTTACTTCAAGGTACTTGATGTAGAAACCAACCATACAAAAAAAAATATAATATTCATCACACTATTTTCTCGTACGCAAAATGAAATTCTATGACAGCAATGGCTTTTTTTGCATGACACTGTAAGTGTAAACCAACAACCAAAATAATTTTGTGTCTCACTTCAATCAAACTTGAAACAATGATTTGCAAAACTTTTGCACTTACAGTTACAGACAAATTATTTGCGGAGAGAAGTGAAAAAACTGTATAGTGATTTGCATACAGTTATACAGCAGTCAGGCCAACATAACCATGAACGATTCGTTGAAGATTATCAATTACGATTATCTAAGAATAAAGTTGAAAAATTATTTTTGTGTTTTCCGCTGTTGAGAAAAAAAAAACAAACAGAATAAGCAGAATTCTATTGTTTAAAATTTTATAAGATAGAAGTCTGAAAAATTAAATTTTTAAAAGCAGAATTTCAACAGACAGAAAAAAGCAGAATCCTGAAAAATAGAATTTCGTGCAAGAAACAGAATTTTGAAAAGCTGAATTTGGCAACCAAAATTTGAACTTTTATCAATTTTGACGCATGTCAAAAATACATGTATACGTCGCTAAAAGTGTCGCTTTCAAAAGATGGCTTCTATTCTCTCCAATATCGCTAAGTTAGTTTGAGCGATTTCCATACGAATTGTGCGTATAGCGCTATTTCTTCAGATATTGTTTTTCACCATTAATTTTATGAAATGGCATAGTAAAATCTTAAATAAATAAACTATGTTTGAACACAAAAAGAGGTCATAACACCACAGGCCTAAATAATTGATCCAGACAACTTTCTTGGAGCTTAGATGCCAAGATTTATTTTTCCCAAAAGCGCTCTCCCCTCTTACAAAGGCAATACCTGATACATTTTGAACCTGGTTATTGTTGTTGTCTTTATTCGTGACCTGGAATTTTGGAAGGGTTGTCAGATTTAGCAATTTTTGTAATTAGGCTATCTTTTTCCTCAATTTGTGACAAGAATTTAAAAAAAAAGTAGCTGAATTTGATATTACATATTTCTTACTGTACATATTTTTAACCATGAACTAAAAAAATTTAAGGAAATTCGTTACATAAGTTCAAGCCCCATGAAATTTAAAATGTTTTAATTGTTTTGGGCTAGTTTTAAAGCTATATAAAGGGCAGCAATTTTGGACTGTACAAATTCTGAAATTGGGCTGAAAATCCTGCCTTGACTAAGATGATCCTTTCTTCTTTTGAAGATCGCTTTTAAATCTTAAATCTTCATACCCTCAATTCGCTTTAAAAAAAATCGACAAGGCAATTTTTAAACATTATTAAATAATTTCGCTTCCACAGCCAGCCCTGGCAGAAAGAAGTTAATTGTGTGCCTCCGTGAACCTATGTGAATGGAATGTTGATATTTTGGACCACTATTGCTTGTAAATTCGGTTTTAGCGTACGAACTTATGCAGGTGTTGGACCATTTCGAGGGCTTACAAGTTACAAGAAATAGAAATACCCCATACTATAGAGACTTTAATGTTTGAGGATTCCCTGTCATTCATTGAGGATTCCTACCCATTCTTGCTTTTTTTTTATAACTATGCGCGCACTAAAGGGGTTATGACTACCCTCAAAAATGATTGTACACAGTGCGAGCGTTGGGAAAATAGCGAAGGATTTAAAAAGAGATACTGATGTACATTGGTTTTGAAATTCTGAATATCAAAATGAAAGGGAAAAATAGAGCCGGGTAAAGCATTCCACATTGGTGTGGTTTGGCTAAAAAAAGAATATCTACACTGTACGTCCGAAATTGGGCTCAAGGGTTAACTGATGTGCATCCCTGGAAGTGCGAGTATTACGGTGGAATTGTTTTAGGGAAGGAATCCAACTGGCTACTTCGCTTGAACACTGTTTATAAAAATAGCGATAAAATAAAGCGAGGCATGAAACACTACGTCGATGTTCAATCGATTCGAATGTTTGAGTTATAATAGTATCACCTATAATTTGTAACGCTCTTTTTTGGATACGATCCAACAGACTTAAATGGGTTATGGGAGCTCCGGCCCAGATGTGAGAATTGTATTCCAGCTTTGGGCGAATGAAAGCTTTATAGATTACAGCCAGATCCGAAAGAGGGACAAATTTCCTAAGCCCAACACTTTGTAGCATTTTTGGCGACAATGAATATGTGATTGTTCCACAGAAGATGATCTGTAATGCACATAGCCAGAATTGAAAGCTGTTCAGTTTCTTCGTTGCAAGTACCGCTCTTTGATAGCGACATTGCAACAATCTTACTTTCTCCAAAACGATGTAAAGATTTGTTCCACTGCTCGGTTGGATAATAACATCAGATCACCAGTGGACCTATTGCAACGAAAGCCGTACTGCCATTCATTAAGAAGCTTCCGTTCTTCAAGATATTTCTTAAGCTGATAACTAATCAGCGTTTCCATGATAATTGGAAGGAGACGAAAATTCACCCTTTTTAGGGACAGGCTGGACAAATACCTACTGTTTTCCATCCTCTCGGAAAGAGACCAGTAGAGTAGGATAGATAGAGATGCTTACGCAGAGGCTTTGCCAGCGTTGAAGAACACCTCTTCAGAACAATGGGAGGGATACTATCCGGGCCAGCGGATTTGTGTACGTAAAGATCTTTCAGAACTCTAGCAACTGTACGAGTGCGAAAGAAGATTTGTTCATAAGATCATTAGCGCTCTCAAGTACAGGTGGAGTCATGACACTCTCTGGCAGCGTCGAATTAACAGCAAACTGCGTTGCAAGCAAATTGGCTTTTCTACATTGAGGTGACAGAAGGAGTATCTTTGAAGACGAGCGTTGGAACCGAGAACGAGGTGGAATTACGTACGTTTTTTACAAATGACCAACAATTTGTACTACCTTTTTTTTTTTTTGTAATTTAATTTATTCATCCATATTTTAAACACAATTTTTATAACTATATATAGGTATTATATAAAAAATAGGAAAGAATAATAGGTTCATTCTGTAGTTCGTTTAAAACTAGAGGTGAATGAACCATAATCAAAAATATAAATTCAATAATAAAGTAAGTATTTGGGGTACAAAAGCTACTTTAATAACAAAATTTAAAAATGAAAATATGAAATCATAAAGAATAATATAAAGGAAAAAACCAAAATTCATAAAGAATAGATTGTTGAAGAGAAAAATGAAACAGTAACATTATTATTTACGTTAGAGTTAAAAAGAGATTTTTGACCATCGAACTATCCATGTTAAAAAGCCATTGTTTAACCAATTTTAAAAATTAATAAAGGGAGTTTTGACTTCTAACATTGAGCGGTAATTGATTAAAAAGCTTAGGTGCAGTTGCAGTAAAAAAATTTGAGAAATGTGTTTTATTACATAATGGAATTTTCACTAATCCTTGAGTATTAACCCTCAAGCTATATAAATTTGAACTTCTGTTCGTCGCACAATGGGCAAAAATAGTCGATTTAGTGGCCAAAAATCAAATTTTTCATGTCTCCAAAATACTCAAGTTTCATTATAAGTCAGTAGAAAAATACTCATACGTGGAATATGTAAAATTTTGTTTTCCTAAATAAGTCCAGGTTAAGAGAAAAAGCACCTCATACTTAAAAAAAAATTGTATTCATGTAGAAGACATTTTCTAGCATGGTTTAAAGAACGATTTTTTAAGAAAACTCGTCTAGAAAACGATCGGTTTTGTTATAGTAAGTTTTTCTACATATTTGATGATATAATGTGGTAAAAGCAAATTAAAAAACGGTTTGCCAGATAGTACCGTTAGATTTTGTAAAACCAATCTTACTTAAACCAATTTTTCAGGTTCATTAAAGTGGTACAAAAATTCACAACTTTTCACAGCCTTCATTTATTTATGTATTGAAACTGAAATATGTGCTCTATCGAAATTTGAAAAAATCATACCCGCATGAATCCGACTTTAGGAGTTAGAGCGATCAAAAGTCTGAATAGCGACTTTTTCTTCGCAAAATTTTGCATGAAGGGTACCTTATTGTTTTCATTTAGTCCAGTATACAAGTTACAAGTGAGCTTGTACTAGTTTTCTCTGACCCTGCCAAAACTGAGCTCTTAATCTTGCCTAGTAATAGATTGTTGCAATACTGATTTGAAACTATTTGCAACTGGTAAAGACAGCGGTGTCTTAGAAGCTTCTTTTTGATTGCCTTTTGAAGACCCGAAGGCGAATGTAAAAGACTTAAAAAAAGTGATCAGTAAGTTTGACCTTAAAATAAGAAAGTAAGAAGGTAAGTTCTTTAAATATTCCATCTAAGCCTATATTTAAAGAACTTACCTACTTACTTTCTTATTTTAAGGTCAAACTTACTGATTACTTTTTTTAAGTCTTTTAGATTCGCCTTCGGGTCTTCAAAAAGCAATCAAAAAGAAGCTTTTAAGACACCGCTGTGTTTACCAGTTGCAAATAATTTCAAATCAGTATTGCAACAATCTATTACTAGGCAAGATTAGGAGCTCAGTTTTGGCAGGGTCAGAGAAAACTGGTGCAAGCTCACTTGTAACTTGTATACTGGACTAAATGAAAACAATAAGGTACCCTTCATGCAAAATTTTGCGAAGAAAAAGTCGCTATTCAGACTTTTGATCGCTCTATCTCCTAAAGTCGGATTCATGCGGGTATGATTTTTTCAAATTTCGATAGAGCACATATTTCAGTTTCAATACATAAATAAATGAAGGCTGTGAAAAGTTGTGAATTTTTGTACCACTTTAATGAACCTGAAAAATTGGTTTAAGTAAGATTGGTTTTTCAAAATCTAACGGTACTATCTGGCAAACCGTTTTTTAATGTGCTTTTACCACATTATATCATCAAATATGTAGAAAAACTTACTATAACAAAACCGATCGTTTTCTAGACGGGTTTTCTTAAAAAATCGTTCTTTAAACCATGCTAGAAAATGTCTTCTACATGAATACAATTTTTTTTTTTAAGTATGAGGTGCTTTTTCTCTTAACCTGGACTTATTTAGGAAAACAAAATTTTACATATTCCACGTATTAGTATTTTTCTACTGACTTATAATGAAACTTGAGTATTTTGGAGACATGAAAAATTTGATTTTTGGCCACTAAATCGACTATTTTTGCCCATTGTGCGTCGTGCTGTATCCGCTTCTCATGAAAAAAACTTTGAAAACTTTATATATATACAAGTGTTTTAATGGTAATATAGAACATTCTTGAAATAAAGGCCAGCTACTTGTTAGTCTTGATTTCTTACATACGATTCGGACAATATGCTTCTGCGCTGAAATCACTGGGTTAAGAGTATTGTTGTAGGCACTACCCCAATTTGCTATACCCTACTGAAGTTTTGAATGAACAAGACCAAAGTAAATGGTAGTAAGTAGGTTTTTTGAGCAGGTTCGTTTTAATAGAAATAGTTTACGAGTCAAAGCTATCATATATTTCTTAAGATCAGCACAATGACATTTCCAGTTTATGTTTTGATCGATAAATACCCCTAGGTATTTAAAATTTTTAACAAACTCGATCTCAAAACACCCATTAGAACATACATTATTATCTTTCAGAAAACTACATTTACCACAAGAATGAGTCCCTAAACTAAGTTTTTCACATATTGCTGAATGAAACATAACGTTACAACCAGTTGGTGGAAAATTATCTTTTAGATTGCAGAGCATAATCTTGGTCTTTTCACTAACGATAAGTTCGTGACTGGCAAACCATTATCTTAGAACAATTAAATCTTGTTGCAACTCTGTGACTGATTGAAATACGGAACTATTTGTGTATGTCAAAGCCATGTCATCAGCAAACGCAGTTATATTACTTTTAGTGATTGCTTAAAGAGACAGTCTGTATATATTAAAAATAAAATCGGACCCAAAACAGAGCCTTGAGGTACTCCGGCTACTATTTCCAAAGCATTACTATAAACTCCATCAATTTTAACCCTTTGATATCTGCCAGTAAGGTATGAAGCAAGCCAATCAAAAACTTGACCTCTAAACCCAGCCTTATAAAGTTTTTCTTAAAGTGTGTGATGGTTCACCATGTCAAAAGCTTTAGTCATGTCAATAAACAACGCTAAAACACTTTTGTTGTTATTGAAACCTTTACTAACTTCGCCACAAACCTTCAATATAGCGTCCTCAGTGGATCTACTTTCACAAAGCCAAATTGATCTTTGCTAAAATAGTCGTTTTTGTTTAGAAATAAAATCATACGATCTTTCATAAGTTTTTCTAAAAGTTTAGCAAATGTAGGAAATAATGATATCGGTCTGTAATTACTAATTTCACTACGATTTCCCTTTTTAAATAAAGGAATGACTTCCGCATCTTTCAAGGACGAAGGAAAAATACCAGAACTCAGACTCATATTGAATATGAAACAAAGTATATCACTAACATAAAAAGCTATGCGCTTGAGGAGACAGTTTGTAATACCATCAGAAGTACTTGAGGATTTGTTGTCAAGGGACATTATTTTCTTGTATATTTCTAGAGATGTGAAAGGAACAAAGACGAAACTACTGCTTTGAAACTGGTCTTCCTTCACATCAGGATACAACTCACAACCACAATCATTTAGTGTGGGACGCGGTTTCAAGTTTGAGGCAGTTGAAATAAAGTAATTATTGAAAATACTAGCAATACTTAGTGGATTTGAAATTAACTCATCATTTACTTCTATTTTTTGAATGGAATCCTCTCCGTTTTTCCTACTCAGAATAAAATTAACAATTTTCCATTCCTCTTTTATATTTCCCTTGCAATTTTCGAACTTCTTAGAGTAAAAAGTGTCTTTGCTTACTTCTACTTGCTTATTAACGCTGTCACTGAGTTTTTTATAATATTTTTTCAAGGCACTGTTTGTAGGATTACGTTTGTGTTTTTTAAAAACACATTTTTTCTTTTTAATAAGAAGAATAAGATTTTTACTTATCCAAGGCTTTAGGCGTTGAAAACTTTTTACATTTTTAGAGTTAGAGCAGGAAGATGTAGAGTGATTGATGTGTGCTTTTAAGATGTGAATACAAATATCATATGCTCTAGAAGGATTTGTTTGACTATAAACTAGTTCCCAGAACTCAAACTTTAAGCTCTCTAAAAGAGATGAGTAGTTTATTTGGCTATTTGTACGAAATGGAATGTCTACTTGTATGGACTTGGATTGATCGCTTTAATTAAAGGGTTATCATACAGTGATCTGTTATTTTGTAATCTATCACCTTTTGGACATTGTAGTATTTTTTGCCCTAATTTTTGATCATGCACAAATTTGGTTCTTCGAATATGAACGTTACAAGTCTTTTGAGCTTGTTTGAAATTATTCCGTTTTTCCTCAGTGGGGTTGGCCTTGTATCTTCGGAAACTTACTTCTCTAACCCTGATTACCTCTTTACAGCTCGAATCAAACCATGGATTCTCTTTCGGTCTGGTGGATTTTATCCTGTTCGGAATAAAATTTCTCATTCCGTGAAGAATTAAATTTGTAATCATATATGCACTGGAGTCTACGTCACGACCGAGGAAGCATAGTGACCAGTTAAAGTTTCTGAAGAAATTATTGAGACCGTCCTAGTTGGCTATCTTGTATTGCCAAACGGTTCTCATAGCAGATATTTCTTAAACTGGATTGTTTTGGCACGAGAAATTTCCAGATATGACACAATGGTCCGATGTGCCTAAGCGAGAATTAGTGTATTTATCAGGGTCAGAGGTAAGAAACAAGTCTTAAGTGTTGCAACGTCAGGGATACGAGTTGGCTTCGCAAAAAGCTGAGTTAGTTGGTTTAACTCAGCGGAGACCCCAATATACCTTCCTTCGGATGTTGGCTGGCCAGAAAAGCGAAGCCACGAAGAATTATGTACATTGAAATCGCCCGCAATGACGATTTCAGTGTGCCTTTATTTTCTATGAATTTCCACGCATATGTCAATGTTGATGATTTATTGTCTAACTATTTTTTTTCCTCCATCCGTTTAAACATTTTTGTTTGCTCATTATTTGATGAAGCTTTCGGTTTTTCTATGTGAATCAAAACTATAAGTAATCTTCAATTTTTATTTTTGGCATGTTTTTAAACGGATTTCAAATAACTTTTTCATCTTTTTCCAATCTCTTCCTTATAACTGCCCTACTTTCTCAGTGCTCTGAATTCTGAAGCACTGTCACAAAGTTTAATAAGAAAACATCCCGCTGGTTGGTGGCACGAACAAGAAAAAAAACTATTTAATTGCATGTTTTTAGTTTTTGTTTTAATTAAATGGTTTTATCTATGAGACTTGTCGGGTTGACAGGACTATGAAAACATAAAAAAGTCCACACCCGGAGAGATTCAACTGAGAAAATAATTGCACTTTTTCCTTTAGCCCAGAAAAAGGAGGCTTTTCCCCGATGATGATGCTAATGCTATATTCGTCGGTGCAGCAAAAGACGCTGCCTCTCGCTCAGAATGGGATTGTTTTTCTCCACAATCCCCACAACAACAACAGCAAAAATGTTGACAGATATTTTGAAAAAAAAAAAATAAGAACAAAGGAACCAGAAACACTTTTCCTTCCGAGCTGAAAAAAAAAAACGTTTACAAAAATTATTTTGAACTATCTCCGCATATGGTGGGGTGGTTATGGGTAGATTCATTATCGTGTATAGTTTTGATTGCAGGATAAAGTGTTTATCTTTTCTTTAGCACACATGTACGATTTGTATCTTAAATTGCCTTCATTGTGCTCGGTGACACACTTTAGATATGCGATCTTTATGAGTGTGTGTATGTGTGTGTTTGTGTGAGAACTAAGGGTGTACCTACTCCTTTTCTCGGCTGATGAGATGAGGCCTCTGAAGTCTATTGTCAGTTGTTGTTTCCATTCAATTAAATCTACCTCCGCCGCCGGCAATGACGACGACAACTTACTCTCGAATAGGTATAGCGTATAGGTATCCGTTCCTGATGTTTAGAGAGAGCTATATCTATAGCTCAACAACAAAAGGATAATTGTCATTAATCCATGCGTGATGCTGTGCCCGGCCGCTCGATTGTCACATCTTTCTAGCGATCTATGCGTGATACGGGCAATTACGCATTCAAGATGACACAAAACACAGAAGCAGAAGGGGCACCACACCGTTCAGCATTCTTAAAACATATGTTTGTGGTCTATAAAGAAGAATAACAAGACGAAGACGAAGACGAAGTAGAAAGAGCAAGGAGCATCATCAGACAAGCTAAACAAAAAAGGATCAATTAAGATTTGAGATTGTTTGTATGGCGAGGTACCTGATTTACCTGAATTTATATCTTTTATCTGCGTAAGCTAGAGAGAACCGACCGACAAAGGAGGAATGCTTGCAAAAAAATAGTTTTTTTTTTTTCATTTGCTCTATACTTCATAGCATATAGGTACTATTCTTTTCTTGCCTACTTAACCAATTAGCTAGGTCAGTTGGTCGGAGTCGGATGAGAATTATATGCTCCTGTTGTTGATTTTTTTTTTAACTTTTTTTTTTGGTAAATGGAAAGGATTTGCAAAAGAAGGATAATCCAATTTTGATTTTGTTGAGTGCGCATCCTTTATTTTGGAAATTTCTTTTATATATTGCATTTATATTTTGTATACAAGTTTCTATGCGTAGTTCAGTGTCTACGATAGTGAAAAACAAAAATTTGAGAAATCAATATCGATTATATAAATTGAATATGTAGGTTAAGATATATTTATTGTGTTTAAACTATGAGTAAAGATTCTTATTTTTTTTATTTCCTATTCAACAGTTGATGGTTTACTATCAATTTATATGGATATCGCTGTTTCTCTTATGAACCGCAGTATTTGGAATCGTTTCTCTTAGAACTTTGTGTTGATATAAAGCTGGATAATGAGAGAAAAAATGCATATACAACATAGCACGATTAAATTGAATTTTTCACAACTAATAGACGATTAGGTAATTAACGTATTTACGGTAAACTATGAAGCCATAAAACATTTAGTTCCTTAAAGTAGTTTGTACCCCTTTTCGAATTATGTCAAATTCGAAATTGTCGCAACTAATTAATGATTAATTAATGGCAAATTATCCATCGACCTGTTTTTCGATACGTGGAAGTTGCTTTGCTAACTTGACACTGATCCATAGAAACCCAAAAAAACATAGAAAACATCGTACGGTAAAATTGAATTTGTCACAAACTTATAGACTAAGAGCTGGCAGCAAATTTTGTGGGTGAATGCATAACCAAAATATGGGTATGAGGGTTTGTAGATGCATGCATCTTGATATCGAATACCAAAGTCTGGCAGGATTTTTTTGGCGCCCGTAGAGGGGACGACGGATTGAAAATAGCGGTTTTTCCATTTGTTGTGTCAAGGGTGCAATCACTTCATTTCGTTTTTAAAAATGGGAAATGATGCTCTGTCACTTTCCCTAAGTCCAAAGGCTTTCTTTTTTATGATCCAATTGATAATACTCAAGATATAACCATTTTAGGCACACCATATCGAGAGAAATTTGGAGATTTGAAAAAAATTAAAAATCCAAAAAAAAAGTCTCCAAAATAAGGCCGATAAGATTCGCTTCAAAAGGGCATATCTTGAGTTCTATTAATCAGATCATTAAAAAGAAAACTTGTGGACAAAGGAATAATGGCCGGGCATCATTCATCATTTTTAATAAACGAATTGAACTGGTCTGACTCATGACACAACAGATGGGAAAACCGCTATTTTCAATCTCTCGTCCCCACTACGGGCGCCAAAAAAATCCTACCAGACTTTTATATTCAATATCAAGATACATGCACCTTCAAACCCTCATACCCAGATTTTGGTTATGCGTTCACCCACAAAATTTGCTACCGGCTCTTAGACTATTACTAACGACTAATAAATTGAGGGCAAATTATTAAGCAGTAAAATATTAAATTTTAAAAGTTTTTTTCACTTTCCGAAAAAAAAACAAACAAATAGAAAACATAGAACGACAAATTCGAAATTTCTGCAACGAATTAATGATAAATTATCCACCTACATTTAGCCATTATATTTAGCCATTAGTTATAAGGTATAAGAAGTCTTACTTTATTTCAATAGGGTGTTTTGCTAAATTAATATCAGCGACCAAAGCACCCAACAAAAAATAGAAAATATTGAATGACAAATTCGAAATTGTCACAATTAATTACCGACTAATTAACGACAAATTATCCACCTACAAATTTTTCGATCCGTGCAAGTAACTTTGCTTACTTGACACTCATAAAAGAGTTGCGTACGAAATCCCAAATACTATCTCGAATGCCAAATCCCAAAAGACAGAATCTCGAACCTCAAAATCAACTAAGTTGCGTTAGGTCATTCGGGATTCTGGATCTATGAAGCTGCTTTTGCACATTTGAATTGCTTAAAATACCTTTTATAGGGTGCTGAAACCGATATGGATATCGTTTGGTATTAGTATCGGAAACCGAAACGAAACAAAGACGATAGCAGCTCCAAAGCAGTCCAAGCGATACCTTATTTTTTGAACCGAAATTTACCTAGACTGGTGGTATTGTATTTTTTTTTTTTTTTTTTTGGAAACTGCTCCAATGATTTGGATGACATTTTCAGAGTGGTCGGTTCTTATTAGCTAAAAGACGGATAAGGAAGTGATTGTAGTAGTAGTCCACCCAATGTCAAGCTAATATTTTTTCTTATACATATATTCGTTTCTTGGAAACGACTCCAACGATTTTGGTAACAATTTTACCAAATTCATTATTTTTATAAGTTATTGTTGACAGATCAAGGAGCCTATTTCATAAAACTACAAGACTAATACACACAGAAAAAAAACAAGGTAAAATCAACAAAAACAATAATGATTCAACATGTTTTGCCAATGATTTTGCTTCATCGAGCATTCGTTTTATTTTGACATGATTTCTGTATAAGGGAAATCAATATTATATCATGTTAAAATGCCACTGTTTTTATAGTTGAATCAATATGTTATCATTTAGAAATAATATGAAAAAACCTGCAAATTACAATGGAATCAATACCAAATGAATGCTGAATCACTATGAATTCATGTTGAACTACCACTATCATCATGTTGAATTAAAATGATAATCATGTTGAATAACCATTGTTATTATATTAAATCACTTCGATCTTCATATCGAATCACCATCATGGTTATGTTGAATCACCATGATCATAGTGTTGAATCACGATGCTCATCATTTTGAATCAACATGATCATTATATAAAAGCACGATTATCATCATGTTGAATCGCCATGATCATCATGTTGAATCACCATGGTCGGCATGTTAAATCTCGTCGATCATTATGTTAAATCACGACGATCATCATATTGAATTACCATGATCATCATGTTAAATCGCGATGATTATTGTTTTGAATCAACATGATCATCATGTTAAACCACGACGATCATCATGTTGGATCACCATGATCATCATATTTAATCATTACTAGCGCCATGTTAAGTTAAAACTATCCTCATGTTAAATCACCATGGTTAACATGTTGAATCACCACGATCATCATGTTGAATCACGATGATCATCATAATGAACTACCATGATCATCATGTTGAATCAAGATGATCATCATTTTGAGTCACCATGATCATCATTTTGAATCGCCATGATCATCATGTTGAATCTTGATGACTATCATATGATCATCATGTTGAATCATTATTACCATCATGGTGAATTATGATGGTCATCATTTGGAATCAACATGACCATCATGTTGAACCACGATGCTCATCATGTTGAACTACCACGATCATCATGTTGAATCATGTTGATTATCATGTTGAAACACCATGGTCATCATGTTGACTCACAACGATCATCATGTTGAATCACGATGATCATCATGTTGAACTACCATGATCATCATGTTGAATCACGATGATCATCATTTTTAACCCACACGATCATCATGTTAAAGCACGACGACTACCATATTGAATCGCCGTGATCATCATGTTGAATCAGGATGGTCATCATTTGGAATCAATATGACCAACATGTTGAACCATGATGCTTATCATGTTGAACTACCATCACGATCATCATGTTGAATTACCGCAATCATCATGTTCAATCGTGACGATTATCGTTTTGAATAAAGATTACCATCATGTTTAATCACTACAATCATGAAGATGAATCACCACGGTCATCATGTGGACTATAGATGATCATCTTGTTGAAACAACATAAAAGTCCTGTTGCAACCAACTTCTTTTCACTGTAAATCAATCCATTCAATAAAAAATGTTGATGCTTACACTGAACCAAATCCTGAAAAAAAGTTAATTACCTTGGAGAAGACAGGAAAACATATAGAAATCAGTTTTAAAGTTAATATTTATTTTTTATTAATGATCAAGGATAAATAAATAATTCGTATATTTTAGTTTCTTAAATATAGTTAACATTATTACTTCTATTTTTAAGTACTGTTATAAACAAAAGGCTTGTTAATTTTAGAGGTTCCTCAAAATATTTGGTTTTATAAGTTACTTATTTCATATATGAAGTTGAACTTCATAGCATTAACATTTTTTTTTTAATAAAATCGAGCAAAAAAAGGATTTTTTAAAAAAAGTTTCAACAATTCATTTTTTATAGTCAAATTACATTATTTTGTATACTCTTCACCACACAAAACATTCTTCTTTTTAAATTAATGTCTAAATCAGTAAAACTTTTCACATTATTTTCTTTGTCAACTTTAATAAAATCAGGAATATGATGTTATCATCAAGAAGGAACATTACAAAACTTTATTCTGCCCTTATAAATATTTTTGAGACCTTACACATATAAAAATCAGTTTCTTAATATTTTATCCGAAAATTGCAATCCTATAAAACAAGCTTACAATGATCAAGGATAAATAAACAAGTAATAATAAATTATAATTAAAGGTATTTATTTCTTAAATATATTTTCCCATTATTACTTGGAAAAAGATGTAGGGGTGGGCTTGTAAATTCAGAAAGTTCTTTTAAGAGTATTTGATTTTTTAATGTACCCACTTCATATGATACAAAATGATTATCAAACAAATTAAGCTCAACTTCATAGCATAAAACACACACTTTAGCACAATCGTAAGCAAAATATGATATTTTATAAAGTTTTAAAAACTCTTTGTCTATGGTTAAATAACAATTTTTTTTATACTCCGTACCACAAAAATATATTTTATCATAAAAAACTATATTTTCCAAATTAATCTTTAATTCAGCTAAAATATTTTCAAAACAATCATCTCTTATGGTTTTATTTTCTTTATCAACTCCGAATAAATCAGGAATGCCATGTTCATAATCAAGAAGGAACTTTGCAAAACTTAACCCTGCTTTTGTACTAGTGTTAAAGGTACGTTTAATCTAGAGTTAATGTTAGAGCAGTACTTCTTTGTATTCTTATGCTTTGCTTCAAATCTCAAGCTCCATGCATATTTTGGTGGGCCACACCTTTTTATAAAACTCGCGTAATGAACTAAAAAATGAGCTTTCGGTTTGAGGGATCCATAAAGATCTACATACATTTTGTTGTGCTCATTTACTAATGACTCTAAACTTTCAAAATCTACATCAGTGTACTCATTTTTTAAAAGCATGTCTACTATCTTGACCAAGAGAATTAACATTTGCCAATTAGTATTTGAAATTTGAACTAAGTCCCCAATAATAAGAAGAATAAAACCAGTCAAATTCCAAAGTTCCCGCGCAGTCATTTTCAAGTTAAATTTTTTTAGATTTTTCATTGAAACATCTGGGCCAACGTTTCCAATCTCATCTTCACCATATGGAAATAATCTTCTTCGACTGTTAAAAACTTCTAAAGAAAATATATTTTGGCTAATTAATGAAATTAGCGTGTGGCATATGTCATAAATACAAACACCTTCAAAAAGGTCGTGCATAAGATCTAATGACATATTTTCAGTAACGTAATAAGCTTTGAGCTCATTAAAAATGCAATTTTCTCGCAAACCCGTTTCTTTAAAATCGCCCACAGAAATATCGTCTACGTAGTTTTCTCTATTTCTCAAAGCTTCACCAATCTCTTTACAATCCTTTTGCATTTCACATCGATTTCGCCTGCAAAGTCCACAAAATCTTTTTGAATTAAATGATTTAACAAATCCTAGCATTGTATTTAGTCCCAAGTTGTCCCCTAGTATTGATCCAACGGTAAAATATATTCGTTGCGTTTTGAAATTTGTTATTATTTCGATTCCTTCTTCTTCTAAATACTTAAGTTCTTGAAGTAAATGATGGAATACTAAACTGTTTCCAAACATTTTTACATCGCTACTGTTGATGTATCCTAAATGAAAAACAAAATCAAGCTTAGATAAAACTCCTTGGGGCAACACAGGTACATTATAATACCCTGCTGATATTGATTTTGCATGGGAACCTAAGGGGTTGTTAATTCCAAAATCATCAAAATAGATAAATAAAGGTATTATTAATTTATTAATAAAGGAAGATGTCTGGGACTTGAAGACATCTCCGTTAGCAAAATTTTTGATAGTGTTTTGAGACTTCAATTTGTTTATATTTTGCATTGTTAAATCAAAAACTCCTGGAATTTCAAAAAGCTTTTTTAATTGAAATTTAAGTGGCATGTAATGGCAGCTATAAGTTTTAACACCAAAAGAAGGATTACCATGACTTATACGTTCAGCAATTTTCTGGGAGAAAGTGAAACATGTAGGGTCCTCGAAAAGATTCCTTTCTTTTAACGCTTTAAAAAAATTGTATTCAGTGGAAATTTCCTGAAACGGGTTATTGCAATATTTGAGTAAACGACTCAAATCTGAACTAATATTTTCGTTGTTTGGCATTTTGCGAATGCATTCTTCAAGATTACAAAACATTTTCTGCACTAATTTTTGCACATTTTGAATTTCTTTTCGTGGCATCATTGGTACTGAGTATAAGGAAAGTGAAAAATTAAACGCTTGATTTTTCAAATCCGTTATCCTTGAATCAAATTCAAATTTATAATTAGCAGAGGAACACGGTTCCAGCAATATTTCAGTAGGCTCATAATAAACATTACCTTTTGTGTTACACAAATTCGCTGGAGGTTCAATGCTCCCTTGATTTACGTTTTCATTGCAATAATCTGGATGCTTTCGAGTAATATGAGCTTTGAAGGATTTAAAGTTAGAAAATTTTTGTGTGCAATTCTCTTGTTGACATTGAACTGTACTATTTGAATTTAAATGATGGATGTATTTAAAATGGTGTATCAAAAGTGACATCTCTGAGATTGATATATTACAAATATAACAGAACAGCATTTTTGTTAGTGGAAAATTGTTCAAAATGCAGAGTTGAGTATTTCGAAAGTTTATTGGATTTAATAAACTTAGAAGAGGAACAAAAACTTCTTTACTTATTTTCATCAGACGGAAGATTTTCAAGAAGAAAGGTTGACTTTTGTACTCAAAAACTTAGAAAAAAATGCTTATTTTGTATGGTTAGTTTGTCTGATTTAATAGCAAACCGAGCTGTTGGTAACTAAAAGTTGAGCATTTCGAAAGTTGATTTGTCTTAAAAAACTTAGATAAGGCCTTAAAACTTTTTACCTATTTTCGGTAGACTGAAAATTTTTCATAAAATAAGTTCGAGTTTTGCAAAAAACGATTTGCCTTAAAACAAAATAAATAGAAAACAAAAACTATACTTTGCTTGTTTTCTTGTTTCGAAACTTGATTTGTCTTTAAAAACTTAGATAAGGAAAAAAAACTTTCTTACTTATTTTCATTGCACGGAAAATTTTCAAAAAGCAATGTTGACTTTTGGAAAAGTTTGTTTGTGCTCAAAAACTTGGAATAAAGATATTGATTTTATGGTAATTTAACAGAAAGTTAAGTTCTTCGAAAGTTAATTTGTCTTAAAAAACTTAGGTAAGGACTAAAAAATTCTTTACTTATTTTCGTTAGACTGAAAATTTTCAAAAAGGAAGGTTGAGTATTTAAAAGTTGATTCGTTTTAAAAAACTTAGTTAAGGAATAAAACCTTCTTAACTTATTCTCTGTAAACGGAACATTTTTCAAAAAGTAAGTTCCAGTTTTGAAAAAGTCGATTTACTAGAAACAAAGATAGGGAACAAAAATTACTTTTCTTATTTTCGTTAGACGGAAAATTGTTCAAAAAGCAAAGTTGAGAATTTCGTAAGTCGATTTGTCCTAGGAACTTAGGTAAGGAACAAAACCTTCTTTACTTATTTTCGTTAGACGGAACATTTTTCAAAGAGTAAGTTCGAGTTTTGCAAAAGTCGATTTGTCTTAAAGAAAAGATAGGGAACAAAAACTACGCTATTTATTTTCGTTAGACGGAAATTTTTTCAAAAAGAAAATAGCTTTTTTTAAAGTTAATTTGTTTTAAAAAAATCAAGTAAAGAACAAATACTTGGAAGTTTATTTTCCTTCGAAATGGGAATTTCAAAGAAATATTCTTGAATAAAATACCAAGGACCTTTACAGCCTTTTGGATATTCTAGTGATAGAACATACATCAATTTAAAACAAATATCAAGGCTAGTCAAAAAATTGTCAAATTTTAATAAAGTTTTATCAATATAAACGTAGAACTCTCTTAATTGATAAACACTTAAACCTACAACAATTAAAAATGGTTGAATGGTCAAACCTTGGCTGAAGTATTTATTCCTTAGTTGATTGATGGTTCTCTCATAATCGTTAACTGTAGTAAGATGAATGATGAAACTTTCGTTGGCATCAGGAATGCTGATTTTTCTTGTAAGTTTATCTGATTTGTTAGCAAAGCGAGCTGTTGGAATAATAACTGAATTTAGCAGTATCGTAAGAATGAAGTCTAGGGAATCTGAAAATATATATTTTTGGGCTATGTACAAAGATAAGATATTAGTATTATTTACCAGCATGAGTTATTTCTTTCGAGTTTAAAAAAACTTCTCGAGATTTTTTGTCATTAATGTTGGAGTGGTAATACTGTGGTATCTTTGTCCTAAATTCTTGCCATTTACTTAAAAGCAAATGGCCTTTATTTGGATGCAGCAATGCGAAGTCTATATTGACCTAAAGGAAAAATTAAATAACAAATACAAAAACAAATACAAAAAAATAAAAATATCAAAAATAGTATAGGTACTCGATTGAGTACAGTGACCGGTAATGGTTAAAAGTTGTTTCAAATACTGTGAAAATTTTTTTACATTAAGTTTTTCTTTTCTTAATAAAACTTGTGGTTATCATGGCAGAAATAAAATTATTAATAGTTTATTTTTTTCAAAGTTTTAAATTGTAAAACATTTAAATTTCACGTACCAGTTCGCTACTTTTTGGATTTGAATATAAAGGCCATTCAGATAAAAAATCCAAATTCGTTGCTGAGGATTTAAGTTCCTTTTGTCTTAAAACAAATGTTCTCTGCCATTTATGTTTTACTTCATCCCAATCGCTTATATCTCTTGAAAGAGAAACTTTCAATGCAATTAAAATTGACTCATCAACCTCCGTGAGGGCACAAGTTTGAACAGTAGAATTTTTCGAGGTTAAAGATTCATTAGTTTTTACTTTTCCCAATTTTATGCGCTTTGCTTTTTGGTTCACATATCGATCCCAAAGTTTCCCACCCGGATTTTGTTTGGCCCCACGTGGGCTGAAATAATATTCCTGAAAATTGAAAAAAAAAAATCAAATTTAACAAATGTTCACAGAGAAGCTTACTTATAACAATTATATATGGTGGCTGTTCTGATATTCAATTGAACTGATTCCGTAAGGGATGAAAAATAAGGCGAACAAAAAATATCGGAATTGAAAACGTGAATAAATGCTGGAAATGTGGATCAATTCGTTTTGTTGAAATGATTCATAACAATGTATTAAACTGGAAAATTTTAATAATCCGAAAGTGAATCGAATTTGATGAATTTTCCAGGATATATTCAAATAACCGCAGAGGGGAATTTTGTGACGTTTTTTGGCGATCAAAATATTCGAAGTTTTTCTATACTGCATTTTATCGAATTTGCTATATATGAAGTACATTTTTCGTACTATATATCCTGTCGCACTGATCATCCGACTTTCCGCAGTTTACACTCATAAACATAGTGAGTGGTTATAAAATGTGTAACAAAATACTGACTTGCAACCTTTAATTTGACAAATTTTGTTGACAAATTCCTTCAATTCATTTTTTTTCAAAAACAGCTCTCAATTTTTCCTAGAAAGTCATCAGCAATTTAGGAGCCGTTTCGAGAAAATTAAGGTTTTATAAATTGCCAAACCAATTTTGTATGACGTGGGTTTTCTGTCAAAATCTTGAAAGTCTGTTTTGAAAAATTGCTTAGAAGACACAAAAAACCGATTTAAAAGGTAATTAAATAGAATTTTCAGATCGTTAAAGGTTTTAAAACAGGAACCATGACACCGCAACGAGACTGATATTTCAAGTCAGTGATTTGTTTTTATCTGAAATACATTAAAATTGCATTTTAAGACTAAAGAGGTTTTGACAAAAAGTCAATGATGAAAGCTGCTGTTGAATTCTTCTTTTTTCTTATTTCAAAACAATTTTGGTTCGCAAGTATTTTGTGCTTATTAAGCATCAATAAATTTATATAGATTACATAAGAATTTTATTACAAATATGATATGGTTTTAAGAAAAGCTTACCTTTGTTTCCGTAGGAAAAAGCTCCGTTATTTCATCCAAAATCGGAAGAAAATCTTTGGGCGCAAGTTTAATGCCGTTAAATAAAATGTCATCCAAAATAATGTTAATCAAATCACCTCGGAACGATTCAATTAAGAACGCATTTGCCTCGTAAAACTCCAACACAGCTTTTCCCTTGAGGCTCTCTGATAAAATAAGTTTAAGTTTCTAAGTTTGTAAATAAAACAAAACTGTTAGAAAATACTTATTCACAATATTATACCTATGTTTACCTTAGATAATTGTGAGCCCCTTACTTTCGGACTCGATGTTAAAGTTGACGTTGTCGTGGCAATACTGGATTGGCTTCCTAGCCAAGTAACTACTTTGGTGGCAATTGATTGTGACAAGGTATCGTCGTCATCTCCAAACTTTAAAACAAATTAGCCATAAATAACTATGTATTACCATTAAAAAAAAAACAAGTATACTTCAGTTTTTTTCCAATGAAAAAGGGTTTCCCGAAAACGAGCCCGCAATCCGATTGGCTTGATAGCTTCTTGTATATCCTCCTTGGACAGAAATCTCAAGCTTTTATAATCTATGGCAGCTTCTACAAAAGAAAATAAATTGTTCGACATGATAATAAAGGATGTATGTATAATTTACAAGGTCCAACTGAAACTGTATTTAAAATGAATTGTGTTTTTTTGGCTAATTTCTGCAAATATTTTGTTGTGATTTAAAATGTTCCGAAGTGTTTAAAATGATATGCACATGAATGTACCAAGTACAGACCATTATAGAACTGTCGAATGAGTTCAATGGCTAAGATATTTAAAATGTTTCCAATTTTAAGATGGAAGAATCCATCGGTATTTGAAACGAATACACTAGATATAGTCGGTCAAGTGAAGGAAGTCTTTAACTTTGAAGTCCTCGGAAACAGATTCGTGTTTGCTTTTTAATTATTTTAAACCAGAAACGTTTTACACGGTTAAAAATTCTGGGGTGTTTTTTTTCAAATAACTTTGTTTTACTCTAATAGATTAGTATTAAAATTGTTATTTGTAATGCCAAAAAGATTAAAAAGTAATCCAACGAAATAAAATATAAATTTAAATCAAATAAATATTTAAATTGTTCAGACCCGATAGTCCTCGTAGCTAGGCCATATAAGATTATAACTACCAAGTGACTTTAAAAACCTTGTTAATAAATAGTAATAGTTAATAATAATAATAATGATAATAATAATTATATTTTCCAAGTATTAAACTTCAATAAATTTTTGGTGTTGTCATATACGTTACCTTGAAAAATATTAAAAAGTAACACAAAATTTTAAACCGCACGATTAAAAATTTCGGTTTTTTTTAAATATTTTCACGGTTACATATATGACAACACCAAAAATATATTGAAATTTAATACTTGGCAGATATTAAAATTGTGAAGTTAATTTAGTATATATTAAAGCTTAATAATATCAGATATAACAAAGGAATATGAAATATGAAATCTTTTTGGTATTACAAATAACAATTTTAATACTAATCTATTAGAATTTAATACAAATTTATTAGAGAATTCCTTTAATATTTACGGAGTATTAAAAAGTAATATTTTCTGTATTGAATACGGCTTTAGTACAAAGGCTATATTAAAAAAAACCCCAGAATTTTTAACCGTGCGTGTACCAAATTTCAATTAAATCGGTCAAGGTGTTTACGCTGAAGCCAAGTGTACAGCTGGACACACACCCGGAAAAAAATTTTCGGACAATTATTAAAACAATTTTCCACATACCTACCCAGTGCTAAATATTGTATAATATTCAGGGCGAAAAATGTTTGCCTTGGCCCTAGCCACCCATTGACATTGCGTCATTAATTAACCCACAGTTAATAAACCGTAACCCTAAAAATTAAAACAGTATTATTTTTGTATACAAAAACGTTTTTGCATCCAAATACGATTGATAAAATTGAACATAATATTATTTTTCAACCTTTTCTGTTTTGTGCTTAAATATTTGAACATTTCAAGGAAAGTTGAAATTATATTTCCATAATTTTAGTAGCAAATGTTTTTTCAACAAGTGAACGGAGAATCTTTTCCCACAAAAGCATTACGCCTCCGTCAACTTGGCATTAAGCGCTCAGAGGGATTTCACTTGGTGAGCCACGCCTATTCTAAATTGGTTTTTATGCACTTAATGTTTTTTTTAGGAATAGTAACTCGAAATTTGGCTCCCCGAACCAAAATTTCAGTAGATACATGGAATTAGATAAAACTGATATAATAATTTGGAGTGTTGTCCTCATGGGTCAACTTTTGAAATTGTCATTGGTATCAAAAACTTTGAATGCAATGTTTTAATGCATAAACAACGAAATCAGAATGTGAAACCTTTATATCCGAAGGCCTTGTGGTTTGGCCGAGAGAGGCAGATCAATTAAATTTTTTTTCAAAAATTGACCTTTTAATACAAAAATCATCAAACTGCAAAATGGATCTGGCCCTTTCTTCCATACCGTAAGGCCGACGGAGATAAATGTAACATATTCTGATTTGGTTGTTTATTTACTAAAAACTTGCATTCAACTTTTTTTATTAGGAGCAGTAAATCGAAATTTGGCTCCCCGAACCAAAATTCCATTACATAAAATTAATTAAAATTGATATAATAATTTGGAGTGTTGTCCTCATGAGTCAACTTTTGAAATTGTCATTGGAATTAAAAAATTTGAATGCAATGTTTTACTGCATAAACAACGAAATCAGAATGCGAAACTTTTATATCCGTAGGCCTTGTGGTTTGGCAGAGAGAGGCAGATCAATAAATTTTTTTTTTTTTAAATTGACCTTTTAATACAAAAATCATCAAACTGCAAAATGGATCTGGCCCTTTCTTCCATACCGTAAGGCCGACGGAGATAAATGTAACATATTCTTATTTGGTTGTTTATTTACTAAAAACTTGCATTCAACTTTTTTTATTAGGAGCAGTAAATCGAAATTTGGCTCCCCGAACCAAAATTCCATTACATGAAATTAATTAAAATTGATATAATAATTTGGAGTGTTGTCCTCATGAGTCAACTTTTGAAATTGTCATTGGAATTAAAAAATTTGAATGCAATGTTTTACTGCATAAACAACGAAATCAGAATGCGAAACTTTTATATCCGTAGGCCTTGTGGTTTGGCAGAGAGAGGCAGATCAATAAATTTTTTTTTTTTAAATTGACCTTTTAATACAAAAATCATCAAACTGCAAAATGGATCTGGCCCTTTCTTCCATACCGTAAGGCCGACGGAGATAAATGTAACATATTCTTATTTGGTTGTTTATTTACTAAAAACTTGCATTCAACTTTTTTTATTAGGAGCAGTAAATCGAAATTTGGCTCCCCGAACCAAAATTCCATTACATGAAATTAATTAAAATTGATATAATAATTTGGAGTGTTGTCCTCATGAGTCAACTTTTGAAATTGTCATTGGAATTAAAAAATTTGAATGCAATGTTTTACTGCATAAACAACGAAATCAGAATGCGAAACTTTTATATCCGTAGGCCTTGTGGTTTGGCAGAGAGAGGCAGATCAATAAATTTTTTTTTTTTTAAATTGACCTTTTAATACAAAAATCATCAAACTGCAAAATGGATCTGGCCCTTTCTTCCATACCGTAAGGCCGACGGAGATAAATGTAACATATTCTTATTTGGTTGTTTATTTACTAAAAACTTGCATTCAACTTTTTTTATTAGGAGCAGTAAATCGAAATTTGGCTCCCCGAACCAAAATTCCATTACATGAAATTAATTAAAATTGATATAATAATTTGGAGTGTTGTCCTCATGAGTCAACTTTTGAAATTGTCATTGGAATTAAAAAATTTGAATGCAATGTTTTACTGCATAAACAACGAAATCAGAATGCGAAACTTTTATATCCGTAGGCCTTGTGGTTTGGCAGAGAGAGGCAGATCAATTATTTTTTTTTTAAATTGACCTTTTAATACAAAAATCATCAAACTGCAAAATGGATCTGGCCCTTTCTTCCATACCGTAAGGCCGACGGAGATAAATGTAACATATTCTGATTTGGTTGTTTATTTACTAAAAACTTGCATTCAACTTTTTTTATTAGGAGCAGTAAATCGAAATTTGGCTCCCCGAACCAAAATTCCATTACATGAAATTAATTAAAATTGATATAATAATTTGGAGTGTTGTCCTCATGAGTCAACTTTTGAAATTGTCATTGGAATTAAAAAATTTGAATGCAATGTTTTACTGCATAAACAACGAAATCAGAATGCGAAACTTTTATATCCGTAGGCCTTGTGGTTTGGCAGAGAGAGGCAGATCAATAAATTTTTTTTTTTTTAAATTGACCTTTTAATACAAAAATCATCAAACTGCAAAATGGATCTGGCCCTTTCTTCCATACCGTAAGGCCGACGGAGATAAATGTAACATATTCTTATTTGGTTGTTTTTTTACTAAAAACTTGCATTCAACTTTTTTTATTAGGAGCAGTAAATCGAAATTTGGCTCCCCGAACCAAAATTCCATTACATGAAATTAATTAAAATTGATATAATAATTTGGAGTGTTGTCCTCATGAGTCAACTTTTGAAATTGTCATTGGAATTAAAAAAATTGAATGCAATGTTTTACTGCATAAACAACGAAATCAGAATGCGAAACTTTTATATCCGTAGGCCTTGTGGTTTGGCAGAGAGAGGCAGATCAATAAATTTTTTTTTTTTAAATTGACCTTTTAATACAAAAATCATCAAACTGCAAAATGGATCTGGCCCTTTCTTCCATACCGTAAGGCCGACGGAGATAAATGTAACATATTCTGATTTGGTTGTTTATTTACTAAAAACTTGCATTCAACTTTTTTTATTAGGAGCAGTAAATCGAAATTTGGCTCCCCGAACCAAAATTCCATTACATGAAATTAATTAAAATTGATATAATAATTTGGAGTGTTGTCCTCATGAGTCAACTTTTGAAATTGTCATTGGAATTAAAAAATTTGAATGCAATGTTTTACTGCATAAACAACGAAATCAGAATGCGAAACTTTTATATCCGTAGGCCTTGTGGTTTGGCAGAGAGAGGCAGATCAATAAATTTTTTTTTTTTAAATTGACCTTTTAATACAAAAATCATCAAACTGCAAAATGGATCTGGCCCTTTCTTCCATACCGTAAGGCCGACGGAGATAAATGTAACATATTCTTATTTGGTTGTTTATTTACTAAAAACTTGCATTCAACTTTTTTTATTAGGAGCAGTAAATCGAAATTTGGCTCCCCGAACCAAAATTCCATTACATGAAATTAATTAAAATTGATATAATAATTTGGAGTGTTGTCCTCATGAGTCAACTTTTGAAATTGTCATTGGAATCAAAAACTTTGAATGCAATTTGGAGTGTTGTCCTCATGAGTCAACTTTTGAAATTGTCATTGGAATTAAAAAATTTGAATGCAATGTTTTACTGCATAAACAACGAAATCAGAATGCGAAACTTTTATATCCGTAGGCCTTGTGGTTTGGCAGAGAGAGGCAGATCAATTAATTTTTTTTTTTTTTCAAAAATTGACCTTTTAATAAAAAAGTTATCAAACTGCAAAATGGATCTGGCTTCTGGCCCTTTCTTCCATACCATAAGGCCTACGGAGATAAATGTAACATATTCTGATCACAAATATATACAGTTGACCACTAATAGAAAAGCTGACAGATGAGAATAGAAAGAGATTCGAAGACAGAATTGGAAATCAGCTGTATAATAAAAGAAAAGTTTAAACTAGGAATAAGAATGTGGTCTTGTGGCTTAAAGCGGGTTGAAAGTTCAAACAAGTAAGAAACTAACCCATATAAGATCAACAAACAAACGCCCGTAAGGTAGTGCGATATATTTTTTATTGGAAGGCTTAGGTATAGGCATTCTATTCTTTAATTATTCTTTTAATTTATATTATTTCCTTTCATTAATTCTTCAAAAACTAAGACATAATGTATGTAGTACACAGGTAGCTATTTTGGCAAGATATTTTTTTTTTGCATTGAAGTCAAAACCAATAGGGACATGGAATTTTGTAAGAGTTTATTTTAATAATGCAAAATTTTGTGAAAATGCAATTTGAAAAGAGAAACATATTTTTTGTAGATGTTCGAATTGAACATTTCATATCACAAAAACAAATTAAAGAATTGAATATAAGCTAATATACCATAGATATGTATCTATATATGTACATATCTTTTCTTATGTTGATTTTTGATATTTTTAAACTTTAAGCCCCGGGACTGCGCTGGCAGACAACATAACATTATTTGAACTTTAAAATACGAAAAAAATAAGCATTATTTTTCGAGAAATCGTTTTAAGTTTAGACAATAGATAATAGGTACTTGGTTAAACTTACTTATGTGGCGTGTCCAGCGTAGATACGATAAATGAGATATGAACGTGCGTTGCGGTTGCAGTGCAGGAAATTTGATAATTTTACGAAATGAAAAGTTTATTCGGAATTTGGATATACGTAAATTTCCAACGTAGGCTCGATTTTGCAACAAGCTCCCCGCACCGTACAGATTGTTTGAAAATCGAAACGTTTGATTTTGCCCTCAATTTCAATGCTCTTACAGAAATAAATTGACATTAAAACAAAAGCATTTATTTGTTTTAAGATACCGGAAAAAATGCAAAATTGCAAAATTGTTGTGTAATTGGACCCTCTCCAAATTTCATGCAACGCAATGTTCGTACCCTTGTCTACGCTGGACACGAGGTGGTGCCGTAACTAATATATTTGTAAATTATAGTACTTATACTCACCAATTAAAAAACTTTTTGCTTCGGTTAAATTGAATTTTTGTAAAAATTCATCCAATTTTTGAGTGTTGCTTTCCGTAATATTAAGCACAATGTTACCCTCGTCATCAGTGGAAAAATCAATGCATTCTGCTTCATTAACACCAACAATATCAGACATTATCAAAAATAATTTGTTTTCACTTTTCACGAAACGTACTTACTTGCGTCGCGACCAATAAAGAAATGATTTAACTTATTCCGAACCGAAATACCTACTCGTTGGATTGGTAGTAATAACGGGATCTTTCATGCTTTGTAGAATTCAACTACAAGCAATAATAATTCAACACGATTTCGGTTGTCACTTGGTCATCTCTTTCTTTCCAAGAGATGAAAGTGAAGTGAAAATGAGAGCTTGTCTGAACACCGTCATAAGGTTTCATTTTGTTATGTGAGGAATTCAAGTCGATTCAACATGATTCAACATTGATTCACAATTCACGATACAAGGTGAGCCAACAAAAGCTATAAATTAAGTCGAAAACATAATCAAAGTTTGGCTGTGATCACAAGCACCTTAATCGTAGTTTGCATTGGTAAACTAATAGGTATTTTGATACAAATATGAATATATTTGAGGCAAATGAAATAACATATTTTTTGTAGTTCTAGACACATAGGTAATCCGAAAAAAATGTAAAACGTTGATTATATTAGGAGGTCTTTTTTTTGTTGTTGTTTGTTTATAATGACAGTGGGAATGGATGATGGACGTTTATTCATCGAATGTGGTATCGATTATGGGAAAAACCACATTCACATTTGAACTTCAGTAAAGTGCCTTTCATATGAGTTGCGAATGGTAGTAAAGTTTTGACATTTCTTTCGATAGACGCTAAACAAAAATTGAGGCTAAATTTGAGCGAATTTTTCATTCGCAGTTTGAGGAATGGATCCTGATGTTGTGGATTGCGAATAAGTGTTTGACATTTCACAGAAAATATCTTGTTGTGAATGTAAAATCACAATCTCTTTGATCTCTTGCTCGTCTAAAAGTAGTTTTCAGTCTCATAGTTATTTAGTTCGTCTCGCTGGTCTCGCCATGCCCGATTATACGGGAATCTGTGTCGTTGTTTTCTCGCTATGGTCTCGCCTTGATCTCGCCATGACAATTACAAGTAGCTTTTTGCATTGAGCATGCTTTGCCGTCATCTCGCTTTGTTCTCTCGATATGGTCTCGCCAAAAATTCTTTTCTTCAAAATTAAAATTTTCAAAATGGTTCAAATAAGCTAAAACCGTAGTTAAAAAGAGTATACGCGGATTCGTCTTATGTGATCACGCCGTGTCGATTCACACGACTATATGTGTCGTGGTTTTCATGCTTTTGTCTCGCTTTGGTTTCGCCACGATATCTACACGTAATTTTATAATTGTATACTTGAAATCGAAGTTTATTGATATTTCGGTCACTTCTTATTAATTATTCTTACCACTTTTTGAAATCTTTTTAATAATATATTTTTGTTTTGAATCCACTCAAGTGAACAACTTGTACTTCATAATATTTTATGCATTCGTGACAAAATAAGGCGATATGGGTATTAATGCAACGGCAAAAAGTCGTCGTAAAAGTAGTAAAGTTGTAATCTTCGCAAACTTTTGACAATTTGTATGGAAAATTAGACAGATGTACTCAGTTTAATATTCTACTTAGTTTACGACGACATTACGCCGTTGTATGAATACCTTTAGTGTTTTATCAGTTTGTTACATGCCGTACAGAGCCTGAGCTGTCAAAAAGTGTGTATTAATTTTTTAGCTTTGAGCCCTCTTAGCTCTGCAAATTTGTTTCTTCATTGGCTCTGAGCGTGCTCCGAAAGTGCTCAGTGAGGTCGCAAAAAATCGACGGTGCATACAGAGCAAAGTAGTGGGCATAGCCTCTAGTTTGGCTGTGTTCAACTTTTGACAGGAAGAAAAAAAAAAAAGTGAAAAGTGAAGTGAAATTTTTAACATTTTTACAAATTATAAAACATACATTTTTTTGAATGAATTAAAGGTATTTCAACGATTAAATGAAGACCAAAGACAAAAGCCATGTTTTTTGGTGCATTTTTCTATCCGCTTTAAAAAAGGCATGTTAAATACAACAACAATTTGGCATAGTTCTTTATTAACCCTGTATCTTAACATGAAAAATGTAGCATGTTTAATACAGCAAAAATACGGAGTTATATGAAACTGTTGTTGTATTTAACATGCTATATTTTTTTAAGCGAAGATACAAATGCATTAAGAAACAGGGCTATTACTGTTGTATTTAAAACTTTTTAAGGGAAGACAAAAATACACTAAGCAATTTAACTTCTTTTGGTACCCTGACCAAGATCTGTTCCGAGCACGGCTTGGGTACTCGTATTCTGTCCCAGTTAAAAAAACAACATGTAGTAGGCTTTTTCTTTTTTAATTCAGAAAAGAGCCTTGGACAGAGTCCGAGCATGTCGAGCATGTTCTGAACATCATCTGAACAAGTTTTTTCTGAGCATCCTCAACCATTTTTGAAACACACCTGAACACTAGCTGTCAAATGCTATGTGTTCAGCATTGAACTCTGTCTGCTCAGTTTTTGTATTCCGAGTTCATAGAGCACGCTCTGAACAAACTCCGAACACACTCAGAACGAAAAACGGAATACAATTTCTTAGCTCTGAACGCTCAGAGCTAAAAAGAAACACAACTTTTTGTTTGACAGTTCAGGCTCTGCTCTGAATTAAAAAAGATGAAAATGTTTGTCTGCGCTATAATTTTTCTATGCATTTTTTGCTTTTCCCACAATCTGCATTTGTGATGTTCTTTTGTATTTTTGTCTTTTGCACCCTTTTACTTTGCAGAAATCACAAATTAATCCATTATAAACCGTCATATTTAGCTTTGAAACAACAACACGAACATTTATGACTCTCTTACTTGTTATCCTTATGTATTTAAAAAACTTACCACATCACGTTCACAAATCATAAATCCATAAAAACCATAAATTTTTAACTTGTGAACAAAGGCTAAGAAACAAGTTAATTTTTTGTTAGGCATCACCCTGTACTAACAATTTTTATTTTTACAGAATCCCCTGACGTCGTAATAGAAGCTGTGGAATAGAATTGTGGAAATCGAAAGTGTTTAGGATTATTTCAAAATGATTTAATTTAGAATTAACAATGATTAGTTTTCAACATGATTTCATTTTGAAATAATCCTATATACTTTCGATTTCCACAAAATTTTCAATAAGTGCCGTTATACCTTAGATACATAAGTGGTATAAATATCATAGCATGGATACTATAGTATTAGCAATACTACAAAGGGTGACACAAATCCTGTTTAGTATTTATAAGTTGAAAGATTATAGTAGCGTTTTTTTGCTAGTCAAAATAATATTTTCTATAAAAACGGCAGCAAAACAAAGCAATTTAACAAAGCAACAACAACTATGTCCATATAGAGTAAGCTATGTCCACATGATAGTTAAGTGGATTTGACTTTTGTGCCATTAAAAGCGGTATTGCTTAACTACCATTTGCGTTGTGTTATCGGTAAATTGTATAGAAATGTCAAATGTTTATTGGTAAGATAGTTGAATACAAAATGGCAGACCAAGGAAAAAGGCAAATAAATGTTGAAATGTCCATATGGGCATGCAACAAAACGCAGTTTTTGTTTTGAAATTAAGTTCTTGCCCTCTCTATAGTCCCTTAACGCTTGCGTCGTTAAAGGGCTACTGTCCTACCATATTCTACGAGAAAAGCCCAATTTTTGATACCGTGTTTATACCATTTTGTTCCCGTGGTTTTAGCATGGTATAACGTGACACACTTGTGGTATAAGCGAATACTATAGTGTCCGTACCACGAGTGTGTCACGGGTATTAGTTTTGGTTTTTGTCTGTGTCTAAAAAAATTATACATGATTCAGTACTGAAACTAACCGCTTTCCTTTGGAGACGGAAAAGTACTCATGAGTGTTCTTTACTAGCTTTTTTCAATGGAACGCATAAAACTGCTTTCCAATGTCAAACGTATCTACTCGAACATCATAGCATGTGTAGTTGATAGCACTAGATAAGTATTTTCATCTACTCATAAGTACGTTGACACCTCCAAGGGCAAACGGCGATTATAGGCCAAGAGCCGGGTACTTTTTTGATGGAATATGTTCAGGGCTTTCCCGTTTCCCCTAAATGTAAATCCGAGTTGGTGGGATTTTCAATTTTTTTTTTTTTTATTCCAAGAAAAATTAAAAAAATTTTTCTTTTATTCGAAGAAAAATTAAAAAAAGAAAAAAAAATTGATTAAGTTTAGCCGAAAAACTGAAAGTAGTTTTTTGAAAGTTTTGGAAAAAACTTTTTTACCAATTTATTTTTGATTTTTAGGAACTGTCACATTCCAAGATCACGAATATGCATTTTATAAGTCGCTTGGACTCTTTAGCTGCAAATCAAGAATAAAGATTTAAACTTTGATGCCTCTAGGACGCTTAGTTTAGCCGCAAATCGCGTTTAAAGACAAAAGTCGATTTTTCGTATGATGTTTTGCATGAATTGAGCGCCAATGTCAAGTTTTCTTGAGCAACAGTACCTTGGGTGGCAAATACACACGAATAAACACCAAGGTGTGTATGGGGGGGCATGCTGTCTCCCTGCTTGGGCCCATTATAGGATTTGGGGTGGGTGCGAGGTTGGGTGTATGCAAAGTTCCTTTTGCATTTAAAGAATCTGGATTTATAAGTCGCTAGGACGCTTACTTTATCCGCAAATCAAGTTTAAAGGTGTCAACTTTGATGCCTCTAGGACGCTTAGTTTAGCCGCAAATCGCATTTAAAGATAAAAGTCGATTTTTCGTACGATGCTTTGCATGAATTGATCGCCAATGTCAAGTTTTCTTGAGGAACAGTACCTTGGGTGGCAAATACATACGAATAAACACCGAGGTGTGTATGGGGGGGCATGCTGCCCACCTGCTTGGACCCATGGGTTGGGTGCGAGGTTGGGTGTATGCATAGTTCCTTTTGCATTTAAAGAATCTGGATTTAAAAGTCGCTAGGACGCTTAGTTTATCCGCAAATCAAGTTTGAAGATGTCAACTTTGATGCCTCTAGGACGCTTAGTTTAGCCGCAAATCGCGTTTAAAGATAAAAGTTGATTTTTCGTATAGTGCTATGCATTAATTGAGTTCTCTTGAGCCAGAGTACCTTAAATGACAAATAAACGCGAATAAACAGCGAGGTGTGTATCGGGGGGCGTGCTGCCCCCCTGCAACCCCCCTTGCTTGGGCCCATTATAGGATTTGGGGTGGGTGCGAGGTTGGGTGTATGCAAAGTTCCTTTTGCATTTAAAGAATCTGGATTTATAAGTCGCTAGGACGCTTAGTTTATCCGCAAATCAAGTTTGAAGATGTCAACTTTGATGCCTCTAGGACGCTTAGTTTAGCCGCAAATCGCATTTAAAGATAAAAGTCGAATGTCAAGTTTTCTTGAACAACAGTACCTATCATTCATAGTTTAATTTTAGATTGAAATTTTCCAAACAAAAATATTTTCATTCATATTTCGAAGAAAAATTAAAAACCGAAAAAAAATTGAGAAAAGTTTAATTTTTCATTGAAATTTTCTTCAACAAATCTTGTTTTTTTATATTTTTCAAAAAAAAAATGTCCAAAAAGTTCTATACCTATAATTTTTTTTCGAAAAAAAAATCCCACCTGTGTCCAGAATCCAGACCCACCTCTGTCCAGATCCAGACCCACCTATGCCCAAATCCCGACCCACCTCTGTCCAGATCCAGACTCACCTCTATCCAGATCCACGTCCAGATCCACGGCACTGTGAACCACGACCAAGGCAAGACTTCAGCGAGTTGATGCCAAGACAGCAAGTCAAAGCCATCACATCGCCGGCATCGTGGCCGTGCGTCGCCGTGGTCGTCGTCGCCTATACCTTTTTTCAAAAGGGGGAGTGGTTTTGAATAAAAATAAATTCACAAATTAAAATAAAATGTTGTTTCAAAAGTATGAAAAAGTATCTAAAAAGTTGAGATTATTTTATAAAAGTATAATATTGAGAATCCCGCAAAATAGTAGCAGGCTACTGGCGGGATTCTTGCGGCGGGATTTGACTGGCGAGATTCGTGTGCATTTAGTTATTTTATTTGGCGGGATTTCGACTTGCGGGATTTTGATCGGCGGGATTTTGACCTTTTCCCGGTCTGTATGCATACATTTTTCCTAATAGAAAAAGATATTGCAGCTACAGAAGACATTAAATATTATTCCAAAAGAAAAAGGGGTTTTTGTTTTAAAGGTTAGTTTAAAAAGGATGTTTTAGAATGCATGAACCATTACTCTGAGCCTCCACTTGAAATAAATGGTTGCAAAAAATGTGTAATGCAGGCAATATTTCTTGTGGAGTCCCTTTATTTCTGGAATTTTTTATTTTATTTCTTGTCTTTAAAAAGAATAAAACACCTTATAAAGATGAACATATTCATCTTCACTATAATATTCCACATTATTTTTCGGTTTTCCTACAATCTGCATTTATGAAGATCTTTTGTGTTTTTGCTTCTATCCAAAAAATGTAAGTTCATGTGTTGCATCTCTTTTTTTGCAGAAGTCAGACGAAGATACATGTTTATATCCACCATAAGCCGTCATATTTTCCTTTGAAACAACAACACGAAAATCTATTACTGTTTTACTTGTTACTCTTATGTAGTCAACAAACTTCCCACCTCACGTTCACAAATCATACATTCATAAAAACCATAAATAGTTTATTTGTGAACAAGTACTAGGAAACAAGCTAATTTTGTTTAGGTATCACCCTGTATCTACTAGCAAAAGTTTTACTGTATACACAATTACCTAAGGTCGTAATAAAAGCGTTGGAATAGGCGTGCGGAAATCGAGTGTTTAGTATTTTTTCAAAATGATCTTATTTAGAATTAACAATGATTAGTTTTAGAAATAGGCATAGGATTAATTTTAAATGATATAATTTCGAAATAATACTATTCACTTTCGATTTCCACAAAATTTTCAAAAGTGCCGTTAGTTAAGCTTTTTTTCGGGTTCCGAAGTATGTATATTAGATAAACACGATTCAATACTGATATTAATTCAAAGTTTTGTTTCGTATCTGGTCTACTTCATTGGAGATAATTTCTATCAGAATATTCAGAATACTCATCATAAATATCATGATATGAAATATGAAATGAAGTCGGGTTGTTTCCCATTTTGCTGGGAAATC
This sequence comes from Dasysyrphus tricinctus, assembly GCA_963921185.1. Lineage (NCBI taxonomy): Eukaryota > Metazoa > Arthropoda > Insecta > Diptera > Syrphidae > Dasysyrphus > Dasysyrphus tricinctus. Next base: position 14,476,682 of record OY992533.1, on the reverse strand, counting down.
TCTTACTTCCCAAATAATGTTGATGCCCCCAATTTTACTGGAAAAACGTTCTCGGGACCATATTATTGAACTTTTCCACATAATTACTCTTTTTTTTCCATTGTTGTTTTGGGAAAAGTTGTTTTAAGAAAGTTAATTATATTTTATTTCCGGTAGTGGACCAAAAACTAATAGGGGCATTGAATATTGAACACAAATTACAATTTTTTGTCAAACGTTTTGACTTTAAAATTATTTCTCAAAAAAATTCACCTAAACAACTTGATTTAAAATAAAGGAATGGAGTATTAGCTTTCAAAATAGCTAAAGGACATTATATTTTGTGTTTCGTCGTTTATTTTAAATAATTTCGTTCGCATTTAAAGTAAGTTTTTCAGAGATTGCCCCCCCTCCTAAGGAGGAAGTAGGGAGATAAGGTTTTCCCCCAACACGTTTTTATTTTTCTTAGAATATAACCTGCAGGGGCCACTTAAAGTGATCAGCAAGAGCAAATATTTTCTTTTTAATAGCTTTTTGTGAATTCCCAATTTATTTACTAAAAAGCACAAATATATTTTATTTATGGATATTTGTTTTATCTACAGGTTATTGATTCCTCATACAATGAATAAATATGTTGATTCAATATGAAAGAAGTTGTTCAAGTATATGGCCGGTTATTTTAACACGAAAATAACTTGCTTTGAAATTTTTAGGTTAGAATTATTATGCCAATCATTTCGTTTTATACTATTTCAATGTTAAAATTAGTTCGATCATATTATTTCAACATGGGGTCATATGCAAAAAGATGAGTTCAAGCTGTTTTCTCACTTTTTTGAGAACTTTCTTAGCTTCGTATGCAAAAAAAAAGTTACTGACCGAGTTAGATCTCACGTGGTGAGTTCAATCTCACAGTGATGAGTTCGATCTCATTTTGAAAGCTCTTATGAGATAGAACTCGGTATGCTATGCAAAAAGGTGAGAAAACAGTTGATTCCGTGAGATCGATCTCACAAATTATTGAGCATGGGTTTTCTCTTACTCAGCTCATATACAACCGTCAAGATACCAGAATTTCAGCTTAATTTTGTTACAAATTAAGTTTATAAAAATTGGAGATTGGAAATTGGAATGCTATGCATCTACCTACTCTTGTCAAAAAAAGGGAACAAGATATTTTCAATTTTGTTTAGTGATTTTTGAAGAGCTGTATTTTGGTTGTAGGTGGCCGTATTGCGATGAAAGAAAAATCATTTTGCGGTTTCATGTTTCCTGTACAGAGGATTGTTGGCATATATTTTTTTAAAGTATGTAGTTACCGTTATTGCTCAATTTTTTTTTTTATATTTGATCACTAATATTTCAGCAAATAATGACAACATACAAAACTCAAACTCAAATGAGTGCCTCCTACGTAGCTATTCTAAAAAAAACCTTTTGAAATTGTATAGGATTATGTTTTCACATATTACCGTTAGAAAATAAGAGTAAAAATAAATTGAAAGCCCGTTCAATAAATTAACATCAAAACATAAAGGAATATTTAATGTATATTAATATGAAAATCTGCAACACCATCAGGTAATAGTTCGATACATATTTGCATAGAGGTAAACAAATAACCAAGAGACAATCACAAAAGTTGTTTTTTTTGCGATTTTCTAAACGGCGAAAGAAAATCCATAAAATCCTCTAAGATTCCTTTAGAATATTCCAGTTTTTAGAACCGCCCTTCAATACTGTATTTTGTCACTATTTGCTTAAATATTAGTGACCAAAGACTAAGGTATCTCCTTCAGTTTAAGCTAGATATCTCAGGCAAAAGAAAATTGTACACCAACACAAAATAAAGTTAAGTGAAGCTGAAAAAACATGTTACATGACTTATACATTCAATTGACGCAAAAATTTAAATTCAAAAGAAATTCAAACCTTTAAGAAAATTAAAAATAGAAAATATTTGCCTTGCACAAAAAAAATATTTGCAAACAAAAGTAAAAACTAGAAAAATTAAGCAGTAGGTTGTTTTCTGTTTCATATCAAAATACACTTAAAAATTTGTATTTAAATTTTGTTTTCTTCATTTTTTTGATTATCGCAATTTCATACTGACCACTTTTTCAATATTTTTTTTTCCGTTTGTGTATACACCAAATCGGTTTTTATAAACATACATGTAGCACCTCATTTCATTGCTTAAACCCCTAGTACTCGCAAAAGCTTACGAACATAATCCAACTGAATTTTAAACACCAATTTTTCGTTTCCGCGTTCAGAGAAATATATGTTTTTTCTTCTTCTACGCACTGCACAGAAATAACAGTCACAACTATTTAAGACGAAGAGCTTTGAGATCGATCTCATATTCATCGAGTTAGAGCTGTTCAGAGCGAACTCATTTTTTTGCATATAAAATCGAGTCCGAGTTCGGCTCTGCTCGATCGATCTCACATGTGAGTTCAAGCTCGTTAACTCGGACTCAGAGATCTTGCTCATCTTTTAGCATACGACCCATGGTCTCTCACATGAATTAATTTGTAAATGAAACCTTGATGATTCAATAATATTTCACTTAGAACAAAAAACATGTTGAATCAAACAGAAAAACGTTGTTTAATTGTTTGCCTTGTTGTTTTCACATGAAAAACACTTGTTTCAACATGAGGTACTTTTAACTTGGAATTAATATTTGAATCATTTTATTTCAATTCTGTTTCAATGTTAAAATGAGTTCAATCATATTATTTCAACATGGTCTCTCAGATGAATTAATTTGTATATGAAGCCTTGATGATTCAATAATATTTCACTTAGAACAAAAAACATGTTGAATCAAACAGAAAAACGTTGTTTAAGTGTTTGCCTTGTTGTTTTCACATGAAAAACACTTGTTTCAACATGAGGTACTTTTAACTTGGAATTAATATTTGAATCATTTTATTTCAATTCTGTTTCAATGTTAAAATGAGTTCAATCATATTATTTCAACATGGTCTCTCAGATGAATTAATTTGTATATGAAGCCTTGATGATTCAATAATATTTCACTTAGAACCAAAACCATGTTGAATCAAACAGAAAAACGTCATATAAGTGTTTTTCTTGTTGTTTTTACATGAAAAAAACTTGTTTCAACATGAGGTACTTTTAACTTGCAATTAATATTTGAATCATTTTATTTCAATTCTGTTTCAATGTTAAAATGATTTCAATCATGTTTTTTCAACATGATCTGATACATGAATTAATTTGTACATGAAACCTTGATGATTCAATAATATTTCACTTAGAACCAAAAACATGTTGAATCAAACAGAAAAACATCATATAAGTGTTTTTCTTGTTGATTTTACATGAAAAAAACTTGTTTCAACATGAGGTACTTTTAACTTGGAATTAATATTTGAATCATTTTATTTCAATTCTGTTTCAATGTTAAAATGATTTCAATCATGTTATTTCAACATGATCTGATACATGAATTAATTTGCACATGAAACCTTGATGATTCAATAATATTTCACTTAGAACAAAAAACATGTTGAATCAAACAGAACAACGTTGTATAAGTGTTTTTCTTGTTGTTTTTACGTGAAAAACACTTGTTTCAACATGAGGTACTTTTAACTTGCAATTAATATTTGAATCATTTTATTTTAATTCTATTTCAGTGTTAAAATGAGTTTAATCATGTTATTTCAACATGATCTGATACATGAATTAATTTGTACATGAAACCTTGATGATTCAATGATATTTCACTTAGAACAAAAAACATGTTGAATCAAACAGAACAACGTTGTATAAGTGTTTTTCTTGTTGTTTTTACATGAAAAACACTTGTTTCAACATGAGGTACTTTTAACTTGCAATTAATATTTGAATCATTTTATTTCAATTCTGTTTCAATGTTAAAATGATTTCAATCATGTTATTTCAACATGATCTGATACATGAATTAATTTGTACATGAAACCTTGATGATTCAATAATATTTCACTTAGAACCAAAAACATGTTGAATCAAAATGAAAAACGTCATATAAGTGTTTTTCTTGTTGTTTTTACATGAAAAACACTTGTTTCAACATGAGTTACTTTTAACTTGCAATTAATATTTGAATCATTTTATTTTAATTCTATTTCAGTGTTAAAATGAGTTTAATCATGTTATTTCAACATGATCTGATACATGAATTAATTTGTACATGAAACCTTGATGATTCAATGATATTTCACTTAGAACAAAAAACATGTTGAATCAAAATGAAAAACGTTGTTTAGGTATATGCCCTGTTGTTTTAAAATGAAAAACGCTGTTTTTGACATGAATTTCTTTTATCTTGGAATTTAAATATGAATCTTTTTATTTTAACACGACTTCAAAGTTAAAACAAAATGAAAACGGTTTAATTCAATGTAAAATTCCTGTTTACTTGTATTTTAATTTTAAATTAACAGGAATACGTCTTAAATTAATGTTTTGAAATGTTTAAATAAAATGAAAACGTATTAAATCGAAATGAAATCCAATGATTGAAAAATTCATCTTTTTTATCGAAATCAATAATTCGTCATGTTGATTTTACATTGCGTTATTTTTCTGTGTGTAGTTATTTTTAAATTATTGTCTGGGAAGCGATCAGACTCCTGACAACAACTATCAAAAATCTGTCCAACCAGCGGAAAAGTATAGAAGTCATTCTAAAGCGTTCATTTGAGATCCCATTTTAATAAACCTTGTTTAATAGGTATATTTAGTCAAAAATTCAACTTGGAAAGTGCATTTTCTAACCATGAAAAATATCCGACCAGCGCAGCGGTTTTGTAAATGTTGCGACTAAAGCGGTCGGTTGGTATCCTGTTTTTCAATAGCCGCGATGAGATAGATAATCTTACGGCTTCCTCTAGGACTATAAAAGTCGGTTGAACTTTTTCCATATGCATATTTCATAGACATATTGGCAGAACAACGAATCGAGCTGTGATGAAGACATAAGGCTGTCAATGAAGACATAACGAAATAATATACCTATACTTTCAACGAGAAACAGTTCTCAATATCATCGACTCGTGATGAATTGATAAAATTTTGAAGTTGACAAGGACTCTATCTACCTGGGATCCACTATCACCTCCCGAAATGACATCAGAGCTCAAACGAAGAATTACTCTGTTTCATCGGGTCTAGAAGGCATTTGAGTAGTAAAGCCCTCTCTCAAACACGCATGGAAGAATTGGATGCATTGAGAGAATGATACTCCGAGTGATTGTTGGTCCTGTTTGTATTAACGACGAGCTTTATGGGTTTTACATCCGTGACGTCGCGTTGACCTGGTTAAAAAGATTAAAAAACAGCAGCTAAGATGGTTGGGACATGTAATACTGATGGTGTGAGTAATAAATACAAAATAAATTAGGTGGCGCAACAGCTCGTGGAGAACCAGGGCCTAGTGAACTACAACTCTCAACCAATCCTGTGTGCTTGTTGTTGGCAGGAATGGAGGGGACCTACAGTTTTTTGTCGAGTCCGAACGGCTAAATGAGCAGCAGTTATTCATGGCAAGTATACTCTTGGAGGATTTGTTAGTTCCTCGCAAGAGGCAGTAGCTCGGAGAAAACATTTCTGTTTGTAGGTGGCACGGCTGGGAATCGAACTCACACCTTCGGCATGACAGTCCTACGCACTAACCATCATGCCACGAGGTACTACTGGTGATGGTGTAAGTAGCACAGGAAAACCCCCCAACGGTGGCATACACAAGTGGAAAACGACCTCAACCAACTTGATGTGCGAAACTAGGAGGCGAAATGCTATAGGGACAGGGCTGACAAGAAAGGGTTGTTTGTTGAAGCCGTTGTCTATACTGGGCTATGAGCGACATGTTAAGCAAAGTAAGTAGTATTTTAGTAACCAGTACTTACCCATAGAAATAGAACTGTTTGTTTTTTTTTTAAATTTATTCAGTAACTGTTTCAAACCTTTCATACCTACTGCTTAGGGACTGTTTCACAACGTCGTATCCTGAATTTTGTTCCTTTGAAATAAAAAAAAAGTGATTAGAGCGAGGTGTCATTAATATGAGACTGATACCGATGCTGTTACCATTCACAATACCAATATCGATACTGAGATGAAACTTAGGTCTGGTTCATACGGCAATACACCGAACGTTTTTTTGCAGTATAAATCCAAACGGCAAACGTTCTAACGTGCGTCGTGTGAATGGCTCTATGTAGAATATATAAGCCACTGCTCATTTGCAAGAATTTACACGGCAATGTGTTGCCGTGTGAACTAAGGCTTAGGCTGGATTCACATTATAGTTCCAATACTGATATACTGTCTCAGTATTCTCTTATTATAATAAAATATTCTTAAACGAGAAACAATGAGTATATTCGCACAATCATTACCGGTTCGATACCGATACGCTCTCGCTCCGGTTTCAACTTATTTGAAAGAATATTTCAACGGAGCGATTACGCATCGAGAGCGTATCGGTATGGAAAGTGAATATATTTCACATTCTCGATATATTTATATTTATTTCAATTATTAAGTGATCAGTGAAATGTTTTGTCATAATTATAATCAACTTTTAGCGTTAGTTTCGTGTGTTTTTACTACTATTTGTTAAGATTCACGTTTGTCTGCTTCGAACATTAGGGTTTTGTATCGAAGCGAGAACGTTTTGATAATGTATCGGTATTGGCACAGTTGTGTGAATCAAGCCTTAGTTGAACGATACTGAGACCGATACCGAGACGATAAGGACATTTTTCTATTTAAACAACAGTGCCATTAAGACGAGACCGACACCGATACCGATTACGATACCGATACCGAGACTGAGAAGGTACTTAGTTATACGATACATGCCGAGGCCATACAAAAAATGTTCAATACCCACACTTATTGCGACCAGAGACGAGCCTTAGGTAATTATACGAGACGGAGACCGATACCGAGACATAACTGAAATTTTTTGATAATAAAAATTATTTTCCTTCAGCAAGCAGCCCTGAAATCGACCACTGCAATGCGTAAAAGTCCTACGCACTAACCATTACCTATGCGAAGGGAACTTCCACCATTAATTTTTCATTATGAGCAATCACTCCTGATTCCTAGGTATGATGCTGCAAATTTTGTTCAAATGCATTTATACTTTGCTTAGTTTTTATCAAACGCTTGTTTTCAAATCTAACGCACCGCCTTCCATGCCATTAAAACAATAGATCCCATTCTAAGTGAAGCTCTTCTAGGAAAATCTCATTCCAGCTATAGGCACATGTGTGTCAGGTTTATATGTGTTTTTGTTTTATTATCATGCTCAAAGGCGTGCAATATTTTTTTCTCAGAAATCTGTCATCGGCTGAAAGCGTCCGTGAAAAACAAAAAAGAAAAATGCTTTTTTTTTAAATATCACCGTGGAGTATACAAAAAAGGCAAAACAGCCACGTTATTATATCGAATATTTTGTCGCCACCACCACCACCACCGCCGACGCCACTGCCATGCCAGCAGAATCGTCATATCAAATTTGAAAATCAACGTTTGTCGGTTATCATCTAAGTAAAAATTTTAGCGGCTCAGAAGTAAAAACAAAAAAAAAAACCAACGAATAAAGGGAAGCGCCATCCAGCCCCATTACCCATCATAACGAGAGCAACGCAGTCACACACAGTACCGCCGCGGCGCTGCCGATCCCTTTTAGCGACAACGCATCATTTAGGAACTTGAAAAGTTTTTTTTTCGTTGCTGTTCATAAGTATAACAACGAAGACGCTGGATTTCTGGAGAGCTTAAGTGTGTGCCTTTAAGATGCGCACAGGAATCATCTGAAAGATTTATATTCATAATTTGTGAAGCCTGGCGCTTTTCGGGCCGGTTTACTTCACATGCGTTTTGTGTGCGTTTTTTTTTATGTGACCACTACTCTCAAATAAAAAGCTAAAAAATAAGAAAAACAAACAACATACGAAATCAAACTCGAAGTACGTATATGTGGTCGAACTTAAAACACTCAAACCATTTCGAAATTAAGAAGTTGTATAGTAGCTTTGCTGCGGCCAACGAAAACCTGAGGTCTTTTAGATTGTTTTATTTATGACATCAGGACAGATGATTGTGCGTCGTTTATTGGGATGTTATAGGTACCTGCCTCTATACCTATTGGACAGTTATGTTGGTGGTCTAAAAAGGGTATTCAAGTCCTTAAAATCTCCTAAATTGGATCATAAATATTTGGGAGTCAAAATAAAAGCATTTTTTGTCATGTCATATTCAGTGATGCTCCTTTCGTCTGCTATGCTGTGAAATAAGACCAAGCGATATCTCATAATATGTATTTGACTCTTTTGCAAAACTTGAATTTTTTTAATTAAAAAAAGAAGAGAACTAGCGTTTTTAGCTTCGGTGGGCACGTTCTTTGACTTTCGCATCGACAAAACGTCGAGAAACGTTGAAAAATGGAACAAAACTCATATACTCGGTTTCAATTTTCATTGTTTCTTGACCGATTTTATCAATGGGCACTGACTTCTTGGGAAGGATGTCACCGTAGATAGTCATATTTTTGAGGTAGTAAGGGATTTTCCATCTGGCCTTCTCTATAAACATAGACAACGATACCAGTACTCAGATCAAATTAGGAATAACTATGAATTTTCATTGCTTTTTTGGGAAAAAAAGACAGTTCAGTAGCAAATACCCACTTCTAGTTAATGAAGTTTCCCTTTGTAACATACTAATCACTCCGCTCGTGGGTTATGGTGCAGAATAATGAAATAAATTTGGTTGCGCGACAGCTCGTGAAGAACCAGGGCCTAGTGACTTACAACTCAACCATTTCTATGTGTGTTGCTGCGACAGGAATGGAAGGGACCTGCATTTGTTTGCCGAGTCCGAATGGCTAGATGAGAAGCACTTATTCTTGACAACTGATACTCTTGGAGGATTTCTCAATTACTCGCAAGAGGCAGAACCTCATTTTTGTTTATTTTTGGTGGTAGCGGCTGGGAATTGAACCCAAGACTTCAGCATGACAGTTCAGTGCACTAACCATTATGCCTCGAGGTGAGAGAAAAAAAGACTGCAAAAAACTTTCTAGCAGCTCTCGAGAGTAAAACTCGTAAGAAGGCACAATCATGAAATTAGCTCACAAAAGGGTACATATATATCTGATAGTCACACTCCATAGTTTTGAAGTGAAAGTTATTATCAAATGGAAACGAAACTTGAGAACGATGTACAGTCTTGAGAGGAAAATTTTCGGAGTTGTTTTTGATTGTGTCTACATAAGACAATGGGCGACGGAAAAGATACAACAAACTGTACAGGTTTTCCCGCGACACCGACCCTGCCAAAAAGTCGAATTCCAACAAATAAGATGGCCGGGTTATGTAGAGCGAATGGACACCAATACTTACTTACTTACTTATCCGGCTCCCGATCCATGAAGGGTCTCTGCCTGAGATATTGCGGTCTTCCATCGGTTGCGGTCCCTCGCACGCTCCCTTCAGTCGTCGAGACCAAGCGCTCTTGCGTCTGTGACCGCCTGGTCCCTATAGCGGAGGTTCGGTTTTCCTGGTCGTCTCGAACCTGGGGGCTGGGATTCGAAGATTTTCTTGGCTGGAGCGTTGTTGTACATTCGCTCGATGTAGCCGAGCCAGTGTAGTCGACGTGTTTTGGCTCTTTGGACTACATCCACATCTTGGTACAGCTCGTACAGTTCACGATTGAATCTTCTCCTCCAATCGCCCTCTTCGCATATAGGACCAAATATCCGCCGAAGAATTTTTCTCTCGAAAGTGTCCAGTATTAATTCCCCTTTTTTACTTATCGTCCAGCACTCGGCGCCGTAGAGTAGAACTGGTAAAATTAGCGTTTTGTATAGCGTGCACTTTGTCTTTCGGGAAAGGAGTTTTGAACCCATTTGTTTGGCCAAACCGAAGTAGCAGCGGTTCGCTAGGGTAATTCTTCGTCGGATTTCCACTTAGGTGTCGTTCGTTCGTGGGATTGATGTTTGTTCCGAGGTAGGTGAACTCCTTGACTACCTCGAAATTACTGCTACCAACAGTGACGTTTTGTCCTAGGCGATGGACAGATGAGGCTTTGTTTGTTGATAGCATATACTTTGTTTTGTCCTCATTCACTTCAAGACCAACGCGTTTCGCCTGTTCATCAATAGCTATGAATGCTTCAAGTACAGCTCTCTTGGAGCGGCCGATGATGTCGATGTCGTCCGCATAGCCAAGCAGTTGAGAAGACCTGTTGAAGATAGTGCCTTCCATGGTAACACCACTCTTGCGCACTATCTGCTCCAGGACTAAGTTGAAGAAATCACATGATAGCGCATCTCCTTGTCTGAACCCTGTACACGTCTGGAATAACTCGGATGAGCTGTTACCCATTTGCACGTTGCATCGCGTATTTTGTAACGTCATGCGGCATAGCTGGATCAATTTTTTCGGGATCCCGAGTTCCGACATCGCCAATAGAAGCTCTTGGCGACTTATGCTTTCATATGCGGCTTTAAAGTCGATGAATAGGTGGTGGGTCTCGACTTGAAATTCGTTGGTCTTTTCCAGGATTTGCCTCAATGTGAAGATTTGGTCTATGGTTGATCTGCCTTGCCTGAAGCCACACTGGTACGTGCCGATCATAGTGTTGCAGAAAGGTTTTAGACGCTCACATAGTATGTTGGATTGGATCTTGTAGGCAACATTAAGCAGGGATATGCCTCTGTAGTTCTTGCAGGACAAAGGCTCGCCTTTTTTGTAGATTGGGCATATGGAGCTATTTGACCAGTCGTCGGGCATACTTTCCTCCTCCCACACTTGGTTGATGAGCTGGTGCATGCACCCTACCAGGACATCTCCTCCATACTTAAAGAGTTCCGCAGGTAGGCCATTCGAGCCGGCGGATTTGTTGTGCTTAAGCTTGTGGATGGCTTTCTTAACCTCTTCGGTACTGGGCGCTGGGACTGGATCTTCATTGACTGGTCTTATGCTTCTTTGTTCCTCTGTTGCCTCCTCTACATAATGCCCATTTAGCAGCTGCTGGAAATGCTGCTTAAACACGTCTACAATTCCCTGTGCTTCGGTGACTAGGTTACCTTCGCTGTTTCGAAGAGCTTGCGTGCCAGTCCTATAACCAGATGCCAGTTGCTTGGCTGTTTTGTAGAACCGGCGGGTGTTGGTGGCGGTGCTAGACTCTTCGAGATACTTGAGCTGAGAGGCAGCGGATGCTCTTTTCTTTCTACGCAGGATTTTTTTCTCTTTCCTTTTCTTTTCACGGTACTCCTCTCTTGCTGCTCTTGTTTTCCGTTGCAGCATTTGCATTCGAGAATTTTCCGTCTCCTGCCTCAATACCGCGCATTCATCACCAATACTACGGCACGGAAAATCTGTGAGACTAAACATGAGTGACGGCATTGTAGAAAAAAAAACATTGACTCAAGTAACATACGAAACTAAAAAAAGACCTCAACAAACTTGCTAGTGAAACCGGAGTCATCTAGTTAAGGACCGAGCCTGATGGTGAAGAAGCTTGTTGATTGAGCCCTGGTCTACACCTGATGCGGGAGGAAAGAAAACTCCACCCATTTGTTCTGTAAAACTGCACACAACTGGATAGGGACCAAGCTTGGTGGATAAGCTTGTTCACACCCGTCCATAGTGGAAGGAGAACTCAACCAAATTAGGGCGTACACTTGGAGACGTAGAGACAGCTTTCTAAGAATCGAGCTGTTTCGATAAGATTGATGTTTGAGGCCCAGGTCCCTTATGACATTAATGGAATAAAACCTCAAGTAATTTGCCAAGTGAACCTTGAGACAGCTATCTAGAGACCGATCTGGCCAAAAGAACTCTGTTTGGTTGAAGCCCAGATTAGCACTGGATTGTAGCGCTTCTTTAAGTTAGTACTTCTACTCAAGCGTTAGTATAAGTAAGTAACTAACTAGCTAACCACTTTTCGACTGGTCGGTGGATTTTGCTTTGTTCACTTTACACTCATTTCGAAAACTTATGCATCTTTTGAATACTACGGTGTCAGAAACAGTCGAACTTGTAGTCGCAGGAGTGATATGCATTGATCTTCCGTGGCAAAAATCGGAAATTGGAGTCGAAGGGACAACCAAACAGTCAGAGCAGCACACAAAACAAGAGTGTAGGAGCTCGGAAAACAGGAGGACGATGGATAGCGAGGCTGATTAGAGATTTGGCTTCAATACGTCACCCAGTTCCACCAGGCACGCATTTTTAATTCGCCTTCCTCCACAAAATCGGAACAATCTAGGCTGCTTCTTCTTCTACTTTTAAACAGGTGACACACATCATACGTTCTTCGATTGTAGCAGTTGGGAAGCCCAGCGTCGAGGCCGGGAAAGAAGTATTGGTGTCTTCATCCCAGAAAGTAAAATCGACAGGATGTTGGCCAGCAATCTAAAATTGAAGAAATTCTCCAAGGAAAAAGAAAGAAGAAAAAATTCCATAGAAAGCATTTTAGTCTTAAAGGGTGCATGAATACAGCCCCTCTGAAGTGATGTAAAGAGTGGTCGCAGGGGAAGGGATGTCAGATACCTCAGGGTTAGGAGGGTTTAAGTATTCCGTATGTTCCGCAAAACGAAGAGACCAGGATCTTCAGCGCCAGAAAGACCTTCTTATGCTGCGTAACGCAATTTCCCCCCCAACAGAAAATCACAAATATCTCAAATACTTAATCTCAATTAACTTAAAATAATACAAATATTTGTGTTAGTATTTTTATAACATTTATATTTTTAACACCTTCATCAAAGTAAACACTTCATAGCCATAACAATATTTAATTTATAAATAAATTTAAAATTTTATTGCAAATGTCAAAATATTATCGCATTTCACAATTCCACATTCACACACCCCATTTGAGGCAATTATTGTTGTAGAGTTATTACTCATTCCTGATGTTTGGCAAAATTTATTGATACACACACATTATATCGAGAACAAAATTTCAAGTGGCAATTGCCACGTTATTGCGAGGGTGACTAAACAACACTTACAAACACTCATCCCATTCCCTTGCTCGATATGTGTCCTTTTTCCATTTAGAGTCAGTTGCAGCATTTGTCGCAGATATTATGTACATTTGCGTCCTCCTACCGCCGCGCGCCGTTCCCTTCTCCGTCATCTCACCATTCCGCATTTTGTCCTATTTTAAGTGATTGATCAATACAACATCCTTCTGCAATAAAATTTATGGTCTAAAAATAATTTCTCTTGTACCACACACACACTCAAACGCAAAAATGCAATAAATTACTGTCCCTTTTCACGATAAGGATTGGATTAAACATTAATTGTTCTCGTCTTGTGCAAATCGGGGGAGGGTGGTGAGCTGTGTAGGGCGGAATTGAGGAACTTTATCCAGAAAAATCTTGGACAAAAATACTTCTCTGACAGGAACCAGACAATTAAAAATCTTCATTTACCAATAAGTCCCTTTTGAGGATATTTCTGATGAATTTAATCCTCAAACCTTAAAGTTATTTGCAATATACAATTTGAGATCCACTTTCCAGGTGCTGCAACTGCAATCCAAAAGTATCACTATCACTTTGAGGATGCTTGTTTGTTCTAAGACGAAAGAAAAATAGCTATAATCTTTTATCTTGTGCATTTTCTATAAAATCGAAGGTTGCGGCGCCATATTCTACAATTGTTAACCTTAATCCGGTGTTTTGTATTGAGTTCAATATTGCTATTGGAATGTAATCGATATTGGTTTGCTAAAGAAGACAAAAAAAAGGAACACTTTTCATGCGTGAGAAGTATGGGAAAATCGGAAGAAGTGATTCGTTGTTGGTTTAGGTAAACATCTTCATTTCAAAAATAATTGGTGAACAGGTAGAGAAACGAAATAGAAATATTCATCTTACTTTGTAGTTTGTTCCTTAGACCTATCGTACTTCACTTCAAAAAATATGAGAATACTGCATGGATGAAACTACACCAATAACGGAAAATAGGAACAGGCCATAATATTGATGTCTATAACATTAAATTTTCTAGAATTTTACCAGTATAGTTTTGACGAGTATAGATGGGGATGGCTTATCCTATGAACCGAATACCAAATCCCGAATTTCAACACATTTGCAATTTCAATACTACCTACAGACTTGGCCAAAAGTATATTAGGCATCTTTAATTTTTCGATTTATATTCAAAAAAGTGAAAAGTTCGTGTTGTGTGTCGTAAAACGCTTTAAACCGTTTTCGGAAGACTTGAACTTCTCTTAATCACAAAAGTAACGATGAGAAAAAAAACCACACACGAGGAACGACTGTCGAAAATCGTAAAAAAAAATCATCTGACTGTTGAAATAACGGAACACTTAAGCAAAAAGCAATCATCACTAGAACAGTTAGAAGAAGACTCACAGAAGGTATGCCAAAAGGTTGCAAGTTGGATAACAAAATAAAATAACTTATCGCAAGTCGTGGTTTCTCGCTTGTATCTACTTGTGAATCGAAAAATTGAAAAAAAAAACTATCGCAAGTCTCCACCAGTGAGCACTGTAAAAAAAATTCTCCACTGGCAAATATTCCCTCACGACGAAGTACATATGTACTAGGCATAAACCTAGTACACTGCTGATGCGAAACAAAATTTTTAGTTGGTCTTCAAAAACACAACGAAATGCTTACGAAAACGAAGCGGAAAAATATTTATTGACAGTTGGACGAATTCAAAAAATTAAAACAAATGCAAATGCAAACAAACCACAAGCAGCCATGCTGTAATGAAAGAAACAACAAAAGTGAACACAAATGTCATTTTTTCGCACACAATAATTGGTCTGGGTAATTTATTAAATTAAATTAAATTGGGTGGCGCAACAGCTCATGGAGAACCAGGGCCTAGTGACTTACAACTCACAACCATTCCTGTGTGCGTGTTTGTTGGCAGGAATGGAGGGGACCTACAGTTTTTTGCCGAGTCCGAACGGCTAAATGAGAAGCACTTTTTCATGACAAGTATACTCTTAGAGGATTTGTCAGTTCCTCGCAAGAGGCAGTACCTCGAATAAAACATTTCTGTTTTTAGGTGGCACGGCTGGGAATCGAACCCACACCTTCGGCATGACAGTCCTACGGTAATTAAATGTGTGCGAACAAGAGTTTAGACTTCTACAAAAATATGCAACAATTATTAGTTTCGTTCATCGAACAGCGTCCTGCAGGACGAAAAGTAAGACTAATTTTTTCGTTTATGATTTCGTTGTGTCATTTTGTATGGGATTTTACGTTTCGCATCAGCAGCGTACTAGACTTTAGAGTGGTTTCTTCAACTAACAAGGCTATGCGCAAATTATTTGGTTCCAGCTAGAGAAGAGGCTAAAACATCCACTCGAACAGTGCGTGGGAATAGAAAGAGATATACATATGTGCCATCATGTCACGGAAATCAAAAAGCAAGCCAGAAATCGTATAAAGAAATTGTGCTACAACGATAAACTCAAAAAATCCATTTCGTAAAGTACCCGCTGTTCGAGGCATTGTGGCAGCTATGAAATAGGTACGTAATTGCTTTCTAGAAATCTTATCTTAAACAAAAAACCGTCCTGGTGAGTACCTTGAGGTATGCACTCACATCACTTTGTGAAATCAGATGAATAGTGCGGTATGAAGGCGTACTCTAATTTTCTGTGTAGATCTGGTCAAGATTTTGGAAACTCTGGAAACAATTTATTAATGGTGTGATGCGAGCACAGCTCGCAAAAGTCCTCTTCACTTGAATCTGTTTTAGTTAACACTTTTCATTCCAGACAATATCATAAGATACCTATTCTCCTGATGAGTATGGTTCATTTGTGAAGTCTCCTCGAACGCTTTGAACCCCTCTTAGACAAAAATAAAGACCTTATTTTCTCTCCTAAAAGACGAATTGGTGCTGTGGTGAACTAAAATGTTATCGATATTTGTTGAAAGGTATGGCATTGACCTGTTTCCATGTCTTGCGCAGTCTCTAGAACTGAATCCAATTGTTTTTTTAGGGGTATCTAATACTTTTGGCCAATATTTTTTTGTATTTTAGCAAAATACATACATTTTTGACATTTGAGTATAGAATCATGAATTATAAAAAAGAAGAAGACTTGTTTGTTCTTTATCAAAGGGCACGGTAGTGCCCAGCCAAGTTCGCGGCACTACACCCTTTTTACAGGAACAAACTCAGGCGATTTTCAACCCCCCTCTAACTTCAGTACCAATAAAGTCAGAAGCTTCAAATTCGCAGTATTTGCTGAGCTGATCAAACACAGGTGGCTCACCAAATTTCAACTCTTTAGCATTAGTAATTCCGGAGATACAGGACTTCAAAAATCGCAAAAACCGTAACTGACTGACTCACTGACTCACTGATTCACTGACTCACTGACCACTGACTCACTGAATCACTGACAGATCATCAAAATTATGGAGCACTTCCCGACATCGTAGAAAATTGAAATTTCGCACAACGGTAGGCCTTGTGATACATACAAAGGAAAAAATCGAAAATCTGCAATTTTCTATTTAGGGGGCGTGGCATCCACCCACTTTCTTAAATATTCTCTTAAATTATGTGGAGCACTTCCGATTATTGTAGACCGATGAAAATTGGTGTGTCGTTAGGGCTTGAGGTACTTAGAAAGAAAAAAATTAATAAATTGGAATTTTCCATTCAGGGGCGTGGCATCCACCCACATTCTTAAAAATTCTAATAAATTATATGGAGCACTTCTGATTGTTGCAGAACGATGAAAATTGGTAGGTCGGTAGGGCTTAAGGTACTTAGAAAGAAAAAAATTGAAAAATTGGAATTTCCCATTCAAAAGGCGTGGCATCCACCCACATTCTTAAAAATTCTTTTAAATTATATGGAGCACTTCTGATTGTTGTAGAACGATGAAAATTAGGTAGGTCGGTAGGGCTTGAAGTACTTTGAAAGAAAAAAAATCGAAAAATTGAAAGTTTCAGTTCAGGGGGCGTGGCATATCCACCCACTTTCTCAAAAATTCTTATAAACTATATGAAGCACTTTTGATTGTTGTAGAACGATGAAAATTGGTAGAGCGGCAGGGCTTAAAGTACTTTGAAAGAAAAAATTGAGAAATTGGAATTTCCCATTCAGTAGGCGTGGCATCCACCCATATTTTTAAAAATTCTTATAAATTATATGAAGCACTTCCGATTGTTGTAGAACGATGAAAATTGGTAAGTCGGTAGGGCTTGAAGTACTTTGAAAGAAAAAAATACAAAATTTGGAGTTTTTCCATCCACCCACTATATCAGAATTGCTATTATTTACATATATGGGGCACTTTCGGTTGTCGTAGAATTATGAAAGTTTGTAGAGTGGTAGGGCTTGATTTTCACCTGGCATAATAAATCTTTACAAAAAGGAGTGAAATCACAACAAAAACATAAATGTTAAAAAAAGAGCCAAGTTCTTAAATGTACAAAAAACCTGTGTGTAAAAAGTCTGCCATAAAAAGTAATGAGATCTAAAATATATGCCAAGTTTTAAGTTCATGAAGTTAAATATCAAAGAAGATTAATATCGAAACAATTCCAAATAATGACAGAAATTTTGTATTTAATGATTACTGATTAAAATCTGGTGGATTTACTTGGCAAGTTTTCTCTTAATTACTTACTTAGTCACAACTTCAAAATGAAAACTTGACCAGTGAACCGAAATTCCCACACAGTTCGCATTTTGCGAGTAGCTGTCGAGAGTCATGATATTAGAACAATGGACATATGAGGAAACGAATCGATTAATAAAGAAATATAAGTCATTTGAAGCTTGGTAGAAAACAAATGATAAATCATTCCGCGATATAGAAATACAAATTTAAAGCTGAGCTTTCAGTTTGCCCTCGAATGGGAAATAAATGTTCTGCGCCTACACATAAAATGCCTTACCGAATACCAGAAATCTAAGGAGTGTTACTATCAATATATGCTCATGTACTGGTATGGCTTCCCTTAATTTTGTAATATATGTCAACGGTTTGAAAGATTTGCCTTTTCAAATACTCAGAGATAAATTTAATTGAATTGAAAAGAATTGAATTGAAAAATATTGAATTTAGTTCATTGAATTTCTAAAATCTCAAAATTGTTTTTTTTTTCAAAATCATCCTAATTCTAAAGTAGTACACCAGATTCCATAAACATTTAAAAAATCCTTCTTTAAAATTACCATGACTTTAAAATGTCCTGAAAACTTTTTACCTCAACATAATAAAGACTGCATAACATGGACTAACTCAAAACCTTCTCACCGTATATAATTCTATTATTTTCAATTATTATACGCATGCTACCCACAAAAATAAGGTTAAAAAAAATAATAATATAAGTGAGCTAGGTAAATCCCTCCTGTGTAAAAAGGATATAAGAAAAGAGACCCAATTGAAAAGTTGCTTTGGTGACACAAAATAAGAACAGTGGAAACTTAGCTAAGAAGGCATAAATAGGAGGGTTAACCCAGCTAGATAATTGCCCACCATTTTTCTATCGTCCCAAACGTTGTCTTCCTCCTCGCCCTTATGCCGTATACAAATATCCTTTGATAAGTCAGCGGAAAAGATATAAAACCAGAAGAAATCCTTTTTTTCCAGTTTTCCACGAGAATAAGTGCCGAGCGCGTAGGGAAGCATTCAATCCCCAAACCCGAGCGTCCTTTGATCCAAGTGAGCGCGCTGAATCTTTGAATTTTCTTCTTCTTTTTTTTTGTTTTGTCCTCGCTTATTTTCCAAGTGGGTATTTGCGGGTAGAATTTGGTGGGTAAAGTGATGGGTGCCAATGAAAAAAAATGGTGCATGTTTTATTAATTATAAGCTATTTAGCAGGAGGGCTCGCGGTCCTTAGACATGCGCTTGTCTTTCTGCCTTTCAGCCATCATCGTCGTCGGTCGTCGGTTGTCACCAGTTGATTATAAATTCACATATCTTAGCAGTTTTTTTGTCAACTCTTCTATGTAAACAGCAAAATCTCCTTTGTCAGGTGAATAAAGTGAGGTAAGCATAAAATGCCACCACAAAAGTGAAATGATTTGCCTTTCTGTATACAAAAAAGAAAGCACTCTTGGGCTATATAAAGATATAAAGAAGTGATTGAAGAGGTTGGTTTCCTTTCATCTTGGAAATTTTGCGTATGTTGGGATCCATTGAGTGTGGTAATCAATTAATATTTTTTTCAAAGAGCAAAAGCGATTTATGTAAGAAGTTTCTCAGCTTAAGTGGCGGTTTCTTATGAATAATCGATTCATATCTATTTATAAAATTCTATAGTAGATAGGTTAAAAGAGTATCTGAAAAATCGTTTATCTTTTGTGATATTTATGTCGTTTTTGTTTGTTTGTTGGGTGTATCCTTTTGTACTCCCTTTTCACTCCAACTTAAACAAGATTGAGGGTAACTCGAATTATCCAAACGAAAATGACATAATTGGTTTCGGCTAAGGATGTTCTTTCACTTGGTTCCTAGATTCCTGTTTTTTTTTAATATTTGCGGCTCCCAATCCATGAAGGGTCGCAGCCTGAGTCACAGTGGCTTTCCACGCACGCTGCTTCCACTCACCTTGGCCAAGTCTTAGTCTTTAACCCTAAGGTTCTCTTGAACCTGCGGACTGGGATTTGAAGATTCTCTTGTCTAGACTAGAGCATTATTGTCCATTCTCTCGATATGGCTGAGCCAATGTACTCGACGTGTATATTATCTGTACTACATCCACATCTTGATACAGCTCCTCGCACATCAGGACCAAATATCCGTCGAAGAATTTGTCTGTCGAAAGATTTACTGGGTTCTCCCTTTCTGCTTAGCGCCTCGGCACCATAAAGCAGGACTGGTAGTGTAAGGGCTTTATAGAACGTGCATTTCGTCTTAAGTGTGACGAGCTTTGAACCCATTTGTTCCCCCAAACCGAAGAAGCGCAGGTTTGCTAGGGTAATTCTTCTTCAAACCTCCAGATGTCGTTCGTGGGAGCAATGCTTAGTTCGAGGTAAACTACTTCTATGCTGTTGCTATCAATAGTGACGTTTTGTGCCAGTCGGTTGACAGATCTTTCATTATTTGTTGATAGCATGTATTTGGTCTTGTCCTCATTTACCTCAAGACCAACAAGTTTCGCATATTCTTCAATTGCTGTAAAAGACTGTTTGGGGAGGCCTTGATGTGTATAACATCGGCATAATCTAGAAGTTGGACAGATCTGTTGAAAATACTGCCTTCAGTGCTAACGCCTACCCTGCTTCCTATTTGCTATTTGAAGAAATCAATTGAAAGCGCACCCTGCCCGATACCCTGTGCATTTCTGGAATAGTTCAGAGGAGCTTTTCCCTAGTTTCACATTGCATCACGTATTTTCCAATTTCATCCGACAACTGGGGGTCAGTTTTCCCGGGATCACAAGTTCAGCTATCGTCATATAAAGTACCGGTTTCCGGACGATGAGTGCTATCATATGCGGCTTTCAAGTCGATGAAAAATGGTGAGTCTCGACACGAAATTCATTAGTATTTTCCAGGACTTGCTGAGAGTGAATATTTGGTCTATGGTCGATCTGCCTGGCCTGAAGCCTCATTGATGTTTGGCTATTATAGTATGTGCAGGTTAAACACGCTCACACAGAACGTTTGATAGGATCTAGGCTCATCATGCCGTATTCCTGCCTGCCAAAAACACATCCTAACAGGATGATCATGTATAGCAGAATGCAGATCGTGACATTTAGATACATCATAAGTAGCCTTGATAATAGCAAGGAATTTATCTGAACTGCCCTTCTTGTGCAATGTAAGCCAGATGAAATCTCTATTGACACACTGTTGAACGCTTTTTCGATTAATAGCAGTTGAAGTGATTATCGATATTCAACGATCCAGAATCCTGATTGATCGGCTTCGAGTGTGTCTTCGAAGTGGTCTTTTATTGGCTCTTTGGCCAACTGCAGGCAACATGCAAATTCTTCTGCAGTTTTGGCATTGTGTAAAGTCTCCTTTCTTTGGGAGCTTGCCAATCATTCCCTTTTTCAACTCTTCAGAAAAACTCTCTTCCCCAAGCTCTCTCAATGAGTGGGTGCAGGAGCTTGTTTTGTTGGCGCTGCTCGCAAAAGCTCTGCAGGAGTACCGTCAAGGCATCAAGTCCAACCGCTTTGTTGTTCTTCAGTGCTTTGATGGCTGTTTAGTTTTCTTCTTTTCTGGGGGATATAGTGATTGACTGATTTTGAGAAAATATATTTTTCGAGAGAAGTGCCATCTTTGTGCGAAAGTTTGCACCAAAATCGATTTTCTCTGAAAGCGAAATCTAAATACTTGATACGAAAAATCAAGTACGCTACCAAATACGACTCGTGATTTGGACTATCAAGCTTCTGGATCGAACTAACTACAAGGTACAAAGCAATGTAAGAAACTGGCTATGTCCCCAGTATTGCCGAGGTAACACACGTCTTGGTCTTAGGAGGAATCAGGGATGGATCGGATAAGGATCCAAGAAGTATCGTAGATGGATTTAAGATGGAGCTGAGATGGAGAGATTAATGCAAAACGGGTCAGATTAGGATAAGAGACTTGATCGCAGTTAAACGTTAGCTGGTTGAGTATACGTAGCTGTCAGAATTTTGATAGCTGAGTTCTGAGCTACTGCAAAAAGAATTCAATTTTTAAATAAAACAAACACGCACATATCTATTTTCATGCAACACCTACGCCTCAAAGATGCCAAGTGCCTCTCAGTTAATTGCACTTTCTAAATTTATAGTCCTTTGACATGTCTTTCCCTTCTCTCAGCCTCTCATTTATTGTCCTCGTCAGAATCAGATATACCAGAAAGAAACACACACATACACAAACACTTATTGGATATAGTACTATTGGCCGAAGCAAAACACACTCTATACAGAATACAAATAAACATTGGACACATCTTGTCCCAGTCCAAAACTATTCCATAGTGATTTGTTGCTTTGGCTACTCAAAAGGACCCTTGAAATAAAAACAAATCGACAATGCCAAATGGGCACATCTACTTGAATGCACAAATGTTATAGTGTGAATAGAAAATGTTAGCTCTTACTCTTGCTCTTGGTCCGGAGCCAACTTTTCTCCCTAAAATTGTTGTTCAGCAGAACGATTTTTCAACCTATAACAAAAACCATCTATAAACTCGTAGATAGATAGATATTCGGCCGAGATAGGAAAGTGCAATTTAGTTATGTCGTTGTCGCTTCAAAAAAAGGGATGCTCTGCTTAGTCACAAATCACAACAATTGAGAAATCAGGGGTTGTGTCTATTGGTTATATGTGCGATGACTATCTCTCCACTATCTGGCCGCTAAATAAACCATAACCAACGGGACAATTGATGTCATTTTTATAATAATTGTCACCCACCGAATAATTCCCATCAGACATCAGAGTATAGAGACCAGACCATCAGGGAGAGGGTGGATCGAGTATGACACAAGTTTGGAGCTTGATGTCATCCGGCACGTGATCAAATTTCGCATCGAAACTTCCTTCCTTCCTGGAAACATAACGCACTCATAAAGAACTATTTATTTCGATTTCCAGAAAGTATCTTCATACATTAAACCTGCCGCGCGCCGCGCCGCATCGTATTCGACCGACACACTACAACAACAAAGAAGCACCCATCCCCCGTGGCGCAATGTTTTGAATATTTATCTCGAATTTGTCCTAATTCACGGGTTTCCTTTGAAAATCATTTAAAGTGAATTCAATCAATAAAACAAGTCGCCCGCCCGCCGGAGTCGATTTAATCTGTCAGCACGTATTTGTGGTCAAACCGCTCGCTCGCTCGGCTCGGCTCCAATCAATGTATGTACATTTATAACCGGGAAGCGGACTTACGCGCTCAGCAAGGCGCACATTCGTCATACTTTGTCCGCTGATGCAGAGCCTCCAGTCCTGTGATGGTTATGGTGGTATAGTGGTTTGGTTTGGTGGTTGTTCTGGGTTTAATTCCTTATTCTTTTGTTTTTATTTTAATGGCAATTAATCTTTGGATCTCATCACTTAATTGGGGGTAATTAAAAGTAATGATTACTCATGAGCTTGGTTTGGAATAAATTGTCTCATTGGATTTTATTGAGTGTGAGATATATGGTGGCGCAGTGGGTTTGACATCTTTGCAAATTGGCAGCTTTTTTTTTGTAGGAGGTATACCTAACTAAACTTTATGTGAGAGCGTGTGGTCTGTGGTCTTTAATTATTATTAAGATCTTTAAAAGTAAGTAGTCGTGGGAGCAATTTGTTTGAAATTCTTCCTCTTCTAATTAGCGACAGTGGGAAACGGTAACATCCTATAGTAAGTAGGTGGCGTGTATCTATATGTTTATCTGAATTAATCTTGAACAAATTGAAAGAATTTAATTTAA
Organism: Dasysyrphus tricinctus; assembly: GCA_963921185.1. Taxonomy (NCBI): domain Eukaryota; kingdom Metazoa; phylum Arthropoda; class Insecta; order Diptera; family Syrphidae; genus Dasysyrphus; species Dasysyrphus tricinctus. The sequence goes on along the minus strand of OY992533.1, from coordinate 14,453,251 downwards.
TCCTTAAAATACTGAGTGAAGCTCACTGTTTATAAATTCCTTATTTTTTCATACCAATTACATGAGTCTGAGTGCAAAAGTGGTGTAACCCACTCTTTTACCATAATTTTCTTCTTTAATCGATCTTAAATACTATTTTATTTGAGATTTAAGGAGAACAAGTCTCATTTTTGGAAAGCTTAGATATTCTAAAATTTTAAATTTTGGCTTTGATGACTTTTTATGCGACCAATCTCTACAAGCTATATATGAACATGCTTAGTTGGTAGTAGCAGGAGGTTTTTTTCCCAACAGCAACTTGCTGTCTCTCTCTTCACCTCCATTTAACCTTTGTGAAGACCAGCCACTTATTCCATGTTATTTTTCACACTTGTTTTCCTTATTGTGAATTTTAGTAGATCTTAGTTTTTAGTTGTAGCTCTTTGCTGTTCTGACTGTGTTTTTTCCTCAAGACTTCCGGTTTGAGCGTGCCGCTCAGTCCTGCTGCTGTATCAATATCCCGCTAAGATTTGTGGTTGCATAAGCTACTTTTTCCATCTCAATCTAATTGTTATGACTTCAAAGTGTTGCTTTTTAATAAGACACTTGATGAATCGGAGGGTGGTATGCATCCGTAAAATCCAATTTTCCATGATTTTGGCGCTTAGATCAGGCTGAGTTTGAGCGATAACAAATATTTTGTTGACTTTGAAAGCACGGGCCGGTTGTCTACCTGCAATGAAATTCCACTAGCAGAAGACTGACCTGGTCAAATAGCTCAATTTCAGTGGCCAATTGAAGTTTTATTTAATTAAAGTGCCCTCAAAACGCTCGTTAGGAATGTCAATTGTGACATCATCTATGTGGCATGTAGCACCAGCACCACCCTATTCACATCCATATCATCCAATTTGGGCAAAAAAATTGTTTAGCAATAACACTAGTTTACAAAATTTTGGGTCATGGTGGGGTCCTTAGAAAAAAAATATTTTCTAGACTAATTTTGGGTCACTGAACACGAAAATCAAAACTATTTTTTCTTCCAAAGAAGCGTTTTCGAGATATGCGCAAAAATCATTTTCTCAGCTATTTTTTCAGATATTGCCATAAATCTTGCTAACAGCTTAGCTGATTTGCATAAAATGTGTATTTTCTGTCTCCTTTCAACAATGTATTGCTTGTATAAGTCAGACTGAAATTTTATAAGTTACAGGCATTCAAAGCTTGTAAAACGAGTATTTTTGGCAAATTTCTAGTTTTCGGTTGCTCCATATGGATAGAAAAAAAAATATTTAAAATAATTTTAAGGACTCAAGTGAAAAACAATCTTTTTAACAAAGATTTTAGCCAAATTTTTCCTAAATCGGACGATAATGTAGAAGTTACAAGATAATTACTGAAAGAAGGCAATTTCAATTTTTTCAATAAAAAGTCATATAAATGTAGATGAGGGGATGTCTGTTATTTCCCAAAATTAATGTTTTAATATCAGAAACCCATAAAATTAAAATTCTATGCCCTAAAATAAAGTTTTTGACCAACAAAATTTTATCTAAGGTGATAAATTGGTGCCTCTTAAGCAATTCTGTTTTCCATAAAAAGGAGAATTGGACACACCAAACTGCAAGACTAATAATAACGTGACATATATCGTTGGAAAGGTATTTTTATGAACTACAATAGTTACTATAAGAGTTCATTTCAAATCTCTATGTGAAAAAAGTTATTCGCTAGTTAAATAAAGATAGTTTTTTCACACCAAAATGCACTGAAAAACAATTTTGACCGGCGAATAACTTTGTTCACATAGATATTTGAAATGAACTCTTGTAGTCACCTGTGTTGGGTGTCGGGGCATAGGGACATCCCAGGTAATTGTAAGGCCGATGAACTCGCTAAAAGTGGAACAACTCTACCTCTCCTACCTACCAAGGCAGATAAAGGTATACCCATCGCTTCTTGTAAACTTTTGCTGAAGCAAGATGCATTAGACTGACCAAACCTTAGGTGGAACGATATCACCACTTGTTTGGCAACAAAACAAATCTGGCCATTACAGTAATGGATTTAAAGCGATATAAGTGTTTGATATCTCTAAGTAGATTTGCACATTAGCTCCATGATTGGTGTTATAACCGGACACTGTCTTAAAGGAAAGCACGCAACGCGTCTTGGCGTGTTCTCTAATGATTTTTGCAGTTGCTGTATGGATGAGGAAGAGATAGAACCAATCCCTCACCTTCTATGGACGTGCCCTGCTCTATATCTCATAGACGAAGACTTCACCTTGGTGATTTTTACTTCAATGATCCTAGTGATGTAACAAACTTTGACATAGGCAGTCTATTACGCTTCATAAGAAGCTCCAAATGGTTCACCGAGTGAGGAAAAGGGTTTCCTAGATTCATATGGTGTCACAATGGACCAACTCTTGGTCTAAGTGTGCCAGTCTTCACGACTGGCAGCCACTTCAACCTAACCTAACCATCCATATGGAGCAGCCAAAAACTAGAAATTTTTCAAAAATACTCGTTTTTCAAGGTTTGAATGCCTGTAACTTATAAAATTTCAGTCCGACTTATGCAAGCAGTACATTAGCGAAAGGAGACAGATCAGATCATTAAAAAAATACACATTTTATGTAAATTAGCTTAGCTAGTGTCATTGTTTAAATTCGGGTTCAACAACCAAGTGCTTCAGTCAGCGAACACGCGTTGGGAACGAAATCTAGCAAATTAAAATCTCGCATTTGAAATCTTGCGTTACCTAATCTTGCAATTTCAAAATCCCGCATACTAAAAACTTGAAAATTAAAATGTCGCAAAATTTTATTGCATTATAACAAACAATTTTTTTTTAATCCAAATCTCGCAAATTCAACTAAAGAGATTGAAATATAAACAAAAACTATTATGAATGACAACATGATCTAAAAGTAAAAAGGAATACTCGATTTATTTTGCAAAACTTAGAAAATCTAGCACAAATTATTTACATCGCAACAAAAACAATTTTTTTTTAAAGAAATCGTTGTTAAGAGAATAAGAAATTTAAATTTTCGAGAACAACACAATCCAAAAAAAAAGTTTTTCGTTTCCGAGATTCTTTTTCTTAGTTCGCAGGATTTTCATTTGTGCCATTGTGCGAAACTAAAAGCGATATGCTACTCTAAGATTTGAATTTGCAAAATTGATTTTTATATGCGAGATTTTGGTTTGGGGGATTTCGTAACGCTTTCAGCTAACGGATCGGGTGTGAAATCGCGCAAATTAAAACCTAGCTTTCAAAATCTCGCAATTAAAATATCCTGTTTTTTCAAGTCTCGATATTACAAAATCCCTTTCTAAACTGTCCCGCAATGACAAAATCTACCAAAATGTAATATTGCATTGAAAAAAGTCCTTTTTTTTAGTCAAAATCTCGCAAATTAAAATCTCGCGCGAGACTTACAATCTTCCGCAAAATAAATCGAGTGCATCGATTTAGCGTCCATCACTATATGAGAAATACATCTATGGTGTTTGGTAGAAACATAATTACTCCATAAAATAATTTGCATCATTTTGTTTTTGTTTTCTTCAAATTTGGAATTGGAAACACATTCTTTAAAACAAAAATTAAAGTTCCAAAGGAGAATGGTCCAAATATGCATCACGAACGAGACCTATGTAGTTGGATAGTCCGCTATGTAAGGAGTAATTTTTCCCACAGAGGAAATTAAAATACAATGAGTCCAAAGTTTCAGTCAGGAAATTGAAAAAAAAGATTTTGCACCTATGTACGCGCATTGGAAACTCTCCACCTCAATACATCTATTTACCTCCCCAAACATGCATATAATATCTATTATTCTCACCATAATCAAAATTACTCCATTTTAATCGGACTATTCAACTGCATAGGTCTCGCGCGTGGTGGAAATTTGGACTAATCCCCATAAATGTATGCCCGAGCTTGATTTATATCATATGCAGTTAGTGCAGTGAATACACAAACTCAATGAAGAGATCTTCATAAAAAAACGTATTCATCACAGCAACTTATGTATTGGATGTAGTACCTCGTGGCTTGATGGTTAGTGCGTAGGACTGTCATGCCGAAGGTGTGGGTTCGATTCCCAGCCATGCCACCTAAAAACAGAAATGTTTTATTCGAGGTACTGCCTCTTGCGAGGAACTGACAAATCCTCCAAGAGTATACTTGTCATGAAAAAGTGCTTCTCATTTACCCGTTCGGACTCCGCAAAAAACTGTAGGTCCCCTCCATTCCTGCCAACAAACACACACACAGGAATGGCTGTGAGTTGTAAGTCACTAGGCCCTGGTTCTCCTCGAGCTGTTGCGCCACCCAATTTATTTATTTAGTTATGTATTGGATACAAGCAGCGATAAAATATGTACTGTGTACATGTTTTGCTTGAATGAACCTGTTTGGCCATAGGATGGTGTAAAAATCTTAAGCTTCAATTCATTCACATTTCTTCCACTAGCATCCTGTATTGGCCTGATTAATAACAAAACTATGTACTGAGAACAGTGTCAATGTGAGTGCTTGTACTCACTTTGTCCAAAGAATTCTTTGTTGGGTACAAAATTTACCAAATTCAATTGATTGCTTGTATTCAGTATAGATTTAAACATGTACTCAATACATAAATTATGATTGCAAATATTAATGCGATGAGTACCGAATTATATACCTATATAATGTAATGAGTACAGAAATGTTTTATTTGAGGCACTGCCTCTTGCGAGGAACTGACAAATCCTCTAAGAGTATAACTGTCATGAAAAAGTGCTTCTCATTTAGCCGTTCGGACTCGGCAAAAAACTGTAGGTCCCTTCCATTCCTGCCAACAAACACGTACACAGGAATGGTTGTGAGTTGTAAGTCACTAGGCCCTGGTTCTCCATGAGCTGTTGCGCCACCCAATTTAATTTTTATTAAATGAGTACAGAAATGTTTTGCTCAAATTGTTTGACTTTTTTTAATTGAAATTTTGACAGTTTTGAGACACAAAAATAACGGTACCTTCTTGCTATACAATTATTTTTGAAAGCTGAAATGTGATACTGGTGTTTTCGTGAATTTTTTAATGTTTGAAGTTGTGTCAGTGTCAAAATACACTAGTCAACAATATTAAAGGAACAAATTTTTTTTCAGTTTTTGTTAGCGTTTTTTGAAGAGCTGAATCTTTGTGACGAGTGGTCGTATTGAGTTGAAATAAAAAGCATTTTACAGCTTTATGTTTTTTGTTTCGAGGTTTGTTTGCAAACAAATTTTTTTGAAGTACCGTTATTGCGTTATTGCAAAAAATGAGACGAGACAACTAAATTATTTTTTTTTATTTTTTTTGAAGGTCCTCATTTCTATGGATAATTTTTTTTGAGTCAATTAAATGTCATGATCAGATACCTTGTTTATTCAGCTTCAATTCAGTTTTTTTGTTGTTGTCGTACGATTTTTTTTGACTTGGTTTATCTGACTTTGAATGAAAAAAGATACTTTTAGCCTTGATTACCAATATCTCAGCAAGTAATGATGTTATAAAAATTTCAAAGACAGTTTTGGAAATTTGAGAAAGCGTTTTACAAGATTTTTTTATGATTTTGTAGAAATTATTTTTTTTACCGTTCACCGTTAGTTTAAAAAAAGTACTAAGAACCGACGTTTTGTGGTCTTTTCGTAAATCTTTTTTTTTCGTTGCAAATATTGATTGCATGGCTTGCGTTGGTATGCAAAGTTATAGACTTTGAAATCATCAATATTCTTGTAAATTTTCAAATTGATTCATCGAACCGTTTTTCCTCACCAAAACTTCAAAGTCTTACAAACCAGGTAAAGGAACAAATTGTGGTGTTCCTAAACAATGCGAAGTTGTCATCAAAATGACAAGAAAACCGCAATTCCAGTGGATTTTTTTCACAGTTTTGCATTAGTTAGATACTTTTTTGAATTGAAATGAAATAAAAAGTACATTAAACAAAAAAATAAAAAAAATAAATTTAAAAAAAATTTCAAACAAAAAAACTTGATTTTTAAAATTTTTTTTTTTTGAAAAATGTAATTTTTTTTTCATTTCCATTCAAAAAAGTATCTAACTAATGCAAAACTGTGAAAAAAATCCACTGGAATTGCGGTTTTCTACAAAATCATAAAAAAATCATATCATCAATCAAATCAAAATCTACAAAATCATAAAAAAATCTTGTAAAACGCTTTTTCAAATTTCCAAAACTGTCTTTGAAATTTTTATAACATCATTACTTGCTGAGATATTGGCAATCAAGGCTAAAAGTATCTTTTTTCATTCAAAGTCAGATAAACCATGTCAAAAAAAATCGTACGACAACAACAAAAAAACTGAATTGAAGCTGAATAAACAAGGTATCTGATCATGACATTTAATTGACTCAAAAAAAATTATCCATAGAAATGAGGACCTTCAAAAAAAATAAAAAAAAATAATTTAGTTGTCTCGTCTCATTTTTTGCAATGACGCAATAACGGTACTTCAAAAAAATTTGTTTGCAAACAAATCTCGAAACAAAAAACATAAACCTGTAAAATGCTTTTTATTTCAACTCAATACGACCACTCGTCACAAAGATACAGCTCTTCAAAAAACGCTAACAAAAATTGAAAAAAAATTTGTTCCTTTAATATTGTTGACTAGTGTATATTAAAATATAATTTTTAAAGAAGTTAACAGATGTCACACCAGTGTGTTAACAATGTTTAACATGCAGTAAAAAACATTTCAATATCCACCCATAAGTATCCTTTCTCACCACAGCATTTGTCCTTTTAGCCACTTCCGGATATGATGGCAATTTTAATCAAAAGTTGATTAAACAAATAAATTTTCCAGTTTCCTTAAAGTTTAATGAAAAACCCACATTCCCTATACTATACCCTAACCCCCAGACATAATTTCCAATCGCGCGCCAAAGGCCCAAAGTGCTCTTAAGGCTCACACCCAATACTTTCTGACTTCGTGCGTCGGCATCGTCGTCATCCTTTGAGAGACTGCATCACGCATTCACATGTTCAGATTCACACATCGCAATATAACGCTGGCGCTGTTTGTTAACGTTCCTTGTTCATATTAAATAGAGGAAATCTAAAGATCTAAAGACGTTTATTTATTTGCTATTTTGTTTGTATACGCCTACCGGTCACCTATAAATATCAGATAAACGGTCTAAGGAGACTACTTATTATCTTCATCATCGCATCAGCATCGGCATCGTAGACATCTTCTCCTTGGAAGCTATAAACATACACATATAAATGTTCGGATATAAAATGCTATATAATTATATGTAGATCTGTAGCTGTATCTGTTTATGCATCACGCATCAGAGCTGATTGAATAAATTGTTTGAAAAATAGCTTTACCTACACTAGACCCAGAAGATTGAAGACTACTTTTCTTTGGTTTTAAATTTTAACTCGCGCAATGTATGTAATTCGAACTCGAGACTTTAATTAAATATGACATTACGATGATAGATAAGCCAAAAATCTATGTCAATCTATGTCTTTAAGCATCAATCAGCTCAACGGCTGGATTTATTACATTCTTCAAAAGTCCTATAGGTGCTATAAACCAGTCGGAAAGTTTTTTTTTCTCAAAAAATATGCCATCAACTGTCAAATTTGATTACTGGATTTGGTACCGGAGGGCTATGATTATCCTTGGGTATCCAGAAAATGGCGTCATGGATAAGTGCTGGCGATCGACATCTTTGCGCCTTGAAGGAAATAAATCCATAAATGATTTGGGACTTCACTTAGATTTTCTTTCCCATCTTCGTTTCTAGACTTTTTCTCTACGCATACTACGTCTCGTTGATAACTGGCCGAACAGAATGGTGTAGCTGTAGATGCGGCATGTAGCACTGTCAAAGTAGAAAGATACAAAAATAGTATACAGTGACACAATAAGAAGCTTTAAATGTATCAAGAAATGTATGAACAAAATTCAACTCTTGCTACAAGCTGCAGCTACATTCATTCTGTTCAAGGGGTAATTTCGATCACATTGGGTTAAAGGTTTATTCAATACGCAAACGGGTGCTGGCCAACTCCCATCCCAGCTGTCATTATCGATATAGAAACAAATAAATGACATATTTCCCTCCGGCCTTTGTCCATATGCGTTAACCCTGTCAATTTATTTTGCAGAGTGATACACTTTCACTCCTCATCCCATATAAGAGGATGAAATGGCGTCGGGCGACGAAGAACCTAAAGGCCTGGTGGCGATGGCGGTTCGCTATACTCATACATAGTGACCAAACTCCCAGGTAACTACTCAAAAATTAATTGACATTTAGTAAACATGCCAAGTTGTATGTCTTTGGCAATTTATCCTTGTGTTTCCTGCAGCGTCAATAGATGGCACCAAAGGCACACATGCAACGAATATGAATCGAGAGAGGTGGCTCAAGCCACACACGATCTCACGATTCTCCCGTGTTGCTGGCCTATAGTGAGTCTAGGAAAAGCCATACTTCGTTCGTGTGTTGTGTATTGTGTTGTGCTAAGCGCGCGCACAACATATTATCGTGTCTGTCTAATGTTGCGGATGTCTAATTAATGGTCACCTGTGTCTTGAGAACTTTGTTATTTTATTACCCTCTTAGGAACTTTTATATTCGAGTAGCTATAGACTAACTACTAGAATTGGAACGATCGTTCTTTTGTTTTTGAAAAAAGATACATTATAAAGGTTCATATCGTAGTTCCCGATCAGTTGCCTGATTCACTTTCATTTGCAAAGAGTGCAAACATTGCACCAATTAATGAGTGGAGATGGTCGAGTGAGATAAGGAAATAAGTTATGCTTTTCTTTTGAAGTGTTTTGGTTTTTAATTAGTTGCAGTTATGAATAGAAATAATTGGAATCTAACCAAAATTCTACAAAGTCATTTATAATAGCTCAACAATTATAATAATTTAAGGTAAGGCTAGTACCGCACTTGAGATTTTGATCGCACGATTATTCAGTCTCAAAAAATAAAACAAATTAATCTAAATAAGAATGAACGCACTTGCCACCGAAAAATCGCGGCGAAAATTTGTTCCATTTGGCGACGATATTAAAATGAATCAAATTTACTAACTTAGGAACCGCTCTTGCGATTTAAAAAGTTGATCGCAACCCAGCATGATTTCTTGGTATTATGTGCTTTCAATCGTTCATTCGCATTAAAACTCATGTGTTCTATTTTCTGCGATTAAATAATCATGCAATGCAAGTGCTTTTCTAGCCTCAAACTTAAGATTTAAAATAGTGCGTCTTAGGCTAGGAACGCACTTGCGATTTTCTGTCGCGCGTTTTTTATTCGCGAAAAATAGAACACATGCGTTAAAATGTGAATAAACGCACATGACACCAAGAAATCATACCGGTTTGTGATAAATTTTTTTAGTCGCGACGACAGAAAATCGCAAGTGCAGTACTAGCATTAAAAGTCTTGGTCGCAACTAGAAAAAGATTTTCAATCATACGATTATTTAGCAGGAAAAACGAAGCATATATGACTTTAAAATCACAGTGATTAAAAAATGGAAACAGTTCTAATTTTTAAGCGTTTCTTCTGTAGCAAAATTAAATAGACCAAATTAAATTTAAAAAATAAGTCTACAAGCACTTGCGACACATTCTATTTGTTTGAGATTATATAATCGTGCGACAGACAGATAACCGCAACTGAGTGCAAGGCAATAGCTATTTTTAATCGCAATGACAGGTAGGGTAATCATTTGCAAGTTGCGATCGCTTTGACGCATGTGCGTGCATTCACATTAAGGCTAGGACCGCAATTGGGGTTTTCACTCACGTGCGAATATCTATCATGCTATTTTTAGTCATTAATAATATAACATAGGTACAGCGCAATCGAAATCGAAAATACGGTCCTAGCGCCTAGCCTTAGGCTTGGACCGCACTTGCGGTTTTCGGTCGTTGCGATTGAGAATCGATATCGCAAGAAATTATGGCCATGCACTCACTTGCGATTATCTATCGTGCGATTTTTTAATCGCTAAAAATACAACACCGCTTTTAATATCAACGCACGCACATGCGTCAAAGCAATCGGAACGATTAATAATACATATATCTTGCTGACGATTAGCCTTGTGCTTTATCGTCATTGCGACTAAAAAATAGCTTTTGACATGTGCTGGTTATTTGTCGCACCATTATAAATTGTAAAGAAATACAACCTGTGGCAAGTGCGTGCAGATCCATTTAATTTCATTAGATCTATTAAATTTTCCGATTGAAAAAAACACTCGGAAAATAGATCTGGTTCCATTGATTAAATCGCTGTGATTTAGAAGTCGCATATGAGTGCATTCACATTTAAACCCATGTATCTCATTTCTTGCGGCAAAATAATCCTACGATTGAAGATCACAAGTGCGTGCATGATTTTTTCTAGTTGGAACTACGATTTTTTAGTCGCACCATTTTAAATCGCAAGTGTGAGCATAAACATCTAACTGCGTTTGTTACATTTTAACTTTCGACAATCGCACTGCCCGAAAAATGGAACAAATTTTCGACTTTTAACCATCGCGATTTCTCGAATACCTGTGCGTTAATTCTCATTTAAATTCATGTGCTCTATTTCTGGCGAATGAATAGTCGCGCGATTTAAATCGCAAGTGTGGTCTTAGCCAAAAAGCTGTATATTTTGTTTTTTTTTTCGATTAAACAAACACGCGGCAAATAATCGCAGGTGAGTGCATGGCAATAATTTCTAGTCAAACCGAATTCTTAATCGCACTGATTGAAAATCGCAAGTGTATGTAGCCTAACTCTAGACGTGTGCGCGTTACTCTTTCCTTCTAATGACTATTCGGTCGATGAAAATAGAACACATGAGTTTCAATGTATACCTAAAAATGTAAACCTAAAAAATTGGTATTGCTTATGTGTGTTTAATCGAGGTTTAACTGAGGTTCAACTAGAGTTCAGGGTTCAAGAATGTGATAATAGTCAACCACATACTTAAACGGAAAGGGTAAACAATCTCGAATGCCAAAACCCCGAATTGCAAAAAAACAGAATCCGGAATGCCATAACCCCGAATGCCCAACATCCTGAATGCAGAAATCCCGAATGAACAAAATCCCGAATGTCAAAATCCCGAATGGACAGAATAACGAATGACAAAAATCCCGAATCCATTCGAGATTAAATCCCGAATTTTAATACTTTTTTGTGATTTCAAATAATTATTTGTGAATTATAGTCTGCGAGGCGATCAAACTCGTAGCAACAATTTCAAAAGTTTGTCTAACCATCAGGAAAGTATAGAGGACAGTCCTGGCTTTCATTTGAAATGCAACCTGAAAAGTGCATTTTTTAACCTTAGCAACCATGAAATCCTATCCGACCAGTGGTATTGTAAATGTTTGGAGTAGAGCTGTCGGCTGGTTTGCTGTTTTTCAGAAGCCTTATTGAGATACGAAATTATACGGTCGACACTCAAGCTATAACTCAAAAATAATTATTAGTCTTGTAGTTTTATGAAATGGGCCCCTGAAGTTATACTTTTCCGTGAGTTTTGATCTGGAGCTAACTGGGTGAATTCTTGAGTAAATGAACATACATTTCTGCTAGATGTATGTCAAAATTTATAGAAATCAAATTGCGACATTATGGAAAGAGCAGTTTTCATAAATTTTATACAATTTTCATGAAAAGTTGAATTCTATAATATTGTCCTTTGATTTCGATAGATATCTGACAGGTAAAGTTGATCCTCCAATGAAAAACTGTGTTTTAGCTAGTTCAGGTTTAATTCATTTGCATGATAAACTCACTCTGATTTAACTCAGCATAACTGAGTTCTGAAAAACTGGCCCTTAGGTCTTAGGACCATAATGTAAGATCTGGTTCCGTTTTGTTCGAGGCAATCATTCTCATAGCAAACTCTTCTTCTTCTCGAGGATACTAATGCGAAAATCAAAAAAAAAAGACTGTCAGGAGCTATTTGAAAAAAAAAAATCTTAAAAAAAGTGATGCTAACATGACGTTTTGTTTTTTGGCACATCTCTTGTACTCACCAACAGCACCTTTAACTCTGACCTTTATTCTATCGCATCTTAATCTTTTAAAAACTCTTAACGATTTGCCATTCCCGATAAAGTCATTCTCAAAATGAGCGAAAAAAAACAAAAGCCTAAAGCTCACCACCAAATAACTTCCTCCACCTGTGTGTGTCTCTTCAATTAGTGTCAATCTGGGTGCAATCGACTCGGAACCTTAAATGTCCTTTTGCTTCAGTAGAATCCAATTTTGCTTGTTTTTATTTTGTTGTTGTTGTTTTTGTTTGGCCCACTGATACCGATAGCAACTTTATCAAGAGACATCTCTGCGTCGTCGGCAAAGTCCCTCCCAAAAATGGTTTCGCAACCGATGCGATGGACGGGTCCGATAATATTTTAAACGTTTATGTTAACTTGTTTTGGCAATCCGACGGATCCAAATTTGTTTTGTCCCAATGAAAGATCTTTGTCGAGACTCAGAGATTTCTGCCTTTTAACTGGGATTATTGTCGCCCATTCGTGAAGCAGCAGCGACGCCGTCCAGGCACCCGTCATTGATTGAGGGTATAAACGAACATGTCCGACTTTTGGCCGGCTTTCGCTTTGGCATGACATCGTCAATCCTCTCCAGATACACGATGATATTGGATGGCATTTCATCGTGCGCGCGCGAACCTTCCTTTATGTTCCTTTTCGCTGGCTGGCTATAGAGCTGGCTGTTGGATAGTGATGTTGTGCTGGATACTGGTGCTGGCTTTGGTGCGGCTGGATTGGGATTGGGATTCATTCCAAAGCCAGCATCATTGTCGATTTCCTTAATTTTGTCTGTTCGGTTCGGTTCTACGGTGCCCGAAACCTGGCGGCTGCATTGATGGCATGGCGCCAGCCGGAGAACAATAGTTGAGAACACGTTGCACAGACACATGGACATAAACATACATACAAACGGAAGATGTAGAAGAGATGTTTCTGTGACCAACAGGTTTGTTCCGACATTGTGAGGCTTTGGCCGCTTAAGGTTCAGGGGGCGCGATTTATAAAGTTTTGTTTTCGTTTGTTTTATTTTCAGTTTCTTATAAGTCCTGTCCTTGTTTTGTTTTAAATACTCGCCGCGTCTACATAAGTCAGAGGATGGTTCTGTCGATGCATCGGGGTCGGGGTGGAATGAAAGTTAACTTGGACACACAATGTGCGGTAAGAAATGTGGCTAATTAAACTTATAGAGGGGCACAGAATACAAACTGCAACCAGCATCAGCAGAGCGATGTGAATTCTTAATGTGCCTCATAGAGGCTCACGAAAAGTGTGCATTGCAATCTGGGGAGACACTTTTGAGCCAAGAGCAGCAGATAACAACGTCGAGTCTGTCGGTCGGTGTGGATTCTTAATGTGCCATCCCCTATAAGCTAACACACTTACCTGTCACCGAATATTATAGCTTATATCAATATTGACAGAGACTGAAGGAGACAACTGAAAGAGAATATTGATTAAGGTATTTAGTGTTCTAATCTCATTAACTGAAATCAAAGTCCATATCGGCTGAATAACCCAATGACTAACCTCAAACTAGTAAAAAACCTGTCCAAAAATTAAAAATTCTCTTGCATCGAAAAGCCTTGTCGATACAATAGTGGGTAGCTCACACTACATATTCAAGTTAGGAGTGAATAATACTTGTGTTCCCCATAATCCTCTCGTGAAGGAAGTAAAACAATAAATTAACCATCAGCGTGGCCGGGCGGGCGTAGGAGCATAAATGTTCATCCGAAAAGCTCACAATCCCAGGTGGAACCTTCATGATAAGCTAAAAAAATGAAAAATCGAGGTCTCAACTTGGATTGGCCTAGTACATAATGTTCATGCATAATGTTTCATACAAAAGAGATTTTTTTTCATTTTAAAATAGTTACAATAACGACCTCAAAATTACTACAGCTTTTGTTAAGGAGACCTGCCGGGGTTTAAAAGTCGTTTTGGATAAAATGTACTTTACTCACACGGGAGTGCAATACAACAAAAAATATTAAACGTATAAAATTTGCTATTCGTTATCCGTAAGGCTCAATTCGTTATCCTAAATTGGCAATCCTCAGTAATTTATGACCTGTTATCCATAATCAAAAGTCTTTTATCTGCAATCCGTAATCCTTATATATTATCCGCAATCCATAATTCGTTATCCGGATCAAAATAATTCGTTATCCGGATTAATAACTAGAATTACAGAGTGTGGAATACAGAATGCGGACTTCAAATATGGATTTTGGATCGTGGACTTCGCAATTTATCATCAGTACCGATTGTCTGCTATCCGCAATCTTCAACTCGTAATTCGGATTCGTTATCTGGACTATGTAATGATGGCTTTTGATTACGAATTACAAATTACGACTTGCGAATTTAGGATAATGGAATGCTGATAACGGATAATGGATAACTGTCTATTTTGGCTTACGAGTTATGGATTCTTATACGAGGCATCATGGCAGATTACGGATAATGGATAACGGATACTAATTACTTTCTCCCAAAAGTACAAAAAGAGCTTCAAACAATATCCCAATCATCAAACTCTTCGGATATTCAAATACATGTGCATGAGACAACTGAGATCCATCCGACACTATCCTTATAGTGTTCAATAGTGTGGAGTATCCGGATAGTTAAACGAGACAGTTGAGATCCGAATGACACTATCCGAATAGTATATCTAATCTTACCCTCATGAAACTAAGAAAGTGGATCCGTATCTGAATCTGGAATCGGATCTTGGATCTCATTCGACACATTCCCGATAGGTCGGATATCTGATCCCGGATTCGGATCTGTTCCAGATATTTGAAATATCCGGATACTTTGAAGTACTATTTCGAATTCTATCATTGACGGAAAAAGTTTTTCAAAAAAAACATAGGTAGTAGACTGTCGTTCGCGTTGTGTGCTTGGAAGTTCTGTCGCAATGAAGCCATGGATTTTGTGGTAAGCCCTTTTAACGCTGTCCTTTAAAATACGACAAAGTACCTACATAAAAACTTCGGTATCCAAAGGTATATAATTCATTTTTAAAGTACATAAAGCTCAATCGTAAAAAAATTACAATATCTCTTTTATACGTTCCCGTTTGACTATACCTAATCTCTGTTTTTGTCTCACACTCTTCAGGTTTATTTAAATTTGAAAATTAAATTAAATCCGAGAAGAATTCAAAATCTAAAAAAAAAAAACAGATCTGCTATGAACACTGAATATAAAATAAACTCTTCTCCCGGCCAGCAGCAAACCTTAGCGAGAACGAGGAAAAGACATTGACTTACGGGTTACACCCTTATCATGTTGAAAATTTGTTTAACTGCGTCGGAGTCGAGTCATTTATGCAAATAAGCCCGCAATGTCATCATCAGCGCCCATATACGTATATGGATGTATTTATACATCCGCTATCTCGGAGAGCCTTTAGCTTATCGTGGTGGTAGCGGTGAAAGGTAAATTGAAACTTCAAATTAACGAATTTGCGCGTTCAGAGGCGGAGACCATGTTTGTTTTTTTTTATTCGTATTCGTTTGTCGTTGAAAAAGTCATAAACAAACCCCGGAGCGAGAGTTTTATCACCCGAAAATCTAGAATTGAGTTTTAAATTTAAATCACAAGTGGAAATCTCGGTTGCGCAAATAGCGGAAGCCCCGTGGCGGGGTGGTTATATAGGGGAGAACCCCAGAGACATCTATAAGTGGCTAGCTATGGCAATATATCGTTATATCATTAAACAATATCTCCAATAATTTTTGCCACGTGGAACAGATTGAGGGGCAGCAACCCCTGGACATGGACAGTATAATAAAATCACAAGGAATATTCGAATAACGTATGAAATAGATCCCAGTTAAGATTCGGCATGCTTCAAAATCCGCATCCGATTTGAAAATTCCGTTTGTCATACGTTTGACAAAAGCTTCATGTAGAAACACCCTTAGGATTTGTATATGTGTTCCTGTGTCTGGGGGAGGATTATCTATGTATCTACCGCAACACCACCCAGAGAATAATGAACCGTTTTAAATTCTATTCGCTACACTTGGTGCAAATTAAATATTTGTAAGGACACCAATGACATTTGTCATGGTTTGACAATTTACTTTTGATTTGACATTT
Organism: Dasysyrphus tricinctus; assembly: GCA_963921185.1. NCBI lineage: Eukaryota > Metazoa > Arthropoda > Insecta > Diptera > Syrphidae > Dasysyrphus > Dasysyrphus tricinctus. The sequence goes on along the minus strand of OY992533.1, from coordinate 14,437,048 downwards.
CTGTTTGTTTTTTTTTTATGTGCGGGAGATGTAGTTTTTATTTTTATTTATTTTTTGGACATAAATTGAGAATTAATATCCCCATAAAATAACAGAATAACTGTGCTGCTCAAAATATGGGTAGGTATAAGCTGCTACAGCTCAAAATGTAAATGAAAATCCATAAATAAATAAAAGTGTGAACTCTACTTTACTCGCGTTCTGTCTCTTTCGCTTATTTTTTGGTGTGAAGTACAATCATGACACAAAAGTTGGACGGTCGGTTGACTTTGGATCGGGCTTCGGCATTTTAGCTTTCAGCTCAGGCTGGTTGGATGGAAAAATACCAAAAAAAAAAAAAGAAAACCACTACGACTCGAGTGTATTAAATAAATAAAATCACCGCGAAAAGCAAACGACAAATAGTTCAGGAGGGGTGAAAATGAATTAAATTAAACGATCCAAAGTCACCACCCAAATGTAGCCACAAAAGTTCCTTTCTGCGTCGTCCTTCGCAGTTAGTGTATACCAAAGGGCAGGAGCAGCGATTCGTATTCAGACTGATTAATGTGGTCGTGTTGTATGTAGGTATCGGTGGCGAGGAGGCGACTGCGACGAGCGACGCAAGGCAGCGTTAAGCGTGTGGATGCGGGTATTTAAATGACAACAGTTTTTTTTCTGTTTGTCTGCATGGTTTAAAATGTGTTTAAAGAATTAAAAGCTGCAGTGATGGGTGGATGGGAGGGTGATTTATGCGAACAACGGGGGTGGTTTTTTGTTTTGACTTATTTATTGGTTTTAGAGTAAAATAATGTTTAACAAAATTATTTTTGTCATCTTCTTTGCCTAGGGCAAATATTTACATGATGTAAATATAAGATTAGCAGATTTGAATTGTCATAATATAGTGATTGCAGTGAGCATAGAGGGTTGATGGTCATGAATGGGAAAATCAAGAAGCACTTTTATGAGATTAATTTCAGCATTACAAGAATGTCAACAATAGCGCAGCTAATTTCGGTGTAAGGAATAATTTGTTGTGAAATAATTGAGGAAATGGGTATTTTTTGGGACTGGCCCACGGGACGAAAACTGACGAAACTTTGGTGTAACTAAGTTCCATCTCTCATTTACACGTTTTTATCGTGAAAATTAAAATGTAAAGTTTCGTCTTGGTGTTTTATGTTTCTGGCCAAGCATCAGTCACTCCACGTCCTAAAAGTTTTTTCTAAAATTAAACAGTTAGTGAGAAAATTCAAAAATTCTTTCTATAGGTCCTTCTAGTCTTAGCTAAATAATTGTTTCCTACCAAAAGGTAGTGTGTACCCGGTTTGAAGAAGTGGATGTGGCAGTGGGCAGGAAAAATAAATATGTTATGTCCGAAGTTTATGATAGTTTACTAAACATTCCACTTTCTAGGGACGTCGAATTAGTAGGAGGCGGATTTTAGTTAAATCACTTGTTTGACCTGCCTCCTGAAAATCTTACTCGAATCGTTGAAGCGGTTTCTGAGAAATTAATAACAAGAATTTCTTGCTTAAAGTATTAAGTTCTTATATAAATAAGTTCTTTAGGTTTATATGTATATAAAGTTTCTGCCTATGTACATACATATCGTCCCTCATCTCACGAAGTGACGTAACTCGCAAATTGTCGTTTTTGAGATTTCGGCATATTTGTGCTAGGTTAACTTGATTGCATATTTCTACATCATTAGATTCCCTGAAAAGTGTCTGGAACATGGTTCAATGTGTTATGACATAGTTGGCATAACTGCAATTTTAGGTGAAAAGTTTCTCACGAACAGACGTAACTGCAATTATGTGGGTAGCAGTTTTCCCTTATATTGCAAATTATTGTGTAAATACAGTGGTTTCAGGTACTAGGTGCATTTATCGGTGAGTAGAAATAAATAGGTCTTGAGTTTATGTTAAGATGTAGGCCCATTTTTGCTATTCACCCATCACTGAATTAAATTTAAATGGCATTCGGTTTTTCCTGTTTACTGTACTCTGTCAAACAGAAATGTTCAATAAAAGGCTTATGGGCGAGCTTTTTTCAAAACAGTGATACCTGTGCATACTATCACAACACGATTACTTATAACTGTTTTTGGTAAAGTATATACATTGAATCTCATATCATTTGAATCTTTAGCAAATTCTTGTAATTAAAAAAAAAAAATCCCAAAACTGTTGTAAAACACAAAAGTATCGCCTATAGAAGGAGGACATAAAACTAAAAACTGCCCTCCTGTAAAATATTGAAAAAGCAGATACGTCAGTTCGTGAGATGAGGGACGATATATGCAAATCACAAGCTCTTGTGACTATTTCTTGTGAGGATTGTTGTGATTCGATAACATTTTGGTATTCTCCCCCTAAGTCGCAAGAAAACTCACAACGAAACTCACCACAGCATTTTTTTAGTAGCTTCTTAAACGATGAGCGCACACATCAGCAATTCTGTAAGTAATCGCAACGAATTAACCAACACACCGACAATATGTATTCAGTTGTATGTCTCATATGGCGTTTTTCTTTGTTTAGCTCTGAGCAGAGCATGGAGTGGAGCTCGAGCAATTAGCTCTGAGCAGAGTATGATCAGAGCTCTCCGATATAATTTTGAAACACATCTGAGCTCTGGACTGTCATACGCTTGCGATGCGTTCAACTCACCAAAATTAATAATGACTTAATTTTGATCAGACAGCTGGCAAATCAAAAACTTGAAAAATTTTAAATTATGAACTGAATTTGATGTGTCGAACGCGTCCACTTGAAATTAATGAAAATAAAATGCACGACTGGATCGCACGTACTTGCTCTTATGTTCAAGTTGTGTGGGACTTAAGAACTTCAAAAAATATTCAAGTAATTATAGAAAAAGTACATAAAAAGCATTTAAATCGTTCTTTTAATTGTATAAACAGTCTAATAAATAACTTAGAGCTCAAAAAAGTATGCCATTTGATTACTTGAAAAAATATGAATATATGTAAAACAAAAATTAAAATCGTTGGAGCCGTTTTCTTAAAAATTATTTTTTTATATATAAAATTTTTGTTACATTTTTCAAAAAAAAATTTGGTATGCCAATTTTGATTATATATCAATATACATTTAAAACTAAAATTTCAAAACAATTCATCAACCCGTTTTTGAAATATTGAATTTAAAAAAAAAAAAGCCTTTAAAATCTCTGTAAAAATTCTGCTGTTTAAGAACTTAAAGGAAACCATTTTTACTGAAGGAATATGTTTGTCTCTTTGATATGATAATTCTTTTATTTTTTATTTATAGTTTATTTATTAAAAAAAATTATGAACAGATAATTGGTGCATTACCCAAATTTGTAACGGAATTTAAAAAAAATAAGTATGTATTTCAAAAGCAAGAAAAAAATATTTTAGCTAAAGCAATACGTCTGCCTCTCTGATATATTAATTTGTGTACTCTCTTTTATTAGACAAAAATAATAACAGGTCCCTGGTGCAGTACCTGTATTTATAACGGAATTAAAAAAAAAGCTTTGGAAAACTACATACAAATTCCGCTGTATTTCAAAGGCAAAAACAAAATGTTTTAACTTAAGCAATATGTCTGCCTCACTGATATGCTAATACTAATACTCTCTTCTGTTAGAAAAAAAAGTATTGCAGACCCCTGGTATAGTATCTACATTTATAACGGAATCTTGAAAAATGTTCTTTTGAAATACAGCGGAATTTGTATGTAGTTTTCCAAAGCTTTTTTTTTTAATTCCGTTATAAATACAGGTACTGCACCTGGGAAGTAGTTGCTTCTTCATTGTTGTTGATAATCGTTTCAGGAATTGGTGAGCTTTGACCAATCAGTCTTTGGGAAGAAAGTCAATTCCAAGTTAAATATTTGTCTTGTTTTATACATTTTATCTCTCCCGTTGGTAAAACGGGTGAAGAAGCGTTGGGAAGGCGAATACGTCAATTTTGTCTGTTAAGCTTTAGACTTTGAGGAACAATAATATTCAAAGTCCAGTCTGGTAGGCATTTTTGTAATGTCAAAACATAGCCAACTTTAATCAAATCGAGATCCTTTTAAACAATATTGATTTCAGCCTTTTTTTTTAACTATAACACCCCCATTGACATTGCCCTTTCATTCTTCTATACAACAATCTTTGAATGTTTGCTCCTATGTGTCCCTTACGTGCCTCAAAAGAATTGTTAGTCATCACCCCCTGGTATACTAAGGAGTTGCAAACTGTTTGAAATACAAGGAATAAGTTATTTAAAACTTATTTAAAATCCCGAACATATTCAGATTATTTTAATTACGAGCAAGCTCTTTCCAATTTCTCTCTTCTCTGCGATTCACTATACCGCATGCATATCTTGACAAAATGCAGGCCTTTCTCATCTATGATCCGAAGCGGTTCTATTAGTTCATAAATGCAAAAAGAAAATCTGATGGTCTTCCCTCTACATTCAATTTTAGCAACATCTCATCTATTGATCCCGAAGTAATTGTTAACCACTTTGCTAATTTTTTAAGTCAGTCTTATAGCGATGCTGTTAATAATCCTGATCTAGAATATTATGAGTACTTGTCAAGCAGCTCACAAACTTCACTAGTCTCTTTTGACATTTCTCTTTCGTCGGTCAGTGAAAAAATAAAACTACTTAAGGATGACTTTTCTCCTGGTCCTGATGGCATTCCAGCCATTTTTCTCAAAAAATGTGCTAACGTGTTGTGCGAACCTCTCACAATTCTGTTTAAACTCTCTCTTTCGCAAGCAGTTTTCCCTACTTTATAGAAAACTCATTTATTTTTCCAATTCATAAAAAGGGAAATAAGAACGAAATCTCTAACTATCGTCCGATAGCTAAACTTTCTTCAATACCCAAGCTCTTAAAGCATTGTCTATGACGCTCTTTGTTTTCATTGTAAGTCATTAGTCTCCCCACTACAACATGGTTTTATTAAGGGCAGGTCCACTACGACGAACCGCACTCAATTTTTTTCCATGACACTTTGTGCTCTGGAAAAAGGCTACGATGTTGATGTGATCACTGCTGACTTCAGCAAAGCATTCGATAAGATATCTCACCAAATTATCCATATTAAGCTAGGAGCCATTGGGTTTCCTCCGATGTTCATCCAATGGCTGAGGTCTTACTTGGAAAACCGCCAATATAGTGTTGTTTTAAGATGTTCCGTGTCCGATTCCGATCCCATCTATGCTTCCTCAGGTGTTCCTCAGGGTAGTCATCTCGGGCCACTTTCATTTGTCCTTTCCATTTATGATGTTGAAAGCATTATTTCTTTCTCAAACCTCTCTATCTATGCCGACGGCATGAACATTATGAAAGTAATATCTATACTCGGATTGGGTACGATATGTCGACTTTGAAAATATCGACTCCATAAGATCGACTTTTTTAAAATCTCGACAGAAAAAATCTCGACTGGTTAAAAGACCGACAGATCAAAAAATAGACACAAATTTGACCGACTTTTTAAAATGTCGATTTTTCAAAATGTCGATTCTCAGAATGTCGACAGTGATCGAGATTTTATGAATCGAGATTTCAACAGTCGACATTTTGACTTGTCGATATTTTGTCTGTCGGTCATTTGAAAGTAACTTAAAAAACAAAGCTCTGCCTTAAATTTTATGTCGATTTATATTTTATATCGACTTTTCTGTATGGGAAGAATTCCGACAAGCCGATATTTTTCTCGACTTCTATCAGGGTAGTCGACTTTTTGTCAAATCGACATTTCAAACTGTCGACATTTTAGTAAGTCGGTAAAAACAAAGTCGGTATTTTAACTTTCAAAAAAGTCGATAAAAGTCGACATTTTAACCAGTCGACATTTTTGTTGTCGGTCATTCGTACGTAACCCTATCTACTCCAATTGATTCTTCCCTGCTTCAAAATGACTTAAATTCTTTTTTTACATGGAACATGGTGCACCAAAAAACTTCCTCGAACTAAATGTCAACACATGACTTTTTCTCGTAAACGCCTGTCCCTTCCATCTCGTACTTATCATTTTCGCAACGTCCCAGTTCCCACAGTTTCCTCCATTCGCGATATCGGCATTTTATATGATAAAGAGCTAAATTTCCGTTCTCACATAGATAATATTATTGCAAAAGCAAACTGTTCCCTTGGTTTTATAACCTTAGATCCGTTCCCTTCCTTCGACTTCCTACTCACCGAACCAACCCATTTTAACCCAATTTCAAGAATGTTACGATTAGCCAATAGTGCAAAGCATCTCCTTGATTTTAACACAAGTGTATCCTCCCTTAGAAAAAACCTTTACTCTAATTATCCCTAACCCCCTTCTCTTTAGTTTTTAGTTAGAATAAGTTTTTTTTTGATGGTTTAGGTTATCTAATTATTGTTATTATTATATAAACTTGAGTTAAGCGAAATAAATAAATAAATAAATAGTTTGACTTTACTAGAGGGCGTCCCAATATTCACGCAATATTTGGATTAAATAGAAAATACAGTTTTTCTTCATTAGATTGTTATTTTTCTATTAAATCATAAAGTACAAAGGAAAGGGTAATTTGTCCGATGTGCTATTCCATGCACATCGGGCAAATGATCGACATTTTACATGACCACTTTTCATTATTCCTGAAATGTGGTTCAACAGCGAAAACACGTCGTTCTTCCGTGTAATGCTCCTTTTTAGTAGCCCAAAACTGTCAGCCGTCAAAATATTTTTTAGTTCGTTTGCCAACACTTGACTATAGAAATCGTGGAAAACTCAATTCTTTGGTAAATTTTGGGATACTTTTTCAAAACATTTTATTATAATTTTCTTACAAAATAGTACAATACAAAATATTAATCAATGATTCTTTTTCTAATTTCAGGTATGTGCAGTCAAAATAAATGTTTGTTTTTAAATTTCCGAGTAAGTTTTTAGTTTATGCTTTCGTATATATTTCTTTAGCTTATAAGTCCATATGTTTTGTATTTGTGGTGTATTTTTTTTAACCAAACAAACCGCACACCCCTTGCTCCCCTCGCTCTGGCACGCTACCTAGAAATTTTAAATCTTTTTAAGATTTGTCAAATACTTGTAATTTTTTTGTTGGAGTCCATGATCTGCTAAAGGATCCGCCCCCACTTCGACGAAATTCTGCGAGTGCCTCGCCTGTTCAAGTATATTTAATAAAAGGAAACATGCGGCTGAGTAGTGTTTTAGCTTAAGACCGTACCTGTTTATTACTATAGGCTCTATACGAGAACGTCCTCAGCTCATTTATGTACCAATGTTAAATCTTTTACACTGTTAAACTCAACTCCTGCAAAATGGTTCTTTTCTCTAGCTTACCAACCAATATTTACCTGAAAACCAGCTCACAAATGAACTTAAATTTTGATCAAAAGTTAATTTACAAATTAAAATTTCTTATTAATAAAAAAATAAACTGCTAGTTAATTTTAGTTTATCAAATATTTACAAATGTCTCCAAAAAGTATTAACTTTCTATTTACGTAATCGAAATGTTCTGTTATTGGAACTTCAAAATAAAACGATCTCTGTCTATAGCGTGTTTTTTTGTACCTCTAGTTTGTTGGAAAAAATAACAAAGATATAAATTCAGCATCAGCTTTTTCTTTCACATTTCATCATCTATATACGCACTGGGAAACTGCTACTTTAGTGTCTTTCCACTCTTCCCTGAGTTTGCTCTGTGTTACACACAATAATTACATTTTGATCGAATGCTTGCTGTTTGGACAAAACAAACAAATTTTAATGCGATAAATAATTGCGCACAATAAACCATCTACGCATTCACTCTAATCGATATTTTGTTTTCTTTTTCTGATGATGGTTTTAGTAGGACGCCCTTTTCCCAAATCCCAACCCATCAACTGAAATAAGTAATTAAGACGTAAGACCTTCATCTTCTCGCAAGGAATGTGCCTGAAAGAAAAACCTCGCTCATATAGGTACCCATACCCACTCGTATATCTAGCGAAATCCACTCAAAGTACTTCCCATTAATGGTGTTCCAGCAGCCAAAAGTGATTCGGCTGAGCCATCACATCATGAGTGCGGCGAGAGTCCGCAAGCAAAGTGCGACGAGTCACATCCCAATTTTCCTTGAGATTGAGAACGAGAGGAAGCAGCATTTATATGAGCGATGGAAGAATTTACTTCTCGCTGATTATCGCATGCCACCATGTTAGTTGCGGCTGCGAAGAAGATACTGCAACTCCACACGAAATTAATTCGATTTGGGGGGTTCTTCTATCTTGAAGCTGCTGGCTGGTAAGGCGCGGCGCGGCGGCTGGCGCTGGAGCCGGGCCAAGGAAACACATATAGCGTTTTGTACAAACACGTAAACCGCCGCGCCGCCGTCGTCGCCGCGCAGGTTGTTCGTTCAGCCACAGTCGTGTCGTTTTGTTTCCCGCCTCACATTGCTAACAAGAGACCTCCCGCAGATAATTGCCCAACATATCTGGAAGGTTTCGCCCATCGCAAGTCTCTGCACCATAACCAGATCCATGAGAGATTCCTTTTTGTTGGTCTTGGTTGTTTCTTATTGAGAACCCACCAGCACCAAGGCACCAAGTTTAATGGTTTTATGTTTTAGCTGATGCGATGCTGAGGACTGGGATGACGAGGGATGTGTTTCGACACGGGACGAGAGGGGACACGCCATTGGCCGGGACGTGAACGTGAACGAGACCGCTCATCTTTTCATTCTTTTTCGGCGTCGACCAAAAATCAACAAGAACATTAAAGTTATTGATGATACCTTTGGCATAATCATTGTGGGTTCCCCAATTGTGCATTAGAAAGGATGGAACGGGGCAATCGGGGACAGCTGGGGAGCATAGCCGAGCGTCGATTTCCGTCATGATTTACGGTGCGCGTCTGTCAGTGTCTAATTAATACATTTTCAAAAATTATTAAGTTGAGTTGTGTTGCTTTTGGGCGACGAAAGAGGTAATCATATAGCTACATGAAGCTGAACCTGAAGCTGCTATTCGGCGGCGCCGCAACCGCCGTGTGTGGCTGAAGGCTGAACATAATGAGCTCCATATCCAAACACTTTGAAATCAAGCAACTATTGTTGTGGTGCTTGAATTATAAAAGGTAGGAAATTTTTTGTTTTTATATTTTTTGTGATGGACTATCTGACTTGTGGTGACAATTTAAACTTGATTAGATTTTAATCTCGACAATTAAGTATTCACTTTTTGATGCCCCGAGATATAAATTTGTAAACTCTGGAACAGCCGCCATTGATTACCATCACTCTGGTTTTGTATGGCGCCAAGTAAATTGATCACGTTGCGGTCGATGAGGGTAACTCCTTCTTTTCGTGATGTGTTTAAGGAATACTAATAATAATTTAACAAATCATCAGGAAACTGGGCTGTGTTTTTGTGTACCCAATTTTGGTTTTGTTAACTAAGACCATAACTTAAAACATTCTTAATTCATACTTTGAATAGGTCAAGGAACTTAGATAAGGTTGGTTTTAGTTCATCAATTCAAGTGAGAAATTCAAGAAGGTAAAATTCTGTTAGGACATTTACTTATTATAACTTATCAGCTGTGTTACCGTATACGCGTCCAAAACATTAACAACGAACAAACCGAAAGCTTCTTGTATTGAAAAATGTTGGTTGAAACTGATTACACTGGTCTGCAAAAATCAACTTTTTTTTCGCCTTCAAATTTTTGAGATTATGACAGATTTGACTTTTCTAAATCTGGTTTCAGAAAAATTCTATCACGTCCAATTCTATGATCACAAAAAAAACATAAATGTTAAAAAAGGAGCCAAGTTCTTATGTGTACAAGAAACTTGTGCGTAAAAAGTCAGCCAAAAAAAGTAATGAGATCTAAAATACATGCCAAGTTTTAAATTCATGAAGTTTAATATAAAATATCTTAAGTAGAGTAATATCGAAACAATTCCAAATCATGACAGAAATTTGGTAATTAATGATTACTGATTAAAATTTGGTGGGTTCCTGGTCAAGTTTTCATACATTTTAAATTTGTGATTAAGTAAGTATTTAAGAGAAAACTTGCCAAGTAAATCCACCAAATTTTAATCAGTAATCATTAATTACCAAATTTCTGTCATGATTTGGAATTGTTTCGATATTACTCTACTTAAGATATTTGATATTAAACTTCATGAAATTAAAACTTGGCATGTATTTTAGATCTCATTACTTTTTTTGGCTGACTTTTTACGCACAAGTTTCTTGTACACATAAGAACTTGGCTCCTTTTTTAACATTTATGTTTATTTTTGTGATTTCACTCCTTTTTGCAAAGATTTATTTTGCCAGGTTAAAGTCAAGCCCTACCGCTCTACAAAGTGTCATAATTCTACGACAGCCGAAAGTGATCCATAAAAAAAATAATAGCAATTCTGATAAAGTGGGTGGATGGCACCCCCCTGAATGGACAATTCCAAATTTTCGATTTCTTTCCTTTCTAAGTACTTCAAGTCCTACCGATCTACCAATTTTCATCGTTCTACAACAATCGGAAGTGCTCCATATAATTTATAAGAATTTTTAAGAATGTGGGTGGATACCACGCCCCCTGAATGCAAAATTCCAATTTTTCAATTTTTTCTTTCTAAGTACCTTAAGTCCTACCGACCTACCAATTTTCATCGTTCTACAGAAATCGGAAGTGCTCCATATAATTTATAAGAATTTTTAAGAATTTGGGTGGATGCCACGCCCACTGTATGGAAAATTCCAATTTTTAAATTTTTTTCTTTCTAAGTACCTCAAACCCTACCGACTTACCAATTTCCATTGTTCTACAACAATCGGAAAGGCTCCATATAATTTATAGAATATTTAAGAAAGTGGGTGGATGCCACGCTCCCTGAATAGAAAATTGCAGATTTTCGATTTTTTCCTTTGTATGTACCACAAGGCCTACCGTTGTGCGAAATTTCAAGTTTCTACGATGTCGGGAAGTGCTCCATAATTTTGATGATCTGTCAGTGAGTCAGTCAGTTACGGTTTTTGCGATTTTTGAAGTCCTATATCTTGGGAACTACTAATGCTAAAGATTTGAAATTTGGTGAGCCACCTGTGTTTGATCAGTTCAGCAAATACTCCGAATTTGAAGTTTCTGACTTTATAGGTACTGAAGTTAGAGGGGGGTTAAAAATCGCCTGAGTTTGTTCCTGTAAAAAGGGTGTAGTGCTGCGAACTTGGCTGGGCACTATACCGTGCTCTTTGGTTTATTTGTAAAGAAGAGCCCTCTTAGATTCGGTTGACCTGGTAAAAAGAAAAACTATTGTGCCTATTCTGCTCAAATTTGGAGGACTTACTCTACATAATATTAGGATTAGCTTTCAGATAAAATCAGATTTGTCATCATCCATCAATGTTCACCCATATTTTAAACCGTTATTTAAAAAAAAAACCACAGAAATTTCGAAATTTCGTAGTTCTTATGATTTCCGCTGTAAGAAACATATTTTTTTGGGATATAACAGAATTTCCCTATATTTGATATTCATACACTCAAGTATATTAAATACATTTTATTCAAAGACTTTAAAAAAGAAACAACTAAGCCACTAAACGTTTTAAAATCCCAAACACTTTTTTCCCATTAATATATTTCACTGAGTGCTCTGTATAAAAAACTGATAAAATATTTTACAATATAAAAAAACACACCGATTCTACCAAACTACACCTTAAAAAAGTAGTTTTAAAAAATAAAATAAACTCAAAAATCAACTCAAAAAACATATTATTTTGTAGCTTTTTTTCTTTTCATAGTTTCCTTTGGTGACCAGCAAAAATCTGCCAGCATTGCTTCTGACCATTTCCCATTATATCTTCGTTCTATGTCCCTCATGTCTTGATGAAACTTTTCACCATGTTCATCTGCAACTGCACCAAGGTTAACCGAGCAAAAATCTAAGTGGGAGTCCGAAAAATGAATTTTCAGCGACATGTTGCAATTAAGAGCTTCAAAAGATCTAAATTCTTGGATAATTAACAATATCTTTGGGAGGAAATAGAATTTTAAAAAGATTTAAAATGATTTAGAAAGATGAAATATAGTGTTTTCAGGTCCTGTTATTAGTTTAAAAAAGAAAGTTTCTATCCGTGAAGAAATTCAACGTCAAATGTACCCAAAAAACGGGTGTTCACATGTTTGAATTGGAATATCTCCAAAACGAGACATGCTAGAGTAATTTTGACTTTGGATTCGGATTCAGCATGCCAAAATCCTTTAGAATATTTTGGTTTAAAGGCGATTTTCGTTGCAGACCAGTGTTATCAAAACTCCCAATGTTTATTATCTCTCCCAATTCCATTTGGGAATTGTGGGCAAAAAGACTGCGAGGTACTCTCACTCAAGCAGCTCTCGAGAGTAAAACTAGCGTGTGGACACAGCAGTGAAATTAGCTCATAGAAGTGCAAACCTGAACAGCTTCCCGAGAGTCGCTATCAAGAGTTTTGTAGTGAAAGTACTCTCAACTGGAAACGCACCTTATAGATTAAGAGGTGCTTGCTTGATAATTTTCAAAAACCATATCTTTTTGGAGTACAATTCTTCCAATTATGTATATTGAAATGTTTTATCCGAGGTACTGCCTCTTGCGAGGAACTGACAAATCCTCCAAGAGTATACCTAAGTACTTGTCATGAAAATGTGCTTCTCATCTAGCCGTTCGGACTCTGCAAAAAAGTGTAGGTCCCCTCCATTCCTGCCAGCTACATGCACACAGGAATGGTTGAGAATTGTAAGTCACAAGACCCTGGTTCTCCACGAGCTGTTGCGCCACCAAAAATTTTTTTTTTCATTGAAGCCATTCGACTTGATTGCTGTTATGCCATTAGACCAGTTCACGGACCATTGCTTGGTAGGTCGATGGAGTCGTTTGGAGATTGATCTATTTATTGGACACAAGTGAGGTGTTTTTATCTCCATTTCGTCTGCTTGTTTTTTTATTTGAACTCCCAGAATCTGGACATGTGGTATAGTAGTACGTGTTTGTGCGTCTGCGATGCTCATCTTTTCAAAGTGTTACTTCTTCACGTTGCAATTCAATATTTTGTAGTTTAGGTTAAACTATGTCTCAGACACTTGAAGAATATTTGAGATAAATCTTATTAAATCCCAGATTACTCACTTACTTACTTAAGATGGCGCTACAGCCCAGGTTGGACCAGGGCCTTAACCAACAAGCTTCTTCCAGCCGGCTCGATTTCTAGCTAGCTGTCTCCAGTTTTGCATGCCAAGTTAGTTGAGGTCCTCTTTCACTTGCCTGTGCCACCTGTTACGCTGTCCACCTCAACTGCGCCGTCCCACGGAGTTGAATTCAAAGACTTTACGGGCCGGAGCATTGATGTCCATTCGCTCTAGGTGACCCAGCCATCTCAGTCGTTGGCTTTTCACTTTTGTGGTTAGGTCGGTGTCGCTGTGTAGACCGTACAGTTCCTTGTTGTATCTTCTTTTCCATTCCCCATCTACGCAGATGCGGGACCAAAAATCTCCCGGAGAATTTTCATCTAAAAACAGCTCAACGCGTTCTCATCCACCGTTAAAAGTTTCCATGCCTCTGCACCATACATCAGGACCGGGATGATAAGCGTTTTATACAGGGACGGTTGAGTTGCTCGAGAAAGGGGGTTGCTTCTCAATTTCCTCCTTAGCTCAAAGAAACAGTGATTTGCAAGAGTAATTCTTTGTTTGATCTCAGCACTGATAGGTATACAAAGTCTCTGACCACCTCATAATTATTATAGCTGTCATGATATTCTGTCCAAGACGTTGGTGTTGGGTTTCCTTTCTTGTTAACAGCATATATTTCGTTTTTCTTTCATTCACCGTTAAACCCATCTTCTTGGCTACCTTCTCAGTACTCACGAAAGCTCCACTGACATCACGTTTTGTTTGTCCGATTATGTCAATGTTGTCAGCGTTAGCAACAACAACAACAATTGGACGGAATTTTGAAAGATTGTGCCTCTAGTGTTTAAGTGAGAGTTTTGGACTATTCTTTCAAGAACGATGTTGAAGAAGTCGCAAGAAGATATCGGTGAGGTCTTTGCCGTCTTTGATGGAGCAGCCCAAATGGACGAGTTTGTGAGGGATGCCAAAGCTAGACATTGCTATAGCTCGTCTCTACAGATGCTGTCAAACGCGGTATTGGAATCAATGAAAAGGTGGTAGGTATCTATTTGAAACTCCTGGGTTTTCTCCAGGATCTGCCGTAGTGTGAAAATTTGGCCAATGGTGGACTTCCCTGGCTTAAAGGCACACTGATATGGTTCTATCAGGCTGTTGAGGAGTGGCGTTAAGTTCACAAAATACGGCCAGAGAAGATCTTGTACGCGATATTAAGAAGACTGATGCCTCTGCAGTTGGTAAAGGAGATGTATTTTTAAGAAAATAAATAGAAAAATTATTCATAGCCAAAGACTATACAACAATAAATCCATTTGTTACTTAATTTTTGTGGAGTTTATGAATAAAATTCATCCGCAATTACCTTGGTGCAGTTGCAGTCCAAAGGATCCCATGTTAGTGTTAGGTGGAAATGCAGCATTACACTTAGATTTCAAGGACACTTGATTCTGTCCTCTTGTGAACTTCAAGGTCAATACTTTTCGCGTGTTATTTAATTGCAATGCAGGGCTCTATTACGGCAGGTCGCGTCGATATTGGCACCTTTTATGTTAAAGTCTGTTTTGTGGACAATCTGCTTCAGAATGAGATTTTACAAGTAACATGAAAGCGCATCTCCTTGACAAAACCCTGTGATGTACATTTTTGGAATAGTTCGGAAGAGCTTTTTCCTAGTTGCACATTGCTTCGCGTATTTTCCAATGTCACGCGACACAATTGGATCAGTTTTTCTGGAATCCCAAGTTCACCACCATATAGAGCTCCTGATGATGAATGCTATAATATGGGGCTTTGAAGTCGATAAGTAGATGGTGAGGCTCAATTGGAAATTCGTTGGTCTTTCCGAGGATTTTCCAGAAAATGACTATTTGGTCTATGGCCGATATGCCTGGCCGGAAGCCAAACTGGTACTTGCCAATTTAAGTGTCGCAGAACGGCTTAGTCCGCGATGTATGCAATGTTTGTCAGCGATAGTACTTGCAGGACACGCCTTTTTTGTTTATCCGACATATAGAACTGATAGATCAGTCATCGGGCATGCTTTCTTCCACCCAAATTTGGTTGATAAGTTGATGCATGTATCCTTTTAACACATCCCCTCGGCGGCCTTGTTGTGCGTCCTTATAGCTAAGCCTACATCCTCTAAACTGGGTGTTCATTGGCAGGAGTTGGGTTTTCTTCTTATTCTATTTCTCGCTCTACCTGATGCCTATTTAGCAGCTGCTGGTAATCCTATTTGAATACATCAACTATTTCCTATGCTTCGGTGACTAGGTTATTTTCACTGTTTCGAAGAGCCTGCGTTCCAGTTGTCAGTTGCCCAGTTGTTTCGATTGTGAGACTCTTCGATTTTATTAAACTAGGAGACTGCGTACGCCCTCTACATAGTGTCTCCTTGCTCGATACTCCTTCCCCACTGCCTCTTGTTTACCGGTGCAGCATATTCGCATGTGCATATTCTGTCACCTCTATCAGCTGTACGAAATTGTCATCGTATCACCTATTTTTGTGGTTTCGACTGTCTTTTTGATGATATCGTGATACTGGAGCCACTGTTTAGTGGCATCTGTGGCAGGTGAAAGCACAGCGGAGAGCGTCCGGTTCAGAGGCCGATATCATTTGTCTCTTCGTGGAGTCTGTGCCTACGAACTAATACGCCGAAGGTGTTTTCTTTTCCAATTTGAGCATTGAGGTCCCCGAACAAAATTTTTACATTGTACTCCGGACAGGCTCTGTAAGTACTGCCCAGGAGTTAAAAAAACTCATCCATTACAGAGCTTTCAACTCCACTATGGAAGGCGTGTCCACTAGGCATATATTTTTGGAAAGTGGCTTTTATCGGTTTAAAGTTGATTACTTTGCCTTTAAACCATTTTCCCAGAATGAATCCGCATCCTATAACATGTGTATTGTGTAGTCTTTAATCAAAGCTCTTATAAATGTTGCAATCTTTTCTTTTCATTTTCCCTGATACTATCCATTGCATCTTCTGTGGATTGCGGTAATGTCTGCCACGTGAGGACGGACTCAAGTTTTTGAGTTACACCTGAGGTGTAAAGGGCTCTCACGTTTGAAGTACATACCATTAAGTCGTTACCCGTTGACGTTCCGGGGGTTGTCGCCATTTAAGGGTTATCGTGGTTGGGAAGTTGACCTGAAGATGACACAAACACCGAACCTGGAAGACCGGGTGCTTTACCCCAGTAAGAAAATACTTTTTCAAGACAAAAATTGTAACAGACTGAATTTTGGTGTACACCTTAGTATCTGAGAAGAGTCCTCAACCATCCGATAACCGCTAGGTCCGTAATTTGGGGTAAAAATTCAAAAGAATGGGTTTTTTGTCAAATGTCTCAAAAACGGTAAGGTTTAGAAAAAATTGATCAGCAAACAAGTCGCTGAGATAATTTTCCACAAAAAACGTTCTTGGAATTTTGTTCGTAACATTAAAAGCTCTTCAAACCACAAGCACTCGACCACCAAATTTGGGTGGACAAAAGTGCATACTTTTGGAGAATACTTGGGAAACTTTGAAGTGATATAGCTTCATAAAAGTTAATGTAACGAACACAATTCTAAGAACGTTTGTTATAGAAAATTACCTACCATTTTTGAGATAATTTACAAAAACCCATTTTAATGACCTTTGACCCCTTATTAAGAACCTAGCGATCATCGGCTAGTTTAGGACATTTATCAGATTATATAAATTACCTCAATAACAACGAGTACATATTTTCGCCCTCTTTTCCGATTTTTATGTCTATTCTCACTAGGCTACCTGCTTAACTTACTAAAATCCTTACTGGCCTCATCTTTTAGTAGCTCATGTAAGGTCTCCGTCTTCTGGACTGCTGGTGACATCGTTGATTCTATATGTTGAATCCATTCGCTGCACACCATTTCTCTGGTTGGCTCCTCAAAGATTTCCGCCGAATTATACAGCCAGTAATTTCTGACAGAAGATTATGTATGGTATTGATATTTTTGTCTTTTTTTTCAACACTCGAGCTTATTAGTTGAGCAAGTCGAGCTCGGATGGATGAGATGAGACCAGTATCTGATGGCTACCACATGGCGGTAAAATTAGCAACATTGAGTTGCAGTATTCGTTACATCACTGGACATCGCAATGTTGACGCCTTGACGCCAATCAGTGACTGACAACAAGCTTCCTACAACGCCCAACTCCCAAGGCCGAATATGAATCTATTTATTTTTCCTTGAGTTTAGTTTATTTTTATTTTTTGTTTTTCTTTTCAATTTAAGGACTCATAAATTTTTCCCCATACTGTTTTTGAGATTATTTTCTGTATTGAATAAAGTGTACGTATAACTTACTGTGGTAAATATAATATAGGGACGAAATATGATCCTAGTATAAAGACAAAATCTTGCTTCCCTTTTCTCATTTCAATACGTAAACCCAGGCGGACACTTAAAAACGTTGACAATCTAATTAAGATCACAAGTGCCGATGCCGCTTGTACCTATCCCTTTATTGCTTTTGTTTTAATTATATTGCAAATTCATTAACATAATCGGCGTGCTGTGTTTACTGTCAAAATTGCCTCGGCACTATAATATGTGCGGAAATACAGGATCTGCGCTTTTGTCATGTTTACTTGAATCCGCATATTAAGATTACATACCTACCTATAAGACAAGCATTAGGTACTTCAAGTGCATGGTCAAGACTTAAGACATCGACTCGACTGATATACGATGGTCTACTAATTCTTTTAATTGCTTTTGTTCTTAAGATGTCGGTAATAATTGTTTGAGAGGGAAATGCAGATAAACATCAAAATGAACGCTCGGGATAAATGCGATTAAGCAAAATAAACGACGACCGACGACGATATGACGGCCCACGGACGGCTCAGTCGCCGCGCAACCGGTGAAATTAAAAGCACTTAAGAGGGAATTGTTCATGTTATAATATGGTTTTAAAGTATGTACCTATACTGTAGGTACTGGTACATTATATACACTTCATATAGAATGTTCTTGTTGGAAGTAAATGCCTGCATTTGATGTAATATTTATTTTATTTTTTAGCAGATCTATGGGAATTTGATTGTCCTCTAGGACTACCTTACCTATAAGAAGCTTTTATTCGAGCTTTCGAGGATCGACCTTTTGGCGGAGATTCGCCATACTGCATTTGAGGACTAATCTTGGTTTTCTCAATTTTCTAAATAGAGAAATATTTTATTTTTCATTGAAAGATTTTGTTTAAATAAAAGGTCTTTCAAATAGAGTGCTTCATTTTTAAATTGAAATAAAAGAAGTTATGTGAGATATGCACTCATTTTGCTCTTAAATTTCAAAGAAAGGTTTATGGAATTAGAACCAATGTAACGTGCTTCAAATATACGACGGCACGGCGACGTGATGGCACGTATACGGGATTTTCGATGAACTTGTCGCAGAAATCTGGCTAAATTGGCTCAAAAGCGATCCTTATGTTGACCATGACGCTTGAAATTATCAATGTTGTTATCGGTTCATTCGCATATACCTGCGATTCTGGCGTGAAGCATGAAATAACCATGCCTGGAATTTTCTATCAATTCAAATTTTCGATGAAAAAGTAGGAAGGCAGGAGCGATACAGTTTTATATTTTCTTCTTCCATCAGGACACTTCGAAGCTTTAAACTCATCTATTTGTGCACACCCTTTTACAACCTCATTTAAATGTCGTTAATTATTCACACTGAGCACCAACTATGGGATACATGCATTACAAGTCCTTACCTACACGTTGTACATCTATGCATACACCACCTAGCACCAACAACAATCAGGTCCTGCTGCAATGGCATCCATTATAATATTTTTTCCATTGCAATGACAACAGCTCCTTCTTCTAGAATATGCGCATTGTATATGGTGACTTGAGACAGAATTCCGGTCTCCTAATAGGGTGTCCATTTTAAGAGGTTCTTGACACTGTATCGCAACACAAAGGACTTAAAAAGAAAAGCTTAGCAAATACTCCTTCTTCTTCTTCGACTTATTTGAGGAACTCAAAAACAACAACAAGGGGATGGATAAAGAGTGAGCAAAAGAGAGCTAACGAGATGTCCTTATGAATTTTTCCCACAGGCTCAAACTGCCTTACATATACGGTTTACAAAAGCCCACAGCAAGCCAACGACGCTGAAAATCCATTCAAACTAAGTGAAATAAAAGTTTGCAATGTATGAAAATGAAAAGCAAATATTTTCCATTTTTTTGTTGTTGTTGTGATTTTATGATGAGAGCGAGCACAGGAGCTCTCGAGTAACAGAAGGAAAAGAGGACATATTAGGTGACATGCCGGCAGGAAGAAGCAATTTCTTTGACAACGCAACACTTCAGAAATTGTTTGTTTGCTTGTCCATTCGGTTCGGGATTTGAATATTTGTCCGGAAATATACCCCAAGTGGGGACAGAGAACAGCTATGAACTGGTATAAGTAAGCTACTTGAAATGGGTGAAGGATAAGAAGAGCGAGAGCAAAAGAACTGAATATAAAAATATCTAAACTGCCACGACATTTAATTGTGTCCTATCATGGTACAGTCTCCTAAAGAGGATGCATATACCTTTTATAAATATTTAAACTAACGACCCACAGTTAGATTGGGTTGAAAAAATATCTGCAAAACAATGAAAATGTTTGTTTTTCTACCAAGTATCTGTGCAATGGGCTATGAACATTTTGTTATTAAATATTAAAAAAATGGTCAGTATCAAAAATTCAGGATTAAATAACAAAAAGGACTGCTAGTAGATCCTGAGACCTACTGACCTGCTCATCAGATCTCAAACAAATAACAAACAGAGTTAACTTGAATACGTTAGCAAACCTATCTGGTCCTGGAACATATGTACAATTGGAATATAGGAGCACTATTGAATTCCCCAAAAATATGAACAAGTATAAGAAATAAAACAGCCCCTAAATAAAAATCAAAAGCACTGACGAAATCTTTGCACGGACTAATTCAGAATTTGATATTTTCTGATGCCCATTTTTGCACTGTTTAATTGTGAAGTTCAATAGCGTCGATAGTGATTTAGGCAGCTGGAACTGCAAATGGGCGTTCTCCATTCGCAATTTCATCGACCAGCGTATATTAAGTAAACCAGGAAGTGGTCCAAGCATTCTTACCGTCGCCAATGACTGAATGTTCAAAATGGCATCAAAACCTGGTGTGATCATTTTCGTATTAGGGAATAATGCAAATCGAATCCGGCCCAAATTGAGGAAATCAATTTCAATATAATCCCCAGTGATTTTTTGAATAGGCCTACCCTGGGCCCCTATTATGTAAAACGAAACGAACGGCAAAAAAACGATAGTCAAGAAAACGAAAGTCACGACATACCCCGATTATGTAAAACGATAATGGACCCATGAAAATGTTGCCAGCTAAAACGAAACAAAATATTTTTTTTTTCAACCACATCTATCTTCACGCAAGTGCTTGTTACGTATTTATCGAAAAAATCCCATCAATAAATCAGAAAATTCCCTTTTAAAGCTTTTCACCAAATAATAATCCTTCTCTAATTTTTTCCAAAAAGTTAAAATCTTCACTTGTGTGAACATTAGTATTTCAAATTGTTTGAGAAAAAATAGTCATATTTTTGTTCACAAAAAAAGAAAACTTTAAAAATTAATTGAGTATATAAATCTCTTTTAAGGTAAAAACTACTTTTATTTTCACTTTGCAATTTTGCATTATTTGTCAGACTCAAAAGGTAATGGCAGGTAATAACAGGAAACTCCTTTTTAGATTTTTTAAGATTTGTTTGCTAAATATCATTAATATTAGACTCTCAGTAATACCTTTTGAGCTTTAGCTTGAGGTATCAAATAAAAATGGATGTGAAAGTGATCAGTATTCAGCTTTTAGCTATTTGTTTTTTTTTTGTGATTTTACAATGAAGTCCGTTTGTTTTTATTAATAGATAGATATTTCTTTATTTCGTTCAAAAACTCAGTATGTTATCGCACAATTTACAAATTTCAAAGTACAGAGATATGATTTTACAAAGGTATATCTTTCTACTGTAACAAATATTATATAAGTTATTAAATAAGTGGATTTTAAATATTAACGTATTTTTGAGGAAAAAACGATAAAAAACCTCAATTTAAACAAAAAGAAAATAAAAAAAAAAATGAATACAATAATTTAAAACAAAATATTTAAATCTGTATTAAAGATAAGTTAGGAATCATCATTTATATAAAAAAAAAAGTTATAAATAACAAAAAAAAAAAAAAAAATAATAATAATAATAATTATTATATTAGTTGTAGCAATAAATAAAGCAATTGATTACAAAATAAATAAATGAATAAATATATAAATAAAATAGCAATTTAATAAATAAATAAGTAAATAAATAAATAAATAAATAAATAAATAAATAAATATACAAATAAATAAACAACAAAAAATAAATATGTGTATAAACAAATACATGAATAAATAAATAAATAAATAAATAAATAAATAAATAAATAAATACATAAATAAATAAATAAAACAATAAATACATAAATAAATAAATAAATAAATAAATACATGAATAAATAAATAAATCAATAAATAAATAATTAAACAACAAAAGATTACAATTTTAATGATAGTGAATGCTAAATAATTAATTTGACACAATTCAACTTATATAGATAGACAATAGTTTGACTTGCTTAGGTGAACATTATGAACTTAACTGATTAATAAGAGGATTATCTGGAATGTCACATCGGATTTTAAATGAATCGTTGAGTTTTTGTATTCTATGCGATATCGGTTCAA
The DNA here is from genome assembly GCA_963921185.1 of Dasysyrphus tricinctus. Taxonomy (NCBI): domain Eukaryota; kingdom Metazoa; phylum Arthropoda; class Insecta; order Diptera; family Syrphidae; genus Dasysyrphus; species Dasysyrphus tricinctus. Next base: position 14,415,077 of record OY992533.1, on the reverse strand, counting down.
CATTGGCTCTCAAATGAAGGTCTAACGTAGAATGGTGCCAAGGCAAATTCAACATCATTTTAAGTATTTTGTTCTGAGATATCTGTAGTTTTTTTATATGGCACTGAGCACAATTACCCCAAATCTGGCATCCATACAAAAGAATGGCTTGGAAAATAGTTTTGTGTATTATGACTTTATTTTCATTAGAAAGCAATGATTTCCTATTTATAAATGGATACAACATTTTAATGGCAATATTTATTTTTTGTATTGTTTGCATATTGTGTTTTTGAAATGTCAGTTTACTGTCAAGGAATATGCCCAAGTATTTAACAGAAGATTCCCACGTTATGGGGTGTCCACCGATAATGAGTTGATTAGCCGGAAGTGAACAAGGTTTTCTTTTTCTAGTAAAAAAGATTGCTTGGATCTTTTCGGCATTAAGCTTTATTTTCCACTTTGTGTAGTAATCTTGCAAAATCTTAGCTGCATTTTTAAAATTTGTCTCAATTTCATGCGACGAAAAAATTGCTGTGTCATCGGCATATACTGCTACATCACAATCAGGAAGTGTTGGAAAATCCGATGTGTATAAATTGTATAACACTGGACCAAGAACAGAGCCTTGGGGTACACCAGCAGAAAAATTAATTAAATCAGACACCCCATTATTAATATGTACCTTGAAACCTCTATTTGAAACAAAACTTTGCACTATTTTGCAAAGAAATGGAGGAAAGTTAAAGTTTATCATTTTATAAGTAAGACCCTTATGCCACACAGAATCAAATGCTTTTTCTATGTCCAGCAGAATCATGCCTGTAGATTTACCTATTGACCGATTTTCTTTTACGATGTTGCATATTCTTAGAACTTGGTGCGAAGTTCCATGAAAACGTCTGAAACCAAACTGTTCATCGGGATATATTTTCCGATCATCAATAATTTTGATAATTTTTTCCTTCAATATTCTTTCATAAATTTTACTTACCGAACTTAGTAAGCAATTGGTCTATAACTTTGAATGCTATCCAAAGACTTGCCTGCTTTTGGTATTGGGATAACCTTTGCAAGTTTCCACGCATCCGGGAAGTATTGTATTTTAATAAGGCTTGCATTAATTATATTAGTAAGACACCTAACCCCTTCCCTCGGTAATTTTTTAAGATATATATTTCTTATTTGGTCGTTTCCACCTGTCTTCTTAATAAGCAGATTATTTAGGAAATATTTGGTGTCTATTTCAGTTACAAATTCACTTGAAGGAGTTTCATGAGAAATCATATTAAAAGACTGTAAGGTGCTCTCTACAATATCGGTCGTATTTGCATCACCTACATTTTGAGACACAAAATGATTTTGTGAAAAACTGGATGCAAGTGCCTTTGCCTTTTCAGTATCTGTGAAAAAAGTTTCAGAACCATTTTTAAGACAAGGTATTTGCTTATTTTTATTTCTCACGACTTTAACTATGTTCCAGAAGGGTTTGGAACCTTTATCTAAAGTTTTAAGTTTGTCATTCCATTCCTTATTTCTATGGTCTTGAATGCTCTTACTAATTATTTTATTTAATTGTGCAACTTGGATTCGCGAAGTAGGATGGCGATGTCTTTGCCAATTTCGCCTATACATGTTTCTTACTCTTATATATTCCATAATATGAGGTGGAATTTTTTTACCGTAGCATTTTACTGCAACTCTTGGAATATTATTATTGGCTGAACTAAGAATATGGTCCGAAAACTGCTGTACAAGAGAGTCAACATCCTCTTTATATTCAATGGATTCTATGTTTGATGGAACTGTTTGAAGCCTTCTTTTCAATTCTTTTCTATAATTTGACCAGTTTGCGTTTTTCAGGTCCTGAAAATATTGCACATTTTGTAAGCCCGACCAAAGAACTTGAGTGATCACTGGATTGTGGTCAGAGCTTAGCTCATTTAAAGAAATAGGATTAGACATAAGACCAGGAACATTAGTGACATATAAGTCGATAACAGAGGGACTTCCACGAGAGCTAGTTGGGAAGTATGAAGGACTAGGGGGAAATAAAATAGAAACAGGCAACATAATAGTTATGTCAGACAAAACATTTCCCCAGGAGTTAGCTCTACTACAGCCCCAATTCCTATGCTTGCAGTTTAGATCACCTCCTATGATAAATGCACAGTTCATACTAAAAATCTTCCTAAAATCATTTTTTAAAGCAAGCTTTTTCTCTTGAGGTGTTAAACTTCCTGTAATTTTCCCAGGAAAATACACACAATATATTTTAACTTTTCTTTGATTATGTAAAGTAACTTCAATTCCTACATTTTCAATATAGCGAGTCTGAACACAGGGCAACAGCTTATGTTGAATTGACCTTTTAGTTAAAATTGCGACACCCCCGCTTTTTCTATTTCCTCTATCTACTCTATAGCATTTATAATCCGACGTTGAAATTTGAATTTCTGATTTTAACCAAGTTTCGGTCACTAGTGCAATGTCAATTTTTTTATTATTTAAAAAATTAATAAATTCTACATGTTTTTTTCGAATGCCTCTGGCATTCCATGTAATAACTCTCATATTTTTATTTAAATTACTTAACATTATTATAAATAAATTTAGTGGCTAATTGCGCGATAACATTAAATTGATCTAATTTAGATTTACATGTACCTAATTTGGTAATCATTTCCATTACAAGGGAATTCAATTCGTCCATTGAGAACAAATCAACACTAGAGGTGGTTGCAGTCGATGGATTGTTGTTGTTGTTTGCAATCAGTGTTGTTGCAGCCGTTGAAGAAGATGTGTGTTCCCACGCTTTTGGGCGAGAGATGCTGTTGTTGTTCGATTCCAAACGTTTCGTGATACGACGCGTGGGAAGGGACGGGAAATCGTTTAGTGACATCAATGGAATATTGGTATTTTGAATGCTGTTGTTATTATGCCTTGATGAAGTGCGAAGAGCTTTTGTTACAGTTTTCTGTCTCATTTGCAAAAAACTAGTTCTACTTGCGCATGCGCTGTCTGTAGACTGATGATTACCATGGCAGTTCGCGCATTTTTGAACATTAGAGTTGGTGCAATCAACAGTCTTATGATGACCAGCCACAGTTGCAAAAAGGCTTACTATTGTACTGAATTCGGTACTATTGGACTTTCCCGAGTGCGCAAGTACCACTTTTCAATTTTCAGTACTATTTGTACTATTTTTAATTTTTGAAAAGGTCAACTTTCATAAATCTCTAAAATCAAACAGATATGTTCAGTCAGATTTCACCACATCTTCACGTAAAGAAGCTTTTAATTAAAGACCCATATTAGCTGCGTTTTATTATCTCTGGGTCTGGGTCGAGGTTATCTTTTAACATGTATTGCAAAAACAACATGGGATCTAGGTCTCTATCGAGGTTAATTTCAATAACCCAGATAGAGGTTTTCACTCTGGCCGGCAGAGGGCTATTTACCATTGTGAATGGATGTCAGCGATTTGTCAGCAGTATTTGGAATAGAGAGGAAAAGAGACAAGTGCTTACATGAAAAAGAAATAAACATAAGAAAAAAAAGAGACTGATATACAGCACTGCTTTTGCACTAACCCACATCGTTTTATTTTCACGAGGTGAACCATATGGGTTATGAGCGATATTAAAACGCGGCTATTGTCAATAAACTTACTAGAAAACCACCTACCCGTCGAGGAAATCTATTGCGGGAACGAAAGTGAAATTTTTTACACTTCTAAGAATTTAGCTGAAAGCGAAATTTATAGCTTTAAAAGTCATGCACGGATGTTCTATATAGCTTTCCTCGAAGATGTGAAAAAAGATTTAATTTTGAAGACATTTTTTTAACTTGTTGCAACATTTTTCACAAACTTCAATTTTAGATGGCCAAGTAAATTCAATAGATTTTTTTCTGGCGAACAAAAAAACATTGAACTCAATAATAAAGAATATCGAGCTCTAGCTGACTGAAATTAGAAATGCTTCTATTTCTGAGTTCTGGGCTGAAATTGGCCTTGTGAAAAATGAATGCAACGAGTTCATGTTTTCAAATATAAACCGATTTGTCCAGGGTGCTTTTTCTATAACTCATTCTTCCGCAAACTTCGAAAGAATTTTTTCTTATCAAAATAATATTAAAACAAAACTAAGAAACCGAATGCAGGTGGACACGTGTTCTGCACTAAAACTAAAAACCTAATTAAAAATTAATGCTGAATGTATTTTTGTTTTAATAAAATATTTATTTTAATTGTTTACGTTGTTTTATAATTTAAAAAAGTTCAGTACTATTTGGTCTTTTTCAGTACAATTTTTTTTCAGTTTTCAGTACAATCGAAAAAAGTCAATTTTCATCACTGTGACCAGCACAGATGGAACAATAACTCCTAACATGACAGTTTTTCTCGCCATGGCCAAACATTTGGCAATTTCGACACTGTGTGACTCGATTCTTTTGATGTCGATGAAAACTCCAATTAATTTGAGTGTGAAAAATATGTAGAACGAATACTTTTCTTTAAATCATGAAGTTTTATCGAACCATTTTCGAGAGAAATTATGTAGAAAGTGTCAGTGTATTGTTCATATTTTTTTGTTATTAATTTTGTTTCTTTGCACTTAAGACCTAATCTTATGAGTTCAGTTTTTAATTGGTTTGTGTCATGTACACCTAAACCAAAAAGCACAACTTTGAACGATTTTTCGCTCCTCAAATCATGTGTGAAATATTGACAATTATCAGATTTTAGTTTATCGAGAACAGATTTATACGAATCCATTGTTTCGCACATGATTTTAACACCAATAGATATTTTTTTAATGCAGTAGTCAGATACATTCATGGATTTCATTAAAGTATGTACATATTCACAAGGTTTTTGCAGCAGTTTAATAGGAGGCACAATAACTTTTTTGGATTTACTTGGCAACACATTGTCGTCCATATCATCACTATCATCACTATTATCCGGTAAACATTGGAGAGGACTCCAATAGTTTGAGTTAGGATCTTTTTTTAAAGTCATTTTTGGAAGGGACCTAGGTTTCTTCCTCGAGGACAATGAGATGTCCCCGGTGTTTTGGGATCTCGCGCGTTTGTTAATCTTGGAAAAAACGTAGGTAGAGTGAACAAAGATTGATCGATGCGTGTAGCATGAAAGCTCAGGCAAAACTGTTTTTATTAATATTTTTTAGTTTGATTAGACAAAGTAAAACTTTAAAAACCTAAAATTTCGTCGGTAATATTATCGTATTGATTCTTAAAGATAAACAGTTGTACTTATAAACTTTGTCTAACTTTAGACTACCGTCCAACTCAAAAAAGTTTCTAATAGACTTTGTTTACCGTTGTCCTAAATTTGTCTAACTTGGACAACGGCATCGGTCGTCTTAGGTTTGTCTGAGTTGACATTTTATTTAATTAAGTATAAAGCATATTTCCAACTATTCAGGACTTTTAAAAAACTGTCTAACTAGTAAACCGTCTAAAAAATCTAATACATACATAAGGCTGAAAATATTTTTAAACAAAAAATTCCCACAGAAAAGGATTTTTCTTTTTACACCCCAGCTCTGTCTTCAGAAGAAGAAAATCGTATTACAAGAAGTTATGCATCGGCTTCAATTTCAAAATTAACTTGTACCAAATCGGTTTCGCTTGCATTGCTGAATGTTCATTTATTTAGTTTTGTGTTAGTGGCATACATATTAATAAAATTTTATTTTTGTTTATTGTTTTACTAAACGTATAATTGTTTTATTTTGATAATAGATACAGTGAAAGTCACAGAAAGACAAATATTAATAGCATTGAAATCAAAACGAAAGCTATACGAGAGCCAATAGCCAGTCGTAGAAGAATACGAGTATCGTTTATACATTAACGATTATCGTTTAATGGAATCGCATTTCAACGATAACGCGGTATTTTGAACGATAAACGTATTACGTAATAAGGGCCCTGGTCTCCTCTACAAAAACTGGACTTGCTTAACTAAAAATTGCAAAAGAAAATAAGCAACGCTTTAATGCTCTGTATGGATTGACTTGCTATATGAATCATCAGAAGTCAAAGATGAGCCGTTAGAAGGATAATGATTGGCACCAGTGGATGAATTCTTATATCCTGCAAAAACAAATTGTGGGGGATAGGATAAGTCCTTAATTGATGAACAGCTATTTTTCATATCCCCTCAGTGGGTTACTAGCATCACTGGCAGATTAAGGTAGTGGCGGAGGGGTATTCCGCCCTGGGATTCCGGTGTCCGTGCGCCTCAAAATCCAATTCAACATCCATAAAATTCTTTCGTAACTCTTCATCAAATAATGAAACAAACAAAAAAACAAGTTTGCGCCACTACACCCTTTTTACAGGAACAAACTCAGGCGATTTTCAACCCCCCTCTAACTTAAGTACCAATAAAGTCAGAAACTTCAAATTCGCAGTATTTGCTGAGCTGTCAAACACAGGTGGCTCACCAAATTTCAACTCTTTAGCATTAGTAATTCCCGAGATATAGGACTTCAAAAATCGCAAAAACCGTAACTGACTGACTCACTGACTCACTAACAGATCATCAACATTATGGAGCACTACCCGACATCGTGGAAATTTGAAATTTGGCACAACGGTAGGTCTTGTGGTGCATACAAAGGAAAAAATCGAAAATCTGCAATTTTCTGTTCAGGGAGCGTGGCATCGACCCACTTTCTTAAATATTCTTATAAATTATATGGAGCACTTCCTATTGTTGTAGAACAATGAAAATTGATAGGCCGATAGGGCTTGAAGTACTTAGAAAGAAACAAATCAAAAAATTGGAAGTTTCAGTTCAGAGGGCGTGGCATCCACCCACACTCTCAAAAATTCTTATAAACTACATGAAGCACTTCTGATTGTTGTAGAACGATGGAAATTGGTAGAGCGGTAGGGCTTGTAGTACTTAGAAAGAAAAAAATTGAAAAATTGGAATTTTCCATTCAGGGGCCGTGGCATCCACCCACATTCTTAAAAATTCTTATAAATTATATTGAGCACTTCCGATTGTTGTAGAACGATGAAAATTGGTAGGTCGGTAGGGCTTGAAGTACTTAGAAAAAAAAAAATCAAAAATTTGAAATTTTCCATTCAGGGAGCGTGCCATCCACCCACTTTATCAGAATTGCTATTATTTATATAGAGCACTTTCGGTTGTTTCGGAATTATGAAACTTGTAGAGCGATAGGGCTTGATTTTCACCTGGCAAAATAAATCCTTGCAAAAAAGAGTGAAATTACAACAAAAACATAAATGTTAAAAAAAGAGCCAAGTTCTTATATGTATGTACAAGAAACCTGTGCGTAAAAAGTCAGCCAAAAAAAGTAGTGAGATCTAAAATATATGCCAAGTTTTAAGTTCATGAAGTTAAATATCAAATATCTTAAGTAGAGTAATATCGAAACATCCAAATCATGACAGATATTTGGTATTTTATGATTACTGATTAAAATTTGGTGGATTTACTTGGCAAGTTTTCTCTTAGGTAAATACTTAATCAAAAACTTAAAATGTATGAAAACTTGACTTGGGTTCAATACCCACCAAATTTTACTCAGTAATCATTAAATACCAAATTTCTATCATAATTTGGAATTTTTTCGATATTACTCTACTTAAGATATTTGATATTTAACTTCATGAACTTAAAACTTGGCATATATTTTAGATCTCACTACTTTTTTTGGCTGACTTTTTACGCACAGGTTTCTTGATTATATAAGAACTTGGCTCTTTTTTTAACATTTATGTTTTTGTTGTGATATACAAATTTTCATCATAATGTTTCTACATCACGCACGAGGCAAAAATTATGTAGGGCCCCTCCGAGCCGCCATTTTCTAAAAATGTATTCAACAAAAATATATATTTATGTGTTTGAAAAACAACGGCAGCTTCCACAAAGTCATGCTACTAATTAGGTTTTATTGATTTTAGATAAAAGCATAGTTAACAGTTCCCGCGCGAAAAAAAAAAAACAAATTTTCAAAACAATTTTCCATTCATTTTGTGCCTACACCATATTGTATAATATTCAAGTGGAAAAATGTTTGCTTGGCCAAACCACCCATTGGCAGTGACGTCTTTAGGCATGGGCCCAGTGGGCCAGGGCCCAGGGCCCCATGATTTAGGGGGCCTCCTGGACAGCCCGAGTATACCGACCGAAGGTCATTTTTGAAAGTAGGTTTGCGAAGTTGAGATTGGATTTATCTGGCTCTAATAAAATAAGTGATAGAGCATTATTTTTTTCATCCTTATCATGAAAGACCCATTAATACTCTTAAAACTATTTAATTTTTTTTTCCACAAAAAAAAGAATATTTTAAGTTATTTTGGTACTTTTGGTACCAAAATGAAATTCAAAAAAAGTTAAATTTTTTAATAAAATAAACACAATTGAACAAAAACTACATCTAACGCTTTTTCAGGTTAGGAACAAACAAATGAAAAAAAAAATAGTTAAACTGTTAAAGACAAAGGGCCTTACTAATAATCAAACACTAATGTCGACTATTAGCTAACTGAGAGGTTAAAATAAAATGTGGAGCTTAAACGGAATGCTACCAATAAAGAATTTTACCCTTTTGCTAACAAAATCCTCAGACTTTCCTTGAATCTACTACAATTTGCGTCAAATTCCATCAAACAAAACCGCACACTACATTAACAAAAGTGAAAACATAGAAGAAGAAATACACAGACACAAATGCATTGACACAGGGTCGGCGTGCAGTTACACGGCTAAACTCTGGGGCGCCTAAGGAAAGCAAGATTAAAAAAAAAGAAAAAAATCATTGAGGTGCTTGTCATTTTTGCCGAGCTATAGCAAAGTGTATAGAGATTTTAAAACGTTGAAAAATTTAAAAAAAAAGCTAATCAAACTAAATAAAGCAATACTTATTTAAAAAAAAATATATGTATAAGACAACATGCGGCATTAAATAATGAAAGAACACCTATAATACGTAGTGAACAAATTTTTCATTTCACAGTAATTTTTGTCTCATATTCTACAAAAAAGTTAAGTGAAGTGGAGTTCTTTAGGTAAATACATCATCTTAGAATACTTTTAAAATGAAATAAGACTATTGCGAAAATACAAAACAGTGATGATAGTTAGGGCCGACAACAAAAAGACCTTTAAGAATATAATCATTTCAAACGTTAAAAATAACTTTGCACTTCAGACACTAAAGCGCCTTGCCATCACCAACAAAAATGAGTCCGTCCCTCCTGGAAGAGAATTTCTCATTTGACAGATCAATCTCAACTAAATCACTCGATTGAAGTATATTTTTATTTACAACAAATTAGATTTATAAAAGCAAAATATCATGAAATATCAGTTGAAAAGTATTCTACGATAGTTTAATAACCTAAAAAACATCACTTCACATTACTTTATGGGGAAATATCAGACAAAACTCACTTTTGAAATGAAATATTTGTACACTCTTTGTTATAGGCGTTTTTACAGGATTTAACGTAGCACCGCGTGTTTTTTTTTATGTTTTGTTTAATAAAGTATTGCTAGTGTTCATTACACTAATTATATTTACACTTTTTATTAAGTTTAATTAGGTTTTTTTCTTCACTTGTTTACCGAATCGAAATCTCAATACACTTTCCTTAGCTCGACAAAATGACAGATGAATTTCAATTTTTTTTTATTATTCAAAGAGTGAAGATAAGTATTGCCGTGTTCTTTTTTAACAGCAACTTTTTCAGTACTATAGTATGTAATTTGTTGTACATAGTTGATAACCATAATGCAAGAACATGCATATTTTGAGTAAACTTCATAGTTGTATGACATATGAACATACCAGTATGATATTGGAAATTGCTACGGAAATAAATTATTTCCTGTTGGGATTCCTACAGTGATATTTCTGTTCCTGCCAATTTAGTAGTTATTTTTTGTAGTTATCAGAGTACTGTTGTTTCCATTGGTTTTCTTAGAAATGTTATCCTTTTTTATTTCAATAAAATATGGAACGAACGAATTTCAAATGACAAATGATGCTATCTTATGAGAAACGTTTTTTCAAACATTAGTTTCTGTGACAAGTAATCCGAAGAATAACTACGTATGTTTACGTGTTTAGGTGTGCTCTCACTGCTTAATGACAGCGGGAAGTAAAAAACACTCCTAAAACATGATTGTAATGAACGAAGCCACTGGAAGACTATTATTGCAATAGAGGGGTTAAAAAGGACTACTTAGAGTGACCAAAGAAAAACCACATGATTGACAACCATTTTGAAAGATATACTTTAAAATATTCAAATAGATTTGATTAACTTATATAATGTTAAATAAAAAACTATAAAACGAATTCTAAAAACTCAAAATTAATCCTTTCCCATTCAACAAAAAAAATCTCTTTTTAGATAATACGTAATTTGGTATGCTAATATATATAACGGAATCAAAAAGTTATGCACATATTCAACGTTAATCCAGACGTACTAAATATTTAGGAAAAAAATAAATAATCTGTTCCTGTTGCAATACATAAACGTAAGAACAATAAATAAAGTACTTCTAAATAAAGTTCTTCTTTTTCACTGTAAAACAAGGATCTGAAGATTGAAACCAACCCATGAAAATAGGTACCTATTGAAATATACCTGATAACTTGGGAATAGATTTAAGTATTAAATACAAATTTAAATACCATAAAACAGCACTAGGGCAACACTTTTTATTTAGTGTTCGACTTTAAACATGGATTTCCATGTATTAAATTTTGACATATTGCTAACGACTAAACTGGAGATTAAATTCGTTATTGGTATGTGGATTTTCTAAAATCCGGAGATTTTCTTCTAAGCTTAACACTAAATTTGATTATTAGTAAGGCCCAAAGTTGATCACAGTTATATTATTTTGTATTTTTGTTGTCTTTAATTTGTTGTTGTCCTTTTTTTTTGGAAAAAATTGCAATAAATTCTAAAGAGCATTAATTGGGCTTTCATAATAAGGAAGCAAAAATTATACTCAATAACTTATTTTTTTTTTAATAAAATATATAATATCAAAGCGAATAGAACTCAAAAATTTTAAAAATAACGTTTGGTGCAAAAATTTCCGCAAAATCAAGCTCGCTTGAATAGATCTGTTGTAGTTTGGTAAAGGTAGAGCTAGTTAAGAATAAAAATATCCAAAACAAAGCGAAAAGAGAAAATTATAATTTTTAAATTGAACACCCGGATTCAATCTTCCTTGGCCAATTTTGCTGTTTAAACTTCGTTGTCGGAACATTTTAAAACATCATAGGTACTTTTTTCTCGGCACTGGTACAACTGAGAGCAGCATGTGCATTGTGCAATGTGAATATATGGCCAGAAAATTAACTCTTAAATTATATTTAATTTTAAGTAGCAGCATGCCTAAATCTATCTTTTTTTCATGTGACTAATCCGTTTAAAGTTTCAAAAACGATATTCCCTGAACGTATTTTAAAAATAAATGAAAAGAAAATTTTCTTTGAACACAAAATCTCGTGACAACTGTCTGTATACGTTTCTAAAGAGCACAATGAGTCAGAACTTAATTTTATTAATTTTATTTGCAAAAACAGGAACGTAATTTTTCCATTGGTCATTATTCAGACACATTTCGACAGTTGAAAAACAAAAGCGTCTATGCATATTTCTGCTTTGAAAGCCACTTTACGATGAAAAAACCATAAAACCACATTTCTATCATTGAAAAAAGAAGTATTGAGTATCGCGTGAAAAATGCAGATAACATTCATTTAATCGAATTCTAATTATAAAATATTCAAAATTTGCCTTAATATGACAAACTGTTTGTGAAAAGATTTGCTAACCTTTTGATACTCCAGAAATAGTTAAATGATAATAGTTAATTAAGTTGGGTTTGTGTGTTAATGGAAATCCACACAAGTGCAATGCATGCTGCAAGTTATACATCAATTTATATTGAATAACTTTGAATGAACAATAACAACTTGCGTCTGTTACCACCAAGTATATAGGCTGGAGTTATAGCTATAATTGTGGTAAGACTTGTAATATGAAATAGCTTTCAATAAAAAAATATTCAAGAGGCCCCCATATCCTTAAGGACCCAGGGCCCCCAATTGTCTAAACACGCCCCTGCCCATTATATAATTAATTTGCCCCTAATAAATAAATTATAGGCCTAAAAATGGAAAACAAGTATTTTTGGATGGAAAACCATTTGCATGCAAATAATGCCTTGAGGTGAATATTTTTGTTTTTAAGTGTAAAAATACATTTATTCACAACACTTTTATTCGCATGCAAAACAATTGACTGACATTCCATGACAGCAATGGTTTTTGTTTTTTGCATGAAAACGTAGCCATTTATTTGTATTTCACCTCAATTATTTTTGACCTGCGAAAAATTTATTGACTCAACCAAAAACCCAGAGTCGATTAAAATGAAATATATGTGGATTGAAAGGGCATCAGAAGAAAATAATAAATATGAAAATATTTTTGTAAAAAGTTATCACTGACACACGGGACATGAATTTTTAAAAACTAAGTATTTTTTCATGAAAACAAAGGGTGATACCTACAGAAAAAGACGCATGTAGGATACACAGCAATGGAATTTTCAAAAACTGAATTTTGACATCCAAAACTTTGAGAGCAGAACTATACCCATACAAAATTTCGAACCTAACCCCTAAAACTTTAGTCAATGAAACCATAGTTTCGGTTGTTAATTATCGAAATCGTTAATCAGCCAAATACAAGTATAAAGTGAGCTCTACTCCATATTATTGCGTTTCGCCTAGGTACAACAGTTGGGCTCATTCATAGATGCTGTTGTACCCTTCTAAGACGCAAATTTTGATCGGCTTTTACCGACAGCATGACAACACTATGAATTCTATATTTCTAGGGGAATTTGTTTAAACTCAGACACCTAGAAAATAAATGCCAGTGCTCAGCCTTTCTATAATTTTGAATTTGAAGAAAATTGGAATTTATTTTCAAAACGTCTGAATTTAAACAAATACCCCCTTTTTCCGAAATTATTATGTATATATTTTATTATAAAACCTAATGTGAACAAACTGGCCCAAAGCTTTGAAAAAAATAATCAAACAAAAATCTAAAATCATAAGATTTCGAATAGGTGTTCGTTATAAAAAGTAAGTATTCGCCACAGTACACGAATCTAGTCATATACCAACACATTGCTCAGGTTGTCAAATTTGAAAGTTTCAATTATTGAAAATAGTTATTTGAGAGCCCCTCATATAACACGTCATCACTACAACATAACATTTTGAAATTTGACAAGAAAACGGGCCTCTGAATCTGCCTTTAATACAAATTTTAACGCTCATGATATTACTTTTAAATAAACCGTTATATATCACTTTTTATAACTTCAAACGTTATTTTGCTGTTCTGTTTAGTCGGTGACAGTTGATTGATGAAAAATGTATTTCATATTTGATAACTACTTTGCATTAGGAATTATCAATAGTTTTGTTTTTTTAAAACGTAATAGGCAGTCCCAAGGATAACTTTTAAAGAAAGCTATTTTTTTTCTACTTACAGTAGATGCACGTTACGATTCGTACATATCTTAATCGATGCTGGGGGCATTCTCATCAATTTAGTAAAATAGTTATTGAGAAATTTATTCTCAAACTCAAAATTTGGAAAAATGAATTATTAAATTTCAAACTACCTTTTCTCTAAAAAAAACAATGGACAAATCTGGCCATACCTGTACCTATATCCAATAAAGGCATGCGTTCAAAAATTCATTATCATAGAGTGCATATTCAAATTCACTGTGTGTTCGGAGTAATTTATGTTTGAATACAGGGTGTTTCGTGATTTTCTAAGAAAAACGACTTAAAACAAAAAAATACTACGGAATAACGAGAACACTTGAGATGTCATACTGTAACTTTTTTTCAAACTAAGACTTTATTCCTTGACTTTCTTTTCAAATCGAGTTGTTTTAGAGAAAGTTTTTAAAGAAATAATATTATCAAACTCAAAATTTTGAAGAAAAAAATATTTTTCTCTTAATTTTAAGTCGACTACTGAAAACCAGATGGTATTAGAACGTATACTTTTAAAGATATAAAAAAATATCAAAAATAACTTAGTTTTTGAAATGACAATTTTGGCTACAAAATCAATTATTTCTTAATCATAATCACTGTTCGATGGTTACTTCGTTTAATGACATGGAGGGCCGCCACTCACCAGTCAATAGGCGTTTTTGCGTATGTGATTTGTATGTAAAAATGATGACCTGCTTTCGATTTAGGCGTTCTAAGGCGTTTAGGCCTCATCATTACTACACCAGCCAACGACCGTCAGCACTACTCAAGCCGACGTGATGGGAACTTGCTAGAGCTTTTGGCATATCATCTTAAATTGACTAGAACGTATTGAGCTAAACACCTAGAAAATGGTATTTATACATTAGAACCGTGTGATGTGGCTACCTAACCTATTGAAAGTTCGAATCCAGTCACGACGTGCCATGTCAAGGCTAGGAGTTACTCTACCTATATGTCCTCGTAGATCCTAAACAACAAGGAAAAGAATGGATCATCGAGAATTATTGAACTTGAGACATGAAAGGAGGAGCACATACAACCATGAACACTTTTATGGATATAGATGTAGTCCAAAAAGTCCCAAAATTGTCAACTTAAACGAATAGGCCACATAGAGAGAATAAACAAACACAAGCCAAGTCAAACTCCCAACTTCCTGGCTTGAAGCTTGAAGTGGGGATCGCCAGATGGCAAGAAAGTCGCCGTGTCTTTTTCTCTTGGGTCCTAGGTCTGGTGAATGTAGGAGGCGCACAACTATAAATTCTATGAGCTGTACTTCGACATGCATTAAGTCCCAAACTCGTCAACTACAATGGCTAGGCCACATGGAGAGAATGAACAAAAATCCTCCAGCCAAGAGAGTTCTCGAAAATCCCAGCTCTCATGCTCGAAGCGCCGACTGTAGAGGATGCCAGATTGCTGTATGACTGTTAGAAAATCGAAATCTTAAAAGAAAGAAAGCCGTCTCGCCTCAACTATGGACTAAGCCTGTTAAAAAAGTGAGTTTATTTTAACTCAATTAACCAGACAATGTCTTGTCTATGTATGTATGTAATATGACCTACATGTCTGAAGTAAAAATGCTGAAGAAAATCTAAAAACCTTTATAAAACACGACTAAATTCGTATGCAATTCATCCCTGACTCCCGCCCATTATAGCAAACATCGGCTTATCTTTTGTTTTTGCATATTTTTAAGGTTTCCCTACTTTAGAGTTTGATGTGAAAAGTCATAATAATGGAACACACGATATTTTTCAAAACAATTTCATAAGCCTTTTTCTTATCACCCACCCATCGCGGTACTTCCAATGGAAATTATGTTGTCCATCATAACCATTTTTATTTTCATCCTCATTAAATTTCACTTTTAAACCACGTGAGTTCTAGGCATGTACATCATTTTTCCAATCATTACCATGAACGAAAGAGTGTGATGTCTCGGTGATGGCTAATAGTGGGGGTTAAAATGAAATAGTGTACCTATGGTCTGTTTAAATCCAGTGTCCGTTAAAACTAAATAAAAAAAAAATAACAAAACCAAAAATAAAGCCAATTCTATAACCCACCACGTTAATGTGTGAGAAACAACAATGGAAGAAACCGAACCGCTTTGTCGCGTTCTGTGTTGCATGCACCAACCATGACTCCTCCATGTGCTCCATGGCTCTCAAAGTGCACCCCCACTTCTTGTGCGACTACACACAGTATACATCGTGATATCGGCGGACGGGACAACGCATTAGCATAAAGCCGGGGAAAAAATAAAAGGTTTTCCATGCGCCGCCCATTTTCTTGTACCCTTTTGGACGCGCTTGCAATTGGCTGCAGGACACTGCTGACGCTGAGTGCTGCGGTCATGTTGCATTAAAAACCCCCTGCCCTGCCTGCAGTAACGACCTGACCGCTCTGCGTCCGCATTAATTGATTCCGCGAAGGTGTGAGCCTTTGTGCAGCAAAAATATGTTGTGTTCTCCTTTTCCATTGCTTTTGGTCTGATGTCTGTTATTATAGTGCTGCTTCGGCTGTGGCTTCGGCTTCGGGTAATGCACTCTGACAGGTCGGTCTTCCAAATCAGAGCCAAGTTGTTGCAGTTTTGATTTCAAGATGCTTATCTCTTTCTTTCGTCGTGGATTGTTGTCCTTTCGTATTGTGGGGGGAGCAACAAAAAAGTGCAGAAGTCTTGGTCTCTGATGGCAATGGCAAGTCACCCACTGCGCGAGAACTCCTACTGCCGGGCACCAAAACAGTGGTTCATAGATGTGTTCAAGTAACACAGAGCCTGGCTGCAGCTTTATGGGCTTGAGGCTTCAGTTCCAGCTTCAGCCCATGCCAATGTCACGACTTTATCGATGGAAAATCGCCTCTTGTGTTGGAAAAGTCATGCTTTTCGTACCCCCAAAGATGTTTTGCTGCACATCGGAGATCACCTTTTTTTGTTTTTGTTATTGTTGCTGGGTGTAGCTATACTATATTTCCATCGCTACAGCAATTACTAGTGTTCCTCACCCAAAGAGGTTGCCGTTGCTGGCAGATATGTTTTTAAATCAGGATTCCAAAGCCAGCAAAGGGAGATTTAGTGCGCCGATAATGCACCACAGCATCAGCTTGAGGGAGGCAGAATAAGTGTTTTGGCAACAACATAACTCTGAACTTTTTAGTAGAGCTCCTAGTTTTTATCTTTTCTTTTTTGTTTAATTTGAACTGAGATATTTTATAGCATTAGAAGTGTAGGAATTTTCAGTCAGAGTTGTCTTAGCACTTGTTTGAAAGAAGACAAAAAAAAAAACTGATTGAAATCAGTAGGTGTATGTAGGTATAGGTATGTCTTCTACTGCAGCTTTTTTTGGATATAACAGTAGGTTGGAATTTGGCATCAGTGATGTTGTTGGTATCTATCAAACGGTTACGGCTTTTAAATGCATTCGAAGCGTCCCTGATACTACCATAATGTTGGGTGCAACATTCTTTCATCATCATGCATTTGATAGATTGTAGCAAAGCACTTAAAACAAACTGCCATTTGCCCATCTTTGGTGTGTTACAGCACATGCGTATTCTCACATCGAGACAGCATTCCTGTAGATAAATTCATACAATCATGACACATTTATAAGCTTTAAATGAAGTCTTGTTTTGAAGCAAATGTAATTCGTTTTGCCTTAATTTATTCACTTCCCATTTTATTTAATATCGCCATTTGAAATGAACAATTCATAAAATTTAAGTTTAAAGTGAATTAATTTAGACTTGAAATTTCAATTTAACTTAGAGTAACCACGGCAGAGATGACGCGCTTTTTAAATCCCCAATTGTAGGTACGTGTTCTTGAAGAAAACAATATTAATGAACAAAAGCTAACAAAAAAATAGTTAAGAACGATTTTCTATTGGTACCTACACTCAGATAAATACGAGCTAAAATCAAGAAAAAGAAGCTCAAAATCTAAGAATTCTTGCTTCAACACAGTTTCTAGTATTAACTTATTTATTATTTATATATTAACTAATTCCTGTTTAAAAATTATATAAATATGTTTTTATTTTTTCCTTTATATATTTAACTAGCTGGCCCGTCCCGGCTTCGCACGGGTAGACACATTTTATAAGCGTAAAAGAAAAACATATGAATATCAATAAATATTATACTATCCTCAAATACTGAAGCCTAACATACAAAATATGCCCTGATTTAGCCTTTTTTCAAATCTTTTTATTTCAATACTTTTTATGCATGTAAAAAAAAAAATCCTTAAATTTTGATCTTTATCTGTTGTCATAGGTCTAAAACTCTTTACCTATAGTTTATTCCTAAGAAGATAGAGAGCAAGCGAAATTTTCAAAATCCGCTAAGGTAAACATGTGGAAACTAATTATTGGAAACTAAAAGAGTCATATCTATGACAAAAAAAATTTGCTGCACCTTTTCCCCTCCAACCAATAGATATTATATTAAATCGAATATTAACTGCGTCAAAAATTATTTCAGGGCTGTAAAAGAATACAATTTTAAGCAAATGCAATCATTTAAAACCTTTTATTGAATTTAATCACAAGATCTCATTCATTGACTTCTCTTGACTATGACTTCAAATTATGCAATCAGCATTCTTCATTTGAAATTAAATGATTGCAATCATTTTTTCCCCATTCATTTTCCAGCACTCAATACTATCTTTCTTAATTTCATTTTCATTCTTTGCATTCTTTTGCATTCATTTGAAGGGTCCAGGGGAAAAAACGGCTCAAGTCCACTTTTTGAAAAAATTAAACTAATGATGACATCTTATAGATTTGTATGGGTACTATCTGATGTAGTATAGCTCTCTTCACATAGGATTTTGAAAACTCGCAAAATAGTACACTTTTTAAAAAACTTTTTTCCAAAACTATCTTTTTTGCTCCAAAAATTAAACAAAGCGATATTAAAAAAAGAAAAACTTGTGAATAGACCTAGCGACACGTCAGGTAAATAATTAAAACAAAAAAAATTAAATATTCTAACTACATCCGGTCGAGGTCCTGTTTAACAAATTGAATTGCAAAAACGGTCCAATGTCACGCTTGTGAAAATTATTTTATTTTCAAACTCTATTTTGAAAATCTAGAGGTGTCTGAATAAAAAAAAAAACCGGCTCCAATTATCATGTCCGGTTCTTTCAGAAGAAAATTTCAAATCAAAAAATTCAAAATTTTGGTTAAAACATCGAAGGTCCTTTTGACTCATGTCAGCTTATCATGCAAAAAATTCAAGATGCTAAAATCAATATATGTTTGCTTACTTGAGTACTTCGTGCTCATTAAAAAAAAATGTTAGTTTTATTTATTTTTCTTTAAATTAGCCATTATTTTAGTAATATATTTACAACTACGTTTTTCTCGGAATCAATTAAAGTGGACTTAAGCCGTTTTTCCTCTGGACCCTTCATTTGTATTCTTGGATTTCTTTTGAATTCCCAAGAAATTTTTTAAATCAAGTTGAATTTGGTCGTTTACCATATTTGAATACTTACACGATTTAAGGCTCTCCCAAACCAATTTGAAAAGTTTTGTAGCATTGTCTATATTTCATATCTTGTATCGTTGCAAATAATTCTCTGTGATCTCGCGTTGGTTTAGGAGAGCCTTTAACCTATCAAATTCACCTAACAATTAAAGATCAACTGACAATTGAATGGAAAAGATTTAGTGTTATTCAAAAGATTGTTAAAGAATTCAAAATAATTCAAAAGAATGCAAATGAATGCAAATAATGCATGAATCCCCAAAAGATTGCATTCAATTGATTGATTTAAATTGAATCGTGGACAAAATCATTGAAATCATTTCAATGTCAGAGGTGATTGCAGAGTTTGAAATAATGTATGTAACAGAGAACTGCAGCAAGTAGCTCGTTTAACGAGCCACTCACAAAATCCATTGCCTTACACAGTATTCAGACATATTCATATTCATTTCGAATCTACACTTACATTGTATTGCTTTTCGTAAACGAAACTCAATGAAGCTCACATTCGTTTGAGAAAATGATTCACTTCAACATGATTCATTGTATGAATGCATTATGAGCTGCTTCAAATCCTGTTTTCCTTCGAATGTGAATGTGTCTGAACTGAACAAGACAATGATCATTTGGAGCTTCATAAAAAATTATTTCTATTTCATTCTGTCTCCACTGGCGAGAACAAAATGGATGCGACAGATGGTTTGTGATAAGCGCATGCTCTCTCTTTTTATCATTCTTTTCTCTTTTTTCTGTTTAGTGCTATGCCTATGAATTCATTGTAAGTGGAGATAACATTTTATGTTTTGTGAGCCACTTACAACTTATTAGCCATTCATAAATTTCAATGCTGTTATGAATCACCTGATTCACTTAATGGTTTTAGTGTGAGCCCCTCAAACATTCAGAGATTCATGAATGCAATCAAGATAACGATTCGAATTCGGTTGTGTAACGTACAATGAGCCTTAGAAAGAAATGAATATGATTCACATTCGTTCCATTTCCATGAATATGAGACTGTCAAAAGGCTCGTATTTTTGCGAATAATTCAGAATTGTGAATGAATGGATTCATGCAGCTCTCTGGTATGTAAGTCAATTAATGTTGGGTTAGGTTGAAGTGGCTACCTGTCGTGAAGACCGACACGCTTAAGGCCCCGACCCATAGAATCCGGTGGGTCCATTGCGGCGACGGATTCATTAACGTTTGCCGGATGCGACGGATTGATTGACCCAATGAATACGTTGACATTCACACACACAACAACATAACAACCACTTGAAATTCAAACACACACAAAAAAATTACTGTCAACGCATCTGCCGGAAGGAAAAAGATAAAAGTTCGGCTACTCTGTCCGTTGCGTCCGATGAATGGGATGCTTATGGACCAGTTCCCATAAGAAAACGTGTATTTCATCGAGCTGTCAGTTGAATGCGTCGCCACAACGGACGCAACGTATTCTATGGGTCGGGGCCCTTAGACAATTATTAGATGGTCCATTACGACACAACATAAATTAATGTTGTCTTTTAATTGAAGTCCATAACAGATTGCATTCACAAAAGATTGCATTCTTTTACAACCCTGGTTTACAATCTAACGTACCTGAAACCAGTGTTATCTGGTGAAAATTCGTTTGTGAAAATATTTGGTATAATTGCTTGTGCCCATCTTTTTCTTAAACGGTAATTTGTTTTCTGCCTCAATGCGTCGTTTCATCGGTATTTCGCAACTTGTAAGTTTGTATTGTTCTCCATAATTTCAGCGTTTAACTAAACTGTTATTTGATAATTTCTTCATGTGACTTGACTTCTTCGTTTCGGTGGAATTTTCCTATAACAGACATTTTTACATTAATTTACCTTTGTTAGTTAATTTTTTTAGTCTTTACAGAGTTTCAAATAGCAAAAATTATATTAACTGACATAAAATACTGAGTATTTTTCTTATATAAACACAAATTTGTCTCTTTTATGATAAAATTGCAGTGCCACTTATTGAAATTATTTCAAAGTACTCTTTTAACCTTGTCAGTCATTTTTTGAGTATAACCTATGAATTTGAGCTCTATTCATCGTGTAGTACTTGAGTCTCAGAAAAACATTCATTTTTATACATACAGTCCAGTCAATTTGTGCTCAAAAAGGCTCTTTGCGAACAAATTATGGGGTAGTTTTGATTTTTACCCTCCTTTATATTTTCGGGGGTGCTGAATCCGAATCTGAGGTTTGCCAGCAAAATTTCGTGACGCAACATGGAAAAAAATGTAAGAAATTACGCAAAAATGCATTTTTTGGGAGTTTTTCACTGATGACTCGAAAACTACCAACTTTTCGAAAATTACATCAAAGAACCATTGAAAGTATATACAATTTCCAATAAATTCCTATTTAAGGTTTTTTTTATGTGACGACTCATTTTGACAGCGCTAGTCGAAAATTAGCGTCTTTTTACTGTTTTCGAAAATCCACTCGAGAGCTCTAAGGGTACTTTGTATGACAAATTTTGAATTTTTGTCTGTAACATGAATCAAGATATACTTTTCTGATGGTCTTTGAAGCGCTGATATTGAAATTGCTCTATCAAGTCACGTTTTTGAGATATTTGAATCTAAAGATTTTTAAAAATGCATTTCATACCAATTTGGAGTTATATTTTTTTCTCGAGGTAATTTTTTGCGAAAAAATGTATATTATCATTCTGAAGTATGAACATTTTACTTCAAAATTCTTTTTGCTTACTGACTTACTTATCCGGCTCCCGATCCATGAAGGGTCTCTGCCTGAGATATTGCGGTCTTCCATCGGTTGCGGTCCCTCGCACGCTCCCTCCAGTCGTCGAGACCAAGCGCTCTTGTGTCTGTGACCGCTTGGTCCCTATAGCGGAGGTTCGGTCTTCCTGGTCGTCTCGAACCTGGGGGCTGGATTCGAAGATTTTCTTGGCTGGAGCGTTGTTGTCCATTCGCTCGATGTGGCCGAGCTAGTGTAGTCGACGTGTTTTGGCTCTTTGGACTACATCCACATCTTGGTACAGCTCGTACAGTTCACGATTGAATCTTCTCCTCCAATCGCCCTCTTCGCATATAGGACCAAATATCCGCCGAAGAATTTTTCTCTCGAAAGTGCCCAGGATCAATTCCCCTTTTTTTACTTATCGTCCAGCACTCGGCGCCGTAGAGTAGAACTGGTAAATTAGAGTTTTGTATAGCGTGCACTTTGTCTTTCGAGAAAGGAGCTTTGAACCCCATTTGTTTGGCCAAACCGAAGTAGCAGCGGTTCGCTAGGGTAATTCTTCGTCGGATTTCCACTAAGGTGTCGTTCGTGGAATTGATGTTTGTTCCGAGGTAGGTGAACTCCTTGACTACCTCGAAATTACTGCTACCAACAGTGACGTTTTGTTCTAGGCGATGGACAGATGAGGCTTTGTTTGTTGATAGCATATACTTTGTTTGTCCTCATTCACTTCAAGACCAACGCGTTTCGCCTGTTCATCAATAGCTGTGAATGCTTCAAGTACACCGCTCTTGGAACGGCGATGATGTCGATGTCGTCCGCATAACCAAGCAGTTGAGAAGACCTGTTAAAGATAGTGCCTTCCATGTTAACACCACTCTTGCGCACTATCTGCTCCAGGACTAGGTTGAAGAATCACATGATAGCGCCTCTCCTTGTCTGAACCCTGTACACGTCTGGAATAACTCGGATGAGCTGTTACCCATTTGCACGTTGCACCGCGTATTTTGTAACGTCATGCGGCATAGCTGGATCAGTTTTTTCGGGATCCCGAGTTCCGACATCGCCAATAGAAGCTCTTGGCGACTTATGCTATCATATGCGGCTTTGAAGTCGATGAATAGGTGGTGGGTCTCGACTTGAAATTCGTTGGTCTTTTCCAGGATTTCCCTCAATGTGAAGATTTGGTCTATCGTTGATCTGCCTGGCCTGAAGCCACACTGGTACGTTCCGATCATAGTATTGCAGAAAGGTCTTAAACGCTCACATAGTACGTTGGATAGGATCTTGTAGACAACATTTAGCAGGGATATGCCTCTGTAGTTCTTGCAGGACATAGGATCGCCTTTTTGTAGATTGGGCATATGGAGCTATTTGACCAGTCGTCGGGCATACTTTCCTCCTCCCAAACTTGGTTGATGAGCTGGTGCATGCACCCTACCAGAACATCTCCTCCATACTTGAAGAGTTCCGCTGGTAGGCCATCCGAGCCGGCGGATTTGTTGTTCTTAAGCTTGTGGATGGCTTTCTTAACCTCTTCAGTACTGGGTGCTGGGACTGGATCTTCATTGACTGGTCTAAAGCTTCTTTGTTCCCCTGTCGTCTACAATTCCCTGTGCTTCGGTGACTAGATTCCCTTCGCTGTTTCGAAGAGCTTGCAGTCCTATAGCCAGATGCCAGTTGCTTGGCTGTTTTGTAGAACCGGCGGGTGTTGGTGGCGGTGCTGGACTCTTCGAGATACTTGAGCTGAGAGGCTGCGGATGCTCTTTTCTTCTTCGCAGGGTTTTTTTCTCTTTCCTTCTCTTTTCACGGTTACTACTCTCTTGCTGCTCTTGTTTTCCGTTGCAGCATTTGCATTCGTGCATTTTCCGTCTCCTGCTTCAATACCGCGCATTCATCATCATACCACGGGTTCTTTTTTCTGGGTGGTTGATAGCCTATGGTGGTCTCGGCTGTCTCCTTAATAATGTCGCGATACTGGTCCCACTGGTTGTTGACGCTTGTGGTTGGGTGTACGGCAGAGAGCTTCCCGGTCAATTGCTCACTGTAGTCTCTGCTTTCTCAGATGTGCTAAGGCATGCGATGTTGAACTTCTTTCTTTGGGCGGTCTTCGTTTTCTTTTCGTTGGACAGTCGGGCTCTGAACTTTGTCACAACAAGAAAGTGGTCAGAGTCCACGTTTGCACCTCGGAAAGTTTGCACGTCCAAGATGTTCGATGCGTACCTTGCGCCAATTAGCACGTGGTCGATTTGGTTGGCAGTTCGATCATCTGGAGATCGCCAGGTTGCTGTGTGTATCCTTCGCCTGGGGAACCTAGTGCTACTTATCACCGTATTACGAGCTGCAGCAAAGTCGATTAGTCGGAAGCCGTTGTCTGTTGTCGTTTCGTGGAGGCTGTGCTTTCCAACTAATCCGCCAAAGATGTTTTCCTTTCCGACTTTAGCATTGAAGTCTCCGAGCACGACTTTGACATCGTACTCCGGACAGGCTCCGTAGGCTCCGTCCAGGAGGTCGTAAGACTCCTCCTTGTTAGACTCCTCAGCTTCATCGGTAAGGGCGTGTGCACATATTAGGCTGATGTTTTGGAAGGTAGCTTTGATGCGGATCACAGCCAGGCGATTGCTTATCGGCTTAAAATCGATGACTTTCGATCTGAGTCGATTTCCCACGACGAATCCGCATCCTAGCATGTGCAGTCTTTGGTGACAGCTGTAATAAATGTCGCAATCTTTTCTTTTCGTTATACCTGATCCCATCCATCGTATCTCCTCGATCGCGGTAATGTCTGCCTTGTACCGCGAGAGGACAGATTCAAGTTTTTGAGTAGCACCTGGTGTGTAGAGTGTCCTTACATTCCAGGTGCATACTCGTAGATCATAGTCCATTTTCGTTCCGGGTCTGGTTGCCATTTGAGGGGGGTCGTTATCCGAGGCTTCCCGCGTCTCTCTCATAACAATTGGTTTTTTTACTGTGGTCGGGTCGTTAGCCCAACGCACTAACCTCCAATCTGTAGGGCCATAGGTTTAATGTTGCAATTCTTTTCTTGATCAACATTCGCACTTACAAGTTTAGCAAGTCCTGGCATAAAGCCAAGACCAGTATCCGGCGGCTACCAACTTGGAGGTATTGTAAGCACTTGATGTGTAGGAAAAGATTCAGCTCGAGGCCCCCAGTTCCTACAACATCCAACCAAAATTCTTTTTGAATCTTTCAAATACCTCCATTCGTCTTTGAGAAATCGTTGGTTTTCGTCTTACTACCTAATTCGAAAAAATCCAGTCAAAAGGGCAATTGTGGGAAATACGGTTATTGCTATACTGTAATAGTCGCGGAGCCCACCGTAAGATTACCTATCTCATCGCGGCCACGCAAAAATTGGATGTCAAGTGATAGCTTTAGCTCAAAAATTTACGAAACTACTGGTCGGACAAGCCTTTTCTGAACGCAATGGTTAGAAAATGCACTTTTCACGTTGCATTTACCGCTAAATGCAATCTATAATAAAAGCAACTTCTATAAATGGGGTATCAAATGCAATTTTCTGTCGCCGCGACTAAAAAAACGTCTTCGTCGCATGTGCGTTCATTCACGTTGTGGCTCATAATGTTCTATTTTTTGTGAATAAATATTCGTGCGATTAAAATCGCAAGTGCGTTCCTTGCCTTACTATAATAGGAAACAGATTCAGTGAAGAATTTAAATTATTTTACGAAAATAGAAGAAAAAAAAACAGTCCGAGTGCTGCTGAACGTTTTGCTCAAAGTATTTCATACCGTTTAAAATTGTGTGGACGTAGTTTGTGCAAACTACATGGTAGCAAACTGACCCTTTGACCTTTGACAGCAAAACTTATGTAATTTGTTTTTAAAAATCTCAAATGATGTGTGCCACACATATTTATTTTATTACTTTTATTACAAGTCGGGATACCACCTCTTTTTTTAATTTCTTTTTTAAAACGGTGCCGTTCTAGCTTCAATCACATACAAATATTTTCATTTTCGCAAAAACCACGTCTAAACCATATTTTCTACCTACAAAGAAACAAAGCACACTTCAATTTAAATAAATATATGAAATGATGAGAATCAAAACTCGCCATATCCATTTCAGAGAAACTCACCATAACCATATTTGATTTTTTAATAACTTTTAAATGAGAGTACTTAGACAACTATTTTTTGCATCTAATCATTTATTTTAAAATCCGTTTGTTATGGTTTAAAGGAAAAATATTTTAAAAGTTTCGTTAAAAAGATATCTAACAATTACTACTGGCTGTGACGAGTTTTTTTTTGGCATGGATATGGTGAGTTTTGGCTCTCATCGCCTCATATTCAAAGATCCACTTATATTTAATTGAGGAATTTAGGAACAATAGGTGTCATTTTCACTTTTGGTAATTTAATGCTTTTTTTTAATCGGTCCAGAACCCTGAATTCAAGAATAAGGGCATGCACAGGCGCGGATACAGGGGGAGGGCAATGGGTGCAATTGCCCCCCCCTGGGCAAGATATAATAAAATATGAATTTAGTAAAATGTAATCAAAAATGTTTTTTCTGTTATACGTTCATAAAACTTATTCTTGGCAGCCAAAAGAGGACTTCACGTTTTCGTTTTCCTTTTTTTCCATTTCAAGAAATTATTTAATACTTTTTGATGAAACAACCGATGTATCTCACCTCTTCCAACTGAGTCGTATCTTAATGGCTTAAGCACACGTGCAGATTTTTCAGGTTCTAATGGGAGCAGACATCCAAGAGCTGCATGCAGCCCAGAGCTGTGCACGATTTTTCTAAATTTGCTGCGCAGCGTTGCAACAATGAGTGATTGTTGGTCGGCCGCTGACCAAGTTCAGTGAAGAAAAGTACCGCTATGCACAGATAGCATTCAAATCGATCGATTGGAAAGCTTATATGTAGTTATAACTTTTGTTTTAGATGTCCGATCTTCAAAGTTAAGGTCTTTAATTTAAAGATCAATATCAGGCTACATGACTGGATAACATTTTTTGAGAAAAGTCAAATTATTTTTTCATACTAGAAATCAGATTGAGTCTCAAATCGATTTCATTTACACTTTTCAAAATGCAAATGTGTATGAAAAATTTCACAATTTTGAAAAATAATGTTTCAAAAAGTTACTGCCCCGCCCCTTCTCTACAAATTTGTTTCTATATTTTCCACCTTAAAATTTATTTTAATTTAAGAAAAAAATAAAATCTTTGAAATACGTCGATTTAATTTCTTTAAAAAAATCAAACTTTGCTTCAAATTCACGGATCTACAAGATTAGAAAAAGCTTAAATAATAAACCACAATTGTGTATACAAATTATTGAGAAATATCAAAAAATTTATACTAAAAGGGTGATTGAGTCCTTTTTATGATAAATATTTAAATGTGCATTTAAATTTTAAAAAGTACTTTCCCTAGAAAATTTCATGACTGTGTCCACTTGCGAGTTTTCCCCTCGAGAGCTTTTTCAGAGCTTCTCGCCGTCTTTTTCCTCTTAAATGGATACGCACTTAAGAATATGCAAATGTGTTTCGAGGGCGGCACAACTGTCATACCCATAAGATACGTTTCTGATGGTAGTATTCGTGGGAATTTTGTCACTTTCGTGAACGTGTTGTAGGAACTTCCGTGTTATTAAGCTCGTGAAGAGTATGAATCCGATGAAGAAGATTAGAGAGAAACCAGGAAACGACGACAGCAGTCACTGCCGAAGAGAAGTAGGATGGATAATTGTTTTTGGCCGTTTTAACAATCGTCAAGTCAACGGCCGTATTCGAAAAAGTAATCTGCGTCAAAAATGCATTTGCAGATTGTTCCTTAACGCAACTGCTAAAGTCACATGTTCGAAAACATCATCTGCGATGCAGCTGTGCAGTAAAAAATCGAGTTGACGATAAAAATTGAGAAACCAGAGAGAACGGCAAACGTCAATTCGTTTGTCAAATGATCGTTATTTTCTGACGCGAATATTGCTTTTGTAAGCGCAAAGTCTTTTTTATCAACGCCATTCAGTTTTCTTGCAAGCGAATTTGACACGTTCTCAGTCTTCTCAATTTTTGTGTCGTCAACTCGATTTTAACTGCAGAACTGCACCGCAGAAGATGTTTTCGAAAAAGTGACTTTTGCAACCTTCATAACCGAACACAATGCTTATGTAGTAAAACTTGTATTTGCCTATTCGAACAGAAGACTTTTGCAGTTTGCGTTTGAGAACATTCTGCAAATGCGTTTTGACGTAAATGATATTTTCGAAAACAGCCTTTAACTGACACTGTATAGCAATTATGAAAGAGGTAATTGCTTTCTTCAAATTTCAATTTCATATCGCTTTGTGTGACCAGGTGTGTAGAGCGGTATGAAGTGTACTCAAATCTGTAGACCTCATCAAGATTGTGGAAACTCACGAATTTGCCCCCCCCCTGAAACGAAATCCTGGATCCGCGCCTGGGCATGCATCAATGAAAATTAAATCTGAATACAAATTTCTTATTTTCTGAAAAAAATGTAAAAGTGTCACCTTTTGTTTATAAAGTCCTCAATTATAATGAAACCATTGCATGATCAAAAAATCCCTTAAGAAAAAAGCAGCCTTTAATGTCTACCAAAATAACTTAAAATTGTATAATAAAAGCTTAATATTTAAAAAATTAATTTAAATTGATTTAGACTGATGGGGGTAGGTATTGAGTCTGTAAAATTGCGCCATTGTCTATGAAGTCATGTTGTCAGTCATTAGTACCTACCTAGATATAGTTGCACACCTTAATACATTTTTAATCACCTTAACTGTCACTCAACTTGCTATAGTTTTTTGCTTGCTATTTCATTTGATTTGAACTGACATTGCATGCATTTTATTTAACACACCACACACCGAGTGTACTAGTGTGGTTAATATAGGGAATACCTGCGAATTTCCTTATATACGCGCCATCAGAATGAGAACGGCACGAAATTTTACACCCTTTTCCGTAACTAATTGGCTTGCGTGATGCACCTATTTATTTGTGTATTAAAGGATAATGCGCATTCCTATCTCCATCTGTCTGTCTGACCACAAAATTCATGTTTTGTGTGTTCTCCGGCTTGTCAAAGATGCATGTTTGACCTCTAAGAACATTGTTAAGGAACATCAGAAAGGGTCCTCGAGCTGTGTGCCATGTGTGGATGTGGTTTCTGTCTCAGTGTCTTCCTCCGGACATATGCTCCTACAAAATCGAATGGATAGACGAAAAAAAGGACCATCACACCGCACCGGTTGGATTTTTAGACACACACATGGAAGATCCTTAACATAATAATAATTATTGATAAACCTCCTTTTTCGAAGGACGATTCTTGATATGTATGTTTTTGTAGGAATGACAACCTGAAATTTATGACATGACTTGGTAATTTAATTAGAGGCTATAAATGTCTTTGTCAGAGTCCAAAGGCTGGTTGCTGATGTGTGCGATGTGTTTTGATTTCAATTGGGTTTTATAATGAGCACATCGAAATCCATCCACCCCCGCGTGCCTCTGAGTATATGTCAAAGTAAACAATTGAACACTCGCTACGCGCTGTTAATTCGTTATAAATTTTACAACATTGTCAAAACAAAAACAACCCTCCACATCTAGAGGACAGAATGGTATTTTTCAAACTGTTAATGGCGACTTTGAGTTCCGCCAAATAATGTCACTTTCCTTTCTAGATAGGTAGGTAGGTATCGCAGGCATGTTTTTCTATTTTCGTGTGCGTTTGCAATTCCTCTTACGATTAATGATATGACATGAATAACAACATGGGTTCTATTTAGCTTCCTTTTGGAGAGATTAAAATTCTTTGTAGTGAATGATGGGCATTCTGAAATAGCATTCACCCCCGCAAATCCCCGTGAACTCTCTATTTCGCTGAATGGGAATCCATTAAAAGTATAATTTTCTAAGGGTCAACGTCATTAATCGGTATTGATTTCAAACGAAAGGCTGGCCTTTGTTGAGTATAGGCTTACAATAATAATTGTATTTGGAGTATACCTTCACATCAAGACCTTTGTAATAAAAAAAAGTACAAAGAACCTTCACATATACCCACATTAGAAAATAATTTCTGGAGTGATCGACAAAAACTGCTAAAATGGTTTGAAATTAATTATTTAGCTCAATTTCTTCCAATAATATTATTAAGGGAGTGAGAAATTTTATTCCGAATAGGATAACATGTATCAAACTGAGACAGAAATTCATGGTTTGATTCGGGCTACAAAGAGCGTATTAAGGTCAGAGAATTAAAAGTCAGTGGCCGTAGTTACTAAGCCAACCCCAGTGAGGAAAACCAGTCTAAGATAAAACAAACTAATGAAATACCTGTAACGGCCATATTCAAGGAACCAAATTTTAGCATTATCAACAATTAAGTCCAAAGCTACTAAGAAAAAGATTCAAAATACCACTTCGTCTTTGGTTCCAAAGCTTGTCTTCAATAACACTTCTATGTAAGCTCACCACTTCGCCAGTGAAAGACCATTTGTTTGCAACTCAGTTTTGCTGTTAATTCAAAGCTGCGAGATAATGTTATTAAATTGAGGCAATGAGAACCAAAACTCGCCATTTCTATGCCAGAAAAAACTCAGATGTTATTGTTAAATATCTTTTTAAGGAAAATTTTTATAATTTTCCTTTAAATCATAACAAAAAGATTTAAGAATCTACGATGAGATATAAAAATTATTTTCCAAGTACTTTCATTTAAAAATTATTAAACAATTGAATTTGGTTATGGAAAGTTTTTCTGACATGGATATGGCGAGTTTTGGTTCTCTCGCCTCAACTTTACCTCATGTACTTGAGAACGAAAATTATTTGATGAGACTAATCTTCTTTCGGACCCGTACATTTGCAAGAGTTCTTAAAGGTCTCGATATACCTACACTTATCTGCTGGCCCGGATAGTGTTCCTGTTACTGCTCTGAAGAGGTATTCTTCAAAGCTTCCAAAGCCACTGTGTAAGCTTTTCCATCTGTCCTACTCTTCTCAACGGTGGTGCACAGTGGACCGTTTCATAAATGCTAGACGTCAAAAAGTCAACTTCGAATTTTTTTCTTATACTGACCACAAAAGTACAATTAACTTGGATAAGTTGGAAGTTATCGTGCATCAAAGACAACTTCAAAGTTTTATGTAAGGTAACTACTTTAGAAGTGAATTTTTAGCTTCATAAAACTGTACACATAATTTAAAAGTATTCGTCAAATAAAAAAATTAAAAACGAAAATCTGAGCATTTTTTATTGATAGGGCCGTAACTGTTTAGCCAATTAACTGTATATTTTTATAATGGTGTGATTTTTCTCTTTATGTAGCACTTGTGTTAAGTTACAGGAGGCCAAAGTTAAAGAAACAAGGATTTTTGTACAGTTTCTAGTTTTTGGTTGCTCCATACGGGGAGACTAATAATGACGAGACATATATCGTTCGGAATGTATTTTTATGAACTAAAATAGTTACTGTAAGAGCTCATTTAAAATTGTGAAGAAAGTTATTCCCTAGTGAAGGCTTTTTTCATTCCAAAATGTACTGAAACACAATTTTGACTAGCGAATAACTTTTTTTCACGCACTGATTTCAAATGTGCTCCTAAAGTAGTATTGTTGGAAGGAGACATATCAGATATTAAAGAAAATATACATTTTATGTTAATTATCCAAACCGTTAGCGAGATTTATGCCAGTATCTACAAAAATATCTCGAAAACTCGTAAGCTCGTTTAGGCTCTAGCACGATTTGAAGTAGACGTAAAGACGCAGATTTTAAAATGGAGTTATCATGTTTCTACCAAACACCACAGACATATTATTTAATGATTGATTTTAGACGTTTAAGAAGTAATAATAAACTAAACTTAACTAAACTAAACTACATTTCTACATTTCTAGCAAAAAAAAAAAGAATCAAAAAGCCCCAACTGTCCACATGAAAAACTTGAACCTTATTTGCCCATCAAAATAATAGGTAAATGACTTCTTTTAAAAGCCTCAAAATTGAAGAACAAAATTGATGAGTTTCAATGATAGCTTTAACTGGCGACTTATAACGGGTGATTTTTTAAGAGGTTTAGAACTTTAAAAAAAAAAACACAAAAAATTCGAAAAAATGAATGAAATATTTATTTGAATCGATAGTTTCAACCTTGCAATTTAATGTTTAAAGATAATTTCATGCAAATGTTGACCGCGGCTGCGTCTCAGGTAGCCCATCCGCTGAGTCCAATTTTGGCATACTCTTTCACACATATCGGCCGGTATCTCACGAATGAATGCATGGATGTTGGCTTCCAGTGCGTCAATCGAAGCGGGCTTGTCCCTATAGACATTAGCCTTGACATACCCCCACAAAAAATAATCTAATGGTGTCAAATCGCACGATCTAGGCGGCCAATTGACCGGCCCGAAACGTGAAATTAACTGTTCACCAAACTCGCCTCGCAATTGCGCCATTGTTTCGCGTGCTGTGTGGCATGTGGCACCGTCTTGTTGAAACCACATATCATGCAAGTCAAGAACTTCCATTTCGGGCAAAAAAAAGTTTGTTATCATCGCTCGGTAGCGTTCACCATTGACAGTAACGCTGCGATTCGCATCATCTCCGAGCCGAATCGACATTTCGCGGTCTTCTGTCACACTAGCTGATACGGCCGCAATATTTTCTTCACTACGCACAGTACGTAAACGTGTTGGTGGTTTAATGTCCAACAAAGTAAATTTGGTGCGAAATTTGGTCACAATCTTCCGAATAGACTGCTCAGAAGGTCGAGAATGCCGACCATAAAATGGAAGCAGCGCGCGATGAACATTTCGAACCGAGCACGAATTTTGATAGTAAAATTCAATAATTTGCAAGCGTTGTTTATTTGTAAGACGATCCATGGTTAAATTGCAAACCAAACTGAAGCTGTTTGACAGTGACACAAGGTACTAAACACACGTCAGCTGTCAAAACCAGTGTTGCCAAAACCAAACCAGCTAAAAAATCACCCGTTAGTAGGGGCGTTAGTGCACGATATGTGGGCATACCTTTCATTTCGACCTGACGGATTGAGCTTAAGCTAAGCAATAAGAATCAAAATAATCTAAAAAATAACCCGTCAGGTCAAAATGAAAGGTTGGTCTCACTAACAGCCCCACTATAAATACTTTTCTCACTTACAGATCAGTTTATTTCAAGTCTCGATTTTTTTTTCTTTAAAATCCGTCAAATCGAAAAAAAAATCACAACAAATAAATAACAAACAAGGCATCAGCAAACAATGGAAGCATAATTGTAGTTTTTAAAGAAAGAATTTTTTGTAAACAAAATAATATGAATTCGATTTCACTTTGGATGTATGAAGAAAATAATGAAGAACGGATTGAGTGAAAAATTATACGGGACAAGTAAAATATATGGAATTGTGTGATAAAAGGTAAAATTCGATTGATGACAATAATTCTTCTGATAGAGTATGGTCTGACACAGTGCCACAGGGGGCTCTAGAGGAGGGTCTGGAACTGGGACAAAGAAACAACTTTTTTTTTAATAATTTCATAGTTTTTTTTTATGGTGGGTGGGAAGTTCTGGAGTTGGTTTTGGTACTTGGACAAAGGCACAATTTTTTTTTTTTTATACGTTTTTCATAGATTTCTTTTGGTTGCATAAGTCTTTTGGAGTCCCAGTTCCAAAACCCACTTCAAAAAAACTCATCCATCAGACCTTTCTCCATCCGACCCACCACCAAAATAAATCTACATTAAAGTTATTTAAAAAAATAGTTGTTCCTTTGTTTCAGTTCAGATCAGACCAACCTCCAGAATCTCCTCCCTTAGACCATACTCCATCAGACCCACTACAAAAACATATTTGAAAAATAAGGATGTTCCTTTTTCCCAGTTCCAAACCCACCTCCAGAACCTTCTCCTTCAGAGCCTACTCCAGAGTAGGGCCCCTGCTTGGAAAATTTTGATTTTCCTTATAATTTTTTGTTTAATCATATTAGAAGTGCTTAACTCTTTTCTTTTACTCTTTACTTTAATTCGTTACTTCTATAAATGGGTGGCGCAACAGCTCATGGAGAACCAGGGCCTAGTGACTGCCAACTCTCAACCATTCCTGTGTGCTTGTTGTTGGCAGTAATGGAGGGGACCTACAGTTTTTTGCCGAATCCGAACGGCTAAATGAGAAGCACCTTTTCATGACAAGTATACTCTTGGAGGATTTGTCAGTTCCTCGCAAGAGCAGGATAAAACATTTCTGTTTTTAGGTGGCACGGCTGGGAATCAAACCCAGACCTGCGGCATGATAGTCCTACGCACAAACCATCATGCCACTACTTTACTTCTACTCGTAAATTTACTCGTTACTTTTACTCGTTAGTTTTACTCGTTCTGGTTACTTTTACTCATTTTCTTACCTCGTTACTTTTACTCGGATCCTCTACTCGTTTGCTCTATTTTTGCTCTCCATTTCCGTATTCAAAATTTCAAAACCTCTGTTCATCGGTATCTTCTTTTCATCTAATAATAAATCTAATAATGCCTGCCACTAGGCTATTGAATGGACCGAAAAATATAAGTGGTATAAAGTAACAATTACATGAAAGGGTTTTATCATTGAATATGTTTGTTTAGCCCATAAGCATGCTTAAAACCGAAAATGCTATAAATTTACCCATTCTGACGAATGGTCACACTGTACTTTTTTCAATATTTTTGGTATAACTCGGAAACTTATCTGAATTCGACAGTTTTACACTTGAAACTTTTTGTTCAAAATTTAATTTTCTATTGAAATGGATAGCTTAAAAAAATTATAAATAAACCCAACCTAAGAAAATCAAAGATTTATAAATTTTTCAATAAATTGCGCATAACTTTTTTTTAAAGCAAAGATAGGGCTAAGACATGCTGAGACAAAATAAAGACGAGACTTAAGGCTTCAATAATTCAAAAGTAATTTTTGTTCAAAATTTACAGAGATATGTCTTTTCAAACTCTATCATTTCTTTTAATTTTTCCCAGTTTTGGCCCAAAAGCCTCTTTTTCGGCATAATATTGCAAATTTTACGTTCATAAAAATATTCGAAATCAAAATTTTAATCAATTATGGCATTACGAATATGAGGAATATTTAAAAAGTATGTAAGTTCGCAATTTTGTTATTCGGCTCTTTTTAAATGCTTTCACACCTACAAGCTGAACGACTGGTCCGATGTATGTAAGTTTGTGTATTAGGTGCAAGAAATGTTTAATTCGTTATGTGGAACCAACAAATAGGCTTTCGGGCAAAAACTGCGAAATAATATGGCTTTTTTAACATGTCATATTAAGGCTTTAAAACTTAACTTTATTTTGTTTGAGAATGTCTTGAGCGTATCTTTGCTTCGAAAAGAGTAATATGCGAAAGTTGGTTTTTGTTAACTTTCCTTATTAAATTTTTTTTTTAATTGTTTAATTATCCTTTTCGATAGTAAATTTTATTTTGAACAAAAGGTTTAAGTGTAAAATTTTCAAATTTGACTTAGTTTCCGAATTATACCAAAAATATTGAAAAGCGGCCAGTGTGACCATTCTCTCACAAACGCATTAATGAATTTAGTAGCATTTTCGGTTTTAAGCATGTTTACTGCCCAAAAAAACATTCAATAATAAAAACCCATGCATGTAATTGTTCCTTTTTAAAAGGTCTATTCCATAGTGTGTTTAATCGTCTTAAGGGTAGTGCAATATCAGCAACCTTAGAAATGTGAACGCAATTCCTCATAGACCGAGAGCCCACAGCAGATTTTGGGTGTGAACGATAGCAAAAAAAGAAGTATAGGCGTCGAAAGCTTCATTAAAGGCTGTTAAAAAAATCAAAGTCTTGCTGTCCACAACTGGGGCCTTTGCGAGTGCAACGAAAAAAAAAATATGAATGCAACTTCGAGGATAATCGTGTTACCCAAAATTGGTTTTCACTCCTCCCTAGAGAAGCTCCTCGGATCACATATCACGGAATCTGAGACAATTTGAGTATATAGTGCACTCTACCGGACCGTTTAAAAAATTCAAAATTCTAAGTGAAAAATGTTTTTTTTAAACAGTCTGACAGGGTGAATTAAACACTCAAATAATCTCAGATTCCGTGATATGGGATCCGCCGAGCTTATCTAGAGAGGGGTGCAAACCAATTTCGGCTCACACAATTATCCTCGAAGTTGCATTCATATTTTTTTTCGCAAACGCCCCAGTTGAGGACTGCAAGATTTTAATTTTTTGAATAGCCTTTAATGAAGCTTTCGACGCCTATACTTCTTTTTTTGCTATCGTTCACACCCAAAATCTGCTGTGGGCTCTTAGTCTATCAGTAAAAT
Organism: Dasysyrphus tricinctus; assembly: GCA_963921185.1. Classification (NCBI taxonomy): domain Eukaryota; kingdom Metazoa; phylum Arthropoda; class Insecta; order Diptera; family Syrphidae; genus Dasysyrphus; species Dasysyrphus tricinctus. The sequence goes on along the minus strand of OY992533.1, from coordinate 14,378,838 downwards.
TCCTCACTTTTGCTGTCAAAAAGCTGGGACTGAAGTGTTTTGGATTCACTTTCTCAGTTATTTCTTGTCGCTGTTGACAATTTGACTTTATAAGAAAAGAGATAGAGATTGCTTTTGACTTCCAGCGGAGAATTCTTGTTCAAATTTCTCATCCTGCTCCGTCAAAATAACGGAATGAAATCCCTTATGTCTCAGAAATATGAACTGGCTATAATTTTCAAGCTTTTATCATCAATTCATATTTATCTTGAACTATGCCATTATATAATAACCTAACCACTGTACCTGTACTATAAAAGACCAATTTGTCTTACTTGTACTTCCATACTTTCTAAGAAACTTAAACTTGAACTTAACGAATTTGTCGTGTACATTTTACGGCGGTTGTTTAAGACTATGACCAATTTTCTCGTGGCATTAATAGTCATGTTTGGTAACTTAGGTGTTATTTTCTTTTGAGACATTAAAAATCTTTACTTTATACTTCTTTTCTTCTGTCACAATAATTGTCAATTGACAAATATGAACATTATATACCTTAATTTTGTATCTCATTCAAAATTGTGAATGACAACTGTCACTCTTACAAATTCGCACCTGTCACCTGTCAAACTTGTCAATTTTCATGAATCAGGGCCCTGGCCCTCTGGCTTTGATGGGTTGTATCATCGAGTTTACTTACTTAACAAGCAAATGTCAAGTTGTGAGCGGGAACAAGAAATCTCGAATAATTATTTCCCTCAAATGGTAACAAGACCCGTTAACGAGTATTGACTAGAGAGTATTAAATCAGTGAGCTTGATCTTTTGGTTTAAGTTGTTACAACTACAATTCTTTGAAAAGTGATAAATTTTCATATCTTCAGAATCAAGCAGGATTCATAATGGTGGATTTTGTAGCTGAAATGTTGTTCTTTGATTTTATCATCTTTGAAGTCTTAGCAGAAGTATCAAATTAAGTGACAATTTTAATTCTTATGATGCATTTACACCTCTGGAAAACTGGTAGTGAAAGGAATGGAAAACTTCATTCTTCTGGTTATCATACTGGCAGTTTTCCAATTACCCCACTACCTTTACAGTATTTGTTTAAATAAATAAATACAAAAAATACTGCAGTACAAATAAATAGCTAAAAATTTTTTGTTTTAATTTTCTTAGAAAAGAAGCTTAGATGGGTAAATAGATATAGCAGATATGATAAGTTAAAAGAAAATCCGAAATTCAAAGAAAATCCGAAACTAACAAATATTTTTTTTAAAATGTTCTGTGCCACAGAGGAATTTTCTATCTACCAATAATGTTGACCAATACCTACACTTAGGTAATTGAGAAAAATAACAAAAAAAAAGAAATATATCAATCCGCTTGCTATTCAAGCTATATCAATCCCAGTCTCAAATTTAGGTTGCTTTATCTCATTGATTTTCTTCCAAATTGTTTTTTTTTTCTCTTGTTATTGTTTTTGTTTTCATCTTAATTTTTATTGTTTCTCGACAAAAGATACTTGGAATACTAAAAGATATATCATGACTTGATAACGATTCTTAATGAACTGTGTCCAAGAGCTAGCATCAGAAGGCTATCGGTGGAGGGATGGGTCTGGCTTGGGTATGATTTTGATTTTGGGTGCCGAACGGGATCTCAGTTTCTAATAACAACAAATCAAATATCCTGAGGATAATCGACTTAGTTAAGCTTCTGAGCAAACGTTCCAAACTCCCGCACTCGTCAGATAGGTTTATACAACAAACAGAGCTACTCGAGATATTTTCTTTATGGTGCTGGTGGTAGTAGTAGTGGTGAGGGATGGAGGTCGTGGGTGCAATACTTATACCAACTTTAACACAATAGACACCCACAAGTATCTATTCATCGAACATGGAGTGGTTGAAGAGGTCCTGATGGCTTTGAAAAACAAGTGAATATATATTTTATTTTGTTTTTCTTTGCTTGATTGTAGACTGGAGGCGCACTGGTGTGGCGGGAAATCTCCGATGTGGGAAACTTATACCCCCCTTCAGGCTTTTCCGAATAATCAAGATCAGGATAATTGCAGTGGCGAGAGAGAGTATTGGATTTGTTTTGTGATGTCTGTGGGTATGATATGCCTAGCCTATATGTCCTGTCTAAAGTTAAGATTTGTTTACGAAACCAAAAAAAAAAAAAAAATACGAAATATAACAGAAAGGACTCATCCTCGAGGGGCTATTGATACCCAAGGAAAGTACCAGCTATATTTACGTGTGTCTATGAATGTATATACATTATTGGAAGACATCATTAGTTGAATAAACGTTCTTAATTTAGCTTTGATTTTAAGTCTGATAAACAAATCAAAACGAAGGAGGAATACACAATGTGAGAGCTATAAGTTGTTTCCTTTCTCTTGTCCTTTCTGATGGCTGTGGTTTTTGATTAGTGGATTTGGATTCACACAGGATGGTTGCGATTTTGAGTTTGGGTTCTGTCTTCTGTGTAGTGTATCCCTTTGTGATAAATAATCAAATTAAACCTATGAGACATGGTGGTTTACAAAAGGATGCAAACGAATTTGTTTAGTGCAATATACGATTGCTCGTTTTGTTGTTATTGTTGTTTGGTTCTGTTTGCTCTCCATGATTTGAAATCGTATTGGAAATGGAATACCTATACTCATACTTGCAGTTTTTGGTGGACAAGAAAAGGTTCTCCTTGTTGTTTTTTTCTAACATATAAAGGGTATATAGTTAAGACTTGACTTCGTTTGAACTATAAACTCAATTATTGTTTTTTTTTTAAATAATTAAAATGTTACAAAATTGGTAAAATGATGAACAAAATCAACCTTTAATACATAACATTTAATCCGCATTTACACGAATGACAGATTGCCATAAATTCTTGCTTTTCCTTGCAATTAATGACCAAATCGTGTTAGGAAGTAGCGCCCAGAGAAAAGGCCCAAAAGTGTACTTATCACCCAAAAGCAAATAAGAAATTGGAAATATTACCCAAAACTTACTTACTTAAGGTGGCGCTACCGTCCGCGGTGGACAAGGTCCTTAACCATCAAGCCTCTTCCAGCCGGCTTGGTCTCTAGCTAGCTATCTCCAGTTTCGCACGCCAAGTTGCTTGAGGTCCTCTTCCACTTGCGTGTGGGTTGGATTCAAAGATATTCCGGATCCGATCATTTATGTCCATTCGCTCTAGATGACCAAGCCTTCTCAGTCGTTGGCTTTTAACTTTTGTGGCTATGCCGGTGTCGCTGTACAGCTCGTACAGTTCGCTGCTGTATTTTTTTATGCATTTTCATCCATGAAGACGGGACCAAAAATCACCCGGAGAATTTTCCTTTCAAAACAGCCCAAAAGGTACTCTCATCAGGACCGAGAAGATAAGTGTCATCCGCCGAGCGGAGGCTGAGTGGACGCCGAGTGGACGCCGAGCGGACGGCGAGTGGACGCCAAGCGGTGGCTGAGCGGACGCTGAGTGGAGGCTGAGCGGACACCGAGCGGAGGCCGAGCGGACGCCGAGGGGACGCCGAGCGGAGGCTGAGCGGACACTGAGTGGACGCCGAGTGGACGCTGAGCGGACGCCGAGCGGACGCCGAGTGGACGCTGAGTGGACGCTGAGCGGAGGGTGAGTGGAGGCCAAGTGGACGCCGAGCGGACGTAAAGTGGATGCCTGGCGGACGCCGAGCGGACTTCGAGCGGACGCTGAGAGGACGCTGACCGGATGCCGAGCGGAGGCCGAGCGGAGGCCAAGTGGAGTTCGAGCGGACGCCGAGCAGACGCTAAGCGGACGCTGAGTGGATGCCGAGCAGACACCGAGCGGACACCGAGCGGAGGCTGAGCGGACGCCGAGCGGATGCCCAGGGGATGCTAAGTGGACGCCGAGCGGAGGCTTATTATTTTTCGTAAAACCATTTTCTGGTCACAATAAATCCATAAAGCTTTTAATTTTTTTTATACTTTGAGACCCTGTTTCTCCGAAACTAGCTATTTGTTTCTGAGCGGTTTGCTCATATAATTTTAATTCAGAATGGTATCAAGAATAACATACTAAAACTTCAGCCGATTCGACCGGGAAAATTTTTTCATACATTTAGTGCGGGGTTCTTTCTTAACCAACATTTTATTCTTTCGTGATTATTTCGCATATTTTTATCTCACATTTTTATCATTAGGTATTTCAACTTCTTCACTATTTGCTAAAGATTCCAAATTTGTATCTAAATGTTTTTATTAGAAATACGAATATTGCCAATTGAGAATTGTAAGTCAATAGGCGGCGGCTCTGGTTCCCCACGAGCTGTTATGCCCCAAATGTTTTTTTTTTGTGTTGAGCGAACCAGTGCTCACGTTCTGTAACTCACGCATCGATAAAATCTGTCGAGAAACGATGAGAATTGAAGCAAAGAAATGAGTTTTGTTTCATTTTGCAACGTTACTTGACAAATTTTATCGATGCGAGGGTTACAGAACGTGGGCACATAATTATTGTTAAGTAAAACCCACAATTTGCATTTATTTATCAATATTTATGTTGTCACCTCTTGTCTTGTTAAACCCACATAGTTAGCGTTGTTTACCAGTCTTCGAAACTCTCTTTTTTGGTGATATCTGGTATGACCTTATTCCATGAGATTTAATTTCCTTTCCCAATATCAATAGGTTCTTATTCCTCCTTCTTTTTCATTCCTATGTCAAATTTTAATAAATCACTAAACAAAACAAATTTGTGGTGTGATCATGTAAACAAGATCCGAACTTCAAAAGTATTTTGGATGTGTCTTCTTTTCTCAGCCAAAATATTTAACCGCCCGCCACCAGAACATATACCTCACCATATCATTGCTACAAATCTTAATATTGCGCATAGGATTGTTCTTTAGCCGACGACGAGTTGCATATTCCACAATGTAGGCATCGCAGAAGGTATATTCCTTAAAACAAATAAATTCCAAACCATGGTCATTCCTGGAACAAATTTTGCACGAACATTGGTGGGTTATTGCCATTGTTCTGGCTCCGACTCCAATCGACGACGGCGACGTCCGACGTCCGTCGTCGTCGTTGTTGCTCTTTAAACCTGACGTGGAACAAGTGGAGCAGTGGCTCAGTGCCGCCATGGCGCCACTTTATACTTCCCCTGTCCGCATAAATCAAGACCACCTACAGAATTGGAGCCAGAACCCTCCTGGACACAGACGCTATAGCTATATACCGCAGCCGCATCAGCTAAAGCTACTTGCTGTGTGCTAAATGCTAAATGTCAGCGTGCAACTCTAAAAGTTGTCATTTCCTCACCTCGCAAATTTTCGGTAGTCGTCGGACTTCAGAGGTTGTTATTAAATCCTGTTTATCTCTTATGTCCCGCTCCCGATGAAATGAAAACATTTGTTGATGTTGCACGTACAACAAAATGTTACATGTGAAGTGGCAGGAGCTCACATTGATGTTCGACACAGTCACGTGAAGCTCTTATCAGATAGAGAAAAAGGCCAGCCCGCAAATATGTCAGGCCAAGTTAACGACCAGGATAACCAGGCCGAGGTGTGGACAAAATGATGAAGATGCTGCAAGTCGTAATGGGAAACTTTGACCGGACCATCATAAAAAAAGGCCACAGAATTAGTTAAATTAGCTTAAGGGATAAAATAAAAGACAAGGATGACAACGACGACAACCAACAAAAGTAGGTCTTACGTCTTTTGAGTTTAAAAAAAAAAAAAAAAAATAGCGTAAAAAACAAGGACCTTCCGTTTTCTTTTTTTTTTTTTTTTTGTTGCTGTTGGATGGGAAAATACTCTTTTCTCTTCTATTTTAACTGTTCTTTTTTAAACAATAGCTAGAGAGGAAGACGTTGAATGTTTTTCCTTAGAGGACGGATAGCATTTTGCCATTTATGCTCCAGAAAATCGCCATAGAAAGTATGTCCCTTTTATAAGTTCCGGTTAAAACGAACCATGGAGGCAATTCAGATTTTTTAATAATCGGTTGTGAATTGAAAGCATTACAATCCGGAAAACACCTTACACGCGTCGGTTATTTTAAAAGGAATCTTATAACTGTTACTGTTGCTTAGACAGTTTCAGGACAGCAATCCAGGAAAAGAACACTATGAGCAACTTCACTGTAAGGTACCTATAGCTCATTTTAAGCTTTTTCAATTAAATGCGTGTATATCTTCTCGTTCTAAGGATGGCCACTAGACATGAAAACTTTCGGTCGATATTCACAATATTGAACCGACACCGATACCTTCCAGCTACGATAAAATATATTTATTTATCAAAAATCAATCAGAAGATTGAGAGCGTATCAGGTATCGATTAGATAGTTACCCAGATTCGTAAAAAATTAAATGCACGACTGGGTCGCACGTACTTGCTCTTATGTTCAAGACATTGCGAGTTTAAGAAAATTGTGTATACAAACATGGAAATTATGAGAGAAAAATGTAGAAAAGCATGAAATACGACACTTAAATTAGCTAAAACAACTCTTTTGACAGTTTGAGGTGAAAAAAAAGTATGCCATCTTAATTCATGATGGAATATGATTGTATGGGAAAAAAAATTTTAAAATCGTTGTAGCGGTTTTTTTTTAAATTAATTTTTTATATATAAAATTCTTAAAACATTTTTAAGAACAAATTTCGGTATGCAGATTTAAACTATATATTTATGTGTATATAAAAACAAAATTTGAAAAAAAATTGTCAACCCGTTTTTGAGATATCGAATTTTCAAAAAAAAAATTTGAAACTTTTTTTAAAAATCCAAAAACTTTTTTTTTGAAAATTTTGATATGCAATATTATTTAATCTTATCTGAAATTTAAATATAAAAAATTCATTTAAATCCGTTAAGCTGATAACGAGAAAACTCAAAATAAAAAAACACGTTCTATGACAGGTACTACTAATAGTTGCTATGTGTAAAATTTTATAATTTTTGATGGTAGATCGTACTAATTTTAGTATATGAAAAAAGTTTTATCAAAATCGTAGGAGTCGTTTTAAGGCAAAAAAATATTTTCCTTTGCGGTTTTTTCACTTTTGTATGGAAGGTACCGTTATTTTTTCATAAATGTAAAATTTTTTCTAAAAATATTTTAGAGAGTACTAAAAAAGTCTTAAATATCGAGTTTCAAAAAAACCTATGATGCCGTTTTCGAAATATTTGATTTTCCAAAAAAAAATTTTGAAATATTTTTTAAAAATCCAAAAAATATTTTTTCAAAAATATTGGTACACAAAATTTCTTGGAAGCTTTTGTATAAAAAAAATAATTGAAATCGGTCATACCATTTTGAAGAAAATCAAAAATTAAAAAAATGGTTCCTTGGGAGGTACCATTAATAACCATTTTTGAAAAATGGTTTTCCACCAAAAGAAAGCCTTTACCAAAATAAATTTATTGAATTTTTTTTAAGAAAAGTTGTCGAGCCGTTTTTGAGAAAAATACGATTATGTAAATTTGCCAAAAAAAAATGTATAACAGGTACCGTTATTTTTGGTTCTAAAAAAAAAATGAAAAAAATTTGTCGGCAGAGTCACCAAAAACCACTAAGTACCAAGTTTGAAGAAAATCGATCGAGCCGTTTAGGCTGTAGACGAACAGACAGACAGACAGAATTTTGCCACCCACTTTTTTGGTGTTCTCTATCATCGTAATATCATGTTTGATTGTTATCTCAAAATTTTTTTTTGCACGAATCCAAAACTTGCCTTATAGTACCTATAATCGCAAGTAAAAATTGAACTCGATCAGATGTGTCATAACGATGATAGGGAAAACGAAGAAAGTGGGTCTCACAATTCTGTCTTTCTGTCTTGACTGTTCGACTACTGCCTAAAAAGCTGCATAGATTTTCTTCAAACTCGGTACATAGTGGTTTTTGATCATTCCCCCACACTTTTATTCTAAGCAAAAACAACGGCCATACGTTTTCTTTGCATTTTTACAAATTCCACTTTTATGCTAAAATAATTGTACCTTTCATACAAATGTTAAAAAACCTCATTTTCCCGGAAAACGACTTCAGCGAATTTGATAACAGTTTGTCTGTTTGCTCAAATTAGAATAAAGGTCACTTTAAAATATAAAAAACATTTAACAGTAGGGGTGATATTTTATTAAGAAAGCTAAAAAAAATTGTCTATCATTGAGAGTTAAATTTTTTTGATACCTGCCTGTACCTGCTTGTACAAGATTTAAAAAAAAAATGTTGAGTCTACTTGCCCCGGTCTCCCCTACCTTCCTTACAAGGCTATTTTTGAAGGAACGGGTCGTTATTCTGTATTCCATAATTCTGTATGACTAAAATTCTGTATATTGATCAAAAATAAACGTAATCTGTATTCCATTATTCTGCTTTTCGGCCATTCCAAACTAACGGAGAAGACAATCGGAAGCTTCATTACAGTTTTCCTTGTTAAGAAAGCAATATTTCTGTATGAAACATTGTGGTTTTTAGGAGTTCATCACAAAGTACACTACACGTAAGTTTAACCAAAAAAAGTTGAAGTTCAGTTAGCTTATACAAAATAAAATGCACGACTGGATCGCACGTACTTGCTCTTATGTTCAAGTTGTTTGGAACTTTGATTACTTGAAAAAATACAAATATATGCAAACAAAAATTTAAAATCGTTGCTGCGGTTTTTTTAAATACTAATTTTTTATATATAAAATGTTTCTTACATTAAAAAAAAATTGTCATGCTGATTTTGAGTATTTATTAATATCCATTGAAAAACCTAGTTTCAAAAAAATTCATTAACCCATTTTCGAAATATTGAATTTTCCAAAAAAAATATTTTTTTTTTAATTTAAAATTTACTTTTTTTTCAAATTTTTGATATACAATATTAGTGACATTTTGAAAGAGTTTTTTTATAAGAAATTTGATTGAAATCGGTTTAGCCTTTAATGAGAAACCTGAAATTCAAAAAAATCGTAATATCCCAGGTACCGTTAGTAACAGTTTTTGTTACACTTTTTTTTACCAAAAATATACATTATAACTACATTTATAGAGCGATTTTTTGTATAAAAATTGTTGGAGCGGCTTTTGAGATAAATAAGCTTTTTTTAACGGTTGTATGGGAAGTAATGTTATTTTTTGAGTTTAAAAACAAAATTTCAATTTCCTCTCTGGAGAATTACAAAAAAAAATCTTAACTTTAAAATTTGAAGAAAATTGCCTCAGTGGCTAAGGTCCAGGTACAGACAGACAGTCACGACAATTGTGCCACCCACTTTATTCGTGCTTTCTTTCATCTAAATGTCATGTTTGATTATTATCTCGAAAAATTTTCTGGCATGAAACTTGCCCTGCAGTACCATCGCAAGTAAAAATAGATGGTAACGGAGAAGACACGCACGATTAATAGATTTCCGGCCCTTGTCTTTAAGTTTAAAATTCTGCGCGGTCCATCAAGATATGAAGTTTATTTTTCCTTGCACATTTTCATAAGGTCAACATTTAACAAAAACCATTTTTGGTTTAATGCCAAGTTTCATTTTACTATCAGAAAAACTCATGAAAGGAAGAAACGACGTCTGTGAAGTTAGCAGGGCAACTTTCACCCACGCAATTGGGACCTTGACAGGAATTTGCAGTTTTTTTGCATTTTTTTTGCATTTCTAATCCCGATTTTGCAGTTCGCCAAATAACGGTGTAATTTAGTGACCTGCTAACTTCACAGTGAAGTTAGCAGGTCACATGGCGTATCTCAGGAACCAAACGTGCTAGGAACTTGTAGTAAGGCTCCAAATTTGCAGTTTTTTTGCATTTCAACGATAGGCTATGTTCAAAATTTGAAGTCCTCAATTTAAAAATTTCCCAAGTTTGACTTCAATATGAAGCAAGTAGGTCACATGGTGTATCTCAGGAACCAAGCATGCTAGGAACTTGCAGTAAGGCTCCAAATTTGCAGTTTTTTTGCATTTCAGGAATAGGCTAGGTCAGAATTTTGAAGTCCTTTTTTTAAAAAAAAATTCATACTGACCTGCTAACTTCACAGTGAAGTTAGCAGGTCACATGGTGTATCTCAGGAACCAAGCATGCTAGGAACTTGCAATAAGGCTCCAAATTTGCAGTTTTTTTGCATTTCAACGATAGGCTATGTTCAAAATTTGAAGTCCTCAATTTAAAAATTTCCCAAGTTTGACTTCAATATGAAGCAAGTAGGTCACATCGTGTATCTCACGAACCAAGCATGCTAGGAACTTGCAGTAAGGCTCCAAATTTGCAGTTTTTTTGCATTTCAAGAATAGGCTAGGTCAGAATTTTGAAGTCCTTTTTTTAAAAAAAATTTCATACTGACCTGCTAACTTCACAGTGAAGTTAGCAGGTCACATGGTGTATCTCAGGAACCAAGCATGCTAGGAACTTGCAATAAGGCTCCAAATTTGCAGTTTTTTTTGCATTTCAACGATAGGCTATGTTCAAAATTTGAAGTCCTCACTTTAAAAATTTCCCAAGTTTGACTTCAATATGAAGCAAGTAGGTCACATCGTGTATCTCAGGAACCAAACGTGCTAGGAACTTGCAGTAAGGCTCCAAATTTGCAGTTTTTTTGCATTTCAAGAATAGGCTAGGTCAGAATTTTGAAGTCCTTTTTTTAAAAAAAAATTTCATACTGACCTGCTAACTTCACAGTGAAGTTAGCAGGTCACATCGTGTATCTCAGGAACCAAGCATGCTAGGAACTTGCAAAAGGGCTCCAAATTTGCAGTTTTTTTGCATTTCAACGATAGGCTATGTTCAAAATTTGAAGTCCTCAATTTAAAAATTTCCCAAATTTGACTTCAATATGAAGCAAGTAAGTCACATTGTGTATCTAGCACCAACGTTTCTTTAATCTCTCTAGACTGCTTTTATATAATGACCAAGGAGCTATCGCTTCAATAGTCATCCTGTTAAATTGTTATACAGTATTTATGTAAGTTTGTGTTACTTACTTTCTATATTGCTTGTATTATACCTGAGATACACTGGTATGGATACTATGGTATTAGCTAAACCACAATGGGTGACATACATCCTGTTTAGTATAAGTTGACAGATTTTGTACTGAATTTAAGTTCTTGAAATTATCACCAAGGAAAAAAACAACGCTAGTGTCATTAAGAGGCTATGTATACTAACTACTAACGTATACTACGAAAAAAGCCCAAGTTTTGATACCATGCTCATTCCATTTTGCTCTCGTAGCTTAAGCATGGTATAACGTGACACATTTGTGGTGTAAGTGAATACTATAGTATCCGTAGCACCAGTGTGTCACAGGTATTAGTGAATATGGTGAGTCTTGAAGCTTTAATCGGCCATTTTATAATTTATATTTAGTTTGACATACGAGCAAGTATATTTTTTATTGTTTAAGCCAAGGTTTTAGTTTTGTATTTAATAATTTATTTATTAGACCAATGTATTTATTTATTTAACAAACTAAGGGTTTATAAAAGCCATAATAATTATTTTATATTGTTCTTGAACAAGTTTTGTATTTTTAATGCATGCTCTAGTTTTTTGTCTTATATAGGAGAACATCTAAGATTTAACTAGTTCCGATTTAATCCAATATATTGTATATGTTAGCCGATCGGTTAGCCAGCAAGACTATTGATGCAAAGAGACTCGGGTTCTATTCCCTGACCTCTTACATATACTTTTTTTGTTTTATGTGAACCTCTCTTAAGCCCGTATAATTAACTCCATGCCATGTAATTAATTTCGACAATCGCATCGCCGGAAAAATGGAAAAAATTTTCGACTTTTAATCGTCGCGATTTCTTGGTCGCATGTGCGTTCATTCTTATTTAAATTCATATGTTATATTTCTGGAGACTAAACAGTCGCGCGATTGAAATCGCAATTGCGGTCCTAGCCTTACTCGGTTTAAAGAAAAAGTTAGTGAATACTTTTCATTTATTTTTGCAAATCGATTAGGCTTACTTGGTTTGAAGCGAAAACGACGACGACGACTCATTGTCTCAGTGTCATCTCGCTGATCTCTCGCCGTGGTCTTCCAAGCGTAGTTTTCAGTATCGTGGTCATTAGGCTGACCTCGCTGTGGTCTCGCCATGCCCATCTACACGGGAATCTGTGTCGTGGTTTTCTCGCTATGGTCTCGCTTTGGTCTAGCCATGACATTTACACGTCATTTTGGGCATTGAGCATGTTTTGCCATCACCTCACTTTAGTCTCGCTATAATCTCGCCAAACTTCTTTTCTTCAAAATTAAATTTTTCAAAGTGGTTAAAATCAGCTAAAACCGTGGTTAAGAGTCGAAACTTGGTTTTCAGTGTCGTGGTCATTATTATGTTCGTATTATATGGTTTAACCATGCCCATTTACATGGCTATCTATGTCGTGGTTTCCTCGCTATAGTCTCGCTTTGGTCTCGCCATGAAATTTACACGTGGTTTCTATCATTGTGCATGTCTTTTCATCGTCTCGATTTAATCTTGGTAGAGTCTCACTGGAGTCTCGCCAACATCCTTTCAACTTGCAACTCCTCTTAAATTTGTATTCAATTTGTACTTGAAATTGTAGTTTATTGATATTTTGGTCACTTCTTATTAATTATTATTCACCACTTTTTGATCAATTAAAAATCTTTAAATAATAAGGGTATTCATACAAAAGTGAAAAGTCATCGTAAACGTAGTACCTAAAGTTATTTCGTAAATCTGTCACATTTTGTATCGAAAATAAGACAGATTTACGCAGTTTACAAGTTTACTACGTTTACGACAACTTTACACCGCAGCATGAATAAACTTGATATATATTTGTTTTTAATCCACTCAAACGAACGACTTGCACTTCATAATATTTTATACACCCGTGGGAAAATACATACTTTCAACTGTCACGGGAGAAATTCACCGTTTAATAAGACTCCAAAGAGTGAAAAAGGCCACCTTTTTCACTCCTATTGCACCTTAATGGAGTTAATTATACGGGCTTAAGAGAGGTTCACATAAAACAAAAAAAGTATATGTAAGAGGTCAGGGAATAGAACCCGAGTCTCTTTGCATCAATAGTCTTGCTGGCTAACCGATCGGCTAACATATACAATATATTGGATTAAATCGGAACTAGTTAAATCTTAGATGTTCTCCTATATAAGACAAAAAACTAGAGCATGCATTAAAAATACAAAACTTGTTCAAGAACAATATAAAATAATTATTATGGCTTTTATAAACCCTTAGTTTGTTAAATAAATAAATACATTGGTCTAATAAATAAATTATTAAATACAAAACTAAAACCTTGGCTTAAACAATAAAAAATATACTTGCTCGTATGTCAAACTAAATATAAATTATAAAATGGCCGATTAAAGCTTCAAGACTCACCATATTCACTAATACCTGTGACACACTGGTGCTACGGATACTATAGTATTCACTTACACCACAAATGTGTCACGTTATACCATGCTTAAGCTACGAGAGCAAAATGGAATGAGCATGGTATCAAAACTTGGCCTTTTTCGTAGTATACGTTAGTAGTTAGTATACATAGCCTCTTATTGACACTAGCGTTGTTTTTTTCCTTGGTGATAATTTCAAGAACTTAAATTCAGTACAAAATCTGTCAACTTATACTAAACAGGATGTATGTCACCCATTGTGGTTTAGCTAATACCATAGTATCCATACCAGTGTATCTCAGGTATAATACAAGCAATATAGAAAGTAAGTAACACAAACTTACATAAATACTGTATAACAATTTAACAGGATGACTATTGAAGCGATAGCTCCTTGGTCATTATATAAAAGCAGTCTAGAGAGATTAAAGAAACGTTGGTGCTAGATGCACAATGTGACTTACTTGCTTCATATTGAAGTCAAATTTGGGAAATTTTTAAATTGAGGACTTCAAATTTTGAACATAGCCTATCGTTGAAATGCAAAAAAACTGCAAATTTGGAGCCCTTTTGCAAGTTCCTAGCATGCTTGGTTCCTGAGATACACGATTTTTTCAAAAAAAGGACTTCACTGTGAAGTTAGCAGGTCAGTATGAAATTTTTTTTAAAAAAAGGACTTCAAAATTCTGACCTAGCCTATTCTTGAAATGCAAAAAAACTGCAAATTTGGAGCCTTACTGCAAGTTCCTAGCATGCTTGGTTCGTGAGATACACGATGTGACCTACTTGTTTCATATTGAAGTCAAACTTGGGAAATTTTTAAATTGAGGACTTCAAATTTTGAACATAGCCTATCGTTGAAATGCAAAAAAACTGCAAATTTGGAGCCCTTTTGCAAGTTCCTAGCATGCTTGGTTCCTGAGATACACCATGTGACCTGCTAACTTCACTGTGAAGTTAGCAGGTCAGTATGAAATTTTTTTCAAAAAAAGGACTTCAAAATTCTGACCTAGCCTATTCTTGAAATGCAAAAAAACTGCAAATTTGGAGCCTTACTGCAAGTTCCTAGCATGCTTGGTTCGTGAGATACACGATGTGACCTACTTGCTTCATATTGAAGTCAAACTTGGGAAATTTTTAAATTGAGGACTTCAAATTTTGAACATAGCCTATCGTTGAAATGCAAAAAAACTGCAAATTTGGAGCCTTATTGCAAGTTCCTAGCATGCTTGGTTCCTGAGATACACCATGTGACCTGCTAACTTCACTGTGAAGTTAGCAGGTCAGTATGAAATTTTTTTCAAAAAAAGGACTTCAAAATTCTGACCTAGCCTATTCTTGAAATGCAAAAAAACTGCAAATTTGGAGCCTTACCACAAGTTCCTAGCACGTTTGGTTCCTGAGATACGCCATGTGACCTGCTAACTTCACTGTGAAGTTAGCAGGTAACTAAATTACACCGTTATTTGGCGAACTGCAAAATCGGGAATGGAAATGCAAAAAAAATGCAAAAAAACTGCAAATTCCTGTCAAGGTCCCAATTGCGTGGGTGAAAGTTGCCCTGCTAACTTCACAGACGTGAAGAAACGGAGAACACAGCTAACGGTAACGGAGAAGACACGTACGGATAAAGATTATTTTTTGTTCAATTATGTTGTTATTTGTATTTTTACTTGCAATATAGGTACTATAGGGCAAGTTTTGGATTCGTGCAAAAAAAAAATCGAGATAACAATCAAACATGACATTACGATGATAGAGAACACGAAAAAAGTGGGTGGCAAAATTCTGTCTGTCTGTCTGTCTGTCTGTCTGTCTGTCTGTCCGTACCTCAACCTAAGCCACTTCAGCGATTTTCTTCAAATTTTGAACTTAAGGTTTTTTTGTAACCCTCCAGAGGGGAAATTGAATTTTTTTTTAGCTCAAAAAATAACGGTACTTGCCAAACAACCGTTAAGGAAAAGCTTATTTATCTCAAGAACGGCTCCAATGATTTTGATAAAAAAAAATCAGTGTATTATTGTAGATATGATGTACCTTTTAGTAAGAAAAAAAAATCACCAAAAACATTTATTAACGGTTTTTTTGATTTTTGATTTTCTCATTAACCGCTTATCCGATTTCAATGAAATTTTTTGCACAAAAGCTTTGTTGGAATATAAATAATACTGCATACCAAAATTTTTTTAAAAAATAAATTTTGGATTTATAAAAAAAGATTCAATTTTTTTTTTTTGAAAATTCAATATTTCAAAAACGGGTTGATGAATTGTTTTAAAATTTTAGTTTTAAATGTATATTAATATATACTCAAAATTGGCATGTCAAATTTTTGTTTGAAAAATGTTACAAAAATTTTATATATAAAAATTTTTTTTTTAAGCAAACGGCTCCAACGATTTTAAATTTTTTTTTTTTGCATAAATTCATATTTTTCAAGTAATCAGATGGCATCCTTTTTTTTTAGCTTTAAGCTATTTATCAGGCTGTTTATACAACTAAAAGAACGATTTAAATGCTTTTTATACTTTTTCTATAATTACTTGAATATTTCTTAAAGTTTTTAAGCCCCACACAACTTGAACATAAGAGCAAGTACGTGCGATCCAGTCGTGCATTTTATTAATTTATTCTCATCAATGATAAAAGTTTTAAATTAACTAAATTTTCATGAATTTGCGCCCAGAATCGTCTCTGTAAGCCCAAGAGCTTCCCAGAAACAGCGTTTCAAAATGTATCAATAATAAATTTATAACAACAAGTAGTATAAATTAACAGTATAGGTCCTCTAGAGCAGCGGCTCCCAAACTTTTTAAACTGTGGAACCGTAAACGATGCCCAAATAAATTTCGGAACCCCATTCTGACAATAGCAAAAAATGAAAAACAACACATTTCAAAATCAATTTTTATTTTGTGTGAAGAATGAATCTGTTTCATTTTTTGATTTATAATAATGGTTTTTAAATTAACTTCTATGAATTCATGTAAAACTGGAAAAAAACTCAAAATTGTTCTTTTGTCGTATGAGATAGTCGAGTCATATTTTTACCATGCAAATTGTGGGGTAGTTTTGATTTGTTCGCCCCTTTATGTTTTTGGGGGTGCCGAATCCGAATCTGAGGTTTGCCAACAAAATTTCGTGACGCAACATTGGAAAAAACGCAAAAAATGATGCAAAAATGTATTTCTTGGGAGTTTTTCACGAATGGCTTGAAAACTACCAACTATTCGAAAATTACATAAAAGTACCATTGAATGTATACACAATTTCCAATAAATCTCTATTTAAGGTTTTTTCTGTGACAACCCATTTGGACTCAAGCGCTAGTCAAAAATTGTCGTATTTTTACTGTTTTCGAAAATCCACTCGAAAGCGCTAAGAAATAACTTTGTGTGACAAAATTTCATCTTTTGTCTGTAACATGAACCAAGATATACTCTTCTGATGGCCTTTGACGCGTTGAGTTCGAATCTGGCCTTGAAATCGCTCTTTCACGTCATGTTTTTGAGATATTCGAATCTAAAGATTTAAAAAATTAATTTTTCTTTTCAAAGCTGCCAGTTTGTCTCTCGCAAAAAAAACTGTTATAGATTTTTCTGCAGAGCTGTAGCAGTTTCGTTGATCTTCTCGAAAATGTCTGCAAGATAAGCTAATTTCGTAATCCATTGCTCATTATGCAATACATCAAAGAGGTTTGCAGTTGAAGACATATTTTTTTCCAGTTTGAACACATTCAACTCATCGCGAAGTTGAAATAACCTGGATAACGCTTTCCCTCTGGAAAGCCAATGGGTTTCAGTATGAAGAAGAAACGATTCGTACTGACTCCCCATATCCTTACACACTAATTTAAACAATCTCGATTGAAGAGGACGACTCTTTACAAAATTTACTATTTTCACAGCTTCACGAGACCTTTTTCTAAGTCAGTTTTGGCATTCTTTTCATAACAAGTGCATAACGATGGAAAATACAATGACTGCTGGTACTTCTAGGAGCTCCGCCGCTGCATATATCAATACATTTTCCCCTTTTAATGATGTGCTTACTCATGAAACAGTTTATGACCTAGAAGTTCACACTTCGATTAAAAAATATCACAACGAAAACATAAATGTTAAAAAAAGAGCCAAGTTCTTTTATGTACAAGAAGCCTGTGCGTAAAAAGTCTGCCAAAAAAAGTAATGAGATCTAAAATACATGCCAAGTTTTAAGTTCATGAAGTTTAATATCAAATATCTTAAGTAGAGTAATATCGAAAACACTCTAAACTATGACAGAAATTTGGTATTTAATGATCACTGATTAAAATTTGGTGGATTTACTTGGCAAGTTTTCCCTTAATTACATATGTACTTAATCACAAACTTAAATGTATGAAAACTTGACCAGTGAACCCACCAAATTTTAATCAGTAATCATTAAATTCCAAATTTCTGTCATAGTTTGGAGTGTTTTCGATATAACTCTACTTAAGATATTTGATATTAAACTTCATGAACTTAAAACTTGGCATGTATTTTAGATCTCATTACTTTTTTTGGCAGACTTTTTACGCACAGGCTACTTGTTCATATAAGAACTTGGCTCTTTTTTAACATTTATGTTTTTGTTGTGATTTCACTCCTTTTTGCAAAGATTTATTTTGCCAGGTGATAATTAAGCCCTACCGCTCTACAAAGTTTCATAATTCTACAACAATCAGAAGGGCTTCATATAGTTTACAAGAACTCTTAAGAAAGTAGGTGGATGCCACGCCCCCTGAACAGAAAGTTCCAATTTTTCAATTTTTTTCTTTCAAAATATTTCCAGCCCTAACGATATACCAATTTTTATCGTTCTACAACAATCGAAAGTGCTTCATATAATTTTTAAGAATTTTGAAGAATGTGGGTGGACGCCACGCCCCCTGAATGGAAAATCCCAATTTTTCAATTTTTCTCTTTCAAAGTACTTCAAGCCCTACCGATCTACCAATTTTCAACGTTCTACAACAATCGGAAGTGCTCCATATAATTTATAAGAATTTTTAAGAAAGTAGGTGGATGCCACGCCCCCTGAATAGAAAATTGCAGATTTTCGATTTTTTCCTTTGTATGCACCACAAGGCCTACCGTTGTGGGAAATTTCAAGCTTCTACGATGTTGGGAAGTGCTCCATAATTTTGATGATCTGTCAGTGAGTCAGTGAGTCAGTCAGTCAGTTACGGTTTTTGCGATTTTTGAAGTGCTATATCTCGGGAATTACTAATGCTAAAGATTTGAAATTTGGTGAGCCATCTGTGTTTGCTCAGCTTAGCAAATACTGTGAATTTGAAGTTTCTGACTTTATTGGTAGTGAAGTTAGAGGGGGGTTGAAAATCGCCTGAGTTTGTTCCTGTAAAAAGGGTGTAGTGCCACGAACTTGGCTGGGCACTACCGTGCCCTTTGATAAACTTCAAAAAAAATAAAAAATTTTGTTCAAATTTTTTTTTGTGGAGATTTTCAATTTTTTTTTCTTTTATTGTTTGTATTTTACTGTTTATACTTCAAGAAATTTGTGGAACACTGAAAACTCTGGGGTTCCGTGGGAACACACTTTGGGAAACGCTGCTCTAGAGCGTGTAGGTTGGGTTAAAAGAAAAAAAAAAATAATATGGGAAGGGAGTGCATATCTCCCCGTTCAGGCGGGAGGGGTAATTATCTAAAAAAAAAACTGACTTAAAACAGAAAAACAAATATTCAAAAACAGTGGGAATATCTGGAGAAAAATCCTTTTGCTCTTCTCAGACCAAATCCATTCTTCAATATTCTTTGCCAATAAAGTTATTTTTACCGATAGTTTTTGAAAAAAAATTTTTTCCAACGCAAAATTTTAAAAATAAAAAAAAATATTTTTTGTTAACTATTTTTGTTTGTATTTTCTGTTACTTATTATTTTTTTATTTTTTATATTCAATGCAGGTATCAATTTTAAGAAAAAAATCTGAAAACCATATGCTGAAAGGTTTTCTAGTTTTTGAGAAAAATAAAAACTACCAAATCTACTTCTCAAATTACAATGCGGGAACCTTGTTTGGCATAGGATAGGAAACCTTGCATCAAATATGGTAGTTGTTATTTTTGCTCAATTATTTATGGGGAAGGTCTTATAAATAATCCAAGCTTTCGACCTCGAGCGCCGAACGCAGCATTGCCAAAAATCTAAATGACCGCGATTTTTAGTTATTGATGATTTCAACCCTCAATGACTCATTTAAGACTACGATGGGGGCAACTAAATTAGCTTCAATTTAAGCCTAAATCATTTCTGTAGATCCAATAGTTTCCTAAATACAGCTGTTTAAAAGAAAGTCATATCAAATGTTTAATAACAAGTTGTATATAAACTGACATTATAATAACAAATTAACTGGCCTGCAAAAGGTGAAGTTTGAAGAAGAAGTGAAGGTGGATTTCTGGCCTAAGACGAGCTTAAGGATTTTTCTCCAGATATTACCAGTGTTTTTGAACATTTGTTTTTCTGTTTTAAGTCAGTTTCTTAAATAACTACCCCTCCCACCTGAACGGGAAGATATGCACCCCCCTTCTCATACTATTTTTTTCTTCTTTTGACCCAACCTACACACTGTGGAGTTTTGAAGCATCTTATGCCAAGTACACTGTATTCGTCATTATACTGACTATACTTGTTGTTATAAATTTATATATACATTTGAAAGGCTGTCTCTGGGAAACCCTTGGATCTACAGAGATGATTCTGGGCTCAAATTGATGCAAGCTTAGTTTTTTTTTTTCAAATCGTTGAACAACGTTTTCGTCAAAAAATTTTCCATCAGGTATAAAATTGACAACTATGGAAAAAAGCGCGAACATTTCGCGGTAACAGTTTTTGTTCTATGCTTTTATATCCATTTAGCTCATTGTATAATATTGAATGCAAAAAGCACAATTTCTATATCGCGAGAGTTAATACTTAAATTCAAATTAAAAACAGAAAATATTTAATGAAAATTTGCCTCAAGATTCAGGCACTAGGGGTGAAAGAGTACCGTAAGCACGTAAGTCATCGATACTTTTGTAACGGGAACACAACGGAAGGTTATCTCTGTTCAAATATTATTGCAAAAAACAACTTCGTCTATAATTTGAATAAACTACATAAATCAAATTGGTTGCTGTCTCTGCTACAATAATGTAATCATAAAAATGGAAATAAACCGGGGATTCTATTACTTTTTTAATTCTTATGACTGCTATGACTTGTTAAAATTGTAATACATTTTTAAATATTTCAAATAATATATCTATTAGAAAAATCGATGTCATTTTCTATTGGGCGTTTAGAAGAGTCCGGAAGTGCCTGGGAGTCTACTGAAACCATTCCATTGGCACAAAAAACCTCTTCTATTGATTCTGGAAGGAATTCGGTTCTCGATTTCACTACAGTTCACTACAGAATCCACTCGAGAAGCAATAGTACATTCAAACTCAAACGTCAAAACAAACTGCAATGCAACTTCTTGTATTTTCAAATTGCCATTTGAATTAATTTGCACCAAGAACAAAGAATTTAATTTAATTTAGTAAACAAATTAAAGAAAACTTCAATACAAATTACTATTTTTTTTTTAATTAGCGGTAGATGCACTATTGTTTTTAATATAAGAAAATTAGAAAAATTGATTTAAAAGCATAAATAAAATTTTATTTGTTTATTTTTATAAAAATAACTAAAAATTAAAATTAGTTTGGTCTTTCAAATGGCATACAAATGAGTGAAAATCTAAGACACAACTTGTTGCTTTTCTGTCTAATTCCAAAATCTCACATTTCATTGTGTTTTTATCATGTAGGTATTTATTTTCAAGTTTTTAATTGCTTAAAGATTTAATGAAATAATAAACACCTTAATCTCAATCCACTGTGCCAAATCTTTCCTATCCTCCTACTCTTTCTAACTAGTGCCCTGCAATTCAGGTTGCATTTAAAAGACCTAAGGTCTTCAAGGCATAAAGTTAAAATTATTATAAAAAAAAGTATTATATAAATATAAATAATTTATAAAAACATTCGCATCAGTTTCAACCCCGTAGCATTGGAAACCCCTATGAGAAACTTCTCAGTGTGACATGAAATCTCTACCTTATGTCAATTTTTCTAATTCTAGTTGGCAAGCTTTATTATCGATATTATTAAACGCTGTCTGTGTGTAAGCTGGATGTCATACACAAGTTTATATTTTCTTTGTATGAGAAGCTATCAACTATGTTCTGAATTACCCCACCAAATATTCTGTGCCGGTATTCCAATCTTATCGTCTTAAGAAATTACACAAACTCAACCCCGATATCAAATGTAAACCGATATGATTGCCAGCTGTGGCAAGTTAACTATCTATAAATAAATAAATAAATTGAGTGGCGCAACAGCTCGTGGAAAACTAGGGCCTAGTGACTTACAACTCTCAGACATTCCTGTGTGCGTGTTGTTGGCAGGAATGAAGGGGACCTACAGTTTTTTGCCGAGCCCGAACGTTAAAATGAGAAGCACTTTTTGATGACAAATACTCTTGGAGGACAAGAGACGAGACAGTACCTCGGATAAAACATTTCTGTTTTTAAGTGGTACAGCTGGGAATCGAACCCACACCTTCGGCATGACAGTCCTACGGACTAACCATTATGCCACGAGGTAGTACAAGTCTACTATCAGACCAAAATTTTATCGAATTTTATGCTGAGCCTGAACTTAAAGTTCCACATTTTGTCACATGCGTAACTTCAGATTGTAACTAAATCGATACTTAATTTTTCTCTTTTTTTAACTCATTTTAAATGGTAAGTCATCATATCATGAAATTTACAGTTAACCCTTAAACTATACCCAATTCTATGAAAATCGTCTTAAAGTGATTAGGCGCCTTTAATATTTAAACGATAAAAGAAGAAATTTCTATGGGAGTGTATAAAATTATTTCACTTTTAAGTGAAGAAAACTTCTAATAATGACAGTAATTTCTCCATAGAATTTCATTGATTTTATTCTATTCCTGTGTTAAAATCATAATGTCACAAACTTAACATTAATTTGTCACAAATGTCTCATTTTAAACTTAAATGGTGAATTTTATTAAAGATCAACATTCAGTTAGGTAAATATTCTCATCATGCTTTATTTAACACCACATGAGTATTAGATGATCCAATCTCTAAAGTCACATTTGTAACACAACTGAAATTGATGCTATAATTTAACCACGATTTTTTCTAAGTTTTTATTATTAAAGTTTTTGTATTAGTTAAAGCATATTATGTGAATAGTTTATAAAATAAAAAGTATCAGTGACACCCCGTAACAATGAAAACACCCTAAGGTAACTTTTGTCATAATAAATTTTTCCTAAGTTTTTTTTTATTCATTCAACTAAACTATTGAGATTGGACATTTAAAGTTAAATCATAGTTGGCAAGCTTACTTATCGATATTATTATGACGCTTTCTCCAAGACTTATAATATTTCCCACTACGGTTCCTACACTCCCCACCCAAAGTAAAAATTGTTTTAGTTTGATAAGATACACATTTACCTTATAGTTCAGTGTATTTCCTTCTTTAAACAGAAAAAAACATCAAAGCTTACCCTTTGAGTTCAATTTAACACAAAGATACTCATTTGACGTTTAACCGTTCTTGAAGATAACCTAAAACTAACAAAACAAAAAAGAAGTTCTTGCGAGGTTTTGTTTGCAAAACCTACAAAAGATTAAAACAATTTAAATAAACAACAACAATAATTACTCAAGTATACATATGTGCTAACAACCAGTGCGGTGCGGTGCGGTGAACGGTGTTGCATGGTGGCCACAGAGTCCCAGAAGCGATAAGCAATAAGCTCGAAAAACACATGCCCTTATCTAACTAAAATGTATCCAAATTCAGTCGAGAAACGCAACAAAACAGTAATGAACTGTTTTCGCGATCGCAATGGCAGTCGTAAGGATCTCA
This sequence comes from Dasysyrphus tricinctus, assembly GCA_963921185.1. Lineage (NCBI taxonomy): Eukaryota > Metazoa > Arthropoda > Insecta > Diptera > Syrphidae > Dasysyrphus > Dasysyrphus tricinctus. The sequence goes on along the minus strand of OY992533.1, from coordinate 14,355,467 downwards.
CAGACACACAGCATCATAATGAGACTTTCCGGAAACATCCTTTAACCAAAAGTTCTAGTCAATCGAGACTCCTAAATCAGTGCGACGGAAGTTGTGTTCAGCAGATCCAAGAGCTCTCAAAGAAAATCAGCATTCTCGAAAAAAAATCTTCAGACGATAGAAGTTATATGAAAGATCTACAAGATCGAGTTATTGAATTGACTAAAAAACTGGATCGATTACAGCAATCTGCGACAAGATCAGAAGAATCCATGCCATCCACAAAAATGGGGAGGACTATGCGAAAATTGGCTAACTGGTGCAACAATAGACCCACAATTGAAGTGCTCAAAAAGAACAATATATATCACGGTAAACTGTGCATATTCATAATGCGGGTTTGAAGATTAAAAACGTACTTATTTCTTTTCCATTTAGACGAACCGTGCTTTGATACGGAACTTGAATTGACTCTAAAACACGACATTTTTACAACAATTCCAAAAATAGTAGTTGACTGCGTCGATCTCATTGAGAGTCAATTCAAAACGTCACCCTACCCAATTGAAGGGCTTTATCGAGCTTCTGGAGACTACACAAAAATTCAAGCACTACGCTTTAGTATTGACTCAAATGATTATGATTCACTCAAATCAGTGACCAACATACACACACTCACGGGAGTTTTGAAGCTATTTTTGCGGGAGATTAAGAGCCCTCTGGTAAAACCAAATGAGATCAAGACTTTTATTGGGCCATCGAACAAATGGAGTAAGGAAATTATGATCGCATTTTCAATTATGCAGTTCACTGATTTCTGTGTTTATTTTTTTTTAAGTGCTTCAACCTGTGACGAAAAAAATTGAAATACTTCAAAATCTGGTAAAAACTTTGCCTGAGTGTAATCGTGACACTTTGAACTATCTTTTCTCACACTTTCATCGTTTGACCAAAGTTCCCCTGCAAAATGTGTCGTCAGAAGTTTTGGCGATTTCGATAACTCCTTCGATTCTACACACAGTCTCACGAGACTTGCAACCGCAGGATCTTATTACTGTTTTAAAAGAGACCGAAGTTTTTGCTGATTGTTTAGGTCTTATGATTGACCATAGTACTAAAATTTTTGGGTGAATTTTGTGACTAATATCCGGTTTATTGTTTAGATTTTATTTATTATTTTCCTTTCAGAACACGAATTAGTGATCTAAATCGCAGACGAAATGGGAAATACTCAACTTTTCGACGAAGTTTATCTCAGCCGTGTTTGGTGGTTTCAAAAGTTTTTTCAATATGAAAGCGCGTACCTATATAAATTCTTTGCGTTGTAAATATTTTATTAAGGAAAAGTTGTTGTAAGAGTGAAAGGTGCCATTCAAGCTGAAACGGTCGTAAAGATGGTCACAAGGTTCGCAGAAATTGTCAATGGAAAAACCACGACCAGGTGTGACCGAAGCGGAGGTCTTTTTAAAATCTTATTAAACCTTGGGAATAGCCCATCTTACTAGTTATATTAGAGCTACATATTACGTCCAAATATATAATTTTTATAAAGAAAATTTTGAATCCAAAGTCAATTTTATTTGTAAAAATTTCAAGTGCTAGTATTTTGAAGTAGAAATTGACAATTTAATATTTCAACCATCAATTTTTAAATTAGTAATTCATTGACAAATAAAAACTTTGACTGGATAGCAGAAACTTGTGGTTCAAAGCTATAACGTGGCAAGGCATTGAAGATATAAAGCATTAATTAATTAATACAGTTACCAACATTGTTAACGGAAAAGTGCCTAGAAGTCCAAACTATATAATGCATACCTACTAAAGAAATTTACTTTGTCTTTGATTTTTTTTTTGTTTAGCAAAACTTGTTTGTAAATTTTGGAATTCAGTATCATTTGTGTAAAATTGGAACAGCATTTATTGAGCCCTTGACTAATTATACGAGATTATCTGTAATTCAAGAAAGTTTTCTCAAAAATTGTTAAGACTCTATTTTCGTTTTGTAAAACATGCGACTGAAATAAATAAATACAAATGAGGTGATGAGAACCAAAACTCGCCATATCCGTTTCAGAAAAACTCTCCTTAACCAAATTTAATGGTTTCATAACTTTTAAATGGAAGTACTTAGAAAAAATGTTTGTATATCTAATCATAGATTTTGAAACCGGTTTGTTATGGTTTAAGGGAAAATTATATTAAAAGTTACGTTAAAAATATATTTAACAATTACCATTGGCTGCGACGAGATTTTCTGGCATGGGTATGGAGAGTTTTGGTTCTCATTGCCTCAAATAAAAAAGTGCTCATACGCCTGAGTATATATTTTTGCCATCCGTTGCGTTTGGTATATTGGTTTTAGTTATGTTGTAACTTAGATCTTTCCTTTTTTATATAACTCTTTATTTCATGGAATTACACTTTCGAAAAAACGCATTTTCAATGCAACACTACCTACAAAGGCCCCAACCACGACATGCAAGACTTTGATTTTTTTTATAAAAAAAAATTAAGATCCATCATAAAATATCAGTAATTTTTTGCTCTCATACACATTACTACTCACTTACTTTGAACTCTCGCTCTAAATTCTAAAATGTATATTACAAATTATAAATTAAAAAATGACAATGCTTTATGTTCAATTTAAAAGATGAACAAATGAATGAACGGGTATGATACATAAGATGTATAACAATAGTAATAGTTGTTACTAAAGCTTAGTATACACGATTGAAAGATCTTTCAATATTGGCAGACCTGTGAGAAGTCTTTCAATTGCTTCCAATAAGCTTCCAATTTCCAATTTTCTATTAACTTAAAATTATGTGTCTACACGGTTGGTAAATTGTATCCAAAAATTTTCCAATTTTTTGGAGAAATTAGTCAAAAGTTTTTGTCTTTCCATTAAAAATTGGCTGTTTACACGATTGGAAGACTTCTGACAGTTCTGCCAATATGGAAAGATCTTCCAATCGTGTAAACAGCAAACAAAACTGATGTTACAGTTAAAACTTGGAAGATGTTCTTCGTATTAAAATCTTCCAATATCCAATTAGTCTGTCAATCGTCCAATTATCTGTCAAGTAGAAAAATTGTGTGTTTACACGTGTTCACACGATTCTAAGCATTTGACTTTGGCAGACAATTGGCTGAAAAATTTTTTTTCTGTCAGTTTTGGCAGATTAAATTGCATGTTTACACGGTTGATAGATATACTATCATACTTAGCTTAATGCAATTTAAATTAAAAAAATGTGAATGCAACTTAGAGGGTAGTCGTGTTAGCCGAAATTGGTTTTCTCCACTCCCTAGATTAGCTCCTTGGATCACATATCACGGAATCCGAGATGATTTGAGTTTTTAGTTTGCCCCGCCAGATCGTTTAAGCCAGCTATACTCAACCTGCGGCCCGCGGGCCGCATGTGGCCCGTCGAGCTTTTTAAGTGGCCTACCTGGCATACTTATATAAATACGAGATTTCATAAGGAATCTTCAGCCGTTGAGAAAATGCGCCTAAATCAATTTGGAAATAACACCAAAAAAAATAAAAAACTGGGTATTTTGAATGATATTTTCTGATTTCGTCGCTTTCTTTTATAAAATGAAACAATGCCCGAAATTATAAATTGAAAGGGGAAATAAGGCAAAAAATAGGAAACATTTCCAAACAAAGAGTGCTGTGAGTGGAAGACATCAAATTTGAAAGACAAGTGGAAATAGCTCCATCGATAAACGAAATGTCACTTTGTCTTTTCGTTTTCACGAATGACTGATAGCGTTTTCGTTTGGTCCTCCCTTAGCATCCCGAAGCCTCTCAAATGCTTCTGAAAAAGTTCATTTGGCCCTAGATGACTGTTCTTCTCCTAAAAGAAGAGATTGACGATTCTGGATTTGAGGAAATAATCAAAACCAGAAGCACGCATATGGGTGATTCTCTGCCAGCTGTGATTCTTTTTTTAGAAAATTTTCAAAAATTAAAACTTCTTGGAAACAGTTTTTTTTTGTTTTTGTGGCTTCATTTGGTCAGAGTATCAAATCAGTAAAAGCATTTTGCTACAACTTTTAAAGAACAAAAAATATAGTGAAATGTACTAAAACTAGTATAGACGATAATGACACTCTTTTTCTTTTTTTTTTCTTTTTGACCATATACTTGTTGAGATTCTTGATTTTCTAATACGTTTTGACCTTTTGACATTTCTACTTCCCTTTTTTTCTTTAAAAAATTATCTCTTTTTCGTTTTTGAAGTCTGTTCTTCTGAATGGCAACCCTTTTCCTTTTGCTTAGTTACTTAGTTTTTATTGCACGGAATGATTTTTGTTTGGCTCGTCTGAGGTATTGCTACCGTTCTCATAAAGAAAATTGGTAGAAGAAAATATTATTGCAAAGAATTATTTAATTATATTTATTTAAAGCTCAATAAGTATTTAAATGTCACGGTATTGACATCCACGGTACTGACATTTAGACAGTTTATGTAACCTCACTTCTCTATGCTTATGAGAAAAATAATTTCCAGGACAATTTTAACTTGTGCCGTTAAAAGGAATACAAAATTCTGATTACCAACCAGAAACATGTTATAACATTCTTAAAAAATATTACCACGGTACTGACAAATAAATTTGTGACATACTTTCATCACATGCAAACATATCACTCTTAAAATACAACAACGTACCAAAAACAAAATTACTGTTGTTAAATATACCTACCTACATAAATAGTGTCTCTTTTAGAAAACTACAATATGTACATACGTGTTAAAGCTAAAACAAAATGGCGGTTGAGCGGGAAATCTTTTGAATTCAAACATAAAGCTAAAACCTCGGACAACATTCATTCATGATTATTTAATTCAGCTATAAGTATTTTGACTTAATTTTTGCATTATTTTGTCAAGCAAGTATTAAACTCAAACTTTTCTAAGGGCAACATTTCTATTCAATGAACTATTTCATTCGAAAACAGTAGACTTAATTGGAGAAACAAGGATCGGACATGCCACGATTCTGACATTTTGACCATACTTTTCCAAGCTATGTCGAAGATATTGCAAATTTGGTCATGATATTGAATGTAGATTGTAGTAAATAGCCATTTACACAATCCAAACCAAAAATATATACGAAAATTTTACATTAAACAACAAAAAAGCACTAGACGCAAAGAATCACAGTTGGAACGGAATCACCCATATATGCGCACAATTAAAACGTCAAAATTGTCAAATGTTATTATGTTATTGAATTTTGGAATTGCCATTGTGCATTTTCATTATACTAAATTTTGGAGCTAATAGGAAACAATTATGAAAAAATGGATACGCCAAACATTATCTTCATGTATTGCTGTAAAATTTTAGCTTAGGAAAGGAGTTTACTCAAAATAAAAACCCAAGGTGGAGACATTCGTTGCTATTACTGAGAAATATTAATATTCAGAGAACAGCTGTGTGAATGTTTCATCATCCAAATGCAACAACCGTGTGCACACTGCACAACTACAACCAAACCCAAACTTCAGAATCATGAAAAGGGTTACAACTTATTCGTATGGCAAACGCAAACGCTATGGTAAAGCATATATTTTACTAACACGTGAAAGACACTGATTTCGAATATGATTAAACTCAAATTGCAAGTTATTTTGAGAAGTTTGACCGGTTTCGCTCTCATAAGTGAAGACACAAACTAAAAAAACAACAATAAGACTGAAAAGAGTGACCACGACATAAATATTCCTCCTTCTACTTCAGGTAAAAGATAATCACAACAAAAACATAAATGTTAAAAAAGGAGCCAAGTTCTTATATGTACATGAAACCTGTGCGTAAAAAGTCAGCCAAAAAAAGTAATGAGATCTAAAATATTTGCCAAGTTTTAAGTTCATGAAGTTAAATATCAAATAAATTAAGTAGAGTAAAATCGAAACAATTCCAAATCATGACAGAAATTTGGTAATTAATGATTACTGAATAAAATTTGGTGGGTTCACTGGTCAAGTTTTCATACATTTTAAATTTGTGATTAAGTAAGTATTTAAGAGAAAACTTGCCAAGTAAATCCACCAAATTTTAATCAATAATCATTAATTACCAAATTTCTGTCATGATTTGGAATTGTTTCGATATTACTCTACTTAATTTATTTGATATTAAACTTCATGAACTTAAAACTTGGCAAATATTTTAGATCTCATTACTTTTTTTGGCTGACTTTTTACGCACAGGTTTCATGTACATATAAGAACTTGGCTCCTTTTTTAACATTTATGTTTTTGTTGTGATTTCACTCCTTTTTGCAAAGATTTATTTTGCCAGGTGAAAGTCAAGCCCTACCGCTCTACAAAGTTTCATAATTCTACGAAAACCGAAGTGCTCCATACAAATAATAGCAATTCTGATAAAGTGGGTGGATGGCACCCCCCCTGAATGCAAAATTCCAATTTTTCAATTTCTTCTTTCTAAGTAATTTAAGCCCTACCGACCTACCAATTTTCATCGTTCTACAACTATCGGAAGTGCTTCATATAATTTATAAGAATTTTTAAGAATGTGGGTCGATGCCACACCCCCTGAACTGAAACTTCCAATTTTTCGATTTTTTTCTTCTAAGTACTTCAAGGCATACCGACCTACCGATTTTCATCGTTCTACAACAATCGGAAGTGCTTCATATAATTTATAAGAATTTTTGAGAATGTGGGTGGATGCCACGCCCCCTGAACTGAAACTTCCAATTTTTCGATTTTGTTTCTTCTAAGTACTTCAAGGCCTACCGACCTACCAATTTTCATCGTTCTACAACAATCGGAAGTGCTCCATAAAATTTATAAGAATTTTTAAGAATGTGGGTGGATACCACGCCCCCTGAATGCAAAATTCCAATTTTTCAATTTTTTTCTTTCTAAGTAGCTTAAGTCCTACCGACCTACCAATTTTCATCGTTCTACAACAATCGGAAGTGCTCCATATAATTTATAGGAATTTTTAAGAATGTGGGTGGATGCCACGCCCCCTGTATGGAAAATTCCAATTTTTTTCTTTCTAAGTACCTCAAACCCTACCGACTTACCAATTTTCATTGTTCTACAATAATCGGAAAGGCTCCATATAATTTATAGAATATTTAAGAAAGTGGGTGGATGCCACGCCCCCTGAATAGAAAATTGCAGATTTTCGATTTTTTCCTTTGTATGTACCACAAGGCCTACCGTTGCGCGAAATTTCAAGTTTCTACGATGTCGGGAAGTGCTCCATAATTTTGATGATCTGTCAGTGAGTCAGTCAGTCAGTCAGTCAGTGAGTCAGTGAGTCAGTGAGTCAGTGAGTCAGTGAGTCGTTCAGTTACGGTTTTTGCGATTTTTGAAGTCCTATATCTTGGGAACTACTAATGCTAAAGAGTTGAAATTTGGTGAGCCACCTGTGTTTGATCAGCTCAGCAAATACTGCGAATTTGAAGCTTCTGACTTTATTGGTACTGAAGTTAGAGGGGGGTTGAAAATCGCCTGAGTTTGTTCCTGTAAAAAGGGTGTAGTGCCGCGAACTTGGCTGGGCACTACCGTGCCCTTTGATATTCCTGACAAAAAAAAGTCAGAAAGGATTGAAAAATTAACAACTTGGATCTACATACGTTTGGGAATCACCGTTTTCAATCATACAAAAAACGTGAACAAAAATAAACGATTTACGTTAGCATGCATGAACGAGTCAGATCTTGAAAAAGTGTTCTAAAATTCAGAAATCTAATTAATTTGTATATTAAAATGAATAATAAATGGACCGAGGCAACATAGCTAAAACGTCTTTGTGGCTCTTATGAAAAAAAGGTTGAGTATGGCTGGTTTAAACAAATCAAAATTCTAAGAGAAAAACGGTTATTTTTACTACTTTTTTTAATATCACTCATACCCAAAATGTACTGTGGGCTCTCTCTCAGTCCATATGGTATGTTTCGTTATTGAAAATGTGGGACTGTATATCTTGTTTTAATATGGTCCTTGAATTGGACACTGTCTTGGATAGCCGTCATTCGATTCAAAACATTTAAAAACAATTTCCCTATTTTTTCCAGATTTTTATTTCACCCCCCTGGTCTCCCTTTTTTCACTTCAAGGTACAAATAAGGGAGTTGGGTGATTCTTATAAAACGCGAAAAAAAAGTCAGACTCATAGATTAGATTCAGGCGAAAAAAGATCGTTTTGGAGGGGGGTATATTTCCCCCCGTTCAGGCGGGAGGGGTAATTTTCTAAAAATTTGATCCAAAATAGAAAAAACCTATTAAAAAACGACCACTCACAATGGCATGCTATATCTTTTTACTTGCGATTATAGGTACTATAAGGCAAGTTTTGGATTCGTGCAAAATACGATGATAGAGAACACCAAAAAAGTGGGTGGCAGAATTCTGTCTGTCTGTCTGTCTGTCTGTCTGTCTGTCTGTCTGTTCGTCTACAGCCTAAACGGCTCGATCGATTTTCTTCAAAATTGGTACATAGTGGTTTTTGGTGATTATGCCCACATGTTTTTTTCATTTTTTTTTTAGAATCAAAAATAACGGTACCTGCCATACAATTTTTTTAGCAATTTTACATAATCGTATTTTTCTCAAAATCGGCTCGACAACTTTTCTTAAAAAAAATTCAATAAATTTATTTTAGTAAAGGCTTTCTTTTGGTGGAATACCATTTTTCAGAAATGGTTATTAATGGTACCTCCCAAAGAACCATTTTTTTTTTAATTTTTGATTTTCTTCAAAGCAGTACGACCGATTTCAATTATTTTTTTTACACAGAAGCTTCCAAAAAATATGAATAGTTTTGTCTACCAAAATGTTTGAAAAAATATTTTTTGGATTTTTAAAAAATGTTTCAAAATTGTTTTTGGAAAATCAAATATTTCGAAAACGACGTGATCGATTTCCTTGAAACTCGGTATTTAAGACTTTTTTAGTACTCTCTAAAATATTTTTAGAAAAACTTTTACATTTATGAAAAAATAACGGTACCTTCCATACAAAAGTTAAAAAACTGCAAAGGAAAATATTTGTTTGCTTAAAAACGGGACCTACGATTTTGATAAAACTTTTTTCATATACTAAAATTAGTACGATCTACTACCAAAAATTATAAAATTTTACACTTAGCAACTTTTAATAGTACCTGTCATAGAACGTTTTTTTTTATTTTGAATTTTCTCGTTATCGGCTAAACGGATTTAGATGAATTTTTTTATGTACAAAATGCAGATAAGATCAAATAATATTGCATATCAAAATTTTCAAAAAACAAGTTTTTGGATTTTTAAAAAGAGTTTAAAATTTTTTTTTTGAAAATTCGATATCTCAAAAATGGAATGACAATTTTTTTTTCAAATTTTGTTTTTATTTACACATAAATATATACTTTAGATTTGCATACCAAGATTTGTTCTTAAAAATGTTTTAAGAATTTTATATATAAAAAATTAATTTTTTAAAAACCGCTCCAACGATTTTAAAAAAAATTTTCCCATACAATGATATTCAACCAACCATCGCATCGGTAAAATTTGTCAAGTAATGTTAAAAATGAAACGAAACTCATAACATTTATTTCCGGGTATGAATGGGTGTAGATACACTGACCAACAATGATTTGCAAACATTTTCGATTTTTCAAGATATACCAAATATGATTGTTTAATTTTGTTACCTTATTTTTAAGATAAGATAAAATCTTTTATTTTGATTATTGCTTGATTTACAAATCTCCTGACCTATATAATGCAGCAAAGCAAAGGTAGCAATTTTAAACAGATTGATGAAAATTCGATAGCAAAACACATTGCCATTGATAATTGTTTGCAATTTTAATTTCGCAAACATCTTAATGTTTTATAAGCAAAAAGTAACACAATTAAGTCAATAATACTTGATTTCTTCCTTGTTCTTATAAGAATTCCAATTAATTCTGTCAGTTCTGTGATAAATTTGATTATTCGCTTAAGCTGATAATAACACCTATTATAAACCAATTATAACTATTTAACTTCTGTCAAACTTTTGTTTTCAATACAAATATTTATGATTTTGTCAGCGATTTTAATCCAATCCTAATCTTATTTGAAAGTTATAAGCACATAAATTAAAGAAAAGTCCTTAATCTTTGGCTGGGTCGCCAATTCTTGCTTTTGTTAAATTTATTTTTATTTTCAATTGAATTTATAACTGGTTTAATGAGTAAATGAATGCGAAGACTGCAAATGAATGCAAGGAATAAAAAAGCATGCGAAAGAGTGTAGAAGATCGCAAATTAATGCAAATAAATGAAAACAATACAAACAGAATGCATGCATTCCCAAAAGATTGCATTCGATTGATTGCTGTTAAATGAATGGAGAAACAAATGATTGCAATCATTTCAATGTAAATTGAATGAATACTGCAGTATTTGAAGTCACAGTCTCAGAGTGAAGTCAATTTATTATTTAAGTTGGGTCTTGTGTGTAAATGGAAATTCACACACAAGTGCAGTGCATGCTGCGCATTATACATCAATTTATATTGAATGTTGTTGTTCATTCAAAATTATTCAATATCAATTTATTATTGTTTATTATTTATTTAAAGATAAAAATCTTTATAAGTCATAAATCTTTTAGGTAGTATCCTAATTGAGCATTACAAAAATTTTGAATTCTATCTTTTAATTGAAATCATAAAATATTCCATTAAAAAAAATACACAATTTTACAACCCTCACATTTTGGTCTCATCGAAATAAACTTTGGTGTCTTAGAACAGTTTTAGTGAAGATATGTAGTTTTATTTTGATACCAGGGGCCCAACTATGTAATTCGATTCTATAATAAAAATGTTCGAATTCGCAAAATCGGAACCATGTAATTCTTTAAGAACGTTTTAATATACGATAATCGAGCAGCTCTAGTAGTGCCAACTAAACTTTCGCATAATCCAGGGAACTACCTATCTCGAAAGTAAATGTCAAAACAGTTCTAAATCGCAAATTATCATTCGACATCAAATGTGTTTGCGAATAGATTCCGTCGAGAAGTTTTTTTTTCAGAATGTAAGTAAAAAGAAGTTAAAAATTAATATTTATCTGAATATTTCTTAAATATAGAAATATATAATTATGTAGGTAAATGTTTTCTGTGCAGAGAATCATCGAAAAGTGCAAATACGAAAGCATCCCAGTTCGAGATACTCTTGCAATATATGAGCAAGCATCCAGATTTGTCCAAGGGATATCTAAGAGAACACCCGAAGCAAGACAAAAATCTAAGCATTTCTGGACTACTTAGTCAAAGGACTTGAATGCTGATGGTCCACCGCAACGCGATGATATTCGGCACAGAAGTTTGCAAACGTCGAATGCTCAGCTCGCTTGAAATGTTATCTATCAAATAGTTAAAGGCTTCTTTTGAGAGCCTGTATCTTTTTCAAAGCTGAAACTGGAACACTTATCCTTACAAATCCTTTAACATTTATTCTCACAAACCTTCTATCACTTTCCTCCAATATGTTGGACGAATTCTCCTGCGTTCAATGTGATCTTCTCTTTCTTCATTTTCGATGGACCAAAACCAAATTGCCACTGAGTCCATTTTGTTTACTTTTTTTATTAGGAATTTAAAAACTTTCTTCAAATCGCTAGGATTTTTTTTTCTTTTTTCAATTTATCTGACAACTTAAAATCGATACTCGTTCGAAAGTCGAAAATTTTAAGTAAAAAAGTTGGCATAACTTACATTCGATTCTAATTTAATACGTAGTACCAACTGAAAGTAGAATCGGAAATAGGTTTCGAGTAGACTTGAAAGTAGAATCGAATTACATAGTTGGCCCTCAGTTCAACACTGTTTTACTTCGCAGTACCTCCTGATGAACATTGCTCAGTCAACTTTATTAAGTAAACCAATCAGTTATCAAATATAACCTATGTTTTGCTTTCACAGAGCTTTTTTATTTCTTTCGTTTCGGTTCATCACCAGCGGCCCTAGCTGTGGTCAGTTAAGGTGATCTCCATGTTGTTTTCGACCTACCGACACACCTGGTACCTTTCTATCTTCCAAAGTAGTGAGACTTGAGTTTACCAACGTTTACTTTGCATGAGGAAATTGCGAAAACCTAATTTTAGTTTACTGTAAAATGTTCTTTTCGAAATTCAAAACAATAACGCATACGCCCAAGTGTACGTTTGTAGTTGAAAATTTTAGGGTATGCAAAAGTTTTCTATTTGAAGACAAAAATAAAGTTTTTGAATCTGTAAATCTTCTTAATATTTTGTTTGATTAAACAAAATCAACATTTTTAACACCAAGTCAGAGCAAATGCAGAATTCAAAGCTTTTTATAACTTTTTATTATTTTTGTTACTAAAATAATTTCGAGTGAACAATACAAATCTTCTAGAAATTCAAATTCGTTTTATTAAACTTTGTTTTACTCACACGAAACCCATACTTGCCCCACAGAGAGATTAAGAGTAGATGTATAGCTAAAGCATACTTACAAGTGCCCCCAGCCCTTATCGAATGAAATCAACTTCTTCAATACTCTTGATGGTGAGTTGAGCAGAGTTCAATCCATATCCGATAGCGACATTGTGATATTTTTAATATGACTAATTATACATGTGCTATTTCGAAGCAAAATCAGCAACACAACTTGAGGTATATAATTTTTAGCAGGCAAATCGCACATCAGTCTGGCTTTACAATTTGTGCTTCGAAGATTTGTTTTGAGTGCAGCTTTTTTGTTCACAATGAGTGTGGTTTTAGTTTTTATCGCGATACTGGTTTTAGTGCGCCTCATCCAAAAGTATTTTTATCTCATCCAAAGTGGTTACAGAATAGCTGGCCCATGGTTCATCCCATTTATTGGGAATGTTCAATTGATGTGGAATATCCAGCCAAAGGGTGAGAAGAGCTTTAAACATTATGGCTTACATAAGATTGAGAGAGCATTTAAAAAATTAACTTGTAGCACTTTTTAGAATGGTTGCTGGATTTAGGCAAACCTATCAGAGCACATTTAGGATCTTTCTAGGAACTAATTTGTGGGTCTTTCTGCACAGTCCTGAAGAGATGCGTCAGGCACTTAACGAAGATTCCCTAGAGAGAGCAGATACTTTTCAGCAGCTAAGGGTTTTGCTAGGAAATGGATTGTTATTGAGCGAAGGTAGATGGAATAGTGTACTTTCCTTTTCTTTTTCTTTTGTTAAAAATTCTCAAAAGTTTAAAACTCATATCAGGAAAACAATGGTATAATCATCGAAGGGCATTGGCACCAGCCTTCCATCCGAATGTATTGGCAAGCTTCACAGAGCGAATTTATTATCACGCTGATGTGTTTGTTGACAGAGTTTTAAAAAGAAAAGAAATCGAAATATCAGATTACATTTTTCCATGTATGTTGGATACTATTTGTGGTAAGTTTGAAATTAATTTTCGTTGAAGTTTTGTGGAGTAATTTAATTATTCTGCATGTAGAGACTTCAATGGGAAAGAATTTGAGAACACAAGAGGACGAGTTTTCGCCGTATATTCACGCTTTTCATGAGTAAGTATCTACCTATAAGACTATAGACATACATAATGCAGAAATGTGTATTTAATAAAACAAAAAAGTCTGTTGGATCATCCAGATTATGAATCTTGAAGCCAATATTTTTAGTTAACTAAACTTATAATAGTTCACGTCTAATTCATTCTCAACTCAAATATAATTCGTCGCTTTATATTCAGAATATCGAATGCATACAAAAAGTGTCAAAATAATTCATTGGGATAGTTTTAATAAGCTGCTCTTATTATTTGATCAATTTTGTAAGTGGAATTGCAAGAGATAAAAACAAACTTGTTGAGCTTTTGAAATAGCTGAAAATTAAACTGGACAACTCTTTCAAGAATTAATTTGATAAATTCACAATAAAAAATTTTACAATTCAATCTATTTATAATTAAACTTTTAAAATTAGTTGCTTCAAATAAATGCAAGCAACATAAGTGACGGATTGAGATCACTTTAATTAAAATCAATAAATTCTCTTTCCAACTGATTTACTGCTGTGAAGATCAATGAGGACAAATTTGTTTTAAAAACAATTGTAAATAAAAAACAATCAAAATGAACTCGTAATAGAAAATGTAGGATTATTTCTCTACATAAAGAAACAATATTATTCTAATAATTTGTTTATTGATGAAATGAAATTAAGCTTGTCTTTCTATTTCTACAGGATTGATTTTGATGAAAAATAAATTTTCAAGCTTCTTATGATTGCAAAAAATTACAACTAAGTTGTTTTCTCTCTTTTCTTAATGTTCTCTTTCCATAGTTTAGTTTACGATCAATAACCAAACCAATATATTTTGCAAATAAATGTTTGTTTTTTTCTGTTTTTCTACTTCTAGAGCCAGTGAGCTACTATTCCAGAGGATGTCTAATCCGATCTACTTCCTCGATTGCGTTTATAACCTTACGCCTGCGAGTAAACGCCTTCGAAAATCAATCAATATGATTCATAGTTTAACGGATGAAGTTATCAAAGAAAAAGCAGACCAACTTAAGACATATGGTAATCAAAATACTGACAAATATAGCCGCACTCTTCTTCATATACTTTTGACAACGGATATCAATGGAAAATCTCTGACGTTTGAAGAAATCAAAGATGAAGTTAACACGTTTTTGTTTGCGGTAAGTTGAGTTTATTTAAACATAAGTTGTTATAAGCTTTTAAAATCTGTGATCTGATTACAGAATTCAAAGAAGTGCTTCAAACAATATCCAAATCTTCAAACTGTCCGGATATCCGGATAGAAATGAATAAGAGAATACGGATCCATATTCAAATCTGGATCCAGTTTGATGAATTATTTATATATGCCTGGCAAAGCAGGTTGTTTTTGAAACATGTTTTGCTTAGTTTATGGGGGTTTTCCATTTTCTGTTTTGCATGAACTAAATTCATCAAACTGGATCCAAGTTGGAATCTGGATGCGCGTATCTAAACCTATCCGGATAGTGTCGTATCTCAACTGTCTCAATGAACTATGCGGGAATCCAACGGCTGTTAATAAGGCTGACTAGTTTATCCTAGGCCAAACTAGTTTATCCTTGGCCAGACTCGTTTGGTCTATGTGGTAAGGATACACTAGTTTTTCCTAGGCTCAACTAGTTTATCCTAATACACTTAGGATAAACTAGTTTCCTAGACTAGATTATTCAATATTTGAGGAAAAACTAGTTTATCCTAGACCAAAGTAGTTTCCTAGGACGCACTGATTTTACAGTTTTGTGGCTCCATGAAACTAACCCCCTTTTGGGGCCTTATTTCACTTCGCAAAATTCACCTGCGCGTTTTTTGTCAGCTATTCTGTTACTTTTCTACTAACGCGTTTCAATATAAAAATCGTGTTGAAAACCATCAGCGGCGGCGAGTAATAGATGTATAAAAAAAGCGGTATTCTTATAGCTCTGGGTTCCCTATTAGCGCAGGTAAATTATGAAAAATGAAAAATGCCCGAAAATAAAATTAAATTAAGCCTCAAAATTTTTTTTCAGTTTCAGTTTATTCAAATTAATAAGAGTTGTACATTAAGAACTTAATCTTTAATAGTACTAATATTTTTAATTTTATACATTTTAGTGAAAAGAAAATTATCTGTGGGGTTTTATTAACTTGGGCCTTATTTTGCGGAGTCAAATCAAAACTATGGAATCGGTTCGTTCTAAGCTTAACTAGTTTGGCCTAGGATAAACTAGTTTGGTCTTAAATATTGAATAATCTTATCCGGCAAACTTGTTTATACAATATACAAAGTGTATTCGGATAAACTAGTTTTAGCCTAGGAAAAACTAGTTTATCCTTACCCATATAAGCCAAACTAGTTTCACTTAGGATAAACTTGTTTATGGCTTATTGATGCACCTGATTTATTATCTTGTACTAGCCTTAACTACCGTGGGGGAGGTCACAACACTCGTAGTCTTGAACTAATGCATATATCTCAACACCGTACCAATTATGGAATGCATGAGCCCTTTACCCGCATGTGTAACGTTCTGAATTTGAACTCAAATTTTTTTTATTTTAATATAAGTAAGAATAGACTCAAAGCTTCATTGAAGACCAGTGTACCACGCTCTTAAATGTTTGTAATTGTTAATTTTTTCAATGTCATTGTATTTGTTATGTTATAATTATTGTTTTTAATTTTATTTTGTAAAGTGTATGTCTTAAGTACATAGTTTGTTGCTTACTAACTACTAACACTACACTAAGTGATGAGCCTGATAAGCACTTAATTTGTGTTTGGCAATTCTTTGATCGCAAGATGTCGCTTGTACTAAGCGCTCTTCGGCAAAGATCTGATAGTGTTAAAAAAAAAACACAGTTTGGTCGGTAACAGATACTTATTAATCGAACATATTAACAGCACCTTTTTAGGTTCAATCAATTGTTCCAAAATGTATCGTAATAGTTGACAGAACGACGGCACCTCAAGTCAAACTTGAAAATCACGTTTGAAACAAAACTTTTCACTTAATAGAAAAAAATCGTTGTCGACAGTAATTTTTCTATAAAAAACTATTGGATCTAAATTAAATATATCTACTCTAGTGCTTCAAACAATATCCACATATTCAAAATGTTTGGATATCCGTTAATCCGGATACATATATGAATGAAGCAATTGGTATCTGACACTAGCCGGATAGTATATCGGATAACCGTATAGTTAAATGATACAGTTGAGTTCTGTCACTATCCAAATTGATGAAATATACTGTCCAATTACAGAATCCGACGAATGAGCTGTGGAGGGAATCAGACTATGAGCGAAATGTCAAAATTGAGTCTGTCCCTCCGCAGCTCATTCCTCGATTTCTGTGATCGGGGTGATTATGTTAGCTAAAGGTATAATAGGGGATAAAAGTACGTAAAAAAATACAGTTTTACCTGTACGCTCGTATGCACATAATTCATCAAATTGAATCTGGATGCGGGTATCCGATACAATCCACTGGTTCGTTTAACTATACAGATCTCGGACATTATCCGGATAGTTCGGGTTTATCCTGGATTCAGATTTATTTTGGATATTCGAAATATCGGACTACCTTGAAGCACTAGTTTTGATCACTACAGTATAAATGCATTTTTAAAAACTCAAATAAGTTAGATTTGAAATTTATATTCATATTTCATTTTTTTTTTCTTTTCAGGGAGTTGATACAACAGCAGCTGCAATGAGTTTCATTTTCTATTGTTTGGCAAAGTATTCCGATTGTCAAGAGAAACTCCTCAACGAAATCTCTTCTGATCCTGACAGCTATCCAAATATCAATGATATGAAATACCTAGATATGTTCATCAAGGAATGTCTTCGACTTTACACTATAGTTCCTCTGACTGGTCGACAAGTTACCAAAGAGATTCGAATTGGCAACACTAATCTTGTTCCCGGAACAACACTTTGGATCAATATGTATGGCCTTGCTCACGATGTCAACTACTTCCCTGAGCCATATGAGTTTAAACCGGATCGTTTTGGTAGTGATGCACCCGAAATCCCACCATATGTTTTCCTACCATTCTCTGGCGGTCCACATTCATGTATTGGAAAGAGATATGCGATGCTTATTATGAAAATACTAACTGTAAGGACTATAAAAAGGACTAAAATTCAGCTAAAATATCCCAATGAGGAATTAGATTTAATGGCGGAAATGGTATTAAAATCGATGAATGGGATTAATTTGATATTTGAAAATAGATAATAGTAAATTACAAAATAAAAATGGAATTATTTTTTACTATGTATGTATTCGTATTTTAAGTTTATGTTTGTGAATAAAAGTTTGTTTATTGAAACCAAAAAATTGGCATTTGGCGTTTTTCTTTCCACTTTTTATAAATTTTACTCGAAGAATCTGATCTGATAGGAATCGCCACCTTTCGTCGACGTATCGAGCGATGCGAAAAAGAAACTTGAAAAATAAGCATGTGCTTCCTAACTTCATACTTCTAACTGCTTGATGGACAGTAAAACTTAAAGATAATAGTATGAGTCCCTTAATACTTAATGACTCTTTTTCTGATTCATTGTGCGAGGGAGAAAAAAGATGTAATTTGTCTTTAAAATCCTTGAATTTCGAAAAAAGGTCAAAGGTTCTGACCACACCAATTAAAAGTTATAAATTTTTCTGTATTTCATTCCTGAAACTCCAAACGAACATTTTGATTTACAAAACATACATAGCTGTGCGTTGCTCACAAAGTTCATAGTTTAATTTTTAAATAGTATACAAAAATCAAAGAAAAAAGTACTTTTCGTAATTTTCAATTTTCTCAAAAACTAAACAACATACAACCATCTGGTTTTTAGTATTTTACTAATAATAAATAAGAGCATTGGATATGCCAAATGAAAATAGTACTTAATAACGTGAAATTTAGAGAAAAAATGCTTCAAAACCTTTTTTTTGTATTTTTTTGTCCTAGTTTTGAGTTTGACATTCGATTTTTCAAAAACTATCCATTAACACAACATTTTTTAAATGGTAAATGAAAGACTAGATTCATGGCTTTTAAAAAAGCTATAGTATGATATTGTAGGTGTTACCGTTATTTTTTAATAATTTTGTTTTGCATTTATGGCAATCTTTTCGAAAATGCCCCTACCACCTTAACGGGGGATAATAGAACCCCACTCCTATACAATTTTTTTCTCGTCTCAGTCCAACCTACACGCTCCATTTTTTTGAGGCATTTTAAAAAAAATCATCGACTTGAAAAAATTCCCATGTAAATGTAAGGAAAATCGAAAAAATTTCGATTCAGCTACACAAAACACGCTATAACTTGAAAACTACCGCTCCGATTTTCAAAATTAAGGTGTCAATCGATAGCCCTACCTGTCCACAATATACAACATATACAATATTTATAGGTGCTCATATAATTTTATTGACTTAGAGGCTTAAATAGCTTAAAAAGTACATTTAAGATATAACGGTTAATTTTGTTGTTGTTTTCCAACCGATTTTCAAAATGTGTACTTCATTATAATCTTGAGCAATAAGCGCTCATTTTGGCATATAAAACTTTTCCGTGCACTTACCACAAGCCTCAATATAACGGTTTAAACATTCTTGATAGCAAAATTTATCAATATTCCAGACTCTTGGTCGTTAAAATTCTAAGTTTGAAAAATCAAGATAAAATTTTATGAAATGACTCATAACTTTGGCAATTCTTTGTTAACCTTCAAAAATGAGGTGCCAAACGAAAGATAAGAGGATTAAGATTATAGGAACTTAAAAAAAAACGGTGGTAATGATAAAAAAATGTTTTAACGGGTTTAAAGAGAATTGCATACTTTCCGAACACATTTCGTGAGAAAATCAATGGAAAATTTGAAAATTAAGGAAAATTATGTACGGTACAACTATCCACCTACATGGGTGCTAAAAATCGAATATAAATGACGTCTTTTCAAACAAAATGCGTTCTGTACACTTACATTAAAGAATGGCAATTTTGTTGTTTCTTTTCATGGGTCATTTGTTTCGTATCGTATGACCACACCCATAAAATGTTTTGAATTTCATCCCTGACAGCCCCACAAACATTTTGACACGTAAAACATATGCAGCTCACAAACATCGTAATCGTCAAAGATAAGAAAAAGTAACCTGCAGGTAAAAACTTTTTTCCCATATGAATTCTTAAAACTGCCCCTACCGCCTAAACTGGAGTAGTAGAACCCCCTCTCCCTTGGGGATTTTTTCTTGTTTTAATGCAACCTATACGCTCCATAACTTTTTTTATGTATTTCAAACAAGTCACCAAAATGATAAATTTGCCATATAAGTGTAAGGAAAATCTAAAAATTTTCGATTCAGCTGGACAAAACACGTTATAACTTAGAAAGTACCACTCCGATCTCAAAAGTTGAGATGTCTATGGAAAGGTTTAATTGCCCGTTATAGTAACCATATAAAAAATATATAGGTGTTCATATAATTTTATTGATTTAGTGGCTTAAATAGCTTAAAAAGTACATTTAAGATATAACGGTTAATTTTGTTGTTGTTTTCCAACCGATTTTCAAAATTTGTGTGTCATTATAATCTTGAGCAATGAGCGGTCATTTTGGTATACAAAACATAACGGTACCTCAACCACAGGCCTCAATATAACGGTTTAAACATTTTTGAACGAAAATTTTTCGAAAATTCCGGGCTTGGTCGTTAAAATTTTAAATTTGAAAAATATTTTAAATTGCTCGTAACTTCGGCAATTCTTTTCTGATCTTCAAAAATAAGGTGTAAAACGAAAGATAAGGAAATAGAGATTGCGCGACATAGAAAAAAACAGCAAATTAACGTGAAAAGAAATTGTTTTAAATGCAGCAATTCGGGGAGCACAGTTATTGGGGAAATCCCGGGAAAACTTCCAGCCTGATTTAAATAAAACACAGTTATATATATTTAATTAACACATCGACTACGAAAATGTATATTTATTCTTTTTTTAATATTTTATATTTTTGTTTATTATCATCATTCTTTATTTGTATCATCTTTTGCTTCCATTTTATTTGTTTTTTTTTTTTTTTTAATAATCAAATACAAAACCTTATTCATTTTTTTAATTACATAGCTATACTACTATATTAAAATAATTACTTACATCATTTTGGCGCACTGTTTACAAAAAATATTCAACAAACACGTCCAGTAATTTTTTAAATAACAATAAAAAAGATAACTTAAATAATAATACAATACACATCATTCATGATTTTATAATTTTATAACAAAGTTTTTTTTTAATTTTATTTCATCAAATAAATATGAAAGGTAAGATTGCAAATTTGTTGCTTATTTTAAATTTTCCTTTTTTTCATAAATTCATATGGCTATGTAAATTTATTATACTTAAATAAAAAACAAAATTATAAAAATTTGTTCTTCACATATAAATTTTTGTTTTCTTTTTTTTAACATTTTTCTTTTTATTTTGTTTATCAAAAATCACAATTGGTGCTGCTTATAAACTAATATTGTAGTACATAATTAAAAAGTTTTATGATCAAAATTTAAACAAATTTAAATTATAATTATATATAATAGTTTTTAAATATTTTGTATTTTATTTTTTCACCATCAAGCGATTTATGTACAAAAAAATGCGTAAACAAGAAGATATAATTGTGTATTTTTTTTTAAATAAAACAGATTTCAAAATATAACTCAAGTTTGTTTTTGATTTTTAACTTTCTAAGCACATTTAAAGCTACGAAAATGTATATGCATATAATTTTTTTTATTTTTTTTAATATTTGTATGTTTTTTGAGTCATAACATAGCTTGATCTTATTTCAGATTGGGAAAGTTATGAGTTCAAAGTTTTTGTTTAAACGGCCTTTTATAAAATATTTTAGGCGATATCGAGACATGCAGTTGGTCTCCAAATTTGGAATACCATGAGATCGAATCATAGAGAGCGCCTCAGTGCCACATATGGTACATTAAGATTAAGCTAGAAATTATTGCTCAACTTTCCAAAGTTAATTTTTCATTAAAATTACAACTTAGAAAAAGATATATTTTAGATGCAGAGATCCTGTGCTTTGCCTCTCTTTGAAGCGCATTCAAAAGTATTAAATTTTGGAAAGCAGTCATGTGTACCATTTATGTTAAATAAAAAGAAAATTATCTCACTCAAAACTGGCATATTATTAAGATCTGTTTCGTTGTAATAAGATTATGTTGAGTTATTAATAAATACTCGTGTCATCTCTTACACTGCGTGCAATGAATAAAGCTATGAAACGCTTGTACATACATACTTTCTAAATGTATCAAGACTGGCACTAACTCGGATGTTGAAAAGATCCGCTTTGTCTTTTGCAACTTTTTGGTAAGTCATTGTTTTTTTCTATTGGTTCTTTTACGTTTGGAGTTCTATTTTTATATAATGAGACATCTATTCATATGTTCATGAAAAAAAAGCTCCTCTTAACCAATTTCTAGAACCATTTCTTTAAATTGGCTTAGTTTCACAAAATTGCTCGTTGAGAGTCGTTTATTGTAAATATATTTATTTTCTCTAAAGAAATCCTTACCTGCAAGCAGTCTAAAAATAAATCTAGGCTCTGAGATTTTTGTTTGTTTGCTAGGAGGCATACTATAACACGTCGCCATCGTACGACTAGAAAGTCATCTCAAACTCCCGATTGCTATTGATCTAGTCTGAGAACGAACGGACAGCTCTCTTTTTCTTAATTTTTACGTACCGAAAATTATTTTGCTGACATTACGTTTTTCTTTTTTTTTTGTTGTATTCAAATCCATTTTAAGGAGTACCGCCGCTTAAGTAAATAAGAAAGATGCCCATTTTCTGCAATTATATAAAAATGGAATCATTCTAACTCTGGCCATTGAACATCGAATTTAACTAAAAACCGTATTTGATAAGAGTGGTTCATAATATTACTATGCATGTAGATGTAAAGAATAAGAAAAAGAATATAAAAAGCCTGGTAAGGATTTGAAATCTGAAGAGTGGAAGTGACCTCATTTAGAGTTGAGTAGGTTCATGATCTTGAAATAATATATGTTGAGCTTTTCAAAGCAAAATACAACTAGAATAGTCACAGGAAATTTTGAAAGATTTGGTTACGATATTTAATAACTTATCAGGTGTTGGTTTCAATGACAACGTTTATCTAAGCCTGACTTCGATTATAAATTGAGGCATATACCTGAGTGCATATAATCAGAACTATACAAAAAAGTTTCTAAGTCAAAACCAATAAGCAAGACACCTTAAAGCATTAGGTATTATTTTAAGTCACTGGCAAAGTATAGAGCTGTATAATAGGCGCTAAGAATTTGAGAGTAAAAAAGGACTCTGACTTGGCCTGCTTTCTCGAGCTTGCAATGGTTTAACGAAAACAAAAGTTGTTTTCAAAAGGTTTGATTCTGGAATCAAATGACTTTTTTACCACAGGGAGCCTCAAAATCTTTCAACTTCCTTGAGATGTGAGTGGTTACGAAAGTTTAAGCGTAAGTTTTTTGATACTCAACCACCTATCAAGTTAAACCATAAAGCATCTTAACAACTAATGGACATTACAGATCTTAAAATAATTTGCCATAGAGTACGACAAATTCAA
Organism: Dasysyrphus tricinctus; assembly: GCA_963921185.1. NCBI lineage: Eukaryota > Metazoa > Arthropoda > Insecta > Diptera > Syrphidae > Dasysyrphus > Dasysyrphus tricinctus. Next base: position 14,332,281 of record OY992533.1, on the reverse strand, counting down.
ACTCAATACTTCTTAATCTAAAAATAGATGCTGAATTTTTTCGACTTAGCTGACTCAAAATACTTATCTAGTTCTTTTTTTTCAATTACATTACAATTTTAACCAACTTCTATTATTGAATTCAATTACATTGATTTTGTTTTCATTTTATGTTGTTTTTTTTTGTATATTTTTTTTTTTTTTTTTTGTATTTTTTTTTTACAGGTAAATCTACGTTACACTTATAACAGCCAAGTGGATTGTATCCCTATGGAGCATATTCTATACAATTTTTTGATAATAATAATCTTAAAACCAAAAATACAAAGAGAAAGTTACATACTTATGGAGGACGAGTGAGAGGCGAGCTAATTTGGGATTTTTGTATATAGGTAAAACAGAAAGTGGTGCGTAAAAGGACAGACAATTATAGATAATTAAGGAATTGAGAAGATTTTGGACATAAGTTTGTGTTTTACAAAAATTTTCTTTCTCCTTTTTTTATAAAAAAAAATAAAATAAGACACAAAAAAACTTATGACTTTAAAAATTTAACTGTCATGTTTTACGCGGTGGTGTAGGAGGTGGTGGCCTCATTTCTTTGGGAATGTTTTCGTAGGCTGAAAAATCATTTTAGTGAGCAATTTAAGTAAGCCGGACCTAGGAGACAGCTGCTTACCTGTTTGATGGTGATGATGCTGTTGCTGCTGATTACTAGCATTCGATGCTGCAGTGGCTAATGCTGCAGCTGCTGAACTATCGTTGTTATGTTGTTTATTGGCAAGTAAGCTTGCCTCGTTGACTGGATACCGCATCGGTTGTTTTGGTGCTGTTTGTGGGGGGAGATTTTGTTGTTGTTGCTTCAGTGAACTTGGCATATTGTCATTTTTACTGGCCAAACTAAGGCTAGATATTGCTGGAGGTAGAGGAGAACGTTGGCATTCGTTGCCAATTTCACCTGTATACCTGGAAGTATAAAAAATTAATTAAAACAATATGAAATTTTAAAACTCAATTTTGTTCACTCACTTAATATTAGTGTATTCCCTGCCAACTTGTAAACTCTGTTCTTCAGCGCGTTTCCTTTGAATTAAAGTTTGAATATAGTGCTGGACAGCATAGTAGACAAATTTATATTGTGCTTCAGTTTGTACTAGACCAGAACGTTGAGAACGAACCATTTGGATTGTGCGTTGAATATCAATCTCCGTATCTAAACCTGCAATTATTTAAAGAATCATTGTGAAAAAGTTACAACCACAACAACAAATTTAAAACCAATTTTACCTTCTCGGTCGATTTGATCTAAAATCATGTCGATAACAATAAATGTTCCCGTTCGGCCAATACCAGCCGAACAATGGACACAAATCGGCCCCTAAAAGTAGACATAATGTTATTTACATTTTCTCAAAAGTTATTTTTGTTTTATTACACTTACAGGTTTATCCCCAGCTTGATTCAATTGACTTTGCTTTGTGTTGACGTCTTGAAGGAAATTCAAAACACAACCTGGGTCAGCGGGTACTCCATGATCAGGCCATACTTGAAAATGATAGTGGAAGATTCGACGTTCCGGTTTACCACGCCATGAGAAGAAAAACTCCCGTAACGTATAATCACTGGTTGAACTTTCCGAAAGGCATGTTATCTTGGCATGTCCCCATTCCTTGGTGTTGCCTTCACTGGGCCAATATTTAGCACATTTGTTTTTCCCTAAAATTAGAGCCTTTATAGTAAGAACAAAATAACCATAATTAAAAGCTTATTATTTACCTCTTTCATACTCTTTGGTGGTCATAACGATAACACGGGTATTTTCTTGCCAAATCATGTTCCAGAAATCCTGAATTGTATTCTGTAAACATCCCTGAGTGGCGATGTAAGTCTTAAACATATCCCGCTCTTCTTTTCGCGCAGATGTCAACGATTCACTACGTTTGTGCTTGTGCATCGTATCAGATTTTTTATTGCAGGTGGTACAGTTATTGTACGGCAAGATTGCCGTTTTCATGGCACATTGTACACATGTCTTGTTTAACATTTGACAATTTTGACAGTTCTTTTGTATGTAGGCGGCAGTACATGCAGGACATGAAGAGACCGCATTTAAGCTTTCCGATGACGAACTCATATTGTTCAAATCACCGTCGGTGGGTAGGCGAATGTAATTAGCATTAATGTATTCGGCACCGGCGATACTGCGATCAACGTCACCAAGTTTAACTCGAGTATGATCATCTAAATTAACAAGAGAATTTTTATTATTTGTTTTAAGGTTAATAATTTTATAGAACTTACATGGAAGAATATTTTTGTAGCGATTTTTGTTTCGGTTTTCGTTCTTATAGCCTTCACGGCGCGAGAATGTATCTCTACTATCTTGCTGCTGCAGCGACTCAAACTCCTCCCAGAAACCACCCTGAAAAAAGGCAAAACTTTAATATCTGTTGTCCGAAATATATAAAAAAATAAAAAAAAAAATAAAAGTAAAAGGTGAGTCAACCGAAACATATGGCATGGGTATGGTTTGTCATTAAATGACATTGGCAACGTTCACTGAACATAAGGGACTGTAAGGTAAGGCAAGTTTTTATTTTTGGGTAGCTGTTTTCAAATGAAGTACATTTTTTGCAGTCTTTCAATCAAAGTTTTTGGAATTTTCCTACCTTGAAGTCCTAATGTTCATTGATCGTTTATACCTACTGATTGAATTAATAAAGGCTTATTTTTTGACAGATGAGTAGAAACTAAGACAGTGGTAATAATTTAGTTGTTTACCACACATCAAGGCATTTTTATTTTTCAAAAGCTTATATTGTGTCCAAAGGCCAAAGCCCAAAGAATGAGAAATGAAAATTATCTTCCTATTGGGGTTTGTGGACCTTCACGCAAACTTTGACTGTAATGCAACTTAATTTAATAAAAAAACGTTTAGTAATAAGTTTTGCCCCAAAACGAGCGACAGCTTTTAAAATTGATTGGAGAAGAGCTTTGTTAGCCATGGACTCATTTAATGCTTAGCCTTATGAAAATGTCAGTAGGTATATTAAATATGTTAAATATGTCGCTGGTTCCCTGTTTCAAAAAGTAATTTTACTTTAACAAAATATTTGATTAAGCAAAGCTTAAGACACAAAAATATCTTCGACATAGTCTAGGTATTAGCAAAGAATATTAAGTTACCAAGAAGTCGCATCTCATACAAATTTGGCGGGTTCCAACATTGCAACCCGTCAAAAGTATCCTCCTTTTTACCATCCTTATAATACGAACAGTGAATATTATGGAATGCGTGGTATTTGCCAAGATTGTATGAGAAAGAGCTTTTCTCTTAGTTATTTTTTGTTTCGTTCTTTTTATTATTATTTCGAAAAGAGCTTTCGGAATCGGATTTTATTTTAAGATCCAGATAATACTTCTTGGTAACTTTATATTCTTTGGTATTAGCTACTTAGTCATAAACATATTCATAACGGGTGATTTTTTAGCTGGTTTGGTTTTGGCAACACTGGTTTTGACAGCTGACGTGTGTTTAGTACCTTGTGTCACTGTCAAACAGCTTCAGTTTGGTTTGCAATTTAACCATGGATCGTCTTACAAATGAACAACGCTTGCAAATTATTGAATTTTACTATCAAAATTCGTGCTCGGTTCGAAATGTTCATCGCGCGCTGCTTCCATTTTATGGTCGGCTCATTTTTGGTTGAATGGGTACGTAAATAAGCATAATTGCCGCATTTGGAGTGAAGATCAGCCAGAAGCATTGCAACAGCTACCAATGCATCCCGAAAAAGCCACTGTTTGGTGCGGTTTATGGGCCGGCGGCATTATTGGGCCATATTTCTTCAAAGATGATGCGAATCGCAGCGTTACTGTCAATGGTGAACGCTACCGAGCGATGATAACAAACTTTTTTTTGCCCGAAATGGAAGTTCTTGACTTGCATGATATGTGGTTTCAACAAGACGGTGCCACATGCCACACAGCACGCGAAACAATGGCGCAATTGCGAGGCGAGTTTGGTGAACAGTTAATTTCACGTTTCGGGCCGGTCAATTGGCCGCCTAGATCGTGCGATTTGACACCATTATATTATTTTTTGTGGGGGTATGTCAAGGCTAATGTCTATAGGGACAAGCCCGCTTCGATTGACGCACTGGAAGCCAACATCCATGCATTCATTCGTGAGATACCGGCCGATATGTGTGAAAGAGTATGCCAAAATTGGACTCAGCGGATGGGCTACCTGAGACGCAGCCGCGGTCAACATTTGCATGAAATTATCTTTAAACATTAAATTGCAAGGTTCAAACTATCGATTCAAATAAATATTTCATTCATTTTTTCGAATTTTTTGTGTTTTTTTTTTTTTTTAAGTTCTAAACCTCTTAAAAAATCACCCTATATAAAGGAAATTAATAAACATTTTCTACAAAATTTGAAAACAAAACTTACCTTTACCAACTGATCAACCCTGGCATTGATTCCGGCTGCCGCTATCCGCGTTGCATTGAACGGCTGCCTCAAATGCACAACAGTACCGCATGTCTCCACCATTGGATTCCGTTTGTAATGTTCAATTAATTCACTCAGCGTTGAAAAGGGTTCGCCTCCACCAACATCGTATTTCTTATCCTGAAATAATAATCAAAAAGAAAATTTAATTACATAAATTGAATTAAATTCAAATTTTGTAGCTATTAATCAACGTGTTACGAATTCAAGTCACAAACACTATTTTTATCATGGAAAAAAAATATATGTACATATATATTGCCCCTGCCCAGCCCGTGCCTTTATCCAATACGGCGATGGAGATACAAAAGCAGTGGGGTACTATAAGTTTGTCTATATTTGTGTCCATTCCAAGGTCAAAGCGAATGCGACAACGACCAACAGGGACAGATACTATACTAACAACTTTTCCACTTAAGGAAACACAGCTTGGAAGGTAACTTGGTTCGAACACACAACAACAACAACTACACACAAGAATGCTAAAAATAAAACGCGAAAATTATACTCACTTGCCATCGGATCATTACATGCGTTACTTTGTCATCTGTCCGCACTGAGAGAACAAAGTCACCGGGCTTACTTTGAGATTCCCTCACGAGAAACGAGCCGTTCTTTCCGCGTTCCAGAATCAGTTTTTCAGCTTCCTTTCCGGATAGATTCCCGTGAAACCACCTGCGAGAACATTAATATAAATTAATATTAATCTTTTTTTGTTTGTTATTTTCTTTATTTATTTATTGTTTTTATGAACGAATTGAACTTTTTTGTGTTTAAATAAAAGAAGAGCAACTTTAGAACAATATTCGCCATGTAGAAGTAAGCGGTGTCGATTGATCACTGTTGCAACAGATTGAAGGTGTTTTTCCGCTTACTGGTCGACTCAAATGGGGGTAAATTAGTAGTAACTCTCCACGCTGTCGTTGTCGTCGTAGTTGTGTAGACTTAGTGGGTCTGGTTGACTTACATTTGTATTCACAAAGTAGTCTAGAGAAGTATCTCTAGCTCGACTGAGTAAACAAAAACAAAACAACGACGTGAGAACTCGTTTTACCCACAGCAAAAAAGAAATACACTGTTGTGCAAACAATTTTTCAAACGTTTTTTAACGCTTCCAATAATGGTTGGCACATGATTCTTCGAATCCAATGTCAAACCAGTGCTGTTATATGCTTGCGAAACCTGGAAAGTCACGTCTGCCATTTCGAGGAAATGGCAGGCTTTTGTGAATCGATGCCTACGTCACATCCTAAACATTCGCTGGCCACACATTATACCAAACGAAGAATTGTGACGCAGGACAAGCCAAGAGCGGCTGGGCGTCGACGTAAGAAAACGTAAATGGCAACGGATTGGTCACACACTTAGGAAACCAAACGATGAAATTGCAAAGCAGTTTTTTGAATGGAATCCTCAGGGTGCACAGTGGGTTGGAAGACCAAGAACAACATGGAAATCAACTGTCTAAGCAGAAGCAGAATCCCGGAGAAAGCTGTGGCCGCAGTTGAAATACCTTTACCGTGAAGGATGGAGACGTTTTGTTGACGCCATATGCCCCAACCGGGGTTACAGGACACGATGATCAAATGATAACGAAATAGTTTTCGGGAAACCAGTAATGGAAATTCATTATTCGACGGCTTTAATTCTTAGGCCGGCCATTCACGACTACTTATGTTGTGAATAGGGTTGTTTGTGCTTTTTGTGCAGTTATTTTGTGTCGTGAATGTCAAAAACTGTACATCCGCTGAATTATATAGTTTTACTCATAGAGTGCACAATATTTTTGATTGGCTTTTTTTAAATTATGGCTGATACACAAAAATGTTCTGTTTTGTTCCCTTCACTGCAATAGCAAACAGTAATAGAGGGCGAGTTTTGAAGACATGTTCACGGAATGAAAACTTTTTTAAAACTGAGTATTGTGCAGTTTCTACGAAACGTTCGTTTATCAATTGTAAGATTTTCAACATTAAAATACTCGAACTGTCAGCGGTAAGCAATAAATTTGTTTGCGAAAAATAAAATGACAATATTTGTAGATTTGTCAGAAGTTTCTTTTTAATATATCCCCAGAAAGGGACGAACTTAAGACGGCTATCACCCGGTAGTGTCTAGGAATAGTGGTTATACAACACTGGCAATGCTTCAAAATTGATTATATTTAATAACTGATTTTTCCTGCATGTGTAAGGGTCAATTTTTGGGTTAATAGTTATTACTTATGCCTAATTTTATAATTGAAGGTGTTTTCTTGATCTTACCTTCAAATATTTTGGTTTACAAACTATTGTTGGGTGTCAAAAGGAGGTTATGGAGGAAAATAAATTTGATTTTCGCTTTTGGAAATGCAAAAGTTTATGTTTGTATTTGAAAGTTTTGGAAAAAATATTCTGCCTACAAAGTTGATGCTAAAACACTCCTCTACAGAGCTACCGGTCGTGTATATGGTTCAAGTTTTAAGCTTTAAATTTGATTTCCAAATTTCGAATCTCCAAAAATAATATGAATAATATTGGCGGCGCAGACGCAACAGCTCGTGAAGAGCCCCGGCAGTGACGTACGACAACTCTTAATCATTCCTGTGTGTGAGTTGTTGTCGCTAGAGGGGAGAAGCACTTTTTTATTGCAAGAGATACTTTTGGGGTATTTGGCACTTCCCCACAAACAAGTGTAACCTAACAATATAATTATAAATCAAAGAAAAACATTTTAGCACATCACTGTACTTACAAATTCAACAATTATTTTGCATACTACGTTTGTCGTCAGCATTAAGAAGCTACTGTTTTTAATATGGTCTTGTGGACAAGAGATATTTATTGGATGACTTAATATTAAAAAAAAAAAAAAAAAACAGGGAGGGAAGCACTCGATTCGTCGCCCGGTTAGTGAATCAATATGGAATCATTTTAAAGAGAAATAGAGGAATAATCTTTACAGGCCAATCTAAATAATGATGCTTGGGCGGTTTTATGTGGGAATATCATTATTAATTATACTGCCATTATAGAAAGTCATTGATGGTGACAGATAGGGACCGAAATTTCTGATTCATTTACACCGCTTATAGTGACGCAGACGAATATAATGTTGTTCTAAGGTAACAAATTCTGATCATGCCCGATTATAACGAAAAAAAAAATCGAGGAATTTGCATTGAATTCAAATAAGTCTCTCATCCGTGTTTAGTCATCGTAAAAATTATTGTCTGCCAATATATAAAATGCATGTATGTATGTTGCTTGATTGCTTTATTATTTATTATACACCATATTAGGATTAACATTTGCATTATTTTAAAAATCAGCATAAGAAATTGGGATACTTTTTTTGGTTTATATAATACGTATTGAAAAAAGAAATCATATTTATTATAAAGATAATTTATGTGTTCGAATAATGCCTGCATCTGACACATGTGACAAAAAAATATTTTTGATAGAAGAATGTAAGGTACTAAAATCTTTATGTATGAACAACAACAATAACTAATTTAATTCGAGAATTAAAATTGTGTCATAGCAATTAGTTTAAAAACTGCGCATCCAACCAATACCCATGGTGCCTCGCTTAAAAAACAAGGAAAACTTAATTGCTGGCGAATAATAATAATCAACACAGGAAATGCGAAGTTATACTTTACTTGAACTGATTCTGCCTTGAAAATTGGTTTAAATGGAATAAACATTCACAATACTTGTTTATGACTTACTTAAGTACTCGTCACATGTTTCTTAAATAAATAATTTTCTATATCTCATTCTCTATAGAATACAATTAAAATACTTGCTTTTGATTAAAAGCAGATAATCTTTTTTATTCTTATTTTTTTTGTTTATGATTTGTGTCCTACATTTTTTTATTTTTCTTGTTGCCATACTCGCTTGAAATTCCGGTTGGTGGTTTCACTTACTGTCAATTAGATTTAATTGCACATCATCATTACAGAATTTTTTAAGATTTGGATTAATTTAATGCAGTAAATCAAGTATTTTCAAATTAATATGTAATAATTATAAAGGCAATAAATAAAATTTCGCATTTAAAATTAACTCTTCCTAATTTATTGGTGAAATTCGTATTCTTAACAAAAAGCTACGTGTGTTTTGACATGTTTTTTTTTTTATTCTTGAAGATATGTATTTTTTTTTTATTTTTATTTAAACAAAAAACGCCGACAATTTCAAAACAATAGAATCATTTTTGGAATAATTGATCATCAAATTCTGATTTCAATGGAAAGCCACTTGTGGTTGAAAGGTGTTAACATTCAAAGTAGATGATGATTTATATCAATCTATTCTTGAATCTACCGAATCATTATCGACCTCCAAAAAAAGTGATGTTAGAGATTTTTATAACGAAAAATCGATTTTTTCACCGGAAATGACTTAAGTTGTAATATAGTGGTGACTAACATCCTTAGTTCCTTAGTAAATTGAGTTAATTAAATGTTTCGGAGAAATATGAAAACATTTATATACATACATATATGTTATATTCACCATAGTATGTAAGCCATAGGTATAGACAAGATGCCACCTATATTCTCTCGTAATCTGAGGTAGTAGGAAGGTATTAATTTTTTTTGAAGAAATATTTAGATAACTTCAGAATATGGAAATAGAGTACCGAAAAAAGCTCGCAAGTGATGTTAGCACTGTAAAGTAGGAAGCTATTAATAAAGAGGCGATTTTAAGAGGTCAATCTTAAAGTAGAAAGCATAACTTAAGATAGATAGATCAACTAATGAGATTTCACAAATTCAATTGAGCAAGCCATTCAAAAAATTTGATGTTAATGTCGTCTTTCATTGCAATCTGAAAGATTTGATTTCAAAATCCAGAATTGCTGTTTTGAATGAAATATATGTATGGGCATATTTTTGAGTAGATTCAATACAGACAACAAACTGCCCTGTTTCGATTTGACGTTTGACATGTATGATATATGCTGTATGGGTGATGAATGCATATCAAATCTCCCAAACTGGAAAGACCACATCATTCGTCTTCAAATCTCATCTTTTTTTTAATAAAACATGAACAAATGGAAAAGTGCAAAATCTTTTCGCAAAAAGATCAAATCTTTCCAACAATGAAAAACGACATAAGAAATTTTTCCGCAGAACTCTGTTCATATTTCTAACATTTTTGAGTTCTCATTTTCCGGAATTGACTTATGTCATGAATCGAATAAACCAAACAGATAAGACATCTTCCAGTTCTAGCACACGTAGCCTTCCTTGTCGCCTCGAACCTCGGTTCAAGCCCTCGAAGACTCTTGGCTGAAACATTGCTTTTCACGCTCTATGTGGTCAAGCTAATGCAGTCGAATTGTTTTGACTTTCTGAACTGCATCCACATTTTGGTAAAGCTCATAGAGTTCGTGGTTTTATGTATCTTTCCCTACGCAGAACAGACAATATTCTATTCTTATAGTTTATTTTCTTCATGCGACACAGCTGTATCAGTTTCCCTGGCTCACTATCGACATATAGAACTTCTGATTCTATCAAAATGTGGCATTGAATTTGAAAAAAGACGGTGCCTTGCTGGGACTTGTGTGGAGATTTGGTCTATGTTCGAATTAAAAAAGGACACAGTACGTTGGATGGGATTTTCTTTGCGACGACGTTTAGCAGGGATATACTTCGATATTTTTGCCATTTTTGAAGATGAGGCATATGGACCAATTTTGAATTGTGTCTGTGGCAAAAGAAAGCTCCCCCAGACTCTGGGAGTTCCAGGTGGGTTAGATCGGCGTCCAATATCGAATATCGTCTTCTGGGAGGTTCGCAATTTATGTTCATTAGACAGTCGAGCTCTGAATTTTACCACAACAGAAATTAGTGATAGTCGAGGTTTGCCGTTGCCCATTGAAATTTACAAGCCTTATATGTTGCGTCGATTGACAAATGATCAATTTGGTTGGCAGTAAGACTTTCTGAAGAGTGCCAGGTTTCGTTATGATTTTTCGTTTCATGGAAGCTTTATTTACCAACAAATACGCCGAAAATGGATTTTTTGGATTTTGGCAAAGAAGTCTAAAAGTACACAATTTTGACATCGTCATCCGGGAAGGCTCCGTTCAGGAGGTCATAAAACTCCTTATTGATGGGTTCTTTTGCCATAGTAAAAAAGGAAAAATGTATTGCAAAAATTTAAAGATTGACTACTGCGAATGCGTTCAAAGACGGCCATTTAATTTATAACTTCTATTGAATTAATATTTAAAGTAGTCTTTTTTGGTAATATTTTTTCAGGAAGCTAATAAAACAAATCAATTTCATCTTCTTTTCAAACACTTTGCCGGTTTTTACAGCTTTGAAATATATCTTTTTTTTTAAGTTTTTTCAAATTTAAATTGTATGTGTTTTGTTCGTTCACAAATTTTTAATAAAATAAATTAGCATAAAAACAACACAAAATAAATTAATAAATAAAAACATCGGAGACTAACAAACTTTTGGACAAACATAAATTATATTATGTAAATTAATGGACTAAATCAAATCTTCGATTCATATAAACAATCTAAATGTGTTCGTTATTTGTGGGTGTGTTTTTATATAATATTTGAGTTTTCTTTTTTTAATTTATTTTTTTATTTGGAAACTGAAAATGGATAACAACTATTAACCATGTACATTTAGGTACATATTTGATAAGCTAAGATGGGTTGAACAGAAAAAGCTTATAGAAATATGTACGTATGAGAAGTTTTAAGCCTGTTTCTGGAAGACAAGATTTGAATACTTTTCTCAAGAAAAAATCCATAGAAAATGAAACTATTTCTTACAAATAAAAAAGAATGGACTAAGACCGCATTTAGATTATATATTTTCACTACGCGATGACTATGGTTTTGTGGGAGAAATTGGTGAGGGAAAACAGCTCTTCACCCTTCTCTAATCTAAACCAAGGCCAAGAGAATTGTCATAGAACAACGACACGTGACGATTTCTTCAACTACCTATTATTTATTTTTGTTTTAATTTGTATGATGCCATTTGCGTCATTTCATTGACCGGTTACCATATAAGCGGCACCGGCCGGCAAGAGTGAATGCACTGGGTTAAATAATTTCTTATACCAACGATTGGGAAACCGGTGTCGGATAACCAGTCGGGGGAATCGTATGTACATGTACATATGCACATAGTATATCAAAAAGACATTACAGTAGATATATAAATAAAATTCGTAAGGAACTATAATTCTCACCAAGTCTGTTTTCTTAAATGTTGCAAATTTTTTTGATCTTCAATTTTGCGAATCATTTTCTGGTTTCTGAAACATCTCCCAAAATTCCTGATTTTTGTTTTTAGTCACGTAAAATCAAATTTAGAGACATCAAGAGATAGAGACATTTAATTTGACTTCTTGAGAAATTGCGTTCAGGTTACTCTTGATCTTACGTCAAAGTAATGGAGGAAAGTTTGTGAAGTCATTTTTCCTGTTCAATCATTTGAATAATTTAACAGATTTTTTGTTTATTTATTTTTTTGAACCATATGAAAATATATGTTACTTATTACTAAGAATCAATAAAATTGCCAATTTGGTTGGCAGCTTTTAGAATATCTAATTCTCATGATATTATGGCTCGTTATTATTTTTAGAATGCAGGTTTTGAAGCGGTCTGGTTTTTTTTGCAGAAATTTGAATACAATTTTTTTGAAGAATGATTTACTCTTGGCCCACTCACTCGATTACTTTTTCATCGATGAATCATTTTATAAAAACAATCATTTAAACAAAAATTAAATGTTTACTATAGCACATTCTTAAAACGCCCTTAAAATTATAAAATACATTTTTGCAGACCCCATAAATTTAAAACCAAAAACATGGGGCGCAGATAATAGATAACACAGGGCAACATACATATTTGTCAACAACTTGTGCGAAGGTTTTTGATTTCCTGAATTCGAATCCGATTTTTTAATTGCCGGATTGGCTTATGCTTTTGAGATAACTTAGTGCAAGAAAACTAACACAAAAGATTATTAAACCAATCTGCACAAAATTCATTATGGTACCTGGTATTATTCTTCTCCTGTAAAACGAATTTTTGATCTTTCCAATACTAATTTTCTTCGTGAAATTAATAAGTTTGTTTTTAGTCTTCTCCTCGCACATACCTAACAGCCCAATAACCCACTATTATAAAGAACTCAAAAGTTTATTTCAATTTGCGATTTGTTGAAGAATAGGAAACGATTTGTTGTCTCGCGATTATTTAGTCGCAAAAAAAGACCACAAGAATTTAAATTTCCAAGGTCTAGCCTAGATTTAGCCTAGATTCATTCGTAAAAATAAATGGTGTTTCTTTAGACGTGTGGTTTTCAATCTGGCAATACTTTTTTCGGAGTGGTCTTTTGACAGCTGCTGTCACTTGATTTATGGTTACTCCTGAATAACGTTTGCAAATCGTGTAAATTTACTACCAAAATAATGGTTTGGTTCACGCGCTGCGATAAAAAAATGATGAAAAATGAAGCCGGCTATAATATTACAGTCAATGAGGAACGCTATAAAGCCATGATTAATGACTTTTTCGTGCCTGGAGGAATGTTGATGTTGACGAACTTTGGTTCCAACAAGACGGCGCTATATGCCATACAGCCAACAAAACAATCAACAACGCGTTATTGCTGACATACGGCCCCAATTGCTGCAAGAAGTGGTCGAAAATTTAGCCTCAAGGCTTGAATTTATTCAGGCCAGCTGCCACTTGCCTGAAAACATTTTTAAAAGAATAATGGCAAACCCTTATCTTTATAATAAAGCTAGATTCTTGGCCATAACATTAAATAATATGCGTTTTACTTCTTCTTGAAAACCACACGCTTAAAAAAAACACACCCTTTAGAACACATGAGTTCAAATGTGATTGAACGCACATAAGACCACAAAATCCTATTAAGGTGCGATCACTTTTTTTAATCACTGTGACAGAAAATCGCAAGTGCTTTCCTAGTCTGATATAATTTTTGAGTGGAAAAAATATATTTTTGTGTGCTTCATAGTCTTGGGTGTGAGAAATTTTGCAATTGATTTTAAACATCTCGAGCAGACAATGACAAAAACATATGGCAAATTTAAGAACTAACTTCTCGACGAGGAAACTAGTTCTGAGCTTTGTTTAAAATTTCAAGTCTGCAGCTCATCTGGAAGTTATGCCTGTCGAATACAGACAGACAGGAGCGATTTTCTTGGAAAGTATCATGAAACATTGCTTTTATTTTTTCCGTTTCCAATTTTGTTCAAAAACAGAGTATAGGAAGTTACCAAATGTTCGGTTATTCCGGCCTGATTGGAAATTTTTTGAAGCCTGTTATTTGCTTTGATCTATTTGTTGAATTATTAATCATAAACAAATAGGTGAAGTTATACTATGTATATATGGTTTTTCCAAACCCAAAAGGAATATGTGTCATATTTTTTGTCTCTAATGGCATCACAAGTCCCGGTATCGTTTTTTTTTTTCGTCCGGACTGACAAAAAAAGCACTTATATATTCAACACCAACTCAAAATGTAAGTTTAAATGAAAAAAAAACGGCTCTAGTTCATCTTATTTATAGATGACAGTGACAACTGACAAATTATACTACGGACAGTGTGATTTGTTAATGGCCGTGTTCAAGTTTTACTGGATAGCCTATCTAGTAGAACTTTGTATCCATATGTGCTTCTGAACGGCAGTCAGCAGTTATTGACATTTCGTATAAGAAAGCTTCGTATCCTAACATTTTTACGATAGCTTGGGATATCTTTTTTGCCAATAGCTGATTTATCATCTGCTATGTTTTCACAAGGGATTACAACAACACAAACCTATCCAGATCAATTTGGATAAAAGTTTGACCGCGGCGGCCAATCGAAGAGTCCGCAAATAAATTTGATATTTCATAAAAACACTCGTAGATCTGTTTGTTTACTTACAACTTTTCAAAACTATTTACAAATTTTCAAAAATTCCTAAATTGAGTTTTGACAAAAGGTTGTGAAAAACTTTTAGTTACTAAACAGAGATAATATATTTGGCAAATATGATATTTTGTTGTATTTAACATTTAATAGTTATTTTATACCAAACCTCACGATCACATACGCGTTTGTTCATATTAATAGCTCAAAATAATAACAACAAAATTGGTAATCCGCGATGCTGATCTGTTAATATTACAAAAAAACTACGAAAATATAAAATAGTTTACTCAGAATTTATGACTAATAATTACATAATAAATAATATACCTCTTTATGTTTTATTAGTCATATACATAATTCTAGAAACAACAAAATTATTTTTGTTGATGCTTGACCAAATTGGGCGGTTTCCCTTCCGGTCCTGCTAATTTTGTTCACATGTCGCACAGACCACAATAAGTTCCTTATGTATGTACCTACTTATAGTATGCGAACATATGGCGCTAATTGGATAAGAATTTTTTGTTAAAACACCATGTACGTAGGCAGGCACATACAAAGAGTTTTTCTTTTAAAACGTACAGTTCGATTTGTTTACAGGCAATGAGGAGAATTTAAATTTTGTTTTTGTTTGTTGTTTTATTTATCTCTAAATAAATACAAATATTTTCTTAAAAGGTATAGTGTTCTGAATTAATGGTGTTCTTAGGATGTGATGTCCGTGGTTACATCTCTAACTTAAGTTGAGAAAATAAGAAGCGAACTTCTAGGTCCAGTGGTGATAGCAAAAGTATAGAATGTGGTATATTTAAACTTTTCGGACGCAGAAGTTCTATAAGTGTTATACCTCCCTAGTTTAATTGGAACTTTAAGTTGAACTTAACAAGTGAGGCTTAGTTTTTGTAGATTCATAACTGAAATGTACAAAGTTAATCCTCGACTGAAAAACTGTTTTTGAGTTAACTCCGGCTTAATTTAGTAGCAGGTCAACTGACTGATTTAACTCAGTTTACATCACTCCAACACTAAAAAATTACCTTAAGGGCTTCTTTCAGAATGTTCATAATGGGGTTAAGCCACTTCTTTCGCGCCAAAACCTTTGTATCAGATAACTACTCAAAAGTCAAAACCTTCTTGTAAATAGCCAAACTATAACCTTGATTTTTAATCAAGAAGTTATAATTTTTTTCTTGTTGTTTTATTATTAGGTCATTGAATTTGAAATTAATTAAAATCCCAGCAAATGTAATAATAATAATGCAAAAAAGCTTTGTAAGCAGAAAAGGACGCGAAGCGACGGTTAACAAAGTAAAGCAAAAAAAAGTTAATTCGTGCCTAGCTTTTTAGTCAATAAAAAACAAATTGATATTGAAATGGTCAGTTGACTATACTTAAGTCAAATTTATTAACATTATAGAATGGCAATGGCGATTTTTTTTTTAATGTTTGTGTAAAGCTATATTTTATAGAACATTTAGATCTAATTTGCATAACGTCTCAAACTTGTTTTGAAAAGAAAATAATATAAGAAGCCTAAACATGTGTGTTTTTTGAGAATTCAATTTGTTTAAAAAATTTTCCATATTTAAAGTTTTATTTACACAAATGTGTTTGATTTGTTTTAATCATGTGCACTTTCTAACAAAAGATATTATTATTTATTTTGCTAGAACAAAAAAATAAAATAACTGAATGTTCTCCGGAAACATCTAGATCTAGAGTATAGACTCTCTATAAAAAAAATAGCAAACAAAAAAAAACACAAAGTACTAGATCAGGAAATAAGTATTTGAACCTACATAATGTATAATTGACAACAAGTTTCAATGACATTAGGGTAATAGGGGCTGATGTATGAGTGATTTATTCAATTTTTCACGTGTTAAATAGACACAATAGTAGTTTAATTTGTTTGTAATTGGTGTTTTTAATTAGGGGAAAAACAACACGTTCCATAGATAAGCATGTGACATCTTAACATATAAGATGATGGTTGTGGCTTATGGCTTGTGGAGTGTGCGGTGAATTAGCCCGAAAAATAAATATGATGGGAGGAATAGTAATTAAGACTTTGTTACTAAACTTTGATGTTTCCAATGTTTGGTGAACTAGCGAACCCATGCCCACGTTGCTTGGGAAAAATTGATCTTAACTAAGTTATTCAAAACAAACCAAGCTTAATTTATTGTCAAGGCAATTTTGTTGTGTTTTGAGGTGAGTCGCTCAGCTGGAAAGTCGTTGTTACGAACTCTTAGGCATTCTGCAAACGAAACGATTCTTCATACAGCGATGATGATTAAATATTCAAGTTTCGTTTCAGTAAAAGGGCTTAATCCTTAAGTGATAACGCAGGTTAAAGGTTTAACTGTTTGATCTCCTTCCATGGCGTTTGCTTCCTCAAAATAATGTAATGATTTGATATCGGCTCGTTTGCATGATTTTTGCAATATTGATTTCTGAGCCACCTACCTCACCATTCTCATACCAATACAAAAATTGTCAGGAAAAAGCTGTCATGAGTAGTGTAATGTAGAGCAGTTTGTTCACTGTGGGTTAAATTTGTAATGACTTTCACATGTTCTCGTAAAATGGCGATAACCTACTAAAATTGGCTGATTGGCGATTTTTAAGATGAACTTAACTCAAACTATAGATCCACTGTTAAAAACATTGCTTCAGGTACACAATCCATGATTTAACAGTGGCAATAATCATTGATCATACGATCTACATTGGTTATCATGTGCCATATGGCGCCATAATACCCACCATGGTAGTTTTCATAACCTTATCCAGCGGCCGTAAAAATAAAAGTTGCCAGCAACAAAGTGCCTTCGACAAAAAAATGCAGTAGAATTCCTTGATGGGTGCCTTTTCCGATTATACTTCAGAGACTTTTATTAAATTCCAGTAGTGATAAACCCACAACTTGAACGTTTCCTAGAAGAAGGGCTCTCCAATGGTCAAATATTCTTCTTTTTTTATTGAAACAAATAATTTCTAAAAATGATTTTCAAACTGACTCACCGAAGTGGGGCAATAGCTCATTATGAATTTATGTCCTGTGGATTAATTCCTTGGGCAATAAAAAATTAGCGAATTTTCACATATTTCAAATAATGTGGTTGTTGTTTTTGTTTGTTTTAATAATAGGGAAAGGCCGTGAGAACGGGTTTTTCAGCACATTATTTCGAAACGACTTATTCCCCGTCGTGTCATATCCATTTTTAGATTTAAAATTAAGATCAACGACGTTATGGGTTAAAATAATACAAAAAAAAAAATGTTTAAGGAAAAATAACAACATTGCGACCTTGTTGTCTACCAAAAAAGATCGAGTACACAAAAATAGGGCGTTGACATCTGTCATTAAATAAATATAATTTATATACTAAAATAGCTAGGGTTAAATTTGTCAAATTCTGATTAAACAACATTTTTTTTAACTTTTGACAGCTGCTGCTTTGTTAGCTTTGTATTGTGAAATTCCTTGAAAAATTTAAATTTATTTTAAGCACGTGGACCTTTTGAAGACAAGTGAGTGGTAATGAAAGGCACAAGCGAATAAGAAAATATCTACATACATACATACATATAGGCGCTTAGAATTTAATTTTATACCTATAGATATGAATCAGAAATAGAAACAAGCATGAGAAATTTTGTAAATTGTCAAATTACACATTCCACCTTAGCAACAGGCAGACTGACAAGAAGCCTTTGTCCATAATCGTCATAAAACTATAATTTTATATTCAAACCATAATGATGTTAATGTGCACGAACAGTGGGTACTTTATCTTGAATGTATCACTAGGTGATAATTTTTTATTAGCGTTTATAAGTTTAAGGAAAAAATAAGAATAATTATTTTGTGTTTAATATATGCATAACATACATTTGTATGTATGTACGAGTATATTTTATGCACCAATAAATTTTCGAATGATGAAATTATGTAAATTTCCGTGACATTATTTATAATTTTACTGCATTTCCAGTCAGAAATTTTCTAGTCTAAGACCTAGCAGCCACTTGGACTAACCTACTTGATACAATGCTACATCTTTGTGTGCACTTTTTTGTGATAAGTGAAATAAAAAATCACAGTCTCGCCACGGTTAAAAGGTTACCATCAAATTTGTTTGAAATGCAAAATGATCATAACCCACTATTATGCTTACGCTACTAGCCTTGTAAAAGTATAAGTAGGTCAAATTTGATTATTTCTTCACTTAAAAAAAATATCATATGACACCCTTTCGTCACGGCAGCCCTGCCAGACTGTGTTTTTTGTTCCAAAAATAACTACATATAGGGGAGATACGCTATGAAACGGACGTTTATTTTTGGAGAAATATTACATACTGGAGTTAAGAACTTAGGAACTCGTGAACTGTCCTTAATGCATTCGGATATTATACTGTACAATTATTCATACACCATATTTTATGAAAATTAAATTTATTACAAGAAATATTATGTTTTCTTACAACTCACTTATGTCCTTTTCATAACACAGGTAGCATTGAATAGGACAATGGGTGTCTTGAAACGGACTAGGAACAAATGTCATACTTTGAGCGATATAAACTACCAGTTTTTTACAAATTTTTTGCTATCACGCAATAGCTTTTATTTAAATAAATCAAACATTTTAGTATAACATAAACTGATATCATAAAATAAATAATTTCCAAAAAAATAACAAATAATAATTAGACTCTACTTCTTAGTCTTGGTTTCAATTTGGCGAAAATAAATAGCTTTCCAAAACCTATTGGAGTATTAACTGCAATTATGACAAAAATAATTATTCATACCCTTCAAGCCACATGTCTCGTGTGCCCATTTTTTACAAATAGCACATTTTAGCCAGTCAACATTGCTGGATAAATAAGCCCCCTTACAAACAGAACAATAGTCTTCATCTTTATTGTTTTTCTTTGCGGTCCTTCGTGTCTTGCGTTCGACCTTAGAATGAGATGTAGATGGTAGATTATATGTAGATTCAGTAGAATCAGCTGAGTCTCGGAGTGAAAAATCTGAATCCGATGACTCTGAAGATGACTGTACCAGCTTTTTAATGTTCTTAGAAGTTATCATCTTGGTAACCTTTTTATTAACTTCCTTTTTAGCTGACTGCTTTTCCATTAATGCATTCTTCTCAGGCGTGTCAGTTATAATCGTGCTCTTCATCTTCCTGGATCGATTCTGAGTTTTTCTAGGCAACGCCTTTGGATATGGTCGAATACATTCCGGAGATAAAACCATGGTTGATGGATTCGATTCTGAGCCTGTTATTTGTAGAGTGGAGCTAGACGAAATGGCAGCAGACGTTGTGATGGGAGCATCGCTGGTAAACGGAAATGCAGCTAATGTTCCAGGAGCATTATCAGCTGATACTTCAGCATTATGGAGCTCAGGTGCAGGTCTGTCAGTGACAAAGGATGTCAAGAAATCATCCTCAGTGAACGTATTTCTATTAAATGGATGAATACCAGTTTTTTGAAACCCGAAATATTATTTTCCATAGAAAATGCGGCAATATACGCGGTGTTGGCAAATTGAGCCACTTCATAAATGGAAACTGTCTTTCCGGGATTAGATAACATCCATGCATTCATAGCCTCCCTATATCGGGCTTTAAAAGGTCCATAAACAGAAACATCTAGTGGCTGGAGGCGATGGCTGCAGTGAGGTGGAAACGTCAAAATAGTTATGTGATTATCTCTAGCCAACGTGACAATGTCAATTGTTATGTGGATAGAATGGTTGTCACATAACAATAGACGAGGGTTTTCCTCAGAGGGCTTCACATATTTGATGAAGTGTTTCGTGGCCTTGTAGAAACTTTCTTCAGTTATCCAACCACTTGGGTTGGCTAGACCCAATGACCCTTTTGGACCACCTTGTAACATGAATTCCTTAAAATGGACTCTAGGAAACACAAATACAGGAGGAACGGTGCCACCAGAAGCATTGATGAATCCAAGCATTGTGACTAACTGTCCTCTCTCTGCCGATGTCACCTGTCCAACTTGCTTACACCCTCGGGTTGCAACTACTTTTGGCGGGTTGGTAACTGTTGAACATCCAGTTTCATCAAGGTTCCATATCATATGAGGTTCAATTTTCTTTTTGTTTAATATGTTTGCAAGATTTTCGTAAAACTTACCAACATTTTCTTGGTTAAAAGATGTAGCCCTGGATAAAGAAGTATTTTCAGGTTTGCGTACCGATAATGATGGATTTCTTTTCATGAACCCACGAAACCAATCTTTTGTGGCCTTTTGTTGCTCAATCCATTTTTCGGGTGCTACATGATTTGCAGCTGCAAATTGGTAAGCAAACTCTTTCACCTGGGTTGTAGTTAGTCCATAGCACATCCTCGAAGATCTTTTTAAATAATCTGCTAGTTGTTCCTCTTGTTCGTGGGTAAAAATTCTTCTATTTCCAATATTTGGATCATGAGTTAACGTAGTTGAAGAATCTTTAGCTTTCTTAATAATATCCGCCAAATATGATTTAGATATCTTGTATGCTGATGCAACTGACCGAATTGACTGACCTTTTTTTAGTACTTCTTCCACAGCAGACTCTATTGCAGCTTTTTCGGGACGAATCCTCTTCTTTGGCGGCATCTGATGGTGAGGAATAAAAAAAAAAACAGGCTTGAGAAACTACAGGACTGCAGGAGTTATGAATCGGACAGCCACTGACGCATTGAATCGGACGTCCGTTTCACCGCGACGGTAGCTGTCCGATTCATTGCAAATCTAACCTCAAAACAGTTTGACCAAATTTCATACAATTAAGTATTGATAAGACTATAACTCACCTTTCCGTATTGTACAACGCGCTTAAATAAAAGATCTTTTCCTTTCGACTGTCGCAATGCAAGTGACTTTATTTTTATTCTCTCAAAGATATGGTACCTATCGATACATAAAGTCCTTCGATAGCTTTTGTGGATTGTATTCCACATTATGTGGACTGTATAATTTATAATAGAGCTTTTGGGCTCTTGTTCTGAGGTTACATGTGTATACCATAAGGGTATGGCTTAACTTACTTTAATTTTATTAAACTTCTAACATCCACCCCCCACCTAACGGAGTGAATTACTAATGAAAAAGAAATAATACAAAGATCTTAAAACTAGATTGATGATCAATCTTCCTGGTTAGCAGTAGCTGGTCTTCCCTCATCTGGAGTAGGCTCCTGGGCTGCAATATCTTCGTTTCCCTTGTCTAGGTCTTCGTCTTGAACTGGTAGTCGCACTAGTTTTCGCACTGGTCGCACCAACTCGGTAGTTGCTGTCCTCAATTTTACCGAGCGCACAAGGCCATCTGGGCCAGGATAGACTTCTATAATTCGTCCTACGCACCAGGCATTAGGCAGGGTGCCATCTTCTTTTATTATGACTAAGTCGCCCCTTTTTAGGTTTTCCTCAACAGTGTTCCATTTATATCTGGTTTGGAGTGAACTCAGATAATCTTTTCTGAATCCATTCCAGAAATCTTGATGAATAAGTTCCATCTTCTTACTATATTGTAACTGTTTCAATGTTTTGTCGCTCATATCCCTTGTTAATGGTTGCACTGCTCTAGCGCCGTTATGAATACCTGCTGGAGTTAAGTAATTCAAATCCATTGGGTCATCAGTTACCCTCGTTAAGGGTCTACTATTCAAAGTGCTGGCTACTCGCATTAGAATAGTCTGATAACGCTCAAAAGTGAATCGTTGCGCTCCAACAATTCGTTTTAAATGGTATTTGGCTGATTTAACTGCCGCTTCCCATAATCCTCCTTGGAAAGGCGCCCGAGGTGTGATAAATACCCATTGGATATGATTTATCAATAAATAATTTTTTACTTCATTCGAGTTCCAAGACTGCGAAATCCGTTTCAATTCGTTATTCGCTCCTATAAATGTTCGCCCATTATCACTGAACATTTTGACTGGTGTTCGGTATAATGCTGACATCCTAGATAACGCCCATAGAAAACGCTCTGCTGTCAAATCTGTACAGCATTCCATATGCACAAGTTTTGTTGTCATGCATACAAAAATAGCTACATAGCCTACTATGGTAGTATTGCATCGTCCTTCCCATTTATGTAGTGATATGGGTCCAAAGTAATCTACACCGCAATAAGTGAATGCCGGCGCAATTGACAATCGTTCTTTTGGTAGATCTGCCATCAATTGTGTTCGCTCTTGGTGTGCATGTCGAAGACATACAACACACGACTTAATTGCCTTTAAAGCCGCTCGTCTCGATTGAATAATCCAGTATTTTGCACGAACATAGTGCAACATTAACTGAGTGTGACCGTGCTGTGTCTTTTCATGTGCTTCTTGCATTATCAATCGCACAAAACCAGTGTGAGCCGGTATGATAATTGGATGCTGCTCATCGTAGCTCACGCTCGCGTTTTCTATTCTTCCTCGAAGTCTTAGCAAAGAACGCTCATCCAGGAAAGGATTTAATCTAATTAAACTACTACTTTTACAAAGTGCCTTTCCTTCTTTCAATGCATTTATTTCTGACGAGAAAACGCTCAATTGAGTAAATTTAATCCAATATTCCAGTGCTTCATTCAGTAAATCGTTTGAATAACCAATAGATCTCAATTCTGTTTCCTTTCGTCGGTGACGAAAACATGAGAAAACGCACGCCGTCACTCGCACTAATTTATTCAAGGATGAATATCTTTCTATCAAATACTGTCCATTGATTTGTAGCCCGCAGATACTTTTGACTGTGGTACGCGCACATACACTAGGTTTAAATTCACTCTGAATTTGCACTCTCTGATTATCTTCTAAATCGCATTCATACAGAGGCCAATCCTGATGGGTTTGTTTCAAAACTCAGGACCTTGCCACCATAATTCATTTAAGGGCAATTCCTTCGCTCTTAACCCTCTAGAAAGCAGATCTGCTGGGTTATTTTTTGTTGGAACATGTCTCCAATGCCGCACATCGGTACTTCGTTGGATCGATGCGACCCGGTTGGAAACAAAGGTTTTAAACATTACTGATTCTGTTTTGATCCAATTCAAGGTTATCATTGAATCCGTAAAACAATAGTAATTAGCATATTCAATATGACAATCTTTACGCACTTGTTCCATTAATGTTGCCAACGTTTCTGCTGCGCATAATTCCAATCGTGGAATTGATACCGTCTTTACTGGTGCCACTCTGGAACGAGAAGTCAAAAGATGTGAGTGAATGTTCACTCCATCAATTACTCGCACATAAATCACTCCTCCGTAGGCTTTCTGAGATGCATCAGCAAAACCCACCAATTCAAACGCTCTGCCACCCGAAGTCTGCAACCATCTCGGTATTTGCACACTATTTAAAGCTTCTAATTGCGTGAAGAAGCCCCTCCATTCTTCTTCCAACTCAGGGGGTAATTCCTCATCCCATTCCAATTTTCGCTGCCAAAGCCTTTGTATAAAGCATTTAGCGGTAACAACAACCGGTGCTAAGTAACCATTTGGATCGTATAACTTAGCTACTTCACTCGCCACAACGCGCTTGGTGATTTTAATGTCGTCACTCCATTCTGTTTTAATGTCAAACAAAAATGAATCTGTGCCTGAATCCCACTTAAGACCTAGTACCGCCGTGTACTCATCATTCAAATCCACCAATGCGTTGACTTCCGTCACATCTTCCCTTATAAACTGAAGTAGTTCTTCGCAATTCGATCGCCATTTACTTAATTCAAGACCTGCTTGGCCTAACATATCGCTCAATTCCTTGTATAAAATCTTCGCTTGTTCGATATTATCTGTTCCAGTAAAATAATCATCCATATAACGCTCAAATAGGGTTGCTTTTGAAGCTAATGGATATTCGACTTGGTATCTTGTAGCTAACTCTCTCATTGTACGAATAGCTAAAAACGGACTTGATTTCTGGCCATATGTTACGGTCAACAAAACATAGACCTTTGGAGTTTCTTGGTCGTCAAAACGCCAAACAATCTTCTGGTATTTCACATCTTCTTGGTGGATGAGAAATTGTCTGAACATCTTTCGCACATCTGTTGCTAACACAAAACGGTGAAATCTAAAACGCATAATAATCACATCTAAATGCTCTTGGAGATTTGCTCCTGCCAACTGAATGTCATTCAATGATTTTCCATTCGAGGTTATGCAACTAGCATCAAATACTACACGAAATTTCTTTATAACAGCGTGATGTGGTATGTAATAACCACCTGCTATTTCATCTTCTTTCGCTTCGCGCATGTGACCTAGATTAATGTATTCACGCATGAAGTCATTATATCTTTGTCTTAATTCCGGATCAATCGCTAATCTCCGTTCAAGTTGCTTAAGTCTGTTTAAAGCTGTTAATCTAGAATCTCCTAATTTTCTGTTCTCGTCGCTCCAAGGAATACGCACGATAAAACGTCCATCGTTATTACGCTCAACTGAACCTGCAAATTGCAATTCTGCTTTTTCTTCTAGTAAAGATAGTTTCTTTGCTGAATAATCTCTTAATTCCCAAAAACGACGAATCAACTGATCGATGGTTTCCAACTTATCTTCGCTCATTGTCATAAAGTTAGTGAAACTTTTCTGGTTCGACTCCTGCCATGATACAGATCCATAGATTATAAATCCGAATGCTGATGATTGCGCAATCAATCCATTGTTACTGCGAACAATACGGTCTTCTATTATTCTCGCCCAAATGGATACCCCTAACAATAGGTCTACTGGTGTAGCCTTATTATAGTTCGGATCAGCAAGAACCAAATGCTCAAAATCTTCTACCCTACGCTCATTAACAAAATACTTTGGTTGTGGTATACTCTTTATGACTATGAAATATAATATCATATCATTAATACGCTCGTCTTCCATTGAAAACCATGGTTTAATATTGGCTTGTACTAAACCTCCATCGCACCAATTTCTTCCCGATATTCCATTTATTTCTACGGAAAACTTCTCTTTCTTCAGATTCAGCGTTCTCACTGCCTTTTCAGTGATCAAATTTACTTCTGAACCTGTGTCAAATAACGCTCTTAAAAAACGCTCGTCACCCCTTTCGTTCTGCAGCCGAATGTAACCGGTCGCGAGCACCGACCTGGTGTGGTTACGCTGCTTTAATGAAAATCCTGCTGCTTCAACGCCACCGTTGTCGAGGCCGCTTTTCCTGGTTGAAAAGCTGTTGCTTCAGCGCTTAAACCCTCTACACCTGGACTCGTTCCTACTTGTTGAATCCCAATCGCACTAACCATCGCTGCTTTGTAGCATAGCATGCTATTGTGTCGCTCATTTGGACACCTCTTACAAGGTCCTCCCTTGCAACTTAAGGAAGTAGCACGATGATTTGGCATCAGGCAATTAAAGCACAATTGTAATTTTCTTACTTTCTCTCGTCGTTCACTCACGCTCATTTTCTTAAACTGTTCACATTTATACAATGTGTGTTTACCCTTACAATAAAAACAGACTAGTTCATTGTAATGATTTAATTCTCTCGCACTAGATTTGAAATCCACTTTTTTCATCATCACATTGCTGCTCGACTGATGATCATTTGCTCGACAATTGTCTTGCACTTTATTATTATGTGACGATTTCTCTGGTTGTGTTTGAGGAACATTCGAGATGCCTCGTGCACGCCGCTCTAAAAATTTCAAAACGTCGCCCACCATTGGCATATCATGTAAATCCTGGCTAGTTTCCCACATCTGTACCGTACGAGGAGCCATACGTGAGATTAGAACGTGCACCAGTACATGGTTCCAATTCTCAACGGGACAATCTGCGACCGTTAATTGTCGCATAATTCTATTGGTCGTGTCCACCAATTTACGCAATGATTCATGCGTTTCTTTCGCGCTCTTTTCTATGTTCATTAGCTCGTCTAAATGTGCCATAATTATTCGATATTTGTTTTCGAATACTTCGACTAGCTGCTCGTATGCAACTTGATAATTCGTACCAATTGTCTGCCAACCACCAAGAACTCGCTCTGCTGCACCCGACAAAGATTTTTTCAAATAATGGATCTTTTGTGTATCTGACAGTGACCCATTATTATGTACTAAGCTTTCGTACATCGCTCTCCATTCGCTCCATTTTCCAAACTCACCGTTAAATACGCTAGGTACGATTCTTTCTAATCGTATATCAGCTGACACCGCTTGTGTTGGTGCCTGAACAACATGAACTGGCGGCCCATTGCTTGAATTAGGTCGCTCTAAATCTACTTGCCGAGGTTGACCATTTTGTCCAAGGACTGATCTACGCTCTTGCTCCCATCTTTCTTGTGATTGCTGTTCTAGAACAGTCAACCGCGAAGCCAATATCTCTAAGGCTTCTAAATATGCCAATTCAACTCTTGCTCCTAGTTGGGCATACACATCAACATCCAATCGCTCTGGCTCCCTATCAAGCAGATCCAAATGTTCTGCATTGAATTTCTCAAAGTAGCCTTCCAACAACCTCAATCGCTCTCGAATTTGTATTATACCTACATTCTGCAACTCTTCACTTCTCGCAAATTCTAACGCTCTGTTAATACTAGTTTCTATAATCGTACAACGATTAATTTCCATATTTAGCAAAAAAAATGAAAATCGCTCAACAAAAATAAAAAGCCAAAATGTTTTCCAAAAAACCAAAATATTTTATATTACAGTATCAAATACAAAAAAAACTTCCAAAGAAAATCCAAGAAACAAACAAAAAAACTTTTAATTCAGTTAACGCTCCAAAGTATGTGTTGTCAGCTCAACAGCTAGCCCATCAATAAACAAAATATCATAGTCCACGCTGTTTTATATATATTTTTTCCACTCTCCATCAACGCTCAGCAGTTATTCGCATAAAAATTCAAAAAGACGCTTTCAACTGCCACTTTGCACTATATCTGTCTTCTTCTTTACTTCAGCTGTGGGCAAAGTAAACTATTGTGGTATTGTCCCACACCACACCGACGACACACACCATAACCACAGTGATGGTTTCTACCTCTCTTCTTCATAAGGCAGTTTGCGCACAAATTCCGATCCACCACTATCCTCCACCTCTCCGACAATGGATATCTTCTCAGTTTCCCGCACTCATATATTTTATGCGCACCATCGCAAAAGTTACAATATAATCTCCTCTTCTTTTCACCCAGACGCTCACGCACACCAACTTGCGCTCTCTCCACCACACTCTCTACTTTAATTTCCCGCAAAGGTTGTGGCTCTTTCTCTCTCCTACCTCTATTCGCACGAAATTTCTGCCGCGTATCTGGGGAACTGGATTTCGAGCGGGAAGACTCTGAAGGAGAAGCCGATCTCGACTTCACTCTCTCTCTTCCACTCTTCACCACATCTGGTGATGCCGCTCTTCTGCTCGCACTCCCCATACCACACAACACATCCATACGCTCTACCTCTCTCAACTGTGCATTATAACGCGCCGTCGCACTGTTGAAGATTTCTTCAATCTGGCTGAAGAAACTATCCTCAGCCATAAACCGCTCCTTGTCCTCATGTTCTGAGACCAATTTCTGGTGTTCTTCCACGAATCGCCCATAAGAACTTTCCAGATATTTTCTTCTCTGGAGCAATTCATCCGTGGAGGCCTTTCTAAACTCTTCCGACAATGTGAACCTATCCGACCTGTGAATTGCATTTACATAGGTTCGCCGCACATTTGCATTCATCTCGATTTTTTTTTCCAAATCAATACCAATTGATGTCCTCTATATATCGCTCGAATGAATACTATAATTCGCACTTCGCACATACGCCACTAAACCGCTCCAATTTCTTCTTTTTTTTTTATTAAAAAAAAAACACCAGTCAATGAAAAAAAAAACCACTAGTCCAAACACATCCGGCTCGATGGGACCAAAATGTACAACGCGCTTAAATAAAAGATCTTTTCCTTTCGACTGTCGCAATGCAAGTGACTTTATTTTTATTCTCTCAAAGATATGGTACCTATCGATACATAAAGTCCTTCGATAGCTTTTGTGGATTGTATTCCACATTATGTGGACTGTATAATTTATAATAGAGCTTTTGGGCTCTTGTTCTGAGGTTACATGTGTATACCATAAGGGTATGGCTTAACTTACTTTAATTTTATTAAACTTCTAACACGTATCTTTTTGACAATTTTTCACAACTAATAAAGCCACCACAATCGTAACCGAAGATAATATGGAATTTTTAATCACTTTGCAAATATACGATTTTTTTTACAAAAAGAATCCGATTCAACAACGTGGGAAAAAGTAAACGAAAAAATGGCTGCTGGTAGCTGTCATTATTGTGGGTTTATCTATGGTCATCAGTGTTGCCAACAACCAAAGCATGAATTTTTTCGTTCAGAAATTTTTAAGATATATATAGTGTCCGTTTCAAAACGCGTCCGTTTCATGGCGTATTCCCCCTACATAAACTTGGAGCCTTGAATATAATATGTTAGTCAAAGTGGTTAAGCTCTCCGACTATTTGTCACATGTAACCTACAGTGTATTACAACGAAACTCGCACAAAACGTTCTTTTTTCATAAAAATCAAGACAAAACAAATACGTAACAATAATATCGTCACATTTCTCTCAGAACTTAAACAATTTCTCTTTTTCTACAGCAAAAATTGTTGAATAGACACAGCACACAGTAGTGATTTTCTTAATGTGAAAAAAGTAATTTTGAGGACAATAATGGTTTTATAGAAAACCGACTGTTTTTATTATGAATTCAATCAACTGCTAAAAAAAAATAACGACAAACTAATTTTTTGTTAGCATAAGTTGGAAACCCTGTATTTGTAATTTTATTTTTTATAGATTTAGGTAGGAGCCCTTAACGCTTAACTATTTTTCCTTAGGAACTAAGGTACGCGGGTGGCAATGGTGCAGTGGATGTAGTGCTTGACTGCTAACTTAGAGGTGTGGGTTCGAGCCCCATTCTAGGCAGCATTCTTTTCTATATTCTCCCAGCTTAACTGGACGCCACCCGTGAGATTTAATGAGATAATAAACACCTTGATCTCAATCCACTGTGCCAAATCTTTCCTATCCCCCTACTCTTTCTTACTAGTGCCGTGCAATTCAGGTAGCATTTTAAAAGACCTTAGGTCTTACAGGCATATAGTTAAAATTATTATTATTATTATTAATACTTAAATTCTGTATACGTTATGTTGTAGTTTGGTTATTCAGTAGTAAATACAAACTAAGTGGGGTGGTAAATGTCACTCCAGTAACAAAAGTATGTGTATGTGATATTGCTATAAAAACAAATTTGTTATAAAACTAATAATTTGGAAGATAATTGATAATTGATTTTGAAATGTATGCTGACCCAAAAATTCAAAAGTAGTGTCACATTGGTCACAGGATGACATTTCTAAGCTTGAATCTTTTGCTTTTAGTTCCCTTTGTCGCGAAGAGTATTGTGAATAGACAGAATTTCATTAGGGGTATTCACGATCCGATGTAACTGGTCCTATATCAATGCAAAAGTGTAAAAGTGTAACACTTTCTTGCACTACAAAATATACTGAATGTCAAAGTTATACACTTTTACACTTTTGCTATACTCCAACCCTATTGTAAAAGAAAAATACAACATAGTAAAGTTTGCGCTTGTGCATTTGTTAACTCGCCAAATGTCATTCTTATAGTCAGCTGATATTTGTTTGTAAAATTTTGTGAGTTTGCTACAGTGTAACTAAAAATAAGAAAAGAGCGTTCATGATCTATTGTAAAAAAAAAAAAATTTAAAAGGCTTGTTGCACCAGATCGTGAATATCCCCATTGATTTCAGAAATGCATGTTGAGCCAAAAATTCTAGGTTAAAGGTTGTGTCACAACGGTAACAAGGTGAAATTTCTTAACTTGATCTTTTTTGTTATTTTTGTACCTTCTCTTTTTGCTGTTTCTAGATATGAAAATTACGGTGCACGGATATACACAAATCAAAGGAAATCTTCTCTTTACACGGAATTTAATGGGGTTTCTTCCCCACTTAAGACAAAAAAAAGAAAAATTGGAGTCATTAATTAGTTAAATAAATGATTCCATATAATTCTCTACTATAATTTAATTTATTATATTCTTTTCATGCATCAAAACATGTTTGGTCACAACCGTAACAATTTCAATCTAAAAATATGGAAATTTGTAATTATTTTTTTTCTCATTGCTGAAGTAATTTTAAAGATCATCCTTCAGGTAAATATTTAAAAAATAATGACACACATTGCCCATGCAATATTTTACACCACATGAAAATTAGATGACACATTTTCAAAACGCCACTTTTCAAAGGGCACTCCCGGTATAAACTGAAATGGATTCTGTAACTTAACTCGTGGTTAAGTTACAGAATCCTTTTTAAATTAAGTAGTTAAATTTATCTATAGCAAATTATGCGGTCTATAGATCACTTGAGATTTTTTTCTATCAATATAGAAAAATCAGGAGTATCTGTGTCACACCCATAACAATGGAAGCTCCCATAAAGGGTCTCGCCTTTACGCTACTTAATTTTTAAGTTGTTTGAACGACAACTATCGGAGACAAAAAATGTTGATTAAAAAAAATAATGTTTGAAGTACGACACTTAACTATTCTTTTTTGGAACTAAAAACATTATGATATCTAGGAAAAGTTTAAAAGAAAACAACTGTTGAAGCAATTTGTAAATACAAATTATATGCACACCCTCTACGTGACTAGGCAATATTATGATACTTAACAAAATTATTAAAAAAAAAATTAACTGAGAGAACGCGCTTAAAAGAGTGGGCATAATCCGGAAATTAAAATAAATTAAAAAATCATTCCACAGACAATTCTGCATTTAAATCAAAACTTCCACCACACTTGGACATAACAACATAAAAAACACCCTTTCTCATGTTCACATTCATAAAATAAAAATAAAATTTACAACAAAACAATACTAACGAATAGAAATACAAAGTCCTCCGCAATTCCGCCAACGCTGTTGATATTAAATTGTGCGCAGTATTATTTGGCATCGGCATACAATTGACTAGTGCACAAATTTCTTCTGATGCCATAAATTGATTCATCTGATTGTGCTCTTCATCCGAATCCACCGAACTTTCACTATTACTTTGACTAGATCTTTTGATAAAATCATTATTTCGGTTATTAGTTTGTCTGCAGTCCATTGGACGGGCAGTTTTGAGTCTACTAGCACCGTGCTTAAAATTCACCGAAGTGATAGTGTTTGATAGTTTTTCTAAATATTTATTGAACATGTTTCAATTAATTAATGTTTCTTTTAACACACACGAAAAAAACCTATTTCTTAACTATTGATTTGATAGGCTTTGAAACGGTTTTATTAACAATAACAACAACTTCTGTTAAATGCTCAAAAACAAATCCAGAAGACATGGTTCACTTATAGTTTTTCCTTTTTTTTGATTTTAGTAAATGTTACAAATTGTTCAATTATTTTGGACAATGGCACAAGTATTATTTGTTATTTAGCAAAAGGAACTTTGATAGAACAACGCACTTTTAATGAAAACGCGATATATCAGATCAACTTCTTTCACCTAAGTTTCTAGAGCAATGCTTTCTAGCGCCCGATCTTCCGTGTAAGTTGGATCGTATGAAACGTTCGACTAAGCTTAAACCACCCAAAATGTTATTGTTTTATTGCTTCGTCAATTCTACACCAAGAAAACGAGAACAACAACAAAAAATATGAAAACAAAAAAAATTAATTATTTTGTCAGACACCGCAAACCAAATCAAATATACACAGATACTTACAAAAGGTGTAGAGAAAAAGTGAACAAAACGACACCTGTCATCGACTTGAGCTTCACTTAACATACACAAACAACAAATACAGAGAGATATTGTTGAAAGCTTTTCTTAGAAGTTTTGTCGGTGAAATGCGCAGATCATAAATATATCTGAAAGATCTATCAAAACACGGGGCTATTATGACTTTTTGAGATACGTGCTCCGCATTCGGAAGCAGTGTCACTTGCGTAGGTTGGACTTATTGGTCAACATAAATGAGTAGCAAACCAAAAGTAAAGACGCGGTCGAAGCGTGTCGCTGACCGCCACAGCCCGTGCACAATGGTCAAGTTCAAGCCCAAATTAATTGCATTACAAGTTTTAGCTGACTTAAAAAAAATATATAGAAACAAAAAAGACAACACAGACGAATTGGCTTGAGAGAAGTTTGTGTGTACCTTATGGATTGATTAGATTAAAAGCACAGAGGTGACAAAGGCTTGGCCTGACCAAAATTGAACTGCTTTTTGCTTTGGGTTCCAGTGTGACCATTCTCCTATTATACACCTATGCATTATTTAAAATATAGTGACCCGTGTAAACTACTATATATTTTTGTTGCTCAAAAGAAACCAGAACTGTCAAAAGTGATCATCAACTTCAATTTCAAAAAACTAAGAAATGTGGTTGGTTTAAAGCAGTTTCCTAAATTTTTCTTAATTTTAAATACTTTTGAACCAGCATCGTGTTGAAGCTTTCTTTAAATGCAAATCTTTTTTTAATACAATTTTAAGTGTCAAAGTATCAGTAGGCCCCAGGCATTTTGTTGAGAGCGGCAATTTTGAATTTGTAACTGACCGATGCCTAAGTAGGTAAATATTCCGAGAACTATTCTTCGACAAACTAGCTGCTCATGAAGCTGAAGCCAAAATTAACAAAACATATTTTGAACGAATTTGATTAAACACTAACACCAGGATGTATGTACATATATGAATGTTCAACTTATTGACGGGCGGATATAGAAGATGAACGGGGCAATGGGAGCAAGGGAGATGTAAAGTGAGAGGAAGAAGAATTTCCTCGCTTGCATACGCAGATGATGTGGTGTTAATGGCGAAAAATTAAAAAGATGCAAAGCATGATTGGAAGACTAGAGAAATATTTCGAGAAGTAAAGATTGAAAGTAAACATGGGAAAGACGAAAGTGATGGGGCTTAGAAAGAGAGTAGTGAGGAACACAACAGTATGCTGGAGATGGAGAGGAAAGAAGAGAGAAGAAGTAAAAGGATTTAAATACCTGGGATATGTGTTAAAAAAGAATGGAGGGCAGAAGGCACATACAAGGGACAGAATAAAAAAGGCAGCAGCGGACTTGAAGGATGAGGGATTGAAAGGAAGAAATTCGAGAAGGATTGGGAGAGGAAGATGTGCTTTTTGACACTCTGATGTGGACCGTGATGGATATGGGGCGGAAGTATGGGGATGGGAGGATAGACAAGAAATGGAAAGGATGCAACAAGAGAAGTACATCAAATGTATGCTAGGGGTAGAATGGCAAACTCCAGGATACATGGTTAAAGAGGAGACAAAAAGAAATGATAAGAGCAGGGAAAAGGGCATGGAGTTATGAAGAGAAATTAACAGGTGGAAAAGGAAGCGAAATAGCAAGGATATGTTTAGAGAATATGAAAGAGATAGAGAGAGAGAGAGAGATGGACGGGGGAGAGGATCATGATGGGAAGAAAGGAGAGAAGAAATGAAGGGATGGGAAGAGGAGAAGACAGTGTGAATGGATACGTAGGAGTTGAAAGAGAAGGCAGGAAAAAGAAAGAAGGGAACGAATAAAAATGGCAGAGAGGATCCGGCAATATTTGAAAGCGGGATGGAAGACAGAAAGAACGAGGAGAACAGCAAGAGTCAGGCTAAGGAATAAGGTGAGGGAAAGATGGTACTGGAGACGAGAAAAGACAATGTGCAAAATATGTGAGGGTGATCAAGAAACGTGGGAACACGTAATAGAAAAATGCAGGCATGTCAGGAAAATCAATGGGGAAAAAAACGAGGGATGTAATGGGCGAAAAAGGGAGGGGAAAGAGTGGATAAAGCAACTAGAGGAGGCGAGAAAAGATAAGGCGAGAGGGAGAGGAGAGGAAGCAAGGTTTAGGAATCAAGAGCCTTGTAAACCTTAGGGGAGGCAATACAAATCAATAAAATACATGAATATGCCCTAAAAGAACTACCAAAAAATTAAACAAACATTGTAAAAACCTCGAGACTATTTAAGCCCACGAGAAGTCAGCCTTCTGATATAAATGGATTAGAACTTTCAGAGAAGTTGTCCTTCTTATATTGGATTTTAGGTAGTAGTTTGTCCCCCCAAGACGTTTTGAAGTTTATAAAAGAATTAAGATTTGGCCCAAACGTCGGTATTGTTTCGAGAATTCTTCTGACTTTACTAGTTTTCTAAATAAAACAAATTAAAAAAAAAATATTTCCGGGCTACCTGTGTCATGTTCAAAGATTATCTGGATTGGCTATGATTTTTATAAAACACAAGGTAATGTATTTATTGAAAATTATTATTAAAAAAAAAAAAAAAAAGTGCGAAGATATTAATTTTATAAGTACTAGGCGGAGTTGAATATTCTCAAAAAATGATTTGATTTAACTTGTTTATTTTTCAAGAATTACTTATTGGTTTTGGGGCTTTATAAAACTACTTTGTATTTTTATTTGAATTAAATAAAAAAAAAAAACATTTTTTGCATTGATTTAAACTGAAGGAAGACATTACGTTAAGCAAGTCGATGTAACAAAACATACACAAATATAAACCGATTTCATATAACATTTAGGTCTATATCTTTAAAACTTAACCGATTTGGATAAATTTTGTTAGTCAATAAAAAAAGAAACATATTTCAATGCGATCAGTTTCTGAGTAATTTGTAAAACATAAAATACGCTCATAAAATTTGATATACTCGTTAAGAAGCTCAAGTACATTAACATATGGATGTAAATATTATACAATTACAAGCTTATTACATATATACCAGTCGAAATGATAACCTCCTTTTTTAAAGTCGATTAAAGAAAAAGGTGTTTTTAGTAATTTCCTAATCGTGTTCAACTGCATTTTTTTTAAATATAGGTATAGCACTATATTGGTTCACAAATAAAGGGTCCTGGGGAAAAATGCTTAAGTCCATCTGGTTTGATATTAATAAAAATAAAAATGTAAGTTTATTAATAAAAAATGGCGAAATTCTAAGGAAAATTAATCAAGGAAACATATTATTTTGTTAAGTATACAAGTAACTAACTATACAAAAGTTAATTGATTTTTACTTAATGGATTATATTTATTCCGATACAACGGTATGAGTCAAAAAGACTTTCCACGTTGGAGTCAAAATTCGAACGTAGTTTTTAAAAATTTCTTATGAAAGAACTAGACGTAAAAATTAAAACCGATTTTTTGCTTTTTATTTCTATATCTTTCGATTTTCAAAATAAAACTTTGAAAATAAAATATTTTTCAAAACCGCGACCTTGGACCGTTCTTGATCTTTAATTTATTTTGGCAACACTTCGACCATACTAATTTAGAATGTTGGGTGATTTGTTTTTTAAACTGCATAGCTGACATATTGTTAGGTTTAGACACATGCTTTTTTTAAATTTTGTTTTGTTTATTTTTTGCAATCAAAACAACTTTTGAAAAAAAAAATATTTTAAATTAAAAATACCATTTTGCTAGATTTCCAAGTCCTTTATGGAAAGAGCTATACTAAATCCAAGGCAAAACTACAAGATATCATCATTAGTTTCGTTTTTTTTAAGTAGATTTTTGCCCTTTTTCTCCTGGGGGTCAATTCCTGATCTGTGAAACTGTGAAGTGATAAATATGAAAACGCCTTCACGTCAAATGCGATTCTCGAAGTGTGAAAAAATGAAAACAAATGTCAAAATGTTTTCATATGATAATTCGTTTATCACAATCATCTCACTCTGTGAAAACCTGTGAAAAGAAAAATGATAAACAGAAACAAATTGTGCGCATTTGATACACCCAAGTCACCATCTTGGTCTTTCTATGACAAATATACAATCATCTTTTGCTATGAGCAAGTGGTAGCATTTTTCATGTTAGTACTTTTAGTACTCACTTTGACAGCTGATTTTCATAAC
This sequence comes from Dasysyrphus tricinctus, assembly GCA_963921185.1. Taxonomy (NCBI): domain Eukaryota; kingdom Metazoa; phylum Arthropoda; class Insecta; order Diptera; family Syrphidae; genus Dasysyrphus; species Dasysyrphus tricinctus. The sequence continues at coordinate 14,295,856 of OY992533.1, read as the reverse complement.
AAGTTCGGGAATCGCCTTGGCGTGTTTGTGAAGTGATAAAGTATTAAAACCCTGTGAAAACTGAAATGATAACTTTGTTTTCATTTCACAGTTTCACAGATCGAGAATTGACCCCCTGGACCCTTCAAATGTTAAAAAATCAAAAATTTAATCTAAATTAATGTCAAAAAGTTAAGTTAAAGTTAATTGTTAAGTACATAGTATCATACTAATACTTTAACAGTGTAATTTAATTCGTCAAAAAAAAATTAATTTTCATTCAAGTTTAGACCCCTATTATGACTTGCGACTCGCCGAATCGAATGATCTACTCGGTCGAACCTTATACTTTTCAAAAATACAAACTGCGATTTTTGTTCGAAGTCACCGAGAATTACAGAACAATATCGACGATAAAGTCGAACATTCGCTTAAGGTATCGAGTGACATTTCAGTTTTGACAAACTTTTAACATTGCAGACGAACTTCATTTGGGCCAGGCGCAAACAGTAATGCCAAATAGTCACATTCACCGAATTTATGTTGTGAGTCGTGAGTCATAATAGGTGCCTTATATAAGTTAGAAGCACAAAATATTGGCTATTGACCAGGTCAGACCAACATCTGAATTCATTCACGATTTCTTATTTTGTTCGTTTCAGTTTGATTTATCTAAATCAAATACTACCAGGACTATAAGTTATAGATCTTTTCGTTCTTTTAACTGTTTAGACTTGCAAAAACAATATTCCAAATGACTATTGGAATGACATTCTTTATACAAACGATGTTGGACACAAAGTTTCATTGTTTAATGAATTAGTGAACAGGCTATATAACGAATATGTCCCAATAGTCACCAAACTTATCAAAAATTCTGAACGTTGTCCCTGGTATAACAATTTAATTGAACAACAAAGTTTAGAGAGAGAACGCTTTTTTAGGAAATTTAAAAGAAATCCATCGCCCTATAACCGGTGTCAATATGTCTATGCTCGCAACAAAGTGGCGGCTCTTATTCGCTCTTGTAAAAGGGCTTACTTTTGTCAAAAACTTAATGTTGCTTTAAGTTCCAAAGAGCTATGAAAAAATTTGATAGAAGCTGGTGTCACCGGGAAAGGAGTTTTGTCTATATGTTCCTTAGACCCACAAGTTATGAAGTCGTTTTATGCGCCACCACCCTCTTGTCCGCCTCTACTTTTTAATATCCCGGAAAATAGTGATTCATTTTCATTTGATTGCATTGGTTCTAGTGAAGTATTTAATGCTATTAAATCAATTAATTCGAATGCAGTCGGCTCTGATAACATTTCGCCAAAATTCATAAAGTTAATTTTACCCATCGTTCTTACGCCAATGTTGCATATAATAAATACTTGCATTTATAGCAGTGAATTCCCGGAACCATGGAAAGATGCAGTTATTTTTCCTATTCCTAAAAAAAATAATCCAGTAGAACCATCTGATTACAGACCAATTAGTTTGTTGCCATTTTTTGGAAAAGTCTTTGAGAAGCTAATCGCTGATCAGATTAAAATATATCTTCAATTCAATAACTACTTATCGAAATTTCAATCCGGTTTCCGAGATAAACACAGCTGTGAATCAGCGGTTTTAAAAGTAACCTCAGATTTTCGTAGTGCATTGGATAGTGGTCAGCTTGGGATAATGGTTCTTTTGGATTTTTCAAAGGCCTTTGACTGTATTAACCACTCAATCTTGATTTCAAAGCTAGAAAGAAAATTTAATTTCTCAGATACAACAATAAAGCTTCTGCGAACGTCTTTAATCAATCGGAGTCAAACTATTAGAACTGACCAAGGTACTTCAAGTGCGTTCACTGTAAACTGTGGGGTTCCACAGGGCTCTGTCCTTGGCCCCCTTTTATTCTCATTATTCATAAATGATCTATCCGATATTGTTCTAAGCTCCTACATCCAAATGTATGCAGATGATGTCTTGATATATAGTTTTCGTGAACTGAGTTTGATAGAAGATTGTGTTATACGATTAAACGAAGATTTACTTAGCATCCAAAGATGGGCTGACACGAATAAACTCAACCTTAACCCTGCAAAAACTTTGACAATGCTTTGCTCACGAGGTCATGTCAATCGTCTTGGTTTCCCTAACGTTGTTTTGAGCGGGCAAGTTATTCAGTATGTTAATAAAGTTAAGTATCTAGGTTTTCAAATAAATAATAAATTAACCTGCTGCGATGCTATTTCTGAAGCAATAAGAAGAATTTATTTTGCACTTCGTTCCTTAAGATCTTCATCACATTTTTTAACTTCAGACATGAAGAAACATCTTATTAAATCCCTAGTTTTACCGTTTTTCACTTTCAATTACTCTGTTTATCCTGTCTTAGATTTCGAGTGTAAGCGAAAACTTAACGTAGCTTTCAATGATTGCCTGCGTTTTATACACAATAAACGAAGATATGTCAGTGGAAAATTACCTCAGATATAGAAATATTATCAACCTTCACAATATAATCCATAGCAGGAGCCCGGAGTACTTAGGGGAAATGCTTCAGTTTGCTCAGTCACAAAGATGCTCAAGATTAATTTTACCGCATTTTACGCACACCATTGGAGAGAGATCTTTTTTTGTAGCTGTTGTTCGATTGTGGAACACATTACCAATCGAATTACAGAGAATTACTTCACCAACCACCTTCAAGAATAAGATATTTTTGTACTTCTCAACATATACCTAATAAATATTATACTAATATGTACCTAAACTTATAACTTTATTCTGTTTTCATTTTTAAAAAATCTATTATTTTCGTTTTTTTCTTTTTGATTTTAATAGTTATTCTGTATGACTTGGTAATACTTATTTTCAATTCTATTAAAAGATTAAATCTTGTTGAATTTTGTTAAATTTGAAATAAATATTAAATACAAATACAAATAAAAATACAAATACAAATACAAATATTTAAATGCAGGTTCAAATTTTTCGGAAAGAGCCACGTGTCTCTTTGAACTAACACCAACCAAATTCACAGTACACAAATCTTTCAAAATAAAAAGTGTCAGAAAACAAAAATGGGTGTTCGAGTGACCCCTGCAAAATAAATATAACATGTACATTAGGGTAGTCGTTATAATGGGTTTTTTTTTAGCTTTAATATTTAGATGGGACTAAATCAGCTCTAAATGAAGAAAAAGAAATTCCCTAATTTTTTCAGATTTTTATTTTCATCCCCTATAGTCGCTGTAAAATAATTGCATAAAATAGAAACAAAAATTATTAAAAAACAATAGTCGATTATTAAATAATTCATTGAATAAACAATTTCAGCAGAATCTGTTTTCAAATCTATAATTTAAAAGCAAAAAAAAATTTCTTCCAAATCAATATTTGGAAGAAAAATTATTATTTTAAACAATTTTTTGCCAAAACTGTTCATCAAAAAAACTTAACTTTGAAAACAAGCCGTAAAAATGGACTTCTGGCTTTCCAAAAAGCTACAAAACATTACTGTTAGTATTGCCGTTTTTTTTAATTAACTGTTTTCTATTCTATGCAAATATATATTATTAAATTGTCCCTCCCGTCCAAGTGGGGTGAGATATTACCCCCTCCTATAGGATTTTTTTCTTGTCTAGTTCCCACCTACATGCTCTGAATTTTTTGTGAACTTACGTGAACTTTCTAGTATGCAAAAAAAAGGGAAATTTAATTTACCCCTACAGCGACTATAGGGGATGAAAATAAATATCTGAAAAATTGGGGAATTTTTTTTTCTTCATTTAGAGCCGATTTGGGCCCATCCGGGATAATGTTTTTTTAACGACCACCCTTATGTACATATGTCAAACGATGTGGTTATCTCCGCTAACTAATTTGTGGTTTATTTAATGTGTAAACTATTAAAGGCTAAAGCGTATATACGCACACATTTTACAAACAAAACAACACTTAAATGGAGATGACCGAAAATCCGGAATGTTTTTGACAGCACTGTAATGGTAGGTACATGAAAAAATGCACCCGCTTTCAGTTTTGTCTTTAAATCAATTTCCAGTCTAAATGGTAATTTGTTTCAAACTTAGTACTTAAGAATTAAAGGTGGATTTTTGGAGGGTAAAAAGATATTGTGTGTGTACTATAAAATTTGTAGAAACCTATTCCTTTCTTTAAAAAGAACGACTGTCCCGTGAATAACTATATTTAAACCTTTACAAATATTTTGTTTGTATTTAAGAAGTTTTTAGCCTTAGATGTTCAGTTGCAGCAAAGATTTTTTGTGGACGCTTTTTAATCAAAGAAAATGTTCACGCCAAGTACTTGAGCATTCATTAAATATTCAATACAAACAAAATAGTTTTTAATACCAACAAAATAAATTTTTTTGAAAATTTTAAAATGCAATATTAATTATATTTTCCAGAAGTTTTTTGAATACATATAAAATTTGATCGAAATCTGTTAAACGGTTAGAGAGAAAGTCAGTCACGTCGTTGGCACTGCTAAAATCAATGTTCTTTTTCTGGTAATTTTCACAAAAATAAAAAAAAAATATTTTCATTTTAATTGTAATTCAATTTATGGAACTCTTCCCGAACCATAGACTTGGTCACATTGATTACAAATAAAATTAAATTTCAACTCGTGAAATATTTGAAAAAGGACTTTTCGTGGAAACACCAACGATAAGTAAGATTTAATTGATCAACATTTTCCTTTAAATTAAAACCTTACCCATAAAACCAGCATTGGGTCTCATAAAAACTGTAGGTAATCAAATCAGTATTGTATATAATTAGGTTAAGAAATAAAAGAAGCTTATTAGCCTTGTTTTTAGTGCATTTGTATCTTTGCTTAAAAAAATCATGTTAAATACAACTCATGTTAAATATAACTCCGTATTTTCAAGTTGTTTTACCAAATTGTGGTTGTTTTACATAGGAATTATATACAAATGCACAAAAAACATGGCTTTTAATTTAAAAAAAAGGCTATCTTTTCCAAAGTACACGTGTAGTGTAGTGAGAACTTGTCAGTTTGATAACTTTTCTTTTAAATACATTTTTTTAATTTTTAATTTATGTTATCTTACTTGTCGTTATCACTGTGTAAAACTGTTATCTCCAAAAAAGAATCTATCAGAGGGACCTTGATGATTTTTATATTTTTTTTTTAAATACAAATTTATCCTAATTTAAGGAAGGCGTGTATCAATGCGATAGCACATTAAATGAAAAAGTCTGGATGCCCTAAGTATGCCCATCGGCGTCGGATGGCCCGGGCCCTGCGGGTGTAAACAAAACTGTTTCTAACTGGCGTGTATTTAGTCACTTTCCTTAAAGTAATACGAACATTAAATTGGTCACATTGTTGGTAACATCTTAGTCATTACTGAAGTGGAGAGCCTCCATATACAAACAAATTAATTAAATTATTAAAACGAAACAACAAAAATACAAAACCGGATATGCCGTATAAAGGATTTCATTCGAAAGCAGATCAGCTTAAATAAATAGCATTAGTAATGTCAGAAAAAAAATAAAAATCCTGTTGTAGAGCGCTGACCTTTTTTAATGACAGTTTCCGTACGATAAATTTATTTTTATCTGGGGCTTCGATGAAATTCAATGCGGGATATTATAATCATTCGCATGCGATTTTTATCGTGTTTTAGTGCGTCAATGTTACAAAGCCGACTTCTAAGAATAAAGCCTGTTGTATTAAAAATATGCCCTAAGTTGGACAAAATTAGAACTGAGCGGTAATATATTTTTAAATTTAAAAAGCCGGTTTGTATTGAACGTATGTATTAATGGTTTTGTTTTGCTGTGAGAAAGGATTTTACATAAACCGCTAAAAGTTAACGTTATCTGACATTATTGCTCTACTGATGGTAAAAGCTTTTTGTTCTTTTTTGTAAGGTAAAACAAAATAAAGGTAAAAAAAACACAGCACACCATAACAAGTGATAATGATTTAAATAAATGAGCGAACAACTACCTTCTTTAGCAATGAACCGAGACTTTTTAATAACTATAATGAGAGTAATGATCTTATAATCTAGATGCAGATAAAAACTTGTGACGTGCGATTACGCTTTGATTAAAATACCAATTAAAGAAGGTCCATACAAACTTGGTTGTTCATAAAAGTTGAGAACGATTTTTATCTTTAAAAATAATGTTTATGAATTTTTGATTAGACATTTTAAATATTTATGGTATTCGCTGATGGTTAAAAAAAGACTGCTCACTTATTTGCCTCTCTTTCTCACCAGTTCCAATATGCACATTGTCAAGTACATATTTGCATATTTACATATGAACGTGTACATACTTCGAGCAACTCTCGAGATCAAAACTCGCAAGTGGGCACTCGTTCGTGAGACTTTTCTAGTGAAAATATTCTCAAAGAGACACGCATCTCCAGATCTATATGAAAATTGTAGAGAATGTTCTGCGGAACACAATACACGAATACAAAATACAGAAAAATTGTTAATACGTAACACGTTTTCATTAGCTCCGAGATGAGGTAATTTTTAAAATTGTAGTAAATGCGTTTCCACATTAAATTTGGTAACTGTGTATGAAAGCTCGTTACATTTCCGAATTTTCTTTGGTAATAATAGGTCTCTTTGATGGGCAGAAAATATTACAAAGCTAAAGCTAATTTTACTTGAAAAATTCATTTTTTTAAATGGATTTGATATCGGAAGTACATTTATTTGTGGTGTTTGGTAGCAACATGATAACTCCATTTTTAAATTTGCCTCTTTACGTCCACTTCACATCAAGGTAGAGCTTAAAAGTGTTAACCGATTTTCTTGAAATTTGGACTATTTATGGAAATGTTCTTTGAAAAATTATGTTCCAAATTTAAAGAAAATCGATGGACATAAAGACCCAAATTTTACAATGGAGTTATCATATTTCTCCCAAGCATATGTACATATCTACTTTTGATTTGTATAACGCAAGAACAGCTCTTAGTTGATCACCCAGCAACAAAAAAATGTTCTTCAGATGCTTTCTTTTCCGCATTATCAACCCCATATATAATGCAAGATACCCTGAAACCCGTCAAAGGAAAGTGAAAGGTTTTCATATCTATCCGCAATGTGTTAAGATGTTGCAAAAAATCAATTAGAAAGTATAAATGTCATAAAAATGTTTCGATTTACGCTGGGAATGCATTCATAAAGCAATTATGATTTAAATCACACAGTGTTCTGAGAATTTGTATCTATTACCACATACTGCATTTAAGAACACTCTTCTCTATGCTCTTACAGATAACCGAACAGGCGAGGCGCCTGATTTAAACTCGAGGTAATAAAATTGGAAGTCTACATCAATGCCAACAACAACGAGACGGAAAAATAAAACACATTTCATTGTGGTTTGGTAATTGACGTAAGATAAAACGGCTTGTTCGCGAAACGCATACAAATTAGTGCTTTAAACTCAACTTAAATCAACAGATCCTATCGAAAGATTAAACCATCAACAGACGAAGAATTACTGAAGAATAGTAAAAGTTCTACACACAGGGCTATGGAATGAGTTTAGGAAGTGCTTCAAAAGCTCAATGTCACAGAGACCAGTAAACTTTGGTAAATTCGACCAATAAACAGTTTATATAAAATCTTTCTTTCCAAAACGCCGAACTATATTCTTCGGATTTATTTGCGTTTATTGATTTTTAATGAAATGTCGATTGCAAGGCGTGCTCTGGGTACTAAATTTTGATTATGAGGTTGCTGATCGATTGGAATTGTAATCGTGATTATTGGCACATAATCCAATCGAGCAGAGTCCGTTTCGTTCTTCAGTTTCTGTTATTTTTATTTATCACTTATATCAAGCAATTTTTCTCCAGACCTGGTTATGGTTTTAAATTGATAATTTTTATCAAAAACTACGTAGATTTCATTCTGAAACCGCAAACAAAAAAAAAACCGTGGGGAACTCCTTAAATTGTGCGGCCACAGCTTGGGACTGCAAATGAGTGTGACCATCTCGTTTGCTTTATTTTCTGTTTCACGGCAAGTTGACTGAGTTATTTAGTCATTATCTGCCTGTTTTCTATGTTTGTTCATTTTGATTACTATACGAGTATGAGGAGAGTATAAACAATTATACCTACATTTAATAAAATAAAAAATAGAATAAATGGGGTTTTGCTTTGCTAGAGGAAAACAAATTAATTTAGTATTCGTTGCGTTGCTTTATTTTCAATCACTTTTCAATGCCAACTAAAGTCGGTGCTCTGACATTTTAACTGACAAATGCCTCCCATATTTGACACATATGTATAATTTGTTGTATTACAACTTTGTTTTGGAAAATGCTCTGACAGGTGTGTGGAAAAGCGAGTACGAATCTAGCAGGTTTAAGGTTTGTGTTGTAAGATGCGATCTTGATTATGACCTTAATAATAAATATGAGATCCCATTCAATGAACCGGTAGTAAAAATTAAAAGGCATTACTGCAACTATTATATTGACTTATTGAAACGAGTGTTTTTGTCTTTTTTTTTGTAATGAAGAATTTCGGAAAACGACAGGAATATTATTTTTAAAATTTATGTTTTAAAACGACTTTCAGTTTTGTGCGTATAGTGCTTCTTCCAGCCTCTCTCGCTCTCTTTCTTTCTCTCTCTCTCTCTCTCTCTCTCTCTCTCTCTCTCTCTCTCTCTCTCTCTCTCTCTGTCTCTCTTAGATTTGTCACGATCGTCACTAAAACAGCGTTGGAATGTTAATGTTTGCTGTGGGCTGACTATACAATTCGCATCGAATAGTATTATATAGCGGTTGTTAGGCTATTAGCACTAAAACATTCGCTTCAAGTTGATAGCTTTTTCGATATAGCTTTACGTACTTCGATGTCAATTGACTGTACATTTGAAAGTTATCGGTTTGAATTTCATAATTTCATTAAATACAACTCACTTCGAGTTCCATACTAAGGCATTTGTTGTCATCAATGGGTTCGAGTCCAAATACCATACTTACTTTGCAAAATACCAAATACAAATCATCTTCGTCATATATCAGTATTACTCTTTTGGATACGCTTTCAACGAACGAACGGAAAAAGACAACAATTCATTTTATGAAAGCTGTTCAAAAACCGTTATAAAGAATGCTCTCCAAAATCTATAGTTTTTATTCCATCTACATTTATTACTTATCATTATATTATTAAATCTAGTTTTTATATAAATGCTTGAACTAAGCATAAATTGTATTTGCCAGCACTTCCCTCATTTCCCCCTCTATATTTTAAATCGATATATTTCCATTCTTATTAATCAAAGAGAAAAAGATTGTAGTGAAATATATTCCGACTCTCTGTAACAATTAAAGCAAAAAAATTCTTTCAAAGAATGTTCATTGTTCAGTCGTTTGGGTCGAAAAAAAGCAATAATAGACAGATTAAACTTGTTTCTTAAAAGTTAAAGGCAAATGCGAATAGGTTACACTATATTAAATGAAATTAAAACAACATAGAAACAAATGAGGCTATTTTTCCGGGCCCCAAAAATAAGAAAAATTATTAGACAAAAAAACATATCAAAGGAGAAACATTCTTGGAATAACTTCCTCAATTTTTTAAAACAAAATTATTGCCTTTCACTTCAAAAAAATCCGACAAAGCTGAATTTTGGTGGAGAGCCTTGTTTTGATGTCTTAAGCATTTTCTAGAAAGTATCCGAAATTAGCGGGGTAAAAGAGGGTTAAAAAGGAGCAAGAGATTTTGAGACAAAACGTGCATAAACTTTATAATAAGAGCTCTTTACTGCAATGAAATCTTTTCAATATCACGCCTCGGTAAAAAAGTAATGAGGTAATGACTGTCAAATTCTTTTTTGTGTAGAACTTGGAACATATAATATAATTTAACGGTTTTTAAATATTTACAAAAACTGAAACCTGAAGTGTACAAAATCAAAAGGCCAAATTTGACACGCTATAACTTTAAGATTCAAAACAAAGCTCTCCATCAAAATTCAGCTTTGTCGGAATTTTTTCGAAACCTTGCCATTTATTCGTCTTGTTTACCTGGGCTATATGTCTGTTCGCGTACTTCCCAAGACTACGATTTTCTACTAATTAATCGGACGAATTAAGGCCCATTTCACAAAAGATGCAAATGGCACACTTTATTAAAAACATTTTTTTATCGAAAGTTATTTTTTGGACCCAAAAGTTAAGCCAAACAAAATTTTTTAAAAGCATGTGTCTAGAACTAGCGGCGCAATTTGAAAAACAAACTACCCCATATTCTAAATACTTCGAATCGAAGTCTCGCCAAAATAAATACAAAATCAAGGACGGTCCAAGGTCGCTTTTGTGAAAATTATTTTCAAACTAATATTTAGAATCTAGTTATTAGATAGGAAATTTTCAAAAAATATGTTCGGAAACTGCATAGGAATACATAATTCATGAAGTTAAAACCAATAAATGTTTGTTTAGTTAAGAACCTTATCCTAGACCAAAAATGTCTTTCTTTGATTAATTTTCCTTTGTATAAAACCTTAGTATAAAACTTATTTTATTTTTTTTTTAAATCAAACCAAGTGAACTTAAACCGTTTTTCTCCTAGAATCTTCATATGTAAATGATATTTCTTTTCTGAAGACTTGTCTATCCTGAATATCTGATTCCGAAATCCTTTAATTGGATCAGCTTTAAGAAAAATGTATTCAAATTCAAAAAAGATACCGTTTCTACCTGCTGAGATTTGAGGTTATAGTAGACCATGGATTAATTTTTCTCCAAAACTCGTTATATCGTCTGAAGCTTTATAGCCTGGTGGAATCATCGGTTCGTATTTCTTTAAAAATGAGGCCGGACAGACATGAAGACCGTTATGTCGGTGACATTTGCTTTAAGAAAGACAGGGCTACGGCACAAGCAGCGCGTGAAACGATGACTTTATTGAGAAATCATTTTGATGAGCAGCTTATTTCGCGTTTCGGACATGTCTTCTAGATCGTGTTATGGTTATGTCGCATTTTGGATTCTTTTCTTTGAGGTTATGTGAGGTCAAAAGTCTTCGCCGATAAGCCAGCTACGATTCAGGACTTGGAATCGAACATTACTCCCGCAGTTGGACAGATACTGGTGGCAGTACTGGCTAGTTATCCAAAATTGTATCTTTCGTCGTGGCCAACATATGAATTAAATTATCTTCAAAAAGGAGATGCCAGAGATTTTTCTTTTGGGTTATAATAACGATTCCACAGTTGAATTCCATTTTATGTTTTTTATTTAAAATAAAAATTCTAAATAGAGCACCCAGTATTACTCCACTTGGAGAAATTCTTACTTGAAATGTTCAAGTTTATTATAATATTGGGGTTGCTTGAATTTAGTAATTTTAAGAGAAATTCACAACTAACCAACGATTTCTTAAAGAGGGAAGAAAGAACTGGAAAGATACTAAATAAGTTTTGGAGGGAACTGGGATATTAGTGGAACGAGTTTTCTGGAGAAAAATTATTTCGTAATATTAATAATAAGCTCAAATAAAACGCAACAAATTGTTCACTTCTGAGGTTGAATTTGAATCCATGAAATTTAAAACCCTAGCAAAGGTATTATCTCCCTTCCACAGTTTATAGTTGTAGCGTTTTAAGTATGATGATTATCACCCCTGACTCCCAAAGTTAAAGAGCGAACACTGTTATTTTGCATATGGGTGATTCCATATAGAACTAGAAAACACAAAATTATCAAAAATATTTAAATTAATACAAAAATTGTTTTTTGCTTCAATTTTCAAATATTTTATAGTTGTGTAGCTTTTAAGTGGTGTCGAATTTCGACAAAGGATTGGGACGAGACTAGTTTTTAATAATTAACTGTTTCTCAATTTGAGAACCGACAGCTATTTACCCTTATCGCAGCTCCTAGTACGTTTTTGTCTCATTTAGTTATTCAATAGTAAATAAAAACACAGTTTCATTGCAGTTGATTCATAAAGTGGTTGGTGTCACGCCCGTAACAAAAATAACTTTGTTTCATTACTAGAAGAATCAAATTTTTATCAAACCGATAATTCAGGGAAAAAATAAGAATATTATGGAGTTTAAAATTAATACCGTATTAAAAATTTTAAGTCATGTCATTCCCATAACAAGTTGGCATTTTTAAACTTATTCCTTCTATTTTTCAACTCATTTTCAGTTTTGTTGCTTCTAGATATGGATATAATTCCAAGAAAATTCACTACTTTCAAAGGAAATGGAAAAAATCTAATTTAAGTGAGAAATCTATTCTTTTTTCAATGGGAAAAACTTCTTTTTTCTAAAGGAAGTGTTTCTCACCTTGTGTGCGAAATGATAATACATATTTATATTAGGGGTGTCGGAATTTTTTTCAAAATGGGTATGGTGGATCTTGTTAAGGGGTTTAGAAAGAAATAATTTTTGTTCTGGGACATTTAGCAAAATTGAATTTTGAGACCCCGCCGCCGTTTTTAGGTTGAAAAACCTCAATTCGAATAAGCGGTCTGGAAACCCAATATTATATGAGGTCACAGTAACTTTTGATTTGTTTATTTTGTAACCTGTTGCTAAGAAAATAGCATTAAAATCTGCTTGTTAAAATACCATGACATAGCTTTTTGCATTAGATCCCCCCGAAGAATAGATCGATTTTCTAGATGTTTTCGATTATTTTTTCTTAATGGAATGCTCGAATTGGTTGAAACTTGCTTTCTTAACACTATACAGCATTTTTAAATTGATGTTCGGTCAATACAAATGAGAAAAGAAAGCCAAAGTAAAACATTATAAGTAATTTTGAGCACATATCGACGAAAATTTAATTTGTTTTTCTGACCATATTTTTGAATTGTTCTGTTTTTTACCTAAAAACGGCCGCGGGGTCGCAAAATTCCATTTTGGAAAAATGTCCCAGAACAAAAATTTCATCTTTCTAAACTCTTTACAAGATCCATACCCATTTTGAATATAAAAAATAAAAAATAATCCGAAACCCTAATGTAAATGACTATAAATCCAGTTAAAATATCGTTTATTATATTTGTTCATGCATTAAAATTATACTCGGTCACACCCGTTATGTTGACCTTTCACATCCGTAACGTTTTCAAATTAAAATTTTGTATTGTTTTTCATAGTTTTACTGCTCATTTCTTAACTAAAACTGAAGATCAACTTTAAGGTAAATATTTACAAATGAATGAGACATAGTTTTCATGCAATATTTTATAACACATGAATATTAGAAATTCCAACCGCAAATCACCAGTTTTCTAATGTCACACTCAGCAGAAAACGGCACTGATATGTATGTACATTAGGTTGGTACTTATGTATGTGGGGCTTTTTGAGATTTTATATTTGGTTGGGCCTAAATCGGCTCCAAATGAAGAAAAAAAAGTTCCCAAATTTTTCAGATTTTATTTGTATCCTCTATAGTCGCTGTAGGGGTTGATTAAGTTGCCTATGTTTTTTTGCATACAAAGTGATTCTTGATAAATCTGCCAAAAAAATGCAAGGCATATATGGGTGTTTCCATCGTTACGGGTGTGACAGTGAGACTCCATATTTTATTAATTATTCACATACTATTCCCAATTTATAAATAATAACTTTACTATTCTATAGGACACCTGAAGCCCTTTTAAATAAAATGCACGACTGGATCGCACGTACTTGCTCTTATGTTCAAGTTGTGTGGGGCTTAAGAACTTTAAAAAATATTCAAGTAATTATAGATAATGTATAAAAAGCATTTAAATCGTTCTTTTAATTGTATAAACAGCCTGATAAAAAACTTAGAGCTCAAAAAAAAGTATGCCATTTGATTACTTGAAAAAATATGAATAAATGCAAAAAAAAAATTAAAAATCGTTGGAGCCGTTTTCTTAAAAATTAATTTTTTATATATAAAATTTTTGTAACATTTTTCAAAAAAAAATTTGGTATGCCAATTTTGAGTATATATTAATATACATTTAAAACTGAAATTTCAAAATAATTCATCAACCCGTTTTTGAAATATTGAATTTTGAAAAAAAAATTTTGAATCTTTTTTTAAAAATCCAAAATTTATTTTTTCAAAAATTTTGGTATGCAGTATTATTTATTTTCTAACAAAGCTTTTGTGCAAAAAATTTCATTGAAATCGGATGAGCGGTTAATGAGGAAATCAAAAATAAAAAAAACCGTTATATGGCAGGTACCGTTAATAAATGTTTTTGGTGATTTTTTTTCTTATTGAAATTTACATCATGTCTACAGTAATACACTGATTTTTTTTTATCAAAATCGTTAGAGCCGTTCTTGAGATAAATAAGTTTTTCCTTAACGGTTGTATGGCAAGTACCGTTATTTTTTGAGCTAAAAAAAAAATTTCAATTTCCCCTCTGGAGAGTTACAAAAAAACCTTAAGTTCAAAATTTGAAGAAAATCGCTTCAGTGGTTTAGGCTGTAGGTTCAGGTACATACAGACAGACAGACAGACAGACAGACAGACAGACAGACAGACAGACAGACAGACAGACAGACAGACAGAATTGTGCCACCCACTTTTTTCGTGTTCTCCATCATCGTAATGTCATGTTTGATTGTTATCTCGAAATTTTTTTTTTGCACGAATCCAAAACTTGCCCTATAGTACCTATATCGCAAGTAAAAATTAGTATATTAAAGTATGACAAATTAGTGGGTCAGTTATAGGATACAATTTCAGTTTCAGTTAAGAAATGAGATGCAAAACTACGAAAAACTATACAAAATTTTTATTTGAAAACGTTACGGGTGTGACAGGTTATCGTTACGGGTGTGACCGAGTATGATTTTTATGCATGAAAACAATATAATACACAATATTTTGACGGGAAATTGCTGTCATCGATGCATAATCAAATCTCAGATGATGACAGGAACACTTTCTCTAGAAAAATGAAGTTTTTCTCACTGAAAAGTGAAAAGATTTCTCACTTCAAAGAGATTTTTTCCATTTTATTTTAAAATAGGGAAAACTTTCACTTAAAGCCGATTAAATTTATATTTAAAGTAGATTCTCTTAGAATTATATCCCAACATCATGAGTTTCATATCTAAAAGCAACAAAACTAAAATTGAGTTGAAAAACAGAAAGATTATGATTTGAAATGCCAACCTGTTACGGGTGTGACATAGACCTAAAATTTTAAATACGGGGTCAGTATTAATTTCAAAGTCTTGAAATTTTGTCTGACAGTAGATCATTGTATTCTCCTTTTTTCCCCAAATTATCACATTGATACAAATTTTTTTCTTCTAGTAATGAAACATAATGTTTTTTTGTTACGGGCGTGACACTTACCACTTTATGAATCAACTGCCTAAAAACTAAAATTGTGTTTACTATTGAATAATTTTATGACACGAAAACGTGCTTAGAGTTCTGATAAGGGCAAATAACCACCGGTTCTCAAATTGTGAAAGAATTAATTATTGAAAATAGGGTTTTGAGCTTCTGATAACCAAAGGCGACTTTTGGAGACCTATTCTGCAAAGTGGTTCGAGCTGCGAAATAAGCGGTGATAAAAAAAAATATTGATAATTTCACTTTAAAAATGAAACATGCAATCTTTTAAAACCGTCTAACGGTACTTTTTTCAATTCTAAGTCATATTTTGTGATTTTTCGAAAAGGGTCGTTTTCTAAGGAATCACCCATATGTAGATTGGAAGTACAAGAAAAAAAATCGTACAGAAGTGGTTAATATTTCCCCCGCTTGGACAGGCTTAAAAAAAAATACATTAAATAGAAAACAATGAATTAAAAAACAACGACAACACTTAAAGTATTGTTTTGTAGCTTTTTGGAAAGCTAGAAGTCTATTCTTATGGTTTATTTTTAAATGAAATTCTTTTGATTAACACTTTCAGTAGAAATTGTTTCCAAACTTAAAATTTTGAAAAAAGCGTTGCGGTTGGTTTTTTTTTTCATATACATATTTCCAAGCAGGGTCAAATATTACCCTCCTCCCGAAAGATCTTTTTTCATCTTCCAACCTACAGGATGAAAATAAAAATCTGAAAAAATTCGGGTTTTTTTTTCTTCATTTAACTTTTTTTTAAAGACCACCCTTATGTACATGCATTCATGTCAACAAGTACCGCACCAAATTTATATTGACGTGTTAAATCTCTGTTCTAAACTATGTACGTATGTATTTCAAGTTTTCGGCAAGACGTTCCATATTGTGATTCTTTCAATCGCAAGGCACTATCTTCAACAGATTGCTCCAACTCCTAGTGTATGTTGACAATATCGACGTTAACGCGGACTCCCAAAGTGCCGTTATAGCGGTCAACGAAGAACAGGCGAAATTCATTGATCTTGAACTATACAAAGGCACGACGAAGTGAATGCTATCAATCACCAAACAAACATATTATATCCACCGCCTAGAATAATGTAGTCGCTTAAAATAGAACACATGATCCACAACGTGAATGAACGCACATGCGACCAAGAAATTGTATTGAGTTATTACGACCGGTTTTTTAGTCGCGGCGACTTTTTTTTTGTCTTTTACCTGAGCGTCGATATCGAGTTGTAGAAGCTGAGTAAGGGCAAAGATTTTCGAGTCAAACTCCAGATAAGTCCTGAAACCAAAGGGCGCTTCACTTATTCCTAAACCTCCCCTTCTACACCCCATCCCTGTCCCTCGGCGGCACGGCGAACAGCTGCCACTCTGTTCTTCAATAGATTGCTCCAACTCCTTGTGTATGTTGACAATATCGCCATCAACGCCGACTTCCAAAGTGGCCGTAATAGCTGTGATGCGATGTTACTATAATAAGCGAACAATATTATGTATTTCAAACAACATCGAAGTTTAAATAAAACATTTTTGGAGTTTTTGTAACGTTTACATACATAACTGCTGTTATTGACTTTTATCAGCGATGCTAATATAAACTTACATTAATTCAATCATCTGGGTGAAACGAATAACATCAAATAATAACGATATGGACTTTCATAAAATTTAATAAAATTTCAAACATGACCTTAAAATATGCATTTAAAGAAGAGCAAACTATAGCCTTTTAAATTGACAACATTATCATTACAGTAAAACTGTAGGTATAGGTGAAATGGTATGACTTTTTTTGTTGTGTATTTTATTATTATTACTCTTTAGTTCGCATGCTTCTAAGCTATTCAAAGCAAAACCGGAAGTTTGCGGTTGAGTTTTGCAATACCAAATGATTCCAATTTAGAAGCAACCACCGCAAAACAAGGCCTGCACAATACACATACATTAACTAACCATACTCATAATAATCTTTTTATAAGCCCGAGACATAACCATTGCCTTACCCTCAACCTAATTAACTTAAACGGTATAGACAAGTTATAAAATTACCACCCAGACTATCACAGTTTCTACGGGCATTCGCCTTGTATCCATGCCAATTTGTCTACTATCAGAGATTTGTCGTAAGTAGCTTTGTTATCGCTCAAACATTTAAGTACCTACTCATATTTCTTTTCTGGGTTTATCAAATGCCAGTTAGGCTGCCAGATTTGTTGCTTAATTTCAAGTTTATCGCTATAATTCAAACTCGCTTAGGGGGGTTTCCGCACAGAATGTCGTGCTAAATGTAAAATAACAGACTTACCGCTCTGTTGTTGGTTCAGCACATATCAGCGGTTGTTTCAGTTCGATAACTTGGCCGTTTTTCTCCTTGAGTTCTCCATTCTCCATGTAGTACTGGACTAACTCCGGTAGAGTTGCGAATTTCTCACCTAGAAGATGAATTACAAAACGGGCGTGAGTTAATGTTGGTCTAGGGACAGCTATTATATCAAACTACCTCCATAAAGATCAAAAAAATCTCCATTGTTTTGAATTTTGATATGGGTTACCTCCTGTCCACGCCTCACGGAGAGAGTAAATGCTCCTGGATTCGAGGAAGATAGTCGAGCTAAAAAAGAACCATCGAATCCCTGTTCTTGGAGCAGTTTTTCTGCTTCTATGCCCGTTATAGTTGGATGGAACCATCTAAATAAAAAGAGTAATAATAGATTTCAATAGCATCGACATTTTGGTCTCGTTCTGAGCTCCAAGCAAATGATGGTCGAATGTGGGGAATATGTGTATATAAGACAACGTGTGGGAAAAATATGGGCGAAAAGCATTTTTGCAGGCCAGCAAAAAGGGGATACAACATTTTGGGGTGAAACGTCAAGCCAGGCAGCAGAAGAATAAAGAAAAAAGACTGACCTAATTCTGCTTCATCGAACAAAGGCCATTGAAATTAGCACGATTTTGGGGATCTTTGGTTATTTTTTTAGGGATATATAAATGGTCAAATGGTTGGAAAATAGTTTTATAATTTGCTCACCTTCTGGATGTCATTTTTAAATGGTTTTGTTGGTTGTAAATATCGATAAATTTCTTCTCCTGACACAACTTTTCCCACTTTTGACTTGGAACTTGAATGGTGTTTGACAATATGGTGGTGTGAAGAAAAATGACAGTTTTTGTTGAACACGTTCGCGTTCGGTGCGAATTGATCGACTGCGTTCAGCTCCAAGCGGATGCGTTTTGTGCAGAAAACATCTGAAATTCAAGGTTTGTTGTTTAAAGTGCCTCTACACTATCCCACAAAGTATTAACACATGTCAAAATAAAGTGGGAAGAAATTTCATACGACTGCCAAATTTGTGTGATGTAACTGACTTTCATATTTTGCTTCCACACTTGCATACAAAAATCAGTTTCACCATAACCTCAAACGCCCAAGTGGGATAGAAAGTGTGATGGTTTTAGAACCGATCTTAAATATTTCCATTGTATTTACACTCATGTCAAATCGTGTCGGATGCGCTGTCAAGTTGTGTATGATGAAATTTCATATTTTGTTTCCACACTATTATACATGATTTCTTCACACTTTTTTGACATGTATTAATACTTAGTGGGATAGTGTGGAATGGCTTTTACGGCGAACTGAGAAGTACTTTAAAATATGAAATGACCAGTTTATTTTGCTGTTTTTAGTTCATGCAATTTTTCCACCAAAAACTTAATCTAGTTTAAAATAAATTTATCGTTTGACTTTTTCCACCGACCAAAGATATTTAAAAGCGTATTAACTTTGACAGTCCACTATTCGAAATGGAACTGCTGAACAAAATTCAATTTTCGAATGAATGCGTCCAGTGCTATATGGGAATAGGATATTTGGATTTGTATTGGTCCAATGAAACTTTTACAAGATTTAAGGTAGAACCATTGTATATCCAATCTATAGTATTCTCATGAAACACGATTTTGTAGGTAGACATTTGGTCGATAGGTTCGCTGTGATCACCTTACCGAGATCCCTCAACAAAAATTAGTATTACATTTGGACGCATAGATGGCCACGAGCTTTTTTTCTTCATGAGAATACTATAGAATTTATATACAATGGTAGAACTAGAATAGGAGGAAGCTGTCGTAAGCTTATGTCAAAACCGACCGAAAAGTAGCTTTCCGAAACGTCAATTTCAAAAGTGACCCATAATACACTTAAGTGGTTGGAAGTGAAAAAAAAACTTTTTATTCAATGCTTATTTTCTCATATTAATTCACAGCACAGAGTAGTGATATGCTTTTTATTATTTATTTTGCGAAACCACCTAAATTCGATGTGATATAAATTAAATAAAAGACAATTTAAGATTTGACTTCACTCATTCATCAAACAGAGAAAAAAAGTTGAAAACTATGTACCAAGCGCCAAGTTCTTGTTTGTTTGCTTCCACCATTTTGATTTTGCATTCGCCCACTTACGAAAGAGCGGTCGTTGAGCGCTCTCACGTCCGACGGCAAAAGTTAACGAAAACTAAACGAAAAGCTCCACTTCGCAATTATGTGCGCGTCATATAAATTTCTTGTTTTCGCTCGGTTTGGTACGACCACTTAAGTTATGGCTTCCGACTATTTTAGTTCTACCTTTAGGCCTATTCTGCCACATCTGTTATTCTGCTATGAATTTTCTGTTATGAATCATAAAAGATTTTCAGCATAAAAGATCTTTTATGATTCCTATTCAGGGGTTCGAACTTTTATAAAACTCTGTTATGAAACTTCGAAAACGAAATCAGTTAACGAACAGACCTACAATCTTTTGTCATAATCAGCTGTTCTGTTATGAATTAACTTGAAAAAGAAAATGGGCAAACGAATTTTCATTTCTTTTTTCTGTTTTGCAGCTTAAAACCGTACAGATCTAGAGATTAGGACAAACGACCAACAGACCAGGAGAGATAAGGTTGGAGGATGTTGCCATTGGAGTGGATCCAATTTCTTTGATGGAATACAGCTCCCAGAAACGTTCTTAAATGAGAATTCTGGGCAGTATAAAGTGTTTGTTCAGTTTGTAGTTGTAGCATAAATAAATAGATAAACCATAAATACATTTTTAATTAAGTTGTTTGAGTGCGGGTTAGGGCTGTCGTGATGACGATCGTCGTTTCTTGGCTCTTCCACTTTGTCATGCTGATCTTCGGCAAATAGTTGCAAGGAATCTTTTCGTAAGGTGATTTGAACGGCGCGCCGTTTTTGTGTAATAGCTTAACACACTAGGGCTGTTAGGGACATTCAACAGACTCCTCTTAGCCGATGGAGCTTGTTGATCTATTGCAGCGAACTTTCCTGTGCTTTCTTCTGCAAAGATTATTTAATTTTAATTTGCTAATTTGTTGATAAAACTATTTTTTAATATAATTTTCTTACATTTGTCTCCTCTCTTTGTTGACGAAATATCCATTTTTAATTGATATAAATGTGTTCTCATTGAAATCTTTTATGATAAAAGTCACAGAAGTTTGTCTTTTATTCTTTTATGATTTATAGCAGATTTAATAACAGATGAAGAATGCCGAATACCAAAATCATAATTCATAAAAGAATTTTTGACAGCTTAAACTTTTGTATAGAAATTTATAGCAGAATAACAGAATAGCAGAATAAAAGATCACGCCGAATAGGCCCAATTGATTTTTATCTTTTACTAGATAAAAATATAAATTAATTTCTAAGTAATGCTGTTCCCACCAAAACG
This sequence comes from Dasysyrphus tricinctus, assembly GCA_963921185.1. Classification (NCBI taxonomy): domain Eukaryota; kingdom Metazoa; phylum Arthropoda; class Insecta; order Diptera; family Syrphidae; genus Dasysyrphus; species Dasysyrphus tricinctus. The sequence goes on along the minus strand of OY992533.1, from coordinate 14,274,790 downwards.
AAATCCGAGATTTCAGCTAAAAAATTTCGAGATTTCAAATTGATGGAGCAGAGTTTCATTGAGATTTCGCTGAAATCCCGAGTTTTTATTGAGATTTCATTGAAATTTCTATGAAACCTTGTTCCAGCGGCTCAAAATATCAAAAGTTTTCAACCAAAACCTCGGATTTCATTTTGGTGGGAACAAAGCATAAGACCGAACTCGGTGGAACTGCACAGCAATTGAAATTCACGATACGGCAAAATATTTACCCCAATTTCAGAATCTGATATATGAGCTACATGGAGGGAATCAGTCTCAATGTTGACATTTTCACTATGAGCAAAATTTTAAAATTAGTCCCTTTTAAATAACAGCCAAATTTAAAAATGCAGAATAGTAAAGGGTTAAGGCTCTCCCAAACCAACGCGAATTCGTAGCGAATCATTCGCAAAGGCGATTTTTTGTTGTTGTTTAGCGTTGTGTATCTTTCATATTTTGTATTATTGTGAATGATTTCGCGTCGTCGACGAATGTTTCGCGTTGGTTTGGGAGAGCCTTTAAGCTGGTGATACACAGCCAATCCATTGGGCTTAGTTTGGTTTCAGTTGGCTGAAAATCCAAATGGATCGGTGGTGGATCCACCCCACACACGACCGATTTTAGATCTGTATTGGGCCATTTGGCTCTTTGGCTCTGTCGTGTATGACCAGCTTTATACTACGTTTTCACCAAAAAATAATCTGCGATTGAAGGTAAAAGATCTATATAGTATTTTCACCCAGTTTTCACGAAAATATCGGATTTGTTGAAAAACCTAATAATATTATGGTCCCACCAAACCGAAATCTGGGGTTTCAGCTGCAAGATTTGGAGATCTCGAATTGGTGGAATGAGATTTCATTAAATTTCGTGGAAATCTACAGTTTTATTGAGATTTTGTTGACAAATTCCATGAAATCTTGTTCCACCAACTTGAATTTAATGCTTAAAGTTTTCAACCGAAAACTCGGATTTCATGTGGTTGGGAACATATCATAAAACACAAGTTTTCTACTCATTTTTACATGCTGGCTCCACCTGCCATGAACGATGCCAAGACTATATGAACATGTCTAATAAAAATCCAATGGAGCCAGAAAAATCCATGTCTTGTCGACGACATGTCGAAGAAAACCAATTTTTGAACATGACATGAACGCTGTTCAAAGCTTGGCCATGAAATTCGACGTTTTTTTCTGGTTTTCGTTGTATCTCAAGGTAGCTGGATATTAAAAAAGTCTTTTTACTGTTATCTGGAGTCTAAAGCGCATGTATTATTGCAAAAGATAGAAGTAAGTGGTGAGAGGGAAATGAAACGACATGACATGATTTGCCCAGCGAGAAAAAATCTGCTGATTGTTGATTGGATTGTGGTTGCGATATTGGGCTTCAGGTTTTCATAAAAAGAAAAGTTTTATATAAAACCAAGAGAGATGAACCAAACAAACATGCCTTTTAAAAAGTTCAGAGCCTAATACTACGTTTTCATTAGAGCCGAAATGAGGTAATTTTGCAAATTACAGAAAAGGTGTTTTTTTTTTGACGTTACATCATCGATTGTCACAAGTTATAAATTGAAAATAAAGAAATTAATTAAAATAAAAAAAAAAACGCCAGAATTTCAGTTGATTTTTACTAACCACGAAAATGGACTGCCCCTCTGCCAGTAATAGATAGCCATCCTCATCCACGCCAACGATAATGCTTCCATCTAGTTGAACACCGTAGATGTTGTCCCAGACACCGGTAGGACGGGAGCTGGATCCGAGGCGTACGTCGTTTGCCGAGTTTATCAGACGCATTAAGTTTAGGACTATAGGAGAGTCTGAGGATTTTATCTGATATGGTCTGCCAGTAACAGAATCAACCATCTTACGCTTCCGTGCCATTGAATAACGTCTACGTTAACCCAAAAACCGGCATGATTGGTTTGGGATTCAAAAGGTTACGACATTTGCAGCGTTTGAGAGTCTGATGATTAGACCTAACGTTTGTAATGACAATCTAATTAATAAGGGCTACTAAAGCAAGAGATCTAACCAACAATTATAAACACTATCGGTAGATGCCGCAGAAATGAAAAAAAAAAAGAAAGTCATCACCAAATATGTCTCAATTAAAAGATGAAATCGATTTGTGTGTTTTAAAATAGGGAGAAAGTTCTTTCAGCAATAAAAACAATAACATTATATTCTTACACATATATCTTCTATACTTAAGTATATATATTTCCTGTTTCTTTACTAATGCAAATAAATGAATGGCTATCGTAGACTCATATTGCCACTCTTGATTTTATCCTTTTCACAGCACTTCTCACTGTAGATTGTTGCGCTCTTAGTGCAGTTTGAACAGAGTTTGAACAGGGAATATGACTCTTGATTTAATCCTTTTCACAGCACTCACTTTAAATTGTCGCACTCTGGATGCAGTTTGAACAGGGAATATAATTTCTTGATTTTGTTTTCCACGAATTGGAATTTGCTATTTATTTAATTTTTTTTAAATTATGTGGTTGACATCTACTTCAAATTTGACAATTTGAATCAGAAGTTTGGTCGATTTATGATTCAATTGAATTCAATTAGATATGTTCGGTTTTCTTTCATCTAATTTCCAACCTAATTTCGGGCAAATTTGGTTGAAATTATCTCATTTCGAAATGCGATTTTTTATGGGAAATGAGGTAATTTCGGATCTAATTTGGAAAATTTCAACAAAATTACCTCATTTGGCCTAATGAAAATGTAATATAATTGAAGTGTCAAAAAAGAAACTGCATGATGGGATGCTTTCAAAAGAAATCGAGGTTCCCTATTACACGATGATTCTTTGCGTCTGACTCTTGTCAAAATTTAATGAGTGCAAAGGTGAAATCCGCGATGCTTTTTCTCCTTCGCACTCATCAAATATTAAATTGGGGTCTCGAAACTATTTTATTTATTTAAAATTGATAAATATTTGTTTGTGGTTATTCAAATTATTCATATTAATCCTATTTATATAAATAATCACCGTTTTCAATTTCAGAAAATGGAAAAAAAAATGTAAAAACAGAAAATTGTGTGTGGTTGGTGTAAAAAACATAAATATCAAATTAAAACTTGTACAGTCAGATTAAAAACGTGGAATAGCGAAGGGTTAGCCTTATTCCATGGATTAAGTGCAAAATGTTACTAATAAAACAAAATTTCTGCTATGTGACGTTTACTATGCTAAACCTTCGAAGCAGATGGTTTAGCGAAGGAATAAGCAGCAGACTCTTTTTTTTATTGGTGTTGGTATCAGAAGATTTAACTTTTCAATAACATTTTTTTCTATGCACAATGAGATAATTCACAATAGCTACTTTTGGATCATTGAAATAGATCCAGATAAAAAGCACACTGAGATAATTCACAAATAGCTATTTTTGGATCATTGAAATAGATCCATATAAAAAGCATGATCCCATGTTGTTTTTGCATTTACGTGTAAAAAATTGATTCGGATCAGGATCATGTGGATAATAAAATGCGGCTTTTTGTGTTATTTTTTATTTAATTTCGCGTAAATTAGTAGTGATGTGCAACAGAAAACAGAATATCAAACGTAACGAGTGTGACAACGAGATAGAATTTGTCTCTTTTATATTTATTCTATGTCACATGTTCGAAATTTAATTCGAATCTACTCATATCACTTTAGGCCCATTTGCTGATACGAAACTTAAATATTTAAGTAGAACATAAAAGGCAAGGGCTTGTGTGACAGTTTATGCAGAGGAAAAAGTAGAACATAAGCTTTTAAGTAGAACATAAATGCTTAAAAATCGTATCAGCAAACGGGTCTTAAATAGCTAAATCAACTGAGCGCAAGTTTTCCAACTTTTTTCTTTCTTTTTGATGAATGAGTGACGTAAATCTTAAATTTTGCTTAAGGCTCTCCCAAACCAACGCGAAACATTTGTCGACGACGCGAAATCATTCACAATAACACAAAATATGAAGGGAAACAAACAACAACAAAAAACCGCCTTTGCGAATGATTCGCTATGATTTTGCGTTGGTTTGGGAGAGCCTTTATAAATAAATAAATTGTGTGGCGCAACAGCTCATGGAGAACCAGGGCCTAGTGACTTACAACTCTCAACCATTCCTGTGTGCGTGTTGTTGGCAGGAATGGAGGGGACCTACAGTTTTTTACCGAGTCCGAACGGCTAAGTGAGAAGCACTTTTTCATGACAAGTATACTCTTGGAGGATTTTTCAGTTCCTCGCAAGAGGCAGTACCTCGGATAAAACAATTCTGTTTTTAGGTGGCATGGCTGGGAATCGAACCCACACCTTTGGCATGACAGTCCTACGCACTAACCATATCATGCCACAAGGTACTTTACAGTTTATGTTATATCGCATTTTAATGGTTTTAGAAGGTGAAGAAAAAATCTATCACTTCGTAAATGAGTAAAACTAAAATTGAGGAAATAAATAGCTTTAATTTTTTTCACTTTCAATACAAATGAGAGACGACAAATTAGTCAACTCAAGTGAAGCTCGTCTGACCACCATCCATAAATAAAAACAAAATAGGTCTGTTCCTTTACTTTGAATTTCTGTGATTTTCTGTGCATTTCTGCGCATTTCAGTCCAAAGTTGTGTCAAAGTTCATATAAAAAAATATTTTGACACAAGTTTGGACTAAAAATCACAGAAACCCAAAGTAATAGCCTTTTCACACCGAACCCAAAACGCGGTTTTCGCGAAAATATCGGTTTTGGAGAAAAACCTAATCGAAAACACAAGTTTTCTCATACATTTTTTGTAGCTTCAGGTTTTCGTAAAACACAAGTTTTATATAAAACCAGTCGAAAACATGTTGGAATTCAGAGATGAACAAGACAAACATACCTTTTAATAAGTTCAGCGCCTATTGAATTGTCAAAAAAGAAACTGATGGGATGCTTTCAAAAAAAAATTGAAAACAGCTGACGTAATTCTGTCATCTCAAATATAAAATTCGAATCTCAAAATAAAATATTTTATTTAAAATTGATAAACAATTGTTTGTGGCAAGTCAAATTGTTCATATGGATCCTCTTTATAAAATAAATCACCGATTTTATTTCAAAAAAATGGAAGAAAAGTTTTTGAAAAGTTTTAGCCGAAAACCAGTTTTGGGTTTTGGTGTGAAAAGCCTATAATAATGCAAATTATTTCCTGAACGTTCTCATTTTCATTTTAATCCGCTGGATGCTCTCATCGATTTTCTTTCAAGATGACATAACCCAACTGACATTTCTGTTTCACCATCCAAAAATCTAACCAAATCATCCGGTCGGCAGTTATCCCTTTCGTTTTCATTTTTCCATTAAAAAATCAAAATAAATAATGAGAAAGGCACAAAGCAATCGCCTCACAATCCTGGATAGGCTCCATAGAGGTGTAGTGTATGCCTGCATTGGTGTGACAGCTTATGGAACATTTTTGCTGGGAATGCGGGTACATCGCTACTTTACAGTCGTTCGGCCAGAAAGACAGCGCCAGGAGTTGAAAATGATCGAAGAAGGCGCCCACGACAACGTTGACAAAACACCCGAGTTAAAATATTAATTAACAAATAATTTATTTAGTGCTAGTAATAAAATTTGATGTTCTACACGTGAAACTCTTTATTCCTTAAATATTGTTCACTTATGCTTACAACATGTTCATTATCATTTCCTCGAGATTCTTGCTGTTTATCTGTGACTTTAGATCGGCTGGTGCAGGTGTGGTGCTCAGCCAGTACTCCGAGGCAGCAATGTAAGTTGCGACTGCTGCTCCAACCATGTACGCTTTGGTTGTAGAGCTTTGAAAGATCACACATGTGGCTATGCAAAGTCCCAAGTAGGTAAGAAATCTGGTCAAATTGACGTATTGCTCACGTTGTTCCAAGGAATCATCCGTGCATTTACCCTCAACGAGGGTATAGCCTTGAGCGCACGCCTTGCACATATCCGGACCGTCGCCATCACACCCTAGACAGGATCTATCGCACTCTAGGCAGCTGTACGATCCGTCGTTGTTCACGCAAAATTGTTGTGCTGTGCAGATGTTCCTCGTCACAAGACACTCATTAATGTCGCTGCAGCCATTACTAGGGTCCATTCGCCAGCCAGGTTTGCACGAACGGCAGCCCTTGGGACCCGCAGATGTACAACCTTCCTCACCACACGCGTCATGGCAATGTGAGCACAGAAGTTTCGATTCGTCTTTGAAAGCAGCGTAGAATGACACGGCGCACTCTCTGCAATGTTCGCCCGTGTACCCAGGGTTGCAAAAGCACTTGCCATTGCCCTTTCGTGTACCGGCTCCTTTACACTTTCCATTCTTATTGCATTCCTGACATTTTTCGCAATTTTGACCAAAGTGGTCAGGAGGACAGCAGACTTTCAATTTGTCAATGCAGAGCTGAGTGAAAAAATCAACAGAAACGCTTGCCAAGTGCTCTTTTATATCCGATGCAAGTTGATTCCGAAGCTCTAGGCACTGGTTCTGTCCTCGAACTACATCACTGCAAACATTTTCCAAGGCAGCTTCTTTATCTGGCACAGTTCTGGCTATTTCCGTAGCACTAGTCAGAGAATTCACTAAAACGGTGCAAGCTTTGCACGGTGGAAGAATTATAGCCTTTACTGAATCTTGGTTTGATGTGCTGCGAATACTCTTTGGTAGAAATAGAAAACAAATTATTATGTAAAACTTATCAACTAACATTTTGTGCAGTATTTTATTTTATTTTTTCAAAACAGAAAAAATAATTTTGTTTGGGTCAAGACGACAGGATGTTGTGCAAAATTTAGGGCGAATTGGGGATTCGGATTTTCAAAAAATCAATAACGACGTTCAGGTGACACAATAGTTAAGGCCACCTTACACGATAAGCGTTTTCCTTTGGAGGTGGCGAAGTACTTGCAAGTACTTTGCCAGCTTTTTTCAATGGAACATATCAAACTGCTTTCCCATGTAAAATGTATCTACTCGCGCATGAGAGCATGTGCAGTTGGTAGTACTAGATTAGGGTTTTCATCTACTCGTAAGTACTTCGCCACCTCCAAAGAAAAACGGCTGATGATATGACTGTCATATGACCACTGATCTCTATAAAACACTGGATAGTGTATCGATACAAAAATATTGCTTCCATTTGAAGAATTGTTATATTATGAAGCTGACCACTTTTTTGTATACCAGTATAACTGTATAACATGTAATACAAAGATAATCCATTAAACAGACATCAATTCTCCGTTCGTTTCACCCCCCGGGATCTGTTTGCTAACATTTGTTGTGTTCGTAATTTAAATTCATTCACTAATTAGTAAATGAAACGGAATAACAAACATAAAGAGTGTGACAAGGAGGTAAAATCATTTAAAAAAAACGCAGAATATGCAATCGCATCCTCCTCATCATAATTATTCATTAGCTGTGTTGCTCAACTTGTTCGCAAACTGCAATGATTTATCTCATTCCACTATGTAATTATACTAAAAAAAATATACCAAATGCACACAGTGAATAACTTAAAGATAATAAATAATAAAACAAACTTCCACAAAAGTTTATATTTTCATATCATGGTTTGTTCCCTTTCTTCAGATAGACATCTGGAAATAGGGATGAGCGATTTTAATCGATATTTGCAAAATATCGATAATAAAGATTTCGATGTTTTGCAACAACGATATTAACATCCAAAACATCAGACTAAAAAACAAACAAAACGTTAGTACGAAAATGATTGATTCTGCTAGTAAAATCTAGATGGAGTGACTTTCATAGTTTTTAAGTCATCTGTAACATTTGGAATTTTTTGAAAAAGGAAATCATCAAAGGATCTCCAAAACCAAACTTGAAAATTCAAAACCACAACGAAACTTTCGATGTGCAAAAAGGCACAGATATAAGTTTACACATGAAGTGCCTCTCAGTTTTGCTTCCATCAAATTTGTTTTGTGTTTATTTGTGCAAAAGAAATATTCTTACATCGATATTCAAGCATTAATATCATCGATGCTCAGCAAGACGCATTTTAAAAAAACACAAGTTTTTGTACACACTTTTGCAAGCAAAAATATCTTGCAATATCGTTAGATAACAGTGTACACATGAAATACTTGCAATATTGCTTCTATAAAATCTGTGGACGATATATTTTGCAAAATTCAAATTTTAGCATCGATTTCCACGCATTGAAATAATAGATGCTCAGAAAGACCGAATTTACACCAATGCAAGCTTTTGCACACAACTTCGTGTTTTGCAATATCGATATACATATTCTAAAAAGCCACAGAAAACAGTTTACACAAAATTCCTTGAAATATTACTGCAAAATACATATTAAATATCAATTTTCACGAATTTAAATTATCGATGGTCAGAAACACGCAGTTTACACCATGCAAGTTCTTGCGCACACCTTCGTGTGAAACAAGATTTTGAAATATCGGATTTCAAAAAGGGCACACATAACAGCTTAACACCATGAATTGCCTTGCAATATTGATTTTATTAAATTTGTTGATATTCATTGTGCAAAATACATATTTTAACATCGATTTTCACCCATTAAAATCATTGATGCCTAGAAAGATACCACTTACCTACACGCGGTTTTAGCACACAAGCTTCTGTGCATCATTATTTTGCAATATCGATGTTTAAAGTTGAAATACCTTGCTTATGACTTCATATTTTTCATTTGTATGAAAATTTAAATCGATTTTAAAAAACTTAAGAAAAAATAGCCGGCCCCAGAAATTTTGAAAGCAAAAATACATTAGAGCATAGCATGGCGCATTTTTTGCTTTGGTCAAACAAAAAACTTAAACAAAAACACCTGAAAAAACATCGATGTTAAGTAGCATCGATGTTTTCGGTTCGATATTTATATTCATCCATGTTGTTTCAATATCGCACATCCCTATCTGTAAAACACTTTTTTTTTGCATAATGCAGACGTCAAATTATGAAGCCGACCACCTAATTGTCATCTTCAAATGGAAGCAAAGAAACTGTTATACATTATAAGGAACACACTATCCAGTGTATTATAGAGATCAGTGCATATGACCTGCCAAAAAAAAAAACATACCAAATCGTGTGAGCGCACCATAGAAGAAGAAGTAAAGGCCTTTCATATGAGCCGCGATAGCGAACTGCGAATTGCGAATGGTCGCGAGTTTTGACATTTCTTTCACATGAGTGGTCGCCGATAGACGTCAAAAAAATAAACCAGTAAAATGGGTGCAAAAAAAAAATTGATGTTAAATTCGAGCGAATTTTTCATTCGCAGATTTGTGGAATGCGTCCTGATGTTGTGGATTGCGAATAAAGTGCCTTTCATATGAGCTGAATAGCGAACTGCGAATTGCGAATGGTCGTGAGTTTTGACATTTCTTTTACATGAGTGGTCGCCGACAGACGCGAATAGTCATAGAAAATAAACTAGTGAAATAGGGCTGACAAAATTTGAGGTTAAATTCGAGCGAATTTTTCATTCGCAGATTTGTGGAATGCGTCTTAATGTTGTGGATTGCGAATAAGGGTTTTGCAGTTCGCAGCAAATACCTCGGTGGTCGCGTAGAATATAAAAAAATGCTAAATTCAACAATTTAAACTAATTTTTGTTCGTGTTTTCTTTTTAAAATTGTACATAAGTAGTGTCGTTTATTCACTTACCCTGAGGCCACACGAGCCAGTACTGGCTAGCCAGTTTGCTACACATACTAACTGCCAAATTCCTATTCGTGTATATGCTCTGACGTAGGCGGCATGCCATACTGGCTTCATTACTGGCCAGCGTTCGGATTTTACTCCAAATGGAGTAAATCTACTCCGATTTTAAGGGAAGAAATTGAACTTCTACGATTTTCCACTTTTTCAAGACTGAAGATGGAACCATTTCAATCTATCGTCTGTGTGGTGTGGTGTGTGCTCACTTCTCAAGCCTGCCATGTTGTAAACTGTCATTAGCCGTTGTATTAAGTGCATTTTTATCTTCGCTTAAAAAAGTAGCATGTTAAAATGCAACAACAATTTTGTATAATTCCGTATTGTTGTTAGCATTATCCTTTAGTACATTTTTATCTTCGCTTACAAAAAAAGAAGCATGTAAAATACAACAACAATATGGAACTATATCGGATTGATGTTGTATTTATAACATGCTGCTTCTTTTTATGTGCAGATAAAAATGCACTAAAAACAAATGCACTGACGCCATGCATTATCACTTCACTAGCAAAAAACAACAAAATCCAAAGTTTCGTTGTCATTACGAAAGTTTCGCGTTGGTTTTGGAGAGCCTAAAAACTTATTTCTATCATAAAATAATGTTTATCGTAAGAGCTGTTGTTTTATTTTTCGTGCGCAGCGATACAAAATATGACAGATACACAATGGTAAACAACAACAAAAAACTGTCGTCGGCGAACGTTTTGCGTCGGTTAGGGAGAGCCTTTAATAAATTCACTCGCCAGTTTTTTTGGCTTTCTTCTTGAACGAAAATAAGACCCTACAACAAAACCAGATGAGACATGTGTGGGTCTGGCTTTATTCATATTCAAACATTCATGAATACCCTTACTATTTTCCAAATTATGCTACAAAATAGTACTGCCGAACCCTGTTACTGGCTGCTCTACTGGCTTCCCAACTGGCTACGAAAAAGGCAAGCCAGTTGACGAGCCAGTTGCTCAGGTTTGTATGTGTTAGTAAAAAATGTGAGTGTATTGCGACTGGCTAGCCAGTACTGGCTCGTGTGGCCTCAGGGTTACCCAGCGGCTCCATTAGCAATATTTGAGGTAATAAATTGCCTCACTCATTGCTATTGCCTTTAATAATGCAAATGGAGACGCTTTATCAATGGCAATGGCAATATTGCCTAGAAGATGAGAGGCAATTATTGATTTCCATCTTCAAGGCAATAAATTGAGGAAAAATGGGATTCCCCGTAATTGTGAATGGCTTCTTTATTGATTTTTTCAATTAAATCGTAGAATATGAGAACGCACATGACAAAATATAGTGAATTAAAATTAAATTGTATTAAAACAGGGGATTTTAACAGCATTTGACTGCATTTGCAGTCAAATATTTCTATACACACATTTTATAATTGAAATTGCCTGGCAATGAAAATGCCCACCCAAGCAATAAATTGCCATTCCTTTTCCAATTGCCATCGCCTCAAATATTAGGCGTGTTTTTTTATCATCGGGATCAGGATCTGGATCTTCTTTTAACAAGTGTTACAAAAACAATTTTAGAAAATTTCCCATTATTTTGTTTTTGTATTACGTGTAAAACTTAATCCAGATCCAGATCCCAATGATAAAAAAACACGCCTATTGCCAATGGAGCCACAGCGTAATGGGAAAGGGTACAAAAGGGCCACATTCAGATGCGGAAAATATTTTTTTCAATAAAAAATGAAATTGATTCCCAAACTGACCCTGAGGCCACACGAGCGAGTAATCGCTAGCGAGTTACTAATACATCCAAACTTTTGCTACGCTACTCGCTAGCCAACTCGCTTGCCTTTTTCGAAGCCAGTTGAGAAGCGAGTAGGTGGCGAGTGATTTGACAATTAATGTATGTACCCAATTCACTAGCGAGTACTCGCTCGTGTGGCCTCCGGGTGAGTTAAATCGAGTTGGTTTGAATCAGCAAACAGAGTTGGCTAATTTAAATATATTTTGGGAACAGTACAAAAATTTCGAACATATCTGATTTTGGCAGGGTTTTCTTAAGCCACCGACAACACATCCATCCCTCAATGGAATTTGACAGTTGATGGCTTGAAAGATGAAGAACATACTATATTTTGAAGGAAAAAATTAATTTGATCCAAATGTCAAACAAGTGCCTTAAATCACTTTTTCCCGGAGAAGTAAAAAACCTTCAAAAATTTCGAAATTTTTAGTGGTTTTTTAATCCATTGACATCGTAGTGATCCTTCAATATAATTTGACAGTTAATGGCTTGACAGACAAACTATATTTTGACGGAAACGTGTATTTTGATCAAAATAATACCAAATTGCCCTGGAATCGCCTTTTCCAGAGAAGTAAAAAAAATGAAAATTTCAGACCTTTTAGAGGTATTTTCTTCCATCCACATTATACTGTTCCCCATCAAGCGCATGTGATCAATTTTGTTTGCTCCGCAAATGCTTTGAAGGAATCTGATTTCTGGTAAAAGTTTCAAATTTATGTGAAGGGAAGGATATTTTATAATATTTTTAATTTCTAACTACGCTACTGTTCTCATTTGACTTTTGTTTTATCTCTACACTTTCAGAATTTGCATCGAGAAAAAAAATGTAGAGATAAAATTTGTCTTGGCGCGATCTGCATATTAGGCTTTAATGCTATGTTCCCACCAAAACGAAATCCGAGATTTCAGCTAAAAAATTTCGAAATTTCAAACGGGTGGAGCAGAATTTCATGGAGATTTCGTTGAAACCCAAAGTTTTTATTGAGATTTCGTTTAAATTTCGATGAAATTTTTTCCCAGCAGTTCAAAATTTGAAAAGTTTTCAACCGAAATCTCGGATTTCGTTTTGGTGGGAACATAGTATAACTAAATTTTATTCTATTTATATTTTCATATTCCTTGAAGTCCAAGGTGATGGAAATAATCATTTTGTAGTTGCATTTAACTTATTAATTTTCCTTTCAAAAACCCGACACGGCAAGAATCAGATTGCTCATTGGATGGATTTGGGGCTTGGACGTTGGCCATCATTCATGCACAGTGATCCGGCATGTAATGTGCTATGTAGCACTCCCATTCGATATTTTTATTGTTTGGTATTCAACTAATCGTAGTCTGTTACTCATCTCTATTGTATAATACCATTTCATTCCTAATTTTATAAACTTCAACCAACTTCACTTCGAACTGTCAAACAACCCATCGTTCTTTTTCAACAAAAATTTTCCACGCAAAAATGTCGGCTCTTAATTTAACTGTGCACGTTCATCCCGTGGTTTTATTTCAAGTTGTTGATGCTTACGAGCGCAGAAATGCTGATTCGCATCGTGTAATTGGCACTCTCCTCGGTAAGGATTCCCTATATTCTCATCAAAAATTGTACAAATTGAAAAATTATCCCCTTTTGTCCACGTAGGTTCCGTCGACAAGGGAGTAGTTGAAGTGACTAATTGCTTCTGCGTTCCTCACAAGGAACACGATGACCAAGTGGAAGCTGAGCTCAGCTACGCTATGGATTTGTACGACCTTAATCGCAAAGTAAACAGCAACGAGAATGTTGTTGGTGAGTAGTGCCGCTGCGCATAACCTCAATTGTGTCTAAACTATAACTTGTCTGCAGGTTGGTGGGCCACTGGTAACGATGTGACCAATCACAGTTCAGTTATTCATGAATACTACGCTCGAGAGTGCAACAATCCAGTCCACTTGACCGTCGACACTTCGTTGACTGGCGGGCGAATGGGTTTGAAGGCGTACGTTTGCATACAGCTTGGGGTACCTGGTGGCAAGACTGGATGCATGTTCACTCCCATCAATGTTGAGGTTCAATGCTATGAACCAGAAGTATTTGGGTTGAAACTGCTCCAGAAGACAATCAGTGTATCGAGTCCGAATCGTCCAAAGACCGTATCTCCAATGCTGGACTTGGCTCAGATCTCCGAAGCTTCGACCAAGTTGCAGGGACTTTTGGACCTAATCCTAAAGTACGTCGAAGATGTGATTGCCCGCAAGCAGCTGCCCGACAATGCTGTTGGACGCTCTTTGCTCGATTTGATTCATTCGGTGCCAAACATGAGCCATGAACAGTTCACCCAAATGTTCAACGCTAACATTCGCGATCTACTGATGGTTGTTACTTTATCACAGTTGATCAAAACCCAGTTGCAGCTCAACGAAAAGCTCACTTTTTTGCCAACTAACTAAGATCGAACAAAATTTGTATGTAAGAAAAAGAAAAAAAAAACAAAAAAGGTAAGCATTTAGTTGAGAAATAAACGTTTGAGTTCTTCTGTAATAATTGATTCGGATTTTATTGAAAATTTATATACAGAAGTCTTTTCTTCAAATATTTTCGCTGAATAGGAATAAGAATAATGGTAACGTAGATAAAAGTCAGAAACGGCCTTTTGGGATATTGGCTAAAATAAAGTAACCATTCAGCTAAAAATCAACTATATAAACTGTTCAGCCTGTCACGAGTTTCATCGTAATCGGAAACTTTTAAATTATCCCGAACAAACTATCACAGAATCTATCGTAGTTGAAAATCTCATACAAATTGCCATTACGAATGGATTCGGTGTTAGTTTTGCTTCGTAAGAGTTTCCGAAACTATGAATAGGTGATAGGGCTGATTTATTTGCATAATCCAACATTTCGTGTTACCACCCAGACGCCATTAAATATTTAACTTTCAATATTTTCCAATTAAAATTGAAGGAAGTCGAATACAAATGCAATGTGAAAACTGAAAACTGAAAACTCGATAGTACAAGAAAATAGCCTCAACCATCAAGCTTCTTCCATCCGGCTCTGTTTCTAGCTTTTGGTATAAGGGAGATAAAAATATGCCATTTATAGCTATCTGCCGCATGATAGCACAAAAACATCAATATATAAAAAAAGGATCGTGCAGATCTTGTCCTTCGATAAACCCTTTTGATCACCTTTTTTACTTGTTTAAGACCAGTATACATAACCTTGCTTGTTTTGATCCGCTTAATTTTCATAGTCAAACTAAACAGACTAAACGTTTTAATCTTGAATTACTTTATAATGATGCAGAAACTACTTCCTCTCTCTCATTATATTTAAGGAGTGAACACTGTTGGCGAAGTGTTATAAAATTCCTTTCATAACCTAACCTGACCTTTTTAAAATAAATAAAAAAAAAAAAAAACGCATATCTATAGCCAATAAAAACAAAATTTTCAGATATTTAGTTTACCCCCTTCGTATCCCTCTTTCACATTATAGGCTAAAATTTGATATGGAATTTCTACCATCTTCTAAAATTGGAAATGCCAACAATTTTCCACTGTTCTTTGCAGGTTTAAATTTGGTCGATTTAAATGGTAGCCTAGTAGCCGTGGAATATTCATTTTCGATGTCAATAAGTTTCGAGAGAAACTACCAAAATTCACGTTCCCAGTTTTTCAGTTTTCAGTTTATTTACTCCTTCTTTTACTTTAAAAATTAGCAATATAAGAAAGAAACATTACAATTAGTTAATTCCCTCTTCAAAAAAAAAACTTTGGTATAAGTACAATAATTTTACTACAATCTGTTGTCTTGTGACAAGAGTCGAAAGTACCAAATAAGTATAACTTATTCATAAATTAAAATTGAAAATACATTAAGAAATGTTGTGGGGTATCGAAAGAGTAAGAAAATTTAAGATTATTATTATTATTTTTATCCTATGTTAAAAGGAAATTAAATGTGAGTACAAATTTAAACCATAATTCTGATGATGTTATTGACTTCCTCAAAATTAAAGTCAAAAAGCCATTTTTTAACATTTTTATTGAGTAAATGAGCAGGACGAATGCTTCTAATGTCAGAAGGTAATGCGTTAAAAAGTCTAGGTGCTACTGAAGTATGGAAGTTTAAAAATTGATGAGAATTGTGCACTGGAATGACAGAAAGATTTCTATCGTTACTGCGAAGTGAGTAAGCTGGCGTATTGTGACTAAAGGATATCCACTTCTCCAAAAAAATATTACTAAGTTCCAGTTGTACAAATATTTAACTCGTGGTTCACCAATTTTAACTCAATGACTTTGGCGAATTAACTGAAGTTCAACGATGGTTCAGGCATTAAATTGGCTACTTTAACATACTTGAACCTTGAACCATCGCTGAACCTCAGTAATTTCGCCAAAATCAGCCAGTACAAATATTTGAACCACGGATCAAAATTTGAACCATGTTAGTACAAAGGTCCTAAAACTTAAAAAAAATAAAGATGTTTAGGCGGAAGGGAAAAATTCCGTGGGAAATTTGATTGACGATTGCCACCATTAATTTACTAATTACGGGTACAGGATAACTTAAACACTCAAACAAATTTCAGATCGTATAGATTAGATCCAAACAAGAAACAAATCGTATAGGATGGAGGGAGGGCTATTTTCCTCCGTTTAAGCGGGAGGGTCTATTTTCAAACTATTTTTCAAATTTTCTCAAAAGCTGGTCACATAGTACCGTATTGGGTTTAGAGTTTGAATACAAATTAGTAAGAGCATTGAAAATTAAAACCTAAATCAGTATTTAATAACAGATAATTTTGAAAAAAATTCTTTCATATACACTCCTCGTCAACTGAATACGCACAAACATTTTTGAATATATTTTATCCATTTTTTCCAAACAGTGATGGTTATTATGCCATCTGTTGATGGTAAAAATTTTCGTAACATATAAATAACAGAATTTCAAAGGTTTATCCAAAAACAACCGTGAGTTTTTCCTTCAACCACTTCCAAAGTGTAACTTATGCAAAGTAGAAGTTTTTTTTTGAGTCAACTGAATAGGTACAAAAATTAAAATTGGTATTGGAATGGAATGAAACAAGTTTTTGTTTAAGTTTAGTAGTGGGTACTTCCACCTTTATTTTTAATTACTTCGTAAATTCGATCCGGCATGGAATCGTATAGCTTTTTAATTTAATTAAACGAAATTTCGCTCCACGCTAATTTGATTGCAGAAATTAAGGTTTCTTTGTCTTCGAACTGACGACCACCCTCATAAACTTTGCGTACTAACCATCCCCAGACATTTTCTATGATGTTTAGATCAGGTGAGTACGGCGGCCATTGAAGCAACTGCACTTGTTGCTCCTCTATCCATGTTTTTATTATGCGCGCTGAGTGAATAGGCGCATTATCATGTTGGTAGGTCCAGTTTATGGGTCCAAAGATGTTAGAAAATTTAGGAAAATTTCTTTCCAAAATTACTTTATACCCAGCTGCTGTCATTCTTGATGTTACAACCTCGAGCTCAACTGTTCCATAATGACTGACTGCTCCCCATATCATGACACCTCCTTCACGACTATGATGGCGCTTTAAAAATCTTTTTTCTTTTCTTAAGTCGTGAAAATAGAAGTTGAACCCATCAGGGCCATCGAAATTAAACTTTTTTCCTCTGAAAAAACCACGTGATACCATTCTTTTTTCCAACTCATGTGAAGTCTTGAAAAATCTAATCGCAACATTTTCCGTCTCTCGTCAAGTGGTGGTTTTTTCTTAAGTTTCATTCGTTTAAGATGGCTTGAGTTGTTGATTACTCTTAATACTGTTGAGCAACTTGCGTTTACGCCGACTATTTGTTTTATTTTTGCCACAGAATCAGAAGAATTTGATGCATATCTTAAAATTCTTCGTCTCTCAGCTGCTGTTTTTGCTGTTTTCTTACCTCCCTTCATGTTTTTGCCGTATGCATCTTTATTTTTCAAGTAAGAATAAACTACATTAAAACTTCGGCCAACTTTATCAGCTATTGCACGTCCAGTTAGGCCTTGGTCTCTAAGTAAATCGATTTTAGCTTTTTCAACACTGTTAAGACACGTAGATCTACCCATTTTTCTTAAAATTTGAAATCAAGAATTAAATTTTACTGAAAACACTAAAATCGTTAATTTAAACTGTCAAGCACTCCAAAAAACTTATAAACAACGAAGAAAATGGCGTTGTACCTATTCAGTTGACTAAAAAAAAACTCCTACTTTGCATATAAAACACTTTGCAAGTGGTTGAAGAAAAACTCACGGTTGTTTTTGGATAATTCTTTCGGAATTATCTGCTTAACATCTTAAGGGAATAGTTAGCATCAACAGATGGCATAATAACCATCACTGTTTGGAAAAAATGGATAAAGTATATTAAAAAATGTTTGTGCGTATTCAGTTGACGAGGAGTGTATGTCCATATATATTTTATTTTCAATTTTCAGTTTGAAAACAGTTTTTGTAGAAACTATTAATTTAATAAGCTTAGTTTTAAAATAAAACATAAGAATGGACTTCTAGCTTTCACAATAATATTGTAAGCAATGCCGTTATTTTTTTCCATTTCAAGTATTTTTTTTTTGTTTGGAAAATTTCCCCTCGCATAAACGGAGGGAAATAGCCCCCCCAAGCTGCAAGATGCTTTTCTTGTCTGGATCTTACCTATACGATCTGATATTTTTTTAACAGCTACCCTGTACCTATAACTAATAATTTGAAAAAGGGTGACGAAGCAGGTGAAACTAAAATATAAGGAAATTTTTTTTTAAGATTGCGAACCGAATGGGGACTATTCGAAAACATGTCCAATTTAAGGACCACCCTAATGTAAAAAAAACACATCTTTTTGTCCACATAGAATTTTAAATTAAAAGTTTATAGAAACTAAAAGTCCTTGCTAAAAAAAACAAAAACCAAATGAATAAATGAAATTCAGAGAAAAAAAAACTAATAAATTATTCTCTACCAGCCTCCATAGCACACCACCCACTGTCGATATCGGACTTGAACTTGTTGAATATTTAAATGCAATTCTAATCGAAAAAGGAATCTATGAATTTCAGTATGAATGAATATAATTGTTTATTTTTATTGTGTTTTAATGTTTACGATAATAAACGCTAAGCTTAAATATTAATGGTAATCTTAGTAAGATCCGAGCTTGATATTACAAAGCGTCTGTATTTATCGATCGTAAACCAAATCGTGACCGCCAATGGGCATCATATTGCGCACAACCCCATCGGATACGGAAAACAAAGCATATTGTTTCAGAGACATTAGAGTCAAGGTTATTTGGTCGTTGCTATGTAATTAAATTATGCAATAAGTCTCTCTGACATCCCTGTGTCCAAGCATCGAACCGTATTCCCATTGTATACATCCACCAAGAAATCAAATTTACAGCCATAGCCCATAATAGGTGCTATTACTCTGTCCTCTAACGGATGAGTTGATGGAATCCATCAAAACAATTATTGCAAATCGATGATAATAATGCTTGAATGAACAACAAACAGAATGGAGACGAACATTGCCAACGAAAACTACCAAAAGTGCAAGCAATCCAATAAATAATGACAGTCTTTTTGAAAATTGGAGTTAAGGTAGCAGTAGCACGCTCAGTAGTTGTAATATGGATTGCTGAAATCCGATAGCTCGTCAGAAGAGCTAGAAAGTGGAAGAAGAAAACAATGCAAGACCAGTGAAGATTTCGATACCGCGTTTTGTATGCAATGAATGACAACTTTATTTTCATTTTTATAGTTAAATGTGAATGTTGAAATTCTATCCATGGGATGGGATCGCGTTATGACTGTGATCTAGACCATTGTGTAATTCAGGAAATATTGTAGTGCGTCGAACTATGGCGCTTGTCTTGAGTATGAGGTTTAGGTTATCGTGAGATTGAAAGTAGTACGCAAAGAAATTTAGAGGCAACTAAATGATCTTGTATCCATTTCATGTTAAGGGGAAGTAGTAAATTGATCAATAGGATTTACCTCTTATTTTAATTATTATATGTATTGAATGTCGGTATGACAATAATTACAAACTGATTAAGAATAACCAAAGTCATGAAACTTGTGTGATATCTTCAATGCGCTTTCTACAGAAATGAACCAAAAGTCAATGCGGTTTTAGAATCGATTATAAATAAATAAGGATTGAAATCAACGTGATAAGCAAACAAAATTCTCGCTGTTTGATAAGTTCGGTCAGAAATTAGTTACATTACTACTGTACTCTGCAGAAGGATAACCATTTTCTTTTTATGAGGTAAAGCATGTGCCAGAGGTACGAAATATTTTTAAAAGTGTGCCCAAATTTGAAATAAATACATGTTACATGTGTATACATTTAATTTACATGTGCAAAAAACATAATTGTTTTTAAATATGCGTTATGCATAAAAATCCGTTAACATAAGAGAGGAGAGCCTAAACATGTGTAAACATGCGTAAAATTGTGTAACGTTAGCCGCATTTTATTATCCACATGATCTGATCCGGATCAATTTTTAACACGAGATTGCAAAAACAACATGGATGTTTCAAAACTCTTCTTATCCATCATAGGCAATTGATTATGTCATTTAAGAAGGAACTAAAACGTTCATGGGTTTTTATGGTAAAAATCTTTAAATGGGTCATTGGAGATTGGAAAGTAGTGTAGTGCTATTATATTAGATGCTGTAATTGAAAGAGGGGTTTTTTTTTCTATTTGCACCAAATGGAAATTTTGGATATGATGAGTTTTGGTTCTCAACTACTCAAATATAATGTGTTTTTTGAGGGTACAAGGAAAATAGTTCAAATGGAAAATATTTTCACCGCCGCACACTGGGACCTCTTGTATGGAGAGCGTGCTCAAAATGCAGAATTGTATCTAACGGTTTCGTATAAAATTGTAATGCGGTTTCAAAGTTCACATGATTGTTCATCAATATGTCAAGTTTTGAAGTTTTGGGAGACAGAAGTGTAGTAGAAAATAAGCGATAAAAGTAACAATTCATGTAAATTCAAGAATCCATTGCGCAGTTGTTGGTCATTTGAAAATTCGAAAAAAATAAATTTGTAGTGAATACAAAAATATAAAAAATATATTGACATCAAATGAAGCTCAGTAAAAATAAAAAAAATGTTTTTATAAAATTAAATCAACATATTTCACTTGCACTTTAAGAAAATTGAAAATTTGCGTAGAAAATGTTCAAAATTTTTTTTCTTTATTTTGCGCACGATGCTTTTAAAACTGAATACGTGGTCTAGTAGTATCAATATTCTTCTATATGAAACAGAAGTCAAAAGTGAGAGCACGGTGCGCAAAACCGAAATAAGATTTTTTGAATATTTTCTGCGTAACTTTTCAATTACAGTGGTGGTCCAGTATAACGAATGGCGATATAACGAATGCTCGATATTACGAACACTTTTTTCTAGCCCATTAGGTATTCTATATAACGAACAAATAACGAATTTCACAAAATAAAACCAAAAATGTTTTAAAAAAATTAATTTTTCTGTTACGTACATGAATTCAGAGAAGAAATTTGTGTAATTAAACTCTTGATTTTGGATGATTTAATGTGAACTTTGGTTTGTTGTGCTCAATTTATTCTCTCATATTTTCTTATTTGAACTACGCAAATGCTCAAATTTGAATTTTTATTACGGATTTGGGGATAAAACTCGGTTGTATTTGAAAATGATACCAGATGAAGTGTTTAAAAATTATCAAAAGCTACTTTTTTGTTAATTAAACGTATTCAATATAACGAATTTTCGATATAACGAATGGACCTTGGACATTATATCATTCGTTATACTGGACCACCACTGTATTTTAAAATGTAAGGGAAACATGTTGATCTAAATTGAAAAAAACATTTTTTTTATTTTTACTGACCTTCATTTAATGCCAATATATTTTTTATATTTTTGTATTCACCACGAATTTATTTTTTTCGAATTTTCAAATGACCAACAACTCCGCAATGGATTTTAGAATTTTCATGAATTGCTACTTTTATCGCTTATTTTATATTACCTTTATGTCTCCCAAAACTTCAAAACTTGACATATTGATAAACAATCATGTGAACTTTGAATCCGCATTACAATTTTATACGAAACCGTTATTTTCAATTTTGCATTTTGAGCACGCTCTTCATACATGAGGTCCCATTGTGCGCCGGGAAAAAAAGTTTCACTTTTTTGAAGCGAAGCTAAGTTGAAAAAACTACTTTTTCTAGAGAAACCTCACTTTTGATTCAAAATACCTTTTTGTCCTACAAATTGGCGTTTCGACCGGCTTCCTCACTTGGACTCATCAGTGACATTGTGAGGGCTTTTGTATTAACGCAATTTTAATTAAGTTCAGTTCAACTTACATGGATTTTTTAACAAAAAAGCACTGTAAACTATAACCAACAAGATTAGAATTCCTTATCATTAAGCTCACTTTCGCATTTGTATTGGAAAATAACATCATTTTTTGATGGAGATATTGGACAGTTATGGTTTTTATGGAAATATAAAAGGAATAACTCAATTATGTAAACAGCATATTATAGGACAGGGATGGCGAACCTTTTTACAGCCTCGTGGCATTGTTACAAAATAAATAATTTGAAATGCCTTTGGCGTGCCAACATGCAGTCTCGTTTGGCACTAAATGACAGTTCTGCTTCTGAAAAAGAAGAGAAAATCGATTCTGGATTTGAAGAAAGAATCAAAACCAGAACCACGCACACATACGCATGATTGAAACGTAAAACTTGTCAAAGGTGATTTTTGTTTGTTTTATTTTGGAACTACAATTTTGAAAAAAAAATACGCCAAACATTTCATCTTCTCCATTATAGTAGGGGAGCCCACTTAGGGATTTTGGGATTTACTCGAGCGCGTCAAATTAGTATAAAGGGGGGTACCTTACACCCTGCTGAGTACCTCCACCATATATCAGTCCTCTATGTAGGGCCGGGCGCCTAGGGCAGGTTGTCAGATTAGTAAAAAAAAATCGATAGCTCGAAATACTCGAGCGCGTCAGATAGGGGTAAGTTTATTACATGCTGAAAAGTGTGTATTTCAATAATCCGACGATTTGAGTGTGACCTAAGGTAGTGGGAGGGTTACAAACTTGCAAAAAAAAATTGTCACCTGGGGGTCAATTCTCGATCTGTGAAACTGTGAAGTGATAAATATGATAACGCCTTCACGCCAAATGCGATTCTCGAAGTGTGAAAAAATGAAAACAAATGCCAAAATGTTTTCATATGATAATTCGTTTATCACAATCATTTCACTCTGTGAAAACCTGTGAAAAGAAAAATGATAAGCACAAACAAATTGTACTCATTTGAAACACCCAAGTCGCCATCTTGGTCTTTCTATGACGTCACAATCATCTTTTTCTATGAGCAAATGGTAGCATTTTTCAAGTTAGTACTTTTTAGTAATCACTTTGACAGCTGTTTTTCATAACGAGTTCGGGAATCGCCATGCGCGTGTTTGTGAAGTGATAAAATGATAAAACTCTGTGAAAAGTGAAATGATAACTTTGTTTTCATTTCACAGTTTCACAGATCGAGAATTGACCCCCTGGACATTCTCGAGCGCGGTTGAATTTTTTTATTGTAAAGCAAATAATTCTAGGATAACGGGAAAAGTATAATCTGCCGTTTTTCTCGTCCCGATTAGGAGGTAGAGGTGATTTTCGAAAAAAACGACTTAAATGGAAAAATAAATATTAAAAATCAAGGACAAAACTTAAAATGTAAAACAATAACGGTTTTAAAAGCCAGAAATCTGTTCTTTAATCCTGCATTTAAATTGAATTATTTGTGTTAATAACTTTCAAAATATTTGCATTTAAACTCAATTTTTTTTATAAAAAAAAACCCAAACAGAATGTTTGGATCAATTTTTATCAAAATTGTGGAATAAAAAACCAAATTTTCTTTTTGTGATCAATGCTCGTATTAATTTTGAATCGAATACAAAAAACCGGAAGCTTTTATGTCTTCTAGTTTTTAAGAAAATTGTAAATTACTGATACTACTTTTTTATGAGATTATTATATTTTATCATTATGTAGCTGTTACCATTAGTAGCTATTGACATTGGAAACAGAGAATACATTCAAACTTTTTAAATGCAAACGAAATTTGTGCAAACACCGAACCTCGCATTTATCCCAAATCCTATAGTGAGCCCAAGCAGGGCGGTTGCATACATATCTTACTTTTAAAACGCAGCCGTAATGCTGGCAGTGCAAAAAAATTAAAAATATCTCAAAAAAGTAGTATCAGTAACTTGCAATTTTCCCAAAAACTAGAAGACGCAGAAGCTTCTGGGGTTTTGTGTTCGATTTTAAATTAATATGAGCATTGACCACGAAAAGAAAATTTAGTTTTCACTTCACAGTTTTTAGAAAAATTGATCCCAACATTTTGCTTGCGTTTTTTTATCAAAATTTTGAGTTTGAATGCGAATATTTTGAAGACTATTGACATAAATAATTTAATTTAAATGTAAGATAAAAGAACACATTTCTGGCTTTTAAAACCATTATTGTTTTGAATTTTAAGTATTGTCGCTGATTTTTAATATTTGTTTTCCATATAAGTCGTTTTCTCGAATATTGCCTCCACCTCCTAAACGGGGTGACATAGATCCCCCCTCCCGTAGTAAGAAATGCTTGTACATATTTTACCCTTCTAAAAAAAAAAACCGTTTTCAATTTTTAGCGCCCAAGTTATTATACTCTCCTCATTGATTGAAAAAATCCTGAATAAAAATGTTTCTTCTTTTCAAATCGGCAGATTAAGAAAACCCCTCCAGATAATCGTCAGATTAAGGTTCAGCACATGTAGGACATCGAGTTGAACCATATATATCAAAATCTGACGCGCTCGAGTATTTCAAAATGGCGATTTTTTTTTGCATTTTCAAGAAGCTGCCGCAAGCTTGCGTCATATCCGAATCGTCAGTCTTTTGAATGTGAGCATCCTTGGGGGTCACTTCACATCCCCTATTCAAATCTGACACGCTCGAGTAAATTCATTTGTTTTCCAATTTCTACACTCCCATACAGCCACTCCCATCACGCAAACCGGCAGATTAACATACCACCGTTATTAGAAAGACGCAGGCCATATTCACTATCGATATCTGACGCGCTCGAAAATGTCCACGTGACTGTTTTTTTTTAACATTTTTGAACACCTGTAGATGCTCCCCCCACCGATGAAACGGTATACTTTACTAACATTTTTTTCTCTCTATCATCAAATCTTCAAAACCCATTAGGTCCCAACAACGCTCGAGTAAATCCACATTTAGCATCGTGGGCTCCCCTACTATTATCGTGAACGGATTCCTTGATCTGTGATCAGAGGAATTTTATCCAAAAAGTTATTCACATTGCCATAAGCGTCTTCGACTAACGCTACAGATCAAAGACAATTAATTTCTTGTGATCGGCCATTCCAAAAATTTCGAAACCAAGCAACTCAATTTCAAATTAAGGAAAAAAATATATTTAAATATGCCAATATTTACAATATATATTAGAGTTAACGAAAAAATTGTAAATATAAAATTTTACTTGTTGTTGTAAAATAGGCAAGTGATCAAAAAAGCTCATACTTTATCTTTCGTATCTGGACATTTTTCGGCATTTTTGCCGCTATCAGTTCTCTATAAATTGTGATGCAAATGGCGATGTGCAGTTAGGTTTTTATAAGTGTTTTCAATACACTACTTAAATTCGGAACTATTTTTCTGATAGGAGTGCTGTAAAAATAGTATTACGCCTCAAAATGACTGAACATTTCATGTCTTCTCCGTTACCGAAAAATTACTAAAGTTGGTATAAATGGTGAACTATATTAGTGTTTGTAAAATTATTCCGCATACAAAGCAAGACTTGGAAAAGGATTATGGTGGATTTTTAAAGATTTTTAAATCATGTCTTACTGTCTAAAACAGGGTAACGGAGAAGACAAAATTGCACTTTCTCATCCAAATTTCAAAGACTCACAGGCACTTTTTTTAAAGTCTGAATTTCTTTGATCCCCTTGCTTAAAATGGATCAAGGTAACTAAAAAAAAATATGTGTTAAATTTCATTGAAATCGGTTGACGTTTACACGTGCTAGCGAGCACTTGAAGTTTTTCATATAAAAAACATGGTGTTTTGACAGTCTTTTACTCAAAGGGCCCGTAAAAGTGTAAACGTTGATGGAAAAACTTTAAAATTGGCAAATATGCTAAATACCATAAGGAGTATACAAATATATTTTTTTTATTTTTGTAAACAACAGTTACTCCATTTAAAATAGCAACAAATGCACAAAAACAACGATTTTTAATTAAATTTTTTGATGGGGTTAATATTATGCAAAACTATTGAAAATATTTTTTTTTGATACTCCTAACAGTAGTTAATTTATGTGCTAAGTTTAAAGATTTTCCATCAACTTTTACAATTTTGCTGATATTTTGAGTAAAAACTGTGAAAACCCCATGTGTTTTGAATGAAAAATTTCAAGTACTCGCTAGCACGTGTTAACGTTAACCGATTTCAATGAAATTTTACACACATTTTTTCAATTGCCTGAATCACTTTTATCATTGATGAGAATAATTTAAAAATACGAATTTCAATATAACTGAACAAAAAAGAAATCTTTAATCGTACGTGTCTTCTCCGTTACCATTAGCTGTCTTCTCCGTTACCATCTTTCATATTTTTTTCTGATAGTAAAATGAAACTTGGCATTAAACCAAGGATGGTTTTTGATGAATGTTGGTTTTATGAAAGTGTGCAAAAAAAATCAACTTCAAATCTTAATGAACGGCGCAGAATTTTAAACTTCAAAGCAATGGTCGGAAATCTCTAAATCGTACGTGTCTTCTCCGTTACCGTCTATTTTTTTTAATAAACTTACTAAATTTCATAATTTTTTGGTGAAACTTCTGTGTCGTGTACTTTGTGATGAATTCTTAAAAACCACTGAGTTTCATAAAAAAATATTAATTTCTTAACAAGAAAAACCTTACTACAAGCGTCCGATTGTCTTCTCCGTTACTTTGGAATGGCCGTGATAATGATAGCCGGTTTTCTTAATTTTTTTTTTAATTTATTTTATATATTTACTTATCATCTTTGTTTAAGAAAATTGTGTATGGCAATATTGAGTTCTTATCAATATACTATGCATTTAAAAACCTAATTTAAAAAAACTCAAACCGTTAGAGCCGTTTGGAGATAAAATGCTTTTCCTTAAAGGTTGTACGGCAACTTGTCGTTATTTTTGGAGGTGAAAAAATGTAAATGTGCAGATCAGGGTAATCACAAAAAAGTTCAAATTTGAAAAAAAGCTCTCCTGTGTTTAGGCTGTAGATCGAGGAACAGACATCTAAATGTCAAGTTTAATTTAAAAAATCTCGAGGTTGATTTTTTTACGAAACCAAAACTTGCCCTGCTGTAGAAGCTTTTTATAAAGTCCATTGAAATATTTGATTGACCTTGCAGTTTGAGTATATCGACCAAGTTTTTTATTTGAAATTCAGTCAGTGCGAGTATAAAAATCGGTTCTCGGGTTCGAAGAGAAATATTTTCACTTCCAAAATGTGGAATAACTTCTTAATGATCAGTCGTAGGAAATGATCTAAAACTTTTACCTAGACTTCCTTGAATAAAATTCATTAATTAATCAATTTTTTGAAGTTAAACACAATTATTTTTAGAAAAATACTATAACAATCTATTTGAAAACCAAATAAAAAACATTGAACTGTACAAAAATATGTACATACATATATGTATGTACAAATAATAACTAAACTACACTTTTAAATCTGAAGATTTATGTATTCTAATGATGGTACCCCCCATATCCTCCGAATCCATGTGGATAGCTCCCATATCCGTGGCCATAGTATGATGGTCCATGGTAGTGGTGGCCGTATGAGAATGGATGACCATGACCATATC
Source organism: Dasysyrphus tricinctus (assembly GCA_963921185.1). Lineage (NCBI taxonomy): Eukaryota > Metazoa > Arthropoda > Insecta > Diptera > Syrphidae > Dasysyrphus > Dasysyrphus tricinctus. The sequence continues at coordinate 14,247,231 of OY992533.1, read as the reverse complement.
CGTATCCATATCCGTATCCGTGACCGTGTCCATGTCCATATCCGTAGCCACCATGATAAGCTGGGCCTCCATATCCGAATCCATATATTCCGCGTTTCTCTGTCATTTTGCTCTCACCTTCGGGAGTTAGAGCAGAACATAGAACGGCGCCAATAAGCAGGATGACAAAACAAGTATACTGTAATAGTTATATAATAAAAATAAATTATTTGAATATCTAATCTATGTAAAACTCGATTTCTCTCACTAGAAATTTCATGATGCCACTGAATGGATGTAGTATAATCTGGCTAGGGTGGTACTAGATGAAGCGCAGAACTGTTTATGATGTCTTGGAGTCAATTGCGAAAGCTTTTTATACTTACCCCATGGGAAGCCATGATATCCAGTTTACCATCAAATCATAAGGGTATCATATTTCCTCTTTCACACCATGTCCTCACTTTACATTTGCTCCCCCAGTTGGTGAGTGCAGATTAAAGAGAATGTGTCAAGTCATACAGTAAAAAGTAAAGCGCATTTTAATGTGTAACGGAAATAGTAGGTGTTAAAAAAATGTTTTTAAAACATGGTTATTAAATACAATAAGGAATATTCATCGATGTTGTTTAAGCTGTTACTAGGCAAACCTGAAAATTATGTAATTTATAACATACCTAAATGATAAAGACAATCAATTTATTGACTTACCTACTCATTTTCTTCAAAAGGTTACCTTTTGTAGGCCCTGGGATAGCTTTTTTACCCAGAAAAACCGATCGAGAAGAAGTAGGTAGGTACCTATAGGTTCCTTTTTATATTCGCAAATGCAAGAGGGGGCAAACCATGATCATCGAAAGAAGATGTCAAGAAAATAGCTTCATATATTTTTAAAAGCATATTGAAAATAAGGATTTTCAGATACATGTATATTCGGCCTGATCCAGAGGCAGAGTGGGGCAAACCATGAACTCCGCCAAAAAAAGAAGTATTTGGCGAAATTCGTACTAGAATTGAAAAAATGTGTAAACAGCGTGCCCCCCCCCCCCCCCTCCGGGCGCCTATGTTTGTACACATACAGTTGCTGTTTTTCAAAGGTTCTTCAATAAATTTGAAAATATAGGATCAAATATTAAATTTGAAATTTTATTTTTTTTTGAAAATGAAAGCTTAAAAACACCAATTTCAAAATCACATGGGTATTAATTTGTTAAAAATCGAGGGATCAACTTTTTTGCAATTTTGATTTTTTGAAATGGAGTACTACTATTATTTTGACCGCAGCTGTACATACACATTTAAAAAAAAAAACTGATAGTTTTCGAGAAACTAAACAAAAAAATTAAATTTACCCCTTTTTACCCTCCTACAAAATTTTACCCCAGCCTAAATTTACGGAACTTTTTAGACGGTAAACCAAAGCTCTCCGCCAAAATTCAGCTTTGTCGGATTTTTTTTCGAATCTTTGCCATTTTGTTTGTCTTATTTTCCTGGGCTACTAAGGATATCTTAAATATATTGAGTGAAAGCTATGAGCGCATAATGTTTTTTTTACGTAAGGAGTTATCCCGAATTTGGACGAAATTTCAAGAAATCAAATTCTTATTTATTTTTGTTTCATGGACTTTTTTTAAATACTTTTTGACTTGAAATCTATAATAAAATAACTTGTTAGCTAATGTATTCTTCATCTAAACTTAAGCCAGCAATTCACGATGAGACGGTCGTAATAGTCTGAGAGCTACCAGCCACTTTGACTAACCTACTAGACACAAGGCTACAACTTTGTGTATGCTTGATTTGGGACTAGTTAAGTATGAAAACCACGGTCTGGCAGGGTTGCCGCGGTCGAAAGGCTGCCATCTGATTTTTTCAAAATGCAAAAAAGGGTCAAAATTAACCTACTCGCAAAAGGCTGAATTTTATTTATAATTTAGTTAATACATTCTTATGCATGGAAAAACTTATGCCAGACGCGTTTGGCGGTCGAAAGTGCTTGCCAGACGAGCCTAAAGCTCTTGAAGATTAATAAAAGATATTGGATAACTTGAGAAATTTGTTAGGTACAAGGCTAAAACTAAGTGTATTCTTTATTCGTGAACAGATGAGTAAAAAAATAAAGATCTGAGAAAATTTCCGCAATTCTAGGGTTGCCACCTCTTTTTTCAAAATGTAAAATAACTTCCAAATGCAACATACCTACTTTTAGAATGCTGATTTTTGAATTTATAATAACTTATGTCTTTTTGTACATGAAAAAAGAGATGCCAGACCAGTTTTGTTGGACGAAAATAGCTTGCCAGACGTGTTTTTAAAGTTGGTATTAAAAAATGTCATTGATTTGTCAGAGAATAATGTTTTAAATGTAACACGTTGACTGCGTATAATCCTAATACATATTAAATCAAGTCAACAAATTATGATATGGTTCTCTTACTGTAGACGCAGGGTTGCCACATATTTTTTTTCAAAATTTTATAAAATTGACAAAACTGAAACACCAACCTTCTTAAAGTTTTCGCGCACATTAGGTTAGTCAAAGTGGCTGGTAGCTCTCCGACTATAAGGGCTGTAGCAAGAATCGTACAGATTTTCTATGGAAAATTGATAGGTTCAAGTGTGAATGGACCTCGTGTGTACTGAAGTTAGTTGAAAATCTCTACGAACCTTGCTACTGTCCCTACGACAGTCTGAACGTGAATGCCCAGTTTTAAATATTTGAATAAAAACCTCTTTCAAAAATTGATCTTTAAATAAAAAAATACTCAATTTGTGTGAGGGTCATTTTTTTCAAGAAACTAATATTCTGTAGCTAAACTTAGAGCGTCGCAAAAAACGCCTTGTTTTAATAGCAACATTTTTTTTTCAGAATATATTCCAATAAGAGCCACTATTTAACAAGAAGTTGCCATACTTATAACATGTAAAGATTTTTAAAGGAATTAAAAGGCAAGAGAATGATGCTCAGGTATGTAACGGAAATTATTTTGAAAAATTTATTACGAAAACAAGTCTTTTTCATGAATAAATTTACTACTACATAATGTACATACTCGCATACTTCATGCTATTCTTTTGTTTAACATAAGTATGTACCTACAGTTGTACATACAAGGTAGACATTTTTTTGTTCGACAATTGACTAAACAAAAACGTTTTGATTGATCTTCCGGAATTTCATTAAAAAAGCCAAATTATTTGTGACAGTGGATTTCTGAAGTAGGTAGCCATTTTATAAAAATCTGGAAATTTGTAGAAAATTGTAGTCATAGTTTAAAGAATAACCATCAAGAGAAATAAAGTAAATGTATAGTAATATGAACCATGAAGAGCTTGACTGACAAGTTGTAAGTCTTTCGACTAAAGCTATCGGTTGGTATTCTGTTTTTCAAGAGCCGCATGCGATAGGTAATCTTACGGTCACCCCCTGACTTAAAATAATAGATACACCTTAATCTATTGTTTACAATCACAAAAACTTTGAATCAAACAAATAATTTTTACTTGTGATAAGGGTACTATATAGGGCAAGTTTTGGATTTGTGCAAAAAGAACAATCAAACATGACATTACGATGATAGAGAACGCGAAAAAAGTAGGTGGCACAATTCTGTCTGTCTGTCTGTTTGTATCTGGATCTACAGCCATAGGCGCCCGCAGGATTTTGTCCAGGGGGGCAGACACGAATCCAATTTTGAAATATCGAATTTTCGAAAAAAAAAAAATTAAAAATTTATATTTTTTTTAACATTTTGATATGCAATATTATTTGAAATTTTTGGAAGGTCTTTATAAATAATTTAATTTAAATCCATTCCACCAATAATGAGAAATTTCAAAATCCAAAATAAAAAAAAATTGAAATAGTAGACCGGCCCGCACAGCAGATTTTGGGTGTAAGTCGAAAAATCAAAGTCTTGCAGTCCACAAGCGGGGCCTAAGTGATTAACTGTGCGTCGATATCACGGAATCTGAGATCATTTGAGTATATAGTTCGCCCTGCCAGGCTGTTTTAAAAAAACAGTTTAAGTGAGCTCTACTCCATATATTGCGTTTCGCCCAGGTGTAAACAAGCTGTGATTTCTATATGAGTCGGTAAACATCAACCAAAATTTGCGTCTTACAAGGGTACAACAGCATGTAACTGATGAGCCCAACTGTTGTACCTGGGCGAAACGCAATATATGGAGTAGAGCGCACTTAAACTCCTTTATTTGAACTTAATTCATTCGCTCCACATAGTTTTTCAATTAGAATTTTGAACTTAAAATCGTTAGAGCCGTTTTTGCAATAGATAAGCTTTCCTTATCGGTTGTATAGCAAAAAATTCAATCACCAAAGACAGAAAATTATGTCATTCAAGTTTTTCGTGTTCTCTATCATCGTACATTTTTGCACTTTTTCATCGAATATTTTTTTGCACGAACTTGCCCTATAGTACACGAGTATATCGCATCAAGTAAAAATAAAACGTAAAAATAAAAAAAATCCCATACAAAAATAAATGGAAAAAGTATGACCTTAGAGGCACGGGTTAATGAGCTCGGAAACAATTTTTTTTGGTTATACATTTTTCTTACGGCATAATCTTATCATAATTTAATATTGTCAACCATTGGTGAAGTAGTTTTAGTTATTATTACAAAGTTCTGGAGAGTCAGAACTATTCGATATCATCTTTAGCAGTAGATAGATGTATGTAGAAACTGGAATTTCTTTTTCAACTTTGCCACTTTTTTAAAAATATATGTCAAGAAAATATTGATTATTTTTTAAGAAATAAGTTTAAGCATTTATTTTTTCATACAAAATACATTTAAATTAAATTAATGAAGAACATGAAAATATACCTAATATTTACAAACACTACTTTTTATAGTTCTTGTGTATTTTAATGGAAGTGATGGTATCCTCCATATCCGCCAAACCCATGTGGGAAGCCCCCATATCCGTGACCGTAATAAGATGGTCCATGGAAGTGACCATGACCTATTGGATAACCAAATCCATGACCATATCCGCCGTATCCGTGTCCACCAAAGCCACCAAATCCACCGTATCCAAATCCTCCATAGATCCCTCGTTTTTCTGTCTTTTTGGTCTCTCCTTCAGGAATGGCAGATTGGCAAAGAGCGGCAGCAATCAGTAGAATAAAAACACAAGCACTCTGAAACGAAACAATTATTTAATAAAATTCCCAATCATGAACAAATAGATTTTCCCTCACAAGAAATTTCATGATGTTAAGTAAATTAAATGTATATTTTAGCTTGATTGCTATTAGTTGAAGTGCAGAATTGTTTCTGATGCATTTGAATAAATTTATAAAGGTATTTATATACCCATGACCAGAGTTAGAAATTCATAAGGGCGGGATATAAACATTATACTGTTCCTCTTTGCTATGTTTCTATGCTTCTCCATACTTTGATACTTTGGATTCACTTATAGCGCGCAGCTCTCAGATTTGTTATCCAATAATGCAGATTGAGGAGGCTAGTTGCAACTGCATTGTTATAAGGGGGTGCTTACAAAAGAGGTGACTGTAATCTGGGCCCGTGGCTATGTGGTTATTTTATTGAGATTTTACATGCATACAAAAGATACGAATATTTTGGTGGAATCTACACTTCTATTTACCGACTGTTTGAATTGAAGGCTTTCATTAATTTTTAGAAGTGTTGATAATTGCTTTCAAAAATGAAAACATATTTTTCCAAAAAATTACACAAATGGTACCATTTTTTTACAACTCTATTTTGTAGTGATTCAGAAACATTGCATTCATGAATTCGAGGATAACTACTCAAGTTCAAGTAATTTTAATTTTTTAATTAATGACGTTTCCTTTTGTTAACAAAAATTGATTTTTAACTTCCCATTGGAAGTTATTGTAAAGGTGGGTCCACACTATGTCGATCAACATGCAAGTGTGTACGTGAAAAACTTTCGTAGCAAACATTTGTGTGGTTTGGAATTTTCTGATCGATGCATCAGGATCCAACCGAAGGGTTCAGGGTTCGAATCCTGGAGGTACTCAACTATTTTTTATTTTTTCTTGTGAACAATAAAGTTAAAACGATATTATTAACATTAAATACTTATTCACAACAAATGTTGCATTTTTCATCTATTAAAAATGTGATTAATAACGCACAAAATCATTAAATTATGTTCATGAAATTAAAGCCCTACAAACGTTTTTAATAAAATTAAATTTGTTGAACAACTGTCGATTGCTATCCATTTGAATCGGGTTACGTTCGGGTCTACAAATGTTGATTGGCTTTGTCGATCAACACGTCTACACTTATTCAACACTGTTGATCAACGATGTTGATCTACACAATTCGACATAATGTGGACGTGGCTTAATGGTTCCGATTTGTCGAATTGAAAATTTTGACATATCTTCACGTTTCGAGCTCCATGGAATCGGAATCCATAATTTTTAGAGGGATATATGTATGTACGTTCGTACGTTCGTTTGTTCCTTCGCTTTTTTTCGTTTACCATATCTCAAGAACGAATAAAGATATCGACTTCGGATAGATTTTATTTTATTTTATAGAAAGGACTTACAAAAAATGTATTGAGCGGTTTTTTACTATATAATAGCAATTTAAGAAAAACGTTGTCAAATTTCTGTCGTCTCGAATATCTCGAGATATCTTGACAACGATATTGGCTTCGGGTTAATTTTACTCTACTCTACGCATTAGATCAGCCATACTCAACCTTTTTTTCTTAAGGGCCACCAAAGACGTTTTAGCTTTGGTGCCTCGGGCCGCAACATGAATTTTTGTATGTCCTTATGTGTTAATAAAAAAAAAAAACAATTTAAATTTACTGGTTTATTCATTATAATACAAAAATTAATTAGATTTCTGCATGCTAAACTAATTTTTCCGTACGTTTTCTTTCTGTAAAAACGATGATTCCCAAACCTATGCATATCCAAATGATGTTGATATGATTTGGGTATTTCTTTGAACGGATTTATATTTTTGGTGGCAGTGCTCCAAAATTCTATGTAATTCTTGTGCTTTGTTTTGAGTCCCAAGTATTAGGGGATGTCTGTATATTTTGTATCAGCGATTGATTTCCATTGTTCACTCCAGGGCTGACTTTCTGACTTTTTTCTGTCAGGAACATTATCATCATCTGAAGAAGATGAAGGAATGTTTTGGTCACTTCACAGTCTTATTTTTTTTTAAATTTTAGATTTCACTTTTGATAGTAAAATCGGTCAAAGACGGTGTTCACACTGGATTGAAAAACTGGATCTTTTTTACTTTTCAGTATTCATATCTCGCTATCACTCCCTCAGTGAAGTCAGATTTGAATACTGAAATGTTAAAAACAAAACAGTTTTTCAGTCCAGTGCAGTGTGAACACCGTAAAACTTCTCAAAATCACTTTTAATTTGAGTTTAATCAGCTGTCAAATAATGTTAGCAAAATATTTTATTGCTCTGTCATTCGCGAAAACGAACAGACAAAGTGACATTTCATTTTTCAATTGAGCTATTTCCACTTGTCTTTCAAATTTAATGTCATTCCCTGACAAACAGTGTTTGTTTGAAAATGTTTCCTATTTTGGGTTTTATTTCCGATTTGATTATGCATAATTTATTTATTATTTTGGGCATTGTTTCATTACATTAAAAAGTGAAATAAGGAAATACCATTAAAAATGTTAGTCTTTTTTTGGGCGTTATTTCCCAATCCATATAAGGCGTGTTTTGTTGACCTCCTTAATGTGAACATTACACGGCCGTAGCCAGGATCAAACGTATGGGTGAGCTGACGGTTGTTTAGGGTGAGCTCACATTTTTTTTATTGAAAATCATGATGATGTCAACAAAAAATAACTTTTGTACTAAAACAATAGGTAGGTATAAGGTACCTATAACAAGTACATTATATGTATTTGCCGGTATCATATAGTGATCGCTTGGTGCTGGTACTGAAAAAAGCGTTAAGGTATTTCTGAAAACACTCAATAGAATTTTTTGACAAATAGCAATATATTGCTCTTTTTTCATTCACAAACGTCGAACTCCTCAGTGTTTAGAATCTTTAATGTGGAATTTTAATAAGGGTATTCATGCAACAGCGTAAAGTCGTTTTGTGACGAAATAACGAAGTTTTAATAGACCAAGAGCTAGCAACCGATTTACTCACCTCATTTTAGCAAGGCTAAAACTTTGGTCATAGAAAGATTGAGGCCCTACAGTTATAAAAATGCCCGTCTTACACTCCGGTACCCTCCATGAGGCCTTAAGTTTAAGGCTTGAAGTTATAAAAAAAAAGTGCCCATTCACCTCATTTTAGCAAGGCTCATCTTTTAATATATCGTTCATTGATTCAATATATACACGAAAATAACAATGTAAGACGTTTTAGCCCTCCATGACATGCTGTAAGACGCTCGTGTATATGTAAAAAAAATGACCCCATTCACCTCATTTTAGCAAGGCTGGTATTTACACATAATTAAGATGACATAAAAACAAACACACATTTCAAGTGTAAGACGTTTTTTCGGTCAATAACCCTCCGTAAGACGCTGAAAACTAAATTTCGTTTAAGTCAAGATAGCCCAGTAAAAATAGATTTTTTTCAAGGAACAAATTTTTAACAGGCTAATTTTTGGTATACACGTTGGGATTGGCGTTACTTATAACCTGTCAAAAGTCCTCAAACATCCAACGCCCGCTAGTCTCGTTAGGGGGGGTCAAAGGTCACGAAAATGGGTTTTTGCTAAATATATCGAAAACGGTAAGTTTTAGAAGAAAAAATTGTTTTACAAACATGTAGCTGAGGTAATTTCCAACAAAAAACAAATATACCAAACTGTTCTTAGCATTAACCATTACAAAGTTACACTACTTCAAAGATTCACAGTATTCCAAAAGAATGCTTTTTCTTCCACACCACCAGAATGGTCGACCGCTTTGTGCGTTTTTTTTATTCTGATATCCCCAGGGGGCCTTTTCCACAACGTTTGATTAATGAATTTGTATTTTTAAATTAATTTTTCATTAAAATAATATAAAAAATTATTTTTTACAGCCAGTTGAAGATGACATTGATTATAACAATGTGATATACATACATCATAGATGGAGGATTTATGCTGCATCGTGTTGCTTGGAGCCGGTTTGCAATAGCTACATTAGTAATGTTCAAAAACGTTCTGGAAAAAAAGTTATGGTTGTTTTCGATGGTTACAAGGATCACTGAGCAGCGTCGTCGGTTTAGATCAGCTCCATTATCAGTGGATATTTTATTTGATGCATCAATGATGGTTCCACCTTCTCAACAACAATTTCTTGTGAATGCAAACAACAAAAGTAGTTTAATTGGTATGATTTCGGAGAAGTTTGAGGCACCGAATATTTCTACGAGGCTAGACGATGCCGATGTTTTGATTATCGAAACAGCTAAAAAGCAATCCAAAACGCGCACTGCTATTGTTGTTGGCGAAGATATTGACTTGCTGGTAATACTGGTAGCAAGAGCTCTTCCTGACAAGAAAATTTATTTCAAAGGACCTGGTAATGGTTTAGCTGAACAAAGATATATTCGTCGCAAAGCTTACTCATATACCCAAAATGTCAAGTCAATATTCTATGTTTGCATTCATTTACAAGATTCAACTTCGGCTTTATACATTAAAGCCAAACTTAAATTCTTCAAACTATTTGAAAAGAGTGAATATCTAATGAAATATGGAGAAATATTTGCCAAACCCAATTGTTCTCATAATATTATTTCCGAAAACGGCTTAAATATACCTACTCCTTGCATTTTACAAAGCACCAGCAGAAGTGGATTCCATCGATACTCAAAGGTATTCAACATTTATCAGATTGACAATGCTAAATAAGGCTGTGCAATTATCTTCCCTTCCTCCAATTTTTAGTGCTGCTAAATAACATTTATATATACGGTATACCTTCAAGTTCAAACTTGGCTTGGGCACAAAGGTATGAAGCCGGAAGACTGGGGTTGGACATTAACAAATAATATTTTGGACCCTATAACTACTTTGCTTCAACCAGCCAGCTCCAGATGAACTCTTTTGTACAATATTTTATAACTGCCGTAAAAGTTGTGGTTGTCGAAAAGCATTACTACATTGCCCTCTTGATTGTGGTCAATGTCATGGACAGTCATGTGCAAACTCTATCAAAATTGATGTACAAGAAGAAGAATTGACTGATGGCATGGAACAAATACATTGAATACCACAAGGAAACACGGATCACCAAATATTAAATGACGATTAAATAAAGGAGAATGGGCAAATTTGTATGAAACATGGGCGTGAGCGGCCAAGAATGATTTTGTTGTTTTTGGATGTGTTTTAGTCCTTCAATCACCGGGCAGAAATTTTTTCATTGTGGTGTACTTCAAAACCGAAAAAAATGCATTTTTAATTAAGTCTTGCTAAGTTTCTGGCTTCTGACCAATTCAAAAATAAAAAAAGAGAGTGGAACAAGAAATCTAGACAGTCTCAAGAATATTTTGTATATAAAAATGGCAATACAACATAATTAATAAGAACATTTACCATAAAACTATAACATTACAATCCTCACAATATTAAAAAATCCTGAGTAAAATAATAGTTTAAAAAAATTACAAAGTTGTTGAAATACGTATTGGGTCTGTCTAAACCCGTAATGCGTCCTTGGGATATTCTGCAACCCCAATAAACAAACTACTACAGTGTCAGTAGACGTTATGAAGTTAGAATAAAGCATTAGACCCACTAAAAATATAATCACTGTGCAATATTGCTCAATGCAATTGCATTATATAAACATTGAAATATCTTCTTCTCTAAATGAAATGCAATGTAACGTCCATAGTGAAAGTTGTTCCTGAGTAGCATACCTTTCATTTGACACTAATTTCATTAATGGCCGCTAACGCCCAAAAATGCCCATTCTCCTTTATTTCAAATTTTTTTTAATGAAAAATTAATTTTAATACACACCTTTACTAAGCAAACATCGTGGAATAGGCCTCCTGGGGATACCACGGTAAAAAAAACGCACAAAGCGGTCGACCATTCTGGTGGTGTGGAAGAAAAAGCATTCTTTTGGAATACTGTGAATCTTTGAAGTAGTGTAACTTTGTAATGGTTAATGCTAAGAACAGTTTGGTATATTTGTTTTTTGTTGGAAATTACCTCAGCTACATGTTTGTAAAACAATTTTTTCTTCTAAAACTTACCGTTTTCGATATATTTAGCAAAAACCCATTTTCGTGACCTTTGACCCCCCCTAACGAGACTAGCGGGCGTTGGATGTTTGAGGACTTTTGACAGGTTATAAGTAATGCCAATCCCAACGTGTATACCAAAAATTAGCCTGTTAAAAATTTGTTCCTTGAAAAAAATCTATTTTTACTGGGCTATCTTGACTTAAACGAAATTTAGTTTTCAGCGTCTTACGGAGGGTTATTGACCGAAAAAACGTCTTACACTTGAAATGTGTGTTTGTTTTTATGTCATCTTAATTATGTGTAAATACCAGCCTTGCTAAAATGAGGTGAATGGGGTCATTTTTTTTACATATACACGAGCGTCTTACAGCATGTCATGGAGGGCTAAAACGTCTTACATTGTTAGTTTCGTGTATATATTGAATCAATGAACGATATATTAAAAGATGAGCCTTGCTAAAATGAGGTGAATGGGCAATTTTTTTTTACAACTTCAAGCCTTAAACTTAAGGCCTCATGGAGGGTACTGGAGTGTAAGACGGGCATTTTTATAACTGTCCGGCCTCAATCTTTCTATGACCAAAGTTTTAGCCTTGCTAAAATGAGGTGAGTAAATCGGTCGCTAGCTCTCCGTCTATAAGCTTTACAACGTTTACGACGAGCTTACGCTGTTGCATGAATACCCATAATATTTATATATATAGGTAGTTGTTTTAGTATAAACAGCGAAGTTTTTGAAAATAAAATTTAAAATTTAATATTAAAATTTAACTTCAATGGCAGTTTTTGTCCTGAAAAGTAGAAAAAATGCTTTTGGATCTGATTTCAGAATTGAAAATAATATCGTACAGGGATCGAATCGGCCTTCCTGATTGCCATTCAAAAAGTTTTTTTTTTGCTTTGCAGTTCTATATCTGACAGTTCCTACAAAACGTTAACTGATTCTTAAATTCTTAAATTTTAGTTTAAGCTATGAAAACAAGGGAAAACCAATGAATTTAGATTCTAAAAGACTATTGTTGAATTTATATGTGTGTTGACTGAAAAATAACAGATCAAGTGACTGACAATATGAGCTTTAGCACACAAGAACACAAATAGAGCAATGAACCGGCGGCGAGTCCCCGTTTTACTGACGAAGAAATATTTTGGCGCAAAATGAAAAGTTGGAGAACCTAAAAATGTCTTTGAATTTGTTTGTGGTGAGCTTAACATATTTTTGGGTGAGCTGAGCTCACCCTAGTGTAGGCCTGGCTAGGGCCGTGGATGGAACATTAATGATACGTTCCGCAGGTTGAGTATAGCTGCATTAGATAGTTTATAATTGATATTTTATTATTTTATAATTGATTTGATATCTCAAAGCAAACCTATCTTTGGTTTTCACTTGATTGCATATTGAAGATCTAAAAAAGCTTTCGAAGATCGAGAATTGGCGATTTTTTAATAAAAAAAAATAACATTGGGACTCTAGCTTCCGGGGCACCATTGGGAAGTTACTTATGGGGTTTTCTTTTGGTAAATTCAGATTTTGATCTAAAAATTGATTTTTTTCGTCGCGAATGGTATACGATTTCAGATTGATTTTTCTTTTTCATTGTATTGGTTAATAATTTGTGTCTATGAAGCTATAGCGATCCAGACATGTCAAACTGATGGCTTTCAATTGTTCTGGTGTGTAATGGTGTTAGTAAAAGAGGGGTAAATCTGCCGAAAAATCCAGATCTGCAAAATTGATTTTCGATCAAAAAAAAATTGATTTTTTTGCCCATTGGAAGGTTTTAATTGACAAAATCTGTGTTTTGACAGATCTGAAGGGGAAAAAAAATCAATTTTTGTTACCAAAAGAAAACCCCATTAGTGTGGGTCACACCCAGCCTCTTTTTTCCTATTCAAATCTGTCAAATCACAGAGTTTGACAGTAAAAACCTTCTAATGTTCGAAAAAACCATTTTTTTTTTAAATCAGAAATCAATTTTGCAGTTCGGATTTTTCGGCGGATTAACCCTCTTTTTACTAACAACGTTATACACCAGAACAATTGACAATTGTTTTGGGGTGTAATTTGTGTCTGTGAAGCAAACTTTTCAAACTGATGGCTGTCAATTATTCTGGTGTATAAAGGTGTTAGAAAAAAAAGTAAATCTGCCGAAAAATACAGATATGCAACATTGATTTCTGATCAAAAACATATTATTTTGTTTGCCCATTGGATGGTTTTATTGTAAATTTTGGCAGATCTAAAAGGGAAAAAATAAATTTGTATGACCAAAAAAAAAAACCCCATTAAATACATAACAGTTAGAGTTAAATTAAATTAAAAAATCTTTGAGGGGAATCTGGCCTGTCATTTCATAGAAAAAACATTTTTATTTCAGTGGAATGTGGAAGTTCACGATAGTAGACAAATTATTATCGGAGAAATATAATATATCGGGAAAAACCAAATCCGCCTTGGAATTACCTAAAGGGCCCAATATCTAGATCTGTTACGAACGCCGAACACAAAATAATCAATATACTCGTATGAAGGTAGGTATGTGTCGCGTTCTCCGCTATATATCTCAAAAACGGCTGGTCGCATTCAAAAATAATTTGAAGACAATTAGTTGAAAATTTTATGCTCCGAAACTTTGGTAATAGATGCTTACATCATTGGAGCTATAGAAACCGATATAACCGCGAAAACGTGATTTTTGTGACGTTTGACCTTGAATAACTTACGTTACAGACACGAGATTTTATGAGACTTTTCAGACAGCTTATAGAATGCCAAAATGAAGGTGTTCCTATACGAGTTTCCAGCTTATTATCTCTCATTCCCAGGTTGACCCTTCTTTTTTGCTTATTTGACTGGGCTATATAAATATTTAAAAAACGACATTTTTTAATTCACTGTTCAGTTAGAACCTTAATAAAGTTAGATAATGACGTTACTCAAACCAAATAAATACGGCCACAAAAATCAAACTTGACCTTATCAACCCCTCCTCCATAAGAAAAAAATAATAATGTTATGAAATCCGTTAAGAATAGAAGAAAATTACAAATACAAAACTTATTTCATAGTTGATTTAAACGCCCTGAAGTCTTCTTCCAACCAAACGTCATCGAATACCTTTTACTACCATAGTATAACACTCTGTATAGTCTACAACAATGCAGTGCCTCAGCATTGGATTTCCTCATCTCCATCTGTTTCCGAAAAGAAAATCAAATAGAGACGAGGCATAAAAAAGACGGTTATAAGCTTAATGATTTCCCTCCTTTTATGGCTATAAATACATTTTGCAACTTCTTTCAAAGCATCAGAAACAATTCTGCAGCTCAACTAGTTGCAACTATATTAACTGATTGACTAATTTAATATTTATTGTCATCATGAAATATTTTGTAAGCTTTCAATATAACAAATAATTTTTACGGATTTCATCTTAATTGAAGAGGTTTAAATTTCAGACCATTTCTGGTTTTATTATTGTCCTGCTGGCTGTTGCTGTCTGTTCAACTGATGTGAATCCTGGTAACGAGGACAAAAGAACAGAGAAACGCGGAATATATGGGGGTTTCGGATATGGGGGTTATGGAGGACCGGGTTATTATGGTGGCTTCGGACATGGACATGGACACGGACATGGATATGGTTATCCTGTATCTTATGCACATTTTTATGTGCCATCATACCATCATGGGCATGGATATGGTGGCTTTTCACATGGTTTCGGAGGATATGGAGGCTATCCGCACTTCCATTAGAGTTAGATATTGAAAAAAAAAAAATAAGCAAAGAACATAATAGAGTATAGGAAGTTATTGTACAGTTAAAACAAATAGAAATAATTTATTTTTAATTTTTAATTTTGTATAAATTTAAAAAAAACGTTTTTTGATATAATTATTATTTAATTTAATATAATTTTGAAAATTTGATCTTGTTCCTAAATACGTTGTTGGTGTACTCTACTCAACAACACTGTATGCACATTTTTAATTAACAGTTTGTTACAAAAATGTTAAGTACACTTCGTTTTGATTGAGTATTTAGTTTTACAAAAAAAAACTATTCGCATCTAGTTTTGTTGAGATAAGTTTTGTTTTTCAGAACCTTCTAACAAAAACAGCTTACATTGTTCTTGTTGTTTTGTTGACCAGTGTCATTGTTGTTATTTCGGGAGCAGGTAAAAATTCTTCTTTCAAAATTTTGCCTTCCCACTCACAAATTCGGCCTTTTTATTTATTCTGGAAAATTGGTATTTAAAAAAAAATAAAATGTTTTATATTTTGTTTATTTTTGAATGTAAAATTTATTACAGAAATAAACAAACAAATAGTTCAAGTTTGTCAACAAATAATAAATAATTTCATGTTTACAGAAGCTTTAGCAGCGCGAGATATACATAGTTTTCGTTAAGGTATCCAATATGGCTGGGAAATGTTCTATTTTTGAAAACCATTAAATTTTGTTCTTTTATATTTTATGTTGTTGCGAAAGAATCAGAATATTTGTAATTTTTACGCAACCAACAAATTTGTATTCGTCTGTGGTGACTGGTGAACCTTTGAAACCTAACGACACCCTCATTCAATTTATAAATGTTTTGCCCACAATCGAACGCTAGTATTGACACCATGTTGAGGCTTTTTGAATGGACTAATTTCTCAATTCAACGAATTACACGACACATATGCTACTGTTGCCAATGTGGACATGAGCGAACTTAACATGGAAAGGGGACACTGCCTGGTTTTTTATACTTATACTTTTTTTGTATTCACAACTGCACAAACATTTTTGTTTGACAACACACATTAAATTTCGTATCAAAATCAGGTCTAGAGATTTTTTTAAGGTTGTATTATGTTGGTACCACATTTTAAACACAAACTAAAAATTTTTCTTCTAAAATCTCATTTAAAAACCTTTTCTATGATCCAAGTTCAAAGAAAATGGCCCTACAGGAACTGCACAATAGATCATGTTGTTGAGAGGCGTTTAATTCAATAAAATCAGAACCACTCCATTGATCCTGATAACACTACCCATGTTTTTTTGGAAAAGCTATCCGTAGTACAGTAAGATTTTACACGAATAACAAAAACAAATATCGGCAGTCACTGCCGATAAAAGTTAAAGTAGAATCCTACTGCCGATAAAATTTTGACGTTTGTTCGAGTATCGAACTAGACTGAATAGAATTTTTGTGCTTCATTATTGGTACGATTGATAATTTTTGTATCTCGAACTCCCGAAGTCTATGTTCGTAGAATAGAGTTATGTTGAGTGATTTGGTCCTATTTAGATTGTTACTTTTGGCTTCGTCATGACCATGGTTTTGTAGTTGAAATCAGTGAGGATAAATTCTTACCCACAAACTTAACCGCATGGGGCGTAGTGAGCAATCACGGTCTAAACAGGGTCTATCATAGGCGCATGGTTGTTACATTAGTGCAAATTGTAAAATTTAGCATTTTTATACTATATAGGTGACCATCAAGGTATATTCTGCGAACTGTCAACGTAAATTCGCAATCCACAATATCAGGGGCCCAATTCCGCAAGGGTGAATGATTTTCTGTGTACACATTCTTTTCACACCGAAAACAAGTGTGAATAAAGTTGACTGGTTGTGAATGCGTTATCTGTCAAAAACTTAAAACTCACTCTTGCGGAATCGCAAAAATCGGTGTGTACACGAATTTTTGTGTACAAAACTCACTCTTGCGGAATTGGGCCTCAGGACGCATTCCACAAAGCAGCGAATGAAAAATTCGCTCGAATTTAACTCCACATTTTTTTAGCACCCATTTTACTGGGTTTATATTTTATGGCAATTCGCATCTATTAGCAATTAGACAAACTACTCATGCAATTCGCAGTTCGCTATTCGCATCTTTTTAATGTACATAAGTGATGATAAAAAATATCTGATTTCACCTCGCACTCATTTAATTTCGAAAATAAGTTGACTAATACGTCCTCGTGTAATAGCAGACTACACCTTTTTTGATATTTTGAAGATGAAAATCAATTTTCGAATCTGAAAATGGGAAACAAAGAAGAAAGAGACACAAACATTCAATTTAAATCACAGATTATATAAATATATATAGTTATATTTCATATTTTACGTCAACATCAGTTAGTTTTTGTTAATAGTTTTGGTTTATACCTACTTTTAACTTTCATTTAATTCACATTTTTGTGTTGCGACAGCTATTCAGGAGTACCATATTTGAAATACAAAAATATAGGCAGCGGCCGATGCGTTTAATTGGGAATTTCTCACTGTACTATATATAAAATCCCAAAAAAAAACGGGTATTGTCAGAAAACATAGAGGTATAAGGAATAATCACAAATCACAATAGATCAATAGGTGAATATCCGCTTACTTTAAAAAATAATGATGAACCAGTATTTTGAGCTAATAAATGTAAAAAACGTTATAAGCCATAGGCTCTGTTTGGGCTTATCAATTTAAAAAGATTCAATTCTCAAGCTTTTTTTTATTTGTGAATTGCGAAAAAATTCAATGCATAAAATAAGCTCATAAAATCAAAAATTGATTAGACGTGTTGATTCTGAAACATCCAGGCGGAAAACCCTATAACTCCACTTTTTGGCGAAATACATATTTGATGCAGAAATAACAAAAACGCTTGGTGTACCCACTTGAAACACTGCTACTTTCAATTTTTTATTAGAAAAACGCATTTTATACTGAATTTGTCTAGGATTTGAATCTCTAACGTACGTTAGCCCTGTTTTTTAGTGAATTTTTATCGCTTAGAAAAAAGAACCATGTTAAATACAACAACAATACGGAATTATACCAGTTTGTTGTTGTAATTAACATGCTACTTTTTTCTAAGCGAAGATAATAATGCACTAAAAAACAGGGCTATTATGTAGCTTCAGCCTACAAGATATTATAGCCCTGTTTTTTAGTGCATTTTTATCTTCGCTCAGAAAAAAGTTTTTAATTACAACAACAAACTGGTATAGTCCCGTATTGTTGTTGTATTTAACATGCTACTTTTTTCTAAGCGAAGACTAAAATGCACTAAAAAACAGGGCTTATATTAAATTGAAAACAACATTTGGTGCCATGGCTTGCAAGTGCAGGGGCGAATGCAGAAAAAAATTTCGGGGTCCTTAATGAAAAAAATTTCTTATCATCAATATGTTTTTTTGGGTAATATGAATATAAAATAAATAGATTTGTAGCTAGGTATGATATTTTATAAAATAAAATCAATGCCCTTTGGGACTTTTGCCATGTACTGTTTTATAAAGGGTGATTTTTTAAGAGGTTTAGAACTTTAAAAAAAAAAAACACAAGAAATTCGAAAAAATGAATGAAATATTTATTTGAATCGATAGTTTGAACCTTGCAATTTAATGTTTAAAGATAATTTCATGCAAATGTTGACCGCGGCTGCGTCTCAGGTAGCCCATCCGCTGAGTCCAATTTTGGCATACTCTTTCACACATATCGGCCGGTATCTCACGAATGAATGCATGGATGTTGGCTTCCAGTGCGTCAATCGAAGCGGGCTTGTCCCTATAGACATTAGCCTTGACATACCCCCACAAAAAATAATCTAATGGTGTCAAATCGCACGATCTAGGCGGCCAATTGACCGGCCCGAAACGTGAAATTAACTGTTCACCAAACTCGCCTCGCAATTGCGCCATTGTTTCGCGTGCTGTGTGGCATGTGGCACCGTCTTGTTGAAACCACATATCATGCAAGTCAAGAACTTCCATTTCGGGCAAAAAAAAGTTTGTTATCATCGCTCGGTAGCGTTCACCATTGACAGTAACGCTGCGATTCGCATCATCTTTGAAGAAATATGGCCCAATAATGCCGCCGGCCCATAAACCGCACCAAACAGTGGCTTTTTCGGGATGCATTGGTAGCTGTTGCAATGCTTCTGGCTGATCTTCACTCCAAATGCGGCAATTATGCTTATTTACGTACCCATTCAACCAAAAATGAGCCTCATCGCTGAACACAATTTTTCGATAAAAAAGCGGATCCTCCGAGCACGAATTTTGATAGTAAAATTTAATAATTTGCAAGCGTTGTTCATTTGTAAGACGATCCATGGTTAAATTGCAAACCAAACTGAAGCTGTTTGACAGTGACACAAGGTACTAAACACACGTCAGCTGTCAAAACCAGTGTTGCCAAAACCAAACCAGCTAAAAAATCACCCGTTATAAGGAGAAATCGCAAACATTTAAGTTGTATACAAAGTTTTAAGGCCGTTTTTTCTTTTTAATTTTTGCAAATGCTTATATTTTCTGAGTTGTGTTTGTCAGATTATAATAATTTAAACTTCTTTAAACGCTGCAGAAAAATTTTATATGTAGTTCCCTGTTGCGAGTTTTTCACGAGCTACGCAAACTCAAAAAGAAAATCACACGAAAAACACACAACCTGGGAAATACTGTGCTTGGTCGGCAGCCATGGACAGTGACTCTATTGCAGCCGGATAGCGGTACTTTAGATGTAGGTGCACGAAAATGGCAATAACTATTGAACTACATTTCGGATTGGTAAGAAATGTTTTACCCGAGGTACTGCCTCTTTTTTTAAATTAATATGGTTATTTTTTAACTTCACGTATTTCGTTCGCCCCTGTGTAGGTGTAATCGAAGCCTCCATTTATTTTCACCAACAAAATGGGGCAAAAACCAGACAACTCCAAAAAAAAATTTTAATGAAAAATTTACTTAAAAAAAAGTGTTTTTTAATTCTATTTCGAAGAAAAATTAAATTTTTGAGAATATTTTATTTTTGTTTTTTTTTTTATAGTTTTTTTTTGTATTTGTCAATATTCAAAGATATGGAATTGCCTGGTTTTTGCATCGGATGCTTCAATTAGCACGTGGCAGTTGCATGTGGCAGGTGGCATGTTGCACGGGGCGTTATATGTTGCATTTCATGTCGCAGTCGCAGTTTGGATCGCACGAGCTTTCGAACAACATTTTTTCGTTTCCATAATTTTGTTTACGAAAAAGGAAGACAAGAGCACACACAATTTTATCAAAATCTCTTAAGTCATTTTCTCGATGTTTTGGTAATTGGTAAAAAATAATTTTTCCAAAAATTGTTATTAACGGTTCCTCCGCATAACCGCTTTTTATTTCTTCCTTTTTGCTAAGAGATCAACTTTCAACTTTTGAACGTGACGCGTCTTTTAATATTGCATGTGAAAATTTTCAACAAAAACTGGCTAGAGGCTTTTGTAAGTGTTTAAAAAAAAAATACCAGAAAACAAAAAGTGGCAGAAACTATTAGGTTATCTTATAAAATGAGAGCCAACGACACAAAAAGTCGTCAGTTGCGTAACATTGTGAGTCATATCAAATGGCCTCTGAGGTGTTGAACCAAGAACCGCTTGAGCTAAAAGACTCACAAATGGAAAGTATAAAAATAATGGAGAAAGCTCTCCGGAACTTAAAGTTTGATTTAATGAAAATTCGGCTCATCCCGTTTTGAAAATTTGTATAGTTAAATTTTCTAAAATTTTTTTGAGTTTCAACCTTCAGCCACGCCTACTTTTCTTATATTTAAGTTTTCTCCGTATTGAATGCACAATAACAAGCCAATTCCGTAAGATTGATCGCCTCTGCATTAAAGAATATTGATTTTTGTAGATCATATTTTAACAATTAAATGTCAAACTATTGCATACAATCTATTAAATAAGCTTCGAAATGTATGAAAGTTTAGAGATTGGCTTTTAATTATAGCCATACATACATAATATACCTAATTTGATATCTTAAAAAAAATAGAATAAGCTCCATTCTGTTTCGAAAAAAAAAAATTAATTTGTCTGTGTGAAGATATAAAAGTTAAAACTGGTTTTCAAAAAAGCTTTTCAATTTCAAGTGCATCCTCCGCTCATTGGTCAAGGTCACCCTACTGAAAACTTTCAATGAAAAGCGATCTGTTTTATACTGTTTGAATACCTTTAAGATATATGTAGGTATTCCTACTCAAAACTCAATACCTGCGAGACAAGCAAAACTAGAGAAAGCAATTTAAAAATCGCATGACAGATTGTCAGGTAGATTATTATTATTAATTCAAATGATATACGGGCTGAGCCCACCCCGCTGAAAATAGCTATTAAATATTATACTGACATTATCTATTGTTTTCCAATGAAGCATTTTGCTATGCAATACAATAATCAACTGATCCAAAGATGACAAATCACAACTCATAACACAGAAATGTAACGAATCCTCATTAGTTGAATATTTATGGCTTGTTATGTGCATACATGCTCTTAATGTTTACCCAGGATTGATGGAAAAAAACACTAAATTTCTTCATGTTCTTACGAAAACAATCAAAATTATATCACACGCAGACGAATAAAAAAAAAATAAACATTTAACAATTGCTATGTAATGCGTGTAAACAAATCTCTCACCGTTAAACGTGATCTGGATTTTTATGATCAAATTGGTACATTTTTTTTGTTTGGGGGGTAAACGTTGTAGGTTTAGCTACTATGTTGGTCTATTGCTACTGCTTCTCAAGAATTGGCATTTGATAAAGCATTTAATTTAATAATGGCACGGTCGCACATTACTTTCGGATTGGGCTGGGACGACAGGGTTAACGAACATTTTAAGACCAAAAAGTTTGGGCTAGGTGCAGAGATAAAGACGCAGGCGAAGTTGATGTGATGGGAAAAGTGAAAACTTGCAGACTGAATAAATAATATTGATAACATTTTTTTATTTTGATAAACAATATAATTATTAATGATTAGAAATACCCTCACATAAAGGATGGTTGCTTTGGGTTTTTGCTTTCGTCAGTGGAATTTAAATTTAATAATCGGTTAGATATAAATACAGTGACGGTTGTGAGGGGAACAAAGGCACCACAATTTTCAATTGTTTCAATAATAGACGGCATTTTGTTGAAATCTATTTTTGTTTATTCCGCTTCCAAGAGGTTTGTCCACGTTAAATTTGTCAGTACGGGATCATCCTTGTTCCGATGTTAAGCCCGAGTTAAATCTTGAATCATGTTTTCCGGTCAATTCAGATAGCGAGTTAACCTATACCAAATTAAAAGATTTAGCGATATTTATTGAACATTCATACACAATATGAGTAAACTTACAACTTTACAAATACACTGAAAAATATAAATCTTATGGCAAAAAGGGGGCCTATTATTGTACATTGACTTAGATTTAAAAGAAATACAAATATATATTATACCTACACGTCAACTTAAAATTAAAAGTCGGTTGACTTTGATGATCTTGGGGTGTTCCGTCCCGTTTGTCCATTGGTGGTGTTTGGGTGTGGTTTGATGGGAAGGGTTGGCTTTTAGGCGCGGTGGTAGGCTGACCCTGTGTCAGCGTAGAAGGAAATATTGGCATCCAGGGTTTCCATCACACTGAGGTAACTCGGCTCGGGATGTCGTTGCTCGGTTGCCATTCTTATCATTAGCTGCTTAGGGTGATTGACGGTGTTCTGCACTAGCTTCTTTGCCGAGTTTACTTGGTATTTGTCAATAGTATTATCCTTGCTTCTTTGTACAGATCCTCGTTCCTGTAATGTTTTCTTCGCTGCCGGTCGAAGTGAAGTCTGGTGCAGATTCTTAGCATCTTCCTCTCGAAGATTTTTAGTTCCTCCATCGCAGATTTTGTAATCGTGAACCAGACTGGGAAACAGTAGCTTATGACTGGCTGCATGAGTTACTTGTACATAAGTATATTCGTCTGTTGGCCTTGTCCTGATCTTCTTCTCATCAAAGGGTGTAGTCGGTGGAATGCCCAGTTGGCTTTTCCGAGTACACTTTTTGAGTGCGGGTTGAACCTTTGCAGCTTG
The DNA here is from genome assembly GCA_963921185.1 of Dasysyrphus tricinctus. Lineage (NCBI taxonomy): Eukaryota > Metazoa > Arthropoda > Insecta > Diptera > Syrphidae > Dasysyrphus > Dasysyrphus tricinctus. The sequence continues at coordinate 14,224,134 of OY992533.1, read as the reverse complement.
TTGAAGTTGTTCCCCAGGTATTTGACGTTCCTTTTGGCAGCAATGGTGGACTCATCTTGAAGCTCAATTTTGCTGAGTTGATTTATATGCCCCATTTTTATAGAAATCGATCAGTCTGTTGATGTGAGCCTCTACTATCTGGACTGCGACTAGTGGTGATATTGAGGTTGCGTACGTAAGCGAGTCAACGGCAAACAGCAGGCTTTTACAACCAGTTGGAATGGGTTGGTCTGATGTCATCAGGCTATAGAGGAAGGTGCCTAATTTCGAACCTTGTGCGACTCCGGCTTTGATATTCTTCAAAGAAGTTCCTGGAAGAAAAAAGAATTTTTATTAGTGGCGGGGGTAAATCTAGCGGATGTAGTTTGTGTATAAGGGCACCTTTCCAGACGCTATCGAATGCTTTCTCGACATCCAGAAAGCATCCGACGGTGACACGATGACTGTTGAGGGCTATAATGGTGATGTCATGCTGGAACTTCTGGAGTGGATGTAGTTATGAATCTTCTCCCTTAAGCCAAATCGCATGCCAGGAATTACGTTGTTGTCGCTGCTAAACGTATGCAGTTTCCTTAGTATCAGCTCTTCAAAGAGCTTGCTTAGGTTACTGGAAGGGATATTGGCCTGTTGTTAGAAATCAGGTCCCTGACACCTTTCTTTGGGATCACCACAATCTTCGCTGTTTTCCATTTTTGAGGGAAGTAGTTGTTGTTGACACAGTGGTTCAGGATGATGGAAAGAAAGATCAAAACTGTCTCTGGCATCCCCTTTATGATGAAGTTGGATATTCCATCTGGTCCTGTTGACTTCTTTGGCCTGCAGCTGCTGAATATTTGAACTTTTTCTTCTCGCTAGGTTTGGGCTGTCAACTGGGTCAATCGCTGGATTGCTGTCGCTGAATATTTCTCTGCCCGTGTTAGGTGCCAGGGTTAGTTGGATGAAATCCTTCACTTCATCAAGGAAGACTGGATCAGTGGATGGGTTGGGGGTGAAGTTTCCTTCAAAACATTCAGCAAATGCCTCAGCTTTGACCTCTGTCGTTGTGATTTCTCCATAGTTGGTGATAATAATTTCAGGCATTGATGATGTTTTCCCAATCAGTTTGTTAATGTTCTTGAAGGCGTCAGGTCCAGGTTTGATGGCTTGCAGTCTCTTGTTGAATTGGTTATTGTTATGGTGTTGGATAGAGTTCCGCAACATAATGTTGACACACTTAAGTTCAGTCCATATTGCCTGGTAGTTGCTGTTCGTTGGGTTCAGTTCGCGCTGGTGGATCCTTTGAAAACGTTGCCTTAACTGTTGCCGATGAGTGCAGAGATTCTGGATACACTCAGGAAGGTGCTGGTATCTGTCCTTTGATGTCTTGGGCTGTTTTTGGATTTCCAGTGCACTAGAAACAGCCGTTTCCATACAGTTGATGGGTGCGTCAATTTCTATGTTCTTAAGGTTCCTGTTTTGGGATGTCAAGGCTATAATGGCTTCTAAGTCTCGTTGAAATCTATCCACATTCAGTCTTCTGTTATTGATGATATGCTCAGTTGGTTCTGTCTTCAGGAAGATGAGTTGTTGGAGTGTGATGTTTAGCTCCCCGGTTATTTTAGAACAGGTGTGTTCCTGAGTTCTGGAAGTATACAAGAAAAATTAGAGGTAGAAACAAAAAAATCAATCAAACCAAGTTTAATGAGTTAAGTCTGAACTGAATGATCAAAAAATTTCTGACAGATGTGTTTCCAAAATCAAATGAAATGATGATTGGATTTCAATAGTGATAGTGCGATTTCCAAATTGTCGCGCCTCGATTACATTATATTTTTGACTTCAACTGAAAGTCAAAGTTAATCCTCCATTGAAAAATAGCGACTTAGATGTACCTTAATTTATTTGCAAAACTAACTTATTCTGATTTAACTCAGGGTTTACTCATAGTTTTTATAACTGACAGCCACTTCAACCTAACCTAACCTTAATCAGCATAGAACTTTTCAGTCATATTTATAATCCTTTACTTACTCTATAGACAGATTTTCAGTTCCAAGAAGTTCTTAATACAATTTTTTCACTTGTTTGGCCTACCCACGCTCTTACAGAGGGGGATTTTTGTTTTTTGGATGTCAGGGTTCTGTCCGACTCCTAGCAACAGAGACCAACAAAAAACTGGTACGATAACTCAGGCGGCAAGAAATAATATCGAAAAAATAAAGAATACAAAAAAAACTAGTTAAAAAAAAAAAACATTTTTTTTCCGAACTTTCGAGTTTGAAATTATTTTGTTTTCAAAAACTTTTCATAGAAATTACTTGATCTAAACAAGATGATATGAGAAATTTCTACCTGCATTACTTAACTGAAAGTATTACCGTTATTTTTATGTATTTTTTTTTTTTTCATTTTAAGTATTTTTTTTTAGAAAACTGTTCCTCCCGCCCAAATGGCGGGAGATAGACCCCCTTCCATAATAAATATTTTTGTATTAAACTGTTCTACAAAAATTCGTTATTATTTCTTGTCGCCGGAGTTATCGTACTCTTGTCATTTTAATGAAAACAGTGGGGCTGACTGACCAGCCCTGTTCTAACGATGACCTGACTGACTGGCATAACTGTTATCTATATGTCATATATAATGTGTAAAGCAATTTTCAGCCATGATAATTTCAGAGCATTTTTTTGCGCTGCGCTGACTCTCCGTCTAAAAGGTTTGCTCCCAATTTCTTACAGTTTCAGTCCAAAGTTGTTCGTGTACTCAATATCTTTATTTAAAAATAAATATATTCTTAAATATCGGAAAACCCTATGTAAATTCTTTGCAGTTCGTTGACTTTGCACTTAGTTGTGAACCTCTCCACCTGCAATACAAGAAAAATGCATGCGTCACTGCACGCAGGACTGTATAGTGCAGAGAATCACACTATTTTTGACGTTTTATGAAAAGTATGTGTCTCTTGAACACATCTACTTATCATATCTTGTCATTCTACTTAAAGTTTTCAAAATTACTGAAAATACGAAACTAAAACTTTAACCTTAAACAATTAAGAAAAAATAAAACTACTGTCGAATTGTTTAAGAATTGATCGCATTACTCATATCATAAACAAACATTATTTGCCTGCAGCAATGCTAATTATATTACTACTAAAAACTTCCGTTGTAATTTGTCATACTTTGTTTTATTTGCACCTATTTTTCATTCATTATTATGAATTAGAAAATCATCTCTCACGATTCTCTTAAGTTGAATCATGCACTAACAAATGAGATGTTTACTTAAAACAACAAAGAAATATATCTTCTAAAAAGCTTGTATTTCAATCAATTACATATGTTTTACAATTGATTTATAAATTACACTCTGGTAAAAGCCTCTTTACTTAGCACGCCACTGTTGGATAATGTCCATCACCAGTAGCGGTAGATCGATCAATCGAAGTCTTCAAGAAGCATAAGTAACCGCTCATGATAGCATGTCCAGACGTGGCTAGAATTCTAAATATTTTATGAGTATACGCATGTGTTGTCATGGTAGGTACTTCGATTAGTCTTAATTTCTCATTGCTTCTCAATGGAAGTGGGAGCCCAACATTATGTATATGTAGACTGTTCAGCTGTTGGGGGAGGCGCGAATAATCAAATGCATGACACATCCGCTTTATAAATACACCAACGACTTAGGAAGTGTGTTCCATTCATTCAGAAAACCTCGTCGCGAAATTGTTGGTTGCATTGTTTCTCGTCAACCGCTGAGTATTCGAAAACAATAAAAATGAAAGTAAAAGTTTACATAGCCATTTTGGCTTTGTTGGCATTAACGGTGCGTGAAAGTGATGGTTCCGTAAAAGGGAACCCAAAAGAAAGTGACAATGGTTCATTGGTAGTGGCGGGCGAAGAAGTAAAAACTTCAAAGTCCAATATTAGCGAAACTGATCTCGCGAAACCCCAAAACAGCAAGCATAAGCGTGGAATATATCATTATGGAGCTTATGGACAAGGAGCTGCTCTAGGATGGCCTGGGCAGTATGCATCGGTTTATGGATATAACCTTCACTTACCACCCCAAGGAGTACATGTTGGGCGAGGACTACAATCAGCCGTTCACAGTCATCCTGCTGTACATGGATACCCGGTGGCTCATGGAATACCTACTGGATACGGCTTTCCGGCTTTGCATGGGGTACACGGTTATCATGCAGTACAACCATATCACGGAATACATAACTTACATGGGTTGCAATCCCACGGTATTCAATCTTTCCATGGAATACCTACAGTTCAGGCAGTTCAACCAAACCATGGGGTTCACGCAATACAACCTTTACAACCTGCTCATCCGGTGACACATGGCGTACCAACCGTTCATGGGGTATCAGCTGGAATACCATCAGTCCAATATCCATGGCAATTCAAATCACATACGCCATCGTACGGAACACCACCCTTCGTTCTGAAACCTGGTGGTGCTGTAGTATCATCATTCAATGTGAACTATCCACAACACCACCATCACCAACATATTCCTACTGGTGTAGCGTACCCACCTGTCACAAGTATTGGTGCCTCGATTCCAATCACTCCGGTTGCAGCAGCTATTCCCGTAGCTCCAGCTCGACCAGTACCACCAGCTGTACCAGCGATTCCCGTGTTACCCGCACCACCACATCAGACACCTGTTATTCCATCCTTCCCTACGCAGCCAAATTTCCCCGTGTTTGTTCAAGTAGTTCCAGGGAAACCTAGTTTTACAACCCCAGTTGGACCCGCTGTACCCCCATCACAATTTTTCCCCAATGTTGGTGTTCTTCCACTTCAACCCTTACAGCCCGCTCGACCATCTAGGCCATCAGGAGGCAGTGCTGAAGCTTCACCCCAAATTCCATCAGGAACACAACCCCCTCTCTCCCAACTTCCACCATCTCCTACTCAGCAGCCCTGGCGGCCTGTCTTAAATCCACAGCAACCTCAACAACCCCAATTTCCCCAACAACCACAACAGCCCCAATTTCCCCAACAACCACAACAACCACAACAACCACAACAACCACAACAACCACAACAGCCCCAACTACCCCAACAACCGCAACTTCCCCAACAACCACAGCAGCCCCAATTTCCTCAACAGCCTCCAACGACTGTTTCAAGTACTATTCCCGACTTTAACAGACCCTCAATCACACTTCTGCCACCATTTGTTAGCAGACCTCAAGGTGGAGAAGCTCTCTTACCGGGAGAAATTGCCAACAACAACCCACAGTCACAAGGTAAAGTCTTATTGAATTTTCAAGAAAAAAAAAATATTACTCTCATAAATTTTATTTGTATGAAGGCTACCATTACGGTATTGGTGAAAGCGTGCAACCTAGCTTATTAGACGGTCTCACAGATGAAGAGATCCAAAGGGCTATTGCTCAGGCAAACTTTCAAGCACAACTGCATCAAAATAACAATAATCTAGGCTACCAGAAATAGGTTGCTCCCCATTCCATATCTAGTGCCAAACGAGAGATATAGCTTGTAAGATCTGTAATTTTATTGTAGTATTTATTTAATTTTATGTTAATGCGTATTTGTATATAAGAACATTAAAAGAATAGAAAATTATGCCTTTCATGTTAAACAATTTAGAAAAAACAAAGAATTGACTTCTTTGAATTCACTAAAAACAAAATAAATTTTAAATTGCTATAGACATAAGGTACAATAAAGTGTTTATATGCATGCAATGGAATTGATCTATTGAGATTATTTTAATAAAATCTAAATATAACTCAATCAATGCTAATTTTTGTAAAATACAAATGCTAATAGATAATTTTATCTACCTGAATAAATATGTATACAATTAATAAACTGCTTATTATTCTATACAACACTTTGAGTGCATTTATATTTGTATACGATATGAGTGTTGTCTAATAAATTTGAATGCAAATGAAGATTGAAATAATGAAAGATTAATTAATTTATTCTACAATTTATTAGATGTTGTTAGCTTTTTGTGATCAAAATGAAAAGAGTCTTAGTAGTTTTAAAGTTTTCCATTTTCAATTTATTTGTTTTTATCAGAATAAAAACTGTATGAAGTGATGTACATAATATGTGAATCGCATCTAATTTTTGTTTTGTTTTTTTTTTTTATGAAATGAGGACTCCTTCCAAATTTAAGCCAATAATTAGTAATAAAACTCTCGAAAGTTCTATTAAAAGTTCTTGGACATCTGTAATTGTTTTTTGGTAATCAATCATCCATGTTACCCTCTTCAAGCAATTCATAGTCACTATCTTAATTTGTTTTAAAAATTCGTTTGGTGCTATAAATCTTTCCACTTGAACTTTTATATGGGGGTTCGACGGTTGTGGATTTTTTTCATTGGCTGTCTCGTCTTCCTGTGTTAACTGAAAATACAATATTTCAAAATCACACAAATTTGTAACAGAATAAATTTAGGATTTTATGGCCTTTTCGATTGGCAATTCGGAAGAACTCGATCCGGAACACCAATAAAACATCCATTTTTATTCTGATGTTTTTGTATCGATGTATGTGTGAAGCAACACATGCAGACGTGTTTTTGTACTTAAAAGGATTCACCGCTTTTAAATTGATTAAAAAAGATTAACTTCCAGTCAATAAATGATTGTCATAAAAATTTTATAAAAAAAATTAGGCAGGAAAAGTTAACAAAATCTAACATAAAAATCGAAAAATCAAAGATATTAAAATTTGTTTCTAAACAGCGCATAATTTTTTTTTTGGAGCAAAGATACGCTCAAGACATACTTATACAAAGTAAAGTAGAGTATTTAGGCCTATGACATGTTAAAAACTCCATATTATTTGAAAACTGACAGAGATATAGCCATTTAAACTTAATCATTTCTTATAATTTTTCGCAGTTTTTGCCCCAAAGCCAATTTTTTGGTACTTTATGACAAATTAAACATTTCTAGCACCTTGTACCAAATCTTATATTAATCGAACACATACAATCCAGTTTGTAGCATTTAAAAACAGCCGAAAAACAAAACTGCTAACTTACATCCATACTTTTTTAATATTCTCTATAGTCGTAATGTCATATTATATCAGAATCTTGATTTTTAACATTTTTTCGAATGTGAAAGTTGCCATATTGTACCGAACAAACAAAATTTCAATTTCCCCTTTACGGATATACCAAAAATCATTAAGTTCAAAATTTGAAGAAAATCGCTTCAGTGGTTTAGGCTGTAGGTTGAGGTAAGGTCAGAATTTTGGCATCTCGTGTTCTCTTTAATCCTAATGTCATGTTTGATTCACTGGTCTGCAACGAAAATCGCCTTTAAACCAAAATATACTTTTCTAAAGGATTTTGGCATGCTGAATCCGAATCCAAAGTTAAAATTACTCTAGCACATCACGTTTTTGAGATAATCCAATTGAAACATGTCAAAAACCCGTTTTTTGGGTACTTTTGACGTTGAATTTCTTCACCGATAGAAACTTTTTTTAAAAACTTATAACATGACATAAAAGAACTATATTTCATCTTTCTAAATCATTTTAAATCTTTTTAAAATTCGATTTCTTACCAAAGATATTGTAAATTCAAGGAAATACTCCAAGAGTTACTTAGCTCTTATAAAGCTCTTAATTGCAACATGTCGCTGAAAATTCATGTTTTGGACTCCCACTTAGATTTTTTCCCGGTAAACCTTGGTGCAGTTTCAGATGAACATGGTGAAAAGTTTCATCAAGACATGATGCACATAGAACGAAGATATAACGGGAAATGGTCAGAAGCAATGCTGGCAGATTTTTGCTGGTCACCAAAGGAAACTATGAAAAGGAAAAAAGCTACAAAATAATGGGGCATATTCATAGATATTTGCTAAACTCTTGCTAAGTTGTTACTAAGCAAATCCAGAGTTTTGGCTGTTCATAAATAAATTTAAACCTAAGCTTAGGGCTAAACCTGTGGTCTAACTTTAAACATAGGAAATGCTTTGTTTAAGTAGTTATTATCACAGCCAAATGTCAAATTTGATTTTTTTTTTGTGAATTTAAAAGCTGAACAAGTAATTTATATCAAATAAACGCTAGGTAAACTTATCATCCAGAAAAATCTCGATTTATACCGCAATTTAAGAAGATATAGATATTTTAGATGAGTTTGAGTTATTAAGCGAACTGCAAAATTTGCCATCAAGAGAACGAAAAATAGAAAAAAAAAAGAAGAATAGAAAAGAAAAAAGTTCCTTCTCTGGTAGCGACTAGTTTTCCTGGCGTTCGCGTTTTATATTTTCTTTGTTGTTTATCTAAAATTTAGAATATTTGTTCGAGTTTCTTTTTTGGATTTTTAATTTAATGGTTTTGTTTGTTTTACTTTTTTCGACACGCAATATGAGGAAGGACCACACAAAATTTACACTTTGGAAATATAAGTGTATTGTTTTTTTTATTCTTTGACCTGTCATCATTTGAAGTATAATTGTAGTAGAACACAACCTTATCCTGGGGTTCTACTAAACACAGCTGGGAAATTGACTATGAATAAGAGCTGTGTTTATTTAACCAACAAGCCTTAACCTATAGATCAAGAAATCACGACTTTAGTAATTCTCTATGAATACGCCCCAATATGTTTAAAGAAAAAAAGTATAGTAAATTGTTTATTTGGATTTCTTAGTTTATTTTATTTTTTAGAACTACTTCAATTCAATTCAATTCAATTCATTTATTGATTCGGTTTTCTGATACAAAACTAATTATAAAATATGAATTTTACAGCTATGGCATTGCCGTCAGCTCGGTTAGCAAATTAAGTAAATTTTGTGTCTTATTTTTATAATTTTAATGTATGTATAACAAAAAGGGAACTAAACAAATTCGGTTATAAGTAACATCCTATATGTATAAATGTTTTTCAAAAAAAGATATAGTGATTTCCAATTTGAATTATTAAGCACTGATATTGTTTCCTGCAGTGTCATGGATTTCTTTCCGAAGAATGTATTTCGATGTGGAGCGAAAATGGGGCATATACTTATGAAGTGGAAACAGTCTTCTTTGGCTTTTAAGTTACACAAAGAACAAAACTGGTTAAAACTGCCGTTGTATGGGGATCCATTAAGACCAAGAACTTCGCACCGTGTTTTAAAAATTAAAGATATTTCTTTGTAACTAAGTGCATCATTGAAGTAGTTTGATTGCATAAGGTTTAGATTAAGTTGAGAGTAAAGGAGTCTGCTACCTGAGCACCGCGCCTCTTCTATAAATGTATCACGTACAGAATCTTCATGAGCTTGTATAACTTTATAAAGCTGTTCTTTCAGATATCTCACATTATGGGGATCCAACGTAATCATTTCACCGCAAGCGTTTCCCAAAATTTTCCACTTCGACACCCACCAGTCCTCGTTTCTCAGTTCATAAAGTGCCATCCGTTTAGTCAGTCGGTTATCGTGAAGAGATAACACCTTGACAATGTAATCAGCCTGTGACTTAAGAGTGCTCGTGAATAGTTTTGGAAGTCCCGTCTCAATATATAAAGCGTAGTTCGGTGTATTTAAAGCTAAACTAAAAAGTTTCTTAAGAAAACTTCTATGAAACTTTTCTAGCGTCTCGTATTCGTCAATTCCCCATACCTGGGCAGCGTAGCAAAGCGAACTCTTAACAACTGCATCAAATATCTTATATTTCACTGATAGCATTATACGTTGGTTTGAGAAAACGTTTCTCCAAGATAAATTTAATAAGCTTTGTGAAGTTTTAGCTTTAGTAGTAATGTGGTTGTTGAAATCTGCGGTATTACTAAGAATCACTCCCAAGTATCTGTACTCATTAACCAGTTCTAAGGGATTTCCATTGAATGACCATTTGTATGTCGCTTGATTCCGGACAGATCTGGAAAACACCATTATTTTTGATTTGTCAGCATTGATGACAAGACCCCATTTTCTGCAATAATCTGCTAGGCGATTGATCATCAGTTGGAGATTATCTGGGGACTCAGATAGTATCACCAGATCATCAGCATATAAAAGAACATTTAAGGTCAAATCAGCTATATTCGGATTCCCCCAGGTAGATTGGTTTCAACATCATTAATAAAGAGTGCAAACAACAGAGCGCTTAGAAGGCATCCTTGTTTAACACCGGTGTCAGTTTCAAACCATTCAGAATATGTTGATCCATCCCAGACTGCTGCTCTCGATTCTGCATATATTTTTTTTACTAAGCGAATAAACTTTGTAGATATTCCCACTTGAGAGAGTTTGAAGAAGAGTGCATTACGATTCACAAGATCAAAAGCGGATTTAAAATCGACGAAGAACGCATAAACTTTCTTGTTCCTTGCTTGGAATGCCTTAACTATGGAGGTAAGTGTAAAAATATGGTCTATAGTTGAGAAGTTTTTTCTAAATCCAGCCTGGCATTCAGAGAGAATATTGTTGACTTCCACCCATGTTTCCAGTCTGTTCACAAGTATACCACAAAATAATTTTGAAATGACGTTCATAAATGAGATTCCTCTGTAGTTTTCAACATTATCAATATCTCCTTTTTTGTGAATAGGGAATATAACTGACCTCTTAAATGATGAAGGGGCATCTTCTTTTAAAAAAACTTCGTTGAAGAAATTTGTAAGTTTAATTATAAATGCCGGTGTGGCGTTCTTAAAATATTCGTATGGAATCCCATCCTCTCCAGGAGCTTTTTCATTTTTTGCTTTATGAATAACAGCCTGCACTTCAGTTAAGGTGATATCGCAATCTAATATCTCGTCTAAGACTAGAGGTTGAGCATACGAGAATTTTAGATCTGTTTTTTCTTGTAAAACATTTTTAAAGTGTTTGGAAAGATCATTAGCAGATACTCCTAAACCTATCTTGAGGTTTAATCCATTGATTTCTCTTGTCACATTCCAAAACTCTTTTGAGTTTTTTGATTTTCCAAGAATGTAAGCTTGATGGTTTTCAAATTCGGTTTTCTTTTTAAACATAGATTTTTGTAGCGTGTATTTGCTTCACTGTAACTATTTTTCAAGATTTCACAGTTGGAGTTCCGGAGTGCATTCAGAAAGGCGAGGGACTTTTTTCTTGCTTTCATGCACTCATTGTCAAACCATTTTTGTTTGAAGATCTTGCATATTTTTGATGGTGCTCTTGGTACGAAATCTCTTATACAAGTTACAAGTTGGTTTGCACGTTCATCCACTGAGACATTCGTCACATTTACGGCGGAAAGGTTTATGTCCAGCTTGTTTTGGTAGCTCAATAAGTCTTTATGTTTCCATTTAAGCCGTGGAATAAGTTGGAGATTTTTTTCGGTTGAAATAACTTCTTCTGACCATTCAACTACAAGTGGCATGTGGTCCGAAAAGTTCTTGCTTTGTACCTCGAATTTTCTTATAAGATCAGTCCAATCGTTATTCACAGCGCAATAGTCGATTACTGATTTGCCTTGGCCTCCTATAAATGTATAGTGGCCTTCAGAATCTCCATTAGTGCAGCCGTTTAGAATTATACAATCGTACACCTGCAACACTTCAATAAGACTGATACCATTTCGATTGCATACACTATCCTTGGAATTTCTAGAACTGTGGTTCATCGCTGAGTTATTTGTGTTGCGGATTGAAGTAACTTGTAAGTTGTTCGTTCTTGCATTTAAGTCTCCTATAACTAGGACACTTTTGTTTGCTAGATGTAGCATAATGTTATTAAATATTTCAAAGTCTTCAGCCCACTTTGTACAGTTTATATAGAAAGGGACAATATACATATTATTTTTGTGTAACAGTTTCACAATGGTTGTATGGTTGTACCTTCAAACTTTTCGAATGTAAACGTTTTTAATAATGATGTTTTTATTCCGTACAGGCTTCCTCCACTTGCGCGGCCTTTTGAATATGTTTTAATTGCTGCACTAGATACTAGTTTGAACCCATTTAAATATTTTGTAAATTTGCTTAAATTTTCACTTGTTACATGTGTTTCATAAAGGAAAAATAGATCAAAATTTTTAACATACTCAAAAAAATCTATAAATAAAAGTTTGTTACTAAGTCCTGACACATTATACGATAAAATCTTAAAAGTATATAAAAATTGTGAACTGACGGCATCACATTTTCAATTTAGTGCTAAGGTACTAGAACTTGGAAAATTTTGATGAAGTGGCATCCCTGGTGCAGTAGCTTCAACTGGTCTAGACCATTCATCCTGACGTTTATTTGGTGTTGGTGTCATAATCTGTTTGACAGCTTCAAAATTAAGATTTCCTAACATATAAACATATATAAAACTACTTTTTTAAGGTGTAGTTTGGTAGAATCGATGTGTTTTTTTATATTGTAAAATATTTTACCAGTTTTTTATACAGAGCACTCAGTGAAATACACTAATGGGAAAGAAGTGTTTGGGATTTAAAAACGCTTAGTTGTTACTTTTGTTAAAGTCTTTGATAAAAATTTATTTAATATAATTGAATTTATGAATACCAAAATATATGTTTTTTACAAAAACTACGAAATTTCGAAATTTCTGTTGTTTTTTTTAAATAACGGTTTAAAATATAGGTGAACATTGATGGATGATGACAAATCTGGTTCATGTGAAAGCTAATATTATGTGGAGTAAGTCCTCCAAATTTGAGCAGGTCGACCAAGTCTACCAATCATATTTTTCAAAAATCAATTTAAAAAAAAGTGGACGGGATAAAATTTTTCTGAAACCAGATTTAGATTTAAAAAAGTCAAATCTGTCATAATTTCAAAAAAATTACTTGAAGGAAAAAAAAAGTTGATTTTTGCAGACCAGTGATTATTAGCTCTAAATTTTTTTTGAACGAATCCAAAACGCTCTAGAGCACATGCCTATACATAATACATAGTATGTCGCAAGTAAAAATGAAGTTTTTCCTATAGGGAATCACATACAAATGCCTTGTGCATCCGTTTTAGCCTTAGCTCAATGTAGGTACAATAGACGCATGGACACAAGAACGGAAGTTAGACGGTGAGGATAACGAAAACCATTTTTTTCATTTTCGATCATTGTTATAGAGAGAGAGTAACTTAAAAATATCTTTTATAACCACTATTTACCCAGAAATTGCCTTACTGTTTTCGTAAATAAGCCTGTGAAAAATTTCCGTTAGTACTTTAGTTTCCAAAAAATATAATAATATTTTTGGTGAATTTTGTTGACGTTTGACGATGACGGTGCAGGGGGGCGTATGTGGAACATTTGTTTCAGTAATAAGTCATCGTGAAAATATAAAATTTTTTTATAACTTACAATTTTCAGTGTTTGTACTCATACATATCTGATAATACAATATTAAAATAACTGTTGTTGTTGACCGTTTCCATGCATATTCAGAATCTAGCCACTTTCTTGAAGACGATGAAAAATAATTTATATATATACATACGTACATTTATGTGCAGTGAATTATACCTACATTTGTTAAAAATTGTAAATTGTAGAAACATCAGGTATTTTGTTGCCGTTGAGCTTAGATAAAGCTTATTCCATTTATAATTGAGACAGGCTTAAGCTTCATTTACTCAGGAACTCTAATGAAATAAGCAAACAAAGTTAACAAATAACATCTTGACGCATAAGATTGGGTACGCCGTTCGATTGCCTCTTACTATTAAGTACTTACATACATATTTATATATAAATTTCTATAAATATTATTATTTGCTAAGATACGTACAGTAAATATGCAGGTACATTTAACAGAAAACAAATATTTACTATATAAATAAATGTATTAAATTCCTTTTGTTACTCTTGATATTGTTTTTAGAGTTATTAACTATATTTATTAGTTCAGCGGAATTAACGAAATTGCTTAAAAAATTTGTTAATCTTATTATTTGGATTGATTGATAAAATTTCTTGAATTACATCCAAAGTTTCTATTTTTGAAATAAGTTCTGCTAAATAATCCGCAGCATTGTGTTGCCGATTTTTAGCTTTGAAAGAATCTATTGTTATTGAAATTAAATTTGGAAACTTATGTAAATTAAATTAGAGAGTCTGATATTGCAGATGGTCCTCCAGGTTGGGGGTTGTGCGTCGGGGTAACTTTCCTACCACAGAAAAACAAACTGGTTCCGAAACGACCTCAAGCCTCGGATATGGATGATTTTAATGTTGACGACCCCAGCAAACGAAACAAGGACAATGAATTTCGGATCTGCACGTGGAATGTCCGGACCTTAAACAGGCCACGTGCAGCCGAACAACTAGTGGAGAGCCTGGATAGGCTGAAGGCTGACATTACAGCCATCCAGGAAGAGCGATGGGATGGAGAGGGCATACGAAGGATGAATTCGTGTGACATCTACTTCGGCGAGTGCTGCAAGAAGCAGGGTCAGCGGCTTTTTGGGTGTGGTTTTGTGGTGAAGGGAAGACTTAGGCAAGAAGTCTTAGACTTCAGAAATGTAAGCGAGCGCCTGGCCACAATCCGCATCAAGGCGAAATTCAAAAACATGACGTTGATCTGTGCCCATGCCCCAACGAAAGAGAAGGATGACTCAACCAAGGAGGAATTCTATGATAGGTGCCCCAAGTACGACGTCAAGATTATTCTTGGCGACTTCAACGCCAAGATCGGAAAGGAGGGCATCTTTGGTTCGATAGTTGGAGGACACAGCCTGCACGACAACACTTCCGGTAAGGGACTCGACTTTGCGGCGGGGTGAAATGTCATCATATCAAGCTTCAAGCACTCGATTCCCACACCTCAATATACACAAAGGGACCTGGCGGTCTCCGGATCAACGAACCGTCAACCAGATTGATCATGTTGCGATAGACGCAAGACATGCTTCCAGTATCCTTGATGTCCGAACGTTCCGAGGTGCCAACATAGACTCGGATCACTACTTGGTGGCAGCTCAAGTACGAATGCGGATATCCATGACGACACACAACGAGCGGATGCTGTGAAAAGATTTAACTTCGCGAAGTTAAAATCGCAAGAGATCGCCAGGACTTTTGCAGACCGCGTTTCTCTTTCTCTTAATCTCTCAACAAGCCCGCCACCAACATCATCTGCAGAGGACCAGTGGAAACACTGCCAAAATGCCATCAGGAGTGCGGCCACTGAAGTAGTGGGTTTCACTAGACCACCACAACGAAACCCCTTGTTCGATGAAGAATGCAGGCTGGTGCATGTAGCAAAGAATGAGGCCTACCAATCAATGCTGCAAATTAAAACCAGAGCTGCTGAGAGAGCAGCCCAGGAGCTCTACGGGCAAAAAAGAAGGGAGGAACGCCGACTTCTCAGGAGGACAAAGAGAGAGAATGCGAAGCGGGCGGTCGAATCTACTGAGGACTGTAACGGCAGGGGGGATGTTCGAAAGTTCTATCGAAGGGTAAGGCAATCTACCCAGGGCTACAAGGCTAGAACGGAAGCCTGTCGTGATGAGAGTGGGAATATGGTGGTAGACACACATTCCGTGCTGAGGGTTTGGAAGCAGCACTTCCCAAGACTGCTAAACGGCGAAGATGGCCAAAATTCCGCTTGAAGGCAGAACACTCCATTCAACCTGGACGATGATGGTCAATATTTCCGTCCACCCGACCTAAATGAAGTGCGGTTAGCGATAGCCAAGCTGAAAGCGTGCAAGGCTGCTGGTGCGGATCACAGTACACATATCTAAGGTATTATCTTGCGCATGTTGTCCGAAATGAGAACTGTCAAAGAAAGAAAAGATGGCGGCCTTACGTGACCCCGTCCGCTGTATTACAACAACAACGAAGAAAATAAACACAAAAGGGTAATTTAAATAACACTTAAAACTAGGAAGGAATGTTGTTTGCATGACAATATAATGTTAATAAACACTAAAAAGCTTGAAATAATTGTATTTGCTAATAAATAAGTAACAAACAAACACATAACATACAACAAATTTTGATGTTAAACTAGTAGGGGTCACGGGTTTCGCCATTTTCCACTGATTTTGATGGATGCGCAGAACTGAACAAAAATGAACACGCTAATGATATTACCTTCAATATGTGTACTGTGGGTGCGGATGGCCTGCCAGCCGAGCTATTTAAAGCAGGAGGAGATGACTTGGTAGGGAGTATACACCAACTTATCTCCAAAACTTGGTCGGATGAAAGTATGCCCGATTAATGGAACCTTGGTATAGTGTGCCCCATCCACAAGAAAGGAGATGCTCTGACCTGTACCAACTACAGAGGTATAAGTCTTCTCAACGTCGCATACAAAATCCTGTCATCTGTACTCTGTGATCGCTTAAAACCGTTTGTCAACGATCTGATCTGCCCCTATCAGTGTGGTTTTAGGCCCGGCAAGTCAACCGTCGATCAAATGTTCACACTACGACAGATTTAAAAAAAAACCAGGAGTTTCAAATCGATACACACCACCTCTTTATCGATTTCAAAGTCGCATATGATAGCGTAGATAGAGAAGAACTATACAGAGCCATGTCGCACCTCGGCATCCCTGCCAAACTCGTCCGCTTGTGCAGGATGACGATGGAGAAGTCTCACTGCTCCGCCAAAGTTGGTAAAAACACCACCGAACCCTTTGATGTCGAGAAAGGTTTGAGGCAAGGTGACGCGTTATCATGCAACCTGTTTAACATCGTACTTGAAGCAATTGTACGCAACTCGCAAGTCAACAACAGAGGTACAATTTTTCAAAAGTCCGTTCAACTACTTGCTTATGCAGATGATATTGACATCATTGGGAGAACGAAGCGAGCTGTTACCGGCGCGTTTGCAAGTATTGAATCGGAGGTGGCGAAAATAGGTTTGGCTGTTAATGAGGACAAGACGTAGTATATGCTATCATCGAGAAAGGAATCTCAACATCGTCGACTCGGGCAAAACGTCACGATGGATAGGTACAACTTCGAAGTCGTCAAGGACTTTGTCTACCTGGGCTCCACTATCACATCACAAAATGACACCAGTGCAGAGATCAAACGAAGAATTACTCTTGCCAACCGCTGTTTCTTCGGGCTAAGAAGGCATTTGAGTAGTAAAGCCCTCTCTCAAAGAACCAAGGAGACCTTATATAAGACCCTAACTATCCCGGTCCTGCTGTATGGGGCAGACGCATGGATCCTGTCAAAAACGGATGCAAATCTGCTTGGTTGCTTTGAAAGGAAAATTCTTCGGGTGATCTTCGGTTCAGTATGTATCGATGGAGTATGGAGGAGAAGATTTAACAACGAGCTTTACGGGCTTTACAGCGACGTCGACCTGGTCAAAAAGCTGAAAACACAGCGGCTGAGATGGCTGGGACACGTGGAGCGTATGGACACCGACGCACTAGCCCGACGAGTCTTCGAATCTACCCCTGATGGTCTGCGCAGCAGAGGAAGACCCCACCTTAGGTGGCGCACACAAGTGGAGAACGACCTCAACCAACTTGGAGTGCGTAACTGGAGGCAGCTAGCTAGGGACCGAGCTGGCTGGAGGGGCTTGTTGGTTGAGGCCGTAGTCCACCCTGGACTGTAAGCGCCATCTAAAGTAAAGTAAGTAAGCAAGATATTGCAGATGCGAAAAAGTTAAAAAGCTCTTAAAGCAAACTGAATACAGCACGATGGATAACTGACTTTGAGATCTTGCCACTTTATGTCAGGATTTTGTTTATTTATTTATTTATCAAAAAAAAACGTCGATAGAGATTGGTCAGCCAAAGAAAATTTGTAATCAAATATCAAATTTTTTCAAGGTCATGCCCAATTTATGGTACATCGCTTGTGGAATATTCAAAAAAAATGTATTTACATACGTGAAAAAAGTTCAACTAGTTTCAGCAATTGAGGGTAAAAACATAAAAATCCATTACATAGTTTCCGCGCTATCCATGATAATTACGAAAATTATAAATTATACTAATGAAAGTTTGCAGGAGTAGGATACTTTAATGCTTAAAATACCTGCCAATTCTTGGGTTGTGTTTATTGGTGTGCTGTAAATAGTGAATTCTGATATATTTCGGTTTTCTAGGTTTCCTTATCTTGAAAAAAAAAAAATAATACCACGCCTTTAGAAGCTGCTCAAGCTACAACAAGGAATGAGCCAACGTGTAGTGGCCCGAAAGCTTCATCTAAGCCAATCTTGATCACTTAAAATAAACAGAAGGTTCAGGAAAACTGGAGAGTTTGTGCGAAGGCCAAGAACTGGACATCCGTGGTGTACCACTGAAATAGATGACATTTTCACTGTAATGACGCCTCTCCGAAATGGTCATTTGACTGGCGTTCACGTCAAAGAGCTTCTCAGACAGATTAAATTAGAGTAACCGTCGTTAGTGAATGGACAGTTTGGTGACGATTTAACTAAGCCGGCCTTACCCCGAAACGTCCTGCCACGAGATCAAAATTGACTATAATTCACCGACAAACTTTACTCCGATTTATTCACGCACATTACGGTTGAGAAGTTGGCCAATGGGGACAAGTTATTTTCACCGGTGAGTCCAGAATGTGTCTGCATTGAATCGATCTTAATTGCAGATTATATAGACGTCCTGGCGAGACGTCCTCAGTGCTGTTTTGCCGAAACCGTGGCTTAAACGGGAGGATCTGTTATGATTTAGACAGTAATTCCAATTGAAGGCAAAAGTGAGCTGGTTTTTGTGGCTGGTGGTCGTCGTGGAGGAGGTTTAACTTCAGATCGGTAGAACTACGTTATTCTGGTTGACCACGTCGGTCGTTTTTTACACTGTGTTTATTTGCGAAGAATTTGTTCTAATGCACGCTAAACCTTGTAAAACACTGTGCGAGGAACTCTAAAATTCTTTAGGGAAGTCCGTCTCGGTATAAGCTTGGTGGTTTGATCAGCACTAAGCCCAGATCTTGTATGAGCGGTCATTCGAGAATCCATATTTAATAAGAATTATTGAGCTTTTTTGTTCAAAGGACGCAGATCTAAACATCAATGAAGTTAGCAGGGACTATCGAATACCTGATAGATTTTTTTCAGGAATTACTCATTATTTTGCGTTTGCATCACACGTTCTTTCCTTTTGATGTATTCGGTCCGATTTTGATACAAAATAAAAGTAACTTCAGTTTGTTCAAAGTGAGTTTAACCTGGTAATATGATTTTCACATGTTCTGTTTTCATGGTGCTAATCAACCAAAATCGGTGGCTGGTTAGCATTGTTTTGAAACATTTTAAACAATGGATTCATTGTTTAAAATCTTTGATTAACAGACACATCCGATGATTTGCCAGTTGCAATTATCATTGATTAAAGATGATTAGCTAGCTAAAGGCAAGGCAAGTGTAAAATAATGAAGCATTGCATGTACCTACTTTAAGTATATATTTGTACCTACTTTATGTATATACTTATATGTACGTCTGATAACTCCTGAATAGTTGTTATTAATGCTTAATTAAAAAAAAACAGCAATTAAGACCATCAAACCTTTTCCTACCGTGAATAGAATACAAAATTTGTAAACTTGTTTTTTTTTTAAGGAATTTTTTATTTCAAAATTTATAAAAGTACAAACAATTTAAATACAAAAATACAAAAATAATACAAAAACGGAAATACCTTTTAGTTTCAGAAAAGTATATTAAAATAGATTTTGTTGAAAGAAATTCCTCTGGAAATTACCGGAATCTTGAAATGGCGATGAAAAGTCAAGTTGTTGCCCCCTAAAAGCAAAATTCGACCGTGGATCATTGACTGAGCTAAATTGCTTTTGTCCACTTGGTGCAAATAGTCCATTTTGAAAGGATTCTTGCTGTGTTTGCTGTTGCTGTTGAGAATTACCGGTTGATGGAGTTCCTAATAAAGTAAAAATAAAAATGTTAATATTGACATAGAAGTGTAATAAAAAGTATGCCTGTTTGGTAACATGCAATTTTTTTATTAGAAATTTTTGACAGTTTGTGTGAAGAGTAGCATTTTTAAGTCAGTCCATTCATGAATAAAAAAACTCAAAACTTAACGTCTCCAGAATTTACCATTTTAATTTTTGATGAACAAAGTTTGTAAATCCTTACAATACAATTATTGATATAGGTAGCCCATAAGAATGAAGTCCCACAAACCAAAACCTCAAATAACGGTTTGAAAATGAGATCTCGCAAATTTATAATCCTACTTTTCATAATATCGCAATTATAAAATCTCGCTTTTAACAATCTTGCATTTACATCAACCAAACTCTCGCATATCAAAATTTCGAACTAAAAAAAAATATCGAAACGAATAACTTTTTGTTTGGGGTTAATTGTTTTCCAATTCGTATTATTAATAATTAAAAAAATACGAGACTGGTCTAAAAGTTAATAGGCAGTCGATTTACCACAAAAGTTAGGAAATCAACAAAGTCAAAATGTTGCATTATTCAAATCTCACGCGAGGTGCAATGCATTTAAATTTTGCGAAGTCTTAATTTGTGAGTTTAAAGTTTGCGGGAATTTGTAATTGTAATATTGTAAAAGGTTGTTGAAAACTGGGTTTTTTAATTGCAAGGTTATGAAAAGAGAAATTTTGTAATTGCGAGATTTCGAATGCGAGATTTTAATTTGCCGGATTTAGTACTAAGCCCGTTTACTTGCTTTTTTTGTAAAATGACATTTTTGTTTATAAAGGGCGGCAGTCATAAACCTAGTTATCAAGTATATAGTATATTCAGGGCCATTTTTCAGCTGTTTCAAACAAATTATTCGAAAACAAATTAATCGTGTATGATAACTCAAACAAATATTTCAATTATAAGCGTCATTTGCTCTTGATAATACAGCCCTAAATCTACCAAATAAAACTCAACCAAATTTGTTTTCTGATTATGATATTTCTATTCAGAACCAAATTCAGAAGCATTCGCCCTTCGTTTTAGGAGAAAAACAATAAATGTTTGCTTATGTAAATAGAACACCTTCAGAATGCTATGGAGGCATTCCGGATGGTTCATTACTTATGTAATGCGATACATTTTTGTAGCGGGAAAAATACGAAAAACATTGATCTTTCAGTCAGTAAACAAATTAATGAGCAAGGGACGCGGACGGAATGAAAAGTTATTTTTGAATATGTATTTTTGTGACAGATATAAAATTAGATCGCAGCTTTTTAGTTTCTTTTTTTTTCACAAAATTTCGTTCAAGTGAAATAGATAACATTTACCGATCTAAAAACATGACAACATATGACATGCCACCAGACAAAAAAAGGATTAGCTGATCTCCTTTTTTTTCATTTCGCAATTTCTTGTCTTGCATTTTAACGATTTCGCATTTCATTGTTAATTTTGTTAAATAAGTTCTCATTTCACTATGTCCGTTTTCGAAAACGTAGAAATAATGTCAATTGGTCAAATGATCTTCTTTTTTTGACGCAGATACTGCGATTGTCAAATATGTATGCACAAAATTGGTTTGACCAACGAAAACGGCCTATGCTATTGTTTTGCAAAGAAATATCATTTCGCATTTTTGAATTCGAATTTTTAATCTTAATGAAACATGTATCTTTATAATCTTTTGTTTACTGTGTTAAATTGATTTATACGAACTTGCAAAGCTTTTAAATTATTTTGCCTTGCGATCTGTTGGATTCTTACTAATTTTGCCCAATTTGGTATTACTTCCCTTAATTAGTCAAAAGTCTAAGGTATGCGATCAAATGACACAAAAGACAAGGACCTATCTGCCAAATCTTCCACGAAAATTATACAGTAATGTTTGACTTTGTCTGCAAACCACATATTTTCGCAATATACCAATATACAAATACATATATGTAGATTGATTGAAATGATAATACATACACCATTTTACCTGTTACACGGCCGGCGAATCGTTAACGGGAGGAAAACAAAATGGGTGTATCATTTTTTTAAATAAAATTTTGCAAAACAGCGAGTTGCTAGCCTATAATTAGCTAAATACAAAATTCGAAGACCGGATGAATATTCCTGAAAAAAAAACTTTTGCTAGGCAAATTAGATTAGATTTGATAATAACTCCCAAGTGAGATTTGCCAAACGTGATTTTTTGAAATGACACGCATCTGATTCAAGATTAAGTGCTACACTACGTTGCTTTCAATTAAAGTGACTGAACACAGGCAGCAGCGAAACTTATTCGCAATTGCCATTCACCACCTATAATCGCGTTGATGTGTGCCTTTCTATTTGATTTACATGCTCAGGATTTGTTTCGTTGCCATATAGCCACGGGCCTTACGGCTTTTGCCTCAATTTGCCCGAAGTTAATTTCCTATCTACCCCCTTTGCCCTGATTGTAACAGGCAACAATGTTAAATTTTCTATTCAGTGTTATATAATCGGAAGGCAAACAAAGTAAAACAATCATCTTGAACTCGACTATACTATTCCTTTTTGATATACAGGCAAAGGCTATAGAGCAACTCCAAATCATTATTAAAAACTGCGCAAATTTTATATGCGATGGAAAAATGAAAGATCACAAAAATACATGAAATCTAAATTTACTTTTCATCCATAAAGTAGCGACTTACATAAATCAACGCCATTGAATTACAAGGACTGGTCTAATATTCTCTGAGTGAGACAAGTTTATTTGGACCATAAAGCAAAAGTATCATACTATACCGACTATTTACCAAATATATGTGTTAACCAGGCCATTAGGTTTGATTTATCTGATCACGAATTAATTGGAAGCTATATAGCAACCAGTTTTAATGAATATGTATCGAGCTAGAGGCTACGTATTTTTGCTACGCTATGCGTCAATTAAAATTCAATAGTGCATGTAACTTTTTTTGTGTCCAGCCAACTTACCACCCTCTTGGGGGAAATCAAAAACACTGTTGTCGGCACCAGCAAACTGCCGCAAATCAAAAAAGCCATTGTCAGGCTGTCCAGGTTGTTGTGGGGATCCATTAGGTGATGCAAAGTTTTGTGGGATACTGCTAGGATCTGCGGGAAGTCCGTTGTTAGATAACTGTTGCTGCAACTGGGTGTTGAATTGCTGCTGCAAATTGCTATCTAATGGTTGAGGCGAGAAGGTTGAAGGTGGTCCTTGCTGTCCTGGTGGCGGTGGTGGTGGTGAGTCCTGCCCATTGGACGGTCTTGTGCCTTGTTGTGGATCAAAAGAGAAGCTTGGAAGTGATCCATCTCCTCCAGTAAATTGTGATGATGGCCCAGCTCCAAATTGGAGGTTCTGCTGTGAGCCGTCTCCTTCCGTAGGAGGTTGCGATGGCTGAGGTTGAGGTGGATTTGTTGGTGGCAACCCTTGTACAGTTTCACCCCCTGAAGCTGGTGGATTCTGTAATTCTGGTGGAGCTGGCCCAGATGGTCCGGCATCAGACTGGCCTGGAGCTGATTCTTGAGGACTAGGATTTGGCTGAGATGCTTCTTGTGACTGTTCTCCTGGACTTGATGCCGAAGGTGGAGTCTGTTCTGATGAATCTGAAGGTGGTGAAGTTTGCTGTGGAGGTGCAAATTGTGAGTTTTGCGATCCTGCTTGAGAGGCTGACTGAGGAGGAGGTGACCCTAACGTACCAGTTGGTGGTAGAAACGGACCCTGTTGTGGTATGCCTTGGAAATATCCATTTTGGAAGTTGAACGGAAAGTAATTTGGAAACCTTTGGGGTCCAGCCTGTGCTCCTAATGCAGGGGCAGGTCCGAAAGGCAACTGTCGGAACCTTTGAACTCCAAATGGATAGTTTGGTGGGAACAATAACCCCTGTTGGGATGGGTTAAATGCATTAAATGATGGAAATCCTTGAGGTGGTGGACTTTGTTGCTGCTGCTGTGGCAATCCCTGAGGTGAGGGGGGAGGTCCTTGAGGAACTGCTTGAGGAGCACGGATTCCTTGAGGCATAGACACTGTTGGTGGGGGTTCTTGTGGTGTGGACTGGGGAGGTGGAGAATTTTGAGCAGGTTGAGGTGGTGATGGTGGAGGTGGTGGTGGTGGTGGTGATGATGGTGATTGATCTGGAGGCTGAGATCCTTGCGAAGTATTTCCGTTACTTGAACCTGAATCTCCCATCATCATTTGTTGTGGAGGCATCATTGTCGTGGCATTCAGCCTCATATTATTTCTAGCCAAAGCCTGTTGCAGGAGTAGTTTCTTGAAAAGTACTCCCAAAATTAAAGTGCGCTTTTCACGATCTCCTTGCATATCTTCGTAATCCAAGTCAACCGAAGACGAGCCTGTGAACCATGTCACCAAGGTTAAGGCAAGAATGCCATATTTAAGAAAGAACATAGTTAAATTCTAAAATCACTGTGATTCACTTAAAAAAAAATTAAATAATAAATAATTCTTGCACATTACCGAACTCGATACGCGTTCCGTAAGGAGTCAGCGATTGAACTGTTACACTTTTGCAGGTTGTGACAAAAAGCATTTGCGAACAAGTTCTTTTTTTCAAACTCAAAGAGTAGGCAGCATATTGGGGGATTGATTATGTCTTGTGGTCCAGGTATATCTATGGAGTAACTAAATCGATCGTGGCCGGGTGTAACTAAAGCGTTCCGACTGAATGGTGCAGCATGAGTGTGCACCTGGATTTGTGTCTTTGTGTAATATACTTTCCACTCTCACTTCTCAGCATATGCTTTGTGGTAAAGAACTAACAAGTATATATTATGAAATGAATGATATTTGATATAGTTTAAGGAGATCATTTGCTTTTTTCAATATTATTTATTAAAACAAATAAATCGTTATGGTGACAATATGTAATGTTTTACAAAATGAAAAAACCTGGAGCTATAGGGACAGATTTAACAAATTGTATATGATAAATGATAATGATAACAATATCTGCTTTGTATCATTGGTTGAATAATAAATAAATAAATAAAAATATTCAAAGTAATACACATCAGTAAATAAAAAGAACAATGTAGCTTCGAATTTATCTCGATAAGATAAGATTATTTTATTACAAGTACCTACAACATTACAATAAGTGTTTACATTTGGCATATACGATAGTAAAACTGTTTTGGCGGTGGCATTGTCGTCTTCCAGATTGGCGTTTTCAAGATAGTGAAACAGGTTTTTTAAAATTTCACCATTCAAAATAAATAAAGGGTGATGAACAAACCTAATGGTAGTTCAATAACTATTTCCAGCGAGGTGACAGCGGAGACTGGAAAACCACTGGAAACGATATAACCGTCTATATAAGCTTTAAACAACCACTACATAGATATAATTTTCACTAGAGAACAACTAGACTATGAACTAGAAAATGTTTGTAACTGAGTGGGGAGAAATTAAGGCAATCAATCCGGTGTCACCTCACTGGAACTTGCTATTAGGCTGCCTTTTTGCTATAAGCTACTCGTATATATTCGTTACTACCTATAGTTTTTGGTATAACTTTTATATTTTTTTATAACTGTGTTATCTTGCTTGAATGAAAAAAAATAAAATACAAATATTTGTATATACAGGGTGTCCCGCACCTGAGTGGAAGTATCTTAGGGTGTGGTTCCTGGGTATATTCTAAGAAAAAAATTGTATGGGGGGAAAGTTGTATCTCCCCTCCCTGAGGCAGGGGGGGCAGTTTCTGAAAAATTGACTTAAAATGCCAAAAAAAACATTAAAAATCAACGAAAACACATCTTATAATGTGCTATATTTTTTTTGAAAGTTAATACTCCATTCTTGCATGTGGTTTTTAAGTTAAGTTGTTTAAGCAAATAGTTTTCGAGAAATTAAATTTCAAAGTCAAATTTGTTTAAGAAAATTGTAATTTTTTTTTCTTAAGTCAATATTTTTCAAAATTTTACGTTATTAAGTGCTATTTTTCTGTTCAATATTCATTGCACTCATTATTTTGTAATCTATTACCGAAAACTAAATGTAAAAATCTTTCTTAGTTTTTGAGAAATTAAGAAAAAACAAAAGGTACTTTTCCCAAAGAAGCCCGAAAAAATTAATTTATTCATGAATTATCCATAATTTAACCCTTTTTCGGGTTTTTTTGGTAAAAGTACCTTTCGTTTTTTCTTAATTTCTCAAAAACTAAGAGAGACTTTTACATTTGTTTTCGGTAATGGACTAAAAATAAATGAGCGCAATGAATATTGAACACAAAAATAGCACTTCATTACGTAAAATTTTGAAAAATATCGACTTCAGAAAAAAAATTACAATTTTTTTAAACAAATTTTACTTTGAAATTTAATTTCTCAAAAATTATTCGCTTAAAGAACTTGATTTAAAAACCAAATGCAAGAATGGGGTATTAGCTTTCAAAAAAATTATAGCATATTATTAGATGTGTTTTCGTTGATTTTAAATGTTTTTTTTGGCATTTTAAGTCAATTTTTCAGAAACTGCCCCCCCTGCCTCAGGGAGGGGAGATACAACTTTCCCCCCCATACAATTTTTTTCTTAGAATATACCCAGGAACCACACCCTAAGATACTTCCACTCAGGTGCGGGACACCCTGTATAATTTTATAGTCTACGAACTCAAAAATCAAATCTTTTTTCTTATAATCTTATCTTATTTATCTTATTTTAAATAGCTGTTTTTTTTTGTAAAAACTCGGTCCTACAAAAAAAAAATGCACGACTGGATCGCACGTACTTGCTGTTATGTTCAAGTTGCTTGGAGGTTTAGAACTTTTTAAATATACTAGTCATTATGTATAGAAAAAATATAAAATAATATGAAAAAAGCATTCAAATCGATTTTTTTTATTGTATAAACAACTAGTAAAATAGCTTAGCGCTCAAAACCAAGTATGCCATTTTATTACCTGAAAAAAATGGGAGTAGGATGCAAACAAAAAAAATAAAAATCGTTGAAGCAGTTTCTTAAAAATTAATTTTTTATATAAATTTAAGTTATATTTTTAAAACAAAATTTTGAGAAGCCAGTTTTGAGTATTTATTAATATACAATCACGAAATTATATTCAAAAAAATTCATCAACCCATTTTAAAAGTAATTTTCAAAACACTTTTTTTTTAATATTAAAAAAAAACCAAAATTTACTTTTGCAAAAATTTGATATACAATATTATTGACATTTTAAGGGAGCTTTTGCCTAAAAAATTCGATTGAAATACGTTGAGCCGTTAAAGAGAAAATAGAAAATCAAAAAAATCGTTGTATGGCAGGTACCGTTAATAACAGATTTTGGAAAATTTTGTTCATACCAATAAGTACACCGTATATACAATAACACACTGATTTTTTTATCAAAATCGTTGAAGCCGTTTTTGAGATAAATTAGCTTTTTCTTAATGGTTGTATGGCAAGTAGGTACCGTTATTTTTGGAGCTAAACAAAAATTTCAATTTCTCCTCTAGAGAGTTACAAAAAAACCTGAAGTTCAAAATTTGAAGGAAATCGCATCATTAGTTTAGGCTGTAGATCCAGATATAAACAGACACAGACAGGCAGACAGACAGAATTGTGCCACCCACTTTTTTCGTGTTCTTTATCATCGTAATGTCATGTTTGATTGTTATCTCGAAATTTTTTGTTTGCACCAATCTAAAACTCCTTCTAGTACCTATGTATGTATATCGCAAGTAAAAATGTCTTCATGTTTCTGTGGAAAGTTGCATGATCTACATACATTTAAAATTTACTCAAACTTCTTCTCGAAGGCATTCACTGATTGAAAGTTATATTTTTTTCTTAGACATTTTCAGAAATTTCAATGACTTCGCGTGACAGTTTTTCTCGTAATCATGATTTTTGATTTGTCAAGGTTTAATGTTAAATTATTCCCTTTAAAAACACCATACCAGCCTCATTCATTAGAATTCGCTTTAACACCTCTCAACGGGTGAATAGTTATGCTGTATTTCAGCCCTTATTGGGTAAGTCCTTACTTAAACATTTTCTGATCCATTTTAGTTACAATATACCCTTGTATCCAAGAATGTACCAAAAAGAGAAATCTACGTATTACGTTTAGATGCCATGATGCAACGCGTAGCCTAAAACTGCTCTTTTCAACGTTAAATTTCTGCATTTAGAAGCATTGTAACTGCGGTCCAAATCTCCAAAATGCGTTTATGAATAAGTGTATGAGGTTATTTATTATGAGCTGTAAGCTTTGAGATGACTCAGCCAAAGGCACAACATCATCTGCACAGCATGACTTTTATATTTAATCTGGCAAATATTACTCCTTGTGGTAGAATTATTGAAATGTCATCTATGTATTAATACTGTAAATAGATAGAACTTTACATTATCAAAGGGCACGGTAGTGCCCAGCCAAGTTCGTGGCACTACACCCTTTTTATACAGGAACAAACTCAGGCGGTTTTCAACCCCCCTCTAACTTCAGTACCAATAGAGTCAGAAACTTCAAATTCGGAGTATTTGCTGAACTGATCAAACACAGGTGGCTCACCAAATTTCAACTCCTTAGCATTAGTAGTTCCCAAGATATAGGACTTTAAAAATCGCAAAAACCGTAACTGACTGACTCACTGACTCACTGACTCACTGACTCACTGACTCACTTACTCACTGACTCACTGACTCACTGACAGATCATCAAAATTATGGAGCACTTCCCGACATCGTAGAAACTTGAAATTTCGCACAACGGTAGGCCTTGTGGTACATACAAAGGAAAAAATCGAAAATCTGCAATTTTCTTTTCAGGGGGCGTGGCATCCACCCACATTCTTAAAAATTCTTATAAATTATATGGAGCACTTCCGATTGTTGTAGAACGATGAAAATTGATAGGTCGGTCGGACTTAGAGTACTTAGAAGGAAAAAAATTGAAAAATTGGAATTTTTCATTCAGGGGGCGTGGCATCCACCCACATTCTTAAAAATTCTAATAAATTATATGGAGAACTTCCGATTGTTGTAGAACGATGAAAATTGGTAGGTCGGTAGGACTTGAAGTACTTAGAAATGAAAAAAAATCGAAAATTTGGAATTGTCCATTCAGGGGGGGGGGGAGGTGTGCCATCCACCCACTTTTTCAGAATTGCTATTATTTGTATGGAGCACTTTCGGTTGTCGTAGAATTATGAAACTTTGTAGAGTGGTAGGGCTTGACTTTCACCTGGCAAAATAAATCTTTGCAAAAAGGAGTGAAATCACAACAAAAACATAAATGTTAAAAAGGAGCCAAGTTCTTATGTGTACAAGAAACCTGTGCTTAAAAAGTCAGCCAAAAAAAGTAATGAGATCTAAAATATATGTCAAGTTTTAAGTTCCTGAAGCTTAATATCAAATATCTTAAGTAGAGTAATATCGAAAAAATTCCAAATCATGACAGAAATTTGGTAATTAATGACTACTGATTAAAATTTGGTGGATTTACTTGGCAAGTTTTCTCTTAAATACTTATTTAATCACAAATTTAAAATTTATAAAACTGGCCCAGTGAACCCACCAAATTTTAATCAGTAATCATTAATTACCAAATTTCTGTCATGATTTGGAATTGTTTCGATATTACTCTACTTAAGATATTTGATATTAAGCTTCATGAACTTAAAACTTGGCATATATTTTAGATCTCATTACTTTTTTTGGCTGACTTTTTACGCACAGGTTTCTTATACACATAAGAACTTGGCCCCTTTTTAAAATTTATGTTTTTGTTGTGATATAATTTAGGCAAGCTTGCTTTACACCAGAAATGTTGTCTCAACACTGTCTGACATGTTTTTTTTTCATTCCACTCGTATTTCTCAGAACTGTAAGCAATTTCGTCGACTCTTCCTTTTTGCGATAGTTTGTCGGTTTATCCAGTCAAATGATGGCTTAAAGTCTACATCTACAACAAAGATCTATATACAAAGTCCTGTTTTGTGGAAAGAATTGTAAGAAATACAGCGATAGTAAAGCGAAATGGAAATTTCGTGCTCTTCTGCTTTAGTCTTTTGTATTAAAATTCTTTTAGTTCAATTGTAACAAAAAAATCTGAGGTCCAGTGTATTTTGTATGCTTAGTTTAACCAAAAAAGTAAAAAGAACCTCCTAGGATTACAAGGCCCGAACCAAAGCCTGGAAGGACAATCAGGGGAACATCGTGGTAGAATCGCAGTCGGTGCTGAGGATATGGAAAAATCATTTCTGCAAATTGTATAACGGCGATGACGAATCGAATCCCGCTCCCATGCAGATTGCACCATTCAAGTTGTACGACGCACGTAGACCAACAATTCCATCCATCCGATCTGGACGAAGTGGAGATAGGTAGATCTAAACTTAAGTCCAATAAAGCTGCTAGAGCAGATTGCCTTGTAGCCGAGCTATTCAAAGCAGCTGCCGATGAATTGGTCAGAGAAAAGAATGCCCGATGAATGGAACCTTAGCATTGTTTGCCCCATGCTGAAGAAAAGGGATCCTCTGTACTGCACCATCAACTTTGTGAATGCTTGAAGCCATTCGTCAACAACCTGATAGGTCCACATCGGTGTGGCTTTAGGCCAGGAAAATCCATCATCGACCAAATATTCGTACTGCGGCAGATCTTGGAAAAAACACGGGAGTTTCAAATCGATACCCACCATCTTTTTATAGATTTTAAGGCCGCGTTTGACAGCATAGAGACGAGCTATAAAGAGCAATGTCTTCTTTTGGAAGACACAAGCTATAAAGAGCAATGTCTTCTTTTGGCACTCGTCCGTTTGTGCAGGATGCCGACTGAGAATGCACACTGCTCCTGCTCCATCATGAAAAACTGTGATGGTCACGTCTTTCTCTGTTATTCTGCTGAACGTCCGTCACCAAAAACAGCTATAATTTCGAAGTGGTCAAAGACTTTGCGTACCTAGACTCAGCTATCAACTCAGCGAATGGAATCAGTGTTGAGATCAAACGAAGAATTACTCTTTCCAATCGCTGTTTTTTTTTTGGGCAAAGAAGGCAATTGAGAAACAAAGCCCTCTCTCGAGCAACTAAAGTGTCCCTGTATAAGACGCTAATAATCCCGGTCCTGATTTATGATGCAGAGATATGGACACTATTAACGATGGACGAGAACACTTTAAGTTGTTTTGAGGGGAACATTCTCCGGGTGATTTTTGGTCCCGTCTGCATAGACGGGGAATGGAGAAGGAGATATAACAACAAACTGTACGGGCTGTACAGCGACACCGACCTAGCCACAAAGGTGAAAAGCCAACGATTGAGATGACATCAATGCTAGTCTTTGAACCCAACCCCATGGGGTAGCTCAGGAGAGGATGACAGCGAGTAGAAGAGGGCCTCAACACAGCTAGCTAAAAACCGAACCGAACCGGTTAAAAGAAGCTTGTTGGTGGAGGCCCTGGTCCACCTTGGACTGTAGCGCCACCAAAAGTAAGAAAGTTTTGTATGGTTTCGGTGTTCCAAATACCCTAAAAAAGATTTGTATATAAGAAAAGCTTTTAGAACAAGCTATAGTATGATATTGTAAGAGTTTTCGTTGTTTCTAATATTTATTTTCTATTTTTGGTATAAGTAAATTTTTCCTCCTGCCTAAACGAGGGAGAATTCCTCCCTTCTCATACGATTTTTTGCTTTGTTTCAATTCAGCATGGCGCGATCTAGTGCTTTTACGAATCTTATGCACAAATCCCCATACGAATACATACATAGATATTCTTCTTATATTTGGCACCATCTAATAAGTGTTATATATTAAGGTTTTACCTCTAAAGTTCACCCATCAACTGCATCTCTGAACCATGAGTTCAAAACGAAAATTAACTAAATATATGTATACAGACGCCCGCAATCACTTTCAATTTCTAGTCTTACCTTGAAATCTAACTAACTCAACTACATACATATAGACCAAAATGATAAACTCTATACAAAGTTCATTTGAATGTAAAAGAAACTGTTGTCGAGCTTTTATTTTTAATCTACTTATGCATAATTGTTTTGCAAAAACTCATAGGTATATTCGAAAACTAATAACAATATCGCCCCACCCGGACCCAACCGCATAATCTTTGGCACAATACCCTTGTATAGAGCTTTGAATCCCTCCTCTCGATACACCGTTAATATGGATGCAAATGTTGACTTGTACTTAATAACACCCGCTTGTGGTTGTGGGCCTTGAATTCGACTCTTGGCAACATCAAAGGGTATATTTACAAAACAGGCTATCGTTCCGGAAGTGAATCCAATTGCTACTTTCCTGAGGAACTCTTTCGTTTGATCTTCATAAGCAGGAATGTAGTTTCTCACACTGTGATAGAATCCAAAATAAATCATATTGAATGTGCCATTGCGACCCATGGTGGCAGTGACTCCTTTGTTAAGACCACGGAAACCAAATCCGTCTTTTTTGATAATTTGTTTGGTGACAGCCCAAGTTCCGGGAGCTTCCTTCATGCGTGAACTATCGGCTTGCTGAGCTACTTTAACAACTTCAAATGGATTAACAGCAACAGCTTCGATAAGACCAGCTGTCAGACCAGCTAACGAAAATGTCTTAAATAAAGTGAAAATGAAAAATATGAATAAGGTTTCATGTCTATAGTTATGTAATAATTCTTACCAATGGTGTTGGTGTAGGGGATCCAAACAAAAACAGTGACTTAGATTGTTCGAAGCAGACAAATTTAATTGCTCTTTTAGGTGTTTCAGCTAAGACAGGTGGGAGAATACCTTTCCAAAAAGATAATAAGCCTTCATTTCTGTACATTTTTCCAAAACAGTCAAAAACTCCCTTGTACTGGTTCTATAAGAGATATTAGAAGCAGAAACTTTTGAAAGGTTAAAAGGTCAAAAACCTTATTTCAATTTATATATTTAGGTTTCTTGAATAAGATTTCTTAGATTTACTCGTGAAATTATCGCTTCAAGGGAAAAGCTTCTTTTGGAATAGTGAACTTTTTCGCAGGAATTCAAGTTATAAAAAATATCGTCCATGTACTTATTAACGCAAATTAAACAAGAATTTTCTTTAGTTAAATTTTCAATTTTCTTAGCTGATTTTCCCAAGTAGATGGATTAAGGAATTATTAAGTTAAAAATTCAGCTTCAATTCATTTTTTTTTGCTGTCGTACAATTTTTGTGTGCATGGTTTATCTGACTTTGCATGAAAAAAGATGCTTTTAGCTGTGATCACCAACATCTCAGCAAAAAATGACGTTATAAAGAATTTAAATACAGTTTTGGAAACTTGAGAAATTATTTTTTTTACCGTTCACCGTTAATTTTAAAAAAGTACTAAAAACCGACTTTTTGTGGTCTTTTCATAAAATCTTTTTTTCTTTGCAAATATTGATTGCATAGCTTGCGTTGGTAAGCAAAATTGTAGACTTTTAAAGCATCAATATTCCTGTAAATTTTCAAATTGATTCATCGAACCGTTTTTCCTCACCAAAATTTCAAAGACTTACAAACCTGGTAAAGGAACAAATTGTGTTGTTCCTAAACAACGTAGTCGTCATCAAAATGACAAGAAAACCACAATTCAGGTAGGTTTTTTCGCAGTTTTGCATAAGTTAGATACTTTTTTGACCACAAATGATATAAAAAGTAAATTTTTCCAAAAAAAAATGTTTTTTTGTTTGAAAATTTGTTGAAATTAAATCTTTTTTTTGTTCAATGTACTATTTAGCTTTTCCTTAACGGTTGTATGGCAAGTACCGTTATTTTTAGAGATAAAAAAAAAATTAATTTCTGAAGAGTTACAAAACAACATTAAGTTCAAAATTTGAAGAAAATCGCATAATTGGTTTAGGCTGTAGATCCAGATACAAACAGACAGACAGAACTGTGCCACCCACTTTTTTCGTGGGTAATGTTATGTATGTTTGATTGTTAGCGAAATTATTTTTGCACGAATCCAAAACTTGCCCTATAGAACGTATATCGCAAGTAAAAATTGAATTGAAGCTGAATAAACAAGGTATCTGGTCATTTGATTGAATCGAAAAAAGCTATCCATAGAAATGAGGACCTTCAAAAAAATTTAAAAAAACAAAATATTTTTTTGTCTCGTCTCATTTTTTGCAATAATGCAATAACGGTGCTTCAAAAAAAAAATTTGCAAAAAAAAAAACACATCTCGAAACAAAAACATAAAGCCGTAGAATGCTTTTTGTTTCAACTCAATACGAGCACTCGTCACAAAGATACAGCTCTTCAAAAAACACTAACAAATTTTGAGAAAAAAAAGTGTTCCTTTAATTTCGTATACACTAGGAACTAGGTATATAAAATTCTTCAAACATTTTTAAGGGAAAATTTTGGTATGCGAATCTAAAGTATGTATTTATATACCTATATATAACAAAAAATTTGAAAAAAAATTGTTAACCCGTTCTTGAGATATCGAATTTTCAAAACAAAAACTTGAAACATTTTTAAAAATTCCAAAACTTTTTTTTTGAAAATTTTGTTGTGCAATATTATTTATTCTTATATGAAATTTGTATATAAAAAATTTATTTAAATCCGTTCCACCGATAATGAAAAAATTCAAAATAAAAAAAATCGTTCTATGGCAGGTACCATTAATAGTTGCTTAGTGTAAATTTTTATAATTTTTGGAAGTAGATCGTACTAATTTAAGTATATGGAAAAAATTTAATCAAAATCGTAGGAGTTATTTTTGGGAAAAAATATTTTCCTTTGCAGTTTTTAACTTTTGTATGGAAGGTACCTATAGTTATTTTTTCATATACATACACTCCTCGTCAACTGAATACGCACAAACATTTTTTAATATACTTTATCCATTTTTTCCAAACAGTGATGGTTATTATGCCATCTGTTGATGCTAACTATTCCCTTAAGATGTTAAGCAGATAATTCCGAAAGAATTATCCAAAAACAACCGTGAGTTTTTCTTCAACCACTTGCAAAGTGTTTTATATGCAAAGTAGGAGTTTTTTTTTTAGTCAACTGAATAGGTACAACGCCATTTTCTTCGTTGTTTATAAGTTTTTTGGAGTGCTTGACAGTTTAAATTAACGATTTTAGTGTTTTCAGTAAAATTTAATTCTTGATTTCAAATTTTAAGAAAAATGGGTAGATCTACGTGTCAGTGGCGATTCCTGGTCTTTGGCTTTGGGTTAGCTACGTACCTTGGAAAAGTTTTAAATAAATAAGCCAAATCACAACTTTTAATTTTATTTACAAAGTTGAAAAGAAAATAAACAAAACCTGTAATCCATAAATAATATGGATATTTTAAGAAATTAATTTTATTTACAAAGATAAAAAAAAATAAACAAAATCTGTATTCCATCTATACATCTATACACATAAATAAAATTGGAGTGTCTGTCGTTAATATTGAAATAGTTTCAAGTTTTTGATCTTAGGTGGTTGTTAACTTGCTAAGAAACATAACTGCATCATTTTAAATTTTTTTGTCTGTCTGTCTGTTTGTCCGCGGTAACCTTCAAAACAGCAGAACAGTTTAAAATGGGCCATTACGTACATGTAGTGGACAGCTCTGGGAGTAATCTAGGGTACTTTTAATTGTAAAAATGTTAACGGTATTTTTAAAATATTGGAAAAAGAATGAAATTGAGGGAAAATTATGTCGAAACAAAAAATTGATACAGGAAATAAAAACAAACAAGTAGAAATAATCGATTTTAAATGTGTCAGTCAACTAAATTAGAACAATAAATTATATAGACTTAAGAGTGGTGAAAGCCTTGCTCAACATTTTGACATGCGACCAACAAGGCAACAAGGCCCTTTGACCAATACCAGTATTTTCAAGATGCAAACAAAAATGTTTTATACCTTACACTTCATATTCGTTCAAACTATATTCCCTCAATCTTGCAGTATTATGACGGCCCTTAAACCAAAAATAACTATTATCTAACAAGAAAACGTCTTATAACAGGCATTAAGTTTAATTTTCACACCAAAAATCACAGATTCCCAGAACACTTCCAACAGTTTTTTTTATTTACAAAAACTTGAAATTACTGGATTTCCTAAAGCCTAATTTTAAAGTCCCTTTTTTAAAACTTTAGGACGAAATTTGACTAGTTAATAGGATTTCAAGGCTTAAAGGAATAACACATGAATTATTCTGCGTTTATAGAAGTTGAAAAACTAAGAAATAACACAGATTATGAGCTTATTTTCAAAAAGTTTTGGACTACTGGGAGTGTTCGAAATTAGGCGACTCTACTGTAGAAATAATTATTTTTTAACAAGTTTTGAGAAACTATCTGAAAGTACTAATCTTCTTCTTCAAATATCAGTTTATATCTGTCCAATATCTTCTTTCCTCTCTGATCAATCCTTTGTTGAAATGTAAGCGTTTTGCATATTTTATCATACACGGTTTATTTAACATGAAGAAATATCGAGTGAAGACTCGGAAAGTAAGTGAGATATTGAAAAGATTTAAACTGATATTTGAAGAAGAAGATTATAGTACTTTCAGATAGTTTCACAAAACTTGTAAAAAATAATTATATTTCTATATGTTAAAAGACTTCAAAAATAGCAACAAAAAAAAAAAAACGATTTTTGGTCATTTTCTAACGGCAATTTCTTAAAAACCCGAGCTGATAGCCAAAAACAGATGACGGATTTGAATTCAACACCCAAAAATATACTGAAAACCAATCCTCACTGCCTGTACTAAAAAGTAAACCTTTATTTATAAGCCTTTTTAGTTTTGGGAAAATACTTTTTTCCCTTTACGTTTTTGAGTTACCATTTTTATTTTCGAAACTATAATTATGAATCTAACATTTTTTTTTTTTTTAAAGCTCATCTTGATACCATTATAATATATTTTTTTCAGATTTTTTCTATCAATAAAACGAAAGATATAAAGAAAAATGCGAAATATTTTTTTTGTCAAAATACTTCTTCCGACTATTGTATATTTACTCACATAAATAATCGCCAAACTATGTATTAAATAATCAGTTAATTATTCCCACTAAACTGTCGATACAATAACAAATCTCTATTTAATCAAATAATGGCAAAAATAAGCACACGCATATCCACCAATATCAAAACAAAAAAGAATTCATACCTGCTTGCACTCCGCTTTCGAGTTTGAACGTAACGCCTTTTAGTTTAACGCATTGTTTTGCGCTAAACCTTCCCTTTATTTTACTGTGACGCGAAGTAAAAAAGGCACCAACACTACTACATGGATTGTATGAAATTGGTTAGCGCAAATTCTAGCGCTAAACAAGGTTCCAACGGAGACATTTTGTATGAAAGCTTTGTATTGCTTGCAGGGAAAATTGATTTGAAAATGTGGGTAGGTAGTTTGGTAATTATTTATGCCATTGATTATTGCAATTAATATTTGTAAATACGTTAATTTCGTAATCGTTATGCTTATGATAAGGAGGTGCATATGAAGATAATATAATCTAATATATTCATTTAAATTGTTGGTTTAGCGCCGCTAAACCAGCCAACTGAGAGGAATTTCCCCTGCTACGTGTCTTAACAGTGTTGAAAAAGCTAAAATCGATTTACTTAGAGACCAAGGCCTAACTGGACGTGCAATAGCTGATAAAGTTGGCCGAAGTTTTAATGTAGTTTATTCTTACTTGAAAAATAAAGATGCATACGGCAAAAACATGAAGGGAGGTAAGAAAACAGCAACAACAGCAGCTGAGAGACGAAGAATTTTAAGATATGCATCAAATTCTTCTGATTCTGTGTCAAAAATAAAACAAAAAGTCGGCGTAAACGAAAGTTGCTCAACAGTATTAAGTGTAATCGACAACTCAAGCCATCTTAAACGAATGAAACTTAAGAAAAAACCACCACTTGACGAGAGACGGAAAATGTTGCGATTAGATTTTTCAAGACTTCACATGAGTTGGAAAAAAGAATGGTATCACGTGGTTTTTTCAGATGAAAAAAAGTTTAATTTCGATGGCCCTGATGGGTTCAACTTCTATTTTCACGACTTAAGAAAAGAAAAAAGATTTTTAAAGCGCCATCATAGTCGTGAAGGAGGTGTCATGATATGGGGAGCAGTCAGTTATTATGGAACAGTTGAGCTCGAGGTTGTAACATCAAGAATGACAGCAGCTGGGTATAAAGTAATTTTGGAAAGAAATTTTCCTAAATTTTCTAACATCTTTGGACCCATAAACTGGACCTACCAACATGATAATGCGCCTATTCACTCAGCGCGCAT
Source organism: Dasysyrphus tricinctus (assembly GCA_963921185.1). Taxonomy (NCBI): domain Eukaryota; kingdom Metazoa; phylum Arthropoda; class Insecta; order Diptera; family Syrphidae; genus Dasysyrphus; species Dasysyrphus tricinctus. The sequence goes on along the minus strand of OY992533.1, from coordinate 14,186,066 downwards.
AATAAAAACATGGATAGAGGAGCAACAAGTGCAGTTGCTTCAATGGCCGCCGTACTCACCTGATCTAAACATCATAGAAAATGTCTGGGGATGGTTAGTACGCAAAGTTTATGAAGGTGGTCGTCAGTTCGAAGACAAAAAAACCTTAATTTCTGCAATCAAATTAGCGTGGAGCGAAATTTCGTTAAATTACATTAAAAAGCTATACGATTCCATGCCGGATCGAATTTACGAAGTAATTAAAAATAAAGGTGGAAGTACCCACTACTAAACTTAAACAAAAACTTGTTTCATTCCATTCCAATACCAATTTTAATTTTTGTACCTATTCAGTTGACTCAAAAAAAAACTTCTACTTTGCATAAGTTACACTTTGGAAGTGGTTGAAGGAAAAACTCACGGTTGTTTTTGGATAAAACTTTGAAATTCTGTTATTTATATGTTACGAAAATTTTTACCATCAACAGATGGCATAATAACCATCACTGTTTGGAAAAAATGGATAAAATATATTCAAAAATGTTTGTGCGTATTCAGTTGACGAGGAGTGTATATATAAATTTGTATCTAAAAATATCTTAGAGAGTACTAAAAAATTCCTAAGTATTGAGTTTCAAAAAAATCTTCATATCTTTTTCGAAATATTTGATAAAAAAAATTTAAGCATTTTTTAAAAACGCAAAAAATATATTTTTTTTAATTTTGGTACACAAAACTTTTAATATTTTTTAACGTTTTGAAGAGAATTGAAAATTAAAGAAAATGGTTCTTTGGGAGGTACCATTAATAACTATTTTTTGAAAATGGTTTTCCACCCAAAAGAAGCCTTTACTAAAATGAATTTATTTTTTTTTTTTTTTATGAAAAGTTGTGGAGCCATTTTTGACAAAAAAACGATTATATAAAATTGTTAAAAAAAATTGTATGGCACGTACCGTTATTTTTAAAGCTGTAGACGAACAGACAGAAAAACAGAATTGTGCCACTCACTTTTTTGATGTTCTCTATCATCGTAATGTCATGTTTGATTGTTATCTTAAAAATTTTTTCTGTACGAATCAAAAACTAGCCTTATAGCATTGTATATCCAATCTATAGTATTCTCATGAAACACGATTTTGTAGGTAGACATTTGGTCGATAGGTTCGCTGTGATCGCTTTACCGAGATCCCTTAACAAAAATTAGTATGACATTTGAACGCATAGATGGCCACGAGCTTTTTTTCTTCATGAGAATACTATAGAATTTATATACAATGCTTATAGTACGTACATACATATATCGCAAGTAAGAAGTGGGTTACACCACTTTTGCACTCGCAGTTTCATTTATTTATGTGCATAATATGTATATAAAGCTCCTTCAATACCCTTCCATGACTACGCATCTGATTTCATTTCGACTGACGACATGAACGCTGGTTCGAAGAGAACAAGAACTGTATACTGGTTTGTTTACATTCCTTATTTACCAAATAAACGATTTTAATAATCTTTTGTTCGTAGATACCTACCTACATATGTTCGTCATTTTTTTATTTATAAACACAAATATTTTACGATGCTATTGCTATTATATGTAATATCTATGCACATGCACAACACTTGATTACGTATTGTTTAGAGACTCTTTTTTTGGTTTTCTTTTATGAGAAATAAAAACAAAATCAATCCCTCAAAAAAGTTAACCACGCTGGCTGCTACAAACACAAATTATCTTCAGCATATCAGTCATTCAAATTATGTATATTGTTATTTAAAATAAGCCAACTCTAATGAAATTCTATGTATAAAATACCGGTTTATTACCTCTTTCATAAGAAACCCCGGTAAACAAATTTTACAATCAAATTAAAAATATTTTGTATTGTTAGCAAATACCAACATTTATGCATATAATAGGGTGAGCCAAATGAAATCAATTTTTATTTTTTATTGTTAAAATATTAATCGGTGATATAATTACGTATGTAGTTAAATTTACACAATTTTAGGCTTAGTTTTAAATATATCTTTAAAAATAGTTCTAAAATTATTTTACTATCCTAAATTGAGTGTCATCCGTGGCCTAACTGCATTTTTCATTATCAGTAGAGCAAAAATAACGAATAGATTATTTATTTATTTATTAGTAGTAGTACTTATACAAAAATTTCAAAACTTGTAGTTTTAAAATAAAAACAAATATTTTTGATTTTTTTGCAATATGATTAAAATATAAATTATTTTTGATTTTATATTACCTAATGATTTTTCAAAATACCATTATCAGATAGGCCACTTTTGCACTCAAGCTTTTATTTTTTTTGTGGTTGGCCTCTTAGTGCTAAAAGTCATATATCTATGGCATGGAGCCGTCAATTCAAAAAATCTAAATGCAAAAATATTTTGTAATAAAAATACAGATTAAATTTTCAATATAAACTGAATTTAAATAAAATTGCAGTTAGGCCACTGTGGCTCTCACGGCCTCGATTTATAATTGAATCATTTAAACAAATACCAAAGAATTTCTCCTAAGTTCAAAGGTTAGTCACCTATAAAATTTCACAGCTTAAGCTCATACAACTTTACTGGAAAATCAAAATTGTAATGAAGTGAAGAGGTTGATTCTAAAAGGGTATATTTTTAGAAGCTTTTTTATTAGTCCCATGCAAACAACTTTTCATGATGTGTAGAAAAATAAAAATACTTTTTATTTGACCCACCCTTGTAAACATGACTACTCACTTTCTCATCTGATAAATGATTACGAATAATATATCACACGAAAACTGAACAAATAGAGATTAGATACGCTCTCAAAAAAAAAAACAAACCGCACACAAAGTTCGTTTTAACTTCTTGATAGTAATAATTACCCCGAGTATCAGTCAGATAAAGACATACATACATACTTCCATAAGTATGTACCTATCAATTAAATCTATTTGAAGCTTGCTTTTAAGTGTTTGGAAGAAATGCAAACATTAAACAAACAAATATTTTCAAGGTTATTTTGGACATGCATATTTAATTTTTGTTTTTTCACAACAAAAATATAAATAAAACACAAACCCCACGTTCTCACGCCTCCTCTCCACTCAGTGTTTTTCCAGGAGCGTCGCATGTAAAAGTACATAGTTGTAGAATGTACACTTGCCACAATGGATTCAATGAACTTATCAAGGTGTATAATTTTCAATATGCGTGATTTAAATTTAAAACAAAATAAATTCTCAACACAATAAAACACGAAATTACATGCTTTTGTTATTTGAAAAAAAAAAAACAATTCGCTTGGCAAGTTTTTGTTTTAGAAACTTTTTTATTCACCAGAAATATAATCTGACCTATATGAAGAGTTACAACTCACCTCAGACAATGTTTTGGTGTTTTGCAACTGCATTCGAGTTTTCACCACATCCAGTGGTTGCATGATACAAACTTCGATGAACCCTGCCGATCCACCGGCTACCACCTGCAGGGCAGCCCGTTTCAAGGGCGGAATTTCCTTGTGCGGATCTGTCATTTTAGTTTCAGTTAAATTATGGTAAAATCAAATAAAATTGTTTCAGCAATTAATGTATGTATCGAATATCGATGGTAGTCAGCTGAAATCACTTGAGTTTTTTTTTTATTATTCCAAATAAATTGCGATGATGTATCTATGCGACGAACTAAATAAACTACACCTCCTTTATTAGAACTCAATCGATCGAAGACTACTTTGGAATTTGTTTGAAATTGAGTCGAGGGTGGAATTCCTGTTTTGTGAAATGTTGTGTGGTGACTGACACTGGTGAATCAGATTCAGATTCTCTCCTCCACGATTTCGCATACTCTCATGATGAGGGTATTTTTGTTCTTTCCATTGTCGGATACAGATACACAGCTAGCGTTATCAAAATTAAAACAAAATAACTTTGAATGGATCTTGATGAAGTGGGAATATGGGGAACTTCGATGAAGCACATTCGAATATTTTCAATAAGCAAAGCGATCAATCCACAAAGAAGATTGTGGCTCATTCGGTCTAATCATGTGCTCTGAAATACAAATTTACTACAATTGATCGAACAGATCATGTACATACGTACAAACATATTATGTACATGAATATACCGTGTGTAACGGCCTTGAGTATTTTATTTAAATTTTGAAATTTTTGAGCTTGTTGACAAAAAAAATGCTTATCGTAAAATGTTCACAACTCGTTTTGTAAATTAAATTTTGGTTAATAATTATTTTAATTTAAACAAATGAAATGTACATAGGTATGTTCTACGAATCCACATCAATTTAATTATGTTCATTATTATTTAGTTTTAAAACTTCAGAATAGTCCAACTATAAACTCATATATGGGTGATTCTACAAACCATGGAATTTTCGACGGCTCCACTGTATTCTAAAGCGCCAGTTATAGCTATTATTGAAACTCATCATTGAAAATTTTAATGATTGATTAAGAGACGTTAAGGAAGTAAAATCAATTATTATTTTGGTGGACAAATAAAGCTTAAGACTTAGTTAATACTTTTAGCCAAAAAAATAATTCAAATAGGCCCAACTTTCTACATAAAAAGACTTTTCTTATTTCAATGATTGAACTACCTTACCAAGGATCATTGAAAAGTCAAAAGTCAATTTTTGTGGAAAGTTGGGCCAATTTGAAACTTTTTTTTGACCAGAAATATTAATTAAGTCTTGAGCTTTGATCCTCCATCAAAATAGTAAATGATTTTGCCTCCTTATCGTCTCAAAATCAATTATTAAAATTTTCAATGATGAGTTTCAATGATAGCGACGTTAAATAATATCGGTGTTTAAGTAACATCGTACAGCGAAAGTTCAATTCATTTCTTCAAGTTTTAACTCGGAAAATATGCAATTTTTAAATACCTATGCAAAACCAGACATTCTTCATATGTGTATGATAGGGTCCTGTAATACTCCTAGCTTTTACGAACAAATTTTGTTGATATCTGGGTGATTCTCAGCAAACTGATACTTTTATGTCCCTCGACGATTTAAGGTATTTACTAAGCATTTTCTCCACTTCTTGTACAACTCTCTTAGCAAGTAGATCATTTGTTCAACATAATTAGGCCAGGAAAAATAGGTTCCGAGGTTGAAAAAATTAATTCATGAAATATTAAAATTGGAATCGACGCAGAATTGCAACCTCTATAACATATCCAAAGTCCCCCAAAATCCCCGCATTGGCTTTTTGTGTAGATGCATTTGAAGAGGTGCAGACGGGGAGAATTTGGAGGTCTATCAAACTAAAATATTTGTTTGGGTAAAACCTGATCATATGATACATGCTTTAAGGGTAGTTTTTAACGCTGAATCTAATGAAAAGAAATTCAAAATGATACAACCACCTAAAAAGAAGTTATAGTCCTTTTTATGTAATGATGACTTTTTTTTCAGGTACAACAGGTAAAATATTACCGAAAACCCTTTGAAAATAACGGTATGTTAATGAAACTTGGAATGAATGTTTCATTTGTCATAGGAACTAAGAATCAAGAGAGTCCCTAAAAATATCCATGGTGAAAGGGTGTTTTTTTAAGGGGGAGGGGCAAGTGTAGAATGTTAACCATAACACCCACAAAAAAACTCTTACACTCATGAAATTCGCCAAAAATATATAATTTGTCATGGCAACCAAGAATCAAAATAGTCCTCATAAATATATTTGTTCTGGGGCTTTTTATTAAAGAGAGGGAAAATCTGGGAAGAAGTTGGAAGATTTGAGCCAAAACTCCGATTTGGTGTAATTGAGGTATATACACAAAGTATGGTATATGATTTAAGGGTATTTTTTTAACGCTGAATCTAATAAAAGCAAAACTAAAATGATACAAGCACCCTTAACAAAGTTATGGGCCTTTTCAAGCAAAAATTAATTTTTGAAATCGTATTTTCCGTAGAACAAGTCAAAAGTTAACAGTCACCAAAAACACTTTTAGAACAAAGATATTTGTATGAACTATTTTGATTCTTGGTTGCCATGAAGAGTTTAATATTTTTGGCGAGTTTCATGAGTGTAAGAGTTTTTACGTGGGTGTTATGGTTAACATTCTTTGTTGCCCCTCCCCCTTTAAAAAACACCCTTTCACCATGGATATTTTTAGGGAATCTCTTGATTCTTAGTTCCTATGACAAATAAAACATTCATTCCAAGTTTCATTAACATTCCGTTATTTTCAAAGGGTTTTCGGTAATATTTTACCTGTTGTACCTGAAAAAAAAGTCATCATTACATAAAAAGGACTATAACTTCTTTTTAGGTGGTTGTATCATTTTGAATTTCTTTTCATTAGATTCAGCGTTAAAAACTACCCTTAAAGCATGTATCATATGATCAGGTTTTACCCAAACAAATATTTTAGTTTGATAGACCTCCAAATTCTCCCCGTCTGCACCTCTTCAAATGCATCTACACAAAAAGCCAATGCGGGGATTTTGGGGGACTTTGGATATATTATAGAGGTTGCAATTCTGCGTCGATTTCAATTTTAATATTTCATGAATTAATTATTTCAACCTCGGAACCCATTTTTCCTGGCCTACTACTGATGGTGTGGGGTGGCGTATGTGGAACATTTTTGTTAGTTAGGTAATGAAAATATTTGTTAGGTGTCGTTATCTGTGTCGATTACCTGTGGTACGTGCTTGCAGATTAAAAGCTCTCGAATTAATAACACTACCAAACCCCTTTTTTAAATTGAACTTCGAATTTCTTCACACTAATGTCGTTTTTCATTGTTGAAAAGATCTGATCTTTTTGGGAAAAGATTTGCATTTTTTTCCTTTTTTTCATGTTTTATTCAAAAAAAGATGAGATCTGAAGACGAAAGATGCGATCTTTCTCATTTGAGAGATTTGATCTGCGTTCACCCATACATGCAAACATTCTCTTGTCAAACAACAAATCGAAAGAGGACAGTTCGTTTATTTTTATTATTTTTGCCGATGCCATATGAGATTTGTATGTGTATGCGTGTATGTGTGCAATGTGTGTAAACTGAATCTTCTCAAAAAATGCCCAGATGTTTCATTCAAGACAACAATTCTTGATTTTAAAATCAAATCTTTCAGATTTCAATGAAAAACGACATAAATATATTTTTGCAGACATACTAGTAGGATCTTAAAGAACTATATTTCATCTTCTGGACTGAAACCGTCACTTTCTATCTTTTAAGGGACTTACTGCAGAGAGTCAGACCTATGACAACAATTGTTCAAAACTGCAAGCTTAATATTTCTCTACACACTTTTTCTCTCCCACCAATATATCAATAAAGCAACTTTAAAAACATTGTTGTAAAAATAGGGGGAGGGGAAAGCGCTGGCAGAATTTGTTCATGTTTTATGATTAAGACTTTGAGTAACAATAATGAAAAGAGCAGCCTGTTTCGAATTATTGTTATGTCAAAAACTAGTTTGACTATACTCTCAGTGAAATCTTAAATCCTTAAAACTACAGAATTTTGAAACTTCTGCTGTTTTTTTAAACAACGGTTTGAAATGTGAGTAAACATTGATGAATTAAGCAAAATCTGGTTTCATAAGAAAGTTAATATTATGTGAAATAAGTCCTCCAAAGTTAAGCTGAATCTAAGAAAGGTCTATTCTAAAAATTAATCACATTTAAAAAACGATAATTTCAGTTTCAGTATCAATTGAGCAATCAGTTAAGCTTTAAGTTGAACTGATGTCTAAACACAAAAATGGAAGCGTTTAACTGCAATTGAAACTGATGGAAATCCCATAAGTTGTCAGTTCAGTTATCAGTTAAAGTGAGGTGTAAATAGCTTTCAGTTCAGTTGTCATTTCAAGTTGCAGTTGGCGGTCTTAGAGCTCCTGTTTCTATTTTCCAATATGTCAAAACGGAGTGATAATTTGGTTGTAGAATAAAAGTGTTCAGTTTCACTGAAAGCTTAACTGATCGCTCAACTGAGCATAAATGGAATCATCTTGAGCGTCAAATCCGCAAATACTAAATTAAAATGAGATTAGAGATTTAAAGGAACCTTAAAAAAAAATGTAGGTACCAAAATATCCCAAAAATTTACTTCGCCGAATGCTTCAACAATTAGTGCAATAATTAAAAAATAAGGGTAGATTCCAACCAAAATATAACGACAAAATGATTCTCGTGGTCATTATGAACGATTTCGTATTGTCAAAGATTTTGAGTGCGTGGGCTAAGGTAAATTGAACTGGAAGATATTTTCTTAATCGTGTGGTCCTAGAAAGGCTTTCAGTAAAATTACCTTTAGCCACCCACTTTAATAACCCTCCCGACTTTCCAAGGAAGTGGCAATATTATCGGTGGGCTAATCTTTGTACATTAGACTGTGTTAAAAAAATCGAAATTTTGATTTTTCATGATTAGTCTCAAAATTTCGGTATAGGCTCCAAAAATATTTATCCTCCTAAAATTTGAGCTATTTATACTGATATTTAGAGGTGGCGCATCGCAATTTTCTGTTTTTCATACAAAATGTATGGACAAAAACATGGTATTGCGTTCTCATGATTATATCACAAAAAATTTCTAGTCCATAGAAAGGCTCCAAAAATATTAATCCTCCTAAAATTTGGGCTACTTCCCTTCAAGCAAATTCACTGACCCAATTTTTTCGGTTCAGCTTGGATCCTTAAAAAATGAGCTCTCACGGTGATTTTATTTTTTTCCCCACTTATTTTTTTTTTAGTTTACTTTTGCAAGTCGTGCGGTGCAGATAATTTCTTGTTTTAATTCGTTTTGTTGTGAAAACTTAAACACATTTTCGGTCAACAATAGAAGCTAAATGCAATTGGAATTGGATTAATCTTTGTTATACTATTTTCCCACCAGAGTGAAATCTCAGATTTCAGAGATTTAAGTCCAAATCTTCACATTTCCCCATACAGTTTTGAGATTTCGAAATGCGAGATTTCGTTGAAATCTCAATGAAATCTTGTATCGACGTGAATTTATCCTTATGAACAGACCCATTTTCAGCTTTCACCATGCAAAGGTGAAAAGCTTTTTGATACAAATTATGATCTCTCACTCTAACGCCAAGCAGATAAAAAGAGAGAGTATGATATTGTATTTGACATTTGGGTGGAAGGAAATTCAAACATATAAGAGCACAAAGGTAGTTGTTTGTGTTTATATGAGACGAAATATTGGTTTTGCAGTGTGAATACCAATTTGAAATCTCGAAAGTTTTCAGCTGAAATCTCGGTTTTCTTTTTGGTGGGAACATAGTATTAGTGCCAATAAGTGTGTTTTTGTAAATATTTGTATAAATTCCAAATAAATTTGCTTTGGCAGGAAAAACATTCTTCTTGTTGTTTGTTTGTCCTTTGTCTGTGGTTGTTGGTTGTTGCTTGTAGGAAATTTAGAACTCGATAAGGGAATTTTCTCTTCATACCTACTGGTTTCGGTATTTGTAAGTATGGTTAATTTTGTATCTCACAACGCATGCGCAAGTGGGTCCGCGGTGATTCTAATTTTCATACTAATCCGAGCCGTAAAACGCAGTTTTGAGGATCCACCTTTGGATCCGAAAACGTAGTCGTTCATACGTTGTTCACTACGTTTGCGGATCCAAAACGGACTCCTTTGCTTGAAGGGTTATATTGATATTTAGAGGTGGCGCATCGCAATTTTCTGTTTTTCATACAACATTATGGACAGAAAGATGGTATTGCGTTCTCATGGTTATATCACGACTTTTTTGGCACAGGCTAGCCGTTGCTCTTATAAAATTTATATCCGTAGTGTGTATATAAAAGCGGCTCCTTTCTAATTTCTTAGATTTTCAAAGTTTCGAATATCCGTTTTGTACTGTTTGGCATTGCAAACCAAATCAAACCGACTCAATTCTATGTGTCGGTAGTGCAGATTTGTTTCATTGCAAATGCGACATCCTGGAACGCTCTCCATTTAATTTGTTTTGTTGACATTTTATATTTTGACATTTTGTCTTATACTGTCATCCGCCGAGGAGAGCTCTCACTTAACTGTAAAATGCCTGTCAAAACTTGTCACTGAGCCACACAAGAAAAAATTCAGTCCAAAGAACTCAACGACGACATTGGATCCCTTTTTGTGTAAAGAAAAATTTAATAAAATCACTATTAAAACCAACAATTCCATTCAAAAAACCATTTGGTAGAAAATCAAAGTGCGTCCAAAGACATTATCCCAGTCCAATTAGATACAAATCGCATCCCAATTGACCTCGCGCTCTCTTCACAGACCTCATTGCAAAACTTGAATAAAAAGCACCAGTACCCGCAGCAGCAGCCAACAGCAAATCAGCCCAACCAGGAGAGAAATTTCTAAGGAAAAAGTGAATCACAAAACAAAAAGAAATATGAATAGAACTATAATTTAAAACAATTCTTCGAAATTGTCTCGCTAAGCTAAACCAAAGATGATGTAAACTAGAGTGTAACAAAAAAAAAAAAAAACAAATAGGAAAACAAAAAAAAAAAACGAAAAAGATTTTTCCCAGACCCGTGTGCTACCCGCTACTGTGCGGGGGGAAATGAAGTGTTTGCAATGGGGTCACAAACCTTGGAGATACTTCGCCAAGGCGTGTGGGCCTCTCTAACCGGAGGTTGGTTCTACGATCCGCATCAGGATACGTTTTGCAATATCGTGCATTTGTATCTATGGCTGTTTTTGATGTGCACCCCCTTTGTAGCATATTTGGTGAGATGATATTGTTTTTGTACCGACTGAAAGCTCGTGCTAAGATTTCTCTAACGTGTTGCTTATGTTTCTCTAGTATTTTCCAAAAACCCTGATAACATGGGGAACGTATTGCCTCTCAACCACCCTTGTCATAACCTCGTTGAAAATTATCAACATGGCCTTGCACCGATTGTACGACAAGGCGCAAGCCATGTCCGAATCCAATTTAAAGAATCCATTTTTTAATGGCTCCAAGGATATTGAGAGGTAAGTTGCCGCCCGAATTTCACAATGAAAACTTTGTGTCCAATGGTCTTGCTTTATTTTGTGTTAAAGAGAGGAAGAATGCGGAATTGAAATGCAGGTGTTGGGAAATGATCTCCCCTCAAGGACGTCAGTTGACCAAGCAATCGCGGCCAGCGACGAAAACAGTATTTTGTCGATGGAAAATATCAATAGCACCATTGGTAATTTATCTTAAACTGAATCATTTATATCCCCATATAAACATGTATCTTGTTTTCACAGATTTAAAAGTTGATGTTCATCGGAAAAACAGTTCGGAATCCATTGAAAGTATATCCTTTTATGCGTCCTCCATATTGCCAGCAGCTTCGAACAGCCACAACATAGGCACCTATTACAAAGATCCTTCAATATCGACGTCACATTCGATCACCATTCAACCACATCCGTGCTCGTCACGCGGTAGTGGAGCAGTGGCCAAAAGCAAATCCGAGCTGAACACTAAATACCTCGCAGTATATCCAGAGCACGACGATCAACCGAAAGCACAAGATTCATGTTCCTCATTAAGTCATCATCGCAACAAGAACGACGAGCAGAAGCCACCGGAAGATGGGATTGCTATCGCAGCTGGTGGGAGTAGTCGAAGGAGACGGACAAAACTCCGTTTGGAGCGACAAAACAGCTTGGATGCAGCCGCTGAATCGAGTATATTATCACGAATCGAGAGAATTCCTCGTGACACGATTAAACCAATCAGCAATTCCTGTACTCATCATAACAATAACACAACACTCAGCAAATCAACGAGACTTCAAAGACATCGCAGCTCTGAGACGCACGATGAACGACAGAAGCACAACAGCCGACATTTGTTCCTTCCGATTCATCACGAGCAGCCGCAGTCTTCGTGGATTTTGGGGTCGTCGTCGGACATGTACCTGGAGGATAATTGCTACACAAAGTCCGACCTTGGCATTGAGAAAATCGAAGGCAACGCCAATCGCAACAAGGTGGGCTATCTTATGCTGCAGCATCCACACCACCATCAACCGACTCCGATGAGAAAGGACTCGAATAGCACAATGTCGGCTCTGCAGCTGCCGGTGACGGCGGCTGTGTCTATCAATCCAAAACAAAGCAGTATGAAAAAACGAAGACATTCCAACGCAACCTCCCTCTATAAGGTGTCGCAGCATGCGCCTTCCACATCGGGTGCGTCTACGGTGCGGCGGATCAAAAGCGCTGCTCTTGAGATTTCCTGCCCCCACCCATCGGTGTCAAATTTAACACCGCATCCGAACAGCGTGGAAGCGATATCAGGACAGCAGATAAAGAATCCGTTGTCAGCTTTGCTGCCTCCACCAAGTAAGTGCCTTGTAAGGAACCCACATCTCAATCTGTGCCCGAAATTCGGCAGCTTTACCAACTCCAATATGGCGATTATGGAGCCGGTCTATCCGATTGTGGAGCAGGCCGATGAAAAGACATCTCTAGACTTAGATAGTTTAGACAAAGTGACAGTAGATGAGGAGGAAGGCAGCAATCGAGATGATGACGACGAAGGAGATGGGGAAGAAGAAGAGGACGACGAAGACGGTGGGAAAGATGTTCAAGCGAACAGAGATGGACAGGTGGAGGAAGCTGGAGCGATGTCCAACCCACCATCTCAAAGGCAACGTTGTTCCACAACCGAGTCCGAATCTGAGGTGGAACGCCCACGTGCCCATTCAACAGACTCTGAGACCGACAATAACGGCTCCCGTTCGCCCCTTCTAACCAAATCTATGACCAATAACCAGAAACAACCAAAACCTCTCGTCAGTATTCGACAGCACATCATCGACATAAACCGCCAAAAAAACGGGGAAGGCGGTGACTCTGGCTGTCCATCCAGTGATTGTGAGCAAGTGAGTGCCAGTTCCAAGGACATGCTGCTCGCGATCGATGTAAAAAATCCTGCTCCAATGGAGCAAATTCCAATTCAGGTTGATCAAATTGAAGGGCAAGACCAGGAGAAGGCTACGACTTCGTCAAAGACAACTGGAACGGATACAACTTCAAAGAATCTCGGTGCTATTCCAAAGGTCGTCAAATACAGGGAAATCAATGAAACGGGCGATGATGGAACTGCCGACGTCGAGGATACCCTTAATCAGCAAGTGCACAAGCGCAAAACTGCTAGTCGAACATCCTCATCCACGTCGTCGAGGAGTTTGAGCGAAGAGAGTTTTTCCAATGAAATCTACAAGACTTTGTACAAAGACCAATGGGTTATGTATGGTGGTAGCGGCGGTGGACAGGCCAGCAACACGGCTTCCTATGCAACTTCGCATCACCACCAACACCATCACCATTACCCGTATTCATCGAACGATCCGCAAGCGGGAATCGGCATAGCTGGTGGTTACGCCTTCGATGGAGAGTACATGTTGCCTCTTTCCGATCGAGTGATGTACATGCGCGAGAAACTGCGGCGGTCTTCCAAGCAAATTTCAGATCCCGGCGGTAACTCGTCAATTCTTGAAGAAGAATTCCCCCCAGTGACACTTCTTCCACCGAATCGGACGGCAGCGGCCGCACTCTCCATTCAGGGCCTAATAAGTGACTTTGAAGATTCTTCAGTTGCCGCTGTGGACCCAAACCGTGCGAGGTGTGGCACTGCGGCAATGTTGAATGTAGAACCGCATTACTGTGATTATTGGAGGCCAGCGTGTAGTCTTGCCACGGCAGTAGCAGTAGAAAAAGCTGCTCAACCCAAACGCTTCTACAAATACCAATTGAACTTGCTAGGAGCTCATCACGAGGTGAAAATCGAGATGGACCGCCTCCAACTGCTGGCTCTGTTCGACCGTGACCTGCACTGGTGTCAAGTATTACTGGCTATTGTACTGTCAACGGGCGTATCATTTTTCGGCGCCATCATTCTGCAGCTCGAGTACTATCGAGATCTGTGTGCTTTACTGTTTTGTGCAGTGATAGCGGGGAGCCAGTATTCCCTGGTGAAGAGCGTTCAGCCAGATGCCGCCTCGCCTATCCACGGATTCAACAAGACTGTCGCCTATTCACGGGCAATTTATTTTACTGTGTGTTCAGCTTTGTTACTGCTGCTCCATCATATGCTACAGTGCGATGCAGACACTGAGACGGCGGCTCTCATTCATCAAAAATTCAAGTTCTTCGGAATTGTTTTTGTGCCGGAGGTTGTGTTGGGCATGCTTCTGGATATCTTGTGCATCGTTTTGCTAAGTTTCCCAATAATTTTTAGCTTGGGTCTTCTTCCTCAGATCAACACCTTCTCCATGTATTTCCTGGAACAAGTTGACATGCACATATTTGGTGGAAACGCGGATAGCAGTCTGCTGGGAGCGTTTCTTTGCGTCATAAGATCAATGTTGGGCGTGATGTTGCTATATGGACCGTTATATGCTGCCTTGGTAGAAGGCAAAGGCACCCAATTTATTCTGTTCTCCATATTCTGTGGAATGCTCATTCCCCTTGGCTATCATCTATCCCGATCAGCTAGTGATTTCAGTCACTTATGGGCTCTCATTAAAACCAGTATCGCCAGTACATACCGCGACGACGAAGATGAAGTCAGCGGCAATAGTAAAGTTGAAAAACCAACTACTGCTACCAGCGGAGAGCAAATCGAAATGTCATCACTGCAAAAAAAATCAACGGAGGACACGTCATGTGAAAAAAACAACTCAAACGATGTGGAGAGACCGCCGGTCTCACTAGAAGAAGACAAAACCTCAACAGGCACTACAACCCAACCTGATGTCTCAACTTTGACTGGCTCCGAATCGGAATCTCCTGATCCTCTGCCAAAGAAACTTCAATACACAGTTAACACCCGCCTCAAGAACGATCTGGTCGTGACCTCACTCTTGGCGACGATAATGTTTGGACTGCATTGCAGCACCGTTTTCACCGTGCTGCAACCAGATTTGAATGTTGTTCTTTATTCGTTTGCTGGTGTTTTTGGTTTACTTCTTCACTATATGATTCCGCAGATGCGCAAACACATGCCATGGTTGTGTTTTGCGCGTCCAATTTTGCGACAAAACGAATTCGCCCAATTCGAGGTGTCGGATGCTGCCAAAGTTATGTGGTTTGAAAAATTGTACATCTATCTGTGTATGGTGGAGCGTAATGTGTTGTTCCCATTGATTGCAATATCAGCACTAACGGCAGACTCAAAGACTGTTGCAGAAAAGTTCGGTGTGGAATGGGGCACGCTGATAATTGCCGTATGTTCCATGAAATGTAAGTATTTTTTTGTATTATTAGCGCGCACTTAAGAGGTTTTGAGTACCCTTTAAATGATTTAACACAGTGCGAGTGTTAAGAAAATAGGGAAGGTTTCAAGAAGAGATACCGATGCACATTGGTTTTGTAGTTCTGAACATCAAAATGAGAGGGAAATACAGAGCCAGGTAAAGCATTCCACATTCGGGCTGAGCGACAGAAAAGAATTTCTACACTTGACAGTACGTCCGAAATTGGGTTCAAGGGTAAACTGATGTCATTCCTAGAAGTACTAGTATTTTTTGTTCATTAACGGGATTTTCGCTTGGTAATAAGCATTCTTCGAAACGTGTGAATGCTTTCGGCTTTCATTCTATAATCAAATCCCAGAAGAACTATTCTTTTGAATGTCTCAGTTTTCATCAGATTCCACGATCGTTCATGTTTCTGATCCATACTTGGTCGCCGCTGTCCAAATAGCCCACTCAACATTTCCATCTATTGCCAATTGCAAAGGTGAAATATTATAGGCTAAGAGCCGATAGCAAACATCTGGCAGGTTTAGGGAAAATGACAGAGCATCATTCCATATTTTTAAAAACGAATTGAAGTGTTAATGACCCTAACATATAAATAAGAAAGCAAGCTGATTTTAACCCCCCACCCCCACCAACATATGAAAAAAAAGCCTGCCAGACTTTTGTATTTGATATCACAACCTACATACCTATAAACACTCATACTCATATTTTGGTTAAACATCCACTCCCAAAATCTGCTGTCGGTTCTTGGTCTGTTATTGCTGAGTAAGAGTATGCATAGCAATAATGCTTCGACACCAGTGCAATGACCTGAGTGAGTTCAAATCAGGTTATGCATAGTGAACTTATTGTAGGAGGAAACAAAATCTTCAAGCGTCCAATCGGTGACTGGAGTAATTTTGTTAACCCACTTGCGGCTAGTGCCCTTCTCACCTAAAAAAAAAGTTGCCGGGGACAAATATCTCATCGCGTGAAGGGCTCTTAGATCTCAAAAGCAACTTTCAATTAAATTCAATTTTGTTTTACAGACATTGGTAGGTCTTATTTGGCCAGCGCGCGGTAGGTATTTTTTCTAAATTGAGAAAACTTAAAATAAAAGTTATTTTGACTTTTTCGTCCTCGGGTTGTCTAGTCCCAATTATTCTATCTTTTAAACAACAGAGAGTTTGAACCATGACAACAAATATTCAAAATTGCAAGCTAAATTTTCTTGTATTCACCCTTTTTCCGTCCGACTAATAGGCATTGAAATAAATCGATCTACAAATTTACGTCAAATCTTACACCTGTTCGACATGTGCTTAGGTAGGCAGACAAACGGTTATTGGTTCAACACCTCAAAGGCTTTTATTAATATGACTTACAACTTTACGCAAATGACTTGACTTTTAGAAGTGAGTATCTTTAAAATATATTTTGGTCAAAATGATTGAAATGCAACATTCTTCAAACGTTTAAATACATATATGTAAAAGTAAAATTTCGATGATTTCAAGAATAGGTAATACAATTAAATATTATTTTTTTATTTTGCTGATTCATAAAATACTTTTTGTTAATAATAAATATATTTTCAGTTGTTCGGAACGCTTATTCGGATGCCACAAATCAGTACCTGATTATAATATTCACGGTGCTTTTCTTTAAAATTGATTTTGCATTTGCCAGCGAAACATTTCTCATTGATTATTTTTTTGTATCATTGGCCTTTCGAAAATGCTGTGATTTTTTGTTAAAGGTAAGAAATAAACTTTAAGACATCTCAAATCAATGCTCATATTCTTTTATTTTAGCTTCAATTTATTGTGACGTATATTGCGCCATGGCAAATAACATGGGGCTCTGCATTTCATGCTTTCGCACAACCCTTTAGTGTTCCTCATTCGGCAATGCTATTCCTGCAAGCTGGAGTAAGTGCAATTCTATCAACACCGCTGAATCCGTTTTTGGGAAGTGCAATTTTTCTCACCTCGTATGTGCGCCCGATAAAATTTTGGGAACGTGACTATAACACTCGTCGCATAGATCATTCAAATACTCGACTAAGTTCACAATTGGAGCGCGATCTTGGAGCTGATGACAATAATCTGAATAGCATATTCTATGAACATTTAACCAGATCTCTGCAACATTCCCTGTGTGGGGATTTGTTGATGGGAAGATGGGGAAATGTAAATCAAGGAGATTGTTTTGGTATATAAAAGAACTTAATATTAATCATTTTCTAACTCCTCATTCAGTTTTAGCTTCAGATTACCTAAATTGCTTGGTTCACATCATCGAATTGGGCAACGGTCTATGCACGTTTCAAATGCGGGGTCTGGAGTTTCGTGGCACATATTGCCAGCAGCGAGAAGTAGAAGCCATCACCGAGGGCGTCGAGGACAACGATGGCTGTTGCTGCTGTGATCCCGGCCATTTGCCACGAATGCTGAGTGCGAATGCCATGTTTTCTACTCGCTGGTTGGCATGGCAGGTAGTAGCTGCACAATATGTTCTTGAAGGTTATTCTATTTCGGACAACTTGGCAAGTGCCACTCTGCAGGTTTTCGAATACCGAAAAGTTCTCATTACTTATTACATAAAGGTAAGGCTGAATGAATTCTAATATTAAGTTTTGTTATTAGCTTGCGTTTTTCAGAGTATAATTTACTACGTAGTTAAGAATCCTAAGCTTGAGCGATGGCTCTCCGCAACAGGACCCATTCAAGACTCTCTCGCTGATACCCTTAACCGACAATTTGTTGATTTGGATCCAATATTCAACTACAACTTAGACGAGGACTTCGATCTTCGGGCATTGGGTATAACCCGATCGAGTTTTTGTTTGGTGTATCTTAGTTGGATTCAATTTTGCTGCGACAGGAAAAAAGATATAGTAACCACACCAAAGGAACAACCCGCATCGTCATTGATCAAAGAAACCATCCAAACAGAGCCAAAGCAGAGGAGAGCCGTACCTGTTGATAATTCAAAACCACTGCCAAACAGATCTCCTACGATAGCCAGGGACTCTTCGATTGTTTCTCTGTGTCTGGCTTTGGGACTGCTCGCGCGACGCTCGTTAGCTACAGCCAGCCATAGCTCTCTAACCGGAGTTGAGTTCTTCTTACATGGCCTGCATGCACTCTTTAAAGGCGACTTTCGAATAACATCGCCGCGAGATGAGTGGGTTTTCGCCGATATGGACCTCCTACATGCAGTTGTAGCTCCAGCTGTAAAAATGGCACTCAAACTGCAGCAGGATCATATCTCTAACCCTGATGAATACCTGGATCCTGCTGCTTTGCATGAGGGAATCACATCGTATTCGAAAGATTTGGTAATTTCCCATGAAGCCGATCCGGTTTGGCGCAGTGCAGTGCTGAGAGGAGCTCCAAATCTTCTCGCCCTGCGACATGTCATGGAAGACGGCTCCGATGAGTATCGAATCATTCGGCTAACGAAGCGATTTCTCAGTTTTCGCGTAATCAAACTCAATAGAGAGTGTGTGCGTGGCCTATGGGCTGGCCAGCAGCAGGAGTTGATCTACTTGCGAAATCGTAATCCTGAACGTGGAAGCATACAAAATGCAAAACAGGCTTTGCGGAATATCATTAACTCGTCCTGTGATCAGCCAATAGGCTACCCAATCTACGTGTCCCCTCTGACCACGTCTTATGCGGATACAAACGACCAGCTGTGCAGTGTTATTGGTGGCCCTATTACACTCGAATCAATTAAAACAAATGCTATTGCTTGGTGGCATCGTGTGCGGGAAAGATGTCGCGAAGGTTGCAGCAGTGGAAGTGCCACAGTTGAATTAACTGGTGACACCATTGCAGACATTCCTTCGGTGTACTTTTCCCCAGCGACAGCTAACAATCCCAGTAGCATAACATACGGTAGCCAAAGCTTAGCCGCTCCAGCAACAAGAAGTGGCCTTGTGGGGATGCATAAGCCAACGAGTTCAACGCTATTAGCTGGCTTGCTGAATCGCGAGCGAGAGAGTCAAGAAAACCCAACTATTATTCGAGAGAATCGAGTGCGAAAAGGCCCTCCCTATATACCACGAGGGGATCGCGAAAGGAGAGCCACTCTTCCGATAACTAGTGGTATAAGTACAAATGGTGCTGACTCGTCAAGAGAGCTCAACGAATCAATGGGTGGTAGTAGTACTACTTCTGAGTTACGTCGTACAGATTTTTCGGAGAGCAGTCAATATACAAAGATGTCGACTTCATCGGGGAATCTGGGCATAGGAAATATCATAACCACACCCGGAGACTACCCAAGGAAGTCAAAAGGTCCAATTAGTTTGACACGTACTGAGATCAAGTCAGAAGACAGTATCACCTCGCCCATTGAGCTTAATAAAAAGGTCATTATAGTTGATGGCATGGAGGTAAGTTTTACTAAAAATAATATTAGTTTTATTTTTTTCAATGTTTTTTATGTTGGGTGCGTTGCAGTTTAACCACATGCCATCATCCCACGATATACTTATATAGCATTTCTTTTAAATCCTCAGTTAGTATTCGCTAGTGGTGCGTGTGATACGACAGTCTTGTTTTTCATTGAAATCTCAAAAATTTGTTCTTAAAAATTAGAAATGCTCGTTTCAATGAAGCATATTGGAACGCTTTTCAGTGTCTCAGATTTACACAACCTCTATAACAGTATCTACATTATATTAAAAGGATATGATGTGTTTCAGCAAATCCAATAGAGCTTAACCGATAAACATAGAACAGAAATCCTACCCGAGAACTTATTGAGTTGAACAAAATATAACTATCCCAGCTAATTTTTGTTTTTTGTATTCCTCTTAGATCTATGACTGCCTTGACATGGGTCGTCGCATTGACGTAGTTTGGCCAAATGAAAAAATGCGGGCGAATGGAGGTAGACTGTCTTGGAATGACTGGTCTCCACAAGAAGGAATGGTCGGATATGTAGTGCACTATTGGTCGCCAAATCACGCAGATCAACGATTTCGATCACATGTCAATCGTACACTATATCTGATCGAAATTGGCGAACATTATGTGCCGGTTGGTGAACGGGGTATTAAAGAGTATAACCAAATAATTGACAACAGGGAAAGTATAAGCCGCTCGTCTACAATAACAAACGCCATCGAATTAGGATCACCCGCCGAGGAGATCGGCACAATGACAACATCCGATAGTGCCGAACCAATAGTAGCAACCATCGACCAGGAAACCACCATGAGCGAATCAATGACTGAATTAACAACGAGCGAAGTATGACAAGTACCTATTTACACTTTCCCTCCGTCGTCGTCGTTGTTGTCTCCATCGGAGTATCCAGGCCAATCAAGTTTCCCTTATCGATGGCGGCATTTTTAACTTTACAAGCATTTCTCTCACCTCCTCTCTCTTTTTCATCGTAGATTCTTTTTACTCTTCCTGTACATATTGTAATGCAAAGCAAAACAACAAAATTGTAAAAAAAAATATATTACCCATACATAAAATATATATTTACAAGTACTCAATAAATATTATAGTTTTGTAGAAGGAATAAAAATAGTTAATAAACAAAAACAAAAAACAACTAAGCAAATATCAATTGATTATTATGGTTAAATAAAATATATAAATATATATTATGGATAAGCTCTCATGTTGCCTTAAACGATTAGACTGATTTTCTATATTTTAACGGATTCATTGTCATTTTAGTAAAAAAAAATACAAACAAACAAAAAACATAAAAGCAAAACAAACAAACAAAAAAGTGTAGCCTAGACAAATAAAATAGAGGTTGCAGATAGAAGGACGCATGACCATTCTTCTTCTTCACAAAAACAAATTAAATTTAAGATCAAAATTGTATTCTTTGAATTGTAAATAGTTATGTTTTTGTTTTCTTAATAAGTTTATTAACATTAAAATTTCAGATCCCTCCCTTATACACGCACTTATCAAAGCAGGTGTCTCCTACCCAATTAGTTTTCTTTTCTAATAGTGATTTTAAAGGCTTACTCCCATTTTCTTCTTCTTAAACAAAAAACAAATAATAAAATTTTTATTCTATCTCTTCTAAAATTATAACAAACAAAAAAAATACCAAAATGCAAATAAAATAATACTTATAAGCAAATTGAATTATATAAGTTTTCACAGTTAATAATTAATAATAAATTATTCATTGAAAAGTAGAAAACAAATGCTGAACTAATTTAAACAAACAAAAAAAAAAATCAAGAAGAATTGAAAATTAGAAAAAAAAATATGCTGAACTAAATTAGAAAACACAAACATAAAATGAAAAGAAACTTATACATTTAAAGAAAACAAACAATTATTGCATTATAATGTATTTATTTTAAATTAAAAAATAAAAAATAAAACAAAAATAGGAAAATAATAATATAAACTTAAATAAACAAACGAAATAGAGTTATATAGGACAAAATAAATATAATAATTATTATCGAAAATACTACAAGTGTTATGTATATAGAACAAATACAAATTCAGCAAAACATTTATTTAATGATATTTCTTGTAAATGGATCCAATAAAAATTAATTCAAAATCCGTTTTTTTGTTCGTGACTTTACTTTCATTTAAACTAAGAAGAAAATCGTTTGTGGTGTAGATGTTTTGCCCAGAGATGCAACCTTTTACTACTAGCCAGTCTATTAAAAAGCTAAACATTTATGGATTTTCTACCTTTCTACAGTCACTTCCAATTCAATTATCGAAGCAGTATTTCGTGACTTATAGTCAGTTTTGTATGAAAATGTGTTATTGCTTATGTCCGATTTGTTAGTACCTGTATAGAGGCACGGTTTTGTAGAACACTACTTTTCTTATTCTTTAAGTTTTTCATCGATTTTCCAAATAAATGAGTTCAAAAAGTATGAGTTTTTCTCTACTCTGCAAGTTGTTCCCGGTATAGAAATTTTGCATTATAATTGAGTATGTTTGTATACTGGTGTTATCTCCATTCCGTTACCTTTCATTTGACACCTCATTTTTGAAGATCTAAAAAGAATTGCCGAAGTTACGTGGCATTTCAGAAATTTTTTCAAAGAACAAATTTTACCGACCAATAGCCTGGAATTTTTCAAAATTTTGCATTCAAAAATGTTTAAACCGCTATATTGAAGCTTGTGGTAGAGGTACCGTTATGGTTGGTATACCAAAATGACCGCTGATTGCTCAAGATTATAATGACACACAAATTTTGAAAATCGGTTGGAAAACAACAACACAATTGACCGTTATATCTTAAATGTACTTTTTAAACTATTTAAGCCTCTTAGTCAATAAAATCGTATGAACACCTGTATATTTTTTATATCGTTAATAAAGAGGGCAATCAAACCTTTCCATAGACACCTCAACTTTAGAGATCGGAGCAGCAGTTTCCAAGTTATAGCGTGTTTTGTGCAGCTGAATTGAAAATTTTTCGATTTTCCTTACACTTATATGGCAAATTTTTCGTTTCGGTGATTTGTTTAAAATTCATTTAAAAGTTAGGGAATGTGTAGGATGCATCGAAACAAGAAAAAATTATATTGGGTGTGGGGTTTTTTGCCCCCTGTTTGACACCTTATTTTGGAAGATCAAGAAAGAATTGACAAAGTTACGAGCCATTTTAGAAATCTTGTTCTTGATTTTTCGGACTTAGAATTTTAACGACTAATACTATAGAATTTTGATAAATTTTGCTTTCGAGAATGTTTAAACCATTATATTGAGACTTGTGGTTGAGGTACCGTTATGTTTGGCATACCAAAATTACCGCTGATTGTTCAAGATTATAATGATATGCAAATTTTGAAAATCGGTTGGAAAACAACAACAATATTGACCGTTATATCTTAAATGTACTTTTCAAGCTATTTAAGGTTATAAGTCAATAAAATCGTATGAACACCTGTATATTTTGTGTATGGTTATTATAGAGGGCAATTCAACCTTTCCATACACACCTCAACTTTTACGATCGGGGTAGTATTTCTCAAGTTATAGCATGTTTTGTGCCGCCGAATTGATTTTTTTTCCATTTTCCTTACATTTACATGGGAAATTTTACGTACTTATTTTTTTCTTCCAAATTCTTAAATTTTCGATCCGATTTTGCATTTTTAATTGCAAAAAGAAAAAAACAAATTAATGGTTGACATATACACACATAAAAGAAGCATTTATTTGTATAGGAAAACTTTTATTATATACACAGTATACACACACTTTCTTCTGTGTTTGGTTTTATTATTCAAAATTTATCTACAATAAAAAGACCCCCCCCCCCGTGCATTCTCAAGCAGATTCAATAGGCGGCCATATGTGTGTTAAATCAGCTAACGTCACCTCAAACAAAAGATCGCAGTACTGTTGCAGGAGATCTAAAAAAAGGATACAAATAACTAAATGGAAATGAACATAACTCAACTTTACTCACAATTAGGGTCTTTCTTCCATTCATCCAACAATTTTTGCCTAGAATGGATTTCCTTTGTGGTTAACGCCCTCTTGAACTTGGTAATATTCTCATTTAAGCTAGACCAACTCTTTGTAATCGAAGATGGTGTGGCTTTAAGTTTGGTTTTGAAATCCTGGAGCTTGGGAAAAACATCTCCATTTAGAAAGAACATACCGAAATAGCTGTGCAAATAGAAAAGAAACAAAACATTAAAAAACACAAAATGAAGAGGACATTGATTGACCAACTCACCAGCAAGCTTTTTCACTTAAAGGCATTTCGACTTCGGCCAGAGGTATCTCCCAGGCCGCTTTTCCAAAAGTCGCATCAACAAAGCAATAAATCTTCCCCTCGTCGGGATTATACTTTGGCAGAGGATCCTCTTTAATTGCACGAATATTGCACAAAGTTGGGACGTATAGTAGCAACCACTCTGGTTCGATAGCAGTCACTCCCCGAATGAAAAGCTTTGTCGAGTCACCGTTCTGAGTTTCATAGGCTTCCTGGTATATCACCCATGTCGGCTGTTTTTTTCTCAGAATCGAAGAAGAGTGCATGAAAACCGGCTCCTCCATGTTTAAACAGTTATATGCATATTTCATTTTTCTCTTTTGCTCCTTATCATTGATTTCATCAAGTGGCATCTTTCTCGCCACTCGGTCACCCATACCGGCGAGCAAAATCTGTCTCAAAAATTTAGCCTGTTTGTCACTTGGAGGAACCATTTCAGGATCTACACAGAGGTCGACATTGGTCATGTTCAAGTTGATCTCATTCGTCAGCTGAACACGCAGCTTACGAACTTCTGTGATAGCTTTATGCCGAAGGCCATTTTCACTGCAAAACGTATGCAATTCACCTTTGGATCCAGCATACTCAGCAGCTCCTACAGCCCGCAGAAGTACCATGGGATCGCCTAGAAGTTCAAAGTTTCCTGTCGATGCCCACGATTGCCGACGTCGCTGCATTTTGCTCGTATCAATTCCACCACCCATTTCCTTATCGGTGCCAACTTCAATGAGAAGTTCTTGCACAGAGAGTGCGGCTACCAAACACACCGTATATGGAAGCATATTCTGCTGATGGCTCAAAGCCAGCATCTTGCCAAAACGGGGTGCCACTGGAAAGCACGATATAACATGCCCCAGCTTCGTGACTGGTGGTACACATTTCGGATCATCAGGATCGTGTTTGGGTCCTAGTGCACCCAAGACAATTAACCTGGATTCGGCTGCTTGAAGCTGCTCTACATCTGGTGGAGATGGAAACGGGAAGTTTATCACTCTGTCGATTCCCATGCATCTCATCTGCATCATGAGATCATCTACAGGTTTCTTTTGAATGTCCGGCTTGCTAAAGGCTTCGAATTCATCGTTGTACACCGCACTCGAATAGAGGCGATAGCAATGTCCAGCACTCGTACGTCCAGCTCTACCAGCTCTCTGATCAGCCGAGGCTTTGCTAGTGAATGTCACAATAAACGCACTGACTCCGGTTATCTTGTCGTATAGGCGGGTTTTCTGACGCCCCGAGTCCACAACGTATTTGATGTTCGGTATTGTGAGGGAGGTCTCAGCTACGTTCGTGCTCACTATACACAGTCTACATCCTTCTGGTGGTGGCCGAAAGATTCGACTTTGCTTTTCAGACGACAACAGCGAATACAGAGGAAGCACCCATAGTGGCTGGGAGGTTCTCACTTCATTTTCGTCATCGGATTCTTCGTTTTCCTCATCGATATTATCCAAGTCTTGGTCATCTTCATGCAGGTCAGCCTCTGTGTCATCACCAGGGAGCTTATAGTCATCCAAATTTATCTTTGGCAAGGAAATCTGGGATATAAATTTCTTCTTAGACTTTTTCACATTCTTTATGGCTTTTTTCATATCAAACTCATCATCGTCGTCGATGTCCACTTCGGCTTCCTTCTCGGCAGGTTCCTCCTTTTTTTCATTGCAGGAAGATTCATCGACTGGTTTATATGGGAAAACCTTTCGAAGCTTTCTCACCAAATAGTTCACCTCTTGCTGTCCCGTGACAAAAATTAAAATCCCCCCTTCGGGAAGCTTTGAATGGATCTTCATGGTTTTTTTGAATGCTTCGTCTACATAATTTTCAGCGGTTGTCTTTTGGAAGTGGACTGTCACCGGGAACTGACGTGCTTCTACCTTGACAAGTGGAGGAGGAACCCCAAACAGTTTAGAGTTTTCTAGGAAATCTTCAACTTTCAGTGTAGCCGACATGATTATCAGCTTCAGCGGATTACCGCGCTTCACTCGCAGAGGTACAATACGCGATAGCAGGCCAATAAGAATGTCGGTATAGGCGCTCCGCTCGTGGGCTTCATCTAGTATGATCACCGAGTACTTCAGGAGCATGAAGTCGGATTCGATTTCCTTCAGAAGCACACCGTCAGTCATGAATTTTATCTTCGTCCGATCTGTGACGTTGCCCTCGAAACGAATCAGGTAGGAAACTTCCTTTTCGCTGAGATTCTGTTACGGCAGCCTAGGAAAGTAACTTGCCAATACACTATGGCAGTTGCACCCAAGTAAAAGGCACAAAATGATGCACTACGCTACCATGCATTGCGCATATAGGGCAAGAAAATGTTCCACGAAACAAGAGAATAAACTTCCCACTAATAAAAAATAAAAACACCAACTTTACTTTAACTAAGTACAAACGACCGGTTTATTTCGATTGCCTAATATATAGAAATTTACATAGGTACAATACGTTTGTTTTTTTGTTGCACTGGTTGCATATTTTTACCTTGGTTGGTGTCGTATTGCCACGACAACTGACCTGGGGTCCCCGTCGTCGGTGGTTGTGACCTCATGTCAAATGGGTCCAGATAGCCACAGATTCTTTTCGATGCACAGAACAAAATTCAGTTGTGCATTTGGCTGAAGAAATCTACTGGTTGCAACTTCCCATTCGTTGAGGTCCTCGCCATCGGGAGAAACAACTGCGTACGCCAATTTCCAGATCCCGATGTGGCCGCAGCATGTTTCATGGGATTATACGGATGGTTTCCTTCAGGAATTTTTTTTTCTTCGGGTCGAATGGCTTACTCGAACGTCATCCAAACAAAAACTCAGTTGGCCGTCTGGATGAAATACTTTTTGTTGTTTCGTCGAGACGGGACGGCACTTTTTTTCGAAAGAAGTTTTTTTCTTCGATGTCCACCAGCAAAACAGGAAACTAAAAATGATAAACAGTGAACTATTTTTGTGCCTTTGAGATTTTACATCGTAGAAAATAAATCTTTCGTTTGGCTAAAATTTACTAGGAAGTAAATAGAAAATAGGAAGAATTTAAAGTAAGGAAGAAGCCGTCCCGCACAATCACAATACAACTTTTGTTTTGAGTTGGATTTTGATTTCGAGGTACGAAGTTGAAATGACAGCTTGCGGCTAGCAAATCTCGAAATTAGACAGAGGTAGGTTTCGGGGTGAATTAGAGTTGTACAGCGGTTGGGGTTTATGGATGGGATTACCGATTGGGCGGTGAACACACCGTGGTAGGTTAATGTTTGTTTTTCAAAGGAATTGAGGGGGGACGTGGAGAGAGGGCTCCTCCAAGGGGATAGTGTTAACCCCAACGGATCTCATTTACCTCACCAAACAATGGAATAGGGGTTTTCTTTTGTGTTGCTGGATGATGATTTGCGGTGTAGATAGAAGTAGGAGAACAAAAAGGGGTTAGTTCGAAAGAAATTGTCGTGGTGCATGGTCCGTGCCAATAGGTGTTTAATCTCGGAGAGTGGTAAAAATGAAAAAAAAAAGATTAGTTTTTTTTATATTGAAAATTTAAAGAACAAAGTTTAATTAATTTTATAGTAAAGTCTCTAAGAAGTGTGATCTCCATTGGTGATAAACGACGTGGTTAATAAATAAGAAAATATTTAAGTTTCGATAGGTAAGGAAAATTTTGTTATAACTGGTGTTAAATTTAAAATTTAAATAAACCTTAACGGTTTAGGGTTCGGTGCTGAAGGCTGGCGGTCATCGCCAAGGGCAGAGTTGGTGCCGCCATATTGGTTGACAATATCTACCATTTTGGACAAATTCAGAAAACGGACCTGTGCTGAAGACAAGAAAAAAAGGAAATACTCTGGATTTAGTTTCATCTAGTCCGAAATCAATTCAAAAGGAACACCGATAAGTACCTTTTTTTTTATCTATTATAAATATATTTTCGAACGAAATTGAAAGTGTCACCCTACACAAAAGACATATTCACCATACATTATCCAATACACCAACCCTATATTATTGAAACTTGGATAAACGTCGCATTTATTTAACCACACAACAAAACATAGTATACCACGGGAGTTCGTACACAAACCAAAAAAAATTAAAGACACCAGATATAAACGAAAACGAAAGAAGATACTCCGACTCAACTAGAGAGGGCGAAGAACAATATTCTTATTGCATGCTTTTAGTATTAAGGTTTTTGGTTGTTGGCAAAATTTTGAATTTTAAATTTTTGTTCATTTAAATTATTTTATACCTACTTTTCATTTGCGTATTGAAATCCTGTACAAGATTTTAGAAAGGTGGTGAAAGGGAGTGTGTCGTCGATACCGTCAGTCGGCAAGCTGAAACGAGTTTCCCCCAAGTACCCCCGCGAATATCGACGCACGAAAAAAGAGGTGCAGCCACCTACAGAGCGCTCTTTAGGCAGGACTCGGGTTAACGAGGCGAACATTGGCCTCAACGATATTGGTAAAGGGTGGGACTGGGCTCAGCCCCAATTTTTTATTGTCGACAGGTTAGGTTGTTGGAGCGAAGGATACTTCCGGGGTTTCAATAGTGACCCTGAGAGAATTCCCCCCCTCCAAGTGAGACAGAAAGGTCCACCGACGTGATTCACTTCTTTCCGGTACATTCTGAATTCTTTTTAATAAGTTACATTTAGAGATTCATTTTATCCGTTAACATTTAAAGCAAATTTTGTTCGTGTTGATCCTTTTTGTATTTTTAAAAGTTCATTCCCTATTGAAAAACCGTCAATTATTTCAACGTTTTTTTTATTGTTGTATAACACTTTGTATTAATGTTAGCCGTACCATATTCGGTGGGTTCTGGCTTTAAACTTTGTATTTCTTAAAATGTTTTAGTTTTCCTTTTCTTTTTTATTAATAAAAATTATGAATGTGAGCCACACCAAATATAATGGCTGTTTATTTTATGGGCTTCTGAGAGCTTAAACATGATGATGTGAGGTTTTAATTATTAGGGGGTGTGGAGGGCGGTGGTCATGAACGGTGAGGAGTAACGATGCCGTAGACGTAAGCGTCAAAGGGGAACCTGAAGAAGATGCGACCAACCAGGTTCCATCAGGAGTGGTGGGGAAAATGGTCAACCTGCAATACCAGCTGCAGGCTCTCGGTGTGTGATCGTTCAGTAGATTGAAAATGAAAATAAGTGGGAATTTTGAGAGATTTGGCATGAAGTTAATTTTTGTAGCGAGGTGAGGTTTAACGGAGGGGCAAGATCCCCCCCTACATCCGGCGAGCTTAGCCGTGCTACGCCAGCATGCCACCGCCCTGTCCGTTAAGCAATGGTACCCTTTCCAGCCTATCCTAGTCCCATTCAAATTTATTTCCGGTTCCTATCCGTTTCCTGTTTCCTGTTTCACTTTTCAAATTCTTTTTCCTTCCCTGAATCCCAATCCTATCCCCGGGTCCTCATCCTATTGCCCCGTTACAAATGGCGCCCAACGTGGGGCCCGAACCCACGACCCTGAGATTAAGAGTCTCATGCTCTACCGACTGAGCTAGCCGGGCCAGCGTGAGCATCTTAGGTAAGGGTTGTATGAACTTGGTGAAGGATATGAATATGATTATTCTTCCGTATAAGGCGGGTGTTAGAACCGCAGATGGGAAATCACAAGCCATAGTCGGCAAAGTTCAAACTCCAGTCACCTACAAAAATACCCAGCAGCCCATAACATTTTTCCTGGTGCCCAGTTTGGAACAGGAATTATACCTCGGGGTTGATTTTTGGAGGATGTTTCATATTGCACCAAATATTGTTAGTTCTGTTTCGGTTCCAGAGGAAGAAGCAGACCTACTGAATGCTCACCAGCTAACACCGGAGCAGCAGTCTGAGTTGGAGACGGTCAGGCGAAAATTTTTAGATTATGATCGACACGGTCTCGGAAAAACGACGATGATGGAGCATGTCATCGATACTGGAGACGCGGAGCCTGTTAAGCAGCGTCACTACCCTGTTTCGCCGGCGGTACAAGCCTTACTGTACCAGGAAATAGATCGAATGCTTAAGCTCGGCGTTATAGAGGAGAGTGAGAGTCCTTGGTGCTCGCCCGTAGTCCTTATAAAGAAGCCAGCAGTAGACGGTACTATTAAGTATCGTTTCTGTCTGGATTCGCGTAAGGTCAACGCGTTAAGCAAAAAGGACGCTAACCCTCTTCCTCATATCGAAGGGCTTATCAGTCGTCTACCCAATACCTACTTTATAAGTAGTGTAGATCTCAAGGAAGCGTTCTGGCAAATACCGCTGGAGAAACAGAGCAGGGAGAAAACTGCATTTGCGGTACCGGGGAGACCCTTATATCATTTTAAGGTAATGCCATTTGGGTTGTGCAATGCAGCTCAACGGCTTTGCCGTTTAATGGATAAGGTAATTCCTGCACGACTCAGGGACAACGTCTTCGTGTATTTAGATGACTTATTGATCATCGCACCGGATTTCGAGACCCATATCTCCATGCTGGACGAAGTAGCCGAGTGTTTGAGAAAGGCCAACCTCACCATCAACCTTAAAAAGTCAAAGTTTTGCTTTAAAGAGCTAAAATATTTGGGTTTTATCGTTGGTGGTGGGATGTTGAAGACCGATCCAGCGAAGATCGAAGCGGTAGTTAATTTTCCGATGCCGAAAAACCCACGACAAGTCCGCCGGCTACTTGGTTTAGCAGGGTGGTATAGGAGGTTCATCAAAGACTTTTCCAGCCTGACCGCCCCCCTAACTGACACACTTAAGAAAAAAGACGCGAAGTTTAAAATGACAGATGAGGCAATCACAGCGTTTGAGGAGCTAAAACGGGTTCTGACAACCGCTCCTGTCCTTACTCATCCCGATTTCAAGAAAAGATTTTATATTCAGTGCGATGCTTCTGACTCTGGAATCGGAGCAGTACTATTCCAGAAGAACGAGAATGGAGGAGAAGTCCCGATCTCATACTTTTCTCAAAAGCTAAATTCTTGTCAGAGAAACTATAGTGTGACCGAGAGGGAGTGCATGGCGGCGGTAATGGCAGTCAAAAAGTTCAGGCCCTATGTCGAGGGTATGGATTTCACCGTAATCACCGACCACTCCAGTCTCAAATGGTTGATGACCATGAAGGACCTGAGTGGGAGGCTGGCTAGGTGGAGTTTAGAATTGCAAACCTATACCTTCGACATAGAGCACCGAAAGGGAACGCTAAATGTCGTGCCAGACACACTCTCTCGGGCACACGTAGACAGTATGGAGATTGGAAATATCGCCCCGTTGATAGATCTTGCTTCGGACGAGTTTAAGTCAAGCGAGTATGAAGATCTAATCGCAACAATCCAGTCTAACCAAGAACAATTGCCTGATTTGAAAATTGTAGACAATTTTGTGTACAAACGCTCATTCGATGTTGAAAACGAAGAGCCCAACTATGAGCATAATTGGCGTTTGTGGGTACCGTCTGGTTTGACCGAAGGGGTCATTGAGCGGGCCCACGATCCACCACAGGCTGCTCATGGGGGTGTGGCAAAAACACTACATCGTATTCGGCAGTACTTTTACTGGCCGAACATGACAGTGCAAATAAGGGAATTCGTTACGAAATGTGCAATATGTAAGCAATGTAAACCAACTAATCAAATTTTACGTCCTCCTATCACTACTACCTTCAGTGTCAATCGTCCGTTTCAAAAATTATATGTTGACTTCTTGGGTCCCTACCCAAGGTCAAAGTCCGGTAATGCCTATGTGTTTGTTGTGTTAGAACATCTAACAAAGTATGTTTTTCTGGAACCTTTACGGTCGGCAAATACCAGTAGCATAATAAAGTTCCTCCGAAATGACATTTTTAATGCATTTGGAGTGCCGCAAGTCATACATTCGGATAATGGCAAACAATTTGTCGCCAAAGATTTCCAAACTCTCCTACAAAAGTACGGTATTCGACATTTTCGAACCGCCAATTATGCACCTCAGTCCAACGCCTCGGAGAGGGTCAACAGAACGCTATTGGCGGCTATACGCTCGTATCTGAAAGAAGACCAACGCGACTGGGATATGCACCTTAGTGATATCGCAGGCGCGTTGAGGAGTTCAGTTCATTCAGCTACCGGTGTTTCTCCATATTTTGCCCTGTTTGGCATAAATATGATGACTCATGGTAGCGGATATGAACTGACTCAGAAGCTTAGTATGGTTGACGATGGCGAGCTGTTGGCTCTCCCACGGCAAAACAGATTGCAGTGTATTCGCGAGAAAATTAAAGACGGAATAATGAAAGCCAAAGAGAAAAGCGACAAAGTCTATAATATGCGCACTCGAAACGTGAGGTATGTTCCTGGACAGGAGGTTTACCGACGTAATTTCATTTTAAGCGACACGTCTAAATATTTATCGGCGAAATTATGCCCAAAATTCGTGAAATGTCGAGTAGTTAAAGAAGTAGGAAAGAATAATTACGAACTTGAAAATCTGGCGGGCAAGAAAATTGGGATATTCCATGCCAAAGACATTAAACAATAGCTTTACAACAACAACGAAATCTGTGATAGGTATAATACCAAAAATCTGTGATATATATGTAAATATGTCACTGTTCCTATCAACCTCTCATGTGAATGTCTCCTAAGAATCAACAGAAAAATCTTAAACTATGAACTATACTATTTTCCTTTTTTTTCTTCCCCTCCATAAGAACCTCATTCCATTCCGTTTAACCGGTTACTTATATCTGATAAGGTTTTCGACCTTCAAATTTGAGTTTTCCTTTATCTACGTTTTTATTTATTTATTTAGTTATTTATTTATTTATTTGTTTATTTATTTATTTATTTATTTGCAGTTATATATTTGTTATTTATTTTCTATAGTTTATTTATTTACTTTACATAGATTTATATTCGAGTCCATTTATTTATTTAATTTGCAGTTTTACTAGAGTCTATTTATTTACCTAATTGTTATTTATTCATTTAATCGTTTCAGTTAGTTTTGTATACGAGTTAGAGTTTAACTTTTTTTTTGTCAGTGTATTCATGTACTTTATTAGTTTGTGCATTCAGTGTAGGGACCATAGATTTTACTGATAGCTTCCATAAGTTAATCAGTAAACATGTTTTTTTATAAGTCAACGTTTTTGTTTTTTTTCGATTTAGTATTTTTTTTTAAATTATTTTCATTTGTAAACCTTTGATTAAATCAATATGTATTGCCAGGTTATTGTACAGGCATCAATCAAATACAAATAAATGTTTCCTAATAAACCTGGTTCTTGTCCCAATCTCCTAAGATTCAATTCAACTGGTCCTCGAAACAGACATAGTGAACTAGAAGCCATATTTATATATATATCACTAGAAGCGCCGATGTCTAAAGTGCAATAACTACCTAATGTGCAATAAAAATCTAACTAACTGTGATATCTTTGTTGTTCCATGTGTGTAATTGTGAACTTGTAGACCTAGTCCATATACAGCAAAAGCAAATGACTTGCCACACGAAACACTCAATGAATTCAAAATGACTCAGTCAGTTTCCTTTTGGAAAATTGATCTCCTGGAGTCAATTGAATCGGAAAGTAATAACCTTATTTCTATCTACGAAAAGCAAAGAATAGTTGTTAATTTTTACTAGAAGCACGATTAATGAGTAGTAGAAGCATAAGACGGAGGAAACTAAAGAAAAAGAGAGAAAAAAAAAAGAAGGCTGAGAATAAATGCCCGGCTTTTGAAAGTGGGTTCATCCCCAACGTCAAAAGAAGTTAAGAGCTGCCTGTCACCGTCTTTGTAGCAATATAAAATGTCCCAAATCCGGAGGTTTGTTACGGCAGCCTAGGAAAGTAACTTGCCAATACACTATGGCAGTTGCACCCAAGTAAAAGGCACAAAATGATGCACTACGCTACCATGCATTGCGCATATAGGGCAAGAAAATGTTCCACGAAACAAGAGAATAAACTTCCCACTAATAAAAAATAAAAACACCAACTTTACTTTAACTAAGTACAAACGACCGGTTTATTTCGATTGCCTAATATATAGAAATTTACATAGGTACAATACGTTTGTTTTTTTGTTGCACTGGTTGCATATTTTTACCTTGGTTGGTGTCGTATTGCCACGACAACTGACCTGGGGTCCCCGTCGTCGGTGGTTGTGACCTCATGTCAAATGGGTCCAGATAGCCACAGATTCTTTTCGATGCACAGAACAAAATTCAGTTGTGCATTTGGCTGAAGAAATCTACTGGTTGCAACTTCCCATTCGTTGAGGTCCTCGCCATCGGGAGAAACAACTGCGTACGCCAATTTCCAGATCCCGATGTGGCCGCAGCATGTTTCATGGGATTATACGGATGGTTTCCTTCAGGAATTTTTTTTTCTTCGGGTCGAATGGCTTACTCGAACGTCATCCAAACAAAAACTCAGTTGGCCGTCTGGATGAAATACTTTTTGTTGTTTCGTCGAGACGGGACGGCACTTTTTTTCGAAAGAAGTTTTTTTCTTCGATGTCCACCAGCAAAACAGGAAACTAAAAATGATAAACAGTGAACTATTTTTGTGCCTTTGAGATTTTACATCGTAGAAAATAAATCTTTCGTTTGGCTAAAATTTACTAGGAAGTAAATAGAAAATAGGAAGAATTTAAAGTAAGGAAGAAGCCGTCCCGCACAATCACAATACAACTTTTGTTTTGAGTTGGATTTTGATTTCGAGGTACGAAGTTGAAATGACAGCTTGCGGCTAGCAAATCTCGAAATTAGACAGAGGTAGGTTTCGGGGTGAATTAGAGTTGTACAGCGGTTGGGGTTTATGGATGGGATTACCGATTGGGCGGTGAACACACCGTGGTAGGTTAATGTTTGTTTTTCAAAGGAATTGAGGGGGGACGTGGAGAGAGGGCTCCTCCAAGGGGATAGTGTTAACCCCAACGGATCTCATTTACCTCACCAAACAATGGAATAGGGGTTTTCTTTTGTGTTGCTGGATGATGATTTGCGGTGTAGATAGAAGTAGGAGAACAAAAAGGGGTTAGTTCGAAAGAAATTGTCGTGGTGCATGGTCCGTGCCAATAGGTGTTTAATCTCGGAGAGTGGTAAAAATGAAAAAAAAAAGATTAGTTTTTTTTATATTGAAAATTTAAAGAACAAAGTTTAATTAATTTTATAGTAAAGTCTCTAAGAAGTGTGATCTCCATTGGTGATAAACGACGTGGTTAATAAATAAGAAAATATTTAAGTTTCGATAGGTAAGGAAAATTTTGTTATAACTGGTGTTAAATTTAAAATTTAAATAAACCTTAACGGTTTAGGGTTCGGTGCTGAAGGCTGGCGGTCATCGCCAAGGGCAGAGTTGGTGCCGCCATATTGGTTGACAATATCTACCATTTTGGACAAATTCAGAAAACGGACCTGTGCTGAAGACAAGAAAAAAAGGAAATACTCTGGATTTAGTTTCATCTAGTCCGAAATCAATTCAAAAGGAACACCGATAAGTACCTTTTTTTTTATCTATTATAAATATATTTTCGAACGAAATTGAAAGTGTCACCCTACACAAAAGACATATTCACCATACATTATCCAATACACCAACCCTATATTATTGAAACTTGGATAAACGTCGCATTTATTTAACCACACAACAAAACATAGTATACCACGGGAGTTCGTACACAAACCAAAAAAAATTAAAGACACCAGATATAAACGAAAACGAAAGAAGATACTCCGACTCAACTAGAGAGGGCGAAGAACAATATTCTTATTGCATGCTTTTAGTATTAAGGTTTTTGGTTGTTGGCAAAATTTTGAATTTTAAATTTTTGTTCATTTAAATTATTTTATACCTACTTTTCATTTGCGTATTGAAATCCTGTACAAGATTTTAGAAAGGTGGTGAAAGGGAGTGTGTCGTCGATACCGTCAGTCGGCAAGCTGAAACGAGTTTCCCCCAAGTACCCCCGCGAATATCGACGCACGAAAAAAGAGGTGCAGCCACCTACAGAGCGCTCTTTAGGCAGGACTCGGGTTAACGAGGCGAACATTGGCCTCAACGATATTGGTAAAGGGTGGGACTGGGCTCAGCCCCAATTTTTTATTGTCGACAGGTTAGGTTGTTGGAGCGAAGGATACTTCCGGGGTTTCAATAGTGACCCTGAGAGAATTCCCCCCCTCCAAGTGAGACAGAAAGGTCCACCGACGTGATTCACTTCTTTCCGGTACATTCTGAATTCTTTTTAATAAGTTACATTTAGAGATTCATTTTATCCGTTAACATTTAAAGCAAATTTTGTTCGTGTTGATCCTTTTTGTATTTTTAAAAGTTCATTCCCTATTGAAAAACCGTCAATTATTTCAACGTTTTTTTTATTGTTGTATAACACTTTGTATTAATGTTAGCCGTACCATATTCGGTGGGTTCTGGCTTTAAACTTTGTATTTCTTAAAATGTTTTAGTTTTCCTTTTCTTTTTTATTAATAAAAATTATGAATGTGAGCCACACCAAATATAATGGCTGTTTATTTTATGGGCTTCTGAGAGCTTAAACATGATGATGTGAGGTTTTAATTATTAGGGGGTGTGGAGGGCGGTGGTCATGAACGGTGAGGAGTAACGATGCCGTAGACGTAAGCGTCAAAGGGGAACCTGAAGAAGATGCGACCAACCAGGTTCCATCAGGAGTGGTGGGGAAAATGGTCAACCTGCAATACCAGCTGCAGGCTCTCGGTGTGTGATCGTTCAGTAGATTGAAAATGAAAATAAGTGGGAATTTTGAGAGATTTGGCATGAAGTTAATTTTTGTAGCGAGGTGAGGTTTAACGGAGGGGCAAGATCCCCCCCTACATCCGGCGAGCTTAGCCGTGCTACGCCAGCATGCCACCGCCCTGTCCGTTAAGCAATGGTACCCTTTCCAGCCTATCCTAGTCCCATTCAAATTTATTTCCGGTTCCTATCCGTTTCCTGTTTCCTGTTTCACTTTTCAAATTCTTTTTCCTTCCCTGAATCCCAATCCTATCCCCGGGTCCTCATCCTATTGCCCCGTTACAATTCATCTCGTGAGCTACACGTTTCGACATAGAAATGGCTGCAACACGACGAGGTTCAGTGATTCCGATCATTTTGTGCTCACCATAGCCGGATTCGTACAGGAATTGGGGGATTTGAGTTGTCTTTCCAGACCCTGTTTCACCTGCGACGATAATGATGGAGTTTTCATTTATGATTTCCATGATGGCCTGTTCCTCGGCAAGAATGGGAAGTCTTAAACGAGCTGCTTGAATGTCTGGATTTCGATCGACAGGGATGTATACCACCGGTTTGGACGAAACCTTTGGTTGTTCAATAGCTTTCTGTTCTTTGACAACGGGTTCATTGGTTTCTTTTACTTCAGGAAGAATCTCTTCATCATGTTTGTCATCTTCTTCATCATCCGTTGACGATTCGACTTCCAGTCCAATCACATTGGGATTTTTCTTCTTTGTCTGCGTCTCTCCGTCACTATTGCTTTCGTCGGCATCGTTATAGCCCTGTAAAAGTTGCATTCGTTTGCGTTTGTTAACTCCAGCTATACTACTTATTCGCGCAGCAGCATCCTCTTGCTTCTTTTGTTCCTTCTTGCGTTTTTGCTTTTCTTGTATGGCATCGAAGTTACCAAAGTTCTTGAGACCGATGGTTTGCACTTGACTAATTGATTGATACAAGCTCAATTCATCTGCAGATATTTTGACTTTTTCCAGGCCCTCAAGTATAGATGCTCTCTGAAAAGCCCAAAGCACGGTCAAAGATACTCTACAAAAAAAGGATTGATGGGTTGCAACTTACCTCTTCTTTTTTTCGTTTTTTGTCAACAATTGTTTGCAGGCGTTTCCTTTGTTTTCTGGTCAAGATTTTGGTGTGCTGTACGATCTCAGGTTTTGTTTTTGTTTTCCTCTTTTGGGACGGCAGCACCAAGGGATTTGCATCGTCATAGCCTGAAGAAGTTGCAATAGAATCGCCTAGTTCAAGTTTGATCTGAAAGAAAAACAATTGGTGTTTAAAAAATTGGTTTTTGATTTTGAAACATTTCAAAACGCAGTCTGCGAAATTTTGTAAAAAAATATATGTACGTAGCTTGCAAATGGCATTAATGTGTGGTTTTTCACAATTCTTGCATTTATATGTACCTTTTTCACTTCAGAATTATCAATGGTGGTTTTATGAGCCTGCCGAGCCTTAGCATTGTACACTTTTCTACCCATAATTATATTTAATTTATAAAATAAAATTTATAAAATAGGTTTGTTTAGCATTTTTTTTAGCACATCGCACGTGTGGAGAAATGACAGTAAAAACAGGTTGACAATTTTGACAGTTCATTTGCGATGTTTTACAAGGGTGCGTTCGGAAATGAATCTATTAAACTACATTATCGACTAAGAGCATAATTTTTCGCATTCCTTTCAACCATTCAACAATTCTAAAAAAAATTCCTTTCAACAATTTCAGATTGATTATTTTATTTTTTGCTGAAAGGAATTTCTTAAACAAAATTGATTTTTTCTGTATATGCATGTGTGCTGTTTAACAGGAACTTTTAGACAAAAATGATTGCACCTACAATTCATAGCAAATAGTCAAAAGTGCACTCACTGTATCTCGTGTGGCGTTTTATATTCACCTGAACAATTAATGACGCAGGAACTCCAAGTTCGGTCGTAAAAGAATAAATCGATGACCGACACAACGGTATAATTTATCCTGAGGCCACACGAGCAAGTACTGGCAAGCAAGATGCAAACCATACACATTTGTTTACTAACACAAACAAACCCAAGCAACTTGCTCATCAATTGGGATGCAAGTTTTGAAGCCAGTAGTGAAGCAAGTTGGGAGACAAGCAAGTGCAATGCAAGTGGAAAGCAAGTGGGAGGCGCCTTGAAATATTTTCGGAATCGGATAGCGTGCGTTGAATGACACAAAAATGTGTGTGCGTCCGGACGCCCACATTGATGTAATTTTTTGCATTCACACAAATATTTGCGCCGAACACTAGAGCTGTGTCAATCGTTCATTTTAAAAGACCGAATCAATCACTGATTGAATAGACCAAAGATTCGATCTTTTCAATCGTTCATTTCATCAATCATTCCTTTGATTACATATGGCATGTTTAAAAAAAAAACACATTTTCAATAGTACATACTAACTACAGTCTGTTTCAATCCTTATTTAAAGAGGAATTTATTTCTTATAGTCGATAGAGCTTTTAGCTCATAGTCGATAGAGATATAGACAAAATTTATAATGAATGAAGAGAAAATGAACACAAATACGAGAGAGAGACGAGAAAATGAAGAGTAGCTAAGCTGGTAAGCCGCGTCCACATTATGTCGAATTGTGTAGATCAACATCGTTGATCAACAGTGTTGAGTAAGTGTAGACGTGTTGATCGACAAAGCCATTCAACATTATTTGTTGACCCGAACGTAACCCGATTCAAATGGATAGCAATCGACAGTTGTTCAACAAATTTAATTTTATTAAAAACGTTTGTAGGGCTTTAATTTCATCAACATAATTTAATGATTTTGTGCGTTATTAATCACATTTTTACTAGATGAAAAATGCAATATTTCTTGTGAATAAGTATTTAATGTTAATAATATCGTTTTAACTTAATTGTTCACAAGAAAAAATAAAAAAAAGTTGGGAACCACCAGGATAGAGATATAGACAATCTATTTTAAAATCACCAGGATTCGAACCCTGAACCCTTTGGTTGCGTACTGACGCACCGATCAGAAAATCCCAAACCACACAAATGTTTGCTACGAAAGTTTTTCACGTACACACTAGCATGTTGATCGACAATGTTAACCAACAATGTTGATCGGCATAGTGTGGACCGTCCTGTAGATGTAGATATATGTATATCAATTTATGTTCCTGTCTCCTGTGGTGTGTTATTTTTTTCATTCACGTAGATAGAGATTGAGATTGTATGTGTTTTTGTTTCGTTCAGTATTCTGGTGTGGAAATGGATTGATTGAGAACAGGGCCGGACAAGCTATACGTGCAAGCGGTGCAAATGTGCAGGGCGCTGAACCCCATGGGCGCCTTAGCAAGTTTCAAGAAAGCCACTACCACTACTTTTTTAATTTTCAATTATTTTTAATAGCTCACACCAATATTGATATCCATACTTATTCCGTTAAGATATCTACTATTCATAAAATAAGTCGATGCCTAGCTTCCTATTCACACCCACATTAACAAAACTAAATCGCAAAATCTTTGCAAAGTGTACGATTTTGTTCGCCTCGGATAACCTCGTTCGTCTCTTTGGGACACTTCGTTAAAAAATCGCATATAAAAGCCTACAGCTGGGGTAATGAGAGCATGGCTTTTTCCACCAAAAACCGCAACTGAGGGGCGCTAGTGATGAAGCTTGCGCAGAGCGCTAATTTGGCTTGGGCCGGCCCTGATTGAGAATGAGTGGAATGAACGAAACATATCTCGCTCTTTGAAAACTTAAATGATTGACATTGGGATCGATTGATTCGGTCTGCTGTGATTGCAATCAATCATTCTTTGTGAAGAACGGGTCACAAAGACCGAATCAATCACGATTGACACAGCTCTACCGAACACGGCGCACAACGCATATTTTTATTGGTCTGGATGCGACTTAAAATATGAATTTAATTAAACACTCTCTTGAATCTGTTTTTTCACTAAACGACCACGACAAAAAAATTCAACTTGACGTATGAGAAATGCCAAATCTTCGTGGTGATTTTGAAAGTTTTTTTTGTTGACCTTTGTTAGTGAATTCGGCGAATGAGCTTTTCGCTTATAGAAATTTGAATGAATCTCAGTAACATTACCTGCACCACCGACATTTTGTTCAACTAATTTGATATAAGTGAAACCGCAAACCATTCGCCAATTGTGTCGCGAATTTGCCGTTGCTTTTTTTTAAGGCTCTCCCAAACCAACGAGAAATCATAGCGAATTATTCGCAACAAATACCACAAAAATACAATAGCCATGCTTTTTTTTTGGGAAAGCTATCCGCAGTACAGTAAGATTTTATACGAATAACAGAAACAATTTCGGCAGCAGGATCACTGCCGATAAAAGTTAAAGTAGAATCATACTGTGAACAAACGTCAAAAAGTCCATCCGCAGTAGGATTCTACTTTAAATTGTATCGGCAGTGATCCTACTGCCGGTATCGATTTTGTTATTCATGTTAAATCTTACTGTACTATGGATAGCTTTTCCAAAAAAAAAAAAACATGGCTAAACAACAACAACTGTCGTTTTCAAATATTTTCGCGTGCGTTTGGGGAAGCCTTTATTCACCAGAAACCGCTACTTTGATGTCAAAAACGGTTTTAGGCAACCCTGAGGCCACATGAGCCAGTACTTGCCTGCCAGTTGGCTACACACACTCAGGGCGGTATTCACCGAACGCTCATAACTTAAGAGCTTCATAAACCTATTCACCTACCAATAATAGTGATTACTTATGAGCGCTCATAAAAGTTATGAGTGGTCCTGACCACTAATAACTAATAAAAGGTATTATAATGAATCTGTTCTGAATAGAAAATTACAGAAAAGTATAGGATTGTGTGTTCCATGAGTAAAAACCTTGCCCCAAACTGTTCTTCATTCTGTCACTATGTGTTCCATGATATGTGATAATGTTCTGGGGCCCAATTCCGCAAGGGTGAATGATTTTCTGTGTACACATTCTATTCACACCCAAAACTCACTCTTGTGGAATTGGGCTTCTGATGTAGTTTTTCTTCATTTAACACAGCTAATATAAACTTAAAAGTAAAGTAAGAACATTTCCCTTTTAGCCCAGGAAAATTAGACTTTCACTTCCAAAAAATTGCGACAAAGCTGATTTTTGGTGGAGTGGCTTATAATGACGTCTTAAGCATTTCCTGAAAAGTACCCTAAATTTGGCCCGGGGCAAAATTTTTTAGGGGGGGGGGGGGGGGGGGGGGGGGTGAAAGGAGTTGAAGTTCAGTTTTTTGGGAATTGCTCCTAAACTATCGGTTTTATTGAAAAAGTGTGAAGGTAAGAATTAAAGCTGATGTTATTTTAC
This sequence comes from Dasysyrphus tricinctus, assembly GCA_963921185.1. Lineage (NCBI taxonomy): Eukaryota > Metazoa > Arthropoda > Insecta > Diptera > Syrphidae > Dasysyrphus > Dasysyrphus tricinctus. The sequence goes on along the minus strand of OY992533.1, from coordinate 14,144,029 downwards.
CCAAAAAATCTTAACATACTTTTTTTCGTAGAACCAATAGTTTCAGAGAAAAACGTTAGAGAACTTCATGGAGCAGTGAGTTAAGTCCAAAAAATTTATAAAATTTTTGCTTATCGCTGGGCAAATTTTGTTTTGTGATTTATGTTTAAGTACAACTCCTTATTGTAAAATCGAGTTTTTGGGGTGGTAGGGGAAAGGGAATGGCCGCCATCTGAAACAAGGTTGATTTTGTTTTTGTTTAATAACTCGTTGAAATTGCGTTTTTCAAAAAAATGACCAAAACACAGATTTTAGACGATGAAATTATCTAAAAAAATGAGCCATTAAACAGCTCTGTATGTTTATTAATCTCAAAGTTACAGCGAATCAAAGGTCACCTATGTCTCATATATGGTGGGGGATTAAATGACGTTTTTAAAGGTTTTTCGCTTATTTGTGAATTTTTTTGATGATGTCTAGAATATATTTTGCACTGCTCTTGATTGTATGTAAATGATTCTTCTATTCTGACCAAAAAAATTCACAAATAAGCGAAAAACCTTAAAAAAAACGTCATTTCATCCCCACCATATATGAGGCATAGGTGACCTTTGATCCGCTGTAACTTTGAGATTAATAAACATACAGAGCTGTTTAATGGATCATTTTTTAGATAATTTAATCGTCTAAAATCTGTGTTTTGGTCATTTTTTTGAAAAACGCAATTTCAACGAGTTATTAAACAAAAACAAAATCAACCTTGTTTTCAAGATGGCGGCCATTCCCTTTCCCCTACCACCCCAAAAACTCGATTTTACAATAAGGAGTTGTACTTAAACATAAATCACAAAACAAAATTTGCCCAGCGATAAGCAAAAATTTTATAAATTTTTTGGACTTAACTCACTGCTCCATGAAGTTCTCTAACGTTTTTCTCTGAAACTATTGGTTCTACGAAAAAAGTATGTTAACATTTTTTGTGTAAAATAACATCAGCTTTAATTCTTACCTTCACACTTTTTCAATAAAACCGATAGTTTAGGAGCAATTCCCAAAAAAACTGAACTTCAACACCTTTACCCCCCCCCCCCCCCCTAAAAATTTAGCCCCGGGCCAAATTTAGAGTCATCATCATCATCGTGTCCTGTAACCCCGGTTGGGGCATAGGGCGTCAACAAAACGTCTCCATCCTTCACGGTCTGCTGCAAGGTACTTAAGCTGTGGCCACGTCTTTCTCTGGGATTCTGCTTCCGCTAAGACAGTTGATTTCCATGTTGTTCTTGGTCTTCCAACCCGCCGTGCACCCCTGAGGATTCCATTCAAAGGACTGCTTTGCAATTTCATCGTTTGGTTTCCTCAGTGTGTGACCAATCCAACGCCATTTACGCTTTCTTATGTCGACGTCCAGCCGCTCTTGACTTGTCCTGCGCCACAATTCCTCGTTTGATATTATTTGTGGCCAGCGAATCTTTAGGATGTGGCGAAGACAGCGATTCACAAAAGCCTGCAATTTCTTCGAAATGGTAGACGTGACTTTCCAGGTTTCACAAGCATATAACAGCACGGATTTGACATTGGATTCGAAGAATCTCAACTTAGTGCGTAAGGAGATTTGACTGGATTTCCAAATTGGGGACAGAGTACCGAAGGCAGCACGAGCTTTATTTATTCTACTTTTAACGTCCAGATCCGTACCACCGTTAGCAGAAACAATACCAAGGTAGTTAAATTTTTCCACTACTTCAACTGGCGTCTCCTGTAAAATAATACGCTGCTGTGTGGAGCGGCCTGTGAGCATTATTTTTGTCTTTTTGCTGTTAATTCTTAGACCACTCGACTCTCCCTTCACTTGCAGTGTTTGGCACATCCCGTTCAGCCCACTGATGTTATTTGCCAGTAGACATATGTCATCGGCATAGTCTAAATGACTGAGCCTTTCGAACGGTCTCCATTGAATGCCCTGTCGCTCAGCTGTACCAACACTGGCCGTCAATACGTCGTCCATCGCCAGCAGGAAGAGAATTGGCGATAGAACATCCCCTTGTCTCACACCCTGTTGCACTACGAAGGAGTCGGATAGCTGCCCATTGTGCAAAACAAAACACCTCGCGTTGTTGTAGGACTCTTTAATAATGGCAACAATTTTTAGAGTACTTTTCAGGAAATGCTTAAGACGTCATAATAAGCCACTCCACCAAAAATCAGCTTTGTCGCAATTTTTTCGAAGTTTGGCCATTTTTTTGCCTAATTTTCCTGGGCTATTTATAAAACAAACTTAAAAGTGCAATGACCTTCACCCCGAGACAAAACTAAGAAAATAAGTGAAAAGAAATTAAAATCACTGTAGTCACAAAGAAATTATTGATGTGCATGCAACACTCATTTTTTTAAGGATCCAAGAAGTACCAACAAAGCGCATTTGTTTGAAGGGTCATTTTTAAAAACAGTTTGATTTCACAGTTTGGGGGTTACTGGGGAAGAGAGAGTTGTTCTCATTTTCGAATTTTGAAAAGGGGCTATGAGTGGTTGGTGAATAGCACAAATATTATTTGAGTTAGGTGCCTCATAAACTTAAGAGCCGTTTATGAGTGCTCGGTGAATACCGCCCTAACTGTATATGCTGTGACGTAGGCGGCATGCCACACTGGCTTCTCTACTGGCTTACTCCAAATGGAATAAATCTACTCCGATTTTTTAGAAAGAAATTTAACTACTACGATTTTCCACTTTTTCAAGACTGAAGATGGAACCACTTCGATCTATCGTCTGTGCGGTGTGGAGTGGCATTTTTAATACTTATCAAGCCTGCCATGTTGCAAACTGTCATTAGACGTTGTATTTAGTGCATTTTTATCTTCGCTTAAAAAAGTAGCATGTTAAATGTAACAAAAGTTTGGTATAATTCCGTTAGCATTGTCTTTTAGTGCAACTTTCTTCGCTTACAAAAAAAGAAGCATGTAAAATACAACAACAATACGTAACTATACCGGATTGTTGTTGTATTTAACATACTATTTCTTTTTATGTGGAGATAAAAATAAACTAAAAACACACGCACTGACGCCATGCAACATCACTAGCAAAAAACAACAAAAGCCAAAGTGTCGTTATCATTCCGAATGTTTCGCGTTGGTTTTGGAGAGCCTTATAACTTGTTTCTATCACAAAATAATATTTATCGTAAAAACTCTTGTTTTATTTATCGTGCGCAGCGATACAAAATACAACAGAAACACAATGGTAAACAACAACAAAAAACTGTCGTTGGCGAAAGTTTCGCGTCGGGTTGGGAGAGCCTTTAATAAATTCATTCGCCAGTTTTTTTTTGGCTTTCTTCTCGAACGGAAATAAGACCCTACAACACACCACACGAGACAAGTGTGGTTCTGGCTCTATTGATCTTCAAACATTTTTTAGATCGCTTTGCAAATTTATACAACTTTGTTCTTAAGTACAGGGCATGGACTCCCAATTTTTATTTTATTAATATTTTCTGTTTTTCCAAATATGCTACGAAATAGTAGTGCCGAACCCTGTTACTGGCTGCTCTACTGGCTTCCCTACTGGCTACGAAAAAGGCAAGACAGTTGACGAGCTAGTTGCTCAGGTTCGTATGTGTTAGTAAAAAAAATTTGAGTGTATTGCGACTGGCTAGCCAGTACTGGCTCGTGTGGCCTCAGGGTAAGGCGAACGACGCGCTGTCAGGTGACTTCTTCAACATCGTTCTTGAAAGAATAGTGCAAAACTCTCACGGCAACACTAGAGGCACAATCTTTCAAAAATCCGTCCAATTACTTATTGCTTATGCTGATGACATTGACATAATCGGATGAACAAAGCGTGAGGTCAGTGGTGTTTTGGTGAGTATTGAGAAGGAAGCCAAGAAGGTGGGTTTAACGGTGAATGAAAGCAAGACGAAATATGTGCTGTCAACAAGAAAGAACAACCAACACCGAGGTCTCGGAGAGAATACCCTATAGACAGCTATAATTTTAAGGTGGTCAGAGACTTTGTGTACCTAAGATCCGCTATAAGCTCAGCGAACGATATCTGTGCTGAGATCAAACGAAGCATTACTCTTCCCAATCGCTGTTTTTTTGGGCAAAGAGGGCAATTGAGAAGCAAAGCCCTCTCTCGAGCAACTAAGCTGTCCCTGTATAGGACGCTTATCAACCCGGTTCTTATGTAAGGTGCAGAGGCATGGACACTATATTAAATGTAAATGAAAACACGTTAGGCTGCTTTGAGAGGCAAATTATCCGAGTGATTTTTGGTCTCATATCTTTATAGAGGGGGAATGGACAAGAGGATACAACAACAAACTGTACGGGCTGTACAGCGTGGTTGGTTTAGGCCTAAACAAAGTTTTAAGATTTAATAAGTGTGTGTTTTTTCAAGCTCAGGGAAATCGGACGAAGAAAACGACATCGGGGCTTAGCTACGCCATCACAGAAAACAATATGGAGTTTCCATACAAACTGTCGATAACAAGTATGAAGCAACAGTTTTTATATGGGGTAAAGTTAAGCCCCGAAAATTCTCTGGGCTTAACTGAGCTCAAAAGGGCTTAGTTGTTGTTGCAGAAAGGTAAGACAGAGCTAAAGGAATCGATTGAGTGAATGGAATGTTCAGAGCTCACGCAAAAAGCAGAACAGGGCTAAAATTCTACTTTAAACATTTTGTTCAATGATCATGAAATTCTGATGACATGGGGTTCAATTCCCGATCTGTGAAACTGTGAAGTGAAAAACGTTATCTTTCGGTTTTGACAGAGCGATTCCCGAACGCGATATGAAAAACAGCTGTGAACATGAGTACTTAAAAGTTCTAAAATGAAAAAATGCAGTCAATCACTCATAGAAAAAGATAATAGTGTCGTCGCCTTGTTCCTGCTTATCTTTTCTCTTTTCGCAAGTTTTCATAGAATGAATTGATTGTCATAAGAGAATCATGTAATGAAAACATTTTAACATTATTGTTCACGCTTCGAGAATCGCATTTGACTGAAAGCCGTGATCATATTTATCACTTCACAGTTTCATAGATCGAGAACTGACCTCATGATGCGATTAAAATTAAAAGTTTTTCACACCACTTCAAGTTATGTCAAATCGCAAGGTATTTTTTCCCAACAAAATTTATAACAACTTCGAATTTATATCAACTGTGAATTGCATTGTTTTCAAGGGGAGATGGTTATAGGTGGTTAGAACATCGAAACTTAAGTTCATCTGACGTTTTTACTTAATAAACCAGGGTGGGCTTTTTTGTGCCGCACAAATTGAATAGTGAAAGAAATGCGTGACAGCGAATGTGAAAACAATTTATTCGATTCACTTTTTTTTTTTTACAGAATTGACCACCAGAGCAAATAATGCAATAGTTCGAGCCTAACCTACCGTGAACCGTCTACTTCAGCACACTCGCAGTTTATCTCTCTGAGATTGAGATCTCACAAGCTAAACTAGGAAATAAATGTTTTTAACTGTATTTGACAGCAAAATTGGCGAATTTAGCTCCAGTCCAAGCTGGTATCACAGAAACCTTTTAAATAGGTTACAAGAAAATGTTCACATTCGGCATTTTTTAAACTATTTTTTTAATAAAATTATAAGCTTATAAGGAAAATCTTTAAGTAGATACAATCAAAATATTTTTTATTTTCAAAAAAAAACAATATTGCAAATTGGAATTTCCGCCAAAGTAAAAATCTACTCCTATACCTACCCAAACAAACTATGGAAAATCCCATTCAAAAATAATTTCCTTATACCTCACAGCAATTCATTTCCATCCTGATGAAATCACCAAAACAAAATATCCTCTTTTGTCCTCGAAACACCAAAATATCCTTTTACCTCTTCGAACTCAGCCAAATAATTCCTGCCTCTGTCGCTGCCCTGCCACCCCCGCAATACCATCCAAGCTCATTACAACGCATACGCAAAACAACATTCCCCATCGCACACAAATCTCGAACAACGAAAAATTCGAAGATTCGAATTTAATATCGGTCGGCGGAGTTTTTATTTAGATTTTAAGGTAGACATCAATCGGAACGTTTTAGTGTATCGCAGTATCGTGTACAGTTGAAGAACTATTAAGTGCAAAAAACGAATCAAACGCAATATATCAAACAAGAAATCCACAGAAAAATCCAAATCCAAGTTCAGCAATATATCAGATACAGCCGAAAAAAAATAATCAGTTATTTTGAATTTACCATGTAAAATCCCCAACAAAAAATCCAGTTATTCAACAAAAAAAAAAAGGATTTTCACCAAATTTAGAACGTAAATTTGTCGTTGCTTTTTTTCATTCCCTTATTTCGTACCTACACTCATCTGCAGTGGGTATCTCAAAGTATAGAGAACGTACTAGCAGCCAGCAAAGATACTTTATTTTAGGGGTGTGCCTGGTAGTTTCGATTTTTTTCTCTCGACTCGAACACAACTTCTCAATCGGGGTCGTCGGAGTTTTCTAAAATTATTTTCCTGATTTTTGTTTTAAACAAATTAACAGAAAACTACACTAAATAATAAATACACTTTTCGATATACCTAAATGGCTTCTTGTGGGTTTTAAAATTAAAATCAAAAGATAAAAGTGAAAGAAGTGAATTAAATTTTGGTACAATTTTTATAGAAAAAAAAAGTTACCTACATAAGCAAAATGTCTTTACATTTTGTTACATGTTTGTTTGCATTCGCCCTCATAAGCAGTTTAGAGGTAAGTTTTTTGCTTCAATCAATTTTTTGATTTTTTGCTTTTGGAAAATTTTAATGGAAGAAAAGTCGGATTTGTGTCTCTAATTAGAATTCTAACAAGTCGGGGAAATTTTATTAGAATCTTTTTTTCTTTTTTTTTTTTCTTAGCAAGGGTTGCATATTCAAACCATCTTGTACGCATGTATCTTTTTTCGATTTTAAATTTTAGAGGATAGAAAAAACTGAAAAATAAAATACTTAAATTTATAGTAGGTAGGTAGGAAAAAAAAGAAAGAAATTCCTGTACAAGGATATCGATCTCTCGCTACAACAACAACAACAACAAGAAATCGACACTTAAAGGAATTCCCCATATACAAAGCACCATCATCACCAATACATGCATTTAGTGATTCACCGCACTCACTCACTTGTACATTACACATTAGCACTACCAGCAGCGAACAGCAATAGGAGCAAGTTTCTTGTTGAAAAGGTAACCCTAAGCCCTAACCCTCTCTGCATCCCCAGCCCCAGTCCCAGCCCAAACTCGTGAAGTTACAACACAAAACCAACACGGACCACCACCAATACTCAGGTAGTTGCTATCTCTAATAGCAGAACAGCCACCTTGCGCTGGGAAAAAGCCTACCAGCTATTTATTTTCGACCTATAGATACGTACTACTACAATTCGAGATGCCATGCCAGCAGCAGCTTGAAGGACCTCTTTTAAAAAAACATTTTATTTTAAATTTCAACACACTACGGTGTCGGTGTTGGGGCGGTTTGGTGGCTGTAGCTGTGGTACTGCTCCTGTTAAGTCCTCTCCATTCTTGATTTATCGAGATCGAGAAGGAGACACACCAAGAGCGGAGAGTACCCAACGAATTTCCATCCAAAAAGGATAGCTATAGAAGGTACCGAGCGAGTACCGATACCGACCGACCTACCTAGGAGATGATGGTTACTTTGCTGCACACGAGTAGGTTTTAAAGGATTTTTCATCTGCTCCTCTCCATCGAGTGTATAGATACTCAATTAGTCGAGATAATTGAATTTTAAAGATTTTTAATAGGATGTATGCTAATGACTGCAAATTCCATTATACTCGTTTGTAATGAAATTAACTGCAGTGCCTAGCCTATTGCTCTATGCAACACAGAAATTCGCCTCTTTTATGATTTAAGTTACTTTAATAGCGACGACACTAACTTTTAAACAAACACAAGAAAAAAATAATAATAAAATTTTTCGTTATAACGTGTATGACTGTGTGTGTGTGTATGAGTGTTTCGCTTCAGGAAGGAGTAGGGGAAGGACACCCCATTAATTGGTAAGATATTGCTTGTAGCCAATGTGCTTGCGCACTCTTGCATAACTTCGTGTTCGGTGAGTCACCCAAGTCCTTACGTACTGAACCGACTGAACAGAGCCAGGCCAGGATATTCCATTAGTCATACTCGTACACACATAGCGAAGGATGAAATGACAAAATATAAGTGTAGACTTTTTTTCCACTGTGTACTTTTCTGCTTGCACAGAGTCTTGGGAGGAATTTCTTTACTTGTTTTTTTATTTTTTTGTGTGTCTTCTTTTCAAAAGTCCTTTGTGTGGTGGAAGAAGACTCTGGATATCAGGATAGAGGATATACATAGGAACAAAGAAGGTTCAGACGGCAGGCTTTTGTCTTTCTTCAAATCAAAAAAGTAAATGTCAAAAAGATGTCACACAGAGAGAGGCGAATTCGGGGTTAAATGGGTTGGTTGGAGTTGGACTTTTGTTTGCTTTCATCACAGTTTAGATTTATTGTAATGGAAGGATTATTTTGCATGAAAAAAAAGAGCAATGACCTTAGTCACGAAATCCGCTTGTGGCGTCCATCCATGTTACCATAACCACCTTGAAAGGTCCCAACAACAAACAATACCTCCCACCATACAATTTTCCATCACCATAAACACGAATATTGCTATCGGGTATTTTATCGATTGTTTTTGTATCTCTACCGAAAAAAAACAACAAGACAGTCCAAAACATTAGGCACAAGTACTTAAAGGAGTCGTTGTCGCACAATTAGAAGCTCTATTTAACTTTTGTATATAACTTTACTCGTATCTTTAGGTGATTTGCTGTGACATTATCGGGGTTCGAAAAGATTTGTTTTATGGTAATTTGAGCAATTATTCACCTGGGCAAGGATGAATCTCTTCCACTTCTATGGGTTTTTAAAATCGTTTGAAGATTACTCGAGAATGGTGATTAAGTTGTCTAAAAATATATGTCGTCCTCCATTGTGTCACACGCAGCAAAGGAAGGAAATATACCACACCCAGTCTCACGTGGGCTATATATTGAAAGTTTTCTATTTTTTTGTTTGTTAGAAAAATGAATAAGGGAGGTTTTGTCGTTGTTGTCGTGTAGTTTTGGTAAAAAGGACCTACATAAAGCGGTTTTGGTTTATTTTTTTTTACTTCGAAAAATATAGGTAGGTACCTACTCTTTTGTTGAAGTTTTTGTTGTTTTGACTTCGAATAAAAGTTACTTTTGTTTTAAGGTAAGGTAGTAGTATGTCGAATGTACTGGTAGATGAGATGGTAGATGATAGATTGTTTAAGTTTTATTTTATTTATAGTTTGATTGTGCGGAAGGCTATTATTTGACTGCCTTTGGCTAGACGTAATTTCATTCACGACATATCGTCTAAAGAGCCCCCTTAGCCATGGCTTTTTTTGTTTTTCTTTTTGTTTGTTTTAGTTTTCTTTTACGTAATGGTTTTGGGGTTGAGTTTTTTGTTAGGGTAGGAAGTCTTATGAAAGGATATAGAAAGCAGCAACGAGAAAGTCAATGGAACGAACATTTGAATACTAATCGATCATGATTCATAAGGAATTAAAGAAGTACCCATATACCTACAGGGAGTAAGCATGAAGTAGATACAAAAGTTTTTCATAGTTTGTCTTGAAGAAAGAAACTCTGTTTGCACAGATGAAATTGAGTTGTTTTATCAGACAAATTAATATCTGTTTATCTTTGATTTCAATACTATGAGGCCTATCACAAATAAAATTTTCTTGGGAGTGTTTTCTTCGAAAATCGGTAACCTGAAATATCAGAATTTTTTGGTATCGGTAGTACGTTTTCCAGCGCAAATTGGCTGTAATTTCAACAGACCAAATGCCAGGATCAGTGGAAAAGTATTGTTGTTTGAAAATTTTGGAAGGAGGCAAACATTCTCAAAAAGTCTTATTCACGATAGCCCCAATATTCGAAAATTATATAGAACATAAGAAAAGAATCAGAGAAAAGAGAAGAAGGACTTCAATATTTTAAGAAACCAAGTTGTTTATTTGTAAAATGTTTCATTTTAAGAGGGAAATACAAGGTCAAGTTCGAAAAAAAATAATAATTTAGAAATCTATTTACAAATTTTGTTTCTAAAACACCGAAATTATGAAATAAACTTTGACTATTAAAATTGATTCCGTTAACTTAGGAAGAATCAAGGATCAATGAGACGAATCCTGATGATATAATTTCATAAGTCCAATAACATGGGCTCTTATTATGAGTCTCGTTTTACTTTCGGTAAAATTGACTTTTTGTCAAAAGTCAATCATCAAAAAAAAAAAAATTGGTGCTAAAATTTTTAATTATTTAAACCAAAATTTCTTTTCGAAAAATTTCGTTCACAATAGGTAAGATCCTTTACTTTGGGTTTTCGTTATTTTTATCCAAACTTGTGTCAAAATTTTTTTTTATATGAACTTTGACACAACTTTGGACTAAAATGCGCAGAAATGCACAGAAAATCACAGAAATTCAAAGTAAGGGAACATACCTAATTATTAAGCTTTCAACATCAAAACTAATTTTTTTGATGATCAACTTTCGACAAAAGACGTTTATCGAAAGCAAACGACACTCGTAATAAGACCCATGAACTTTGGATGTAATAATGAGGTTCAGATCTAAAAATCTGTAGTACCTCGTGGCATGATGGTTAGTGCGTAGGACTATCTTGTCGAAGGTGTGGGTTCGATTCCCAGCGATGCCACCTAAAAACAGAAATGTTTTTTCCGAGGTAGGGTAGAGCGGGGCTAGTTGGACCACGGGGCAAGTTGGACCACGCGAATAACTCAGAAACCACAAGAGATAAATGAAGACGATCATACACGAATGAAGCATTGTTACTAAATCATACGTGCTTAACTGGTTTAAGGTGGATTTCTTCTGCCAAAGGAGAACCACACGCTAATATGTGTTTTTTGAGTACAAAAGTAAAAAAAACGAATTTGTTTCTTTTTGTGTTATCGTGATGAAAACATTGTTTTTTTTTTAACAAAGTATAGTAATTTTGTGAGTTCTGTTATTGAATATTTGCAATCTATTTTTGAAATTGAAGAATTCTAAGTGTTGTTTTAGAAGTGACGGAATATATTCATCAAGCTAGGTGTGGGGTAAGTTGGACCAGGTGGACCAACTTGCCCCACTGAATTAAAAATAAATGTTTTATATTGGAAAATAGTATGAAAATTTTTGAACAGATAAAATTCCAAAGAGGAAGAAGAATGTTATGGCTGTATGTTATTATCGATGTGTATGGAAGCATATTCTGAGACCTAACCCGACGAGGAGTGGGTGCAGTGCCATTCTTGCTGAAATCAGGCCCATACAAGATTCTCTATTACTGTTCATGGTGTCATGGGGTCATATACGTTATCTTATGTTGTGCTTTGAATAAAGTTATAGTTTGGGATCAAATTAAGTTCAAACTAACAGTGCTTTTGTTTTTAATAAAGCTCCTTTTTCCACTTCTTATGCTTTGGTCCAACTTACCCCACCAACTGGTCCAACTGGCCCCGCTAGTGGGGCAAGTTGGACCACTTGGACTTTGTGCACTTAAGGTAATCTTATTCTTCTGCTATAAAATATTTTAAATCTTATCAAATTTATTTAAGAAGCCGAAGTTACATTCTTTCCATTCATTCTATTTTCATCGTTATGTAAGGAATAGGTAAAAAGTTATGAGACTTCAAGTAAAAAGTGGTCCAACTAGCCCCGCTCTACCCTACTGCCTCTTGCGTCGAACGGACAAATCCTCCAAGAGTATACTTGTCATGAATAAGTGCTTCTCATCTAGCCGTTCGGACTCGGCAAAAAACTGTACGTCCCCTCCATTCCTGCCAACAATACGCACACAGGAATGGTTGAGAGTTGTAAGTCACTAGGCCCTGGTTCTCCACGAGCTGTTGCGCCACCCAATTTATTTATTATTATGTGCATCACAGATCACCTTCTGTGGAACGATCACATATTAATCGTGGCCAAAAATGCTGCAAAATGTTTAGGTTTTCTTCGAAGATGCAAGAAATGTCTTCCCTTCTGATCTGGCTGTAATCTATAAAGCTTTCATTCGCTTAAAGTTGGAATACAATTCTCACATCTGGGCCGGAGCTCTCATAACCCATTTAAGTTTCTTGGATCGTATCCAAAAAAGAGCTTTAAAAATGATGTGATACTGTTATGACCCAAACATTAAAATCTCTTGAACATCAACGTAGTGTTTCACGCCCCGACTTATTTTATCGCTTTTTTTAAATAGTGTTCAAGCGAAATTGCGAAACGATTCCACCGTAATACTCGCACTTCTAGGAATGCACATCAGTTTACCCTTGAACCCAATTTCGGACGCACAGCCTACATTTAAGTACAGAGATTATTTTTTTAGCCGAACCACACGAATGTGGAAAGCTTAGCCCGGCTCTATTTTTCCCTTCAATTTGGATATTCAGAATTTCAAAACCAATGTACATCGGTATCTCCTTTTAAATCCTTCCCTATTATGTTTTTTCCTAACGCTCCCACTGTGTTCAATCATTTTTAAGGGTAGTCTCAACCCCTTTAGTGCGCGCATAGTTATAAAAAAAGGCATCTGAATCTTTCTAGTTCAATAATTTACTTTCCAAAAAATATATAATTTGTTATTTTTATTAGTTTTCACCTGACCTTACTTATTTATCGAACAATCCACCACTGAGCACCAATAAATTTTAACTAAAGATGTTTCCGAGAGAAATAAAAAATATTGGAAAAATTCCAAATGGATATTGAATGTGACACAGTAGTCATTTTACATGTTTTATTACAATTTTTGTAAAAGAATTGCCTACCTACGTGTGATGTTACATAACCTTGAATATAGCAAAAAAAAAAAAAAAACATTTTTTGTAGGAATTTTCAAAATTCAGATTACGATGCCCCGAAAACCTTACGTAATGGAAAATTTATAAGGTTATGTATTCCGACATTTAGAGCTTTAAGAACATTAAAAAAAAATAAAATGTTTATGAAAAAATAATGTAAGTATGTGCTTCGTGATGTAACACAACGTTTGTAGGAATGCAATTTGTATGTACAAAAGTAAGTTCTCAAAATATGTCCGTTGAAGGGAGTTGTCTGCTTATCGGAGCTGTCCGCAAGTAGAGCTTTCACTGTACTAAAATTCACACACTGGCAATATTAGCTATCACAATTAAATCACAAAATTTCAATATTACAATTCTCATACAATGCTGATTTTAATGTGTATAAATGAATGAACGAGAGAGCGATATCTTGCTATTTGGTAAAGAGCTCTATTGTCTGAATAACCGATTTTAACCATCACAACAACGATGTTCTCCAGGTTTACTGTCCGACGAGTGAAATCGGTTATTTGGAAAAGTCTCCACTCCTCGCACCGTTAGATATGTGCGAAAAGATGACATTTGAATTGTGTTCGCGTTTCTAATTGTTGTTTTTTTTTATTAGAACATGGCTTTATGTGATTTTTTGTTTTGTTTTAGTTTTTGGTTGCAATTGGTGAAACTCTCCATGAACTTTTATTCGCTGTGTTTTTGTTGTTTTCTTGAAAACTGCAGAAAAATGTATCGTATTTCGGATCAGCAACGTATTTGGCTTTAGAAAGTTCATGCCTATATGCTTTGATTGTATCAAAATAATTTGCTCAGATTTAAAAATCTACACTTGAATGAAGTACATTGAAGGTCCTTCAAGCTGCATACACCACAACGGAAGTTCAAAAATGTAATGATGCATGAATTTGAAGCTAGTTTGATGCTGATTTAGTGCCGCAATCCGGACAGAGCAATAAATTATAATGTATCTAGCTAAACGTTAAGCTGCGTAGGTACACCAAATATTTTTATATTCAAAATTTCAAAAAACTGATATGCCATAATTTGATGCTCTTCAAATAACAGAATTCCAAATGACGTAATCCCATCATTACCACATAAAACTCAGCTTGACGTCGATTGAATTGCGTATATACATATACGTATAACACACAATTCACTTAGTGGTAAGGATAGGATTGTACGTCATTTGGAGTTCCGACTTTTAAAAAGTAAACAAAAATTGTGGAAAAGACGTCAAACTAAGCAATTTGAAAAGATATAAGGTTTATTGTCTTCCAACGCCCGCTCTGTTTTGTTATTTTACAGAGAAAAAAAAAAAACGAATTATGAAGACGACACTTCTGTCAAGCTGCTTCCATACCGCAAAGGAAACTCAAATACCTATCTAGTGATGCAGAAACCTAGTGCTACTAATGGGCTTGATTTAATGGCACAATCTATAATTTGGGGCTTTCACGGTTTGACCGTGAAATTAAGTATCAAAAATGCAAAGCTGTGCAGACTTTCTATAGTTGATCTTAAACAAGCAGAACAAAATTTTGTCTAGACTTAGCATTGAATTTTTAAAAAGGTTTTAGCTTAGCTCATGTTAATACCAGACAAATGTTGAGAAACAAGACCCTTAGGCCCAGTTTTGTATTGCGATGTCGTCATCCTAGATTTCGGGATGTTCTTCAGTCAATTCAATTTGGATCCGGAGTCAACTCCAAATATGGTGAGTAAACTTAGTACTCTATTATCTCTATATGCCGGCAAAATTTTGTAAAAGCTGAATTTTGTGGCATATTTTCCCAACGACGTGTTCCCAAAATATAGCCAAAACCGGAAGAATCCAAGATGGCAGCGGATTTGTCAAGATGGTGGTAAAACCTCAGCTTCGGATATAATAAACAGAAATGTCCTGAATAATACCCACCAAAATTCAACTTCTAAAAATTTTACCCGGGTCAATGTCTAATTGCAAAAGACTAAAAAAAGAATTAATCTGTTCAAAAAAAGTACGACACTGTGGACATAGTGAAACCATCTCCATTTCGGTAGTGTCAAAAGTGTCTTACTTCGATTTTAAAAGATTTTTAACAAACTTGATTTTTAAGTTAATCTTCCATTGAAAAACAGTTTTTGCGTTAATTTGAATTTAATTTGTTTGCAGGGTTGACTAGTTCGGATTTAACTCAGAACTGAAAAACTGGACTCAAGAAATACATACATAATAAATCACATTCTATTAATATTGTATAAGTGTAATACTTAAAATCCATTTTGTATTAAAGTCCTTCGTCCGTTTGGGATCCTTTACATACATATGTAAATAGAATTTGCATAGAACCCCTTGAGACTTAGACTATAAGAGATTCAGTCATTGTGTAACGACTTTTGTGTGTTTTTTCTTATTGATGTAACATAAAACCAAACATGGCCGACATATGTTTTAAAATAAAAACAAATTATCGATTTCTCGAGGAGGAAAATAAATAATAAAAAAAATAATTTTGAAGAGGAAGACAAATTTACATTCAGTTACCTCCAGTTTCACAAAGACAGTTTAAAGGTCGTGAGAGCCATAGTGGCCTAACTGCAATTTTATCGAAATTGAGTTTATTACGAACATTTAATCTGTATTTATTAAACAATATTCCTGCATTTAAATTTTTTGAATTTACAGCTCCATCAAAAAAAAAATCATTAATACAAAATCAAAAACCATTTATTTTTTGATCATATTGCAAAAAAATCAAAGCTATGTTTCTTTATTTTAAAACGGCAAGTATTTGAAATTATTTCAAACTACAATTTTTTGAAAATAATTTGTTTCTTATTTTTGCTCTATTGAAAATAATGAAAAATGCAGTTAGGCCACTATGGCTCTCACGGCCTCAATTGAACTCAATTTTAAGTTTAAACGAGACTATGAAACCGACCATTAGTGTTACAAATATTTTCGAGAACAATTATTTCGTTATGTTACATAATTTTCAAAATACTGAAAAATTATGTTTGCACTTTTCGGTTGGAATAACTCAAAAATTTTACGTAGAAGGGTAAATCTGAGATCGGATTCCAACTGGAGGAATCAAAAACCTTCGAAAAAGTATTTTTTGTTTCTTGGCAAAAACAAATTACTATAAATAAAATTACCATTTTTTGCCAAATGTGATCCCCAAGATGAGTACTTATCATGACAAGAGATTTTCTTGGAGAATTTCACTTCCTCAGTTTATGGAAATTGCATAGTCATGTTATACCATTACCACCATGCAATGGCGGATCCAGAACTCGAGCAAGTGAGACCCCTTTGATTGTACACAACAACACTTATCAACACTGATGCGAACTTGGCTTTAAAAATTCATTATCTATACCTACAGCCAGCAATACCAATGAGAAAAGTAGTGTCGACTCTATCCGGTATCAATTACCAAGTATAGAGGTATCATTCCTTACCAGTTTCTTCCCTTTGACTGCTTTTAAACGATGCAATTTTACCTTGGGGTTTTAGACAACAGTGGCGAGAAGCCTTCAATTGTGTTGATAGGCTGAAGTTGGTAAAATTGTTATGTTGCTATCGCTCTTTCTTCCTTGGGGATTTCCATTTCATAGGGACATTGAGATGATATTGAAACTGCGTCGCCGTCGCTGAATGGGAAAATTGTGCAATTTCGAACAAGATTTCGGAAAATATTAAAAAATTGCAGAATTTCGTCTGATTTTTACCTTTCATGGATTCCAATTGGTTTAATTAGCAAGGGTCATCTTGCAATCTTTATGTGGTATCACAATGGGCCTATTCTGGCCTAAGTGTGTCAGTAGTTTTCCTGGCAGCCACCTTAACCTAACCTAACCTACCTTTCATGGCGCATCCATAAGTGATAAAGTAGTAAAAGCAGCAACTAGAAAATAAAAAGAAGATTTGGAAAAAGAAGTATGCTTTTCATTTTGGGCGTTTATCGTATACTTATGCATTGCATATTTTTTTGCTTTTTAGCTTCTACTTTTCCAAATGCTTTTCCTAGTAATACATCACAATAATGGAACTACATGGATGTAAGTGAAAAATTCACAAGGTTATTTAAGACAAAAGTTTATACATTTTGAAGCATTTCATTGATGTGTAAAATTATAGATCACTTTCACACGAGAATACTTGCTTTCAGCAACTATCAGTTTTAAGGAGAGAAAGGCATAAATTAAGACAAGTCAAAAGATCATCCCGGTCAACGAATTTGAGTCGACTTTTTTTTTACATTTATTGTTAAAGTTCATGAAACTATGAAAAAAGGTATAAGTAAGTTCAAAAGTTAATTTCCTCCCCTGAAAGGAGTGTTTATTAACAGTTGGTATGCAGCATTTGTTGGTAATAATTTTGTGAAAAAGGAATGGAAATGTATTACATTATTTTCATACTTGTAGGAAAGGATTGAAGTGTGAAAAGTTTAGTGAGCTTTTGTATTTTAAAGCGGTGGAATGAAAAGCTTGAAATTTCGACGGATGATGACTACAATTGGTTTATGTTTTCGGTGAATATTCTGAAACTAAATAGCTCTTGTGTATATGTATGCATTTTGATTGATTCGGTTCTTTCCCAAAGCGTAAGTAAATAAAGTGATAATTATTTTGGTACACCATATTATTTTACTGAACTGATATATGTATTGTACATACTATATGGGTGTCGGATTTTGTTTTATTTTTTATTTTCAAAATGGCTATAGTGGATCTTGTAAAGGGATTAGAAAGAAGTAATTTTTGCTCTGGGACATTTGACAAAATTGAATTTTGAGACCCCGCGGCCGTTTTTAGGTTAAAAAACCTCAATTCGAAAAAGCGGTCTGAAAAACCAATATTATATGAGGTCACAGTAATTTTTAATGATTTTTTTTGGCTTTTGTAACCTGTTGTTAAGAAAACAGCATTTAAATCTGATTTGTGTTTTTTTTAGATGTTTTCGATTATTTTTTTCTAAATGGAATGCTCGAATTGATTGAAACTTGCAACACTATACAGCATTTTTAAATTGATGTTGATTGATGCTAAACATAAAATGTTATAGATAATTTTGAGAACATATCGACGCAAATTTAATTGGTTTTCCTGACCACTTTCTCAAATTGTGATGTTCTTTGCATAAAAACGGCGGCGGGGTCTCAAAATTTTATGATGGAAAATGTCCCAGAACAAAAATTTCTTCTTTCTAAGCCCTTTGCAAGATCCACCATACCCATTTTGAATATTAAAAAAAAAAAACAAAATTCCGACACCCCTAATACACATAATCTAGAAGCCTCACGGTATCGGTTTTAAATCAATCGAGAAATTAAAAAAAAAAACAATCAAAATGATCAACTTGGTCGGTTGCCAACCATCAACAGTGGGAGGAGCCCTTTTATTTTATGTAAGACCTTCAAAAAAGATCAAAATTTGTTGTGTTAACATGTTAAACATGAGTCTAAAGTCGGATCTCCAAGTTTGAAGTCATTGAATAAAGGTCAAATGTCAGGCTACAACTGTTTGTAATTGTGTATAATGCGGAGGGCCAACAAATTCTAGAATCTAGAGGTTAGGTTAAAGCACTTGTAACATTCACTTTTCAATATGCTAAAGTTGATGCAGAATGTTAGAATTTTGAAAAATAGTATTCTACTCTGCAAAATTGTTACTAGTCTTAAAGTTGTCAATGCAACAGGAGATGGAATTTTCACAAACGAAAATCGGTTTAAATTTAAAAATTCAAAATCTTGAAAATCTGAAAACTTTTTAAAATTATTGCACAGTGTCAAAAACAATAAACTCAAATCTCTCACACGATTTCTACCATAAAGTAAGATTTTCAAGATAAACGTACCTATACCTTCCTCGAAATGATGATAGATTCGAGTTCAGTACCAAAAATTATTATTAGAACGAGCTTTACCTTCTTGTGTCAAAAACCCTTTTAACCTTTGTAATCCATTGCCATAATTTATCATAAACTTAACGAAAGACGAACTCAGCGTAAAAAATACTAGGACAGTAAAGAAAAGCACAAAAATTGTCATAACTCGGTAATTTTACCAACTGCAACAATTGTTTCTACCCCCAGTGTTTAAAAGCAGTCTTTTTGTTGGTCTGTTAAAAAAGTATCCAATCACGACCATCCCCCCCATTTCATTACGTTTTTATTGTAATCGATTAAAGTTGCAATCGTTATTGGAGAAGCTTGCTTTCATTCTTTTTGCATTTAAACATACAAAGTTCCAAACAGACAATAGGTGTTTGCTGAGAGGAATGGAACTTTGTTTTTATAATGCTTAAAACTTTTCGGAAGACCCAAACAAGATTGCATAGAACATACCTTCCAACTGTAACACACAGCGAAGTGGACTTTGTGATCTGAGATTGCATTGCTGATGGCTGTGCTGCTACATAAAATATTGAAAATTAAGGAGGCGAGTGTCACAAATTCGAAAGATCCATATTTAAAAGGATAGCACGAGTCATTTAAGCCAAAGGTGATGGCAATACCAGATATTATTTTTTATTTCTCAGAACAACTGGGTCGAATATTACTTGCAGTAGTGATAAAACCAAAATGCTTTTTTTTTTTGGTAGCACGTATCGAAACATGGAACTATTTAGAATCCATGGTTGAACTGTTTTGATGATTGAGTATAATAGCTTTACATCTGAATTATGTCAACCCTATGGCGAAGAGTATAGTATGTACGTATTTACTCAAATAAAAAACAGGTTACCTGATATGATGACAAAATTTCTTTCACTTACACTATTTTCTGCTGCAACAACTCTTAGAAAATCATTCCATGTAACTTTGGAGTTAAGACCTACTTTCTTTTAAATGTTCATGTTCGTACATTTCGTATACGACCCAGACATATAAAATATAGGTAAACTGCATTTACCATTTTGCTCTTAATGCTTTCACATCTTGAATTCAAAATTATTCTAGTATAGGTAGTACCTACATACATACATACATTTACATAAATCTATGTCGATTAAAAAAGTAGGTATACGTAAATCTACACACAATTTTCATACTCAACTCGCTACTTGAACGAAGTATAAGAATATGGTTGTTGTAATAAAACTCAAACCTTATGCAACTACTAATGAAAAAAAAAAAAAACAATATTTTCTCACTTACTTTCTCAATAAGTTAACAAAAGACATTTAAATTTGCTGGTTCAAAAATTTTCATGAACTAGTTACGAGTACAAGACAAGTAACAATACATTTCTAGTTGCAATACCTTTCCTTATAAAAACTACTAAAGGCATACAAATAGCTTTTTTGTCTATAAATAAACACTTTGTTCTTCTATAGGCCCATCAACTATTGTTCGGTTTTTAGATCAAAAGATACTATGTCAGTTCTTCTTTGTTTGTATAAAAAATAAACTTTGTTTGTAATATTTTGTGTTTAAAATGTAATATTTTTGAGGTTGAAAAATTCATTAATTTTGGAGCACAATCATAGGGTCACAAGGGGTAATTGTAAATGGTGTTGTATTTTCATTTTTTTAATTAATTTATTTATAATTTGTCTTCTATCTTAACTAAGACCCCGATTGCGGTTGTCGATTTGCTGATCGATGAACGACTTTTCTCGATTATCGATCGTCGCTCATATTGCGATTGTCGATTACAATCGAAATTTGTCGATGGTAATTTTCTGATCGAAATTGAAACGCTGATACAAATGAACTTTCAAATATTTGGAATATTCTAGTGGATTATTCTCAATAGAACATTTTCATTCGATTACGTTACACAAAACCAAACATGGAAATCAATCGATACAATCGATAAATTTCGATTGATTGCTAATCGACAACCGCAATCGGGGCCTGAATAAAATGCTCGACTGGGTCGCACGTACTTGATGTTATGTTGAAAAGCTAAGAATTTTCAAAACTGTATATAAAACATATGAAAACATACACAATTTTAAACATCCCCTTATTAAGGGTTTAGCACTGTACAACAGTTTCATCATCATCGTGTCCTGTGACCCCGGTTGGGGCATAGGCCGTCAATAAAACGTCTCCATCCTTCCCGGTCTGCAGCAAGGTATTTTAACTGTCGCCATGTCTTTCTTTATTCTGCTTCTGCATAAACAGTTGATTTCCAACCTGCCGTGCTGCACCGCCGCCGCCGCACAGTGGGCTCAAAAGCAAATCTAGTGGGTCAAAAATCCAAATCTTTGTAAACGAGTTGTATGTGTGTCCGTATCTTATTTAAACACCTAAATTGCCTAGCAGGTGCCAAATAGAGAGAATATTTATTTCATGGTTATGTGGACAATTTAGTATTTTTAAAAGACAAGAAAGACACAGAAATAATGATGAAATGATGTCTTAATGCCAGTTTTTGGACTAAATTATGGTTTGAACATATGCTTGTGAGCATTATTTTTGTCTTTTTGCTGTTTATTCTTAAGCCGCGTCCACATTATGTCGAATTGTGTAGATCAACATCGTTGATCAACAGTGTTGAGTAAGTGTAGACGTGTAGATCGACAAAGCCAATCAACATTTGTTAACCCGAACGTAACCCGATTTAAATGGATAGCAATCGACAAAGTTGTTCAAGAATTTTAATTTTATTAAAAACATTTGTAAGGTTTTAATTTCATGAACATAATTTATTGGTTTTGTGCATTATTAACCGAAGCCTGCAAGGACGATCAGGGGAACATCGTGGTGGAATCGCAGTCGGTGCTGAGGATATGGAAAAATCATTTCTGCAAATTGTATAACGGCGATGACGAACCGAATTCCGCTACCATGCAAATTGCACCATTCAACCTGGACGACGTAGGCCAACAATTCCGTCCACCCGATCTTGACGAAGTGAGGATAGCCATATCTAAACTTAAGTCCAATAAAGCTGCTGGAGCTGATGGCCTTGCGGCTGAGCTTTTCAAAGCGGCTGTACCCTCAAATGGTCTCAGATTCCGAGATTTGTGATCCGAGGAGCTTATCTAAGGAGGAGTGAAAACCAATTTCGACTAACACGATTATCCTCGAAGTTTCATTCATATTTTTTTTTCGATGCACTGTTTCTCGCAAAGGCCCCAGTTGTGGACTGCAAGACTTTGATTTTTTGAATAGCCTTTAATGAAGCTTTCGACGCCTATACTTCTTTTTTTGCTATCACTCACACCCAACATTTGGGCTCTCGATCTAATTGTATTTTGGCTGAAATATCATGATGATGAGATAGACTCCCGTTCAATTGAATAGGTTCAAAATTTTGAGTGCGATTTACCGTTATAACTCCGAATTATGTGGAATAAATGTATTTTTGAAAATGGCATTAGAGAAAGCATCCAATTGAGGAGAGAATAATAAAACACACAATATCAAACTTACCATCATTACACGTTTTATTATCATTTCTTTAAATTCATATTGAAATCGTACCATTTTTTTCGTTTATTTGAATAGGTGCACCGTGTTTATAATCACTTTTGCTTTGAACTAGTTGAAGGTCAGACCTTTTAAAGCTATTTTTGGGCTTTATATCATGGTTTCTTTGATAAGACAAAAACAAATTGAGAACAAACGTAGAATGGGTGGAGGAAAAGCTCTTTTCGCGGCTGAGTACTCGCAAATTTATTGTTTTCATGATAAATAACTAACGGGATATCAAATTTCGGAAAAAGCTTACAGAATCCATTCTTTCATCTATATTTATTAGAGAAGTAAGCAAAAAGATGGTGTCGATATGAAAACAATGTAAAAAAACTGCTGCCTCCGCAAGCTATATACGAAAAATTCTGAGGGTTGGATCTTATTTGTCGGTTTAAATGGCTTAAGTAAGGGGACAAGCTAGGTTTAGTGCGAGTATTTCTACAGTCAAGTGTGTAATATAAGGTTCTTCATACCAAAAAAGAAGACAAAATTAAAATAAACCACCAGTCGAAAGAATTTACAATTTGAGAATTCAAGGAAAAGAAATAAAAATGGTTTAGTTATACAAAAACGCTCAGTCATGGAAATACAATTTGAATCCATCAATTTCGTTGAATTTAATCCCTTTTTCATTAGAAAAAAACGACTTTACGCCACTTATTCTTTCAAGTCTTATGAAGCTAACAAAACTGCATTCGGTTTTTTTTTTTTTTTTTTTTTGCTAACTTCGTTTAGGTGTGGTTTCATTTAATTTTCTTCTTTTTCGGTATGCAGAACTTTTAATAATACTCTCGACTGCTGAAATACTGGCACTGAACCTAGCTTCTTCCCTTGTTTTAGCCATTTTAACCGACGAATTAGACGAAACTTTCAGACTTTTTCCCCTATCACTTGCGGAGATAGCAGGTTATTTGCATCCTTTCATATCGACACCATCTTTTTGTTTATTTTTCAGATAATTATAGATCAAGGAATAGATTCTGTAAGTTTTTTTCCCAAATTTGATGTCCCGTTAGCCATTTATCATGAAAACAATAAATTTGCGCGTACTCAGCCGCGAAAAGAGCTTTTCCTCCACCCATCCTATGTTTGTTCTCAATTTGTTTGTGTCTTATCAAAGAAACCATGATATAAAGCCCAAAAATAACTTTAAAAGGTCTGACCTTCAACTAGTTCAAAGCAAAAGTGATTATAAAGACGGTGCACCTATTCAAATAAACGAAAAAAAGTGCTACGATTTCAATATGAATTTAAAAAAATGATAATAAAACGTGTAATGATGGTAAGTTTGATATTGTGTGTTTTATTATTCTCTCCTCAATTGGATGCTTTCTCTAATGCCATTTTCAAAAATTCCATATCTAATATCGGTTTGTAGCAACTTTGATAAGCTCAGGTTACTTTTCATGGTGCAATCGTGTCCCATTTAAGGATATCTTTTTGGCTTCCGCCGTTGAAAATAAAGTTATTCTTCTCTGGGTAAGCCTTTGGCTGGAATCAGATTCTTATCGTAAGCTCCCTTCCTGCTTCTTCTGAGTGAGAAATTAAGCAATGACGTAATTTTTCCTTGGGTTGGCCTTGGACAGGAATCAGATTCCTACCGTATTGTCCCTCGTTCACTTCTTCTAAGTGAATAGTGTGGGCCGAGGGTACTCCTGTAGCACTACCGAACTAAGCTAAGCTGTTTATTAAATACTGTGTTATTTATAATAATTTTAACAAACATTGTTACATTATAAGCCCCACTTTCTATATAAATAAAGAGAACAAATGATTAAAAATGGTAACCACCTCGAGTTCTTTTACTTTCTTAAGCCGAGTTTTACTTGCTTTCTTCGGAAAATCTTGGACTTCAACGGGCTTACCTCAGGCTCCATAAAAATGCACTATTTCAACTTTTTGAGATTTCCTGCATAAGGAAAATATTTAAATCAGTTCCACCGATTTCAAGAAAATTGAAAATAAAAAAAAATGGTTCTTTGAGAGCTATCAATAATGACAATTAAAAAAAAAAAGGTTTTTGAACCAAAGGTAGCCCTTATAAAAAGTTATTTATAGATTTTTTTAAAGAAAAGTTATGCAGCCATTTGTGAGAAAAAAATTATAAAATTGCTAAGCAAAATTGTATGGCAGGTACTGTAATTTTTGGTTCTAAAAGAAAAATGAAAAATAGTGTGGGGATTCCCCACCCAAAACACTTTGTGCCAAGTTCGAAGAAAATCGCCGTGTAGGCTATAGTCGAAAAGACAGACAAACACACACATACACACATAGATAGATACCACTTTTTCGCCTTCTTCGTAATGACAAGCCTGATCCAAATCTCAAGTTCAATTTTTTTACGAATACATAACTTGCTATATTATATACATACATATGTACATAGTTCCTTTAGATCGAGAGGATAACATCGAAGAGAACTTCTGGTTGCTGAGCCATAAGGGTGGCCCAACTTACCCACCGACCCAATTAACCCCACCCTACCCTACAACCTCTTGTGAAAAATAAAGAGTATTTCCTGTCATGATTAAGTGCTTCTAATTTTAATAAATTGTTACCTATATATTTATCTATTCTATATAAATGAGTATACCTATCCACCTACTATAAAAAGGCACTAAAACTCAAAAACTATCCATCTGCAATTGAGATGAAACTTCAACAATATATTTGTTTAAGAAAGTAGAAGAGACCGTAAATCAAAAGTTTTTCAAGTTATCCAATCGATGGCGCTGAGTATCAAAATCTCAAATTGAGCATCGCAAGGGTTAACCTCGAGTTTTTGGCAACCATAAAAATATATTAGTTTTTCGGTTTTCAACAAAAAAAAAACACGCAAGTGCAGTTAATAGTTTTTTTGACATTTAAAGTGAAAGAGAACTTCAAGAATTTTTCTGTTGCACAATCTTTAACATCATTCAAAGTTTCCATTTCGTTGCATTCTTAATAATAAATGTATTTTCTTAAAGTTTTTATTGCAAAATTAAAATGTAGGGTAGGTACATACATACATACATATAACTAAAGCACGCAAAACTTTCACAAATGCTTCAAAATAAATAGAACTTTGTCAGTTTCAGTTGTTACCTTAATTCGCCTTCAGCAAAAATGTAGATCTACTTCAGAGAGAGAGAGTTCAGGACGGCCTCAGGGTTAAAAAACACGGAATTAGTTTACGAGGTGAATTCAGGATTCTGGAAAAAAATTTGCTCATCGAACAAATCTATTATTACTATAGCACTTTACGCTGAGTTCCCCCAACTAAATGACATTTTTCATAGTAAAATAAATTCATTGAATCCTAACTTAATATTACATACATAAATGCGAAAGTGAGTTTGTCTGTTTTGTTTGTTACGCTTTCACACCAAAGCCGCTAAATCAATTATGATGAATTTTGATATAGAGATAGATGGGACCCTGAAGACGGTTATAAGCTACTTTTTCTCGCTAAAAATGTATAAGAGGTTTGGCGAGAGAAGCCACGTGCAAAAGCTAATAAATAAATAATAATAATCTTTTACATCTAGAACTTACTTAACGTTCGCCCTAAAGGGTGGCTGCCAGCCGTCCTCGATGGATTCGTCTTAAAACTGGATATATGGTATTCCATGACACGTTGCGAGTTGCCAATGTTGCCATCCACATCCACATGTGTGATTGGTATAATGTATGAGGAATCTCTAAAAATAAAATTGAGTTTTTATTTGATTTATATATTTTCACGAAATTTTAAGAAAAAAATAAATTCCCACCCTGAGCTCAGTCTTCGATTTTTGGAGAGTCTAACGTTAAATTAAAATCAATGGAATCGATATCATCATCTACTTAAAAATGATTTGCATTTAGAGGAAATTAAGAAAACGAACCAACTATAACTTAGAAACAAATATCAGAAGAGACATGTATTTCATGTCGTAATCGTTATTATTACAGACATTTTTTATCTACTATGAAAAGAATTCCAATGCTTTTATTTGTGTCATTTTTCAACAATGTATGAAACAGAGTTTTTTTTTCACCCGAAAAACACAAACAAGAATAATTTTGGGAGAACAAATAATAATTCAAAGTAATCGGCTGTTTTCGTGAACGTCATCTACATACGTCAAAAATGCATTTGCAGAATGTTCTTAAACACAAACTTCAAAAGTCATCTGTTCGAAGAAGCCAATGCTAATTTTACTGCATTAAGCATTATGTTCGATAATGCAGTTGGCTTAAGTCACTTGTTCGAAAACATTAAAACGGTGCAGCTGTGCAGTAAACAAATCGAGTTGGAGTACAAAATATTGAAAAGCCATAGAGCATGTTCGTAAACGTCAAATGCGTTTGCTGGTTAATTGACTCACGTTGATCAAATCCATTTTATGCAACCAGTACGATTGCATCTACGTCAAAAAATTACAATTATTTAAGACCAAATTGTCTTTGATTTTCGAAACGGCCTTCATCAATGTATCCAATTTTGAATAAAGCCACCCACCATTAAGTTTGATGAATGCCATTTTTTAAGAGGATTCTCCCAAATGTTTGTTTGGCCCTCCGGGGTTTTTGCTTTATTTTCCCACTATATAGCCAGTGATGAATTTTGTTTTAGCGTCCTTGCAAGAATAAAAATTCTATAAGCTCGTGTTCTATACCAGGCCTTGTTTCAGGAGTTTATACTTTTTGTGTAGAAAACCTTTGGTGGGGAAAATTACATAGATTGCTGTTCAGAAAACAAGTAAATGTCGTAGGTATACCTAGGTACATATGATAGCATGTTATAATTCATTCGCTTTTTGCCTAACATCTATTGCATGCCCTAACGCATTTTCAAAGCTATTAAAAACTCACAATCACACTTTTTTTCCGGGCAATCTATAAGGTTCTAGGCATCTGCATGGGAGTATAAAACTGTATGGGACATGTTGATGAGATTATGACAGAGATGTGTGAAGAATTGCAGGTTCATTTTGTACGTTACTTCGAAATTACCTAAGCCGATTTCACCTTTCTCTTCTCTTAAAGTATCACAGTTTTCAAATGTCAATATCTTTCTAAATTATCACTTTAAGCAGTTTTACTAAAGGTACATTTTAGTAGACAATTGATCAATTTATCATTATCTTTTTAACTGAAAATAAAATATTTATGAACAATAAATAATAGTTTAAACTGAAATTAAGATTAAATAAAATTATGTTCACTGTGGCGTATACGTCCTTTTTTATTATTTCATTTCAATGACATTTTTTTATCACCAGCGAAACAATTTTAAATTTAATTGAATTTTAGAGCTAAATACTTTTGAAATATTTCATTTGAAGGAGATTATGTATATTTCATATATTTTATTCATATGCCAACACCATTTTCCTCTAAAAAAAAAGGTATTTTTACAATGGAAAGCCTTCTACAATCACATCCAGAAGGCCGCCGCATTTCAAATTTTGGTCTCCTTCGCACTCGATTAAGATTGAAACATTGTTCACCATCACTAAACCTTGAGAATAAAACAAAGGAAGCCAAAACAGAAAAAAAAACAATATCCCATGAGGGTCGCTCTATTGTATTCCTTCCATTCCCTATAGGAATTCCCAAAAACAAAACAAAAAAAGTCCTCTCAATGACAAACCATCACCATTAGCAGTTAGTTTTAGTTTAGTATGTAACACAAGTCTCTTAAAATGTTCATATATAAGCTAAATTAAAAAAAAAAACTAAAAAAAAAACTGACTAAAATTTAACATAATTAAAAAATCTTCGCATTGTTCATCTCTGACATCTACACATACAACTACACACCCATAGGAACGTAAGCAAATACATCTACAACAGAGGGCTCTTCTGTTCTATTTTCTCCATAATTACACATTCTTTGTGTGTTTGGAGAAGAATATGTTATTATGAGAAACGAGAAACATCATATAATGGAGCTGGAGTAGGGAAGATAAGAAGCATCCAAGAGAAATAAAAAGGACACGCACACACAATGTGCGCCCCCTATAGCGTGTCTTATATGGAAATGTAGGACATAGTGCATTTGAATGGTGTTGTGTGTAGTCTTTTGCAGTTGGTTCTGCAATGGAAATGGATGTGGGCAACCTTATTTTATTGTGGGTACCCTGTACCACTGTCACGCCCACACACCCACCCAGAGTGCTAATAGCAAAAAATAATAATAATATATCATTGTTAAATTAAAATTTATATGCAAATGGCCAGAAATGGGTTTTTTGTTTCAAGTCCGAAAGTAAAACAATAGGCCACAGCTATACAGTTTCTTCCCACACATAAACTCTCAAAGCAAGCTACATA
The DNA here is from genome assembly GCA_963921185.1 of Dasysyrphus tricinctus. NCBI lineage: Eukaryota > Metazoa > Arthropoda > Insecta > Diptera > Syrphidae > Dasysyrphus > Dasysyrphus tricinctus. The sequence continues at coordinate 14,115,423 of OY992533.1, read as the reverse complement.
GGAATTATTTAAGATCCTTGAGATACATATATTCTCTAGTGGGAAGTATGTAGGTACATAAATATTTATGTATGTATTTAAGAATGTGTACGCGAAAAGTTTTATTTTCTTCCCTCTCCTGAGGGAATATTAAGATTTCTTATTGCTCTTACATACATATGTGTGCTTTTATTAACAAGGCGGGAAGAGATAGACAGAAAGAGGGTTGAACCTCATGCTGTGGAAGATGATTGAAATTAAATTGTTGCACCATCGTAAAGTTTGGATGTTTTTTTTTATTACAATTTTAAAATGTCTTGATTTATAGGTCAAAGGGTTGTATATATTATGTATGCTGATTGCGTTACAGTGCTTTGTAAAAATAATGTATTCAAATTGCTTTACGAATTCTTTTTTTTAATGTCTAGATTGTGCCTTCATAGTTTAAGGCAAGTACGTATGTTCTCGATAGAGCTGACTATAAGTTATGCCTTTAAAAATGGTTAAAAAAAATTGTTTTAAGCCAAATAATAGCGAAAATATTTCAAAATTAATTTGTTGATAGTAAATTTAGATTAGCTTCAATTAAGATTAAGAAAGACTTGCATTGTAAAACATGTCCACCTTTATAACGATAGTCATTTCACTAAAACGCCACTAAAGCGACACTTGGCGTTTCAGTGAAACAGCTTAAGTTTACATAGCAAGAATAGTGAAGAGCAGAGAAATCGCGATGATGAACTGGTTTTTGTCAATTTATCATAAACTTGAAGTGATTTTAAGTTTTAAGATGCCAAACCCATACAAAAAAAACCAAAATTCCGAAATTTATAGATGCGTAACAGGCCACGTATGGTAAACGTCACTTTACTATTCCAAGGATATTAATTTTTTTTAATGAGATATTTTAACCGGTGACTTAAATCTTATTCCGTGGTTTAGTGAAATCGTGGATCGAAGGTAGAATAAGCGTTTTTTATTGATAGCGCTGCCAAAGTGTGTGTGAATGTTGCGTATCGTTAAAAGAGTGTATGTAAAAGGTGGTTTTTTTAAGAGGTGTAGAGCTTAAAGTTGGCAACACTATTTTAACTGGCGGCTATTTTCTCAGCTTTCAAGTGATTTATTTTAAATTTTCTTTGGCATTTCAACATAATAGACTGACGCCTGAACAACGCTTCTAAATTGTGCAAATTCATTTTGAAAATCATGGTTTTGTACGAAATACGTATCACGTGAATTTTGTTTAGCGATGAAACTCACTTTCGGTTGAATGGATACGTCAATAAACAAAACTGCCGTATTTGGAGTGATGATAATCCTCAAGTGTATGTTGAGACACCCACCGCTACATCCACAAAAACTGACTGTTTAGTGTGCTTTATGGGTTGGTGGAATAATTGGTCCTTACTTCTTTAAGAACGATGCTGGCCTGAACGTTACAATTAATGTTGATCGCTATAGAGCCTAGATTACTGACTTTTTCGCTCATCAATTGAGCAACCATGATGTGCAGGAGCTGTGGTTTCAACAAGACGGCACGACAAGTTACACAGCTCGTGCCACAATAATTGATTTATTGAAGGAAACATTTTTTAACCACATAGTTTCACGCTACGGGCCCCATGAATTGGCTTGGAGGCCATCGTGCGATTTAACGCCGCCGGCCACCTGACTATTTTCTGTGGGGATAATGTGAAGTCGCTAGTCTACGCCGGTAAGCCGAAACGATTGACCACTTGGAGGACAACATTTGCCGCGTTATTGCCGATATACAGCCACAAATTTTGGAAAAATTCATCGAAAATTGGACCTCCAGATTAGAATACGTCCGAGACAGCCATGGCAGTCATATGCCAGAAATCATATTTAAATTATAATGCCAGAAGATTATCTTTCGAATAAAGTAAATTTCATGTCAATTAAAAAAAAATCATCTTTGTTTTATTTCATTTCAAAGTTCTATACCTCTAAGAAAAACACTTTTTTTATGTAGTTTAAGTTCAAACATTTTACCAGGACTAAAATATCTGTTTTAGTTTTAATTCCTAGAACTCTTAGTTCTTACAAATTTGGGTGTTTAGCTACAGTCAACCCCTTTTTTTCTTAGAAAAAAATGAAAAAATGGGGTAAATGGAAATGGAACTCAGTTTATCTAGAACTAGATAGAACACTAGTATAGAACTAGATTAAAATGAGCTTAATGTATAAGAATTATTTAAAACAAAACCTTTTTTTTTTAAGAAAAAACTCTAGACAAAATTTACAATTTAACGAACACTATTAGAGCAGCCATTTAACTACCTGAGAAATCTAAGAAGCTGTTCATAGTTGAATGCCTCTATAACAGGGCTGTCCAGACAACGGCCCGCGGGCCGCATGCGGCCTTTCAGCTTTTTCTTAATATCTCGAAAACTATCAGTTTTTTTTTTAAATTCTACACAAAAAAATTAACATACTTTTTTCATACAATCAATATATTCAGAGAAAATCGTGCAAGAACTTCATGGTGGAGCAAATTTTGTCAACAAATTTATCAAAATTTCATTAATCGATGGGCAAAATTTTTTGAATGATTTGTGTTTGGCTCATTATAAAACCAAATTTTTGCGGTGGCCGGGGTAAGGGGAAGGCCGCCATCTCGAAAAGGAAAGTGATTTGGTTTGTATTCAACAACTTGATTGAATTTCATTTTACAACAAAATTATGAAAGAATAACATTTAGGGCCAGTTATTCAGTGCGGGATTATCGTAGTCGCGGGGTTAAACCTGAGTTAAATCCATAAACGTGTTTTTCAGTCAGTTGAAATCCTAAGTTAACTCGTATAATTTGGTGAGATAACTCAGAGACCAAATTGATGGCCTTTTCAATTGTGGTGCCATCTCGATTTCGATCAGGAAACTTATTGTCAGTGCAATTTCGTTGTGGCGCCATCTCTATTCCGATGCGTGCACATCGTTGGCCCTAGATTTTTGACAACTGAAAGATAAAGTTAATCCTCTACTGAAAAACTGTTCCTGAGTTAACTCGGGGTTAATTTATTTTCAGGACTAGCTAACTCTGATTTAACTCAGAGCTAGCCCTGAAATGAAAAAACTGGCCCTTAGTAAGTAAAATTATGTAAAAAATGAGCCATTAACCAACTCTGTAGGTTAATTATTAGTCTTGAAGTTATAACGTGTCAAAGTAACAGTTGTGATTTTGAACTGTAAAAGGGATAAATTGGAGTTATTTGTAAATATCTCAACAAATATAATTTTCAAAAAATTAATAGATTTATATTGTTGCTCATAAAATTCTACACAAACAAAATTATGACACTTTTTTTCGTAGGAGCAATAGATTTTGAGAAAAACGGGCACAAACCTGCTCATTACCTATTTTACCCATGATACAATTAAACAGATAACGCCTTCCTGTTTTTTTTTCATTTCGTTTTGCGCATAACGTCATCGACGCACAAATTTCTCCGATAATTTTGTTAATTTTATAATAAAAATGCGTGTTCAAAAGCCGAAAAACAAGTGCATTATTTTTAGGAAATTATATTTCATTATTAAATTTTAGTAAAAAAATCATTGTTTTATTAATCTCGGAAAAAATATTTGCGTGCGTCGATGACGTCAATCTATGATGCACAAAGCGCTAGGAAAAAAAGCCCATTACAGTAAAAAGCACTTATTAAAACGTTTCTCTATGTTTTTTTCAAAACCTGTTGCTCCTGCGAAAAAAAGTGTCATAATCCTTTTTGTGTAGAGTTTTATGAGCAATAATATAAATTTATTAATTTAAAAAAAATTAAATTTTATATTTGTTGAGATATTTACAAACAACTGTAATTTATCCCTTTCACAGTACAAAATCACAAGTGTTACTTTGATACGCTATAACTTCAATACTTATTTATTTAAAAAATATTAAATTTAGCCCCCGCCCGAATTTACGGAACTTTTTAGGAAATGCTTAAGACGTCAAAACAAAGCTCTCCACCAAAATTCAGCAGTGTCGGAATTTTTTCGAAGTTTTGCCACTTTTTTGTCTAATTTTCCTAGTCTACAAAGTGATATTTAAAAAGAAAAACTGGTGCCTAGACTTAGCGACATGCCAGTAAGTCCTGTCAAAACAAATTAAATTTCAAAAACGGTTCAATGTCGTGCTTGTGAAAACTATTTTAAATTCAAACTATATTTAGAAAATCTAGAGATATCTAAATAAAAAGCAAAACACCATTTCCAGTTATCATGTCCGGTTTGTTCAGAAGACAATTTTAAACACAGAATTCGAAATTCTGGTTCCAACGTCGAAATTCGACTCATACATATCAGCGAATCAGGCAAGAAAATTCATGATGTTGAAATCAATATATGTTTGCATAGTGTTGAGTTCTTTGTGCTCGACAAAAAAGTTTGTTACTTTAATTTATTTTTCTTTGAATTAAGCGTTATTTTAGTAATTTTTCTCGGAATCAACTCAAGTGGACTTAAGCCGTTTTTCCCCTGGACCCTTCATTTGTATCGAAGATTTTTTTTTCTTAAAATATTCTGGAAAATGTAATAAAATCTGGCTGCGAGTTTCGGAAAAATCGAAATGGCCATAATATTTAATTAACAAAAAAAATGTTGGATTTTTTATATTATTTTATTATATTTACTATAAAATGTATATTTTATATTTTGTAGATGCTTCTGTATAAGAAAAATAGAATTAGTCATGCTTAATGCTAATATCAAATTTTTCCGAAAAAAATTACAGACCCACAAAATTGGGAAATTTGAAAAAAGGGCAAAAAAGGAAACAAAAATAAGAAATTTCCAACGCAAATCATATACAGTTCCTATAGTTTAGAAAAATTTTATTTTTCAAAAAATATGTGTCAAAATGAACATGCATAAAAAAAACGCTATGAGCCACCTTTGAAGAAAATCGATCCAGCTGTTTAGGCAGTAGCTCAACACACAGAACCGACCAGCTTTTTTCGTCTTCCCTATAATCGTAATAACAATTTTGATAAAAATCTCGTGTTCGATTTTTTGAACGAGTGCATAGCCTGCCACATAGCACCTTTGTATCGCAATTAAAAAAACTTAAATGGGACCGGCATTAAAAAAAAAGGTTGCTGCTTTATATAATATTATTGTAATATTTTTTTGCAATTACCAAATTTATGCACAGTACTGTAAGTTTTCCCATAGCAGTGCAAGTGCATAGGGTATTAAAAACTACTACTACCCCGTTCCGCTTACACAAGCCTGAAAGCATCAAGGATTTGTAATTGCATATCTGGAATAAGTCGTTTGTACTATTTTTTTAATCAACGTCACTTTGTGCAAAAGATTTTGTTGTGTACTCAGTGCTCACTCTCTCTCTCTCTTTTTCTCTTGTTCTAGAAGAACTACAAATCTGTCAATGATTGTGAAGTAAGATTTTTTGTGCAAAAGGGTTTAACTGTATAGTAAAAAAGGCAGTCAACAACTATACTATAGTGGGTTTACAAACGACTTGTTGTCGTTGTTGTTGTTATTTTAAATATAGGACAAAGTATTCGTTAAAAAGTTCTCGGAAAATGATTTTTTGCTGCTTGATTTCCTTGTAGTTATGAAGAAACTTTTTGATTTTGACTCTTTGAAAACTGAAATGATTAGAAAGTTTTAAAGCGAAAGGCGACTAATTAAGGTGTTGGCATCGCAGCTGAGACTTAACAAAGTTGTTTGGTATGACATTTTGTGATATTTGTACTCCTCTTGCTGTTAACTAATTTAATTAAAATCTGAGAGCATATAGAAGATTATTTACGTAATAGAAAGGAAAAATTCAACAGCAATTTAAGATCTATTAAGTTAATTTGTCTTATTCTGTGAAGTGATAAAATCTGTTGCTAAGGGAATTTTGTAAAAACGTTGGAGTTTTCAACTTCTGTGAAAGCTTTTTAAGAGATATAAATGAAGCCTTAGGTGGTTCTTCAGTGCATACATTTTTATATACACTTTCAGATGTTGGTTGTAGTGAGCTGAGAGGAAAGTGTAATCTACAATCAGAGGTTTATCATAAGAGCGGATGTTAGTTTTTTATAAACCTTTTCCGAAATTATCCGCGTTACGCAAGCATTAAAAGTTAATTTACAAATTGAAATTAAGTTCAGAACAGTAACAATACTACGTTTTACGTAATTAAAAGTAATCCAACCCTGAGTCACAAGTGACCAAAAATCCTAGAACAATTGTATAAACTCAAAAATTGGCACTACTTTTTTTAGGAAGTTTGTCTTTGTATAAACCAAAATGCTACAATCATACGACCCAAAGGCAAAATAGTTGGGCTACTCATCAATTAACAAATTAATCTTTTGTATTTATGTACTAGGGTGTAGTGTCACTTTGGTATGGCGAAAAAGATACTGTTCAGATTTAAAATCTAATATCTGCCAAAAGTGGCATTAATATTAGGAATAAGAATATGTGTAAAAAGTTTGAAATTAAATGGTTCTCTGCCTCGCTTAACAACTAAAGCTACGAGCAGACGATTTCCGATAATCGCAAATTTTTGCGAGTTCTGACGTCACGAAAAAACTCGCAAATATACTGCAGATTGTTTACGTTTCACAGTGCTTGCAAACCTGCAAATACACGTGCTCAGACGATTTACGACTGTTGTCCCAAAGTTCTCAAATACATTTGCAACCAAGGTGCTTGCAAATGGCATGCACGCAAATAAGATCGCAAATTTTGCCGCATATTTGCAAGGTGTAAACGACGTAAAATTAATTTCCTTAAAAAACGGAAAAAAAATAAATAAACAAAATTAAGTAATCAAAATAAAGAAGGTACCTACATACTAAACACCACCACCAATTACTTCAAGTACAACAACAAAATTCATCGCAAATGTCCGCATTTGTAGTGTTCCGTTTTCGTGTGTTCGCAAAATGGTTGTGACGGTCGCAAATACTCGCAAACTGTCACAAATGATATTTGCAAGTGTTCATATGACTTGTGAAAAAGTCGCAAATGCATTTGATTTGCGAGCATTTGCAAGCTGTCCCAAAGATGTGTTCAGACAATTTGTGACCAAGGACCGCAAATTGTGACGTAAAAATGACGCAAATATTTGCAACTTTTGCAAATCATCTGCTCGTAGCTTAAGTTAATTTTTGAAAACTGTGGTTTTAGTATTTTCCGTCTATTGCTGGGATTTGGTTTAGTATTTTCCGTCTATTGCTGGGATTTGGTTAGATCTTATCTGAGCTGATTAAACTTACTAGTCTCGTCCCCTCTCTGTGTCGAAATTCTGTTATGGGACAACGAGAAGTTCTAGAAAACTATGTGCAGGGAAAAGTTACAAAACAAAGGTTTTTAGCTGGAGTCACCCAAGAATTTCAAATCACAGAAGATACACACCAAGGAAGCGTCTTGATTCTTTTACTCTCTAATGCAGTCCTTGAATAACTACTTGAAAGCTGAAATGATGGAGCCAAAGTACATCAGTTTTTTCTTTCTTTCTTTGCTGACGATGAGGGATCATTATGTCCCTTTATCGAGCACATGAGGTATAGGCAAATATTTTTGAGGGAAATGGATAACGTATTTAGTCGTTACTGAATACTTGAGCTGTCTATTTTCCGATCCACATATCTAGACATTTGTTTGAATGGAAGAATATGCTTGGTGCTGAAGTGCAAGGATGGACAATTTTAATCTAGGATCAATATCAAAATAACTTGTGACGATAGCGTAAGCGTAGAGTGGTGGATGAAGTGGCGGAAAAATTGTCTGTGATCGAAAAATTCCCCATAAGCTGACAGGAAGACTTTACATTGCAGTAGTTGTGCCTCCTTACGGTTTATAATGTTGGACAATGTAATAAAGTAAGAGAAAAAATTAACGACAACAGAATAACAAAAGTTCATCGAATAAGAAGCATGGGGACCTAAGAAATCCTTCATGTTTCTGATTCTATTTCATAGAAAATAGACCATGACCGGATCAGCTGATATTAAGTACGTCATATGTTTGAAGAAGAGCATAAAGTTGGCCTCAGGCATGGAATAATCCCAAGCCGGTAGCCGGTGGAAACCCACTTCCAGACCACAGTATAAAGAATTTTAACAATTTCTGATAAGAGATTCGATTCAGAATAACCACGTAAACCCTAAAACTTCTCACTAAAAATTGACACATCGGGTTCTACTATAGAACCTACATAAACCATATTTCTTTTTCTATATAAATAGCAATAAACTGAAATAAAAGAGTGAAAGTTAACCCCGATAACGATTTCCCTTAAATTTTAACAGTTCTGTGAATTTAAATGAAAATAAAACCCAAAATGTTAAAAAACATCATTTTTTAAAATGTTGTATATGTCTATCTGTATAAGTGTATTGGTGGTTTTCATATGGTGTATAATACGTTTTGCTACTTGATTTGGATTTAACAACTCACAATCAATCATTCCCAGCTATTTCATAGCCTTTTTTCAAGCCCCATTCGTAGATATTCGTACATATGACTATTTCTGGATTTCTCTATAAAAAGGGGATGCAAATTGCCAAGTGATATATATCCTTCATTGAAAAGCCATCATTATATTGATGGCACTCTACATTTAACAAAAAAAAAGACCTTCTCCATTTTGTATGAACTAAAATTGCTTTGCTAACCCAGTTTGATTCGAAAAAGAGACATGAGCTTTTTATATCCTTTAAGCAGCTTCTGCTATTGACATGTTGGATATTCAATTTCAAGTAATTTTGTTCAATCGGTTCCACAACCGAACCGTTCTACAACAAATAATAAAAACTAATCAAGGATTCAAATCCGCTTTTCTCTATTTCTATTTTTTCCCTCAATACAATAAATTCTTTATTACGTATCTATGTATTGTACGTATATACAAACATGTATGTAGGTACATAGATACTTCAAAAAAATGTGTATTCTAACCATTTTAAATTTCTATTCTCTTTATTAAAAAAAAAAGGCTGCCTCACCCCGATGGGAACCACAAATTGCAGTTCTATGTGAAGCTGGCCAAGTTTTCCAACCACAATTTCTATCCGAAGAAGGTCGATGGGTAACGGACTTGAGCAAGAAGACACCAAGCTCAACATGTCTCCGGGACAAAATGGATCTTTTAGATTACTGCAAAAAGGTTCGTATATACATATAAGCTATTATATAGGTACATAATCGGCGTTGGATACGGATACGGATACATAAAATATACATATTAGATACACAAATAAAGTACCTATCTACGCTGGCTGTACAAGTAGAATGTAAATATTTCCTCTCTCTCACATGTTGACTCCTAATGATGCGCGCTGCTATCCCAATATAGAATTTTAAATTAGCTCAGTTCAAGGCTGTTCCTTATGCTCGTGTTTCATGTACCTTATGCACATTTATACGTTTTATTTTATTCTATGTTTTTTTTTATATATTTGTTGTCCTTTAATGACGATGACGAGAATGATGATGATGCTATAGGAAAAAGGATGTGCGATGATGTTGGCTCCGGAAAATAGACCCTAGAAATATTTTTTGTTCTTACATTATGAAAAGGAAGAAACGGAAAGAGAAGAAGAAATTTATGTTGAAAAGGACATTATAAGCATGGATTGCCTAGCGGCGCGGCAGTCCTTTGTGGGAAAAAAAAATAATATTTCCATGTGGGCGGTTTGTGGGTGAAAAATCAATACATACCTACTCTTGTGTTTTTTTTTTTCCTTTTTATCACGCATGAAGAATTTAATAAAGTTTTGTAAGTTTATAAGTCTAACCTTGGAATATAAAAATATATCCTTCCTAGAATTCTCCTCACAACAAATACCAATTATTGCGGTATTAAAATTTCCTTTTTTTTTTGTTCGTTGTGAATTTTCTTTGTTTGTTATTTGTATTTGTGCATTGTTTTGTGTATTAAAACAGGTCTATCCAAATCGTGACATTACCAATATTGTTGAGTCATCTCACTATCAGAAAATCGGGGGATGGTGTCGCCAAGGAGCCATGAATTCAGCCAAATGCAAGGGTGTACACCGATGGATTAAGCCATTTAGATGTTTGGGTAAGTTTTAAGACTTATTATAAGAGCTTAAGAATTGAAGAGTCGACTTTTCGAAAGGGGATATTAACACTTTTAGACATTTCTCAGAAAATCGAAAAACAAAAAAAGGAAATTGTGTATTTCCATAGCTATTTGATATCATGTAAGCTTGTTTATTTGAATCAAATTTCTATGGTCGATTTGGACTTAAATTGAATTACATACATCGAAACTTATTTATTTAATTGTTAATTTATTTATTTGTTATTGTTATTTATTAATTTAATTCCTTATTTATTTATTTATTTGTTAATCTATTTATTTCTTATTGTTTATATGTATTTATTTATTTGTCCATTTATGTTTTCATTTATTTATATATTTTTATATTTGTCCATTTATTTATTTATTTATTTATTTATTTATTTATTTATTTATTTATTTATTTATTTATTTATTTATTTATTTATTTATTTATTTATTTATTTATTTATTTATTTATTTATTTATTTATTTATTTATTTATTTATTTATTTATTTATTTATTTATTTATATATTTATTTATTTATTTATTTATTTATTTATTTATTTATTTATTTATTTGATTGATTGATTGATTATTTATTTATTTATTTATTTATTTACTTATTTATTTATTTATTTATTTATTTATTTTTTCATCTATATACATAAACATATGTATATACACACAAGCTCTAGTCATTTTTTTAGTAGTAAGATTCGGTTTTAAATAAAAATCTAGTATATTTATAGATGTACTTACAAAAACTAAATAAAAAAAAAAAATACATAAATGTATACAAAATGATAAAAAAAAAATAATTATTATAAGCTTTCCACATTTATATTTTAATTTCTTTCTTTTTTTTTTTTTACTTAAATTGGAGGTTTTTTTCTTCGTTTTTCCTTCAAATATTCATTTATCATAAAAAAATGTATAAACTTTATTTTGTATAAGATAATGTTTCAGTAGAAAGATATAATATATCAAATCTCTGTTTGTAAAATGTGCGGTGACAAAACTTATTGAAAAAATTTATAACGAAATAAAAATAACTAACTAACTACATCGAAACCTATTGCCGTTATGGAAAAAAGTGAAACGACCTTCTCTGTAGGAATTGTTTTAAGTGGCAAAGTGGTTCTGAAAATAGTTTTCTCTGAAAGTAACCAGTAGCACACTGTTTTCAAACGCAGCTCATTACAAATTTTATCGGGCAGGGAACTAAGTCCCCGGGAACTTTGTCCACCGATGGACTTAGTTCTCATTAAATGGGAAGTAAATCCACTTTAACGAAGTGAACTTAGTTCCCAGGCAAGCTGAGAAAGTAGTCTACTTCGGTATGAGAACTAATAGTCCAGTGCAATTAGACAAAAATTACCCCTGACCCCGGTAAAATGTTTTATAAGCTGAATTTTGTTGGATATTGTTCAGAATAATTTCCATTATTAAATCTGAAAGTTCCCAAGCATCCCGAGGTGGGGTTTGCCCACCATTTTAAAAAAACCACCGCCATCCATCTTCGATTTTTTCGTGTTTTGGCTCTATTTTTGGAACTGACAGCCGTGGAAAGTTCATTTAAGTGTCAAATTGCTCGTTTTAACTACCAAAATTGTGTTTAAATTACATGGCCACCGAAGGATTACTTCAAGAGGCATCGACAACATTTCCCGGCTTAGTTATGCTCGCAATGACGGAATCGCAGCTTTAATTGGAGACTCCAAAACAGTAACAGTTCATTATAACTGTCGAAAAGCATACACACGTCCATTAGAGCATTCATTAAGTGCTTTGCACGAGGATGAGGAGCCTTTGAGCAGAAAGTCCCGTTCTTCATTCGATAGTTTTGACATTAAACGGCAGTGCCTGTTTTGCGAGTGCATGGTCAATTTTGAGGCACATCCCGAAAGAAAAGAACCGTTTAGTTTAGTGGCTTGACTTCACATCATAGACTCTGTGCGTTCCATAGCGTCAAGACGATCTCACGACTGGGCAGAGAAAGTGTTGATGAGGTTAAACAACGAAACTGATGATGTTACAGTTATTTTGAAAGTCCAGGTCAATTTCCTCCAGCGCCAGCGTTTAGAATGTCTTCAGACAATAAGGCCAGCCGTCCTATGAATAATAGCAAATTAAAAGCATTCTATAATGTGAATATTTGGAAACGAACGATGAATGTCCGTATATACATTTGCAGAGTTGATGGAATTTATTCAGACATGTTCCCCAGAAAAAGTAACATACAGCGAAAGACATCTTAAAAGAAAGCTGAAAGATAATGGAGACCAAATTTGTATCGCTGAACAAGTTGGCAAGCCAAGTATTCTTTGTTTCACCGGAACAGCAAAGAAAATCTTGATGGAGAGTAGTTATAATTCAAAAAAGTCCAATCCTCAGGAAGAAAGAATGAGAATAGTCCAGACTGCAGCCAATATTATTCGACAGGACATCATATCTTGATTATAAGACTGCTCCGTTTACTCTACCATCTGGTAGAGAAGACTTATTACTAGACACATTAATGACGATGATGAGGAATCTAGTAAAGAAGAGAAAGCAATTCGAAAATGACGAATTTACCAAGAGAAAGGCAATTAATATTGGTCATGCAATCATTGCAACCACCCGACCAAGATCGTTTGTTTCGCCATTGCAGCTTGGCCTAGGAGTCTATCTTCATAGGAAACTCGGCTCGAAACTTCTTCTGGATGTGTTATCAAAATGTGGAGTCTGTGCTACGTTCAAGGAAACTATTAATTTCGAGACATCATTGTTGAAAATGCACCACCGGTGGTAGGCCATGACGCTTATGAACAGTTTTTTTTTCGAAAACGCAGACCGCAATGTAGGGGAGGGTGGTTCAATCTTTTGGGGGGCAGTCAAACCATGAATTTCTAATAAAAAGAATAAGCTTTCGTCAAAAGCACACAAATTTAGAATTTGTTGGTAGAGTGCTATTGCCAAGAGTTAAGGGGGGATAAGGCCCCCTTTCCCCCCTTCTTTTGTTGCCTTTGTAATGTTTCTCCGATTTTGGCCGTCGAAACGCGCAATTTGACACTTAAATGAGCTCTCTACGACAGTAAGTTTTCAAAATACAGGCAAAACCAAAAATAAAAATCCAAGATGGCGTGAGTTTTTTCAAGATGGTGGTCAAACCAAACTTTCAGATATGATAAAGGGAATTGTTATGAACAAAATCCAACAAAAATCAGCTTGTAAAAAAATTTGCCGGGGTCAATGTCTAATTGCACTGGACTATAAGTACACATTTTGAAATATGAAGACGAAACTAACTTTCAACGATACAAATTACAAAAATCCAAAATAGCACAAAAACTTTGCATACACCCAGCCTCACACCTACCCAAAATCCTATAGCGTGCCCGAGCAGGGGGGTTGCATAAATACATACATACCTCACTGCTAATTTGCCATATTGCTAGGTGCTAGTACTCTATTTATGTAAGATAAAGCATTACGGCGAATAAACATTGCCCTCTGCTTGGGCACACTTATAAGATTTTGGGTGGGTGGCTGGGTGTATGTAAAGTTTTTTTTGCATTTAAGGAATCTGGATTTATAGAAACTTTGAATTTATGCTATATGTATATCCCGCAATAAAATTTAGGCTTAAGTACAAGTACAATTACCGTGTATTTGAAATTTTTCAGTACAAGTACAATTCTGTGGTACTTTCAAGTGCCGGTACCGGAACATGTACTGGTACTCTAATTCCACAAAAGTACTTGAAATTTGTATGTTGATTACTTTTGTACTTATGGGTTATCAATTACTTTTTGATTCCAAAAGTACTTATAATTCCTTTTAATTATTTTCAATACCTTTTCGAAAAAAATCTATACGACCCTCACAAACGAATACTTTTCCAATTCTCTCCGCAGCTATGCAGCCCCCGACAATAACCCTTCCTCCACCGTGTTAAGCAGTTGGTACCATCCATTCTGGGCTGAATTCTTCACCAACTCTTAGTCACACAAATACTACACCAGCATTACCAACAAACTGTAAAAAAAAAAGTCGAGTGGCCACTGTTAATGTTTACAAGTACGGGGCCTCAGTTTAATGCGTACCTTCTTCAAAATTTGATTCATCTAACCACAAGACTTAAGACCAATCCTGGTCAGTAAAATTATGGTATTTTTGCTTTTTCGAGGTGAAACTTTGGAGGCCATGGAACCATTTGGAGCATCTTCTGTGAGTTTTATTCTATCGGTTCTAGCCAAGATTGCTTTTTTAAAATGTTCCCTTACTACAGAAAGCAGTTGATTTGAATTTTTTTTTATTATTTTTGACGGCCGTTGGTATTATAAACTGGCCCTCCTTATGCGTTTTTATTTTTTTTCCCACGTTTCTATTGTGATAAAGTGGGGTTTCAGTCTTCCGAAACCGATCTAAGGCCTTTTGTACGGTTCAGCGCGAGCATTTCACTTTGACTATACATCGAAAAATTAAAGGTACCGCCTTATACTTTTGGCCAAGGCTGTATATAGTACTTACAAATTTTGATACTCATTTTGGGAAACATTTCGTCAGCGAAAGCAAAAAAAAGGCTTTTCTGTCCATTAATTTTTTGGCTACTAAACCATGTCCATGTCAAATATTCCCCGTTACCAAACTTACCCCAGTTTACAGGCTGAACAGTCTGGAAACGGAGCTGCAGTTGGAATAGCTGTCAAAATGTTGAAACAAATTCAATGATGCGAACACAACACAACGCAGCTGCAGACGGAGCTGCAGACGCAGCTGGACAAGTTGGAAAACTTTTAACTTTTGCTTGCAGCTTTTTTGACGTTTCGAAATTGTGAGCAAAACCGAGTGTTTACATGTGGGTTAAAGTGATTTTTAAAGTCTTTTCAACCTCTCATAACGACGTAAAGCTATTTTAGCTTCTTTTTCATCATTATTCGTTTTTATTTTTGTTTTTGTTTTTATTTTCGATACTGAAATGTCAGAAAGCTGTACAGCTGCATTGTGGGCGCGTAAAAAAAATCACCTACGGTACTTTTTGACAGCTATTCAAGTTGCAGCTTCAGTTGCAGCACTCTATTCTGTTCAGGCAGTTACCCAATTTTTCTTTTCAGGAAACACTGTCTCATTGCTTACATTGTCTCAAGTCATTATGTGCAGTGGTTTCAATATGTTATGCACCATATGCTCAAGAGAACTTAAAACAATTTCAACTTTCAAAGGATATTAATTAAGGGTAAACTCAAATACAATAGACTTCGGAATTACAGTAGGCTGTGACGGGCCTTGCATACCAAAAAGTCTAAGTGCAGCACTGTGTAATGGTAATGAAAATGATTCAATCAACAACAACAAAAAAAGAAACAAATTT
Organism: Dasysyrphus tricinctus; assembly: GCA_963921185.1. NCBI lineage: Eukaryota > Metazoa > Arthropoda > Insecta > Diptera > Syrphidae > Dasysyrphus > Dasysyrphus tricinctus. The sequence goes on along the minus strand of OY992533.1, from coordinate 14,100,020 downwards.
AAGCGCCTGAAAACAACAGAACAAAATCTCATTTCCAACTCAAGTGCCTCGAGCCCTTTAGCACAAACGATGTACCTAGGTATACTGTAGGACGTTTCCAAAAAAAAAAAATATCGACTGCACTCGAAGGAAGACAGCTTTTAAGCAATTGTAAACACTTTTCCGTCTGATTGCAATTGAAATTCTAGCTCACAAAATGAAGACTAAATGACGATGACGGTGCTGACGACGACATTGATTGCAATAATTGTATTCATTTCAAGAGAACCCTATTTTCTTCTCTTCTTAAACGATGAAGAAAGTAGAGGGGGCAGAAAGAAGAAAACAAAAATGTTTTAATAAAAGTGGCACAAAATAAAAGTGCCAGAAATTTTTCTTGCGCCAAAGTGCCAGCAATTAGTGGAGGCTTTTTGTGCTAAAGAAAAAGAAAGTAGTTTCATAATATTTTTCTATTCTTAGTTGCTGTATACTTCATTCTCATGGATTGGTCTTGTTTGGTGCACTTTTCAGCTTTTGATTCATCAAGTGATCATTTTGATTCATTCTTCATGGATGAGTTATTTTTGTCAACTGAACAATTTTCTCTTAGATATAATTTATGCTCATTGTGGCCCTAGACTTTTTGTTTATGTATTTTTGTCTCCCCGGGTCCATTTAAGAACATCTTGATGCAAATAGTTTCGATTCGTTATGGAAATTAATTGCTGAAATTAATGGAATTATGAATGAAGGCATTTTTAACAGGTTTACACGAAGCAACACCACACATAGAAATTCGGTTAATCAATAATTGTTGTTGATTCACATGACCCGAGAGCTGTTGTCTTTTGAAAAAGTCTAACTCCTGGAAGATAGGAAGACATACAGTTTCCCAATCTCCATAGGTTTTCCGGAAGAAACTTGTTATATCCACAGTGAATTTCTGGGACTTCCGTCAAAATACTTGACCTTCGTCTAGTTTGTGGTCTACCAACCAACTAGTTACGCAACTAGGTCCTAGTCAAATTGGACAATGTTCCATCTCTATCACCAAAGTTCAGCTTTTTGTGCAATGTGCATATCACCCATGCTTGACAGAAGACCTATTGGGGGTATAGGAAATTCTCGAAATTCCCAAACGAAATTTTGTCAAATAATAAAATCGTCGACAAATAGCTTGATGACCTATTCTAATCTATAAATTCTATCCTTTTGTCACAGAAGGTCCCTTCCAATCCGACGCTCTCTTGGTGCCCGAAGGCTGTCTCTTCGATCACATCCACAATGCATCACGATGCTGGCCCTTTGTCAGATGGAATCAGACTGGAGCTGCAGCATGCCAAGAACGAGGCATGCAAATGCGAAGCTTTGCCATGCTCCTTCCATGCGGAATCTCATTGTTCTCTGGAGTTGAATTCGTATGCTGTCCAAAACATTTCAAGGGTAATTGATGGATATTTTTTTAAAGTTAAGAACATTTTTAATAAAAAATTTTTTTCTTTTAGAAGAAATTCGTGTAAAGAAAACCGATTTGCCAGTTGTGGTTCCTGAAGAGATTGTTTCGGCCGATGATGATGACTCCAACTATTCGAAAGACTCAGCTGACGATGATGATGACGAGATCATGAACGACGATGAAGATGACGACATGGTTGCCGATGAAGCAGCTGAAAACGATGCCGCCGCTGATGAAGGAAATGCCGAATATGATTCAAATGAGGAGTTAGAAAACTACGAAGACTTGGACGATCAAAACGACGAAGCGTGGGAATCGAATGCCAATCCAAAGCCCAAAACAACGGAAACTTCAAAAGTAGCCTCTTCGTCGGAGACCTCTGCTCAAGTTGTCATCACAAAGCCATCCTCAGCGGATGCTATTCCCTTGCCACCACAGCAACCACCATCCACCAGTCAGCCCACAGCTGATCCATACTTTACTCACTTTGACCCTCACTATGAGCATCAGAGCTACAAAGTAAGTCAGAAAGTAAGTGATCCTTTTTCCATTTCAATTTCACGATATGACATATTCTAAAACAAGGAAGCCCAACAGCGCCTTGAGGAGAACCACCGCGAGAAGGTGACCCGTGTGATGAAGGATTGGTCAGACTTGGAGGAAAAGTACCAGGATATGCGATTGGCCGATCCGAAGGCAGCACAAAGTTTCAAGCAGCGCATGACAGCTCGCTTCCAGGTTTGTAAATGTTTGTCAAGTTGTTATTTTGTTTGTTTTTGTAGTCGGGCTCCTGGTAGGTAGGGTCCATGTGTGTTACGTTATGTTGTCATTTTTGATATCTTGGTGTTCATGTGGACTCTATGGGAATGTAATTTTAGACTTCTGTTCAGGCACTCGAGGAGGAAGGTAACGCCGAGAAACATCAACTAGCAGCTATGCACCAACAGAGGGTGTTAGCACACATTAATCAAAGAAAACGTGAAGCCATGACTTGTTACACTCAGGCCCTTACCGAGCAACCACCTAACGTAAGACCATTCTCCGATTTTAGTCTCGAGGATGCTGAACCATCGTACTTTCCTCCCCAGGCTCACCATGTCGAAAAGTGTCTGCAAAAGTTATTGCGAGCTTTGCATAAGGATCGTGCTCATGCTTTGGCTCATTATCGTCACCTTTTGAACTCGGGCGGTCCAGGTGGACTTGAAGCCGCTGCATCAGAAAGGCCTCGCACCCTCGAAAGACTCATTGACATTGACCGAGCTGTAAATCAATCAATGACAATGTTGAAACGCTACCCTGATCTGTCGTCAAAGATTTCCCAGCTAATGAATGATTACATTTTGGCATTGAGAAGCAAAGATGATATTCCCGGATCAGCATTGGGCATGAGCGAAGAAGCCGAAGCTGCAATTTTGGACAAGTATCGCATTGAGGTAGAGAGGAAGGTTTCCGAGAAAGAACGACAGCGATTGGCCGAGAAACAGCGAAAAGAACAGCGAGCAGCCGAGAGGGAGAAATTGCGAGAGGAGAAACTCCGAATGGAAGCAAAGAAAATCGATGAACTTGTTAAGACACAAGCTGACCAAGAATTGCAAGCAAAGGAAGCCAAAGAAGCAAAGGATGTTATCACAGTTGTAGATCCAACAAAAATGTCACATAGCGAGAAGGAGACAACACCAGAGGAATACAGTGATGCTACAGCAAGGTATGAAAAGTTTTACTTACAAAAAATAAGCTTCTTCTAATTCAACTTTTTTGCAGCACCAAAACTCAAACTGTATTACCGACAGTCGATGATGAGGCTTTGCAGCGTGCTGTGGAAGATGTGGCAGCAGCTGTTGCCCATCAAGAAGCTGAACCACAAATGCAACACTTCATGACACACGATTTGGGTCATAGGGAATCGGTAAGAGATAGTTTTACAATATTTTAGAGTTTGCAGCTTTATTAATGAGATATCTTTTATATTGCAGAGCTTCTCGCTACGTAGAGAATTCCACACGCATTCTCCTAGGGAAGGCAGAAATGTTTACTTTACGTTATCATTTGCTGGTATTGCATTGATGGCAGCAGTATTTGTTGGTGTTGCAGTAGCCAAATGGAGAACATCTCGCTCACCACATGCGCAAGGCTTTATCGAAGTTGACCAGGTAGGTAATAGAAAATGAAAATTGTAAATAAGACCCGATAGCCTCTTTGAAGGACTAATTTCAATTTCTACATGAAACCGTTGAAGTCGCATATTCTAAATATTGGTAATAGACAGTTTTCTTGTGATACTTAGCCATTTTCGTAAATTAATAGAAGATTTCAAGCCCATTTTATATTAAAGTTAAAACCGTTCAAGCCTAATTTAAATTTTTGGTTTCACACTAAGTCTAATGACATCTGTCATATTTTTTCGCTTGAATTGTTATTGATTTAGGCGTGTTCAACTTTAATTTTTCTTAAGGAAATGCTTTTAAAGCGACACAAATTATGAAATGTTTATGGTCTAGGAAGTTCAAGAACTATATTAAAGCCAAACAATAGTTGATTCTGTCATGCTAAGACCCTTAAAATACGATAGCCTCCAGGACTTTGAGCTGACATTTTCCTTCAAACACTTACGCTAATGACACACGAGTGTCTTTTTCCGTGCGTCATGAGTACACGACCAAAAGAGATATGATTTCGTCACGCAAACTATTTTGTCTAAGATGACTTGCTTCCATGGCATGCGAACTGCAGAACGTTATGGGGGGTACCATTATAAATCAATATGAACACACGTGCGGCGCCAAATGTCGTTGCGTATTCAAGGTTAGTTTGATGAATTGTGGAATTTTTTGCTGAAAAGAAATTACAAAGTGGAGAGAAAAGACAAGACTTCCTCTAGAATTCAGGGGTTCTAAATAAAAATTAATGTTTTTAATGGATATTCACAAATTAAGTAACAATTTTTTTATTTTAAAACCCCTTTTACAACTGTCAAGCTGCGGATAATAATTGATAAATCTTGATATTCGATATTTAAAAATTCAACTGATACAAGTTTGGATCATTGAGAATGATGCAGACCGTTGCAAATTACGAGAATGATTTGAATTTGCCGCCATTTATGGATTACCAACTAACCCTACAAAAAAACAACAATTTGACAGCTGACAGCTAAGGGTAAGAAAAATTGAAAAATGGGCTATTAAACGAGAGAACAACATTAAATATTTCAAAAATAATGAAAAAATGGTTATAAAAGAAACATCGACAAATTAGTGTTTATGTGAAAGAAAAGCCGTGGAGGCCATTATTTGTCCGATGTGCTATTCCATAAGGTATTCTCTACCATTGCATTTCGGGGTTGCGGGAAAAGCTCGTGGTTCATATTAACAACGTTTTTATTTTTATGTGAAAGAGAAGAGAGAAGGTCAACCGAGAACCCCACCTGACAGAAACAAATTTTCTGCATTAAAGTATTCCAGTCATGAGTCAATTTAAAAATTAAAACGTCAAATCAAACGGCACATTAAAGCAAGTAAATTTTGTGTATTAAAACTCAATTTATAGTTCATATGTAGCTTTGGAAGGCAACAATATCTATAGATGGGTATTGCATAAATAACGGACTCTCCCCACAATTGTTAGAAAATCATCAAGCAGACAATACCTCTGTTCGTTTACTTCCCAAAACTGCCCATTTCTAACAATTTAAAACCAAAGTTTTTCACATGGCGGTGAAATTAAATCTTCATCATTCATGAAACTTTTTAGAAAAATGTAAGGATCTGTACTGATATCACTGAAATCCAAGTATTTCGGTGAGAGCATAATATCAGTCTTAATTGTATGCTTAAAAAATTACAATCCATGAACATCAAAAGACTATAATTCTAGGAGGAGCACTGAAATTGTCGGGAGGAAACAAGCAAATATACGGAAGTCATTATGACGCAGCTATAATTGCGTAGTGGAAAGTTTCGTTTACTTTTGCTTTCGGAAGTTAGGTGCGCTCCCAAGTGCTAAGATATGTACATCCGGACAAAAATTCAAACTGAAATATGTACCTACCTACGTGCCTAAATTGAAAATGGAAATGTCAAAACGAACGCAGAAGTTGAATACTTTGTACGCAGTCGCTTTGTCTCGTCAGTTTGTGCATCTACTAATGAATGCAAAATCGTAACGTGCGTCGCGTCGCAAAGTAGTGGTTCCAGATGTATGGAAAGGCGGTTTTGAATATAAAATCTGAAGCAGCTAATCGATTAAGATGAAATTTTCATGATTGATTACGGTTATTATAAGATATCATCAGAGAAAATGTCCGCCCACTGACACGCCTACATTATAAAACAGGTCATCTAATCGTAGAAAGTTGATGTAAATGAGGGGTGTGTTCCTTAAAAAAGTTGTAAATAATGTAATTTATAACAACTCTTTCATGCAAAACAAATTTTCAGACTGTTAAAAATGTTTGTTTTTAAAATTTAATTTGTTTATACATGCTTAACTAAAGGAAAAGTAACAAAAAAGTGAAAAGAGTCATAAAACTCAAAATAATCGTCTTTGAAGTACACTAATATTTATCAACTTTTGAGTCCAAAATTGTATATTTAGAAACTCATTTCATAAAAAAAATCCTGATCCTAATGCTTCAACTATTACTTAATGAAACTGCAATGTTTAAAATCAAAATATTTAACAGTCGAACAAATTATTTTTGTCCACCCCTGAACCACAGTGCGTCGGTGTCATGCCCTTAACGATTGATCTGTGACTTTCTGTGTCCCGAATTCACCTCAAAAGACCATATTTGTTTAATTCATATTGTTTTTGTGGACAACAATTATTCGGAAACAAAATCGTATCCAACTGAATTTATTTTTCGTTTCTGAAAAAAATATATAATTTGGCGTTGGACAGAACAAACAATATGTGGCCAATAACATCAGTCGAAGGCTCATTTTATATGTAATTAAGGAAAGCGATATATCACATGAAACGTCAAACCACCCCAACAATTGACTAATAGGTCAAATTTGACCCGCTATAACTTAAAGATGAAACAACTTTCAGAGGTGGTTAATAACTCATTTTGTAGATAAATTCTGTACAAGATTTAAGTCAGACATTTTGTTGTAAAATCAAATTTCTTTTTCAAGATGGCGGCTTTTACCTAAGGGGCCAGTTATAGCGATCAGGAAAATCCATCAGGAAAAGTTGAAACAGTATAAAATTGAATACTTTTTCCTGATGGTCGTTAATAGCAAACAGGAAAAATATGTCAGTTGGCAAGCTGAACACATGTGAATGTATGCACACATACAACCTACCGCATAATTTTCCTGATTGAAAAGCATACGAAAAAATGTTCGTCCATAATTTTGTCAGTGGAACAGGAAAAAATTGGAACTCAACTCATTGGAACGATTTGTTCCGTTTTGTTTGATATGTCAATCAGCTGGCACGTAAAATGAATTTAACATCAGGAAAATAGATAAACTAATTTTGAACACAAAATAATTTATCAATTGAAAATGTTTTTAGCAAAAAAAGTTCTTTGAGTTAATTGTCATTGATTAGTGTAGCATTTGTGTTACAAATCGAACGAAAACATCGTAAATAATCCATTCGAACATTTTTCCTGTTTCGTTTTCCTGATCGCTATAACTGGCCCTTAACTCCGAAAATCCCAAAAACTCGTTTTTATAATCAGGAGGCGTACTTAAACAGATTAAATAAAATAAAATTGTCCGTAGAAAAATGCGATTTCATGCCCTTTTTCTGACTTATTTGACAAGGCCGGTAGGCTATTACGTCGTCGTTATATGAAAACTCCCTAAGTCTATTTTTTTCGAAACAGAGAAACCTCTCGTAAATATGATATATTTAACAAAGTCTCGTCTCGGTATCGGTATCAGCATCAGCATCGGTATCGGTATCAGTATCGGTATCAGTATCAGTATCGGTATCGGTATCGGTATCGGTATTTGGTATCGGTATCGGTATCGGTATTTGGTATCGGTATCGGTATCGGTATCGGTATTGGTATTGGTATTGGTATTGGTACCGTTATCAGTATCGGACTAGTCTCAATCGCAAACGACTTGGTAATGTTCTTGATCTTGTAGTTTCGTAATCAGGACTTAATTCAGACGTTATCTGCCGTAGGCCGCATAAGAAGTTTGATACATGTTATTTAAGCAATTAAGAAAATATCGAAAAAGACTGGCTGGTTATTGAAAGAATAAGTTTGATAAAATTGTTACACCAATCGTTGGAGCCGTTTCCGACAAACTAAGATATAAGAAAAAATAGGTGTGGCAGTGGGTGGATTTCAGCTAAAAAGAGTCTGAAATTTCATTAAAAAAATTGCTTTTCGAGGAACCAAGCATTAGAAAAATGGGCGTGGCAGTGGGTGGTTCTAATATAAATCATTGTGCCCAAGCTAAAGAAAATAAAATGCACGGCTGGATCGCACGTGATTGCTCTTATGTTCAAGTTGTGTGGGACTTAAGAACTTTTAAAAATATTCTAGTAATTATAGAAAAAGTATATAAAAAGCGTATTTAAATCGTTCTTTAAATTGTATAAACAGTCTGAGAAATAACTTAGAGCTCAAAAAAAAGTATGCCATTTGATTACTTGAAAAAATATGAATATATGCTAAAAAAAAATTTAAAATCGTTGGAGCCGTTTTCTTAAAAATTAATTTTTTATATATAAAATGTTTGCAACATTTTTCAAAAAAAAAAATTGGTATGCCAATTTTGAGAATATATTAATATACATTTAAAACTGAAATTTCAAAAAAATTCATCAACCAGTTTTTGAAATATTGAATTTTCAAAAAAATTTGAAGTTTTTTTTTAAATCCAAAATTTATTTTTTCAAAAAATTTTGTATCCAGTATTATTTATACTCTAACAAAGCTTTTGTGCAAAAAATTTCATTGAAATCGGATGATTTTTGTGATTTAATGAGAAAATCAAAAATCAAAAAAACCGTTATATGGCAGGTACCGTTAATAAACGTTTTTGGTGATTATTTTGCTTACTTAAAGGTACATCATATCTACAATAATACATGGATTTTTTTTATCAAAATCGTTGTAGCCGTTTTTGAGATAAATAAGCTTTTCCTTAACGGTTGTATGGCAAGTACCGTTATTTTTTGAGCTAAAAAAAATTCAATTTCCCCTCTGGAGAGTTACAAAAAAACCTTAAGTTCAAAATTTGAAGAAAATCGCTTCAGTGGTTTAGGCTGTAGGTTTAAGTACGAACAGACAGACAGACAGAATTGTGCCATCCACTTTTTTCGTGTTCTCTATCATCGTAATGTCATGTTTGATTGTTATCTCGAAATTTTTTTTTGCACGAATCCAAAACTTGCCCCATAGTACCTACCTATATCGCAAGTAAAAAAAAACTGTGAAAATTGCATCCAAATTTGTATAGACCTTTCCGAGAAACCAATTCGAAGAACTTTATTAATTAAAATACTCAAAAATATATTTCTGCCGATACCAAAAAATACTACCGAGTCTCGAGAAAATATAGTTCAAACAGTCAAATATAGTCGGTATCGTCTCGGCATCGTGTCGGTTTCCGATACCGATACCAAACGATGTCGATACTTTTCTGGTATCGTGACCAGCCCTACTAATTACCATATAGCCCCAACATTATACTTAAACGTTATTAAAGTCTAAGCCCTATGTGCAAGGAAAACGCAGACATTACTGCATGAAGCACAAAAGCTTATTTAATAAAAAACCATTCGTTTCGATATTTGTCTTTTACTATAATTTCTTATTCTCTCTTTTTTTAGACCGCAGCATTACCTGTGACACCAGAAGAAAAACATGTCGCGAACATGCAAATCAATGGCTACGAGAACCCAACTTATAAGTATTTTGAAGTTAAAGAATAAACCCCACATTCTTTGAAAAAATAAGCGAACAAAATAAAACCAAAAAAAAACAACATCATCAGTTCTTATTTTTCATAAGAAACCAAAAAGCAAAAAAAAAATAAATTCTATTTTTATTGTTTGTTGTTCTTGTTTAGAATTATGTGTATCAAAAAAATATATATTAACTAAGATGAAAAAAATAAAAAAAAAAACAAAAACAAAAAACTCAAAACACACTCAATATACTTATTAGTTTTATTTTTTAGTTTTAACAAAAAAAAAATTACTCTCATAATAAGTTAAAGCAACTACCTAAGAGAAAAACAATAATAGCATAATAATTTATTTAATTAATTAAAAAGAAAAAAAAACTTTAAAAAAGGTCCTTGCTGTGAATTTCAAAAACAACAAACAAAAATCATTTACCAAACCAAAAAAAAAACAACATATAATTCATTCTAGTCATACTAGATTTAACACTTATTTTTAAATTTGTTTTTAATCTTATTTATTTATTTTAATTGTGTGATAGATTATGATCTCAAAATTTTTAAAATATTTATTATTTTTCAAAACTCAACTATTTAAATCTCTCCAAATTTGAAAAAATAAAACTTTCAAAAAATGTGGAGAAAAGGCAAAAAAACAGAAATCAAGGATAATAAGTTTAATATTTAAATATAGATATTATAATTATGTAATAAAGAATGAAATGCTAGGATATAGGCTAAAAGATACATTGAAATGAAATAATAATTAAAAAAAAAAAAAAACGTTTCTAAAATTGGTTTTTACTTGTAAAATATGAAAACACTCAAAAAGTAAATGAAAAAAAAGGATTTTTTCGTCAAACCACTCTTTCCATCACAAACAAATAAACATCCCGAATGTGCGTTGTCCCATAAATGAATAAATGTGTGTGTATTTGTATATGTTTATCCCTGTTGTTTACCTACCCCACAACCCCCTCCCCCTCCCTCTCCCAAAAACAAAAAACCTTAAATTTGCAATAAATACAATTTTTTTATAATAAAACAAATAATAATTGTAATTTCTTATTAAAAAATAATACAACAACTGATTCAACATTTAAAACACATTTTTACTTAAAATCACAATTTTTTTCAATACAAACAAAAATTATCACACATACTTGTATGTAATAAAAAAAAACTTTTTTATTAAAAAACAAAAAATGTAAATTTATAAAATTGGCAATATATATTTCAATTGTATTAACATTATTATATCAATTTGAACAACAAAGTATATGGAAACATTATGTTTCGGTAAGACTGTTACAAAGAAGCTATTTTTGGGACAGTTTTTTTGGAATGATATATCAGAAGTACTGAAGTTAGTTCAACAATATTCGGTTGGGTCTTGGATTTTCCAATCTATTGAAAGAAGAGCTTATCAATTTTCACAATTGATGACATAAAATGAACTAAAACATTTTCGATATTCTCTGCATTCAAAAAGGACAAAAAATACAATTTTGGGACAAGTTCGTATCCTGTGGAGAATTGGTAAAAGTGATTGTTTTTTTTTCATTCTGAATGCTCTTTTCGCTTTCCGAAGGCGTTACCCAAAGTTCGAATGTCGGAAAAAAAGGTTTTCTAGATCAAATGTAGAAAATATAAAAAGTTTTTCACATACACATCTTGAACGGAAAATTTAATCGAAATTGAAAAAAAAAAAATCATTATTTCACAAATGTGAACAAAGGTCAAAAAATATGTAAGAAGTGGAAAAAAATAGCTAAGAAGAGGGTGTTGATACTTAATTGCCTTCTTTGCTCAAAAAAGCATTGACTGTAAGCAAGAATTAAAAATGGATAAAACCAAACGCCTTTAAACGCTTTCCAAGTATAGGAACTGGTTAATGCAATCAATGAGACACTATTTTTTGGGAGCTTTTATATGAAAACTCGTATTTTCTATGACATTTTTGGCATCTTGAGTGATGCATAGTTCAGGAAATTTCCATCGCTTTATCTCATGGATGGTCTACGATGGATGGTAAGTAAAGACTAGTGAGTTGAAATAGTTCAACAAAAACCCAAAGTGTCTTACACCAAATGAATTATCAAATGGCCAGTTCACATCACCATTTTGAGCAGTAATGCGTTCGATGTTTTCGTGCATAAGAGCGATTGTGTCGCAACTTGTTTGGCTTTATTTATTTTGAATGTCCATTCAAAGTCCAATGAATCTTCATCTTTCATTGCTTTCTGATGGTCTATGTCGTAGAGATCCGTAACTAATCTTTGCCAGCCTGTGACATTTTACTCGTATAATGGAGTGTCGAAGGTATGATTGTATCACACCTATAATATTCGAAGATTTGACTTTTTTACAAAGCTTTTCAAAATAAGCTCATCGGTAATGCCATTTAATGCACGTGGAGCCTGTGCTCTGATGGATCACTGCATAAACCAGAAAGCACCTCCAGCCAGCACGGTCCTTAGATAGCTAGTTGTTCTTCTGCTGGGTAGAAAGTCAGGGATAAGTTCAAAACCTAGTCAAGTTGGTGCGGCGTTCGCAGTCCACTCCCCGTGTCTCATCCTTCTCAGCAGTTGTATTTCAGCTTTGAACAGATTGGAATTGTTGTTGCTCGTTCAAAGTTATATGTTTTCATCGAGTTTGTGGTGCTGCACTCAGTTGACGATGTTGGTCTTCAGTTCATGATGGCAGAGTTTCACTGATGTCGATTTGGGTGGTGTATGCGTTCTATATATTTCACATACGTTTGGTTCGATCGGCCAAAATCGCCTGACGAGACCGATGACGGATAAGATGTACGAGTGCCTTTACACTTTTTTGCCACCAAAGGGTTCGGTGGTGTCCTTCTTAGCTCTGGCGCAGCAACGATATTTCTCCATCGTTATTTTGTGCAAAAGTGCAAAAGAATGAGTTAAGTAGCGATGCCACGATAAATGAAACCTGAAGAACTCTTCCTATAGAGTAAGAGGTGGTGTGTACTGATCTGCAATACCTGGGTTTGTTTCCTGAATCTTTTGAAGTATTTACATTTGATCGATGGTTGATTTCTCTTGCTCAGAGCCATATTGATAGGAACCGATACGATTGTTAACAAAAGGTTTTACGCGATCAAATAGTATGGCCGACAAGTCATATATGCTAAGTTTGCGAGACATATTTCTCTGCAGTGGGAACAGTTTAGAGTATCTCTTTTTTCCTGGACGAGTAACACCGAGGTTCCATCAACGGGAATTCAATCGTCCTAACAAATCTTGCAGATAAGTACCAAGTATGCTTTTGGCTAGGTCATCTTCCACTGCTTTGATTTTTAAGAGTTCCCATATCCATCACCAGCAGCCTTGTGTTATTTCCAAGTTCCCAGAAAAAATTGTTATAAACTATGAAATTTTCATTCTCTCGGCAAGTACATGTCTTGAATATTGGGTAAATCGTTGAAACCATTGATAGAATTTTTGAACATAGCTGCTGCCGTAACTACAAATCCTCAATAGGGTCCATCACCCACTTGGCATGTTCTTTCTATTTTGAAGATTCAGTATTCGTAACATCTTCTTTGTCCGTAAAGCTCCTTGGATGCTCTGGTTCTAGTTTTGGACGATTGATCGTTATAGGCGTCGTCGTAAGCAATGCATGCACCAGTCACATAAGTGAGCACACTTTTGATGGCATAATGGCAGTGATTCCACTGATCTTCCATAGTGGCCACAGGGCGTCAAATTTGTTCAAAGCTTTCGCTTGGCTTGCTGTGGCTTCTGGGATATCCGTATACGCATTTGAACTGATACTTAGTGGTGGGAGCCTATATTTGTCTCTCGGACATTAGGGCTCGGATACTGGAAGAATCCCAAAGAGGTCTAATAATGTTGACGGTTCATTGATCTGGAGCCCACAAAGTCCTATTGCGTGGGAATCGAGTAAATGATGACATCTCAGCCAATCTCAGCTCCAACTATCAGCCTGAATCCAAAATTGAGTTAAAGGGGAATTCCGAAATGGCAAAATTCCGGGGGAATAAAATACTTCGGGGATACAAAATTCCCCTTGAGATTCCCAATAGAGCCCTAAACTTCCCGGTAGTGATGCCAAACTGGATAAATCACTCATATATGTATGTAGGCTTTATCTTAGAACAGTTCATACAATCCTCTATTAGATTGTCACCAGAAGTTTAGTCTTACATAACTAGAGAAACCACCGCTGATTCTAGCTTTGTTTCATCATTTCGAAGAATAAAAGTTCATAATGTGGTTTCAGGCTGTAATCACCAGGCAACAAAGGGCTAATAACCCTTTCTTGAATTCCCATTTTTTCAAAGAACACCTTGGTAGGGTAATTAGTAGTGATATTCCATTTCACTTCGATCTGTCGACTATGGATGACTTCTCTACAGAAATAAGTTCCGTAACCGCATAATTTTAGGTTTCATCACAGTAGACAATATAAGCCCTCCATTCCTCCACCACGTCGCATCGAAGCATACTTTATGGGAGGAGTGTTAACAAGATTTCATAACTTGCGTCTTTACACCATTTTTCTAAACGAATCCATTCAGAGATTTAGGATATTTGCAAACTCTAAGCTTTGAGGCTTGCAGTAACTTGAAGCTGTAGCCCAAATGATATACCAGTGATGCCAGTAAATATGCTTAGCATATATTCAAACCTTACAAATAACTGTGCTAAAACATTAGAAAACTTTTTTTTTTTTAAAGTCGCATTAAAACCAGAAAGCCACCTGGGCTTCAAGAAACAAAGCTGATTGCTGATTGAAACTTTCGTCAATAAAAGTCGATTCATCAGTAATAATAAATAATAAATCAACATTTTGATAAAATCTTCTACAGTACATCTTTTTTGAATAAGAACAAAGAAATATTGGAATTGGTAAAACGAACCAATCTTTAAAATTGAAAAAGTCTGTTGAAAAATCAAACATTCTTTGGGACAGATTTTCAGTACGAGATCTTTGGAGCTTTTTAGTAAACTCACTACAGATGGTGCTAAAGCTCGACTTAAGCTCCCAAGCTCAGATGATCTCACGCAGAAAAAAAAAGACAGTAGCCGTTTTAAAAGAATGCCAAAATTCTGCCATGGAAATCAAAAACCACAAAACATGGTCTCTCATGCAGTTTTAAGGGATCTTTCATCGTCCAGAATAATGCACTTAAAATTTGTGCTGTGAAACGTAAGAAAATCCAACAAAACAACAAAAATAAAAATGATACATATTAACAGTAATTAAATACATACAAAAATATAATAATAATAATTTTAACTAAGCAAACAAACGAAATAAAATTCTTATATACATCAATACAGAATATTTATTGAATGCTTTTTAACAAAAATTAACAAAAAAAAAACAAAAACAAAATTAAAATAAAGATAAAAATAAATAAATAATACTTAACAAATAAATAAACAATAAATAACATCTATAATATTATCTTATTCACATTATTTTTGTATAACAAAATTAAACATATAGAAATAATAAACACTAAAAACATATTTACAATGCTGCCCTCCAAGTTTTTTCAACAAAATAAAAAAAAAAAAACGCAAAAGACCTTTAAAATTTCTCATATATTTATATATATTTTATTTATAAATAAAAATATATATAGATATATTACCTTGCCTAAGCCCTGAGCTGCTGAAACACAAAACCAAACAAAACATATATCACCTTAGTTGCACCACAAGAAAATCTTAAAACAAAAATAGGATTAAAAATAAATCATAGAATTTTTAAAATTGTGGCTATACTCTCTCTATGAATATGGATATTAAAAAAAAATAAAAATTGCTCGTTAACAATACCCCCGCCGCCGCTAAAACTCCTCACTCCCTGGTAGGAACAAAATTAAAAAAAAAAAACAAACAAAATATCTTACATACATCTAAACTTTCTTTGCATATATTCTTCATTTTCATTTGTTTTTAGTGGATTATTAATAAATTTTCTTTTTAATTCTTAATTTTTACAAAACAAAAAAAAACTTGATAAATATTCAAAATTAAATAAAAAATAAATAATAATAATAATATATAAAAAAAACATCAATGATTATATGAATATATATAAATCATTGAAAAATCAATTCGTCCTCTTTTATGAAAATAAGCTTAAATAAAATAATAAAAAAAAAACGTTAAGAGTATAAGAGCGTTTATCATATAGTTTAGCACAATATATTTTATAAAGAGAAAACAAAAAAAAAATAAATAAACAAAATAAAACAAACAAAACAAAAATAAAATTAAAATAAAATAAAATGCAATGTAAATGTATTCATATGTTCTTTTTTATATATATTATTATGTATAATGAATATATATGTATGAAATATATTTATCTGCTCGATCTATGCATTTTTCTTTTGTATATTTATGCGAAAATGCATATTAAAAATAACAAAACAAAAATGTCTATTCGTTTTCATATATATATATATATACTTCTTTACAGAAATTCAAAACAAACAATTGGGTTTAAATATATATATATATAATATATATATAATCTAAAAAACACAACAACAAAATATGATTATGATGATGACATATAAAACTAATATGTAAGTAATTTCATTATATTTTGCAATTTATATTGAGAAGTTTAAAAAGAAGAAAAAAATCATTATTATAATAAAAAATATAAAAAAAGTAAAACCAAAAAAAAAAAAACTAAAACTCAACTCAAAACTCAAGAAAAAAATGTATAACACAGTGGATGCGCATTGCTTTCTTAAAAATACAAAAATAGTATATAAACAAATTATATAAACAAGAAAACAAAATTTAAACAAAAAACTCATTATTTGTTTCTCAATATTATTTTATATTCAAACACTCATAAACAATATTTGTGTATGTACATTCAAATAAATAAGTAAGCAAACCTGTGCTGATTAAAGAAATAAACAATAAAAACATCATGGTTTTCGTGTTAAATTATTTGCCTAGGCCGTCAACTAGTAATTAGTTGCTCACAACTTTAAGTTGGATTTCGAATCAAGTGTTATGTATTGGGCAGTTTATATTTTTTTTATGAATTTTTAAATTTTGTTTCACGGCAAGCAGTTCATATAGACTAGGAAAAATAGCACAAATCGTATGAGGAACCCTGAAAAAATTAATTCATGAAATATTAAAATTGGAATCGACTCAGAATTGCAAATTTTTTAAAACATACCAAAGTCCCTCGAAATCCCCGCATTGGCTTTTTGTGTAGATGCAGTTGAAGAGGTGCAGACGGGGAGAATTTGAAGGTCTATTAAACTAAAATATTTGTTTGGTATAATCTTGTCATATGATACATGATTTAAGGTCAGTTTTTAACGTTGAATCTAATGAAACCAAATTCAAAATGATACAACCACCCAAAAAAAAGTTATAGTCCTTTTTATGTAATGATGACTTTTTTTAAGGTACAACAGGTAAAATATTACCGAAAACCCTTTGAAAATAACGGTATGTTAATGAAACTTGGAATAAATGTTCCATTTGTCGTACGAACAAGGAATCAAGAGAGTCCCTAAAAATACCCATGGTGAAAGGGTGCTTTCTTAAGGAGGAGGTGCAAGTGTAGAATGTTAAACATAACACCCAAAAAAAAACTCTTACACCCATGAAACTCGCCAAAAATATTAAACTTATCATGGCAGTCATCATTACATAAAAAAGACTATACATTTTTTTTAGTTTGATGGACCTCCAAATTCTCCCCGTCTGCACCTCTTCAAATGCATCTACACAAAAAGCCAATGCGGGGATTTCGAGGGACTTTGGATATGTTATAGAGGTTGCAATTCTGCGTGTCGATTCCAATTTTAATATTTCATGAATTAATTTTTTCAACCTCGGAACCCATTTTTCCTGTCTAATATTGTGAACCAGAAAATAATAGGCACGACCCAGATGCACGTACTTGCTCTGATAGTTCAAGTTTCTTGGAACTTAAGAACTCCTAAAAATATGCAAGTAAGTATAGAAAAATGTAAAGGAGCACAAAATCGTTCTTTTAATTAACAAACAAAAAACAAATCGCAAAATAGCTTGGAGCTTGAAGAAAGAATGCCATTTAGTTACTTGTGAAAATATGAATATAACAAAACAAAGATTTAAAAATAGAGCGGTTTACTAAAAAATGAATTTTGTATATATACATATAGTGCAGGCTTATTAACATATTTTTAATCGAGAAAAAGAAAAATTGTTAACAGCAGTTTACCGATTGAATATGGTGAAGGGGGTTATAAGGAATATAAAAAAAATCTATTTCCCAGAAACAATGTTGGAGGGGGGACTTGGGGGGGGGGGAATTGTATTATTGCGTTTTCCGACTTAAGTTGACCCCAAAATGAAAAGATTTCAATAGAAATGTTGTAGATCACGCAAAAATCTACAACTTTCTCATATATCACTTTTTAACGTAACCTCAAAATTTCCGAGATATTGGCGAAAAACCGTATTTTTGTCTGGTTTTTGTTTTTATTTTTCATTTTTTCAAAAATAGTTGAATTTAAAAGCAACTTTGTGAAAATATATCTTGTTATGTCCTTAATTGGGACAATTTTTTTCAAGCAAAACCATTGATCAGTTTTTGAGATATTCAATTTTGTTTGGATAAAAATCCTTTTTTTTCAAATGAAAAATGTACCTCAGAAAATCATCGTACTGAGTTCATTTAAAGATCATTAGTTTTTTTTTTACATTTAATTTTATATGAAATAATGAAAACATATAGTAACCACGTACAAAAATGCGAAAAAAGCAAACAAATCATTTTGCATCAGTTAATTTTTTAATAATGGTTGATAAATTGTTAAAAGTTTTTGGAAAATGCAAAAACTAGTCACACCATGGAGTTCTACGGAAAAAAATACATAAAATAGTATTTTATTATTTGACCCGATGCCGATGCCGCAACGATATTGCTAGAAATATTAATTTCAGTACATACAGTTTTAAATGAAAAACAAAAATAATAGTACAAGAGCCGACACCAAATTTTTGGAGTGGATATATAACCAGAATCTGAGTATGAAAGTTTATAGGTACATGTATTCTGATATCAAATACCAAAGTTTGGCAGGTTTTTTTCTCAGCCTTTGGTGGGGATGGGGGCTCAAAACCAGCTTGGTTTTCTATTTAAATTTAATGGTCAGTAACTATTCAATGCACTTTAAAAAAAAAAATAGGAAATGATGCTCTGACATTTTCCCTTAGTCTGTAGACTTTTACCTTGATGATCCAATCAATAGGACCCATGATATTAGCTTTTCAAGCAAACCTTATCGGATTTTTTTGAAGACTTTATTTTGTTGATGTTTGTTTTGTTTGAAATATTTGAAAAAGGGGTGATAAGGTCCGCATAAAATGGTTATACCTTGAGTTTCATATATCAGACTGTCATATTTGATTATTTTATATAAAAGTTAATCTAAAATCAAAACTAATGATCCTTAAATGAACTTGGTACGATGATCTTCTGAAGTACATTTTGATTTGAAAAAAAGTATTTTTTTCCAAACAAAATTGAATATCTCAAAAACTGATCAATGGTTTTGCTTGAAAAAAATTGTCCTAATTAGGGACACAACAAGATATATTTTCACAAAGTTGCATTTAAATTCAACTATTTTGGGAAAAATGAAAAATAAAAAACAAAAACCAGAATAAAAACGGTTTTTCGCCAATATCTCGGAAATTTTGAGGTTACGTTAAAAAGTGATATATGAGAAAGTTGTAGATTTTTGCGTGATCTACAACATTTTTATTGAAAACTTTTCATTTTGGGGTCAACTTTAGTCGGAAAACGCAATAATACAATTTCCCCCCTCTTTTCACCGCCCAAATCGCCCCTCCAACTCCGCTTCTGGGAAATAGATTTTTCTTACATTCCTTCATCATATTCAATCGTTAAAATGCTGTAAACAATTTTTTTTTATAAATGTGTAAAAAGCCTGCATTAAGGCGTTAGGAAATAACGCTCAAGGAAATAGCGCCCAAATCGATTTGGAAACATCGCCCAAAAAAAATTTTATCACCCAAAAGCAAAGAAGAAATTGGAAAAGTGGAAATACCGCCCAAATATTTTGCATGTAAATTATTTTTGTAGAATTTTGGCGATATTTCCTCAATTTGGGGTGGTATTTCCAAACTTTATTTCAATGAATAGGCAAAGTTTTTAGAAATTTTTGTTATGGTAATATTTGCTTAAGATCTCAAAATGATACAGTTACAATTATTGTTGGATATATGTAGGGTAAGGTCGGGAGATATGGCACCACGGGAGATATGGCACCCTTTAAATATTTCCTACTTAAATAATTATTTGTAAAACAAAAATATCAGAATATCATCAAGTTTAACTTTAGCTCTCAATTGATGCTGTTTAAACTGAAGTAGCTTTTTTAACTTTAAAACCACAACCGAAAGTACAATAATAGTGACTATATTTAAGTCAATTTTTTTTTTGTGCATAACAAAACAAAGTGCAGCAACGGAGCTTTTTGACACCAGATGCTCGCTTTAACGAAAGAAAGAAGAGTGATGCGTGTTTATTTGTTTTTAACTATCGCAATATGTAAGCATAATGGTTTTGTCTGAGTAATTTGAAAAAACAGTGGTAATATAAAAAGGGAGATATGGCACCCCTTAAGCTTAGTACAAATTGCAATGGTGCCATTTCACCCACTACTACATTTTGGTAATTTTTCATTGACTTTCTAGGACCGTTTTTTTTTATTACATTTGAGCCAAAAAGTTCATTATTTGACTTTTCTCATTGCATTTGACATTAAACTGCATTGAGTGTGTCAAAAATCTATACATAAAGTAAAGTTCCATATCACCCTCTAGCAGGTGCCATATCACCCGCCATTTTTTCACATGTCTTTTTTTTAAGGTATTTTAATTTCTTTTAAAAATATGTTTTTATAAAAGCTTTCGTAATCAACCTATTTTTTTTGTTTTAAAATTAACAACAGAACACATATATAAAAGTTTAAAATAAAAACCATTTTTACTTTGTGAGTTATAAAGAAAACTGAAAATGGGTGCCATATCACCCGACTTTACCCTATGTATAGGATAAATTTAAAGTTTCTTTAAATTCAGATTCTTTAAATGCAAAAGAAACTTTGAATACACCCAACCTCACACCCACCCCAAATCCTATAACGAGCGCAAGAAGGGGGGTTGCAGGGGGCAGCATGCCCCCCAATACATACCTCACTGTTTATTCGCAAATTTTAAAATTTCACAAACTAAATAAAGGAGAGGATTTATTACCTTTGTGAAATGTAGATACAAATTCACGAATAAACAGTGAGGTATGTTTGGGGGGGGGGGGGCTGCCCCCCTGCGACCCCCCTGCTTGCACTCGTTATAGGATTTGGGGTGGGTGCGAGGTTGAGTGTATATGCAAAGTTTCTTTTGCATTTAAAGAATCTGGAATCGCCCCGATTGCATTTAAAGTATCTGGAATCGCCCCGATTGCATTTGGGCGATATTTCCTTATATTGCGGTTGTTTTTGCAAAATTTTTCCTATTTTGGGCTTTATTTCCCATTTTGCTATTAATTTATCAATTTGGGCATTGTTTCATTTTATGAAAGAAAGCAAAATAAGGAAATATCACCCAATATGAGAAAAAAATTTAATAACAACAATTTGTTCAGTGTTTTTTTGGGCGTTATTTCCAAATCGATTTGGGCGCTTTTTCCTTGGGCTCTATTTCCTAACGCCCTGCACTAATACATACACATAGTACAATTTTTTAAATATTTCAAAACAAAGTTTTTGGTGTGCCAAATATTTATTTCATTTTAAAATTTATTAATTGAAATTATCAACTTCGTTTCAAAGAAAATCATCAACCCGTTTTTAAAATATTGAATTTTCAACAAAATAAAATACTATATTAAAAAAAAAAAACTAATTTGCCTTTTTTTATTTTGATATGCAATATTATACTAACCAATATAAAATATAAACGTGAAAGTGATTTTATTTGTTTGTTACGCTTTCACGGCTAAACCGCTGAATAAATTATGATGAATTTTGATAGAGAGGTAGAGATAGATGCGAGATTCTGGAAACGTCAATAAGATACCAAAAGAGAAAAAAAAATATTTGGAACCAAAACAACTTCTTTTCTTTGACAAAAAATCAATCAATTTGATATTTTGTTTGAGCGATAGTTTGTTTTTTATTATTTTGAGGTTTTATACTAACACTTCACAAACGTTGGTTTAAACTAAACAGGAGCTCATCGCAAGACGTCTGTAAGTTAGGGGCCAGTTATAGCGATCAGGAAAACGCATCAGGAAAATTTTTCAAATGTATTATTTACTGAACTTTTTGTACAAATAGAATTTTCAATTGAACAATTATTTTTTCTAAAAAATGTATTTTTACTATTTTCCTGATGAAAATTAATTTTTTGCATCAGGAAAATTGTTAAAATTAATTTTTTAGATTTTATTTGCACAAAAAATTCTTTTAGTGTTTTTTCATTGATTCCTGTAGCATTTTTGTTTCAAATCCATTGAAAACATAGTAAATAATGCATTTGAAAAATTTTTCCTGATGCGTTTTCCTGATCGCTATAACTGACCCCTTAGGAAGGCAACTTTCACCCACGCAAATAGGACCTTGGCAGGAATTTGCATTTTGTTTGCATTCCTGATTTTGCAGTTCGTCAAATAAGGGAATCGAGTGACTTGCTAACTTCTAAGTGAAGTAAGCAGGTCACATGTTGTATCTCAGAAACAAAGCATGCTAAGAAAAATTTGCAGTTTTTTTGCATTTCAAGAATAGGATATAGATCAAAATTTCGAAGTCTTTTTTTATTGCAAGTTCCTAGCATGCTTGGTTCCTGATGAGATACACCATAACCTGATAACTTCACAGTGAAGTTAACGGGTAACTCGATTACACCTTTATTTGGCGAACTGCGAAATCGGGAATAGAAATGCATAAAAAATGCAAAAAACTGCAAATTCCTGCCAAGGTCTCATTTGCGTGGGTGAAAGTTGCCCTGCTAACTTCACAGACGTCATCGCAAGTCCGAGCAGTTTAAATTGATCGATTACAAAAAATCCATTCATCCCGAATTAAGGAGGCTGCCTTGAGATACGATGGGAAACTTTCCCAAAGAAAGCATCCTCATATAATAGCCAAAGAGCCGGCTGAAAATTCTATGGGTGAACGCATAGCCAAAATATGAATACATATGAGGGTTTGTAGGTTCATGCATCTTGATATAAAATGCAAAAGTCTGGCAGGATTTTTTTGACACCCGTGTTCGGGACGAGGGGTTGAAAATAGTGATTTTCAAATTTTTGTGTCAAG
This sequence comes from Dasysyrphus tricinctus, assembly GCA_963921185.1. Classification (NCBI taxonomy): domain Eukaryota; kingdom Metazoa; phylum Arthropoda; class Insecta; order Diptera; family Syrphidae; genus Dasysyrphus; species Dasysyrphus tricinctus. Next base: position 14,077,327 of record OY992533.1, on the reverse strand, counting down.
GGAACAACCACTTCAATTCATTTATTTATAGACGTGGTTGTAACTCTGTCAGAAAAATTGGAAAACAGCTATTTTCCCGGTTTCGAAAAAACTCTACCAGACTTTTGAAATAGATATCAAGATGCATGCACCTGCAGATTCTTAAACTCATATTTTGTTATGCGTTCACCCAAAAAATTTCAGTTCACAACGAGGCAGAACCCGAAATAAATAAATTAATAGCTTTTTCGTTTATGAATTCTGTATCGATCGACAACCAGAATCGGTTGACATAAATAAAAATTAGCGCGAGCGAAGCTGCGGGTAAATGCTAGTTAACATTATATGGGAGCTTTTACATACAAATTTTGATTGAAATCGAAAGGATATAAAACGGATATATGACAGGTACCGCTAGTAACAGTTTTTGGTAAGAACAAAACTAAACTAACTAAAAAATACACCATGCCTACAATAATTCACTGATTTTTTTATATCAAAATCGTAGGAGGCGTTTTTAGATAAATAAGCTCCTTAAGCAAGTATCCACCGTTATTTTTGGAGCAAAAAAAAAATTAAATTTCACCTTAAGGGAATCACCAAAAAACCTTAAGCTAATAATTTCAAGAAAATAGCTTAAGTAGTTAAGGCTGTGGGTCGAGTTATAGACTAACAGACAGACAGAATTTTTCCACTCACTTTTTTCGTGTTCTTTATTTTCATGTTTGATTGTTCTCTAGAAATTTGTTTCCGGCACGAGTCCAAAGCTTTTTAGTTTCTATGCTTCTATGTATATCGCCAGTAAAAATAAAAAAATCGTTGCATTGTTTCTTTTTTTTTAAATAATTTTTTATATAAAATTCTTAAAACATTCTTAAGCACAAATTTTATACTGAAATTCTTAATTATTTAAAAATATGCATATAAAAATAGAATTTGAAAAAATTTTCACCCCGTTTTGAGATATCGAATTTGAAAAAAAAAATAAAATTTGTTTAAAATTCGAAAAATATTTTTTTTTTTTGAAAATTTTGACAAGCAATATTGTTTCAATGATATGAAAATGTTATATTACAAAAAATTACATAAATCTTTTAAGCCGACATTGAGGAAATTCAAATGTCTGTGTGATTTTTTTTTTCAAAATAAGTTAAGCTTAATTTTGAACTATTTCATCAACGTTTAAGACTAAAAAATAACAAAGCTTTGGTTGAGGACTTCTAACCTTATGAATAAGGTTCAAAAACTTCTTTATAGTCACTAATGCTGATATGATCTGGAATTCGTTTATGTTGATGATTAACTCAGTTCAAAATAATTAAGACGAAAACCGTTATAAGAACTAAAAGTCTGATGCCATACCACAAATCGATCGACTGATATTTACAAATAATCCTGGCCAGCTGAGTGAAGAATAAGAAGAACGATTACAGAAAGAATAAACAACAATTGGAAATAATTTTCCAGGAAAGAGCTTAACAAACATGCTATCTGAATACTGCTGGTCATTAAAATAATAGAAATTTATAATGAATTGCACATAGAGAAGGTCAACCAAGCATTTTAAGTTCTAAAGACTGTAAGGTTGTTTCGCAAATTACTGCTCAAAACTTTTTGAAATAATCTGTTTATTAAAATGAACAGTTGCATACATTTTGAAAGCTGTTTGCGAATCATTAGTTTTCCTTCACCCCTCGTCACATCCTGCAATATAAAATCCACTTAAAGTATTGTACTGTATAAGGACCCAGCAAAAAAATTGATGCAATTTTAAAACCCACGTAAGTCAGTAAATTTTTGGACGATTCGAATAATAAAGACTTCTCTTTTTCTTTTGAAATATTTACAAGAAGGCATTCAAAATTTAAAAGAAAGTCTCAAAGTTGGAAAAATATAAGAAAATTACAAACATTTGGGACTAGTTTTTTGACATTCTTCAATTAAAGACCTTTTCTTCTTTCGGACAAAAGAAGAAAATCGAAAATCAAATGATAAACAATAAGTTATGAGTGATTCTTCACATGAAACTACAAAAAATGGGTTTTTAGACTCTTAAACGAGCTTTGGGGGTATATGTACGGTGACCATCCGTTCATTATAATAATGAACTGTTCTGTATTTGAAGATGATGTTCATTATTAATTATTTTGTACACGAAAACATATAAATGTTCTGTATTTTATTAGTTGTTCATTATTTGTTAGGTATTTCTTTAATTTTGTTCAAAAAAATAACGCACAAATTGGGAACGTAAAATATTAATAAAGAAACTGATGATGCTAACGTGCCCTTAATTAGTGAACGAAGAAATAATAAATCTAGAACAAATTTATTTTTCCTTGCCGCCCTCTATCGCTTTTGGCATCATCTGTCATGTTCAAATCAAAAACTATTCATTTCATGAACACAACCGCTGTCTGTGAACTGTGTGTTGTCTGCGTCTGCGCTGAAGAATTGAGGTTTGTAAGTTTTATTTGAAATTATTTTAAATAAGCAATTCAATATTGAAAATTATTTTAGCTTACCCTGATGCCACTCAGGAGGAAGTGTGTATTTAATAAAGAACTGAAAAACCAGTACAAATTCTTGACCTAAGTTTTTAAGTTTTTTTTTATTTTTAAGTTTGTATGTAAAGCCTAATATGATGCTGATGCTGATGCGAAGCGAAATTTTTAGTTGTTCTACAACAAGACAGCGAAATGCTTACGAAAACGAAGCGGAAAAATATTCATTGGCAGTTGCACAAATTCAGAAAATTAAAACAAATGCAAATGCAAAAAAAGTTACAAGCAGCCATGCTGTAATGAAAGAAACAACAAAAATAAACACGAAAAACACAAATTTAATTTTTTCGCACACAATTACATATGGTCTGGGTAATTAATTGTGTGCGAAAAAAGAGTGTAGACTTCTCCATCTGCTACAACTATCAATTTCGCTCATCGAACAGCGTGCTGCAGAACGAAAAGTAGAACTAAATTTATAGTTTAAGATTTCGTTGTCATTTTTGTATGGGATATTTCGTTTCGCATCAGCAGCGTTAAGCTTAAAGCAAAGACTGAATTGATTAGAGCTTCACGGAAAGAATTCTTGGATCAGATCAAGAGAAATGAGCTGCAAATTACGAAAAATAAATCCCAATTTATACCTTGGCTTGGGATATTGTAATTTACGACTATTTGTTTGCAATTTGCAAAACTGAGCAAAATGAAGATATTGATACTCAAAATTCGTAAATCAACACTCTCAAATTATCGATTATTCTATCGAGAGAAAACAAAAATTGCGAACTACAAATCGCAATCTGATCCAAATACTCCTTAATCACAATTTTTGAATTTGAAAAAAAAAAGATTTGTGATCACCACTTTTATTTCGTGATATTTCCACTAGAAAGATCAATCTTGCTCTACCCTTTGTTTTGCAGGTATACACATTTAATTTTATTTATTTGAAATAAATACTTTACGCTTGACTCTACTTGGATTTTAGCTCGCAACCCTCCAGTTGCGGAGCGAGCATGCAACCACTAGTCCAATTTGCATTACAGATCATTTGCGTCACACATTAATGATTAGATACATGCCATGTTGTGGTGCTTTATATCTTTTCGAGAAGTAAATTAAGAAAAGAAAGTCGTGATTTAGGAATTTTTTATTGGTGATTTGCAACTATTCTCATGGAGTTGCAAATTGCGAAAAAAAAACGTAAATCAGTGATTGTGCGATGTTAATTAATAAATATTTATCGCAAATCAATATTTGTAAATGCTATTTGTGAAATTATGTTTTTGGAGAGTAAATTACGCCAAAAAAGTTGTCTCTTGCTATGAAAAGTACAAGCTTGAATCATGGATTTTAATTGCCAATCATGAAGACATAACTTTTGTAAATTGCTACATTTTGAATGATAAATTACCAGTTTTTGTATTAATTTGGGATGCCTTGATTTACGAACAAAACATGATTCGTAAATTGCAACTGCAAATTTTTCAATTGGTGATTTTTCAATTCTTTCCGTGTTTATAATATGTTTATTCTATTTTAAATTGAGCCATTTTTCCTCAGAGGATATATTTATTATTAAATGGAATAAATGATTGAAGATTGAGTTGAATTTTGTTTCTTTTTTCTTTTGTTCATTATTCAGCTTTCTAAAATATGGTCACTGTAATGGGAAATTTATTTTGTAGGTTCTATTTTACTTAGTTCTACAAAACCAACAAAATGGTTTAGATCTCGGGAAAAGCATATTAAATTTTGTTTGTCGCAGTGGTATCAATCGAACCATGTATAGATTTTTCGAGCGTTGCGGTTGGTGGGCCAACTTCTGCATTGTAGTTACAAATTATTCTAAAGGTTTAACAAATGTGTACAAATGATGTACAAACTATTTCCATTAACAATTTTATTGAACTCAATCAGAGGCGTAGCGAGGGGGGGGGGGTGTGGGGGGGTGTAACACCCCCCCACGCTTTTCAAGAGTCGGCAAACTCAGGAAGCTAGATTTAATTCAAACAATTAAAAAAAAAATAATAAAACCGGAAATTTTAGAATATTTTTCGGAAAAAGTTAAAAAAAAGTATGTTTGTATTTTCATTATATTTAGGTTTTTAAACTTTTAAATGTACCTATGCAAATCGACATTTTTGCCGATTGCAGATTTTGGAAATATGCCGAATAATCAAAGAGTCGGCAAATCAACGAAGCTTCATTTGCCAACAATTATGAATAAAACGAGCCTAAGCATTTTTGCCGATTGCGGATGTCGGAAATTTGCCGACTAATTCAAGAATCGGCAAATCAACGAAACTTAGTTTAAAAAAAAAGTTAATAAAACGAGCATTTTTGCCGATTTCGAATTTCGCAAATATGCCGACTAATTCATTGATCTCTTGGGAACAAGAACTCGAAAAGCCATTGTAAATGAAATCAATAAAGCTGGTATTTTTTCTGTAATGGTTGACACAACTCCAGACTCATCACATCAAGATCGACTTTCTATAAATGTTCAATACGTAGTGAAAGCAAACGAAAGACTTATTCCTATTGAACGTCTTCTGAAAATGGACGTCTTCCTAACGAAAAAAACGGGAGAAGAATTGGCCCAAAAAATAATAGTGACCCTTCAGTCAGTAGGAATTTCCATCAAAAACATTGCTTTTCAATCTTATGACTTCGCCAAAAACATGTCTGGAAAGTACAACGGTACGCAGCAAAAACTATCGGAAAAATGCGGTAAGATAATCCCTTACATTCCATGCCAAGCGCATCGTATCAATGTAGTTCGAGTGTGCTGATTAAAAACGTTTTCAATGTTTTGGAAGCATTATATGTTTTCTTCTACGGCAGCACAAAACGTTTTCAATGTATGCGTGAGGAATTCAAAACTGAAAAATTTCTCAAAAACTCGATGGACAGCTAGAGCTGAAACAGTAAAGGCTGTTTGGATATCTTTCGAAGGCATTGTACATGGTTTCGAAAAAATAAAAACCGATGTATAAGTTCTTTTGATAATAATACTCGTACCTCCGCTTCTGGTCTGCTGAAAAAAATCTTGGATTTTGTTTTATAAGCTCGTTATATTTTTGTAAAAACGTCATGTTTAAAGTAAAAAATTTGACAGAAAATTAAGAAGCTGAAGAGTTGAATGTCATTGATGCTGTATTGTTGATTCGAAGCACATCAATATCATTTCAACAAATGAATGACGATGACGACCAAATCGATGCATTAATAAAAAGTTCATCTTCATTCGCTGAGAAATTAAAAATAAATCCAGAGAATGATTTTCTGAAACATCATAGAACACGCCGTGTACCAAGAAGAATCGATGAAAATCCTGAAACAGCTTTCGACTTCGATTTCCAAACATTTTATCGAAAAGAATTTAGAACGGTTTTGCAAGTTTTTACGACGTGTATAAACGATAATTTAAAAGATAATTTTTCATCTTTCGAACCTTTTCAAAAGATTTTTGAAATTCCTGTCGACAGAGGAAATGTCACAATAGAATCAGTGGAATCCATAATTTCTTAAAGAAGATCCAGAGTGTTTGCTTTCTGAGTTGCAAATTCTTCTTGATTCATCCACAAATTGTATAAATTTCGAAGACATTACCAAAATTATGTTCAAGTTGAAAATGGTAATTCTCTTACCGCACAAACTCTTTTGCTTCATTTTAACCGCTCCTGTGACATCAGCTTCTTGTGAACGATCATTTAGAGCCGTTTGCTCATACGATACTTAAGCATTTATGTTCAACTTAAAAAGCTTATGTTCTACTTTTTCCTCTGCGTAAACTGTCACATAAGCCCTTATGTTCTACTTAAATATTTAAGTTTCGTATCAGCAAATGGGCCTTAGTAAATTAAAATTAGTCTTAAACTATTTGCGCACGACAATGCGTGATGATCGTTTGAATAATTTGATGCTGCTTTATTCTTCGAAAGATAAAGTGGACGAAATTATTCTTGATGAGGTCGTTGAAGAATGGTCCTTATTAAAACACCGCTGAACTAAAATCTAGATAGAACTAATTCCACTCGGAAAAAATCCCTTTTTTCTTTTCCCTTATTTTGAGTTTCACCCGAAAAATGCTAAATTTATACAGTCGGCAAATTTTTAAAATAAGTCGGCAAATTCCTAAAATAAGTCGGCATTTTAATGAAAGTCACCCCCCCACTGCTCGAACCCTCGCTACGCCACTGAACTCAATAGTAAGTGTGTATTTAATAGTATTTCGTGTGATCATGTATTATGCCTTTCTTTGATCCGATAAAGAAGCTATACGCAATTTGGTATAAAAATTAGAATTTGATTTTTCTGCTTGATTTTTTCTTTTTGAACCATCCATAATAGGAAATTTAATTTTGTTTCAAGAGTTTTAAGCATTTAATTATCAAATTCGGCTTAGTTTCGGAGCTATAACGCGCATATTGAAAGTTTCTTGCGTTTCTGAGAAAACGGTTAGACTGGCTAGTTTTCAATTAATAGAATTTTCCGTTTAAGGCGCTTATACTGATGCCCACGCGTAATAATTCTTTTCTTCCACTCATTTTCCGACATATTCAAAAGTAAATATAAAATTGTTGATTGCAATCAGTTTTTGAGCAAACGAAAAAAGCCACAAATAAAAACCGAAAAACTAAATTCAGAGATCTAAATGCCACCTTTTGCTTCTTTTTTAACAACCTTAATTGAGGTGGTTTTATTTAAATTTTACTGTGCATATAATGTTGACAAATATACAAACTTCTCTTGTTGAGGACCATAAAGAGTCGAGTTTACTACACCCTCTTCTGAAATCGAGAGGTCGCCGTCGCATATGTGGTTTCGGTATTTCGTCGGTCGTCCGCCATCACCGACCGCTTCATACTCTTCAACTTGAGTATGTTCTTGAGAGTCTCATTTTTATTTGAAGCACTTCATTATTGGACGACAGCGCGATGGCTGTGATTTTTGATTTATTTATTTCTTTTTTTTTTGTCCACAGGCTTGAAACTCATTTATATCAGATCATCCACAAGTGCTAATCATTTACAGTGTTATTTTTTTTGTGTTCTGTGTTACTTGAGCAATTAGTAATTTATTATAGGACAAAATGAATACATTTAAGTTTAATCGATATAATCGCATAATCGTGTACCTAGTCACCTACATCACAACAACCAATAAAGGTAGGTATATACGGTTGGTAAGCTAGACAATTCGTTAAATAAAGTAATAAAAGAGTCACTGGGTTTTCAATTTAGCCATCGATAATACTTGTTACACCCGCGATAACTCTTCGGTTTTTATTATTCGTATATCATTTGCAACTTGCTGATTTAGAAATATCTATGTATGTATTTCTAAGTATATTATACGTGTATGTATTTAATAGTTAATTATAGCATTGTATGAAGAAGCGCTAAAGACTACTGCCAACGCTTTGAAAAACAAAATACACCTGAATTAGAAGGAATACCGGTAGAAGTAATCTCAATTTTGCGACATATTCTACTTGCGACACATTATACTTATGATGAGCCGTTGTTTGTAGGTTGCAGCTTGATCTAAGCTCTCTATTACATAAAATCTGAAGTGTAAAAAAAAAAAAAAAAATATTCCCCCAACATTGCAAAAATCAACGACTTGTACCTATTAATTAAAATAGTGGAAACTCGGACTCCACTTATACAGGGCTCTGCCTCTGTGCATGCTAGACACAACAGAAAAACCTCTGGAAAAGCTATTGCAGCCATGCCTAAATAGCCACGATACAAAGAAGAGAAGACTTGTCTGAAAGACATCAATATCGATTCAGGAAAGGCCACTATACAAGGGAAGAAATAGTTAGGGTTGCTGAAACTGCCCAAGAAGGAAATCACTCCACTAGGAAAATTGTGCTGCTGGTAATACTGGATGTCCGAAATGCATTCAACTCAGCCAGATAGTCAAATATGTTGAGCTTACTTCAAGGTAGAAGGTTACTTAAGAGACCGCAATCATATCTAGGTACCAAACAACAGAAGAACTGAGTAGAAAGACTATCCAGCCGAAGCAGCACAAGGATTTGTTCTTATTGGACCAGCCCTTTTCAATATTTCCTACGACGAAATTTAATGTACGGAGATGCCTTAAATTCCTTAATAGTCGGATACGCAGATGACGTGTCACCGCGATGATAACATCGTTAGACCCCAAAAGAACATAGAGAACAAATTTCTGGATGGAGGAATACAAGCTTTCTCTGGCAAATGAAAAAAACTTATGTGTGTTTTCAACGAAAACACGAATCCCCATGATAATCGACTTCCACATCGACACAGAAGTTTAAAAACCAGCAAGAGCGCGGTGAAATATTTGGGAATTTAGGTTCAACACAAAGTGGAGTTTTTGAGAACAGACTCGGTTGGTTTTCGAACGTTTTTCAAAACCAACAACAGCCATGGCCAGATTGATGGCAAACATTGGAGGCCTAATAGCAAGCAAAAGATGAATCCTCATGACAACAACTCATGCAATTCTCTTATACGGAAGCGAAATATAGACATATGCTCCTTAACCAGAGAACTGCAGGAAGAACAAAGACTGCTGTACGCGTAGCTAGATCCTATCGCACGGTTGCCGCAGCCAACCGGACTTGTAGTTGCGAAGTAACGCCAAGAGAAGAAAATGGAAATAGGAGTGAAAGAAGCGATCACAGAAGCAAAAGCGCTCACATAACAGATGTGGCAAGAACGATGGGAGACGGAAAACAGAGGACGCTGGACTGCGAGGCTCATCGGTGACGTAACTGAATGGAGTAACTGCAAACATGGTGATTGAGTGGACAATTATGTCACTCAGTTCCCCAACGGACATGGCTATTTCAACGCATTGCTACACAGCAACGGGAAAACAAGGTGCCCTCTTGCGCCAATATGGATTTTCCACCATGGACGACGTCTTTCACACCGTCTTTGAATGTTTAAAAAATGGGAACGTGATCGTTCAGAACTAGAGGGAACCATTGGTGCGTTCAACCCAAAGAACACAGCACAAAAGATGTTGAAAATTGGAGATCGATGGCAACATATCAGTGCAAACTTGTTTCACATCCTGAAAATTCAAAAACGAGAAGACAGCGAGCAGGATACTTTTGAACTCGCTTTATAAACAAGGACATCCCCCCCCCCTTTAAATAATGCGCAAGTGATCCCGGAGGGGGGGGGGGGGGGCAGTCAGAGAAGCCCAGAGCTCTTTTTTGGAGTATAAGCGGTACGCAAGTAAGAATATCTATTACCTACAAGTGAGTCCGGCACACATGGATGGTCAATAAGTCAACACTATACCTTCTTATGGTGCAATAAGCATTTTTCCCTTTTTGTTACCCATGGAATACCTAACAAAAAAAAAACATTAAAGCATTGCTTATAGATCACATTAAGCAGTAAACATGCAGGGTGTTTCGGCAAAGAGATGCGCTATCATGAGATTTCTTCAATCTCGTTCCTGAGCAACCAGTGCGCAGGGTGCAGGCGTTTACATTGAAGGCAGATCTGTCCAAACATCTATAGGATATGTCGATGTCCTAAACAGGCTGTTAAAAAGTCTTTCACGGCAATTCAAGAATAGGCGCAGCTTGTTGGTCTTGAAGATAAGGCCAACAAACAATGAAAGATCTCTCAACCGGATAAGACAAAATGTCACTGTTGATAGCAATACAACTTTGAAGTAGTCAAGGAGTTCATCTACCTGGGAGTAAACATTAATCCCACGAATGACTTCTTAGTGGAGATCCAACGAAGAATTACCCAAGGCAAACGGTGCTACTTCGGTTTGGAGCAACAGATGGGTTCGAAACTCTTTACATGAAAGACGAAGTGCCCGCTTTATATAAACCCTTATACCTTCTGCCAGCTTGCTTTACATATGGCGCCGAGTGTTGGGCAATTAACAGAAAGGGAGACCTGGTAGTGGGTGGGTTCTTTTGAAAGAAAATTTTTTCAACGCATATTTGGTCCTTTGTTCGGGGAGGGCGAGTGGAGGAGAAGATACAACCATGAAGTTTATGAGCTGTGGATGTAGTCGAGGAAATCAAAACACGTCGGGCACATCAAGCGAATGGACAATAATGCTCCGGCCAAGAGTCTTTAAATCCCAATCCCCAGGTTAGAGAAAAAGAAAAAGACCGAACCTCCAAACCCAAGCCGTCACGGATGTCAGAAGGCTTAGTCTACATGACTAGAAGCAGCAGACTCTTGATCATAGAGGATGCAAGACCGCATCAATTTCCTGTCTCAGGCTGCGACGCTTCATGGATTGGGAGCCGGATAAGTAAGTAAGTATGTTTGACAGGATATTTATATTCCTTGCAAACTCATTCTGTGGACAAAATACATTAAAACTTGAATTTTCTTTAAAACTTGAACTTTTGTCGCTTTTGGGGCCAAAGTCAAAGTGATTGCCTTTCTTTCTTTCTTTCTCAGCCAGGTGATTATATAACGACAGACATTTCTTCAACGAACGGATGCATACACCAACCACTGACTTATCATACCCATCTACCAGACGTTGCATGGAGCCACTGCTCCTACGGGCCTGATGGAGGGATGATTTCTCAAATGGGGGCAAAGGAAAAATCACACCTTTAAAGGGCACTCTCTTCTCAGCCAGGTGATTATGTGACGACAAACATTTCTTCTAAGTACATATACATACATCAACCACTGACCTATTACTCTCATCTGTCAGTCGCTGCATGGAATCACTGCTCCGATGGGCCTGATGGAGGGAGGATTTCTCAAGTGGGGGCAAAGGAAGGATCACGCTTTTGAAAGGCGTTTTCCTCTCTTCAGCCTGGTGGTTATGTACCAACGGACACTCCTCCAACGACCAAGAAATACTCGCCGACTTTTCAGGATATAGCCTGCTGAAACTCTTCAATACCCCTAACGGGCTTGAATTAACATGGGATGTATCATAGGTTTCTTTTCATGGGGTTCACAATCCCTAGGGTACCACAATGGATCTACATTGATCTAAGTGTGACGGTAACAAAACCAACTGTCAGCCCATTAACCTAACCTAACCTAGGTGATTGCCTGTTTTAAATACAGCCAGGTTCGGCACCCGCCATGGTAGTTAGATTCCTAACAGACAAGGAAATATTGTTATGAATACAGAGGTGACTAAAATAGGCCTTGCAATGAATGAGGGCAAACAAAACACATGTTCTCAACAACAAACAACCGCAACGTTCGTCGATGAAACGGACAGAACGTTATACAGAGTCACAGTAAACATCTTTAAATTCAAGGAATACAGGAGACTTTGATTGGACAAATAACATGTGATGCTCTAGAGTCTATAGACAACATTCAATAAATCAAGAGAATAATCACTCTTGCCTATCACTCCTTTTTTGGGGCTGCAGGGCAAGATTTTGCAAGACTTTGACGGATGAAGATATAACTGGCTTCTAGCAAATAATATAATAATAATAAAAAAGGTGACGCGTACAAGTCAAAAGAAACCTTGAACATCTTCGAGTACCAGTCAAGAAATCGGGCATTAATCATAAATGTAAAAAAAAAGAAAAAGATTTAAGCTAACAACAAAAAATCAGGTTTCAGAGAAAAAATCAATCATTGCGTTAAATAATGATTGTTTACTTAGACATTGCTTACGTAAGACGAGAGTATTAATTTAATTGAAGAAAAAAAGAACTATGTAGGATGTACATAGGTACATCAAATAACAAACAAGAATTTAAGTGCAAAATAAAATTAATTAAAACTGCAAAGTTGATAAAATAACATTTTCAACAAGTTATGTTCGTTTTTTGTTTTGTATTATTTCTATAAAATTTCCTTCATTTTCTTAGACAAATAAGTAAATAATATAAAATTGCAATTTTCAAACCTTTTTTATCAATCATAATAAATACGTACGTAGATAGAATGATACCTACTTAAATTCTTATTTAATTTTGTCCCCATTTTAGTTTTGCAAATAAAAATCAGTTCAGTTATTCCCCCACTTATGCACTTGTCTTTCGTAAAGTGCCTACATAATATCACCTCACCACAAAGTCTGATAAGCCCTCTCTCTCTCTAATGGCACAAATTGTCAGCGAACCAGAAAAACCTTATTCAAACAAAAAACCGATATCGCGATGATATTATTTTTCTTATTTAAACAAGTCTACATATAGGAAAAAAAAAAGATATAAAAAAACTCTTTACCAAAATAAATATAAAATGTATCGCTCATGGCTTGTACCTTTACAATTATTATCAAATTGATAAATAAAATTCGCTGCACAAAATGCACATTGCACAGCAGCAGCCATACAGCACACATGACAGTTGTGTGTATGTGTAGGTTATGATTGTGTATATTCGATACAATTCTTTATAATAAATATTGGCCACGTATCAGTTCCCGTTAAACAAATATTGACAGATGACAATTCGAAAATTTATAGTTACTTATAGGTTATGAGTTTATGAGTGACGGAGTGACCTTAATGTGCATAAGGCCTAACCAGTCCAGTGCAGTGAAAGATGATTTTAAAAATATCTATTTTTACAATTTGTCTCAATACTAAGTTGCTAGTAGGTACCTAAAATGTCAGCTAAAAAAGAAAATAATTATTTACTCACAAGCCAAGCTCAAAGAAACTTAAATTGCCATATTCTTTCCCTCCATCAGTCCGTAGGGAACCACTGGATACTGGAACCTAAAAGTACAACAAAAAATGAGGCAGTTGAAAACTGAGTCCAAACGTATATTTTGTTTCTTTTTTTATTGAAGAGGTTAAAAATAAAACATTTAGATCTGGTTTCTAATACATATCATAATATAATGTTCCCAAAAAGATAAATACTTGATTCCCCTTACCCTCTAGTTTTACAAACGCTATTTTTAAACAGAGCGCTGCTGCGAGTGCAACAGGAGGAAACTTAAGGCTCTGGCAAAAGCTTTTAACAGTTCTAGCTCAATGAAAACTACCGAATCTCGTTAACTCTAGTGTTTTAAGTAAGTAATTTTAAACACTTTAAACAAATTTTCTAGCTAATGTAGGGTTTTAACACAACGGATGTTAAAATTTGAGCTGAACACATGATAGACAAAGAAATCAAACAGAACAAAACGTCAAAACTTCTTTCAAAACAATAGCAGTCTTTCAGCGTTCGGGTCGTTAATCTACTCAATAGGCGGGTTCCACGAAGGAAAATTTCGGAGCGCTCAAAGTTTTTTTTAAGAGGGGGTAAACAAATCTCAAATTAGCACTCTTTTTACTATGAATTGATTGTTGAGACGAAATACTTTTTTTTGGTTTGATTTTTTTAAGGCACACGCGTGACTATTATAAACGATTTTTCTGGAAAAGTTCAATACATTTGTACTAAATTAAATCACTTTTAAGCTGATTTGCACGAACGTTTTTTGACAACAATTTGTAGTCACAGATTTGTAACTTGTCAAGAAAAAATTCGTACAGTTAAGCTTTAATGTGTTAACTTAAATACCAATGAAATCAACCATCATTTTGCCAGTTTCTTAATTTATCGTTATTAATGACGGCCTGCAAACAAATTACTGTCAACTGGCGCCACCCTTTTCACTAATGCCATGAACGGTGTTCACACTGGACTGAAAAACTGGATCTTTTTTAATGTTTCAGTATTCACACCTAACTTCACTGAAGGAGTGGGAGCGAGATGTTAATACTGAAATGTCAAAAAAAAAACAGTTTTTCAGTCCAACATGAATACCGCCACGAAGATTGATTCCGAGAGATCAATCACCTGAGGAAAGTCATCGCTACCACTGCCACTGGCAGTCGGCGAAGAGGGTGGTTTCGTTCTCAATATTTGGATCTTAAATACCATCGCAGGGCTCATACACCAGCAAGGTCTTGATTGGCATGGTTATTGGTACTTCCATATTCAAAGAAGATTAAATCAACGATTTGGACTTCAAGAACCCAGCCAGCAATAGCTCATTGTGGTTGTTCCATGGAAAAGCAGACCGGGAAACCGAGGATACATTTAATGCTGACTTGCCTGTCAGCCAAGACTCCATACTGAGCAAAACGGTTGGCCAAGTTCAACAAAATTCTCCGTATCAAAACCGATCCTCCATACAACAGTATGGAGAATTAGGAACGGTTGATTAATTCAACATTAAAAACACATCTCACAAAATACATTTTTTAATTTTTTTCTGTAAAGAAATGACAAACGTCAAGTGGATAAAGATAAAGAGTGTCAGCAGTATTTATGAAAAACTGATATCTGCTCACACGTGTTTGCTGGCACACGGATAGATAACTTGTCCGTTTGATAACCTTTCTTATTAATAAAAATATGACACCTCTCCAGTATTTATCACTTCACCATATTCACCACTTCATTTAATTGTGGTTATTTTCTAAAACATGTGTCACAAACATGCACTGATATACGAAGTGTATGGTTGTCGTAGTTAACGGTTCCATCACATGTGTGCGTTCCGTTCATTAAACGTGGAATTTGGCGAGTTAAATGTTTCCGTACGTTAAAACACGTCACAGACTTTTACACATTTGTAAATGAGAATTACAAGTTAACAAATAATGTATAAATGCCAACACGCTGTTCATCATCATCATCGTGTCCTGTAACCCCGGCTGGTGCATAGGGCGTCAACAAAACGTCTCCATCCTTCAAGGTCTGCTGCAAGGTACTTTAGCTGTGGCCACGTCTTTCTCTGGGATTCTGCTTCCGCTAAGACAGTTGATTTCCATGTTGTTCTTGGTCTTCCAACCCGCCGTCCACCCTGAGGATTCCATTCAAAGGACTGCTTTGCAATTTCATCGTTTAGTTTCCTCAGTGTGTGACCAATCCAACGCCATTTACGCTTTCTTATGTCGACGTCCAGCCGCTCTTGACTTGTCCTGCGCCACAATTCCTCATTTGATATTATTTGTGGCCAGCGAATCTTTAGGATGTGGCGAAGACAGCGATTTACAAAAGCCTGCAATTTTTTCGAAATGGTAGACTCGACTTTCCAGGTTTCACAAGCATATAACAGCACGGATTTGACATTGGATTCGAAGAATTTCAACTTAGTGCGTAAGAAGATTTGACTGGATTTCCAAATTGGGGACAGAGTACCGAAGGCAGCACGAGCTTTATTTATTCTACTTTTAACGTCCAGATCCGTACCACCGTTTGCAGAAACAATACTGCCAAGGTAGTTAAATTGTTCCACTACTTCAACTGGCGTCTCCTGTAGAATAATACGCTGCTGTGTGTAGCGGCCTGTGAGCATTATTTTTGTCTTTTTGCTGTTAATTCTTAGACCACTCGACTCTCCCTTCACTTGCAGTGTTTGGCACATCCCGTTCAGCCCACTGATGTTATTTGCCAGTAGACATATGTCATCGGCATAGTCTAAATGACTGAGCCTTTCGAACGGTCTCCATTGAATGCCCTGTCTCTCAGCTGTACCAACACTGGCCGTCAATACGTCATACATCGCCAGGAGGAAGAGAATTGGCGATAGAACATCCCCTTGTCTCACACCCTGTTGCACTACGAAGGAGTCGGATAGCTGCCCATTGTGCAAAACAAAGAACCTTGCGTTGTTGTAGGACTCTTTAATAATGGCAACAATTTTTGGTGGAATTCCTCTACCAAGCAACGATCTCCATATACATTCTCGGTTGACTCGATCAAGGGCCTTCTCAAAATCCACGAACATGAGGTAAAGCGGTGATTGAAATTCCATCGAATGCTCGAGGACGATACGCAGGGTGTTGATATGGTCGACACACGATCGACCACTGCGGAAGCCAGCTTGATGCCTCTTGAGTGTAGACTCGATTCTATCCTTTATTCGCTCGAGAAAACGGACAAAACGGTGATACCACGCCAATTGTTGCAATTCTTTAAGTCACCTTTCTTTGGCAACTAACAATCACACCATCCTTCCAGTCCCTGGGATAGCTTTCGTTTTCCCAAATGTTTTGTATCAGCGGATGTAAAATACTAGCCGCTGTTACGGGATCGGCTTTCAGGAATTCAGCTGGTAGTCCGTCCAGTCCAGCTGCCTTGTTGTTTTTGAGGAGATTTATTGCTGTATGGATTTCCGATTTTGATGGGGTTTCGATGTCAATACCCCTATAGGACCTGCGCATCTCGTTTAGTTGAGGCACTTCAGCACTCTGCTCAACTAAATCCTCATTTAGCAGGGCATAAAAATGGTCCTTCCATCTACGAAGCTGATCCTCAATTGATACCAAAAGTGTGCCATCCACATCCATTACAGGATGATTGGTGTTGCTTTTTTTCCCGATAACATCTTTGGCTATTTGGTACAATTCCCGGATATCTCCTCTTCTGGTAGCGCTTTCCGCATTATCTGCGAGTCCATCCAACTTCACCCTCTTGTCACGTCTCACACAGCGGTAGACCATCTTATGTGCAATGCGGTACTCTCTTCGCAAGTCAGCCTTTCGTTGAACATCAGCTTCGGCATTTATTTGGATTTTCAACGATTTGCGAAGTTCGATCTTATCCCAGGTGTCTTGGGATATCCAAGAGTCTCTACGTCTCGTTCGCTTGGATACAGTTTCGGATCCAGCCTCCATAAAAACACTTTTAATTTCACCCCACATCTCATCAATTGTTGAATTCTGGATTCCGTTTAATGACGAGGCTCTGTCGTTAAGGTGGTGACATAGTTTCGACATATGTTGGGGTCATTTAAAGCATTAGTAATGAATTTTCAGCTCCTTGCTGCATCCTGCGCTGGTTTTTGTACGGCAGCGGTTCGTAGTTTGAGACTCATCAGAACCAAATGGTGGTCGCTTCCCACATCGGCATTTCTTATACTCCGGACATCACACATAGACTTC
This sequence comes from Dasysyrphus tricinctus, assembly GCA_963921185.1. Lineage (NCBI taxonomy): Eukaryota > Metazoa > Arthropoda > Insecta > Diptera > Syrphidae > Dasysyrphus > Dasysyrphus tricinctus. The sequence goes on along the minus strand of OY992533.1, from coordinate 14,059,972 downwards.
CTCCATCGCTGCTGAATCATGATGTGATCAATTTGGTTTTCGGTTTGACCATCCAGATGCACCCAGGTAATTTTGTTGCACGTCTTATGTTTAAATACAGTCCCACCTATCACAAGACGATTCGCGTTACAAAAGTCGACAAGCAAGTCACCATTTTCATTCCTTGACCCCAAGCCATTTCTTCCCATCACACGTTCCAATCCGTAATTGTCTGAACCGACTTGGGCATCAAGGTCTCCCATAATGACTATGATGTCGCCTCTCGGAACACTACTGTAAGCCGAGTTAAGATGAGTGTAGAACGCGGTTTTGTCTTCCTCGGTCGCTTCATTTGTGGGGGCGTAGCACTGAATAATTGTGACGTTACGAATTTTTGAACGAAACCTTGCTGTCATTAATATCGCAGAAATGGGCGCCCAGGAGATCAAACTACGCCTCGCTTCTTCGTTCAACATAATTCCGACACCATGCAGTCTTTGGCCACCCTCTCTTTCATCTTCCCCGGAATACAGAATCCTCGTCTGTCCAGTGTCTGATCTGTATTAAGCTCTTCCTCTCCACTTAGTTTCGCTTATGCCCAGGATACTGATCTTTAGGCGAAGCATTTCATGCTCAACCTGCTCGTATCTACCATCGCTGTACAAGGATCGAACGTTCCATGCTCCGATTTTCGTACAGTAGCCAAAAGTAACATTTGCGCTTCTTGAAAGACTTCACACGCTGTTATCCGCTGTTTATTAATATGGGGATATAAATAAACCTTAAAAAAGATAGAGAAGCGTTAAGCTGTTTTTTGAAGTTATAGGACCTTTGAAACGTTTAAGAATACTTCATGTCGATGACGATTGAAATTTTCAAAGTATCGACTCTATTTTGAAGACTGGTCGGTTAGACGAGACCAGAAAAGTCTCAGTCTCGGAAACCAAATGAAATGATTATGACTCCCAAGCCAGCCAGACGGGATCGAAACAAGACCAAACACAAACAAAGAGAACCTCGGCGGTGTTTATGAAGAAAAATGTTTGCCCTAGCTTATTTCCATGTTCTCTAGGGCTATTCTTAAGGTAACAAATCTGAGCTGGAATCAGTTGTTGGCAAGAGTTTAGTTTCGAAAGAGAGGACATTTACCTTGAAAATCTTTGACATTATACTGGTAATCCCTAAGTCACCGCCACAGACGAGAACCATTGGTTCCTGAAGTCAAAGTAAAGGGTACATGTCAAGAGGCAATATCCTTGTTTTCGCTTTGTTTTGGAGTTTCATTAGTTTGGGTCCTATTTCATTTAACTGTTTTTAGCCTTGCCAAACAACGACAGCTTAAGGAGCTTTGTTTCGTTTTTTTTTTTCAAAGTACTTTCTGTTTCATCTAAATTCAGAATACAGCTTTGCAAACTCCCTTTAATTTTGCTCCTCCTTATAAAAAAATATTAGAAAAGCAGACAATTTAAAACAGTTTCATATTAAATGAAAGATGATCTTAATACGAAGAAACTTTTTTATTAAAATCGAATGAGTCGTTTTAGAGAAAAATAAAAGTTTTGTTAACGATTTCTAAGCATTTTATACAGTTTTGTATGGAATATTTATTTTTGAATAAAAGACCAATTTCTTTCATATATTCTAGATAGTGTTCAAAAACCGCTGACTGCCAACATTAAAATAGTCAACCAATTCGTTTTCAAAATCTTAAGATTTTCAAAATTTAAAAATAATTTTTAGAAAATTTTATAGATACATAAGTACCTACAATATCAGTAGGAACTTTTTGAAATTTTTAGAAACTTCTGCATACAAAAAAACATCTGTATCAGTTACATCCTTTCCAAGAAAATCAAAACATGGTTCTATAAGAGGTATACGTACCTTCTACTAATCCATTTTTTGGAGATAAAAGATTTGATTAAAAGTAGTCCTTGATAAGATATGAATTTGAATCCCAGCCGTGCCACCTAAAAACAGAATTTTTTTATCCGAGGTACTGTCTCTTGCGAGGAATTGACAAATCCTCCAAGAGTATTCTTGTCATGAATAAATGCTTCCCCTCTAGCCGTAAGGACGGACTCGGCAAAAAAAACTATAGGTCCCCTCCATTCCTGCCAGCAACATGCACATGCACACAGGAATGGTTGAGAGTTGTAATTCACTAGACCCTGGTTCTCCACGAGCTGTTGCGCCACCCAATTTGTTTATTTATTTAAATTCGTAGAGGTTTCTAATGGGATTGGACAATTAGCTAATAATGGAAAGTAAACAATTACCTTTTCTTACCAAAGAAAAGCTTGTCCGACCCAGTGGTTTTGAAATGTTTGGACTAAAGCTATCGGTTTATATCATGTTTTTCCATAGCTGCGATAAGAAAGGTAATCTTACGGGCGTCTCCTAGACCAATAGGAAAATATCTTCCAAACTTATATTAAACATTTCATCAAAATTTTAATATCTGTTCGCTACAGACCCAATGTGCTCAACGCGTTGCTCAACTCATGACAGCCTTTTTTTGGCAAAAATTTGACATATTTATCAATTCTATGTACGGGCCTTATCAACAATTGAATGAGCTGATCAAGATGTACCTACCTACGACGCACGACGGCGCGGGCGCAGCGCTAGCTAGGTGTACGGGGCTTGCCACACGTTCAACGCTAACATGTTCATTCGAACTACACGCGCAAGGTTTGGACAACGGGCATCACCAGCAGCTCACCAGACAGACCAGACCAGACCAAAATTAAAACAAAAATTAAAATAATCTTTCATTCTGAATATTCGAATTAACTTCAATCTAAAATACAAATCTTATCAATAGGAAATTCTATTAACTCCAAATCGTTAGTCCATCAGAACCTGTGGTAGCTCTAATCGAAATGAGCCTTGCACTCAGAATATCTTAAATCCACCTCTGATTATAATCAAAAAATAAGTAGAGCCTGGTTTTTTGTGATTCTGATTATTAATAATAACAAACAACCAACAACAAATTGCTCCCCAATGTGTATTGAGTTTTATTCATAAAAAAAATAAGAATAGGTAAATATAAAAGTATTATTTATAAAAAAAAACAACAACGTTTGTTGGAGATAAGACAAAGTTTTACCTGTGTCTGATAACTTACTGCGCAGACTGTGTGTATGTGTTTTATTTTTTGTACTGATAATGTGTTATGTTTATTATCAACGTCGTCCTTCCTATCACAGGTATCAATCAATCGTTTTTAATACTTTATGACTTCAATACTCACAATGTTAGGATCAGTTTGGTGGAACTTGTTATAGAAGTAGCCCCTATATCATACGCGTTGATCGTCTTGATTCCCTACTTAATGACACTCTATAAGTCTTAGAAAGAATTATTTATGTACGATTTTTTTTATTCTTTTCGAAATGAAACTGAAACGCGATCGCAAATGAGTGTTTCTTTTTTTGTTCGACATTGTTTTTAAAAATATAAACAAAAGAAATATTTACCGGCGAAATATTGTGTTTGAAATAAAAAAAAAGAAAAAGAGCAATTTTGAAAATAAAATTTTTAAGTTTTCTTATTTATGCAATAATGGCGCATTACAATCCATCAAGCTGTGGATATTATGATGAATATAGTGCTTACAATAATTACAGCAATGTTTACCCCCAGGAGTATCATATACAAGCGGATTATGAATATAAATATGAGTAAGTTTCTAAAATAGTTTCAAAAGACATTCTGTAACTGGAATGAATCTTCTCGAAAACTAAAATTATAAAAAGCCGTCGGTAAAATAACACTGGTTCGCAATGGGATGAGGAGCGAAAAAAAATTACGAAATAATCACAAAAAAATTGAATGCAACGTAGGTATAATGTTTCCATTAAATACAATTTTTAATGAAGGCTGAAAAATATTTGCATTAAATTTTTGGTAGGAGTCAATCAATCTAAAAACTTGAAAATCCTGAAAAATATATAAAATTAATAACTTGCGAAAATATTTTTTTGATGAATTATCATATTTTTAATAACTCAAAAAAGTAAAAAAAAAAACGTTCTTATATCGTAAATGATAAAAATAAAGATGGATCTAGCCGGTTTTCACTCCTAGCCGGCGCACAGTGGATCGACTCCATACATTTAGACGTGAAAAATTCTAATATTTTCGGAAAATATCTGTTTCCATCTAAATGTTCATAAATCAAGAATAGTAACATAATTTAACAAAAAAATCGACAGAAAGCTATCTATGAATATGGAAAGCAAATCCATTGATGAATCACTACTTTTGTACCAGTGGAGTGTTTGACACCAAGTTTCGAGGGAATGTTCGGGTAGTGTTGCAGATGGTTTTAAGAACTTTGTACAAAGTCGGCCAGGCCATTTATGAGATGGCCAATAATTTCATAGAAAGCACCTGTTTTTTTGGCGTCACTAATGAATGAAAAAGTGATAAATTTTCACTTTGAGTACTCTCCGCAAGCCTCAAAACTTTTTTTTGGCCTTCCAGACGTTAAATGCCTGGTTGAATCTTCGTTAGGGTTGTAATTTTCAGTCTCTATTGTATTTTTATGTCTTTTAAAATTTCTAACTCCTCTAGCCAATTTTTATATTTTAGAATAAACCGGTCTCATCGATTTCCAGCTGACTTCCATTTCAAATCAAAATTGGCTGATTTTGAATTGATAATTCTCTTTAGCCTAGCAGTATTTAAACAGTTATTTCGTATTGATGTGTTAAACTTGTTCGAAATATACTCCAAAAGTATTTTTGTTCGAGTCAATTTGGAATTCGAACACCAAACTTCGAAAAATTCCTTCCTTGGAACGCAGAAATCTTTTCCTGAAAAGTGGGCGAAAAAAGGGCTTTGCAAATCTTTGCGAGGTATATGACATATATTTCTAGAAAGAAGACGTTCACAGCTATGCAAAACACTTTATTTATTTTTAAAGCAACCTTAAGCACATATTTAGATTTTCCAAAACAAATACGGAAAAAACATGTTTTTTTGCTATTTCAATGACACATTTTTTTAAATTCAACAAACAAACATTAAAACAATTTCAACACAGATTTATAAAAGCACATACCTTCACGAACATCTGCCATTTTTTTTTTCAATTTCAATTAAAATTGTAATTTTAAAAATTATTTGTCTAAATAACCTCAATGCACCAGATCAAAAAAAGACTTTTCACCTTCACTTTTGGAGATCATTTATTCTATACTTAACTGGTTAAAACAAGAAAAAAAAATTTTTTTCAGACTTAACAGTTATCCGTTATAGATAAGAAATTGAATTTTTTGCAATTTATGTCATTGATTTTTTTACGTCTAATTATATGAAGGCGATCCACTGTGCGGCGCGGCGGTGGCGATATTTATGTTTGACATTTTTTTGTGCAATATATAAAGGGTCCGCCAAATAACTTTTTTTTTTGAAAATGCTATAAAAAAAAACTACTGAATATTTTTTCAAATTTCTTTTTTATTTGAAAGTACAATCCTTCCGGTTAATAATGGAAAATAGTTTCATTCAAATGGCTGCTTCGCTAAGTGGGCCTGTGATCGACTTAGAGAAGATGCCGATTTTGCCAAAAAAAATCATCTTTTCAGATGAAGCTCATTTTGATCTTGGCTGGTATGTAAACAAGCAAAATTGTCGCATTTGGGGCACAGAAAACCCGCACGCCATTGAAAAGCCGATACACCCAAAACGAGTCACTGTTTGGTTCGGATTTTGGTCCAGAGGCATAATTGGGCCAATTTCTTCGAGTGGCCGTTACAGTCAATGGCGATCGTTATCGGGCCATGTTGAACGAATTTTTTTTCACAAAAATTGAAGAGGCCACACAGCCGAAGCTACACTCCATGTAGTAGTAGCATTTTCAAAAAAAAAAAAAGTTATTTGGCGGACCCTTTAGTTTTAAATTATATTTTGAATATTTTACTTGATCTGTACAGATGGGGGTTAGTTTCACTTTCGAGAAGCAGATATGTCAAAATCTCAATCAAAACAAAATTAAACGAAATTCACGACTGGGTCGCAAGGAAAATTTTGATATGCAAATATTTATATATGCAGATAACATTTAATTAAAATTAAAAAAATTAAAAATTAAAATTAAAAAAATATCAAGCATGGAACTAATTTTTTTTTTTTTTATTCACATAATATTTTGATATGCAATATTATTTATAGTTTTTAAAAGTTTTTGAAGTTTGAAGATAAACTAAGGTCCACACAATAGACACCAGCAATATCGTACCATTCCCTAAACGGGGTAAGCCTTAACCTCAACGCATATTTCATTATTTTTGTCTGCAAATTGGTATCGGACCTAAGCATTACTTTGACTATGTAGTCTGCGCTTGCTTTCAAGATTTTTACGTTGGCGTATTCGAAGGCAACCTGGAGATGCGCTTAAAAAGAGTCGTTGTGCCGTTTCAAATTCTTCAATAAACTTGTACCCAAAGACTTAAATTGCGTAACAAAGACAGGTATTAATCGTTGAATCTAGCACTCATAATTTGCAGCCCCGGATCTATGGCGGGGAAACCCGGGTTCTGTGCGGCAGCTTAAAAGGGCGCCAAATCTATGTGACTGAAAAAACTGAGAATTGCGACGCTTAATGAAATAAAATGAATTGAGATGCCGCAATGGAATATCAAATTGTATTTCTCCGTCAACCTTTAACAGTTTTTCTATTATTATTTCTCCATTTAAAATAATTTAAAATCAAAAATTAAAAAAAAAGAAACGAGCTATAATACATTGTTAAAAGTTTATCTGATGTTTTTTTTAACAATAGTCTATTGCATTGTATGTCAGTGTATTTTTACAAAACTTTCCCTCCTCCCTAAACTGTAGGAGATAGATCTACCTTCTTCAATAATAAAACATTTGAACTGTGCCCCTCAACAAGCGTCGCACCAAGCCGTACAAATCCTAGTCTTGCCTAAAGAATTATTTGCTGGATACTGACAACTTTATTACACTGTATTTTAGATCTTTTTTAATTCACAAAAAATCTAAATACCCACAAATGTAGGAAATCAGGTGCTCTAAAAAAACTGTTTAGTAAAAATTTTTTCGTTCCGATGAACAAAAAGTGAGATAAACGGTGAAAACCATTTTTACAATTTTCGACAACAATTTTTCATGATGTCGATAATTTTTGGAAACAAAAAATTGAAAAGATATTTTAACTTACAAAATCAAATAAAACATGTTAGGTTAGGTAGAAGGGCTGACAGTTGATCTCGTTACCGTCACACTTAGATCTATGTAGATCCGTTGTGATACCCTAGGAAATTGTATTCCACTTAATGTAAAAACCTGTATGTGTTCTGTTAGCAGTCAAGCCATTTAGAGGCGTTGATGAAATTCAGAAGGCTATTAGCCGAAGTTCCAGAAAGTTCCTCTAGGTCGTCATAGAAATGATTTCCTAGGTGTATCTTTCTTAAATGACAGAGTGCTGGGCAGTGGCAAAGGAAGTGCAAGGTATCCTCATGTGCTTCTTCGTCACTGCATCCTCTGCAAAGGTCGTCAGTACTGAGCCTCATTTTCTTTTTATGGTATCTCAGTAGGTTGTGTCCGGTAATTATGCTGGCAAGGGAACGGAGATGTTTCTTATCCATTTGCATAATTTTGTCTGTTCTCTGCTTATTAAAATTTGGCCATAACTTTCTAGTTGTGGTGCATGTTTCAAGCAGATTCCATCTTTCATTGGTTTTTTCTAATATTTTGCTACCAATATCCTGTTTGATGCTACAGGTTGGTACTTTGATGTGTTGTTCGGCTTGACTTGAATCAAGCGACGAACCCGTTCTCTCCAGCTCATCAGCTCTCTCGTTTCCCTGTACATCACTGTGACCGGGAACCCAGCAGAGTCTAATGTTATGCTGCATGCCAAGAACCCTTAGCTCTTCGCGACAGCAAGTCACAAGCTTCGAATGTATCTCGGTGGCAGAAATTGCTTTTATTGCTGCTTGGCTATCAATAAAGAGGGTGATATCAGCTCGTGGTATCGCCATCATTGATATTTGCGTAGCTGCTTTTGTCACTGCCAAGACCTCGGCTTGGAAGACACTGCAAAAGTCCGGAAGTCTGCATTACTGAAAGGTTGGTTGTTTTCCCACTCCTCTCTATTAGGAAAAGAGGTAGTGAAGAGTCTGTTGAAGTTTAAATGGGATGTTGTGTAGTCTGTGCAAACATTATTTCCCACATATCTCTGCAGAATCTGAGTATGGCCCGATGTGCTTTGCTTCCAGCATTTAGTCTGGCTTAGGCGCAGGGCACTGTATGCTGCAGATTCTTGCACGAAAAGATCTAGGGGTCTCAAGTTGAGTATAGCTTCCAGTCCCGCTGTGGGAGTGGTTTTCAACGCCCCCGTAATACCTACGCATGCTAATCTTTGAACTTTTGTCAAGGTTTTCAGGTTTGTTGCTTTCTCAGTCGCGTTCCACCAAACTAAATTACCGTAGGTAAGTATCGGTCTAACTATTGCCGTGTACATCCACCTGATAATTTTTGGATTGGGTCCCCAGGATTTTCCAAAGATCCTGTTGCAGGAATAGAACGCAACCATAGCTTTCTTTGCTCTCTCTTTAGTGTTGAGACTCCAGTTCAGTTTCTTATCAAGGATCACACCCAAGTATTTGGCCTGATCCGAGATTTTGAGTGGAGTCCCTGCAATTGATGGTAATCTAAACATTGGTATTTTTCTTCTGTTAGTGAAGAGAACCAATTCAGTTTTCAATGGATTGACCATTAGACCACAATTCTTTGCCCATGTATTGATCTTTGACAGGGCATATTCTATTTGTTCAGTGGATGGGAATTTACCTGTCGCAAGAAGTACTAGGTCATCTGCATAAGCTACTACTTTGACTCCACTATATTTTAATTTCACAAGAATTTCGTTCATAACTAGTATCCAAAGAAGCGGAGAAAGCACCCCTCCCTGGGGTGTTCCTCTGGATGTGGATACTTTTAAACGTGAATCTCCAAGTTCTGTAGTAATATGCCTGTTTTTTAACATGCACACAGTCCAATTTATAATTGAGTTTTCTATATTCAGCTCTACAAGGGCTCTCTTAACTGCATCGTTTTCCACATTATTGAAAGCTCCTTCAATATCTAGAAAGGCAGCAAGAGTGTATTCCTTGTCTTTGAGAGTTTTTTCAATTGTATTAACAACACAGTGAAGTGCAGTTTCTACGCTTTTGCCTTTCGTATAGGCGTGCTGCATTGGAGAAATCACCTCCGGGTTCAGCGAGCTGCGAATATAGATGTCCAACAATCTCTCGAAAGTTTTAAGAGTAAACGACGTGAGACTGATTGGTCTATAGTCTTTAGCTTCCGTGTGGCTGGGTTTACCAGCCTTCGGGATAAATACAACCTTGACTTCACGCCATGCTTGAGGTACATATCCCCAACTGAGGCTACTAATATGTTTTTCAGGTGTGAAGTATATAGTAGTCGAGAATGTATATGGAGATCGTTGCTTGGTAGAGGAATTCCACCAAAAATTGTTGCCATTATTAAAGAGTCCTACAACAACGCGAGGTGTTTTGTTTTGCACAATGGGCAGCTATCCGACTCCTTCGTAGTGCAACAGGGTGTGAGACAAGGGGATTTTCTATCGCCAATTCTCTTCCTGCTGGCGATGGACGACGTATTGACGGCCAGTGTTGGTACAGCTGAGCGACAGGGCATTCAATGGAGACCGTTCGAAAGGCTCAGTCATTTAGACTATGCCGATGACATATGTCTACTGGCAAATAACATCAGTGGGCTGAACGGGATGTGCCAAACACTGCAAGTGAAGGGAGAGTCGAGTGGTCTAAGAATTAACAGCAAAAAGACAAAAATAATGTTCACAGGCCGCTTCACACAGCAGCGTATTATTTTACAGGAGACGCCAGTAGAAGTAGTGGAACAATTTAACTACCTTGGCAGTATTGTCTCTGCAAACGGTGGTACGGATCTGGACGTTAAAAGTAGAATAAATAAAGCTCGTGCTGCCTTCGGTACTCTGTCCCCAATTTGGAAATCCAGTCAAATCTCCTTACGCTCTAAGTTGAGATTCTTCGAATCCAATGTCAAATCCATGCTGTTATATGCTTGTGAAACCTGGAAATTCACGTCTACCATTTCGAAGAAATTGCAGGCTTTTGTGAATCGCTGTCTTCACCACATCCTAAAGATTCGCTGGCCACAAATAATATCAAATGAGGAATTGTGGCGCAGGACAAGTCAAGAGCGGCTGGACGTCGACATAAGAAAGCGTAAATGGCGTTGGATTGGTCACACACTGAGGAAACCAAACGATGAAATTGCAAAGCAGTCCTTTGAATGGAATCCTCAGGGTGCACGGCGGGTTGGAAGACCAAGAACAACATGGAAATCAACTGTCTTAGCGGAAGCAGAATCCCAGAGAAAGACGTGGCCACAGCTTAAGTACCTTGCAGCAGACCGTGAAGGATGGAGAGTTTTGTTAACGTCCTATGCCCCAGCCGGGGTTACAGGACACGATGATGATGATGATGAAGTAATGAGGTTTTCACTTTTTTGTAACATCATTGCAAAGATGCCATCTAGTCCCGAGGATTTGTAAGAGGAGAAAGAGTTTATTGCCCATTAATAAAACATGTTACTCTCCGAGAAAATTGGATTTACCTTTTTCTACACCCTTTTTCAAAATGGCGGATAACACAAAATTTCTCACCAGCCAGAGACTGCTCCCACGCGTATCGAAGAACCAGCCAATCTAAAACTACTTGAGTTTTGACGTTGCTTAGCTCTCGTACTATTAAGGTTTGAAATTGTGTGTGTCAATTTCATTGAAATCGTTCAAGGAACAACGAAGTTATATTATGTTAACATTTTTTTGAAAGATCCTGTTGTGAAATATTTTTGTCCGTTACAATTCTGTATCAGCTTTCACCTGAGTAAATTTCATTGCAATCTCTCAAGAAAGAACGAAGTTGCAAAATGTTGACATATTTTAGAAACATCCTATTTTGAAAATATTTGTTTCTGCTATAACTCTGTCTCAGCTATCACCTCTGTCAATTTCATTGAAATCGCTCAAGGAGCAACGAAGTCCCGAGGATTTAAAAACTTTTTTCGGAAATTTGTACTTCGATACTTTATCTTGGGTAAGCAGATAATTTTCGAAATTAAGTCCTGTCGTAAATTTACGTTTTTTTTTTCTTCGGTTCAGGGAATGGATCTTCAATAGTTCTCCCATGATAAATTCGGGAACGAAACATATTTTACAGATCCTTGCAGATTTGATTCGAATGAAAACGAATTTTATTAGGAACCAAAAATTAAGATTCAAAATCGAATCAAAAACAAAATTCTTTTGAATTGTTCACGAGAGAACAAATCATATTTTATCGTTCTACGAACTTTGGTTGTGTATCGTCTTTGTTTAGGCATTGTTAATTTTCTTATCTACAGTAATAAGTTGCTGAATAGGCATTGGCTGCGTATCCATTTAAAAGTTTTATTCTCCCAGTGACAAAAAATCCAACTAAGCAGATATGTGGTTTTTTTCATTTTTATCAAAAACGGCAAGGGCACCAAATTTTGCCCCGGCTCGGAAAAATCGTAGAACCAGGGCTGATAATTTGGAAGATGAATCTATATTTGTATTGCAAAAGAACCTACTCTGATAACATTAATCGCAGTTTTATAGAAACTTAAAATTTTTCTTTAACGTGGGGACGCAAATCCAAGTTACTGGTTACTAAGAAACCGAGATATTTGTATTGCTTTACAACTTCTATGGAGTCTGAACCAAGAAACCACTTATCTTGGGGTGAAATTATCCTATTAATGGATTCAAAAATCATTATCTTCGATTTGGAGGTGTTAATTTGTAGATCCCATAAGTCGTAATAGTTTTTGAGTCGGTTAATAACGAGGTGCAAGAGGACTGTCACTGTCAGCTAGTAACACCAGATCTTCTGCGTAAAGCAGTACTCTGATAACTTCATCTCCCACCTTGATCCCACCAGTCAAGATTTTAGTCACATCATCAATTAATAGTGCAAACAAAGTCGGACTTAAGACACATCCTTGAGAAACTCCGGTTTTAGTGTCAAAAAACTCTCACATTGTAAGGCCATTCCAAATTGCAGAATAGTTAGCAGGTTATTTAATGCTTATATAATCTCCAAAACTTTGAGAGGCCGATATTAGATAGCTTGTAAAGTAAAGAGTATCAAACGCAGCCCAAAAATCTACAAAGAATGCGTAGCGCTGTTTGTTGTTGCCTACATAACGTTTAGCAATGCTAGTGAGAGCGAATATCTGATCAACCGGGGAGAGTCCAATGCGAAAACCATCAGCTTTTGGAAGGAACTAAGGAGGTTATTTGTTTCTTCCCAGTTTAAAAGGCTGTTATACAGAATATTGGTAAATAGTTTTCTCAAAACCAGTTAAATTGAGATTCATCTGTAATATTCGGGAAGGGTACAGTCTCTTTTCTTATATATTGGACATATAAGGGACTTCAAGGAAGAATGTGAAATAACCTCCTCATTCAAAAGCTTGCTAGCAAATTTAAGAAGGATTCTCAGAAAAGGTGTGGAAAATTTAAAAAACTCAATTCCATTAATTGCCGCTGCTTTATTATTTTTTCATTTTCTGTAAGCTTCCTTGAAGTTCACGCATCGATATCTGATCATCTAATTCGACAGTGTAAGTATCAGGTCAAGCATAATAGAAATAAGTGGAATTAACAACCGGACTAAGGAGGGTTTTAAAATAAACTGCAAGGATATCCACACTCATTGTTGACATAGAGAAAGGTTTGCAACCTCCCAATAGTCGGACATTAGGTACTCTTAAATGATTTTGAGTCTATGCAAAATTCCAGACTTTTGGCAACATCACAGAAATAACTCTGTTGCTTTGATTTGCAAATAAATTTATATTGTTTACTAGCGGAAAGATAAAGATATTTAAAGAAACCAGAGTTAGTCCTACCGTAAGGCTTTAAAAGTCTAAAAGATTTGTTCCTATTTTGCTGACATTCCCAGTCAGACTATTTTTCTTTAAAAATAACGTTTTAACAAGGGGGGAGGGGTTATTATAAGCCGCAGATTGTTTAACTATTTGTAGTATTTTCTCCGCGCCCTGTTCACACAGTAGATGTTGCAGCTCTGACTCTGATCTCTCGGATTTACTATTAAGATTGGATCTATATTGACTCAGCCTACTCTCTACCCACCTAAGTTTCTCAGGACCTGTTGTACAAAGGTGGTTCAAATTTTGATTCGTGGTTCAAATATTTTTACTGGCTGATTTCGGCGAAATTGCTGGGGTTCAGCGATGGTTCAAGGTTTAAGTATGTTATAGTAGCCAATTTAATGCCTGAACCATTGTTGAAAGTCAATTAATTTGCCAAGGTCCAGTGAGTTAAAATTGCTGAACCACGAGTTAAATATTTGTACAACTGGCCCTCAATAGAGTTATCTATTGATCTTTGTGACATGTCCTGAAACTTTAATGAAGTGAAAATTGGCAGGTGGAACGATTAAAGAAACCTCGAAATAATCTATTTTTTTTAACCAATTACCTTTCACAGCACAGTAGTCTATTTTTGAATAAGATAAAGTAGAGATAACACCAAATAAAAAGAAATAGTCAAAAATTCTCAAATAACTCTATGAGACGTCTACCACAACTTTTAAGGTCTTATCTAAAGCGGATCTGATCTCCTCGAAACCAACTGAAAAATGAAGAAGGGACTAAGAGCCATCATGTATTTGAGTAAATATTTGCATTAATTAACATCAAATCTGTCAGTAGAACTTAAATAAAGGTTAGCTGACCAGGAGCCTGCTTCAACAAAAAATTTTCACTTTTCTGCAACTTTGCAATAAAATAATTTCCTGGAAAGTTAAAGTGCAAGTTCTGCAACTTTGCAACTTGCAATAAAATAATTTCCTGGAAAGTTAAAGTGCAAAGTATTTCACACAATCTGCAAAGTGAAAAAATAAATTACACTGCTTTTGAGAAGTGAAAAGTTAATGTGTTTCACCAATTTTAAAAAGAACTTTGCATTTGAATTTGTATTTTGTAAAGTTGCAGAGTGAAACTTAGATTGTATGAATTTAGATCAATTATGCTGTCGTTTTCTTCGTCATTATTACTATTGTGCTCCAACAAGGTTTCCTCCCTTTTTACTTCTAGATTATGTAAGGTGTAGGAATCTAGAGCAATTTTACCCACTTAAATGATTCAAGGAAGGTAATTTTTCTTTCAATTTTCCTGAAAGAATTTAATTTTAAAATTGCAATATGTACAACCCGAAACCATTCTCAACGATTCATCTGGCCATTTTATGAGCCTCAAACAGGTTATTAACCATTCAGTTTAATCATAACGTCGTCGTTCTATCAAAACTCACTAAGTCCATTCTTTTCGAAACCGAGAAACCTCTCGTGAATCTACTAAAATATACAAATTTTAGTTCTGTAAAGGGTCTCTAAATCATATGTTGGTCTATTTATAATTTAAAAATTGCAAAATCAAACACTTTCAAATTCTGGTTAGTACAAATCCATAAAAAGTACCGATGTCTCAAAATAAATAAAAATGGAGTTAGGGAGTTTTCTCTAGGGAGTTGCATTAGGGAATGGTCGATATTCTGCATTAAAATTGGTTGCCAAACGAGAATTCCTCAGCACGCTTGCGTCATGCACGCAACCAAGCCAGCTAACGTTCACAGCATAGAAAGACCGATCTGGGCTAAAAACAATCCTTGCATTTTAAGAATGGATTTCAAAGCTGTTGACAAAATGTTCGGCATTTTCATTGAGTGAATCGATAGTAATCATTGGTCCGTCAAAACATCTAGCTAAACTCTACACGATATTTCTGAAGAATTTTGTGGCAAGCAAATGGTGTTTGGGAGAAATTCAATTCATCAATGATTACAATCGACACTCTATGAGCTCCTACTTTGCAGGCAGTTGATTTCCTTATTCTGTGCATTGATGCAACTCTGTGATATTTGGCTCCATTCCCAACCCAATGTAGTGTACACAAACGTTTTTGCTACAGACTTAAACACATACCAGCCTTATTTATAAACTCGGTTTAGCGACTTTACAACACCTCTAATCCTAAGTTTATTTATTAAAAAAAAATACACCAGGAATAGAAGCGGAGTAAGCTTAAACTGGTTCATAGGACGTTTAAAGCTGTAGTAAAGCCATTTTAGTATCTAAATGTCATTTTGACATGACATCGTGTGAAATTTACAAAAAGGAGTGTAAACCGAATATTTCCTTACCTTATTGTTACTAAGAACGTTTTCTTTTATTTTACTCATCCATTCATTTATGCCTTTGCCAAAATTGCACCAATAAATGCAATCAATAATTATGGAAACCAGCCGGGGGTTTGTTAACGTTTTGAAAAACCAGAGTTTTAGATTGGTCATATTTTTTGACATAAGGAGGGCGCAGCTAAAACAGTTTAGAAAATATTTTATAAATAAGGGTTTGTTTGACGTGGCATAAAGCCGGAGTAAGTGCTTTGTTTTGGTTTAACTATTCCAAGGTTGAACCGTGTATTTGTGAAATCTAAGAAATAAGGCTGATAATAATCTTTTAACTGTTGAGTCGAAGTTAGTTTCCAATTTTGGAAAAAAAAATCAATTGTTGTTTTTGTTAATTAAATCTCTTTTTTGTCGAAAAATCCACCGATATAATAAATTAATTCATAACTTCATTTCTCTTTGGTCACTATTATTTACTTTTTATTATTATTATTCGACAACTTTTCACAACAAACACTTATTTGCAAATGAAAATTTCTCTATGCATACCTATGTATTACTGAAAAGCTTTTCAAAATTCTAAACATTATTTCCAAAGTTTATTTGTTTGGTAAAACGCAAGAAACAAACACTTTGCAAATTTGCATTTGGTGAAACGTTCTTTGCAAAGAGGAAAATTTTTCTTTCCAATAATTTCCTCTTTGAAAGCTGGCGTTTGGTGAAACGAAATTTGTAAAAGTGAAAAGTTGCAAAGTAAAAAGCGTTTGGCAAAATAGGTCCAAGGTACAAACTTTGAAAAAAAAAAAAACATTTGATTTTTGGACTTTTTCCCTTCTTCAAACTGCCGATTCAATTGTTGTTTCAATGGCTTGACAAAGTGCTACGCCAACTAAACGAAGAAACAAATTGAATCGACGGGGAGTGTCGTTATTTTTCATAAGACCTATAAATCGTAAAAATTGATAAAAATCGATCGTGCACATAATAAGTGTCATAAATTACTTTTCTGTACAAAATTCAAGCGGCTTAAAAGGTTGTAGGTAACAGGTAAGGGTTTTAAGATCTCCTCATTCAAAATATTGAAGTTGCGCTATTTCTGCAGATTTCCATAACTACTTTCTCACTTACTTAATCGGCTTCAGATCTATGGAAGCTCTCTGTGTGAGATATTGCGGTCTTCCATCGGTTACGGTCTCTCGTACGCTCCCTCCAGTCGTCGAGACCAAGCGCTCTTGCGTCTGTAACCACCTGGTCCCTATAGATTCGGTCTTCCTGGTCGTCTAGAACATGGGGCTGGGATTTAAAGATTTTCTTAATGTTGTCCATTCGCTCGATGTGGCCGAGCTCTTTGCACTACATCCACATCTTGGTACAGCTCGTACTATTCACGATTGAATCTCCATCGCTCTTTTCGCATAAAGTAGGACCAAATATCCGCCAAAAAATGTTTCTATCGAAAGTGCCCAGTATCTATTCCCCTTTTTTATCGTCCAGCACTCGGCACCGTGGAGTAGAAGTGGCAAAATTAGCATTTTGTAAGGGAGTTTTGAACCCATTTGATTGGCCAAACCGAATTTGCAGCGGTTCACTAGGGTAATTCTTCTTCGGATTTCATCTAGGGTGTCGTTCGTGGAATTTATGTTTGTTCCCAGGAAGGTGAACTCCATGACTACCTCAAAACTACTGCTACCAACAGTGAAGTTTTGTTCTAGCCGTTTGACATATCTTTCACTGTTTGTTGATAGCATTTATGCGGTCTTGTCCTTGATTCCTTCAAGACCAACAAGCTTCGCCTGTTCTTGGCGGTGGGTTGGGAGCGGCTGATTGTGTCAATATCATCAGCATACCCTAGAAGTTGGACAGATCTGTTGAAAATTATGCCTTCAGTGTTAACGCCGGCCCTGCGCATTATTTGCTTCAATACGAGATTGAATAAATCACATGATAGCGGATCTCCTTGCTGAAAAGCTGTGCATCATTTTCCAAGTTGATCATTGCATCGCGTATTTTCCAACGTCACGCGACACAACGATCAGTTTTCCCGGGATCCTTAGTTCAGCCATCGTCATATAGAGCTCCTGACGATGAATGCTATCATATGCGGCTTTGAAGTCAATAAAAAGATGGTGAGTCACGGCTTGAAATTCGTTGGTTTTTCCCAGAATATGCCAGAGAGTGAATATTTGGTCTATGATCGATCTCCCCCGACAGGTAAAACGACCAACAAGTTCAAACCACAAAACTTGAATAAATTCTTATGTACACACTATTTGCAATTGACTTTTTGATGAGTATTCCTTGCTTGAAACTCTTTAAATCAACTGTAATTAGAAATCTTTATTTCGATGTATCCCTTAGTAACAGCAAATGCACGCACGTCTAAGATATAAAATGTATGCCTTTCGGCGGTCGGTCGATTGGCACATGGTCGATTTGGTTGGTGGTTCGACCGTCTGGAGTGTGCCAGGTTGCTTCGTTGATCGTTAGCCTTGGAAACCTAAGAGCTGCTGTTATAAGTCGTTTCGTGAAAGCTATGCTTACGAGCTAATCCGCAAAAGATATCTACTTTTGCCACTTTGACATTGAAGTGTCCAGGAGGTCAGAAGACTCTTATATTTAGCTAAGTTAATGTGAAACTCTTTTTAACTCTTGTTAAAAAAAGACATTTTTTGAAGAAGATTTTGAATACTTTTTACGTATGTGTGTAGGTTTGTAGGCTATCTATACGACATAAAGTTGAAATGCCTCCTTTATCTTCTTCATGTTGCACCAAAAATTTAAGCCTGAGTTAATTTTTTTCACAACTAACAACAAGCAGATGCTCAGTCAAGTATGACCAGGTGAGGGATGGCAGTAGCTCCTTAGGCCCATAACACGGAAAAACCCACTCCTTCTCTTCCTGTAGATACACAGAACATGCATGGATCAATGTTATTCAATTGTCATTCCATGTTTATTAACTACAAAACAATTACACATTTCCGTAAGAAATTCAACAAACAACAAGCCGGAACAGAATCACGCCGCACTATACCATACCGGCTTCAGACTAAAGATGCACTCATTATCAACTTTTATACCTCTAAGACTGTGAATGCGAATCGAATGCGTTGTAAATGCATTAACAAAAGCTGTTCATACATCGGCATCTTGCTCTTGGCTTGTGATTTGTGAATGACTCTCCAGGCCCTCAATCAATCTTTCTATTTTTTACACCTTTACCTGCACCATCTTATAGGTACGTACTACGTACCTATCTTCTTCCAATAAGTGCTGGTAATCACAGAGAGAGCAGGCGAGTAAAAACTAAACAAAGTAAATTCCATTGTGGTATTGTATCTGTATCTCAATGACTGAAAAACATTCTATCGTTTACATTCTAAAAGGTCATGGTTCCGATATACCCTAAGTATGGTCTGTACCATATTAGATAGAGAGCTCCGAGGGAGACAGCAAGGCGACCTTTGTGTTTGCTTTATTTCCTCTGTGACCGGATGTAACTTCCTAACAATCCTTAAAAATGAATGAGCTAAGCAAAAAGATCGAAATATGTACATATTTTTGAAAGTACGCATTCTCTTCATAACTACGAGTAAATTTACCGGACAGCAATAGCAATTGAATCTTGACAAATGGGTTTTTGGTGTTTAAGAATTTTTGATTCTTTTTTTTTTTGTTTAATACTTTTCGATTGCAATTTGTTTCGAATAAAAGGTAGTTGGTATTGTGGTGCCTGATGGTGCTCTTAAGGGATTGAACCTAACCAATGCGATGTGTGATTTGCCAGAAACATTAAGCACCACAGTGAGTAATTGCCTATTTAGAGTTTTCCCTAATTTCATTATATTATACCCTTGACACCTTTTTACAATAAAAACGTTTGCGTGCAATAAGGAATAAATTCAGGGGATGTGCTGTGGGATGGATGGTTTTTGGTGGTGGGAATTATGTGCATATGTGTATATATAGCTTGGCAAATAAAAAAAACAACATTTGTGAAAAAAACTGATATTCTATTCATGAAAACAGGTTTTTATGGATTAAAAATTAAAAGACAAAAAAAACGGTACTTAAAACTCTAATTATGATAGTAAAGAGTTTACTATGCAGAAAAGAGTATACTTTATGCTCTTAAATTCTTCATTTAGAGTTTTATGTTAATTAGCACTTTAAATGTCCATGTTTTCGCATTTTAATTTGAAAATTGTACGAAAACAAATCGAACAAGTTCATCCGCAAGTTTCTGAATAACTTTTCCAAATTCTTACAAAGTTTCCCTCTCCCAAAAGTTCAACAAGTGATTTAAAATAAATCCCCAGTATTTGTATTTCTGTGCGATTGCAAAGATATCTGATATCTCAGAAGCCTGGGGGCTATTTCACCCGTAACTTTTCACTTTGCACTTTGAATACTCTTTTAATTTATTTTTGAAAATTCTCTTTTAGCAAACTTTTATTTGAATCAGGAAAGTAATTTTTTGAAAAGTGAAAGGATTTGTTAGTTGACAAATATGAAAGGAAAGTAAAGGAAGATATGGAGATGTGTTTTTCTGTAGTCGATAGATTTCCCGAATATAACAAAGTAGTTATAACAAAAAAAAAACGCGTTAAATATAGGAAAATTAGAAAAATGCTTTTATCTAAACTCCTTATAAATTTGATCAGACATTTATAATATTTCAGTTTCACCAATGTAGAAAAGGTATATTTTAGGGATATTTCAATTTAACTGGATACCCTGGATACACAAAAAGAGGTTGTTTCCCTCGCACATGCGAAGTGTATGAGAAAAAATGAAAAAGCATGAGGGAACAATTATTCTGACAGCTAAATATCAGCTGTTGTTTGCTGGAATGGCTTAGCAAAAAAAAAGACTTTTGAAATTTAATGAGACAAGGGCAGTTTACAATTGCATTTAAATTCTTAAATTTTAAAGCATTTGGTGAAACCAAAAAGCATAATTTAAAGGCTAAATGGCTTTTTAAATAATTAAAAGCCTTTCGTGATATTGGCCATTAGTGTTAAAATTTTTTAAATATTTGGAAAAGTGATCCAAAAATATTTTACCCGTGTTTGAGGAATTTTTGGTTAGCTCTTTTCCTTGAGACTATTTTCATTTTTCAAAACGACATACTATAATAACTTTGTTTTCTTTATCTTCTTACTGGATTGTGCCCCGAAAATATAGCAGATGTTCATTTCCAAAAACCTAAACAAATACAATAAATTTGGCGGCGCAACAGCTCATTGCGAACCAGGGCCTAGTGACTTACAACTTTCAACCATTCATGTGTGAGTGTTGTTGGTAGTAATGATGAAACTAAAAGCCTAAACTAAAGGCTATTGAATAGACCAAACAATAAAAGGTATAAAGGAACAATTACGAGCAAGGGTTTTTACCATTGAATATGTTTGTTTGGCTCATAAGCATGCTTAATAACGAAAATGCTACTTGATTCACTCATGCGATTCTGAAGGAATAGTCACACTAGCCACTTTTCAATATGTTTGGTATAACTTGGAAACTAAGCCGAATTTGACACTTTAACTCTTAAAACTTAAAACATAAAGTTCGACATTCCTATCGAAATGGATGGTTTGAAAAATAACATACAATTTTTTGCAGGAAGAATTAACAAAAACCAACCACAAAAGAGTTCGCAAAAATTAAGATTTCTAATTTTTACAGGTTGAACGGCTGGACCGATTATAATAAGACCAGGTACTAGGTGCAAGATAGTTTAATTTGTCATGTAGTACCAAACAACGAGGTTTCGATCAAAAACTGCAAAAAATTATAAGAAATGGTAGAGTTTTGAAAGGCTTATCTTAGTCAATCTATAAATATAAAAATGAATCCCTATTTCCCTTTGTCACGCCATAACTTAAAAACGGCTTGACCAATTAAGATGATTTTATTCAGGTAATCTTTGGTATTGGTCAGGGAGTGTTTTTGTGAAGTTTGTTAAAATTAGGTCTTGCAGTTTGCCAGAAAAAATCATAGCAACGCATTCTGAGTAGATGTTTTACACATAAAAAATAAATAAATTGAGTTTGAAAAAAAATAAATCAATTATGAAATATATGTAGTTTTCACAAAATAATATTAAACCACAGTACACTAGAGGTAATATCAGTTCTGGTAGGTATGTATGTATATCAAAATTTGTGTCAAATGTCAATGTTTGTTGTTGTTTTTACGTTTATTTAAGTCATCACGTTTCCAGCCATTTTTATTTCTGACAATTTCAATTTTAATTTGTTGTTGTTTTTACGTGTGTTTTTTTCCTCACTTTCACAGCCATTTTTATTTCCGACTGACAACCTTAGGTTTGTGTAGTGTGATAATAAACAAAGAATTTATGAAATTTTAAATTTATTCAGTCAGTTTTATGAGTTAGGTTAGGGTTTAGGTAAGGTTAGGAGGGGTGATAATACGGCAGGCCGCATCATCTCACCCGGATCACCGTGGATCCATTGCGCTCCCCAGGGTGTGGGTAGGTATGTGGGGGTAGGGTTTTATGAGTTAGTTCATAGCAATCACGCCTTATGTATATTAAAAGTTTAGAGTTTAATTTGATTAATTTCTAGGCATTTCTGCGCATTTTAGTTCAAAGTGGTGCCAAAGTTCATATAAACTAAATTTTTTGACACAAGTTTGGACTAAAAATCACAGAAACCCAATCAATGTAAAGGATCAGACCTAATGTCGATTGAAAAGTTGTCGGCAAAAAAATGTCAACTTTTATCCAAAATACAGTAAAATGAAACAGTCGATTAAATTTATATTTGTCCAGCCGAAATTTTTGCTGTCGACCATTCGTACGCTTCCCCTTTTTGTTTCTTTACTTAATGATAAACAAGCCCTTCAGTTACTATTTTGTCTTTATTTTTATTTGACTTAAGTAAAGTAACACTGCACTCCATGTATTTTGAGTTGAAACTTTAACCGATATTTCATTTGGGAGTAATCAAGAGAATCTTATTCATTTAATTAGATTTTTATCGCAATTTAAGTGTATTTAGCAACAATTCTTTCCCTCCGCCTGAAAGCAGAATACGAACAAGTCGATATTTTCAAAATCGATATTATAAGAGTCGACATTTCGATCAGTCGGTAATTTAACCAATCGGATTTTCCAAAGGCGAAATTATGATGGTGGGTTTTTTTAATCGACAATTTAAAAATCGTAACATCGCGACCAACCCTAACGTACAAACTTGGGTCGCAGAACTCGCAATCCTGCAAACTATATGTATAAGAGCATGTTAATCTGATGAGTAACGCGTAGTTACAATTCAAAAACAAAAAAACGTTGGGTTTAATAAATATCGAGCTGCTTTATATTATAACTTGGCAATCGCAAGGTATTTACATTTAAAAAAATGAAGCCCTTGGATTGTTTTTATCGAGCGGCCAAGTCAAATTGACGCCATTGGTACCGCCACTAGAGCCACAACTTTCATTGGTTTCCGGTTATGAGCCAGAATCTATACGTTTTTTGAAGTCATTTGGTGCAACAAACGTAGGTAAGTATAAAAGAAAACAGTAAACTTTTTGTAGCCAAAAGCAACAGAAGTTGATGGGAGAATGAAAATGAAAAAGTATTTTGTGAGCCACATGGTGGTCTGTAGGTACCACCAATTTTACCAGTACCAATATTACATCTTTTTACCCTTGCAGATTCAGGGTCAAATATATTATCTAATAGGTTCCTAATAATTGTTTTTGCCAACACTGGATAGTGACTACATTTTATGGGCAATTCAGCAATATTAGTTGATCAGCGATGTCCACACAACAATTCGGTTAAAAGACCAGTAATTGTGGAGCATTTTTCCATCAACACAACTTATTCATTGCATTATTCAGGACCGCATGTCATCTAATAACAACACATTGTCATCAGAGCCGATAAAACGCCTGCAGGACAACACGCAAGACGTTTTAATGCACCAACATTATTTATTTATGAAGTCGTGGGTAAAAATTTACAAGACAGAGATATTGTTTTACATCGGCAGAACTATAAACTGCAGCGTGTGTTCGAAACACGTCGATATTATTATCATTTTCAATGAAGATTGCAAATCCAATGCCATCTCCCTTTGTCACGCCATAACTCAAGAATGGCTCGACCGATGAGGAACTTTGTTCTAGAAACTTTTGAAAAGAAAAAAAAGAAAAAGTTTTGAGTGCAAAATTGTCAAATTCGGCTTAGTTTCCAAGATAACCCAAAAAATAGTGAGTGAATTTATTTGCATTTTCGGTTTAAAGCATGCTTATGGGCCTAACAAACATAGGTAACTCAATAATAAAAACCTTTCCAAGGAATTTTAACCTATAGGCCTACCCAATAGCCTACGAACTCCACCGAAATTTTTTTCTGCTTCCAGCTTGAAGCATGTGGCCTAACTGACTTTTTCGCAATTTTCAGTCGAGCAAAAATAAAAAACAGAAAGAAAAAGTTGTAGTTTTAAATAAGGGAATATAGTTTTATTTTTTTTATATTCAATACTGAGTTTCAAAAAATCGATGTTATGGTTTTCGAAATATGTATTAAGTTTTCAAAAAAAATTGATTATTTTTAAAAATAAAAAAAAAATTAGTTTGAATATTTCGGTACACAATAGGTTCTTTTAATATCTTAGAAGCGTCTGCATAAAAAAAGCTATTTAAATCAGTCATATTGTTTACAAGAAAATCTTGGAGCCGTTTTTTGCGAAAAATACGAGTAGGTAAAAAAAAAAAAAAAAAAAAAAAATAATAAATTGGGTGGCGCAACAGCTCATGGAGAACCAGGGCCTAGTGACTTACAACTCACAACCATTCCTGTGTTCGTGTTTGTTGGCAGGAATGGAGGGGACCTACAGTTTTTTGCTTTTTCATGACAAGTATACTCTTGGAGGATTTGTCAGTTCCTCGCAAGAGGCAGTACCTCAAATAAAACATTTCTGTTAAGGTGGCACGGCTGGGAATCGAACCCACACCTTCGGCATGACAGTCCTACGCACTAACCATCAAGCCACGAGGTACTTTAAGAAAATTTATGATACCGTTATTTTTGATTTCTTAAAATCCGTTGCTCCTACGAATTTTATGACCAATAATAAAAATTCATTCAGTTTTTGAAAAAAAAAATATATTTGAGACATTAACAAAAAAAATTTATTTGTCCCTTTTACAGTACAAAATCGCAGGTGAAACTTTGATACGCAATGACTTCCAGATTAATAAACCTGCAGAATGCGTGTTTTGGTGACCTCCTTAATGTTAACATTAAGATACAATCTATATTCAGCCATAGAGTTACTGAAGTACAAATATGAAGTTAACTTGTGTTTGGAATTTTCATTTGAAAATTTGCCTTAATGTGAAGTATTTCTTAATGTTCACACTAAGGAGGTCAACAAAACGCGCCTAGAATTTGTTAATAGCTCATTCTTTATTGTCTTAATGTTATTTTCTCTCGATTTTGTTATAAACGGAAATTCAATCGAGTTGTTGAATAAAAACCAAATCACTTTCTTTTTCAAGACGGCAGCCTTCCACTTACCCCAGGTCCCCAGGCATCCCAAAAACTTGGTTCTATAATGAGGAGATGTAGCCAAACAGAAATCGTACACAAAATTTTGACTGTCGATTAATGAAATTTTAGTTAGTTGTTTTGACAAAATTTTCTCCGCCATAAAGTTCTTTAACGACTTTCTCTGAATCTATTGATTGTATTAAAAAAATGTGTTAATTTTTGTTTGTGTAAAATTGTGTAAACTAAACAATTTGTATACCTCACATTTTTTTTCCCAAAAAAACTGATAGTTTTCCATAAATTAAGAAAAAATTGAATTTTACCACCCCTAAAAACTTTTCCCCGGCACAAATTTAAGGAACTTCTCAGAAAATGCTAAGGACGTCAAAACAAAGCCCTCTACCAAAATTCAGCTCTGTCGCTATTTTTTCAAAGTTTTGCTATTTTTGTGTCTAATTTTTCTGGGCTTAAGACTTTTAAACATTTTCAAAACTCAAAGGTTATCTTTCATCCCAAAATTACTGGTTCAGGAAAACATTTCTCTGTGTGAAAAAGAGTGGAGACTTTTCCAAATAATCTTTGAAAAGAAGTCGAGAAAGATATCGACTTGTCGACAGTGATGATTTCTACATTTCATTAATAGAAGCACATTATTTACATTCTCACATACATCGACATATTATCTAATCGACATTTTTTCCGTCGGTTATTCGTTCGTAATCCAAAGAAAAAAGCTTTGCTTGAACTGTTTGCACTCGAGATGAAAACAGGCTCATGAATCATATTTCTGTCTGACTTTGTAACAGAACTTTTAAGTAATTTAATGAATAGGGAAATTGATGATAAATAACGGGTAGACATTGATCCGAACATTAGTATAGGGAAAGATATTTGCAAGCACACGCTTGTAAACTGTTGAAATTAGGATTCATAAAATAGGTAACGATCACCGTCGACATTTTGAAAAATCGATATTTTTAAAAAAATGGTGAAATGTTTTTATTTTATTAAATATATCGTATTTACGAGAGGTTTCGACATTTGACTTTGAATAACTTTTGGCAACAAACCTTTTAGAAAATATTTCTATAAAAATAATTGTGATACAAAATCTACTCTTGGATTTTTGGCAATAAGAGTTTTGGTTTTGTTTTTACTTAAAGGTAAATTGCGCCATAATTTTGTTAAAAGGTAAAAATTGCGGCATGATTTTGTTAAGAAATATAAATATGACATTTGCAACGACAGATCAGGCAATGTTTCTGCAGAACGCACTCCAATTTGCCAATCAACTTGAATTTTTCAACTAATCTCACTTTTTCTACTTGGAGCAGATATTTTAAAAAACAAATCATTGAATTGAACACAGAGATCTTTTCTTTGGACAACAGCAGTTATACGGTCAAGATTTGTTGATGATAATCAAATTACGAGAAAAATGAATTGAGAGAACATGCGGACTTACGATTTGAAACAATTTTTTGAATATTTCCAGCAGAAATGATTTAAGTTCAATGCAGTTAAGCTTAAATACACTAGTCAACGAAATTAAAGGAACAATTTTTTTTTCAATTTTTGTTAGCGTTTTTGAAGAGCTGTATCTTTGTGACGAGTAGTCGTATTGAGTTGAAATAAAAAGCATTTTATAGCTTTATGTTTTTTGTTTTGAGATTCGTTTGCAAACAAATTTTTTGGAAGTACCGTTATTGCGTTATTGCAAAAAATGAGACGAGATAACAAAATTATTTTTTTTTTATTTTTTTTGAAGGTCCTCATTTCTATGGATAAATTTTTTTGAGTCAATTAAATGTCATGATCAGATACCTTGTTTATTCAGCTTCAATTCATTTTTTTTGTTGTTGTCGTACGATTTTTTTTGACTTGGTTTATCTGACTTTGAATGAAAAAAGATACTTTTAGCCTTGATTACCAATATTTCAGCAAATAATGATGTTATAAAAAATTCAAAGACAGTTTTGGAAATCTGAGAAAGCGTTTTACAAGATTTTTTTAAGATTTTGTAGAAACTATTTTTTTTTTACCGTTCACCGTTAGTTTAAAAAAAGTACTAAAAACCGACGTTTTGTGGTCTTTTCGTAAATCTTTTTTTTTCGTTGCAAATATTGATTGCATGGCTTGTGTTGGTATGCAAATTTATAGACTTTTGAATCATCAATATTCTTGTAAATTTTCAAATTGATTCATCGAACCGTTTTTCCTCACCAAAACTTCAAAGTTTTACAAACCAGGTAAAGGAACAAATTGTGGTGTTCCTAAACAATGCGAAGTTGTCATCAAAATGACAAGAAAATCGCAATTCCAGTGGATTTTTTTCACAGTTTTGCATTAGTTAGATACTTTTTTGAATTGAAATGAAATAAAAAGTACATTAAACAAAAAAAAAATTTAAAAAAAATCAAGTTTTTTTGTTTGAAAAATGTTTGAAATTAATTTTTTTTATTTTTTTGTTTAATGTACTTTTTATTTCATTTCAATTCAAAAAAGTATCTAACTAATGCAAAACTATGAAAAAAAATCCACTGGAATTGCGGTTTTCTTGTCATTTTGATGACAACTACGCATTGTTTAGGAACACCACAATTTGTTCCTTTGCCTGGTTTGTAAGACTTTGAAGTTTTGGAGAGGAAAAACGGTTCGATGAATCAATTTGAAAATTTACAAGAATATTGATGATTTAAAAGTCTATAAATTTGCATACCAACGCAAGCCATGCAATCAATATTTGCAACGAAAAAAAAAAGATTTACGAAAAGACCACAAAACGTCGGTTTTTAGTACTTTTTTTTAAACTAACGGTGAACGGTAAAAAAAATAATTTCTACAAAATCATAAAAAAAATCTTGTAAAACGTTTTTTCAAATTTCCAAAACTGTCTTTGAATTTTTTATAACGTCATTATTTGTTGAGATATTGGTAATCAAGGCTAAAAGTATCTTTTTTCATTCAAAGTCAGATAAACCATGTCAAAAAAAATCGTACGAAAACAACAAAAAAACTGAATTGAAGCTGAATAAACAAGGTATCTGATCATGACATTTAAGTGACTCAAAAAAATTTATCCATAGAAATGAGGACCTTCAAAAAAAATAAAAACAAAATAATTTTGTCTCATTTTTTGGAATAACGCAATAACGGTAGGTACTTCAAAAAAATTTGTTTGCAAACAAATCTCGAAACAAAAAACATAAAGCTGTAAAATGCTTTTTATTTCAACTCAATACGACCACTCGTCACAAAGATACAGCTCTTCAAAAAACACTAACAAAAATTGAAAAAAGTTTGTTCCTTTAATTTCGTTGACTAGTGTATGTTCATAAGCTAAAGAAAGATAAGCTTCAGTTGAGTTATTTGCCTCTAATGTACTTTTGAAAGTTGAATAAAGTTAATTTGAAATTTTTTCCTCTGCTCAAAGTGGCAAATCATTATTGAGATTGCATTCAACTCCAAATCGATCCAGGACTTCTGAATCGCAACTTCTCAAATGAGGAATAAAGTCGAAAACTTTAATTTTGAAACTATCGCAATATAGGAATCTTCAGCTTTTGTAATTGCCCGCACTTATTCTGCACTTCATAATTACTTTGCATTGCCTTTAACAGAGTTAACACACACAAAACAAAAAACTACAAGAGAATGCCTTGGGAAGTGTAGCAGCATGTTACCAAGTGCCACCACTTGAACCCGATACAAAACCATTTTGAAGTCAAACACTTTTGCTGAGTAACCCTTATTGCCATCATTTATACTACATTAGGTATGAGCGTGTATAGGTCTAGATTTTTATTTGGATTTTTGTTGTTATTATTGAACAAATATCAATTTATGCTTCTTATGATTTTTATGCGCCGATGTCACGAAAACCACTTTAAAAAATTTACTTTATAAGACCCCAAAATTGTCCTGCCACGAGTGCTGTATCGCACATTTGCATGTTTGTGGCGCATCCTGGATTTTTTCACGACCTGTCTCCCAGCACTCGTTAAAAGTAAGACAAAAATCATGATTTTTTTTTCTTCGTCATGCCAGTTGCAAAAGTTCTCATCATTTGAAGTACACACATATAGTGCTGCGCCACTATTTGGGATTATAAAAGCCACTAACAAAAAATTTTATTCTGACTTCTCATATATTATATCCGCGCAACTTGCAAACGAAGAAGAAGACTCCTTAATGATAATAATTGGGCGGGTGAAGGAGTCACTATCCAACAACAATAATATCATAGCACGATACTCGTACTCATACTCGTACTACTTGTAAACGGCAATAAAAATAATAAACATGAAAAAGAAAAGAAATTAGTTGGATATATACCTGCTGCGGTCTCCCAGGATCTTCCTGGTTTAGCCCAAGCTCTTTGCCGTACCACCAGGAGTTAAACACGGAAATTCCCTTCTTCAACCAAAACATATGTGAGCTCAGCTATTGTGTGTGTTTTCTTCTGTTTTCTGTTTTCCATCAAACAAAAACACAGCTTAAGAGTATTTCTATAATTGACATCCTATTTTTGCAAAACAGCTCAGGTATTCCTGCACCTTGTCTCTGGATGTATCCTTCGTCCATCAAAAAAAAAAGTGGGAAAACATTTTCGTAAATTCCATTATGGAAACTGTATTAGGTGAGGATTATCCGAGGGTATGATTTGAAACCAATTACAAGCGATCGATTCTTTGTGAGACCGTTTTGTGGATGATCCACCTTTTTTGGTGTTTGAGAGTTTGTGTAGATGCAATTGATCCTTAAGCAAATTGGAAAGAATGCCAAAGGTGACAGAGTGGAAATAATTTTTGTCTTCAATATTTTTGATCAATGAATACCAAGATGCTAGGTCATATAGCCAAGCGGTATCTTTTAATGCGGCTTTGACATATTGAACGTTGCAACAAATTGAATTTTGACAAAAGTGAACATTATTTTATTGTTGAATGTATGAAAGCAGTTTTGACAAGTTTTTTTTTGTAGTTTGCAAGTTGATGTTTATTCAGGATTCGTAATTAAGGATTATTGTATTATTTCGCAAAAAAACGAAATGAAATTCATTGTGAAAAAGCAGTTCTGAAAATTGCATGAATGAAGACTATAACAACCTGTAGAGAAAAATACTTAGGTTCTTATACTAGAGAAAGTATTCTGATATTACGTCGCTTAAAAATTCGATATTTAATACGAAAGATAAAAAACTCCTTCAATACCATAGAAATGTTGAAATAATCTGACAAAAAAAAACACTTGAATTTTGTCTCTAATTTATGAAGCCCATCAATTTACTATCTTAAGTAAAGTTACTCACGCTTTTCCTTTTAGGCAACAAAGTAAGCTTTTTTGAATTGATTGTGTCTTATTGACGTTGATAGGTCATTGCTAAGCCCGCAATTTCTCACATTATCGACTGCATTTTGCAATTTATATGCTGACTTTACAACACATCTATCGGACACCAATATAGCTAAGTAAAGTTTGCAGTGAAAGCCGTGATAGCATTGTTGTCCACCGGACCTACTACATAAGTCTTTAGAAAGAACAAGGTTGGTACTAGAATACTACCTTGTGGTACACCAACTTCAATGTTCTTAACTTCTGAATACAGAAAGCTCTACTTACGGACAGTTTCGATAGGTGGACAAATCCAACTAACAAATGAAACGGAAAAAGCGTAGGATCTATTTGCAGTAAGTTTTGGGTTTCTTTTTTAGCCAATCCGCCAACAATCTCCGTTCAATGGATACACTTGCCCCAGTAGGCCAGGAAAAATGGGTTCCGAGGTTGAAAAAATTAATTCATGAAATATTAAAATTGGAATCGACGCAGAATTGCAACCTCTACAACATATCCAAAGTCCCCCAAAATCCCCGCATCGACTTTTTGTGTAGGTGCATTTTAAGAGGTACAGACGTGGAGAACTTGGAGGTCTATTAAACTAAAATATTTGTTTTGGTACAACCTAACCATATGATACATGCTTTAAGGGCAGTTTTTAACGCTGAATCTAATGAAATCAAATTCAAAATGATACAACCACCCAAAAAAAAGTTATAGTCCTTTTTTTATGTAGTGGTGACTTTTTTTCAGGTACAACAGGTAAAATATTACCAAAAACCCTTTGAAAATTAAGGTATGTTAATGAAACTTGGAATAAATGTTTCATTTGTAATTCGAACCGAGACAGTCCCTAAAAATATCCATGGTTAAAGGGTGTTTTTTTAAGGGGGAGGGGCAGGTGTAGATTGTTTACCATAACACCCACAGTGCAAGGCGAATTCAAAATTATTGCACAAGCAAACATAAGTTTCAAAGACCTGCTGTGAATATAGCTGAATGCTGTAACATCCTGTATACAAACACAGATTTTTTAAACCAATTTAGTTCTGATGAAAAATGTTTAAGAATACTGAATGACGCAAAAAAGATTAAGCAACTGAGGTAACAGGCAGAGCCAATTTATCCCCATAACAGCACTGTCCGTCCGTGTTCAACGTAAAAGGCGTTGTTTTTTCTACAAGGATAAAAATGCAAGTTTGATGAAAGAAATACTTATTCAAGATGGATTTTTTGAGACGTTGTTGATACTAAAGTAGTTCCAACGGAAGCGAGATTTCAACAACTAAAGATGAATATCTTCTATCTGTATGAATTTCATGCTCTCAGATCTTCGACGAATATGAAGATCTTGAAAGATTTGCATTTAATATTAAAATACGGAGAAAGCTTGAGCATTCATGGCATTCGTGGCCATATTGCTTTGCAGATATTATTAAAATAATCGGTTTTAGTGTACAGTGTCATCGGGAGAGCAAAGTTTCTTAAACTAAAAATTATCAAAAATAATCTGCGATAGTAGGAAAGTTTGGTAGGATTGGCCACCATATCAACAATGCAAGTTACATAAATGTGACCGATTATAAAGAACCCATTGCAGACTTTGCAAAAGTTAAAGCAACGAAAATTATTTTTTATAAAATATATTGATGAACGGAAATGTGTAGGCAGTGTTTAAGAAACAACTAATAATGGGAAGTAACAAACCATGTTTTATTATCTGATTTTTTTAATTCTCTATTTAAATATTTACATTGGAAAAGGCGGGTTTTCCGAGCTTGCCTAGAGTGCTCTTAGGGCTTGGATCGGCACTGGTAATCAGACAGACCGATGCACATAGGAGTATTTGCCTACAAAACTCGGCCAAAAGTCGATTTTTCAAGTGTCAAAATTGAAAGGGGAACTTTTACCAGACAATAGCTAAGATCCCATGCAACAATAGGCTAAAATATTTTTTTATTGCTCAACATATTTTGGCTATGATATTAGTTCAAAATCTTCGATTAAGAATTTGTCACTTCTTTTTGTAATCAACCCTCAAAAAATTTGAAACATTTTATTAAATTATTTCTTAAAAATTTTGTGTAGTCTGATGAAATTTTTGGTATATAAAAATCAACTACAGATGTTCACTATTATATTGAGCCATTTTTACGACAAATATTTTAATATTTATATTTTTTTCGAATTTTTGTTCTAAAAATGCAAAAAAAAAACACTATTTTTGTTGGTTCTTTTTCATTGGGAAGTAATTTTTTTATAGATGTAGGTGGAATTGGGTTCTCGTTTTTATATGGGTGGATAAAATAAACCATCAAGCTTCATTTTCAAAAAGAATCGGCTGCGGATTTTTGCGGATGTAGTTGTTTTTTGTCATATCGTATTCCCACTTTTATGCCCATTCAAACTGACTATTTGTGCTGTTACTTTTCTTTGGGATTTCATTTTTTTTTATTTTTTGGAGTTATTTGGTAATTATTTGTATAAAATATGGTTAAGCAAAGCTCCCAGTATTGATTAAAAAAAAATATTGGCTGCAACTTTGATCCTTTTTATCTTTTTTGGTCATATCGTATATCCGATTGTATGCATTTTTTCTTGTTTCCAGTTGAAAAATTAAAACAAAACTTGAATTTTTTTTTTGTTTTAAAAGAGGGTAAATTTATTAAAAACGGTATTTATTACATGGTTTAAGATGAAAATATTGTAATCAAGACAAAAAATAATTTTGTCCAGTTTTTGCATACAAATACTCCTATGTGCGATGTTACGTTGAGAGCTTTGAAAAGGATTACTAAGTTATCGTTATGTTGAGAGTGTAATTAAAAAATGTTTTTCAAAACGGTACGACGAGTGTCCGCTTATGGGAGCTTTCACTGTATACTTTTCCGTACCTTACTCTTAAATAATTTGTCTGAAAGGAATACAAATTACGTGAGCTAAGACTTTTGTTAAATTAGACCCATCGATAGTTTTTTTGCACACGTAGGCATCAATAATTGTTAATTAAAAACAAAAAACTATTTTGTCTGTTATATTTCTCCATTTAATTCGAATAATTGTTTTCTTTCAAGGCTGGCTGCTCATATAAATTGCGATATTAGGTATCCATTTAAACTACACTAGTCAAAAAAATTAATTTTCATTTTTTTCTAAAATAATAAATTCACTTTTTATTTAATTTCAAGTCTTAAAAAGATCTTATGGAAAACTAATTCAAGTTGTCAAAACTGTTCTTGAATTTTCAGTATTTTTTGTTTTTTCCATTAGAAGTCAGATATCTCAGGAAAAACAAAACTGTACAACAAAACAAAAAACTAAATTAAAGTGAATAAACAAGTTTTCTGACATTCTGAAATGACACTTCAAAAAATAGAAAATATCTAGCTCGGGTCATTTTTTAAGTTTGCGCAATAGCAGTAAGTACATTGAAAAAACAATTTGCCATTAAATTTCAAAACAAACACGATGTGAGGCTTTAGAATGCAAAAAATTGAAAATAAAGTTTGGTCCTTTATTTTTTTTTACTAGTGTAGTTTGAATGGATACCTAACATTGTCATTTATATGAGCAACCAGCACAATTAAGAAAACTGTCTTAGTAGTGGAAATGAAAATTTTGCAATCCGATCCCAAATCATTTCATTTCTGATACAAATATCGAAATGTTTGAACTACACGAAATTATGTAAAAAGAATCAAACACACCGAAATTAAATATAGAATTGAGGAAATTCTAGGTGAAAATGTCAAAAATGTACGAAAAACAGAAATAAAATAATTAACTGCCATAATCAAATTTGGAAAATGTGAAGTAGGATTGCCAACCGTAGGTACACTAAAATAGTGTACTCTATTCTCTATTCATGAATGCGTACTCTATGATTTATGACTCCAATAGAGCACGCTTTAATACTCTTGTTTTAATTAAATTAACTTTCTCCCAATATTCTCTTTTTTCTTCAAACATTTTTTCTATAACGTATTTTTTCTTTAACGTTGTAACTCCATAGTACATGAACTATATTTCCACACCATCCATCTTCCTACGTAAACAAAATATTACAATTTTTGTGTTCCTCATTTGTTTCATAAAAAGTGATTAGTGTGAACCAATCCTAAGACTCAGGTGTTTCTGAACTCACCCACAACTATCAAAAAATAATAAACGTCAATGTGTGAAGTTTTTGAAGGCGCAAAGTATTTTTGTTTCTTGGAGTTCTAGGGATTTTATGTTTCTTTTTCTGGAAAATTACACAGGTTTACAAATATCGATTAACTTTTCGACACGTTAAAGTAAGAGTGGTTCTAAAGGTAACTTTTACGCTGAACTCAAATCCGTTATCCGTTTTTTGCTATCATGTCTGGTTTTCGAGATATAACCGTTAAAAAAAAACCTTTTTCGTTATTTTTGGAGTTATGTTACTATGCTAATTGATTTTTATTTTTTTTTTATTGTACAGATTTCTGAAAGTACTAATCTTAATCTTCAAAATTCAACTTTAATCGTTCAAATATCTCTTTTACTTTTTGAGAGATATTAAATTAGTTATTAGTCTTCATCTGACTACATATAATTTTATAAATGCTTTCTCTTTGGCTTACGACAGGAGAAGGTAAAATATGTTATAAAAAGAGTTTTTAGTGTAGATTTCAAATCTGAAATCCATTTTTTGCTATCAGCTCAACTTTTGGAAATAAATTAAAAAATCACCCGTTTTCGACCATAGTTTTTTTTTTTAATTTGAAATAATTCTTACAAATTGAAACAAAGTGTAATGGAACTGCACGGTTCATATAAATTTTGGTCCGTTTCACGTACAAGAGACCAACAATAGTTACTTAACCTTTGTAACTTTTTTCTATTCTTTCTAAATCTCAATCTAAATCATCACAATGTACTGAAAAATGAAACTGAGGATTTCTCAAAAAGTAAAAGAGATATCGGACGATTAAAACTGAATTTTTAAGATCAGGTCAGTTTTAAAAGAACTGCAGAAAAATGGCATTTCTTTTTTTGAAAAAATGTCCTGGCGTATTGACTTATTAAAAAAAAATTGCTATCAATAAAAGCAGTTTCTAACCCTGCCATTTCAGCAGTCTTTTCGCTCATGAATGTGGAGTGGAGAGAAGTGAGGAAGAGGGTTTCATTAAATTTGGTTAAAAATGAGCTTCTTTATATATG
Source organism: Dasysyrphus tricinctus (assembly GCA_963921185.1). Taxonomy (NCBI): domain Eukaryota; kingdom Metazoa; phylum Arthropoda; class Insecta; order Diptera; family Syrphidae; genus Dasysyrphus; species Dasysyrphus tricinctus. The sequence goes on along the minus strand of OY992533.1, from coordinate 14,024,651 downwards.
AAAACAAAAAAAAATGTTCCGCAAAAACAAATGTATATTTATGTACTCAAAAAAGTTGGTAGCCATATGTGAAGGTGTCAAATTAAATTAACAAATTTTAAATAGCACACATTTTCCAAGAATTCGGAAACTAACTCATTTCAGCTCTTATGAAAACGTGGTATCCTAGGTATTGCGTTAGTATCTACTTGTGAAATTATTCAAAAGTTTCGTTTCAATATTCCTTTAATTTTTTTTTTATTTGGTACAGATATTCGACTGTGTTTGGAGAACTGATCTAATTTATGATTTGAATGAAAAATCAATAGAAGTTGATGAACAACTTTGAATGTGTGGGTGCAAAAATAGTGTTACCCAAATCTTGAAAAATCTGATAATTTTGTCTCGAATTATTTCTCTCATGGCCATAAGTGATTCTAGGCACCATTTAACATTCTTAAATTTCTTATAGGGAATTTTTAGAATGTGCTTTTTTCAATTCTTAATCCACAACGTTAGAAGTTTCTGAAAGAACTCACAGACTTCAGACAGAAGATGGTCGGTTTGATTGATTGCGATTTAGACTTCAAAATATAATAATATTAATAGTCATTTTAATTACTCGGAACTAAAGAAAATTGAAGCCGGTGTACCACAAGGAAGTGTCCTAGGACCAACATTGTACCTGTTATATACAAGTGAACATCAACACTATCATGGCCACCTTTGCTGATGATACTGCAACATTGGTTCCAGATAAATCCGTTATGAAGGCTACACAAAAACTGCAAAATGCGGTCGATAAAGTTAGTGATTGCACGCAAAAATGGCGTATCAAATTAAACGAAACAAAATCGACGCATATAAACTTTACAAACAAAAACATAAACAATGTTCCAATTCTTATAAACAGTACAGCAGTACCTTACTCCAATACCGCCAAATACCTTGGAATGACTTTGGATGCAACGCTTAAATGGAAAGAGCACATCGAAAAGAAAAGAGAAGAACTAAACTTGAAGTACAGAAAAATGTACTCGTTACTAGGAAAGAACTCTGACATATCTATCCAGAACAAACTAATGTTACCTAAGCAAGTATTGAAACGCGTTTGGACATATGGCATCCAACTATAAGGCTGTGCAAAGAAAACAAATGCTGAGCCCATCCAAAAATTCAAGTCTTTCGTGGAATAATTAAGGCCCCTTGGTATATACGAAATAACGGTCTGCATCGTGACCTTCAACTTGAAATGGTTACAAAAGTGGTTTAAAAATGCTGTATCACACAGTCAGCGACTGCAAAGTCATACCAACTCCGAAATGGAGACCCTTTTAAATGTACGAAACAATGTTCGGAGATTAAGGAGAACCAAGCCTCTTGAACTGATGGTCTAAAAACTATAAGAAAGTGTTATAACTTTAAACTTCCCCCAATGCGATTTATAAATTAAAAAAAGTAAATCATTTGTCGATCTTTCATAGATTGGTCCTGATTCACCGGTGGTTTTAGTGCGGTAAGAGTCCCAAATTACTTGGTACTGATTCTTACCGAGTCTCTTTTGAAGATTTCCATCGGATAAAAAAATAATTTGGGAAGCTCGAAGAAATATAAACATCGATCGGAAGTATGAACAAGGAAAAATTCATTAAAGTCAAGATTCAATTTTATACTAAACAACATAGATAAGGTCCAATAATTTGCCGTTAATAAGTCGTTAATTGGTTGTGAAAATTTCAAATTTGTCATGAAATTTTTTGTTGTTGTGTGTTTTGTTTATCTATTAGCTAAATGGATATCAAGTTTGCAAACAACATATCCTCTACAAAAAGGCTTCAAGGTTAATATATTTAATTACTGATTAGTTCATTATTTGCTGTTGATTAGTCGTTAATTATGATTTTTATATTGTTCTGCTGTTTTACTGCTTTGGTCAAGCCAGGTTAGCAAAGCATCAACAAATAACATACGGAATATAAGATGGCAAAATTGAAACTGTCTCAAATAATTAGCGACTAATCAATGGCAAATTACAAAGCAATCGACAATTTAATGTAAACTTTTCAACAGGTGCTTTCTTAACTTCATCTGAAATTAGCAAAGCAAGATTTAGTCAAATTTCGAGAAAGTGCAAAAAGCAGCAAAAAAAAGTAACGAATTTGAAATCAACAGATCTGATTAATCACTAATTAACGGTAAATTAACGAATAATCTCAGGTTTTATGTTGAACAAATCCAAATAACAATTACTTTTCTTACATAAGGTCACCTAATGGAACAAAAATGAAAAGAAATATTTTTTTTAAGAAAGCGATTAGATTGGGCCAGAAGCAATCTGATAAGAAATTAATCACGGCAGCCATACACGTTTCAGTGTTGAACCATGAGTTAAAATAATAATCAGTATACATACATAGGTAGCAGCAACAAAACGAACTCCTTAAAGATACAATTTATTAACTACCTGCCTACATTTTGGTAAACACAAATATAAGTATCTTTACTTTATGCTGATTGTGATTGTATAGGGACTTCAGCGTGGGGACTGGGAAGGTAGTCATTACCAACAGTGTACTTCGTACTTGATCTTTTCTTGAAATGTCACTCACTGATAAAATAAGTCATGTCCGGTGAATTGACGCGTATATATCGGAGCGCCTCCTCAAAAAGGTTTTAATAACCACAGATCAGAAACGATATTGATCTTAAATAAAATTCAGTTCTTAAAATCCAAGTACCTCAAAAGTTTAAAGTTATGTAGGAATGAAAACGAATCAATTGTAAGAAAACACTCTTGATATGAAGTGCTGTTTTGACAATCAGAAGATCAAATCATTTTAACACAAAAAAAAAAAAACATTATTCGTGAGTACTCTACTCACGCTTAATAAGTTTTCAAGAGGCATTTTTTGACACTTCAATTATGATTTCAAGATTGGGCTCACGCCAACTTCCACTTCATGACGAGAAGGAGGCGAGATTTTTTTAAATTTCTTGATAGTTTTTTTGTTATTGTGTTTAATTTTTTTCCACTTTTTCTTCGATTCGAAAAAATAAGCAAACTGGCCCAAAAGGTTATATTCAAACCAAAATAGTAGCAGCGAAAAAACAGCATTGAAGGCGCCGACGCCGACGGTCAAATGAAAAAAAAGCACCCTGTAATTGTTCAAATTTTTGCATTACCAAACATAAAACTAATTTATTAATCACTTCCAGGTTTTTGTTTTTATCTAAAAAGTAATTTAAAGCTTATTCATAGAACTGTTTATATAAATAAGACAATCTTTCGCACCCATCATATCAAGAACCAAGGCAATCATAAAGGTTTATTTATAATACTTAAATACCAATAAAATTACCGATTTAGATCAAAACCTCCCTGGCGGATGATAAAGTGGAAAACTCTTACGAAACCAAACTGGACATTGCATAGTTTCATATCAATTTTCAATATTTTCTGACATCAACATCAAGTTTGTTTATTTTGTGTTTTATTAATTGTGATAAGATTTATTCAGAACAAAAAAAAAATAAATAAAAATAAACACAATTACACCATACGTGTTAAATGCCTCGATTAATATTTATAATTTTGAAGTAGATTTATCTATGTATAAAAAAAAATTATAGCAACGAGCTTTGACCAATTGTTTTAATTAAGGTTTTATCTTTTTGAAGAGATTAATTAAAAAATATATAATTTAACTATTTATGTTGACAAAATACTCTAAATTTTAATGAATATTATCTTAACAAGTTTTTTTTTCTCAAGATTGGTAACAGTTTTTATTTTGTTAAAATAATTTAATTCGATTAAACTAAGTACATTTGTGTGTCTGTGTGGTTTGGGTTTTGTGTTTATCTTTTTGTTTTGATCATAAACAAAAAAGAAAAGCATGTGAGAACCTTTACTTGAATTAGAAGACCATGAACCATACTTAAGGGGTTATCATTTTAGTTAAAAAATTATATCAATCAATATCTACTGAATGAGTCAAGCTTCCGTTTAAACAGAATTTTGGAAATAACAAACACAAAATAGTTACATATGAAAATCGGTAATTAGGATTTTGTTCAAGAAAGTTCTTAGAAAAGTTTTCATCTCCATAACATAAATAATTGGGTTAAAGAAGATAAAAAGACGTGTTATTTTATGGATACCATACCAAAAAGGCTGTAAGAATTTTTTTTTTTGCGAATATCATTTTATTCAAACGAAATTTGCAGGTTTGGCACATTAAAACTTCGCATTTGAAATCTCGCGTTAAGAAATCTTGAAATTAAAAAAATTTTACATAGTCTCGCAGTTATCAAAACTTCGCAAATTGAAATCTCACTAAAAAAACTTTTTAAGGATTGGATTTTCTTTTTGTCAATGATATCTGCTGCCAACTGTAGTTTGCATTTCTTTTTTCAACAAATGTCTTCTGCACAAAATTTGTAAGTTTTTATAAACCAAGCTGAAATAATGTGGTAATTATTTTTTAAGAAGGTTTTGGACTTGTTGAATTATTGATTCAAAATAGCTTTTTATGGCTGTGCCACGCCCCGGGCAAAAAAAAACTCCAGCTTAATGATTAAAAATTCCGACAAAGCTACATAGAACGTTAAGATAAAGCTATCTATCAAAATTCAGCTTCCTCGGAATTTTTTCGAAGTTTTACCATTTTTTTGTCTAATTTTTCTGGGCAATAAGTTGAAAAATCAAAATTTTAAAAACTCTTTTGTTAACATAGATATTACTAAATAAAGAAATTTGTAACTCATTAAGATAACAATCACAACTCTGAAACATCGCCACCATGTTTCATGTCTCTCATTATTTTATCGCTATTTTTATAAGCAATGTTCTAGTGAAATAGCCAGTTGCATTCCTCCCCTTAAACAATTCAACCGTAATACTCGCGCTCTTAGGAATACCCATCAGTTTACCCTTGAGCCCAACTTCGGACGTACTGTCAAGTACAGAGATTCTTTCTTAAGCCGTACAACACGAATGTGGAATGCTTTACCAGCCTCTGTTTTTCCCTTCTATTTTGATATTCAGAGCTTCAAAACCAATGTGCATCGGTATCTCCTCTTGAATCCTTCCCTATTTTCCTGATCGCTCGCACTGTATCTCATCATATTAAGGGTAGTCAAAATCCCTTTAGTGCGCGCAAATTATTAAAAAAAAAAAAAAACAACATAAAGAAAACGTGTTTGAGTTAAAAAAAAAGTTTCTGCTGGCGCCAAACTGCGACAACAGATACCATACCAAAAAAGCTGTAATAATTATGTTTTTGCGAATAACATTTTACTAAAAGCAAATTTTCAGGTTTTTCAAATTATAATTTTGTATTTGAAATCTCGCATTTAGAAATCTCGAAATTAAAATATCTTACATAATCTCGCAGTTACAAAATCTCGCAATTACAAATCTCGCAAACTAAAAATTTGTAAATTAAAATCTTGCAAAATGTTGATAGATACATTTTTTTTAATCAAAAAATCGCAAATTCAAATCTAGTGCGACGTCGGGTAAATTTTGTTGATTGTTAAAAATACGTTTTGGAAAACAACAAAAAAAAAAATTATCGTTGAGTTTGAGTTTAAGTTGAGTTTCTTTTTTTTGTTTTTAATTTTTCAGTGCGAAACCGAGAGCAATGTTAATGTGAGATTTGGAATTTTTATTTGCGAGATTTGATATAAGAGATTTTAAATTGCGAGATTTCGTTTGATATTTGCGAGACTTTTTAATGCGAGATTTTTAAAGGTAAAATGTTATAATTGCGAGATTATGAAAAGCAGGATAATTAATTTGCGAGATTTTGTTTTTCGGTATTTAAATTTTTTTTCGTGGGTAGGTGCAAAACCTTCAAAAGGCTGTATGAGACTCTTACTGCACTAAAACCACCTCCACTTCCCGATTGCAACTAACTAGAAACTTATCTAGCAATTTATTTGAACGAAGTTAAGTAACGTGTTGCAGGTAACTTTCCGGTGAAAGTTTATTTATTTATTTACGCTTATTACAAGCTTTATCTTAAAACTAATACATTAATTATAATTAACAATAAAACTAAATAAAATAAAAATGACAAATATAAAATAAAGAAAGGATTGAAAAAAGAAAGTAAGAATTCTATAATAAAACAAATGTAGCAAACAATGAAAATATCTTAATTTAAAAAAAAGGTAGGAGGCGGGTGAAGAAAGCTATTGGGATAGGTGAGAGAGAAGAGAATTTCGAAGGACTGATTTAGAGGAGTGGAAATCAAAAACATTTGAGGAATTATTGGCATTACGTAGCATTCGGGACATGGGATTGTAAAAGCTATAGTCAGTGCGGTGAAAAGGGATGCGGAAAAGGGGTACTGACCTAAGATTACGCTGGTTAGCATTAAAAGAGACAAGGCTTAACAGAGCAGGGCAGTCAATATTACTGGTTAAAATATCATGAATAAAAAGTACATCTCCAACTTGACGTCGATTTTCTAGGGACTGAAGGTCGATCAGCTGTAAGCGATCTGAATAAGGAGGAAGTCGATAATGGTCATCCCACGGCAGACTACGCAGAGCAAATCCAATAAACCTACGCTGGACGGCTTCGGTCCGTTTAATTTGGGTAGATTGATATGGGGACCATACTTGAGACGCATATTCAAGAATGGGTCGGACAAATGAAACAAAAAGAGATTTTGCAACGTATGGGTCAGAGAACTCTTTTGACCATCGTTTAATAAAGCCAAGTGTCGAGTTTGCTTTATTGATAACGGAGTCAATGTGGCAACGAAAGTTAAGTTCCCTGTCATAAATGACTCCTAAGTCACGGGCAGAATTTACTACGGGTACTAGGTCTCCATTTATATAGTAGTGCCGGAGGGAGGAGGTAGGCGTTTTCTTGAAAAGGTTAAATTGTGACATTTGCTGACATTGAGTTCAAGGAGGTTTTTTCGGCACCAAAGAGAAAAAATATCAAGATTGCGCTGTAGGGTATTAACGTCAGCAGGTGACGAGATGCGGTGAAAGATTTTCATGTCGTCCGCGTATATAGATAAACCACAATCAAGAACCTGAGCAACATCGTTGATAGCTAAAATAAATAACAGTGGACCAAGATGGCTGCCTTGTGGTACTCCGGATGGTGCATTAAAGGGAATGGAAAGATTTGATCTAAAACGGACTATATATTTTCTATTGGTCAAATATGAGTTCAGCCATAAGATGAAGAGAGTAGGGAAACCAAAGGCTTTTAATTTAAAAACTATAATTTTATGGGACATTTTGTCGAAAGCTTTGCTAAAGTCGGTAGCAATAACATCGACTTCATCTCCATCATTCATTGTGCACAGAACATGGGAAACAAATTCAACCAGGTTAGTAGTTGTTGACCTACCCGCCACAAAACCATGTTGAGTAGGAGACAGAATTGATTTGCAATGGAAAAAAGAGCTTCGTATATAATGCTTTCGAACATTTTGGGTATGCATGATAGTTTTGCTATGGGGCGATAATTAGAGACATCATTTTTGGGACCTCTTTTGTGGATAGGAACTATATATGATATTTTCCACCATTGAGGAAAGGTGCCTTGCGCGATAGAAATTTTGAACAGGTTGGTCAGTGGCTGAATAAAGGCATTAATACATTTTTTTAGGACGATAGCTGGCACTCCATCTGGTCCGGTGGAGTAGTCATCTTTAAGTTTTTCGATTTTTTCTTTTATCATGGCTGGTAGAATGTTGACAGCTGTAAATGAGGTTTGAGCGGAGTTGTTTAAGTAGTGAAAATATTGGGTATCCGTATCAGGTTCAATATCATTGTCACTAAACGACTGTTTGAAGTGGTCTGCAAAAAAATTGGTAATTATGGCAGGATCAGAAGAAGAATTATCATTATAAATTAAGGAAGATGGGTAGCCATCTGTTTTTCTCTTTATATTAATGAACTCATAGAAACATTTGGGATTCGATTTTATGGAGGATTGCATACGAGTGATATAATCTTTATAAAGTCGTTCGCAGAGGTTAGAAAATTCAGTAAAAGCGTTGGAAAAAGCTTGATGGTCATAATAAGACTTGGATTTCAAATAATTTTGCCACAGTTTATTTCTTTTGTTACGAAGTGTTCTAAGCTCCTTGTTATACCATGGTGGTGAGGAAGACATATTTTTACGTGGCAAAAAAGGCACAGAATAAGCAAAACAGCTGAAAACTTCAGTATAAAAAGTTGCTAATGCATCACTTATTGTTTTTTTACCAAAATTGAATTCGATTTTATTGAGAAGCTTGTTTAATTCATGAAAATTGGCTTTATGAAAGTTGAAACTGTATTTTTCCTGCTTATTCCGCCATTTTTAAGCCGTTTCCTGTTCACCGCACCAAGTCGGAAAGTTTTGTTCTTCGCAGGCGGCGTACTGATTTCGACTCGTCAAGCATGTCAATAATCGTTGAATTAGCGTGTTCTTATAGCCGATTTTATGATTTCGCGCGAAACTCTTTATTTCGTCTCGAGCCGTAGGAATCCCGAGATCCCTGTGAAGATCTTCGTTTCTTACCACGGTGCATTTACAAATGACCTAGTGATTTTTTTTCAAACGTTTGTAAGTTATTTACATTTGTATCGCAGGTACAACCCCAGAGTTGTATACAGTAAGTCCAAACTTAAGTACCTGCCTGCATAAAATCAGCTTAGAATATTAACCGAGTAGCCAGTTCACATCTCTTAATTTACTTTTTAATGCTTCGCATTTCTTTTTTACGTGCGGCTTTCATTTTAATTTCGCGTCTAGAGTCATTCCCAGATATTTTGCCTCATTCGCAAATGGTACACGACCGGTATGAAAAAAGACGGGCAGTCTATTTTTTTGTATACGTAAAGTTCACGTGGAATGTTTATTGAGCGCTATTCGCCATGTTTTTGTCCAATCATTAACATTATTAAGAGCATTTTGTAATTTAATCGTAGCTTCGTTAGTGCTAGTATTGCAGTATCATCAGCAAACATTGCTACGATAGTGTCTTCTGTTTGAGGTGTATCACGTGTAAATAAAAGGTACAACTGGACCTAAAACACTTCCTTGTGGTAGTGAAATTAGAATATTCATTTCCGTGTCTTACACAAAAAAGTCTGTTTTCTAGATATTCGTTTAGAATCTTATAAAACCCTACAAACAGAACTTGTCTTTAATTTGAAATTGAGGCCTTCGTGCCACACCTTGTCAAACACTTGCGACACATCCAAAAAGACCGTCGAACAGATTTTCTTTTCTTCAAGAGGTTCAATTACGTCAGTAATTCTATGCCCTTGATCAATTGTCGATTGCATGCTTCTAAATCCGAACTGATATTCAGGTATTAATCGTTTCTCTTCTATTATCGGCTGCAGGCGCAGTAGTCTTTCAAAAACTTTCGAAATTATAGGAGCGAACTTGGTCTGTAAGACTTCTTTTCATAAGATGGTTTATCAGGTTTCAAAACCATTATTACTTCTACAACATATTCTAGCCTTAGAGCGGCATTAGGAGGTTAATTAATCCTATATGAGGAAGCATTTTAATATTTCTGCTGTTATTAAGTCATACCCCGGAGCTTTATTAGACTTTAGCTTCTTTATTTCTAAGTTCCATTCGGCGAGCGTAGCATTTCTAGTTATGTAGTTTTTACTTGAGCTAAGACTCATATTAATATTTCCAATTGAGTGCTTGCCCATCAGAAGGTTTAAATGTTTCTTATAGGTAATCGGCGAATACCGCCGCTTTTTCTTTGTCACTTTTAGCCTATTTGTTTTGGCTATTCTTAATCGGGGGCTCTGGAAAAGCTTTGGTTTTTTCGTTGTTTTTATAGCTTTCCAAAGTTGGATTCTTTCCCCGCTATCAAAATAATATAAAATTCTATATTTAAGGACCAAAACGACTGATTTTAACGACGACGTATATTGGTGTAGTTCCAGAAATGACAGAATCTGTACCCGATTGGTTGCGCTATGGTCGAGTTATCAATCTTTATTGATGCTTCTCTAGCGACTTTCCCGATTGAGGTCATATTTACACATATTTATTTTGCCCAGACGATGATTGATAATTTTACTGGGATCCGATAGGTGGTTGAGTCATTAGCAAATTTAAAACCCCTTTTATATTAATTATACCCACCTGGAAAAATGGCAAGTTTTTGTCAAGTTTAATCAATGCCCTGGAAATGCTTTGGTGGGGGAAATCTAGACAAGGAAAACTTGTCAAATACTCGTGAAGCCCTCGCTAGTAAAAGCTTGTCGGATAAGTCTTGTTATCCCATCACAGATACCCCATATACCTACAAAAAAAAAAAAAAAATATTTTATACCCATTATACAATAGTAAGAAAAAATTATCACAGGATCGAGTGCCAGTGAAGACAGTTTTTATTTGTATTTTCTCTCGAGGCAAAATGTTGCTTAACTGGTGAGTCCCTAGAGAAAATCGATTGTTACTTTTGCTAGAGCTTTGTTAGGGTCAATGTAAAACTTTCTAGTGCCCCGTTAAAAACTAGATTGTTTCTCCAGGTGGGTAGTTCTAAGCTTTATTGAAATGAGTTAATTTATTCAACTCAAGATGGCGACCGAAGTGCAAGATGAACCTACATTGTTGTAAACTCGAATTTTAGCTTTGTATGTAAAGCCGCGTCCAGATCAATAAAAATTTGCGTTGTGCGCTGTATTCGGCGCAAATATTTGTGTGAGTGCAAAAAAATACGTCAATGTGGACGTCCGGACGCACACAAATTTTTGTGTCACGTTCAACGCATGCTATCCGATTCCGATGGATTTTCGACGCACACGAAAAAATTTGCGGCGCACAGGTGCTTTATGTGGACGACATCAAACATTTTAATGCAAACTGAGCACCCACGCATGGCATACAACGCAAAAATTGATTTCCAAATTAATTTGAGCTTTCTGCGAAAATATTTGTGGCGAATACAAAATTCAAGGCGCACGGCGCACAACGTAAATTTTTTTGATCTGGACGCGGCTTAATGATCAAACGATGTCAAAAATTGAATGGCACTAACTTTCCAATAGAAACCTGAGTAACTGGAGTAACACACTGAACTGTATGAATATTAGGTTTGTAGGTTACTAGGTAGGTTACTACGTTATGGTAAGCTCTAAATTTGAAGTATCTATCTTAACATACCTATGCATACGTATATTTAATGTAGGTATAAATATTAAATTGAGAACTAGGTTACGTCTCTGTCAATACAAATACAACTTTAAACGTGCCTATAGTGTTTTGTTTAATAGGTACCTAACCATGTTTTTTTTTAATTTTACCACCAATAGAAACAAAAATAAACGTATCGTGTCAACAGCAATCTTCCATCTCTCTAATCCTAATCACTTCTATTCTAAAGGCTCATTTCGAAAAAGCAGATCCACACACCCTGTCAACAAAATGCATGCATTACACACAAATTACTGTTTATTAGCTATGCTACCTATACCTACCTCCTGTGACTCTCTATACTACCTATTTAGATACTCAAATAAGTCGTGCTTGAGTGTAAGAGTACACACAAAAAAAAACAAGAAGAATGATAATAATAACCGAACCACTAACTATTTCGAATGGCACTCGTGCTTTAGGAATAAATAAATTACGCTACTCTTCCCTTCCCTTCCGCAAAATCCATACCGAAACGACTCTATCTACTCTAAGGATTAAATTCGTTTTTGCTATTGAAACGAAAAAGTATCCAACAACTACATCTGCTCATTCGATAGATATCCCTCCTTAATAACAATGAAAACGTCCTTTTACACGGCAGCAGAAAAAATATATAAAAAGGATTCACTCCAGCAATAATAATAATAAAGCTGGAGCCTATAATGCCAACTATACAAAAGAACATAAAATATAGTTCGAACAACAACAACAATAACTACGAAAAAATCAGGATACAGGATTCCAGAATAAGGGGCGTGCCCACATCGCTAGGTCTGTGAAGTGCCGAAAGTACCTTATTATGTAACAATGGCCTCAAACTCTACAACCAACCCTCACATCACTCAAGTCCTGCAGCTTTCGCGTGTATGTAGGGAAAGGACTCTTCAAAAAGTATCGCACTCAAGTTCATTTATGCGCTTGCCTACCAATACACTCAAACGAAAAAACCTCTTCACACACCACTTCAGAACGGGGCCCTGTGATTGGCTCAGGTCTCATCATCTTCCCTTGTAATCCCTGAGTACCTAAACAGGCCTCCAGACAATGGCCGGGGGTTATGCTATGTTCTGTTCGGTTGGCTGCTGGTTAGCTAGCTGAATGTATGAGTCTGTTGTCAGTCGCTCGCTGTGTACCATCGTCCTTGTTCGCTATAGAGAGGCTAACCACTTTCCACCATCATAAGTGGCCTGCTCTCGTCGAGGGTTGAGTCGAGTCGAGCTCTATGACTATGATATTGACGGCACATTGTACTCAAAAATAAATAATGTTTTATGTAAGTGTATGTATGGGTGTGTGTGTGTTAAGAGGAGGACATTCGAGAGGCCGCCAAGAGGACATGAGAAGAAGCCACTTAACGTGGACTGTTTTAGTTCTTGATGACACTTCAGATCGTTTGAAAGCGGAAAATATTTATCTTCTCGTGCCGTGCGTCGTCGGGAGTTCGTTGAGCACACACATCACACGCAATAAATTATAGTCGGTTGAGTCGCGTTTATCTTTATCTCATAGATGCACCCTCTGAATATTCCGTGAAACAATAATAATTAGTACCTTCGAACAGCTTTTGTGACGACCGAGATTCCTTGTTCTTCTAATTGGCTTGCATGCAGCAAACTAGTGAATGTGATTTTTGAATTGGAATTTTATTGCAACAATCAAAGTGGCTGAGAAACGTAAACGGTCTCCGTCGACTTCAAGGTCGCCGATTGAGACAGTTAGTGTCAAGGAAGAGCTTAGAATACCGTCGTTTGGACACGCTATGGGAAGTCTAATGCATCATCATCCTGCGGCGGCGGCAGCTGCAGCAGCCCCATTTCTAACCTGGTCACCAATATTGCTGCCTCCGTGGGGACATGCTTTGCTGCCAGCAGCTTTTTACCCGGCCGCACTGAGGAATGCTTTACCTGGGTAAGGCACACTATACAAATTTGGATATATTTTTTTGGGAACTTATACCTACTTAGGTATAGGAACTATACTCAAAACTTGTTAAGGAATTATGATGTTCTGTTTAAAATATTCTGTGTTCGGTTTTCGAGTAGGGCCAACATCACTATCGCAAGGCTTTTTTCAAGATGCTATTAAAATCATTAGAAAAGCTCTGGTTAGGCCTGCATAACAAGTTTTTTAAAATCTTAAAAGTTACAAGTGGAAATATGACCAAAGCTATTGGAATAACGTTTATCTACACATTAAGAGCTAGTTTGTTCAGAGCTAATCATTTTTTAAAAAATTGCCCTGAGTAATAGATCCGAATCTAGCCTAAAGTCGACTTTAACAAGGACATCCGTAGAAATAAAACACAAATTTTACCACTAAATGCTCAGAAGCACCTCAAGCTAAGTTTAAAATGATCTTATCTAAGCATTTAGAAGTGAATTTTGTGTTTTATTTGTACGGATTTTTTTGTTAAGTCGACTTTACCTAGATTCGGATCTATTACTCAGTGTTAATGACTTTTCCAACTGGTATATCATGGAATGAGTTTGATAACGAAAATTTTAATCAATTAATGCATTGTTTGAGTTTTCAATCATTGTTAAGTGTCATTTAATTAGACCCTGTCAAAATAATTTTACAGATTTAATCCACTGTTAACAAAATCTCCTAAGTCTAGTACGTTTCTTCTGTAGTAGAATGAAATATTCCTTCTAGAAAACTGACAGTCGTGTTAACAAAGCTTTGTCTAACTTTCGACAGCCGTTAAACTTCAAAAAGTTCGACATTAACAATTTCCACTATTGCTTAACAGTTGTCTTATTAAGACAACGGAATCGGTTGTTAAAACCTTGACTTAAGTGGCATTTTATTTAACTTAACTAAGCAAACTTCCAACTGTCTAGAACTGTTAAGACACTGTCTTACTAGTCAAGAGTCTAAGAAAATCTAGTAAATAAAAATTCTAAATCACAATTCCAACTTATTAAAAATGACAACTTATTAGCTTCGAAGAACAAAGATGTTATCTTCAAGATGTTATCTTGAAATCCCCGAGTTTCACAATCCTTTGTAGCTTTGTTTATGTGAAAGCCTTGAATAGGTAAATAATTATTTAAATAATTTGAATTTCCAATTGATTTGAAGTTGTCCCAAAAAAAAAAGGCCGCCGGCCATTTGGAAAAAAAATGATTTAACTAATGGCTCGTACGCATAGCACTAAATTAATATTAGCAAAAAAGGTAATAAAAAGTACTATAAGTATTAGCAGAAGGTACGGCTAGTGGAATTTACATTCCTTGATAAGCATAAACTTAAGTTTTAACTTGTCACCAAATACTGGTAGTAAATACTGGATCTATCCAAGCAAATACTACCTATTCATCACAATGGAATTCTGGTGTACCACAGGGCTCTGTTTTATCTCCGATTATTTTTCTTATTTGTATAAATTGTATTTTGGCTCAAACTTCTATTTTAATCATCACTAACCTTGTAGAATTGAATGCTTTCCAAATTTAGTGTTGGCTTATGTCGTCAAAGCGAAACTTATACCCCCGCTGATTTTATCTACCTATGGAGTGGCACTTGCTTTCAGTTATTGGCATGTGTTTCTCTGACAATTAAGTATGGATGTCCCACAAACTTGATTTAACTTGATTTAATTTAAACAACTCATACATCCGCCCAGAAGTTGAGACTTTAGTTTTAAATTCTATCTAAATCTTAGAAAAATTAGTTCAACCCAGTCATTGGCAAACTTATAAACACTTATATTACAAGTTGCTGGATACAATTGATTGAGACAAAGGGTATCATTTATGATTAATTTATTCTCCTCAGGAGGGCTTCTTTACTTCTACATGGATGCATCAAAAGCTCCCATTATGGACACTTTTATTTTACAGCTCAATACAGTTAAGCTACTTATTGATGTTCGTTATTTGAAGGAAACTTTATCCAAAGAGCCAACTTGAAACACTGGATCTCCAACATTTCTCAAAAAAATTCGCATTTTTTCTTCAGGAGAAGTTGCTCTTAATTGTTTTTAGTTAAGTATGCCTCAAATTTGTTTATAGGCAATACGGGTGAATAATTTTTTGGTTTCAGAAAACTTCAAATAAAATGTCTAAGACGCTGCTTTTGCGAAACGAAAAATTCCGTACAAAAATCACACAATTAAATCATAAACGAAAAATTTCATTTTTCTTTTCGTTTTGCAGTACGCTGTAGGATGAACGAAATTGAGAAATTTATTATTTCGAAAAGTCTCCACTCTTTTTTAGCACAGAATAAGATGGTTGTATGTATGAAATTGTAAAAGCTCTATAACGGGCCAGTCGCCAGAGGTTTTTCTTGCGAAAATAAAACTAATTTAATTGGAATATGAAGGTATGGGTTGTCCGAAAGTAATACAAAAATGGCCACCATTTTTAACCAATGCATATCTTATATCTTGAGAATGGCTTTTGGTATATAGGAAATCGACTGTCTTACTTTTTCATGACACTTTCTTAAACTACACATGCGAATGATGTGTCAAAATTCGCGACCATTCGCAGTTCACTGGTCGATTACAATTATCATATGCAAGGTAGGTCTCGTGAAATGGAAAACCAATACGGTCCACAACAAAGTTCGTTACAGCTCGCGGAGCTGAACAATCGAGGAAAACATTTGGTGTTCAATTCAACTAAATGTTTCTTGTTTGTTAATAGAATTCATTCGGGATTAAGAAAAAAACCCTCCAAGCTAATTTTATTTAATAATTGACGCCAAAGAATATTTGCGTTGGGCGCCATTTAAAATTCTAGGTTTTGGTTTTCATCAAATAATTCACTTATATCCAACTTAAGATTAAAACTAAACTTATTGGAAATTTTATTTTCTACAACTTAGGTTACAACTAATTTTTACATAAGATATTTACATAAATAAGATTATTGTCGTATTGCATAATTTGAGTCAGAGCTCTTTCAATAACTACAGAACCGGTTTCGCTAAAAATTTTCAAAATTTGTTTTCAATTGCGACAGAAATTTGAAAATTGATTTCGCCTATTTGTCTCTTTTTCACTCTTGGACGAGAAGAGTTTCAAAAATGTGCCTGAGGTTCTAAAAAGAGCTTAATATTTCAGCGCTCCAGGGATGGTGGTTATACGTTTTTTTTTCAATTAAGTCAAAAAGTATCAATCGTATGCAAAAGTTTATTGAGAAAATAGAAAATACAATTTGCAAAAACTTTTGTTATAACTATCCATTGGTGTTTGAACGAACATGATAGCTCCATTTTGCGTCTTCATGGCCACTTCACACAAAGTTAGATTCTTAACGGGGATAACGATTTTCTTTTAATTTTTAGCATAATATTTATCTTTCACCCGTTAACCCGTGTAGGCGCTACTTCGATGTTAAGTGTTCATTAAGATGCAAAATATAAAATATTTAAACCAACACCACAGATATGTATTTATCATGTTATTTGAAAATGAGAAAGTTATTTAATTTAAATATACGTACCTATTTACGAAATATTCAAAATGGCGCCCAACGAAAAGTACAATTTGGACAACCAAAAAACCTTTTATCACAGATACTATAGTTACATAGATATCGCACGCAGAGCAAATAAAAATGACTACTTTTTTATCGTGGGACGTAGAGCTACATCCCAGTTATATCAATATTGTGTGAGTAATGGACCACATATGATGTTAAAAAAGATAGATTTACATACATAGATATAAATGCAAAACGTCAACAACAAATCATCAGTAGTTTGATCAACCGATTCGATTTTTGAGGACGAAACAAAAGAGCTTGCAATCAGAAAATATTGAAAAAATGGTCATTCTTATTTGTACTGGATGCGATATCTATGTAACTCTAGTAGGTATCTGTGCTTTTATTTATTTTTGTGAATGTACATTCCAACAAGGCTATATAGAACATCACACCACCGCACAAGTATGGTTTCGGCCTAACACGTGGATTATTTGTTTCTTTTAATTATAACTATATTTTAACACAATGCAAAGCACCTAGGAAGCAGTGGGAGCATCTATTGGGAAGGAAGTTATGAGGAACTTTTTTATTTAATGTTTGGATATTGAAATGCCAAGGACAAAAATTGAGCTTGGCAATGAATCCCATATTCGTGTAGTACGGCTTAAGAAAAAATCTCTGCCGAAAGTTGAAAAAAGAAAAAGAATGCGACTGGCTATTTCACTAGAGCACGGTTTGAAAAAAGTAACGAAAGAACAATGAGAGGCAAAGGCATTTTACAGATGATCTATAGATTCTAGCAAAACAAATATTTTCGAAATTGATCTGTCATTTATAGTTTGTGTCAGAACTTTGGTTAAATTCTCTGTATATTTTAGTACTTACTTAGGTCCTCGGACCTTTTATGTCCGTGAGGCTCCCCTTGTGGGGCATAGGGCCTCCACTACTCCTGCGCGCCATTGTGTACGGTTTCTGGAGATGTACCTCAGCTCTCTCCAACTCTTCCCCAGTGTGCTGATTCCTCTTCGACCGTTCTTCGCCAAGTATTTTTGGGTTGGCCCACTCCTCTACCTCGCTGCGTGAGAGACTCCATTGCATCGCTTGACTCGCAATGCACTCTTGAACTTTTCGAAGCGTATTTTCAATCCACTGCCACTAACGTTTTCGAATTAAAGAGTCGTTGATTTCCTGACCCTGATTGGAGATACGGTTTGGCCAGAAAAAAGTAACTATATTGTATTGAGTTACATTTTTCAAAAATTAAATTCGGTACGTATCACAGAATCACATAGACCCTTAAAAACAGTCAAATTCCGCATTATTTAAAAAATTAATTAACACAGAATTTGAGATTACAGAATAATGACTTACATCAAAAGACCCTATTTAGATTGGGAAGATTGAGTCTGTTATCACGGCAGCTTGTTGGCAAGAAAAGTGGACGGGGTCAGGGATGTAGTGAGGCATGAAGAAAATACAAGCGTTTCGTTGAAGTTGCTGTTTTAATGTGTCATGAAGCGCCTCAAAGTTTCTAACGTAGACACGATGACACTCACGAGTTCGTACTCAATCTTCTCAATCTAAACAGGGTCAAAAGACTTAAGTAAGCATCAAGTGAACCGAAATTCCATACTTATGCCCCATTTACAAGAGTGACAAACTGGCATCAATCTGGCAGTTAACAATAAGTCGTGTAAATGCGGCCTCAGGTTTTTTTTTCAAATTGACAGTTCTGGTTTAAAAATGTTTTAAACATTCCGTACTTTTAAAATTCTGTTACCACATATTGTGTTTTTATAAACAAAGAACGTTTAAGATATCGTTTTTATACATATTTTCAAAGCTCTTATTATAACAAAACAGAAACAGAAGAAAACGGTATTTCAATTTTTTTTCCTTCCTTCTTAAGAAAGATTTTAACACTTAAAATGCTTGTAAGCCATCTTGTTCAAAAACATTTCCGAATACAGTGTAGAAGCTATTTAAAATACCATAATTGTTTTTTTCTATCTTATCAACGAAAGTAACCACCTTTACTTATTTATTTCATTTCCGGAAGCATTTAATGAGTTCCTCATTTGATCCGATTAAAAATGACAAGTAACAAAATTTCTTTAAAAACCTGTGAAAAGCCATCCCTAAAAATTTTAGCATTAACTTCTCTCGGTTGTTTCGTTTGTTTATGTAAATCATAAGATCATCTTAAATGTTTGTCAGTTTGAGGATAACAAATTTATTTATTTTTCTCCAAAGCAAGTGCGAGTAATCCCCTTAAAATCTGACCTCAAACCTTTAAACATACAAAAATTTAATTAAAAATAAAACTCTCTGGGAAAATCCTCAATCCTCGAATAAGGATATATTACATTATACTCGCATGTACCTGGATGCATTGACACCTTTACACACGCTCATATACTATATACATACACACAGAATGCGTGAAATACAAAACACATGTTTTAGATTGCTTCGGGTTTTTCAGTCAATTTTCCATCTTGAGGGTTTTGTGTCTGTTGGAAATTCTAGAATTCCCCAGTTTCATAGTTCGCCAGGTTGTGCCATATTATCTATATGAGGATGAGAATAAACGCGAAAATCCTGTCTACAGATAGAGAAATTGATCTCGAAACATTGGCATTGGCTTCTTGGAACTCACAGTGTTCACGCATTCTTTTTTTGTTTGTTTATTATGGATTCGGACGATCTGATGATGGGAATTCCCTTCCACCATCAGATCGCAAAACACATCTGGATAAGAAGTGGCACCTTCTTTTTATAGATATCCATTTCCAAATACACACATTCAATAAACTTAACTAGTGTATCAATATAATACAACAATATTGTATCCTGATTCTTAACACATTTTCAATTGTTTTCATTTACAGCCTCTTCGATGCTAAAGTTCCACCTTCGCAGCGTTCATCCGGATTTCACATATCGGATATTTTGAATTTAGACGGTGCCGACCTGAAAGTAAATGGAGGTGAAGGTGGAGGTGTTGTTGCTGCAGCACCAACCGAGCCCATCACAGCCCCTGTAATTGTAAATAATAATAATAATAATAACAGTACGAGCAATAACAATAATAGTTTGAATCAAAATTCGACGGATGGCAGTGATTCTGCCGACACGCAAAGCAATAACAACAACATCAAATCCAGTACCGACGGCATCAGCCATCATGATGTGAACGGAAGCAATATTCATGGAGCAGCGGTTGCGGCGGCTGCCGCACATTTAATTGGAGCCAGCGGCCATAATACTGGACAATATCTGCCGGGCAGTGGGAATTTCAGTGAGGATATGGCAACGTACCCTCTAACGCATCCGATGCTGCATCCTGGCCGGCCTTGGATGAAGGAAAACGATCTTTATGGTAAGTTTAAGCTTAAAGGACAATCGGCAAAACTGTATGGAAGGTGGTCTAGGAACCAATAAAAACGAGTCGTATGTCGTTGGAAAGGTATTTTTATGCACTACAATAGTCACTATCATTATCAGTTCATTTCAAATCACTGTGTTAAAAAATTTATTTACTAACCAAGGTTTTGTTTTGGTACATTTCATTGTGGAACAAATGTATACAAACTGGTCTTACCAATACCAATAATATGTATGTCGTTGAAAAGGTATTTTTATGAACAATAATAGTTTCTATAACAACTTATTTTAAATCACTGTGTGGAAATAGTTATTCGCTGTTTTAGGGAATTTTGGTACAGATAAAATTTATGGAGCATGGGTAACAAGTAGCGAATAACTTTTTTCACACAGTGATTTTAAATAAGCTTCCTCATTAACTATTGTAGTACATAAAATTTCCTTTCCAACGACATACGTCTCGTTGTTATTGGTTGAACTTGGGTTCACACTTTTTGTCCATACTAAAAAGAAAGCATTTTTTTCACACTAAAATGAACAACAATAATTCATTAATTTTCGAATAACTTTTTTCACACAGTTATTTGAACTGAACTGCTATTAAAGGTATTGTAGGTAATGGAAATACATTTCCAATGACATATATATTGTTGTTATTTGTTTGACCAGTTTTCATAAATTTTGCCCATACTAAATATATTTTATTCATACTAGAATGCACCAGAACACAATTCTATTTAGCGAATAACTTTTTTCACACAGAAATTTGAAGTAAGCCCTCATAGTAACTATTGTAGTTCATAAAAATACCTTTCCAACGACATATGTCTCGTCGTTATTGGTCCTGTAGACCGTTTTGTCCTATTCTCCTTTGTAATGTTTAGTTGAGTTGGAATGATGTTGTGGAGATAGGGAAGCTCAAGCTTGTGCAGAGTTTGAGGATGAATAAGGGTGCAGCTTTTTAAATGGATGCAAATGACAGCCAAACCGATTTTTGATGTGTAAACGTAATCTATGTACCTATGTATGTATATGTATGGCGTAGTCCAGACGATTTTTCTGATGAAATTCTATTTTTGTGGGTAGGTGTTAAGGCTTTCAAAAGGCCTTCTGAGGACCGAAAAACGCGTGGTCATGGGAGAGTGAGATTTTTACTGCACCTCCACTTGTTGATTGCCTGTTGAAACTTGCCTACCAATTGATTTTTAACGAATCTAAGTTACGTGTTGCAGGTAACTTTCAGCGATTTTAAAGCGGCTTTCCATTGACCGCAACAAGTCAGAAATGTTTGTTTTTTGCAGGCGCCGGCGTACTAAGTTCACTATTCAAGAATGTCAATATTTTTCTGTTTTTGCGCGAAACTGTTTATTTCTGAACCGTAAGAATCTTGAGATACCTGGGAAGACCTTCGTTTTTTATATACCTACACGGTTAAAAATTTTGGGGTACTTTTTAATATTTTCTGGGTTACATATATGACAACACCAAAAATATATTGAAATTTAATACTTGACAAATATTAAAATTCGGAAGTTAATACAAAATATATTAAAACTTAATAATATCAGATATTACAAAGGAATACGAAATCTGTATTATATTTTAATAATACAAAGGTATTATAATAAAATATTTTATTTCTTGAAATTTAATTTTTAGATGCTTTTCATGAAAATTAATACAAAATATATTACAAAAATAATAGTAATGAAAGACTTTTTTTCTAAGAGTATTTATCTTCTAAGTCAATTAATGGTGGCATTATTATATTAATTTTTTTCACATATGTGAGAGCTAAAATCTTAATGCGATTGAAATTTTATCTACTAATTTGTATATTTTACCTCGAAATATTTCAACGCGCCTTCAAAATAATGCATATTTAAATTGTTTTATTGCTGTTTTAATACAATTTGTATTGAATTTTAATACTTTGGTATTAAAAACATATGCTTCATGTTCATATTTAAATATGGCTGATGCTTGCTTGTAATGGCTTCCTGTTGTAATACAAATTGTATTAGATTTTAATCCTGTTGTATTGAAAGTATACGCATCTTGCTATTTTAATACAATTTGTATTAAATTTTAATACTTTTTGTATTAAAAATACACAAATCCCGAATCCCGAATATTTTAATACAATTTGTATTAAAATTTAATACATTTTGTATTAAAAATACGCGAGTCTCGATATTTTTTAATACAATTTGTATTAAATTTTAATACTTTTTGTATTAAAAATACATGAATCCCGAATCCCGAATATTTTAATACAATTTTTATTAAATTTTAATACATTTTGTATTAAAAATTCACGAGTCCCGATATTTTTAATGCAATTTGTATTAAATTTCAATACTTTTTGTATTAAAAATGTACGCATATACTTAAGTTATTAAATTTTAATGCCAAAAGATTATATTTTATTTCATTCGATTACTTTGTAATCCTTTTGGTATTAAAAATAACAATATTAATACTAATCTATTAGATTGTAATACAAAATTATTAGAAAATTTCTTTAATATTTACGGAATATTAAAAAGTAATATTTTCTGTATTGAATACGGCTGTAATACAAAGGCTGTATTAAAAAATACCCCAGAATTTTTAACCGTGTACCATGGCGCATTTACTAGTGACCTAAGCAATTTATTTTCAAACGTTTATAAGTAAGAATATTTGTAGAGATCACCAGTTCATATCTCTTAATTTATTTTACTTCGTTCGCAAATGCAACACGATCGGTATACGAAAAACGGGTATTCTATTTATTTTTGTATACGTAAAGTCCACGTGGACTGACATCAGTTCATTCAGCGCTATTCGCCGTATTTTTATCCACTCATTAAA
This sequence comes from Dasysyrphus tricinctus, assembly GCA_963921185.1. Taxonomy (NCBI): domain Eukaryota; kingdom Metazoa; phylum Arthropoda; class Insecta; order Diptera; family Syrphidae; genus Dasysyrphus; species Dasysyrphus tricinctus. The sequence continues at coordinate 14,001,797 of OY992533.1, read as the reverse complement.
TTCTTAAGAGCATTTTGTAGTTTGATTGAAGCTTCGATAATCATTTTTCCTACTACAAGTATTGCATTATCATCAGAAAACGCTGCTCCAATAGTGTATATTTCGTGTAAATAGAAGGTGCAGAACTGGACCTAAAACACTTCCTTATGGTACCCCAGCCATTATGCCTTTGAAATTCCGTGTCCTACACGAAAAAGTCCTGTTTTCTTGATATTCATTTAGAATTTTACTTAGTCCTTCAGGCAAATCCTGTCTCAAATTGAATTTGAGACCTTAGTGCCACACCTTGTCAAAAACATCCAACCATGACAGTCGAGTCGAACAAATTTTCTTTTCTCCAAGAGCCCTCTGAATCACTTCAGTAATTCTGTGCACTTAATCAATTTTCGAATGCTTGTTACTAAATCCGAACTGATGTTCAGGTTTTCATCGTTTTTCATTTAATATTTGCTGTAGGTGTATTCTTTCAAAAACCTTTGATATTACACGAAAAAGACCTTAAATAACAACAAAATTGAATTTAACACGAACACCTGTATTAATAAACGCAAAAATAACACGAATTATCTTTAGTCCGTGAGTTAATTGTCAAATCTCATTAGTAAAACAAAATTCAAGATAGTAAACTCACTCACAAAAGTAGGTTCATCAACGAATAATTACGTTAAAAATACATCATTCATTTTTGTCAAAATTTAGAGAAAGAGGAAGCAGGTACTAGTGACACACACATCGTAGTTACCAAGTGAGATTTCTAATATCCCACCTGATTCTAAAAAAAATCCCTCCATTTTATTACTGGAAGGAAGGAAAACAACCAAAACTTTTTCTACTATAACTATTTTCTAAATATACATATATAAAAAAAATCATGGCCCCTATTCGCAATTCACATTCGCAAACAAAGTATGTCCTCAAATTGGTTAAAAAAAAGTAAACTTGTCGTAGAAATTGGACAGTCCTAGAAAACTTTCAATTAACACTTAAAGCTCCTTTTTGCCACCTCATTTGTGGGATATTCGCATAAATATAAAATGTAAACCGATTCTAAAGGGTACTAGATCGTGAAAGTTCAACCATTTTCAGCCATAGGTTTTTATTAATTTTTAAAGTTCGTTTCAAGAAAATAAATTTGGCATCTCTTTTTGGCCATTTAAAAAAAAGTATGTTATTTTAAAGGTCACTTAACGGCAGGTATAGTAAATTGCGGTTATCGTAATAATAAATTGTCCACCAAAAAAAAAAAAGACTATTGAAATATTTTCAGACCATAAATAACACTATGAATATCCTCCCATCATTTTAACCACCAAAGGGAACAGCCATTTTGGTTGGAAAAACCACCAATTTGGGAACACTGAAAGTACTGGTAACAGTAACATCAGAGTTGTAGTAGATTTTCGTAATGATTTGAAGCTTAAGCCTACTACGCTGCTGATACGAAACGAATTTTTTAGTTGGTCTCCAAAAAAACAACGAAATGCTTACGAAACTGAAAAATATTCATTGACAGTTGCACTAATTTAAAAATTAAAACAAATACAAGTAGATATAAGAAAATTACTGACAGCCATGCTGTATTAAAAGAAACAACAAAAATAAATACGAAAAAACACACATGTCAATTTTCCGCATATACAAAACATGGTCTTGATTATTTATTGTGTGCGAAAAAAGAGTGTAGACTCCTCCAAATAATCTGCTACAATTATTCATTTCGCTTGTGAAACTGCACAACGAAAAGTAGAACTAAATTTTGCGTTTATAGCCGTTTTCCTTTGGAGGTGGCAAAGTGCTTATGAGTAGATAAAAGCCCTAATCTAGTACTACCAACTGCACATGATCTCATGTGCGAGTATAAACATTTTACAAGGGAAAGCAGTTTGATGTGTTCCATTGAAAAATGCTAGCAAAGTACTTGCAAGTACTTCGCCACCTCAAAAGGAAAACTCCTCATGATTTCAATATGTCATTTTTATATGGGATTTTTCGTTTCGCATCAGCAGCGTACTTGTTTTATTGAGGGTATAGTTTTATTGAAGGTATCCATGCAACGTCGTAAAACACTAGATAAGTGCACCATTTGGTTAAGTTTATCATTTGGTCATTGTATATAAATTCTATAGTATTCTCATGAAGAAAAAAAGCTCGTGGCCATCTATGCGTCCAAATGTAATACCAATTTTTGTTAGGGGATCTCGGTAAGGCGATCACAGCGAACCTATTGACCAAATGTTTTCCTACAAAATCGTGTTTCATGAGAATACTATAGATTGGATATACAATGATTTGGTTAATGAAGTGTCAAATTTTGTATGGAAAATGGTTGCTGCGAAAAATATACCAAATTTATTTGCTTAAATTTATCCAAACGTCATTGTGACTTTTAGAACTAAACGTGTTTTGAAATATGATACATGTATGTTTGTGATATCTCAGAGATCTAAAATAAAAACTCTGAACATGTTTTGTAACTATCGCATCGCGATTAATTGGCGATGAAAGTAGTAAATTAAAACATAGTTTTAACAAGTAAATGAGCTCAGAATAAAATAACTGATCAGACAGAGTTAAATCTGAACATATTGCATTTGACAGCTAGTGTTCAGGTGCGTTTCAAAAATAGTTCAGAGTGCTCAGAACACACTTGTTCAGACGATATTCAGAACATGCTCAAACGCTGTTCAGAGCTCTATTCTGAATTAAAAAAGAAAAACGCCGAGTTAACAAACAGGAATTTTTGAAAAGTAGTGCTAATTCGTACGAATTCGTATGAAATTTCATTTACCAAACAGACCTTATAATTTCGACGTCTGAACACGTCACACACCTAATCTGTCAAATAAATTATTGACGTTTCATTGAATAGAAAGGTCGTTTATGCGCAAACTTTTGCGTTAACTTACCATTTTACACAATTTGTAATTTTACGACGTTTCATGAATACTCTAGTATTATGAAATTTTAATTCGTGAACAACGTTTAAGCTTAGTTTGAATAAAAGAATATCCGAGCACTAAATAGAAATTGACAATAGTTTTGTTCAGTGGCAAAAAAGTCACACCGGAGCATAACTCTTACCTCTATTATAAGATTACTCTTTTTGAAATTCAAAGAGTACAAGGGAGAAAAAAGATATGATATTACCATCGAACTCATTAAATTTCTAAGGAACTGTTGTAGATACAAACGTGGTTCAAATTTTTCAGCGGAATTACTGAGGTTCAACGATGGTTCTATTATAGTAGCCAATTAAATGCCTGAACTATCGTTGAGCCTCAGTCCATTCGCCGAAGACGGTGAGCTAAAATTGCTGAACCACGAGTTAAATATTTGTCCAACTGGCCCTAAAAGATTTAAGGACAAAGAGTGATCATGTAATAAATAGGGTACTTAAAACAAAATACAAATACCTCAGCCGTCGAAAAAGCAACAACAACCAATTTTTTCATGCATTCATGCTGGACGTGCGTCGTCGCGTGTCGGTCAGTCGCTAATAAACAGGGCGCATGTCTGGTTAAGTATAGTATAAAGGGGTATAAAGGAACAATTACGTGCTTACGTGCAAGGGTTTTTATTACTGAATATGTTTGCTTGGCCCATAAGCATGCTTAAAACCGAAAATGCTACTAAATTCGCCCATGCATTTCTGAGAGAATGGTCACACTGGCCACTTTTCAATATTTTTGGTATAACTCGGCAGAATTTGGCATTTTTACACTTGAAACTTTTTGTTCAAAATTAAATTTTCAATCGAAATGGATAGTTTGGAAAATTTATTAAAAAAATTTAAGCAGGAAAAGTAAACAAAAACCAACATACAAAAATCCAAAAAGTTTGAATGCCTATATCTCTGTCAGTTTTCAAATAATTTGGTTTCTTAACATGTCATATTAAGGCCTTAAAGCTCTTCTTAACTTTGTTTAAGTGTGTCTTAAGCGTATCTTTGTTCTGAAAAAAGTTATGCACTTATTAGAAAAAAATTTAAAAATTATTGATTTTTCGATTTTTTTTATGTTGGTTTTGTTAACTTTTCTTGCTTAAATTTCCGTATGAAATTTTTTAAACTATCCATTTCCATAGAAAATTTAATTTTGAACAAAAAGTTTTGTATGTTAAATTGTCAAATCAGCTTAGTTTCCGAGTTATACCAAAAATAGTGAAATGTGGCCAGTGTGACCATTCTCTCAGAAACGCATAGATGAATTTAGTAGCATTTTTGGTTTTAAACATGCTTATGGGCCAAAAAAACATATTCAATAATAAAAACCCTTGCACGTAATTGTCCCTCTTTAAAAGGTCTATTCAATAGGCTATAATCTGTTTTGACAATATTCTGTTAGTGTAGAAAATCCTATTTTAAATTGTTCTAGATATTGAACACAACAGTTTGGAACAAAAATGTCTTACTATGCACAACAAAAATGTAGCTTTCTGTTCCAGGCAATCCAAAATAACCTCCCTAGAAATTACTTGTGCCCTTTTATTCCACTCAGAACAGGAAAAACTTCGAAAACATTATTTCAAACATCCAATTAATAGGGCTGGCCACGATGTAAAACCAAACGATACTTTTGTAAGTATCGTCTCGGTATCGTTCAAATCGAAAAATTTCAATATCGTCTCGATGTCGGTCTCGGTCTCGTAAAAGTCAGTCTCATTTCGGTTTCGTATGACAATGTCTCGTCTCGGTATCGATCTCGGTCTCGGCTGGTTTCGGTCTGGTCTCAGTATGTATTAAATGCACAACTTGGTTACATGTTTATGATCTTGTAGTTGAAAACGCTAACCAAAATATGCATAACAATTGGCTGGCTGAACAGAATGGAGAAGGAGCTGCAACTGGAGCTGCAGATGGAACGTTGAATACATACATACATACAAATTCAATGATATGAACACACACCACGCAGCTGGACTACTTGGCCAACTTTAAACTCCAATTGCCAGTGGGCCGTTTTACTACTTCCCTTTGCTAAAAAGAAAAACTGAAAATTTTATCCAAATCGTTAGGGCCGTTTCCAGCAACCGATTACAAGAATTGTTTGCTTGTAATACTTAATGATATTAAAAAAAAAAACATTTTTTTCTGCCGTACCAAACGAATCTACCGAAAGTCACCGTATCGGCTTGGCATCGTCTCGGTATCGTTTCAAATGCTTTGGAGCTTGTATCATCTCGGTATCGTTTGGGATTCCGATACCGAAATCAAACGATACCGAGACTTTTCCGGTATCTTGGCAAAAAAAACAAAAGGAGTACTACGAACGTCCAAACGAAAATGGTAATCGGCATGTTTATCGGAAAATGCATATCAAGCGCATATCCTTCGATAAACAATAAAAAACGCGTTTCCCGAAGGCGGTTTTACTGTGCTAGCTCTAATACTTTCCAATAAAATACGCGCCTTTTTTATTATTATAAAAATGTACCTCCTTATTTGGTTACCTAATTAATTTACCTAACTAACCAGGAATCTTAAAAAAATACGTTAATTAGCTAATTTTGATTGAGTTTTTTTATCAAATTAAAAATCAATGCAAACAAACAAAATTCAAGTAGGTAGGCCCAGACAATAGATAATCCCAAAAATTCCAATAGATTAAAAGATCGATATGAATCTTATTTTTGTTAATTCTAAACACATGCAGTTGAAAATCTTTAAATAGATCTTTAGATTTGAAAGAAATATAAATTGCAACTAAGGTAGGTTGCCTTAAATTCAAACCCATATAGTTACTAGATTATAAAAAATGGTGGCGGTGTTTATACGTTTTAAGGAATTTATTTGTTATCACTTTTAACAGGAAAAAATACAAAATTTCGTGCTTGTGAGATTATTGAGATTTTATATACAAATACAAATTCTCAATTACTCACCCGCATAGTGACAGTGAAATGTTGTTTAAATAATCATGATCCACGTTCTAGGTCGATAGGCAATCTAAATTTGATAAATACAAATGCGATTTTTCGAGACAGTATGGTTTGTTATGAATAAAGATTGGAAAATAATTATTTTCTAAAACAATAATAGATTATTGACTCAATCTCTAAAAATCGCATTTTTATTTAATTTAACCATTTATCTATCTAAGGCCCAATTTTTTAGTGCGAAATTTAATTAAAACTTAAATTATCTCACCAAATCTGAAAGTTTAACTCCGAAATTTGGATGATCACGCACTGAAAAAATGGACCTAAGAGATAGTTAGAATTCCCAACAACTCAAACAAATAGGTCGTATTAATAAACTTTTTTTTAACTGTTTTCTTAATGTTGTCCAACTTATACAAGGGATCCGGTTAAATAAAGCATATGTTCAACTATTAAGGTCCATTCACTGAAACTTAAATATTTAATTATATTTATTAGAAAAAAAAAAAACGATAAAATATTTAAGTTTAACATAAAACAGTTTACGAAGAGGAAAAAGTAGAACATAGGCGCTTAAGTTGGATATAAATATTTAAGTTTCGTTTCAGCAAACGGTTCTAAGAGCTATTGAGATGCTGTCATTCTTGTCGACTGTCTAAACAAATTAAATTACAAAAGTCGTTACTGTTTTCCTAAAAAAACGCCAGCCATTTTAGTAGAGTAATTTGTAAACTTTTTTGAGTAAATATGCAGAGCTCCTCCCAGGAGCTAAAAAACAATAATAGCTTGAAACTACAATTGTTTCACAAAAACGTATTGTACCACTATATTCAATCGCTTAATAAATGCACAAATTCATAGCGAACATAAAATACAAATGAGTTAAATAAAAACATTAAAAGAACAAAAAAAAACATCTGCCTTATTTTTCTAACACACAAATCAGATCGATATTACCAAAAACCAAACAAAAAAAAAATGATTCACTTTGGCACTATATAACTTTTTAACTTACAATTAATGAGATGAATAGGCAAACGTGTATCAAACTCGGGCTAACACGGAAAATTGTTTTGGGGTTTTGTTTCTCGGTACACACCCTTAATTCCTCAATCAAACACGAAACAGTCGATTTATTCTATTATGTCAAAAATAGATAGGTCGTATAATTTGAGGCCAAACGCATTTTGTTTCTGGGATGTTTCCGTTTACACCTTTAAATGTCCTTAAAATACTGCTTTTCATCCCTCTCCGATGCCAATTCATTCGATTCTTTGATGAATGTGGAACCCGTCGCTTTTATAATGCGTGTGTGTATTATTTTTTTTTTTATATTTTGATTTGTCACTTTCATTTACCTTTGAATAGCTCTGCAATAGCTGTTATAATAGCAACCCTTCGGAATAGGTACAAGGACACGATGATAGTACAATGAAATAACAATGACACAATATGAATTCCGGACGAACCCCTCTGGTGTCAACCTCAAATAGAGGTGTGATCTAATATGCCATCCTTCCGGTCTGAGTCCGACAACCGTTTAGTTATTTCTTTTTTCAAAAGCAAAGCATGTATAGATATTGTTAATGTATTATTGCACAACGATATAGGGTATGTGCTGTACGTTCCTATACGACAATTGACAACATTTAACGGAATATAACGGCAATTTAAATCAACCCTCCTTTAATATGAGATAAAAAGTATGACTTTTAAATTTTATGATGATTTGTTTTAACATCTAGTCATTTTCATGTGCGTTTAAAACTTTAAAACTAAACTGTGCTCAGTTTTTGCTCAATTTGTTCAGTCATGTGCCTAAGAGGCGGGAAAACCCCATATATGAAGTTTTACGATCAAAAATTAATTTTGCGAAGAACCTTAACGTAAATTTAGTACCACCATTATTAATTTTTAAAAAATAAATTGTGCTGTAATGTGCTCGGCTTGTACTGCCATGTGTTCAAAACAGATTTTTTTAATTTTAATTTTCGATCGCAAAGATTTGCACAGGGCATAACAAGTTGAGCACATTTTGTGGATACGTTCCTTTTAGATTTTGAAAAAATAAAATGTTGGTGCTAACTTCACGCTAAGGCACTTCCAAAAATGTATGTTGGTTTAAAGAGTTACAAATATGAGAATTTTTGTTCATATCTATATGGCAGCACAAAGTGAGCAAAAGTTTGCACAAAGTGAGCAAAAGTTTGCACAAAGTGAGCAAAAGTTTGCACAAACTGAGCACAAAATCACACAATTTGATTTTTAGGAAAATTGAAATGTCGATGTTAGGCTTCAAGCTAAGCAAAATAGCTACTTTCTAAAAACCATATCCTCAGTTCAATTTTTACTTGCGATATAGATACTATAGGGCAAGTTTTTTTAAATACAGCCAATGGTAGTACGATTTGGGCACATTGTAGTAAATTTTTTTTTTTTTTTTACATATTGTTTTTTTTTTTAATGTGGTGCTTAGTTCGAACGTGTAGTTTTAAACTAAAAAAATAGGCATTTTTAAAATAACAAGAATCGATGGGTACTGGTCCTAAGGAACTGTATTCACAGTCATTTTGATAAGAAGGCTTTGACTGGCTGCATTTACATGGTTTTCTTGTTCTATGAATTATAAAGGCTAAACGTTTGAATTTAGGCTCTTTCCATTGACTTTTATTCATTTCAATTTCTACAAATCAAATCGGAAAATTTTTCAATTCAAGGAAGCTGTGAAGGAAAATTTCAAATAACAAAATTCCTTCAAACACAAAACATTCCAGTTGAGACATAAAACATAATTCCATACAATTTGTGCATGGAATTATGTCTAACTTTTCTTGGACAAAACTTTCTAATCAGATTATGGATGTATCAACATATGTATATCCCACTGAATTAGGACAAAAGCCTACTGTGATTGTCCTCTGGAGTAACGGGTTTTGCGTTTTATATTTGTGTTTGAAGACTAAGATACAAATCGCTCGGTTTTAGAGATGCAGATGTTTTTTTTTTGTAAAAAAAATTAGTTAAGTCACATTTCAGTACGAATTCTTATACCTACTAGCCGTTAATCTTTATTTCCTGAGCCATCACATCCACAGTCCTTCTGCAAATTTGAATTGAATTGAGTTTGATTGAATTGAATTGAATTGAATTGAATTGAATTGACTTGAATAGAATTGAACTAAATTGAATTGAATTATCAACCTCTGACTAATTTCATTAAAATACATACATTCAAGAATGATGGCATCCAAAACGATTATATTTTCACATTGAAATCTTATCACCCTTCCTCTTTTGGTGCCCCCCTCCCCTACAGTCCCTGTGTATTAAAAGTACTCTATGACCTATTCCACGATTTAATCGACTTTTGTGTCTAATTTCATTAGAATCCGTCCAGCCATTCAAGTGAACATATAGAACAAATAGAATATTTGTAGGATAAAGCCTGTAAAATAAGAAATTATGTCTGTGGTGTTTGTTATAAACATGATAACTCTAAAGAATAATTTATGTCTTCACGTCCACTTTTCATCAACGGGTTTTCTTGAAATTTGAAATATTAATGAATATTCTGAAGGAAATTATATTTCAAGTTTGAAGAAAATCGGTTCATCTGTTTAGACTCTAGCTTTGAATAAAGTGGACGTGAAGACATAAATTAATTTTTGGAGTAATCATATCTTTACCATACACCACAAATATATTAATTTATATTTTTGTATACGTTTTGACGTATTGCGTTTACTGACACACTTCTAAAATATATTTTTTTTTATTTTAGGTATACAACAAACAGCCAGTCCAGACAGCACGTCACCAGTCACTTCAGAGGTCTCCTACACTTATATCGGTTCCAACTCCAACTGCCAAACATCCCCAGCGCTTTCATCGGATTACAAAACCTACAGTCGATCTGCTGACGAGTCTGCCGATCAACTTCAAAACCTCTCCAATAATCCGAATGCAACAATCAATAAAAACAGCGATGATAGTATCATTGAAGATGGCATCGATGAGGAAATAATCGACGATGAGAACGATCAGGACTCTTCAGGAGGTGCTGGCCAAGACCCATCGATACCACACAAGAAACGAAAACGTCGAGTTCTCTTTACCAAATCGCAAACATACGAGCTGGAACGGAGATTTCGCCAGCAAAAGTACCTCACTGCCCCTGAGCGCGAGCACTTAGCCAGCTTGATCCGACTAACCCCGACACAAGTGAAGATCTGGTTTCAAAACCACCGATATAAGACAAAACGTGCCCAAAACGAGAAGGGAGTGTATGACATGAATGGCTCAATGCACCACCATCCGCATCATCCGTCGGCACTTCCGTCACCCCGACGAGTGGCCGTTCCCGTTCTAGTCAGAAATGGAAAGTCCTGCCTCGATGGCAAGCCACAGGACTGTATAACCTCCTCAATGCAATCCCATCATCATTTGGTCCTGTCCGCAAATGGGGCCTACCAACACGGCCTCCTTCCACCGCCAGGTCATCCAAATCGCGGATGGTGGCCTTAATGGTTCTAGAACAATCGTTTCACGATTGAAAACAAAAAGGCAAAAATACACAAGTAGTGCGACTCGAATATTGGACAATAAAGTAAAACGACAAAATAAAAATCAGAAATCAAGAATATGATTTGTAAATTTGGTGCAATAAAGTAGATTAAAATAAAAAAAATCAGACAAATCAACAAAAAAAAAAAACTGCTCCTAATGCACTGCAAATAAATATGGCCGCCGCTGGTTAGGCGCCAAAAACTATAAATGGAAACAAAAAGTACATAAACCTAATTAATAATATATATTTATTCATTCTAACTGTTGTCTTTTGTAAATATTACCAAGTCCTAATTAAACAAAAAAAAACATCTTTTGTGTAAATAATAATAATTTGTTCATATTTTAACTAGTATTGCATAGGTTAGCATGTACAAATTAAAAGATGGCGCTAGTGACCATAGTAAATTAGCATTTTTCTTTTCAATAATTTATAACTGTACAAAGAATGTAAAAATTATTTTCAAAGACAAAACCACCAATTTATTAAATTTAGAATAATGAATATTATATAATTAGAAATTGATGAGAATTGTGTACAATTTAAAAGAAAATTTTAATTAATAAAATGAGCTATAGATAATTTATTTTAAAAATTTGTTTTTTTATTGCTCGACCATTTGTTAATTTTTTCAGCTTCACAGTAAAACTGTAGATGTTCTTCTGCAAACCTCGACAGACAAGTAAAAGACCCAAATAACTGCGATTTTACGAGGTTAGTAGAGCCCTAAACTATGAGCTCTAATAGGCAAGTTGCAGACAAAACTATACTCAGATCAACCAATTGTAGACAACTGTCCTGTCTTGAAAATCTTTAAACCTTCATAAAAGATACATTTGATTTAGTTAGTTGAGTTATACCAACGCAGTTCTAACTACTTTATACTGAGACTTTTAAAACAAACACACCCGGAAGTTCATTGTTTTAGTAGTTGCCTGAACGGCTGTTTGGAGTGTCATTCCCAAAATGTTCCAAATTTCCGAGGAAACCAATTTGAAAAATCTTTGACACAAATAATTATAAAAAAAAGAAACCTTAACGTCGTTCGTTCTTTCAAATAAGAACCTCTAAGAAGCTTCCCCTCTTTAAGGCATCCATTAGAGCTGTGTCAATCGTTCATTTTAAAAGACCGAATCAATCAATGATTGATTAGACCAAAGATTCGATCTTTTCAATCGTTCATTTCATCAATCATTATGGCATGTTTAAAAAAAAAACACATTTTCAGTAGTACATACTAACTACAGTCCGTTTCAATCCTTATTTAAAGAGGAATTTATTTCTTAGAAAAAATAAATAAAAATGTTCATAGAGGCATAATTTTTTGTTTAAATAGATCTTAACTCCAAAAACACAAAAACTTTCACCTGAATTATTTTTTTTTTTTTCAAAGCTAAAAAGTGCTTACGAGTACTTAAAATAATTATTAACTTTAATAAAAATAAAAAATAAATTTGGTGGCGCAACAGCTCGAGGAGAACCAGGGCCTAGTGACTTACAACTCACAACCATTCCTGTGTGCGTGTTTGTTGGGCAGGAATGGAATTATTAACTTTAATACTTTTCGTTAAATGCAAATGCATTGAAAAAAAAGAGCTGCATTGTTGTATTCAATCATCTCTTTATTATTAACAAAGATCTATTCGTTGACAATGCCAATGAGAATGATTTGGTCTTTGTCCACAATGGATCCCAATTCCAATCGGTCAATTCTCAAATGAACGTATGAACGATATGAACGAAATGAACGATATGAACGATATCGTTCAACTCAATCTCAATGTGCCCTTTCACGCGAGGAAACTGAGTTGCCAGCAACTTTTAGTTCCTGAGTGAGAAGGGCAGGAGGAAAGAGGGGCGAACAGAATCTTCCCGGTCGAGGATTTGAGGAGATTTTTTGACATTTCCTTTCACATCTAGGTTTAGGTGTGTTCAAACAATAGACTTTCAAAGGAAATTTCAAAAATTGCCTGGAGATTTGTTTCCTCGTATGAAAGGTACAAGAGATTTTTAAGGAGATTATAGCCCGGGAGCCGGTGACATCAAAAGTCCCGTCATCGCGGAAATGGACATAATATATATCATTGGAAAGGTAATTGTATGTACTTTCAGAAAAACTCGGTATGACAGGCCCTAGCCTGCCGAAGTATCTGTCATACCTGTTTGAACGATGCTACCTCTGTTTTTTATAAAATTCATTGCGCCTTTGTATGTATGCTATTTATTTCTAAACTACTGAATAGATTGAACTCAAATTTGTAGAGAATATTTTGAATATACCTTGAACTATTCCTGCAAAGTTTGGTTAAAATCAGTTCACTGGTTTTTTGAGGAGGGGCAGAAGTGCACGCCGGGTACCCAACAAAAATAATGCGTTTTTGAAATAAAACTTTGTTTTTAGCTTTATTATTGTTTATTGAACCGTGATTACTAAAAAAAAGTTGACTATTACAGCCTACAAACTTCCTAAAATATGATCTGAGAAAAAAACTTGACCTGATGGTACAGCCAAACCCGCTTATTTTGAATTTTTGAAATCATATTTTCTTATTAATTTTATAACTATTCATAAAAAAGTTTGATTTTATCACCAGAAAAATTGTGTGTGTGTGTATGTACTAATATAAATGAAGTTATAGGTCCGAATAGGTGAAAAAAAATATACCTATGTACTTTAGTTGACTGATTTTACTTACAAACATGAAATAATCGAAATTTGTGTGTTAAAACGTTTTTAAATAATTTTATTATTGTGTATTGAAACGTGATTGAAAATAACTGCCTAAGAAGAAAAAATTCCGATGTGATGGTACAGTCAAACCCGCTTATTACGATTTTTTTCAAATCTATTTTTTTTATTTATTTTCTAACTGTTTATATTCATAATTACACTTCGGTTACATAAGCATAAATTTTTTGTGAATATACATAGCTATAAATGTACATTAAAAGGTTTGGAGTTCACTTAGGTTCAAAAATGCATCTACATAGATATGTACCTAAAGTGTACCTAAGTAAATTTATTTTACTTACAAACATAAAAGAATCATAATTTGTTCGTTCATGTTAGGATGATTAAAAAAATAGTGTTGAATCTTCCCAAAAATATATGATTTACCGATTATACAGTCAAACCCGCTTATTTGAAATCCATTCCATGTTTTTCAGCACCTTAATTTATACCAAACGATTTCAGGGACACAAGAATAGTCTTACAGCCTCCCAAAAATACAACATTTACCGATTATACAGTCAAGCCCACTTATTTGAAATCCAATCCATGATTTCAAAAATTCAAAATAAGCGGGTTTGGCTGTACCATCAGGTCAAGTTTTTTTCTCAGATCATATTTTAGGAAGTTTGTAGGCTGTAATAGTCAACTTTTTTTTAGTAATCACGGTTCAATAAACAATAATAAAGCTAAAAACAAAGTTTTATTTCAAAAACGCATCATTTTTGTTGGGTACCCGGCGTGCATTTCTGCCCCTCCTCAAAAAACCAGTGAACTGATTTTAACCAAACTTTGCAGGAATAGTTCAAGGTATATTCAAAATATTCTCTACAAATTTGAGTTCAATCTATTCAGTAGTTTAGAAATAAATAGCATACATACAAAGGCGCAATGAATTTTATAAAAAACAGAGGTAGCATCGTTCAAACAGGTATGACAGATACTTCGGCAGGCTAGGGCCTGTCATACCGAGTTTTTCTGAAAGTACATAAAATTACCTTTCCAGTGAGATGTATTATGTCGATTTCCGCGATGACGGGACTTTTGATGTCACCGGCTCCCTACCTATTAATAGAAAACGTCAAAAAAATCTCCAGCAACTTGTTTCTTCGTGTGAAAGGGGACAATCTCTATTTCAATTAAATGATTCCAAAACCAAATATTGCTCATAGTCGATAGAGATATAGACAAAATTCATAATGAATGAAGAGAAAATGAACACAAATACGAGAGAGAAGAGAAAATTAAGTGTAGCTAAGCTGGTAGATGTAGACATATGAAAATCAATTTATGTTCCTGTCTCCTGTGGTGTGTTTTTTTTTTCATTCACGTAGATGAGTTTGAGATTGTATGTGTTTTTGTTTCGTTCAGTATTCTGGTGTGGAAATGGATTGATTGAGAATGAGTGGGAATGAACGAAACATATCTCGCTCTTTGAAAACTTAAATGATTGACATTGGGATCGATTGATTCGGTCTGCTGTGATTGCAATCAATCATTCTTTGTGAAGAACGGGGAACGGGGAAGGGAACGCATCCATCACATGTGATTTTTTCTTATAAAGCTCAGGTATAAAAATTAAATAAACTCTTAAAAAGAAGATACAAAAATAAACTTATAAGAATAGAAAGCTTCATAGTTAATTCATCTTTCAAGCTTGCGTGGACTTGCGTATATTTGAGTGGAATTGCGTAGACTTGCGTTCACTTCCGTTAACCTGCGTAGGCTTCCGAAGACTTGTTTGGAATTACGTGGACTTGCATATATTTGCGTAGACTTGCGTGGACTTTTGTTGACTTATCTGCGTGGACTTGCATGGACTACGGTAACTTTCGCAGACTTGCGTAGGCTTACGTAGACTTGCGTAGGTTTGCGTTGACTTCGATAGTCTTGCGTAAACTTACCTAGACAGGCGTGGACTTGTATCGTCTTATGTTGACTTCTGTAATCGCTTCCGTTGACTTCCGTAGACTTGCGTGGAATCGCGTTGACTTGCATAAACTTGGTTAGACTTGAGTAGACTTGTGTACGTCAACGCAACTGGGGAAGAGTTGCAGGGAGCTGAAGTACATCTCCAAAAACTGTGCACGATAGCGCTTAGTCAAATATTTGCGTTAATTCCTTGTGCCTATGTGGAAAAATTCAAAATAAAAAACCGTTCTATGGGAGGTACTCTTAATCTATATAAATAGGCTTAAATAAATTTTGTGGTACCATTTTCTCAAAAAGCATTTGACCGATTTGGATAAATTTTATGTGGTTGGAAAGCTATAGTCGCGGGGGATGTGCGAATCACAAAATTAAACACTGTGGGTCCATTTTAGCTAAGAACCATTTTACACTGCCGCTCACTGTGCACATTCAGAAAAATTTAATTAAAAAAAAAAAAAAATTGTTTGCTTTAATTTTCAAATATTTTATAACTACTAGCTTTCATTTTTTGAGTGGTGTCGAATTTCGACACGGGCTGGGGACGAGACTAGTAGTAGTAGATCGCACTTATTTAAATTGGGTGGCACAACAGCTCGTGGGGAACCAGGGCTTAGTGACTTACAACTCTCAACCATTCCTTTGTGCGTGTTGTTGGCAGGAATTTAATTTAAGCATTCCGAAAAAATTTTATAAAAATCATGGGAGATAAGATAAGATTGGGGATAATAAGATTTTCCACTTGAAAAGAGTAGCATGTTTAATTCAAAAAGAAGTTGGTATAGTTTCAAATTGTTGTTGTATTTAACATGCTACTTTTTTTTGAGCGAAACCTTTACTAAAGTTATTTATTAATTTTTTAAAAGAAAAGTTTTAGAGCAGTTTTTTAGAAAAATACGGTTATGTAAAATTGCTAAAATATTGTATGGATGGTACCGGTATTTTTGGTTCTAAAACACAAGTGAAATAATATGTGGGGGGGGAACAAGAAACGCTATGAACCAAGTTTGAAGAAAATCGATTCAGCCGTTTAGGCTGTAGCTTAACGGACAAACAGCCAGAAAACATTTTGAGATCCATTCTCGAAATAACTACACCTGCGAGCAAAAATACGGAATCAACCCTTTTTGTCACAACAATTAACTTGGTTTAATGTTTATGGACTCACTTTATAGCTTGAAGTTTAAAGTTTAAGTTGAGGGAAAAAATATTAAAATCCATTGCATGTTTTTCGTGCTCATCATATCAGTCATAATTACGAAAAATTAAATTATTCTAATTAAAGTTGACACGAGTAGGATAAATTAATACGCAATATTCGCCCTTAATATTGGTTTGTGTTTATTATGGTGCTGTTAAAAGTGAATTCTGCCATATTTCGTGCAGTGGCTCGTCATCTCCATCTAAGGCCCAATTCACATAGAACTGGCTTGAGGTTTTAGTACGGTTCTGGTGTGGTGCAAACACATTCCACGTTGTGGAATTTACATGTTCTCTTATGAGATAATGCACACACACATGACGAGGCAAGAGTATGTTGTCACAGGCCATCGCCACACCATATTGAAAACTCCAGTGGCCTGCGTAAATGTCACGCCACAATGAAATCTTTCGGTCAAATGTCAAATTGTCAGACATTCAGAACAAAATGAGAAGGTTTAGGGAAACTGGAGAGTTTGTGCAAAGGTCGAGAACTGGACGTCCGCGATGTAGCACTGAGAGAGATGACAGATTTGTTATACTGATTTCTCTCCGAAATCGTCATTTGTTTGGCGTTGACGTCACCGCTCAGACAGTTAAGAGCAAGCATCTATGGTGAATGGACAGTGGGAGGCCACTTAACGAAGCCGGCTTTACCTCGATCGCCATAGGACCAAAATTGACATCAATTCACTAACAAGCTCGACTACAATTTGCTCGCGCACACAACAGATGAGTCCAGAATGTGTTTTCATGGAAGGAATCGTAGATGCAGAATATACAGACGGCCTGGCAAGCGCTTTGCACAATCCTGTTTTGCCGAAACCGTGGCTTACGGGGAAGGACCTGCTATGATATGGGCAGGCATTCTACACGTGTTCAGAAGTGAGAAAATTTTATTTTTTTATTTTAAACTTTGGAATTATTTATTATTTTGTACTGTCCCACACGTAGTTGCTCAACATATAGAAATCCAATTCGCCCAGGCTCTCCCTTGTAGAGATACCTCTCTCCATCTTATTAACTAATGCCAGGATGACACGAGTGACATCTTGTTACTATTTTCACCCATTTTTCGACTGATTTAAAATGACGTATTCGCGTTCACGATGCGTTTGTTAAATTCAACAAGCATTAAAGACGCGTTTTGTTAAATTCAACAAGCAAAAACATGCCAAAATTGAAAATCGAAAGTAAGTAAGTGTTGCTGACACTATTCAACAAATTATGACAAAATGCAAACAAATAATAATTTAAAAAAAAATGTGTGGCATAAATTCTGAAAAATTGCACGGTCGTGTCGTGTAAACTCAGCATAAGGCTGAAAACAAGCCTTATCAGTCATATATTTCTTGATTCATTATGAAAAAAACGTGTGAAGTATATTTGCTTTGTTTCGGCTGTTTTGTGTGCCATGGCTCGTTAGAATCAATGAATTGCTTGTTTTATAAATTAGCATAAAATGTTTTGATTCATTCAGTGTATTTAAGCTTTCAACTTCCTATTTTTTTCATCTTAAAAAAATCTACACGAGAGAGAGTGCATTAAGAACTTTTTCCGATGCCTTTACCGTTACTAATTTTGTTAGAACGAATGAGACCCAAATCAGACAAAAATTCAATCTAAACAAAATTTTGTTTGTCTGACGAAAATTCATCAAGAAATTCAGTAATTTTGTTTTTCGAACGTAACGAAAATTTAAAAATTAAAATTGTCAATGATAGTTATCGACGATAGCGCTATTGCTGGCGCCCCAGTGTCCATTTTTCACCTACCCACAAAAAAAATTAATTAACTGATTATTTCTAATCGTTAAATCTTAACAAACAAATACCGAACGAACTTTAAACTTTATAAAACCAAGTGACGCATATATACGATTATTGTCACATGGTAAGTGTTAAGATCTATAAAACTTGATATAGTACAATTTGGATAAGCATAAAGATATCAAATTGCTAACAAATTTTGAAAAAGTATAGACACAATAAACTTTAATAGAAAATAGCTATTCCATGTGTAGAAGCCTCCTGAGAACGAAGTTGGATACCCCATTCCAAATGACTTCGTTGGAGTGGATGTGAATTGTACTGCTTTACCCCCATTTAATCACTTTTTAAAAATATATTTAAAAATTCTATAAATAAATGATGATTTTCCGTTCGTGTTTAGACTCATACTAAATAATGCTGCTGCGTTGGAGTTTATCATCATTCATCAATAATAATTTATTTCTTGTTATCAAAATGTTATGTATGTATCTATAAACAAATATCTATTACAACTTTATGAACATAACAATCGTTATCTGGTTTAATTGTTATCTGGACTCTATCTGCAGGTTGGTTGATAATGTTCATTTAAATTTACTGTGTTCTATAAAAATGTTTGAGTTTTTTTTTGTCTTTTTGCTGAAGGTACATACCCACTTATGAGGTTTTTTTTATTATTGGAGCACAAGAAATACTTCTCGGTAATCAAATCAGAGATATCTGAAAATGGGTAGGGCATTCAATTTGAATGGGAGGAGTCTTTGAATGTGATTTGTTGGAAATATGGGATATACCTAGCATAAATCTGTAACTTATGGAGAGATAAGTTGTTAGAGATGTGAATATAGATGCTTGACGAAACTAAAAATATGGTCTTTTTGATTCATAAAGCAAGAACGCTATTTAATGTTTAAAGAAATGTTTGCGGAGGAATTTTGGCTTAATATGATTATAAAGAGATGTGGACCTTTCCGTTAATCTTTCACCTTACATTATTGCTTCAATTGGATTTTTACTTGTGATATATACATAGGTACTATATGGCAAGTTAAACATTCGTAAAAAAAAATCGAACTCGAGATTTTGATCAGACTTATATTACGATGATAGAGAAGACGAAAACAATTGTGTCTGTCTGTCGGTACTTTGAGCTACAGCCTAAACGGCTGGATCGATTTTCTTCAAACATGGTGTATGGGTGATTCTCTGCCAACTGTGATTCTCTTTCTTAAAATTTTTCAAAAATTAAAACTATTGGAAACAATATTTATTTTGTTTTTGTGGTTTCATTTAGTCGGAGTACCAAATCTGTACAAGTATTTTGCTACACTTTTTAAAGAAAAAAGATGTGGTGAAATTTATTAAAACTGAAATAGATAATAATGAAACTCTTGTTATTTTTTATTTGTATTTTGCTCTCTCTCTCTCTCTCTTTTTACCTTATTTTTGTAGAGATTCTTGATTGTCTGTTATATTCTGAACTCTTAACATTTCTACTTCCCTTTTTGTTAATATCTTTCTCGTTTATGTAGTTTGTTCTTCTGAATGGCGATCCTTTTCATTGTGCTGGGCTATTCATCATCAAGTCCTGTAACCCCGGTTGGGGCATAGGGCGCCAACAAATCGTTTCCATCCTTCACGGTCTGCAGATAGATATTTTAACTGTGGCCACGTCTTTCTCTGGGAGTCTGCTTCTGCTAGAACTGTTGATTTCCATGTTGTTCTTGGTCTTTCAACCCGCCGTGCACCCTGAGGATTCCATTCAAAGGACTGCTTTGCAATTTCATCGTTTGGTTTCCTCAGTGTGTGACCAATCTATTGCCATTTACGCTTTCTTATGTCAACGTCCAGCCGCTCTTGACTTGTCCTGCGCCACAATTCCTCGTTTGATATAATTTGTGGCCAGCGAATTTTTAGAATATGGCGTAGACAACGGTTCACAAAAGCCTGCAATTTCTTTGAGATGGTAGTCGTGACTTTCCAGGTTTCGCAAGCATATAACAGCACGGATTTGACATTGGATTCGAAGGATCTCAACTTTGTGCGCAAGGAGATTTGACAGGATTTCGAAATTTGGGAGAGAGAACCGAAGGCTGGGTTATTACTTAGTTGTTATTGAACGGAATAATTTTCGTACGAGGTATTGCTACCGTTCTTATAAAGAAAATTGGTAGAAAGTTACTATTATTATTTAATTAAAGTTCAATACAAATTTAAATGCCACGGTACTGACACCCACGGTAATGACATTTATACAGTTTTTGTAACCTCATTTCTCTATGCTAATGAGAAATATAATTTCTGAGAAAATTTTAACTTGTGCCTTTAAAAGAAATACAAAATTCTCATAGTCAACCAAAAACATGATATACAGGGTGTCCTGTAAATAATGGATAACCTTGCAACTGGTTATAGCAGGCCTTATGACCTTTCCAGAAAAAAATATAAAAAAAATATTTCCCCAGTGGTTACTTTGTTATGATGTTTTTTCCAAAAGTTGTTAACAAGTACTACTTTCCTTAAATACGTGAACGCTACGACCATGGATGAACAATTTTTAATATTTTTTTATTTTTGTAATTTTTTAGAATAACTGTTGTAATAGATAGGTGGTAAAATTTAATAATAGTTATTGCATTTTTTTTATTATAATTTTCTTAAATATTTTTTTCAGTACAAACATTTATTTTCAAAAAAGTTTGACCACCTCTAATAAATTAAAATTGTATGAGAACATGAATGGCCGATTGCTTAAAAAAGTTGTCTATTTAATGCACTTTCCAAAATGGTATAACACATGCTTGTGCATTAACGAAATAACCAAGAAAATGTGTCAATCATCTAATAAATCAGCTTTTGACATTTTCGCAAAATGTCTATTAAAATGTTACAATGTTACAACCTTCAAATTTGGGTTGGACAAAGATTTTCTCTTTTGATGTGTAGGGGGGTTCAGTGCAAGTATAAAACTCGATTTTAGGTGTTGAAAGCCTCACCATTTGGCCACCATATTTAAAAACGAGTTCTGAAAAGTTTTCCGTGGCAACTTAAATTTAATTAGTCTTAGAAAAAAAACTTTGGTACAAGTTTGTAGCAAATTCAATTCTCTTCAATTTATGTTAACACACTTTTTATCCTAAGGCTGTAAACACATAATTATAATGAAAAACATATAGATTTTTTTCAATTTTAAAAATTTGATTATAACTATTTTATTTATAACTTTAGGGTAAAAAGTATGTTAACATAAATTGAAGAGAATTGAATTTGCTACAAATTTGTGCCAAAGTTTTTTTTCTAAGACTCATAAAATTTAAGTTGCCACGAAAAACTTTTTTGAACTCGTTTTTCAATATGGTGGCCTAATGGTGGGGCTTTCAACACCTAATTCGAGTTTTATACTTGCACTGAACCCCCCTACACATCAAAAGAGAAAATCTTTGTTCAACCTAAATTTGGAGGTTATTGTAACATTTTGATAGACATTTTGCGAAAATGTTAAAAGCTGATTTATAAGATGATTGACAAATTTTCTTGGTTATTTCGTTAATGCACAAGCATGTGTTATACCATTTTGGAAAGTGCATTAAATAGACAACTTTTTTAAGCAATCGGCCATTCATGTTCTCATACAATTTTAATTTATTAGAGGTGGTCAAACTTTTTTGAAAATAAATGTTTGTACTGAAAAAAATATTTAAAAAAATTATAATAAAAAAAATGCAATAACTATTATTAAATTTTACCACCTATCTATTACAACAGTTATTCTAAAAAATTACAAAAATAAAAAAATATTAAAAATTGTTCATCCATGGTCGTAGCGTTCACGTATTTAAGGAAAGTAGTACTTGTTAACAACTTTTGGAAAAAACATCATAACAAAGTAACCACTGGGAAAATATTTTTTTTATATTTTTTTCTGGAAAGGTCATAAGGCCTGCTATAACCAGGTGCAAGGTTATCCATTATTTACAGGACACCCTGTATACATACATGCTTAAAAATAATGCTACCACGGTACTGACAAATAAATTTGTAACACACTTTCTTCGAATGAAAACATATCACTCTTGAAGTATAGGTTAGGTTAGGTAGAAGGGCTGACAGTTGATCTCGTTACCGTCACACTTAGATCTATGTAGATCCGTTGTGATACCCTAGGAAATTGTATTCCACTTAATGTAAAAACCTATGTGTTCTGTTAGCAGTCAAGCCATTTAGAGGCGTTGATGAAATTCAGAAGGCTATTAGCCGAAGTTCCAGAAAGTTCCTCTAGGTCATTATAGAAATAATTTCCTAGGTGTTTCTTTCTTAAATGACAGAGTGCTGGGCAGTGGCAAAGGAAGTGTGAGGTATCCTCATGTGCTTCTTCGTCACTGCATCCTCTGCAAAGGTCATCAGTCCTGAGCCTCATTTTCTTTTTATGGTATCTCAGTAGGTTGTGTCCGGTGATTATGCTGACAAGGGAACGGAGATGTTTCTTGTTCATTTGCATAATTTTGTCTGTTCTCTGCTTATTGAAATTTGGCCATAACTTTCTAGTTGTGGCGCATGTTTCAAGCAGATTCCATCTTTCATTGGTTTTTTCTAATATTTTGTTACCAATTTCCTGTTTGATGCTACAGGTTGGTACTTTGATATTTTGTTCGGCTTGACTTGAATCAAGCGACGAACCCGTTCTCGCCAGCTCATCAGCTCTCTCGTTTCCCTGTACATCACTGCACAGTGGTTCCACTGCCGAACAAAGGCGGCCATAATTATTTGCTGGCATAATATCAACCTGAAATATTTGATCATAGGGTAAATTGGACTCTCTGATCATGAATCTGAAATCGGTTTCGCTCTATCTTCTTTTGTTTCAGAGGTACCTTAGGTAAAAGGGTGTAATATCGGACTGAACCCAATTTTTTAAAAAGTTCTGATAGAGTATGGATGTATTTAAATATAACGTTTTAAAATTATGTATTAAATATAACATTATATACATATGTACATTTTCATTTGATTCATTAAGGCCCATTTGCTGATACGAAACTTTAATATTTAAGTAGAACAAAAGCGCTTATGTGACAGTTTACGCAGAGGAAAAAGTAGAACATAAGCTTCTTAAGTAGAACATAATTGCTTAAGTTTCGTATCAACAAACGAGTCTAAAAGTTTAATTTTATTTAAACCTCATTTTATATACAATTTAATGATGGATCACAAAAAATATATAAGGGAAGTCTTACCTTCAACTAATATTTCCATCACAAAAAAAAATTCACAAAATATCAAAGTAAAAATAATAAAAAAATGAAAGAACGCTTATTCTTGAGCCACTATAACTCAAATGCCATGTTTTTGCAATGTGATCACTTTGAAGATAAGAATCTAACGGTATTACTTAAGTGCATTATTTTTTTCTCATTTATAATTAGTTTGGTATATTCTAAGCTTATTTAAATGTCTTTTTATAACAACCGTTACAATTGATTTTTGGGAATATGGGTTACGGTGGAACCACAGTGCATTGCGGAAAAATGATCTTCTTTGATTATGTGGATTCTTAATTTACATACATAAAATTATCATATTTCATGAAGGGTTTTCACTCCTAAATGTTAATTATTTCACACAAAAAAATTATGATAATATCAGCTCTTAATTATTTTTGAACACTTTAAGGCAAACGTAAATATATTTTGACAAAATCTGTTCCAAAAATCTAAAATCATATTTTAATCGTAATCGAGGTATAATTTTCATTTGAGACAGCATTTAAGGACTCATAAAGACTGGTTTTAGGTTTAATTTAGGAAGAGGACTTATTACTTTACTTCCACAAACTATAACCCATGCTGAAGGACCAAATATATAAGTAAATGGGCATACTCAGGCAGATTCTGAAATAAAAGCAGTTAGAGGTAGGGCCATTTAAAGTTCAATAAAAAGTGCATCCGCAAGCTTCCGCAGCTAATTCAACTTATACTTAAAAGTAGATAAATGTACCTTTCCTGCAGAATATAATTTTTTGGGGGCGTAGCGGGGCGTAACAGTTAAAAGCTTAAAAGAAAACACAAATCGCAGTCTTATTTAAGTTTTTTGAAAGCCCAATTTCGCAGCCACACCATTCTTATATTTATTCGTATAGCGGCTCAAAAAAATGCATAATGGAAGTCTCACTATCTAATAATACCTCCAAGAAAACAAAACAATTCACAGACAATGCTAACAACAGCAAAAACTAATTGCAGTCGCCCTTATTTTAATGAACTAAAACTGAAATGCTATATGTTTGTACGAAGTGATTACTTTATAAGCAAATATCTAACGGTATTACCGAAAAATATAATTTTTTTTATTACTAATATTGAGTTTTGGTTTTTCTAAGCTGATTTAAAAGGTTTTTGGAAGAAACTGTAATAATTTATTTTTTGAATTATGGCCTACTGTGGAACCACAGTGCACTGTGACCGGGAACCCAGCAGAGTCTAATGTTATGCTGCATGCCAAGAACCCTAAGCTCTTCGCGAAAGCAAGTCACAAGCTTCGAATGTATCTCGGTGGCAGAAATTGCTTTTATTGCTGCTTGGCTATCAATAAAGAGGGTGATATCAGCTCGTGGTATCGCCATCATTGATATTTGCGTAGCTGCTTTTGTCACTGCCAAGACCTCGGCTTGGAAGACGCTGCAAAAGTCCGGAAGTCTGAAGGAGCTAGCTAGTCCCAGAGTTTCCGAGAAAATTCCTGCACCAACTCCAGTGTCCATCTTTGAACCATCGGTGAAGACAGTTATCGTAGATGCATTACTGAAATGTTGGTTGTTTTCCCACTCCTCTCTATTAGGAAAAGAGGTAGTGAAGGGTCTGTTGAAATTCAAATAGGGTGTTGTGTAGTCTGTGCAAACATTATTTCCCACATATCTCTGCAGAATCTGAGTATGGCCCGATGTGCTTTGCTTCCAGCATTTAGTCTGGCTTAGGCGCAGGGCACTGTATGCTGTAGATTCTTGCACGAATAGATCTAGGGGCCTCAAGTTGAGTATAGCTTCCAGTCCCGCTGTGGGAGTGGTTTTCAACGCCCCCGTAATACCTACGCATGCTAATCTTTGAACTTTTGTCAAGGTTTTCAGGTTTGTTGCTTTCTCAGTCGCGTTCCACCAAACTAAATTACCGTAGGTAAGTATCGGTCTAACTATTGCCGTGTACATCCACCTGATAATTTTTGGATTGGGTCCCCAGGATTTTCCAAAGATCCTGTTGCAGGAATAGAACGCAACCATAGCTTTCTTTGCTCTCTCTTTAGTGGTTCAGTTTCTTATCAAGGATCACACCCAAGTATTTGGCTTGATCCGAGATTTTGAGTGGAGTCCCTGCAATTGATGGTAATCTAAACATTGGTATTTTTCTTCTGTTAGTGAAGAGAACCAATTCAGTTTTCAATGGATTAACCATTAGACCACAATTCTTTGCCCATGTGTTGACCTTTGACAGGGCATATTCTATTTGTTCACTAATAGTGGATGGGAATTTACCTGTCGCAAGTAGTACTAGGTCATCTGCATAAGCTACTACTTTGACTCCACTATATTTTAATTTCACAAGAATTTCGTTCATAACTAGTATCCAAAGAAGCGGAGAAAGCACCCCTCCCTGGGGTGTTCCTCTGGATGTGGATACTTTTAAACGTGAATCTCCAAGTTCTGTATTAATATGCCTGTTTTTTAACATGCACATAGTCCAATTTATAATTGAGTTTTCTTTATTCAGCTTTACAAGGGCTCTCTTAACTGCATCGTTTTCCACATTATTGAAAGCTCCTTCAATATCTAGAAAGGCAGCAAGAGTGTATTCCTTGTCTTTGAGAGTTTTTTTCAATTGTATTAACAACACAGTGAAGTTCAGTTTCTACGCTTTTGCCTTTCGTATAGGCATGCTGCATTGGAGAAATTACCTCCGGGTTCAGTGAGCTGCGAATATAGATGTCCAACAATCTCTCGAAAGTCTTAAGAGTAAACGACGTGAGACTGATTGGTCTATAGTCTTTAGCTTCCGTGTGGCTGGGTTTACCAGCCTTCGGGATAAATACAACCTTGACTTCACGCCATGCTTTAGGTACATATCCCCATCTGAGGCTACTTGAGAATATGTTTTTCAGGTGTGAAGTAATGAGGTTCTCACTTTTTTGTAACATCATTGGAAAGATGCCATCTAGTCCCGGGGATTTGTAAGGGGAGAAAGAGTTTATTGCCCATTTAATCTTGTCTTCCGTTACAATGTCCGACGGTGTTCTGTGCTCTGTAAATATCTCAGTTTCCCGGTTATAGCTTGGGTTAGAGCTACACCCGGGAAAGTGAGCATTAACTAAGAGTTTTAGAGTTTCACTGCATGATTCTGTCCAGCGACCACTTGGTTCTTTTAAGGAACCTAAGGTAGATGGCTCTTTGGAGAGAATTTTCCTTAGTCTAGCTGATTCATTGGTGCCTTCTATTTCATCACAAAAGGTTCTCCACGAGCTGCGTTTCGCTCGCTGTGTTTCAGCTTTGAATTTTCTTTGACTGGATTTGTAGATCTCCCAGTCGATGTCTGATCTGGTGCGCTTGGCGACATTGAAAAGTCGCCTCGTTTCTTTCCTAATGTCGCCCAGTTCTATTGTCCACCAAGGTGGTTTTTTGTTGCCTTTTTTACCTGGTTTTAATGGACATCCTTTGACAAAAGCATTGCTGAGTATTTCTGTGAATTTCTCGGCAGCTTTGTCTAAGTTCTCAGGATTATCAATTGCATTGGTATTAAGCAATTTGATTTCATTCTCTACTTCCCCATTAAAAATATCCCAGTTAGTTTTTCTGAAGTTTCTAAAAGGTTTTCGAGAGTTTGTTGTACTAAGTATAAAGAATTCAATTAACCTGTGATCGGAAAAAGATTCTTCCTTAAGTACCTTCCATTGTTCTATTGAGACAGTATTCGAGTTGCTCACAAGGGTGATATCGAGTACTTCCTCGCGGTTCTTAGTGACAAATGTTGGTTCATTACCTCTATTCGCTACTAGTATGTTATTTTCTATGATAAATTCAAGAAGAGACTCACCCCGATCGTTGATATCAGTGCTGCCCCATTGAATATGATGTGAATTAGAATCACATCCTATCACAAGGTCCCATTTCTCTACAGCTGCGCGTTGAACAAGTTGGCACGTGACATTTGCAGGAGGTCCCTCCGTCCCATCGTACGGCATATAGCATGATGCCAAGATAAGCGGTGGAAGCCCATCGCGCTCCAACTTTATCGCAGTTTGGTCTAGGTTACTGTATGTGGATAGAAGAAAGAGATTAATCTGTTTTCTAGCTACAATACATGTTCTATAATTACTGTTGGTACCTGTGTTAGAGGATTTAAACAGTGTAAGTCCTTTTGAGTGGAGCCCCCTAATTCTGCCGCCTGATATCCAGGGTTCTTGAATTAGGGCAATGTCTATTTGTCTACTCTCCATGAGGTAGACCAGGTTGGCGCTGGCAGCTTTACTATGATGAAGATTTATTTGTAAAAATTTCATGATAAGTTATTAACTACCACCTCCTTATTTACCTGTTTTTTCTTATTGGCTATGAACCTAAGCTTGCATCGGTTTGTACCAACGCGCACTTTGTAGCCAATTTTCCGCAGAAGTGGCATCGATTTGTGGCTTAGACTCACAATCACTTCGGTGCCATCTTTGGTTGGTTCGTTAACCTGAACAACCTCCCAATTCTGGCTGAGTTGTTCGGTGTTCAGGGACTTGAGGTTCCGCTCTATCCGGTCTCTTGGTATCACGGGTCCCTTAAGTGTCAGCACTGCCTTTGGCCTGCTCAGTTCGCTGATTTCCTTCTTACTAATAAGTCGAAGGTCAGCGTTCGGCCAAGGAGCTTCGGTCTTCTCGATGAACTCTCGGAGCCATGTGAGAGTGTTGCCGTCTTCACATGTCATCACCTTGAATCCGTGGACAGTGCTGAGGCTACCGAAGAGTGGCGGAGGCCTATTCTTGACGATAGCCTCATTTACCCCGTCCAGAATTCTTAGTTCTATCAATTGCCATTGATCATCCGTCAGTTTCCTTGAAGGGTTGCCAAAGTCTGCAATCGCAGTCTGTTGGACCTCCATGGTCACCCGGGAGAATTTGGCTTTCTTCTTCTTGTTCCCCGGTGAGGGAACAGCTGGTGACTTAGTGTCGTCGTGCCTAGCTCTTTTGGAACCACTCGCAGTTGGGCGAGAGATAGGCGGAGGCAAGAGGCCGTCCTTTCCTACCTTCACCTTTCCTTGAGCAGTCCTCAAGTTCGGCTCGTCCTGAGTCAGTCTGTCCGTACATGTATTATCCGTCCGTGACGGATTGTCGTCTGGCCTAGCTTGGTTGGACGTACTCGCAGTTGGGTGAGAGCCAGGCGGAGGCAAGAGGCCTTCCTTTCCCTTCTTCACCGCCCCTTGAGCAGTCTTCAAGTTCGGCTTGTCCTTGGTTCGTCTGTCCGTACCCGTGCTTAATGTCGTGGTCGATAGTCTCTGAGTGGATCTATCCAGGGCTAGCTTTTCCTTGGCCGTTAAGGATTCAGGATTCCTTTTGCCTAGCCGCCGGATAATCCTCTCAGCGTTCCGATTTTGCCTGCGGAATATTTGTTTATCGTCCAGGAGACCTTTCACCTTGCGCTTACGACGCTCAGCTCGGGCCTCCAAAACAGTCTTCACGGAGTCCATTGTTGAGTCGGTCGGTTTGCAATCCCCTGGCTGAGAAGAGGTGGACGCATCCGGACTGCATTCAGGGTTCTGAGCCCGAAGGCAATCCGAGTGCGAGTCCTCTAACTCATCCACTCCCGTGGTTACCTCCCCACCTTCCAGGCCCGTTGGAGCAATATGCACCGCGCAACGGCTGGTTGATGGTTTGGATGGACCAGGAGCTGGTTCATGCATCTTGTCTTTTGTCGTAACAGTATTTGCATGCACAGCTGATAAGGCCGTCCCTTTCCTTACCTGGGATTTACCAGCAGGGGGTTTGGGTGGTCCCATCAGCGTGTCCGCGTTTGTGTCTTTCACAGAAGTAGCCTTCGCCGGTGTTAGGACCAGAGGCCCAACTTCCATTGCAGACTCCTTCTGTAGAAGCGCACGTGCGTTAAGCAGTCGTTTGCGTTCCAGTTCCGTAAGTTCTTCCCAACTCCTTGTGCCAAGTCGTTCAATCACTCTTCTACAGTTGCGGTATTTACTCCGCACTGAAGAAGTTGAAAGCCGTGAGATGTTGGAGCTGGCAACAGAACAGGAGTCACTGATGTCGTCAGTGTCAACCGTTATGATGCTGGCCCCATCATCCACACCGAGATTGGCAAAGGAGTTGAGAAGAAGGTCTTCCTCTTCCTCAGTCATGTCCGTTTTTGTGTCGTTCTTGTCTTTATTGGTGTTTTTTGTCACTGGCGACTTCTCCCCTCGTTCGTTTCGAGGGGCCAAGCCCACGCCGGCAGCCGCGACTTCTACCGACGGTTTAGCGTATATCCCCGCTAGTTTTTTTTTCTGTTTTGTGTGTCTTGTCCATGGTTTTTACGTGGGTTCCTCTTAGTTGGCCTAGAATCCTCAGCTGTCCAGCTGCGGATCTCCTGATCAGTCTAGTCCGTGATATATTGTCGTCTAGCCTAGCTTGGTTGAACGTACTCGCAGTTGGGTGAGAACCAGGCGGAGGCAAGAGGCCGTCCTTTCCTTTCTTCACCTTCCCATGAGCAGTCCTCAAGTTTGGCTCGTCCTGAGTGTGTCAGTTTCCGTAGTTACCGTCCGTGACGGATTTTCGTCTGGCCTAGCTTGGTTGGACGTATTCGCAGTTGGGTGAGAGCCAGGCGGAGGCAAGAGGCCATCCTTTCCTTTCTTCACCTTTCCTTGAATAGCCCTCAAGTTCGGCTCGACCTGAGTTTGTCCGTATTCGTATAAACCGTTCGTAACGTAATGTCGGCCTTGCTTGGTTGAACGTACTCGCAGTTGGGCGAGAGCCAGGCGGAGGCAAGAAGCCATCCTTTCCTTTCTTCACCTTTCCTTGAGCAGTCCTCAAGTTCGGCTCGTCCTGAGTGTGTCAGTATTTACCGTCCGTGACGGATTTTCGTCTTGCCTAGCTTGGTTGGACATACTCGCAGTTGGGTGAGAGCCAGGCGGAGGCAAGAGGCCATCCTTTCCTTTCTTCACCTTTCCTTGAATAGCCCTCAAGTTCGGCTCGTCCTGAGTTTGTCCGTACTCGTATAAACCGTCCGTAACGTAATGTCGGCCTAGCTTGGTTGAACGTACTCGCAGTTGGGCGAGAGCCAGGCGGAGGCAAGAGGCCATCCTTTCCTTTCTTCACCTTTCCTTGAGCAGTCCTCAAGTTCGGCTCGTCGTGAGTTTGTCCGTACTCGTATAAACCGTCCGTAACGTAATGTCGGCCTAGCTTGGTTGAACGTACTCGCAGTTGGGCGAGAGCCAGGCGGAGGCAAGAGGCCATCCTTTCCTTTCTTCACCTTTCCTTGAGCAGTCCTCAAGTTTGGCTCGTCCTGAGTGTGTCAGTATTTACCGTCCGTGACGGATTTTCGTCTAGCCTAGCTTGGTTAGACATACTCGCAGTTGGGTGAGAGCCAGGCGGAGGCAAGAGGCCGTCCTTTCCTTTCTTCACCTTTCCTTGAGCAGTCCTCAAGTTCGGCTCGTCGTGAGTCTGTCCGTATTCGTGTTAACCGTCTTCAAGCAGATCTAAGAAATTCACAGCTGGCCAGCTGAAAACCTAAACGTAAGCCTCCCCACCACTACAAGGTGGAAACCCGTCGAGGAGGCTCTTGAAGTATAACAACGTACAAGAAATAAAATAACTGCTGTTAACTATACATAAATATTGCCTTTTTCAGAAAACCACAATATAAACGTCTTAAAATTAAAACAAAATGGTGGTTCAGCGGGAAATCTTTTTAATTCAAACATAAAACTAAATCTTCGGACAACATTCATTCATGATTATTTTATTGAGCAATAAATATTTTGTCTTAATTATTGCAAAATTTTGTCAAGCAAGTTTTGCAATCAAACTTTTTAAAGAAAAACATGAAGTTCTATGAAGTTTTTCATTAGAAAATAGTAGATTTAATTCGAAAGGCATTTTTTTTTAGAACCAAAAATAACGGTACCCGCCATACAATTTTAAGCAATTTTAAATAATCGTATTTTTCTCAAAAACGGCTCCACAACTTTTCTTAAAAAAATTCAATTCATTACTTTTAATAAAGGCTTCCTTTGGGTAGGAAACCTTTCTTTAATTTTAGATTTTCTTCAAAGCGGTATGACTGATCTCAATAAGTTTTTTATGCGGAAGGTTCCAAAAAATATGAATAGAATGGTGTACCAATTTTGTTTTACCTAAGGGTGTTTCCATCGTTACGGGTGTGACAGTGAGACTCCATATTTTATTAATTGTCCACATACTACCGGGTTTTTCAATAAGAGCGCTACAAAAGTTTTTTTTAAATAAAACAAAAAAGGTTTTGGATATCAATGAAATTTTGTATTCCTGTGAAAGTACGTTCGATGCCATTATGTATGGAACTCGATTTCTTTCGCATGGCCACCACGGGCACGCTTGCAGAAGTCCAGACGCTGAACCCAAGCATAAATCGATGGTTTTCAAGCATAAATCGGCCGATACTGCTGCAATTTCACATTCGATATTCGTACGAAGTTCATCAATCGTCGCTGGCTTGTTGGCATAGACCATAGACTTGACGTAGCCCCACAGGAAATAGTCTAACCGGCGTCAAATCGCACGACCGAGGCGGCCAAGCGACTTGATCATTTCGTGAGATAACACGTTCTCCAAACTTGGTTTCCAATAAATTGATTGTGACATTCGCTGTGTGGCTTGTGGCGCCGCCATCCTGTTGGAACCATATGTCCTCCCAGTCCATATTATCCAATCGGGGCCAAAAATATTGAACGGTAGCGATCTCCATTCACAGTAACGTACCGGTCTTGATCATCACGGAAGAAGTACGGCCCAATTACGCCGCCGGCCCATAAACCACAGCAAACCGTAATTTTTTCGGGATGCAATGATGACTCATGGAGTACGTGTGGATTGCTGCCTGACCAATACCGCATATTTTGTTTATTGACGAAGCCATTCAGCTAGAAATGAGCCTCATCGCAAATTGGACGTAGCGCTCTTAACGTTGAGGCCACTGACTCCGAATTTCGGTAGTAAATTTTAATAATTTCGATTTGTTGCTGGCTCGTATATCTTTCCATGATGAAATGGCAAACCTTACTGAAGAGAAATGTCAAAAGAGCGGCAAGAAATATGGCGTCGTTTGCTGTCCCTGTCGCTCTACTTTTGTAGCGTCCCTGTTGAAAAACCCTTTATTTCCAATTTATAAATAAAAACTTTACTATTCTATAGGACACCTGAAGCCCTTTTAAAAAATTATTATACTTACTTACTTACTTAAGGAAGCGCTACAGTCCGGAGTAGACCAGGGCCTCAACCAACAAGATTCTTCCAGTCGGCTCGGTTTCTAGCTAGCTGTCTCCAGCTTCGCACGCCAAGTTGGTTGAGGTCCTCTTCCACTTGCGTGCGCCACCTTTAACGCTGTCCACCTCTACTGCGTTGTCCCACGTGGTTGGATTCAAAGACTTTCCGGGCCGGAGCATTGGTGTCCATTCGCTCTTGGTGACCCAGCCATCTCAGTCGTTGGCTTTTCACTTTTGTGGCTAGGTCGGTGTCGCTGTACAGCCCATACAGTTCGTTGTTGTACCTTCTTCTCCATTCCCCATCTATGCAGACGGGACCAGAAATCACCCGGAGAATTTTCCTCTCGTAACAGCCTAACGCGTTCTCATCCACCGTTAGCAGTGTCCATGCCTCTGCACCATACATCAGGACCGGGATGATAAGCGTCTTATACAGGGACAGTTTAGTTGTTTGAGAGAGGGCTTTGTTTCTCAATTGCCTTCTTAGTCCAAAGAAACAGCGATTGGCAAGAGTAATTCTTCGTTTGATCTCAGCACTGGTATCGTTCGCTGAGTTTATAGCGGATCCTAGGTAGACAAAGTCTCTGACCACCTCAAAATTATAGCTATAGTAACGTTCTGTCCGAGACGTCGGTGTTGGGTGTCCTTTCTTGTTGAGAGCATATATTTTGTTTTGCTTTCATTCACCGTTAGACCCATCTTCTTTTCTTCCTTCTCAATACTCACAAAAGCACCACTGACATCACGCTTTGTTCGTCCGATTATGTCAATGTCGTCAGCGTAAGCGAGTAATTGGACGGACTTTTGAAAGATTGTGCCTCTAGTGTTGACGTGAGAGTTTTGCACTATTCTTTCAAGAACAATGTTGAAGAAGTCGCATGACAGCGCGTCGCCTTGCCTTAAACCTTTTTTGACATCAAAGGTGTCGGTGAGGTCTTTGCCGACCTTGATGGAGCAGCGTGCATTCTCCATCGTCGTCCTGCACAAATGGTGGAGTTTGGCAGGGATGCCAAAACTAGACATTGCTCTATATAGCTCGTCTCTATAGATGCTGTCATATGCGACCTTGAAATCGATGAAAAGGTGGTGGGTATCGATTTGAAACTCCTGGGTTTTCTCCAAGATCTGCCGTAGTGCGAATATTTGGTCGATGGTGGACTTCCCTGGTCTAAAGCCACACTGATATGGACCTATCAGGTTGTTGACGAATGGCTTCAGGCGTTCACAAAGTATGGCAGAGAAGATCTTGTAGGCGATATTAAGAAGACTGATGCATCTATAGTTGGTGCAGTCCAGAGGATCGCCTTTCTTAGTATATTAAAGTATGAAAAATTAGTGGTTCAGTTATAGGATGCAATTGTGACCTTAGAAAACTGGTGATTTGCAATTAAGATATCTAATTTTCATGTGATGTAAAATATTGCATGAAAAGAATGTACCATTCTTTTGCAAATATTAACCCAAATAGTTGATCTTCAGTTTCAGTTAAGAGATGAGAACCAAAACTACGAAAAACTATACAAAATTTTTATTTGAAAACGTTACGTGTGTGACAGGTCATCGTTACGGGTGTGACCGAGTATGATTTTAATGCATGAAAACAATACTACATATATTTTGACGGGAAATTGTTGTCATCGTCCATCGATGTATAATCATTTCTAACATGATTCAGAATCACTTTCTCTAGAAAAATAAAGTTTTTCTCACTGAAAAGTGAATAGATTTCTCACTTCAATGAGATTTTTTCCATTTTCTTTTAAAATAGGGAAAACTTTCACTTAAGGCCGAAATTTATATTTAATGTAGATTTTCTTAGAATTATATCCCTACGTCCTGAATTTCATATCTAAAAGCAACAAAACTAAAATTGAGTTGAAAAACAGAAAGACTATGATTTGAAACGCCAAACCTGTTACGAGTGTGACATATGTAGACTTAAAATTTTAAATACGGTGTCAGTATTAATTTCAAATTCTTGAATTTTTGTCTGATAGTAGATCATAGTAAATTCTCACATTGATACAAATTTTTTTCTTCTAAGAAACATAATTTTTTTGTTACGGGCGTGACACTAACCACTTTATGAATCAACTGCATAAAAACTAAAATTGAATTTACTATTGACTAATTAAATGACACGAAAACGTGCTGAAAGTTCTGATAAGGGAAAAAAACCACCGGTTCTCAAATTGTGAAACAATTTATTATTGAAAATAGGGTTTTGAGCTTCTGAGAACAAAAAGTGACTTTTGTAGACCCATTCTGCTAAGTGGTTCGAGCTGCGAAATAGGCGGGGATAAAAAAAAGTATTGATAATTTCGCTTTTAAAATGAAACATGCAATCTCTTAAAACCGTCTAACAGTACTTTTTTCAATTCGAAGTCATAATTTGTGATTTTTCGTAAAGGGTCGTTTTTTTATGGAATCACCCCTAAGTTCAATTTTTTTTTTTTTTTTGAAAATCAAATATTTCGAAAACGAAATGATCGATTTTTTTTAAACTCGATATTTAAGAGTTTTTTGGCACTTTCAAAATTTTTTTAAGAAAAAATAACGGTACCTTCCATATACAAAAGTTAAAAACTGTTAAGGAAAATATTTGTTTTCTAAAACATGACTCCTACAATTTTGATTTAACTTTGTCTGTATACTAAAATAAGTACGATCTAATACAAAAAACTATAAAATTTTACGGTGCAGGGAATTAACTTCACGGGAACTAACTTCACATGGGAATTAACTTCACCACTAGTGGGAATTAATTTCCTTTTTTTAGTAGTACTTCTTATAGAATGGTGTTTTTTTTTTACATTCTCATTATCAACTGAAAAAATTCAAATTTCAAATAAGTTCAAATAATATTGCATATCAAAATTTTCAAAAAAGAAACTTTTGAATTTTTAAAAAAAGCTTCAAATTATATTTTGAAAATTCGATATCTCAAAAACGGGTTAATTTTTTTTTATTCTATTTTTATATGCACATAAATAAATACTTAAGATTTGCATGCCAAAATTTTTCCTTAACAATGTTTAAAAAATTTGATAAAAAATAATTTTTTTAAGAAACTGCTCCAACGATTTAAATTTTTTTTTCCATACAATAATATTCAATCGAAAATTAAGATTACGTTCTTTTTTCCACCTCAAACTATCAAAAGAGTTGATTTAGCTAATTTTAATATTGTATTTCATGTCTTTAAACATTTTTATCTCATAATTTCCATGTCTTTATAAACAATTTTCGTAAATCCTCAGTCGCAATTACGTGCGACCCAGCCGTGCATTTTGTTTTTGTTACGGTCGTCACACTAACCACTTTTTGAATTAACTGTTTAAAAACTTAGTTTATATTTAGTAGGTATTGAGAAACTTAGGGCCAGTTTTTCAGTTCAGGCTTTACTCTGAGTTAAATCAGAGTTAGCTAATCCTGAAAATAAATTAACCCTGAGTTAACTCAGGAACAGTTTTTCAGTTGAGGATTAACTTTATATTTCAGCTGTCAAAATTCTGAGGCCAACGATGTGCGACACTATGGATATCACCGTTCTACGCCTTTTACGCATAGGAATAGAGATGGCGCCACAACGAATTGCACTGGCAATAACTTTCAATATCGAAATCGAGATGGCGCCACAACTAAAAAGACCTTCAATTTGGTGCCTGAGTTAACTCACCAAATTAGATGAGTTAACTCGGAGTTAATTTTCGATTTCAGTTGACTGTAAAACACGTTTTTGGAGTTAACTCCGGATTAACCCCGAGACTAGGATGATCTCGCACTGAAAAACTGGCCCTTAATGACACAAACGTGCTTAGAGTTATGATAAGGGAAAAAAGCCACCAGT
Organism: Dasysyrphus tricinctus; assembly: GCA_963921185.1. Taxonomy (NCBI): domain Eukaryota; kingdom Metazoa; phylum Arthropoda; class Insecta; order Diptera; family Syrphidae; genus Dasysyrphus; species Dasysyrphus tricinctus. Next base: position 13,965,406 of record OY992533.1, on the reverse strand, counting down.
TCTCAAATTGAGAAACAGTTAATTATTGAAAATAAAGTTTCTGCCAACAAAAAATTAACTGCCAAATAAATGGCAATTAATTAAATTATTGATAATTTCACTTATGAAATATAATTTTTCTTAAATCGTCTTACGGTATTCTTTTCAATTGAAAGTCATTGTGATTTTTGGTATGGAATCACCCATATACAATTTTTGTAAGGCATCAGCCTATTGGACATAAGAGAGTGTAAGACCCAGTCGTGCATTTTATTTTAAATTTGTATGTACACAACCTTATTGGTCCACGAATTTATTAACAAACCCTTAAACACGACTAATGTACATTAATAAATCATATATGAAAAAATCTTTAAAAAGGTGGAGTCATAGCTTCGATTAGCATGCACTATGCTAATCGAAGTTATGACTTCCCAACTACTTAAAGCCTCTTACGATACTTTTACCGAAAGTAAAGCTTCTAAATTTCTAACTTTCATTAACTAGATAAGGGTATTTATCTCTAAAAGCACCTGATTTTTACCGTCGAAGTCTTTATCGAATTCTAGTCTTAGGATAGGAAATTAGCTCCCTGATGCAGTTTCCAAATATAGTAAATCCCACAGCTTATTTCCTAGCCGATTAAATGCTTTGTATGCCTTTCACCAAGCAACGTCAAAACGTCAAATCCTCTCAAAAAACAAAAAACCCGCTTTGAGTTATGTTAAAACTTCATCGTCTCATGCACACACTTTGATAACCTTACCGTAGTCTCTTCAATATGATTTTGGGTACAGCAACGCTATACGTAACGTCAATTGATTTTTTTATTATCATTTTTTCATAATATACAAAATTTATTTACTACTTCCGGATCTAGCTGACCGACGAAAAATAGCAACAACTCTCCTAAAAAAGAAGAATCAAGTTATTTCTTTCGTTATATTGTTTGATGATTTTCCGGTATCAGAATTTTTATAAAAATAAGAAAAAAAACTAAATATACAAAAATTAACAATGGAATAAAGGAAGTGGAAATAAAAAAGAAAATCCTAACAAATGTAACTATAATAAGAGTTTTACTTGTCTTGCTTTTCCGCCGTGGCTATACTCGTATATACATACTCCTTGGACACTGATGCCATTGCTATACGAAGGATATACGACAACTAGGCTAAAAGTCAATCAATGACATCCCTTTCTATTGTATCTAATGGCATACAATAAAGAAACTCTTATGGGAAGATAGATGCAATGTATCTTTGAACTTATCGGTGGGGAGGATTGTTACACAGGAAGAATATACAAACAAAACATATTTTACTGCGCAAAGACGATTAGCCTCGTTGTGATGTGTTTGTAGAGGATATGGTCATCATCGCACGGAATTAGCCCTAAAGGGTAATAAATCTTTCAAAATCAATTTTTTGTTTGTTATAAATGCGTTTTATACCCTCTGAGGCTAAAGGACTTAAGTCAGCAAATTAAGAGTGTTTTAATGTTGCTTTTGATCAAATTAATAAAAAAATATAAGCGAAATAGTGCAAGTCGTGAAAATCTGGACGAAATGGGGAATGAAAGTGGATATAAGAACGAATTAATTTAAGACTGAGATAGCTAAAGCGGTGTTTGTATGTATTGTAGCTTAGTCAGAAGACAAGTTACCTTAGTTTAAATATTGCTTTGCTGAATGCTTATATAGCCCAAGAAAAATTATAAAAAAATAACTCCGAGATCTTGGCATTTCAATAATGGGATATTCGCAAAAAAAAAGTATGCCATCTAGTTGGTCAAAAAATGAAAACTGGCCTCAGAAAATGATCAGCTTAAGAAAACTTGCAGTCAAGACTTAAAGTTTCTCAAGGTCCGATCGATTTTAGAACCATATTTATTTCTACATGTATTAACTTGAGTGGAGTGGCACGACACTCTTTTTACGACACCCCTAACTTCAGTACCAATAAAGTCATAAACTTTAAATTTGTTGAACTAGTTAAACACAGTCAGCTCATTAAATTTCATCTCCTTAAAATAAGCAATTCCCGAGATATAGGACTTCAAAAATCGCTAAAACCATAACTGACGGACTGGCTGACTAACTGACAGATCATCAAAACTATGGTGCAATTCCCGACACCGAAGAACCTTGAAATTTCACACAACGGAAGGTCGTGTGGTGCATACATAGGAAAAAAGATAGAAAATTTCATTCAGGAGGCGTGGCATCCACCCAATTTCTCAAAAATTCTTATAAACTATATTTAACACTTACGATTGTTGTAGAACGAACAAAACAAGTAGATCGGTAGGTTTTGAAGTGCATACAAGGATTAAAGTAAAAAATTTATAATTTTCTTAAAATTGTTATCAATTATATGGTGCACTTGAGGTTGTCGTAGAAAGGTAAAGAGGTAAGGCTTCAGGAGCATACAAAGAAAACAATTTCACTTATGGGGCGTGGCATTCATCCCCGTTTTTAAAATTGTTATCAATTGTATAGTGCACTTCCAATTTTTGTAGACTGATGAATATTGGTAGATCGATAGAGCTTGAAGAGCATTATAAAGAGAAAAATAAAAATTGAGATTTTCCATTCTGGGGGAGTGGAATCCACTCATTTTCTCAGAATTGCTACTATGGAGCAATCGGAAGTCGGAATGTACAAAAAAAAAATGCTGAAATGCAAAAGATTGGATAGGGGTATTTTTTTATTTTATTCTAAAGGAGAGTTCATAAAGAGTCTAAGAATAAGTTTTCGACCTCCTATCCCCATTAGGTTTTAGGTTGAAAGGGGTGATAATACGGCAAGCCGCACCATCTCACTCGGATCTCATTGGATCCATTGCGCTCCCCGGGGTAGAGGTGGTTAGTGAGGAGGGATAGGGAGGGAGTTAATAGGAAGTTTTAGGTGTGGGGGGCCTCCTTGAACCATCCTGAGTTCTGAATGAATTTCAGGATGTTCTTTAGTGGCAAGACAGAGATGTCGCCCAGTTCGTCGAAGAAGTATTCTCCAAGGGCCTCTTTTCTGGTTCTAGCTAGGCTGGGGCATTCGCAAAGGAAGTGAGGGGAGCCCTCCTCTGCCTCATCATCATGACACCCTCTACATAAGTCCGATGAGCTGATGCCCATTCTGTTCAAGTGGGTTCCCATTGAGTTGTGGCCCGTAAGGACACCAACCATGAGAGATAATTGAGGCCTGCTTAGCTTGAGTAAGTAATCAGTTTTTTTCTTTGAAATATTTGGCCATAGATTCCTAGAAACCCGATAAGTGTCGATGGATGACCATCTGACATTTGCAGCCTCTAAGAAACTCTGGTGTATTCTACTTTTTTCTTGCTCCAGTGGCATGAGCACAGAGGCTTCGATTTGGCTCGGATCAAGAGATGAACCGCTTTTGGCCAGTTCATCCGCCATTTCGTTCCCGTGAATATCCCTATGTCCTGTCCTGGAACCCATCTTAGGGTTACTGTGTTCGTTGCATTGAGTACTTTTAGCTCGTTCCGGCAACGGTCGACCAGTTTGGACTTTGTGGTGATTGAGCAAATGGCTTTAATTGCCGCCTGGCTTTCTATGAAAATATCAATATTGTTGTTGACTAATTCACATGAGGCAAGATGTTTCGCAGCTTCGCAAACTGCCAGTACTTCCGCTTGGAATACACTGCAAAAGTTTGGAAGCTTTAACGATCTACTTATGGATGGGTTTTCTGAGTAGATGCCTGACCCAACCCCCTCCGAGGTTTTGGAACCGTCAGTAAAGACCGAAACATGATTTTCATTTATGACCCTGTTTTCATTCCAGAGTTCCCTGGTTGGAATATCTGTTATGGTTACTGGGTTGAAATCTATGTGCGGTGAAACGTAGTCTGTTTGAATGTCTATGTCTGTAAAATTCATTATAGTTCTGTGACCGTAGAGGCCCTTTTTCCAATTTTTACATTGATGAAGTCTTAAAGCACTATCCTATCCCCATTGCGTTGGCCGCCATATTGGATTTTAGAAAAATGAGTTTTTGTTTAATTACTCGCCTATTTTCAACTTTTGCACTTACTATAAGTTGTTCTAAATGTAATTATCTACAACTTTGGTCATAATATTTTTAACTCTACGGTTCATATTTTTTGACTTAATCCGAGAAAAGGATTGTGCCATTGTATTTCAGTCAACTCAATTATAAGCGTTTTTGAACTATATTAACAAAAAGTTTAATATTTTGTTTTCAATTCGTTGAAAGAGGAGGGTATAAGGACTCCTAAGCCAAATGTTCGACTGCCCAGCTTTTTAAATTTGGACACCTTCTTGAATTTAAGGAAAATGGCTTTGGTAAGTTATACAAGGGTAGTTTGCATAAACACAGGGTGTAACAGAAAAGGCTAGATTGTGTAGGTTAGGTTGACACAAGAACAAGATTGTCTATACCCCCCCCCCCCTGTTTAGGTGGAGGAGCAATTTACTAAAAAAATACTTAAAATAGAAAAAAAAAATGATAAAAAACAACGGCAATACTCGCAATTTCATGCTATAGCTTTTTTGAAAGCCAAAAATCCATTCTCAAAATTCCCCTTTTAAATAAAATGGTTTTAGAAAGTAGGTACTTTTTGAAAAAATAATTTTTAAACTTAAAATAAAAAATATTTTTTGTTTTTCTTTTCAATTTAAATATTTTCTCACAACTTATTTGCAGAACTCATTTTTTTTAAAATGAATTTTGAGAATAAACTTAGACTAAGAAGAATGGGCAAAAAATTATGGGCGCTGGTCCATTTCTCAATACGAATGTGTCATACATCGTTGAAAAGGTTATTGTGAGTACATCACTTCATTATATGGCTGTTAAGCTCTAGGCCGTGTGGTTCCCGAGATATTCGGCTTCAAAGCACCGAAAAGAGCAATAATATAACTCCATATTTGGCCCTTGTGTTCCTAATCAACATCTCAATGGTCACATTATGAAATGATGTACTCTCAATAACCTTTTCAACAATGTATGACATATTCGTATTGAGATATGGACTAGCTCCCATACATTTTTACCCCCTTTCCATTGTATTTACAGCTGTGAACATGAAAATAGCAGTGGTTTAACACACATTGTTGAAGGCCTTCTATTTTTGGTTCTAGACTTTCCAATTAAAAAAAGAATACATTTAGTGAAAACCTAAATCATAAGCATTATTTAAGAAAGATATATCTTTAGTTAGTTTTTTGTGCGTTCAGAATAACGGTAGATTTAATCGTTAGGGATCGTTTTTGAAGTGAAAATTAAAATAGCAGTATTTTGTAAATATTCTACACTAGTCAACAAGATTAAAGGAACAAACAACCGACGTTTTGTGGTCTTTTCGAATCTTTTCTTTCTTTGCAAATATTGATTGCATGGCTTGCGTTGGTATGCAAATTTATAGACTTTTAAATCATCAATATTCCTGTAAATTTTCAAATTGATTCATCGAACCATTTTTCCTCACCAAAACTTCAAAGTCTTACAAACCAGGTAAAGGAACAAATTGTGTTGTTCCTAAACAATGCGTAGTCGTCATCAAAATGACAAGAAAACTGTAATTCCAGTGGATTTTTTCACAGTTTTGCATTAGTTAGATACTTTTTTGAATTGAAATGAAATAAAAAGTACACTTTTCCAAAATTAAAAAAAATCAAGTTTTTTTGTTTGAAAAATTTTTGAAATAATTTTTTTTTTTTGTTTAATGTACTTTTTATTTCATTTCAATTCAAAAAAGTATCTAACTAATGCAAAGTTGTGAAAAAAATCCACTGGAATTATAGTTTTCTTGTCATTTTGATGACGACTACGCATTGTTTAGGAACAAAACAATTTGTTCCTTTACATGGTTTGTAAGACTTTGAAGTTTTGGTGAGGAAAAACGGTTCGATGAATCAATTTGAAAATTTACAAGAATATTGATGATTTAAAAGTCTATAAATTTGCATACCAACGCAAGCCATGCAATCAATATTTGCAAAGAAAAAAAAAAGATTTACGAAAAGACCACAAAACGTCGGTTTTTAGTACTTTTTTTAAACTAACGGTGAACGGTAAAAAAATAATTTCTACAAAGCCTTAAAAACATCTTGTAAAACGCTTTCTCAAATTTCCAAAACCGTCTTTGAATTTTTTATAACATCATTATTTGCTGTGATATTGGTAATCAAGGCTAAAAGTATCTTATTTCATTCAAAGTCAAATAAACCATGTCAAAAAAAATCGTACGACAACAACAAAAAAACTGAATTGAAGCTGAATAAACAAGGTATCTGATCATGACATTTAATTGACTCAAAAAAATTTATCCATAGAAATGAGGACCTTCAAAAAAAATAAAAAAAAAATAATTTTGTTATCTCGTCTCATTTTTTGCAATAACGCAATAACGGTACTTCAAAAAAATTTGTTTGCAAACAAATCTCGAAACAAAAAACATAAAGCTGTAAAATGCTTTTTATTTCAACTCAATACGACTGCTCGTCACAAAGATACAGCTCTTCAAAAGACGCTAACAAAAATTGAAAAAAAATGTGTTCCTTTAATTTTGTTGACTAGTGTATTTTTTTTACTTTTTTGAAGTGCTATAAGCCGAAAACAAGTCAGTTATAGTAGAAGAAATGTTTTTAAAGAAATATGAACATAAACAAGCATTTTTAATATTTTTGTCTGCAAAAGTGGGCCGTATTTAAGGACTTCACTGATGAGCAGTGCAAATTAATTCTGTTGCAGCTCAGAGAAGGAAAGTCATACCAGGAAATGCACAACATTTGTTGTCGCTCGGCTTAAAATCCAGAAAGAAGAGATGGAGAAAGAAAAATAACACCCAATGACGGAAGGAGGAACGTGCGATTTTCTATAGAGAGTCCACAAAAATCGACAACTGAGACTCATTAACAGCTCAATCTGTCTATGAGTGCAATGAACTGGAGAACAAGACTTCTAGAGTCAAATTTAGGAGCAATCATGCCGAAGAATAAGCCACCCCTCACCAAAACACATGCAGAAAAACGGATGCAGTTTACAAGAAACTATGTTAGATTTCCTGTGAGCGTAATATTTTACGGGCAGATGAGTCAAAGCTTATTATTATAGTATTTGATCCTGCTAGTATGTGCGACGTCTACCTAATACTGAACCTTAACCCCAGTATTCCACAAGAACGGTTAAAAATATATCATTTTTTCGTTTATTTTAAACCTACTGCTATTTTCGTGTTCACAACTGTTTTGTCATAAATGAAAGGCCGTCAATTAACTGAAGATTTATCAGAGAAGAAAAGAGGTATCGGGAAGATTTCAACTGATTTTAAAAGAAATAAATTAGTTCTTTCAGAAACCATTAAAAATTTTGTTGAAACAATTTATCTCACGTTAGAACGCTACTTTGAAAACAGCAAAAAAACGTTGTTTTTTAACAACGGGAATATTTCAAAAACGTGGCCCGATAGAATTTTTCTGATTTCAGATTCGAGTTCAGCACACCAAAAACCTAATAAAAAATATATTTTGGTTTCTGTTACAAAGAAAAGATTAAATTTTGTTGAACAGTGTAATTGATATACATACTATGTAAATCTGAAGCAGCCTGAGCAGCCTGTAGCACAAAAATATGAAAATGCCATTAGCTCGTACTTTAATTTATCCAGTACTGTATGTAGCTTTGCAGGCGGTAGCTTAACAAAGAGACAGACGGACAATATTACGAGACTTCTTTTGCCAAGTACTATCGTACACATCTATCGCAAGTAAGACTGTGTTTCGTATGTCATCATCGATTGGAGTTTGAGAGTTTTGTCATTTAAATAAAAAGAATCGTCTTCCCAAATTTACACGCACTACCAAATTTTGCCATTTGACAAAGTAGCTTCTACAAATTTTATTTTTTGAACGAGTACTTTATCCAACAGAAGTAGAATACCAATTGTGAAAAAGAAATGCAAAAGGAGAACCTCGAACGACCAAACAAAAAAGACTGTATTTTAAAATAAGAATACACCAAAATCTATGTTATTACATCTCTTCATGTGGGCTTTAGGACAAAATTTGTATGTAATTTTTTACTGCAGCTATGACGTTTCCGATATTAATGCAGCCTTCTTCTCAGATGTATTAAAAACAACAAACAAATTTTGACCTAAAAGCCACATTAGGAACACATACATAATAATTCTTAAGAAGAAAACGATCACTAAACTAGGAAACATCTATAAATAATAATAAAATAAATAAGAAATTCATTGATATAAATTATATATTTATGATGATCACTGATTCACTGACTGACTCACTAGGCGCGTTCAGGAAAATGAGATCTCAGAGCCCTCAGCCATCTCAGTCTCGTGAACAGGATTCCTTAAAAATTTTGCTGTCAAATAACTGAGGGAAGAAAATATTGGATTCGCTTGCTCAGTTTTTGACACTGAGCTCTCTGAGATCTCATTTTCCTGAACACGCCTACTGACTGACTCTGTAACGCTGGAAAATATTTTGAATATAAAAAAGTTGTGGAAATGTTTCCAAATGCCAAACGGTCGATGTCTTAATTGATATAGGTGTTAAGTAGACGCACTTTCGGGTAAAATTTCGTGTTGCCGCTTTTCGGGAAAATCATTTTTTGTATGTCAAAGGGTGGGACCTCCATATTTTTTGGTAGTTTTTAATATTTTGAACATGCAAAAAGTTTCGCAAAATACCAGTGTTGCCACCTTTCGGAAACACGCACTTTTTTGATGTCAAATGGTGGGACATCCTCATTCCAAATGCGTCTTGGATGTCATAAGAGATAGGTGCCTCCAGATGCCAAACAATATTTAAAAAAAGTTATGGTCTAATACTTATTTCGATCATATTTGATGTTAAAGTGTTTTCATTAATATTCAACGGGCCCCTCAGGGGCGTTACAACCAACTAGTATTTGAATAAAAAATAAATGATCCAAAAAGAAGGTCTTTATTAATAGATACAAATTTATTTATTTTTGTCAAAAAAATTCAGCGGGAATTGGTTTTCTGGCTTATCTCTTTTCTCTTTCAAAAATATGTTCAAAAGTAAAAAATAAAAAATAAAACTGGCTTACCCGAACACACTGTCTGTAATGTGCAACTGTTAACGGTTAACGATCCGATGTTAACATCAAACACTTTTCATTGATAGTTTCCGTCATCGCTTCGAAGAATTCTACATTTTCAAATACACCAACTAAAAAAATGAAACAAGAAAAAATGTAAGTGTTTTTCAACAAAAACCGAAACGCTTGATGATATGTTTTTTTTTTCAAATTTTCATGAAGAACTACACAAAATCGTATTTTGAGTTGAAAAAATTAATGTGATATTTGCATTTCTAGGCCATGAGGCAATATCTAATTTTCCTTATTAATTTTGATCCAAAGTGCCAAGATTTTACCGCTGTGTTTTAAAGTGCATTTCCATATGGGAGAACTTTTAATACAAAACTCTCAAGTCTCGGAAAGCTGTCTACCCCACTGTGAGCTAATTTAATTACTATGTCCCTTTGCGAGGTATATTCCCCAGAGCTGCTTGAGAGTTGCTGTCAGTCTTTTTATTCTAAAAAATGGAAACACACCTTTAGGCCAAGAGCCGGGTAGGTACTTTTTTCTGCAATTTTCTACTGAACTGATTTTTGAGCAACACACATTTTTTCATAATTTGGTGGTTTTCGATATTTATCTTTTTATCTTATTTGGTGTTTTGGTTGAAAATATCATAAAAAGTATATAATTCTGTTATGAGTGCGATGGTGAAGACACTATACTTTGTTGAAATAAAATAAAATGCAAATGATGTTCTGTTATACTTCCAAAGGCCTAATAAAGGGTGTCCAGGGGGAATTTTTCAACTTAAATTACGATTATCGAAATACTAGCGGATTGAGAGTCGCCAGTGACTCACTGGTCAGGAGCGCACCGCGAGTTTGCGGTGGAGCAATATTTGAAGTGCGGTGAATCATTGGTACGTACGCGTCGCGCTTTTTGTACTAATTTTAATATTCGACGATTAAGTGATGGGCCAAGCACGCAACTTATTCCTGGACCATCAACGTCAGCAACAACGCCAGAACATGTGTCTCAAGTTTGAAATGAAATTATTCGAAATCCACGTAAATCGATAAGGAAGATTGCGGCCTCCACAGGAATAAAATAAAATGCACGACTGGGTCGCACGTACCTGCTCTTATGTTCAAGACACTGCGAGTTTAAGAAAATTTGTATATACAAACATGGAAATTATGAGAGAAAAATGTAGAGAAGCATGAAATACGACATTTAAATTAGCTAAAACAACTCTTTTGACAGTTCGAGGTGAAAAAAAAGTATGCCATCTTAATTCATGATGGAATATGATTGTATGGAAAAAAAAATTTTAAAATCGTTGGAGCGGTTTTTTTTTAAATTAGTTTTTTTTATATAAAATTCTTAAAACATTTTTAAGAACAAATTTTGGTATGCAGATTTAAACTATATATTTATTTGTATATAAAAATAAAATTTGAAAAAAAATTGTCAACCCGTTTTTGAGATATCGAATTTTCAAAAAAAAAGTTTGAAACTTTTTTAAAAAATCCAAAAACTTTTTTTTTGAAAATTTTGATATGCAATATTATTTAATCTTATCTGAAATTTGTATATAAAAAAATTTATTTAAATCCGTTAAGCTGCTAACGAGAAAACTCAAAATAAAAAAATACGTTCTATGTATGACAGGTACTACTAATAGTTGCTATGTGTAAAATTTTTTCATTTTTGATGGTAGATCGTACTAATATTAGTATATGAAAAAAGTTTAATCAAAATCGTAGGAGTCGTTTTCAAGCAAAAAATATTTTCCTTTGCGGTTTTTTCACTTTTGTATGGAAGGTACCGTTATTTTTTCATAAATGTAAAATTTTTTCTAAAAATATTTTAGAGAGTACTAAAAAAGTCTTAAATATCGAGTTTCAAAAAAATCTATGATGCCGTTTTCGAAATATTTGATTTTCCAAAAAAAAATTTTGAAATATTTTTTAAAAATCCAAAAAATATTTTTTCAAAAATGTTGGTACACAAAACTATTAACATTTTTTGGAAGCTTCTGTATAAAAAAAATAATTGAAATCGGTCATACCATTTTGAAGAAAATCAAAAATTAAAAAAATGGTTCCTTGGGAGGTATCATTAATAACCATTTTTGACAAATGGTTTTCCACCCAAAGAAAGCCTTTACTAAAATAAATTTATTGAATTTTTTTAAGGAAAGTTGTCGAGCCGTCTTTGAGAAAAATACGATTATGTAAATTTGCCAAAAAAAATGTATGACAAGTACCGTTATTTTTGGTTCTAAAAAAAAATGAAAAAACGTGTCGGCAGAATCATCAAAACCACTAAGTACCAAGTTTGAAGAAAATCGATCGAGCCGTTTAGGCTGTAGACTAACAGACAGACAGACAGACAGACAGAATTGTGCCACCCACTTTTTTGGTGTTCTCTATCATCGTAATATCATGTTTGATTGTTATCTCAAAATTTTTTTTTTGCACGAATCCAAAACTTGCCTTATAGTACCTATAATCGCAAGTAAAAAATCAACAGTGCATGTTATTTTGAAAAAGAAATTAAAGCTCCACCCGTACAAAATGCAAATTGTTCAGTATCTCAACGAAAGTGTCTATTCTGGAACGTATTCGGACAGCACTTACACTTGGAAACATTTTATTCAGTGACGAAGCACATTTCCATATTGATGGATATGTTAACAAACAAAATATGCGATACTGGTACCCCAATAACCCTAGAGAACGCCATCAAAAACGTTTACATTGTGTAAAAACGACAGTTTGGTATGCCATTTCAGCGAGCGAGTACGGGTCGCAAATGTAAGGGTCCGACTGCAAGAGTGCATTGAAAAAACGGCCTTCATTTGGATCATATCGTTTTTAAAAAATTAAATCAGCAGTGTTACTCTGCATTTAATTGAAATAAAAATAAATAAAAACGATGTTGTTTTTTATATTGAATTTTAAAGTTGAAAATATTCCGCTGAACACTCTTTAGTTTAAACTTCATAATCCAATTAATAATAGAACCAATTTAAGGTTTTAACTCAACTTTCATTCTATTTTGAATATAATTCTTTTTTTAATCCATTTTGTACTCATTTAAAAAGCAAAAGTACATAAATATTTTCGCTACAGTTGCACAATATCTTATAGATTCCTTTTTTTTTAATTCCAATAAATCTTAAAGTACCTACATACATACATACATACAAATAATTTGCAAACAGAATTTGACGACAACAAAATCCTTTGGTGCGGAAGAATAAATTTTCCAAAGATATCGAAAGATATCTTCTTGGCGCATCGATATCCTTAATCCCCTTCTTCGAAAAAATCAAAATCAATTGACAAGAATAAAAAGACCAATCACCCCCGTTTGCATAGTAAACAAAAAATAAAGGGAAAACCCTCTACAACCATCACTTTACTTAATGAAATTCTCAAAAGAAATGCAAAAAAAAAAGAAAAAGGATTCAAGAGCCCATCGGAAGTCAGGATACTCACACGCAAAATTTTAAAATCAACGATTTTAAATTACCCATCATCCGATACCCGAGTTCCGGAATTTTTAACATTTCGAAAAATGGCAATAATTTTGCTGCTGATGGTGCTTAGCATGGGAAAAGGGGTGGATGACAAATACGTATTCGTTTAAATGGCAAACGGAAGCCAAGGAAATTAGTGCGCACTTGAAAAAACCCCAGATTGGCTGTGGGTGGGATAACGTATTTTAAAGTTAAAAAATAAACAGTTTGTTAAAATTGTTAATTTATTGGGCGGAAGGGTTGATGATGCTGGTTGCCCGTTTTGACATCGGTTAGGCAAACGACCATGTCATTGCTCTCTATGAAAATTTTGTTATTTGTGTATCCATCTATATACGGTTGTTATTTGGGCACACAACAAGAAGAACTGAAGTTTTTCTAGACGCTTCCGGAATTTAATGGCCTGAATCCTTATCCATTCAAATGCATGGTAATATTTATACTCGTAGAAAATGATTTCAGGAATGATTTCTTTGTTTGGCCTTGTCTGGGTTCTAGGTTAAAAGGAAATATCTTATTTTTAACTTGATGCCAAAATACAATATGAAAAAACTCTTAATTAATTTTATTTGCTTATAATCTTTAAGCCAAACAAATCAAGGTTTGAAAATAGGAACAATATTTAACGAGCTTGGAGAAAAGTGGAAGCATGTATTACATTACTTTCAGAATAAGCTGCATGAATCATTGTAACAGAAAATGGTCAGTGGTTTATAGTTTTTTAGCGTAACACAGACAGTGGTCCGTTCCTTTTCTCTAAAAATGTTAACAATTGTTAATGTGTCAAAAAAAAATGTTGGAATGTCATTGTTAAGAATGTTACACTTTGTAACATTTCATTTAGGAACGATCAATGTTCAAAATATTGTTGATCTGTCAAACGGCAAGGTTGGAAAAAAAAATCGAAATGCATTTAGAATTAATAATCAAGAAAAAACTATTTATTGCATAAAATTCATTGAAAGTAAATACATATAATTTCTAAATTAAATTTCTATTAACTTTAACTAACTATGAGCACAAATTTCTTTACCAAAAATCACGGAATTGATAAAATGCAATGTCGAAAAAAAGTAAATTTATCATAAAACTATTAAAAACTCAAAAACAACAGTAAAATTAATTAAATTAAAAACACATATTTGCAAAAATTCTAACAATTCTAAATCCAAACAACGAAAAGTAAACAAAAGATAATCACAAAATAAAAAATTGCAGTTTCAGCTGTTTTTGACAGATCAACACTTTCAATTCATGTCGAGGAGATGAGTTGGAAATTGTTACAAAGTGTAACATTCTGACACTTCAACATTGAGTTTAGGAACGATTTTATGACGTCATAATGTTACACGATGTTACAATTTGAGAATTTAGGAACGATCAATGTTAACAATTGTTAACAATTGTTAACATTTTAGAGAAAAGGAACGGACCACAGGGGCCCTACTATGTAACTTTATTCTCCTTTAAAATCCATTCGAGTTGTTTTCAATGCGGTAATATTTATAAAAGTGCTCCCGACTTTTTGACATATAGAATCTTCAAGCATCGCTGAGAATAAGCGCGCTGAGATTTTACGGATTCAAATGTAGTAAGTGTAGAATTCGGTTACATAGTTGGGCCAAAGATGTTTTATAAGTTTACGCTAGGAAAATTAACAAAAGTATCATCGTTTTTTTTTCTGTTAAAGGTACTTGTATGTTGGAGTTGCGATACGCTTTTTATTGATTGTTGTTGTTTGAAGCGCTCGCTGCTCCAACATAAATACTAAAAGGAAAAACAATATAAATGTTTCGAACCTTTAATCAAATCGTCGCTGGAATCGTTTATCACATCAGCTCCCACATAAACACATCCTAAGGCATATGCGCTACGGGCACCTATGCAGTTTAGCTGGTTGAATAACAAAGACGCAACGCCAATTCTTATAAGCACTACACAATCCAGGTTGCATATGAAAGACCATGGATCGAAATATATAAAGGACAATTATTAAATATAAGAATTTTAAGTTATAATATAAGAGGTTTGAAAAACAAGATTGATATTTTAGATTTTATAAATTTTATTTGTCAATATGAAATATTTATTTTAATTGAAACACATGTAACCGAAGAGAATATTGAAAATTATGAAGCAAGTTTTGTTGAATATAAATTAAGATGGATACCAGCAACCAAATCTAATCAAAAAGGTCGAGCAAGTGGAGGAATCCTCATGGGTTTCAAGCAAAGTTTTAAAGGCGTCATCTGCACTTATAAGCAAGAAGGGGAAATGGTTTTTATGGAAATAAAATTGGATCGATACGTACTCAACCTTATTCCTATGTATTTAAACTGTAACAGCTGGGAAAATAGCTTTACTAAGCTCGAAGACAAATTGTTTGGGAGGAACTTAAATAATATAATGCTAATTGGAGACTTCAATGCACGTACAGGATCCCAAGAAAGTGAAAATAAGTTAATGAACAGAAACCGAAAATCAAGAGATAGCATAATAAATAGAGAAGGCAAAAAAGTTGTTGATCTATGCAACTCCTTTGGACTAAGCATCTGCAATGGGTCAACAGACGGAGACAAATTAGGAGATTTCACCTTCATAGGACCACAAGGAAACTCAGTGATCGATTATGCTATGGTGTCAGGTGAATGGGGTTCTGTGGTAGAGGATTTTGAAGTTTTAACGCAGATACATTCTGATCATCTTCCAATTCAGGTGACAATTAATTTAAATAGGAGGCAATGGCATGAAATGGAACCGACAATAATAGCCAAATACAAGTGGAAAAATGCTTTTGCTGATAGTTATGCAAATTCGTTGAATAACGCTATCCTTCTCCGAGCCACATCATCGGTACCATCCCTTCTAAATTTATCCCAGCTGGACGAAATTCTAAAGGACTCTATACCGCGACAATGTCAACAAAAGGATAATAGCACTATTCGGTATCGTCAAAAATGGTTTGATAAAGACTGTCTAGAAGCACGTGAGAAGTCTTTTGCCTGGCTTAGGTTATTTAGAAGCTTTCCAGATAACTTATACTTTAAAGAGCAGTATCTGGCAGTAAATAAGCAGTACAAGGAACTATTGACATATAAACGCCTGAATCACTCAAAAATCGTTGCTCGCAATCTTGCAGGATGCAGAAACACAACAGAGTTCTGGAAAACGGTAAATGCTATAAACAAGAAACCGAATAAACAACTCACTATATCAGTTGGGGCTGAAGACCTAGCAGACCACTTCAAAAGTTTGACAAAGGACAATTTTTCTTCAACCTTTCAATTTGCCACACCACTATATAAGAACGACGAATTGGATGCACCGTTTTCCTGTGCAGAGGTTCAATTAGTATTGAGTGAACTCCAAAATAACAAGTCTCCAGGATCAAATGGCATACCGCAAGAGTTTTATAGATTTAGCACTGCTATTTATATAGAAACCTTCACAAAAGCCTTAAACCATGCATATGATACAGCTTGTGTGCCAAATTACTTCAAAGAAGCAATCATCTGTCCAATCTTCAAAAAGGGGGACAAAGTTGACCCTGCAAACTATAGAGGGATATCGCTGCTGAATTCTTCAATGAAAATCTTTTCCAAATTACTTTGTAAACGCCTTTATGACTGGGTT
This sequence comes from Dasysyrphus tricinctus, assembly GCA_963921185.1. NCBI lineage: Eukaryota > Metazoa > Arthropoda > Insecta > Diptera > Syrphidae > Dasysyrphus > Dasysyrphus tricinctus. The sequence goes on along the minus strand of OY992533.1, from coordinate 13,949,193 downwards.
CAGAATAATAATTTACTTAGTGAAGCACAGGCGGGTTTTCGAAAGAACTACTCCACAATCGACCAAATCTATTCGCTTACCAACATAGCTAACATATTTATAGAGTCCAAAAAGAAGCTTTATGCTTTTTTCATTGATTTTAAGGCAGCTTTTGACACGATAGATAGGAAAGCACTTATGTTAAAGCTATTTAACAAGGGAGTTTCGACAAAGTTCGTCAATGTTTTGGATGCATTTTACCATCATACAACTTCGGCAGTCATCTTTGCAAATAAATACTCAAAGCAGTTCCAGGTTGAAATAGGATTGAGGCAAGGCTGCAATCTGAGCCCTCTGCTTTTCGCTCTATTTATAGATGACATTGAAGAGATACTACAAGGTGGAGCACAGGTTTCAGCTGACCTGTTAATAAAAGTCCTTATGTTCGCCGATGACATCGTAGTTCTAGCAGAGTCGCCTGCTAGTCTCCAATTGATGATTAACAGACTATTCGAGTACTGCAACAAATGGAGGCTCCAGGTGAACCTTGAGAAATCAAAAGTAATGATTTTTCGCAATGGAGGTGGTATTAACTGTCGTAGTGAAAAGTGGAAATTCGGAGATAAAAATATTGAAGTCGTCAACGAATATAACTACCTTGGTGTACGATTATGTAGAAATCTTAACTGGAAGAACCATTTGTTAGATAAACTTGCCAAGTCCAAAAATGCGCTAAATGCAACATGGAAGACAGTGATGCAGTGCAAAGATGTGGAGTTTGAGCCAAAGTATCAAATATTCCAAGCCACAGCCAAAGCCATAATGTGCTATGCAGCTCAAGTCTGGGGCGGCAAAGAGTTTGAGGAAGTGGAGCAGCTCCTGAGGTACTTTTTGAAACGAACTTTTATGCTACCAAATAGTACGGCAAGCCACATACTTATGCTGGAAACGGGCCTCCCGCCTTTGTTCATTACAACACTGAAAATGCAAGTCGACTACATACTAAATACCATCAAAATGGACGATAAAAGACTACCGAAAAAAATAACGATGCTGGTTATTCGAAAAAAAATATCATGGTTCAAGTCTTGGAGAGATTTAGCGGAGTACTGTGGGCATCCATTCTCACTTCAAAGTGATTCGATGGACACGTGGAAAAGCGAGCTCTACGACCTCATAAGCTTATTGGATGATAAAAAACGAGAACACTACATTTGGAAAGCCAGAACCTCGTTCCATAGAAGTATATATGCAACACTTACCTACAACCTAGCAACAAATAATTATTTCAGGGTGGAGTATCCAACTCACCTCATGTCACTGGTTTTAAAAACAAGAAGTGAGATGCTTCCCCTGAATTATGTTCCTCATAGGAGTGACTTGGAAGAAATTTGCGGGCTATGTAACCTAAGGGAAAGGGAGGACGTGTTTCATTTTATAGGAAGATGTCCTGTTTTTGTGGAGACCAGAAGAAGTACGTTCGGGAAAAATTATTTGAACGAGAATGAAATTATCGATATTCTTAATGGACAGATGGATTGGGTGATTTTGTACGATTATGTAAAACTTGCACTTTGCTATAGAAAACGAATTTTGGAAGAACTTTTCTAAAATAAAAAAAAAAAAAAATATTCTTGAAAATTTTTGTAAATAATGTATTAATTGCCAACTGACAGACGGCGAAAGCCATGTTAAATAATGGATGATTTACAAAATGTGTATGTATATAATACTTTATATGAAATAAAATCCTTAAAAACTTGAACTTGAACTTGAACTTGACAATTCCCAAGGGCAAGCTTTTCCGTCAAAATAAATGCATTGTCAATGATGGGACTGATGCCTATAGTTGATAATTTATTCTAGTGAAAAGATTAGTCCCCGGATCCAAGACGGATCCAAGGCAGATCGTAGATGGGTTAAAGGCGAATGGGAAACGGATCCAAGATGGATAGGAGACGGATACAAGACAGATTCAAGGCGGTTCAGAGACGGATTGGAGACGGAGATTAAAATATCAAATAGTATACGTATAAGGTTGGGTCGCAAATACATAATATAATTATCTCTTGTAGTTCAACTTGATTACTATTTTTAAAGTTGTACGGAAAAAAAAATGTTTGGAAAATTTTACCAACACCTATCAAATCGCCTGTAATTTATAAAGTTTGTTTTGAAAAATCAACATGGAGAGTTACTTGCGTTCAACTTCACGTTGCTCAAGCAATCATAGTCAACGGCGAGTGCTTTTTTGCCGATGAGTCCCAATTTTGCTGGCCCGAATTGGATGATGTGGACATGGACACCGACGACTTGTGTTTTGGACAAGAGAAGGCACAGTGGTCCGTTTGTTGAATTTCGGCGGCAAAAATCATTTCCCATGCCAATTCTTAGTACAAATTACTGAAATGGTACTGCCTATTTTATTCTACTTCAGACAGGGGCTACACAATGTAGGTCAGAGCATTGTCTCAAATTTCAAAAATTAAGAAAAAGTATTGTCGAACATTTTAACTACCTTGGCAGTATTGTTTTTGTTGTTTGTTTCTGCAAACGGTGGTACGGATCTGGACGTTAAAAGAAGAATAAATAAAGCTCTTGCTGTCTTCGATATTCTGTCCCCAATTTGGAAATCCAGTCAAATCTCCTTACGCTCTAAGTTGAGATTCTTCGAATCCAATGTCAAATCCGTGCTGTTCTTATGCTTGTGAAACCTGGAAAGTCACGTCTACCATGCATTTCGAAGAAATTGCAGGCTTTTGTGAATCGCTGTCTTCGCCACATCCTAAAGATTCGCTGGCCACAAATAATATCAAATGAGGAATTGTGGCGCAGGACTAGTCAAGAGCGGCTGGACGTCGACATAAGAAAGCGTAAATGGCGTTGGATTGGTCACACACTGAGGAAACCGAACGATGAAATTGCAAAGCAGTCCTTTGAATGGAATCCTCAGGGTGCACGGCGGGTTGGAAGACCAAGAACAACATGGAAATCAGCTGTCTTAGCGGAAGCAGAATCCCAGAAAAAGACGTGGCCACAGCTTAAGTACCTTGCAGCAGACCGTGAAGGATGGAGACGTTTTGTTGACGCCATATGCCCCAGCCGGGGTTACAGGACACGATGATGATGATTGTCGAAGTCCGGAACTGAGTCAATTTTATGTTTGAATTGTCCTAAAATAGCTGAATGTATACTTTCATATAAAAATGACTCCAATACTGATTTGTACAAAAATTTAAAGAAGAGAGTCAAAATGTTGAGAAATGTTCTTAAGGGATTAATTAGAGCTAATTATAGTGCTCGTTTTTTTTTAAATTGTTTGTATTGGAAATTCTTCTTAGGCCCAAACTGATCGAATCTGAAAAAACAAATTTGACAATTTTGACGGCTAGAAGTTGGTAATCAAATTTTAGGTCAACTACTCAAAAATTCTAAAAGTTCAAAAATAATCTTATGTAATAGTTGGAAAAACTGTTAAACTACCATTATTTATGTAGCAATTCTAATATTCTTATATACAAAAATAATGGTAGTTTAACTGTTTCTTGTATCAGAATTCTTAGCCTGATACCAGATTTAAATAATGCAACCAGAAAAAATATCAACATTATTAAAACTATACTTTAAGATTATTTTTAAACTTTTCGTGTAGTTGATCTAAAATCTGATAAGCAACTTTTAGCCGTCAAAATTTTCAATGTTTTTTCAGATTCGTCAGATTAGCCCTAAAAATAATTTCCAATACAAACAATTTAAAGAACCAACACTAAAATAAGTTCTAATCCCTTGAGAGCATTTCTCAACATTTTGAGTACTGATTGGTACCAGTATTGGATTCACTTTTATATGAAAGTATAGGTACATTCAGCCACTTCTTTTAGGTTATTACAAACATAAACTTGACTCAATTCCAGACTTCAATAATATTTTTTTTTTTTTGAGTTTTTGGACCATATTCTGAGCTAAATTGTGTAGCCCCTGTTTTCAAGTAAAAAAAATAGGCAATAGAATTCCGCATCTTCAAATCATTAAGTGTAACCAATTTCATGAATTTGTACTAAGAATTGGCGTGGGAAATGATTTTTGTCGCCAAAAGTCAACAAACAGACCACTGTGCGACGGCGCAACGAGCCAAAACCAATAAAATTAACAAGTAAAAGTAACCGATAACAGTAACCAATCAAAGTTACTAATACAAGTAACCAATTAAAGTTACCCATAAAAGCAACAAATAAATGTAACCAATCAGTTTCGAGTTTTTTTGCGAATGCATACAAAATCAGAAGTAAAAAGCTAAAATTACATTTTTTTCAAAATTCGCCTTTTTTTGAATACAAAACTTCACAAATGTATTCATCTTGATTAAATCTCCATGTAAAAATGAATGAATATAAAAGATTTAACAAATTTTGCTTTGTTTCAATATCAATTTTGCTTGTCTTTCCACTACTTTATGGAAACATGACTATGCACTTAAGGACAACTCTAGCTGTCTTAATAGTTTCCATCTGGTTCGTTTATTCTGGTCAAGCAAAATAGCTTATTATGTTAAGTTTCCTTGACCACTGACTTGGACTTAATGGTTTGTATCTTCATTCATATCCTTTTCGCTGACACATTGTTTTTATGATGTTTTATAGTATTTCGATAAATCATGTCAGTTATTACCTTATATTCTCTCTCACATACACAATCATAAGCTCTTTTCTATATCTTTACGTTTTTATCTATACTTTCCACTTAGCTGGGCACACACTTATACTACTCTATTGTGTGTGGGAATAGTGGTCATAAATTGAGATACAAAATTGTCAACACAAACATGTGCATATTGCTTTTGGTGCTCATCCCAGCAGGATGCTACTTGATCGAATCCGGAAGTATAATATTTAACCCCATATTCAACCAATAGAGCATGAACACATAAATCATAAATCGAATAACGAGATTATACATAGAATCGATTTAAGATTAGATGTTTTTGTTGTTGTACGGACATTAACATCTTGACCAAATGATGTGTTAACTTTTAACATATACTTTGTGTATGGGATGTGTACAGAAGGTTGAAGAAGAAGGGGATAATTTGGCACAAACGGGCTTTTTTTGTCAAGTGTCGAATTTCAAAGAGCGGGGTTGAAATGCTCTCAGAAATAGTTGAAGCTGTGAAAAGAAGCAGGTACCTACATATTTATCTATCAAAATACAGTAGACGCTCGATATAGTGAAGTGATAAAAACCAGGCCTGTTCACTGTTTTGAGATTGTTCACTTTTTCGAGCGGAGGTTTTCTAAGGCTTTCTAAAGGCGAATTTGATTCAAATTGCACATTTCGTTCGATGTGAATGTTTTTAATATTAACTAAGCATTAAACAAAGGCTTTCACTCTGGTTTAAACAAAAAATCAGAGTCAATTCCTCAGAGCTCTCAAACTAGGTAAAATGTTTGCGCGAAATTTGTATACAAAAAACATTTTTTTATAAAATTTTGTGTGTTCACTATAGTGGATAGTTCACTATTTCGAGATTCACTAAATCGTGCGTCTACTGTATAGAGATAACTAAAACTAGACGAAAAAAGCAAGGAGTTTCGAAAAGAGAAAGAAGAGAGAGAGAAAAGAAGTTAGCTGCACTTTTAGAAAAAAGTACAAATAATAAATGATAATAAATTACAAAACTATACATTCTATTACGCTTCGCACCCGGCTGACAAAGCCAGGGGATGATCAGCAATACTTATAAAAAAGTGCTTAAAACACTACGAATAACCAAAATTTACTAATTGAAACATGCAAGTAACAACAATTAGTAAAGGGTGTTTTTTTTAGACGTGTGGTTTTCAATCTGGCAATACTTTTTTCGGAGTTGGTACTTTTGACAGCTGTCACTTGATTTATGCTCAGTTTGGTTTGCCATTTCATAATGAATAGACTTAGTCCTGAATAACGTTTGCAAATCGTGCATATTTACTACCAAAATATTGGTTCGGTTGCGCGCGCTGCGATGAAAAATGAAGCCGGCCATAATGTTACAGTCAATGTAGGAACGCTATAGAGCCATGATCAATGATTTGTTTGTGCCTGAATTGGAGGATGTTGATGTTGACGACCTTTAATTACAACAAGACGGCGCTACATGCCGTACAGCCAACGAAACAATCAACAACGCTGATACGGCCCCAATTGCTGCAAAAAGTGGTCGAAAATTGGGCCTCTCGGCTGGAATTTATTTGAGCCGGTCGCAACGACCACTTGCTTCAAATTATTTTTAAAACATAATGGCAAACCCTTATCTTAATAATAAAGCTAAATTCCTGGCCGTAACATTAAATTATATGCGTTTTATTTCTTCTTGAAAACCACACGTCTAAAAAAACACCATTTATATTAGTATAAAAATGAAAGATTTTAAAATAGCAGCTACTGTCGTCATCAGAACTACAAAAGGTAAACGGCTATACCAAGCAGCCCGCAAATACAACTACGAATTTTATTCTTCTGGCTCGCCAACATAATGGCCATCTGATACTAACAAAATGACAAACCTTATTGACTTTTCGTAGGTTAGGTTAGGTTAGGTTGAAGTGGCTGCCAGTCGTTAGGCAGTTGGTCCATTGTGATACCACATGAATCTAGGCAACCATTTTCCTTACTCGGGGAACCATTTGACACTGCTTATGAAGCGAACAGACTGCCCTATGTCTAAGTTTATTAGATCACTAGGATCATTGAAGTAAAATCACCAAGGTGAAGTCTTCGTCTATGAGATAGAGCAGGACACGTGCATAGAAGGTGAGGAATCGATTCTATCTCTTCCTCATCCATAAAGCTTTAGCAAAAATCGTTAGAGTGCTTGCCTATAAGACAGTATCCGGTTATAACACCAATCATGGAGGTTTGTTCTCTCTAATGCATTTTGCTTTAGCATAAGTTTACATGTAGCGATGGATTTACCTATATCTGCCTTACTATAGGTAGAAGAGGAAGAGTTGTTCCATTTTAAGCGAGTTCATCGGCCTTGCAATTACCCGGGATGTGTCTATAGCCCGGCATCCAACACAGGTGAAGGTTAAACTGCTGCGCCATCTCCAGCAGAGATGATCGGCAATTTAGGGCCGTTATAGAGTTAGTGGAGACCGATTCCAGGGATTTGATAGCTGCTTGCCTATCCGAGAAGATGCGGATATCTGTAGTTGATATCAAGTTTTCTTTCAGCCAAGATAAATAAATAAATTAAATAAATTGGGTGGCGCAACAGCTCGTGGAGAACCAGGGCCTAGTGACTTACAACTCACAACCATTCCTGTGTGCGTGTTTGTTGGCAGGAATGGAAGGGACCTACAGTTTTTTGCCGAGTCCGAACGGCTGAATGAGAAGCACTTTTTCATGACAAGTATACTCTTGGAGGATTTGTCAGTTCCTCGCAAGAGGCAGTACCTCGAATAAAACATTTCTGTTTTTAGGTGGCACGGCTGGGAATCGAACCCACACCTTCGGCATGACATTCCTACGCACTAACCATCAAGCCACGAGGTACTACTTTCAGCCAAGATAAGGCTTCCTTAATCGCCATAAGTTCCACCTGGAACACGCTGCAATGATTAGGAAGACGGAATGAGAGACTAAATTTTAGTCTTTCTGAGTACACACCACCACCCACTCCTTCATCAGTTTTCGATCCGTCTGTGTAGATATGGACCGATCTCTCATTCAAGAAAGCCATATCCCAGAGGGTTCTAGAAGAAATAGTGACTTAAAAGTTTGAACCGAATTGTGGTTTTGGGATGGTGTAGTCAATGTGACTAGGTAGTGATCCGAATGAAATCAGAATGATGGAATGACCAATATTATTGTTGGTCGTTTGCGAGGAAGCTTGTAGGCGTATAGCTGTATTTGCAGCCACCTTAAAATACCGAGGGGCGTTAGATATAGCAGAACGTCTAGAGCGGCAGAGGGTGTCGTACGAAGCGAACCACTTATACATAAACAAGCCGAGCGTTGTACTTTGCTTAGTTTGTCGTAGTTTACCGCTTTTTCTAGAGCAGTCCACCACACTGCAACACCATAATTGAGAATCGGTCTAATCACCTAAGTATATAGCCAGTGAGTAATACGAGGTTAAAGGCCCCATTTAATCCCAACGGCTTTTTTGCACGAGAAGAGTGCTACTGTGGACTTTTTAACTCTTTCTTGTATATTAGGCTTCTAGCTTAACTTTTTATCTAAAATAATACCAAAATAAGACCCAAAAATTTTGCTTGATCAGTGAATGTTAATGGAATACCTTGATAAGAAGGAGGATCTACATGAGGGATTTTATATTTTCTTGAGAATAGAACAAGTTCTGTTTTATGAGGGTTGACACCCAGACCACACCGGTCTGTCCAATTGGTTAGCTTGTCTACAGCGTTTTGTTAGAATTCTTTTAAGGTAGAAGAATGCTTTCCTGATACGGCAATAGCAACATCGTCTGCATCATAGGCAATCACTCTGTAACCCTCCACTTCCAGGCATTTTAGTAGCTCAAGTTCCCGCTTTGTGGCGTGCCTCTACAGACCTTCTAGCAGAAAAGCCGCCCAGTTTTGAGTTGATGATCCCGCTAGTCAGCATTTGGTTAATCAATTCACCAAGCAAACCATCTACCTTCAGGGATGTCAGTGCAGATGCAATTGCAAATGTGTTGACATTGTTAAACTTTTTCTTATAATGTAAATACGGATTTTGAAATTGAATTGCTTGATTCATTCGCTAGTTACGACTTGATTCAAATTAATTATTGCAAGAATAATTTAAATCGTTTACTCGATCTTGTTTTTGTTGATAGAGATTTAACTATTACAGTTGATAAATCATTATATCCAATTTTTCCACACTCTATTCACCATAATGCTTTAGATATTTGTTTTTCTTTTTATGACTACTTAAGATCTTCGCAAAATTGTAAATTTAAGCTTAATTATAAAAAAGCTAACTTCGAAGGCATTGCGAGTTATATGTCGCGCATTCCGTGGCGTTCAAATTTTTGTAATTTAACTTTATTGCAATTTTATAATTTATTCAAAGATAATCTGAAAAGGGCAATTGATATGCATGTACCTAAAGTTAAATTAAAAAATAATTCAAAACCTCCGTGGTTTAACAAGAGGCTTTGTAATTTAAGCAACAAAAAAAACAAAGCATACAAACGGCTTCACAAATCCGTTAACGATATTAATTTAAAGAATATTTACATTCAATTGAAGCGCGAGTTCGAAGTTCTTAATAAATTTCTGTATACAAGTTATATTTTGTCAATTGAGTCTAATTTAAAAAAAAATAGTAAATGTTTTTGGGCGTTTATCAAAAGTAAAAAACTATCCAATGGTATTCCTAGTAGTATGCAATACCTTGGTTCAACTTTTTCTGATACCCCGTCTATTTGTAATGTGTTTGCGGACTTTTTTAGTTCCAACTACTCTAAGATTGATAGTGTGCAGTCAATTAACCGAACCGCATTATATAGTCATGATTGCGCGATTCATATCGGTCAACTAGAAATAAATCTTTTTGAAATCCAAGACGGTTTGTTGAAATTGAATAGCGATACCAACCCTGGTCCTGATGAAATTCCACCAATTGTTCTTAAAAACTGTGCAGTAGCTCTTTCTGAACCTCTTCTTTATATTTTTAATAGCTCTCTCAGGAGTGGGGAATTTATTCCAGAGTGGAAAAAATCATTTGTAACTCCAATTCATAAAAATGGTCCTAAACAGGATATTTCCAACTATCGCCCGATTTGTAAACTTTCAAGCATACCTAAGCTCTTCGAAAAAATTGTGTATGATAAATTGACTTTTCTACTAAAAGAGCACATTTCGCCGTTTCAACATGGCTTTGTCGCAGGAAGATCAACAACCACTAACCTTGCACTCTTTTCAAATTTTATCCTTAATAATCTCGAAGAAGGAAACCAAATTGATGTTGTTTATACTGATTTTGCGAAAGCCTTCGATAGAGTTAGTCACTCTATTTTGCTTAATAAGCTTGCATTGTTTGGTTTTCATTCAAATATGTTGAATTGGTTAATGTCTTACCTTAAAGGTCGTGTACAATTTGTATCTATTGATCAAGTGCTATCAAGGCCAGTTATGGTAACATCCGGTGTCCCCCAAGGTAGCCATCTTGGCCCCCTTCTATTTCTGATATTTATAAATGATATGCCTAATATATTCTTAAATTCCGAACGTCTATTATTCGCTGACGATTTAAAATTTTTCAGATGCATTAAATCGATTGATGATTGTTTTCTTTTACAAAAGGATCTAAAAAATCTTACGGAATGGTGCACTGTTAACCAATTATCGTTAAACGTTTCTAAATGTCAATGTTTTTCTTTTTTCCGTAACCTCTCACCAATTTTCTTTGATTACAATATTGATAACCAAGTGCTTGAAAGAGTTTTTGAGAAAAAGGATCTTGGTGTTATTTTTGATCCTAAACTGAACTTTGTTAAACACATCGAATTTACAGTATCAAAGGCCAATTCAATGTTAGGTTTTATTAAACGAAATTCAAAGGACTTCAAGGATCCATTTACGCTTAAATCGCTGTATAGTTCCTATGTGAGATCAATTTTAGAGTATTGTTGTGTAATATGGAACCCGTTTTACAACATTCATTCTAATAGACTTGAAATGGTCCAGAGGAAGTTTTCAAGGTATGCAATTCAGAAGTTGGGTTGGAACATCGAAACTCCAACCTATTCTACGAGATGCCAACTACTTGGAATTCAATCTCTTGAAAATAGACGAAAAATTTTCTCCACAATGTTCATATATGATATTTTGACTTATCATATCAAGTGTCCTTCTCTTCTATCTTTGATAGATTTGTATGCTCCATCTCGTCAATTACGAATACGTCGCTTACTCCATGAAAGAGAACATAGGGTTAATTATGCGCTTAATGAACCAATAACTCGCTGTGTCAGAGAAACTAATCTCATTTCTAATTATATTAATTTCAATTTTCATTTAAGTAGATTTTCATTAAAAAATCAATTGTTATTGCACTTTTTAAATTAGCTTATCTAATTATGTATTTTACTATTATTAACGTTTTTTTTTGTTTTAATTTCAATGGTATAATTTTCGGTAGTCTAACTGTAGATTAAAATGATCTCTTATTGATGTAAATAAATATAAATATAAATATAAAATAAAATATAATATATCTAAGAAAGCAACCATGATGGAGGGAATATTCTATGGTTCGTTCTAAAGTATGTAAAGCAGTTTCCACCAATTTCCCTTTGCAGTAAGCATATTGAGCAGTAAGTTTTAAGAAGGAATGATGATAGACTAATATGTCTGAAGTCTTTCCGGTTTACTTGGGAACAAGTGCCAGCTTTGGATATAAACAGAACCATGACTTCTGTCCAAGACAGGGGAATGTGGGCCGGTGCTAAGTAACTGGTAAAGATAGAGTTCAGAATTGGCAAAATAACATCACTATTCATTTGAAGTTCGGCTGGTATTATACCGTCTGGTCCCGCAGATTTGTAAGGTTGGAAGCTGTTGAGTGCCCAAAGCAGCTTGTCCCTGGTAATCAGACCTTGTGGATAGCTTGACTTCGTATCAGACTTAACATGGTCGAAGCTATTAATATTTTGGGAGCTACCAGAGAAATGAGTATCTAGTAGCAGGTTAAGCGATTCTTCGCAGGAATTGGTCCATGAGCCATCAGCACTTTTTAAGCAGCTTGGCATCATTACTGGACTTATAGAGAGAATTTTCGTTAGCCTAGGTGCCTCTGAAGTTTGCTGTATTTTTCCACACAAAATTCTCCAGGAGGATCTCTTTGACTTTCTCAATGCTTTCTTATATAATTTGAGGGTTGCCTTATAGGACTCCCAATCTGAAACTTCACGAATGCGTTTAGCTCGATTGAAACAATTTCGACAAATATTGTCGAGCGATTCAAATCCTGAATCCTACCAATTTGGTTCTTTTTCCCCCTAACTTGAGTAAGTGGACAGGAAGTAGCCATATATTTGTTAAGGGCTAATGTGAGGTCGTAGACTGTTCGTAGTTTAAGGTATTTAATGAAATCTTATAAGTGTCGAAGGTAATTACGACTTATCGTCAGATCATACTCCAGTAATTTTATTACTTAGTGAAGCAGAAGTAATAAATAAGAAAAAGTAATCCAAAGTTCGTGAATAAGAGAACAAACTGGAACGAATTCATAATGGATAAACTTGAAAGTTTTATAAACTTAAAATCTCCTTTCCAAACAAATTGAGCGTGAAGTAGAACAATTTATTGCTAATGTGCAACAGACTGCAGAAGAGAGTACTCCAACTATTTCGAAATCGTGAGAAAAAGAAATAAAATATCCTGTCGAATAAAAGGAGCTGACATTGTAAGAAATAAAAGCTCGAAGAAAATGGCAAGCTTCGAGATTTACAGATGATAAAGCAGTTTAAGCGTCTTAAAAACGAACTAAAAAAAGAATCTTTGAGTGATTTACTTAGTAGATTCCTGAAAAGTCTGACGAAGGATGCTTCTACCGAATACTCTTTATGGAAAGCAGTTAAGTCCCTTAAGAATTTTGCTTCGGAAAAAATGGCGGAAAGCTGGATTTTGGTACATAGCATCCCCATGGCATTCTAAGGAATCTGTAAAAAGTCCCCATCGATATGAGTGCCGCTATCAATTTTACGGGGGGTCAAAGGCCACCCCAAATGTTTCTTAAGGAATATATCCTGAACGGTAACTCTTACAGAAAAAATGTCAAAGACTGGGTCGTAGCTTCTGTATAAAATTTTCTCTTCACAACCTTTGACGTTGAGACAAGGTGGGTTTTTCTTGTGTGGTATCTCCAAGCAAAATTAGAAAACAGTTCTAAAAAACATATACAGGGATTTATTTTAAGGTTAGCGGCACTCATATCGTTGGGAACTTTTTACAGTTTCCTTAGAATTCCATGGGGATGCTTTGTACCAAAATCCAGCTTTCCACTATTTATTATGTAACTTGGTTGATTTTAAGGCTTATATGACTGGACTATTAATAGTTTTTTGTCCGGGGGGCTATTCCGGTTCTATGATAAACGCGATGAAAAGTTTTTTCAGTGATAAATCTCAATTTCCGATTCTGGTTCAGTGTAAACGTGAAAACGTTTGTCAAACTTTTATCATATGAAAAGTTATTTATCATTGAGAAATGTTGCCTAATAAAGCCTAATGATAAATTGAAAAGGTAAACAAAACCAGAAACATGAATACAATTTAAACAATGCACTTCTTTATTGATTTTCTTTGTTGTAAATAATTATATATTAATTTCTTCGTAATATTTGTAGGTTTTCTTAAATAAAAAAAAAAGAATTATTGCAAAAATATAGTGTTTCTTATTAGATACTCACAAACCAGTATCTGCTCTTCTTTTTTTCATAGTAGGTAGTAAGAAACACGTTAAAAACATAGGTACGACACATGTCAAAGATTCTTAAATGTACCGATTTCCAAATAATTATTTAATAAATTGACTTCTTTTATTCAATTTTACTAAAAATAATCTTAAAAAACCACCAAATCATTTGTAAATATCGAAAAAACTTCTGTAAAATTTTTTGTTTTCATTCAGCACAAAATCAGCTGATTTTTGCACTGGTATAACGAGAATCAACATTTTGGGAAAAAATTATATGATAAAATGAAAAAGTCGTATGAAAACTCTCGTGATAAAAAACTTATCATTTCATTTTATCATAGAACCGGAACCTGATTTCCTAAATTTTTGTTTATTTAGATTTATTTATTATTTATTTCTGCAAAATAATAACGAATTCTTGTAGAGGAATACAAAACAAGTGTTTTATCAATGTAGAAGCGTGGTTTATACAGGGTGTCCCGCACCTGAGTGAAAGTATCTTAGGGTGTGGTTCCTAGGTATATTCTAAGAAGAAAATTGTATCGGGGGAAAGTTGTATCTCCCCTCCCTGAGGCAGGGGGGGCAGTTTCTGAAAAATTGACTTAAAATGCAAAAAAAAAAAAACATTTAAAATCAACGAAAATACATCTAATAATGTGCTATATTTTTTTTGAAAGTTAATACTCCATTCTTGCATTTGGTTTTTAAATCAAGTTGCTTAAGCGAACAGTTTTTGAGAAATTGAATTTCAAAGTCAAATTTGTTCAAAAAAATTGTGATTTTTTTTTCTTAAGTCGATATTTTTCAAAATTTTACGTAATTAAGTGCTATTTTTGTGTTCAATATTCATTGCCCTCATTATTTTGTAATCTATTACCGAAAACTAAATGTAAAAATCTTTCTTAGTTTTTGAGAAATTAAGAAAAAACAAAAGGTACTTTTGCCAAAACAGCCCGAAAAAATTAATTTATTCATGAATTATCCATAATTTAACCCTTTTTCCGGGCTTTTTTGGTAAAAGTACCTTTCGTTTTTTCTTAATTTCTCAAAAACTAAGAGAGATTTTTACATTCGGTTTTCGGTAATGGACTAAAAATAAATGAGCGCAATGAATATTGAACACAAAACTAGCACTTAATTACGTAAAATTTTGAAAAATATCGACTTAAGAAAAAAAAATCTAAATTTTTTTAAACAAATTTGACTTTGAAATTTAATTTCTAAAAAACTATTCGCTTAAGCAACTTGATTTAAAAACCAATTGCAAGAATGGAGTATTAGCTTTAAAAAAAATTATAGCACATTATTAGATGTGTTTTCGTTGATTTTAAATGTTTTTTTTTGGCATGTTAAGTCAATTTTTCAGAAACTGCCCCCCCTGCCTCAGGGAGGGGAGATACAACTTTCCCCCCATACAATTTTTTTCTTAGAATATATCTAGGAACCCAACCCTAAAATACTTCCACTCAGGTGCGGGACACCCTGTATATTACCGTTTAGGTAGGAGGGGCAATCTTATAGAAAAAGCAATAAAATTGTTTAAACAAAACAACGGAAAAGTTTACAACAATGTTCTATAGCCCGTTTGAAAGTTGTTCTTTTATTATACTTTTCAATCGAGTAATATGCAGGCAATTTAAAAAAAAAAATATTGAAAATTGTAAAAACTACTTTTTAATTGAATTTAAAGTATTTTTTTTTCCAAAAACTATTGACACATATAACTCGAGTAAGGATTCTTCTTTTTATTTACCAACTTATTGCTTATTTAAGCACTGGCATTTGTAAATTTCAGTCTAATCTACTTAAACAATAATATATGTATGTAGTTATAAAGACAATATTGTTTTTGTTTGAATCCACTTGGGGTGATAACACAGATTACAGTAATCGTAGGGGGGTAGTGATTCTTTGAACAAAGTCATCCCCTTCTTGTTAGTATATCTACCGATTTAATAAGGTTGATATGCTATATAAAGCCAATGAATTTTGTCGGGCCAATTCAGATCTTGTTATAAGATTGAAATGCTATGCGCATATAAATGCCTTTTATGCCACCAACTGCGAACGAGGAGGCATAGACGTAGACGGGCAGAAAAGCATACGTTTGCTTTCACACGACCCCCGAAGAATAAGGGTGCGTCGAGAACTACAGCCTGCTTTTGGAAATGTGGTAATAAAATTCGACAACCACCAAATTCATTAACACAACAACTATTTATTCTAAATTTTATTCATCGTCAAGAACCAATTGTCGAGCGTCATCAATCAAGTTGCGATTAATTTAAAAAAAAAAAACACATAATATGCAGGCTTTTATTCATGAAGGGATTTAGCAGACTGAGAAAAGCAACTAACTCGACTGGGAAAAAAAGGGATGTGGTTTTTAATTTGTGCGGTTATGGTTTGGTTTGGTGCGTTGATTAAAGAATTTTAAGTCTCATTTAACAACTGTGTTTTTATTAAGCTAATTCTGGGTCTAGGGCTTCGTTTCCGATTGTCTCGCATACACATTTGCAACAAAATCTAATAAAATGGCTTTCAATCTTAATTAGAATTAGGGTTGTATTATGTTCTATTATAGGACTAGGTATTTAGAATCAAGAGTTTTTAATATGAAATAAATTTTTTATTTGAAAATTGTTGGAATAATTGGAGAAAAACGCAAATAATAGAAAATATATTATTTTTGTTTCTGTGGACTATTAAATTAAATTAAATCTGAGTTTTTTTTCTGAAGTTTTAGTCTAAGTGCGTTTTGCCCATGGTACAACAATTGGATTCATCGGTTATAGCCTTTTTATGCTATGGTTCCACCAAAGGATTATCTCAGTTCAGATTTAATAAATCTATTTGGTGTTTCCACCGCACAAAAAGATTTAAAAAAGATTTACTTTGACAGCCTCTTTAAAAATGCAAATGGTGTTTAATTTTTTCTCATGCAGAGGAAGTGAGATAGAATGTTCCCTACGTAAAGAACTGAATTTAGCCATAAATCCTCGCGTTCCAATGTTTATTCGCTATGTTATCTAGTTATCCCAAAAATTTCGAGATAACTTGAGTTGTTGTTGCGTCAGCGGTCATCAGCTGTTTTTTAACATGGGATTACAACAACACAAAGCTATCCGGATAACTGAGAACTAACATCGGAACGTGCCCAATGAATCCTTCAGTGCCATACAGGAATAGGTTAGTTCGATTTGTAAAAGTATTTGTTCTAGGAAGATTTAACAAGATTAATTTCTAATCTTCAAGGCTAACGAAATAAATTTGTATGGTAAATCTTCAAGATTTAAAGGAAATTTGCGGTAAATCTTATTAAATCTCAGATTAGCGTTAGGTGGAAATGTAGCATTACACCGATCCGAAAACGCGTTTTTCTTAAAACACAAGTTTTATGCAAAAGACATGAACAAAACAATATGGAATGTCAAACCAAAACGTGTAATTTTCGGTGTGAATGGTTTTTTGAGTTTTGAAAAGTTTTCGCCGAATACCGGTTTTGGGGTTTAGTTTGTTGGAATTATTTTGTGTAAATTGCTTTTAAATGCTGCTGTTGTTTTTCAAAATATTTTCATAAAATTCACCCGCCCACCCATCTAAACCGTAGAAAATTGACCCCCTTTCGTACGAACTTTCCTTTATGCAGTCCCAAGTGCTTGAGCAACATCTAATGCTATGTTTCCACCAAAGGTTTATCCCAGTTCAGATTTAATTAATCTATTTGGTGTTTCCACCGCACAAAAAGATTTAAAAAAGATTTACTTTGACAGCAGATTTCAAAATGCAAATGGTTTTTCATTTTTTCTTATGAAGAGGAAGTGAGATAGAATGTTTCCTTTGTGAAGAACTGAATGCAGCCATCAATGAGTCCTTCAGGGCCATACAAGAATAGGTTAGTTTGATTTATAAAAGTATTTGTCCTAGGAAGATTTAACAAGATTAATTTCTAATCTTCAAGATTTACGAAATATATTTATATGGTAAATCTTCGAGATTTAAAGAAGATTTGAGGTAAATCTTATTAAATCTCAGATTAGCGTTATGTGGAAATGTAGCATAAGATTATAGTCGAGCATAATTGTTTTTCTTCAAGTGCCTTTTCCACAACATCCGATTCGGTCTATCGTGAAACGTTTATTTCTAAATCCAAACTGATGGCTTGGAGTTAGTCTTCTTTCTTCTATTATTTAGTAGTACCTCGTGGCATAATGGTTAGTACGTTGGACTGTCATGCCGAAGGGGTGATTTTCAGCTGTGCTACCTAAAAAGAGAAATGTTTTATTTGAAGTAGGTACTGCGTCTTGCGAGGAACTGACAAATCCTTCAAAAGTATACTTGTCATGAATAAGTGCTTCTCATCTAGCCGTTCGGACTCGACAAAAACCTGTAGGTCCCCTCCATTCCTGCCAACAACACGCACACAGGAATGATTGAGAGTTGTAAGTCACTTAGCTTTGTATAAGCGATTTGGTCAGTAACTGTTACTGCTGTTAGTGGCCTACCTTGTTTAGGTATAACAATGACTTCTGCAATTTTTCAATGATGTGGCACATATCTTAGTTTAAGGCATGCGTTTATTATAAATTGGAGTTTTTCGAAGGCTATTGAAGGCATTTCTCTCAAAACCTGAGCAGTTATTAGATCATACCCTGGTGATTTTTTTCTAGACAAGGTATGTTACACATGCTTCCTATTTCATTGAGCGTGACAAAAGGTATTTCACATTCGTCGTTTCTATCAAAAAAAATGTAAGGGATCTTCAGCTGTGTTTGCTGGGAGTGGCTTAAAAACATTCACGAGATGTTCAGCGAGGAGATCAGCCTTTTGTTTCGGGCTTCCGATCCATCTTGCAGTTTTAATGGCGGGTTTTGTGTCGAGGTCCTTTAAATGACTGAACTATTAATCATTTTTTCGTTCAGATGAACAAGAGGCAAGAAAAACGCTAAAAACCTTTCTTTTAAACAACAGTTTTTCGACAAAAACTTTTCATTGGAAAGAGATATCAAAAACAATTGTGAGCAGGAATTTTTAAAGATAAAGGGTGTTTTTTTTTAGAGTTATAGAACTTTAAGTTGGTAACACTGTTTTAACTGGCGGCCATTTTGTCAGTTCTCAAGTGATTTATTTTTAGTTTGGTTTGGCATTTCAACATGAATAGACTGACGTCTGAAAAACGCTTCCAAATTGTGTCAAATGGGCCCAAGACAAGATTGCCGTTAATCCCGTTTATTTAGCGATGAAGCTCACTTTTGGTTGAATGGATACGTCAATAAACAAAACTGCCGTATTTGGAGTGATGATAATCCAAAAGTGTATGTTGAGACACCGTTACATCCACAAAAACAGACTGTTTGGTGTGCTTTATGGGTTGGTGGAATAATTGGTCCGTACTTCTTTAAAAACGATGCAGACCAGAACGTTACAGTCAATGGTGACCGCTATAGAGCCATGATTACTGACTTTTTCGTTCATCAATTGAACAACCATGATGTGCAGGAGCTGTGGTTTCAACAAGACGACACAACATGTCACACAGCTCATGCAATAATTGATTTATTGAAGAAAACGTTTAGTAAGTGAATTGGCCATCAATATCCTGCGATTTAACACCGTTTGACTATTTTCTGTGGGGACATGTTAAGTCACTAGTCTACGCCGATAAACCTGAAACGATTGACCACTTGGAGGACAACATTCGCCGCGTTGTTGCCGATAGGTATACG
Organism: Dasysyrphus tricinctus; assembly: GCA_963921185.1. Taxonomy (NCBI): domain Eukaryota; kingdom Metazoa; phylum Arthropoda; class Insecta; order Diptera; family Syrphidae; genus Dasysyrphus; species Dasysyrphus tricinctus. The sequence continues at coordinate 13,930,076 of OY992533.1, read as the reverse complement.
GCCACAAATGTATATAAAATGGCATTTATATTTTTCAACACCTTTTTTTCAAAATATAGAACAACGCAACATTCTCCATCAGCCAGACTGCCCTAACGCAAATATAAGGAGTTAGAGAGAACATACACTCTGCTCCATTTTTTCCAAATATTGTGCATTAATGTATCGTTTGATGATGCTTATTGTTTGTTTATGATGTTGGGAAAATAAATTAGAGAGAATAATACAAAAAGCACTGTTAATATTCCACATCGAAAAATGCAGTTTTTTTTGCGTCAACTGAATAGACGTATTGAAATTGCAGCCAGATTTCAGCTTTGAAACTCAAACTCAAAAGTGCAAAAGAAGCCAATTTCTCTCCATACCATAACATCACTTTTTCTACAATGATTCATATGAGTTGGAAAAAATAGGGCCCTTTGAAAATTTGTGTGTCTATTCAGTTGAGCAGAGTATATAATATCAATAGCCAGCCATAATAAAACTTCTTTTTTGACGTTGCTAGCTCTTGTACTAGGTATAAGGAAATATAAATGTCATTACCTTTTCTTAAAACTGGTCATTATTGGTTATCCGGGAAAGCCCTTCGATACAAGAGGATTTTCTCTTCTCTTCAGAAGTAGAAATGTTATTTGATCCAAAAGCCCATCAAACTCGATCATTGTTGACTGCAAAAGCGCTTAAGTTGAATACAATTATTAAAGTTCCGAACGGCTCTCAAAAAAGTAAATTTACTTACAATACCATGTTGTTGCTGGATGTCAATTCTCACAACTCATTCACATACTTATGTAAGAATAAGTAAAATTATATACTATCACGAAGCAATTATCCCACGACCTTCATTTCCCCACACAAAGTTCACTCCAATGTCATCCTTTCCAATCGATTCCCACGCGTTGCGCCATATCAAGTCGACGGTAAATATATATTTGAATAAACCTTTGATATCTGAGTAGATCTTTTAAAATTCTGAATTGATGATGACTTCTAATGACTTCATGCCACAAAAGGCTTTTATACCTATTTAAATATCTAAAGCAAAGTTATATGATAGCCATTAGTAGGCTTGCCAGCGAGCCCCTACTTCTTTTACCCCATAAAGTGGAAGGTGTAAAATAACAAACAAATAACCTCATCGCTGACATAATTGCTAAACTCGGTGAACACACGCACTCCCGTTCACATGTATGTATGTAAATGAGCGTACTAATTTGAACAGTCATTTAGATGCGTTCACCGCGGTTGCTGAGTCCTGTCCTGATATTGTGAATATAGAGTTTTCATCCCCATGTTAACAAAAACAGACAGACAATACCAAACAAACCCATCATGCAACATGCAACAAGAGAAATTCAATTTGAAAACTCAGCTGGCACGTGTCCACATCCTCACACAAGCCACCAAATGCGATTGTGTTGTTGCTCACTTTGATTCGGTTTCGGTCCTGCTCCTGTCCTGATATCCTGACTAAAGACCATGATCGAGTGCGGGTGGTAGTACTGGTATTGGTATTGGTATTTTTGATTCCTTGTAACTTCGTATAGTCCTTTTGTTTTGCTCGTGTCAAGCAAACGCTCTAAGCTATTGTTCGGTGGCAGAGCACTTAATTCGTCTAAAAGGGCGTGTGATTGACTTAATTGACTTGGAAGTTACATCAATAAAAGGATACAACACAATATTTTTTTGAGAGATACATAGACTGCGTGTATTGTGTTTTGGGTGCAGTTTGGTTATTCTTCATATAGAATTTTAATGGGTGCGGTGAAAGACTTTGGAAAGAAAAGGCAATTCAAAGTGACTTGATGGCTTTATTAGATTTTGATGAAACGTGCAGGAACCGGAAGTGAATCGACTAGATTGCCAGTAACAGCAATCTCTACTGACTATGGTGAAGTTAAGTGCCTATATAAATAAATGTTTTTATTAAACGCAACAATATTTAAATATATTTTGATAAGAAAAATCTTGTGTCGTCGTGGAAAAGTCCCAAGCTCAAAACTTGCGAACGGCTGAAATCATACGCTTAAATGGAATAGCCAAATTGGTACAGATTGTTATTTGTTAGAAATAAGAATCGATAAACAAATTTGTTAAGCTGTTTTTAGAATTATACATACAACATAAAAAAACGACCGACTGAATTGCATGATCCTTGTGCCTTGTGGCTTAAGGCTGTAACGTGGTTAAGGCATGAATGTATTTAAAAATCAATAAGGCACATTATGCATTAGGTAATAAATGAAACAGTCAACATTACTAAACAAAAGGCATCTCTTCTTTGAATTGGTTTTAATTGAAACAAAATAGTTTTTGAAAAATTAAATAAGCTGAATTCTTTATTTCTACATATTTTGTTTGTATTAAAATTCTTCAAGCTCGTGACAAAACCTTTGATAAACTGAACAGAATATAGCTGGACAGAATGAAAGTTTGGAGAGACATGCTTTTAATATTTATCACAAACGGGCTTTAGAAAAAGCGACTGAGTTATTTCATACCTATAATTGTAACCCCAACTTTGAAGTAATGACCAGCGTCTCAAAAAGATGGAAGAAAACAGGAACCGCTCTTGTAGAAACTTTTAATCTTCCTCGGGCGGTAAAATTTCGTGGCCAGAGATGATACATTATCGCTCATAACCCATATGGTTCACCTCGTGAAAATAAAACGATGTGGGTTATTTCAAAAGCAGTGCTGTATATCAGTCTCTTTTTTTCTTATGTTTATTTGTTTTTCATGTAAGCACTTGGTCTTTTCCTCTCTATTCCTTATACTGCTGACAAATCGCTGACATCCATTCACAATGGTAAATAGCCCTCTGCCGGCCAGAGTGAAAACCTCTATCTGGGTTATTGAAATTAACCTCGATAGAAACCTAGATCCCATGTTGTTTTTGTAATACATGTTAAAAGATAACCTCGACCCAGACCCAGAGATAATAAAACGCAGCTATTGCAATACTGATATTTTCAACCAATTTGTCGGGACTGTGAACGAAAGAAATTTAAGAGAGCTTCTAAGGTTTCGAGTATCTGCAAACCAGTTTCAATCCAGTTTCAAACCAGTTTCAACCCCGCCTCAACGCCGTTTCGAACCAGTTTCAAACTAGATTCAAGCCAGTTTCAAATCAGTTTGAAAGCCATCTCAACCAGTTTAAAACCGGGTTAAAGTCGGTTTCAAACCAGATTCAGATGGGTTTCAAACCGATTTCAAACCAGTTTCAATTCGATTTCAAACTAGATTAAAACCGCTTTTAAAACCAGTTTCAAAAGTGCCCAATAACTTCTCATAAAACCACGGTATCAATAAACTGGAAATAAATACTTCAACATGTGAAAACTTTATAAACACCAAATACAAAAGACAATAGGAAATACGAAATAGGAAATAGAAATAGTTGGCATTGAAATTGAAATACATTAAGTCATTTATTAGTTTAGTTTTTCGTGATACTTAATGCTAAGCAACTTTCATATTTAACGTTTCTACATGGGGAGCGCTTCCGTCAGGACATCGGAGACATGGAAAAATTATATCAGGGCAAATGAAAGTTTTATTCTTGCCGGACTACTGCTGGATTATTTTTCGGTATGTTCCAGAAGCAAAAACAAAACGGCAGCGAAAAAAACACGTTGTAGTTCTGCTTCTGAGTAGAAAAATGTATTATTTCTGTTAATTCTTGCAGAAAATAAAATCCATGTTATATGTTTGTATTATTATTTTCGTGTTCAGCATGTCAAAATTGAAAAGAAAAGTTACCTCTTACATCAACAATATTTTTTCAAAGCCTTAATTTTTAGAGATTGCAGGCAACCTGAATTTAAGTTTCACATTAATATAAATTCAAAATTCTTACCACTTTCATTTGATTTTTCGCCGATTTCTTTTGTAAGTTATTAGGTACTGGTTATTCACTTGAATTTTTTTTCTTATATTAACATTATTATTTTATCTTATTGTAAAAATATTTTGTTTTAAATTATATTTGATATTAGGTAATATGGTCTCACTTTTTTAAAGTTTTGACGAAATTTTAACAGTTTATGAAAACATCCTATCCCTAATTGACAAATGAGTTCGTTCAGTCTGTTCCTCGTTGATTTGTAAGCGAAGGACGCGTTCAGGTGTGTAACTAGTTATAATGGAGCGATAGATTGATATTTGCATTGTGCCTGCTAAAGGCCACTTTACACGATAATAGAAGTCATATGACCTGTCATTATATTTTCTGTATGATTTCTCAAATGAGCTGTCATTTTAAGTCAAGTCAAACGGTTTTACTTTTTTTATGTTTACACGTTTTTACTTCGCATTTGATTTTCTCTATGGCTATCTGTCAAGTCCAAAATAAAAGAAAAAAAAAGTCATAAACAAATACATTTTTTAAGTGCAAAATTACTTTTTTGCAATTATCCATTGTTATTTTCATTCAAAATTTTATTTTTTTGTAAGAATATTTTTGTTTTCAATACTCTGAACTCACTATTTTCCATCAAAACAACAAATCCCATTTGATTTCTCAAATGGAAATAGCTGCAGTTCTAATGTCAAAAAAGTCATATGCTTTTTGCTTTTGAGAAGTCATATGAGATCTATGAGTGCGTTCAGACGATTTGGTATGTTTTTCTGACAGGTCATATGAGAAGTCATATGACTTCTATTATCGTGTAAAGTGGCCTTAACACGTGAAGAACGAAAGTGTTCAGATGTGAAGAAAATTATTCTGCAGATTTTGTTCTCCTCTCTGTGTTTTTCGTATTTTCATAAAGACACGATTTGATTGGTTGGATTCGATAGGAAAAGCAACACAAAAGAAAACGTCAATTTTCTACACCGAATATTTTCAAATATTTTAAAATATTTCATCTCTTCCCTCTTCTGCAAGTTCCCCCGCTCACCTACACAGATCGCAGAAAATGCTTCAATTTCTTCACGTGTGATCAGGGACATTGAACGACTTTTTCAATAGCCGCGTTCAAACACAGAACTAAAGCGATCTGGATAGGTTTGTGTTGTTGTAATCCCTTGTTAAAAAAAACAGCTGATGACGAAACAGCTGTTGTCTGTAAAGAGATCCCAAGCTATCCTAAAAATTTTAGGATACGAAGCTATCCTATGAGAAATGTCAATAGCAGCTGCTATGCGTTCAGACACATACATGGATACAAAGCTATGTTGGCATTTACACCACCCGATTTTTCCTCGGACGATCTTTTGTTCAATGGTGAAAGGAGTAGAAAGTGAGGGGTAAGGACCAAATCGTCCGTTCCTGGTAAACTCACACGATTTTTCCAGTATGTTTGCGTTCTCTTTGGGCACGTTCGGCAGCGTATCTTAAGCGATCCGGATTTGTTTGTGTTGTTGTAATCCCATAGGAAAAAACAGCTGATGAGTGAAGCAGCTGATGTGAGAAAGAAATCTCAAGCTATCCAAAAAATTTCGGGATACTTAACTATCCGATGGGAAATTTGAAATGCCGACTTTGCTAGTAACGGACGATTTGGTCCTTAAGCCTAGTACGCTGCTGATGCGAAACGAAAAATCCCATACAAAAATGACACAACGAAATCATAAACTAAAACTTTAGTTCTACTTTTCGTTCTGCAGTACGCTGTTGGATGAGCGAAATTAATAATTGTAGCAGATTATTTGGAGAAGTCTACACTCTTTTTTTGCACACAATTAATTACCCAGACCATTTATTGTGTGTGAAAAAATGACATTTGTGGTTGTTCGTGTTTATTTTTGTTGTTTCTTCCATTAAAGCATGGCTGCTTGTGATTTTTTGCATTTGCATTTGTTTTAATTTTTTGAATTTGTGCAACTGTCAATGAATATTTTTCCGCTTCGTTTTCGTAAGCATTTCGTTGTCTTGTTGGAGACCAACTAAAAATTTCGTTTCGCATCAGCAGCGTACAAGGCTTTACTTCTACTCCCTTCACCAATGAACAAAAGATCGTCTGTGGAAAAATCGGGTGGTGTGTAAATGCCGACTTACATTGCCCAACTTTTCCACTACGATTTTTCCCAAAATCGGGTGGAATGTTTTTATTAAAAGACCTCTTCTTTTGTCCGTGTCCTCTTCATATTTTAGTACTGTCCTCATCCATCATTTTTCTTTCAGATTTACTCATACCATCAAACAAATGGCACTATTACCAATAAACACACACAAGAAACTGGAATATGTGTGAAACAAAACACCCAACATACACATCGTGTTTGTCAGGAGCGGACGATTTGGTCTTACATCAATATCAATCTCACTGAATACTCCATTCACCTTTCAACAAAAGATCGTCAAAGGAAAAATCGTTCAAGCACAGCTTATCGCCTCTTTCTGTCAAAACCTCGTAAGTCATGCCATTTTAATGTAGGTATTTCAGATCAAAACAAATCACTGAATTCAAATATTAATGTCTTTTAACTGCATCATGGTTCCTTTTGGTTCTATCAACCAGTTTAAAAACCTTTAACGTTCTAAGAATTCCATTTTATTACTTTTTAAATCGGTTTTTTGTGTCATCTAAGCAAATTTTCAAAACAGACTTACGAGGTTTTGACAGAAAGCCGACGTTATATTCCTTACCGAGTTTCAAACAGTGTCAGACCGCCAGATTTAGTGAGAACCTGTTCCACAAGTGAAAAATTGTACTGGTCCACACTAAATCTGGTGGTCTGAAACTGTTTAGGACTAACTAAGGAACAGGGGTCCTACTATGTAGCTTTATTCTACTTTCGAATCCATTCGAAAGTGGGTTTCAATGCATATTATAAGCAGTAATATGTATGAAGTAGTACCTCGTGGCTTGACGGTTAGTGCGTGTCATGCCGAAGGCGTGGGTTCGATTCCCAGTCGTGCCACCTAAAAACAGAAATGTTTTATTCGAGGTACTGCCTCTTGCGAGGAACTGACAAATCCTCCAACTCCAAGAGTATACTTGTCATGAAAAAGTGCTTCTCATTCAGCCGTTCGGACTCGGCAAAAAACTGTAGGTCCCCTCCATTCCTGCCAAAAAACACGCACACAGGAATGGTTGTGAGTTGTAAGTCACTAGGCCCTGGTTCTCCATGAGCTGTTGCGCCACCCAATTTTTATTTATTTAATTTTAATATGTATGAAAGTGTGATCAAATTTTAGTGCCTCCATCTTTGTGCCATAGAATCTTCTGTTAGTGCTGCTCTCTATTTCCGTTTATAACCGCCGCTTGCTTAAGAATAAACGAGCTGAGATTTTTCGAATTCGAACGTTTTTATTGTAGGATCGAGTTACATAGTTGGGCCCCAGGGGTATTGATACCGACTTTGTTTGTCGGTATGGCCAGCTTTTGTAGTTTGGTAGCTTGAGGAGAAAATAAATTTAAACAAATATAAGTCTGTGAAATTATTAACCACAACAGCTACCCGTCATCAGGTGGGTGATAATATCTCTGAGAACAAAAAAGACAAAGGCCCTACCAATAACCAGATTTAGAGACAACTTAAATATTTGAATAAAATGGACTATAATGGTATATATGTACTCTATATAATAAACCAAACATGGTGACTTAAATATTTAAATAATGATTATAATATGGTATATATCACAGTTAAGTAGTAATTATAACAAAGTAAGTCAGTTACGATTACATATAATTTGTAATTGAAAAAGTTCAACTACTGATTACTTGTAATTGTATTTAAAAGATTCAACTACTGATTACATGCAATTATAATCGACCGTAATCAATTACAAAATTTAATAATTTCTACCCAACTCTATAATGAAAGCACACATATTCTTGAGAACACAAAGACACGAATCGAAGTCTTTAATTAGGTTTTTTGCGTGTCATTCCCTATAAATGAAAAAACAGAAGGTTATGGACAGTTATTGTTAATTTTGGATTAAATAAATTTATAATGAATTTTTCAAGATTATAGCAATAGCTTAAGAGCAGAGGTATAGACTTATAGTATGAAATTTGACAGTGTGTGACTTAATGGAAGAAGTACATTCATACAGTACATAATCTTCTATACATTACATTATATATACAAAAAACAACACAACATAATATTCTTCTACCTACCTAACCCATATCCCAGTTCCCAGTACCATTTCTTGGTAGGTGTTTTTATTTAAAAAAAAGAAGAATCTAAACGCGAACAAGATTATCTCATCTCATTAGCATCCTGTCCTGAGGAAACGGATATGAGGATATCTCTCATCATTTTTATTCAATCATCCCTCACTATTGCCTCCTATGTAATGCTGCCTCGTCAAGGATTACATAAGACGTGCGAAAAAAACACCTTAAATACCCCGTTTTCTCATACTTATCCATCCCAGTAACAAGAAGAATCTTAATTAGAAAAAAGGTTCATAAATCTGAGCCCATCATACAAAAAAAAAGGAGAAGGGGAAGGGGAAAGAACAAAAAAAGAAGAAAAGCGTTAAAGAAGAAATTAATAAAGTCATAACCTGCCAACGCCTTAATACCCTGGCAACAAAAATACAAATTTAATGAAAACAAATTATCACCCTCCTGCATCCTTAGTTTGATTCTGCTCCCGCTCCTGCTCAATGTAGTTCTTCGGTTCTTCCTCCACCTTTTTGAAAGTACATATTTACTTTCACCGCTGCTTCGGTATGAGAAATGGATGCCTTGTTTAGTTGGAACAACCCTCTTTTATTCTATGTTGCTTTTTTTCTTCTAAAACAACATATCTATTTCTGAATCCTGAGGGTTGGTGTTAGATATTGGCTAGCCCACCACCCACCATCGTTTTTCCAAGCAAACTTCTCGCAGTCGTGCTTCGTGCATCGTCTTAAGTGTATTAGGCATGTAATTTGTGTGTTCTACGGTGTAAACAACGTTAACTGATTTTTCATTTCGACAACAAGGGTGATGATGCAATGTCGAATACCAAAAGGACGACTATGAGATGTCTAATGAAATTACACACGTGTTTATTATTCATGGCCATTGCAAACGACCCATCAAGTCATAACCATTACCAACTGTGCTATAGACAAACTCATCGTCGCGTTGTGTCGATGTGATTGTCTTTGGCCGGGGGACTTGAGATGAAGTCTGAGAACTTTTGGTTTGTATAGTCAACAAGGGGAGGATTTTCGCACCCGCAAATCAAATTCGGAGCCTGCAAGGCAAAAGGAATTCGCCAAGTAAATGGAGTGTGTTAAATACCTATAGTAAATGAAGATGGAGAAAAACCAATGTATTCTTGTATGTATTTGTATTTCAAACCAAAGTCTAACTTAATTTCATCAGTAGATTCAAGTTATACTTGGCTATTTTAAGATCAGGTTTAATATTAATTACTACTTAAAAATATCCTTTAGAAAAAAACTTGTCTCCAGCTTTCAATAGTTTTCAAATGAAGGTAATAATGACATATTCTTGAAAAATAATCAGGCGTTTCGTCAGATATCAGATCTCTAACGCAAAACGGGCACTTCTATATGCATCAATATTATTAATAAATAAACAAATTGGTTTCAAAGATCAAAAAATACAATTGGAAGATCTTTGTTTCATTACACAGTCCGAGAATGCAATCTAAATAAATAAATCGTAAATATGTATATACTACCTTTTTTCATCCTTTTTCACGTTCGGCACTTTAACACAATTATAAATCTATCGATATTCTATATTTTTATTCAAAATAAGAGCAACAAATTAAAAATTAAAATACACTTCACTTTCACTGAACTTTAAATTAAATTTTTAACGGGAGACAAATGTCATTATTTTGGAAAAAGCTTCCATTTAAATGGGAAGACTGGAATTGTCAAATGGAAATTACAGTCGACGTAACTTATAACCACTGCCAAGTGCCAAGAGGCCAGGCATAAATCCAGATCGTATGCCGGATTTACACGAATGGAAAGCTGCCAGTATAATGACAAAAAGAATGAATTTGTCCATTCTTTTGTTGTTGCTTTCGTCATTATACTGGCAGTTTTCCAATCATGTAAATCGGGCAGTAATAGCCGGAGGAGGTCATCATATTAGAGTTACCACATTATTATACCTAGCTATTTTCATTTGAGTTTTATTTTTCAATATATTTAGTAATTTGAAATTTCTATCAAGTTTAAATTGTTTTTTTTTTTTTTCATTCGTTTTAGGCAGATTGTGAAAATTTGCAAGACATTTCACGTTACCAAACACAACTTACTTAACAAAACATCCAAATAGATTCACAAATGAAGAAAAAAATGTGTGTCTAATCCGACACCCTTCTTTTAGTTCCTTTTTGTTTGCATTTCGTCTCACTTTTTTGTGAGAGACGGTAGTGATATATTTTTGGTTGTTATAAGTAGCTTTGACTGTATCTTGAAATATTTATGATGAAACTGGCGTTGCCGCCCCAACAAAATTTATCGTGCCATATTTTCTGAAACACTTGAAAAAAGAAGTTTTGCGAAACTTGCCTCGAGTTCGTAAAAGTAAAACATACTGCATCACTGCCGAAAACAATTGTTAAAAAATGGAACTATTAATGTACTTTTTTAGTACAATTTGCTTTGTGGAGAGCAAGCACTCACGCTTCATTTAAAGTGGAAAAACTGAAGATCGGACAGTATTTGCCAGCAGAAATGCAACATGAATTTTGTGCTGTTGCCGAACATTTTACGAACTTGACTTTGCTAAAAATTTCAAGATACCAAAATTACATTTTAGTTAAGTGAAAGTAAAGTAATAATGAAATTGTTCGTGACACCGTGCCACTGAAGCAAAATTTCTTAAACCAACGAAAAGTAGCTTGACTTATTATGGCGTCTTCGTTTGGACGTTCGCAGCCTTATTTATAAACTCGTTTTAGCGACGGAGTAAAGTTATTCCGACTTAACAACACACCTTATCCGAAAATTTGTATTTATAAAAAAAAATACACGAGGAATAGAGGAGGAGTAAGCTAAAACTGGTTCATAGGAGATTTGAAGCCGTAGTAAAGCCGTTTTAATATCTTAATGCCATTTTGACGTGACATCATGTGAAATTTACGAAAAGAAGTTTAAACGAAATCTTTTATAACTTTTTGTTACTATAAGAACGTTTTCTTTTATTCTATTTATCCATTTATGAATTCCTTTACAAAATTCAACCAATAGTTGAGCAATTGTGGAAATCGGCCAAGGGTTTGCTTACGTTTTTGATAATCAGGGTTTTAGATTGGTCATTTTTTTTACATAAGGAGGGTGTAACTAAAACGGCTCCGAAAATATTTTATAAATAACGATTTGTTTGACGTTGCGTAAAGATGGAGTAAGTGCTTTGACTTGGTTTGTCTATTCCGAGGTTGAACCGAGTATTGGTGAAATCTAATAAATAAGGCTGTCGAAGTGCTCCTTTTCCACTCTTTCAACTTCAAATTTTACCTATTCTGAGAACAATTCCAAAATCAAATCGAAAACGACATTACTCATCCATCTCTTTTTTATTTTTTTATTTCCCAAAACTATTGTTTTAACTTCAGTGAAGTGCGCTCCGGAGCCGAAAGTGAATGAAACTAAAACGAAGCGTCACAAAAGCCAATTATATATGTGTCATATGATTTTCTTGTATTCCCTTGTTTTCTTCCAACCACTGAAGTTCCCTTGCGAGAATCATATACATATATGTACATTATATCGTTTTCGATTGAACGTTTGGAGATCACCTTCTGTACTCCATTTTAACTCCTACTACTTTAAAACCTTCGATTGGCTGTTCCGAGTAATAGCCTCGGAGTCTTTTTGTTCCCGATTTCTAGCAGTAGATTTGGAACACATAGAAAACAGGCATACATATACAATTTTTCGTCGGATTTCTTGTGTAAATGCTTGAAGAAACCATTTTGTTATAAATCAAAAGCCTTTGATTGGCTGTTCCGAGTATTGTTTTCGGAGTCTTTTTCTATTCCCGATTAAGGTATAGATTTGGAACATACTCATACATAATACAGTTTTTCGTTGGATTACTTCTCAATAGCAATAAACGCTTGAAGAAGCTATTTTGTTATATGGCTCGGGTATAGTGTGTGTACATTTGACAACACGAGTTTTCATATTCAATTGGAATCAAAAAGGAATGGGCGGGTTCGACTGCGTATCTTTAGCGATCCGGATTTGTGTGTGTTGTTGTAATCTCTTGTAATAAAAACCGCTGTTATCAGCTGATGCAAAAACAGTTCAAGGTATCTGAATTTTTTTTTTTTGGATTTGGATCGAAAACGACATTAAAGAGATATGTATATATATTAATGACGGTGTTTACATTGAACTGATAAACCGTATTTTTTTAACTTCAGTACTAAAATCACTCTCCCATTACTTCAGTGAAGTGAGATGTGAATACTGAAATTTCAAAAAAAGATGTGAACATCGTCAATAGCCGCGTTTTATTATCGCTCATAACCCATATGGTTCACCTCTTGAAAATAAAACGATGTGGGTTAGTGCAAAAACAGTGCTGTATATCAGTCTCTTTTTTTCTTATGTTTATTTGTTTTTCATGTAAACACTTGCCTCTTTTCCTCTCTATTCCTAACACTGCTGACGAATCGCTGACTTCATTCATAATGGTAAATAGCCCTCTGCCGGTCAGAGTGAAAACCTCTATCTGGGTTATTTAAATTAGCCTCGATAGAAACCTAGATCCCATGTTGTTTTTGTAATACATGTTAAAAGATAACCTCGACCCAGACCCAGAGATAATAAAACGTAGCTAATGTCAATTTCGTTTGGGTGCCCAGAGTACTCCTTTTGCAAACCTTCTCCAAAAGCCTTCGATTGTCTGTTCCGAGAGATGTTTCCGATGTTTTTTTCTGTTTTCGATTTCAAGGCGGGGTAGACATGGAGCGCACACACATATATAAACCTATAATTTTTCACCGAGGAAGAATTTATTTTGTTAAATGGCAAGGCGTAGTTTTCATATTCGATTGGAATCGAAGAGTAGAACAGTTTGGAACCAATCGAAAATGACATAGTTGCATGCCCATTAACAACATTGACAAAACCCACTGTTCTGACGTTATCGATTCCTTGAATGAAAGAACAGATTGCGGAGAATTTTGATATAAGAAGTGTTTTCTGGAGAAATCTAATAGCTAGCACGTGGTGCACCAACAATATTTATATATACGCCATTGCCTTATCTTTTTCCTTCATTTAAATAGCCTTATAACAAACTATTTTTTAGTATCTTTTTTCTTTTTTATTTACGATTCCATATTTTTTTATCACATCAACTTAATTACAACTTAAATCTTAAAAATCATATTTTTTTCTAATATAATTTCTGTATCTACAAATTTCTTTTCTTTTTTATGTTTAAATATATACTTTTATTATTTATAATGAATTTTTTGTTTGCGATATTATAAAACGTATTTTATATAAAAATGATACTCATGTTACCATTCACTTTTGTAGACTATATAATTATATAATATTTTTTTTAATATATGTATATAAAAAAAAAAACTTAAATGATATATAAACCAAAAAAACATTCCACATAAAGATACATTTGTAACTAAGTCTATAGACATAGATTTTTGTTGTTGTTTGTCTTAAATTGCCAATACAATAATTGCTCTATAAAATCGTAAATGTATTTTATATGTACATAAATGTTTATAATGTTTTTGCTGTTTTTCTTTTCTTTTCTTTTTTGTTCGATAAAATCTAAAACCTTAAAACTAATAATAATTATAGCTACTTGCATTCGAATTAAAATAAGACCATGGATCTGCTCTGCACAAGTCAACATTTTTTCATTTTTTTTTTTTTTTTCTAATTTTTGATATATATGTATGTTGTTGTATAAGTTTAATATTAATAATTTTGTTGGTAATACAAAAAATAATAAGGAAGACTCTTCTTTTTTTATTTTTTTTTTTTTTTGTTAAGAAAAAATAAAGAATTAATAGGTGTTTCTTACTCGATTTTATTGCAGAGGTATTTTTTTTTCCTTTCGGATCATTGCCATAAGGTGTAGAATTTATTTTTTGTTTATAAATTTAGAAAGTTGTTTTTAGGAACAATATTGCTTAATTTTTCAACTATTATGTTTTCTACCTCTTCAATTTTTTTTTTAAATTCATGTTGCACGAATTTTTATTTGTTGCCCGAAATTTTATTTTTCCTTATTTCGTAAAATAGCAAGTTGATAAAGTGGTTTCAAATTAAAACTACTGGAACTCGAGAGAGAAGTGTTTGGTGAGGTGGTTCAGGCTGTAACCACCGGGCAACAAAGGTTTAAGTCAATATAAAATCAATATCTGTTTAGATATTATTTAGTAAGAATTTCGTTTTCAGGATGATTAATATCTCATTTATAAAATAAAATCAGTGAAAGTTTTGATGATATATTTATTGGGCTTCTAACAATTGTTTGTCGAGGAAGTTAAACGAAAAAAAAAAAAAAGAGATCAGGGCCTAACAACAGCATCAAATAAAATTTGGATATACAATCATTTCAACTACACAATGTTAATGGCAAACGAATTCACCAAAAAAAAATATCATTTCGTCAGCTTTCGTTCAAAACCTAGCAAATTCTTAAATGACATTTTAATGTTTTTCAGTGATAAGAAATCACTGAATTCAAACATCAATATCTCGTAACTGTATCATGGTTCCCATCCGCTCTAGAACCAGTAAAAGCTTTTACGATCTAAAAATTTCATTTTATTCTTTTTTAAATTGTTTTTCATGTCCCCTGAGCTATTTTCCATTTAAGGCTTACGGGGTTTTGACAGAAAAGCAACGATATATAGAATATTAATCCCCAAAAATGAATACAACAAAGATAATCAGTAATTTTGCATAATAAACAGTAAATATTTGGTTCAATTTTGACCAATTCATATAAATTTAAAGAAGAGAATGAAAGCCCGTCTCCGAAATTCATCTGAGTTTATCTAAGATTAGTTGTTGTTATATTTATGTAAAAAGCTAGGCAGCAAGAAACCACGCATATAATTTTTGACTTTTTACTACTTTTTGTCAAAACAAAACCAAAGAATCTGTTCATTAGAAACATTACATTTTCCTTCCTTGGCGGTTATTTTGACAGCCACTGTTTATTTAATATCCCATCTCTTTTTATGTTTAGTCATTTTCGATGTTTGGAATCGAATCGTTTATTTTGAAAGTCCATTTGAAAAAATTTTAAAATATAATTTTAAAGAGTATAATGCAAGTACTTTTTATTTTTCAACATTAACAAAGCATTAATCTGATCATTATTATTTTATAAAACCATAAATAATTTTATTTTCCGAAAAGGGGACTTATCCCCTTTTCGAAATGAAGCATTCAATTCAAACCATCTCCTGAAAACGACAGAGTAAATATAGGGTCCAGATTTAATGAATTGAAGGTTCCAAATGTTTTGAATGAAGACGAAATGAAATAGCAACATCATTTGCTGTCTTTGATTCCTTCGCATTATCATTTATTTCATAAAAGAGTTCGAATGCGTTTTTATAGCACCTGATGCATTAATTGCAATATAACCGGTGGGCGAGCGAACAATGGAAAAATGAAACACCGAGTGGGTTGGACTAAGATGAACTATGTTGAAACTGAATGTAATTTCAATTATTATTTGATTAAATGACTAAAATTTTAAGGATTTAAGGTTATCATAAAATATTTGTTCGATTAAAATAAAGTAAAAGCCTATGAAATATAAGCAAAAAAGACTAAATTAACTGTGCGATTGTCGGGTAAAAAAAAACTTTAATTATGAGTAGGTTTTTTTGTAGCCAAATTTGAATTTAACTCGCCCCTTAGGTTGATGTCAAAAGGTATAGGATTTATTCTAAAATTCCTTTAACAGTCCTTTTAATGAAAAATTTCGCTATTGATCGTTTTTCTAAAATTGCTTTTAAGTCTAAGAACAAATTCATCTGATAAGTGGGGTAAATAGTTATTCCAAATTAGGCTAATTTCAGACGATTCGCTTTGGATACGTTCAAAATTTAATAGTTTGTCTTGGCTTCTTTCTTCTCATGAAGCATTGGCAGACATTGTGGCTTTGATTGATAAATCAACAGCGAGAGATTGGCCGTTTTCGAAAACGTCATCTGAGTCAAAAATGCATTTGCAGAATGTTCTTTAACGCAAACTGCTAAAGTCACATGTTCGAAAACATCATCTGCGGTGCAACTGCGCAGTAAAAAAATCGAGTTGACGATACAAAAATTGAAAACCAGAGAGCGTGTTCGTAAATATAAAATCCGTTTGCGAGTAAATTGAATAACGTTCATAGAACCAATTTTGTGCAAGACACGACGATTGCATATGACGATTGCAATCTGCGTCAAAAAATGACGATCATTTGACGATCAAATTGACTTTGATTTGACGTTTTCGAAAACGGCCATTGATAATCGAATGCAGGCCGAAACGAGTATCAAAACAATATTTTCGGAAATTCCTGTTAAATCATCACAGTTAAATTTTCCACGAAAACACAAGGATAATGGGTAGAATGGGTTATAAATCGAACACGTACTTATGACCCTGCCTCAAAAAAATTCAATAAATAAAATATTCTCGGTGGTTTGATTTCAAGAACAGAACGATCAAAATTTGAAAATGCACCGAAATTTAAAGAATCAATACATTGGTCAAACAAAATCGACTGCTATATTGAAAAAGAAGACAAAAGAAAAGAAAATCTTATTTGACTTTTCTTCTCGTTTTTTCTTAAATTGAATTTTAAATATCTTCTTCTTCGACTGAAGAAATTTGACCACACTTTGATAGTTTTTATTAACTTTATTTATTTGTTAAATAAATTAATTAAATTATTTAGAAAAAAACTGTGCACTTGTTTTACATTGGGAACTGGCTTGTGTGAACACCGTGAAATTACATCACATTAAATAGTTTAAGAAGTGAATACGAAAAAAATATTGTTCACATTTAAAATCGTTCGTGAATAATATTTTTCTTTTCGTGAAATAAATAAAAAAAATAATCTGAAGAAACGACACTGGTGTAGTTATTGCTGATTATTTGATTTGCCAAGCGTTGCCATTTAATGAATAGTAGGCGAAAACACCACACCGATTTTTATGTATTTATAATTCTACTGACCTGGTCTAAGGTAAACAAATAATAGTGACCGATTTTGATTGAAAATTATTCGGGAGAAAATATGACTTCTAGAGCACAATAAATAAAAAGCATATCTCGCAAAACTCTTAAAATGATTTCTACCGTGTTAATAAAATTATTTTGCTACTAGAAACAGCGCTATAACTCAAAAATATTGTTTCTCAGAGGTGTGTCAACCTCAATAATTAAATTTTAAAAATTTTGTATGTGACTTAACATTTATTATGCCAAAAAAAAGCACAAGTTAAAACTAATTGGAATTTGTGGAAAGTGCTAGTAATCATTTCAAACAAACATTTTTTGTTTTTAATTCAACTTAGTGTTAATGTGTGATATGCACAATGGACTTGAATAACTGATAGATTTGTTAAATTATTTCCATCCAAGATGTTTTAATTGACTTAGCCACTAAAGGAGTCCTTTTTCTGTTTCATAAGTGAGGTGATATTTCCTTAAATCAAGTTAAAATCCTATTTTTGTGAAATACAAATACCAGAATATCTACATATTATGTACATATATCCGTGGCGGTCGTGAAGAACTAGGTAACTCAAACTCTTAAAAAAATTAGAATGTCGGAGTTTATGTTGAATATCATTCACAAAACCTTACTTATGTGGAAAATGTGTTCATCATGTATTTTCAGATGTTTTAGAAAAGTATAACACATGGTCTAAATTTCGTAAAATGTTGTTAACTGTTTTTTCTTTCTGAATTATTAATGAAATAATTATTCACTTCAGGTATCTCGACTTACCTGGTTCATCACGACCGCCACGGATATGGCCTCGATTAAATAAACAAATTAGCAAGACCCAGTAAAAATTGGTGCAAATATAATTTTATTTTATTTTAACAGATTTGCATAGTTGTAGAATTATGTATTTAGATTTTCAAATTGTACGCAATATTACAGTAAATTTAAAATCGCTAGAGCAGTTCTTTTTAAAAACAGTTTTCTAATAGTACTGGCAAGTCCCTCGCTGCACTAATCACTTCTCAACTGGCTTCGTAATAGGCAAGCCAGTTGACGAGGGAGTTGCAAATGTTTCTGTGTATTTGTAACTCGCTCGTGCGGCCTCTGGGTAAATTATATAGCATAGCGTTACTATCAGAGCCAAACCGAATCAATTTTGGTTTCTCCGATATCCCTAAACAATCCGTATAAGATTGATATATAAATATAACCTACACAATGGACTGAGAAATAGAAATGGATTCTCACGTTTACGACATAAAATACACTAATTTGGGCCAATTCATATAACTAAAAAGTTGATCCATTTGGATTGGGGTTAAACTCTGTCGTAAAAGTAAGTTTGCACAGAACGAAAAAAAAACTTCCACAAAATATGGCCTATACACCCGTTTATTTGCTGAAAGCCGTTCTTGTTGTGCAAAACAAAAAATTAAATTCGTAAGCCTCCTCCTCAATATGCGTTGACAAGAGTTTTCGCCAAAAAGTGTAAAATCGATCTTCTTGCGAATTAATTGAAACATCTTGAGCAGAATGGTAAGAAGAATCTCAACGGTCCTCGGTTCTTATAAAAACAAATATCAAAGCCTGGTTGAAGTTTGCCAAGAGCCAAAACTAATGAAAATAAAAACTTTAAACTATGGAAACTAGTACTGTGGAGCGAAGAATTAAGATTAAACGTATTGAACTAGATGAAAAACATAGAAGGTCATCCATTCAACTCCTAATTGTATTAAATAAAGGTAACAGGTTAAAATTGATGTAAGTGTGGAAAGCTTGCGTACTTGGTATTTATTTTTGAGAAAACATGATGACATGATTTTCCTGTCATATTTTTTCATATCTCGAACTGGATATGTATAGTGGATAATAACCCAAAACATATAACCAGTGGATTAGTTTTCTTAAAAATTAAATTGATATTTTATGCTGGTCAACACAAAGTCGTGATCTTGTTAATTGAACAAAATAAATTTAAAAAAAATGATTTAAAGATACCAAGCTTAGAAATTTTTCAACAAAGAACTTATCTTGTAAATTTAAAAAAAATCTGTAAGTTTTCTTAAATAAACTTTGCCCTTCCGTAACGTACACTACAAATCGTATCGCTTCAAAAACTTAAATAATTAAAAAAAACAAATTCACAGAAAATTTGTATTAAATTTTCTTCGTTTAAGAATTAAAAATGATTTACTAAAATAGAAAAGTGAGAATTTAAGAATGTTCTGTTTTAGTAGTGATCATAGTGTTTTCAAGGGTACGTAGTAGGTAGTATGCTTTGTTATTATTTATTCATAGCGGAATTAAAAAAGGCAATAAATTTGTTTAATGTTTAACCGTTCCTACAAAACGACTTATTACCAAAACAAAATAATGATGGCAAAAAAACTACAAAGTTTTATCAAATAACAATAATTGACGTGTTCTAGCGAATTTAGCCTAATTCTGAAACTTTTAGATCTGCTCAATTCTATCCGAATGGATACCAGAATAATACTGTATATTAATTATTTGTTCAGTTTATATATCAGTGAGCAGACGAATCCAAAATTTTTGTACTTAGTAATTGACAGCAAAACTGGGGAAATTATCTGAGCCCTCAGAAATATAAACTGGACAATTGAGACCTTTTATATAAAAACAGCAACAAACATAGTTCAGTTGAAATTCAATATAACTTTCTTGTAAAGTTCAAAAGACCTTCTGCTCTAGAAACCATACTCGAAAGCCGACCTGAAATGGCGCAATCCATTTCATCACGGTAATTTTTCTACATAAACCCGGTTACGCCATCTAAAGTACTAATTTCCCCTTTCAAATACAGTTTTCAACATTTGTTTCTCTCGGAGAGTTCCTCAATGGGAATTTATGAGTTTTGACCAAAACTAGCTCATTCGGGAATTCAGTAGTGTAATGCGAAATCAAACCATCACACAAAATGACGATTTCTTTATAAGTTTTGTTTAAAGTAAATAGTTCGTTATGTAAAATGACCTCAATTATCTCCAAAACCAAGCCTGATGAAGCGAATCTGAGATCAGATTCAAATCGGAGCGCATAAAAATGAACCTTCGGAAGAGCGGCACCCTAATCTCTTAAAGGTTAAAAACTGAACTCAAGTATAGGTTTTTGTTAAACCAAAAAAGAAAACATATTGTTTGAAATAATCATAGCAACAAAAAACGTTCCTTAAAACATACATTCAAAAATGTTTGAAATGTGTACAATTTATTTACTTTTTTTTATATAATTTTACTTTCACACTGTTTTGTTTTATGATTCGGCCACAATACTGTTATGTGCTATAATATAAAATTTATTGAAAATATACAATTACAAATAAACAATCCTCAAGAGCAACATAAAATACATTTTCTGCTCTTGTGGGATATGCAGGCATTTATCCCCTGTAATTGTATGTTTTAATTATTTTTTTTTAAAAATCTGTTTATCAGTTTAGAACTGAAATTATCTTTTTTAATGTTATTTAAACATTTTATTTTTTGTGCACAAAAATATATTTAACATTTTCTTTTTAACTTATATTTAGAGAAAAAATAAAATGAAAAAAAAAAAAATCACACACAAAATTTAATTTAATATTCGGATTTAGAAGAATTTACAATTAGTTGTCCGTGAAACTTGGCTGTATGACGCACTAAGGCTAAATGACTTTTAAATACATTGCAGCACAGATTGCATAGGTAAGTTTGTTGGGGTTGCATTCTCATTAGATATCTGTTCTCTTCTAAAATAGCCTGAAATATATACATCAATATATATTTATGTATACATATATTTATAATGGGAAATATGTTTATAATTGCACTGACTTTTGTTTTTATAATTAATTAATTTTATTTGTTCTTAAATTTTAAGTATATATTTTAAGGTAATAGTTAGATGAGAGAGAATGCGAGATGGCAGAGTTGTATGAAAATGGAATCTTTTTGGAATTCATTCGTAATCAATTCAACTGTTTTAATTTTAAATTTCATTTATATACGCATTACTGTCTACTATTTAACATTCAAAAAATTGCATTTCCAAGAATACAACAATTCAAAAGGAATATTATGGTTTGATAAAACAATTGCAATAGTAAGAATGTAATCAAATGATAGGACATAAGAATATATTACAAAATAATTTCATTATTTTACAACTCTGCAAGAGTGTGTGTACAACTGTGTCATGCTAATATTTTTGTAATGTGTGTAACGTGTGAAATAAAAGAGTGTTTTTGATTAGGCAAAATATGTATGAGCTTTTTTTGATGTAAATTTTACAGCAGTACAAAAATCAAGAAGTAAATGGCAAGACAAAAGCTTTGACTTAATGCTCACGGTAGCAATAGTATTGGTGTTTGCTTAAGCAAGAAAGGAGATTTTCTTTTCCATAACAGTAAAGTTGTTGTTAAAATAATTACAAAAATATTTTTGTCATAAAAATATAATTCCTCTTATTTAGTCACAGGGGCTTACTAAAAAAAAATTGATATTGAACATGAAATTGATGTTTCAATAACCTTTACATATGTAGTTTCAAAACAAAAATAACAAATCATAAAGATCTTGTACAAATTGGTCCAGAGAAATCTAAGAAAACAGACTTACGAGGTTTTGACAGAAAGCCGACGATTTCCTCGTTGATTTACTTAGTCTATGAGAATACTTCGAATTCTGTCTCTTTCTGTTGAAATTAGAATAAGATCCGGTGATAAACGGACCATCTTTTCCAGAGGCTTGCGACAGTTTTGATACATGCATTCGATCTTGCTAGGTTGATCTTACGGATTTTGGCCTTGTGAAGTCGCCTTGTTGATAAGTTTTCGAGATAAAAAAAGAGACTGTTATGAAGAAATCTTGATCAGATTGATCAGATACAACGTGAAACTAACAGAGCAAAATCTGTGAGATCTCAAAAACGTGAACTGGCTTAATACCAAACTTTCACCAATAATGAAGTTAGAATTAGTTTTGGGTTGTGTAAGTGAATGTTTCCATACCTGGGAAACCTTTAGTGGGGTCACATTAAGGCATAAGTAGGATCAATTCTCAGTTCATCTCGATAGTCAAAAAGGACTTTTGATTTCAGTTCTGAGATGAATGGCAAGTCACATCACCTCACTCGAATTATAGTGGATCCTTTGCGCTTCTTAGGATGTAAGTTAAATAGGTAGAAGGAGAGGAAACAAGAGGAGAGTAATGGGATAATTAGGTACGGATGAACCATACACAAAAATGTATTAGCTATGAATTTGTAATTTACTTAAAATTTGATAAATAACAACAATTTTTGACAACGACCAATTTTTATCAACAAAACAACTCACAACATATCTTAAATCTGATACGATACAGAGGCGTTCCTTTACTATGAATTTGTGATTTTCTGTGCATTTGTGTGATTTGCAGTCCAAAGCCGTTCCCGTAATCAAAATCACAGTTTTTCACAAAAGAAAACGCTCCCGAGAGAGTATACAAATTTTTATATCGGAGATTTTAGGTCCAAGGAATTTCTTTGGACCATTCATAGCTCAGCTAAATGTGAGTGAAATAATGAAAGCATAATGTCGTGCGTTTCTCTCATATTAGGTAATTCGGAATACTGTGAATTTGCGTTCCCTTACTTTTGAGCAGTTTGGAAATGATTGAGAATTTCATCCTCAATCCTCAAAATTTTACTCCAGTAAGATTAAGAATTATTAAGAATTGTTTATACAATCCCATTGTTGGACAATCTTTGGTGAGGTGATTATTAAAGTATTATTTTCAAAACTGGAAAGGCGAGTATGGAACTATTTCTATTTTTCCTCGTCGGAAGAATAATTTGCTGATCATCATTTTGGTAAAAAGATCTAATTTTTTAAAATTTTTTCAGTTCATTTTACAACTGGTTGGCGTAGTGACTTACAACTCTCAATCATTCCTGTGTGCGTGTTGTTGGCAGGAATGGAGGGGACCTGCAATTTTTTGCCGAGAGTCCGAACGGCTAGATGAAACGCACGTATTCATGACAAGTATACTCTTGGAGGATTTGTCAGTTCCTCGCAAGAGGCAGTACCTCGGAAAAACCTTTCTGTTTTTAGGTGGCAGCGGCTGGAAATCGAACCCCGACCTTCGGCATGAAATTCCAACGCACTAACCATTATGCCACGAGGTGATCTCATCCGGAACTAAAATCGTAAAAACTGATCCATACAAATATTCATACAGGAAATAAAAACTCATCAAACGTTAATAGCTTAGAGTGATTCACCCTTATTCCGGAGGTCGTTTTAATAAAACGCCAGTAAAACGACACAGCTCTAGAAGCGTTTCAGTAAAACAACTACAGTTAAAATGGTTAGAATAGTGAAGAGCGGAGAGCGGAGAGAACCCTAAAATTTAAGTTACATATATTAAATCATCAACTGTAATTTCTGGAGCCGTGTCGTTTTTCTATCTTTTAAGAAACGACTGACGGAATAGCGGTGATAATGGTTCAATTCGTTCATATTTTAAAATGGTTCTTGAATTTGTGAGGGACTTTTTGCGGAGGGTTTTTTCGGAAGTGTTTTTTTTTTATAAATAATAGTTTGGGGCTGCCAGTTATGGTTAAATTAATTTTGCTTTCGTTCTTTGTGGTTTCGCGTTTGTATCGTGCAGCCATTTAGTTTGAGTCCTTGTATTACAGATTTCAACTTTTTGCCAATCGCGGTTATTACTCGATCGGTGAGGCAAAAACGAATGTTTAAACATCTTCAGCGTACTTGGTACTCTCACCTTTTTTTAAATAGGCCGTCCTTAAAAACTAGGTTTTTTGACTAAAGAAGATTTTGTCCCCCATACCAGAAGCATTAACGTGGATAAATGAAATGAAATGTGACTGCTCAAAGAATAATAATTGACTTTTAAGACATAATTTTAAGTAGCATTCGGTTATTTCCCAAACTAATTTTGTTGAAATTAAAATTTTTTGAATCTCTATTTTTTTTTTCCTAGATCAATTAACTCAATATTCTGAGGCCATAATTTTCTTATTTTCCTGTACAAATTTTTATACGATATTTGATGAAAAACTTTGTGTTGACGTACATAAAAATATGTATAAATTTGTATAATCTCCAAAGGCATGTGCAATCTACGGGCCTTACAGAAAAAAATGGAGGATAATACTCAATTAAACTCGATTCATTAATAACATAAATATTTGTACGAGAATAAGAAAATTTTCATTTAAAACTAACAATTCTGCGATTTACAAAATTATTTAATTTCTGTTATAATAATCGGTAGATCTGTCCTAGAGTTTAATCAGAATCTAGAAAACTTTACGTGATTTTTTAAACTTATTTTAACTTTTCGGAACTTACCGCGACATTTTAATTTTTGAATAGTCTGTTGCGAACAAATAAATAAAAAATATGTACGGATCAAATTTTCACTTCAATAAAAAAAGACAAAGTTAATTTAAAAATAGGACGAAGGAAGCAAACACGCATTACGATAATGGGTAGAATGCAAAGTCTTATCTCAATCTTAAATCTCGTTTTTGCCGAGTATTTTCTAAAAAATATGGGTTTTATAGCATAAAAATGAGTTTTGAGGAAGAAATAAAGTGTTTTGCATGCCACATAAAACCTACATAAATGTATTTGGAAGAAAATCAAATTGTGTGTTGTTTTAGTGAAGGGCGCATTTGAATTAAGAAAACATTTCAGTAAGTTTTGACAATAATTATTTTAAAAATACTTTTAAGAAACATCTTCGAATGCAAAAGTATCCCTTTCACAATGCCACAAAGGTACAGCCTATTGTTGTTTCAAAGAACAATGAAGAAATATATTAATGTTTATTGCAAATATGAAATATGCTCGAAAGTAACCGATTTAAGCGCTTTGGAAACTTGCATATTATTCGCTATATCTGAAAGGATTTTTTAAATGCAACATAGCATATCGCTTATAAAAAGAAAAACTTCAAAATAGCGCTCATATAAGTTGTTAATTGAAACCTGCAATACTAAAATCGTACGTTGATTTAAAATGGGGTGTATTTTAATTTCTATAGAATAATAGTGAGGAAAGTGAATTTCACTTCTTGCTGAAGAGCTATCTAAACTAAGAACTGTTTTAAGCAAGGGAACACTCTTTCACGTACAGCTACTGATATTTGAATATAAGCAAATTCTTAGCATCGGACGAAGTGTGTCCATTTTGTAATAGTACCTGCATGAATCTCCGCTCGGGATGTTTGTAGAATATATGCTCCCTCAGTTCGTTTTCATTTGTAAATAATACACCGCAATCTTGGCATTTAAGATCTTCGCCGCTTTCGACTTGTGTCTCGTGTTGGTCTTGTTCTTGTGGATGTCGGTCATTACCATTTGTATTGTTGTTGATCAAAGCTGCCTGTTGCACGACTGTTGTCTGTATTGGAATTTTAATTTGTAATGATTTTTGTTTGGTTTGTTATTTAGTTTGTAAATAACGAACTTTGACTTGGCTGCCGCCAACAGCTACTTGTTGTTGTTGCTGTTGTGGTTGCATATGATTAAATTGTATTGTTGCACCACCGCCTCCTCCAACATGATCCTGCAATTGAGTTGGCAACTCGATCTTAATTGTTTGAACATTTGAATGATTTAATTGTTGCTGCTGTTGATTCTTCTTTTTCGGTGGACGACCACCTAGAAAATAAAAGACAAATAATATATTAAACTTTTTCTGAGGTGACAGTTGACAAAAAATATAATGCATACGCTGCCCGGGTGTGTGGTGTTGTATCGACAGTGGCTGCCCAATCATTTGTACTGGCTGATGGAGCTGATGGTTATGCTGCTTTTTAGAACGCTTAGGCGGCGGCAGTTCACTGTGAGAATGGCGAGTAAGAAGATGTTTCGATAAGTGTTGTTTAACGGCGAATGCTTGGTTACAATTAGCTACCGGACATGTAATGTACCTTTCAAAGTAGAGTACATTGCAAAATTTATGTTTCAAACAATTTTTTACACAATTCGCTTTTTAAATGACACAAATATACAAATATATACAAGGAGATAACAGGCTTCGAGATAGATAGAAATGAAGAAGCACGCAAAAAAAAAACACACACAACAAACACAGACCGACTTACCTTCCTTCGATGTGTCGCTGAACATGCTTCTTAAGCAGCACCTCTTGATTAAAGGAGCTCGGGCACATGTCACATTTGAATTTAAATTCATCATGCATTTTGTTGTGTTGGTCGAGGTGTGCTTGTTGCAAGAATTTTTCATCGCACTTCTGGCACTCGTAAGGAAAGGCCAAACCGTGAGATTTCATGTGCGTATGCAGTTGGGATTGCTGTTTAAAAGTTTTCTCCGGACATCGGGGACAATAGTAGCCGGTGATGCCGGCATGAGCTTGAAGGTGCTGATTGAGTGACGTCACTTGGGTAAATTTTTTCGAACATTGATTACAGCAGTATTGCTGGACTTTGTGATGGGTCTTCATGTGATTGTTCAGATTTGTGACCTGTAATTGTATGAGGTTGCACATTAGATATATGTATATCTTGTTTTTGCTGAGCAAAAACAAATAATTTATAATAAAGAAAGTGGAAGAATACAATTTCGCTTGAGTCAAAACTTTAGAATGAATAAAGATATCTTAAAGAAAATACCTAAGACTATGGAGTTGGTCAATGTTAAGAATAATGCTCTACAGCGTCAAAAATCTTTTAGTGAATTAAGGCTTTGTTTTTGTCAGTCAAATATTTCGGATCTAGTAAAACTGAACTCATGACTGAAGCAGAAACCAGTGCACGCGGCAGTATAAGGATGTTTTCTCTTTTAGAGGAGCACAACCGATATTGAGAATTTTTTTAAGGAAAAATTAGCACCTTTAGATTGCATAACGATTTTTTTTTTTGTTAAACAACCTCACATAAAGCAAAAAAAAAAAATTGGTACTAAAAATAAGTGATTGTGATAATTATTTAACAGCTATGGAAGTACTTGTAAGATTAAAACGAAGAAAGCAATCACAAATTTCAGACAAATTTGGGGTAGTCTGGTATCGGAGATATAAGAAATTTTTTGTTTGCTTATTTAAATAATTATTTACTGAATTAGTGTTTTGTGGGACGAATTTTGCAATAGATTGCTGTTCTCGATGATCTAGAGACCTGCAACTGTGTCGCCATCCACTTCTCAAAATTTAATTATCTACCTAATGATCGGAAAATCAGTTTTAACCCAATTACAAAATTTGTACCAAACAGACAATCACTTTTAGTATTCGGCGGCAGTAAAATTTATATCAGCTTTTTTGAATATACATTTAACATTTAGAATATCAATTCTAAAAATGAAGAACTTATTAAAACAAAAACACTTACTTGCGCAAAAGACCGTCCACATTCTGGTTCAATGCATACAAATGGCCTCTCCCCCGTATGTAATCGACGGTGATTATTCAAATTAGTTATCTGGAAATAAGTGTTTATTGATAAAATTTGAAGTCAAAATAACTTTGCTATTATGTTGAATAACATATGAACGAACTTAGTCTATTTTGTCTTACCTGTGTAAACGTCTTGCCACAATCAATGCAGACATAAGGTCTGTCATTTGTATGAATACGCTCATGGTTTCGCAGATTTGCTGCTTGTGTGAAGCCTGCTCAAATATAAAAACAATTTTCAATACAATACCGATCACAACATTTTCAAATTACACCTACCCTTATGACAAAATGAGCAAACATATTTTCTCTCAGCTGAGTGATTTCGTATGTGAGTTAGCAGAGATGATTTTCTTGAAAATGTTTTCGAGCAAAGCGGACATGTTCCTTCTTCGTTGAAAAGAAGATCGACCTGATTAAAATGAGAACAATATAATATCTCATTAGTTGTATGCATAAAAGCTTAGAAGAAATATTTTTTCAATTTGAGAGGAAACAAAAAAATAGAAATAACAAAAAATTGCAATAAATACGTCTATGGTCTGAATGGTCTTCTCCAAATCAAATGACATTGTTTCGGTTTTTTTCACGCCGCCGTTTTGATTGGACATAGAACCACTTAGTTGTTGGCTATTTATCTAAATTGAACAGAGAGAATGAAAGTCGCATTAGGGTTCTACTCTCTAGCTAACTCTCTTGACTCTTGGGACTTACATCGTCGTCTGGTGGTGTGCTCGCTGCTGTAGTTGTTTGTTGTTGTTGTTGCTGCTGTTGTTGCTGTTGTTGTTGCTGCTGTTGTTGTTGTTGAGTTATCTGTTGGACTTGTATTGTGGTCCCGCCACCACCATTAGTCGTTGAAGATGTATTATTTGCAACAGTTGTTGCTGTAGTTGGTAAATCTTGTCTGATAGTTTGATAGAAGTTCGCTGTTATGCCGGTTAGACCATTCGTGGTCAAATGCTCCGAACATTTGGCACAAGTGGGAAGATTATAGCCAGGAACCTGAAACAACTAAGAGAAAAACAAAAAATCACTTCAAGACATTGTGCAACACAAAAAAATGAACAATGAAAGGCGGCAAGCAACATTTAAGAAAAGCCGATTGTGCGTAGATCAATGAATCTATGATGCTCGAGTTCTTTTTATCTTGTGTGATAGGTGATATCCAAAACAATTCGGAATTAGAAATCGATTCGCCCTCATGTAGCAGCTTAGTTAATTTTCTTGTAAACCACTCCATCTGTTAGTGAAAATTGCCAAAAACCGTCATTAGCAACGATAGCTCTTATAATAATATTTTATTATTTCCAAACAACTTATTAGATTTCGATCAAATTATTTATGGGGCAGCTTCTATAAAAATAAATACATTTTCGTGGTGCGACAGCTAATGAGAAGCACTCATTCATGACAAGAATTGCTGTTGGAGGATTAGTCACTTCCTCACAGAAGGAGGACCCATTCTTCTTTCGTTAGAGGCATTAGGTATAGTGTTGCTTTTTGTGTTCGGTTAAATACTAGCGGTTATAAGTTAAGTTAAGTCAGGAGACACAAGACCAGTACCCGCCATCTACCACTAACTATGAGGTAAACAAGCACAATTGGTAGGTATGCAGTTACAGTTGCGGCACTCGACATCGCCATATTGGCTCCAATCAAGGGTTGTTCCTACAACGCCAAATTTTTAAAGTCTACCTAATCCCATCACAAAGTCCCAAAGATTAAAACCAGATAGGCCTTTGCGGAATGGCTAGATGTATCAATTTATTTTTTTAAAGTTTCTTAGATAGACGCTTAAACCAAGTTTGAAAGAGAGCCCAAATAAATATCTGGAAAGTTTTACTTCTGCAAGTTAAAGGCCGTGTGTCTGTTGAATTAAAATTGCGATAAATTTGGTAAATTTTTGGTTGAAAAAAAGTTATTGGAAACAAAACTCTATCAAGGAATCAAATTTTGTCCAACTTACACACGACCGAAGGTATAGGCTGATTTCCTAAACACAGTACTGCATCATTTTAATGCTATGTTAAATGGGGCGACTTTCCATTACGGTAGCACGCCTAGACTGTTAATTTTTTTTTATAGTGAGCTAAGGGTCTCAATAGAATAACTATAAAATAGGTGAGGAAACATTTCTAAATGTGATTAAAAAAAAATTTGATTTTTTAGTACATTTTTGCGAATTACATAGGTATTTATTTTCGTCAAGGCTAAGGATTAAAAGCACGCTTCGCGGGTTCTCAGGATTTTAACTCCCTTTTTGGGTCCTCGCGCGACTCCGTCGATCCGCTTAGGGTATGTTCAGTCGCCTGGCAGGCGTCTATGTCAACAGTTTTTTTGGCAAACGTACATTTTGTATGAAAAATGAAAACTTAAAAAATTAATTAAAAATATGGACAAAAGTCTTCTCACTATAAAATTACGATACCTATTTATTAATTTGAAGGATAAATCTACCGAATAAAACTATCTGCGTATGAAAATGTATGCTACCGTAATGCAAAGTTGAGCCCAAATTTACCTAATAGTTTAGTGAATTATTTTTATTTCAACTAAACGATGACAAAGTGTCCAGCATCATACAATAGTGCATCTGCCGCCCTAACAGTTTTTGTCTTTACGAAAATAAAGAATGTACAACCCAACATTATCTATAATATATTTTAAAAGTGATTTAAAAAAACAGTCCATAAGATGATCTACGCACAATTTTCGTTAAGATAGGAAAGCGCAAGCGGTATTAGGAATGTGGTCTAACTGAATTCGTAGCCAAACATTTATTTCAATGCAAAGATACACAGATAAAAAATATTAAGTTTTTTTTTCAAAACTTGTGCACAACAATGAATAATTTAATAGAAACTGTCGCTGTTTAGCTTACCGGTAAGCCGGATTCTTAAAACATACTAGCATGCACCCTACAACACAACAAGATTCGCTCTAACTAAATTGTTGTCCACACTACTTCTTCGCGCGGTCTTTTCTATTTTTCGCCGTGTATTTGTTTAGTATTTTTTTTTTATAATTTATGCTTTTTTATTTTCAATTTTAAACTAGGTACCACTCTTTTCTTTTTGAAAAAAAAGACGACAGAAAAAAAAACAAAGCAAAACAATGGAGATGGAGAATGAATTCAAATTGCCGCCTGGTGGCTCGCTGGACTGGGCGGGCTCACGGATGGTGCACACAATTCTATGCGCTACGCTGCCACACGTCCCCCGCACGCCGCACTTGCCCTGCCCTGACTTTGCTTGGAAAAATCGATAAAATAAACATTCAAGACGATTTGCTGCTCGGCATTATTGCTGCTGGCTGTGCCTTCAGTTGCAAAAATTTCTAAGATTGATTTTTTTCTATTGTAGGTTTTGAATGTATTTTCGTACCGCTGCTGGTTGAAAACATAATCTGCAGATACTCTCCATGGCCTCGGTGACCAAAATAATAATACCACATCGAGGCTCTCCGCGGTGGGAGTTGAGTAGTTCTTGGTTCTTATTTTTGTCCTCCTGTCTCGAAAATAATTTTTTTCTTTTTTTTTTTTAACTTTTTGACAAAACAAAAACGAAACACTCGGATCGAATCGGATAGGAAAGGCTTTCTTTCCAATTAATTTACTTGCACTAGCAAATGGGTGGCGTTCATTTGCGGCACTTCGCGGACTTTGGAAAATTGAGGAAACAGTTTTAGAATGTTTTGAACTTTTTTCTTATGCAAATGCGAAAAGTAGATTAAAAGTTTATTGTTTGGAAATCGAGGAAAATGTAGAACTTTTTTTTTTTTTGTTCGCGAGTCCGCCTCGGTGAGGGAATTCTGAATCTGATATTTAAAAAGACATTTTGTTTCTTTTCAACGCACTTGTGTAGACAGTGGGAGAAAAGGCTTTATTTTGTTTGGGCCAGAAAGAGATGTGTATAGAAGTGGGTGAATGCTCTCATGAATGCTAGAGATGTGCCTTGGTGGAGTTATTCGTTGATTGAGTAAAAAATCGTTAGTGTATTGAACGGCTAAGGTTGCCTGCACACCTAGTCGGTGCGTTCGATAGGCGATTAATGACTGAACGCGAATTTTTAATAGCCATTCCACACTATCCCACTGAGTATTAACATATGTCAAAAAAGTGGGGAGAAATCATGTATAATAGTGTGGAAACAAAATATTGAACGGCTAAGGTTGCCTGCACACCTAGTCGGTGCGTTCGATAGGCGATTAATGACTGAACGCGAATTTTTAATAGCCATTCCACACTATCCCACTGAGTATTAACATATGTCAAAAAAGTGGGGAGAAATCATGTATAATAGTGTGGAAACAAAATATTGAACGGCTAAGGTTGCCTGCACACCTAGTCGGTGCGTTCGATAGGCGATTAATGACTGAACGCGAATTTTTAATAGCCATTCCACACTATCCCACTGAGTATTAACATATGTCAAAAAAGTGGGGAGAAATCATGTATAATAGTGTGGAAACAAAATATGAATTTTCATCACACACAAATTGACAGCGCATCCGACACGATTTGACATGTGTTTATACCTGAAAATATTTAGGATTGGTTCTAAAACCATCACACATTCTATCCCACTGGGGCGTTTGAGGTTATGGTGAAACTGATTTGTATTGATGCAAGTGTGGAAGCAAAATATGAAAATCATTTTCATCACACAAATTTGGCAGTCGTATCCCACTTTATTCTGACACATGTTAATACTTTGTGGCATTGACATACTATATATGGACTGCTAGTCGAGCTTCATTTCCATACAAAAGCTGTATTCAAAGGAGTTCATATCTTTTTAACTACATAGCTGCTTATTGGAGCAAGGTGGCAAAAGATAGAAACTTTTAACAATGACATCTCTTGCTACTTTGCGCGAACAGATTTTTTTTTGTACAGAAACTACGGCCATCTGTTATAATTACCTGTCTATTATTTTGACATCTGACGTTTGCAAGTTTTTTTTTTCTTTTCATTTCATAAATTGTGCTTGATTTTGTTAAAAATTACTTTTTTTAAGTTGTATAGCATCAAACTTTGAAAAATTTAATAAAAATAAAAATACAAAACTACAAGAGGACTCTGAAATTCCTGATCAAATGAATTTGCCTCAGTTGAAACGAATCACTGGTTGTCGGCTTCCAGGTCGAGCAACGGCTGATGGAATATTTGCATCATTTCGGTGAAACTCTTCGTTTTGGTAAGTACAAATTCGAAATACATATATAAAAGTAATTTGACTTCATTATTTATTCATACACTTTTATTTTTAGATATGTAATGGCGCAGAATAGGATTATAATTTCTTTGGGGCGAAAATATTGCCGAAAGATAAGGAAGATCGTGGCGATGGAGATGATATAGAAGTGTTCAACATGGGTGGACACAAACAAAATCACAAAGACCGAGACGATGATTTGGCACTGGCGGCAAATGCTTTGCTCGGTGGAGGCAATCTTAATAATGAGGTAGCTGGTGATCAAGGAAAGAAGAAATTTGCCGATGACTTGCACATGGACGAGGGAAACGAAGAAGAAGAAGATGGTACGTTATGGGTTCTCTAATTGAAAATGTGTAAATTGTATATTTTGTTATTTGTCTTGGCAGGCAAAATCAATGCGTTTTAATATACGTAAATTTTAAATTAGGACGTGGTTTATGTATATCTATTCTATGTTCTTTGGATTTAACAAAAAAGATTTAGGTTTAACTACCAATATTTGAGTTTTAATTAAGAATATCTATTGTTTTATGATGTCGATGAGCAACACAGAGATATTTCCTTCATTTCTTACTGAATGCTCCCGACACCTGAAAAACGAATAGTTTCCATCCTGCTCCCGAACAGGTTGCTTCCAATCATCCAGACGAAGCTCTCTCGCATGCAATGTAGTCAACGTGTTCAAAGATTGTGCATTCATAAACGTCAAATGTTTGCGACAGTTATGGTTTTACCTTTAGGACTGGCAGTATGAGGTTTTTGTAGATCTGCACTTCGTCTTACGCGTAAGAAATTTTGAACCTACTTGTTTCGTCAAACTGAACTAGCAACGGTTTCCTTGGCATGATGGGCTGACCTTTGGTCAGACCTGAAGATTCCTTCATCGATAGTTGCAGTGATATCTTCGTGCACGGTTTCTATAGCGGTTAGGAATCTAGGTTTTGGATTTTTTGGTTTTTCATAATTTTCAGTAGTTCATCTGTGATTAGAGGCGATGGAAGGGAACGTTGGTTTTTTTGGCGAAAGTGGTGAGTGTGGGATTAATCTCAGCAGCTGGTGCCTTGGTACTTGGCGTTGCGTATGTATGGTCATCGGGAACTTCTATAGCCGACTGATACGGCTTAAACACAGGTTTATTGTCATTTATATCTTTGACCAGCAACAGGAAGGTCTGTGTTACATAATTGTATTCACCAAAATGATGATTGTTGGTCAATGTCAGCACAATTGAATACTCATCTTTTGTCTGAATATAAAATAATTCGATCCGCATACCCCATTTGTGGTAAAACTCGAAGAGTTTACGGTTGTGGGCCACTTTTCAGCCAGCTCTTCAATGTTGACTTCAACTGCACAAAGATTTTTCTGAAAGAAAGAAAGGATAGTTTTAATTAGTTCTGCTCTTTAAAAATCCAGAAAGCGTCCGACGGTAACGCGATGGCTGTTTGGAGTTTGGAATGGTTTTTCCGAAAGCCACACATGTCTGTTATTTTTGCTGCAAAACTTCTTCAGCCTCCAGAGTATCAACTCTCCCAAGAACTAAGTTGGTGACTTTGTGTCTAGCATTGTTTTTGAGAATCGCCCGATTTGCAATTTTCTACTTTTAGGGGGAGGAAGCTGTTGTTCATGCAGTTGTTGCAGGTAATGTGTAAGTAGACCATGCACGTATGTGGAAGCTGCTTAGAATTGGCTCTGTCAGTAGAAAGACGGGTTGGTGGAATTTGATGATTAGTCGAAAAGTTTCATGATCAGAATCGCAGCGTATTATTGTAAAGGTGTAGTTGCTGGTTTGTGTAGGAATATAAATAAAATAATATAATGAAAGAAAAATGTCTTATGTTGATGGTGTTCTATGGAAGGTTAGTTTGGGTTGCGAAATAACGACCAATGAGTGCTGTTCGCTAAGAGGTATCCTGCTAGTCAGCAATCGCATTGCCTTCTTTGGTGACAGCGGTATTTAACCTTGTGTTAAAATCATTACCAAAGAGCCCATAAATGCTTTCCCTAAGGAAGCCGAAGAGAACATGAAGGTTGTTCTGGATGTTTATTAAGCTTGATTAGCATTAGCAGTACACGCTGATGGTAATGCGGGTCTCTCTTCTTAGTTTTATGAAGACCTGAAATGATGGTTTCGAAGGTGTTGGGGGAAATGTTCCTCCTTACGTAAATTGTTGTCCCTCTACGGTCCTTTCGAAATATTCAAATTCCAAAATTAGTTTTCCTTAGTACCTACCTATGTATGTATTTGACAGCAAAACTGGGGAAATTCTCTGAGCCTTCAGGCTTATAAACATATATTTTGTGTTTTTTGGCGTTGGCCTTGGTCTCACTGATTAAGGCAATATCCTCTTCTCCAGGTTGTAAAATGAACTCATATTATAATGTACGTCAAATTTTATTTCCGGAGAAAAAATAAGTTCCCATGAAATTTTCGATTAGGCTGAATTTCTTTCTTATTTCAGAAGATGATTACTCAAATCCTGCGGCAAGGCAACAAGAAGGTCCAGCGATTCTTAATTAATCAAAAAATTTACAGAACATTAGGAGATGCCCTTAACTGTCGCTGTTGTGTCATAAAATGTTGGATCA
Source organism: Dasysyrphus tricinctus (assembly GCA_963921185.1). NCBI lineage: Eukaryota > Metazoa > Arthropoda > Insecta > Diptera > Syrphidae > Dasysyrphus > Dasysyrphus tricinctus. Next base: position 13,894,725 of record OY992533.1, on the reverse strand, counting down.
CACTGAGAAACGGTTTTTATTTTATATTTTGTAAAAAATAAAAACACAATCACCCTTATTACGATAGTCGTTTTACTAAAACGCCAGTAAAACGACACGGCTCTAAAAGCGACATTATTTGGTGTTTTAGTAAAACAACGAACGTTAAAGTGGTGAGAATAGAGAAGAGCGAAGAGAACGCTTTACTTTTAGTTTGATTCAAACACCAATTGTCGTTTCTGGAGCCTTGTCGTTTTTCTGGCGTTTCAGTAAACGGTGAATTCGAAAATTTATCGAAAATATTTAACCTACCATCCATTATTTATGCTTTCGATTTTTTCTTTGCTAATTACTTTCTGTTATATTCAAATATTCATTGGACATACTTTTAACCACTTATAAAAAAAAAAAAAAAAAATAGTTTTACAGATGAACTCTATACACACACATACACTTGATATTTTTTCTTCAAACTGTTAAGCTCAATTGATTTAGTTTTGTACTATGCCAAATTTTCAAAGCAATATCTTTATACATAAAAAAAAGGTGCCTTTCAAGGGATTGTATGTGTTAATTAAATCTTCCTTAAATTAAAAAAAAAAAAAATATATAAATTTGAAAAAATAATACTTTCTTCCACTGATATTTCTATTTTAAAAGAATGCACAGAGCCAACGCAAGTCAAGTCTGATCCAGATTCATGAAATTTCATATTTTAAGTTATGCTTAACTTTATCCTGAAATATGCAATGTATTAAAAAAAAACTAAATTTTTTAATATTAATATTATTAAAATTAAAATTATAAATTAAAATGGTTTCCGATTTTTTTTTTCTTTTCCCGTATAGAGTATTGTTATGTATTTTGGTCTTGAATTTTAAAAAAATTAAATTGTTTTAAACGCAGTCATTGTTTTTTTAATAAATAGGCTATGACTAGACTAACTGGGCTTTTATTTAAATAATTTAAATTGTTCATATATAATGTAAGTCTATAGGGCATATTCATAGATGTTGTATAGGGCAATTCCATGGTAACTCACGTTACATTTGGGAGAGTTTCACGCTCTCTTTCATTAAAATCTTCATACTTATATAAATATAAATAAAACAAAATATAAATTCTATACATGGTAATGATTTCAACTTCTAGGAAAAAATAAAATTTTTGGGAAAAATAAATTCTTTCTTAGTACAAATTACTAAAACATGTTGGTAACTCACGTTACCATATTCGGACACGGGTTTTGTAGCAGTACTATGCTTATTTTCTAAAAATTAAACAAACCAATAAAGGTAAACTGGTTTGTTGAATTAGATATAAGAATTTATCAGCCTGATTATATCTGTACACAAATTTTAAATTATTAAAAATATTTTATACAAATTTATTAAAATACATGGTAACTCACGTTACAAAAAGTCGGTAACTCACGTTATTTTACGTTTTTAATTTAAAAATTTAGGGTTAAGCCTGTTATAATTTTATTTTATTTTTAGCCGTATGCTTATTACTTGTAGGATATTTCGTAATTCTAGTTTTAAAACTAGCGAAAAATAGACAGGGGGCGAGATAAATTTTCCATTTTTCTATCTTCATGTCCACTTTTTCATGGAATTACCCTATAAGTTGTTGCTAGGAAAATCTGGAGTTTATCATATTGAAACTTCATCAGGTAAACTCCAGTTTTGTATAGCAGCAGCTTAAACAACATCTATGAATATGCCCCTATGCATTTAAAATTTACTTAAACGAAAAAATGTATTGCATATATTTATTTTGTATGTCTTTTGTTTTATATCGTTATTTTTTTGTTTGACTTTTTGTATTATTTTTATTTTAATGAAAATAAATCAACAAAAAAAATGTACAATAAAATAAGGTAAAGGGTCCTTCAATAAGGATGCTCCATTTTTAAATGTTAATAAAAATGAATTGTGTGTGAGATATCCGCTCATTTTTTATTAAACAAAAAAAAAACATTTATTACATTGAGTATAGAACATAAAAATAAATAAATTTGGTGAGTCGACAACACTCAACCATTCTTCAGTGCTTGTTGTGAATCGGGAGGGAACGAAGACCTACGAATTTCTGTCGATTCCGAACGGCTAAGATGAGAAGCACTTTTTCATGATAAGAGACACCCTGTTTTGTTTGCCAATCGAAAGTTGTAATTGTTTTTAAGAATCTGTTTTCAAAACATGTCGCTGAAAGGCCTTGATGGAAGAGGAAAAATGTTATTTCAAAGGGTGCAGTGAATCGGGTTTAAAACATCGGCATATCGCAACTAATTGGTAGAAACCAAAATATTGTGAGACATTTTCCCTGTTTTTTAGTGCATTTTTATCTTCGCTTAGAAAAAAGTAGCATGTTAATTGCAACAACAAACTGGTATATTTCCGTATTGTTGTTGTATTTAAAATGCTAATTTTTTCCAAGCGAAGATAAAAATGCACTTAAAAACAGGGCTATTATATGCGAAAGAAAAATAATGAAATCAGACTTACACAGCGACTACAAAAGCGGGTTGACGAACGAACATCAGAGCTGCACCCAACTTTAACCATTTTTCCTCAAAAATAATTAAAAAGACGGTGTTAACTGGAACTTGCCTACAATAAAATGTGTTATTCAAAATGCAAACTATTTAAAAAGAATACAAGTTCCGAATAAACCACTGCTTTCTTTTTCTTAGAATAATTTCTTTTAAATGTTTTTAGCTGCCAATTCTGTGACGTAATCTTCTGAGCAAGATGAAGAAGAGGAGATAATTGTTTACGTTGGAAGCTATCGGACAATGCTTTCTTATAATTGTTTAACCTCCCAGAAGAATCTATAATTTTTGTTGAGTACTTTCGAAGCTTGCGATTTTCCTGTTTCACGGAACGTAAGTTCCTCAAATTAAAGTAAACTCCTCCGTTTCATTATTGTCAAGTTCTTCTTGTTTTGTTGTGTTCACTAAGTTCTGTGAAACATAAGTCCGGCTAAGTTAAATAACAAAAAAGTTCAATCTTAAGCTTAAAATCTTTAAATTATTCTCTGCTCAAGACGCTTTATGAGGCTAGTGAACAAACATTTTAATAAGAAGCAATAATTATAGACAGAGCCCACAGCAGATTTTGGGTGTGAAAAATAAAAAAAAAGAAGTATAGGCGTCGAAAGATTCATTTAAGGCTATTCAAAAAATCAAAGTCTTGCAGTCCACAAGTGGGGCCTTTACGAGAAATATCGCATTGAAAACAAAACATGAGACAAATCAAGTGGAACAACTGATCCAAAAGGGAAATAGGTGCCACATTGACATCTCTTGATTTTTAACATTTTTAACTTATTTTTTTCGGAGGGTGTCTCTACACGAGAAGTCGTAGTTGATTCACATTCTTTTTCGTCGACCTTATGTATTCTTGTTAGAAGATATCCCATACCAACGGCCGTTATATTGTTTTCGTGTCTTGATTTCTGCCAATACTCAGAGAAGTATATTGCACCCCTTCAGTTCTTTGACAAGTTCTCATGGTGTTCACAAATGCAGCAAAGTTTTCTATTCTTATACATGAGTTTGCTTTTTGGATATTGATTTAGTTTCGTCTGGAAAAAGCAAAATTTATAGGTATTTTTGAAGGAAGTTCAAACTAAACAAAACTTACAGTGGAGTGATAGCGGCGCTATTTGTCTAAACAAATGTTCAAGGCTATGTCCTCGCAGTTTGTGTTTAAAACAATTACCATATTTACTGGAAGCATCTGGAGCCATTGAATGCGATGTGTAATCATAAAATGTAATATTCCACGGTTTTATATTTGTATCCCTTGTAGCACTATCGTACATCATTACAGTGTATTGTGTACGCCCAAGATAAACAGATCGAGAGGTAGCCCAACCGATACTGTCACCTTCTTGTTTTTCCATTGATCCGAAGCCAAGGACTTTTTCAGGACAACCAGTCTTGTAATCGACCAGAAACCAGGTGAAACTTTTGTTCCTGAATAAAGAATTCCATCAGATGACCGGCATGGAGTGTTAGCTATACTAGCTGAGGTATGGTATATGTACGTTAGCTTTTTAAGGTATCTCATGTAAACTAGTTGGTAAATGCTTCCATCTTGAGGATCAGGCAAATATTGCATTACATCATCATCACATTACATCACAGGGGGATCTGAAAAAAAAGTTTATAAAATAGACAAAAAGTTTAATTAGTAAACAATCTATTTCTGTCGATGGTAAATCATTCTTTATCTTATAAGGGCCAGTTGTACAAATATTTAACTCGTGGTTCAGAAATTTTAACTCACTGACTTTGGTAAATTACTTGAAGTTCAACGATGGTTTAGGCTACTAACATACTTTAACCTTGAACCATCGCTGAACCTCAGTAATTTCGCCGGAATCAGCCAGTAAAAATATTTGGTACATTCACTGGTGATAGCATTGAGAATCTCGTGTACTCAGAATAAGCGGCTCTAGACGAGAAGCTATTGGTATTGGTAGGATGGAACATATTGTAAACTTGTAGGCAGGTCGCTCTCACTAAATTAGAAATGAAAGAAAAAGATCCTACTGCGTTTCTCAAAATGATAAAGTTACTTAACTTACGTTGTCTAGAGTCATGGAGCTTTTGGGATGCCAACACAATCGATAAAGGTATACCAAACTTAAAGAAGTCACTCACTTGGCAGGCGAGTGTCACTGGAAGACGAGGATCGTTGTTTCCTAAGCGATGGAGCCACCAACAAACGCTTTGCATCCAATTCAATGTCAACAACACGTTCGTCTTCATCGCGATTCGTTAAATTTGAACACGAACAAAAGCTTTGTATACCAAAAGCAAACCCATCCAGAATCCCCTGCCATCTTTACTCTACAAGAACTCATGGTAGACTATATTGGCCGCAGCAATAGTCTTGTTAAGAATATCATGGAATTCTGGCGAGGCCACAGATAGCAAAAGAATCGCACCAATAGGAATATCAGCGAATTTTGGAATGTCTGCTGCCGAAGTTGATGAATCAAATGAATATGGATGAGGCTTGAGAGGTTGGCTAAGGAGACTTGGATAATACTGGCGCAAGATTACTTCAAACGCAGCACGGACTTTTTCACTATCCAGTTCACTATAGATGCATCTACAAAAAAAAAAGAATAAATCTTAAAAGATACCTAAATTTATATATTTTAAAGGCACTCATCCTTACCAAGAACACTTCCAACATGAGCAACTAATATTATGATGGATGTTGGACACGAAGTACCCGGTAAACCACGTAAATATTCTCTAAAGTAAAGAAAAATGTTTTATATTTGTGTCCTCCAAAATAAAATAAAAATAAGAAAACAAAAAACAACCGTAAAAGGAAGTTGTCAAAAGTTACACATTTTTTCTGTTTTGCTCCAACAAGCGCTGGTGGCGCATAGTTGTTGAAAATGAACCGTCGTGAAGTTGGCTCCTGGCAGTCCATATATAATAGGTCAATGCTTTGTGGGATAGTGTAGAGGCACTTTAAGGAAACATTTTGGTATGCAAATCTTAAGTAGCTATTTATTTATATGTACATATATAAAAATAAATTATCAAAAGAAATTTTCAATCCGTTTTTGAGATATTGAATTTTTAAAAAATAATTTGAAATGTTTTAATAATTCAAAAATTTTAATACGCAGTATTAAAGCCTAACTACATTGGCCACTTTTTGCCAAATTACAAAAGGAAAAATATTTTCTTCCCGCTAGCGCAGTTGTTTTGTGAAAAAGAATATACAAATAGTTTTTAAACCAAAATTTAAGCTTTCTGCATCATTTTAATAAATTTTCCAGTGAGAAACATTTTCCAAAAATGAGTTCGAAAATTTTCACTTTTGTGATTTTTCACTTTTTGGCCAACGTAGTTAAGGCCTTAGGCTAGTCGAGAACATGCAACTGTCAGTTTCAGAACTGTTTGGTTGCAAAAATGAGTCGTATGGACTCACATGAAACAGTGCGCACATGCAGATAGCCATCGATTCATGCAACTTTTCAGTTTGTGTTTTGACACAAACTGGACAGTTGCTCGAAATCGGGTTTTCAATTTGTGTCATATAGAATAGTAAGTATCTGCGTGCACATGCAACCAAATAGTTGCAGATTTTTAACCTTATCGTTGAATTTTGTTCTTTCCAAAGTGACTTATGTTATCTGTGCGAAAGAGAGCAAATGTATCTATTCTTTTATTTTGTAAGCAAAAGACTAGGACAAAGTCAATACTATTTTTCTTTGTATTTATTAGAGAGAAAAATTGAATAAATACTGTCAGTGTGTTGGTTTAGTTTGGCGTGATTGCTTGTGGAGTTGTTCATGTGCACGCTCAACTTTCTATGAGAGGTACTACTAATAATAGCTTAATATTACGTTTTCATTAGGCCAAATGAGGTAATTTCGTTGAAAATTTCCAAATTAGATCCGAAATTTCCTCATTTCCCATACAAAATCAAATTTGCACGAAATTAGGTTGGAAATTAGATAAAATCAAATCGAACAACTCTAAATTAATTGCAATTGTAAATCAGTCTGATTCAAAAGTCAAATTTGAAGGACGAATCAATCAAATCATCATCTATCGAAAATCAAGTTTCAAGACGAATTTTAAATTTATTTAAATTTATGGACAAAAAAAGCATTTCAAGAAGGTAAATGTATTTATAATAAGGGTATTCATGCAACAACGTAAATCTGTCAAATTTTCCATACAAATTGTGACAGAATTACGAAATTTTAAACTTTACAATAAGGGTATTCATACAACAGCGTAAAGTCGTCGTAAACGTTGTAAACTTTTAAACTTCGTAATTCTGTCACAATTTGTATGGAAAATTTGACAGATTTACCAAGTTTAAAACTTTACGATGTTTACGACGAGTTTACGCTGTTGAATGAATACCCTTAATGTTTACGACGACATTACGCTGTTGCATGAATACCCATAATATTTATAGTGTATTCAAGTTTTCATTCATTATTTATATTTTTGTAGTTTTTGGGCTGAAAGCTAAACGGAGAGATGCATTCCCTTGGTAAATTTATACTGAAAATGTAGTGCGTTGACCAACGACCTGGCATAACAATACCTACAGCAAGAAACCCTTCAAGACGTGCAAATTCTACCCCTGATTAGAAATACCGGATCACAATTCTTCAGATTGTTAGATTGTTTCGTAATTGAGTCGTTGAATAAGTTCACAGATAACAGTTTGCCGGAGGTGGAAAGTGAAGTGACATGAAAAGCTTACCGAGGTGTCTCAAAGCAACCAATTTTATTTTATTTGATTTTAAAACAATGCAGAATAAAATAGCTTAGTCAAAAGTTAAAAAAGAAAGGAATCCTGTTTTATTTCTTAATTGGATAACGAATACACTTAACACAATCTATTGTTTTAATAGCTCTTCTTCTTAATAGTCCTTCTTGGCCAAACGGTAGATGTATAATCATCCGACTCGTACACCTCTTGGAAGCCCTTCGGTTTCTGGATCAAAATCAGGAATCGACGACGCGTTATATTGCATGATGGATGATTCAGTAACTGGCATTTTCATCGGCAGTACAAAAATCAACGGATTCTCCGGCATTAAATTTAATTAATAGTAGATGCAATCCTTAGACTTTTCCATAGTGTAATGCGTCTGATATCATGGCAAAAAGCCTACATCTTTGATCCAACACCCATCCTCAGGTTCCTCGGTCAACATCGACGATTTTCAATTGCATGGAAGCATGATCTTTGGTGTGGATGATTCTAACTAATTACTGGCAGCCTATTTTTGTGGACAGAAGTACAAATCCAACTGATTCTCTGGCGTCGTGTTCCATTTTATTTGACTTTTTATTGCAAATTTATTAACAGTGACAATCGACGATGAAGTAAACAAAAAAAACGACAGGGTTGTCAAATGAATTGAGGTAATTAGATGAAAGCACTTTTTCTCTAATTTGCGAAATTACCTCATTTCGGCTCTAGTGAAAACGCAGTATAAAAGTAAATTTTGTTCTTAAAATATTTTAGAGAGTATTAAAAAAACTCTTAAGTATCGAGTTTCAAAACAATCGACCATGCTTTTTGAAATATTTTATGTTCAAAAAAAAAATTTTAACTTTTTAAAAACTCAAAAAAAAATTTCAAAAATTTTGGTACACAAAATTCATAGAGAATTACTAAAGTCGTGATTTCTTGATCTATAGTAACGCTTTTTGGTTTAATAAACACCGCTCTTATTCATAGTCAATTTTCCAGCTGTAATTAGTAAAACCCCAGGTTAAGGTTGTGTTCTACTACAATAATTATACTTCAAATGATGACAGCTAAAAAAAAATATACTTAAATTTTCAAAGTATAAATTTTGTGTGGTCCTTCCTCATATTGCATGTCGAAAAAAGTAAACAAAGCAAACCTATTAAATACAAAATTCAGAAAAAAACTCGAACAAATACTCTTTAGTATTTTAAAATGAACAACAAAGAAAATATAAAACACGAACGTCAGGAAAACTAGTCGCAACCACAGAAGGAACTTTTTTTCTTTTTCTATTCTTCTTTTATTTCTATTTTCTTTTTCTTGGTGGCACATTTTACAATTCATTTAATGACTCAAATTCATCTGAAGCTGTTGCATCAGTAACCGAATTGTACTTTGAGTGCAATGGCAACTCTTGCTTCATCTCAACGAAACAACAATCTCTACAAACTTTACCTATGTGAATTTTCTTACCTCGTGTATAACCTTTCTAACTTTTTCACTTTGAATTGTGCTTTCTTGCTTGGAGGTTATGCTATGTTTCAACCTAAGGTTTATCTCAGTTTAGATTAAGTAAATCTTTTTGGTGTTTCCACCATACAAAAAGATTTAAAAAAGATTAAATCTGACAAAACTTCCAAAAAGGCAAATGGTGCTTCAATTTGTTTTTACGAAGTGCGAAAGAGACAGAATGTTTTATTCTTGTCAAACAATGAAGAACTCAATCGAGTCTCGAATGAATCGTTCAGCACCATGTTAAAATAGGTTAGTTCGATTTGTAAAACTATTTGTCCTAGGAAGATTTAATAAGATTAATTTTTAATCTCCAAGATTAACGAAATATATTTGTATGGTAAATCTTCAAGATTTAAAGAAGATTTGAGGTAAATCTTATTAAATCTCAGATTAGCGTTAGGTGGAAATGTAGCATTACCCGCCATCCTTTTATATAAGAATTAAAGTCAGATTAAATATTAATCCTTTGATCTTTTAATTCATGAGTTAAGTCAAAAACTTAACATTTAGCGACGAGGATTGTTGGATTAGTTTAATGTCCAAAGAAGCTATCGACGAATTGCTGAAGCAGTAGAAGACGTGGATGGAGGGACTGCTGGCATCGAACAATAATTTCTTGGAAAAAATTCTCGAGAAAAGTAAAGTTGCTGCTACTGCTGTGCCGGTTCCACCATTACGGCGGTTTAATTCCGAGAAGGAGAGTTGGGAAAACTACCTTTTCCAGCTCCAACAGCATTAAACGGTCCTATCACACGTGTGCGTAAATGTGCTAAGAAGTTATCCAATCATTATACGCGGAATTTAGCGTGTTAAAGTTATCCGTACGTTAACCACTGCTATTATACATTTGCTAATAAGAATTACAAGTTAACAAATGTTTGAATGCTAATACTATGTTGGTCAATAGATCCACCATTTCCACTGAATTGGATATAGTTTAAGCGGGCTGTCTGTAGGTCAATAAAAGATATTTATTCTTGCGACGTTTTGAACGTGTTTACGTTCTTCATCAGGCCTTTTTTTTATTCAAATATATAAATAAACAAAAATACATAATAAGGGTATTCATACAACAGCGTAAACTCGTCGTAATCGTTGTAAAATTTTAAACTTCGTAAATCTGTCAAATTTTCCATACAAATTGTGACAGAATTACGAAGTTTTAAACTTTACAACGATTACGACGAGTTTACGCTTTTGCATGAATACCCATAATATTTTATATTAGTTCACCAGAAAAGTGAAAAGTCAAGCAAATGAAATTACAAAACGTAGGTATTTCACTACTTTTAAATACCGCAGGTATCACAAAACCACATCAAAAAATTTATTTTTTGTCAAAAGTGAAATCGAAATTTACAAATGAGTAAAGTTGAATTTACATGTACAACTGTCTTTAAATTTACTTCTATTCAACAAAAAATAAAGAGAATATACTAAACAGAATATTACAAAGAAAAGAAAGAAGATGAAGAGCTCGTTATCAGCACCCTCATTCTCGCACACACTCAGATTAACTTTGATCAACCAAAGTTGTTAGGCCTCTTGATCAGCTGACTATATGCGCTGCTTAAGTTTTCGCTATCAGATTTTCTGTTGACTGCGTTGTCACTGTTGATAATCTGCAGCATTTCAAGAAGGTATCTCTTTGCATGATTCTTCTCCATCTGCAAAATTTTTACTCTTTCGAAGTCCGGTTTGTGCTTCTCTTGTAAACAGTGCAGTGCAAGCGCTGTTTTCTGCAAACTCCCGCTGTTTATGTCTGACTTGTGGCCAGAGAGACGTTTTTTAATTTCTGTTTTGATGTACCAATATACACTGAAGTACATGTAATTTCATTTCCACCAAGACAACAACAACATTGGATCTTTCCATGTTGTCTATTCTTCCAATTGTATTGGTAAACAAAAGAGTACGAGGAGGATTCATAGGTTTGAAAGCTATTTTCGTTCTTTCTTTATCTCTTATGGGTGCAGATGATAAATGGCTGGAAAGAAGGGGGACAGATAAAGAACTTTTATAAATTGCCGGTTGTTGCACAGTTGTTGAAGGTTTTTTCTCTTTACCATGATTCAATATCAGTGGTGTCGCAAGAATAAACATCTTTTATTGACCTACAGCCCGCTTAAACTATATCCAATTCAAATTATAGGAACAAAGGTCACGTAAATAAATAACAACTTTCATTTCCACTGATTTTGACATAAGCATAGTTTACAGTTCCGATGCGAAAAAAAATCAAAATTTTCGAAAAGATTTTCCACCTATTCTGCGCATCAAGTTGAATAATATTCAAGGCGAAAAACGTTTGCTTTGGCCTAAACCACCCATTGAGTCATTAGTTTACCCTTAATTGACAAAAATGGAAAATAATTATTTTTGGATGCGAAAACCATTTGCATGCAAATAATGCCTGGAGGTGAATATATATATTTTTTTTTTCGGAAGTATAAGCCGACCATCAAAAAAAAATATATTTTATTCACCACACTTTTTTCGCATGCAAACCAATTGCCGGTCTATTGTTTTGCATGACATTCCATGACAGCATAGTTTTTTTTTTTGCATGAAACCATTGTATATAAATTCTATAGTATTCTCATGAAGAAAAAAAGCTCGTGGCCATCTATGCGTCCAAATGTAATACTAATATTTGTTAAGGGATCTCGGTAAGGCGATCACAGCGAACCTATCGACCAAATGTCTACCTACAAAATCGTGTTTCATGAGAATACTATAGTTTGGATATACAATGATGAAACTGTAAACCAATTATGCAAAGAATTAATTTTACATTTCACCTCAATTATTTTTGACATGCGAGAATATTTGCATAGATTTTTTTTTGCGCACGGGAACTGTAAACTAGGCTATAATGTGCAGAGCTAAACAAAAATGAAAACAGTTTTGTTTTAAAAATCTTTATAATAACATTACATAACAATAAATAATAAAAATAGATTTAAAAATAAACTGCATCATTATTTTTATATTTAAAACTTTCGGTCTTACGACTATAATATTATGGCAAAGAAGGGATCGTACGAAGACTTTTGTCGGTCGCTGTATGTTGTATGGTTTTCCAAATATTTTGACAACTTGGTCCGATTCAAGCAATTTTCATATTTTCTAAGCTATTCTTCTCTTTTCTTTGTATAATCTCTTCTTTTAACACACGTTCCACAAAGCAAAAATCGTACTTTTTTGTTTCGTCTTGTATCACTACGCATGGTCTGGCTTTCTCGTTTCCTTTTCACTCTTCACACACACGCCATACTATACGCGTCTCTTTCTACCATCTCCGATCTCTTCTTTCTCACGCAAATTATACTTCTTGTTCTTTGCCGTTGTTCTATCAACCATGGTATTCCCATCAGGGCTGTCGAAGTACTGCAATTGAAGTATTTGTACTGCTTTTTGAAACTCCGTACTGCCGTACTGCTAATACGAGCACAGTACTGCTTTTTTGAAAATTTGTTCACATTAAATTTTCATATCATAATCCTATCCAAAAAAATTTAGTCTTCTTTATCTAATGTTGACTTTCATAAATAAAACAGATACAATTGTAACATACTCACGATGTATGTATTGAAAAAAATTTCTAGTACCATTATTTACAAGTGCATAGTTTGCTGTATAGGCAAAACCTGTATATCGCAAGTAAAAATTCGTAATTCTGAAAATTTTCAGATTTTCTTTTCTTATCCGAAAAAAGGAAGTTTAAGGACATTTTGATGCCATTTGGAGCGAAATATTCCACAACCGTCAAACTGTAGTTTTTCACCCATCTGTCAAGCAAGGTTAAATTATATTAATGGTTCGCTAGCCCATGAAATTACGACTTTTACGTACATCGACAAAACTCCTACCAAGCTGAATTATGGTGGGGCTTTGTTTTGATGTCTTGAGCTATTTCCAACACCACCCTAAATTTTGGCTGAAGAAAGAATTTTTGGAGGATTAAAAGGGTGTAAAGTTCAGTGTTTTGCTAATTTCTCGAAAACAATCAACTTTTTGAAATGAAATGAAGAGGTAAAATTGTAGTTTATTCAATTTCATAATACTATATGTTTTTTTATACAACCAATAGATTTAGAGTAAATCATGCAGGAACTTTATGGAGTAGATAATTTAGTCAAAAAATTTATTAAAATTACATTAATCGATGAACAATATTTAGTATTCTATATGCGTTGGGCTACATCTTCTCATTATAAACCAAGTTATTGTGTTTTTTTTATAAAAACAACCGATTTTGAGAAAAAGTGCACAAACACAACAAGAGTTTTGTATGCAGTTAAATCTGTTCAGTACCACCATTGCAGTGTTCTATTGAGTTTAAAAGGTAATGAGCGGGTATTTGATAATTTTTAATGAACATAATATTTGCATTTAAACAAAATTAAATGCATTAACAATTATGTTTGTATATAAATATGTATTTTACTACCGTACTGCTGTGTACTGCTATTTTTTCCTCAAAGTACTGCTTTCTGAAAAAGTGAAACGACAGCCCTGATTCCCATTTCCCACTTCTTCTTTTCTCATATTATTTTTTGGAGACTGGACTGACTGGAGTGGAGATACAATGAATGGAAACTGGAGTGCTTTGCTTTTGCTTTGCTAGTTCATCGTTGTGTGCGGAAAGAAAAGTATTGTTTATTTTTTATACATTCGCGATGTAACAGAAAAAAATAGACTTCTAATTAATTAAAATTACTCATTTCGATTACAATAACGACAAAATAAAAAAGAAAAACAAATACCAAAGAGACGACAAACAGTGCAGTGAAACTATAATTAAATTAACACAATTAGATTTGCGTTCAAATAAGACGAAGGAAGGAAAATTAGAAATTCGCATACGAGTTCATACAGTTTTTTCTATTTCGTGTTCAATAGCGTACGACTACTTTAGAGAGAAAAAAAGAATAGAAAAAATCATTAATAATAGTACAATTCGTGTGGCAAACACAGGTTCCGTTATGCTCTGTCGCGACTGCAAAACATGCCAATAGGCGACAAGAAGGAAGAACTTGCTTAGATGGGAGCTGGGCCTGGGAGCCTCAGCCTATAGTCTGTGTTGAGTTTGGCTTTGGATTAACTATTCATGTACACACAGTTATTATGAGTTTGTGGTTCGACTTGGTATAGAAAAAGAGCTACAAAAAGCGGAAGAGCAAAAGCAATGAAAATAGGAAACAGTTATAATAACCCATTTGGAAACGGTAAGTTGTTGTTTCTGTGTCACATCTTTCTATAAGGATTCATCTATAAGTGGGTATAGGATAGGGAAGGCCTGTAAAAAGATTAATTTATTTATATGTTTCATCCTCCTTCACATTGATGACGAAGAATGCATTTGTTATTTTGTTGAATTTAAATTGATTGCCTTAATTGGAGGGAATTGCAATTAATTAGTCTCGATCTCGTTTCTCGATGAGATCGAGATGGCCGCCGCTGAAACCCCTAGTGCTCCGTCATCATCGAAAAAATCTATTCTAATTTGCTATTGTTGGCTTTGGATGACAACGAATACGATTCTTCTTCGGCAACGACCGACGAGTCGGCGACAAGCAAGACACCACAAGAACACTATGCATGCACACCGCATAATGTTAATGATGGTGATGCGATGGGACGGACGGTCGTCGATCGGGGCTGCCTGTGCCTTTTGCCTGTTTAGTTTCAGTGTTCATTGATCCGCCGGCTGCCGCTCGGCTGGAGAAAACAATACAAAGTTTATTTCTGGTGCCGAAATAAGAATAGCATTCGAAATGTATTCTTTTATTTCTTTTTATCGAAAGCGAGCGTGAAATAAAAAAAGAAATTATTGAGGAAAGCAAAAAATGATATTGCGGAGAGAAATAGAAAAGTAAAGAAAAGAAAGAACTATAAATCAAGAAATCAACATAACTTGCATACAACATTTAGATAGGTAGGTACACATTAGGCTATAGACTGGTTGGCATGGAAGACTTAGCAAAGGGGCAAAGAAAGACGGAAAGGGGTTGAATTTTTTATTAAGCTGGCTGTTGTCTTGTGCTTTTTATTATTATCATTTGGGATTTGTGATGGTCGACGATGCCAAGAAGATGATGGGATGGTCGGTCGGTCTTCTGGGAATGCCTTGAGATAAGGAACATGGCCTAGTGTATGTGTGTGTTACGCTTTGAGTTCATAAACAAAAACACAAAATGAGTGAATAAAGAGTTTTCGAGTGATTAAAAACGACACTTGAGTAATTAAATGCCGCCCTCATTCAACATTCAATAAAGCCATATTAATAATTACATGTATACCTATTTGAATAGCCAACCAAGCTAAGCTATCAAGGGAGCTATGGGAAAAAAGAAAAACGGCACACAAATGGAAAGTATACAAATAATGGAGAAAACACATTTTCAAAAATTTGAATAGGTAGGAAGAATAGAGAAAAGCGACTAGAAAAAAGAACATTTAATGAGCAGTAAAAACCTTTTAGAAATGGTGACATAATAGGTCCTGGGATTGGCATAGGCCAAGGCTGATGTGTTACACAGTCATAATGCTATGTACCTAGGCATATAAAACTACTTACATACATAGGTATACATAGGGGCCTATTTCTCAGATCATACATCACATACATTTCATACACTACAATATCTTCACACATCATACCTACAATGTTCTGTAGATTTCATTGGACGTGTTGTATAATACTTTGTTAATTGTTAATTGTAATCTAAATGGCTTTTAAAGCTAAATAAAATACATAAACTAATTCATTAATTTATTCAGTAATTAGGTAGACAAAAAGCAGCACTTTCGAAAGCTTCTGAAAAATTTATCTCGGATCGGTTATGGATTCTAGGAAAAATTAAAACCCAAAAATACTGTCATCTTCAAGTGATAATGATGAATAAAATCTTAAAGTAAATAACTATAACTTTGAAATTTTTTACTTAAAAATGTCCCCTTTTTGTGGCTGAAAAAATGGTCACCGTGTATGTGGGCCACTAAGTAGGTACCATAACTCGAAAAGGGGTATGAAAGGCGTTGAATAAAAAAGTAATAAATTTCAAAATAATTTTACGCAGGGTAATTTGGACCACTAACATTAGTATGCGTAGATAAGTCCATATAAGCAGTATATCAAGTGGTTTGGTATTTTTAACACAAACATTTACTTTGTATCAAATTTTGTAAAGTAAATACATAGGTATTTCATTCATGCATTCAAAAAGTAAGTGCATAAAAAAAACAACCATTTAAAAAGCAAAAATAGATAAACTTGTAATATTGTATACAGGGTGTCCCGGACCTGAGTGGAAGTATTACGTAAAATTTTGAAAAATATCGATCTAAGACAAAAAAATCACATTTTTTTTTTTTAATTTTGACTTTGAAATTTAATTTCTCAAAAAATATTCGCTTACACAACTTGATTTAAAAACCAAATGCAAAAATGAAATATTACCTAGCTTTCAAAAAAACTATAGCAGACTATTAGATGTGTTTTCGTTAATTTTTAATGGTTTTTTTTGCATTTAAAGTCAATGTTTCAGAACCACACCATAAAATATTTCTACTCAGGTCCGGGACACCCTGTATAAACTCTATAGTATTCTCATGCAACATGATTTTTACTTGCGATTATAGGTAGGTACTATAAGGCAAGTTTTGGATTCGTGCAAAATAATTTTCTTCAAAACGGTACAACAGATTTCAACTATTTTTTTTATACAGAAGCTTCCAAAAAAAAAATAAATAGTTTTGTGTACCAAAATTTTTGAAAAACTATTTTTTGGATTTTAAAAAAATGTTTCAAAACTTTTTTTGGAAAATCAAATATTTTGAAAACGACAAGATCGATTTTTTTGAAACTTGATACTTGAGAGTTTTTAAGTACTCTCATTAAGATGGCATTCTTTTTGTTCAGCTCAAACTGTCACAGGAGTTGTTTTAGCCAATTTAAATGCCGTTTTTCATGCTTCTCTACATTTTTCTCTCCTAATTTTTATGTTTTTCTATACAATTTTCTTAAACCCACAGTGTCTTCAACATAAGAGCAAGTACGTGCGACCCAGTCGTGCATTTTATTTATTATTAGATGTGACCGTTGAGGGCGACGAGATCTCTTAACTGAGCACTCTTACTGAAATAAGTATTACATGTGGCCACTAGATTTTTGGTTTCATGAGAATACTATAGAGTTTTTATACACTGCTTGTACGAAATTATTATCAGCAACCCCAATTACGAACAAAAACTCGTTAATGTTGCTGTTTCCCCCCCCGATTGCATTTCTATTTTGGGAGAAAAACTCGTAGTCCACATTAGCCGCGTAGTTCACTTTTACTCTACACAAAATAAAAAAAAAAAATTATTATTGCTTATAATTTATTCAATACCTCCCTCGTTTAGTTTCAAAAACTATGTTTCAACAATATAAACGAAGATTTTACCTGATGGTTGTATGAAGATGAGGAAGAAGAACTGACTGATATTACAGTTAATCCTGAAAATCTGAGCGACCTTGGAGAAGATAAAATCATTGAGGACTCATTCAGAAACAGAGTAATGCTATGTTTCCACCAAAAGTTTATCTCAGATTAGAGTTAATAAATCTTTTTGGTGTTTCCACCGCACAAAAAGATTAAGTTTGACAGCACCTTTAAAAATGCAAAGTGAGAATGTTTGATTCGTGATAAACAATAGGTGTGTTTTATTGGAAAAGCTATCCGCAGCACAGTGAAATTTTATATGAATTACAAAAACAGCATCGGCAGCAAAATCGCTGCCGATAAAAGTTAAAGTAGAATCCCCTGCCGATAAACTTTTGACGTTTGTTCGAGTATCGAACTCAATTGAATAGGATTTTTGTGTGTCGTCATTGGTACGACTGGTACTTTTATGTGTCTCGAATTCTAGATGGCTATGTTCGTAGAGTAGAATTATGTTGAATGAATGGCCCTGTTTAGACTGTAACTTTTTACTTCGTCAAGACCATGTTTTTGTAGAAGAAATCGGTGAAGAGAAAATTTCACCCATAAATTTACGTCATGGTGGCGTAGTGAGCAATTACAGTCTAAACAGGCTCGTTTGTAAGTGCATGGTTGTTTTGTTTTACCTTTTCGACAAAATGAAAAAATGATCCTAGCCTATCCTATGCTAAAAAAAACGCTGCCTTAAATTAGTTTAAAGTGCAAAATTTTGCATTTTTATTTATAAGTGACAAACAAGATATATTCTGCCGACTGTCAAATGATAATTCGCAAACCACAACATCAAGACGCATTTCACAAAGCATTTTTCTTCACATTTTCTTCTATAGGCAACCAAACAAATTACTCAAGGGAATGGAAGGTCAAAATTCACGATCATTCCCATTTCAAAATTCACTATTCGCAGCTCATATGAAAAGCTCTTTTTGTAAACCTTTGGTCTATAGGGACCAGTTTGTATAGACATGGTTCAAATGTTGATCCGATGCTCAGCAATTTTAAGTCACTGCTTTTGGTGGAAAGGCTACTTGTACAAATGTGATTCAAGCTTTGATGCGTGGTTCAATTATTTTAGCTCACTGATTTCGGCAGTTTAACTGAGGTTCAACAATAGTCAAGCTTGAAATTGTTATTACAACATACTTGAACCTTGGAATCATCGTTGCACTTCAGTAGATCCGATAAAATCGATGAGTCACAAATGCTGAACCATGGATCAAATTTTGAACCAGTAAGTACAGCTGAAACTAACTGAAGTTCAAGGAAGGTTCAGGCTTATTTGGCTACTAATGTACTCAGTTAATTCGGTAAAATTGGTGAGTTAAAAAATTTCCAGTGGAAAACTAGGTAAATGCATTCAAATTAGCCATACAATCATGTCATGTTATTATACGACGACTTTTGAGCCATGACTTTTTTCAAAATTAAATGAGTGCAATTGAGAAAACAAAATTTGATTTCACTTTCACAATATTAAATTTCGAAAAATCTCAACTAAAAAGTCTTCGTGTATTAGCAGACTAAATCATGACTTTTTTACTTTGACCATAGTCTACCAACACACCCCTACCTCTTTTCTTTTCTTTTATAGCTGCAAAATCAATTTTCGTATCTGAAAATGGCAAATAAAGAAAAAAGGGACACAAACATTTGATTGAAAACATTAATTATATAAATATATAGTTATATTTCCCATTTAACTTGCAAATATGTTAGTTTTTGTTAATAATTTTGGTTTATTTCTACTTTTAACTTTCACAAAATTCACTTTTGTATCGTGACAGCTGTTCAGGCGTACCATATTGCAAATACAAAAATATAGCCCGCTGCGGATGCGTTTTTATGGAAATTTTTCACTGTACTATATATAAAATTCCAAAAAAACACGCCTAATGAAGAACTAAATCGAGTCTCGAATGAATCGGTCAGCACTATTTAAGAATAAGTTAGTTCGATTTGTAAAACTACTTGTCCTAGGAAGATTTAACAAGATTAATTTCTAATCTTCAAGATTTACGAAATAAATTTGTATGTAGGTGGAAATGTAGCATAAGATAATAGTTATGAAAACTGCATGATGGAATTTGTGCGGTGGAAGTGAGATAGATATTCTACTATTTTAATGTTTTTAGGTAAAGTACCTACAGAAAAACTTTCAAATCTTCCGTCGTTAAATTTGTCTGTATTTTCTGGTGAGCTTTCGACCATCATCGTTAAAAATAATATTAAATTATAGTCGTTGAAATACCTATACATTAGGGTGAAACAAGGTTTGCCCTATTCCGCTCCATACCTGAGGCATTGGTTTGAAAAAAAAAATATGCTCGGTCGTTTTTTCTTAATACATACCAAATAGTAATTTCTATAGATCTAGATACCTATACTTAATTTTTTTTTTAATTTAGGCTTACAGATCCTTAGTTTCCGAATGAAAATAAAACTTTTTTTTCATCTTTTTCCGAGGTTTTGTTTTTTTTTTCCATTTTGTTATATTTTAGTTAGTGGGTTTTACCTTTGAATCGACGCGACGCTGTATAAATAGATCATATTTTGTCCAATTGGTATTTTCAAATAGGTACATATGTAGGTACCTATGTACATACAGAATGTGGATACGAACATAGTCTATGTATAGGTAGGTACATACAAAAAAGGGATTTTACCTAAGAGTTACTTTGAAAGTAGGTAGGTTTTTATTTGAGGTGATGAGGTTTAATAACTTTTAAATGAAAGTAGTTAGAAAATACATTTTTATATCCAATTATAGATTTTGAAATCTATTTATTGTGGTTTAAAGGAAAATTCTATTTAGAGTTTCGTTTAAAAGATATTTAAAAATTACCATTGGCTGTGACAAGTTTTTCCGGCATGGACATTCCTAGCGAGTTTTGGTTCTCATCGCCTCATTTGAACTCCAATATTTTTTCTGCAGTAGCAGCCTTAACATTGCTTTAATATAAATACAAAATAAACAAATAAATGAAAGAGAGTTATCTGGCAACAAACCTCAACCTACCCTACTGGAGCTTCGGAATCTCGCTCTCAATCTCAATTTTGCCTCTGCACAAAGCACAAGCACAATTTTTTTCTACAATAATCGTCATTATTCCTCATTATTTGGTCAGAGTTATATACGGCATCATCCATCGGAGAACTTGATCGTCGTTGGTTCCCATTCCGTTTGGATTTGCTCTGGTGTGCCACTTCCAAGATTGTTACCCTACTGCTATTATTGTTGGCCTTTTCTTACCCGTTTACCTGTTCTTCCAATCGGTTTCGGTAGTCTCTCAGCAGCAACACAGTACACAGTTCGTTGGAGATGATCACTCCGCTTTAGATCGTTGTCGGGTCGAATTTTCTTTATTTTTTTGTTGGCGTGTATTTTTTTTCTTTCATTCTCGTCGCTTTGATTTAGCTTGTTTTCTACGTTCTTGTGTCCGTCCATTTGGAAAAATATTTTCGCAGTAGCTACATACATTTATATCGCGCGTGTGTTTATTTTATTTATTCGGCTGTTTACGCATTTGATTCCCACACACAACATACATAAATGCACAAAGCTTTAACGAAGGTCACGCAAAATGACAAAGAACTAGAAATCGTTTCATAAACAACTACCTATTTATTATTTAAGTTTTTTGTACAATATTTATTCAGTGATTCATTCAAAGAAAAGATAACCGACATTTTGAAAAAGAAAAATAAGAAAGATGAATAAATAGAATAATCCAAAGCACCAAGTACTGCATCTGGAATTGCTGAATAAAAAGAAGCTTGAATGCTTGCAATACGAAGATCGAAAAAGCAAAAAGAAAGGAAAAATCACAAGAAAAAAAAGATAAAGAACTCCCTTTTTAGTTGATTTTTTTGTAATTTTCTTATAATTTGTATACCTACTTTACCTACTTGTTGCACATTTTTTGGTTACAACGCATTAATGTATAGACACTTGTATAGTATACACGTTTTTTTTCTTTGCACATGATGCATGCAACATCGACTTGGCGACATATTTTCACTTTTTAATCTCTTGACACACAAAACGGGGAAAATCATACGTCGACGGCGTTGAGAAACAAATCATAGAAAAAAGATAATTTTTCTGAAAAAAAACAAGAAAAACGACTAAATTTCCCTTCTGTTAAAAAAAAAAAACAAAATCTCTATAAAGAAAAGAAAGGGGGAGTGGCATAAGCAGCAGCACTAAAATTCCACTTGTTTCACTTTTTTTCAAACTGCACAAAATCACAGATATAAGCTTAAATTAAAAAAAAAGAGATCAAAATGATTAAATTAAAATCCCTGTTTCGCAGAGGGCAAGGTCCTTCTGGATCAAAACGAAGCGCCGGCGGAGGGGCTGCATCTTCATCTTCGAGTCTAGACCAAGAGAGTGTTCCCTCATCACAGCAGACAAACAGAAAGAAACAAACTAATGAATTTGTTGACTATGCTGGGAAGCCTGATAACGCTGGATTCAATTATAACTTCAAGGATAATCAGAATAACTATCGGTCAACCAATACTGGTGGAAGCGGTGGAAGAAAGAAGAACAATAACAACAACGCCCAGGTGTCAAATGTTATGCCTCCAGTTGTTGCAGCGGCAGCAGTAGCAGCGGCGCAACCACAATCTCATTCAACTTCAGCAGCTAATGTACCAACAGCGACAGCTAATAATAACTTAAATAATGTAGATGCTAACGAGTGGAACAAGGACTACAAGTTAAATAACTATTTGGCAGCTGGAAACGATCACTTAGAGGTTGGTATTCTTTGAAGATCATTTATTTTCTATTTTTTTCTATTGTCCTATTTGTTTAAAGGCTAACATGATGCAAGAACTTCAGACACAGCTTGAGAGGCTGGGCAGAGAAAATATATTATTGGAAGCTAAAATAAGTGAACTGATGCCGTATCAAAGTGAAGTAGTAAAGCTGCGAAATGAGCTACTTAGAATGCAGGTAATTTCAGATTATATAGATATCTATTTACGGTTTTTTAATTTTAAAAAAAATGAATAAAAGTTGATGCAAATCGATTTCAGAGAACATAATTTGCGAAGCCTAATTAACTAAATCAACAATCATTTTGCTGAATCGTCCTGGCTCGCGGCGCTTCATGATATTCTGTTTCAAATAAAAAACTTATAAAGAATAGAATTTTGTACGGAACTTACACTGTACATACCTTATCTGTTTTTGTACATTTTGCATGAAAATCTAGGAGAGTCTTTTTTTGGTCGCATACCTTATCTGTATTAATGCGCGTAGTGAGGAATGTTAAAGGTTTTATAATTAAATATTAGTTGTATTTCTTTTCAAAAATGTCATTATTGACAGGATGGCAAGCGAAAATTAAGCTGCCTTTGACTCTCGGTGTTATCTCCTATGAACGTTGTTCGTAACTCGAATCTAAATCAAACGGAAAATGGGAAAAATGCAATGATAGCTGAGATTATTAGTGCACTTTTATCTCCGCTGAAAAAATGCTACTTTTTTTAAGGAAAGATAAAAACGCACTAAAAAACAAGGCTGTTGTGATTTAAGTCCTTATTTCTGAATGTGAAAATGATTTTTGAACACATATTGCTATCCGGGTGCATTAAGGATGCCGTCATAACTCAAAATTATTGTTTTACATCAGGCATTCACACCTTGTCTTCATTGTGCATTCGTATTTTTTTTTTCAACCACCATCACAATTCGATTTCTTTAACTCTTGGTAACATTTTAAGAACTCAATTCTTGCTCCTTAGGTGTGGATGGAATAGCAAGTACATTGTATGTTCATTGGTTCATTGAAATTGATAGTTTCTGGCATCCCTTAATAAAACCATTATTAAAATTTAAAATTTTACCCTTGATTTTTTTTTCATTTGGTAGCATTTAAAGTTTCAAATTAAATCTGTTTAATGTCTGTTCGACACCCAGCCATAATGGTAAAATTATTTTTAGTTCAGACAATTTGTTAATTCAGAACTTTCATTTGAATTAGTATGAAAATTGTTTTCGTCTACCAATTCAAAACTGTCTTGAAAAATAGAAGCAGGGGCCATAATGTCATTAATCAAATTTTGAATGTTCATAAACAACAATATGTAATTGTGATACATTGAACTTCTTATAGCATATCACGTTTTCTGAAGCCTCTAAACAAACGCACCTGTTAATTTTTAATTTTAAACAACAACAAATACTAATAAATTCTGGCAAATTGCCGGCACTTTTATTATTTACCAGTCTATTTTCAATATCTGTCAGCCTATTTTTTACATAGTTCATTAAAATCCAGAACGAGAGTATT
The DNA here is from genome assembly GCA_963921185.1 of Dasysyrphus tricinctus. Classification (NCBI taxonomy): domain Eukaryota; kingdom Metazoa; phylum Arthropoda; class Insecta; order Diptera; family Syrphidae; genus Dasysyrphus; species Dasysyrphus tricinctus. The sequence continues at coordinate 13,871,172 of OY992533.1, read as the reverse complement.
TTTTTGTTTTCTATTTTCTTTGTTTGAATTTGAACAAAATCATATTTTGTGTTAATATTTTTTTTTATTTATGTCACATTTTTTTCTCGAAACTTGGAAGAGAAATACGAAATGTATTAATTTGAGAAATTGTGATCCATTTAAAAAAGTATCGTCATGAATTTAATTTTGTATAACGCATTATAGGTGCAATGTTCGTGCAGTGACCTTTTAATGAATTAATTCAGCCTTAACTGAGAATTTATTTTAATGAATTAATTCACATTTCACTACAATTTGTAAATAAATCCCAAGCTGTCCTAACAATTTCAGGATACGAAGATAGCTATCCTATTAAGCTGTACTGAGAAGCTCACTAAGTGCCATAAAGACACATTAAAAGTTTCACCAAAATATATAAATAAAACACCTTGCTAGCTATGTATGGTGTCCCATCAATCGCGATAGTTTAAAAACTTGGCCCGAATTTTACTACATCTTTTCATTGTTTTCCCTTCCGGGCAGATGTTTTAATTGATTGGAAGACAATTGCCCATGTCATCCGTACCAAGCTAATTAGAGCCTTCCCAGCGTTCCGTCATTTAAAAGAAGAGCTCCTGAGTAAATCCCAGCCATAAACTGAGTAAAGTTGATAAGCCCTCTGACTACTTTAGTGTTAAAGCCTATCACCCATTCACGTTGTAACCTGCCCATCAGACGTTTGGCCAAAAGAGCAACGGTTTATTGGACAAGTCTAACGTTGGTCTTTGAAAGCTTAGAGCTCTCGACCACCAAATGTGTACTTACATATCATTACTATAAAGCCAAATGTGGGCAAAACGGTACAACTTGTATTTTTAGGAACACCGAAAATAAAAAAGTTGAACAAAAAGCCTATCACGCCACAACATACTTTTTTTTTAGAAAATAAGGCAATGATAGTAGAAAGCGATTAGCTTTAATTAGAAACAAAGTTCTAAATTTTTCAAATGTTTGTCGACTATTCTTAGTCTATTTAAATTGTTTTTACTGCTCATAGGGAGCAATTTTTGGATTAATCACGTACATACGCACATACATATGTGAATGTTTCTATCTTTACGGGTGACTGTGAGATTCCTTATTTTATTAACTATTCAAATAATATTCCAAATCAATAAATTAAAACTTAAGTAACCTACAGGAAACCTAAAGCTCTTCAAATAAATTAGTATACCTAAGTATGAAAAATTAGTGGTTCAATTATAGGATCCAATTTAGTTGCGTTACGGGTGACTTAGAAAACTAATGATTTGCGATTGGGATATGTAATGTTCATGTGGTGTAAAATATTGCATGAAACTATGTATCATTCTTTTGCAAATATTAACCCTGATAGTTTCAGTTAAGAAATGAGAGTCAAAACTATGAAAAACAATACAAAATTTAAATTTGAAAACCTTACAGGTGTCACAGGCCAACGTGAAAGCAACACATGAAAGCAATATGAGGCAGTAAGAGCCATATTGGCCTAACTGCATTTTTCATTATTTTCAGTAGAGCAGAAATAATGAGCAGATTATTTTTAAAACTGGTAGTTTAAAAAAAAAATTAAAAAAAAATTGTAGTTAACTATTATAATTTTTAGGTATATAAATGAACATAATTTTGATTTTTTTGTGTTTTTTTTTTATTAATGGTTCTTCAAAATGCCGCTATAATTTCTTGTATGTCTTGTGGCTTTCAATTCAAAAAATTTAAATGCAGAAATATTATTTAATACATAAAGATTCAATTTTTGTAATAAACTCAATTTTGATAAAATTACAGTTAGGCTACTATGGCTCTCTCTTTTTATATTTTCTTCATATTCTATTATCATATAATAAACGATATTTTAACAGGAAATTGTCGTCATACGTGTAAAATCATTTCGCATATGATGTAAGAAACACTTTCTCTCACTGAAAAGTGAATAGATTTCTCACATGAAATTTAAGTAGGGAAACTTTTACTTAAAGCCGATCAAATTCTCATTTAAAGAAGATTTTCTTAGAGCTATGTTCCTACATAAAGAAGCAACAAAACTCAAAATGAGTTGAAAACAGAAAGAATGTTTTGAAATGCGGGTAGACGGGTATGACATAGACTTAAATTTTTTAATACGGGCTCTGTTTAAATTTCTAGGAATTTCGTCTGGAAGTTTATAATATGTTTGTATTCACCTTTTTTCCCCAAATTATCAGTTTAATAAAAATTTGGTTCTTCTAGTAATGAAACATATTTTTATTTTTGTTTCGGGCGTGACACTAACCAATTTATGAATCAACTGCCCAAAAGCTCAGTTTTTATTAACTATTGAATATATCTAAATGATAAAAAAGGTGCTTTTAGTTATGATAAAAGAAAATAGCCACCGGTTCTCAAATTGTTAAACTATTGATTATTAAAAAAATGGTGCTATTGGTCGGAAAGAAAAGCGTGCATGCAAGAAATATTTGCTTGAATTTTGAACAATTGTTGTCGTAGTTGTAAGTTCGATATAAGGCGGACATTTTCCAAAAAACACATGATGTTTAAATACTTCGCTGCTCTCTGTCTTTTTAGGAAATAACTACAAAGAGTTTGTCTTTTATGTATTAATTAACAATTGTTAAAAATAGCAAGCATCTTTTATGTATTAATTAACAATTGTTAAAAATAGCAAGCATAATATTTCTTGTACGCACACTTTTTCACAGTAAGTTTGTTATAAGAATTGATAAGTAGGCTAGTTTTTATGAATTTTTGTCTAACTTTAAGTTGGTTTTAAGAAAATGGAAAAAAATAAATTGAACTTTAAAAAAAATAATATCGGTTCTTGGTTGATGTTTTCGATTTGGCCACGCCTTCTTATTTTCGGACTCTTAATCCGCATTGATAACTGTAAGCGCTTAGCAGTAAAATCACAATAAAAAAAACTCATTGAAGACCAAGACAAAAATGTACAGTGTGTTCGCGGGTCTCGTGAAAAAAACAGCTTAAACCACCAAACCTAATAGCTGGAGAAACCCTCCTCCTATTGTAACGCCTTTAAAAAAATATTTTTCTTAAAATTTTCATATAAGGAAACTGGTTATAAGCCAAATTGAAGAGAAGAAGATATAGTTGTTAAGACCTTTCGAAAAAAGAAGTACCCATTTTGTACTTTTTGTCCTCGATTCCCTACCTTTTAGTCTTATCTTAAACTTAATGGTGTTTGAGTAATTACGTATCTATACATATTATGTTGCACATTCAACTGCATGTTAAAAGTACCTCATTAAATTTCGTAAATTCCGTGAACTATGTAGATATGTACATACGGACATTACTTAAAAATCCCATTTTAATAATGCGGTATCGTGCATAACTTATCGCCATTAAAAAAAAATCTAAAAGATTTTCAAATTTCAATGAAATTTTAAACCACCATAGACACTTTCTCATTCGAAGGATGTCATGCCAAGAAAAAAAAGCAAGTATTTTTTCTATCTGAGGCTTAGACAAAACAAAAACAATGCATCCCTTCCTCATTTCATCATATTGCTTCAACTCCTATCAAGTATTTTGCAATTTTTGTTTGTGTCACATTCGTTTTCCATCACCAATTTTGTATCATTTGTCCCTTACTCCCCTTCTAAGCACCTGACTTAACAGACTTGTGGTAAATATGGTCCATATTCAGGGTCTCTTACTCTCTATCTAGCTGTGTGTGGCAGATACTTCTATCCTCGCGCGCACTTTGTAACTTCACCCTCTTTTAGGCTTCAAAATGTAATCAATCGTAAAACCGCAGTGAACGAAGCGAACACAATAAATAAATAATTGCGGGACTAGATACTAGAATATACGGCATTGAACAACAACAAACAATTTATAAATTATTTTTTTTCTCATTTTCTCCCTAAAAAAAATACAATAAACTAAAACAGAACTTGCACGAGAAGAGCAACATGGAAATCCAAAAGCTTAAATATGAAAATGAATCTTTACGTAATCGCTTGCGGGACGTCGTCAACTCACCCCTGTCCGATGCTGAGAAGCATCAGATAATTCAAGATTCTCAGCGGTTGCACAGTTCCGCACCAGCATCTATTGCGTTGCCCAACGTAAGTTGTGTGAACGAAGTAAATTTTCTGTTAACTCTAATAGAGGTATTTGTTTTTATTTATTTTTCTTCGTTTTTGACAGGCCAATGAAAATGATGGAACTCCGTGCGTTACACCAGATTGGGATAAGAATTCATCTTCCAGTGAAATATCAGTAGCCTGTCTACAGGATAAAATAATTCAGGTGAGTTGAAGCAGGCAGGTGGAGCTATAGCATTAACAACATAAAGCTTTTCCACTAATAGATGGAGGAGACGCATTACTCTACGAATGAGGAGTTGCAAGCAACTATCCAAGAGCTTGCGGATCTCCAAACTCAGCTCACCGAGCTACAATCAGATAATGAGCGGCTTGCGGACGAGAAAGATGTTCTCTTCCAATCGCTCTGCCGGCAAACGGAAAAACTTAAAGATTCCCGCACTCAAATCACTACTCTTCAAGAATTGCTTTTGCGCGAATCTAACCAGGTTGAGGTTGGCACTAGCGAACGAGAAAAGAAGCTTTTGGATTTAATCAAGAACTCGCAGGAAGAACGGGAAACCATCTTGATCAAGCAAGAAGAAATGAATTCGGAACTAAATGAGTTGCGTCAGTCAGTTGAGTGCGCCAGCAATGACAATAGTCGTTTTAGGGAACGCATCTGCTTGCTCGACTCGACTGTTGATGCTGCAAATGCCGAACGAAAGCAAACAGAAAGTGAACTACAACAAGCCAAAGAGGAATCTTCACAGAAGAGCATAGAAATAAGCCGGCTGACAACTTTGCTGGAAAATGCGCGAGCCAAGATAGAAGAGCTTGAACAGGATTTGGCGCGTGGTGAGAAGACTGATTTGACTGATCTGCTGGATGCAGCGCGCAAGGAGAAGGATCAGCTAGAGGTAAAAGTGGCTTCATTGCAAGAGCAACTGTCCCGTAGTCAAAATGAGATTAGGAAACTCAAAGATCAACTATTGGGCCTAACTGAAGAATGCAAAGTCGCCAAGAATAATGCTAAGTGTGCATTGTCTCATCTAGAATATCGCTATGAAACGCTTAAACAAGAAAAAGAAAAGCTGCATTCGGAATACCAACAGTTGCAGGACAATACGGCGGAACTCCAGGTGCAATGCAAATGCCACCTAGAAGATAAGGCACAGTTGCAAAATCTGCTTGATGAAACACAAAAGCATTTGGACGATGCAGAGAGAAAACTTGGCGAAAAGGATGAACAACTGCAGAAAGAGACTAAATTAAGAAAACAAGAGGTATGTATTATCAATCGTTGTGTAATCACAGTGAAGGCTATGTTTTTCCATACGATCTCTTACAGGCTGAAGAATGGCAGCAGTTCCAATCGGATTTGTTAATGACGGTCCGAGTGGCAAATGATTTTAAGACTGAAGCGTTATGTGCGCGTGAACAATTGGTTTTGGATAATAAAACGCAACGTGAGAAAATACGAATGCTAGAACAACAAGTTGAGAAACTAAATAAACGTATGTGCATGATGGAAATACAATAACCAAGACTTTTTATATGTTTCATTTTGTTTTTTTCTTTTAGAAATTTCATCGGCAGACACTACACAACAATCACTTTTAACAACTGTACAACAGGAAATGGCTTCTCGACGTAGTAAAATTTCATTATCGAAACAAGATTCTAGGTTGTCGGTGAAGACACTGATTGAAACTATCGAGAATAATAAACAAGTAAGAAATTTCAAGAGCCGTGTGCGTCAGCCTCAAATAAAACAAAAAAAAAACAGATAATAAAGTATTTCATTTTCTAGACCAAATCCGAAGAATCTGAGTCCCGCTACAGCTCTACATCGAGTCTTAACAGTGGCACTTCAGAACTTACTCATGGGACAAATACTAACATTCCTTCTGACTGGTCAGATAATGTAAGTTGAAAATATTTATCTTTAGCTTTAACAAGTTATGAAATGTTCCCTTTGGTTTCAGGTCCGAATTCAAACAACGACCGGTCTTAGTGGTACAACCACAAACACGACAACTGCACCAACTCCTACAAACACAACCACAAGCAGCAGTGCCAAAGGGCCGCTACGAGAACAGCAACAACCAACCATTGTACCAAACAGTATGCAGTTTCATAGTATTAACAGTATCTCAAAGTCGTCGCTGCAAAGTAGTGGTGGTGGTGGACTTGGCAACGGAAGTGCAAGCGTTGAAAAGAAAGACCAATTTATTATTTCCAGAACAGAAAGCAGCAGTCGATTTCTCACGGCAGGCGAACGAAAGGATCCATTAAATATGCTTGTTAAAAATGGTGGTTCCAAGAGAAATGCTCTCCTTAAGTGGTGTCAAAATAAGACAGTGGGCTATCGAAATATTGACATTACAAATTTTAGTTCATCATGGAATGATGGTTTGGCATTTTGTGCAATTTTACATTCCTACTTGCCCGATAAAATACCATATGATACGCTGAGTCAAGCAAATAAGCGGAGGAATTTTTCTTTAGCGTTTGGTGCTGCGGAATCGGTTGGAATTCCTACAACTTTGGTAAGTCGATTACTTCAACCTTGGTTAATTTGTATTAAACAATATAGTCTAAGAGCCCACAGCAGATTTTGGGTGTGAGTGATAGCAAAAAAAGAAGTTTATGCGTCAAAAGCTTCATTAAAGGCTATTCAAAAAATTAAAGTCTTGCAATCCACAATTGGGGCCTTTGCGAGAAATAGTGCATCAAAAAAAAAATAACTTCGAAGATAATCGTGTTAGCCGAAATTGGTTTTCACCCCACCCTAGATAAGCTCCGCGGATCCCATATCACGGAATCTGAGATCATTTGAGTGTTAAATGAAGCTTTCGACGCCAATACTTCTTTTTTTGCTATCACTCACCCAAAATCTGCTGTGGGCTCTTGGTCTAATACTTATATTTTTGAGAAAAAATGATTTACGGCTCCAGTCAAAAGAGGCTCTTTTAACGGGAAGCTTACGAATGGTTGACAAAAAATGTCGACTGGGCAAATATAAATTTCATCGGCTGCTAAAACGTCGATTGAAAAGTTGTCGGTTAAAAGAATTTCGACTTTTATTTAAAATACAGTAAAATAAAACAGTCGATAAAATTTATATTGTCCAGTCGACATTTTTTTGTCTACCATTCGAACGTTTTCCCCTCTTTGTTTCTTTTCTAAATTATAAACAAACCCGTCAATTACTATTTTGTCCTTATTTTTATTTGACTTAAGTAAAGTAACACTGCACTCCAATGTGTACTGAAGGTTGCAGGTTGATATGATTAAAATAATAATCAACCCTATTCTACTATACGATTCGATCGAAACTTTCCATTCACGCAAATCTTTCTTTCAATTTTCTTCAAATTATTTTTTAAGATGTTTTGCCTTTTGAGTTGAAACTTTGACCGATATTTCATTTGGAAATCATCAAGAGAATCTTATTCATTTATTTTGATTTTTATCACAATTTATATATATTTTGCAACAATTCCTTCCCTCCGACGGAAAGCAGGATACGAACTTTAACAGAATAGGGCTGACTGTTAATATAAACATTAACAGTTATCCGAGAGTGTAGTACCTCGTGGCATGATGGTTAGTGCGTAGGACTCATGCCGAAGGTGTGGGTTCGATTCCCAACCGTGCCACCTAAAAACAAATGTTTTATCCGAGGTACTGCCTCTTGCGAGGAACTGACAAATCCTCCAAGAGTATACTTGTCATGAAAAAGTGCTGCTCATTTAGTGAAGTGAATGATGCTCACTAGTGAATATTTGTCGATATTTTCAAAATCGACTTTATAGTAGTCGAAATTTTGATCAGTCGGTATTTTAACCAATCGACTTTTCCGTTGTCCGGATAATCACGCTACGGTTGAGTTGTAATCCACCATTCGGAGCAATCGGTTACAACTTAGGTACTTGAGGTTACAAGCTTCTTCAAGCCGGCTTAGTTTCTAGCTAGCTGTCTCCATATTTGTACGCCAAGTTGGTTGAGATCCTCCACTTGCGTGCGCAACATGTTACTGTCCCCTACTACTGCGCCATCCCACGGGGTTGGATTCAAGGACTTTCCAGACCGGAGCATAGAAATACATCCACTCTAGGTGACCCAGCCATCTCAGTGGTTGGCTTTTTACTTTTGTGACTAGGTCAGCGTCGCTGTATCTTCCATCCCCCATCTATGCAGACGGGACCAAAAGTCAACCGGAGAATTTTCGTTAATTGTGCCCATGCCTCTGCACCATACATTTAAACCGGGATGATAAGCGCCTTATACAGGGCACTTTAGTTGCTCGAACTTCTCAATTGCCTTCTTAGCCCAAAGAAATAGCGTTTGATCTCAGCACTGGTATCTTTCGCTGAGTTGATAGTAGACAAAGTCTTTGACCACCTCAAATCGATTACAACTATTTGTCTGTCAAAAGCGAACCAAATTTCAACTAGGAACACACCTAAAAAAATTGCTTGCTTCTTTAACTGTTCTTATGTATAATGGAAGTGAGTTGGTTTCTAGTTGCTATTGTATATTGTGTAGTCAATGAAGCCATGGAATAGCCCGAGCAGAAACCGATGGTTAATTTTTTCTTGTCAAAACACACTTTCCTGGATTCCATTGATCTCAAGGCTCTTCCCAGAATATTTCAGAACAATCACTCCAATAAAACATGCATAATCTTTCAGAATTTCGTTTTAATGGAAAACTCTGACTCAATTGAAATAATCGAAAGAACACACCGTGCTGCAGCTGGAACTTTAGATTGAAACAAAATTTCAGACAATTGGTGTAACAGTTGAGAGCAAAACCCAACTCTCCGATGTGAAATTCCTTTGTTTCAAGTTTTTTGAAAAAGAATTTATGGCCATTTATTGAGTGATTTGTTTCATACTAATGTAAGATAAAAAGCAAATTACAATATTTTATTAACACAGCTTTTCTTTTATATTTCAGAACATAAATGACATGTGTCAAATTGAACGACCCGACTGGACACAAGTTATGAGCTATGTTACGGCAATCTACAAGCATTTCGAGACCTAGAATCCTCCATCTATTAAGGGCACTTTAACAAACCAGTTAAAGTGCTATTAAAATAACAAATTACATTAGATAACCATTATTTTATTATTATTATTATTATTTTTGTATATATTACTTTTATGACTGTGTCTTATTTATTTGCTAAGGAAACAAATTTTATATAATATATACACAAGATATAGATTGAAGAAGAAGAAACGTTTATTAAAAACACATTGCTTTCGCATATTACTATAGAGAAAAACTTCACACAGGAACAATATTACACACGATATAAATTTTAAAAACTAGGTATTTTGTAACAAATTTCCCCAAACAAGCAAAGCTAAAATTTGAATTTAAAGCTTTTTTGCATTGTGATTTAGGACAAAATTTAAGTTATAAAAATAAAAAAAAAAATAAAGCTGGAACTTATGTGCTTAATATTGATGCGAATAAATTCTAGGCGGAAAGGAGAGGGGAGAGATATAATTAAATTAAATTACAAGTTCAAGAATAATTGATGTTTTATTTTGAACTTCGCATAGCGTCCAATTCATTTTGGATTCCCTCAAACTGGTTGTACAAATTGAGCAGTTCGTCATGATTCATTTCCCAATTGATGTCTTCGCCAGCGACTGTCTTCAGTTGGAGCACCGCTAGGGCTGTTTTCTCCTTTTGCTGGCAGTGTGATGAAATCTGGACGTTTAGCTTCCAAGCGACGTCTTCTATTTCATTGGATTCGTACTTGCCTTCTTGGAGATTGTCAAGAATTGGTTTGGTATTTTTAATCCATAGCTTGATAATGGCATCAACTTTATCTTCGTTTAGCTTAAGCTTATCGCGTAGTTCCATTTGGAGTTTTGTTGGTTTAATGATAAACGTAGAGGTTCGTTTGAGTATGTACGAGAATGTTTTGATCAACAAAAGGAAATCGGCCCGAGGAACACCGACGAGTTTCTCCAATTGTTCAAGGGCATTCTCCGGCTCGTTATGGTCTTCATTGGGGCTCATATTTCGATGGACATAATCAAGCACTGTACAGAAGACGTCGTAGTTAAGAGAATTGATGATTTTTATACCCTCGCGAGCTCTGGAAAAAACATATGTAAGAGAAATTTACTTTTATTTAACAAGCCGTTTGAAGTGAACCTTTCAGTAATTTTAATCCAATTGATACTCATTTTTGTGGAATGTTTGTAGTGTTACCGACAGAAGAATATTTGGAGAAAGTTTTGCGAATTTTTTTTTTGAAACAAGATAAGTTTATCTTCACCAACGAAGCTTTAATGAACTTTAATTGGATTTTTTAGGTAGTAAATAGATTTTTACTAGTTAAAAAAGTTGCAGTTTATACAACTTCCATTATCTAGCTCTACTTGAACTTTGTTTGTGTTTTTTGTATTTCTATTTCATGTCAAAACGGGGTCAGCTCCCAAAAAGAGCCGTGTTTATAAATTAGGTTTGTTCATTTTATTGACCTTAAAGTCCCTATTATGCTGGATTTACACGACTGGAAAACTGCCAGTATAATAGGCCTTTTCCTTTGGAGGTGGCGAAGTACTTGCAAGTACTTTGCCAGCTTTTTTCAATGGAACACAACAAACTGCTTTCCCATGTAAAATGTATCTACTCGCGCATGAGAGCATGTGCAGTTGGTAGTACTAGATTAGGGTTTTCATCTACTCGTAAGTACTTCGCCACCTCCAAAGGAAAACGGCTAATGACAAAAGCAACAACTAGAATAGACAATTTTCTTTTCTTTTTGTCATTATACTTGAAGCTTTCCATTAGCGTAATGCTATGTTCCCACCAAAATGAAATCCGAGATTTCGGTTGAAAACTTTTGATATTTCAAGTTGATGGAACAAGATTTCATAGAAATTTCAACGAAATCTCAATGAAAATTCTAGATTTCAACGAAATCTTAATTAAATCCTGCTCCACCAAATCGAGAACTCCAAATTTTTCAGCTGAAATTTCAGATTTCGTTTTGGTGTGAACATAGTATAACTCTACCACTAAAGGTAGAACTAGAATAGTCGGAAGCCAACTTCAGTGGTCGTACGAAACCGAGTGAAAACAAGAAACTTTTGTCATCGGACGTAAGAGCGCTCACCGAACGCTCTTTCGTAAGTGGGCAAAATCAAAATGGTGGAGGCAAACTAAAAAGAACTTGGCGCTTGGTGCGTAGTTTTTTAACACTTTTTTTTCTGTTTCAGGTAATACTATGGGTATTCATGCAACAGCGTAAACTCATCGTAAAAGTTGTAAAGTTTTAAACTTCGTAATTCTGTCACAATTTGTATGGAAAATTTGACAGATTTACGAAGTTTAAAACTTTACAACGATTACGACGAGTTTACGCTGTTGCATGAATACCCTTACTATGTTCCGACCAAACCGAAATCCGAGATTTCAGCTGAAAACTTTCGAGATTTCAAATTGGTGTTCACACTGCCAAAACCAAGATTTCGCCTCATATCAACACAAACAACTACCATTGTGTTCTTGTTTGTATTTCTCTCCACCCAAATATCAAATACAATATTATACTCTCTCTTTTCGCCTGCTTAGCGTTGAAGTGAAAGATATTAATTTGTATCAAAAAGCTTTTCACCTTTGTATGGTGAAAGCTGAAAACGGGTCTGTTCATAAAGAAAAGTTCATATCGGTACGAGATTTCATTGAGATTTCAACGAAATCTCGCATTTCAAAATCTTAAAACTGTATGGGGAAATGTGAAGATTTGGACTGAAATCTCTGAAATGCGAGATTTCACTCTGGTGGGAACATAGTATAATGAGTAAAGTAAAATCTTAAATTTTATTATAAATAATTTATGTCACATCGAATTTTAGTGGTTTCGAAAAGTAAATAATTAAAAGCCTGTCACTCTGTGATGTGAATAAGTATGAGAAAATTAACATTGAACAAAAAATTATTTACATTTGTTTCCATTTTCAACCACTTAAGTGTATTATGGGTGACTTATGAGATTAACGTTTCGGAAAGCTAATTTTCGGTTGTTTTTGACATAAGCTTCTGACAGCTCTGTCGAAACGACGTGAAAATCTCACTGACGAAAGTTTTTTGTTGTTGTTTAGCATTGTGTATCTGCCATTAGTTGTATCGTTGTGAATGATTCACTTTGAATCAGAGAATATGAAATAAAGAAGTCAATCCTCAGCTGTCAATTTGATTTGCCTACAAGCTGGAAGCGAACAGCTGATGTATTAGATTTGCAAAGTATTAGTGAAAAGCACTGCAAAACGCACACATAGAATCAACTAGTCATTCAGCTCATCATTCAGCACCAGGTCTTGTTGTTGTTGCAATTCACATCTATTTCTTCGACACGAAATGAAATTACAAATACAACAATGTAAACAAATGGGTTTTGGGGGGTGAAACGTACGAAGGATTGGCTTCTTTATTTGATATTCTCTGCTTTGAATTCGGGTTGATTTGGGCCTTAAGAGAACTTGAGTTACTTAGGTGGTTGAAAGTGAAGAAATATGTAAATAATTGTTTGTTCAATGTTAATGTAATGCATTAGTAACTCGATAGCGACTACTCGCTTGGACCCTGTTTAGGCGCCGTTATAGTTTCGATTTGATAACCAAATGATATATCAAGCAACGCGTAATTCAGCGTAGAATTTTTTTTCGCAAAAAATTCCAAAACAATAATTATTTAAGTTTTAAATGGATTTATTTGTCTTTCGGATGAAATTTAATTTTTCGTATCAGCTGATTTCTTTTTGACAGAAAAAGGAACAAATCAATCCACTGATTTGTGTTCCAATTGAAAGAACTCCATCCGAAAGTTTTTTTGACATTTCAATCAGAAAAAATCTTGGCAGCTGTTTGTTTATTTTTTTGTCTTGCGAAGAATCTAAAGTTTTTCTGACACATTTTTTCTGATTGCTTTAAACAACCATCAGAAAAATAAATCAATTTCATACTATTTCAAGTTTTTCGGATGGGTTTTTTCTGATCGCTATAACTGGCACCTAACATTGGTTGGTTTCACTAAAGCATGACAACAGTTCGGTGGTCACATTTCATAGCCAAAATTGTCCATTTCATTCCATTTTTTTTCAATTTAGCTTATGCGTTCAACAGAAAGGTTCTAATTTATTCTAGCAAGATATATGGTTGGGTGAGATCAGAGACAGAAATGCTCTACGGTGCCCAAAATAAAATGTTCCAATTTGGAAATATTCCATTAGCATGCAGAAAAACATTGTTGTGAAAACTACATGACTTCACTACGTAGTGAAACTAATGCTACATTTCCACCTAGCGCTAATCTGAGATTTAATGAGATTAACCTTAAATCTCATTTAAATCTCGTAGATTAACCATACAAATTTATTTCGTAAATCTTGAAGATCAGAAATTAATCTTGTTAAATCTTCCTAGGACAAATAGTTTTACAAATCGAACTAACCTATTTTTACATGGTGCCGAACGATTCATTCGAAACTCGCATTCAGTTCTTCATTGTTTCACATATATTTTTTAAATCTTTTTGTGCGGTGGAAACACCAAAAAGATTTATTAAATCTAATCTGAGATAAACCTTTGGTGGAAACATAGCATAACCAATCTAAACAGGGCCTTGTGTGGCCTCAAGGTGTTTGGAGCAGAAAGTACGCGAACGAGCTTAAAGTGTCACATAAAACATTGCGTCGGGCGGTTTTATTTGGGACAAAATTCCTATGTGCACATCGAACACACCTAAAGGTAAGGCATCCGGAGCCGGACGAAATTCATAGAAGTTGTATACAAGGACAGAAGTCAACAAAAACAAAAAATCTTATTCTAGCTTTGCCGGTATTAAAATTAATGATATTCCCCTCCTTGTGAAGTGTTCTTAAGTAAAGGATTTTATAATTTAATTTTTCAAAAAATGGATGGTAAAATTGTAAATATAACAACAGAACTGGATCAATACATTGCTTCGGGTAAAAGTCGCTTGGAAAAGATTCTTAATGCACTTGATTGGACAATAGAGGATTCGCTCAAGGTAAAGCGTTTGTAGTTTTCGATCGACGAGATGCTTGTGGCAAGGTCGAAGGAGAGATACCTGATGGTTGTTTGTTTAGCGACTTATGAGCAAACTTGACCTAGTTTTACATATACATTCCAAGTTTAGAACGAATACTGAATTTGCTCTTTTGTTTAATATTTTTAGGAAAGCACTTGTTCCAAGAGAAATAGAGACACAGAATTTGATAGAAATGATCCACGATTACCAGATAGTTTTGGTTGCAAGAATTTCGTAGTCATTGGTAAGACATTTCAAGTATATTTTAATACCTACATAAAAACATCTAGGGTGACTATGAAATATATGCATGTATGTTAGGTTTTCATTACTAGTTGCACAGCGGTCCTCAAACTTTCAATGGGAAATATTGCAGTGCGAATTGGTTGGTAACCGCTTTCAAATTTTATAGAACCCTGGACCTGGCCCTTTTTGCATATGAATTTGCTCTTTGATTTCCAAAAGTTATATGCCGAACCTTGAATTTCTGTTCGTAAAACGGAGCAGAAAGGAAAATTGCAAAAGGCTCTGATCTGTGATTAACTGTCAGTTTTTTTGGGAATCAAAACGGCTTTGTACTGAAATTCACACAGATTAAAGTTAAAGCTTGGACGAAAAATCTGGAGATTGGTTGCTAAATTCTACAAGTTTAGCATTTTTAAAGCAGACCAATTTTGGACTAACCCCACTTTGCAATAGTATCAAAAATGAACCTGTCAAGTTATTGATTTCTGTCGAAGTAAAGCCATTTCTCACATTGAGCATAAAAGTCGCCCTAAAAGTAGTGCCTTGACAATTTTCAAACGACGCGACGCTTAACCTTTTAATTTAGGAACATGTGCCAGACATTTGAAATTGTCGATTTGAACACTTTGTGGTCACCCGGTCCTTGAAAATTCTGGTTTCTTTTAGGTAATATTAAAGAGTGCAGAAAGAAGTTTGCAAAGAAAGCTTACACAATACCTCATATCACGCTAGTGACGATGAACTATTCATACATCATTACATCATTTAAATTTTTTATATAAGTGCATGTAATGTATTTAAATTTTTAATACAATAAATAAGCATTTTTTGTTTCATTAAATTACAACTAGAACAATTCCAGTACCCATTTTTTATAAAATTTCAGATAAGCCCCTGCTGCAGAAAATTCTCATGAAGAAAAACGTTTCAATACCTGAAAAATTTTCAGATATCCAATTAAATTTTAAAAGAGAACAAAAAGCTAAACTTTACGATTATGTCATTGCTAACACTGCAAAGACTTCTGAACCCGAAATTAAAGTCTCGTAAGGCTAATGCAATCAATTGATGTCTTATTATTAAATTTATTCAAATTTTTTGTTTGTACTAGATTTCCTAATGATGACACTGATAACACTATGACATTTGCTGAAATCGTTGCCAAAGCTACGAAAAAAGACAAAAAATTACAAAGAAAATATAGAATAAGTAAACCGACACACATCGAAGAAGTTCGAAATTTAGTTCATTTGCAAATGGCAGCGTTAGATAAATATTTTAATCCTGAGTCTGATTTACAAAGTTCAAGCTATAACGATCGAGAAAGAAATTCTCAAAGATCTCGATGTAGAGATAACTGTGAAACCGTTGGACAAAAATCAAGAAGTCGCAATACCGATAAAATCATTCAAAATGAATTTAGTTTAGGTCGAAATCGAAAAACCAATCATCATCAAAGTAGAAGAAGTGATAGAAGAAGAGATACTACGAGAAGTCGAAGTCGTGAAAGAAGCAATCAATTATTATTGGACAGAAAATCTCCTAGTGTCGAAAAAAGAAAAAACAGTAATGTCGGGCGAAGTGGAAAAAAAGATAAAGACTCATTAGACAGAATCAAGAAGAAAAAAAGAAGTAAAAGTCCAAAAAGCGAGAAAAAGCATAAACATCACCGGAAGTATTCAACCACCAAGTGAACTAAAAAAAAACTCCCGTTATTTTCACAAGCACACTTGATTTAATTGTTTTCTTTTTAAAACATTGAATGAATATCATAAGCAAAATGTGCACTGTAACTGGCTCGTTAAACATTCATTTTGTGTCTAATTTTTAATTCGAACAATAAATTTAAATTAAGCTAAGCTAAATTTAAAGACCAAAAACGAGGCAAAATAGAGATTTAATTTTAAATTTAAAAATAAATTGACTAAAAACTAAATGATTCGCCACATCCGCATGTGCCCTTGATGTTGGGATTGTTGAAGACAAATTCACTGGAAAGTTTGTTTTCAACATAGTCCATTTCGGTTCCTGCAATTATACAAATGTGTTTAAATTTTAAGTTCAAGTTTGTAATCGTAGGGAATTATAAGTATTATGTAAATTTATTAAAATTTGACTAACGGGTGCAGTTTGCTTAAGCAGAATGGATAACGAATAGTTATTTCCTTTTCATCGAGTCGTTATACAGGAAAAAGGACAACTCAAAGTGACCATTATTATATAAATGCAGCTTAGTGGAATGACTAAAGTAATTTCAAGAGGATTGACTGATTCAAAATTTCAAAGCTAACAAATCTTTAAATTGGGTTAAAATGAGAATATTTGAATGTGGTAAGTGTTTTAAATATTTTTTGTATTTATTTAATGTAAATGTAAATCAATTGATATCATGAAAAATGAGGTAGGTACCGTTAAATTATAATTATTGCAATTGCAGTGTCTTAATTTGTTAACCTCTCCCCCGATAGATTGCAGAATATGGCTGATAATTTGACCCGAAAAATGCTTATTAAACTATTTGAGTGCTTAGTTCTTTCATCTTCTATGTTTGCTGTGAGCTTTGTTTGGTTTCAAGTTTGAGTATGTATAACTGAACTGAGATTAAATTATTTACTGTCTCCTTCCAGAACCCTTATAGTTTCGTTTCTGAGATTAGATCCAGAAGCTATTTCCTCTTTGCGAGAGAATTAACAGTTATTTTGTGGGGTCAGAAGGCTTCTGGACGGCCAATGGAAACCACTATCAGTGTTTTGTGTTGTGAAATTTTTATGATCTAACTTTATCTTCTAACTCAGATAGAAATGTTTAGTACATTTATATCATTCTACCTAGTTGGTTATGTAATAACTAGGATAAATTTGAATTTTAAATATTTTCTAAAGCACCTATCTAAACTATTTTTTATTTGTATGGTACAAATAGTTTAATATTAAAAATCTCACCTAACAAAGACAGTTGTGCTTTCTTATCAATAAAGACTTTAACGCCATCCTGGACGACTTCTTCATCTAGTTTGTCTACAAAAGAAAAAAAGATCTCGTTTATTCAATGTTATCTATAAGGTTTTTTAAGACTCTTGGCTTACCCTTTTCCTTGGCATAGTCTAAGGTATAAGATAGTCCATTACACCCACGTTGTCTAACTCCAACTTTGAGACCACTCTGGAAAGGAAGAGTAAAATTGTTATTTTTTATTTGGATTAATCATCAAACTTTCTTACGTATTCGGGTTGCTGTGAGAGTAGTTCCTTAATACGTTGTACAGCAGAAGGTGTCTAAAAATAAAAACAAAAAAAAGATACAATGTTAGGAAGCTGCGAAGATCTTGATTTTTTTTAAACTACCAATGTAAGAGCTGCTCGTGTTGGCAGCAATTTTCTTCCTTTTAGAGCACGAACTGTTGCAGTGGCGACTACTTTAGTTGCCATTAGAAGATTGAATAGTTAATTTATTATATTGTATAATTTCTGAGTTTTTTTTTTTTATTACACTTCAATTTATCTTCTACTATTCGCAATTTTTCTTCTGATGAGTTTCACAACAAAAATCGATCAGCTGATTGACGTAAATGTTGACAGTTCGTTAATTTATTTTAAGTTTGTGATACGTAACGTTACATTTACCCAGTTCATATTTCTGAGATCTCTGAGTACTCCGTACTATATACTACGTTTTCATTAAAGCCGAAATGAGGTAATGGGTTTGTTCGTACTACCCAAAACTGCCAATTTCTACCCATTTTAGTGCAAAGTTCTATCAAAGTTCATATAAAAAAAATGAAATTGACAGAACTTTGTGCTAAAATGGGCTGTTTGGGTAGTACACGAACAGAGGTAATTTCGCAAGGAGGTGTTTTCATTTGTAATTTGGTGATTTCGTTTGATACCTTTGTATATATATTACTATAGTACTCTCATGGAACAGCAATTTTAGCTTCCTGCTCGGCTCGTTTTCGGGCTCGATTGTGGCGCTGTTAACCACGGCGAATTGACGTTGACAGGGGGATAAGACGGAGAGGATTGTATTTTTGTTTAATCTGACAACAATAAGGGGGATAAGGGAGATATGTGCGTCAGCCGTTAGTGTCATGGCAACGGTAGAATGAGGTAGAGAATGTTAAGTAAAATGTTCATACATGTGTATGGAATTATACGATGGTGTTGGTTTCTTTTATGAATTAATGAATACGCAGGTATATCTATAGAATATTAAGGGTATTCATTCAACAGCGTAAACTCGTCGTAATCGTTGTAAAGTTTTAAACTTCGTAAATCTGTCAAATTTTCCATACAAATTGTGACAGAATTACGAAGTTTTAAACTTTACAACGATTACGACGAGTTTACGATGTTGTATGAATACCCATATTATTATTATTTTCTTGCAAACATTGAAATTCGAATTAAAATTTCCAATTTTTGTTTCAAAATCAATTTTCAAGTGTGTATCAAAAAAGCACATAAATTTAATATATTTTCTAGAACATGTATTTATGTAATGGTCCAATAATGAGTTCGTTTTGTAAATTAAAACGTTTAATTAAAACGAAGTGAAGGTAGAAAATCTATTTTGTAAATGGTCGTAGATAAAAAGTTGATTTTTTACCAATTTCATAAACAAACACTAAGGGTGGTATTCACCGAACGCTCATAACTTAAGAGCTTCATAAACCTATTTACCAAGCAATAATAGCGAATATTTATGAGCGCTCATAAAAGTTATAAGTGGTCTCGACCACTCATAAAGTAATGAGTGCTCTCTCCGAAAACTTATTGGAAAACCTTCGAAGTAACCCTTCAAGCAAATTCACTGAGTCATTTTGTCGGTACTTCTTGGAACCTGACAAAAATGAGACTACAACAACACATAGCTATCTGGATAACTGAGAATAACCAGCGGAACGTGCCCAATGTGAGTGCTAAAATGAAAAATGCCACCACTCGTTCATACAAAAACATGATTGTCACGTCATAGAAAGGTCAAGATGGTGACTTGGGTATATCAAATGAGCACAATTTGTTTCTGTTTGTCATTATTCTTTACACAGGTTTTTACAGAATTAATTGACTTTGATAAAAGAATCATCATATGAAAACATTTGTTTTCATTTTCACACTTCGAGAATCGCATTTGGCGTGAAGGCGTTATCATATTTATCACTTCACAGATCGATAATTAACCCCCAGAGCTTCTTAAACTGTTTCCAATTGTGTGTGTTTGTTATGTTTTAACCTTATTTCCAAGTGAAGAATTGTATTGGTTCGCACTTAATCTGGCGATCTGAAACGAAACTAGCTTGGGAACAGGGCAACTACACTAGTCAACGAAATTAAAGGAACAATTTTTTTTTCAATTTTGTAAGTGTTTTTTAAAGAGATGTAACTTTGTTAAGCGTGTCTAACTAACAAAATTACTTCGCATTTCAGACATAAAAGTGTTATTTGTTTCAAATGCACTCCTATTATCCCTCTGACGGGAAGTAAATACCTTATTGGAGCATTGCTGATTCCTTAAATTTTTGTTGGTGCAAATTATATCAGCTCGATAGATATACATGTTTGGCAACCGAGCACATATGTATATTTCTTTATTATTGTCAGCCAATATTTTTGGTTTTTATTTATTAATTAATCTATACCTATCTATTTATTTATTTATTTAAAAGCCTAACCAATCTTTTATTTTATATTATTCTTTCAAAACTTTGTTCTTATTAATGCAAGCCATAGCTTTTTGTCCCATAAAAGACAATTCAAGATAAAGGTGATTCCGATTTAATGCAATGAAATGTATATCTGAGTTTGGTGGAGCGGCTAGCGAAAAAGACATTTGGTGCAAAGGGACGCGGGTTCGATTCTTGGAGCTACCAACAAGCTTTTTTTTATTTTATGTGCACAATACTCTAATAATTAACTCCATAAAGGTACAATAGGAGTAAAAAAAGGTCGAATTTTTTACTCTATGGAGTATTATACAATGCTTTTTATGCGTAGGATGAATGAAAACGAAAAGCATCTATGTATGATTATAGGAGTGAAACTGTATTGAGTTGAAATAAAAGGCATTCTCCAGATTTTTTTTTGGTTCGAGATTTGTTTGCAAAAATTTTTACTTGAAGTACCGTTATTGTGTTATTGCAAGTAATGACGCGATACAAAAAAAAAATTTTTTTTGTGAAGGTCCTCATTTGCATTTCTATGGATATTTTTTGAGTCAATCAAATGTAATGGTTAGATACCTTGTTTATTCAGCTTCAATTCAATTTATTTTTTCGTACAATTTTTTTGTTTGCATGGTATCCGACTTGGAATGAAAAAAAGATACTTTAAGCTTTGATTAACAATAGCTGCGTTTTTTTGTGTGTCCATATGGAGTTTGGCGAAAAAAACGACATCGGGACATTTCAACATTTGCCTTGGTCTGCCATTTTGTTTTGAACTATCTTACTAACAAACATTTGACATTTCTATACAAATTATCGATAACACAACGACAATGGTAGTCTGGCAATACCGTTTTTATCGGGACAAAAGTTAACTCCAGTTAATTATCTGGACTTACCCTGAGGCCACACGAGCGAGTAATCGCTAGCGAGTTACTAATACATCGAAACTTTTCCTACTCGCTAGCCAACTGGCTTGCCTTTTTTGAAGCCAGTTGGGAAGCGAGTAGAGCGGCGAGTGGTTTGACAATTAATGTATGTACCCAACTCGCTAGCGAGTACTCGCTCGTGTGGCCTCCGGGTTAGCTAACTCTATATAGACATAGTTGTTGTTGTATTTAACATGTAAATTGTTTTGCTTTTTTGCCGTTTTTTTCACACAATTTTATTTGGATATGCAAAAAAACACAGCTAAATGTCTAAACAAATATAATAAGGGTATTCATGCAAAAGCGTAAACTCGTCGTAATCGTTGTAAAATTTTAAACTTCGTAAATCTGTCAAATTTTCCATACAAATTGTGACAGAATTACGAAGTTTTAAACTTTACAACGATTACGACGAGTTTACGCTGTTGCATGAATACCCATAATGACATTATACAAATATTAGATACATTTTTGGAAATTTGATAAAGAAGGTTTTGTAGAAATTTTTTTTTTTTTGAAAAAGTACTAAAAACGATACTTTTTATTTAATTTCAAGTCAAAAAAGTATCTTACTAATGCAAAACTGTGCAAAAAGTCTACGGGAATTATGGTTTTCTTGTAATTTTGATGACGAATACGCATTGTTAAGGAACAACACAATTTGTTCCTTTAACTGGTTTGTAAGACTTTGTACCTCGTGACTTGATGGTTAGTGCGTAGGACTGTCATGCCGAAGGTGTGGGTTCGATTCCCAGCCGTGCCATATCTAAAAACAGAAATGTTTTACTCGAGGTACTGCCTCTTGCGAGGAACTGACAAATCCTCCAAGAGTATACTTGTCATGAAAAAGTACTTCTCATTTAGCCGTTCGGACTCGGCAAAAAACTGTAGGTCCCCTCCATTCCTGCCAACAAACACGCACACAGGAATGGTTGTGAGTTGTAAGTCACTAGGCCCTGGTTCTCCACGAGCTGTTGCACCACCCAATTTATTTATTTATAAGACTTTGAAAATTTAAAGAAAAACGGTTCGATGAATCAATTTGACAATTTACAGGAATATTGATGGTTTAAAAGTCTACAAATCTGCATACCAACGCAAGCCATGCAAAAAATATTTACAAAGAAAAAAACAAAGCCGTTTATTTGAACTTTGTTTAAACTAACGGTGAAGGGTCAAAAAAATAATTTCGACAAAACCTTAAGAAAATCTTGTAAAACACTTACTCAAATTACAAAGAATGTATGGGAAAACTTGTGTGCTTCGATTAGATTTTTCTCCAAAACCGATATTTTCGAGAAAATATCGTTTTGGGTTCGGTTTGAAAGGGCTATAAGACAGTCCTCTATACGATACCAATGGTGGGACTAACTTTTTTTTTGACTGTTGCTACGAGTCCGACCATTTTTATTAACAATTGTCTTTTTTTAATATTGCGTTTTACGTTGAGGAAAACTGAGTAAAATCATATCAAATAGCTTACCCTGAGGCCACACGTGCAAGTACTTGCAAGCAAGTTGGCTACATACACTGCCTGTCAAATTCGTAATTTGCATTCCACTTGCCTCCCACTTGCCTTCCACTTGCATTCCACTTGCTTGTCTCCCAACTTGCTTCTCAACTTGCTTCACTACTGGCTTCAAAACTTGCATGCCAGTTGATAAGCAAGTTGCTTGGGCTTGTTTGTGTTAGTAAACAAATGTGTATGTATTGCAACTTGCTTGCAAGTACTTGATCGTGTGGCCTCGAGGTTAGAAAGTGGCCTCAACCACTTTTTTCATTTGCATCCAACGATGCACAAAATCCCTAATTTTAAAAATTCGTTTCGGTATGAGAACAATGAAATTACAATCATAGGACCGCTTGTTTGTTTTGCTTCAACTTCAATTTTAGCTCTCATTTCTTCTGATGCTTTGATATGCATATCAACGGAATGCTCTTCGATATTGCATTTTGCAAAAGCTTTTAGCTAGATTAAGACCTGTGCAAATTTTTAATAAAAATGGGGAGAAAAGTACCCATTGGTTGTAAAATCTCAAGCAGTTTCTCGGGACAAAACATGCTGGCCAACTCAAAATAATACTGTTCCCATGGAATGAAATTACGCAATTTTGGAATATTTTCCGTTATTTTAAAATGTTCCTTGTCGACTTTCAAACAGTTTGAATCCGCCAGATTTAGTGCGTTCCACACTTGAAAATATTTACTGTTTCTGGCCAATGAGAGCTGTCATGAGAGAGTAACACATTTCCTCTCCTTACCAAATTTGGTCCGAGAAATTTCTGGTGGCTGTTTTGTACTAGCTGTCAAATATGCCAAGTTGACGTTTGTTGCATTCAAATTAGGAAACCCTAAGTGCAACTTTTACTTTTATTTTTATTTTAACAAGTGTATGATTTTTAATTTTGTTTTTCTTTTAAATAATCAAACGATATTCATAAAATTATGTCACTGAGGCCACACGAGCAAGTACTTGCAAGCAAGTTGGCTACATACACTGTGCCTATCAAATTCGTAATTTACATTCCACTTGCCTCCAAGTGGGAGTCTTCAGGGTAAAGGGCGTGTATTATTGCAAAAGATGGAAGTAGTGGGAGAGAGAAATGAATCGACATGACATGATTTGCCCAGCGAGAAAAAATTTGCTGATTGTTGATTGGATTGTGCTTGTGATGTTGGACATCTGTATGCCCTGTGAAAACTAGAAAACCAGAAATATTTGCCTACCTTACCCCGAGGCCACACGAGCAAGTACTTGCAAGCAAGTTGCAATACATACACATTAGTTTACTAACACAAACAAACCCAAGCAACTTGCTTATCAACTGGCATGCAAGTTTTGAAGCCAGGAGTGAAGCAAGTTGAGAAGCAAGTTGGGAGACAAGCAAGTGGAATGCAAGTGGAAAGCAAGTGGGAGGCAAGTGGAATGCAAATTACGAATTTGACAGGCAGTGTATGTAGCCAACTTGCTTGCAAGTACTTGCTCGTGTGGCCTCAGGGTTACCCGGAGACCACACGAGCGAGTACTCGCTAGCGAGTTGGGTACATACATTAACTGTCAAATCACTCGCCGCTCTACTCGCTTCACAACTGGCTTCGAAAAAGGCAAGCCAGTTGACTAGCGAGTAGCAAAAGTTTCGATGTATTAGTAACTCGCTTGCCATTACTCGCTCGTGTGGCCTCAGGGTTATTCATTAAACGTGTCTTCTTTGAAATAACATTTGGACAGCCAATTTCAGTGGCTAAGTTAGCCAATCGGCGCTAAATGTTTATAAATAACATTTTGGAGTTGGACAGGTGTCTAAAGTTAGACATTGCTTGAAATGGGTTTATAAATACCACTGTTTCGTGTTTTGTGCACAATTTTCACAACCGAAATAAAATAAACACCAAAAACCACTTCAGCAAATTGACAGTTCAAAACTCTTTTGGTGTTGGTATAGGGAGGGAGGGGTTAATCTGCCGAAAAATTTAGATCTTCCAAATTGATTTTAAATCAAAAACTAAATCAATTTTTTCGCCCAATGGAACGCAAAAATTGATTTGGATCTGTCAAAATGCTGATTTTGGCAGATCCAAATCAAAAATAAATGGATTTATTTTACCAATGGAAAACCCCATTAGATGTTGGGCATCGCTCATGTCGAGTGGAGCCAGCATGTAATGGAAAAAACTTCGAACGCCGCGCCAGTTGAGTAGTTATGTAGCAGAAATGCACGGTGTGGAATAAGACCAACATTTTGAAAATGGGGGCATTCAAAGTCTCAGATATCTGGCTTCTGATTGGTTGGGAGACAAGCAAGTGGAATGCAAGTGGAAAGCAAGTGGGAGGCAAGTGGAACGCAAATTACGAGTTTGACAGGCAGTGTATGTAGCCAACTTGCTTGCAAGTACTTGCTCGTGTGGCCTCAGGGTTATGTAGCAGAAATGCACTGTGTGGAATAAGACCAACATTTTGAAAATAACACGACGTAATGTAACGTATTGTTAATCGACTACGTCACGTATACGCATTTGACATTTCTCTAAAGTGCAATTTTTCCTTCAAAAAAAGCAAATTTCCAATAGGGCTCTTTAGCAAATACGAATGTTCATTTCTTAATGTCAAACTCAGGACCTCGGCACAAATGACGCACATTTTCTTTTTTTATTTCGGAGGCCAATACACTCCAATTCAACAGAATGAGCACATGGATTTTCGTAGTTGGTTTGTCAATTTTTTTTTCAAACATTGCGCATTGTCCGAGAATAAATAAAAACTATTTCAAACAAATTTTTTTTACTTCCATCCATTAACTTTTATTACCAGTTTCAATATTTTTGCTTATTGAGTTGACACAAAAAGACTGCATTTTCCTTATGGAAAGACTTTGATGAAAAATAGCAGTGCTTTTTGAACTAATCTTTCTGTTTTCTTTTCCCAACATCATAAACAAACAATAAGGATAATAAAATGATTCATTAATGCACAATGCTAAGAAAAAATGGAAAAAGTACCTTTGAAAATGTGTGTCCTTATTCATTTGAAGTGGAGTGTAAATGTTTGGATTCTGAATTTCCACCAGACGTCAGTCTGAAACAAGCAAAAAAAAAAAATGAAACAGCTGGTCGGAACTGGGCTAAAAAGTAAACAAACTAACTTCTAACTGTCAAAGTCAAAGGCGCGAGTTGTGAATTTGTTTACATTCTCGCTCAGTTCGGTTTCACACGTCTATTTTTTGTTGTTGTGAACTGTCAAAATTAGAAAGAGAATAGACAAAGATAGTTTTTGGAAAAGCCCAATTCTTTTTGTGTTGGTAATTGCGTCTGTCAAACGTGCCGAGTTCTGAGCTGTCACTTTGACTTTGACAATTTGGTAGAGATCTCTATTGTTTTATTTTATTCTACGAATACGAACGGTAATGGTTTTTTTAGTTTACGCTTTTCATTTATTCTGTTTTGCTGTTCTAATACAGAAGAATATTTATTTATTTGTTGTTTAAAAGTTTCCTCAACATCTAATCAGCCACCACCGCCCAAAAATAATGTCAAGAATCTAAGCGCGTGAAGAAGAAACCTTAACGCAAACATAAATATTCTAGGTGGTGGCCCCCATTCAGATTGCTTGCCATAAGAACCTCTAGAAAATGGACAACGAAAATGAGGTTTTGTGCGAAAAAATCATTAACGAAATTAATGCAGTTTTCGTCAAGGACCCCGATTTGTAAGTTCAATTGTTTAATTGCGTTACTGTGCATGTTTGTCTCTATTCTGTGTGATTGATGCTTTTGTTTACTCCATCCCCGACGACTGATGGCCCTGGCGCCCTGGGGCTGAAAATTCGTTCTCTTTTATTTTGGATATCGTTTGGCTAATCAGCTCATTTAATATTTGTTTTGTCTTTTTATATTTCCGCTGCACCTTGTTTTTTTTTACTTGTTTATCTTTTATGTGCTTTCCTATTGGATCACCACTTTGTGGTGGTCCGGTCGTCATTACGGAATGACATAGGAAATCCCAATTATCAGATGATATTTTTTGCCAGGGAATTTGTTATTGTTTTTAGTTTTACAAAAACAGACACAAGGGGTTCTTTAAATTGTGACTGCCTGGAGGAATTGAAAAAGCTTCATCAAAATGTTAATATTGAGGAAGGTCGTCATTCAAAAGGGTATTTGGGATTTATAGGTTATATAAAACTTTGTTTTGAACAAAGCTCAATTGAAGGAAGGTTCAAGAATAATCTTAATGCATAAAGTATACGTTAAATTCGGTCAAGGACAGACTTGATGGATCTTAGAAGCCTTCATTGTGTTTGTATTAATCAATATTCCAAATGTTTCCAGGGTTATATCAATTTTTGACAGCGCCTGTCTGCAAAACTTGTTAATTATTTCGTTTTCCATTTGCCACTAAGGATTTTGATCCGTAATTGTAATTTTTTTGTGGCAAATGTGCTTTGCTTACACGACCCTTTTCCAACTCGAGCTCTTGATTCTTCTTGTAAACAAATTAGATTTTTTTTTGATCCCAAGCTGGAATTTTTTTTTAATATGCTAACACTGGATAATTTTTAAAAAACATTTCAAAATACAATATAATAATTCATGGGAAAATGGTCGGAACTAGAGATAGATTGCGAACCTGTTGGCACATGTAGAATGGTACCTAAAATAACTTTGATGGAGATAGGTAAAGACCCAACTAACTGGAGATTCTTATCGATCGAAGCCTACAAGTAGATAGGTTAGGTTAGGTAGAAGTGGTTGTAGATAAGTAAAACAAGAACGAAAATTGGTGGAAGTCAATGGTGTCTAATTGCGTCGTTTTCAATATTTTATTAAAAAACCTGCACGCCTTGCCTCGTTCTCCTTAGAAATTAATTTGCTTTAATTTAATTTTTTGTTTGCATTTCATTTTAAATTTGATTTAACATCAATGGTATGTCTGTGCGAGAATGTTTCATTAAATACCTTAACAAAAGTTTATGTTTATCTTAGTTCATAACATCCAATAAATAAATTGTATGTGCCTTTCTAGGTGTTCCTTCGAAATAATTCCTACAATTTTGAATCAAAATAAATCGCCTGTTATCCATGTAGATCACAATTTGGGCCTTGAATCATGGTGTGCCAAGCACGTCTATGATTTTGCACACAAAACAATAATTTCGTTAAAACTTTCGAATCGCTATCTCTATAATGATTCTATCATAAAGTATGTTAACATAGCGCTCCTAATTAACCCAGATGTGACGTCCTTTTGGCACATCCGGCGTCAGCTTATCCAGAAGAACAAACTGAAAGTGCACAAAGAATTTCAGTATTCCGCTCTTGTTTTGAGCAAAAAGCCGAAATCTAGTGAAGCCTTTGCCTATAGACGATGGCTGTTTTCATTTCAGAGTAAGTATGAGGTAAATGTTTGAGCTAATTAAAGTATTGTTAACCTAATTTAGGTATCGAATCAATTGATTGGCCAATGGAAATTGGTGTCTGCGATCGCTGTGCAGACAAAAGTTCGAGTAATTATCATGCATGGTCTCATCGACAATGGGTGTTACAAAAAGAACCACAACTTCTTAAGACAGAAATCATGCTGACCGAAAAGTTTATGCGCAAGCATATAAGCGATTATAGTTGCTATCATTATCGACAAGTGGTTCTGTATAAGCTCTTCGAACTAAGTTATTATGACAGTGACGAAATCACCAGCAATCTTAACTACATCAAGGACCTTATAAATTTCTATCTTATTGACGGAGTACAATCAGCAGAAAATATTGTTAGCACATTACTGCCTGGAAGCGATTTACAAGCTATGGGCGAAGACAAACTTAAGTCTTTTCTCTTCTGCTGTAATTTAGCTGCCTACGATATCAAGTTCTGTGATGATCAGAAAAATATGTTCGGGCCACGAGAGTCCTTCGAAAATCATCGTCGTGCGATGCTAAAATTCATCGTCGATCATTGCGTCAAATTAAACAGCACAAGTGATTTCTATCAGCAACCGCTTTCTAAAGTCTCAAAATACGATTATTCGTCAAATGCATTTTTGTCAGCGTTAAAAAAGTCAGAAGGCCTAATGGGCGAACGCCACCGTCGATGGTGTAACCTGTTCCTGGGATTTGATTATAATAATTGATACTTTTCTTCGTTTTCTTCCTGTTAAAATACAGTCTAAGCAAGTATAACGTTGTCATCTCTGTTACAATCTTTTCTTCCAATCTTGTTCTATAATTAAGCAGCTACAGAGCTATCAATGAAGTTACGCATCAGCGAAATATTTTTTTTTTCTCCTTATTTTTTTTTTTAAATAACTGCTAATTGCCAACTTTCAAAATATGTAATATTCTTTAAGTAGACAAATTGTAGATTATATTTTAATTAATGATAAAAACCATGAAAAAAATATTAAACTTAAATAGAATTTGCACGTTATTTTAAATAACGGATATTACCTCGTACATATATTATATAAAAAGCTAATAGTGTTATTTAAAAGTCAAAAAATACAATACAAAATAAATAGATGAGTTATGTTATTAAATCAACCGACATTTTGAGTCTTTCTGTTTTTATATTTAGAAAACTAATTTGTTTGTGAATCGAAATTAAAAAAAAAAAAAATGTAACTATGCGAAAAATGCGAATTGTTGCGTTTCTTAGTTAAAAGCATTTGCACAAAAGTAAACCATTGTTTTCATTGATTGTAATTAATTTTATTTAGTTTTAATTTTAGTTTAAAGAATTTTAGAAAATCTTTGTTGGAGGCCTAGGCACATAGTACATAATATGCTTCTGAAAACAAAGCTTTGTTGACCATGAAGCAAATGCGCATCTGATGAATTTTGGAAGTCAGCAGTAATAATAATGGCCCTTTATTACAAGTGTCTTTTGCTTTCGATAAACGACTTAATTGTCCAAAGTCAGTCATCGAAAAAATTAGGTTTGATGTTGAAAATTAGAAGTTGTTTTAACCCAAATGTTCGTTATCAAGTCAAAACGAAAAATTTCGTTCACAATAATTAAGATCTTCAACATCGATTATCGACTTTCGACAAAAGTCGTTTATCGAAAGCAAACGACACTCGTAATAGGGCCCAATATTAGGCTACAAAATTTTACGAATCAATCCACTGTGCAAAAAAAAATTCTTTCCTATCCTTCTACTGCTTCCAAGTAGTGCTATGCAATTCAGGTTGCGTTTAAAAGACCTTAGGTCTTACAGGCGTATATTAATTTTTTAGTACCTACTTTCGATTTTTTTCACATTCTCCCTTTAATAATGCCATTGTATTATTTAAAATTATCCTACTTCTTAAATGATTATCCACTTTATTGCTTTGAACCACATGAGGAAGTTCGTGCCCTTCAGTCGTGGATTTAATTTAAAATTTAAAAATTTACGAGAATTACAGCGTACACTCGGGCGTATGCGTATTTTTATTGTATAAAGAAAAGATAATCTTTGCCATATTTATGTATTTAAAATTACTTAGGGAAAATCTTACGGCTAATGCTATGGTTTCGGTAGTTGCTAACAAAGGAGAATGAGCAAAAATATACGGGAGCTGTTCCATTTCCCAACACGAATGTGTCATACATCGTTGAAAAGGTTATTGAGAGTACATCATTTCATTAAGCGTTAAGCTCGCGAGATATTCGGCTTCAAAGCCCTGAATCGAAAAATAATGCAACTCCGCATTTAGGATTTGTCTTCCTACTCAATATCAATATGTCGTACATCGTTGCAAAGTTTGTAACATGTACTTCATTTTATTTTATGACCGTTTAGCTGTAGACCATGGTGTTCGAGCGATGTTCGGGGAAAATGCTTTACAGGAAAGTAATGCAATCCCACATTGGGAGCTGGTCTACCAAGTCAACAGAGATGTGTCGTACATCGTTGAATATTTATTGCATGCCCTTTATATTGCCATATAGCAATAAAATTGTAGAACACGGGGTTGGAGAGATATTTGTATCAATAAAGGCGAATAAGAAAATAATGAAATCCTGCATTTGGCGCTGGTCTACCTACTCAACACAAATGTGTCATACATCGTTGAAAAGGATATTATTAGAACTTCATTTTATTGCATGGCCCTTCAGCTCAAAACTATAGATTTCGACAATTATTCAGCTTAAAAACATAAAAAAAATAAGTACTACATTAACTTTTATACCTACTCATAAATAGATGTATGTCCGAGGTTGTTCTTAAAAGTTGATGTTTATTGCACTGCTCTATTTTTAAGATATCACACACGTGAACCTTCTTCTACAAAAAAGTATTTTTATATTATCTGATTTTCATAAACCAAAAAACTGTTTGCAATTCGAAATAAAAATTGCATTTATGTAATTATTGATTTCCATACATACAAAAATCGAAAACATGATTACAGAAAAAACACCAAGCAACAAGTTGAAATATTTGCTAAAAGCTCTTATAAATCCTGAAAGTTCCATAGCAAAAACTAAAGAAAAAGCCTTAAGAACTTCCATCAACTGGGCAATGGTAACTCTGAATCGAAGTGTGTTTTTTTTGTAATAAACACATAGCGCAAAATTTTAAACAGCCCTTCGTTGAGGGCTTAGTTATGATACTAGTTAACAATCTTCTAAATATTTAGTAATTTGCTAGCTCTTTCAAATTTTAAACCTTTTTGTTTAGTTTTACTAACTGGTATCATAGGTACTAATTTTATTTTATTAAAAACGGTTCATCTGAAGACGTCCTAATAAATACGGGTTTTTTGATTTTCTAACATCTCAAATACTTGATCCGATGGAATATTTCTGAGCAGATTCGAGTTCAGCATACCAAAAACCTATAGAGAAGAATGTTTTGGTTTCTGTAACAGAAACATTGCTGACCAGTGTAATTTGTTTAAGCAAATTTAATCGAACGTTTTAGCTTTTATTGGGCCATTATCTTGAAGATCGGAAGAGCTATCATTGGTTTAAATTCGTGTAAATTCGCTTTTTTTATTTATCTAGCTCTGCAAAATAGATTTTAAAAAATAAATCAATTTTGTTCAGCCAATGGATCTGTCAAAAAGCTAATTTTGGAAGATCCAAATCAAAAATACATTTGATTTATTTTACCAATGGAAATTAGAGTTGCGTTGGTACTTCTCGGCTTAACTACTTGGTTTTCAAGCTTAGCTTAACATTGAAGAGCATTTTGTATGAAGCAAAAAATTAACGATCCGCGTACTAAGAGAAACTCACCAGTTTAATAAACTTGGAAATTTCCTTAAAGCCCATACAAGTATTTTGTGGTATATTTATTCGTTAAATATCTCAACGAATTACATAGCGCAATTCTGGAATATTTCCTAAAGTCAATTTCGAAATTGCACAATTTCCCATACACAAACTCAATTTTAAAATCACCTCAAATATTATTACAGTTTATACCACTTTTCCGATATAGTAAACAAACAGAACTAGTGAAACTGTGAGCAAATATTTATGCTGTCACGCTGTGTTTACCCTTGGGAATTATTTTGTTTTACCAATCGCATTTTTTATTTTTGTTTTGAATCATGTTGAGAAATTGTTTACAAACAACCAATTAAAATATTTATATACAAATTAAAGCCATGCACGACCTAGTTACGCCGCGCCTCACAGTGCGTCGAATCTATGAACATGCTAGACAAAAATCTGTTTTACAACAAATATGGCTTTTGTGTGTAAAATAGGTCTTGGAAACCCAAAAAAATGTGTAATTCAATCAGCACAGAGAATTTAAGTGCCATTCATTCCAAGATGACTATTAAGCTTAAAACAGAAGAAAGAAGGTTGATCTTAAAATATGTAAAATAGATTGTTTTACTTAAATTTGAATTCTTATTTTCCAGATTAATTTTTATGTTAGATATTTGAATGTTTTTGACATTAACATCATGTGCTTTGTACTTTTATTAAGAGCCGTTTGCTCATACGATACTTAAGCATTGATGTTCTACTTAAAAAGCTTATGTTCTACTTTTTTCTGCGTAAACTGTCACATAAGCCCTTTTGTTCCACTTAAATATTTAAGTTTCGTATGAGCAAATGGGCCTAAATGATTTAAGTTAATACAATGTCATTTTTTGTCCAAGTTTGAAGATTTTAAAATTTAAAATAAACTGACCCATAAGATCGTTCATGTTGGACTCCTCAACTTGAACAAGTTGTAAACATTATTTCATACACAAAAAATTTTAATGGTCTGCAATCGAAGGACAACGGGGTCTTTTCCAAAGCTCAATACCAGTATTATCGTCCAGCAATTTCAAAGGGGATAACGCTATCAGAAAAAGGAATTCGTATGTGTTTTCAGAATCAGTAATCAGTTGTTTATACTGACTATGCCCAGAACTTTCGTTAAAGCCCCACTTGCAGATTAAAGTAGCAGTCGTGGCATGTTGTATTTCAGAAATGTCTGCAATAGGTACTTTCTCCAGTCTTAAGGAGTTGTTGGAGGTCAACAGAAGCAGTTGTTTCTGTTGCATCCCTCTGCCTAGGAAGCATTTGTTTTTTAAGCTTTCTCAGTTTGTATAAGCTGGAAAAACAATCTTTATGCAACGCATTAACAACTGATTGTAGAACGTTATACTTTTTTCTGAGAGACCCAGGTCTAAATACAATGCTGCGGCCTCTTGTAGAGTTATAATTTTTTTTTCAGTAAGGTCAATTCTTTCGCCAGAATAACGTCCAGAAAGTTCTGCTGCAAACTTAAGCTCTTCACTGGAGTTTGAGAGCTAACGATCCTCAATTCTACGTTTTTTGGTCTTGTGGGAAGCAACTTCAAATTGTTTTTGAGGTCTTCCGCGACTAGATCCCGGTGTATCATTTAAATTATTATTGGTCATAATATCTAAAATACCGGTAGGAAGTATAAAATCACTTTTTAACCACACTTCATGCCGTTTGAAAAGTAGAGTGCGCGGTTTCGTGAGCATTGTTTCAACTTTCCATTATCAAGATTTAAGTCAAAAAACTTGACTTTTTGGCTTAAATCACTTTTTATTGAACTGGAACAACTGGTTATTTTCAATTCATTTAATATCAAACTGGTAACTTTTTCAATTCTAGAGCTTTTAGTAAAAGAAAACTATTTTTCAAAAAATTTTTGGTTTTTTGTCGGTTGACCTTGTTGTACAAAAAGTTAAATATTTTGCAGGTTAGCAAAAATTAGCAATGAAAGTTTTTATTTTTGGAAAGTACAATAATGGCCAAATACAATGACATAAAAAATGTTGATATACTTTGATATACTTTTTTTAAACTCAACTTAAAAAAATTTTTCATGCCTCAAA
Source organism: Dasysyrphus tricinctus (assembly GCA_963921185.1). Classification (NCBI taxonomy): domain Eukaryota; kingdom Metazoa; phylum Arthropoda; class Insecta; order Diptera; family Syrphidae; genus Dasysyrphus; species Dasysyrphus tricinctus. The sequence continues at coordinate 13,837,405 of OY992533.1, read as the reverse complement.
ATAGGACTCTTTTTGATAAATTAATAAAAATACTAATTCCACCAAAAAATAAACTAAAAAAACTCATACCAGCTCGAAAGGTATCCATAATTATTATTCATAAGAAAAAATATGGATAATAACAGTAATTTTTTTACACGAGGTCAATTATCGCACAACAAAATCTAATTCTAAACTAGAACTGAAGCTAAAATAACCTCCACTGCTGATAACAATGCCGCTAATCGTCCAACAAGAAGAGAGCAAATCAATAAAAGTTATAAATTAAAGTTATTTAAGATGTTCTTGTTGGGCTCCACAGCAATTTAGCTTTAAATCACACATTCACTTTTTTTATTTTTGTCCACTGGTCAACCGGCGATCCATTTGGCTCGGTTGGTTTTCAGATAAGCTGAAAATCCAAATGGATCGGAGGCACATCCACTTGGCTCTGTCGTGTATGGCTGGTTTAATAATTTTTGGTTGTGCAACCATTAAATATGTCCTAGCTGTCTTTACTTTTAGTAAAACCTCACCCGATTACATCAACAAAATAAGAACCATCCAACCATCACTGTTGGCGAATGTACATAGGTACCTCGCCACTTAAAAAATCAGGCGAATTTAACTAAATAACAAATTTCGAAAAATAACAAAGGGAAAAGGGGGAAATCTTTTTACTTATCAGCACCTATTATGCTCAAGAAAAGTAGGTACATCGTTAGTATTATTTATTCCGCTGATATTGCGATGGTTTATGCAGAAATAATTTCAAAAGGGTCAAAACTCGAGGAGCTGTGCTCTTTTCGAATTTATTGCATTAAAAAAATTACTACTAACGAAAGAGAGTCTGAAAAGGAGATTAAACTAAAAAAAATCAATGCCAACTCAAGTGAAGTTATTTAAGGTGTTTTTAATTGTTTAAACTTAAGATACCAAAATGTTTCACGAAATATCTAAAAAGGTACATATTATATAAAATAACGTTTAACATCAAATATTTCTATAATGTTCGATTGCTTATTGACCCCAGAATGTAATTCAATAACAAATTGAACTACATATACATAGGTACCTACTTGAAAAAACAATAATTTGTTTTTTTTTACATTTCCTGAACATTTTAAACTTTCAGGTACCTATGTTTGTGCATTTTCGAAATTGGCTATTCAACTATATAGATATCTCGATTTTTTCAGTCCTCTTTGTTGTGTGAGGTTTCGAGTTGTAACCGACATATTCTTTCTTATTTCAAACGATTTTTCAATTCAGCACTGGAAAAATCAGGCAATTTAAGTTGAGACACAGTGGGCATTGACTTTGTCCTATTTGTCCAGTGCTAAACGGAAAAATCGTGTGAAATTGGAAGGAATATTATGGTTGTACCTTGAAACCTCGCACAACAAAGAGAAATCGTCACTGAAAAAATCGAGAAACAGTTAACATCGCCTGATATTTTGAGTGGTGAGGTACATTCGCCGACATTTCCTTCCAATTTCACACGGTTTTTCCATTCAGCACTGCAAAAATCCTACATTGTAAATGTCGACATAGTGAGATTAATGTGGTTTTCCATTCAACCATTTCAGATTTGGTGGTCAGATCATATTTTTTTAGTGGTAAATAGAACACAAAATGAGATTTGATTTGTTTTTCAATTGTGTTATGTGGTTTTCCTTTCGACCAAAAAAGTCGACTTTTTTCTGATTTTTTCGACCTGAGATCAACTTTTGCTTTCCATTCAACCAAAAAAATCGATTTTTTTTTCGATCTCAGGTCGATTCTTCAAATCTCAATTTTTAGCAAGATTTACACGCATTTGCACACACACCAAAATAAACTGACATAAATCTGAACGTATTACTGGCTGAACAGAATGCAAAACGGAGCTGGAATAGATGTCAAAAATGCTGCAGCCGGAGCTGCAAGAGTTGAACAATTTTTAACTTTTACTGCAGCATTTTTGACATCTACTGCAGCTTTTTTGACATCTATTCCAGTTGCGTCTTGCATTCTGTTCAGCCAGTTAGTTTGCATTTGGTGTTTCGCAGTGTTGTTTACTTTCGATAAGAAGGAGGTGTTTGTTGGACAAATTCATCAATAGAAAAATAGTCACTAACACAATTGCAAAAGCAAATCAAATCTCATTTTGTGTTCTATTTACCACTAAAAAATTATGATCTGACCACCAAATCTGAAATGGTTGAATGGAAAACCACATTAGTGACTATTTTTCTATTGATGAATTTGTCCAACAAACACCACCTTCTTATCGAAAGTAAACAACACTGCGAAATGCCGAATGCAAACTAATACGTTCAGATTTATGTCAGTTTATTTTGGTGTGTGTGCAAATGCGTGTAAATCTTGCTAAAAATTGAGATTTGAAGAATCGACCTGAGATCGAAAAAAAAATCGATTTTTTTGGTTGAATGGAAAGCAAAAGTTGATCTCAGGTCGAAAAAATCAGAAAAAAGTCGACTTTTTTGGTCGAAAGGAAAACCACATAAGAAACTGACCTTTATACCTATTATGCTAAAAAGGAAACTGAAATTAATGTCGAATTCCTTTCAACAATTGGAGATCGATTTCTTTTTTGTGTTGAAAAGAATTTGTAAAAAAATCAATTTTTTTATGTGATTGTGTGTGTTGGCCATTGACATAAATTTTGAGGCAAAAAGTAAACAAATTAATGGGCATACAAATACTCAAAAGTGCATTCCGACTTACGCGTCATTTAATACGATTAAAAACAAATATATTTCCGGGAATAGTAGCAGAAATAGACAAAAATTGTTGTGCGTCCATTTAAGTTAAAAAAAAAATCCAAAATCCATCAAAAAACACATCAAATGAGGAACACGTCGGCGAGCGCGCGCTTCATAACATCAATCGACTTTGGACACTTGAAATCGAAGTTCATTGATATTTTTATCACTTCTTATTAATTATGCACTGCCATTTGATGAATTAAAAACTTTTAAGAGATATATTTGTTTTTAATTTATTTAAACGAACGAGAAACACTTTTGAGTATTTGTAAAACACCGCAGAACAAAACTTTCAACTCCAGAGAAATGTCAAATCTTACTAGTGTGTGTGAAAGTCTGTTTAAATCTTGCTAAAAACGAAAGATTTGATTTGTTTAGAAAAATTGATCTTTTCTTCTAAACAAATCGATTTTTTTCTAAACAGATTTTTTTGTTGTAAGGAATTTAACATAAATTAAATTGAATTCTCTGAGTCTTATCTCCAAGAATAGTTTTATATACAATATATCTCTATACGTTTATGCAAGTTAATACGACTCACATAAAGAGCATTAATTTGTCTGTTTTTATTTATCTCTATCAATAGCCGAACAGCCGGGTAAAAGAACTTGAAAAATTGTTTTATCTACCTGCTTGTTTACACATTTAGAATTCCCATGCATTTTTTGTGAGAATCACAACAAAACAATATCGAATCGCGTGCCGAGACAGTGACGATGACGTCACAACTTACAGTGGAGTACTTTCATCGCAAATTCAGCTTAATTTGTTTGCATCTTCTGACGAAAGACGTTTGTTTAATTGTATGTTTTATCTTTCGGAACGATAGTATTTTTATGAATTTTTCACTTATTCATAAAAAATATTAAATAATTTGTTCTACCCTTGATCTGTTTTTAGAATCACGAGTATTTTTGATATGTTTATTTTAGGCCCAATTCACATAGAACTGGCGTGAGGTTTTGGTGTGGTTCTGGCGTGCTGCATACATGTTCCACGTTGTGGAATTCACATGTTCTCTTATGAGATAATACACACACAGATGACGAGGCGAGGGTATGGTGTGACATGCCATCGCCACACCATATTGAAAACTCCAGTGGCCTACGTAAACGGCACGCCACAATGGAATCTCTCAGTCAAATGTCTAATTGTCAGACATTAAAAAAAAATTAAATGTGATTATGAGTTCAATATTGAATTCAGCAATGAAATGCAAATACATGAAGATTTATGTAATTACGGGAGGACAAAATTACTGAAACAGGAGCGTGCATGGCAAAAAGTAGCCCAAAAATTCAAGGCAATTGTTTTTTTTATGTTTTATTTATTTTAATTCTGTGTAGAAGCCATTTTCTTGTGAAGTGTTCCTGTGTTTGTGTATGTATTTTTTGCTTTTCTGTCAAATAACCATTCCCTGTCACTTCTGTCTGAACAAAGCTCACCACAACCACACCACGCCCGTAACAGACCAGAACCACACCAGCACCATAAGCCACTTCTGTGTGAATCGCGCCTTAGGATGAGAAATTAATTAACCTTAGCTGTGTTTTTTTGCATGTCCAAATAAAATTGGGTGAAAAAAACGACAACAAAGCAAAACAATTTACATGTTAAATACAACAACAGGTGTGTTTTTTTTGTAAGCCCGGGGGAATTGGACGAAAAAAACGACTTCGGGGCTTAGCGACGCCATTACAGAAAAAAAAATGAAGTTTCCATACAAACTATCGATAACATGTATGAATTTCATGCCGGTAACACAGTTTTTGTCTGGGCTTAAGTTAAGCCCCGAAAATTCTCTGGGCTTAGCTAAGCCCGAAGGGGATTAGTTGTTGTTGCTTTTAACAAGTAAATTGCTTAGCCTCGAAGTCGTTTTTTTCGTCCAAGCCCATTCGGGCAGGGAAAAAAACACACCTAACAACTATGTCCATATAGAGTTAGCTAAAGCTAGAACTATAATGCTCGGAGGGGCACTTAAGTGGTCGGAAGAAAACAAGCGAATACACGGAAAGCATTTGACGCGACTATAATTGCGAAGTGGAGCGTTTCGTCAAGTTTCGTTCAACTTTGGTTACGGAAGTGAGGTGCGCTCCCGAGCGCACCTCACTTAAGTAAAACTGACATTTGGTGAAATAGGAATGCCAAAAAGAGAAAGATGATAGTAACATTATGGGTGTGTTCCCCTTTTTTCGGTACGGAAAGCTACTTTTCGTTGGTTTTTGACATTAGCTTCAGTGCCCTTCCGACTATTATAGTTCTACCTTAAGTCCAGATAATTAACTGGAGTTAGCTTTTGTCCCGATAAAACGGTACTGCCAGACTACCATTGTCGTAGTGTTATCGATAATTTGTATAGAAATGTCAAATGTTTGTTGGTAAAATAGTTCAGAACAAAATGGCAGACCAAGGCAAATGTTGAAATGTCCCGATGTCGTTTTTTTCGCCAAACTCCATATGGACATACAAAAAAACGCAGCTCTTGTTTAAATCTTCATAGTGCCCTTTCACACGAGGAAACTGAGTTGCCAGCAACTTTTAGTTCCTGGGTGAGAAGGGCAAGGGAAAGAGGGGCGAACAGAATCTCCCAGGTCGAGGATTTGAGGAGATTTTTAGACATTTCCTTTGATATCTAGGCTTAGTTGTGTTCAACCAATAGACTTTCAAAGGAAATTTCAAAAATTGCCTGGAGATTTGTTTCCTCGTATGAAAGGTACAAGAGATTTTTAAGGAGATTAAAAAAAACGTCAAGAAAATCTCCAGCAACTTGTTTCTTCGTGTGAAAGGGGACATGGAGCCAATAGTTTAACAAAGTCCCCTTTCACACGAAGAAACAAGTTGCTGGAGACTTTTTTGACGTTTTCTTTTAATCTCCTCAAAAATCTCTTGTACCTTTCATACGAGGAAACAAATCTCCAGACAATTTTTGAAATTTCCATTGAAAGTCTATTGGTTGAACACACCTAAACCTAGATGTGAAAGGAAATGTCAAAAAATCTCCTCAAATCCTCGACCGAGGAGATTCTGTTCGCCCTTCTTTCCTCCTGCCCTTCTCACCCAGGAACTAAAAGTTGCTGGCAACTCAGTTTCTTCGTGTGAAAGGGCTCAAATCGAACTAACCTATACCCATAATGCACTGAACGTATTCATTCGAAAATATTTTCGATATCGCTTTTTTTCTGTCAAAATTAATGGCCACCGGCCTTCTTCTATAGGGGGGTTTACATGGACCAGCATGCTCGACAACATGGGAGTTGTCGAGCCATGCTCGATCATTTGAACGCGAAAACAACTGCTGGACCAACATGCTCGACGGATTTCAAAATTTTTTGAAAACTTGCTGGCTCGTCCAACCAGCCAACTTGTGTAAACAGATGCTCGACAACATCGGTATTTGTTTTTGCATTATTTAGCCACGGTGACGGGAAAAAATGGCAACAGTAACAAATAATGAGTTCTGGAGACAGTTTTTCGGATTTTAAGAGACTTTAGAGAGGTTTGGGAAGTAAAAAGCGAAGTTTATAAAAAAAGATTGTTCAAGCCATACTGCGTGCGATCGTTCCGAAAAATTTAAAATAATGATGCTCGACAACATCAGTATCCATGTAAACGCAAAGTTGGGTGTACAGTTATTTTTTCCATCGAGCCATGTTGTCGAGCATGTTGGTCTATGTAAACCCCCCTTATGCCACCGGCTTGGTTAAAGGATCTACTTGTTAATCTTTTAAGTGCAGTGAATTATTAATTTAATTTATTATTTAAACTTGTTAATCTTTTAAGTGCAGTGAATTCTTAATTTAATTTATTATTTAAATATCATTTTATTTAATTTTTTGAAAATCTCCATTTTGAATATTTTTATGGATAAGGTATGTACCTATACAAAACTTGGCTTTTGTGCTCATATCACTGGGCACGTTCCGCTGGCTATTCTCAGTTATCCGGATAGCTTTGTGTTGTTGTAATCCCTTGTTAAAAAACAGCTGATAACAGCTGACGCAACAACAACTCAAGTTATCTTAAAATTTTTGGGATAGCTAGATAGCATAGCGAATAAACATTGGAACGCGAGGACTAAAAAGAAAAGACCTTAAGTTTACCGTTATTTTACCAATAGCGACTAGATTTAGCGCAATATTTTTTTTGTCAAGTTTTAAATGTAAATGGACCCATGTGACACTGCCATTGCAGCATATTGTCAGTGGGAGTCTGGGAGTTGGGGTCAGAGCCAGAGAGGACACAGGCAAACAAATAGCTTTTCATCATTTTCGAATGTTAAATAACAAAACAGTAAAATTGATTTTCTATTCGGCTGATATGCCAAAACGGTTCAACTCACACCGACAGAAAGAACCTAAATCGCGTGAGCTATTTAATAGTTAAATATTAAACAAACTTAAGAAGTGCGGTAGTGTTGTATAATTTTGGTGACAGGAAGACCTAAATGGATTACTTAAAAGTTAATGATAAACCCGAAGTAATACAACCCTTATGGTCCGGCATTTCTAGATCCCTGTCGGTGGAACTCTGGAACCAAGGTTAATAAATCTTCCTGTTGTATCTACATTATGTTGTGTTGACATTTGTTGTGATTTTATGTTGTGTCGTGTTTGTGTCTATACCTACTAATAGCTGTTTCCACGTGCAGATGCCAACAGCAGTTTTGCGTATCGTCCTCGTCCCCGATGTAATACCGACCCAGGATGGAGTAGGCCATCAGTGCAGCAAAAAAATTCCGGAGCACTAAATTCACTATTGAGACAAAGCTTGAGGGTTACATCAGCTTCTATTGGGATTACCGCAAGGAAGAGGTAAGCTTAAGCACTTTTTTTGTATTCTAACTTTTATTAGGTAAATTTGATAAAAATGAATGTGACCTCATGCAGATGGAGAGCTCCTTTACCCTTTTAGCTTCCTCAAACCACAGGTTTTCTATCTTTTTATTTTTTACTCTGTCGTGCTAAGAACTCCAAGGACGAATATTTTTCGTTTGGTTTTTGAGCGCGCAACCTTTAGTGGTATTTTGTTTATTTCTCCTAGAGATTCTGTTGTCACCATGTATTTCTTTTTTTATTTGTTGGTATGTATGTACATACCTATACTCATATGTTTTTATTTTGATAATTGTGGTTGGGAAACTTGCCATGAATTGTCAGATGTTGTGTGCCTTTAGTTATTACGAAAATAAAATAGAAATATTTTCAACTAGGTATGAGGTTTTTCCCATACAATGTATTGCTTGTGCATATGTGCATATGTATATAGGTACCTTACCTACGTACATATGTAGGTACGTAAAACGTTCTCAAAAAATAAAAATTGATTTAAATTAGCCATACTTCAATTCCAAATTATTGTCTAGGACTTTTAAAAGCTGAGGGTTGCTTTCTTAATCTTATGATAAATAAAACACGGGTAAAATTGTCTTTGTTTCATTTTTGCAATTTGTCATTTTTGTCTTAAACAGAAACACCTAAAGTGCACAATCAAAAACTGAATTTTATTTCTTTTAAACTTTCCCGAATTTTCTCATATAAAAGTAATATCTAAAATGTCTGTACATACATAGGTATATATTAATCTCCGGGGTAGGGGGAAGGTTTTTAAGTCCATTTTGAATATGACTCATTTTTTATTGAAGGAATCTTTATTCTGTTTCAACCAAACATAGAAGATGTATACTGCCGTGTTAAGGAGAAAAAACGTAACTGACATTTTGGCTGTTTTGAGTTAGGGCCAGTTTTGACATCTTTGATATGTTTGCTATTTTATTCTTTAAAAATAAAAGCCCTAACTCGCTTTTATAATGGTGTAAAACGCTCCAAAAAAATTATGTTCGCTCAAAGAACCATGCAATTTTTAAAAAAAATTGCCGTCTTAGCACTTATTTTAAGAAAAAAAAGTGACTCCCATACAAGCATTTGTACATCTTAGAAATAATCTAAGCAAAAAAAAATTGATTTATTTGTAAATACGACAGAAAAACATTCATCAACAAAACAGAAAAGATAGAGATAAAAACAGAAAAACGCGATTATCTCGAAATGTCAAAAATGCAGATACGTTTTTTCTTCTTAACACGGCAGTATAGACGTCTAAGCAAAATGGTTTTTACTAATTTTTTTTATTTTTAGGATTTTTCTTATTTTTTTGAGTTGGTAAACTGCTGGATATTAAACTGGAGTAAAAAACGTACATATCTTAATTATAAATAGTAAAACATCATTCGAAAAATAAGTCGTAGGTATCTCAAAAAAGCATTGAAAACCTAAGCGAATCCGTCGTATATCAGCTGTCGGTTTCGAAAAAAGCTTCTTCCCAAAAGTTCAATATTTTTGAGATACGACTTTTGCGACGGCAGTGTGGCTGGTAAATTGGCCGAAACTCAATAAAGCCCCGATAGCATAATTTCGAATTAATAATAAGCTCGAATTTCACATCAATGAATTCATGAAGTCGAGTTGCTACTCTGTAGCCTAAGGTGGTCCTTATAAAAATCATTGTTTAATTTAAGTTGGTGCGCCCCTCTAATTTCCTCCAAATAAATGAAAAAGAATCCTGTAAAATTTAAGCTCACTGTTTTACCGTTAACCCAGTCCCCAAGACGGAAAAAGTTTTATATCAAATAAAATTTTGAATTTTTATACCTAACCTTGGTTATAATTGGTAGAAAAATTTAATTTTGGATACAAATGTAGTCGTTTATGACTAGATACATCTATGATTCGGTACAAACTCATAAAAACCTCAATGAAAAATTGAAAAATGTCGAATTTTCCTTATGTCTATAAATTTGAAAATAACTACTCCCCAATTTCCTTTCCAATGCGCCCGGATCCTTCCTTCTTGAAGGATCCTCTTAACCTGCATTTCCGGTTCAATTTCGTGACTGCGCATGTGACGCTCAAGATGATTCCATAAATGCTCAATAATATTTAATTCTGGTCATTGCGGAGGAGTTTTGAGTTGTTTACGCCAGTATATTCTATTATATTATAATGTCTTTCTTTGAAGATTTGCGAGGTATTCTTGGATCTTGCTGGAAGATGAATGCGTCTCACAGTCAAGTTTTTGCCCACTCCGATGGATATTTTTTTTGATTATATTGAGGTAACCAAAACGATCCATCGTGTTCTCAATAACAACCTAATTTTCCACTCCAGATGCTGCTATGAACCCAAACCATTACCGAACCACCACCATGTTTTACAGTTCCAGCCAGGTGGTTAGGATCTAACGCCGTTATTGGTGTTCTCTACACTTTTGTATACGTTCATCAAGGTCGTGGAGGTTTTTATTCTCCGACAAGGCCATACTAAACATCCACGGCTCTGATGGACGTACACAAGGTTGGAAAAAACCAAATACGGCGTTAGATCCTAGATCCTAACCACCTGGATGGAACTGTGAATTGGAATAGCAAAAGCCAGCCATTAATCTATTTAATCAAAGTGGCAACACTTTTTATAAAGCTCTAAACTCCAAGCAGGAAATACATTGAACTAATGTTTGGCGGCCATTTTTTTTTTATAACTCCCATGTCCACATATGTACATTCTTCTTAGTAGGTAATTATCGTTTGAGCAAAAATATGGAATCACAAGAATCATGTCTTTTTACGTATTTTGTCATTAAAATTTGTAAACTTTACCTTAAATTTAAACTCAAAATTGTTTTTTTTTTTTAGATTAAAATTATAAATAAAAAGTGTTATAATAATATTTCTCAGTAACTTTTTGTCCAATACTTAGACAATAACTTTATTTTAAAGCTTTATTTTGAATTAATTAAAAACTGAAAAATTGACGTGGCAACCCTATGCCTTGACCATATTTCACCAGGCAACTGCAAAAAGTTTGCCTAGATAGTACTAAACAAACTGTTTACTCATTAAGAAAAACGATTAGGGTAAGACGACCTCTGTCGGTATCATAGACTGTTATTTTATTCTGTTTAATTCTTAATAAGATAATAGGTCTGTTTCTTTACTTTTGGGATAAAGTTTGGGAAAAAGTTCGGGAAAAAGTTTGGTATTGAGCTTTCTGATGTTGTTGTTGTAATGTTTACCCAGAAACGAAAAGTAAAGAAACGCATTTGGGATGTTTCAGGTTTCTCGTGGTATAAATTATCTATTTAACTTCATTGCTGGTTGGCTCACCGCATACAAAATTACACAATTTCAATTATTTTTACATGCACTGATCATGTTGGGCTCTATTAAAAGAACAAAGAGAAACATTTTACTTTATATTTGCCTCCATTTTATCATTTTCATTTAATTTAATTAAATTAAACCATTTTATGTACGCTACTTGAAAAACTTAATTTCAAATTTTTCGATCAGCTGATTTCTTATTTGACAAGCAAGAAAGTGCAGTAACTAAAATGTTCGGGTAGATTCTTGCTGGAGGTTAAATGAAAAAAAGTCAAAAGCTCTGGCATTTTCGTGCCAGAAAATAGTAAAGAAACTTCGGGATCCCACGGGCGAGTAAAGAAACAAACCTAATACCAGTTTGGATTAATCCTACAGAAAATAAAAAACGATCAGAAAATGTATGCACTATACCACCGTAAATAAATTGAGTAGTATGAACATAACCAACGCAACGTAGCAAGCCAAGTTTAAACAGCCGGATTGTTATCAAAACCAATCAACTTGTTTAGCATCTTTAATATAGCTTTGGTTAAAGTATATTAAAAATGGGAAATGATATTCTGTGATTTTCCTGGAGCCCACGAACTTTAATTTTATCAATCCGCAAAATAAAACGCAAGACATGATCTTTTCAAGGGAACCTTATCGACTGGAGACTTTTTATTTGTTGTTTTAATTTTTTAAATCTTCAAATATTTCTCAATATGTTGCGCCAAAAAAGCATACATACTTATGTATATATCTTGAGACATATTAATCGGGTCTTTAAAATTAAAGTCTGTGGATTTAAAATGACAAAGTGTTATTTTTATTTTTAATATAAGGATTGTGGAAGTCGTCGTACCCCTTACACCTTACACCCACCGTGGGTGTCGAAACACTCTGCAAGACTTTTGTATTCAATGTCAAGATGCTTGTACCTGCAGACCCTCATATTTTGGTTATAGTTATTACGTTCACCCCGAAAATTTGGTTCCAAATTTTTTAACTGCTCTAACGGTTTCTTGAAAATTTGTTTGGATCTATTCATATTTGTTCAAGAAATGGCAAAATAGCATACACTAGTCAAAAAAATTAAGGGAAACATTTTTTTTTTTTCAATTTCTTAAGTGTTTTTTGAAGAGCTGTATCTTTTTGATGTGTCATCATCGTGTCCTGTAACCCCGGCTGGGGCATAGGGCGTCAACAAAACGTCTCCATCCTTCACGGTCTGCTGCAAGGTACTTTAGCTGTGGCCACGTCTTTCTTTGGAATTCTGCTTCTGCTAAGACAGTTGATTTCCATGTTGTTCTTGGTCTTCTAACCCGCCGTGCACCCTGAGGATTCCATTCAAAGGACTTCTTTGCAATTTCATCGTTTGGTTTCCTCAGTGTGTGACCAATCCAACGCAATTTACGCTTTCTTATGTCGACGATGTGATGTGTGGTCAATTGAATTGAAACAAAAATCATTCTATAGCTTTATGTTTCCTGTCTTGAGATTTGTTCGCAAATAATTTTGTTCTTACTGTGCCGTTATTGCAAGAAATGACACGAGACCAAAAATTTAATTTTATTTTATTTTTATCATTTGTATGAATAATTTTTTTGGAGTCAATCACATGTAATGGTCACATATGTAGCTTGTTGATTTAGCTTTAATTTCATTTGTTGTTGTTGTTGCACAATTTTGTTTTGCGATTTATCTGACTTTTAAAGCAAAAAGATACTTTTGGCTTTGATCGCCAATATCTCAGAAAATAATGACGTCACAAAACAATCAAGGACAATTTTGGAAATTTGAATGAGTTTTTCTTCAAGTTTTTTTAAAGACTGTAGAGTTTATTTATTTTGACCATTTACCGTTAGTTTGAAAAAAGTACTAAAAACCAACTTTTTGTAGTCTTTCTGTAAATCATTTGAAGGGTCTCTCTAGACGAAAAACGGCTTAAGTCCACTTGAGTTGATCCCGATAAAAATGAAGTTGATTTACTACTAAAACAATGTCTAATTCAAAGAAAAATAAATAAAAGTTACAGTTTTTTTGGTTGAGCCCAAAATACTCAATTAGCAAACATACATATATTGATTTTAACATCTTCAACGAACTAGACATGAAAATTCTTGGAAATTGCTTTTTATTCAGACATCTCTGGTTTTTGAAAATTTAGTTTGAAAATAAAATAATTATCACAAGCGTGACATTGGACCGTTTTCGCAATTCAATTTGTTTTGACAGTACCTCGACCGGAGTTATTTAGAATATTTCTTTTTATACATATTGACGTGACATGTCGCTATAGGCCAGGAAAAATGGGTTCCGAGGTTGAAAAAATTAATTCATGAAATAACTATTAAAATTGGAATCGACGCAGAATTGCAACTTCTATAGCATATCCAAAGTCCCCCAAAATCCCCGCATTGGCTTTTTGTGTAGATGCATTTGAAGACGTGCAGACGGGGAGAATTTGGAGGTCTATCAAACTAAAATATTTGTTTGGGTAAAACCTAATCATATGATACATGCTTAAAGGGTAGTTTTTAACGCTGAATCTAATGAAACCAAATTCAAAATGATACAACCACCCAAAAAGAAGTTATAGTCCTTTTTATGTAATGATGACTTTTTTTTTAGGTACAACAGGTAAAATATTACCGAAAACCCTTTGAAAATAACGGAATGTTAATGAAACTTGGAATGAATGTTTCATTTGTCATAGGAACTTAGAATCAAGAGAGTCCCTAAAAATATCCATGGTGAAAGGGTGTTTTTTTTAAGGGGGAGGGGCAACAAAGAATGTTAACCGCAACACCCACGTTAAAACTCTTACACTCATGAAATTCGCCAAAAATATATAATTTGTCATGGCAACCAAGAATCAATGCAGGGATTTTGGGGGACTTTGGATATGTTATAGAGGTTGCAATTCTGCGTCGATTCCAATTTTAATATTTCATGAATTAATTTTTTCAAGGTTCCCCATACGATTTGTGCTATTTTTCCTGGTCTACTAGGTCTAGGCACAAATTTTTCTTTTTTGATATCGCTTTGTTGGAATTTTTGGAGCAAAAAAAAAAACTTGGGATAAAAAGTTTTTTTTTTAAGTGCGCTATTTTGCGAGTTTTCAAAATCTTATGTAAAGAGAGCTGTACTACATCAGGTACTTCATCAGGCCGTTTTTCCCCTGGACCCTACATTTGTTTCTTTGCTAATTTTGATTGCATAACTTGCGTTGGTATGCAGATTTGTAGACTTATAGCATCAATACCTATTCCTGTAAATTTTAATACCCCCTTCAAAAAAATAAAACAAAATTAAATTGTTGGTCTCGTATCATTTCTTGCGATATAGCAATAACGGTACAGTAAGAAAAAATTATTTGCGAACAAATCTCAAAACAAGAAACATAAAGCTATAGAATACTTTTTGATTCAACTCAATACGACCACTCATCACAAAGATACAGCTTTTCAAAAAACACTAAAAGAAATTGAAAAATATCTTGTTCCTTTAATTTTTTTGACTAGTGTATTTTTGTAAGTTAATACTTTTTACTTGCGATTATAGGTACTATAAGGCAAGTTTTGGATTCGTGCAAAAAAAAATTTTGAGCTAACAATCAAACATGATATTACGATGATAGAGAACACCAAAAAAGTGGGTGGCAGAATTCTGTCTGCCTGTCTGTTCGTCTACAGCCTAAACGGCTCGATCGATTTTCTTCAAAATTGGTACATAGTGGTTTTTGGTGATTATGCCCACACGTTTTTTTCATTTTTTTTTTTAGAATCAAAAATAACGGTACCTGCCATACAATTTTTTTTAGCAATTTTACATAATCGTATTTTTCTCAAAAACGGCTCGACAACTTTTCTTAAAAAAATTCAATAAATTTATTTTAGTAAAGGCTTTCTTTTGGTGGAATACCATTTTTCAGAAATGGTTATTAATGGTACCTCCTAAAGAACCATTTTTTTGGTTTTTGATTTTCTTCAAAACGGTACGACCGATTTCAATTATTTTTTTTACACAGAAGCTTCCAAAATATATGAATAGTTTTGTGTACCAAAATTTTTGAAAGAATATTTTTTGGATTTTTAAAAAATGTTTCAAAATTTTTTTTGGAAAATCAAATATTTCGAAAACGACATAATCGATTTCTTTGAAACTCGGTAATTAAAACTTTTTTAGTACTCTCTAAAATATTTTTAGAAAAACTTTTACATTTATGAAAAAATAACGGTACCTTCCATACAAAAATTAAAAAACCTCAAAGGAAAATATTTTTTTCCTTAAAAACGGCTCCTACGATTTTGATTAAACTTTTTTCATATACTAAAATTAGTACGATCTACTACCAAAAATTATAAAATTTTACACTTAGCAACTATTAATAGTACCTACCTGTCATAGAACGTTTTTTTTATTTTGAATTTTCTCGTTATCGGCTAAACGGATTTAGATGAATTTTTGTACAACATGCAGATAAGATCAAATAATATTGCATATCAAAATTTTCAAAAAAAAAAGTTTTTGGATTTTTAAAAAAAGTTTCAAAATTTTTTTTTGAAAATTCGATATCTCTCATAATTTGTATGTTTTTACATAAAATTTTCTTAAGCCCACAGTGTCTTGAACATAAGAGCAAGTACGTGCGACCCAGTCGTGCATTTTATTTAAATTTGTTTTAGCAATTAAAAGAATGAATTAAATGCTTTAAAGATTTTTCTCTAATAACATCCATGTTATATACAGGGTGTCCCACAGTCACAATATTTGTTTTGCTAACCAAATTTATATGCTTAGTGAAGAAGTGAATTAGAATCAATTAAACCTGTTCTTATAGGTTTTTCGGTAAAGCGAGTTTTAGGTACCTATTGGGAGCTATGGTGAATAAAATTTCCCACGCAATTTTTCCCATCGTCAAAAACTGGGGACGTGAATTGTGGTATTAGTTGCTCTCGGAATTTATTGGCATTTCCATGGCCACTGGGAAAAGTGGAAAACTGTTGGCATTTCCAATTTTAGAAAATGGGAGAAATTCTTATCCACGATAGCCCCACTGTCATTACCTTAATCAGTCGAAGGAAAATTATAATAAAAACTCTCGTAATTTATAAATGAAAAAGTCGACACTTGCCGGTCTCCCAATTATTTTCATTAAAATTCAAAGATAATCATCTTTTTTATTAAAACAGTTCTCTTTAGATCAGTGATTCCCAAAGTGGTCCTGGTGGACCCCCAGGGGTCCACGGGAGATTCGACAGGGGTCTACGTTGACATGAAATAAAAATGGGGGTTCACCACTTATAAGTGGGGTCCACGAAAATGTTTCTGGTTTTGAAAGTAAAGAACAAAAATCTAGGCTTGGCCTTATCTGTCAATGAAGGCAGCTATTTCCTACACTAATCAAAAAATTAAAGGAACAAAAAAATTCAAAATTTTTCGGTGATTTTTGACAGGCTCTATTTCAGTAAATAATGGTCGTATTGCGACTTAAAAAAAAGGGTTTTGAAGCTTTAAGAATTAAGATTCTAATTTTCAAAATTGTTGGCTAAAATTTTTAAAGAGCTTATCATGCAGTCCTATCAATAATATTCTAAAAATAATGGTAATTTTTTGCTTTTTCTTTTGTCTGGGGGCTTGCAAAAAATATGTTCAGTAAGGCTGGCATATGGATCAGAAAGTCTGTTTATTTAGCATTAATTCCCTTTTTTTAAAACCTCCCTTAAATTTTTTGAGAAGTATATTTTAGGAAGATCAGCGACTGTTACTTGTAAAAACTTGCATATCATCAGCTTTCTGTCAAACCCTCATAAATCTTAAATTCAAATATTGGCGTTTTTCTTTTTTGGATCTGAGCAGAGGCTGAGCGATCAGAGCAGAGCTCTGAGCAGATTATGATCAGATTCCTCAGATTTAATAATGAAACACACTTGAATACTGAACTGTCATTTCACAGGTGTATTTTGGTAACGTGAAATTTATTGCAAAATTTTACAATTTGCTGTCAAAACACATTAGAAAAAAATAGAAATAAATATATTTGTTCCTAAATAAACACAAAAACTAAAACAAAAATTATTTGTTTACCTGAAGTTGGCGGGTCACTGTCCAAGGAATCCATTTTTAATTAAAAAAATAAGTGAAGTTGGCTTCGCACAGTGTTTTGCTCAATTCGCTCGCTCATTCAATCCTGAGTTAATTGAGGAAGCTCTGAGCTAGCTCCCTCCGATGGAAAAAAGAAGCACTTTTTATATACTCAGATATGTATGTCTGAGCTAAAAAAGAAACAAACAATTTTTGTTTGACATTTTATTACCTTTTAATTTGTTGTTACGAGGCTTTGACAAAAAGACGACTATATTCGATATTCAGTGCAACGCGTGTCGAGTCTTGCAAAGCAACGCCCAAATTTAGGGTTGGAACTCAGCCTTGACGCAGATTTCAATCCTTAGATCTAATCTTCGCATTTTCTGACGAGTTTTGGGAATATGGTAAAAATGTTGCAGCAGGGGGTCTACCGAAAGCAGGTTAATTTTAAAAGTGGTCTACGAGGAAAACAAGTTTGGGAACCTCTGCTTTAGATCAATGTGTGTGTCCTAAAATAAATCCACTAGTAATCCAACTGCTAAAAATGCAATACATTATATGGTAGTCATGTGTTTACTATAATAAACATACGAGTAGGTGTTATGGCACCCACAAGATACTAAATTTCATGTCTTTCTAAAACTTCTATTATGAACTTTCGAGCTCTATTTGCCTTCAAATATCTGTAGGATGGTCAGAGGTGTACCTATTTTGTGCCTAAAAATACAAATGACGCTTAGTTGAACTTTTCAAAGAAAACAATAATAAATCTTAAAAAAAAGGAATCAAATGTTTCCTCTTTAAATGCTTTTCACTTAAAAAAAAAACTTTTTCAGTTGAGTTTTCATACTGTTCATAAAGCTATTTCCTCACCATCCACTATTTGACAACGTTTATTTATGTTTTGTTGCTCGAAAACAATAAAAAGAAAAAAAAACTGAAAACATCTAATCTTCCCACATCATCGTACACAAAATTTAAATGCCAACAAATGCTCACATTTTCTATTATAACCTTGCATAATATTATTGTATAATGTTCGAACTTCGAAAATAATGAAAACAATAATTTCGAAATGTAAATTGTACGCTATGCGCATGTCATCGAATTTCACCAACAACTTTTTCATCTGTGCAAAACTTTTTTCTCAATTTCCCCCTGTTGTGGAATTTTGATTGTTGTTTTAATACTTCCTGGCACCGCATCCTCTCTTCACAATCAAACATCCGATATCATAGAAAAACAAATAAAAATTCGTATCACTTAAAACCGAGTACGTATCTACAGCTTTTGGCCATGTTCACCAAGGGTTGCTTTTGGCAGTAAATAAGCCATACCCCTGCATAACGATGTGAGAGGGCTTTAGCCAGAATTCTCTTCCAACTAACATAAAGTCCCGGCTGTTAAAACACGACGAATACTAGTTTACTACAGTCTTTCTTAGCTTAGGTTTTCCTATATATTTCGTCTCAAATTTTTCTGTACATTTATTTTTTGTGCTTTTGCAAAAATATTTTCTTGAAAAAAGGAATCGCTTAAAAATGTGACAATTTACTTTTTCAATTAAAAAAAACGATTTTAAATCAAAACCAAATCATACTCCAAGAATATAATGTTTGTCTTCCTCAAGTGTGAGAAATATAATTAAAAATTTAATGCGTCAAGCACGATTGTGTCTCATAGTTTAACTATCAGATATTTTATTTATGCACCTGTTATAATATATGTATATGTATATGGATTTGTGAAGGACATTGGTTATGTGAGTATTTTCTTAAAGGTTCCTAATAACCAAAACGAAATTTTATTGAAGAAGTCGTCGGCTAAATTAGCTATTTGTTAAATATAATATTTGTACTACTCCAACGAATATGAGGTTTCGCAAATATACTTAATTTTTTTTATTTCACTTCCCAGTAATGTCCTTCGGTATCGCTATTGATTTTATATCCTGAGATGCTTTTTTTATGGAAAATTTAATATGAACATTTAAGAATCGACTTTTCTTCATGTTTGTTTTTGAGTTGTTTTAGATCCTTTAGGGAACACACCCATTATATTGTGGTTTGTTTGTTTCGTTTGACACATGTGCAATATGCAATTCAGATAAAAACGTAAAAAAATATTTTTATATTACGTCACAAAAAAAACAAGACAAATATTTGTGAGATATTACGTCGTTCTAACAAAAAAATAAAACCAATAAAGCCAAAGTATAATATTAATCAGTGAAGAATTTGTATTTTATGGTTCAAGTTACTAAATAAGTGTGTACCTACCTACACTTTAGACAAAAATAATTTAACTCAGAAGCTGCGTAGCTTTATCGTTTTGGCTTTAAAGTAAAGAGGACCAAATCTGTTTTCAGAATAAAATTAAAGCACGACTGTGTCGTATGCATGAAGTTATTCGGTTGGTAATAAATGCATGCAGTAGGTAAACATTCACAACAATTGTTAAAAGTTTAGACTAGGTCCAGTTTTTCCGTGCGAAAAAGACCGGGTTTCAGAGTTAAACTCGAGTTATATCCTTAAATACATTTTAAAGGGCAGTTTTTTAATAGCGGGTTAAATTTTTCTTATTAAATAGCACTAATCAACCAAAATCAAGTGATTGAATAAAATGTTGGTTAAGGACCACATTCGATTTTCGATGATTTACCAGTTGCAATAATTATTGATTAAACATATTTCGGGTTAACTATTATTATTTATTGTCATAATTAATAATTAATTCACATGCAGGGTGAACAAAAATGCACGACTGGATTGCACAAACTTGTCTTGTGGTTCAGTATTCACAAATAGGTGGATGAAAAAAGTAAACAAAGTTATTAAAAAAATTATTTTCGTCCCAAACACATTTGAGATTAACTTTTCTTTTATAATTGAAGCATCCGGTGCAAAAACAAGATAACTTCAAATTTTGTAATGTTGAGAAAAATACAAAAAACTGTCTTAAAAATACAAAAACTAAAGGTTCATAGAACGATAAAATATGATTCGTTCTTTCGTGAAAAATTCAAAGTGGAAATATTTTTGATTCGACCGCGAATTGTTTTTCTTAGTTCCTTTAAATAAAATTCGTTTTCACGATCGAATAAAATCTGATAATAAATTGTTTTTGTCTGAATTTATAATTCGGGATCTATTGAAGATCCATTCACGAACCGTTCAAATAAGAAAAAAAAATTTTACTTTTATTATTAACTAGCTTACCTGTGCTCGCCTTGTTTCGTTTTTTTTTTTTTTTTTTAGTTTTGATACCATCTTTCAATGAAAGGCACAGGTTTTTTGTATTGCCAAATTTAAGCGCAAACAGAAAAGTTTAAATTTCAACCTTATTTGCTTTCTGGTAACTCAGCCGAATGGAAGTACTTTATATTAAATATTTAAATACAATTTCAAATTAACTGCCGCATAGGATCGCATCTAGATCTTCCCGAAGCTGGGACATAGACATTTTCAGAAGTCCACTTCATGGGCGATGAGCTTGCACTCGTCTAAACACATCGATCTTTAATTTGTGCAGCACATTCAAAATGTTTCGCTCTTGAATTTTCGTGAACCGTCTTCGTTGTTTGCTTGTTCTCGTTCTTCGCTTGTTTGAGAAGTTCGTAGATCGCCCTAAAAGCAAATCGAAGGCTTTTTCTAATTAAGAGTAAGCATAGCTATGTTTCAAGTACATCAAAAGTTTTCGTCAACTTTTCTCGCCTGTAAGCTGCTGCTTTTGTGATAAAAAAGAAAAGCTCTTGCTATTAGGTTTAGTCGTTGAAAATATCATTAGTTCGAAGCCAATTAAATTTTATGCTCTCTTGTAATCATGTTACACAGCGTTCACAAAATTGGAATATCAACAAGAGGTGAAATCAAAGGGCACGGTAGTGCCCAGCCAAGTTCGCGGCACTACACCCTTTTTACAGGAACAAACTCAGGCGATTTTCAACCCCCCTCTAACTTCAGTACCAATAAAGTCAGAAACTTAAAAAAAAATCAGTATTTGCTGAGCTGATCAAACACAGGTGGCTCACCAAATTTCAACTCCTTAGCATTAGTAATTCCCGAGATATAAGACTTCAAAAATCGCAAAAACCGTAACTGACTGACTCACTGACAGATCATCAAAATTATTGAGCACTTCCCGACATCGTAGAAACTTGAAATTTCGCACATCGGTAGGCCTTGGGGTGCATACAAAGGAAAAAATCGAAAATCTTCAATTTTCTATTCAGGGGGCGTGGCATCCACCCACATTCTTAAAAATTCTTATAACTTATATGGAGCACTTCCGATTATTGTAGAACGATGAAAATTGGTAAGTCGGTAGGGCTTGAAGTACTCAGAAAGAAAAAAATTGAAAAATTGGAATTTTCCATTCAGGGGGCATGGCATCCACCCACATTATTAAAAATTCTTATAAATTATATGGAGCACTTCCGATTGTTGTAAAACCATGAAAATTGGTAAGTCGGTAGGGCTTGAAGTACTCAGAAAGAAAAAAAATTGAAAAATTGGAATTTTCCATTCAGGGGCGTGGCATCCACCCACATTAATTAAAATTCTTATAAATTATATGGAGCACTTCCGATTGTTGTAGAACGATGAAAACTGGTAGATCAGTAGGGTTTGAAGTATTTTGAATAAAAAAAAATCGAAAATTTGGAATTTTCCATTCAGGGGGCGTGCCATCCACCCACTTTATCAGAATTGCTATTATTTATATGGAGCACTTTTGGCTGTCGTAGAATTATGATTTTTACCTGGCAAAGTAAATCTTTGCAAAAAGGAGTGAAATTACAACAAAAACATAAATGTTAAAAAAAGAGCCAAGTTCTTATATGTACAAGAAACCTGTGCGTAAAAAATCAGCCAAAAAAAGTAATGAGATCTAAAATATATGCTAAGTTTTAAGTTCATGAAGTTTAATATCAAATATCTTAAGTAGAGTAATATCGAAACAATTCCAAATCATGACAGAAATTTGGTATTTAATGATTACTGATTAAAATTTGGTGGATTTACTTGGCAAGTTTCTCTTAATTACTTACTTATTTAAAATTAATGAAAACTTGACCGGTGAACCCACCATATTTTAATAAAAATAAATAAATAAATTCCTGTGTGCGTGTTTGTTGGCAGGAATGGAGGGGACCTACAGTTTTTTGCCAAGTCCGAACGGCTGAATGAGAAGCACTTTTTTATGACAAGTATACTCTTGGAGGATTTGTCAGTTCCTCGCAAGAGGCAGTACCTCGAATAAAACATTTCTGTTTTTAGGTGGCACGGCTGGGAATCGAACCCACACCTTCGGCATGATAGTCCTACGCACTAACCATCAAGCCACGAGGTACTATTTTAATCAGTATTCATTTAATACCAAATTTCTGTCATGATTTGGAATTGTTTCGATATTACTCTACTTAAGATATTTGATATTAAACTTCATGAACTTAAAACTTGGCATATATTTTAGATCTCATTACTTTTTTTGGCTGATTTTTTACGCACTCTTTTTTTAACATTTATGTTTTTGTTGTAATTAAGTTTAGCCGAAGAAATTCGCCTCTCGTCCTAAATGTATACTTTAGAACAATTTTGTGCTGAATTCGGGGTTGAAATAGTTGATTGCTTTTTAGTTAAAGTCCAATTGCCAGTAGTAATTTGGGTGAAGTGATGATTGAGCTTCTTTGATGAAAATTTCTCTTGATTTTAAGTTAAGCTCTTTTAGGCGTATATGTATATGCATTATCCCCTAAAATCCACCAACAATACATATTTTTTTGTCGATCATCATTTGAATAAACTCATTTAAATCTACTTTGTTCACCGTTAAATGTGCTTAAAACACATTCTATGCTGCTTTCAATGAGATTTAATATATTAACTGCAATTATAATCCAAATTTCAGATCACCGCTTCGTAATTCTGCAAGATTTGTAAATGATGCTAAATTCAAAGACGCTAAGTAAGTACTTTTTAAATTCTTTTCAATCATGTACAGTATACCATATTCTATATACACATAATGTACTATGTACCTTTATGCCAAGCTTCACCCCTTTGGTTAAAAACTGTTGCTTGGGAAATTATTAATACTGCAAAGAACTTTTTAATCATAGCAACCTCTTCATAATCCCATCCTTTCTTAAAGGACTCTTAATACCCTTTTTGTGGTAACAAAACATGAAGTATGTACAATGTACAAAGGTGAAAGTGCATTGAAAATAAAATCAATAAAAATACAAAGTGATGGAAAGCAATTCAGAATACTGTTTTATTTTTGACTTTTTCAGTAGAAAGGCGAAAAAACTAAAGAAATCTAATTATTGTTCTCAGTAACAACACAATGGCTTTGACTTTGAGATAGGTTAATGTTTAAAAAAAAATACTAGCTTATCCCTAAAAAATAATAATTTCTAGTTACTCCGGATATTCAAATTACTACTGCATAATAGAATACTTGTGTTTGAAATCAAGAAAAAAACATCGAAATATATTTGCTCTATTTTGCAGATGAAAAATGTAAACAAATCAGTTTAATTGTTGCTGTTTTTTTTCTAATTCCCTTCATGCCATTACTCTCAGTTTTCTCAGTTTTTCTTAGTTTTTTTTTTACAAATCGCTTATTCAAAATATTTAAGACAAAAATTATTTTTTTACATTTTTTTTCGATCCATTTACCTATGGATTTAAATTATTATAAATTGTGTGACTCTGTTTTTAATATTATTCAAGAGTCATTCACATTCTATCTTTAATATGAAAATATACAGTTTAGAGTACAGTGTAAAAGCGAAGCGCCAATGTTCAATTATAGTTTAAAAGTGGTAAGACCAATTTATGTACGTCCGAATTTTATATCCGGTTGTTTCAAACTTTCAAGCTACAGTCTATCTAAGGCCTTAGCCGAAGTCTACCTACAAAATATTTGTAGTCTTATTTTTATTTTTTTTGTATCCAGTTTAATTGGTTTTACTGCAACAAGTATGATTTACTATCAAATATCAACTTAATGCATACAAATTTCACTTCGAATATGTCACTCGCACGTTTGATTATTGTCAATGATGACCAAAATTTTTATCATCATAGCCAACAACTGGCAAAACAAGCAATCACTGTGACATCATAACAACTTTCAAATGGGAAACTTTCAGAAATATGAATACAAAAAAAAAAACTCATTCTACCTATGCAAATTGATTTCTCCGTTCTTTCTGTACGTTTCGAATCTGTATCTTAGAAATTAAATATTGCGAATATTTCGCATCCATAGTACCTATACGTTGTGAGAGGAGATGGTGTGCACAAAATACACAGTGCTGTGCGAAAGTTTTGTATGAATATTTAAGTAAAATATTCGCAATTTTTTTTTTTTTGTTCTTAGACCGAGAGCCCACAGCAGATTTTGGGTGTGATCGATAGCAAAAAAAGAAGTATAGGCGTCGAAAGCTTCATTAAAGGCTATTCAAAAAATCAAGGTCTTGCAGTCCACAACTGGGGCCTTTGCGAGAAACAGTGCATCGAAAAAAAATATGAATGCAACTTCGTGGAAAATAGTTTTAGCCGAAATTGGTTTTCACTCCTCCCTAGATAAGCTCCTCGGATCACATATCACGGAATCTGACACCTTTTGAGTGTATAGTTCGCTCTACCGGACCATTTAAAAAATTCAAAATTCTAAGTGAAAAACGGTTTTTTTAAACAGTCTGGCAAGGCGAATTAAACACTCAAATGATCTCTGATTCCGTGATATGGGATCCGCGGAGCTTATCTAGGGAGGGGTGAAAACCAATTTCGGCTAACAAGAACTTTACCCCATGGCTTACCGAGGCTTTACAAGCCCATAACTCCAGCACCAGGCCTCAAAATTCAAAATACTTCTGCATTTATGTTAAGTATCAAAAGAAGTAAAAGTGACCCAAAATTGAACGAATTTCAAGACCCGACTTTTGTTTCGTTGTCCGCTTCACGTGAAATGCCCCTTATGAAAAAAGGTGGTTAGCAACGGTGACCACCGTGACTATTGGATCTTTCCTTTTCGCAAACAAAGTGAAACTTTGCACTTTGCTGAAATTTGTGAACTGGATGTTACTGTACTTGTAGTATCTTCCTGTTGATTATTCTCGTTGATGGAGACTGCTTTCAAAACGGATCCCTCTTGGAACTGTTGGCTCATTTCTTTTTAAAATTACTGGCCTAGGAGATGCTTTAGAACTATGCCTGTGAGTTTGATTTTTACCAACAGTTCCAGACTTTCGGTGCTTCATAAAAGCTTCACTAAACGGCGGAATTCTTTAGAAGACTAAGTTGAGATCCGGTTGAGAAGTTGACTGCAGTTCTTTGTTTTATTCGAGGTACTGCCTCTTGCGAGGAACTGACAAATCCTCTAAGAGTATACTTGCCATGAAAAAGTGCATCTCATTTAGCCGTTTGGACTCGGCAAAAAACTGTAGGTCCCTTCCATTCCTGCCAACAAACACGCACACGGGAATGGTTGTGAGTTGTAAGTCACTAGGCCCTGGTTCTCCACGAGCTGTTGCGCCACCCAATTTATTTATTTTTTTACAAGATTCATTCGCAGAAAAAAATAAAAACTAACATAAACTTAGTTGAAAAGCGTATTGACGTTGTATTAAAAACAAATTCCACTAAAAAGCATAGAAATAACAAAAAAAAAATCTGAAACGGTGGTAAAAGCTAACTGCTTGTTACCTCGCTTCATGTTACTTTTATCACTTCTCCTTTGCTGAAATAGTTACACCAGGATAGGACTTTGCTAACTGCCTTTTCTTGTGCGTAATCGTATGATTAAGTATCGAATTTATAAAAATAAGTTTCCAAACAATATAGAGTTTATTTTGTCTTTTTTACCAGTATGTGCTTTTTTGCCTGTTTTGCTTTTTTGCCTATTTTACTTTTTTTTTCCTTCAAAGTTCTTTGTTTTCAAGATAAAAAATCTTAAAATACAAAAAAGGTAGTGTTGAGTGTCTGTGTACGTACTATTTCTTATTAATTTACATTAGCTTTGTTCAAAAAATTGACAAAAACGGCTTATGTTATTATTTGTCAAATTTTTTTTCCACACTTCAATAATTGGTTTGTTTTGGGTAGAAGAGAGTCCTTGGACAGAAATTCTTTGGTCTGTCAAACCCCAGATTGACGTACGTCAGATACAAAAAAAAAAAATCTTGCAAAAAGTTGCCATGAAACCGTACCACACTCTTTCGGTAATTTGCTTCTCTTATTTCATCAAAATTTGATAGATTGCCAACTTTTGCCCAAAAATCTCTGGAACAAAGCTATTATGTATTTTCTAAAAGGAATATCACTTGGGTAAGTGTTCTCAATTTCAAAGAAAATCAAGGAAAAGAGTTTGAAAATGCTTTAGGTTTTAAATGCAAATACGGTAGATACTTACAACTGGTAACGTCAAATCGAAACTTCCCGACAACGTTTAAAACAATGGATGAATAAGGTTTTAAATGGGTTCCATTCGTTTTTGCTGAACCATACAGGTCCTTTAGCTCCTTTAAGGCGCTTTTAGCAGATTAGTAGAATGCTGCTACCTGATAAATTTAAAAATCGGTTTGCATTTTCAATGCAACTATAATTGGGCGTTAATTTATGTTAATATTTGCTTTATTTAAAAAATGCCTTTTTGCTTTTTTAAGGATTTTATTTTCTAAAGTTTTTAGGTCAACAAAATCTTTTCCCTGGTAATAACTTTAAAAGTGATCAATTTTTTGCACATCACTGTTTAAAATTTTGGTTGGTACTGCCAGAGTAGTTTATAGTGCATTGGATAGGATAGGGCTTTGACTCGGTTGGGGTTCTAAATTTTGTTTGCGTGTTCATCATCATCATCGTCATCGTCATTTTGCACTCTTTTCTGCACACAATAATTCTTGACTTGAATCTTGTTTTTCTTGTGTTGGTGGTTGTTCAACATATTCGTTAGCCATACAACGAACAAGGAGACCCAACAAAATTTATTCAAGTTTAGTCGCAAAGACGCCGCTGCCGACATTAAACCAGTTAAATAGAGTTACACGCTCAATTTTTTATTTATAAAATGAAGCCGGGCAGTTTCGAATTGTTTTTTTTTTTATCTTTTTGGAACTTAAAAAAAAGAAAACAAATTAAAGAGTAGCAATTAGCACTTTCAATAACCGTTTAGGTGAGAGTGTAATAAATTATTTGATTTCTTGAATACCTATCACTTTTTTGAGAGACTTTTTGTTATCAAAAATATAAAAATATCTTGAACCTATAAGTGCGCTGATTTTGTTTGTATTTTTCGCGCGACGAAGAAACGAAAGTTGAAGGAATGAACGAACTTGAAGTAGAATAACATTGAAATAGTGTGTCTAATATCTTTTCGCGATACCTATTACTTTTGTTGCTCACAAAGTGTATTAAATTTTCGATATTATTACCTACTTATGTGCTATGTAGGTGTTTACATATATAAAATGTCTGTGATATAAATATTATGAAGGTTGTTTATAAAATGTTGACATCATATTCCCGCAAAAATGAAAAAAAAAAAATATATAAATAATGGTATTCAACCAGCCAACAACTGATGAATTATTATCAATCCTAGGTGTATGTATTTTGAAGTGATAAAGTTGTTTTATTGTGAGGCTGACGATAAAGAGCGATCTTGTTTACAAGTTATCAACTATGTTTGTATGTATACCGCGACTAGATGTTTAATAGTTGCTGTAATTAAATAAAATTATAAATAAAAGAGCTTTGTTTTAAATGATAATAGGCTAGGTTGTGTGAAAAACAAGTCGGAAAACGTTTATTGAACTTAAATGCTATCACAAATAATTATATACAGATGTCTCACGCTCATAGAAAAATCTGGGATATGAAACTGAAAATCTACAATTCAATGAGCTTTTAAGAAAGCTCTTTTCATGGAATTATTTTAAGATCTGGTCAAAGTGCTTTTTCTCTTTCAAATTTGTACCTTCTAAAATCACAACAAAAATATATTTTCTGCGATGCTCTCTCACTTTTATTTCTGTTTCTCGTTACTCTTTTTTCAATCTAGCATCTCGCCACAGTATTTTTTCAAATATTCTCGTAAGGGATAGGTTAGGTATACCTATGGTTATGTTACCTAAATTTCTCATAGCGGGATCTTAATGAGAAAAAAGTGAGACGAGAAAAAAATACAAGTGCAGGTGCATTTACTAGGTAAGTATAACTTCTTGTGTATTCATTAAAGGAAACCAAAACAGAATTTTTGGTATTAGTTACATAGATGTAGATACATATGTTTGTATGTAGGTATTTGAATCTATTTGCCTTTTTAAAGATTTTCTTGATTAAGTTAGGAAAAATAATATTTGTGAGTGATTCGGATTATGATGAATTTTTGTGTGATTTGATTTGATAAGATTTGTGTGTCTGCTAAAAAATGAAAGAAAGGCAATGTACCTACCTACCTAGGTATGGGAATTTTTTTAAAGGTAACGTATTCTTTCTATATAAATAAACTTTATTAAATTCCAAAGATGGGCTTACATATGGATTTGTATATAATTTTTTGTTGTACTAATAGATTATACAAAAATGGTATCAAATATCTAGGCAGGTAGGATTATCTACTGTAGAAAAATAATGTTGTAGGAAAAAACTGCTATAATAACACTGTGTAACAAAATTTGAATTTGAAACCAGTAACATACCCACCTAGAATCCGTAGTTTGGTAGAAATATTATAACTGCTTTTAAAAATTTGCGTCTTTAAGTCCACTTTTTAATCGACCTAGAGCTTAAACGGATGAACTGATTTCCTTCAAATTTGAAATACAATTTGGGTTCCGCGAAATTAGGCCCCAGGAAATTAGGCCCCAAAAAAAAAAATGAAATAAGGCCCCAAAAAATGCATACAAAACAACAACAATGAAAATTCTTGAATTTTGGGGTGTTATTTCATTTTTTGGGGCCTTATTTCATTTTTTTTTTGAAAAAAGACCCTAACATTAAAGTTGGGGCTTAATTTCATTTTATTTTGAAAAACAATTTGGGCCTTGTTTCATTTTGCATAATCGCGCGATTTTTGTCAGCTATTCTGTTACTTACACGATCCTTATATTGAAAAGCATCAGTAAGCACATCCATTGACGAATATATTTGCGTTGTTTGTAAGGATTTGCGAGCAAATATTGTTCTGTTGCCTTGCAGGCATTTAAAAATTTGTGTTGAATGCAATCTCAAAATTCAAGCTGAATCTATAGCTGAAGGAGAGGAGAGTAACAAGTGTCCTTGTTGCAGGGAAATTGTACAGGATACAATCCAAGTATTTGTTTGATGGTTTGGGGTATTATTTCATTTTTGAAAATAAACTTTAATATAACAAAAAAAAAACAAATTGGGGTCTTATTTCATTAAAAATAAAAAAAGTCAAAACAAGCTGGGGCCTTATTTCATTTATTTTTGGGGTCTTTTTTCATTTCGATGGGGCCTTATTTCATTGGGCATAATTTCATTATGAAAACTTACCCCAATTTGGGGCCTTATTTCATTTTTTCTTTTGGGGCCTAATTTCCTGGGGCCTAATTTCGCGGAGCCTGATTGTGCTCATAAATATTCCAAAATTGAAGAAAATCGGTAGACTCGTTTGGGCTCCAGCATCTAGCTTAATGTTAAGTGGACTTAAAGACGCAAGTTTTAAAATGGAGTTACCTAGGTATCATGGTTCTACAAAACACTACAGATATGTCTATACTTTTCTGGTGGTTTTTGCTGAGCTTAATCCGAATCTAGTTTCAGAACTGCTCTAGTATGTTACGTTTTTGAAGTAGGTATTTCAGTATAAAATTTGAAAAATAGCTCGATTTTTCGGTAAATTTCGGATTTTATTAGATATTTCCTAAGTGTTTTTTTTAATAATTTTGTTATTTTGAGGCATAAACATTTCCTTCAAATTCTTTTTTGATCTTTTAAATAGGTAGGTACTTGCATTCCGCTTCGAGAAATTGCTAATTAGTTGTTAGCTTTCATCTTAAATTGCATATGTTATATAAAAACATGCTGATTTCATAAATTAGAAAAGAGGACTTCTAAGATATAAATAGAAATATCTTAAAAACCTGACGTTCTTGAGCCATTATTACCAAATATTCGAATTCAGGACATTAAATACTTTAGAATAAAATAAATTCTGTGTATGTTACAGGAACAAACTAAAATTAAAGCATAAAAATCACTTTTCACATTGAAACAGAAAAAAATATCTATGTCCCCCATTACACGATGATTCTTTGCATCTGACTCTTTTCGAACATAAATGAGTGCGAAAGAGATAAAAGATGAGACGGAAAAACAGTTGCCTGTGAGTCGTGGGTCAAGGCTTCCGAGTCTCTTCTTGATACCTTTTTCTTTTTAGCATTTGCCGTATTTTTCCTATACAGACACTGTACAAACCGCTTTAAAAGTAGCACCGAATTTCACAATAAAAGAGAACTGTCAATTTTGCATCAAGCATCGAGAAGAACATTTTAATAGTGCGTGATGCCTCACAGCAAGGGCGGCCCAGACTTGGCTAGGGGGAGGGGGGGGTACACGTTCTTTAAAACTCACGGTATTGTACTAAAAACTAATTTATTCTTATTGCAAATATAGTTTAAGAGCCGTTATTTTTGGCCTTAAAATCTTAGCCCTTAAAAGACCAGTTTTTCGCTTTTGTTTTGTAGCAGAAAGCAACTTAGTGATTTACTACTTTTTTTAATGACATCTTTTACACAAAACAGAGGTACGCATACAAAAAAAAACCTTGAATTCGAATAGTTTCTGCCAAATTCCCAGCTGGGCGAGTACAAGCCATCAAATTCTCCGGCAAAATTAAAATAACTTAAAATTTACCTTCCTTAACCCCCTTCTATAAGACTAACGAACGAAATGGAAAAAATATGTTTTTATATTTAATAAATTTTTATTTGGGGTTACACAAAATAAAGTTGACAGAAAACAAATTCTTGTTCATAAAAATAGTAAGGTATTTATTTCTACTTGTTTTAACCTAAAAGCCCTAAGATTAGGATATAAAACAAAAATTGATTTAGAATAAAAACCGGTTCAAAGGAAAATTAAATGTTAAGTTTCCAAAATTCTAACAAACTCTTTGAGATTTTGTAAAATAAGTTTTTCTCAAATGGGAAGGCGAGTCCGATTAAGCCCAGAAAAATAATTATTTTTAAAATGTTTACTACCTTACAAATAAATATTTAAAAAAGGTTTTAAATGTTTCTTTTTATAAAAAAAAAAATCTAAATCTGGTTTCAGAAAAATTCTATCACGTCCAGTTTTTTACTTGCGATTATAGGTAGGTACTATAAGGCAAGTTTTGGATTCGTGCAAAAAAAAAATTTTGAGATAACAATCAAACATGATATTACGATGATCGAGAACACCAAAAAAGTGGGTGGCACAATTCTGTCTGTCTGTCTGTCTGTTCGTCTACAGCCTAAACGGCTCGATCGATTTTCTTCAAACCTGGTACTTAGTGGTTTTTGGTGATTCTGCCGACACATTTTTTTCATTTTTTTTTAGAACCAAAAATAACGGTACCTGTCATACATTTTTTTTTTGGCAAATTTACATAATCGTATTTTTCTCAAAAACGGCTCGACAACTTTTCTTAAAAAAAATTCAAAAAATTTATTTTAGTAAAGGCTTTCTTTGGTTGGAAAACCATTTTTCAAAAATGGTTATTAATTGTACCTCCCACAGAACCATTTTTTTGATTTTCTTCGACCGATTTCAATTATTTTTTTTACACAGAAGCTTCCAAAAAATATAAATAGTTTTGTGTACCAAAATTTTTGAAAAAATGTTTATTGGATTTTTAAAAAATATTTCAAAATTTTTTTTTGAAAATCAAATATTTCGAAAATGACATGATCGATTTATTTGAAACTCGATATTTAAGACTTTTTTAGTAATTTCTAAAATATTTTTAGAAAAAAATTTACATTTATGAAAAAATAACATACAAAAGTTAAAAAACCACAAAGGAAAATATTTTTTTGCTTAAAAACGACTCCTACGATTTTGATTAAACTTTTTGTATATACTAAAATTAGTACGATCTACTACCAAAAATTATAAAATTTTACACTTTGCAACTATTAATAGTACCTGTCATAGAATGTATTTTTTTATTTTGAATTTTCTCGTTATCGGCTGAACGGATTTAGATGAATTTTTTTATATACAAATTTCAGATAAAATCAAATAATATTGCATATCAAAATTTTCAAAAAAAAAGTTTTTGGATTTTTAAAAAAAGTTTCAAACTTTTTTTTTGAAAATTCGATATCTCAAAAACGGGTTGACAATTTTTTTTCAAATTTTGTTTTTATATACACATAAATATATACTTCAGATTTGCATACCAAAATTTGTTCTTAAAAATGTTTTAAGAATTTTATATATAAAAAATTAATTTAAAAAAAAACCGCTCCAACGATTTTAAAATTTTTTTCCCATACAATCATATTCCATCATGAATTAAGATGGCATACTTTTTTTCACCTCAAACTGTCAAAATAGTTGTTTTAGCTAATTTAAATGTGGTATTTCATGCTTCTCTACATTTTTCTCTCATAATTTCCAAGTTCGTATATACAATTTTCTTAGACTCGCAGTGTCTTGAACATAAGAGCAAGTACGTGCGACCCAGTCGTGCATTTTATTTTAAATTGATTTTGGAAAAATATGATTGATTTGTAAAAAAGAGCCCTCTTAGACTTGGTTGACCTGGTAAAAAAAAACTATTGGGCGTATTCTGCTCAAATTTGGAGGACTTACTCCACATAATATAAGCTTTCACATGAAACCAGATTTGTCATCATCCATCAATGTTCACCTATATTTTTAACCGTTATTCAAAAAAAACAACAGAAATTTCGAAATTTCGTAGTTTTTATGATTTACGCTGTAAAAAACATATTTTTTTGGGAAATAATAGAATTTCCCTATATTTGATATTCATAAACTCAAGTATATTAAATAAATTTTAATCAAAGACTTTAAAAAAAGAAACCACTAAGCGTTTTAAAATCCCAAATACTTTTTTCCCATTAGTATATTTTTCACTGAGTCTTCTGTACAAAAAACTGGTAAAATATTTTATAATATAAAAAAACACACCGATTCTACCGAACGACACCTTAAAAAAGTAGTTTTAAAAATAAAATAAATTCAAAAATGTCATTTGATGCAGCATTAAGAACTACCTTAAAAACATCTGTCATATGCTAAGGTCGCACCAAAAATAATTTTGCTGTTTCTCTTTTCAAAATCACAATGCCAGTGTCCACGATCTGCATCTGAATAGCAAAGTAATTAAAACCAACTCCGCAGAAGAAAAAACATCTGAAAATCTACATAGCTACCCACAAAGCTAAATTTCTCCTGTATCATTCATTTTTTTTTTTTGTGTGAGAGAAATTCTTCTGTCATTTGTTTTTGTGTTAATGAGAAAAGTATTCAAAGAGTTTTCCATGTTGATCTCTTTTCTTATTAGAAAAAGCTTTTTCTTCTTGGATATTTGTCGGCTTAAAATTCTCTTCTTCTCATGAAATCCAC
Source organism: Dasysyrphus tricinctus (assembly GCA_963921185.1). Classification (NCBI taxonomy): domain Eukaryota; kingdom Metazoa; phylum Arthropoda; class Insecta; order Diptera; family Syrphidae; genus Dasysyrphus; species Dasysyrphus tricinctus. The sequence continues at coordinate 13,803,815 of OY992533.1, read as the reverse complement.
TTAAAAAGCATTTTGTCGGCTGATGATTTGTCGGCTGATAAAATTTTTGAAGACAGAATTTTCTATGGAGGTGAGACATCTGTATATAATTATTTGTGATGCTATGTTCTTTTGCTTTGCAAATTTAACTTTGGTACAGTGCTGTGGAAAAAAAAATGAAAATATGTGTACTACAGTATCGCACGATGTTGGATAATATCCTCTTTCTTAATAGAAAATAAGTCCATGAAAATAAGGCCTGGAAAAAGGGCAAGTTTTGATCAAGTTTTGTCAATGCCCTGGAAAGGCTTTCGTAGGGAAAATCTAGATGAGGAAAATTTGTCAAAACCTCGTTAGGCCCTCAATAGTAAAAACTTGTTGGGTAAGTCTTGTTATCTCATAAGAAATAAAATTGAGAGCCACAGAAAAGGTTACCAGTCTTGATAGATTTAAGCCTTGAGGATATATTGGAACTTTTTTAAACGCGTAAGATTTTTTTTCCTTGAAAATTTGTATTTATTAAAAACAAGTTGTAAATAAACCTCAAACAATTCATCAAGTTAAAGCTAAGATCGCCGCTCACTCTCCCCAAAATCTTGCATACGCCACTGGTATAACCAGGGTGATTTTCATAAGATGCGACAACAAAGGCAGGCTTAAGTCTATAGGTTGGGCTGAAATAAGAAAAACATTGTATAGGATGGGGATCTATTTCCCTCCATTTAGCCGGGCGAGGGACAATTTTTTAAGAAAACATTCTGAAAATAACAACACAAAATTGAAAAGCAATGGCAACACCTACAAAATTTACATTTACATTTAGGTATATCTTTTTGCAAAGCCAAAAACCATTATGTATGTATTTAAAATTCACTCAAATCATCAAGTAGTTTTTTAAAGATTTATTTTCAAACTTGAAAAGTAAATGAAATCGAATTTTGAAAAACAGATTTTTTTTATGTACCTACGTACTTACTGATTTTCTTTTAAATTTTTTTAAGGCTTTTATCAATTTTTAATCAAACACTTGAAAACAGTAGAAATGTAACCATCAAAAGACCTCTATTTCGTGATAAAGGTAGGTAAGTAGGTTCATTGGTTAGACATATTTTTTTATGATTTTTCGAAATTTTGTTTGCTCAAGGTCATGAACAATTTTTGCCACCTCATTTGCCTTATTTTCAAAAAAAAATGTAGGTATACCTTTAGATAGAGAATTTCTAAAGTTTTTTGAGCCATTCATACAAAAATCTGACCTATTACCGAAAATAGTGTTGACCTTTATGGCGATTTAGTGGCATTTCAGATAATATATTTTTTAATTTTTTCATTGAAACAATTTAAAAACAAGATGACCTCTTACGACCATTAAGTGACCTTTCAAATGGAGCACCTACTTGTTTTTTGTTGAAATCACCTTCAATGCACCAAAAAAACATTTTCGTTGAGCAATTGCTGAAATTAGTTGACTTTTTACCATGAACTAGTGGTCTTTCAGATGGTATAGTTCTGTTGCGACCTACATGAGGGGTCCCACGATCTCAAAGCCCTATTTTCTCATAAAACGAAGAAAAATCCGACTAATGATCATTAGACCTCGGATTTTGCATATTTGCATATTTTTCATCAGATTGACACCAAACTTGGTATTTAGACGTTTTATCGTTCAAATACAAGAAATTGTAATGCATGTCGAAAATATGCAAAATATATGCAAAAAATATGCAAACAAATATGCTAAATATATGCTAAATATGCAAAAAATATGCAAAACATGCAAAATATATGGACCCGAATTTCATCAAAAATTTGAATTCCACTCGTTTAATATTAAAGTGCGAGCATTAAAGGAGAATATTTTCTTGGTTTACAAACAATGAACAAAGAGAAGAATATTCCACTTTCCCTTGTCCAACGCTTTACCATATTAAAGGCCTAAGGGAAAAACGGCAATTTTTGAAAAAAAAAAAAACTAAGCTAATGATGACATCTTGTAGATTTAAATAAGTACTATCTGATGAAATATAGCTCTCTTCACAAAGGACTTTGAAAACTAGCAAAATGGCACACTTTGCTAAAAAACTTTTTTCAAAATGTTTGTTTTTTGCTGCAAAAATCGATATTTAAAAAAGCTAAATTATTAAAAACAAACTACCTTATATTCTAATTATGTACTTCCGGTCAAAGTCCTGTCAAAACAAATTACATTTCAAATAAAAATATCTTCACAAGCACGACATTAGACCGTATGTCGTGCTTGTGAAGATTATTTTATTTTCAAACTATATTTTCAAAATCTAGAGATATATCTGAATAAAAAGTAAAAAACCGTTTTAAATTATCATGTCTGGTTCGGTCAGAAAACAATTTCAAATAAGGAATTCGATATTTTGGTTCCAAACTCGAAAGTCCTTTTGACTGATATCAGCGTATCAGGTAACAAAATTCAAGATGTTAAAATCAATATATGTTTGCATAGTTGAGCACGACTTGTCACTGAATCCCCATCTATATCGGGATATTTTATCTTATCTTACTAATATCATAAATGTGAAAGTTTGTTTGTTTGAATGTTTGTTAGACAATCACACTCAAATGGCTGAAAAGATTTGAATGAAATTTTGTGTAGAGGCCTATAATGCAGTGGAATAAGCTAAAAGATACTTTTTTTTTAATAATATAATAAAAAATAATAATAATTAAATAATTAAAAATAATAATTAAAAAAAAGAAAAAAAAGTGTGGTACAAAAATAACTGCCGAAGCCGATTGAACACACCCGTAAGCAGAGCAATAGAGTTGCATGAGTGGGATATAGGACCCAAGTGGAAGTTAAAATCTTTTGAACCAAATGAAGCCGGCCAACTATGACAATGTTATCTTAAAATTAAAAATAATATAATTTGTACTGTTATTTTGCTAAATATTGATTGGATTTTTGTCTCGGAGGTCGACCACTTCTAATTTTAGTTCCCTTGTTGGATTCTCTGTCCCGGTACAGCAACTCTGTTGCTCCGCTTAGGGTATGCTCAGTCGCCAGGCAGGCGCATAAGTATGGACAGCATTCTCTACCGCGTTATACATTAGGCTTTAAAAATAATTGTAAATAATGAATTTTGTATTTAGTCTTTTCAGTGCTAGACTAGTTTTATTTACATTTTTATTTGGAATCAAAATCATTATTTCATTTTATTTTGGGAAACAAGCCCAACGGACTTTATTTGCTCGGGCCTTATAGCACTGCACGTCGACTCTGATGAGCGAAATAATGTTATTATTGGGAGATTTCGATAAGGTGAAATTTTCCCATTTTGAGATTTTATTTAGTTAAAGGACAGTTTTTTTTGAGATTTTATTTAGTTAAAGGACAGTTTTTTTTTATAATTTAAAGTGCTTGCGGAGGTCCGGCGAAGCGGGTGGGTAACAGCTAGTTTAATATGAATTTGCTCCAATTACTTCCTGTGAAGTTGAAAGAAGCTTTTCCGCTTACAAAATAGTTCTGGGAGAGAAACGTCAAAGCCCCTCAATTAGTAATTGAGATAAAATAATGGTTGTATATTGTAATTTGTAATAATATAATATGAAGAAAATTTGAAAAGAAATTCTTCTGTTTAAGTGGATTGACTGAATATTTATAATTCAAGTTAAAAGTTCAAGTGACTCTAAAAAAAACCTATAAAATATTGAATGTACTAAGTATCAGTGGCTCTTCTTTAATATTTGACAGTAATTAATAAAATTTCAATATGATATACCATCCTCTGAATCGCTTTTATATTGTTTTTTGATATGTTAAACATAGGAAATGTGTGCATATTTTGCATATGTTTAGCATATTTTGCATATTTTTTGCATAGTTTGCATATTTTGGCATATATTATGCATATGCATTTCATGCAAATATGCAAACAAATTTTAAATATGCATATCGTTTTCAACTTTATTTTCAACGAAATGAATCTTGGTGTCATCAGAATTTAGGTATCTTAATCCTTCAAAAATATGCAAATATGCAAAATCCGAGGTCTATTGATCATTTTAGGAGCCATCATTGGTTTATTTTTTTTCTTGTTTTTATAAGTGACTTGGCTTAGTAATTTTTTTTTAAATTATTTTTAAAAGAAAAAAGTCCTGAACCCATTTGCTTTCTCGTGTCAATTAAAAATTGATAAGAGCATTAAATATTAAAAAAATCTCTATAACGTAAAATTTTGAAAAAAGAAATCAGTTTGAAAATTTTTTTGTTCTTTTTCTCAAAACGTTCAGTGATTTTTAAAACTCAATTTAAAAAGTAACTCGCCTGGAAAAACAATCTAGTTTTAGTTTTAAACGAGGCCCTAGAAAGTCTTACATTGATTCAAGCAAGACATAGCAAAGGTAACTATAGAAATTTTCATAAGCCTCACTAGTTATGTGACTTTACTCCCCTCACTTCCTTTGAGAATGCCCCAGCCTAGCTAGAACCAGAAAAGAGGCCCTTGGAGAATACTCCTTCGACGAACTGAGCGACATCTCTGTCTTGCCACTAAAGAACATCCTGAAATTCATTCAGAACTCAGGATGGTTCAAGGAGGCCCCCACACCTAAAACTTCCTATTAACTCCCTCCATATCCCTCCTCACTAACCACCTATACCCCGGGGAGCGCAATGGATCCACTGAGATCCAAGTGAGATGGTGCGGCTTGCCGTATTATCACCCCTTCCAACCTAACCTAACCTATATGTGACTTTAACAATCGAGAAGCAAAAAAATAAAAATGTCCTATCCTGAGGTTCTAACCTGGGATCTTTTGTTTACCAAACCAATACGCTAACTACTGGATAGTTCGCAATATTACATTATATGTAGCATGTAGCTATTAAATTTTTAAAATGAATAACTAAGTATAAACTTGACTGTTGTCATATTATTGTAGGGCATTGCCCAACAAGTTTTTACTAGCAAGGGCCTCACAAGTATTTGACAAATTATTCTTGCCTTGGCTAAACTTGGCAAAAACAAGCCATTTTTCAAGCTAAAGTTGAGTAATGTAATAATTGTATGTACATTAGGGTGGTTCTTTAAAAGGTCGTTGTTTTATAATTTCTTCCAAATAAATAAAAAAAAACAATCCTGTAACATTTAAGCTCATTATTTTACCGTTAACCCGGTCCCTAACATGCTGGCTCCACTAAACATGAGCCATGCTCGGACTATGGAGGCTGAAAAATCCACGTCTTGTCGACGACATATCGAAGAAAACCAACTTTTGAACACGACATAAACGCTGTTCAAAGCTTGGCCATGAGATTTGACGTTTCACGTGCGTGTGAGTTTTTTTCTGGTTTTCGTTGTATCTCAAGGTAGCTGGATGTTATAAAAGTCTCTGTTATTTGGAGTCTAAAGGGTGTGTATTAGGCGTTTTCCTTTGGAGGTGGCGAAGTACTTTGCTAGACTTTTTCAAAGGAACACATCAAACTGCTTTCTCATGTAAAATGTATCTACTCGCACATGAGAGCATGTGCAGTTGGTAGTACTAGATTAGGGTTTTCTTCTACTCACAAGTACTTTGCCACCTCCAAAGGAAAACGGCTATTATTGCAAAAGATAGAAGTAGTGGTGAGAGAGAAGTGAGTGTTTCCATTGTTTTTAATTAATATTTTTTTCTTTTTTAAGCTCTGAACGAGATGAAATAGACCCAATTTTCGTTAACGATTTTTTTTCGTATTTCGACCCAACCTATGTACATTAGGGTGAAAAAAATAATTTTCAAACGTAAAAAATTATTATTTTTGTTTTTATCTTTAAGTTTGAAAATTATTTTTTCAAAAACTATTTACAATAAAATTTGATTTAAAAAACATATTAGAGACTGCATTCATGGCTTTAAAAAAAGCTAAAGCCTGCCATTGTAAGTGGTCCCGTTTTTTTTAAATAATTTGTTTCTATTTTGGGTCAAATTTTAAGAAAGTTACCCCTCCCGCCTGAACGGGGGGAAATAAACCCCCCCTCCGGTACGATTTATTTTTCGTCTGAATCTAAGTCTGAATAATAAATCTATAAGTTCTGATTTTTGTTCATATGTTATAAGAATCACCCTTACTCCATTATTTGTACATTGAAGTGAAAAAAGGGAGACCAGGGGGGTGAAATAAAAATCTGAAAAAATTAGAGAAATTGTTTTTTAACGTTTTGAATCGAATGAGGGCTATCCAAGACAATGTCCAATTTAAGGACCACCCTAATGTACATATACTATACATTAGGGTGTCCGTTATTTCCCAAAATCGTTTTTAAATAGCAGACACCCCCCAAATCAAAAGTTTAGTTTAGTTTAGTTTAAGTTTATTTCATCGAATGCTTATACAATGTAAGATGATAATATCTTATTAGCTATTGCAAAGCTTAATTAGAATGATAAGTAGAATTAAAATGAGAATTACAACAATGTAGGACGAAATCAATAACAATTTTAAAATAGAAGGATAAAAAAATTTGTATTTATATTTAATAGATAAACATTTTTGCAATATAAAAATTAAAGAAAAGTTAACATGATAAGTGTTTTTTAAGTTCTATTTTAAAATGAGCTGCGTTATTTATTCTGCGAAGTGCAGACGGGTAGAGTTTACGAAAAACTGACGTTCAGAAATCAATGATGAGTGACGAGGGTAAATTAAAAGTCCAGACCTGCCCGATGAAACAGGACGTATTCTTTCGTACAAATAATTCGGCTCTTTATGCCCTAAAAATAAAAATTTGGCCAAACAAAGTTTTGTCCGACGCCATTTACACGTGGCTCTAAGCCCATACTTTTCCCATACAAATTTGTATGGGATTTTCACTCATTTCACGTTTTATTTTTTTTCTCTCGAATTACTGCAGCTATTCTATTTTTTTTTGCTGATTTTTATTCTTAAATCATCCCATTAAAAGATCTCATTCAAAAAATTTATTAACAAAAATTAAAAATTAAATATTAAGACGTTCAGTTTTATGATGTTTTTATATGTAATAATCGATGCAAAAAATTCGATGTTTTTTTTTTTTTTTAATAAATTTTTGAATGAGGTCTTTTAAAGGGATGCCTAAAGAACGAAAATCAACAAAAAAATTTAGAATAGCTGGAGTAACTCGAGAGAAAAAAATAAAACGTGAAAAGAGCGAAAATCCCATACAAATTTGTATGGGAAAAGTATGGGCTTAGAGCCACGTGTAAATGGCGTCGGACAAAATTTTTTTTGGCCAAAGTTTTGTTTTTAGGGCATAAACTTTTGATATGGGGGGTGTCTGCTATTTAAAAACGATTTTGGGAAATAACGGACACCCTACTATACATACATGCTCTAGCCTTTTGTCGCATCTTATTTAAAACAATACAAAAATTCCTTCGATTTATAGAGTTTCTTATATCCGTGTTGTACTGTACTACCTTTTTAAATATGTAGCATCATTTTCAGAACACATCATTATGATCGTAATATCATATTATAGCTTCCACTGTGCTCTTAAGATTGTTACATTTTAATTTATTCTGTTTTGTCACAATTGACAATCGATGAAATCATTAGTTTATCCGCTTCAACTTCTAGGTGATCAAGCAACTGTTTCTTCAATAGGAATGAAACACGATCCATTTATATTTTTACATTTACAGCAAATAAATATGAACAAAAATGAACGAACATTTTACATTTATTAATCTATTGTTTCGTTTTATTTATTTGAAGTTCTTATTGCACCAGTGCATCTCTTGGTGCAAATTCGTTTAAAAAATAGGTCTTACTCTCGAAGATGTTTTGTCTGAGTGTCTGATTGTCTCATTAATATTTGATTAAATCATTTTAACTCATTCAATGAACCTACATTACATATAAATATATACCTACATTATTTACGTTGTGCAAAATAAAGTGCACTTTTGGTTAACATGAACTTACTTGTACCTTAAAAAAAACCCTAAGAAAAACTTGGACGAAAAATCTTGAAACACAAATCAGAACAGGTAAAACAAATTTTCTGCTGAATTCAAACGGCTATCATAATATGTACCGTACTTCTTGATTGACCAAAGACACACTAAGAGGATTTGTCGCTTCCTTGGATTATGCAGTACCCCTAGGTACTAAGATTAAGACAAAATCCATCCATTTATGACTCCTTTAACGCCCGTTTACAAAATAAATTGTTATTTTTTTAGTTTTAGTAGGACTACTTTTCTCTAATACACCCTTAAAGTGGGCGTGGTAAGAAACTTCGTATGGACTAATTTTAAATGAAGCATTTTCTACATATTCTCTTGAACGTATCTTTTTTCACTATTTTTTTTTTAGAAAACGATTAAGAAATAAGAAATTTTGTCAAAAACGCCCTCAAAAGTAGGCGTGGTAATCATTTTGCATTATTCTTTTATTCTTCACCGGTTTTTAGGGCAATTCGTTTTGCTTTCATAGTAAATAGTATAAAAAACTTGTCAGAAACGGCTCCAATAGTGGGTGGGAAAAAAGTTTTCTATCGAAGAATTATTAAAAATCACATTATCTACAACTTTTCTTAAGTACACATCCATCATTCCATATCAACTTTGACGATTATGTGACCTGTAAAAAAAAGTGGCCATGTCAGTGGGCAGAAATTTTCGCTGATGATGTCTCATGATAATGTCCTTTATCTTTTTTGAAAATATCATCCATGGATGACTACTTAAGATTTTATAGAATTAAAACTGCCTCTCCATACAACTTGAACAACTGTGCGACGTGACAGTTCAACGTACTACCCATTACGCTAAAGAGTAACTACTACTAGTTTTTTTTATCGTACTGCTGTTTTTCATTATTTACAAAAGGTTTCCTGTTGTGTTTCAAATAAAGTCATTCTTAAACAAAAAGGACTATAAATTGTTTAGTGTGGTCGTATGGTTCTAAGTTTCGGTCTCATAAGTTCCAGATTTAACCATTAAATTCTAAGAAAATACCAACATATTTGTTTTCAAATAAAATATGAATTTGAAATTTTCTTTATTCAGCGCATGATGACTGTTCTAAATTTATCAGAAAGGCTTCAACGTCCGTCAGTTAAAAAAGTTCCAATGCGAAAAATTAGTTAGTTGCAGACAAACTTTTAGTCATGCATAGTCCATAATTTCACATAATTATTTACTGCAAGCCAGTATAATCCCGATACTTTGTGTTAAGGTAAACAAAGAGGGAATTAATACTCCTAGAAAGTTGTTGTTGTATATTTATATAAGTGAAAGAAAAACTATGCAATCAAATAAAGTATGTAGAACAGTTTTTATTTTTAATAATTTATTCTGTAATCGGTGTTAAATGTCGTTATCTTCTACCTACAAATAATTAACACTAATTGGCCTGCCATAAAAACTATTAGCCTTAAGTCCAAACCCTTAAAATTAGCTCCATTTTCAAATCTAAATGAATGCCAATCTTTGTACTTAAAAAGTCAAGCAGATAATTTGTTTTTTATGAAAAGACTACACAAAAATAGAATCATAGACAGTAAAATTCACTAAATAAGCGAACATCGATATTCTTTGAAGTGTATAAGCTTAAAGTCTATTTACCACTTCTTGCAAATTAAAAATATAAATATTTAGATTTAAACTTTTTTCGATTTCAAACCTCAAATAATTCAAGCAAAGAATGAAGAAAAAATTAATGACCTGATCTAATTAAATCTCTCTGCCACAGGAAAAAAGTAGCCTTAGTTTCTAGGTACATTAATTTTAAAAACAATTTACATACTTGCAAATAAAATTTCCGTTGAGATTAGGTTTTTTCAACTATTGATTTGTTTTCATTTCAGCATAAATTAAAAAATTGTGGCAAAATCAGTTTTTCACAAATAATTTAAATATCAACAAATTCGAAATCGCGAAAAAACATATGCTTTACTTAACTTACTTTATATGCCAATAAAAAATAAAAACAAATATTCAAAATAACTTTCATCAGTGACTAGTGAGGGCTTTCGTCATTCAAAATTTGTAATGAATTTACGTAGTCCATCTTACATGGATTTTTTTTTAAATAAAAACCACTGAACAAAATAAGAATTCTTAGTTATTAATAAATCTGCAGTCAAATTAAATGAGTTTTTTTTTTTTACGTGACCAGAATCTATTGAAGTACAAATAGGAGAGATAAAAAAACTTGGGAAGACATAACCATATCCTGGACCGGGTGTTTTAGACGCAGTTTTCCAAAATTTCGGACACACAGTGGAGCTTTTTTTTTTTGAGGGAGTGCAAAACACTTTATTAAAACTAACCGTTTTGATGAAATTTTAAGACAGATAAAAAACCAACATAAATAATAATCATTTCGTAGAATTTTATAAAAATCGGATGATAACAAATATTTAGGCTATGCATAGTTTTTTTATCTCGCCAATTTTGTGTTTTTTTTGGAATTTAGAGCAAGTCTTAGTTCGAATAAATCTGTACCACTTTACCCATTGGAATACACTTTTCAGATGTGATAAAGGAATGTTGGTTAAAGGGTTATTGACAATAAATGAATGTGCAGTTTCATTCCAGTTTCAACCCAGTTCCAACCCCGGTTAAATATGGTTTCAAACCGCTTTCAACCCCTGTTTAACCTGGTTGGAACTTCGGTTCAACTCGATTTCAAACCAGTTTCAACTTAGGGTTAACCTAGCTTCAACTCACATTCAACCTAATTTCAACTCAGGTTCAACTTAGTTTCAACTCTGGTTCCCCCAGGTTCAAACCAGTTTAAGCCCAGTTTCAACCCAGATTCATACTATGCTCTATCCAACAAAAATTGTCAGTAAAGGGAAGATAGGGCGTTTGCCTCTCAGTCTGGTTGCATTGGCTTGCATGTATCTGTCTCAAGTTTTATATTATAAATTGCCACAAATCGAAGAACAATGTGCATATGGTTACCATTGATACCATTTCAAACATATTAAAAAAAAGATCCATTTATCTTTTTTTACCACAGCACTCCTTTTTAAATGAATTTGATCACGTAACGCTTTGTGAATGTTTCAAAACTTAGCGCAAATAACTTTTTTCTTCTTAAAGACTAAAATCGTACAAATTTTAAGTGCATTTTATAGCTTTATTCAAATATACAAACATATAATAAGGGGACAATCAAAACGACAACACTTTTGGCTCTCACCTTTATAAATATTGTTCTCAAAAGCTTCAAAACTGAAAGTTCTTTCATAAAAACTACTGAAAAAGCTCTTTCGTACTGCTGCAGCATGGCAAAGGCAACTCTGTTGGAATTTGAATTTTTTGTTTTATTTCACACAGCGAAGGTCGAAGCGAAAGCGAGTATACGATCAGAATGCTTTTGGCATTGAAAGACGACGGTCATGTTGGAGCGTACGAAATGTTTCAAGGAGTTGCAACAACAATTCCTGTATGTTTATCAGTGGTTTAGTATCTTTTTCAGTGGCAGGTTTGTTATTTGAGTGTTGTGATGGTATACACTGGCGCCACTGTTTTGAAAAAAGCTCGCCCATAAGCCCTGTACTGACAATTTTTGCTGGATAGACTATAGTTTCAACCGCGGTTCAACCCAGGTTCAAAAAGTAACGGGTGCAATCTTATCTAGAACGGGAAGCTCTTATCACAATCACATCACATCGATTCTTGTTGTTTTAAAGGAGAATGGGTAAATTGGTCCAAATATCCACCACGAACGAGACCTATGTAGCTTGATAGGGAGTAATTTTTACCCGCTGTATAGGGAGTTATTTTTACCATGGTGGCAAAAAAGGGGGTGAACTTATGAATGCGAATAAGAAGTTATACTTCTCCACATCTGTGCATCTATCTTCCCACACGTCCATAAAATGTCTATTATTAAAATGTATAAGAAGGTTTAATAATACAAATTCTATATACTACTGAAATAAATCAGCCTAGTAGAAGACTTAGCATTAAGGATTGGACTTGTTGAATTATTGATTCAAAATAGCTTTTTATGGCCTTTAGTCCTATAAATTGGCGTTTCGTTCGGCTTACTCACTTGTAGGACTAAAGGCCATAAAAAGCTATTTTGAATCAATAATTCAACAAGTCCAATCCTTAATGCTAAGTCTTCTACTTGGCTGATTTATTTCAGTAGTATATAGAATTTGTATTATAAAACCTTCTTATATAGAAACTATGCCTGGCCCAGGGCAAAAAAACTTCCAGCTTAATGATTAGGAATTCTAATCTTGTTGGATATAGTTTACAGTGGATTTTCGTTGAAAAATTCATGTAAGTTGAACTGAAATTAATATAAATTGCGTATGACAAAGCCCTCACTATGTCACTGATGAGTTCAAGTGAGTAAGCCGAACGAAACGCCAATTTATAGGACTAAAGGCCATAAAAAGCTATTTTGAATCTATTATTAAAATGATCATGAGTTAACACATATACGGTTCCTTTAACCTTCGAACTCATGCGTTCTTGTGTCTATTGAATACGAATATTAGTATTGCTGTTATATAAGAATACATCAATTAAAATTAGTTCAAATACGATTTTCTTCTCAGTACTGTTTACATGTAATCTATTTTTGGCTGCAACTTTTAACTCCCAATATTTTTTCCTTTGGTGCCCGCCATAGAAAAAATTTATTCCACATTGATCGGACTATTGAACTGAATAGGTGTTGTCCGTGATAGAAATTTGGACCATTCCCCATACATGTTTGCCCATTCTCCTTTCATCAAAACGGCTCTAATGATTTTGACTAAGCTTCTTATCTGTGATCTCATAAGTACATAACTGTTATAAAGGAATTTCTGGCTTTGGCGAAAAGATCACAAAGAGTTTAATATACTAATCTTATTTTTCGGTTATTCCCGTATATCTCATTTATGATTCAACCAATTTTGTTCTAATTTTGCTCAAAGGTACTTCGAAATTGCTTTCCAAAAATTCAAAAATGCTTATAGACAACAAAAAACCACAGAGACAATTCTGGCTTTCTCTTAAATAATTTAACTAAACCAACTATAAACCCTTTAGATTAGAACCTCTATCGCCACATAACCCTACATTGTTGTTTTGAGCAAGTTCATGCGATCGAGTCGTGCGTTTTATCGATTTTTGATATCAGAAACATACAAATTATTTAAGTCCCATTTTAGCTGATAGACTCAAGTCTTAAGGGAAGTATTTATTTTCCAAGTTTAAATAATTCATAAAACTATTTTAGAAATAGTTTAAGTATTTAAGAACGCTCATTTAACATTTTTAAAATACCTTGATCTACGACATATGTATATGTACATAAAAACTTATTTCAGATGCATAAATTAACACCTTTCAACCAATAATAATTCTTAGTCACTAAAGTTCGTGCAATCCAGTTGTGCATTATTTTCACTACAGTTTTCTAAAGAACGATATAAGGAAGAAAGCAAGGATAACTTATAATACAGAACACCCTGTTCTTGCACAAACTCATAATCAATATTCTTAAAACAAACAAAATTAGAGCAGGTGTTATTTTGGCAAAAGTTAAGTGATAAGAATACATATATCACACAATTTAGGAACTGATAAGATGAAGCATATTTATTTTGTGGTTTTCATCACAGGTGTTTTTCATTGACAAGAGCAATCGAAAATTTCTTTAGTTTCTCTTTAACTTTTATTTATTGACGCCCGTGACCAAAAAAGAATAAAAAAAAATAAAAAAAATCTTCTTCTAATTTCATGCGTCCATACAGTGCGGTCGGTGAAACATTTATCATTAATATAGGTTCATCGTTATTAAAGTGCGCACTGTGCATTTTGGTATATTATAATTGCGGATAAATAGCTTAAGCTAAAGCTTGTACGGAAATGAATGAAGAGAAAAGATAAAAATGTATATTTTTCGCCTGACAAAAAATTACGTAATGAAACAACAAAAAAGCAAAATGTGAACGCGAAAAGCGGCAAGATACATTCAGTTAACAACACGAATCGATCGACGGACGACACACGAGCATTTTAGAATAGTTCGGCCCGTCCAAAGTATAGAAGCTCATTTTGGACTTGGCAATGTATCTGTTGACGGGGGGACAAAACAAAAACTGAATCTTCAAATTGAAACCGACGCGCGTATCTTTATATCATTTTTATAATGAGTATTTTGTATCATCAAATTCGCTGTAAACAATGATTAATTAAAATGCCACAAACTAAAGATGACAATAGTCCACGGTCTTCGGTTAAAAGTGCTCCGAGCCAAATTCCACCCGAACCCGGTGTGAGTGTGGAAGAAACTCTCACCAAGTGTAAAAGTGAATTAGATCTAGTTAAGAATAAGAGCAATTTGTTCCTAATAAAGTCGTATAGCTTCAACGACAAATCAACAAAGTTTAAAAGTTTCAATAAGAATCTGCGATACCATCACAGCATCAGTGAAGTGCCAAATATCACTGAGTTGTCGAAAATGTCGGGAATGGATTCGAATGATGACGAATCGTCGTTGTTGCGTAAGAAAAGTGGTAATAATTATGAAAGGCTGGTGCGTCCGAAATCACTGCCAGCATCGGGAAATGTCAAACGTGAGTCGTTTTTGAGGCAAAGCTTTCAGAGTATTCGAAGGAGTTTTAGAAAGAAACCATCATCGTCATCGGTGGTTGGTAGTGGTGGTGGTGCAGCAAGTGTTATGAGTTCGTCATCTAGTGGCGGCAGTGAAAGAACTAATTGCGAGAGTGATTTTGAAGTTGTCGAAGTGAATGGGGGTAATGTTAGAACGCGTAGTAATCTGGGCGATTTGAAAGAGGAAGAAGATGAGATGCGGTTATCAAAAGATCCCAGTTTTCGAGCAAAGTTGGCGCCAAAGAGGTGAGTTTAGATTTTTTTAAGATTGCTTTGTTTCGATCTTGTATTTTTTTCTGAACAGAAATCATATTTATATAAGAAAAAATACTTTTTTCTTTCACATGAAACAATAAAATTTTTAAAAACGTTGCATTGCGATATTTGAAAACAGAGGTAGCTACTGCATTGATATTTGAATGTTTGAATCTTTTATTCATGTGTTTCTAAGAACAAAAAATAACGTAACTACAATATTTTTTAGCAATTTAACAGCTATCTTTTTTTTCAAAAACGGCTCCACGGCTTTTAGGAAGTGCTACCTACCTTTGGGTGGAAAACCATTTTTCAAATAATCATTATTATTGGTACCTCCCAAGGAACCATTTTTTGATTTTTCTTGAAAACGGTATGGTTATCTTTTTTTATGCAGAAGATTCTAAAAACATTCAAAATAATTTTTTTTTTATCTTTAAAAAATATTCCAAATCTTTTTTTTTTTGAAAACTTAATATATATTTTGGAAGCAATAGGGTCGATTATTTTGAATATCGGTACCTGAAGATTTTTAACACTTTTTAGATTATTTTAAGAAAATATTTTACTTTGAAAAAATAATAGTAGGCTTTTTAAATAATGCAGATGTTAAAAGACCGTAAAAAAATCTCATTTTTTCAGAAACGGCTGTTACGATTTTTATAATTTTTGATTTAAAACATAACAAAAAAAAAAACATTTTTTCACCACACCACACCCCGCCTTTTCAAATGAATATGATCAGGATCACGTTATACCTTGTGAATGTTTCAAAACTTCAGGCAAATAAATTTTTTCTTCTAGAAGACCAAATTCCAACAAATTTTAACTGCGTTTTAATGGCTCATTCAGAAAAACAAAAATAAAAAGGGACACTCAAAGCGACAACACTTTTGGCTGTCACGTTTATAAATCTCGTCCTCAAAAGCTAAAAAAAAAACGAAAAACACTGAAAAAGCTCTATTATACTGTTTTCAATTGGTAAAGCCAACTCTGTTGGAATGTGATTTTTATGCTTCTTTTCACACAGCGAAGTAGAATCGAAAGTGAGTGAGTCTACGATCAGTATCAGCAGAATGCCTTTGGGAGTTTGGGATTGATCACGTTGGAACGTACGAAATGATTTCAAAGAATTACAACAACAATTCCCTTTTGTTAATCAGTGTGTAAATCTTTTTCAATAGGGGTGTTTAAATGGAACAACATTGTTTGACAACCATCGATGTTTGATCATTTGAATGCAAAACCAACCATGTTGTCCATCTTTGTTGTATGGTTTTCAGAACATTTTGAAAACTTGTTCCGTTTCCATCAAGCAATGTTGTCCAACCATGTTTTTATACGTAAACCCCCCTAATGGCAGGTTTCTTATTTAACTTTTGTGATAGTATACGGAGACACCAGTATTTTGAAAAAGTCAAAACATTATTTTATAGATATGTAATAATATTCTCTAGAAGAATTTTGATGAGATTTGGAAAATACTGTTTTTCGGGTGCATACAAAATGCTTCTTTTTCTCAAAATTTTAAGTTTGAAATATTATTTGTTTACAATCAATGGATATAAATAACTTTTTTTGAATACAAAATAAAAGAACAGACTTTCTGGCTTCGCGGTAAACAGAGTTATGTCCTCGAAAAACAGGTATTTTCGAGATTTGAGCGGAGAAACAGAAAGACTTTTTCTGTAGAAAATAGCGGGATCTACAAGTTTTGTACCAAATATTTTTCAATCTTGTTTACCGTTTAAAAGTTACTTATGTGAAAAAAAAAACTAATTTCTTAAACTATTTTTTTCATAAACAAATCTCAAACAATTTGAAAAAAATATTTCATATCAAAATTTTCAAAAAGAAACAAAAAAACATCAACATTTAATTTTTGAAAATTCGATAACTCAAAAACGGGTTTACAATTTCTTATTTTATTTTAATTTCTATGCTAGCTGACCCGTGCTCACATTGCTTCGCTTCTTTTGCAAAATATGTCCACTCAAAACCTCTGATTTTTTCTCACAAACCTTTTGGCTTGGATTGCGAACATGTTATCAATATGATAGTGAATAATGTTCGTATTTGTCCCGGATGACAGCTGTTATTTCCAATTTTGGTCATTTTCGACTAAATTTTTGGCAATCTTCTTTCTATATTTGGAATTCTACTCCCTCGTTCTCAAATTTTCAAATGATTTTGGATCTAATTTGACCTTAGTCAGCAGCATTCCTTAATAAAAGCAGTCTTCATTATTTGGGTGTTTTGTTAATGCGGTCTTATGCGTCAGACGAGGACAGGTTTTGATAGCCTTCAAGCGCACCTTGTTTACGTCACGTCGTCGTTGATTTTTGTTGATGCAGCATTTCATCTAGGCTTAATACTGTGGTGCATCTGCGGAAAATAATTTTTTTGCAAACACTTCTTATTCACATAGTGCAAAAAATACTACATACTAGTATTGTAAGCGTATACGCCCTCCATTACGCGTACGCCCTCCATTATTTGTTTTGTGGCGTCTGTATTGAGGATAACAGTTGTCACCACGACACCACTGCAAGTACTTTTATGCATTTGTATTCGTCCATGCATGGTGATTGTGAGTTCATTGCACCTCATGGCTCATGTATAGGGTGTCCACCTGGGAACTTTACAAAAAGAGAACATTTTCCTCCCAAAGCTTTAAAAAAAAGAACTTTCAAGCAAAAAATGGAGAGCAAAAAAGAGAACATACAAAACAAGGAAAAATTGGAAAGCAGTTATTTAACATAAATTAAAATAACTTAAAATTGAAATAAAACTTTTGTATAAAAATAAAAAAAAGTGAAGTAATAATACCGATATAAATATAAATTCTGCAATAAAAATGAGACTCACATTCAGAAGGGTTTGGTTCGAAATCCCGAATGCCAAAATCCCGAAAGATAAAATCCCGAATGGACAAAATCCCGAATGCCATAATCCCGAATGCCAAAATCCCGAATGCCAAAATTCGGGATTATAGCTTTCGAAATATACATTTTGCAATGCTTTGTAAGAATATTATTTTTTTCAATGAATAGTTGGTCAGGATTTTAACAAGTGACTTTTGAAATACCATATTTCAATGTTTATCACAATTGTCAAATTGATAATTGATAATCATAATAAGAGTGTGTAGCAACCCAAGCAGATGCTGAGACCAATTTATGTCACAATACCAAAATCAACCTGTCGAAGTAGGCTATGCGTTTTTTTCGAAAAAGAGATATTACTAGAGGAAACGGAACAGAACATTATCTTCGGGATTCAATCCCAAATGTTTTCGGGATTTTTGTCATTCGGGATTTTGTCCATTCGGGATTTCGTGATTATGAGTATTCGGGATTATGGCATTCGGAATTCTCATTTTTTGCTTTTCGGGATTCTGCCATTCGGGATTTTGTACCCTTCCCCATTCAGAAATGTGTTCTTAAATAATAAAATACAGTCACTCACAAAATTATTCGGAATAAAAAGTTTTTTTTTTGTTTAAGCATGAGTTTTTTTTCTGTTATTATTCTTTGTTCTGTTATTGTTGTTTTTCTGTTATCTACATTCCTCTTTGTTTCATCTTGTTATATACTCTTTTAAATATGGGAAACAAGAAAATTTAATAGCGCTATTCTACCTACTGTTACTTTTTTTATAATTTCAACAGAGCAAGAAAAATCATTACATATATAGATTTGATAGATTTATTCCGAATACTTTTGGGAGTGACCATATATAAAATGACTTAATTGAAATCTTCTCGCTCGTCCTAATAACTTTTCTTTTTGTAATAACTTTTTCTTACTACCCTTCTTATTTTAAAGAATATTTTTTTTATTATAAAAACGCATAGAGAAACAAAATTATAACACAAATTGTAGGTAACATTTCTTGCCCATAAACCACCAATCGGGGTAAACATTATTTCAGTAAATGCAAACAGGGGTTTCGAGAAAATTTTAGACAATTCCATAAATTTCTCAATAAAAGCATTTGAAACTTTGAAAAATCCCTATCAATTTACGATTAACGTCTTCTTACCATTGAATTTCTTTTTCCAAGAAAAAAACGATATCTCTTCAAGCTCGTCTATTCTTCAAGATACTTAATAGTTTTTGATATTTTTATGAAAAAACTAAAAAATTTGAAGATTATCGAGATGAAAAAAAAAACTTGAAAAAAAGAGTGTAAAATAGATCGGAACAATAAAAGAGAACATGTTTTCTAAAATAGAGATACAATGGACACCCTACGTCATGTACCTTTTTTTTTGCTACAGTAATATCGAATGTAAATCGATCTTCTTCAGGATCTGGTTCAGATGTTCAGAATAAAATTCTTATGACTTAACTATTAAATTTTATTTTCAATTTTCCATTTTGTTTATTAATTTATTTTTATAAACACAAAATATAGTTTTAAATTTGAATTTCTGCATATTACTCGGCTATTATTGGCCTGATTTAACAAACAAATTCTCTAAACCTTCCTCTTACTATTAACATAAAATTTTGTTAATTTTAACTCCATTGGATTAACTATGTGTGAACCCATTGAGTAGTATTGACAGAAACACTCATTTTTATATGGCGGGCTCATTGCTGTAGCGAAACAAGTCATGTTTTGTTTTTTTTTTTATTTTGCAGATTAGTGTGGATATTTTTCAACTCAAGTTTTTTCATTTTTAAATAAGAGAATTATAATAATAATTTAATTTAGAGAATAAACTTTAGACTTTTCCTTTTTACTAGTAAAATATTCATTAATTAATAGCAGTTTATTTAATAAACCTCTTATTATCATTGAATTTTCTTTTTATGGCTTGGTTCGGTACAGCTGTGAGCCCTCCATATATAAGATTAATTAAAATCGTAGATTTGCATACCAAAAGTTTTCCTTAAAAATATATAAAAACTAAATATTTATAATTTTTTTTAAACCGCGCCTAAGATTTAAAAATTTGTTTCTAAACATGATACATATTTGATCATTAATTCAAAGGTCATTCTTTTCTTCTCCTCTAACTTTTGTATACACACTTTGACTATTCAAATCTCTAAGCCTCTTTGATATAAGAGCAAGTACGTGCATTTTTTTTTTGCAGAAGGTCTTCAGTTGAAATTGTTTGATAAACAAATTAGTGCTTCACAATAGGTGAAACTTTAATATATATTGTTGAACATGAAGTCATAAACATTACACAATTGAGACTGTGTCCTTAGAGGCACACGCCCCTTAAATATAGAGTGTCGTTATCGTGTTCGTTAAAAACTTATTAAGCTTTTATTATAAATACACATCACAAAACCGTAAACATATTAATAAAATACTATAATCAACAACCAAAAACATTATATACAATTGCCTGAGTTACTAAATACAAAAAAATATAAAATTTGCAATGGAAGCATTAGTGGCGCTTAAAATGATTAGATTGTTATGATTTAAATACTCGTGCTTATTGAAATTTACAATAACAAAAAAGAAAAAAAAAATCTAGGGGTACAGGGTGTTTTTAACAGATGAACATTTTTACTTTGTAATTTTATTAGAGATCTTCCGATTTTTGTTTTTTTTTTTGTGTGAAATCGGTTAGATAGTTATGGGTCGAATTTTGTAATCAAATGAGGTGAAAATTATTCGATTAATTACACATACAGTTATTGCGCTTTACTAATACACCTTCTAAGTTCAGTACGTCTCTCATTTGTAGATACATTAGGTGTCTACTGTAATTTGCTACTTTCGAATAAATGGTATAGATATATAGACACACGTATATTTACACAGTTTGACGAGAAAAATAAAATAAACAATAAGCATGATGTAGATGTTTTATACACGGTGCGGCGAATAATCATCATCACGTTCTCATAATCAACCTCTAATCCTATACATGCATTCCATTACTCTGTTATATAGTTTGGTTTCAGTTGGTTTCGGTCATTCGAAAAGTACCATTATACATCTCGCAGTCATCATCATATCGCTCGGATGATGATTCCCGCTCCGAAATGATTTATAAGTATTGTCTTAGCTCTGATGGCAATGGCAAATTGAATCAATAAAATCTATATAGATACACCTACCGTAAGGTGTCTTCAATATATATTGTGCATAGTTTCCTGAGAAATAATGTACATACTTCTCTTGCTCTATATTGTATCGCTAACATTTGATCTTTGGTTTGTTATATTTCTTTATAAAATAAATTCAAAAAAACAACAAAATACGAGGTAAAATATACGCAGCTAGATACAGTTTTTGCAAATAATTAGTTTTATATGTGGCGTATACTAGTCTGAATTTGATGAAATTATTTTCAAATTAGATTTGTTCTAGTTTTGCTTTAGTTGAGCCGTGAAACGGTTGATAGTGAGTGATGTGATGTGATGGTTTTATTGGTCGAATTGTTTTGTTTAGATGAGATTATAAAGGTGCAGTGATAAAATTCAAGTCTCTAACATAAATTAAGATAATTTGCTTTATTTACATTTGAAAAAAGAAAAATAAATAAAACTAATTGATGGCTAACAAAAATGCTTGTGAAGAATTAAAAGGGTAAGCCTTTTGCCATCCTATAATAATTACGGGGGTTGAGTCAAGCGAACGATGGAGTTTTATTTATACATTTTCTCATTTTTCTTGATTTCTTAATGTTTCTCCGATGAACTACCTGGACCTACACAATGTATACGAAAAAAGAGACCTTCTTCGTTATGAACTTTTCACCGCCTGGAAAAACAACATTTTTAACGAGGGCCCAGAAAAATAACAAGGCCTAGCATGGGAAACTATCGAAATTCTCTGGGACTTAGATATGTAAACTTCTTCCCCAAGAAGCAATATAAAAAAGTTGCCCTATAACCGCTAGCTAATCGCCTAATTTTTTAAAAAGTTTTTATAATTCAAATTCTATATACTACTGTAATAAATCAGCCAAGTATAGAGAACTTA
The DNA here is from genome assembly GCA_963921185.1 of Dasysyrphus tricinctus. Classification (NCBI taxonomy): domain Eukaryota; kingdom Metazoa; phylum Arthropoda; class Insecta; order Diptera; family Syrphidae; genus Dasysyrphus; species Dasysyrphus tricinctus. The sequence continues at coordinate 13,782,047 of OY992533.1, read as the reverse complement.
GCATTAAGGATTAGACTTATGAATTATTGATACAAACTGCGTATGGCAAAGGCCCCCTGTAGTACCTCGTGGCATGATGGTTAGTGCGTTGGACTGTCATGTCGAAGGTGTGGGTTCAATTCCCCGCCGTGCCACCTTAGAACAGAAATGTTTTATCCGAGGTACTACCTCTTGCGAGGAACTGACAAATCCTCCAAGAGTATACTTGTCATGAATAAGTGCTGCTCACTTAGCCGTTCGGACTCGGCAAAAAACTGTAGGTCCCCTCCATTCCTGCCAACAACGCACACAGGAATGGTTGAGAGTTGTTAAGTCACTAGGCCCTGATTCTCCACGAGCGCAGCCCAATTTATTTTTTTTATTTTATGGCAAAGGCCCTCACTATGCCACTGATGAGTCGAAGTGAGATCACCTTACGAAACGCAAATTTTTAGGACTAACCCCATTTGAGGCATAGGGTGTCAACAAAATGTCTCCATCCTTCACGGTCTGCAGCAAGGTATTTTAACTGTGGCCACGTCTTTCTCTGGGATTCAGCTAGGATTCGAAGAATCTCAACTTAGCGCGTAAGGATTTCCAAATTGGGGACAGAGTCCCGCAGCCAGCACGATCATTATTAATTCTACTTATAACGTCCAGATCCGTAAAGCCGGCCGTTTGCAGAAACAAAACTGCCAAGGTAGTTAAACTGTTCCACTTCTTCCACTGGCGTCTCCTGTAGAAAATAGTACGCTGCTGTGTGGAGCGGCCTGTGAACGTTATTTTTGTATTTTGCTGTTGTTGCATATGTCATCGGCGTAGTCTAAGTCAGTGTTTTTAAAACTTTTTGAGTACGTGACCCCTTTGTTAGTAAAAAAATTCTGGCGACCCCCACATTCATAATAATACTTTATCAGTTATTTAAAAAGTGACATGAATCAAGCCCATCGAAATCTCGTTTGTCAAACAGAGCTCAGATGGTTGTCAAAAGGAAAAGTATTTAGATTAAGAACCCACAGCAGATTTTGGGTGTGATTGATAACAAAAAAAGTATGGGCGTCAAAAGCTTCATTAAAGGCCATTCAAAAAAGTCTTGTAATAACCGGAGCCTTAGTGATAAAACACGAGGTTAATCGTGTTAGCCGAAATTAAATTTCATCCCTCCCTAGATAAGCTCTTCGGATCCCATATCACAAAATCTGAGATCATTTGAGTTCACCCTGCCAGTCTGTTAAAAAAATCGTTAAAATCTAGGGAAGGGTGAAAACCAATTTCGGCTAACATGGTTACCCTCGAAGTTGCATTCATACTACATTTTTTGCTATCACTCACACCTGAAATCTGCTGTGGGCCCTCTGCCTAATTAACACAAGTTCTGGAATTAAAAGCTGAAAAATTGATGTTTGTACAAGATTCAAAATTTGGATATTCAAATCATTGTTCTGTCCCCACTTGGCTTTTAAAATTATCATTTCTCGCTGATCTTTTTGACGAATTAAACATCTCGAATACGAGCCTCCAAGGGAGACAAGAAAATATTATTACTGCAAAAGACAAAATCAGAGGAATCCTCACAAAACTTCGATGGTGCTCAGAGTATTTGCAAGCAAAAATGTATGATTCTTTTCCACGGGTTCAGAAATTTCAGCAGATGAATCCATGTCATGATAGTAAGCTCACATTCCTCTAATGAGGGTTTGCATAATTTGGAGAAGAATCTATTAAGTGACTTTCCAGATCTCTATTCTGAAGGTGGAAATGAACAGAGATACTTAATCCTTTTTTGAATATATCAGTCCATCACCATCTGGCTGATATCCATCGGTAGAGATGACAGTAAATCTTATAGATTTAGCTGCAGATGGTATGCTCTGAATTCAATGTAAGAACCATTCATAATTTCTGGATAAAGTCAAGAGAAGAGGAAAATATCTAGAGCTGGAAAAAGAGGCTTTAAGATTGATAGTGCCATTCACCACTTCATACCTATGTAAACTCACGTTCTCTTACTTCAATAGAAAAATGCTTAAATTGTTAACGCCTCAAAGATACACCCAATTTTAAACATTTAATAAAAGAAAAATAGTTCCAACCGTCTCACTAAAAAATGTTGTGTTAAGTTTTTTAGTACCTTGCACCTAATGGCTTGCGACCGCGACCACCCTAGTTATTCTTGGCGACCCCCTAGGGGGTCGCGACCCACAGTTTGAAAAACACTGGTCTAAGTGACTGAGTCTTTCAAACGGTCTCCATTGAATACCTTGTCGCTCAACTATACCAACAATGGCCGTCAATACGTCGTCCATCGCCAGCAGGAAGAGAATTGGTGATAGAACATCCACTTGTCTCACACCCGGTTGCACTACGAAGGAGTCGGATAGCTGCCCATTGTGTAAAACAAAACTTCTTGCGTTTTTGTAGATTGTAGGACTCCCTAATAACGGCAAGATTTTCACTTGTTTTTTATACTCAACAAGTTTCTACTAGAAAGCGTCTTACGATTTTTCCTCGACTAGATTTCCTCTACAGAAAACTTTTATAGGGCCTTGACTTGTCATTTTTCCCATTTGACATGCCGGTCGTCAACCTAGAATAAACCTGACAGGGCACGACTAATCTAATTTTTCAGTAGAGCTCAAAGCTCGAATAGAGCTTTGAATAAACCTTTGTTAAAAAATTAAAATCAGACAAGAGCTCTGTTATTTCTAAAAATTTGCTAAAAAAAATTTTTTTTGCGCTAATGAGGTACATACATATATATTAGGGTGGTCCTTATATTGGGTTTTTTTGAAAATCCAACTTGGATAGGCAATGACTCTACGTAGAGAAAACAAAATTTCCTAATTTTTTCAGATTTTTATTTCTCCCCCCTGGTCTCCCTTTTTCCACTTGAAGGTACAAATAATGGAGGTAGGGTGATTCTTATAACACGTGAAAAAAAAAAATCAGAACTTATAGATTAGATTGAGACGAACAAAAAAAATCGTATGGGATGGGGGGTCTATTTCCCCCCGTTCAGACAGGAGGGGTAATTTTCTAAAAATTTGACCCAAAATAGAAAAAAATTATTAAAAAACAACGGGACCACGTACAATGGCATGCTATAGCTTTTTTTAAAGCCATGAATCCAGTCCTTAATGTGTTTCTTAAATCAAGTTTTTATTATAAATAGTTTCTGAAAAAAATAATTTTCAAACGTACAACATTATTATTAACAAGTCCAATCCTTAATGCTAAGTCTTCTACTTGGCTGATTTATTTCAGTAGTATATAGAATTTGTATTATAAAACCTTCTTATATAGAAACTATGCCTGGCCCAGGGCAAAAAAACTTCCAGCTTAATGATTAGGAATTCTAATCTTGTTGGATATAGTTTACAGTGGATTTTCGTTGAAAAATTTATGTAAGTTGAACTGAAATTAATATAAATTGCGTATGACAAAGCCCTCACTATGTCACTGATGAGTTCAAGTGAGTAAGCCGAACGAAACGCCAATTTATAGGACTAAGGGCCATAAAAAGCTATTTTGAATCAATTATTATTTTTGTTTTTATTTTTAAGTTTGGAAATTATTTTTTCAAAAACTATTTACAATAAAAACTTGATTTAAAAAACATATTAGAGACTGGATTCATGACTTTAAAAAAAGCTATAGCATGCACTGAGGGAAAAATGTATGCACTCAGCACATCATTTTATTTACTCATCCTATATTTTTCTGCACACATACTTTTCTGTACTCATTACCTAATGAAATCTATACTGACAACATAAACCTATTAGCAGTGAAGCAGCTACTAAATAGTTCTGTAGACTCATTATACGAATATGTACCACGCCAGCTTACGATTATGTAGTGAGAATAGATTCTATGCACTATTTTTTGGTATCATTGCGTTAATATAAACTTTCCATGGACTCAGTAAATAATTATGTGTAGGTTGTCGCATGATGATGTACTGAGTATAGCTCATATGCACTTATTAAATAAATGTAAATAAATCTATTTAGGCAATTTTTGAAAAAACTGTTTGTTTTCTGCGATTAGTACAGTGTCTATGCACTCAATAAATAAATATAAATATTTTATGTATGCATTTACTAAAAACAAACCGGTTATCTGTGATAAGTACAGATTCTTTGTTGTGAGGACAGATCAAATTTGTATGTAATGAGTACATATTTATGTAATGAGTCCATATGTTTATGTACTCCATGTGTGTATGTCCTCACTACATATGTTTGTATCGAGTCTATGTACTCAATTCATATTTATGTAATGAGTCCATATGTCTATGTACTACTCATATTTGTGTAATGAGTCCATATGTCACTAGACATTTATGTTATGAGTCCATACATTTAAGAGAATCCTCTGTAACGTTTCACCTTATTCTGAAAGTTTATTTTCTAGATATTAATTTTATTTTAAAAATACTTTGTGATACTTACTCGGATTTGAACTGGGAACCTTTCACACACGAAGATAGCACGCATCCACCAGGCCACTTGGGGGCACAAAAAACTGGTGCCAAAACTGAATAAGTTGAAACTCATTGCTTGGATGGCTGAAGTGCTCAATATACACATAGAGTCAGTACAAGTTGCGTGGACTCAGCACCGTAGCTAGTCAATAGATACATGTGTAGGTATTGAGAATATACCGTCTGTATTGAAAAAATGTCGAAATGGCACACGTCGTATTTACTCAACACATAACTTATGTAATGTATAACAGTTTCAGTTGCATGGGTTGCGCTTGATATGTGTTGAGTATATACCGTCTTTATTGAACAAATGTCACCATAGACTCTGTGCAGGTTGCATATACTCAGTACATAACTTTATGTAATAAATGTTTTCTATACTTTGATGGCTGGTGCTTGATATGAACTGAGTAAATACCATCTGCATTGAATAAATCTCAACATAGAGTCAGTACACGTCATATTTACTCAGTACATAACTTCATGTAATTAATGTTTTTTATTGGTGGATGGCTGGCGCTTGAGTATAAACTGTTTGCATTGAATAAATGTCACTATAGACTCAGTGCACGTTGCATATACTCAGTATATAACTTTATGTATCAAATGTTTTTTATTGTTGGATGGCTGGCACTTGATATGCGCTGATTATATACCGTCTGCATTCTATAAATGTAGACATAGACTCAGTACACGTCGTATTTACACAGCACATAACTTAATGTAGTTAATAATTTCTTATTTAGATGGCTGGCACTTGATATGTGTTGGGTATTAAACGTCTCTATTGAATAGATATCGATATAGACTTAGTACACATTGCTTATACTCAGTACATAAGCTTAATTTTTAAATTTAAATTTGATTAAATCGAAACATATTTGACTTTAGCTGGTCCATAGTTTTGTAATGAGTATATTACGTCTGTATCCAATACATAAATCGGTACTCAACATTGTTAGTTTTATTCGATACATAACTTGAATTATAACTAGTACACATTAACTTTACTTAGTGAATAGACCTTCGATGGCAATCCTTTGCAAACATCGGTACATACAATTTACATTTATGGTTCTGTACGGAGTGCATTCATTTTTCCCTCAGTGTGCCATTGTAAGTGGTCCTGTTGTTTTTTAACAATTTTTTTCTATTTTGGGTCAAATTTTTAGAAAATGACCCCTCCTGCCTGAACGGGGGGAAATAGACACCCCCTCCGATACGATATTTTTTTTTGTCTCAATGTAATCTATAAGTTCTGATTTTTTTCACGTGTTATAAGAATCAACCTAACTCCATTATTTGTACCTTCAAGTGGAAAAAGGGAGACCAGGGGGGTGAAATAAAAATCTGAAAAAATTAGGGAAATTGTTTTTCAATGTTTTGAATCGAATGAAGGCTATCCAAGACAATGTCCAAAGGACCACCCTAATATACCTACATATATGTATCTGGAAATTTTTTTTAACGAGGCCCTAGAAAGTTATACACTGATGCTAACAAGTGCATAGCAATGGTAACTAACGAAATTCTAGTGTAATATTTCACCTCGTTCGAGCGACAAAAAAAAAGAAAAACAAATTGTCCTATTTGTAAGGCTGGCCACGATACCAAACCAAACGATACTTTTCTAAGTATTGTTTCGGTAACGTCAAAACCGAAAATTTTTAGTATCGTCTCAGTATCGGTCTCGATCGCGTGTAACTCAATCTTGCCTCGGTATCGGTATCGTTATCGGTATCAGAAGGCGTATCGGTATCATAATCGGTATCGGCCTCGTCTGGTTAGTCGGCATTTACATCACCCGATTTTTCCTCAGACGATCTTTTGTTCATAGATGAAGGGAGTAGAAAGTGAGGGGTAAGGACCAAATCGTCCGTTCCTGGCAAACACACGATTTTTCCAGTATGTTTGCGTTCTCTTTTATACTTTTGCCAGAGTCTTGTCTGCCACTAATCGGAGAATTTTCCGAAGCTGATCCAAAAAGAAAATGCAGTAACTAGATCTATTTTTTTTTTCGCAGTAGATATGCATTTCCAAATTTGTATTTGTATTTTCGAAGAAGAAATTAATAATACATATAAGTGATTGAAAATACACACATAGTTTGCTACACAGCTCATATGCAAGGCACTTAAAGGTTGGGTTTCAGGAGAAAAAACAACAACAATGATGATGAAATTTATTTGTGGGTTTAATTTTGTTGAATTAAATTTTTTTTCGTAAAACCAAAAAGTATTTGATTGCCAGTAGATGTGTTTTACGAAAAAAAAAATGCAATAGGCAGCGCTGGTCCTAATATGCCATCTACCTCTGAATGCAAAATGAAAGAGACAGCAATAAAGTATGAAGAGGACAGGACTGGAAAAATCGTTTCATATCGTTTCATGTAAACATTTCACACGATTTTGGGAAAAAACGTACTGGAAAAATCGGATAATGTAAATGCCGACTTACAGTCTGGTCTCAGCCGCAAGCAAAAATAAAATGCACGACTTGGTTACGTGTTCTTAATCTTGCAGTTGAACTTGCTTGATATTTTTATGATTTAATGAAAAGAAATCATTTCATAAAATATGCATAATGAGTGAAAGATCATCTTTTTAACTAAAATTTTGTTGATGGCTTAACAATTTTTTTTTAACAACACTATCAGATCTTTGCCGAAGAGAGCGTAGTACAAGCGACATCTTGCGACCAAAGAATTGTCAAACACAAATTAAGTGCTTATCAGGCTCATCACTTAGTGTAGTGTTAGTAGTTAGCAAGCAACAAACTACTTAAGACATACACTTTACAAAATATAATTAAAAGGCTTATTTCACAATGTCTAAGTAAAATTCCAATTAGGTATCTGACATCAGGGTCATAAGATCACTGGGAAAGCAATGCACAAGTGTTTTATGGTTCAGTTGGATGAGCTGTAAATCCAAAAATAATTCTTTGACTCTGTCTCAAATTCATGTATTATTAATTAGTGATTAAGGCTGGTCACGATACCAAACCAAACGATACTTTTGTTAATATCGTCTCGGTATCGATATCGGTATCGTATAACTCAGTCTCGTTTCGGTTTCGTATAACAAAGTCTCGTATCGGTATCGGTATCGTCATCGGTATCGTCATTGTAATCGGTTTCAGTATCGATCTCGTCTGGTTTCGTTCTGGTCCCAGTAGCAAACAAAAATTAAATGCACGACTTGGATACATGTTTTTGATCTTCTAGTTGAACTCGCTTGGTATTTTAAAAATTTAATTAAGAAATCATTATGTTATTTAGCTATGCAATTAATGAACGAGAAAAAACGTTTCTATCGGTGTTAATGGTTATTAAAAGAATGAGTTTGGTAAACCATTACAAAAATCGTTGGTGCATTTTCCGAGAAATCAAGATATAAGAAAAAATAAGTGTCGTGTTGGATAGATTTCTTTAAAGCCCACTTCCTCCAACTTAAAAGAAAAAATAAATCCAAATTATTAGTGGCTCTCATCCAAATCACTGTCTTATCCTTCTCCCTGCAAAAAAAAAAAAAAACAAAACAAAACAAAAAAAATTGTATCCAAATCGTTGGAGCAGTTTCTGAAAAACCACCGATCCATCTTCGAACCGTCTACTATCAGAATTTGGAAAATTAATATTTTATTGAAAAACTGGGCCTTAGAAAACCGGTTGTTTGTGGGAATGGGATGTCTAAAAATGTTGTGGGTAAGAAAGACTGCATGATGATAGAAAGATTCAGTTTTAAAATGGTGACCTTCAGCAAACGATGAAACAACTTAAACTTGTCAACTTAAAAGTAGGTTCAGTACATCAGTAAGCGTCAAAAGTGAGTAAACAGAAATATGATTTCTGGAAATCAAGAGCCGTTTGCTCATACGAAACTTAAATAAACAAAAATTGCATCCGAATAATAAAAACTGAAGCTTTATTCAACAGCAATAAATCAAAACAAATATATTCAAAATAAATCTAATTCATTTTTTCCTAATAAAAACTAAACTAAACATACTCCATATTTAACGCGTTTATTTTTTAGTTTAAATCACATGTAACTCCAGAAATCATATGGGTGTTTAGTGTTTACTCACTTTTGGCACTCACTGTGGTCCGTTCCTTTTCTCTAAAATGTTAACAATTGTTAACAATTGTTAACACTGATCGTTCCTAAATTCTCAAATTGTAACATCGTGTAACATTATGACGTCATAAAATCGTTCCTAAACTCAATGTTGAAGTGTCAGAATGTTACACTTTGTAACAATTTCCAACTCATCTCTTCGACATGAATTGAAAGTGTTGATCTGTCAAAAGCAGCTGAAACTACAATGTTTTCATTTTGTAATTATCTTTTGTTTACTTTTCGTCGTTTGGATTTGGAATTGTTTGCATTTTTGCAAATATGTGTTTTCAATTCAATTGATTTTAGTGTTGTTTTTGAGTTTTGAATTGTTTTATGATAAATTTACTTTTTTTTCGACAATGCATTTTATCAATTCCATGTTTTTTGTTAAAGAAATTTGTGCTCATAGTTAGTTTAAGTTAATAGAAATTTAATTTAGAAATTATATGTATTTATTTTCAATTAATTTTATGCAATAAATTGTTTTTTCTTGATTATTCATTCTAAATGCATTTCAATTTTTTTTTCAACCTTTTGACAGATCAACAATATTTTCAGCATTGATCGTTCCTAAATGAAATGTTACAAAGTGTAACATTCTTAACAATGACATTCCAACATTTTTTTTGACACATCAACAATTGTTAACATTTTTAGAGAAAAGGAACGGACCACTGGTGTAATTTTCGATTTAAATGAAAATTTGCCTGACTACTTAACAACATTTTATTTTTATTTCCCCTTATAACCCAGTTACTTTTATTTTGTATTTTATTTTTAACCTTTAAGCCTTAACTTGAGGAATTAAAAAGTTTCTTGTCAAAAATAATCTATTTAAAAATATTGCACAGCTACACAATCTATTAAAACAAGACACAATGCCAAATAGTGCCACTATTATAAAGTGCATTTAATCTCTTATGTCATATTGCACGTAGTTCATTAATTATTATTTTAAGATTTAAATTGTATGAAATTATAAAAGTCTTTAATTGACTTAATTATAATAATTATATTTAGAATTTTTTTGTAAATATTGCATACATCAGCTATACCTACATATCTCTCTCCCTTCACTATCATTAAATTTTAAATAGCACGTGCAAACAAAATTCACCCTCATATTTTTGACTTTTTCTCTGTACTTGCTGTGGCTGCCATTAATAATTATAAAAATAATGTAGGTACAAAATATTTTCCCATCACGAAACTGTTTTGCCTATGATGACGAAATATCCGCTGACTATCGTCTGTTTGTCTCTCAGTTTGAGGTTAATCAACTTAAAATTTAATTGACATAAATATAAAGTACATTGTACACTTCAGTAGCAATAGCATTGAACTTAAAAAAAAAAAATAGTTCCGTTTCTATCTTTTGTCTTAAGCCCTCGCAAAAATATACCCTGCTAGCACTTAAAACGTCATCGTCAGTTCAAATTAAAGCATGCAACATGCAATCAATTTTTTTTTTAGAGATAAATGCTCTTTACTCGCAAAGGCCAAGTAATGGATCTATTAAAAGTAAATACACCATACATTGAGTTTTACTAAGAGTGCGAAATATTTTTTCCTAAAATGGAGTTTTCGTCAGTAAGATTTTGTAAGTAAGTGAAGTAGGGCGTGGCATATATCAAAGGGCACGGTAGTGCCCAGCCAACTTTGCGGCACTACACCCTTTTTACAGGAACAAACTCAGGCGACTTTCAACCCCCCTCTGACTTCAGTACCAATAAAGTCAGAAACTTCGAATTCGCAGTATTTGCTGAGCTGATCAAACAAAGGTGGCTCACCAAATTTCAACTCTTTAGCATTAGTAATTCCCGAGATATAGGACTTCAAAAATCGCAAAAACCGTAACTGACTGACTCACTGACATTGTAGAAACTTGAAATTTCGCACAACAACGGTAGGCCTTCTGGTGCATACAAAGGAAAAAATCGAAAATATGCAATTTTTATTCAGGAGCGTGGCATCCACCCACTTTCTTAAAAATTCTTATAAAATATATGGAGCAATTCCGATTGTTGTAGAACGAAAAGAAAATTGGTAGGTCGGAGGGGTTTGACGTGCATACAAAGATAAAAGTCAGGAATTTATAATTTACATCTGAAGTGGCGTGGCATCTACCCACTTTTTTAAAAATTGTAATCAATTATATAATGCACTTCCGATTGTTGTAGAACGATGAATATTGGAAGAACGGTATGCTTGATGAGTATAAAATAAGAGAAAAATAAAAATGAAGATTTTTCATTCAAGGGCCGTGGCATCCACCCACTTTCTCAGAGTTGCTATTATTTTTATGAAGCACTTTCGGCTGTCGTAGAATTATTAGTTTTTGTACATAGAGCGGTAGGGCTTTATTTTTAGCTGGCAAAATAAAATCTTTGCAAAAAGGAGTGAAATCACAACAAAAACATAATTGTTAAGAAACGATCCAAGTTCTTATATGTACAAGAAACCTGTGCGTAAAAAGTCAGCCAAAAAAAGAAATGAGATCTAAAATATATGCCAAGTTTTAAGGTCATGAAGTTTAATATCAAATATCTGAATTAGAATAATATCAAAACAACTCCTAATTATGACAGAAATTGGTGTTAAATGATGAATGATTAAAATTTGGTGGATTTACGTGGCAAGTTTTCTCTTAATTACTTACCTACTTAATCACTAACTTAAAATGTATGAAAACTTAGGACCTTTTTTGTAGAGGACCAATTTTCCTTTCCAATGGTGCCTAACAATATTACTTCACTTCAATTAATACAATTATAATTAGTCGCTTTTAAATGGATTTTTTAGTGGGAAATTACATAGAAATTCCCTAATTAAACTAGGCAGAAAATTTCTTTAAACAGAAACTAAAATATACTTTTCCAAAGTTTTTGCGGTGCTGAACTAGAATCAGAAGTCAAAAAGATTCTATTATGCCACGTTTATGAGATATTGCCATTTGAAAATTGAAAAAAGAAGTTTTTCGCTGCAAAAAAACCTTTTTTTCAATTTTCCAACATACAAATATCAAATATCAAAGGAAATGAGGCTGCTGATAGTGCAGCAAAAGAAGCGACTCGTTACCCGTACTTAAAAGAACTGCCAAACATCTCTCAGCTCATCCGAAAAGTCTTTGAAGCTAATGAATACGAAGATCTCGAAAGCTCATGGCGTGGTGAACAGAACTTTCTTCGTCAACATCACCCAACACATCTCCGAATCCCTTATAACAGAAATCTAACCAGAGACGAATGCATAACAATGTTCCGGATTAGAGTAGGAAAAACTCTTTTTTCTAGTCGACACTATTTCACTAACGACCCCCCTGAAGAGTGCGCGAATTGTAGAGAAGCCCTTTCAATTTGGCATATATTTGCTGTTTGCCCGATTTCTCGCCAAACCACTGATACCGACTCAATAGAAGATATCCAGAAACAAATAGCCGAAGTACTTAATCCGTCTGATGTTCTAACGTTCCAGCGCATTAAAGTAGCAACAACACTTCATAATAAATTTAAAGATATATGAACTATTCTTTCTTATAGTAAAAATTAACTTTAAACTTTCTATTTAAAATATATACATACATATACATACATATATACATATAAACATAATGTACATAATAATATCTTAAATCACTATGTGATATCTATACGACATCTATGGTCTTGCTGCCCTGATGTCTTTTTTTTTTAATAATTTTATAAATTTATCTTTATAAATTATTTTTGATAAATAAATAAATAAATAATATTGCATATCAAAATTTTCAAAAAAGAAATTTTTGAATCTTTAAAAAGAGTTTCAAATTATTTTTTTTTGAAATTTCGATATCTCAAGACCGGGTTGACGATTTTTTTGGAAATTTTATTTTTATATGCACATAAATAAATACTTACGATTTGCATTTTCCTTAAAAATGTTTTAAAAATTTGATATACAGGGTGTCCTGTAAATAATGGATAACCTTGCAACTGGTTATTGCAGGCCTTATGACCTTTCCAGAAAAAAATATAAAAAAAATATTTTCCCAGTGGTTACTTTGTTATTTATGATGTTTTTTCCAAAAGTTTATAGCAAGTACTTCTTTCCTCAAATACGTGAACGCTACGACCATGGATGAACAATTTTTACTATTTTTATATTTTTGTAATATTCTAGAATAACTGTTGTAATAGATGGGTGGTAAAATTTAACAGTAGTTATTGCATTTTTTTTATTATAATTTTTTTAAATTTTTTTCAGTACAAAAATTTATTTTCGAAAAAGTTTGACCACCTCTAATAAATTAAATTTGTATGAGAACATGAGTGGCCAATTGCTTAAAAAAGTTGTCTATTTAATGCACTTTTCAAAATGGTATAACACATGCTTGTGTATTAACGAAATAACCAAGAAAATTTGTCAATCATCTAATAAAGCTGCTTTTAACATTTTGGCAAAATGTCTATCAAAATGTTACAATAACCTGCAAATTTGGGTTGGACAACAATTTTCTCTTTTGATGTGTAAGGGGGTTCAGTGCAAATATATCTATCTATTTTAGGTGTTGAAAGACCCACCTTTTGGCCACCATATTGGAAAAAGAGTTCTAAAATGTTTTCCATGGCAACTTAAATTTTATTAGTCTTAGAAAAAAAAACTTTGGTACAAATTTTTAGCACATTCAATTCTCTTCAATTTATGTTAACATACTTTTTACCCTAAAGTTATAAATAAAAAAGTTATAATCAAAATTTAAACATTGAAAAAATTAATATGTTTTTGATTATAACTTTTTTATTTATAACTTTAGGGTAAAAAGTATGTTAACATAATTTGAAGAGAATTGAATTTGCTACAAATTTGTACCAAAGTTTTTTTTTTCTAAGACTAATAAAATTTAAGTTGCCATGGAAAACATTTTAGAACTCGTTTTCCAATATGGTGGCCAAATGGTGGGTCTTTCAACACCTAAAATAGAGTTTTATACTTGCACTGAACCCCCTTACACATCAAAAGAGAAAATTTTTGTCCAACCCAAATTTGGAGGTTATTGTAACATTTTGATAGACATTTTGCCAAAATGTTAAAAGCAGCTTTATTAGATGATTGACAAATTTTCTTGGTTATTTCGTTAATACACAAGCATGTGTTATACCATTTTGAAAAGTGCATTAAATAGACAACTTTTTTAAGCAATTGGCCACTCATGTTCTCATACAATTTTAATTTATTAGAGGTGGTCAAACTTTTTCGAAAATAAATGTGTGTACTGAAAAAAATATTTTAAAAAATTATAATAAAAAAAATGCAATAACTACTGTTAAATTTTACCACCCATCTATTACAACAGTTATTCTAGAATATTACAAAAATATAAAAATAGTAAAAATTGTTCATCCATGGTCGTAGCGTTCACGTATTTGAGGAAAGTAGTACTTGTTAACAACTTTTGGATAAAACATCATAACAAGGTAACCACTGAGAAAATATTTTTTTTATATTTTTTTTTGGAAAGGTCATAAGGCCTGCAATAACCAGTTGCAAGGTTATCCATTATTTACAGGACACCCTGTATAAAAAAAATAATCTTCTAAAAACCGCTCCAAAGATTTTAAATTTTTTTCCATACAATCATATTCAATTAAGAATTAAGATGGCACTCTTTGTTTATACCTTAAACTGTCAAAAGAGTTGTTTTAGCTAATTTAAATATCGTATTTAATGGCGCAAAATTATAGTGAAGTTAATACGATACTAAAACAATTTTAGTGTAACACTAGGTGAAAATGGCGTTTTCTTAAATTAAAGACGATGTCAAACCAACTTTAAACACTTCCATTTAAGATAAAATCACCAAAGTCTGATTTCATTGTTCTAGTATCACACTAGCTGAAATGAAATCTGTCGCACGAACTGTCATTGATTTAGGCGAGTTCAACTTTAATTTGCTTAGAAAATGGTCTTAACGTAACACTAACTACCATGTGTCTATAATTCAGGAAAAGTTAGAGAACTGCATTAAAGTTAAACAATTGTTAACTAGTGTCACGCTAAGGCCCTTAAAATCGGCTGTCTATAATTTTGCGCCAATGCCTTTAAACATTTTTCCATCATAATTTCCATGTCTTTATATACAATTTTGTTCAACCCTCAGCCTCTTGAACATAAGAGCAAGTACGTGAGACTCAGTCGTGCATTTTATTTATTTTGCATTTTAAGTAAATTTTTCAGAAATCGAGTCAAGTTGATTGAAATCTCAATTTTTGTTTTACACGAATATAAAACCTAATCACAAGTTAAAACAAATGGCTAAAATTCAAGATGGGGCGCCCAATGCAAATGACAATTAGGCCAAAAATAAAACTCTTCAATTTTTGTTATTTCAAGCATAGACATTCCATTGTAACTTTGTTATGTTCCCTTCTCTCAGTTGTCAGTATTTTTTCAAAGATCAACCTTAAAAGCAAGTGGTATTTCAAATGAAATCAGCTTTCAATAGATGCTATAACTGACTATAGAAACATGTTTCTCTGTCATTTAAATCCCAAGTAAACTACGATTTAGCTAACAATTTTGATGATTTACATTATTCTTGACTTACTTAACAGATATTTCTGACAGTTGAATGTCAAAAATCTATTGAAATCGAAGCGCAACACTATGGTTAGGGTGGTTTGCATAGTGGCGCCTTCTTGATTTTGAGAGTGGGTTAACTCGGGTTTTATCAATTTTTTATTGAGGACTCACACTAACTCTGTTTGACAGTTAACTCAGTACTGAAAAACAGG
This sequence comes from Dasysyrphus tricinctus, assembly GCA_963921185.1. Lineage (NCBI taxonomy): Eukaryota > Metazoa > Arthropoda > Insecta > Diptera > Syrphidae > Dasysyrphus > Dasysyrphus tricinctus. The sequence goes on along the minus strand of OY992533.1, from coordinate 13,766,688 downwards.
CCCTTAAATACTCTACTACGGAGTTTCCTGTGCTCAACGGAAATAGACCCCCAATATTTAGTTAATTTTCAATAATAATGTCCATCACCTATGCGGTTTTCAGATTTTAAAACCCAAATCCTAAAAAATAAACATAAATAGCAACAAAAGTAAACAAAGAAAAATGACTGACGTAATGCACACAAGATAAACAATACATTAACCCGGAGTAAATTTTATTTTTTTTTATTCTGTAGGTAGGAACATTATAATCTTCATGTGTAGGTACTTCCCAATTTGTATAACGGTTTGATTTTTTTTCTCGAAACTCAACAACTTCCATCGGTTACACTGGTTCTCATACAAATATCCGCCCTGTTTAGTAGATGCATGATAAAATTTCAGTTTTATCTTAAATTTAAAATTTTCGAAACATAAACAAATAGCCGTGTTAAATGTTGACATAAAACATGGCATTTTTGTTGTTCTAATTTTAGATCGCCCCCTGTTTAATCGAATGAATTCGACATTGTTATTATTTTTAGTATCGCGATCGCAAGGCTGGCTGGCTGCAGACTGTATGGCGTGACATTACTTTTTTTTTAGTTGATAACCTTAAATTTGTAGTGTGCATGAATTCTTGACTTTTATTGCATTATTTAAATTTGTTATCTTAATAATTATTTACTATTTTTGCAAAAAAAAAAAAAGTATGATGAATAATATTTGATTCGATCACAGAGTTAATTGTATGAACCACGCGTTAGCTGTAGACCAAGTTGGAATATGTTTGTTATTTGTCGTGTGTAATTCCAAGAAAAAATTACTTTTCGATGTTTGTATGAGACAATTCGACCTCTAAATCAACAAGAAATGCGGACAAATCGAACTGAAAAAATAGGTATCCCAATTTTGTTCACTTAAAATGCTTAAAAGGTATTATTTGAAGTTGTTGTATTACTTGATTGAGGTCACTATGAGTTATGCCTTGCACATGCGTTTTGTATTGTTTATTTTTTATTTATTACACAACAAATGAAGTTAAAAACTGGGTCTGCAAAAATATTGAAGGCGATAAATAATAAAAATGAATTAAAACGTTCCAGAGGCCTTAAAAAAAATGTATTTTGATGTTTCCTTGGAAACGAAGCTGTGATTTAATTTTTGAGCTTTTTTTTATTTGAATTCATAAATCATCTTTTTGTTTTTTTTTTTACTTTTTCTGCTAAAATTGTTTTATACATTTTTTGAACCTTCCATTTCAAGAGTAAAATTGTCAAATTCGACTTAGCTTCCGAGTTATATATATCAAACAAATTGAAAATTGGCCAGTATGACCATTCTCTCAGAAACACAAGGCTGTGGTAGGTAGGTAGAAATAGTGGCACGTGCGCCATACTCGCTTGGTGCCCAATTAGCGCTGAATTGCGCCGTCTTGAAACCATAACTCGTTTGACCTGTGGATGAAAGTAGATTAAAATGAGGATATGTGGACGTCCTCTGAGCATCATCTTCAATGCCAAGATGTTGACAACAGAAGGAGTCGAGTATGTGGTTTGTTGGTTTGTAGTTCAAATCGACAAACATGATTCCTCAGGGGGTCTTCCAGGTACATGATTGGATGCGAAATTTCTTTCTGGGCCTCCGTCTGCTTACTCCGCATAAGTAGAGGTTTTCAGTGAAGATCAGCATCCTCCATTAGACCACATTTGTTCCCTGGTTTGAATTAGAACGGATTTTGGGTATGGTTGTGTATTGTGAGCCAGTACAAACGACAGGAGGCTGGATGTTAGACACTCACTCGATTGGGACGCAACTCGCCCGAGGCCAGCTACGATATGCCCAGCTCGGCACACAGCACAATGGCACCAAAGTGCGAACGATCCAACCGTATGATTATCGTTGCCATTGAGCATCATGAGCAGAGGCTCATGTTCCGATTGCTCACGGTCACGGTCTCTTTGGGTCTGTAGGGAACATGGTACAGAATCAACCGTTTTTTGTCTTAGATCCATTCCGTCGCGTTAAGATCAAATTTTTGATTTTTGTTTCGGAACGTTCGCTGAGGTCGTCAAAAAAATGGTACTCCAAACGATTGTGCTCTCATTCTGGAACGCGAGGCTGAATTTATAAGGATTTTCGGTTTTAAGCATGCTTATGGCCCAAACAAACATATTCAATAATAAAAACCCTTCAACGTAATTATTGTTCCTTTATTCCGCTCATTTTCCGGTATATTCAATATTCTTCGCATTGCGCTTGATGTTTTTAATATTTCATTTTGTTATGGTGCCAGCACCAAAATCACTGTTCAATATTAAATGATGGTACGCTTTCTATTATTTGTATCTATTTCTTAATTAATCGGGAACCCTTGTCAAACCAAATGTCATATTAAATTTACAGAAATATAAACAACTCACAGATAACAATCAAATTCAGTTTCCTGTGGTGATATTTTGTCATCCATTTCACTAGGTTTGTGTGGATATTTTCTTCCTTACATTTCAATCAGCTTTAATTATATTTGACTACATTTTCTGGTAATTTTTTTTACAGTTGGTCAATCCACGCCTTCAAATGAAGTCCCCACTGAATGCATCAACTTGTGAAAATTATGTGTATTGGGTTTATTAACCTTAAATGATAAGAAGTAATAACAAAATATCATTAAAAGTAGTAATGTTTACATTACCTATGTATGTTTCTGATTTAACTTATTTTTATTCTTCATATATTTTTTATAACAACTCTTGTTTTTACTTTTTTTAAAAGGCCAAATAAACGCTTAAAACGTGATTGAAATATAATTTGCTTAGTTCTTACTTTTTCCCAACATCTCGCCTGAAATTAATTTGTATGCAACTTATTTAAAGCGTAACTTTTATATAACGCCTATAAAATTAATTTAACTTATTTTGTGTTCGAAAAAGCATTATGCATGCTCAGAATACAAAATTTATCACCGAAATCAAAGTTCTAAATGAATAAAACAAAAATAGGTGTACCTTTACCAATCCCATTACATATACGGTCACTCCCAAAAATATTCGGAATTAATCTATATCAAATCTATATAATGATTTTTCTAGCTCTGTGGAAATTATAAAAAAAAGTAACGGCAGGTAGAATCTCGCGCTATTAAATTTTCTTGTTTCCCATATTAAAATGAGCATATAACAAGATGAAACAAAGAGGAATGTAGATAACAGAAGAAAAACAATAACAGAACAAAGAATAATAAGAGACAAAAAAACTCATGTTTAAAAAAAAAACTTTTTTTCCGAATAATTTTGTGAGTGACTGTATACATAATTTCAATTTCAATGAAGTAATGGGATGAATTTATGCTTTGAGGATTATCTACATGTTGTACATACAAATTACAATTTTTATAATGGAATGAATTGAATCAAATAGTGTGCTCGCGTGTAACCTTAACCTTCACATTCATATTCACTCTTAGAAGCTGCCCTTAAATTGTGAAAGTTTAAAGATCTAGTTAAACGGAGCGTGATCCGCCGATGCGATCTATAATTCTGCCCGTCGCGTTCTCTGTAGTGTAAAGGAACACATCTTTTTGTTCAAACTGAACGCGTTCCGTTTAAGCGGGCAAGAATAGAACACGACGCGAAAATTGAAGTTGTAGATTTTTTTCAAAGAATAGACAAAAATAGTCGGGTAAATATATTATACTATGGGAGAAAAATGTTTAAACGCATGGAATTTAGTTCTTTCAAAAATTCACAAAATGCCTTTTCGGAAATTTTGATATGCAGCCGCATTTTATTTTCCTCACGATCTGGTAGAGAGCAGGGGGCCAATTCTGGTTCTGTGAAAAAGTGAATCGAATAAATCGTTTTCACATTCACTGTCAAGCATTACTTTCACTTTTTCGATTCATTTGGCACAAATAGGCGATTATGGTTCTGTGAATGAAAACTATATTTTCGATGCTCGAACCACCTTACCATTTCTCTTGAAAACAGCGTGATTCTCTCAATTTTCTAGTGTTTTTTAAGAGAATAGAGAAATGCATGAGACAAGAACACTTTTTTCTTTATTGATTTGACAGAGAAAGAGATATGATTGAACTTGTCATTATTTGTTCGTACTCACGCTCTCATTTTGGATATTCACTTCCAAATGACGGCGTGAAAGCAAATAATTATATGAAAGTTTTTGATATTTGGTTTCACATTTTCACAGAATGGGAATCAGAATCAGTTTGAATGCGTGAAAAGTTTTTCGATTCACTTTTTCACAGAACCAGAATTAGCCCCCAGGGGGCCGATTCTGGTTCTGTGAAAAAATGAAACGAACAATTTTTCACGCTTTCACACTAATTCCGATTCCCGTTCTGTGAAAATGTGCAACCAAACATCAAAAACTTTCATTATGAATAATTTGCTTTCACGCCGTCATTTGGAAGCGAATATCCAAAATGAAAGCGTGAATACGAACAAGCAATGACAAATTCAATCATATCTCTCTCTCTGTCAAATCCATACAGAAAAAAGTGTTCCTATCTCACGCATTTCTCTGTTCTCTTCAAAAACACAAGTAAATTGAGAGAATCGTGCAGTTTTCAAGAGAAATGGTAAGGTGGTTCTAGCATCGATAATATAGTTTTCATTCACAGAACCAGAATCGCTTATTTGTGGCAAATGAATCGAAAAAGTGAAAGCAATGGTTGGCAGCGAATGTGAAAACGATTTATTCGATTCACTTTTTCACAGAACCAGAACTGGCCCCCAGGATATGATAAATAAAACAGACAGGATGTAATTGACAGGAATGTTATATTCCCGTCTCTTTTTTTCTAATGTTTGTTTATTTTTCTTGTGCCTGTTGCCTCTTTTCTTTGCACTACTGAGACACATTCACTATAGTAAATAGCCTCCAAGCCGCCACACAGTGGTTCAAGATGTATGGGAGAGGCGGTCGTCTTAAATCTATAAAATCTATATAAAAGGCAGCGAACCGATTAAGATGAAATTTTCAGTAATGATAAAAGATATCATAAGACATTATCAGAGAAAATTTCCAGCCACTGACACGCCCACTTTTTAAAAAGGTCATCTAACCGTCGAAAGTTGATGTAATTGAGGGGTGCGTTCTAATGAAAAGTTGTAGATAATGTAATTTATTACAACTCCTCCATACAAAACTTTTTTCCCCGCCCACTTTTGGGGGTGTTTTTTGACAAAAATAAATTTATTTTTTGAAAAATTTCATTTTTTTTGGACCATTAAAAATTTTCATAAGAAGGTGTATTAAAAATGATTTTTAATTTAAATTTAGCTCCACATATAACATACAGATAGGTTTTCCATAATTTAGGGCAAGGATTTGAAATCTCATAAAAAAAGTGAAGTACAGTGTTTTACTTCGGGTTAAAATTTTACGATTTGCGCAAGTTTGCGCAAATAAAAACGTATATATTCTTAAAGAGGAAAAATAATTCTAAATTATTCTATATAAATTATCAAGGGATTTTACGGAATATGAAAAAACACTAATTATGCACCATTTTCAATAGAGGGCAAAATAAAAAATATATACTTTTTTCTTGAAGAAAATTATTTAAAAGCTATCGTTATACATTAATTAATTAATCACATCACCTTCTTCCAAAATTAACAAAAGACCAAAAATGGTTAAACTTCAATGTCGTATTTCCAGATTAACGTTTTTTATAAAACTGCGAAAAACACTCATCTTCGTGACACGACTGACTTTCAACAACTAATTTTAGAGGAGAAACCTTACTGCCATCTGCCACTGTAATGTCCTGTTATCTTAGATAATTATCGCATACACGAAAATTAGTTTGTTAAACCTTGAAATTTTGACTTTTGGCCTATGGGAGAAACCACTGTGCGCCAGAGTGAAAACTAATTTTTGGATCATTGAAATAGATGAGATGATGGATGAAAATACCTCGAAAAAGGCAATTTAGGGCTTTTTGGTAACATTTAAATCGAAATACACTTTTTGCCTCACAATATAGTTTGTCCTACATCTGTCAAGTCATCAACTGTCAAATAATATTGAAGATATTGAAGGATGGCTAGGATGTTGATGTATTAAAAAACCACTAAAAATTTCCAAATTTTTGAAGTTTTTTCGACTGCTCCGGAAAAAAGCGGTTTAGGGCAAATGGGTGACATTTGGATAAAATAAACTTTTTCCGTCAAAATATCAACTATAAATTTCCATTGAAATATGGATGTGATGTCGATGGATTAAAAAACCCCTGCCAAAATCGGAAATGTTCACAGTTTTCTTCTGCTCCAGAAATGCAACTGAATTAGCCAACTCAGTTTGCTGACTACAACTAGGTTTAGCTCGGCTTGGAAGTCAGTTTAATTTTTGTATTTAAGAAAATATTTTCCGTACCTGTATGTGGCCCTTTTTTACCCTTTCCCATTAGCTACGCCACTGACTGATGCGAAATCTTAACAGCTGTAAAATTTATTCGATTCTCATTCTTATGTCATCATTTAACTTACGCAATTTATATTTTATTTCAGTCGTACGTCCTCACTACGTCAAAATAAATGGACATAATAAATAAAAAGCGAAGTATACATAAAACGGCAGAATTTGTCCGGAGAAATAGTGCTGCGACCATTCTTTTTCCGCGCAAAATTAAGTGTAGACTTTCTTTTACCTTTCACGTACAGCGGTTTCAACTGTCAAAATTAAAAAAAATATATGAATGTTTGATTTGGACAGTGTTGCATGTATCCAAACCAACCGCGAGCAACTCGGACCAACTTTAAGTTACATTATGTTCCCACCAAACCCAAACTTGAGACATTTGAAATTTTTTGTGATTTAAAATTGGTGGAGCAAGATTTAATTAAGATTTCTTTGAAATTAAGTGTTTTAATTGAGATTTCGATCTTGTTCCATCGATCTAAAATATCAAAACTTCAACCGAAATCTCGAACTTCATTTTGGTTGGAACATTGCGTTACGAGGGGTACCAAATCGGGCAAACTAAAATCTCGAATAACGAAATCTCGAATTTATTTAAAAATCTCGAGAAACGAAATCTCGCAAATTAATGATCCCGTTTTTCATAATCTCGCAATTACAAAATTTCGCTTTTGAATATATTTCTTGCAATAATTGAATTAAATTTTGCGAGACTTTGTAATCGCGAGATTGTTAAAAGCGGGATTTGGTTATTATGAGATTGTGAAGAGCGAGATTTTGTAATTGCGAGATAAGTTTTCGAATGCGAAATTTTAATTTGCAGGATTTCGTACCTTACCCCTTTAAGTTGGTTCCTTAAAGTATGGAGCAAATATTTTTGTGATTATTGTAAAGCCATATAAGCTAAAACTCGAAGAGTATTGAAAAAGAACTTTAACAAAATAAAATATTGGTAAGCGATGTTGTTTGACAGTTCTGCGACCTTTGCGTGTTTCCCTTAAGTTATAATTTGCAACACGTGCAGATTTCTAAAATAAAGTTTTAATTTTGCTCTGAATACTGAATACGATCGCGTTTTGGATGTGATGCATTAAGGTATTCTTATCATTTTATCAATTTTTATTTTATCGTATAAGTTAGACTACATTTCCATGAAAATATATTTTTTCCCTGTCTGCTTTACTCGTAGAAATACACACGCTATCCGGGACAGAATAATTGCATACCGGCAAAGTGGAATTAAACTATTTTTACACATACAAATTCAGACTTGTAAATGAGTGTTAAGAACTCAAGAGTATGGAATTGCCTCTATGTTTTATGAATTGTTTTATTAAAAGGGGAAATGGTCAACGCTATATCTATGTATCTACTGCGTCAAGTCCAACATATTCTTGCAGTTTACAAGAGTTTTTTCTTGTTTTTTTTTTATTTTATTTTTGTGCAGACAGGAAGAACAGAACAATCTTATATGACGTGCAAACATGCACAAAAGTCATTCACCGTAATTGAGAATGTAAAATAGGGGAAATATGTATGATGACTTTTTGTAAAACGAATATGCTAAAAACAGTGCGGCGAATAAGTTAAACAACACTTCTTGATTTTTGTTGTTATAGTTCTTGATAAATTAATGGTTTTATCTGTAAAATTTTCTTAAACCTTTAATTTGTATTTTGTATATTGTTGCGCCAAACGACGTTATTCAGCACAGTATCATCATTCCTTATTTACCTAACCTAACGTAACCTCCTAACATATTCAAAATTTTATCGACATCGAAGCGATTTCACAGATATTTGTATAGTTTGTTCTTATTAGGTGATTTAAGCTAAATCCGCCAACCACGCACTTTTATATTTTTTATATATTTTAGCTTTCTTCCTTGTTAACAAGAGCCATATTCACTGCTGAGTTAACTTGGAGTTAAATCCGAGTTAGCTATAATTGAAAATAAATTATTCCCGAGTTAACTCGAAAACAGTTTTGCAGTTATCAAAAATCTATTGAAATCGATGTGTGACACCATGGAAATGGCCTTAGTTTAGTCCCTGAGTCACCAAATTAGGTGAAATAACTCCGGTTTAAATCAGGATTGCAATAACTAAGGTTTAACCTCGACACTAGGATGATCTCGCACTGAAAAACTGATGTATATAAAGTTTGCAGGACACTTTTGGAAAAGTATCCTATCATTAGTTGCTACTTAATTGCGAATTAGTTGCGCAAAAAAAACAAATTAATTGCATTTTTGGTTTGCGAAATAATGAGTGTCCTGCTGACATCATATGAACTTAATAGGACACTTCTCGAAAATGAAGATAAACAATTTGAAAAATTTGGTTGTTGAAGAATAATGAATTGCGACTTAGTTACAAATTGCAAATTTGAGCTATCTTTATATACACTAGTCAACAATATTAAAGGAACACATTTTTTTTCAATTTTTGTTAGCGTTTTTTGAAGAGCTGTATCTTTGTGACGAGTGGTCGTATTGAGTTGAAATAAAAAGCATTTTACAGCTTTATGTTTTTTGTTTCGAGATTTGTTTGCAAACAAATTTTTTTGAAGTACCGTTATTGCGTTATTGCAAAAAATGAGACGAGACAACAAAATTATTTTGTTTTTATTTTTTTTGAAGGTCCTCATTTCTATGGATAAATTTTTTTGAGTCGAACATTTTTTAAAAGTCCAAAAAAATATTTTTTTGAAAAAAATGTCTAGCAAAAAACTGTTTATATTTTTAAGAAGCATATGTACCTACCGTTTTGAAGTTAGTTAAAAATAAAATTTAATTTTATTGTTATCTCGAAATTTTTTTTGCACGAATCCAAAACTTGCCCTATAGTGCTTCTATCGCAATCGCAAGTAAAAATTCAAATTACATTAATCGAAAGGCAACATTTTGTTTAAGATTTTTGTTTGGCTACATTTCCTCATTCTAAAACCAAGTTTTTGTGGTGTCTGGGGTAAGGCGAGGGTTGAAAGGGAAAAAAAAGACAAATGTTAATTTGTACACAATCAAAAGGCCTATTGTGACATGCTATAACTTCAAAACTAATAAACTAACAGAGTAAATAGCTCATTTTGTATATTATTTTATCGTCTAAATGTTATTTTTCAGTTGAAAAATGAAATTCGATCGAGTTATGGAATAAAACCCAAATCATACTTTTGTACAAGATGGCAGCCTTACCCTACGCCGGGCATCCGAAAAACTGGATTTTATAATGAGAGGATGTAGCTTGACGCAAATTATTGTACAGCCAATTTTCCCATCGACTAATGTGGAGACCTACATAAGCTTAATATAAAAAGCTCTCCGCCAAAATTCAGATTTGTCGGAATTTTTTCGAAGTAGAAGCCTAATTTTCCTGTGCAAATACTTACATAATTACATAAAAAATGGCGTACCCGCTGCATTTGAGATTATGCTAGAGAACGAAATAATTTGTCTTCAAAAAAGTCGTAACGAAATCTGAAATCAATTACAGAGCCGACAGCCAATTTTGGGAGTGGATGTTTAACTAAAATCTAGGTATGTATCGTGATATCGAATACTAAAGTCTGACAGGTTTTTTGTTCAGATTTTGGGATGGGTGGCAGTTTCAAACCAGCTTGGTTTCATATCTATGTGTTAGGGTCATAAACATTTCAATTCACTTTTAAAATATATGCAGGAAATGATGATCAGTCATTTGTCCGAAGTCTAAAGACTTTTATCTTGCTGATCCGATCAATAAAAGCCATGATTTTAGCTTTTTGAGCAAACCTTATCGGCATTTTTTGGAGACTTTATTTTTTTTTTTTTTATGTTTTGTAATAAATCTCCAAAGACGGGATGAAAAGATTCGCATAAAAAGATTATATCTTGAGTTCTATTAATCTGACTGTCAAGATTGAGGTGCTTATGCTTGGAAAAAAAAGGGTCCGCCAAATAACTTTTTTTTTGAAAATGCTACTACTACATGGAGTGTAGCTTCGGCTGTGTGGCACGTAGCGCCGTCCTGTTGAAACCAAATGTTGCCAATATCCTCCTCTTCAATTTTTGTGAAAAAAATTCGTTCAACATGGCCCGATAACGATCGCCATTGACTGTAACGGCCACTCAAAGAAAAATGGCCCAATTATGCCTCGATAAGTCGATCACAGGCCCACTTAGCGAAGCAGCCATTTGAATGAAATTATTTTCCATTATTAACCAGAAGTATTGTACTTTCAAATAAAACAGGAAATTTGAGAAAATATTTAATAGTTTTTTTTTATAGCATTTTCAAAAAAAAAATTATATTTGGCGGACCCCTTCTATACATTTTCTTTTTAAATAAATTAAAGTGGTTATAAACCTGACAGAAAAAAAGGAAGCCTAGCTCTTTTTAACCCCCACCCCTTCCAAAGGCTGAGAAAAAAATCTACCAGACCTTGGTGTTCGATCTTGTTTATACATACATACATATATATGTACATGCACTCCCAAAGTTAGCTGTTGGCTCTTCGAATTTTACATTTTTAAAGCCATTTAAATCATCCAAACTTTTCACTAATCTTTGAGCTACGTTACTTACAAGTAGTTATTCTTTATAGAAACCGAACACACCAGTTTGTTTGCAAAGCACATACTTTTCAGATAAAATTTGCTCTGAAACTAATGGATATACATGTTAAATATTTGAAAAAATGTTTGAAGGATTAAAATAGTGCTTTCAGGGTTATACGACTTTTGTGTTTACATTTTTGTTTGCTTAAACAACACATCCACAAATACATATAGCGAAAAATTAAAAAAACTACAGCCAGTTCTGTGGGGAAATAAAAATTATGTGTCTAAAGATTCAAAATACATTTTGAAAAGGAAGTAACATAACCTCTAACATAAAAATAAAAATATAAAATAAAAAAACTTATACAATAAAAAAATAAATAATAATAATAATAAAAAAAAAAATAATAAATGAATAAAAAATATTTTGAAAATCTGATTTTATGGAGCAATTTTAAAGGTCGGATTCGAATCCAGGGAAATTTTTTCATAAAATTTTGCAGACCAGTGTTATTATTATTTGCATAAATTCACAACTAACTGCATTTGCACAAATCAGAATTTCATCGCCCTAATAAAGAAAATTGCTGAACGCAGACTTACGCACAGTGCCACTGTGCAGTTACCTTTAACAACACTTTATTTCTTTCTGTTTGAAATAATTCTTGTTTTTTTGTTTCTTTATTGCGCTACTGTCATTCCTCTTCCAAGTATCTTATAATTATATTTACCATTTATACAAAAATTCTTCATTCAACGAGTATCATAGTGCTTCACTTATTTTTATATTCCATTTCTTCATCAGCAACTTGTCCACCCTTGAGAACAGGGGCAGATTTAAAAATTGTTTGGCCTTTTGTTTAATCTCAAAAACCTGTTGTCTTCTTAATTTCCAATAAAATTTCTTCGTGACATTCCGGATAACTATTGATTTCCCGACCAATCTTTCGGGACTTGAAGTATCTGTTGAAGATTTGTGTCTTGTGTCTTATCATATTGACTCACTTAAGTTGATGACAAAAGTTTATGCAATCATGTAATTTAAATTTAAATTACTGCTTCTCAGGAGATCATTCAGTACATCATCCATTTTATATAGATATAATTGAAGTTAATTAAAAAAATTAAATCTCTATTCGATTTGAAAAAAAACTGAGTCTTAAGACGAGAATACAGACAATGGCAACAATTTATAACAGTTAAAACAATTTATCGCAATTTAAAGGAAGAAGAGTTAAGAGAAGTGCCAATTTATAACAGTTATAAAATGTATTTGCCCTCTAAAAGTACTTGAGAGTGCTAGGACGCCATATGGCCCTAGGCTCAATGATAGGAAAATCCCTATGCACACCTCCGCGTGGTAGAGGGCGGGTAACGCTAACGTGCAGGGGGACCGAATGGATGCCGGGATAAGCAGACAACCCAGCTATGCTGGTCAGGGCACAAACTTGTCCTCGGGATGGTTAAAAGCCCCCTTAAGGCGGATGAACTGCAGGTGGCGGTCAACGGCATGATAGTCTGGTGGCGGAGGAGCTTTTTTTTGGTAAAAGGCCAACGGCAGCAGCAGGTAGCGTCTGTAACCCATATTGGGCGGCTATAAAAGGCGTCTGTTTTCCCATAGTGGGCGGCCTCGAGCAGTTATGTGTTTGACCATACAAAAGGCGGGTGTGCCTGTCAAATCTGAGCTTATGTATGTTATTAATCATATCTCGGAAAACACCATGGTGGAAGGATATATGCAAATACATGAATTATGACAACAAATGGAAATGAGTCCCCAAGAGGTAATCTTTTTATAGAAAATCCTTCTGTAGCTTCGGCTGCAGTAAACCGCACATCGGATTTGGGGGTGCGGCATCCTTCATGTACGAGCGTCAATCAAGACGCCATAATAATAAATGAATCGTTGACAAATAGAAGAAGTCTTTCAAGAAGCGCAAATGTTACTTTTGGCTACCGCATACGTACGAAAATCGGAGCATGGAACGTTCGATCCTTGTACAGCGATGGTAGATACGAGCAGGTTGAGCGTGAAATGCTTCGCCTAAAGATCAGTATCCTGGGCATAAGCGAAACTAAGTGGAGAGGAAGAGCTGAATACAGATCAGACACTGGACAGACGAGAATGCTGTATTCCGGCGAAGATGAAAGAGAGGGTGGCCAAAGACTGCATGGTGTCGGAATTATGTTGAACGAAGAAGCGAGGCGTAGTTTGATCTCATGGGCGCCCATTTCTGCGAGATTAATGACAGCAAGGTTTCGTTCAAAAATTCGTAACGTCACAATTATTCAGTGCTACGCCCCCACAAATGAAGCGACCGAGGAAGACAAAACCGCGTTCTACACTCATCTTAACTCGGTTTACAGTAGTGTTCCGAGAGCCGACATCATAGTCGTTATGGGAGACCTTAATGCCCAAGTCGGTCCAGACAATTACGGACTGGAACGCGTGATGGGAAGAAATGGCGTGGGGTCACGGAATGAAAATGGTGACTTGCTTGTCGACTTTTGTAACGCGAATCGTCTTGTGATAGGTGGGACTGTATTTAAGCATAAGACGTGCAACAAAATTTGGATCGTTGAAAATCCAAATAAATGCCGAAGCTGATGTTCAACGAAAGGCTGACTTGCGAAGAGAGTACCGCATTGCACATAAGATGGTCTACCGCTGTGTGAGACGTGACAAGAGGGTGAAGTTGGATGGACTCGCAGATAATGCGGAAAGCGCTGCCAGAAGAGGAGATATCCGGGAATTGTACCAAATAGCCAAAGATGTTATCGGGAAAAAAAGCAACACCAATCATCCTGTAATGGATGTGGATGGCACACTTTTGGTATCAATTGAGGATCAGCTTCGTAGATGGAAGGACCATTTTTGTGCCCTGCTAAATGAGGATTCAGTTGAGCAGAGTGCTGAAGTGCCCCAACTAAACGAGATGCGCAGGTCCTATAGGGGTATTGACATCGAACCCCCGTCAGAATCGGAAATTCGTACATCAATAAATCTCCTCAAAAACAACAAGGCAGCTGGACTGGACGGAATACCAGCTGAATTCCTGAAAGCCGATCCCGTAGCAGCGGCTAGTATTTTACATCCGCTGATACAAAACATTTGGGAAAACGAAAGCTATCCCAGGGACTGGAAGGATGGTGTGATTGTTAAGTTGCCAAAGAAAGGTGACTTAAAGAATTGCAACAATTGGCGTGGTATCACCGTTTTGTCCGTTTTCCCAAAACTAATGGCAACAATCATACTCGAGCGAATAAAGGATAGAATCGAGTCTACACTCAAGAGGCATCAAGCTGGCTTCCGCAGTGGTCGATCGTGTGTCGACCATATCAACACCCTGCGTATCGTCCTCGAGCAGTCGATGGAATATCAATCACCGCTTTACCTCATGTTCGTGGATTTTGAAAAGGCCTTTGATCGAGTTAACCGAGAATGTATATGGAGATCGTTGCTTGGTAGAGGAATTCCACCAAAAATTGTTGCCATTATTAAAGAGTCCTACAACAACGCGAGGTGTTTTGTTTTGCACAATGGGCAGCTATCCGACTCCTTCGTAGTGCAACAGGGTGTGAGACAAGGGGATGTTCTATCGCCAATTCTCTTCCTGCTGGCGATGGACGACGTATTGACGGCCAGTGTTGGTACAGCTGAGCGACAGGGCATTCAATGGAGACCGTTCGAAAGGCTCAGTCATTTAGACTATGCCGATGACATATGTCTACTGGCAAATAACATCAGTGGGCTGAACGGGATGTGCCAAGCACTGCAAGTGAAGGGAGAGTCGAGTGGTCTAAGAATTAACAGCAAAAAGACAAAAATAATGCTTACAGGCCGCTCCACACAGCAGCGTATTATTTTACGCCAGACGCCAGTTGAAGTAGTGGAACAATTTAACTACCTTGGCAGTATTGTTTCTGCAAACGGTGGTACGGATCTGGACGTTAAAAGTAGAATAAATAAAGCTCGTGCTGCTTTCGGTACTCTGTCCCCAATTTGGAAATCCAGTCAAATCTCCTTACGCACTAAGTTGAGATTCTTCGAATCCAATGTCAAATCCGTGCTGTTATATGCTTGTGAAACCTGGAAAGTCACGTCTACCATTTCGAAGAAATTGCAGGCTTTTGTGAATCGCTGTCTTCGCCACATCCTAAAGATTCGCTGGCCACAAATAATATCAAATGAGGAATTGTGGCGCAGGACAAGTCAAGAGCGGCTGGACGTCGACATAAGAAAGCGTAAATGGCGTTGGATTGGTCACACACTGAGGAAACCAAACGATGAAATTGCAAAGCAGTCCTTTGAATGGAATCCTCAGGGTGCACGGCGGGTTGGAAGACCAAGAACAACATGGAAATCAACTGTCTTAGCGGAAGCAGAATCCCAGAGAAAGACGTGGCCACAGCTTAAGTACCTTGCAGCAGACCGTGAAGGATGGAGACGTTTTGTTGACGCCCTATGCCCCAGCCGGGGATACAGGACACGATGATGATAAAATGTATTGCTATTAAAAGTAGGAGGAGCTTAGAGAAATACAAATGTATAACAGTTGTACAAGTATGTATGCCACTTAAATTATGCTTGTACAACGCCCTTCACGCAGCTAGACAAAAAAACTATTGGTGTTCAAAGTATGCCGACATGCAGAGTGCCTTCTGCCTTGGCACTATAGGCCGCATAAGCAGTTCTCGTATATTTATAACTGTTATAAATTAGCAGCTTGAAAAAACTCTGGGTGTATGAAGTATACCTACCTGCGGAGGGCCCTAGCCGTATAAACATCAGGTACCTGTATAGTATACAAACCGAACTGTTATAAATTGGATTTTTTTCAGCCACGTCCTTTTTTTTTAAATATATTAATGACAGTAGCTGAAAATTTATTACTGTTGTTCAAGTTTTGCAAAATATAGGTGCCGACAGCAAATTGCTTACTTGTCGTACTTCTAGAAAACAACAAACACTCGAATGGAGATTAACTTGCCACAAAAAGAAGTGGCCAAAAGTTTTGAAAAACATCAGTGCTGCCATTTTGGACTTTTTTAACCTACTACACTTAAATAATTTTTCGCCCATAACTTAACTTGACAAATCCGCCCATGAGCAATTACTCGCAACTCGCACTATTTTTCATGTCTTCTACACATAATTATTTGCTCACGATGCGCTGCCTGGTTGGCTGGAGCTGCATACCTACAACCTACATCATCATAAAACAGAACCAACTTACTAATTTATTTGATTCAATTCACGGTTCAGATTGAAATGCTCAGAGCGTCAGAGCCCCTAAGCGAGCGCCGCGCCGAGTTCCATTTCCATTTTAATATACAATTTTCCGGTGTGGGATTTCAGTTTTGTGGTGTTGAACCCATAGTCAGTCGTGCATCAACGTTCATGCCCATAGCAACAGCTGTTTTGGTAACGTGTTCGTTTTGCTCTTCCACGCAGAGCCATCATAACAATATTATGTCTTATGTGAAGCATGTTAATCGATAAATCCGACAATAATAGTGTAATTATGAAGAAAAGTGCAGTTTTTAAGTAAACTTTTGTTCGTGGTCGGTGGTAGACTCTGTTTATTGTTGGTGCCTGGCAATTTAAAAAGTATCCAATTTAAATTTTGTGATCTTAATAAATGCATAGCAACAGTATGTTGTGTTTTGTTCAAGGAATCGCCGGGATGAATCCTGATGGAAGAAAACTTAGTATTGATAAAGAAAAATCACCGCGGAAGCGACATATGGTTAAGGCAAGGTAAATGATAAGATTTTGAATGTTTTGTGGAAAATTGTATTTTTTTTTTGTTGGAAGAAACAATCATATGAATTAACAGGAATTTGAAATTATCTACCATTTCACAGAAACACATTTTTATCCTAAAACACAAATATATTGTGTAGTAAATTATGACAGAAATATTGACGCATTTGATCAGTCGTGTTAATTCAGTATAAGTCATTTTAAATTAAGAATCAAAAGATTCAGAAGGTTAAACGGGATTTGCTATTTAAGAAGCACTATAAATGCTGTCATAGTGTCTTTATGGTACCTTCAATGAAGGAGCTTACAAAACTTTCGATATATGGAAAAATGTTTAAACAGGCTTGACTTGATGAAATGTTCGTTCTTTGTCTATCCATCAATTAATGAGTTGGAACTTATTCAGGGAGTTATAAATATTTTTACAAATAAAAAAATAATGAGACATGTCCAATTTATTAATTTTTTGGGAAATCGCAACGGAAATTAACGTTGAGACGGTCGTTAGAACTGTCGCAAGAATCTTAGATATTTTCTACAAAAACTTGACTATTGTGAATGAACCTCGTGGGTACTGAAGTTCTTTGAAAATCTCTACGAACCTTGCACCTTCCCTACGACTGTTTAATCGTAAATGTCAAGCTTTAGTAATAATTTCTAATTTTTAGTAATATCCTGTTTCACACTTCAAAAATGTTAGTGTATGTGTTACTGGAAGACGAGAGCGCTCATGCCATATTTGGGATGAGAAACTTCTTCCCAGTTTTCGTTTCTGTTTATCAAATGACAGGATGTGTCAGATGAAAGCAAACTTCAATTTGATATAAATTTCAGTGCGAGATCATCCTAATTTCGGAGTTTAACCCGAGCCAACTCATAAAATATGTTTTTCAAAGTTTAGAACTTTTCTGACAGATCAAATATTTTTGACAGATATGTGCCAAAAATTTTTTCAAATCAAAGTGGTACATAACGAAAAGGTCTAAATCCATAGTGTCGCACTTCGATTTCTATAAATTTTTGACAACTGAAAGTTATAGTTTATCCTCCACTAAAAAACTGCTACTGAGTTATCTCGTTTTTTTTTCTCTGCAGGATGAACTTACTCTGATTTAACTCAGCATTAAAAAACTGCCCTTAACTTGCTTTGTTCTCAACGAATGAAATTGCGTATAATTTTAAATTATTTTGCGAAATCATTTTGGAATTGCACAATGTCCCATACATTGGCACAATTTCGAAATTCAAATCATCTCAATTTCAATGAAATTGCGTACGAAATTGTGCTTTTTTGCAGCTTATACCAGTTTTCCGATAAAGTAAACAAACAGAGCTAGGGAAACTATGAGCCAATATTTGTTGTCAATTTGTGTTTGACTTTGAAAACTATTTTGTTTTTGTAACCCAAACAATATCCTGAACTATAGAAGTGATGTTGGCGCTTTCGATAATTTTTAAATTAATCAGGCTCAAAAGAAGGTACCATAAGGGTTGCCTTAGTGTGACTTTTATTTTGAATTCAAGTTTTGGCGGGCTACCACTTTTTATTATTTTCTAAATCTATGAATCTATAATTCGGATTGCAAATCCAAATTGCCATTTGATTAGGGTCCACTTTGAAAATCGCAGTAAGTGGCAATTAAGTGGCAATTAAGTGATACGGCAGACCTAAGCCTGATTTCGCAGACAAAGTAAGTTGTACATAATATTCGTTTTTATTTTTTAGCTCAAAGCACTCAGAGCGCTCAAATTTCGTTTCTTTTTTCAATCAGAGATATTTCAGAGAACGCTTCATGAGTTCAGAACAACAATACCGAGCGAACGGAGCAATTAGCTGAGCGCAGCCAACTTCACTCTTTTTTCTCTCTTTCAACTCGATGCGTTCAAGACATCAAATTTCAGTTCAGATTTTTGAATTTTTGAGTTTCGATTGGACAGATGTCAGATGAAAATTTTAAAACAGTCATATCGAATCGTATGACAGTTCAGTTTCAAAATTATATCAGAGAGCTCTGATCATACTCTGCTCAAAGTTAAAGCTGGGCATTCACGTTGAAGCAGTTGTAGGGACGATCGCAAGGTTCCTAGAGATTTTCAACGAACTTCAGTACACACGAGGTGCATTCACAATAGAACCTGTTAGTTTTTCCTAGAAAATCTCTACGATTCTTGCGACAATTCTTACGCCCGTCTCAACGTGAATGGCCGGCTTAACTCTGTTTGCTCGAGCTCTGATCCACGCTCTGCTCATAGCTAAAATAAGAAAAACTCCAAATGTGAGTTGCCATTTTAGGAGACTTAAGTGGCACGTATCCCGGTAAGTGTATACTGTGTACACTACAGGGTACTCATGCCGTTCCAAACATTTCAACAGTTTTCTTTCTCTCTGAGAGCATTTCATCCCCATTCCTAAAAAATTTTACCGACGACAGCCTAATTTTGTCTGAAAAATTTCGGGAACGAGCATAATGTACATTATTTATTATTTTTAATGTAATTCCAAATGTAAACAACTTGTGTGGGAGTTAGATTGATCTTTTTCAGCATTCACTTTCCATTAAACTAAAAAGGTGACTTGACTTGGGGTCAATTTTTTATTCAGATTGATCTTTCAAATCTCGATTTTGTGCAAGATTTACACGGATTTGCACTCAAAGTTTAGTAATGCGGCATTTATTTGAACGTCAGATTAGATTTTATTTGGTATTTCATTCATTCACTTCCCTCAGAGTTGCAAGAACAGATCAATCTCGTTTGTGCTATTCACCACAATTGATCTGAAATCTGAATCCAAACATCTCCCTCTATAAAGTATCGAGGTATTGTATTACCGATAACAGATGTCATAACGAAAAGTTTAGGAGCAGTCTTAGTTGGCAAAAAGTATGACACAAATATATTTTGTTGTTCGATACTATTATGGGCTAACATGTAACGATTGTCATGTAATATTGTTTTAATTGTTGAAAATCAATAAAGGGTTTATGCTATTCAATAAGTGCAACCGTCGATTTACGCCCACATGCACGGCATGCGTCGTAGTACTATTGTTTGAGGAATGTTTTTTTTTGTCATGTATGTACATGTGCAATGTGCATAGTATTATAATTTATCAACAATGAAGGTGTACTGGCATTATTTTTTGTTTGTGAGCTTGCAATTAAACTATAAAATAATGATTCACCCCGCTGGATTTATTAATTTATTTCATCAAACAAAGCTTTAACCAAAACAGATTTCTTAAAATATTGATTTATTTACAAAATAACAGTGTAGGTAGGTACCTACTGACAGTGAGGTATTAACTTTTAACTTTTTTTTTTCTAATAAACTGCAGTTGAACAATCCTATAAAAGTGACAGTTAATGTAGAAAAAACTACGCAAACACACCTTTTTAAACATTTGAAGAGTTCAGGGGAAAATTGCTAAAATCAAACCAATGATGATATTTCTTGTAACTTTTTATGAAGAGTATCTGATACAGTAAAGGTCGATCCACACGGCACGCTTTCTTAAAAAAAAAAAACTTTCTTATTTTGTTTTGCTCCAAAAACAAAAAAAAATGCTTAGAAAACATATGTGCCTTGGCCTAAAGGTACATACCATATTACCAATTTAAAAATAACCAAATATTCTGAATACTTCAGGTCGTTGTTCTGCAAAACAAATTGAATGTCAAGGACAGTTCAAGGTCGCGGGTGTGAAAATTATTCAAACTAGTATTTTGTAGATGAAAGAAATATTTCATAAGAAATTTTCAAAAACCACGTTGGATATTTTGGATCCAAATTCAGTAAAGTATTGCACTCAAGCATTACTTTTTTTATTGCAAATATAGTTCTTAAAAACACTATCTCTCTGGCCTTAAAACCTTAACCCCTTACCACAAAAACATCACATTTACTTCAAGAAAAGATCAATTTTTGTTTCGCAATACAAAGCAACTAAACACTTTCCTTAATGGCACCATATTTATATAAACCAAATGAAAACGTCTGATTCACAAAAGTTTCTCGGTGGGCAAATCGAACTGAAATGCGGTGGAAATTTAGCGGCCATAGAAAATTTTAAATAAATAATTAAAGCCAGGAGCGGTACGAAATCCCCCAAACCAAAATCTCGAATAACAAATTATGTATTTAATTTTTACTTGCAAATAGGTACTATATGTACGGTGGCCATATTTTAGAAGGCCGAATAATGAACAAAATTCTACTTAAATTTAGCTCAAATAGAAAATAATTTAAAAATAGAATAGAGTATAATGAAAAAAATCATGAATTTATTGCATTTCACATCGGCAGTCGTTTTTTTCAAGAATTTTTACTATTTTTGCTAGTCACCATTATATCCATGGCGGTCGTGAAGAACCAGATATAAGTCGAGATACCTGAAGTGAATTTTTAGTTTTTTTTTTTTTTAATTAATAGTTAACAATATTTTACAAAATTTTACCCGCATCTTATACTTTCCTAATATATTGCGAAATACATGATGAACACTTGTTTTGACATTAGTTAGATTTTATGAATGACTTTAAACATAGACCCCAACCTTCCTTATTTGTTTAGTCGTTGAGTTACCTAGTTCTTCACGGCCGCCACGGATATAAGCATTGTCTTTTCTAGGTTGCATCAGGGTAAACTTATTTTTTTGCATTTTTGTAGATAACTTCAAGTAAAATTTAAACAATTCAATTTTAGTACGCCGCGGACAGCCAAAATATTATTAAATTTTGAATGTTTTTTGGCCTACAAGTCCAGTTTAAACTAAATTTACAGTAGATACTCTGTTTCTTTGTTCTGTGGGTAAGCGCACGCAAGCATTATCAATTTGTATCATTAAATTTTGATTTTGAACTGTTAACGTCGTTGTTTTTAGGAATTTATTTGGAATACAGAATATAATAATGAACAACTTCTAAAATACTGAACATTTATATGTGTTGGTATATCAAATAATTCATAATGAACACTGTCTTCAAATACAGAACTGTTCATTATAATAATGAACGGATGGTCACCGTAACTATATGGCAAGTTATGCATTCGTAAAAAAAAACTCGAGATTTTGATCAGACGTGTCATAACGATGATAGGGAAGACGAACAAAGTGGGTCTCACAATTTTGTCTGTCTGTCTATTCGATTTTCTCAAAACCTACTGCCATACAATTTTTCTTAGCAATTTTACAAAATCTCATTTTTCTCAAAAACGGCTTCATAACTTTTCTTTAAAAAATTCAGTAAATTTCTTTAAGTAAAGGCTACCTTTGGATAGGAAACCATTTTCCATAAATTGCTATAGATGGTACCTAATAAGAAACCATATTTTTTTTACTATCGATACTTATGATTTCAATCAATTTTTGTATACAGAATGCTTTTTAAAACTAGTAGTACCTCGTGGCATGATGGTTATTGCGTAGGTGTGGGTGCGATTCCCAGCCGTGCCACCTAAAAACAGAAATGTTTTATCCGAGATACTGCCCTTGCGAGGAACTGAAAAATCCTCCAAGAGTATACTTGTTATGAAAAAGTGCTTCTCACTAAGCCTTTCGGACTCGGCAAAAAACTGTAGGTCTCCTCCATTCCTGCCAACAACACGCACACAGGAATGGTTGAGAGTTGTAAGTCACTAGACCCTGGTTTTCCACGAGCTGTTGCGCCACCTAATTTAATTATTTATTTTCTAAAAACTATGAACAGTTTTTTTTTACCAAAATTTAAAAAAAAATGTTTTTTGGATATTTAAAAATTTTCAATTTTTTTTTTTTTTAAATTAAATATTTTGAAAATTATAATTCGATTCATATACGGCTCCGTTAAAGTGCGGAATTTAGATATCGTGACTGTTTCGTGTTTCTCGTGTGAGCTTATACTAAGCAAGACAGCGGGCACTTTCGCCTGCTCTAATTTTAATTTTGCAAAAGGGAGGAAATTTCGGAAAATTTAATTGCATTGCTACGGAATAATTTTTTCAATCTAAATCCCTCAAATTAAAATACCGCGCTAGATTTTTGTTTGCAAAAAAATCTATGCCGCCTAGAAAATGGCAAGTTTTTGTCAAGTTTAATCAAGGCAGGGAAATCTTAAACAAGGAAAACGTTACAAATCGTCGTGAGGCCCTCGCTAGTAAAAACTTGGTCGGGTAAGTCTTGTTATCCCATCACAAAACTCCCTTATATGACAAACACAAAAAACAAATGTTTTATCCCCATCATACAATAGTAAGAAAAATTAAAGGACATACTTATATATTTTTTAATTTTCATTATTACGCAACTGTATTGCGAAATAGCTCAGTAGTTAGCGTATTGGACTGTTGATTAGAAGATCACAGGATCGAATACCAGTGAAGAAAACTGTTTTTTTTTTTGCCTCGAGGCAAAAGGTTGCTTAACTGGTGAGGCCCTAGAGAAAATCGATAGTTACCCTTGCTAGAGCCTTGTTAGGGTCAATGTAAAACTTTCTAGTGTCCCGTTTAAAAACCGTCAGATTGTTTTTATTGTTTTTCCAGGTGGGATTTGTTGCAATTCAATTAAATTTTTGCGAAGTTTGAATCTGCTAGATTTATATATTGAATATGTTTGTTTGGCCCATAAGCATGCTTAAAACCGAAAATGCTACTAAATTCACCCATGCGTTTCTGAGAGAATGGTCACACTGGCCACTTTTCAGTGTTTTTGGTATAACTCGAAAACTAAGCCGAATTTGACAATTTTACATATAATATTTTTTGTTCAAAATTAAATTTTCTATCGAAATGAATAGTTTGAAAATTTTCTTAAAAAATTTAAGCAGCAAAAGTAAACAAAAACCAACATAAAAAAAATCGAAAAATCAAAGATTTTTAATTTTTTTTTCTAAATTGCGCATAACTTTTTTCGGAGCAAAGATATGCTCAAGACATGCATAAACAAAGTAAACTGGAGTTTAAGGGCTTTAATATGACATGTTAAAAAGGCCATATTATTTGAAAATTGACAGAGATATATCCATTCAAACTTTACCATTTCTTATTATTTGTCACAGTTTTTGCCCGAAAACCTATTTTTTGGTACCTTATGACAAAGCTAACGTTCCTAGCAACTTGTACCAAATCTTATGTTAATCAGACCAGCCGTTCGGTCTGTAGGTCTGAAAGGATTAAAAAACAGCCGAAAAACGAAATTGCGAACTTTTATCCTTTTTATAAATTCTCTATAGTTCTTATGTCATATTAAATCGAAATTTTTATTTTGAACATTTTTACGAATGTGAAATTTGCCATATTGTACCGAAAAAGGGACTTTCGGACCAAAACTGCGAAAAATTAAAGAAATGATAAGGTTTGAACGGGAATATCTCTGTCAATTTTGAACAAATATTAATTTTTGAACATGCCATATTAAGGCTTTAACTCTCTACTTTATTTTTTCTCTGCATGTATTGACCCTATCTTTGCTTCAAAAAAAGTTATGCGCAATTTAGAAAAAAATTTAGATATCCTTGATTTTTTGATTTTTTTTAGGTTGGTTTTTGTTAACTTTTCCTGCTTAAATTTTTTCGTAAAATTTTTTGAACTATCCATTCCAATAGAAAATTTAATTTTGAACAAAAAGTATTATATGTAAAATTGTCAAATTCGGCTTAGTTTTCGAGTTACACCAAAAATATTGAAAAGTGGCCAGTGTGACCATTCTCTCAGAAACGCATGGGTGAATTTAGTAGCATTTTCGGTTTTAAGCATGCTTATGGGCCAAACAAACATATTCAATAATAAAAACCCTTGCACGTAATTGTTCCTTTATACCCCTCATTTTCCCGTCTATTCAATAGGCTATAACACGAGATTTCGAATCTGAAATTATAATTTGTTAGATTTCGTATATCTACCATTTGAAAGACCACTGAGCCATCCATAATAAGAGGTCATCTAATTTCCGCAAAGCATAGATTTTTTAAGGAATTTCTAAAGCTTTTTTCAAGGTTACAGTTAAAATTGTTGGAATTCCACTGAATTCCGAAAAGAAATCTATGCCTGACCAATTGGAACTAGCTGACCTTTTATGAGGATTTAGTGATCTTTCAAGTGCACACAACACATATGGGATGCCAAGATCCCAGAGCCTCCGGCCGGCCTTAGATTAGATGTATAGGTACATATATTAAATTAATTAGATACTACTTAAACTTATATTAAAGTTCTTTCAATAACTATAAAATCGATTTAATTTTTGGTAAAAAGACATTTGTTGCATAAACGTCCATTTTTTCTATATACGATTTTGTGTTCACGGTTGTCTGTAATTTTGACAAAATCATCAAACCAATTTCAAAATAATGTTTGCAGTAAAATTAAAGTAAAAAAAAGTTTAATTCTTTTATTACTCTTTAAAAAAAACTTATTATCAATGACTTCCCGCCCCCGTAACCTGCACTGCTTGCAAAAAAAACCTTTTGACTCATATCACTGTGTAAGAATAAATAAAATTCATGAAATTCAGCTCTACCACGAATTCCATCGTAATCGGAAACTTGTTCCGAACCCCGAAAATAACTTTCAAAGAATCCATTGTAGAAAAATCTCATACAAATTACCATTACGAACGAAATAATTGCGATAGTTTTTATTCGGGAATCATAAAAGTTTCCGATTACGATGGAACTCGTGATAGGGCTGAGTTTCATGAATTTTATTTATTCTAATACAGTGATATGAGTCAAAGGGCTATAATTACTTTTCCTTTGAATTTAACTTAACTTAATGTAGCAAAGAATTTTCATTTTTGGTATCAACTCAAGTGGAATTCAGCCGTGTTTCTCTGACCCTTCATAATGTAAACGTGCCATTATAAAGTTAGTTTGATAGGAAAAAGATAAATATGTACCTATTCGATGATTTTAATTAAATTTAATAAACCGTTTGAGATAGTTCGATGCTGAATTCAATTCAAATTTCCAGAATCGTCTTTCGCCTAGTATCATAGAAATGCGTAGATGTGTGTAGACTTGCGAAAACTTTTTGTATTTTTAATAAAATAAATTGCAGCGCACGTCAATGGAAAGGTCCCTATCGACACATCCAAGCCAATATTTTTTTCATGGTCTGGTTGAGGAAATATTCGATTCAAAGTGTTTTTATCGATTTTCTGCCCCCAACGATGCGAATATCTAACGAACCGAGCTTTCAAAATTGTTGCGGTTTTCAGTGCTGAATAGGAAACTAACACACCTTTCCAAAAATTTCATCACGAACAATTTTCATGGATTTCGAAGAAAAGCATAGGACCCCTTGGCGTTTTGTTCAAAGTTAACGAAATATCGTGCCATACGTTCTTGGAAAGCACATATAAGCACATGCTAGCCAAATTTTTTTTCATGGTCTGGTCGAGAAAATATTCGCATCCAAAGTGCCTTACCGATTTTCTGCCCCAACTACCTACCTTGTTTTCTTTGAAAGGCGATATTTCGGAATCCATGCCTTGTAAAAATGCAAGAAAAATCAAAAATCGAGAGACATTTTCATAAGCTTTCCAAAACTGAAAACTAGAACCTTCTACGATATCTGGTCCTCGAGATATACGCATCCAAAGTTACTTGCGTAGATCTGCGTATATATGCGTAGAATTGCGTAGAAATGCGTTACCAAAATGGTCTAAGTATTATTTCAACTAAAATGTACCTCAATTAAAATTATCCCTCATAATTGTTTAATCCAAGGTAATAATTTTATATAATGAAAAAATTTTATGTAGGTAAATACTTTCCGTGTCTTTTGATTTTTCGAATTATACTTTTCCTCTTTTGTGTAAGTTTTTTTACATTTTGATGACTTTGCTCTTATCAGTAAAAAGTAAAAGAAGCAATTTAAATTTTAATTACATTTTGCAGTATTTCTTTTTAATGTGGACATATTCGATTTCTTATTTCCTTTGTTTATTTTCTATATTTTTTTTAAATTTTACTCAGCAAAGTTATGAGTTTTTTTTTGTCTCACTCGAGCAATTGATATTATATTTTATGAGAAGTAAGCAAGCAAAAGTTATGTTTGCTTACATACATACAAAAACATGCTTTTGTGCAACCAGTTGATTATATGCGTGTGTTTACTGAAAAAAAGTAGGTTATCTAAATGATATTTAATTTTTACATTATATTTATAAGGGGATGAGTTTTTTTTTAAGGGAACAAGTTACAAACAGCAGTGCACGTATGATTCTATCACACTCAGTGTGGCAGTTATTTGTTAAGATTATGTCCAAGAAACTATGTATGTTATCAATCCGTAGCAAGAAACAAAATAAAATAAATCTGTGTCACAGACATTATTATTACATACATAATTTAATTGAGAGTTCCGCTTTGGTAAATTAATTTCGTAATCCAGCCCTTACATGGAAATGATGTGGACTATTATTAAGTCTGTCAGTGGGTATACATTTTTGATTTGCCCCCAGAAGAAAGAAACCCTCGAAATAACATCGATATGTTTTTTCTGGAAAATAGACAAATTGAAAAAAAAAAATATCTCATTGAAGGGCTTTGATAATGGCCATAAACAAAAGATATAACGATATCAAAATAAGGTAGTAAGTAATCAACCTACAGCTGTGAACATGAAAATAGCAGTGGTTTCATACAAATTGTTGAAGGTCTTCCATTTTTGGTTCTAGACTTTCCAATTAAAAAAAGAATGCATTTAGTGAAAACCTAAATCATAAGCATTATTAAGAAAGAGATAGCTTTAGTTAGTTTTTCGTGCGCTCAGAATAACGGTAGATTTAATCGTTGGGGATCGTTTTTGAAGTGAACATTAAAATAGCAGTATTTGGTAAATATTCTATTTATCTTACTTTTTTGAAGTGCTATAGGCCGAAAGCAAGTCAGTTGTAGTAGAAGAAATGTTTTTAAAGAAATATGAGCATAAACAAGCATTTTAAATATTTTTGTTTGCAAAAGTAGGCCGTATTTAAACACTTCACTGATGAGCAGTGCAACTTAATTCTGTTGCAGCTCAGAGAAGGCAAGTCATACCAGGAAATGCACAACATTTGTTGTTGCTCGGCTTAAATGATCTCAATTTCTATAAAATATGCGCAAAATCCAGAAAGAAGAGATGGAGTAAGAAAAATAACACCCAATGACGGAAGAAGGATCGTGCGATTTTCTAGAGAGAATCCACAAAAATCGACAACTGAGACTCATTAACTGCTCAATCTGTCTGTGAGTGATATGAACTGGAGAAGAAGACTCCTAGAGGCAAATCTAGGAGCAATCATGCCGAAAAATAAGCCACCCCTCACCAAAACACATACAGAAAAACGGATGCAGTTTGCAAGAAACTATGTTAGATTTCCTGTGAGCGTAATATTTTACGGGCAGAAATGTCAAAGGTTCTTTTTTATGATAGTATTTGATCCTGCAAGTATGTGCGACGTCTACCTAACACTGAACCTTAACCCCAGTATTCCACAAGAGCGGTTAAAAATATATCATTTTTTCGTTTATTTTAAACCTACTGCTATTTTCGTGTTCACAACTGTAAGTAGATAAAGTATCTACAATACCTATACATTTTTTCAAGTTCAAAGATAAAACCAAAAGTGAAATGAAACTGTTGATTTTGTTGATTTGTAGGGGGCACTGCACACCTTCTTTCTTTGTTATGTTTTATTTCAGATTAAAAAGTGTTCTTTATATTCAATAACAAAACACAATAAGGGGAACTTTTCGAATCTGTCAACGTCGAACTGCCTGGACAGAATGGAGTGCTGCAACTGGAGCTGCAGCTTCAGCTGGAATAGCTGTCAAAAAATGTACGTGATTTTTTTTACGCGCCCACCATGTAACTGGAAAGCTTTCTGACATTTCAGTATCGAAAATAAAAATAAAAACAAAAATGAATAATGATGAAAAAAGAGTTAAAATTACTCTACGGCTTTGTGAGCGGTTGAAAAGACTTAGGCCATCTGCACACGACGCGTCGCGTCATAGACGCGTACTGCGCTTGTATGCAGATTGTGTGCAGCGCACATTGATTTCAATGAATAACTGCACACGAGGCGTACGCAACACATATTCGTCACAGCACACAAGCAGCAAATCGCTTGTCGTACAGCAGTGTTAGTATCTTCGATGACGCCGCACAGTGGTAAAAACGACCAATCTAGGTGGACATTGCCCATAACTTCTAAATAAAAAGTCGAAATCACCTGAAAATTTGAATTGTATTAAAATTCTTCATACCACTAGTAAGCTAAGCTATCGTGTGGCGCTTATGCGATGCTACAAATCGCCTGCTGCGACGGTCACAGTGGTTGCCTTGCGAGCACACCGCATACTTATCTACCAAAAATCCATTTTTGGTATCATTTGTGATGTTTTTAGGTATATGCTTAATCGAATCAAACAAATATCAGAGTACTAAAATTAATCCTTATGTATATGAACTGTACATTTTTTGTGGGAACGGTTCAACGACAAAAATCGAATAAAAACAAATATTTTCTTAATTGTAAATTTTTTTTTATTTTTTTTTTTTTTATTTTTATTTATTTTGTTCTAAATAAGCATTGCGTTCATTTTTATATTGTTTGTTTATACACATTACATATGTACCTTTCAATTAAAAAAGGCAGGAAACAAATTTAGGTACCAATCCATGTTTCTACTCTTCCATTTCTAGGACTTCAGAAAAGTTACTAGTTCCTCTATCAGATTCAGCTAAAAGTTTTCGTAAGAACATACGTCAATTTTTATCTTTAACTTTTTTATTTTCAATTTTATCATAAAAGTATATTGATATCAATTGTAGAAAATTTTATTTTCTATAGTAAAAGTTAAATTTTTCGTGTGCAAAACTAACGGTTTTCAAGATATCGTGGAAACTCTTTTCTACCCCTATTTTTCAAGATGATGGGCGAATGGTGGGGCTTTCAACCCCGAAAATTCGGTTTTATACACATACTGAACTCCCCTACACATCAAAAGAAAAAAACTTTGTCCAAGCCGAAATACAAGGTCTAAATACCATTTCAATGAACTAAAACATCACTTTTGAACGGGGACATTTTCCTGAACAAAATTAGATATCTAAGTCGTATGGGTCTGTATGGGTGTGATTTTTTGCTTAAAGTATTTTGTAGATGCTCTTCTTTCAGACCATGCTTTCCGGAAGGCGGAGAAACACGGAGAAAAAAAGTTATATCATTTCAAAAACTAAGTTTAATGAAAAATTAAAGTGCTACTTCTCGTTGATCTGTACCAGATAATTGAATACCTTTCCGAATCAGGTAACGGCTAAATATGTTGTACTAACCACTAATAAGAATATCCAGAAGTCAAAAATTGAATACCTTACTTTTGAACACTAGCAGAACAATATTTAACATGGTCTAAATTTAGTACAGAACTGCGAACCACCTG
The DNA here is from genome assembly GCA_963921185.1 of Dasysyrphus tricinctus. NCBI lineage: Eukaryota > Metazoa > Arthropoda > Insecta > Diptera > Syrphidae > Dasysyrphus > Dasysyrphus tricinctus. The sequence goes on along the minus strand of OY992533.1, from coordinate 13,736,546 downwards.
ATGTATTACAAAGAGTGACATATTTGAACACGTGCATCACATCAAACGAAATTCTCAATGCAGTTTCTGTCTAGTCAACCATTTCTGGTTATAATATAAAGTCCATTCGCCGGTCAGTTGACATGAATTTTTGTCCTAATGTCCAGCTAGATTGGCCATTTTTACCACTGTGCGCCGGTCTTAAATGTTTCATTATGTGCATGGACAATTTGTTTAAAATGTCAGATTCATCGAAAAATTTGTGCTATTGGTGGAGAGTGAGTGTTTGTATAATAATACATGGCAAGAATACTCCAGAAGAGACTTGAAAGAAAAAGCATGGGAAGCAATTGCAAAACAAATGCAATGGTCAGATGAATTTAATAAATAAAAAAGATATCTTTAATGCAAATGACATAAAATGCATAATCAAATAGATTTTTGCATAAAATATTATTTGACGATGACGATACGCTTCGTGTGCAGAAGATTGGGCGTAGAGAAGTCGTCGCTGCATGACGAATCTTGTACACGTCTATGACGCGACGTGTCGTGTGCAGAAGGCCTTAGAAACTCATTTAACCTCCATGTAAATACTCGGTTGCGCTCAAAATGTTGAAACGTCATAGAAGCTGCAAGCAAAAGTTAAAAGTTTTTATTTTATTTGTTTATACAGCCTTAAAAAATAAGTTAAGTTGGAACTCAAATTTTAGAACCGAAATTATAAGCTTTAGAATATGCAGATTTCAAGACTTTAAAAGCAAATATTTTTGATATGGGAACGAAACACTGTGCGACGGACGTCGTACTATATTCTCTGTACAAGAAATACATCAATGTACATTGACTTTGACACAATTTCAAAATCAGCTCATTTGAGCTTATTATTTACTTATGTAAATTATAATAAGATTGAAAAAAAAAATTGTGTTATATAACAGTTTATACCAGTTTGTTGATAGAGTAAACAATCAGTTCTTACGAGATTGTGAGCGAATATTTGTTGTAGGTTAGGTTAGGTTAGGAGGGGTGTGCACAGCACAGGGCTGTTGCGTACACGGGGGCCTGTCGGTCCATTGTGATCCCCTTACAATAAGAAAGCAGAGATGCTCCTAAGCTAATGATTCAGATAGACTGGCTCATTTACGAACCAGCCTGTGCTATCTATGAATTTCCTCATATTTACCATTGAGACCTGCGCTAGATCGTCCAGTTCTCCAACAAACCTGTTTCTCAAGTAGCGGAGGCGGCTTGTTTGGAGGTTTGGACAATCGCAGAGCAGGTGTTTAATGGTTTCTATTTCTTCTACATCCTGACAGCTCCTACAACAGTCGGGTGCGAGTACACCCAATCTGGTGGCCATTGTGCCAATGGCGCAGTGACCCGTTAGTACACCTATCAAGATTCTAATGTTCTTTTTACTCAGCGATAGAATATACTGAGTTTCCTTTTCATTAATTCTAGGCCATAAACTTCTAGAGATAGCGCAATCGTTCCTGGTAATCCAGGATTTATTGATTTGCTCTTTCATTATTAGGTCCATTTTCGTTTTAATTACGCCGATCGGGATGTCTAGTCCCGTGTCTAATTGGCTACTACTGTTTCCATTTGACAATGACCCCTTCCTTGCCAGTTCATCTGCTATATCATTCCCTTCTATATTGCTATGTCCAGGAACCCAGCAGAGTTTGACTCGGTTAGTGGTGCAAATTTTGTTCAGTATGCCTCGACATTTTGCCACTGTTTTGGATCTTATGGTCTCACTGGCTATTGCTTTGATCGCAGCTTGGCTGTCCACGAAAAAAGTGATCTCCGACGAGATCAGTTTTTTCTTGTGTACCAATTCTGCCGCTTTATGAATAGCATAAATTTCAGCCTGAAAGACACTACACTCATCTGGGAGTTTATATGATTCCCAAATATTAAGGGCCTCACAGAACACCCCCGCACCTGTTCCTTCTTCCATTTTTGACCCGTCAGTATAGAAGGGGATACCCTGTTCACTAATTAGTAAGTTGGGTTCCCATCCATGTCTTTCGGGTATTGAAATAGAGAAGTGTTTGTTAAAATCCATTAAGGGTAGAATATAATCAGTCTTCACATCAAGTCCAGCCACTGTGTCATACCTTCGTAGGATAGACCCATGACCATAGGTGCTGTGCTTCCAAGAGCCCATTTCTTTGAGTCGAAATGCGCTTTTGGCTGCTGTGCATCTAGTGTACTCGTCCAGGGCTGGAAGATTTAGAATAATTTCCAATCCTGCCTGTGGTGTAGACCTCTGTGCCCCCGTTATTCCTATACAGGCTAGTCTCTGTACCTTATTCAGGTTTTTGAGATAGCTTACCTTATCAACAGCCTTCCGCCATACTATAGAACCATAGGTAAGTATGGGGCGAACTATCGTCATGTACATCCACTGGATAACTTGCGGTCGCATACCCCAACGTGTACCAAAGGTCTTTTTGCATGTGTAGAAAGCGCATAGTGCTTTTTTCATTCTTTCCTCTGTGTTACGTTTCCATGTTAGCTTGGAATCAAGGATAACTCCAAGATATTTAGCTTCCTTGGAGAGTTTCAGAGGTATGTTATTTAGTCTGGGAGGAGTAAAATCCCCTAATTTCTTTTTATTCGTGAACAGAACTAGTTCGGTTTTTGTAGGGTTAACCCCGAGACCGTTTTGTGCTGCCCAAGAAGATAGTTCTTTAAGTGCGGATTCCATAATATCTTTGATGGTGGTAAGATACTTACCCGATATCAAAATTACTATGTCATCTGCATAGGCCACAATTTTAATGCCCTTATTTCTAAATCTTGTAAGAATTTTATTAACAACTAGGATCCAAAGGAGAGGCGAAATTACCCCTCCTTGTGGCGTGCCTCTTGTAACTGTTTTCTCAACAATAGTATCCCCAAGTCGCGAGCTTATGATTCTGCCATTGAGCATGGTATAAATCCAGTCTACAATGGCAGGCTCAACTCCAACCTCTTCCAGAGCAGATTTAAAGGACTCCGTTTTTACGTTGTTAAACGCTCCCTCAATGTCCAAAAATGCTGCCAGGGTATGCTCTTTGTGCTCGAGACTTTTCTCAATTTGTGAAACGACTTCATGCAACGCGGTCTCCACTGACTTACCTTTAAGGTAAGCGTGTTGGTAGTTGCACAAAATGTTTGGGTTGAGAAGGTCTCTAACATGCAGATCAATAATTCTCTCCCGTGTCTTGAGGAGGAACGAAGAGAGACTTATTGGTCTGTAATCTTTTGCAGTCGAGTGTGTCGGTTTCCCAGCTTTTGGAATAAAGACAACTTTAACCTTTCTCCAGCTGGTAGGGACGTATCTAAGTTTAACACAACTTTTGAAGATTACCCTAAGCCATGGGGTGATTATCTGTAGAGCATGTTGAAGAAATGCCGGAATTATCTCGTCTGGTCCAGCTGATTTAAAGGGTTTGAACGAGTTTATTGCCCACATAATCTTCTGCTCTGTGATAATCTGATCCAATTCTGGTGCTGGTTGTAGAGCTTCTAAGGGGTCTGGTTGTTTATTACCTGAGTCCTCAGGGCTCTTACAGTCAGGAAAATGCGTTTCCATAAAGAGTTCAAGTGTTTCTTGGCTCGAGTTCGACCACGATCCATCGGGATGTTTAATATATCCCGGAATCGCGGGATTATGGGCAAGGACCTTACGAAGTCTCGCTGCCTCACTTGTACTCTCAATCGATTCACAGTGTCTAGCCCATGAATCCTTTTTGGCTCTTCTTAACTCCTTGGTGTATGAGTTAAGTTCAGCTCTATAAGAATTCCAGTCTATATCTAATTTACTCAGTTTGGCTTTATTGAAAAGTTTTCTGACCCCTGTTCTTCGTTTCTTAAGTTCACTGTTCCACCATGGTGGGCTAGTGGGTTTAATGTTACGAGATATAGGGCAGTGTCTTTCGAAAGCCGTTCTCATTTCACTAGTAAGGTTTTGAACAACAGTATCTATGGTTGAGGTTGCCGATAGCGTTTCTTCCTCTGGTGGGTCGATACGATCGTTCAACCATTTTGAGTACTCTGTCCAATTTGTTCTAGTTGGGTTTCTAAAGGGCTTAATCTCATTTTTGTTTCTGTCTAGAGTAAAGAGTATCCTAAAGTGATCTGAGAAAGATTCTTCAGGCGAGACTCTCCAATTCCCTACAGAAATTTTATCATTATTGCTCATAAGAGTGAGATCTAGAATCTCTTCCCTGTTTTTGTTCCTAAATGTTGGGTGATTACCCTTATTACATAACATAAGGTTTGAACAGAGAATGTATTCAAAAATTGACTCACCTCTTTTATTGACATCCTTACCTCCCCATTGAGTGTGGTGGGCGTTGGCATCGCATCCCAACACCAAAGGTGTCCCTCTTGCTGTGGTGTGTCCCACAAGATCGCGGACTGTCTTTGATGGTGGGTTTTCCTCTTCGTACGGCATGTACGTTGATGCCAAGACGAAGTTACCTTCCTTGGACTCAACGCTGATTGCCACGTTGTCCTTGTTGCTGTACCTAGATAAAAAGAAAGCATTAATTGACTTTTTCGCTAGAATACAACTTCTTATTTCACCTTCTGACGTGGAGTGGAACAGGTTATAGTTTTTTGACCTCAATCCTTGTACCTGATTCTTACGAATCCATGGTTCTTGGATTAAGGCCACATCCACGGCCTCCTGAGACATGTAGAGCATTAGGTCGTGCGTCGCTGCTTTGGCGTGATGCAAATTAATTTGCACCACCAGCAGCTTTTGACTCCCCTTTGCTAACATGCCTCCTTACCTTTACGGTTCCGAGACCATATCTCAACACGTCTTCGTTCCCTTTAAGAAGAAGGTCAGATTTCTTGTCAATCATGAACAAGAGGTCCTTCCCTTCCCCTCTGAGACTCTTCTTGGAATGAAGAAGTTTCCATTCTAGAATGGGCAGCTCCTTGTTCTGTTTCGCCAGCAGTTTAATCACGGATGCATCCTCATGCATGGCAGGAGGAGGAATCCATATATTAACCTGCTGGCGAAGTGGCAGAGCTGTGACGGGAAGAACCCCAAGAGATGCCCCTCCCACAGTTCGCCAATATTGGTGATTGTGTGAGTGAGGAACTCCAGGGATTTCTGGTCCCCACAGCAAACCACTTTTACTCCCTTTCGCCAACCAGCTCCATCAAAGGTGTAGTCCTCAGAACTATCATCCTCGGATGTCACCATCATGGCTTTGATGATTTCGTTTTCCACGAGTAACCAATTTTTTGCCGTGATTTTCCCATCCGGGTCGTCTCGACTTATTATGGCCACCTGCAGATCGATCGGGGTGGTGTCAAAACTGTTGGTTTTAAGCTTTTTATAACCTTCAGTCTTGGTTGCCTCCTCCGATCTTGCTCTCTTAGATGAACCTGGATTCGCCCCAGAAGAGTTGCCTACCTGTGCTTTCTCGTTTCTTTTCAGGTTCGATGAAGCGTTGGCCTGCTGTTTCTTGCTGGAGGTCTCCAGTTTCGTCTTTGAGCCAGTACTAGCGGTAGACTTATTGTCCGCCTGTTCACGGTTTATCTTTTTAGGGATAGACCTAGATGCGGCGGCAATTACTTTCCCGCTGTCTGGCTTTTTTGCGTTCAATAGTAGTTGGGAGGAAACAATGGGTGCAGTGGCGGTCGTTGCCGACTGACGTTCATAGTTCCTCACCAATTTCCTATGTTTTTTCAAAAGGGCCTTGTCTCTTGAACTGAGAGTATTTGGGTCCTTTTTCTCAGTAGCACTCACGAATCTTTTGGAGGATCTGTAGTTACTGCGTTGCCTCGAAGCTTTGAGGGGTGCAGTAGGCTTCAGCGTGGTCTCTTCTTGACTCGAGTCTTGCAACAGCTCGTCCTCGGTTTGACTTCCTATAGAGGAAGGTCTGTTCGAGGTCTCCATACCTTCAATAGCTAAGCTATCTAGAGCAGGAAGAAGAGATGCTGCAAGGTTGAGCACATTCGCTTGTCTAGTTAAGACGGGTTTGGTCGGGTTTTCTACTTTATTTGTCACTGGCGACTTAGCTTCTTGCGAAGCCAAGCCCTCGCCGACAGCCGTGACTTCTGTCGACACTTGAGCGTATATCCCCGCTCGGATTTCATCATTTGTATAGCTTTCCATGACCATTATTTATTTGCTTTTGGATAAACATCCCTGTTTTTGTTTGGTTTTTCTTAGTTGTATGCCCCTGCAGCTGGATTGCTGGAGTGTCATATCGTAAGCCCCCTCGCCAACGTCAAGGCGAAAACCACGAGGGGGATATTTGTTGTAAGTTTGTGTTCACACATTTGAAAATTATTTTATTTGAGGGGTATATATTTCAAAACTCTCCTTTTCCTGTTTTTTTTTTCAAAAATGAGTCAAGTATGAGGAAATGTTCTTTAGAAGGTCCATCATTTACGTGATTAGGTAAAATTTATTAAAACTTATTATTTCCTAAACTTTTTTGTACTTGAAAAGTGTTGTTTTTCTAAAACTACACTATTCCACTCAGTAATTCAACTAAAAACTCATCTATTCCCTTACAAATCAAATTCTTCACCAAAAATCTTCTTTTTCTGTAGGGTTTTTATATTTTCAAAACTCTTCTAATCCTATACTCTTCTGAATCAAAAATCATCTATTCCCATACAAATCAAATCAACTGCCATCTTAACTTGCAAAACTATTTTTTCCAAATTAAATTGATTTTTATAATTTGCAGGTTCACTTAATATGTTCAAGACCCTAAGGAATGGATATAGGTCATCCTTAACTTATATTTTAGCCTTAAAATGAATCGCTTTTATTATTTTTATAGCTTTTAACAGTTTTTTTTCATTTCACTTAAAATTCTCAAAAATGGAAAAGAAAAATTTTGTAACTATACCCCTCATTTTAACACGTTGCCGTGTAGCTTTACAGATAGTAGAGTAAAATATTTCGGTGGAATCATTAATTAAGTCTAGTGAGTGGCGCTTGGGAGACACCCAAAATAACATCCCAGTCTATACAGAAGTCGTTAACCGCATGTGGGAATTTCTTGATAGGTAGAACTAATAAAATATGTAGGTAGGTACCTCGATGTAACCAAAATCAATTTCGTACAGATCGCGGATAATCTTGGAAAGTCCCTTTTGGCACACCCTGTGTATAATCAACAAGTTTGACACTTTTTAATACATCAACATCACTACCTTGTTTTTATTTCTAAATACACATTACAAATGTTATAAATTGCATTTTACGGATTTGTTCCACGGAAAGTTTTCCCCAAATTCGAACAGTTTATTTATCCCCCACATTAATGGGCATTCTTTTATTTATTAGTAGTTATTGTCTAACCTTGGCCTTGACATTTGCCTTTTCTACAGCAATATCACTGTCATCTTCTTAATTTCACTGAATCATGCATGTTAGTGGGATTATATTCATTATTAAAGATGCGAACAAGATGCGGTTTTCTAACTTGCTAAACAGGTTCATTTGATACAGTGCGGCTCCCTTAGTTAAACACATTACAAAATATTATTGATTTTCTAATCTATGAGGCATCTATTATTTTTTATTCGCTTCGCTTTTAAAGGATTAATCAAACTTTATAAAAGTATCATAGAGAAGTTAAAAGTGGTTCTTGTCACCCAATTTCTGTTGGATAATAATGTCATAATGTGAATATGCCAGCATTTTTGCAAATAGAGTCAAATTTCATTGTGCTTTGGCATTTTTGTTGTAGATAGAATTATTAGAAGAAGAAATCACTTATGTGGTGCTTTCTTTTGCTTGCGAGCAACAATTCAAAATGTAAAAAAATGAGCACAAATGTGCATCAACTCAAGACGAGCGGTGTTCATTAGTTCGCTGTTCCTTTTTCAGATTTTGGGTTGGGTATGAAATCTCGCAAATTAAAACCTCGCATTTGAAGTATCACATTACGAAATCTTGCTTTAACAATCTCGCAATTAAAAAACCCAGCAAACTTAAAACTTGAAAATTAAAATTTCGCAAATTTTAATTGCAACAAATAATTTTCTCTTATTCACAATCGCGCAAATTCAAATCTCGCATTCAAAATCTCGCAACGAAATCTCACAAAATTTCGCTTTTCATAATATCGCAATTACGAAATCTGACAAAATTTGATTGCATTGCAACAAATAAATTGTTTTATCAAAAATTCAAATCTCACATTATCAAATCCCGCAAGTACAAAATCTCACTCTTCATAACCTCTCGATTACAAAATCACACTTTTAACAGTCTCGCAATAATTAAACCACGCAAAATTAGAAATCGCATATTAAAAAAAAGGGAAGGTCTGACATTCGCCTTACATTTGAATTTGCGAGATTTTGAATAAATATATTTGTGGAAATGCTATTAAATTTAGCGAGATTTCTCTAAAACTATATTGTTATTGTTTACGTTTTAATTGTTGTAAAGAACAAGAAACAAAAATTTTTATATCCAGTTTTACATAATGTCGGGTAAAATTTCTTAACACGTTTTGAAAAACAACAAAAGCCAAAGAAAAAGTTCTTCGTTTTCGAGTGTCTTTAATTGGTTTGCATGATTTTTATTTTGCAGTGCGAAACTGAGATCGATGTTAATGTGAGATTTGAATTTACACAATTTAGGTTTGTGAGATTTTGATTGCGAGATTTGTTGGTGCGTTATGTAAATGCGAGATTAATAAAAGCGAATTTTTAATTGCGAGATTCCGAGATTTTGAAAAGCAGGATTATTAACTTGCGAGATTTATAGATTTTGGTTTAACATTATTACTCCCTTGAGAAGAAAATCAAAAATCAAAGGTACCTTAATAACTTATATATTACAACGGCTTTTAAATGATTTTGATTGAACTATAATTTTCAAAGTAACGGGTGTTATTTTAGAGGTATAGAACTTTAAGTTGGCAACACTATTTTTACTGGCGGCCATTTTTTCAGCTGTCAAGTGATTTATGTTATTTATGTGAACAGTCAATGGTGACCGCTATAGAGCCATGATTACTGACTTTTTCGTTCATCAATTGAACAACTATGATGTGCAGGAGCTGTGGTTTCAACAAGACGACACAACATGTCAAACAGATCGTGCGACAATTGGTTTATTGAAGTAAACTTTTGGTTCGTTCGATTTAACGCCGCTTGACTTTTTTCTGTTGGGAAATGTGAAGTCGCTAGCCTTCACCGATCACAGTACACATATCTAAGGTATTATCTTGCGCAGGTTGTCCGAAATGAGAACTGTTAGAAGAAATTCAAGACGGCCGTTCTCGTGACCCCGTCCGCTGTATTACAACAAAGAAAACAAGTACTATAGGATCATTTTAATAACGCTTAAAACCAGGAAGGAATGTTGTTTGCATGCTAAAATAATATTAATGAACACTAGATATTTTGAAACAACTATATTTGCTAATAAATAAGTAACAAACAAACAACAAAACATAACACACAACAATTTTTGACGTTTAACAAGTGGGGTCACGCGATTCACCATTTTCCACTGATTTTGATTCATGCGCACAACAGAACAAAAATGAAAACGCTAATTATTATTACCTTTAATGTGTGTACTGCGTGGTGCGCTAATAAGCCCGAAACGATTGACCACTTGGAGGACAACATTCGCCGCGTTATTGCCGATATACGGCCCCAAATGTTGGAAAAAATCATCGAAAATTGGACTTCCAGATTAGACTACATCCGAGCCAGCCGTGGCGGTCATATGCCAGAAATCATATTTAAATTATAGTGCCAGAAGATTATCTTTCGAATAAAGAAAAAAAGTCATCTTTGTTTTATTCCCTTTCAAAGTTTAATACCTCTGAAAAAACACCCTTTATTTATAAAAAAAAAAAACAAAGTTTCAGATATTTTGACGTTTCGTTTTTTTTTTTTGTGGCTCGTTTTTAATTAAACGCTGTCCCAGGGACAGCGTAGTAGAGGTGGATAGCGTAAAAGATGGCGCATGCAAGTGGAAGAGGACCTCAACCAACTTGGCTTGCGAAACAGGGGACAGCTAGCTGGAAACCGAGCCGACTGGAAGAAGCTTGTTGGTTGAGGCCCTGGTCCACCCCGGACTGTAGCGCCACCTTGTAAGTAAGTTTTAATTAAACGCATGCCAGTGTTGTAGCAAAGCCAATCTATTGTCCCTTAATTCAATGATATGCAGTTTGTGAGTAGGTAAATGTGTTAAGGTTAAAATTCGACTTAATTAAATATTTCATATTTTTGTTTCCATCACGACGTTTTTTTTTAAATCTTTAAGCTATTTTTTTTTAAATCTATTAATAAATAATAAAAATCTAAAATATTGATCTTATCCAAAAATATATTTTTTTAACTAAGTTAATGAAAACAAAAGTTAATTATGAAAAAAGTTTTAAGTAGGTGTATCTAACTAAGCGATTCGCACTGTGCATATGTTTACGTATACGTAGATGATAGTTCAACCGGCAAGCATTAAAACTTGTTTGCCAAGTTTGTTGAACTTATCTTCATTCAATTTCCGCTAACTACCGCATGAATTACATTAGATAGGTACTTCAAGTTTCACTTGAAGAACTCTTGATAAATTTTGTAATGATTTATAATTTGAACCGACCCCCACCGAGTGCATACAATCATACATAATGTATACAAGAGATTCTTGTTTCATTGACTGAAAAAAAGGTTTGCAGGTATTTTACTCAGGTGCATAAAGTTACTTAATTAAAAAAAACACCTTTATTAAAGATGTGCAATTTTTTTCGAAGCAGTGCATGTAAAAAGAAGAGTTTTTCAATAGGGACAGGTTGCGGAATAGATGTTCAAATTGAATTAAACAAGTTTGTGGTTATCAACGAATTTTTGTTTTATTTGAAAGATCTATCAATGACATCAGTATGGAATATGTCATCGTTCCAATAGCCACCGCGCTTATGCCGGATTTACACGAATGGAAAGCTGCCAGTATAATGACAAAAAGAATGAATTTATCCATTCTTTTGTTGTTGCTTTTGACATAATGCCGTGTAAATCCAGCATTATGCTGGATTCACACGGCTGGAAAGCTGCCAGTATAATGACAAAAAGAATTATGCCGGATTTACACGATTGGAAAACTGCCAGTATAATGACAAAAGCAACAACAAAAGAATGGACAATTTCATTCTTTTTGTCATTATACTAGCAGCTTTCCATTCGTGTAAATCCGGCATTAATTGTTCTTGTCACTATCCTGTCAGATTTGCAGTCGTGTAAATCCGGCATTAGCTTCGCTTATAAGTAGGTGGATTCTAGGGCCTAGAGGTTAATATTGTTTTCGATGGCTCTGTTGCATACATCAGACTAAATTTGAGTTGACACTGGTAATGCAGACTTTGAGGTCACTAATCGTTTGGAGTTTATTGGCATACACCCTCCAATAATTGCTCGCACTATATTTAATCAATTATAAGGGTAGCCATAATCACTTGATTATCGTGCGCTAATTGCACTTGTTTAACTCGAACTTCTTTGTGTTGACATTTTGTCTGCTTTCTTTGGTAAGTCAAGCACAGTTTACGTACTCATATGTTTCAGTTGCTCCTTGTCAGTTTTTGTGGGGAAAACGCTGACAAACTTAAGACCATTTATTCGATGATGTTACAAGTGATATGAAAAATGGAAGAAATTATGATAACATGTCACACTTAAAAGTGACTTTGGTCTCAAATTCTTTAATTTTGTATATTGAATAAATTTGCATGAACAACAACAATTTGTGTATGTTACCCACCAAGTATAGACTGGAGTTATAGCTATTTCACGAGTGCCACCTCGATCATCAGACTCCTTTAGTGGTGCTTAGTCAGGTTGTGCTCAATTCAATTTTGCTTGTTGCAGTACCCGTTCATCAAAAATATATCTTCCCTCACATAGAAATCAAGTCAAAATAGAACGAAAAATGTGGAAGCTTAATAAAAAATTTATTTTAGATGATAATTGTGAGTCAATGATCAGACGCTCCAATGAATCTCTTTTTGAGCTAAAATTATAACCCGTTAAAAAACATTCAGTGGGCCTTACCAATAACCAAATTTAGAGGCGACTTAAATATTTAAGTAAAACAGGGTCGTAAAAGAATGCAATCTTTTGTGAATGCAATCATTAAAAATCATTTATTAAATTCAATCAATAGATTGCATTCTTCACTCTGAGACTGCAACCTCATATTCTGCAATCACCATTCATTTGACATTGAAATGATTGCAATAATTTTTCCCCATTTATTTTACAGCAGTCAACTGAATGCAATCTTTTGGGAATCCACAGATTCATTTGCATTTATTTGCATTCTTTCCATTCATTTGCATTCTTTGCATTCATTTGCATTACCATGATAACTCATAATAACGAAAAAATCCCTATGCATTTAAAAACAACATTTAAATTTAAAATTTAAATAAGAAGCGAAAATGAAAAGGAATGAAAAGTGAGTCAATAGAAAACTTAATAAATTCTTCTAAATAACACTAAAATTGATTTTGTTTAAAAATACAAACAAAACTGTTATATTCCCTTAATAGAATCAATTGTTAAATAAAAAAAAATCTTTATAACCTAATTTAAAATGTCTTTAGCTGATTTGTTAATTACTCAAAAAATTTCTCAAAATCTATAAAAAAAAGCTGTGTGTCTAGCAAGCCGTATGACCACCTGCTGTCACTTGACTTGAAACTAAACTTATCTTAAAAAGCATTATCAAATAACTGATAACACAAGTCAAGTGACATAAATTAATTATCAATACAAATCACGAGAAAGCCCGTCATCTCGAGTCTAGCAAATAATTAGAATGCATTTTTAATGGCTATGAGAGTTTAGTTATTAGAAAACTGAATAGTTTAAATCTTTGCTAAGAATTCTAAAAAGCAAATATACATAACTTTCTTTCTTTGATCGCTATTTTTTATAAGTAATAGTTGGTGATAGTCGCTTTTTTGCAAAATATTTGCAAACATTTTTCTGATTTAAAATGGGAAGCTTCTATAAATACCGTTATTAATGATAAATAACATGTTAGCAAAGAAACACTCGCTGGTCGAAGCAATAAGATGAATAATTATTTTATTAATAAGTCGATAATTAGTAGTGAATATTGCAAATTTATCCAATTTTTCTATTTTTGTTTGTAATCCTTTTACTTCTTTTATTCAATTGATTGCTTCATAATTTTCTGTTAGTCGTTAATTAGTTGTATCTTTATAAATTTTGTTCATTCAATTTTGCTCATGTTTTTTGTATGTTGCTTTGCAGAAAATGGGGTTATAACCTATTGAATAGAGCTTTTAAAAAGGAAAAGTTTGTTTGGCCCATAACCATGCTTAAAACCGAAAATGCTACTAAATTCACCCATGCGTTTCTGAGGGAATGGTCACACTGGCCACTTTTCGAAATTTTGAAATAACTCGGAAACTAAGCCGTGTTTGACAATTTCACATTTAAACCTTTTTGTTCAAAATTAAATAATATTCTATCGAAATGGACAGTTTAGAAAATTTCATACAAAATTTAAGCAGGAAAAGTTAATAGTAGAAGATCCCGCCATAGGAAGACCTACCCTCATAAAGGTACCTACCAGATTAGCGGTATACAGTTTTGCAGGCAGTGTCTTAAAAAAACAATTTGCGTATGGGTTCTCTGTGCAAAAGTGGTCAAGGCATAGGGTTGCCAAGCAATTATTCTCAATTTTTGGGGTTTTTCAATTATTTGCCCCAGCTTAGATGGTAAGCCTTAATGATATACAAAAAATACCATATAAATTGATTTTTTGAAATTCGAAATTTTAGTAGGGTAAATGAGGGTAAACAAAGAGAAAAGTCTAGAATCTATTTTCCAAACGAAAAATGATAAAAAGGTTTTTTCACCATAATACATGTATGTATTTAAAAAATCCAAAATCATACAAAATGTTCCTACAGAAAAATAAATATGCAAATTTCAAAAATTCAATACACTAAAACTAAAGGTTAAACAAAAAATTTGAAAAAAGTAATATTTTTTTAAATTATCTTTCTAAAAATATATAAATATTTTTTGTACACCATCATTCTGATTTATGGTGAATTATTTCTGAAACCTCTATTTTGCAATCCTCGACTTTCACATGCTTTTTATTTCTTAAGTCGTAATGTCATATTATATCAAAATCTTGATTTCTAACATTTGTACGAATGTGAAATTTTCCATATTGTACCGAAAAAGGGGCTTTCGGGCCAAAACTGCGGAAAATCTATATATAAATAGGCTTAAATTAATTTTGTGGTACCATTTTCTCAAAAAGTATTGGACCGATTTGGATAAATTGTGTGTGGTTGGAAAGCTATAGTCACGGGTGGTGTGCGAACCACAAAATTCTGCGGGTCCATTTTAGCTAAGTACCATTTTATACTGCAGCTCAATGTGCACATTAAAATAAAATTAAATTTAAAAAATGTTTGCTTCAAATATTTTAAAGCTAACTTTCATTTTTTGTTTGGTGTGGAATTTCGACACGGGGTGGGGGCGAGACTAGTAATAAGAAATGGTCAAGTGTGAATGGGCATATCTCTGTCAATTTTGAACAAATATTATTTTTTGAACATGCCTAATTATAGCTTTTAGACTCTACTTTATTTTGTCTATGCGTCTTGATCCTATCTTTGCTTCAAAAACAGTTATGCACAATTTATTAAAAAAATTGAAATCCTTGATTTTTTAAGGTTGGGTTTTGTTAACTTTTCCTGCTTAAATTTTTTAATAAATTTTTGAACTATCCATTTCAAAAGAAAATTTAATTTTGAAGAAAAAGTTTTAAGTGTAAAATATTAAATTCGGCTTAGTTTCCGAGCTATACCAAAAATATTTAAAAGTGGCCAGTTTGACCATTCTCTCAGAAATGCATGGGTGAATTAAGTAGCATTTTCGGTTTTAAGCCTGGTTGTGGGCCAAACAAACATATTCAATAATCAAAGCCCCTGCAACAACAACTATTTATCTATACTGATAGCTCGAAGATGGAGTGCGGTGTTGGCTCAGGAGTCTTCTCTGAGTCTCTCAACATCTCTAAGTCATTTCGGCTACCGAATTTTGGTAGTGTATTTCAAGCTGAAAATTGGCAATCAGGCATGCAAGTTACTTAAAGCAGATTTAAACCAAAATCGTAATACAGCCATCCTTACAGACAGTCAGGCGGCTGTTAAAGCCATTGATTTGGCTTCATCATCCTCTAAATTGGTCCAACAATGCCGAGATGAGCTCGCAAGTCTAAACATTAACCTCAAGATCGCTCTTATCTGGGTTCCTGGTCACAGTGGCATTGAGGGAAATGAACGGGCAGATGAACTAGCCAGGCAAGGATCAGCCCTTCACATCTCACTTGCGGAAAGAGTCTATATTCCCCTTGGAGCTGTGAAGGGCAATATATTATCAATTTTCCTTAGGGAATCCAATCGTAGGTGGAGCAGTTTAACCCACTGCAAAATATCCAGAACGATCTGGCCCGCCTTTAATAAAGCCCGCACAATTGATCTCATATGCAGACCCAGACGGGACATAGCCAGGGTCGTAGCAACCTGCACTGGACACTGGTCAATTGGAGAACATGCGGCGAGGCTGGGTATTCCTTACAATACTCACTGTTGCAGCTGTGGAGACCAGAATGTTCACAATAAATTAACGACTAATTAACGGCAAACTATGAGTTAATCAATAACTAAATTTAATTCACTTTTACTCTTTTAATACTTATTTTAAATTCTCTGACTAACTAACGACTAATTAACAGCAAACTGACCAATAAAATAAATAAATTGGGTGGCGCAACAGCTCGTGGAGAACCAGCAGGGCCTAGTGACTTACAACTCACAACCATTCCTGTGTGCGTATTTCTTGTGGCAGGAATGAAGGGGACCTACAGTTTTTTGCCGAGTCCGAACGGCTAAATGAGAAGCACTTTTTCATGACAAGTATACTCTTGGAGGATTTGTCAGTTCCTCGCAAGAGGCAGTACCTCGAATAAAAATTTCTGTTTTTAGGTGACACGGCTGGGAAGCGAACCCACACTGACCGATTTTGATCGGTGAATGTTGCTTTTCTAACTTGATATTTTATGATATGCCTTTGTGACTCCTTCATCGATTGATTAATAATACATAGAAACTACAAAAATTCTCGTTATCAAATGTTAGTTTAAGTTCAAAGTTTTGTATAAGAATGTAGTCTATTTGTTTATAATAATAATTATTCATGACATATCTTCTTCGTCGTAGTCATTGAACGTTGAACGACAAAAAATTCACATTGTTTTTAATTACATCTGCCGATGATAAGATAATTTGTAATTAGGGCCGTAAATGGAATGATGATGCCTTTATATTTCCGCTTGTAGTTGTATTTGTTTTACATTGGCTTAATATGTGCTAATCTGGACATTAGGGGCTTGCGCTTGCTCGTGATTCGAACTGATAATTTATTTGTGACTTTTGATTTGACTTGTTCGACATTATTATCAATATTTGTTGATAATGCCTTTTAAAATAAGTTCAGTTGCAAGTCAAGTGACAGTTAGTGGTCATACGGTGTGTTAGAAAAACAACAAATAATAAAATTATTTAGATTTTTTTCTGAGTGATCATAATATTCAGCTTTAGGTATTTGGTAAAATGGAAGAAGACAACTCCATAGATGTTGAAATAATGTGAGTAAATTTTGTAATTGATAAGAAATTTGTATTCAAATTTTCTTAAAATGGGATCAGAAAGATTACAATAACATGTCTGATGCGTGATTATTGTGAAGTTTACCCACAAAATTCACGCACTTCACAAGAGAATGTTCTTGAATTATTGATATTTGGGATCAATTCACTTTGCATTTTCGAGAACATTGGTCAGTTATCCTAACTTTCATAGAACAGACAAAGGCATTTGCTGAGGGGGTAGCCTTGTCTCAAGCACCAGTCTAAAAATTAGCCCAATTTCATTTAAAACCCGAAAATCTTGATTTTCTATTTTTCGAAACTAACAGAAACAAAATACAAATTCAGTTCACAATTTAAGTTGGGTCTTGTGTGTAAATGGAAATTCACACACAAGTGCAGTGCATGCTGCGCATTATACATCAATTTATATTGAATAATTTTGAATGAACAACAACAACTTGTGTGTGTTACCACCAAGTTTATAGGCTGGAGTTATAGCTATTTCACGAGAGCCACCTCGATCATCAGACTCCTTTAGTGGTGCTTAGTCTGGTTATGCTCGTATTAATTGAAAAACTCTTTGCCGTCATATGGGAGCGAACCATGAAACTTGCGATTCAGAGGCCGATGCACTACACATCGCGCTACTGAAGCCACATGGTTAGCTCTATCCCAATGCAGGTTTCGTTGTTTATCAATTGCAACAGCGACTAGCATTTTTATTAACACACACAAGCTTGCTATTGTTCAGTCGGTTTCTTTCTTCCGCATACGTACGAAAATCGGAGCATGGAACGTTCGATCCTTGTACAGCGATGGTAGATACGAGCAGGTTGAGCGTGAAATGCTTCGCCTAAAGATCAGTATCCTGGGCATAAGCGAAACTAAGTGGAGAGGAAGAGCTGAATACAGATCAGACACTGGACAGACGAGAATGCTGTATTCCGGGGAAGATGAAAGAGAGGGTAGCCACTGGACACAGCATGGTGTCGGAATTATGTTGAACGAAGAAGCGAGGCGTAGTTTGATCTCCTGGGCGCCCATTTCTGCGAGATTAATGACAGCAAGGTTTCGTTCAAAAATTCGTAACGTCACAATAATTCAGTGCTACGCCCCCACAAATGAAGCGACAGAGGAAGACAAAACCGCGTTCTACACTCATCTTAACTCGGTTTACAGTAGTGTTCCGAGAGCTGACATCATAGTCGTTATGGGAGACCTTAATGCCCAAGTCGGTTCAGACAATTACGGACTGGAACGCGTGATGGGAAGAAAAATGGGTCACGGAATGAAAATGGTGACTTGCTTGTCGATTTTTGTAAGGCGAATCGATAGGTGGGACTGTATTTAAGCATAAGACGTGCAACAAAATTACCTGGGTGCATCCAGATGGTCAAACCGAAAACCAAATTGATCATATCATGATTCAGCAGCGATGGAGGAAGTCTATGTGTGATGTCCGGAGTATAAGAAATGCCGATGTGGGAAGCGACCACCATTTGGTTCTGATGAGTCTCAAATTACGAACCGCTGCCGTACAAAAACCAGCGCAGGATGCAGCAAGGAGCTCAAAATTCATTACTAATGCTTTGAATGACCCCAACATATGTCGAAACTATGTCACCACCCTTAACGACAGAGCCTCGTCATTAAATGGAATCCAGCATTCAACAATTGATGAGATGTGGGGTGAAATTAAAAGTGTTTTTATGGAGGCTGGATCCGAAACTGTACCCAAGCGAACGAGACGTAGAGACTCTTGGATATCCCAAGACACCTGGGATAAAATCGAACTTCGCAAATCGTTGAAAATCCAAATAAATGCCGAAGCAGATATTCAACGAAAGGCTGACTTGCGAAGAGAGTACCGCATTGCACATAAGATGGTCTATCGTTGTGTGAGACGTGACAAGAGGGTGAAGTTAGATGGGCTCGCAGATAATGCGGAAATCGCTGCCAGAAGAGGAGATATCCGGGAATTGCACCAAATAGCCAAAGATGTGATCGGGAAAAAAAGCAACACCAATCATCCTGTAATGGATGTGGATGGCACACTTTTGGTATCGATTGAGGATCAGCTTCGTAGATGGAAGGACCATTTTTGTGCCCTGCTAAATGAGGAATCAGTTGAGCAGAGTGCTGAAGTGCCCCAACTAAACGAGATGCGCAGGTCCTATAGGGGTATTGACATCGAACCCCCGTCAGAATCGGAAATCCTTACATCAATAAATCTCCTCAAAAACAACAAGGCAGCTGGACTGGACGGAATACCAGCTGAATTTCTGAAAGCAAATCCCGTAACAGCGGCTAGTATTTTACATCCGTTGATACAAAGCATTTGGGTGTGGGTTCGATTCCCAGCCGTGCCACCTAAAAACAGAAATGTTTTATTCGAGGTACTGCCTCTTGCGAGGAACTGACAAATCCTCCAAGAGTATACTTGTCATGAAAAAGTGCTTCTCAATTTAGCCGTTCGGACTCGGCAAAAAACTGTAGGTCCCCTCCATTCCTGCCAACAAACACGCACACAGGAATGGTTGTGAGTTGTAAGTCACTAGGCCCTGGTTCTCCATGAGCTGTTGCGCCACCCAATTTATTTATTTATTTATTTGGGAAAACGAATGCTATCCCAGGGATTGGAAGGATGGTGTGATTGTTAAGTTGCCAAAGAAAAGTGACTTAAAGAATTGCAACAATTGGCAAAACTAATAGCAACCATCATTCTCGAGCGAATAAAGGATAGAATCGAGTCTACACTCAACAGGCATCAAGCTGGCTTCCGCAGTGGTCGATCGTGTGTCGACCATATCAACACCCTGCGTATCGTCCTCGAGCAGTCGATGGAATTTCAATCACCGCTTTACCTCATGTTCGTGGATTTTGAGAAGGCCTTTGATCGAGTTAACCGAGAATGTATATGGAGATCGTTGCTTGGTAGAGGAATTCCACCAAAAATTGTTGCCATTATTAAAGAGTCCTACAACAACGCAAGGTGTTTTGTTTTGCACAATGGGCAGCTATCCGACTCCTTCGTAGTGCAACAGGGTGTGAGACAAGGGGATGTTTTATCGCCAATTCTCTTCCTGCTGGCGATGGACGACGTATTGACGGCCAGTGTTGGTACAGCTGAGCGACAAGGCATTCAAAGGAGACCGTTCGAAAGGCTCAGTCATTTAGACTATGCCGATGACATATGTCTACTGGCAAATAACATCAGTGGGCTGAACGGGATGTGCCAAACGCTGCAAGTGAAGGGAGAGTCGAGTGGTCTAAGAATAAACAGCAAAAAGACAAAAATAATGCTCACAGGCCGCTCCACACAGCAGCGTATTATTCTACAGGAGACTCCAGTTGAAGTAGTGGAACAGTTCTACTACCTTGGCAGTATTGTTTCTGCAAACGGTGGTACGGATCTGGACGTTAAAAGTAGAATGAATAAAGCTCGTGCTGCCTTCGGTACCCTGTCCCCAATTTGGAAATCCAGTCAAATCTCCTTACGCACTAAGTTGAGATTCTTCGAATCCAATGTCAAATCCGTGCTGTTATATGCTTGTGAAACCTGGAAAGTCACGTCTACTATTTCGAAGAAAATGCAGGCTTTTGTGAATCGCTGTCTTCGCCACATCCTAAAAATCCGCTGGCCACAAATAATATCAAATGAGGAATTGTGGTGCAGGACAAGTCAAGAGCGGCTGGACGTAGTACCTTGCAGCAGACCGTGAAGGATGGAGACGTTTTGTTGACGCCCTATGCCCCAGCCGGGGTTACAGGACACGATGATGAAATATAGAGATATTTATCTATTGGGGTTGGGTGATGCGAGCTCATTTTTCTCATTCTATTCGGAGGAAGAAAAATTTTTGACATTTCAGAAACCCTCAATCGGTTTCACTCGTGAACGTACTTATTCCAAAATTTAATGGAATGGAAAAGTGGTTTTCGCTCAGTTCTGTGGTTTTTAGTTTATTTTAATTTATGTAATTAGCTTTACCGATTTTTTTCAAAACAAAATGTTCTGGAATCGAGTTATATTTACTCCTGAAAGTAAAACTAATCCTTAAGATAGAAAATTTACTCCCAAGATATTAAATTTATTCTCTATTTGATACACTTAAATTTTCTGCTAAACAAATTCCTGTGTGCACTATAGCTTCGTTCGTTGAACTTTACCCAGAGTTGATCCAGCTTTTCTTAAAAATCCCGAGAAATGCCAAAAAAACCTAGGTGTTTCGTTTCTCAAAAAATACCCAAAAGGTGTCAATAATTGTGCTGTTGGCAAACGAGAAAGAAAAAAACTTAAGATTTGTTTTAAATTAGTTCTGAAAATTTATAAAAATAGTCCACAACTTAATGGCCGATTTCCAAAGGCGCGTTCGTGTTCGATGTCTCCACATAACTATCTCATTTTTCATCAGGCTTGGAATTTTGATATCTGGTATTCAGATGTACCTATATTTCTTTGGTATGTATTAACTAGCTTAATCCGAATTCAGAAAAACGCTATGACTATTCCCTCCCTGAGAAGTCTGTCAACTTTTAACATTTTTCGAGACTATGCAAAGCACTTAAGCTTTGATACCCGTTAACAGACAGACAAACAAACAATTATATTGTTTTTTCTTACCAATACCCCTGTCTTGATTGTTTTTGTCGAATATCAGCCCATTTCAAAAACATGTTTTTATTTAAATCCCCATTAGAATTAGAACATTTGCCAATCTCGCGCATTCAACTCAAGTACACACTTTTGTTTCTAAAAATACAAATTTAAGGAAAGGTTAAGATCTTAATATTTTCCCAAAATCAAACAACGTCATTAAATCTAATCATGTGCTCGATGCCGCCGCCAGACGGGGTCAACAAAAAGTATTAAGATTTATAATATGTGTGACAGTGTTGTGATATTTTTATTAAATTCTTGTTTTATTTCTGATTGTTTACACATCGCATTTGAACATAGAGATGAATAGTTTCATCATTGAAATGAGCTTAAAATAAAATGCGTATGTAAGTTACGTACAAATTTTGTACGCAGATAATATTTCTTTTACATAAACTTATATTTTTATAGTATCAGCTGATCTTTGTGATGAAATGAAAAATATTTTGAATTTTTGTTCATGGTTATTATTTTATTTTTATTTACAGATCGACAAGCAGCGTTAGCACACTTTCACATTCAGCACCTGGATCTCCTATGGCACCATTACAAGGACATTCAGAAACTCAAAGTGTAAACTGTTTAAACAATATTGGCAAAAATAATTCTAGTCCTTACATTATAACGCAATCAAGTAGCACAATTCCGTTCACAATTGGATCCAAAGGGGATAACAAGTGAGTTTAAAAATATGTCTGTTTTCTTATAGTCTTACGGTAGTTTGAGCAGGGTTGTAAAAGAATGCAATCTTTTGTGAATGCAATCATACTACATATATAATCATTTATTGAATTTAATTGAAAGATTGCATTCATTGACTTATGCTACATTTCCACCTAACGCTAATCTGAGATTTAATAAGATTTACCTAAAATCTTGTTTAAATCTTGAAGATTTACCATACAAATATATTTCGTTTATCTTGTAGATTAGAAAATAATCTTATTAAATCTTCCTAGGACAAATGGTTTTACAAATCGAACTAACCTATTTTAACATGGTGCTGAACGATTCATTCGAGACTCGAATATAAATTCATAAGAAAAATTGAAGCGCCATTTGCATTTTTGAAAGTGTTGTCAGATTTAATCTTTTTTAAATCTTTTTGTGCGGTGGAAACACCAAAAAGATTTATTTAATCTAAACTGAGATAAACCTTAGGTGTAAACATAGCATAATACTACATAGCAGAATGTACCTACCTATTAACTTTTAAAAAAAATTTTAGAAGAAAATTTCGACTAGTTATAGTGCAGGCTTTTTACACATTTATAAAAAAATGTTAACAGCAGTTTAACGATTGAATATGGTGAAAGGGGTTATAAATAATGTAAACAAAATCTATTTCCCAGAAGCGGAGTTGGAGGGGGGATTTAGGGGGTGAAAAAGAGGCGGGAAATTGTATTGTTGCGTTTTCCGACTAAAGTTGACCCCAAAATGAAAAGTGTTCAATATAAATGTTGTAGATCACGCAAAAATCTACAACTTTCATATATATCACTTTCTAACGTAACCTCAAAATTTCCGAGATATTGGCGAAAAGTTCTCATAGCGTTTCCATACTTTGAATTATAAATTGCGACAAATCGAAGAACAATGTGCATATGGTTACCATAGATACCATTTCAAACATATTAAAAAAAGATCAAATTATCTTTTTTTTCCCACACCACATCCTTTTAAATGAAATTGATCACGTAACGCTTTGTGGACGTTTCAAAACTTAGCACAAATAACTTTTTTTTTCTTAAAGACTAAAATTGTACAATTTTTAACTGCATTTTATAGGTATATTCAAAAAAGAAATACAAACAAATAGTAAGAAGACAATCAAAACGACAACACTGTTGGCTCTCACCCTTATAAATTTTGTTCTCAAAAGCTTCAAAACCGAACATTTTTTAAATAAAAACCACTGAAAAAGCTCTGTTGTATTGTTGCGACTTGGTAAAGGCAACTCTGTCGGAATGTTAATTTTATTTCAAACAGCGAAGGTAGAAGCGAAAGCGAGTGTACGATCAGATATCAGAATGCTTTTGGCATTGAAAGACAACGGTTATGCTGTAGCGTAGAGAATGTTTCAAGGAATTACAACAACAATTCCTGTATGTTAATCAGTGGCTTAGTATCTTTTTCAGAGGCAGATTTGTTATTTTAGTTTTGTGATGGTATACACAGGCACCACTGTTTTGAAAAAAGCTCTCCCATAAGCCCTGCACTGACAATTTTTGCTGGGCAGACTATAGTACGCAGATGGAGCTAAAATTTCGCTCACGTACAAAATTCTATCCAAAATTTGGCCAAGCATTTTAGCCGAGAGGCACGCAGCTCCAGTTGAAAAATCGAATTTTCGTGCAGCGGTCATCTGTCAAAATTTATCGTGTGAAACTATTGTCCGACACATTAATTCTCCAGCTAAATTGTGAAGGTAGAACTATAATGGTCGGAAAGCCACTGAAGCTAATGTCAAAAACCAACGGAAAGTAGCTTTCCGTAGCGTCAAAAGGAGAACACACCCATAATGTACTTATCATCTTTCTTTTTTTGATATTTCTATTTCACCAAATGTCAGTTTTACTTAAGTGAGGTGCGCTCGGGAGATTTACATTGGCGAGAGAGCGATGTTAAAGAATAAGCATGACATCGCATCGCCTTATGTAAAACCTTTTTGGACATCGATGGCTTCGGTGAGGCTTTTACTCAACTTGAGTGGGACCATGCACGTATATGAAACTTATGTTGGCGAATTTAGGATTGTTCGGCTGCACGTGGTTAATTAAGGCATCTCAAATTCCACGTTCTGATCCGAAGTCCGTTTTCCTTATTTCGTTTTCAGGGTTGGTCACTAGTAGTTCCATATGTATCAGGGGCTAATTAATAACTTTACGTGGTCAAAAAGTCAGCCCTTAAGATAATAGATATGAAGAAAATTTGAAAATAAATTCTTCTGTTTGAGTGGAGTGACCGAATATTTATAATTCAAGTAAAGCTCACTTGAACTTTTAACTTGAATTATCAACCCTTAATTAATTCCAAGGATGGGGAGTCGGATAAATGGCTACTTATAATCCTAGGTTCTGACTATGTTTTTTTAGGTCATAAAAGGTTTTCGCTTAAATAGTTCAGCCTGACTCGAACTATAGACGCAAGAATTGATAATTTTGTACGCTGCCGCACTGATACGAAGTGAAGTGCCATATTGAAACACTCCTCCTCCTCATTTCTGTCACAAAATCCTTCAGTTCAAGTGATATGCAATTTTTTGTTCGCATACTCTAATGTATACATTAGGGTGGTCCTTATATTGGGTTTTTTTGAAAATCCAACTTGGATAGGCATCAAATGACTCTAAATAGAGAAAACAAAATTTCCTAAATTTTTTCTGATTTTTATTTCACCCCCCCTGGTGTTCCTTTTTCCACTTGAAGGTACAAATAATGGAGTTTGGGTGATTCTTATAACACGTGAAAAAAAAAACAGAACTTATAGATTGGATTGAGACGAAAAAAAAAATCGTATTGGAGGGGGGGTCTATTTCCCCCCGCTCAGGCAGGAGGGGTCATTTTCTAAAAATTTGACCCAAAATAGAAAAAAAATATTAAAAAACAACGGGACCACGTACAATGGCATGCTATAGCTTTTTTTAAAGCCATGAATCCAGTCTTTAATATGTTTCTTAAATCAAGTTTTTATTATAAATAGTTTCTGAAAAAAAATAATTTTCAAACGTACAACATTATTATTTTTGTTTTTATTTTTAAGCTTGGAAATTATTTTTCAAAAACTATTTACAATAAAAACTTGATTTGAAAAACATATTAGAGACTGGATTCATGACTTTAAAAAAAGCTATAGCATGCCATTGTAAGTGGTCCTGTTGTTTTTTAATAATTTTTTTCTATTTTGGGTAAAATTTTTAGAAAATGACCCCTCCTGCCTGAACGGGGGGAAATAGACGCCCCCTCCGATACGATTTTTTTTTTCTCAATTTAATCTATAAGTTCTGATTTTTTTTCACGTGTTATAAGAATCACCCTAACTCCATTATTTGTACCTTCAAGTGGAAAAAGGGAGACCAGGGGTGTGAAATAAAAATCTGAAAAAATTAGGGAAATTGTTTTTCAATGTTTTGAATCGAATGAGGGCTATCCAAGACAATGTCCAATTTAAGGACCACCCTAG
This sequence comes from Dasysyrphus tricinctus, assembly GCA_963921185.1. NCBI lineage: Eukaryota > Metazoa > Arthropoda > Insecta > Diptera > Syrphidae > Dasysyrphus > Dasysyrphus tricinctus. The sequence goes on along the minus strand of OY992533.1, from coordinate 13,711,020 downwards.
TAGGTATACATACTACATAGCTGATAGAAGATAAGATAAATTAGTCTCGAATTGGTATCATAGTTTGTGTCTGAAGGAGTTATTATCTTAAAGAAAATAAATAATTAACTTTACAACTTGAATTAGTCATTCCCAGGACCTGATGTGTCATCTATATCTAGAGACAAATATCGATAATTATGGAAAAAATAATCAATAACTTTTGGCGTATGTGTTATCATCTAGTAAAACTGACCTATATATTATTGTGTTCAAAAATCAGCAGCACACTGATATGAATCATTGTAAGGGCATACCGTTGACTCATTTCTAGACGTTAATTATTCACCTCATTTGAATTGTGACAAAATTATGGATAAGGACTGCCTGTGTTATCTTACAAAATTAATTTTATATGATATGATTACGCGTGTGATAAGAGAATATGGATTTCACGTAGCTTATCGGCGATCAGCAAAAATCATATGCACTTTTTCAGCAATTTCCATGGAAGGTATTGGCTCTCAAATACGATATCTATTTGTTAAATCAATATCTCAGGGCCCCCTCTATGTGTTTAACTCGATTTTCCAGAAAACATGTAGCAAGTTCCTATAAACAAAAATTGAACAACTTTGGTCCCGCCAACTATTTTTATTTTATTCGGAAATTTCGTACTACAAATTCTAAAGTAAAAGTCAATCGAATTCATACACAAGAAAGATCAAAGACGGATTGGAAACGGATCCATGACGAATCGGAGACGGATTGGAAACGTAACATAGACGAATCGGAGACTTTCCAGAGATGGGTGCAAGGAAAAGCGGAGATGGATCCAAGGCGGATCGGAGGCCAACCGGAGACGGATCTAAGACCAATCCTAGACAAACCATAGATGAATCCAAGGATCGGAGACGAACAAGAAACGGATCCAAGATAATTAAGCAATTTTGTAGAAATCCACCAATCAAAAACACAAAAACATGAAGAAACAAAATACCACCCAATGTTCCGACTAAGGCGCTAAGTTTCTTCAGTTCGTCACTGGTGCAAAGGTACCTACTCTTTTACCGTTATCATACACACATCAGTCGATAAAAGTATTTTTAAAATGTTTTTTTGTGACAGTTAAGTACTAGCAACGTATAAGAGAGGTTGTCCCCGTTTCAATTAAATTAATTCGGATTGTTCTTTTCGATTTGTATCGAAATGGTCTACGACTCACTTTTAAGTTTAGTCGAAGGTGCGAAAAGTGTTTTCCATCATACGAAAGATATGAAAGATATGAATATGGTTTTGTTTGAAAAGTATGTTTACGACAACTACTTTGTTCAGGAAAGTGAAACAAATGAAACATTGCGCCGGTATTATTCTGTGGAGTAAGTGGATGTCTTGCATTTAAAAAAAACTTGTTTTCTAGAATATTAATAATATTTTGAGTCAATTGGCTCATATTCATTGTAAATTTTGAATTTATGATTATAAACTCCTTTTCGCTATTTATTCGTCAACAGAAAATATATAATCGTCGGTCGTTCAAAGAAAAAACCTCAGGTCTACGTCGCATAAAATTGAAAAAGATGAACCATATTTAATCAAACCAAAAACCTTTGTTCCTCTATTTCCAAATTAAAGACTCCCTAAATCTGTGTTTGTATATGTTTTCAATTTATCGTTAGTTAAAAGTCCCTTACAAATCAAATTTAACAACCATCAAAGTAGACTTGGGGGTTTACATTGCACGACCAAGATACGCTTTGTCTGAAGATTTTTCACTGTTCCTTTCTTTACTTTTTTTTATTTGTTTGTTTATTTTATATTTTTAGAGCATTGAGACAAACCAATTCGACACCATTGCCTCTAGTGTCATCTTCGGCAAACCTTCGAAGTCTTAGTCCACACTCCAAAGTCACCATCGTGTCGAAAAATGATGTTCCGGAAAAAGAAAAAAAGAGAAAAGAGGTATCCAGCTCGAGATTGAAGAAATTCCATCGACATTTCACACAAGTCTCTAAGGACGAACGAGTTATCAACTGTAAGATACAATCAAGTTAAATTCAAACCTTAAAAAATAACCGTTAACATTATTTTTGTTTCTAGATTTTTCATGTGCTCTAGTCAGTGATATTCTATTGCAAGGACATCTTTATATTACAGATAATCATTTCGCATTTTACTCAAATGTATTCGGTTATGTTACGAAGGTTGGAAACTTTTACATACATAGGTTGCCATATGCTTTAATTATTTTGAATCTTGTCTTTGCAGGTCGTCATTCCAACATCATCAGTTACTAAAATATCTAAGGAAAAAGTAGCAAAAATTATTCCAAATGCTGTTGGAGTGGCTACTGCTGACGAGCGTCATGTTTTTGGGAGTTTCCTTAGCCGAGAGTCAGCTTTTCGACTAATGTGTAGCGTGTGTCCAACAGAAACACCAGCTCCATTGATTCAAAAAGCCCTTCCCGACGTCGAGATATCTGAAGAGTGTTCGATTGAGGATGACAGTAGTTGTTCAATTAGTGGTAATGAAAGTCCACCACAGCCTTTAATGGCTGGAAGGACTATTACCGCTACGGATTCAAGTCACACGTTGTTGCGTCGAACAAACGGCGGGAAGGGCACTCGATCAGGTAAATTGTTTTATTATTATTTGTTATTACTTTGGTAAAGTCCCGGCTGATTTGTTCATATTTGAAAGAGGGTTTTAAGAGAAGCTTTAGTTCAGGTATCCGGGACGTCATGACCTGGATGAGGAACGGCCACGATATTGGGAAAATGAATTGTTTATATCTCTGAGACTATTGCTTTGAGTTTATCATTTTTCCGCACGAGAATTTTGTTGTTGTTTGTTTAAACATCCATTTTTTGTCATTAGACACGATATTGGCAATAAATGGGTAAAATATGGCAGAAATAATGGTCTTTTTGTGACATTTTGTCCAAACGTTATTATCGGTATGACTCATTAAAGTCATCAAATACAACTTGCAACTTGTACTAAAACTGTCCGCAGTTTCTGTAAATAGGTTTGTTCGTTGTTCCCTGCCCCAGGGCGCACTGGGGAATGTCATTCAAATGTCAAAAAACTGGGGGCTGCTCGGGTTTTGATTTCACATCGAACACCTCAGTGCTACTTTTTTATTATAAAAATGTTAAGTTGCTAAAGTACTATTTTGTGCAGCTTCAAAATCATTATGCAGGCACTAGATTTCCAAATATTTTTCTAAACATTCCGTTTATTAATATATAAATTAATAAATAGTAACAAAATAGTATACAAAACATTTCACATTTACCATTTATTTCGCCATAAAAATTTGCAAAGTTAATTCTTTTCTTTTGACATTCAACTCTTACCAACAGCTGATTTCAATTTCACAGCTCTGATTTCTTTCCCCGAGAAAAAACCTGGGGTGCGTGAGAGCGAATTCAGTGCTCGCCCCGAACACACATCGAACACAGTGCAAATAAGCTGGGGTGAAAAAAGTTTCACATAAAACACATGAGAGCGAGTTCAGGGCGACCCAGTGCACCCCAGTGCTGACATCGAACAAACCTAATGTCCTGCTCTGGCCGAAACGTGAGCACAATCACAGGGAAAGGCATTTTTTGATGACCTTGAGAAACTTTCCGAACTAAAGATCAAAGATCTTATCTCTTTGCTCAACGCGACAAAATGGATCCTAGATGACCATCGGTGCTTCTTTATTGTGTTCTCTGTGAAACTCGTAAGACCATGAGCAATCGGAGTACGGGTATTTGTAGGGTGTTCATGGTGCCCAGTGGCCGGAGGACCAAACAGTTGGATTGATTGCGCTCCAGTACCATTCTACTAGCTGCCTAGTTTGGCAAATTTATTGGTTGATTTCGGGGCGGAATGCAACGTAATTGAGTGACTGTCTTAAGTTCCTCATACCACAACCATCTCCAAAATCCGTTTAATTTAATTTAAGGAATATGTCTGAGTGGAGCAGACGGAAGCCCATTGGATTCCTAAATGATCGAATGCGTGTTTTGAACAAACCAGCAACTTGTTTGATATATTGTTGTTTAACAAGGCGTGGAAGATGATCCTTAGAAGATATTTCCATAATCCCTTTTATAACCCTATTCCACTTTCAACTACTACGGACTTTTGGTATTAAAACTCCAGTGCTAATTGAGTCGTTAAGCCTACCTATCTTCTTTGTATATATATTGTTATATATATACAATGCTATCTCTTATTTATTCACACTTTTGTCTGTGCGTGCATATCTAAATTCACTTTGATTTCACGTTTTCAAAAACGGTTGTCGAACTGGAAGTCTGAATTTAAGCTTTAGTTTTAAACTTCTCTAAGCCTTAGTCCTAAACTTTTCTAAGCATCCGCACATTCTGGTAGTATGAATAAAACGGAACACGTACTCAAAACTCCGCTTTTTCTAGCAGGTGCTTTATATTGTATGAAAAAACTGGGATCGAATAGACCCAGCATGATCTTCGTTTTATTTATACCACCCTCTTCGTATACTTAATTAGAACTTAAAGTATAAATCTATAGTTATAAATATATTTTCAGATTCCCCAAATGCCAAAAAGTCTACCACCGCAGGGTCAATTCGTACAGCGCCGCCTATCCCAAGCACAAATAATAATTCAACGTCCGCCACATCAAGTAAAGCCCAACAAGCATGTTCTTCTTCAACAACATCTTGTGCTTCATCTAACTCATCAATACCTCCGTCAGCGTTAGTTGGTGTTGGTAGTGTTGTTGTTGGTCCATCATCATCAACCATCATAACATCTACTTCCTCAACCTCATCGGCGTCATCTGTTGGTAATGGTCAAACGTCATCCTCATCATCTTCACCCAATACTGTGGTGTTTTCTCCATCGACTGCATTCAAAGCATTTTCACAGAGCGCAATTGTACGTTTGAAATTTCCCACAGAATTCAATATAGTGTACTTGGGCGTGGTGCTGTCTCTTATTTTGGCCATTTTCTCGGGATTCCTACTTTATAGAATATTGGACATTGAGGCCAAAACTAGTTTATATCGATCAACAGTAGAATTTAATTGGGTGAGTTATAGAATGACGTCTTAACGTACTCATAAGATTTTATAAAATATATTTTGAATTGTTTTACAGGGATCTGGAAATGATGCTGATGTTTTTGCTGAAGCCCTACGATGGCAGAAGGAATTGCAGTCAAAGAGCACCGAAGAAGCTCATAATATATTGCACTCAAATTTGCAACAGATTGCCAAGGTATGTGTTAATGAGATATATTTATTTTTGGCTTAAAAAAACAAGTTTGTTTGTTTTATCTCAAAATTCAAAAGTCAATATTTTTGATTATGATCTTCTTCAACTAAAGCTTATTTTAATATTTAAAAACAATAAATAATTTCGGATCTTGAAATGATAAAAACTGTTTCAATTTCTGAAAACAGCTGCATTTTGTCTATCTTATCTGTCTGACTCCATCAGGAACAATTTAAGTCGAATAAAGTAAAGTCTCCAATTTCACTGGTGCTACTAATAATTTTGTTTTTCTTCGATTAACCACCATCTGGCTTTTAAACATATCTACCAAAAACACTTGGCATGTACTAAAGCTTAATTATCTTATCGTTTCTTTGAGAGTAAATTATTTTATTTTTAGATAACAGGTGTGGGGTCAGAATTTTCATATTTTGAAAAGCCCTCAAAATAGCTTGTTGTCTTCCTGTCTAAATTATATGCATAGCTATTAACTTTTGAAGTACAATAACCCACTTGAAGCGTAGGTACTCATCAATTAGATAGTTGCGTTAAAACAAATGACTAATCAGGGTATCCCTTTATGCTATAGCCCTTTACTACACTATAAGCACTCAAGGTGTTTAAGGCCACCACAACGCCGAGCGCCGGCCGCCCGGTGACAAAAATATTAATTAAGAGTGTGTATACATGCTGATAATATTTGAAGTAGATAGTATCTTAATCAATACTACTGATGACATATATATACATTAGAGTGGTCCTTATATTGTTTTTTTTTTTTAATTCCAACTTGAATAGGCATCAAATGACTCTAAATAGAGAACAAAAAATTTCCTAATTTTTTCAGATTTTTATTTCACCCCCCTGGTCTCCCTTTTTTCACTTCAAGGTACAAATAATAGGGTTTGGGTGATTCTTATAACACGCGAAAAAAAATCAGAACTTATAGATTAGATTCAAACGAAACAAAAATCGGATGGGAGGGGAGGTCTATTTCCCCCCGTTCAGGCGGGAGGGGTAATATTCTAAAAATTTGAACCAAAATAGAAAAAAATGATTAAAAAACAACGGGACCACTTACAATGGCGTGCTATAGCTTTTTTTAAAGCCATGAATACCTATAGTCTCTTATATGTTTTTAAAATCAAGTTTTTATTGTAAATAGTTTCTGAAAAAAATAATTTTCTAACCTTAAAAAATTATTATATTTGTGTTTATTTTTAAGTTTGAAAATTTGTTTTCAAAAGCTATTTACAATAAAAACTTCATTTAAAAAACATATTAGAGACTGGATTCAGTGGTTCCGTTGTTTTTAAATATTTTGTTTGTATTTTGGGTCAAATTTTTAAAAAATTACCCCTCCCGCCTGAATGGGGGGAAATAGACCCCCCGTCTAATACATTTTTTTTTTTCGTCTGAATCTAATCTATCTAATCTATAAGTTCTGATTTTTTTGCGCGTGTTATAAGAATCACCCTAACTCCATTACCTGTACCTTGGGTGAAATAAAAATCTGAAAAAATTAGGGGAATTGTTTTTCAATGTTTTGAATCGGATGAGGGCTATCCAAGACAATGTCCAATTTAAGGACCACCCTAATATACATAGTTTCAATTATTTCTTATCTACATAAAGAAGCCAACAAAAAAATTGGCTTAGTACACGCAGCCCCTTACATACTTTGTTGCGTTTCAAATTATTGATTTAAAGGAATTTTTGTATGATAACATGTATGGCGCTGCCTAGGCTGCTAAGCTTTCACACCAAATACCAATACAATATTAATACAATACAAATACAATACAAATACAATGCAAATACAATACAAATACAATACAAATACAATACAAATACAATTCAAATACAATACAAATACAATACAAATACAATGCAAATACAATACAAATACAACAATAATACAATATAAATACAATACAAATACAATACAAATACAATACAATACAAATACAATACAAATACAATACAAATACAATACAAATACAATACAAATACAATACAAATACAATACAAATACAATTCAAATACATTACAAATACAATACAAATACAATGCAAATACAATACAAATACAATGCAAATACAATACAAATACAACAATAATACAATATAAATACAATACAAATACAATACAAATACAATACAAATACAATACAAATACAATACAATACAAATACAATACAAATACAATACAAATACAATACAAATACAATACAAATACAATACAAATACAATGCAAATACAATACAAATACAACAATAATACAATATAAATACAATACAAATACAATACAAATACAATACAAATACAATACAAATACAATACAAATACAATAAAAATACAATACAAATACAATACAAATACAATACAAATACAATACAAATACAATACAATACAAATACAATACAAATACAATACAAATACAATACAAATACAATACAAATACAATACAAATACAATACAAATACAATACAAATACAATACAAATACAATACAAATACAATACAAATACAATACAAATACAACAATAATACAATATAAAAACAATACAAATACAATACAAATACAATACAAATACAATACAAATACAATACAAATACAATACAAATACAATACAAATACAATACAAATACAATGCAAATACAATACAAATACAACAATAATACAATATAAATACAATACAAGTACAATACAAATACAATACAAATACAATACAAATACAATACAAATACAATACAAATACAATACAATACAAGTACAATACAAATACAATACAAATACAATACAAATACAATACAAATACAATAAAAAAACAATACAAATACAATACAAATACAATACAAATACAATAAAAATATAATACAAATACAATACAAATACAATACAAATACAATACAAATACAATATAAATACAACAATAATACAATATAAATACAATACAAATACAATACAAATACAATACAAATACAATACAAATACAATACAAATACAATACAAATACAATACAAATACAATACAATACAAATACAATACAAATACAATACAAATACAATACAAATACAATAAAAATACAATACAAATACAATACAAATACAATACAAATACAATGCAAATACAACAATAATACAATATAAATACAATACAAATACAATACAAATACAATACAAATACAATACAAATACAATACAAATACAATACAAATACAATACAAATACAATAAAAATATAATACAAATACAATACAAATACAATACAAATACAATACAAATACAATACAAATACAATACAAATACAATACAAATACAACAATAATACAATATAAATACAATACAAATACAATACAAATACAATACAAATACAATACAAATACAATACAAATACAATACAATACAAATACAATACAAATACAATACAAATACAATACAAATACAATAAAAATACAATACAAATACAATACAAATACAATGCAAATACAATACAAATACAACAATAATACAATATAAATACAATACAAATACAATACAAATACAATACAAATACAATACAAATACAATACAAATACAATACAAATACAATACAAATACAATACAAATACAATACAAATACAATACAAATACAATACAAATACATTAATAATACAATATAAATACAATACAAATACAATACAAATACAACAATAATACAATATAAATACAATACAAATACAATACAAATACAATACAAATACAATACAAATACAATAAAAATACAATACAAATACAATACAAATAAAATACAAATACAATACAAATACAATACAAATACAATACAAATACAATACAAATACAATACAAATACAATACAAATACAATGCAAATACAATACAAATACAACAATAATACAATATAAATACAATACGAATACAATACAAATACAATACAAATACAATACAAATACAATACAAATACAATACAAATACAATACAAATACAATACAAATACAATACAAATACAATACAAATACAATACAAATACAATACAAATACAATACAAATACAATACAAATACAATACAAATACAATACAAATACAATACAAATACAATACAAATACAATACAAATACAATACAAATACAATACAAATACAATACAAATACAATAAAACAACAATACAAATACAATAAAAAAACAATACAAATACAATACAAATACAATACAAATACAACAATAATACAATATAAATACAATACAAATACAATACAAATACAATACAAATACAATACAAATACAATAAAAATACAATACAAATACAATACAAATACAATACAAATACAATGCAAATACAATACAAATACAACAATAATACAATATAAATACAATACAAATACAATACAAATACAATACAAATACAAATACAATACAAATACAGTACAAATACAATACAAATACAATACAAATACAATACAAATACAATACAAATACAATACAAATACAATACAAATACAATACAAATACAATACAAATACAATACAAATACAATACAAATACAATACAAATACAATACAAATACAATACAAATACAATACAAATACAATACAAATACAATACAAATACAATACAAATACAATACAAATACAACAATAATACAATATAAAAACAATACAAATACAATACAAATACAATACAAATACAATACAAATACAATACAAATACAATACAAATACAATACAAATACAATACAAATACAATACAAATACAATGCAAATACAATACAAATACAACAATAATACAATATAAATACAATACAAGTACAATACAAATACAATACAAATACAATACAAATACAATACAAATACAATACAAATACAATACAATACAAGTACAATACAAATACAATACAAATACAATACAAATACAATACAAATACAATAAAAAAACAATACAAATACAATACAAATACAATACAAATACAATAAAAATATAATACAAATACAATACAAATACAATACAAATACAATACAAATACAACAATAATACAATATAAATACAATACAAATACAATACAAATACAATACAAATACAATACAAATACAATACAAATACAATACAAATACAATACAATACAAATACAATACAAATACAATACAAATACAATACAAATACAATACAAATACAATACAAATACAATACAAATACAATACAAATACAATACAAATACAATACAAATACAATGCAAATACAATACAAATACAACAATAATACAATATAAATACAATACAAATACAATACAAATACAATACAAATACAATACAAATACAATACAAATACAATACAAATACAATACAAATACAATACAAATACAATACAAATACAATAAAAATATAATACAAATACAATACAAATACAATACAAATACAATACAAATACAATACAAATACAACAATAATACAATATAAATACAATACAAATACAATACAAATACAATACAAATACAATACAAATACAATACAAATACAATACAATACAAATACAATACAAATACAATACAAATACAATACAAATAAAATAAAAATACAATACAAATACAATACAAATACAATGCAAATACAATACAAATACAACAATAATACAATATAAATACAATACAAATACAATACAAATACAATACAAATACAATACAAATACAATACAAATACAATACAAATACAATACAAATACAATACAAATACAATACAAATACATTAATAATACAATATAAATACAATACAAATACAATACAAATACAACAATAATACAATATAAATACAATACAAATACAATACAAATACAATACAAATACAATACAAATACAATAAAAATACAATACAAATACAATACAAATAAAATACAAATACAATACAAATACAATACAAATACAATACAAATACAATACAAATACAATACAAATACAATACAAATACAATGCAAATACAATACAAATACAACAATAATACAATATAAATACAATACAAATACAATACAAATACAATACAAATACAATACAAATACAATACAAATACAATACAAATACAATACAAATACAATACAAATACAATACAAATACAATACAAATACAATACAAATACAATACAAATACAATACAAATACAATACAAATACAATACAAATACAATACAAATACAATACAAATACAATAAAACAACAATACAAATACAATAAAAAAACAATACAAATACAATACAAATACAATACAAATACAATACAAATACAACAATAATACAATATAAATACAATACAAATACAATACAAATACAATACAAATACAATACAAATACAATAAAAATACAATAAAAATACAATACAAATACAATACAAATACAATACAAATACAATGCAAATACAATACAAATACAACAATAATACAATATAAATACAATACAAATACAATACAAATACAATACAAATACAAATACAATACAAATACAGTACAAATACAATACAAATACAATACAAATACAATACAAATACAATACAAATACAATACAAATACAATACAAATACAATACAAATACAATACAAATACAATACAAATACAATACAAATACAATACAAATACAATACAAATACAATACAAATACAATACAAATACAATACAAATACAATACAAATACAATACAAATACAATACAAATACAATACAAATACAATACAAATACAATACAAATACAATACAAATACAATACAAATACACCACAAATACAATACATGTACAATACAAATACAAAGCGAATACAACACAAATACAATACAAATCCAATACGAATACAATACAAATACAAAACAAATATAAATCAAATGCATATACCTAAGGCAATTCTAATGTGATAAGTTTGAGCACTGTTCATATCTTTGTATGTATTGTCCAGGAGATCGTATAAGTCATCCTTGGTGTCATCACTTTTCTCTTTTATGGGGACGCGAATACGAAGCTAATACTGTCCAATTTAGCCTTGATGCGAATTGTGAAGCGTTCTTTCACTTTGTAGCAGTCCAAGGGCCTCCTCTAATTGGTCGGCTGCACGTGGCCTATAAAGAAATATAACATTCATTGTGAATATCCGAAGTTCATTGTCCTTATATTGCTAAGTTCGTCAACAGTAAATCCGTCCATATCGTCCAATTATTTTACTTGGCCTTAAAGTTACCTGGGTCGGTGCCACGACCCCCCACCCAAGGGACCAGTCTCTCAGTATAACTCCCAGCGTGTGAAGCCGCATTATACGCTTCTAATAGGCCTGAGCTCCGATTATGTCATAAGAGCCCATATATAAGATGTTCACTAAGTAGTTCAGCTTGACTGGAATTGCAGACGGCACCGATGATATCATCTAGAGAATTCTTCCGCTGCCGGTCGTCTAAATAAAAAAAGAAGTGAAGTGCTTTAGTAGGATCACTCCTCCCCTTCTCTTGTTAGCTGTCGATCAATAACCGTTCACAGGGATTGGTGATTGAAACCCCTTCTCCAGTAGAGGTACTAAGCTAAACCTGTGGAGCGACTCCACGCTCTAGAATGTACAATGTCTTCCCTTTGAACATCACACATAGGAATTTAAAAGCACTAGGTCTTAGTTTTTACTAACCACCAATTTTATTTATTTTTTATTATCTTATTAAATATAAATCGCAAAATATTATATTTCTGCAAGTTGAAAGATAAGATTTTAAGAAGTCAGTGGTTTAGTGATATAAATTCTTTATAAATATTTACAAACAAAATAAAGTCGAATTTAAAGTTTATCTAGTTTCAAATCCCCATAATTATTATCCGTTAACCTTGCACAGCTTTGCTAATTTTTTTTTTAATCTTTTCAGGTCCGAAGAAGCTTAGAAACCCTTTCCATGTTAATCCATGACAGAAGTTCATCCTCCGCTAGTAAGTCTGAAGGAAATGTGGACCGAGATGACACTGACTGAAATAGCTTAAAGCTAATTTAATCTTAGATAAAAAAATCAGCAACCAACTTAGTAAATAATTTAAGCAAATATTTAGTAAAACAAAAAATTACCTACAAAAAAATATCCATAAATAATAAAATATTCTTGCAGCATTTTCGCTTTAAAACAATCAATTTAAATCAGAAATATGCTTAAACTATACCTACACATAGACATAAGTAATAAAATCAAAATATTATTATATACATATATTACGCATGTATAAACTATAAATAAAAAAAAAACAAAGATTGGAAATTAATGAAGCTAAGTAATAAAATCTGATTATCATATGCAAAACAAATAAAAAACAAAACCTTTTGTTGTGATTTATTAAAAAAAAAAATAAACTTAAAAAAAACTTAAAACAATTATATAATTAATAATATTATTCGCTCTTTAACTAGCATTTAAACCTAAAATTAGAACGTTTATTGGAAAATGGATGTGGATTGGTAGTAGATTAAATGGATATTTGTATGCTTTTTGTTTTGAATTTCCCAAGTATAATAATTTTAATTATTGTGAATCTTTAAATTATGTTAAATTTAATTTTGTTTATATCTATTAACTTTTATAATTTTCCTCCGAGAAAATAAGGAATAATAGAATTGCTGGGACATTGTGCAATGTCAAATTTATACATTTTATTTTTTTAAGATTATAGTCGCGCAATTTTGTCTATGATAAAAAAGAAGATATTTTTTGGAAGAATGAAAAAAAGAAAACTTTTTGTAAAAAACGCTGCCCCGTGTTTATATTGTGATATTAAGAAATAATAAAAATTATAATTTTCGTTCTTGTTTATTTACAAAGTAAAACAACAATGATTTTGATTTAATTACGCTCATGGTTTGTTTTATTAATTGGAATTGCAGAAATATACAACCTGGAATTGAGTTAATTTTGTGCAGATATAACGGGTTTCAGTAGACGTAAGTACATTATAAGGTTCAAAAGCATTTCAAAGGTGCTTTTTAAATATCTTTTTGATAAACCTGATTCGGGGTCAATTTGCAAGACTCAATGTCCTCGATAAGCAGCTTTAGTTTTGTGAATTTCTTCCCTATAACAAACTTTAAAATGCCGTTTTATATATTCCTCTATACAGACAGTCATAGTGGTAGGAAAAAAGCAGGTCATAATGCAAAAAACAAAAACAAAAATCGAGCGAGTCAAACGGTTGCCAAAGACGTTTAAATTATTATTGTTTTTATTGTTGTGCTATCCCTATTACATCATCTTTCGTTTGACACCTCATTTTTTAAGATCATTGAAGAATTGCCGAAGTTATGAGCATTTTAGACATTTTAATTTCGATTTTTGAATCACCGAATTTTAACGACCAATAGCCTGGAATTTTTCAAAATTTTGCTGTGTAGAATGTTTAAAACGCTTTTTTGAAGCTTGTGGTTAACGTACAAAAAAGTTTTGGATGGCAAAATGACCGGCGATTGCTCAAGATTATAATGAGACATAAATCATGCAAATCGGTTGGAAAATAAAAAGAAAATCGACCGTTATGTCGAAAATATGCTTTTTTATCTATTCAAGGCTCTCAGTCATTAAAATTATATGGTCCCCTATTAATATTTTATATTATTATTATTGCGGACAGATCAAGCTGTCCATAGACATCAAAATTTTAAAGATCGGAGCAGTATTTCCCCAGTTATAGCTACTTTTGTGTACCCGAATCGGGAATTTTCAAATTTTCCTTACATTTGCCTTGGAAAATAATATGAATTTGTTTAATTCTTTTTTATGTAGTTATGCGTCCAAATTTTGCAAAATGATTTTTGGGCCTGTTCTGATATATAAATTGTAGAGGGGTGAGCTTCTATGAAGCATATTTTGCGTAAAAAAAAAACAATAACAACGTAATTTATCGATGTTAGGTTAGGTTAGGTTAGGTTTATTCTGCAAGCTCAATTAGGCTTATAATTAATATCGATTTTTTTTATAAAAATGCTGACCATGTAACATTTACTAATTTACATGTTTTCTATAAATTCTCCCGCCAAATGTGCCCAAAAAGTAGGGGCAAAGTAACCCAAGTTACGGCCCTTATACAAATGTGTTGTCACCTTAATTGGTTGTTTTTTTTTTCCTCGATTAATCTCTTTTATGTTATCTTTCATTTGACACCTCATTTTTGAAGATCAAAACAGAATTGCCGAAGTTACAAGCAATTTCATACAATTTATTCTTGATGTTTCGGACTTAGAATTTTTCCGATCAATAGTCTGGAATTTTGTTAAATTTTGCTTTCGAGAATGTTTGAAACGCTTTATTGAAGCTTGTGGTTAACGTATGAAAAAGTTTTTGATGTCAAAATGACCGCTGGTTGCTCAAGATTATAATAAAACATAAATCATGAAAATCGGTTGGAAAACAACAACGAAATTGACCGTTATATCTTAAATGTGCTTTTTTGCCTTTCCAAGCCTTTAAGTCGTTAAAATTATATGACCACCTATAAATATTTTATATTACTATTATTGCGGGAAGATCAAGCTATCCATAGACACCTCAACTTTTCAAATCGGAGCAGTATTTCTCGACTTATATCCGGTTTTGTGTCCCTGAAACAGAAATTTTCAAATTTTCCTTACACTTACCTTGAAAAATAATACGAATTTACTCAATTACTTTTTATAAAGTTAAGCGTCCAAATTTTGGGAAATGATTCTTGGGCCTGTTCTAAGAAATAAATTGTATGGGGGCAAGGTTCCATCACCCCCCGTTTAAGGGGGAGGGGGGATTTTCCAAAAAAATGACTAGTATGAATAAAAAAATATTAAAAAATAACGGTAACACCTATAATGTCATGCTGTACCTTTTTTTAAAGCCTGAAGTCAGTTCTTTCATTTTGTTTTTAAATTAAGTCGTTTTAATGAAGGGTTTTTGAAAAAAATGCATTCAAAATTCAAGTTTGGAGAACAAAATTTGTAAAAAGAAATTTATATTGATTTTTCTCAAAATTTTACGTAATTAAGCACTAATTTTTCTTCCGTTACATAATGCTTCAATTACTTCTTAATCAAATGCTGAAAACCAAACGGTTCTAGATTTTGTAGTTTTTGAGAAAATTAAAAATTATGAAAACTACTTTTTCTTGGAAAATATTCTTTTGAAGTTGGTACATTCCAGACGCCATTTAATTTTTTTTCTT
This sequence comes from Dasysyrphus tricinctus, assembly GCA_963921185.1. NCBI lineage: Eukaryota > Metazoa > Arthropoda > Insecta > Diptera > Syrphidae > Dasysyrphus > Dasysyrphus tricinctus. The sequence goes on along the minus strand of OY992533.1, from coordinate 13,694,628 downwards.
TGTATATTGGATTCTATTGTTCTTTAAGATCTAAAATATGAAATATCCAATTGACGAATTACCTCCTCCTCCAAAGCTTACCCTTATTTCGGCCATTCGAATCGGTGACCGCTCTATAATGAAATGGCGGTGATTAGCACCATAACTTCAGCCGCTGATCTTATTCCGTCGGCGGCACCTTTATAATCAAAAGTCTGACGCCATCCGTAACTTAGATTTGATTAAAATTTTATTTAAAATCAGTAAAATTGTATATACAATTGACTTTAAACTCAACTTAAATAATATTTAAAATTTCAGTTAAAAATGAAGGGCCCTTTAAAAATAGTACAAATATCTTTGAAAACGTATTGAGGGCATCAACTCCTTGCATGTCCACTGCCGTTTTAAAATAGGTTCTGTAATCTGTCGTCGATGATAGTTCTTGGTTTCATATATTTCTCTATATGTAGAATTTCCTCCTGAAGTAGTCTCTGTACCTCTGCTTTTATATTTCCTTCTAGGTTATTCAGGGATGGAATCGGCTAAGCTGATAATTGATTGCTTTGACGAAAGCTATCACTATCATGTCTATAAGGAAATAAAGAAAGAGCAATGGTCAAAACGACAATCGTTTAGTGGAGTGATCGCTTTAGTCTTACGCGGTAAGGGCCCACTATTCTGCTGGTTAGTTCCAATGAGAGCTACAGCAACTGTCTCGTAGAGCACCTTATATGGCCAATGTTACCTTGTGGAGGTTACGATACAGTACAGTTCACAATCTCAAGATCTACGTCTCGTAAAGTCGTATTTTCTTCATTGTTGATGGACATATGGTGCACCAAACGCAACAGACAAGAACGGAACTGATCAATTGCTTATAAATGAGAAGCTTCCACCTCTTGCTGAGTCCGTTCTGCTTTTTCAGTAGACTGTTAAATAGGAGAAGTATTGAATTTAAATTGACAATTATTGGAAAATTTTACACCCTCACCTGATAGATGTTGTTTTTTGGGCAGCATAATGTTGATATTGCCTTTTCAGGTCGCCGCAAGCAGATGAATTGATCTTCAGTCCCAAATAGTTCCAGACTAGTGACGAGGTCTTGTGTTCTTCCAGCATATGAGATCAAATCGTCTGCATATATTTGCATCCTAGTTCCTGGCATGCACTCCGGTTGATCTGCAGTATTATTGAATAAAATACCCTCGAAGAAAGGAGTTAGTCATTTGGGGTAAAGTGGTTCGGCTCGAACTCTAGTAAAGCAATTAAAAATGTATCTTACATTAGAAATGAAAGGTATACGATGTTCTTGCTCGAGGTCGCCATTCAGTCCCGTCTATAAAATTGGAACGAACATTGGCAGAATCCACAAAGTTATCAAACGAATTTCTTTACAAAAGCGTACGCAACGAATAAGTAATTTGTTTATAGCCGTGCTTATCATACGTACTAATTTTCAATAATCGTTTGAATTGCACGACCACGAGCAGGAACATCGTGTTGCGTGTAACACTTTTAATAGGAAAAATATGTAGATGTTTTATATAAAATGCAATTTTCAAACAACTCGATTCATTATATGTCTTCACTTGCCTAAGTTTACCATCGTTCTCATTATATACCTCTTCTTAATTTTTGAACTCAAATAATTGTATCTTTAGATAACAGATCACTGGTAGAGTCTTTTGGGAATGACCATGTTATGTATTTATTCTGCTGGCTATTTTGATTTGGACTGGATGCAATATCTATGTAACTCCACAATCTGGGATAGTTTTGAAAGTAGGAATAATACAATAAGCTCTTTGCAAATGCTGAAGCTATGAGACACACCTAGAAAAGAAGTTAAGAATACATTACCTTTGAACTCAGCGAAAATCTTTTCTCATCTGTTTGAGTTAAGGAAGCAATTAAATTTGTTCTACACATTTTTTTTCTGCTAAATATTGTAAATAGTATATATTATTATAATAATATTCAATACATTGCTGTTTTTGTTTGCCTTGTTTTTTTTATAATTGTAAACAATACAATACATTAGTAACTAGCTTTTTATGTAAAAAATTACAATTACGACTTCGCATTATGATTTGTATATTTAAATTTTTAATATTTTGTATGTTTCTAAAACTCAATTTTTTATTTCGTTTAGTTTCTTTTTTTGTTTTGTTTCATAAATGTTTACGTACACGTCTTTATTGTAAATTGTATGTTAATTTAATAATAATTATTACACTTTATAATAATATGAGTTATATATCTAATTATTTATTTAAAAAGAAAACGTGTTTTTTGTATGTACTATATGAATTGTTTTTTATGTTATTTAATTATTTATATTATAATTTTTTTTTTCTTTTGAGTACGAGAGAAAATATTTTTATTTTAATATGGTGCGTTGTGTTAAGCTGAGAAAATTATTTTTATGATGTTGACGGAATACACAATAGAAGAAGAGAGATAAAATGAGATTAAATATTTTAACCTTTTGTCAAAAAGGTTTTAAGCATTAATCGAGATAACCTAATTGACAAGTTTCTAATACTATTTCAATTTTATTATTAGTTTTTTCTTTTGTTGTTAGATTTGTTATTAAACCTATTTATTTAAGAAAAAAGAGGATTAGAGACAATAAATTTATGAATTATTATTTAATACGGTATTTATTTTACTTTTTTTTTATTTGGTGTTTATGGGAGGGGCGCAGCAGCAGTACTCCATATTATTTATTTATGATTTTTTTTTTATAAAATACCTGATTGTGGTTTTATTTTTCTTTGTTTGTAATTGTTTTTAGTTTGTTTTGTGTACTTTTTTTACCTCAGTTTATATTACAAAATTCTTGGAATTGTTGTGGATGCAAACTCTTGAAGCAAAGAACAATGACAGAATGATAATGAATTACCGTCCATTCCAATTCGATACTCAGTACACCTGAGTGAAAACTACGACAGTACATGTTGCAAGAAATGTAAAATACCAGCCATTGTTAAATTCAACGAAATAACTCATGCCATCACATCAAACTTTGCTTAGTGAAGCAGTTTGTGAAGCTCTCGACAAAAGCGACGGTACCTTTGAATATCTTTTCTGGTGCCTTTTTCTTAGCTTTCGAAGGGAAAATTGGAAGATGGCATATTTAATGGACTAAACATACGCACCATGTTGAAGTTTAATAATTTTGAAGCATAAAGGATACTTTTAGAATTTAATTTGGGGAAATAAAAGAAGACTTTCTAGAGAACACAAAAAAAAAGAAAATAATGTAGAAATAGTAGAGAAGTTTGAAATGTAAGGATACAGGATGCCCTTAAGCTATATGTTTTCCTTTTAGACTTTTTCAGTAAAAATATGTGGAGCATTAATGAAGAACATGTGCGAGAGGTTTTACTAAGACATCCCAATAATGGAGAGCCGGTTCCAGTGGAAATGGGATGCCGATGTGATGGGTGAATACGTGCAGTGCCTGGTAAAAGACATATTAAAGCTCCATTCATTGCTTTTGGAATAAAGATTATATAAAACTGAAAACATGTTTTGAATCACACTGTTTTTTTATTTTGTCACCTCTTTCTGTGAGTAATATTTCAAAAAGACTTGCAGAATTTGAGAGGAATGGACTGGATTTAAAGGAAAATTTGGTCATTCAATTCATTACTCATTGTTCCTTACACAGAAATAAAAAAAAAAAACAATACAAATTTTATATTAAAAATAAAACACAACACAGATGTACAAAGCGATTAATTTACTTATTGTGCGTGTTAAATTTTCCAACACTTTATCTTTACAGATTCACTTTCTTTGACTAGGTCGCGGTGTTTAAATTATGTTTCTTTTGTTATATAAATACAGAGCGATAATAAGTATGGCTTCTACTAAATGAAAAACATATTTTTGTTTTTTACGAAAACACACAAAGTTTAAGATGGAACAAGGACAATAATATTGGAAAGAAATGCTGGCAATTTCTAACTGCCATTATATGAATGAAAAATGCAGCATGTTGTTTTTACTTACTATCGAAAATGAATTCATTTTCTGATTTCTTTTGTTTTTTTTTTTAGAAGAAAACTTATATTCTTTTAGCTTAACTTATCATTTCGCGATATTTGAGTTTGTGCTTTGTCAACATATCAGTGACAGTGACCAGTTTTTTTATCGACATAATGCTTGAGAGTTCCTGCAATTGCGGCAGATAGGAAACGCAAATATGATGAAGTGTTGCTAATTCACGACCTTGAACAAAATATATTGTACGCGAATTGTAAAAATAAGTTCACCGGAATGCTGCAAAAATGGTTGCTTACCTGTGTCGGAGCAGAGATTATTGCTGTTTTGCTCAATAAACATTCCTGGTGGTGGATTTGGATCGGTCACAGAAGACAATTGGTCCAAGAACACTATCATACGCTCCTTATTTTTAAGAATGAAAGGATTCACAACCTCCATGTAGGGCTCCTTAAAAAAGAAAGTTATCACAAGACTTCTTAACCTAACTTTCCTTCTTACCTTTCCACCGAACTCGATGAGATTGGCTAAATTTTGCAGACACTTAGCTACCATTATTAGTGATCGAGTGGCTGCTGTGGCTGGTGTCTCATTAACCAAACCGAACTGGCGTGGATTCAACAGTGATGGACACAAAAGCCGCAGGAAAATGAACCCAGACACAACTCTGGTACGCACCAAACGCTCCGTTGGCCACTTAGTCACCACTGCCTTTTGCAGACAGTTACAAATATATCGAACTGTTCGTGGACACGCGTCGGGCGACGTAAAAATCGACTGTGTAACGAGATCTAAAATCTGAAGCAGGAACTCTGCATTTGAGCATGCGTCGTCATTAACATCCATTTTAGTCGGATTTAGCTCAGCTGACTGCTTGCTCTCGAGTATTCGCTGTACCGTTTCCGACACAGCCGACTGCAAGAAGCCATGGCATTCTGTTCGCATGTAGAGATCCATTAAAGTAGTAGCCAGTGATGCACCTCGAAACAGGGTTGTTGTCTCGTTTTCTCTGGCAACCTCCGCTTGGCACAAGACTCGTATCAGTTCAGTTTCACGCTTCTCGTGGCGAAAAACGCGTAGCAGCGATGTCGCCAGTGGCACACGGTCGTTGTGACAACGCTCGGCAAGTGCTTTTACCGCATAGAGTTCTGGTTCGAGAAGCAACTGTTGCAGTGGACTATATTCCTCACATGGCATTATTAAATCGTCAAGATACCTCATTCGCAGACGAAGTGATCCCCATTCACCCATGGGGGTCATACCTGTGAGTTGATACCATTCCTCTGTTTCTTGGCCGTTTTTCAGACTCGCCAAATCAATTGTAAGTTCGGCCACTTCCGAGTCCTTACCTCGTTTGCCACGACTTAGAAGCGTAATTGTTAGTGTAACTACATCCGGCGGCACATCGTCTAGCACAAATTCCTCCTCCCAAACTGGATCTGGGGCAATCTTAACTCGAGTCTTACCAACTTTCACTTGATTTAGAGAAATTGTACAATAAGGATGTGGCACAAGTTTAAATGGCAGCCGATGTGCTTCGAGCACATGCAAATTCAGACAACGCAACTCTCTCAAGCGCGGCACCTTTTTCTGGGCCCGACTAAGTTGCGAACCGCATTGGGCCTTTAGCGCATTTATCCATTCGACGTAGCTTTCTTGACTAGGGGAACACAAGTAAGTGACCGTGGCCAGACATGGCAGGGCTCTTTCTACAATCTGGAAGCAGTACGGACGCTCCCAGAGTGAATCATGGCACTGATACAAATAGGCGCAGGATAAATCAATCAACCCTTTGGGCTTTGTTTTCTTCGGATTATCATAAAAGCAGAGATGTGTCTCGGAACCTTCGATAATTAAGGCGAAGTACAGCTGCTTCCATTTGGCAGTCTTGTCTGATTTCTTGTTCAAATGACCGTGTTGCTTGATTCCTTTGATTTTCTTAAGACCAATTTGATCTCGACACTCACGCAATGTAGCGTAGATTTTTTCGGCTGCCTTTTCGACAACAAACTGCTGATTGAACTCAGGTTGACTTCCATTAACCACCTTGAAAAATAATAGAAAACTCATAAGTTTGAATAATTTTACATAACTTAAATCTATTTTTCCTTACTGGATGATTCAATGTGTGTCCCTCAACGATTTGCTCCTTGCGATAGCGATTAATCACCGCGTCCAGACACTCAAAAGTTCGTCCACCCATCAAGTAACGTACACCTTTCTTTTCAATTCGAAATCTCTGAATTTGGTTGTTGATGTGAAAGAACAAGGAATAGTCGCCGGGTGAATTGTCACTCGGGCGGACTAGAAAACTACCGGGGCCAGCTAAAAATGTTTTTTTTAGATTTATCTATTATGTATTTAAATGTTAAATCCTTCCTCACCTTTGACCAACATATCAACAGCCTCGTTCTTAGTACAATTCGGATGAAACCATGGAAACACCGTATTGGGATCAATGGAAGCATCTAAATCGTCGACCAACTCTCGGAAAATCATTCCCTGTTCTCCGGTACGGTGAGCAGTTACCCACAACCATCCGTCACCCATGTCGTTGTGTAAAAAGAATATATCGCCTTTTTGGAAACTCAATTCATCTGTGTCGGGCATTTTGGTATAAGGAAGTATGGCAACTACTCGTTTCTTGTCGTTTACTGGTTCTGGTGGAGCTACAGGTATAACAAGACGTTCGCGTTTTAAAAGATCACTGCATGAAGTGTAATAGCCAACAAGATCGCTCAGTGAAATGAATTGCCTGCCACCGATATAGAAGTCACCACATACAGCTGTGATTCTGCATTTGATAAGAATTTTCAGTTATTTTAAAGAAAACTTGCTATTTCACTAATTGAGACGTGAAAACTATATATGTAAATATCCAGCTATAAATTTAAATCACTGATAGAATTTTGTATGTAGAAGGCAAACAAATATAAAACCTTCAATTTCTGATTTAGTTCGCGCTAAATGTTGATTTCCGACCACTGTGTGTGGGTATATGTATACTATATACAGACGCGATAAAAAAAATTAATGAAACGTGCGAACAACCTTAACAAGGATTTCTTTTGTTTGACACGAGAGCTCTTGAAGCCCGAATACCCGAAATACCCGGATACCCAAGTACCCGGGTATCTTCAACTGCCCTGGTAACCGAGTACGCGAAAATTTAACAATACACATATTATTGCACATATGCACTTTCCTTGGTCTAAAGCAGTGATTTCCAGAGTGGTCCAGGTGCGCCCCCAGGGGTCCACAGGACACTCGTTGGGGGTCTAAATAATAGTATTGTAAATTTTTTGCTGTTTTTTTGGTTCACGGGCTTGAAAAAAGTTTGTTCAGTTAGGCTGGCATATGCCTGTTTATTTAGCATTCCCTTTTCTTAAAACCTCCCTTAATTTTTTTAAAAGTGTATTTTAAGAAGATCAGCAACGGTTACTTATAAAAACTTGCATATTCGATATGCAGTGCAACGCGTGTTGAAACTAACATAGTGCCGCCCAACCGCACAGGGAAGAAATACGACTTGTACAGTGCTTGCAATCTTGCATGAACATTTCTCTCCAATATAAATACGAATGCTGCCAAGGACAAACGCTTCTCATTTGTTTCCGGAATTTTGAAAAGAAGTGTGAGTGAGAGTACACAAAGAACTAGGGTGGAAGAAGCTGTCTCAGAATCAATCAACGTTAACTTAGGAGTTCCGCAAGGGTCGGTGTTGGGAACATTATTATTTATAATTTATGTTAATGAAATGCCTAGCGTTGTTAAATATTCATTTTTAAAACTGTTTGCCGATGATGGTTTATTATATTATGTTGGTAAAAGCATGGACGAATGTATTGAAAAAGTAAATTTTGATTTAATTCAGCTTAACAAATGGTTTCATATGAACAAATTAAGTTTAAACGTGGAAAAAACAAAGTGTATGTATATTAATGGAGAATCAGAGACTGAAGTTAAAATTGATAACCAGGTGTTAGAAGTTGTAAAAAATATAAAATATCTTGGAATTATGTTTGATAATAAGTTAGAATTTAATACACACATTGACTATATATCAAAGAAAATTGGAAAAAAGATTGGTTTCTTTTCAAGAATAAGAAAAAGAATGTCGACTATATGTGCAGTAAAAGTATATAATACTATAATTAAGCCTCATTTTGAGTACTGCTCCACCATAATTTATCTTGGTAATATAACGATGATAGATAGATTGCAAAAATTACAAAATAAAGCAATGAGAATAGTTTTAAAATGTCATTGGTTAACACCAATTGCAACTATGTTAAGTATGTTAAAATGGCTTAGTATAAATCAGAGAACCATTATGAATGTGTTAGTTTATGTTTTTAAAATGAAAAATGGAATGCTTCCCAGTTACTTGTGTGATAAGATTAATTATGTTAGTAATGTACACAGTCATAACGTAAGAAATGGGTCAGATTTTCGTCTCCCACATTTTAGAACTCGATCAGCACAAAATATGCTTACACATAATGGCCTTAAATTGTTTAACGAGCTTCCAAATGATTTTAAATCAGAAACAAATTTGAAAATATTTAAGAAAAAAGTTGTATTTTTTGTAAGAAATATATATGCTTATGTATAAGTTTAATTTTATTAAAAAAAAAAATAAATTGGGTGGCGCAACAGCTCATGGAGAACCAGGGCCTAGTGACTTACAACTCACAACCATTCCTGTGTGCGTGTTTGTTGGCAGGAATGGAGGGGACCTACAGTTTTTTGCCGAGTCCGAACGGCTAAATGAGATGCACTTTTTCATGACAAGTATACTCTTGGAGGATTTGTCAGTTCCTCGCAAGAGGCAGTACCTCGAATAAAACATTTAATTTTATTATTTATTATTAATAGTAAGTTGTAAATAGCTAAAATATTGCTAAATAAATAAAATGAAATGAAATGAATCGATGTCTGTGTTTGCCAGTGCTAATGTCAGTGGCTGGAGGCAGAAATACTCGAAAAATATTCTGGAAATTGTGAGAAAACTTTCAAACCTTGTCGAAAAAATTTTACTATCGTAACAAACTTATAAGCGAAAAAAGGAGCAGAATAAACATCACAGAATGAAGCCAAATATTGATAATTTGCTGTAGATTCAAGTAGATTCATCCCATTAAAATTTCGAGTTTTTTTTACTGTTGATTTACATTGTTGAAGTTACGATACGTTATTAATGTTTAATTTTAGTTCTTTATTCTGTGTTTAGTATTATATTAATAAATAGAACATAAGAAAACTAAGGTTCTAATTTTCTTTTTATTTTTACTACTCCGAATTAAGGGTTGGAACTCAGCCCCGACGCAAATTTCCATCGTTAGATCTAATCTTCACATTTTTTTGACGAGTTTTAGGAATATTATAAAAATGTAGCAGCAGGGGGTTTACCAAAACCAGTTTAATTTTGAAAGTGGTCCACGAGAAAAAATAGTTTGGGAACCTTTGATCTAAAGGTTAATTTTATTTTTGTACAACATTCAAATTTTATATTTTAAATGCAGATAAACAGGTTTTATAATCCAGTGCTGCCGGTCTTCGATACCCGAGACACCTGGGTACCCGAAGACTCGCCCCTCGGATACACACCTATTTTTCTATCCGGGAACACAAACCAATTTCACACAAATTTCGCAGGTTTATGCAAATAAACCGGAGGCAATTGATTTTGTAAAAGACAACGAACACGCCATCCAACAAATTATTTTAGAAAAAACAAAACCACGTCGGATATTAGATGAACGTTAGTTATATTCTGCACGGTATAATTTACAGAAATTGTTTGTGGTCATGAGTTGAATTAAAACGTATAAAGGAAGTTCAAAAATAAGAAATTGACTCACTGTACAAATTTCCCAAAACAAAATTCAAATATTACTTTTCTCACTTTCGATTACTAAACTATATAGGTAACCTGCAATATTTTTATTACTTACCTAAAATGATTGATTCCTGTTCGCCCCAAATAGCTCAATACGTAGGAACCTGGTTTTCTGTCACTTTCTCGAACTGTTGATAATTATAATTTTAGTTAATTCAATAAACTTCATTCAACAACAAAATTCAATAAAATGCAAAACCAACCTAAATAGCTTCCTAGCTTGCCAGTTCCCCTCAATCGGGATTCAGCGGAATATCTATCCAATCTGCCATGATACCATTCACTTTCCGGTGGTGCAATGATTGCCGGTCTTTCACCTGTAAATGTAATAAAAATCAATTTATTAATTCATAATTAAATCTTCAAGTAGAAAAAAATAAAATTGTATTGCAAAATAATAAACATTGTAGTAGGTATACGAGTACAAAAGTGAAACAAGATTATTTCTAAAGGTATTGATTGCATCATAGCTTTTGATTGATCGAACTGCAATTTTTACCATTTGTGCCACTAAAGGAATTGCATGTTCCTGTACTGCCAGTGCTTCTTAAAGACATTTGAATCCGCGTTTCTCAAGAACTGTTAACAGTTCCTTGTCCCAAATGCAATGATAGTATGATACAAATGATTTTATTATTTGTATAAGATAAACAACTCTTCATACACTTCATACAATTTCGACAAAACTTCTGGCTACTGGCCCGCTTCTATATTGCTGACTTGATTATTATTGGCATTCGGTTTCGATGGAAATCAGACGACAATCGATTCAGTCGGGGACAAGGCACGGAGGGCAATAAGAGAATAAGCGTAAAAGCACTCAAATTCCACACAAGGTTGTTGCTGGTGCTCTTGCTAGCTTCGTTGCCTGCCTCTAAGTTGGCTGTTGTTATTGTTGGTTCTTCCTTTTCTATGACAGACAACGATAGTAGGCAGTAATGACATCGGCCACTAGCCCCAACAGTATCTTCATGATTTTATTTTGTTCCGTATTGTTTTTTTTCATTCATTTTTTTTTTGTTATTTTGATTTCAATGTAAGTCTTTTCCGATTTTCGATTAGTAGATTTTTTGTGTAATGATGTGTGTAACAATAATTAACAAAGAAACTTTAAATACACAATATACATAGACGTTAGTCAACATGAGACAATAAGAGGAATGAGAAATGAGGCACGACGACGCAACGCAAAAATACACAGAGAGAAAGAGGTCAAACTAAGTAAACGTTCCTGAGATTTCGATGGAGAGATTCACACATAGAGATGACTCATGATATGGAAATTAAGAAATTGTTTGTTAAAAACGACACACCGAAAATATGTGAGGTAATTTGATTGAAACAAATATTACCCTATGGGGTAGCAAACGATGATGAAGAAAGAGTATAATGACATTGTTGCACTCTAAGCTGATTAACATTTTATGTTAATTAATTCTCAATTTTTAAAGAAATTCATTTTAAAATAAAATGATTGCTATTATTCAAGATTGTATCCTGTTAGAATTGGAATTTGTATTATTTTGTTATCGATGACTAATTTTCGCTTTGCGGGGATGGGGAGGGAAAAGTAATGCTCAGTATGACAGCAAATTCCAATACAAAGCAATACCGACTCGCACGAACCTGCTTTTATAGGTTGTATAATAGAGTTTTGTGCTAAGAACAAAGAACAACAAAAAATCAACTAACACTTTTTTATACCTATCTTTCCCCGTGGTTAATTAAACAACAAGTTTGTAACAAAAACATCTACAATGGAACCAAAAAAACATTGGTGCACCACATTTAAGCTCTTGAAGAGTAACAGTAACATGAGTTAATGAATAAAAAAATATTAATGAAAATAAAGAAATTACATGTCTTGAATTGACCTCACCTTAAATGTTTCATACAATTTATTTTTATCAAAATCATGAGATCCCTCCTCAGTGCGTTTAAATTTTAAATATCTTAATAAAAGCAGTCTCGAGTTGATTTTTTTTTACAAAAAGCTAAACGTATCAGTAACCTTATCTCAAATAAAAATATTTACTGCCGAAGAATTTCCTATACTTTAAAAAGCAATAAAATGGTAAAACAAAGAATGACTTAAATTCGGATGGTCTATCTACAATATCCGCAGTAAAAAAAATATCTCATACTCTGTTGAAATCGTCAAAACAATACGCATTATATAAAACACACAAACAAAATATAAAAATCGCGATGAAGGTGCTGAATCGGCAGCAAAATCTGCGATAAAACAACCTACAAAAATCATCTACCATTACAATAAAAAATATATTAAAAACTTTGTCCTCGAAAAGTGGAACGAACAATAGGAAAAAAGATTGCTCAAACTACAACTAAAAATAAAAAAAACTTTAACCCGAACGGTTTTCAAACAATCTACCCGAACACTTTTTCTCTTAAGTATTAAAGATATACATCAGACTTAGGCTTGGCCACTCATACTTAACGCACAAACATCTTATTCAACAAGGAATCACCAGCTCTGTCTCATCTTTGCGAAGCAAAACCTACTACTCTTATCTTCTTTCCTGCAAAAATGTATCAGTCTCATTCATCACCTATCAAATGTCAATATCGAAAATATCGAAAATATAAATCAAATGGTATGATAGTGTCCAGCCAAGTTTGCGGCATTCTTTACAGGAACAAACTCAGGCGGTTTTCGACCCCATCGAACTTCAATACCAATAAACTTCAGTTAACAGAAACTTCAAATATGCAGCATTTGCTGAACTGTTCAAACACTAAATTTTATAAAATTTAGAATTATTGGCTCCTGAGATATAGCACTTTAAAAATCGCTAAAAGAGTTTTAGATGTCAATTTTTGTTTGAATAATACCAATATGTTCAAAACCTACCACTCGAAACCCCTATAGAACTAGTTTTACATTAAAACTAGTTTTGAATCGTGTCAATAATAGGGCTGTAAGAGCTTTATCACTACTAAATTAAATAAAATGTCACTTTGATAAAAAAAAACCTGAAACCATATTAAGGATTGGTTGGTATTGGCATCTGAGGAAATTTTTGTTTGAATGCAGTTACAAAATCGCATTACAATAAAAGATAGAAGAAGGAAACTAAAAAAGAAACAACTTCAAAGTTTTATATCCCGTTAAAAGGGTACCTTGATAAAACATCGTTAAATTTAATCAAGTGAAGCTTTTCGAAGTAGCATTTCAGTTCCACAATGCACTCTCTTTGCATTAACAAGAATAATTGCTGTCACGAAACGGATCTCAATGAATTCTTAAGTTTCTTATCATTTATAGCATTTGAAATAATATGAATAGGTATGTAAATTTTCTGAAAGTTGATATCATTATTTGAAAGTTTGCCAAGAAAAACTGTTAAATACAGCGAACCAATTCAATTTAGTTTTAGTGGGGAACCAGGGCCTAGTAACTTATAACTCTCAACCATTGCTGTGTTGTTGTTGGCGAGAATGAAGCATGAATTAAATGAAAATTGAAATTATGTAATTGCCAATTTGCTGCAAGACCGGGCTAGCAAACAAATTGACGGTTTTGAACTAAGCCTATAACATTGTGATTATGATATTTTGTATTTTTTTTTAGTACATTTTATATCGATATCTCTTCGGTATTCCAAATAAGAGTGCATTATTTGTTGTGGTGCCACAATCGTCTTCTCATATATTTTCCACTAAAACGAAAGTCTGGCAGGTTTTTTTCTCAGCTTTTTGGCTGGCCCACGGATTGAAAAGAGCTAGGTCCTCTACTTTATTGTCAGGGTTATAACCACTAGTATTAATTAAAAAAAAAAACTGGATATGATGCTCTGTCATTTTTCTTAACAATAAACATCCCCGACGGTCCAATTATAAGAACTCAAGATATAACCATTTTATGTGAACCTTAATCACCTATTTTTAAACTTAAACTTAAACTTAGATAAAGTTTGCCTAAAAAGCTAAAATCATGGGTCCTAGTGATCGGATCATCAAGATAAAAGTTTTTAAACTTACAGAAAACGACAGAGCATAATTTCCAATTTTTTTAAGTGAATTGAAGTTGTTATAACCCTTACAAATAAATATGAAACCAAGGAAGAAATACGCCAAATTCGAGCTTACCGGGAACAAGGAAAATCCATCCGTTTCATAACCAGCACCATTGGAATAGGCGCCACTGTTGTTTACAGCTCAAAAATCCGGAGAAGTATGGAAAAAACCGCAAATGAAGAGTTAGTCAACTTTCGGAATTTTCAATCCGAAAACAGTAGATTTCATTCTCTTTTAAAAATAGAGAGTACTAAATATTCGTTTTCGGAAAATTTCACTTACGGAACGAAATACAAAGCAGGGCCTCAGGTGGAATGGAGAGTGGCATACCGTCGTCTTTTCTGATGAAAAATGTATTTGGACGGGCCTCATGGATACAGCTGCTATTTCCATGATTTGAGAAAAGAAGAAATACATCTTCAAAGGCGGCAGAGCAAAGGAGCTGGTGGTGTGGGGAGCAATAAGCTATTACGGAATTGTGGAGCTGGATTTCCTAAGCTCCAAAATGGCGGCAACCAAACCACTTACAAATCGATACTGGAAAGAGCTTTTTTGCAGTTTTCTGAGATTTTTGGTGGACAGCGATGAACTTTCCAACGGACAATTCACCGATACACACTGCACGGACAACAAAAGCCTAGATTAAGAACGAAAATGTAAACCCACCTGCATGACCCCATATTCACCCGACCTGAACATCATGGAAAACGTGTGGGGTTGGCTTTCAAGAAGAGTCTACGAAGGAGTAGGGCAATATGATGAAACGGAAGAGATTATTGAAGCCAGAAAACGAGCCTGTTTCGAAATTTCGCTAGATTATTTGACAGCACTTTATGAATCTCTACACAGCAGGCTACTTGATGTGATTCAGCAATCAGCAGGTAGTACCCATTTTTAAAAACTTCTGATACTCTTTTAATAAAGCCAAAATTTGTTTATACAAAGAAATGTTGTATTACCTTTTAAGCTTCTTACAGGTGGATAAAGCTACTGTTCGTAATCAAATCAGACAAGAAAAAAATCAGGTAAATTTTTTGACCATTTTAAGAAAGGCGTTAACACAGTTGCATTTATCAACTTAATCAGAATTTTTTTTTCAATATAAACATAATATATCCTTCATTTATTGTGCAATTGGTTTTCCCAGATAAGCGAAGGGATTGAAAAATGTCATCAAATTTAAACAAAAAACTACCTGTTCGTAATCAAGTGAGACGGAGTGTATATTAAACACAAACAACAATGTTCCCATGGACACATTTTTTTGGGGTTTTCGATATTTTTTAAGGGCCTGAGTCAGGGGTCTAGCACGTAACCTAATTCGATCCAGTTTAGTAGATATGATCGACCAAAGTTAGTTTCTAATTTGGTCCAGTATTCGATTGAACTTAACTCGATTGTTTAAAATTACGTGGTTTTACCCCAGTTCACGTAGAATTTGCTTTTGTAACAATTTGTTCGGCGTCAGACTATAGATTTACTTAATTGTTAATTAATTTTATCTTATTATTCAGAAAAAGTAAAAAACTGTTTATAGGTAATTAGTTCAGACGTGTCACTCTGTTATCACAAGGTAAATTTTGCTGAACGTACATATGGTCAAAGCCAAGGCTGGTAACGTATCATTCGAAAGGTTTATCTTCACTTTGTTATAGAAGAGAATCCAAATACCTATGTGTACTATTTTACTTGGCTTGTCCTATTTTAAAAGCAATAAGACGATGGTTTTTTTCATGAAAATGTTTGCTTTTGAATAGGTAGTTTATCTATATCCGTATATGGAATACCTATTATGTAAATGAACAGTGGATCTAGCTCCTCAGTTAATAAACTTACGAGCCGAGTTTCGGGTGAACATTCTTTTTTAGCCCGTAATACACCAATATGGTATGCTCTCCGTGACTCTATTATGAATTATGCACTTGGAATTTCAAAAACTAGTCAAATCATGAAAGGTAAGTTATCTCATGACCCTTTCGATGTAGACAACTTTATAAACACCACAATTCATAAGCATTTTTTTCAGGTACCTACATAATAATAAATAGTAATATAATAATTTATTTTACAATTTATCCAAATTAAGTAAATTTTTAAAGTTTTCAATTACCATTCGACATGTTGGGTCCATCGAATTCATCTTGATCCAATTCATGAGCCAAATCGGCCAAGTCAAGGCCTCCACCGGCCACTGCACCCACACCACCACCCAGAGCCCCTAAGCCTCCCAGTCCACCTAGTCCGCCCATTCCACCGTCTTCCGATCCAGTCGATGGCGATCCGAGTTTATCCTTTTGAATAACATCAATATTGCCTAGACGCAAGAGATCTGCCATTATGACTAGCCAACCACCCTTTCCTGCACCCAATACCTAATCAATGTGAAGCAACAACTTATTTTCGCGACTTTTTTACAAAATAGAATATATTTCTTTAACCGGAATCCGAGGACAATAAAGACAATTAAAGTACCGCGAGGAGACAACTTTTATGAGCACCGGAAACACTGAAATGGAGGTAGTGGCAGCACCCAAATGAATAGACGAGACGAGACGAAGACGACCAAAAGAATTTCTTCTTTTCACGATTTGATGACTCAAAGCTCAAACTCCAGATATTTCTTTCAGAACTGCACCCGCTGATAACCTTTTAGAGAAAAGACACAGGAAGTGACACTTTTTTTAATGAGAGTTTCTATCTTTTCATAGGTTTTTTTTTTCCTTTAAGATTCTCCTTTCAATATTATTTTCTTCGATCTTCGCACATCGAACGGTGCACCTAACGTACAAAAACAAAACTAGGCGACAAAATTAATTGTGATTTATTTACTTTTATGTTTTGTATCGTATCGAATTTATTTATTTGTCTATCGCTCTATCGAGTTTCCACCACCGATGCCATTAGTTTCCATTTTAATGCGAATGTAGAATGTAAATGTAGAAACTTTTCATGTAAAAAAGAAAGAAAATTTTCTGACTCCAAATTGACCGACGACGACGAAGCGAACGAAGTGAAATTTTGTGAAAAAAAAAAACAAAAATCATTCCACACTCACTTATTGGAAAGAGTAGAAAGAAAAATAAGCGCGACAGAATAGTACAAAGAATTTTCAATACTTCACCCAATTTTTGAATGGTTGTCTCATCTGCTCTTATTTCTGCTGTTTCACTTGATAGTTGAGAAAATATACCAGATGTAGAGCTGTCCTGCTTTCTTTTTCTATTTTTTTTGAAGTTTGGATTTGAAATGTACTCTGTAGATTACATACGTAGTAACAGAGATTTAACATGTCGGTAACAATTGTATGTGAAAATAAAAACTGCATTATCAGATATAGCGAAAAAAGTTCACGAGGATATTGTTGGCACACTTGTTTTTTTTGTGGGGCACGACACAAGGGGATTGAGTTGTCTTTTGTTTCCCAAGCCTGAAGATAGATATTCATGCCGATTAGTCAATAGGGCTTTTTAGCAAATACCAATGTTCATTTTTAAATGTCAAACTCAAGACCTCGGCACGAATGACATTTAGGTAACACCCATTTTCTTTTTTATTTCGGAGGCAAATACACTCCAATTCAACAGAATGAGCACACGGATTTTCATAGTTGGTTTGTCAATTTTTTTTTCAAACATTGTGCATTGTCCGAGAATACATATACATAAAAACTATTTCAAAAAAATTGTTTTACTTCCATCCATTAACCTTTATTACCAGTTTCAATATTTGAGCTATTCAGTTGACACAAAAAGACTGCATTTTCCCTTATGGAAAGACTTTGAACAAAGCCGGTGGGAAAATAGCAGTGCTTTTTGAATTAATCTTTCTGTTTTCATTTCCCAACATCATAAACAAACAATAAGGATAATCAAATGATTCATTAATGCACAATGTTAAAAAAAAATGGAAAAAATACGTTTGAAAATTTGTGTCCTTATTCATTTGAAGTGGAGTGTAAAAGTTTGGATTTTGCTTTTTTGGTAATAGCGTCTGTCAAACGTGCCGATTTGTTTTCTGTCACTTTGACATTGAGACGGTGTTCACATTGGACTGACTCCTCCGACTAATTTTGACATTCATCCAACTTCTTTTGTTCAGACACAAACTAATGTGAACACCAACAGACTCACTTTGAAGTTGAGAAGTCGTTTAGAGAAAACACAAATCCGAGCTCGTTGAGGGATTAATTAATTTGTTTTTCGTTCCAAAACTTTAATTTCATTTATTTAAAATGTTTTATGAAGTATTTGTATTGTTTTGTGTAGTATTTGTTTGCCAAAGAAAAAGTACAGAGAGAGAAAGCAGTTGTCACAAAAGAAAACGTCAAAAAAAATCCATTGATTTTCAAAAAATTTAAAATATTCTGCCTGTCCTTCCCATCTCTTTCTCACAATGAAGTGGGAGTGAGATAAAGTACAGAAACGTCAAAAAAAGTCGGAGGAGTCAGTCCAATGTGAACACCGTCTGACAATTTGGTAGAGATCTCTATTGGGCTTTTCCAAAAACTATCTTTGTCTTTTCTCTTTCTAATTTTGACAGTTCAAAACAACAAAAACAAAACGTGTGAAACCAAACTTGATAAAAAGTAAGCAAATGCTCTTTTCAGTGCAATAAGGTGGATTTTTAATATTTTCGGTGATGTTTTATAAAAATAAGCTTAATAAGTTATTGAAATTGATTTATTGTTAAATTGGCGTTATAACCACAGTTTTATACGTTTTTATTGGAAAACAAACAAGCATGGTATTGTTAAAATATTTGGCAAAATCGAAAGTAAAACATAGTAGGTAATGAGGCATTTTCACAAAAAAATTTCTCCGACGATATTTAAAATGTTTTATTTTTATTCGGTAGCAATGTTTGAACAAAAACTTTTTAGAATTAAATTTTTCCCCAAATAAATACGAAAGCATGCACAAGAAGTTAGTAAGTATATTTTATTCTAAAATGCACAAAAATTTACTGTTCGCGCTGTTGACAGGGTTTGTTTACTTTTTATTGAGTTTCGACCAGCTGTTCTCTATTCTTTGTTTCTTGTTTTACACTGACGTCTGGTTGATATTCTGAATTCGCAATACTCTACTCCCCTGCAATTGACAAGTTTCGCACTGGATTCACGTTTTTTCTCAATTAAAACCTGTTCTTTGGTTTAGTCCCAAACAGCCAAATTAATAAACGTGGAATAGCGAAAGGCTAGCCTTATTCCACGGATTAAGTGCAAAATGTTACTAATAAAACAAAATTTCAGCTATGTGACATTTAATATGCTAAACCACCCAAGCAGATGGTTTAGCGAAGGAATAAGCAGCACATTCTTTTTTTTATTGACGTTGGTATCAAAAGATTTACATTTTCAATAACATTTTATTTCTATGCACAATGATTTCATTAGGTTCTGAAGAATATAAAGCAAAATGTTTTGGTTAATTTGCATGAACTTACTTTGTCTTTGGTTCTCCAACTCTCGCTTCTTTTCCTTTTTTTAATTAAATTTTCCCTAATACCTAATAATAATTTAGATAGACAAACAAGAAATTTCTTAGGTATGTTTCGTAACTTCACATTTTAAAATGTCAAAACTCATACGGAAAAAAACCCAAGCTTCCGAAACTTGGTACAAATTTCAGGATACTTAACTGTGCCTACGTTCTGTAACTCTCGCATCGAAAAAACTGGTCGAGAAACGATGAAAATTGAAACAAAATGCATGAGTTTTGTTCCATTTTTCAACGTTTCTCGACTGATTTTATCGATGCGAGAGTTACAGAACGTAGGTACTGGCCTCATACGGTAAACGTCACTTCACTATTCCACGAACATACATTTTTTTTTATGAGAAATTTTAACCTGTGGCTTAACTCTTATTCCTTGGTTTAGTAAAATCGTAAGGTAGAATAAGCGTTTTTTATTAATAGCGCTGAAACAGTTTCAAACGAACAGGGTTAGTTTCAGACCGCCAGATTTGGTGCAGACCAGTACAATTTTTCAAGTGTGGAACGACTTCGGACTAAATCTGGCGGCTTCAAACTGTTTGAAGGTCGGCAAGGAACAAAGCTTAGTGAACTCGCCGAATGAACTATATTATCTATTCCTGAACTTTCCTACCATTTTCCGAACTATACTACCGCTTTTGTCATTTTTTGACATTTCAAAGACATGCAATCTCAAGGAGCATGTTTAGGCGCCAGTTATAGCTATCATTGAAACTCATCATTGAAAGTTTTAATCACCTCTATTAGTGAATTCGGCGAATGAGCTTTTGCCACGATTCAACTCATTTCCGAAATGTTAGCTATTAGTGAATTCGAGATAGAAAATTGAACGACTGTCGATAACATTATCTGCACCACCGACATTTTGTTCAACAAATTTGATATTAATGAAACCGCAAACCATTCGCTCTCCATACAAACTTTCCCATTTTATATCCGCACCAATTTTGTCGCGAATCTGCTATTGATTTTCTTTATTTTCCAGAAAATCATAATGAATAACACAGAAATGTATGTTTAGACTCATAATTCTGAATTTAAAAGTATAGTTTAGTTAAAGTAAAGTATTTAACATTCTTTTTGTAGAAATAAATTGTTTACAATTTTAAGATTATGTTTAGACAGGCTTCATATGAGACGACTCATTTTGACGTGAGGACTGTCTGAGCCCCACTTGAGATTGCGCGTCACGTTTGAAATGTCAATAAATGACAAAAGCGATAATATAGTTCGGAAAATGGTAGGGAAGTTCAGGAATCGATAATATAGTTCATTCGAAGAGTTCACTAATTGAGAAAAAACGCGAATGCGAATCCAGTGCGAATCTGGTCAAATCCGGGGGAGTAGAATATTGCGAATTGACTAATCGGCATGAATGTTTGGTTTTGAGACGTTAAGGACGTAAAATCATAAGACTAAAGACTTAATGTAGTCCAAAGAGCCAAAACACGTCGACTACATTGGCTCGGCCACATCGAGCGAATGGACAACAACGCTCCAGCCAAGAAAATCTTCGAATCCCAGCCCCCAGGTTCGAGACAACCAGGAAGACCGAACCTCCGCTATAGGGACCAGGCGGTCACAGACGCAAGAGCGCTTGGTCTCGACGACTGGAGGGAGCGTGCGAGGGACCGCAACCGATGGAAGACCGCAATATCTCAGGCAGAGACCCTTCATGGATCGGGAGCCGGATAAGTAAGTAAGTAAGTAAAGACTTAATTAATATTTCTAGCCCAAAAAATTGTTCAAATAGGCCCAACTTTCCACATAAAAAGACTTTTCTTATTTTAATGATTGAACTACCTTATCATTGAAAAATTAAAAGTCAATTTTTGTGGAAAGTTGGGCCTATTTGAATTATTTTTTTGGCTAGAAATATTAATTAAGTCTTAAGCTTTATTTGTCCATCAAAATAATAAATGATTTTACTTTCTAAACGTCTCAAAATCAATCATTAAAATTTTCAATGATGAGTTTCAGCTATAGCTATAACTGGCGCCTTAGATTGGGAAAATTGAGTCCGGACTCGTGAGTCTCATCGTGTCTACATTAGAAAATTTGAGGCGCCTCAAAACACATACAAACAACAACAACTGCAATGTTTTGCACATTGAAACAACAACAAATACGACTCATGAGTCGGATGTTTATGTTCTCCCCACTTCTCTTGTCCAGACCCCCCCCCCCATTTCTCTTGTCCAGAAACCGCCGTAAGACCGGTCTCAGCCTTCCCAATCTAAACAGCGTCAAGGGGTGTTCAGACAGTCCTCACGTCTAAATGAGATGCCTTAAATGATGCCTGTTTGTATGGAGAGCGAATGGTTTGCGGTTTCACTAATATCAAATTTATTGAACAAAATATCGGTGGTGCAGGTAATGTTACCGACAGTCGTTCAATTTTCTACCTCGAATTCACTAATAGCTAAAATCTCGAAAATGAGTTGAATCGTGGCAAAAGCTTATTCGCCGAATTCAGTAATAGAAGTGATTGGACAAAACAACATCGTCGGCTAGTCCTCTATTACGCGATGACTCTTTGCAACTGCCTCTTGTTAAAGTTCAATGGGTGTGAAGGTGAAATCTGTATTTTTTCACTTTCACAAATTGAAATTCTGGATTTAAAAGTATAGTTTAGTTTAAAGCCTAGTACGCAGATCGAGCTAAAATTCCGCTCCCACATTTCTCTCCAAACACCAGCTAAAATCCTAGCTAAATATTGACACAAGATTTTTGTGGAGAATACATTACAAAAAACAGTTGTTCTCTGAAAAGAAATTTTATTCAATAATTTCAAAGAATTTTCTTTCAATATTTCACATTAAAATAATCAAATAAAATAGATTTTTCCTTTTAGAATTGCTAAATCGTTTGTCCTTGAATATTTCTCGGTCTCAATTTTCATTTTCGCAATATAAAGCTCACATAATCTCACAAATAAATGAACCTGTCACAATTTAGCTCGAGAATTAATGTGCCGAACAATTATTTCACGCGCTAAATTTTGACAGATGAGGGCGTTCAGTAAGAAACAAAAATTTGATTTTTTAGCTGGAGCTGCGTACTTCTCGGCTAAAATGTTTGGCTAAATTTTAGCTTGGCTAAATTTTGGAGAGAATTTTGTATGGGAGCGAAATTTTAGCTCGATCTGCGTACGAGGCTTAAGTAAAGTAACATTCTTTTTGAAGAAACAAATTACAGTCGACTCCCTCTAAGTCGAACACCCTCTAAGTCGAACACCCTCTAAGTCGAATTTCCCTCTAACTCGAACTTTTTCGCCCTAATTTTTATTCCCCTCAAATTTTAAACCATCATGCCGACTAGTCAATTCGCAATATTCTACTCCCCTGTAGTTGACCAGATTCGCACTGGATTCGTATTCGCGTTTTTTCTCAATTAGTGAACTCTTCGAATGAACTATATATAATCGATTCCTGAACTTCCCTACCATTTTCCGAACTATATTATCGGTTTCGTCATTTATTGAAATTTCAAACGTGACGCGCAATCTCAAGTGGGGTTCAGACAGTCCTCACGTCAAAATGAGTTGCCTCATATGAAGCCTGTCCAAACATAATCCTAAAATTGTAAACAATTTATTTCTTCAAAAAGAATGTTATATAATTTACTTTAACTAAACTATACTTTTAAATAATTCAAAGTTAAAAGTTCAAGTGAGCTCAACTCCATGATTGCGTTTCGCCCAGGTACGATAGTTGGGCGAAACGCAATCATGGAGTTGAGCTCACTTGAACTTTTAACTTTGAATTATATATTCGGTCACTCCACTTAAACAGAAGAATTTCTTTTTAAATTTTCTTCATATTCAATTACTATACTTTTAAATTTAGAATTATGAGTCTAAATTTACATTTCTGTGTTTTTCATTATGATTTTCTGGAAAATAAAGAAAATCAATAGCAGATTCGCGACAAAATTGGTGCGGATATAAAATGGGAAAGTTGTATGGAGAGCGAATGGTTTTCGTTTTCACTAATATCAAATTTGTTGAACAAAATGTCGGTGGTGCAGATGATGTTATCGACAGTCGTTCAATTGTCTATCTTGAATTCACTAATAGCTAAAATCTCGAAAATGAGTTGAATCGTGGCAAAAGCTCATTTGCCGAATTAACTAATAGGGGTGCATATAATATTTCTCTCTAACTCGAATTTTTGCAAAACTCTCTCTAACTCGAACTGATTTTGATATCCCGTGAAAATTCGACTTAGAGGGAGTCGACTGTATATACAATTCAGAGATGATGTTTAGACAATCTTTATATGAGGTGACTCCTTTTGACGTGAGAACTGTCTGAACACCCTTGAGCCTGATAGAGATCTCTATCAAATTGTCAAAGACAGACGCTTTAACCAAAAAAAAAATCCAAATATTTAACTCCACTTCAAATGAATAAGGACACACATTTTCAAAGGTGATTTTTCCATTTTTTCTTAACATTGTGAATTAATAGCCGCATTTTATTACCCACATGATCTGATCCGGATCAATTTCTAACACGTGATTACAAAAACAACATGGGATCCTGCTTTTTATCTGGATCTATTTCAATGATCCAAAAATGACTATTGTGAATGTGTCTCAATAGTGCCAAGAAGAGGCAACAGACACGTGAAAAATAAACAAACATAAGACAAAAAGAGACGGGTATATAACTAAGATCCTGTCTGTTTTATTAATCATGACCTGATCCGGATCAGATCATGAGGATAATAAAATGCGGCTAATGAATCATTTGATTATCCTTAAGGCTCCCCCAAACCAACGCGAAACATTCGCTGACGAGGCGAAATCATTCACAATAATACAAAATATGAAAGATACACAATGCAAAACAACAACAAAAAATCGCCTTTGCGAATGATTCGCTACGAATTCGCGTTGGTTTGGGAGAGCCTTTATATTGTTTGTTGGGAAAAGAAAACAGAAAGATTAAAGGCCTAACTACATTCGATTCACTTTTGTACAAAAGTGAACAAATGTTTTGTCTTTTTTCAATAAACTACTCAATCCTATCTTTTATTTCAAGTTTTACAAAAGTAAAGGTTAGAGCGTTCCTTTACACTTTTACACTTTTGCAATGACCCCTATTACACGATGATTCTTTGCGTCTGACTCTTTTTAATTTTCATGAGTGCGAAGGAGAAAAAACATCTGATTTCACCTTCGCACCCATTGAATTTTGAAAAGAGTCAGACGCAAAGAATCATCGTGTAATAAGGGACAATGATACAAGACCAGTTACAAATTCACTAATTGAAAAAAAATGCGAACGTGAATCCTGTGCCGAGATTCAGCTAATTCGAAGCCGCAGGGAGTGAGTGAGATGAGTCACTTTTCGTCGAAAATCGATTTAGTTAGCAAAAGGGAGTGAGTGAGCGAGTGAAATGAAATGTCAGATTACTCGCCAGATATTTCCGCAGTGACTTGGTGTATGTGTTGGTAAATTTCCAGTTTTGGATAGGTATGTGTGCTTTTCACAAGAATTCCTATTCATGGATAGGAAACGAAATAAAAAACAACAACGTAGATAAAAACAATCATATGCACATATAGGTATATATTAAATAAATTTATATTCTATTCACTTTCGACACTTTTAAACTTTTTATTTCTCAAGGATGAAACTCACATTAAACTTTAACTATGACAAAAAAAATAATTGAAACAAAAGATACTCCAAACTCCATTATTAAAGATCCCAATGTTTACATTGTTGTTTCATTTCGTTTTGCATAACGAGTGTGACAAGGAGGTAGAATTTAGCTCTTTTATATTTATTCTTTTTCTCATGTTCGAAACTAAATTCGAACTTACTCATTTCACTTAAATAGCTGAATCACTTTTGCGAGTGAAGTGAGATGAGTCGGCGAGTAAGGCGAGTCATCTCACCTCACTCGCTGAAATAGCTCAATCTCGGCACTGTTCGAATCTGGCCAGCTCTAGGTAGTCGAATATTGCGAATTGACTAATCGGTATGATAATTTGTTTTTCCGATGCAATGAATCCAAAAAATTGTCAAAATCTCTCATCTGAATGATCCAGATCAAAGATAAATTGATTTTTGATTCCAATGGAAAGTCTATTGGAATGAGCTGCAATACCGGCCTTACGTTTTATTTTATTTTCAAGTTTACAACGGTTTGAAAATGATAAAACTATTCATCTCTTTCTCACCTCCACATAATCAAAAACTCATGAACGGATGGGTAAACAAATTACATCTGTCAAACACTGCTTGTTTACAAAGTGATAGAAATAGTAATTTTTGAAGCGATTCAAGCAAACAATTTAAGAAACTCACCGGTTCTTGCTTGAATTTTTGATTTATAGGACTTTTAAAAATATCTAAACATGGCCGGTTTTATCAACATCGAAGATTGCCGTAAGCTAGTGAAATTCTTCATAGATATGCGGCGTTATAACACCGCTCTGTTCTGGGCCGAAAAGGTGTCCCTAATGAGTGAGAATGATCCCCGAGACATTTACATGCAAGCAAATTGTATGTTCCTTCTGAAGGAATACCAGCGTGCCGTGTACACCATCAAAATCCATGGTCTTGAAAAGACAAATATAATATGCTTCTATCTAGTCCTCGAATGCCTCTACGAGTCCAAGGAATACAACGAAGCAATCACCCTTATGAATTCGACAGACTTTGAATTCTTATCGACGTCTTTCATAAGTAAGTCATGCATAGTGGGGGACAACAGCAGCATCTGGTTGGACGAGAACAACAAAAACAACGTCCTGGCTTCGATAATTTACTTCAAAGGCAAAATCTATGAAGCGATGGACAATCGAGATCTCGCCGTAGACTACTATGCCCAAGCTCTGCACAAGTCAGTGTTTTGCTTTGAGGCGCTGGACGCCCTTACGCAACACGATATGCTAATGGCAAGCGAAGAAAATGAGTTGCTCCAGCACCTACCGTTCTATCAACAGTGCACCGAAGCCGAGACCAAATTAGTTTCAGCACTCTACTCCAGCAAATTGAAAAAGTACTACGAAACCGATGGATCGGACATGAATGCCGACAGTCTAGCCAACAGTCGCTTCAGCAAATTCAAGTCAATCAAAGATCTTACGGGAAAAATAATGAAAACTTTGCCGCATGAAGTGCAGCTGAACAAGACCAAGATTTCCAATCTCGTCGCTCCCGGACCACCAACGAACATTCTCTCGCCAGCGAACAAGCTTCTAGAGGATCTGAAAAATGTGCAAACATCATTCTTCAACAATAGCATGTCGAAGGCTTTTCCAAGCGAAGGAGACTCAAATCGCATGAACTTTAGCACTCTCAACACCACCAAAGACACAGATGAAGCTAACTTGATACCGCTTTCAGCTTGCCTGGCAAGAATCGAAAAGAGTACTGACCTTTTGGCCGGAAAAGCTTTGAAACTCTTCTATAACTGTGAATACAAGCACTGTCTGCAGGTATTGAACGAGTTGCTCAAAATCGACCCACACCATCGCGATGGATTAACTGTCCAGATCGGTTGTCTGGTCGAACTTAAAGATTGCAGCAAGCTCTTTTATTTGGCACACAAACTGGTCGATAACTACCCCGAGAAGGCCTTGTCTTGGTATGCTGTTGGTTGCTATTACGATTTGATTGGTAAGAGCGATCCAGCCAGGCGATATCTTCTCAAGGCCACATCCCTGGACCGTCTCTATGGCCCAGCATGGTTAGCATACGGCCATTCATTTGCCAAGGAGAATGAACATGACCAAGCGATGGCGGCTTACTTCAAGGCCACTCAGCTAATGCGCGGCTGTCACCTGCCACTTCTGTATATAGGTGTCGAATGTGGAATGACCAAGAACCTCGAATTGGCCGAGCAATTCTTCTACAAAGCTCTATTCGTCGCCCCACTTGATGTATTCATTCTGCACGAACTGGGAATCATAAAATACGAATACCAATGCTATGATAGTGCTGAGGATATTTTCCGAGCCACGGTGGAAATTGTTACGGCTCGTTCCAACAAAAACATGGAAGACATCTCCCCGAAGTGGGAGTCGTTGTTCAATAATCTCGGCCATTGCTGCAGAAAGAACAAAAAATATGAAGAGGCACTGAAGCATCACCAATTTGCTTTGCTTTTGAAGCCACAATCGGCCCAAACATATACAGCTATTGGATATATTTATGCTTTGATGGGAAATCTGGAGGAAGCTATAGTAAACTGTCATAAGAGTCTGGCACTAAATAGAGATTGTGTGGTAACTTCGACGATTTTGAAGAATTGCATCGAAGATCATATGGAGAGTCAAAATGAATCAGAGGACGAGGGAACGTTACTTAATAATTCTAAACAAAAAACTGTTTAGATTAATTGAAATTAAAATATTAAGATTAACTGTAACTTACTATCATGCTTTGTAGAAATAAAGAACAAATAAGATAGATCCGTGGAGGAATTGTTTTTTTTTTTGTTTTCATTTCTTTTAGTTGCATTTAATAGTTTCAAACTAAATCAAAAATGTGTCGCATCACAATATGTAATTGGAAACGGACTGGATTTAGAATTTTAGTTTTCATCAGCTTCTAAAGCGTACAAAAGGAATTTGGCGCCTCCCAGGCTCACCTCCCATATTGAGAGTACTAGGTTTGAAGTTTTTGAATATTAAATTGGGAGAGAAAAATAGATCGGGTTGAGCGTTTCACATTCGTGAGTTGCGGATTAAAAAAGGATCTGTAGTAAACTGTACTTCTGCAGTTTGGCTGGTTGAACTGAAGTATTACGGTGGAATTTTGAATGAGGCTATTTCTGAAGAATAAAGACTAGAATGCAGCCGAATCATAAAAGAAAGAAAAAGTCTTTCATCTCCGAAGAAAACACGAACACTTGGAGCGTCTTTGGCGGCGTCCTTTTTTGGTTTTTAAGGGATTCAAAGTTGATAGGGATGTCATCAACAGGGAAAATGATAAATATGAGCAAGAAAATTGTTGACGAAACAAGGCAGGAGCATATCCGCGTTCGTTTCATGCGGTCCGAAAGATGGGTTCCCATGTATGAATTTTTTATTAGTTTGACCTACGTTACACTTTTGAAATATCAATTGCAATAATCTACTTTCTCTTAAACCACTGAAAGATGACTTCTACTTTTCGTTGAGATATACCACAAATTATCGTTTAACATGCTACGGAAGGCATATACTGCCAGACATTGAGAAGCTTTTGGTCTTCAATAATTCTCAATCTGATAATGTGTGACAAAATTTATATCAATTCAATGCAACCTAGCTTAAATTATTCATGTTAGAATAATCACAACAAAAACATAAATGTTAAAAAAAGAGCCAAGTTCTTATGTGTACAAGAAACCTGTACGTAAAAAGTCAGCCAAAAAAAGTAATGAGATCTAAAATATATGCCAAGTTTTAAGTTCATAAAGCTCAATATCAAATATCTTAAGTAGAGAAATATCAAAGCAATTCCAAATCATGACAGAAATTTGGTATTTAATGATTACAGATTAAAATATGGTGGGTTCACTGGTCAAGTTTTCATACATTTTAAAATTGTGATTAAGTAAGTAATTAAGAGAAAACTTGCCAAGTAAATCCACCAAATTTTAATCAGTAATCATTAAATACCAAATTTCTGTCATGATTTGGAATTGCTTTGATATTTCTCTACTTAAGATATTTGATATTGAGCTTTATGAACTTAAAACTTGGCATATATTTTAGATCTCATTACTTTTTTTGGCTGACTTTTTACGTACAGGTTTCTTGTACACATAAGAACTTGGCTCTTTTTTTAACATTTATGTTTTTGTTGTGATTTCACTCCTTTTTGCAAAGATTAACTTTACCAGGTGAAAATCAAGCCTTAGGGCCTTACAAAGTTTCATAATTCTACGACAACCGAAAGCGCTCCATATAAATGATAGCAAGTCTGATGAAGTGGGTGGATGGCGCGCCCCCCGAATGCAAAATTCCAATTTTTCAATTTTTTTTCTTTCTAAGTACTTCAAGCCCTACCCACCTACCAATTTTCATTGTTCTACAACAATCAGAAGTGCTCCATATAATTTATAAGCGTTTTTAATAATGGGGGTGGATGCCACGCCCCCTGAAGGGAAAATTCCAATTTTTCAATTTTTTTCTTTCTACGTACTTCAAGCCCAACCGACTTACCAATTTTCATCGTTCTACAACAATCGGAAGTGCTCCATATAATTTATAAGGATTTTTAAGAATGTGGGTGGATGCCACGCCCACTGAATGGAAAATTCCAATTTTTCAATTTTTTTCATTCTAAATACTTCAAGCCCTTCCGACCTACCAATTTGTCTCGTTCTACAACAATCAGAAGTGCTCCATATAATTTATAAACAAATTTAAGAATATGGGTGTATGCCACGCCCCCTGAATGGAAAATTCCAATTTTTCGATTTTTTTCTTTCTAAGTACTTGAAGCCCTACAGACCTACCAATTTTCATTGTTCTACAACAATCAGAAGTGCTCCATATAATTTATAAGCGTTTTTAATAATGTGGGTGGATGCCACGCCCCCTGAAGGGAAAATTCCAATTTTTCAATTTTTTTCTTTCTACGCACTTCAAGCCCAACCGACTTACCAATTTTCATCGTTCTAGAACAATCGGAAGTGCTGCCTATAATTTATAAGGATTTTTAAGAATGTGGGTGGATGCCACGCCCCCTGAATGAAAATTCTAATTTTTCAATTTTTTTCTTTCTAAGTACTTCAAGCCCTACAGACCCACCAATTTTCATTGTTCTACAACATTCAGAAGTGCTCCATATAATTTATAAGATTTTTAACAAAGTGGGTGGATGCCACGCCCCCTGGATAGAAAATAGCATATTTTCGATTTTTTCCTTTGTATGCACCACAAGGTCTACCGTTGTGCGAAATTTCAAGTTTCTACGATGTCTGGAAGTGCTCCATAATTTTGATGATCTGTCAGTGAGTCAGTGAGTCAGTCAGTCAGTTACGGTTTTTGCGATTTTTGAAGTCCTATATCTCGGGAATTACTAATGCTAAAGAGTTGAAATTTGGTGAGCCACCTGTGTTCAGCAAATACTGCGAATTTGAAGTTTCTGACTTTATTGGTACTGAAGTTAGAGGGGGGTTGAAAATCGCCTGAGTTTGTTCCTGTAAAAAGGGTGTAGTGCCGCGAACTTGGCTGGGCACTACCGTGCCCTTTGATCTTGTCTCCCAGTGTAATTAATAACCTTATTAATTACTTTAGAAGGGGCGTAGTCAGTAGATAGTTTGAGGGTGATAAAGATTTATCGACTCGGAGAGAGATCAGTACCGTAGGACGAATGGAATTGCTTATAAAGTGGTTTAACTAGCATAGAAGAACACGTATTTAGAAAAATGGATAGTAATTTGTACTTACTTAATATCTGGGCCAGTTAATTTGTGTTTATTGGCATTTTTGCGACGTCCTTCTTTCGTGAGCTTCGTATATTGTCGGCTTTTTTCGATTTGACGATTCCTTTTCTGCTACACAAAACATAACTATACTACTGCCAACTAAGCCAATAAAGGCTGTGTAACTCAAACTGTGATTCTATTTTGCCGAAAACTGAAAAAATAGTATGCGTTTAAACACAAATACTAGTTCAATTCTGGAAGCTTCAGCACAGTTGATGAACAAATTGTAGATCAGTATGGAACACATTCGACCATTTCAAATGTAAAGGGAAAAATCAAGAAAATCAAAAATACACGAAGAGATTCCCGTTACAGTTTTGTTTACAAATTCTCGAATCTTCAATGTCAGATGTTTTACATTTGCCAGTGGCGTACTTCTTCTAATGGTTTGATAAACTAATCAATGTGAAAGCGTAGTCCATACACCAATAAAAAAAAATTATTACAGATCGAGATCAGAATTTACCAAAGAATAAACCTCATTACTTCATTTCCTTAACTGACTGACAAAAATTTGGCTTTAATTGGGGACAGATATTAGATGTTTTACTGCGGCAAAAATTAAGCAGGTGCAATTCATAACTTGTACAGTTTTTGACGCTTAAAACTGTTTCTAAAAAAAAGATTCTTATCTAGTTTTCCAATCAAGTGTCGAAAAAGTTGGGTTTTCACGCATAACTTTCACACCATGAATGTTATCGAAAAGTAGTGTGAGTAAATTTTGTAGATCAAGGAAATCTCTAAAAAAAATTGAGCCACTTTTTTTCGTAAGACCGATGGTTTCGGAAATATCTTTCAAAAAAGATAAATTGACGAAAATAAAGGCTTTTCGACAATAACTCTTTAACGGTAAATGTTGTCGGAAAGTGTTTCAAGTAATGTTTGTAGATTTCGACCTTTTATAAGAAAATATTAAAAAAATCTCTCTCAGTTTGCCAATGGAGTGCGAATACAAAAATTGACTCGACTTTTTGAAAGACCGTAATATAAAAATAAATTGATTTTGTTTTACGAATGAAAAATTCCATTATAAATCGGTCAAAAAATTAGTTAAAAATGGTTAAATGCAAACTTTAAAAAATCAATAATTATGTTTTTCTTCATTTCTTAAAACAATTATTCCTATCTGATCTCTTGGAAAGTAAAACTAAATGAGTGGTGCGACACTACTACTTCATACTAGAGCGCAGATTGAGTCCCACATCGATTTGATTTTCACTTTTCAAAATGCAAAATGTGAATACAAAATTTCATAATTTTGAAAAATTATGTTTAAACAATTATTGCATCAACCCTCCTCTACAAATTTGTAAGTATGTAAGTATGGTTTTTAATAGTTAAATGCAACGGGAGAGACGACAGGGGCGCTTATGTATCTAAATTAAAATTTTCCACCTTAAAATTGATTTTAATAAAAAAAAAAATAATAAAATCTTAAAGAGGAATACCGAAAAATTTATACTAAAATTGTGATAGTCTTATGTATGATAAATATTTAAAAGTATGCGCATGTGTTTCGAGTGCGGCGCTGCACGCAACGATGCGTGCACACGTGCTACACATTTGCCTTAGCCATAATCATTTCGCTAAGGGGAATAATCCCACAGTTAAAAGTACAAATTGCGTTGTGTTGTAATGCATTTCGTAATCTGTAACTTAAACCTTTATCAATTTCAATTTGATCAGTACCCAACAAAATATATTAAAACTTAAACAATTTTATGTTTTTTGCATTAAATTGATGCCTAGGAATCTAAATTAGACCTCTTGAAACCCGGGTGCGAGTACCCGGGTATCTTCAAATACACCGATAACTGAGTACGCGAAAATTTAAAACTACACAACAAAATTAGGGCAATTATTTCCATTCTTATAGACACAAGGAAAATTCAATTTTGTTTAACTTTCCTTTGTACGTCTAAAATAGAGGAAACTTTTGGTTTCGTTTTTAACGAGTTTTGTACCGAATTTTAGAGTAGTCACAAAAGACTACATTTCTACCAAAATTAAATTTGTTCAACCCATTATTACCAAAGTTATAAAAATTCATATAAGCTCTTAGTTGAACTTTTATTATTTTCGTTTCAGCAAATGAACCTTATATTAGTCATTTAAGCTAAAAATTGAACCTAGGGCAAAGTATCTTTTTTAGAATTCAAATCAAAGTCAAACTAATGAAACTTTTTCATTGTTGAAAAGATTTGATCTTTTTGCGAAAAGATTTGAATTCTGGATTTTGAGATCGAATCTTTCGAATACAATGAAAAACCACATAAAATTAGTAACTAACTACTCAAACTACAACTTAGTTCTTCGATTGACTCTTAGATTTGTTATGATGAATATGAGTAAAAGTAAGTTCATAGTTAATTTTATATATTTTTTGAATACTACTTTTACTACAACTAACCTACACATAATAAATTGAAAATAATTTATTGAAGACAGTTCTATTGGAAGCCGTGTTCAACACTTTTGATTAAAATATTAAATATTTGTTGTTTTCAGAAAAAAAATATCAGACATAGACCTTTTTTACTTAACATAAAAATATTAATATTCCGAAATTTTAACAATGGCCATTATTAACAACAATTATCTAACAAAAACCGAATTTTTATTATTCACCTTTATTTTTACTCTAAAAAATAATTTACTGACTAGGAAAATCCATACATTACATATTATTTTTTGGTATTTTTTGTTTTTTTTTTTTTTCTTTTTCTTTTGGTAACTTTTTGGTAAATGCATTGTGAATGCATAATCATTTTATTACTTTACACAGTTACTTTTCATTGTTACTCTATTAAGTTTACTTATTCATCGTTTTAATTTAATATGAAACAAATTAAATGAATATAAATCTTCATGTTTAATAAATACTTATAAAATGTGACAAGGACATACAAATAAAAAAAACAATACAAAGTTGCACCGTGCTGCCTTTTAAAGATACGGCTGAATAGCTGACTTTTTGTTTTAACTTAAAATTATATTTTATTTATTATGGCAAAATAGGCTAAAAATTAACCACCGTTTGGTTATTTTTGTTTCTTTTTGGTATCATTTCTGGGTCTAAACAAAAAAACTAGACTAGATTAGGAACAACATTTGTACATCTCTACAAAAGAAAAAAATGAAGCCGACTTATCATTGACACGGGGACTAAGAATAAGAACGAATAAAATTAATCTTACACACATTTAGTGTTGTGAGTTTTCTTTGATAATAGCCGATTCATATGAGTGTGACTAGCTTTGGCCGTGATGACCATTCATCTTTGGTATGTGGCAGGGACAACTGCTATGGCCGGTGATTTCCAGCTTTCGGGTGAGCGTTTTCCAGTACTCGATTTGTGCATTCAACAGGTCAATCTTACGCTTTCGCTCTTCGATAGCCAGGTTGAGGAGGAACTCATTTTTGTTCGACGCAGAACCCATTGGCACGCGATTCGTCGGGCTAGACGATCCGTTTGTATTTCCACGGGCATAGTTGTTGTTAATTGTTTGTCGCACACTATTCCGCACTGCATCAGGTGTAGATTGTGCAGGTGGTCGACTAAATAGTTCCTCATCCTCCTCCTCCAGACACACTTCTGGTATGTCTTTGTTGCTAAGGCAATCGTCGTCGTCATCGTCTTCCATGTCTCCATTGTGCACCGAAGATGATTGATCGTTGTCACTGATATCTTCAGCTTTTATGACAATCACATCGCTATCGAATGTGCCGGCCATCATCTGCAAACAGAAAATTAAAGAAGATTAAAACCAATAAAATAAGTTTGTATTTGTCATGTTTACCTTGGTGTCACCATCGAATTCCATTTTTGCTGGCTGTCGACCATTGAAACCACTCGGCGATCCTGTCGACGAGAGGTACTGGTTGATGGAATCCTGTTGCGAGAGTGCTTCTAAAATGTCCATAAATGACTTTGAATTTTTGCTGTCATTGCAAAGGTCTTTCTTAAGCAGAAGTTTCATATTTTTGTATAGCTGTCTTAGCTGTTTGGCCGATCGCTGGTGGTACACTCGACAGTTGAACTCTTTCGCTATCACTCGCCACACCTCGTCCTTTTTGCGATTCGACTCGGCATCAGTTCGCTTATTTTCAATAACGTCCTTGTACTGAGCTGCAAAGCCCAGCACCATGTTTCGTTCACGCTGAGTGTAACGTGGAGTCTTCTCCATGTTGATTCGTTTTATATGCGCCGCCGTTTTGAAGCTATGAATGAGAAGAATAAACTAAATTCAAGTCGTTGTCTTCGAGACGTATTAAAACCCGAACTGAAACTGAGTTATTTTCTGTGTCTCAAGAGCTGATAAGACAACGAAACGACGCCAATACCAACATCAAGTTTTATTGAAATAAACGTAAGAAGGTATACTAGATAAGCGCACACAGTAAGCGCCCGTTTACCTTTCGCTCCATCTGTACCTGTGATCGAATATCTTATCTTAAATTAAAGATTACAAAAGCGCACACACATAATGTAGTTTTTTTTGTCCTTTAAAAAAGTATCATCTACCAACGTAATCGTCGTTTGAGTTGAGAGCTTAAGTCGAGTTTCAGGCACACTGCCACTGTGAGTGTGGCTAAGCAAACAATCGAATACACAGGGAAATCGTAATTGGAATCCATTTCTCTGCTGATAAGGTTATTTTTTGTTATCACAGATAGCTTTTAAGACTCATAAACACAAAAGTGATGAATCTACAGGGAAGCCTACAGTGGAGATTACGATAAAGCTATGATTAGTTTTGGTGTTTTTCGTTTTTGTTCTATATGATTTGGTATGGATCTAAGTTTTCTCTCTAATTGCTTTTTAAGGTGTGGTTTTTATTCATAATTATAGAAACACAGTTGTTTCGGTTAGGCTTATCAAACTGATTGGATACAACAAATACTGCCAATTGTTAGTTTGTTGATGACTGTTTGAAGTTAAAAAAAAAAACGGTTTTAAACATGTAATAGTTAGCTTCAAAGAGACATAATGGTGCTAAAAAACTTCAAAGCTGTTTAGCTAATTTTATTGACACGGGGAAATCTATGATATGATACATATCATACATATACGAGTCAACATTTTGTGCTACCAGCTTGGGTTTTATCACTAAGCCAAAGTAATTAGAGAGCTAGATATTTATTGGAATCGTATTAACTTGAGTAAGAATGATTCATTAACCAAAAAGAAAATAAGAAAAGTTCTAAGAAATTATAATGCACGGCGCGGTCGCACTTAGTTGTCCTAATGGTGTCAGGCTATAAAGTAGCTAGGCATAAGGTGAAGGTTTATTAATAAAGTGGCATATTATGCAAAGAAAGTGCTAAATTAAGAGCATTGGTTTCTTTTTAAACATTGCTTTATAAGCCCAGTACTACGTTAAAAAAACGCGAGAACAGCGTATGTAAGACGCCATGAGCATATAAACAACAAAAGTCGAAGAAGTGGGGGGGGCTCAGCTCCCTTAAACAAACTTCGACGTTCGTCTTACATTTGACGAGAGAGGAGAAGCTTTTTGCGATGGTGCTCAATCATATAGACGACAGTGCGCGTGCCCGGGAAAAATAAGCCATAAGCCCTATGAAAATAAGATTCCTACTCTTGATACTCTTTTACGGATAATTTCACCATGAAGTTGAAAAGAAACAACTTCTAAATAACGGTAAGTTATCAGAAGTTTTCAAATTTTATTACCATTTCTTTTCTTGGTGAAATTAAATAACTCTTTGTGTGGTCTCTGATTTATTTGAATATCTACAGTTGAAACTCCAATACTACTCTAATACTGATCTCTTCGTTTTTTCACCATAAGATGCTTGGAAATACCAACTTGACAGAGTCGTGTCGTGGTATACTAGTATTAGTTAAGCCTAACATACTACTAAATATTAAACAAATTAGACAGAAGACACAAATATTTGTACAGTGCTGAAACATTCCGGATTTTTTGGTCAACTTTACTAATTATTTTTTTGTTTAAAAAAAAAATATGGAAAAGGGTATGCTTTTTGTTATTTATTTTTACGTTTAAATAAAAAAACATATAGTAAAATACTTACCCCTTTACACATTTTACAAAGAAAACAACATTAATGAAGATGACCAAAAACCCGGAATGCTTTTGACAGCACTGTACACACTAAGCTAGAAAAAATAACTACTAGTCAAATATTACATACATAACAACAAGAACTTTAGTATAAACAAAAGAAACATAACTTTGGTAAGTGATAAAATATTAAGAACGCCCATGCTTAGTGCCAATATTATTCACTCGTTTTATACAGATTAAAACTTAAATCCAGATTTAAAGTAAATTGTATTCGAAAATTAGATCCAATTCCATATAGTCTAATGCTATGTTTCCACCAAAGGTTTATCTCAGTTCAGATTTAATAAATCTATTTGGTGTTTCCACCGCACAAAAATATTTAAAAAAGACTTACTTTGACAGCACCCTTAAAAATGCAAATGATGTTTCATTTGTTCTTATAAAGAGGAAGAGAGATAGCATGTTTCATTTGTAAAGAACTCAATTCAACCATATAAGAATAGGTTAGTTCGATTTGTAAAAGTATTTGCCCTAGGAAGATTTAACAAGATTAATTTCTAATCTTCAAGATTTACGAAATATATTTGTATGGTAAATCTTCAAGATTTAAAGGAGATTTGCGGTAAATCTTATTAAATCTCAGATTAGCGTTAGGTGGAAATGCAGCATTAGGTGGAAATGGAGCATAAGAGCCAGTGGTCGGCAGACCTACGATATTTCAGTACGACTCATATTAAGTGGAGGCATTGTACTAGACCTCCTGAGCATGGAATGGGCATTCCTAATCTAAAGTCATAGAACCTGTGGGAGCACTGGCGTCACAAAAGTCGAAAAAATCGAACTCGAAAACGTGATAGCAGTACGTCTGCCATTTTGATATGTTAGAGTTAGACTACATAGGTTTGCTATTCCAAAATAATAAAGGCAGACATAGGGCGTAGTGACGTCCCTTATCTTGGCGGAC
Organism: Dasysyrphus tricinctus; assembly: GCA_963921185.1. Lineage (NCBI taxonomy): Eukaryota > Metazoa > Arthropoda > Insecta > Diptera > Syrphidae > Dasysyrphus > Dasysyrphus tricinctus. The sequence goes on along the minus strand of OY992533.1, from coordinate 13,656,739 downwards.
ACTTTTTGGCGGAATCAAATAATTTTGATATCTGAATTTGTAGCTAATTAAATGCTAATTTGTTGCTCAAACCAAAAATTAGTAGCTCGAGTACTTTTCGAGTTTTTCAATTTTCCGCTAAAATAAGTCTGAAGTTAGCGGTAGTGCCTCTAGGAATAGTGGAATTTAAAAAAAGGCTGGAAAAATTCCCAGCAAAATTAAGCCTAGAAAAAAGCACTTTTTCTTGAAGGAATACGTCCAGATCTTTTAACATTTAAATAAATAAATTATTAAATAATCCCACGCCTCTATCCCCCCCAGATCCCGCACGCAATGGGGTCCATTTACACCGAGTATGACAGCAATTTCGATTGCAAGTCATATCGGTACTTAATACATTAAAATTATTTTAAATAGAAAATAAGGATAGATAGTTATTATGTTGAACTGATGCCAGAATAACACAATAACTTCTTTTAAATGCGATACGAATCTTGAGAGAAAAAAGGTTGGGTCTGCTTAATGCAAGCAGTTACAACAGTGAAAAAAGTTAAAAATACAAAAAAATAAAGAAAAGAAAATATGAAAAAAAAAAAAAAAACAATTGAAATTTAAAATAGGACCACGCAAAAGCAGATCTCTAGTAATAGTAAAAATTTAAATAAAAAATAGTAAAAAATTGAAATGGAATAGCATGCTAAGGCATTTGTTAAGTTCGTTGAGTTTGTAGTTTCAGTTTCTCTATGTAGTAGTTAATTAAATTTTTCTAGCTTTACTAAATAATTTCAACTAATTATAGGAGGAACAATAAAGAAGTTTTTTCTGTGTGATCTTTCTATGATTATAGTCAAAAATATTTGAATAAGAATTTACTTCCCTCAACATTCTAGTAACTGGTTCGTTCCTGCCATAATCAGTTCTGTGAGGTGCTTGATGGAATTGGGGTACTGATCTAAGCGAATGTGAGTTGGTGTTAACTCATTACCTCAAGGAGGGCAGAAGAATCAGTAACACCAGACAAAATTTGATGGACAAAAATCACATCAGCTACTTCACGACGCTTTTCGAGGGATTGTAAGTTAACAATATACAAATTGTATACAAATTAACATATCAGTGAGGCAGACATATTGCTTCAGTTAAAACATTTTTTTTCTGCTTTTGAAATACAGCGGAATTTGTATGGAGTTTTTAAAAACTTTTTTTTTTTTAATTCCGTTACAAACTTGGGTACTGCACCAAGTATCTGCAAATAATTTTTTTTAATACATAAAACTATAAGAATTATCATATCAAAGAGACAAACATATTCGTTTAGCAAAAATTATGTTTTTTAAGCTTTTAAATACAGCAGAGTTTATATGAGGATTTTCAAGTCCTTTTTTCAAAAATCAGTAGTCTAATTTTTTCAACTTTTGTGACCCCAGTGCTCCCAGAGGTACTATGACTTTGGATTAGGAATGTCCATTCTATGCTCAGGAGATCTAGTACTATGGCCCCACTTAACATGAATCGTACTTAGATTCAGTAAGTCTGCCGGCCACTAGCTCTTGGGCTAGCAGGTTTCGTTGTTTATCAATTGCAACAGCGACTAGCATTCTTATAAGCTTGCTATTTATACTCTTGGTGGTAACACACACAGATTATTGTTGTTCATTCAAAATTATTCAGTATACATTTTTGTCTAGGACATTTTTAAATTGATGTATAATTCGGAGCGTACACTGCACCTGTGACGATTCCTTTACGCACAAAAACCCCACTTAATTACATTATTATGTTATACATACATGTATACTATATAAATAATTTTTGTTTTTTAATTTATGATTATGAAATAGAAACAAAAAAAAAATAACTTTCATCTTCCTGTGACTATTATGTTAATTAAATGGGTGAAACGTTTTTATAAGCTTTTAGAGTGTTTTTTAAGTTTCAAATAATTAAAAAAAAAAAAAATAAGGAATATTTTTTTTTTTTTTTTAGTTTTAGATTTTTCAATTTTTTAAAAATATTCTGTTGAGAGAATCGATTTTTTTAATTGTTGAATTTTTTCCAATTTCAATTTCTTTATTTCAAAAAAATCATCAAAATCGGAGCAATTTCCCGAATAACGCAATATTTTCAACTATCGTTCCTCCACTAGTTTGTGATGAAAAGTCAATCCTCAGCTTTCAATTTGATTTGTCTACAAGCTGGAAGCGAACAGCTGATGTATTAGATTTGCAAAGTATTAGTGAAAAGCTGTGCAAAACGCACACATAGAATCAACTAGTCACTCAGCACATCATTCAGCACAGGTCTTGTTGTTGTTGCAATTCACATCTATTTCTTCGACACGAAATGAAATTACAAATACAACAATGTAAACAAATGGGTTTTGGGGGGTGAAACGTACGAAGGATTGACTTCTTTATTTGATAATCTCTGGTTCTATCGTACGCAGATAATAGCTGTGTTAAACGGAGAAAAACTAGATCAGAACAGAGCAGAACAGCACAAGTGTGTGAAAACTGTCAGAACAAGGAAGAACAGAAAAGTGCAGAGCTGTGTGAGACGGGATTGACCGTTGCCTATCAGCTGTGCAATTTCAAATTTAAAAATGTTTCAATAGTAATTAATTTCATTGCATTTATTTTCAATTCAAATTTATTATCGATTCACACTTCTTGTATTCTTTTGTCTTTTTCTTTGTGTAAAGTCCAAAAATGTAAAAAAAAAAGTACTTCTGTGATAAATTTTTAGCTTGCTTCACCTCAAAAGTAGGCCAGGAAATGTTGTTCTAAACTGTTCTGAAAATCTTAATGGAATACAAAGTGACAGAATCAAGAACAGTTTGGGGCAAGGTTTTTACGCATTGAACACACAATCCTGTACTTTTCTGATCTTTTCTGTTCGGAATGGATTCATGAAACACACCTAATCTAGTATTACGACTGCATGTCAGATAATTGATTTTCTCTGATAATTCAAATCAAGACTTCAAAAGCACTGTGCAACATGGGGCCTACGGAATCATATCCGAAATAACACGGTTTTGTTTTTCGAGCCAAGACTGCCGAAAGAAGACGATTCATGTAAGATCTTTAATGTCCGGGATTGAAGTAGTGAGTGAGTTTATGTGAGTATCTCGGAGTGTTGTTAACTTGTAACCTTAATAATTGGAGCTACCATCATACAAAACTCAAAAGTAGAGAGGTCAAATCGCCTAGAACAATTGGAAAGTATTTGCCAAATTTATTTAAGGCCCTGGAAAGAAAAACTTGTTACATACAAAGTGACCAGTATGCGACTTGTTGTATTTTAACAACTTTGGATTTACGAATTAGGGGACTTAAAAGCTTTCAATTTTCTTTTCTAGTCTTTAATGATTGTTGTTGACTATTTTTTCAACTGAATTCTAAGATTACGCCACTTTAAATGAAAAACAAAAAACCAACAGGAAATTTGTATTAGTCGATTTCGGTTCCAGCCATTCCTCTTAAGGTGCAGGGAATTAACTTCACGGGAACTACCTTCACATGGGAATTTACTTCACCGCTAGTGGGAATTAATTTCACCTTTTTTTTGTGGAGTAAGTTCCCACTGAAGGTGGGAAATAATTTCATCCCAAAATTGTGTGAAGTTATTTCCCACCTATGATAGGTATGAAAAAAATTACAAAAATGTAAAATTCTTCTTCCTTAAATCCAGATTGTTTAAATGCAAAAGAAACTTGCATACACCCAGCCTCGCACCTACCCCAAATCCTATAATGAGCCCAAGCAGGGGGGTTGCAGGGGGGCAGCATGCCCCCCCATACATACCTCACTGTTTATTCGCCGTAATGCTTGCTGCTAGCACAGTTTTTATGTAAGGCAAAGCATTACCTCACTGTTTATTCGCCGTAATGCTTTGCCTTACATAAAAACTGTGCTAGCAGCAAGCATTACGGCGAATAAACAGTGAGGTATGTATGGGGGGGCATGCTGCCCCCCTGCAACCCCCCTGCTTGGGCTCATTATAGGATTTGGGGTAGGTGGGAAGCTGGGTATATGCAAAGTTTCTTATGCATTTAAAGAATCTGGATTTAAAGAAACGCACATTAAAGTGAAATTAATTCCCACAAAAAAGTGAAATTATTACTCACTTTCAGTGGGAAATAATTTCACTTCAAAAAAGTGCAATTAATTCCCACTAGTGGTGAAGTTAATTCCCATGTGAAGGTAGTTCCCGTGAAGTTAATTCCCTGCACCCCTCTTAATCGATTTTCGACTGTATTTTCAAGTTCTACTGCAAATTTTCAAAAACTGCATGCAGTTATTATGATTTGAATTGAATATCAATATAGTGGAGATATTTTAAACCAATCGTCCTTGCATCACACTGATTTGAAGAAGCAGAAACATATATTTATTTCAAACAAGCATATACACATATTTCCATATGTTTTGCGCCACAGTTGATATTTCTGTTTTGTAAACAGAAGATCAAGTTTTGAGCTTGGCAGTTAAATAAAAAAAGACAGCACTTAGGTATGGCCTAAAAAGCCTTCCAAGACTTGCTATGTTTTGAATTGGGCGGAACAATACCACATAATCATTCCCACTTATTTTAATTTTTTCACATAAGGCGACAACCTATTCACGCAGTGGTACATAAATAATTTCTCAATAGTTTATCACGGAATGCAATGCAGATGATTGTGTATTTATTTCAAAATATACATAGTTACATGACTCAGTTTCAATTTTATATCTATGTTCATAAATCTAGCAAAAGGTAAACAATCACATTGATGACAAGTCAGATCTCAGTAGAATTAAGAAAAACAGAAAATCCACACAAAACTGTTTAACCTGGGAAGACAGTTTTAAAGCCCTTTCATAATATATGGTAAAACGTAACTCACATGCTCAGAAATAAAAAAAATACAAAGTAAAATTTCCAATAATTAAGTTGGTGTTGTAGCCCGAGGCGTATTGGTTCATGAGCAATCGAAAAGATTTTCTTTTTCTAAAAATAACCACAATATTCTTCTATTCGAAAACAAATTTCTAGGAATAAACGAGATGTAGTTAATCAATATCATAACTTTTGAATTGAAAAAAAGAACAATGTTTAATTTTGTTGGTGGGTATAGCAATACATGTGCTTGATCCTTGAACATAAATTAAATAAAACTCACGTTTATATTTAAAACTGCGAAATAAAAGTTCAAAAGTTTTTTTTTATCCAAATACGAGTACTGAGCTCTCTGGGTACAAGAATATATACACGAGAAACGAGATCAATTCAGAGATACAGCGTCGAGCAACTGATGAGAGTAGAACTAGCCAACAAGCGTGGATGTTTGGCTGGCTTTCGCTTTCGGTTTCGGTTGCTCGTGTTTTGCTTGGCGTTTCCTCATCTCACTTCGAAAACTAAAATTAAATCACATTGCCGTCGTAAACACAGAAACGAACTTCTTCGTCGTTTTCGTCTTCTCATTCACTCGCATCGTCGCATTGTGCCAGAAAACAAATCCTCAAATCGAACTCCCCGCGCCCGCCCGCGGATCCGCTTAGTTTCAAGATACATCTGCAAGCACCACAATCGGATTCAAATCTAAACATTTCATAAATTTCGGGTATAAATAAACTTAGAAAATAGATTCGCGGCGGTGGATTGCTTTTGAGTGTTCGGAACGGATGCTGGCTGTGCTTTCTCGAAACACATCATAGAGACCAATCGAGTACAGCTTGTTGTTAATACTCTGCTGTTGTAGGAATGTTACAATCAGAGCAGGGCAAGGAGATGAATATACATTATGTTTACGGGGAAGTATATACGTATCAAAAATTCATGGCTGAGTTTTCTGTAAGGTTTTTACTTTTGTGTTTTATTTTCGGCTTCTTGAAGGCAGTCTTGAAGTGTGGATAGAATTCCTTTGAAACAAAAAAAAAAGAACCTAAACACAATTTTTTGTTTATTTAATACTCGTACATATTTGTATGTAGGATGGAAGACGAAACAATACAAAAACTCTAAAAATGATAAAACCCAACGATTTGATCGTGTTAAAAGCTTAAAGGTAGATATATCAATTTAAAAAGTTCTTATTTGTTTGAGTGGATCAAGGGTTATCTTACCCAAGCGTAGTTCGATTGACCAAGGTGTTTGGGTTAAATGATAATATTTGCGCTAAAAAATTCCGATCTATCTACAATTTTCTTAAAACACTGACTTTTTAGCGAGTTATTGCTGTTGTACAATCTCAATGTAATGTACCTGTTTCAACAAATTTTGCATCAAAAAAAGTTTTAAAGCAAATACTTTGAAGAATAACCAATGGATTTATGCATATGAAAATGTTTTATGAGTTTCTTGGAAATAGGGATCTTTCTTGAAGGAATTCCGCTTGTGTAAATTTGTTTATTTCCGGGGTAGGGGCTCTTTCAAAGTGTTTATCAAACATCCATGCCGAGGCTAGGGTAAAATGAATAATTGAACTGCTTTCTACCTTAGATGGTGGCCTTTAAAGTGTCGCACTTTTACTAAATGAAATAGGTAGACCTGTAGTAGAGTTTGAGGTTCGTTTTTTTCAGATGAGAACATGTGTCTAGAAATTTAGAAGAAACGTAACAAATGTTATCTTACTTTAAATGACAGTTGACCAATCTTAGAAGATTAAAAAATCGACAAATCTGAATATTTGGTAGTAAAACTGCATGTATTTACCCAGGCTATTAAACGTCATCTGATGCGAGAACTAGGTGTGTACATATTTGGTAAATTTTAAGGAAAGAGTTTTAAGAGCTTTCACCATACGTGAGAGTATCTAGAATTATGTAAATTTAAGATGGTTTTCTTTTAGAAAAGTGAGCCTCTTTTCATCACTAAAAAATCGATATTACTATTAGTCTAAGAGCCGACAGCAAGTTTTTGGAGTGGAGGTATAACCAAAATCGGAGTATGAGGGATTATAGGTACATGTATCGTGATATCAAGTACCAAAGTCTGGCAGGTTTTGTTTTCAGCCTTTGAGAGGGGTGGGGGGTTAAAAAGTGCTAGATCCCCTGATTTATTTTCAGGGTAATAACCCCTTTAATTATTTTTTTTTTTAAATCGGATATGATTTCTTGTAATTTTTTCTAAGCCTAAACACCACAATCTTGACGATCCGATTAATAGAACTCAAGATATAGGTACACATTTTACGTGAACCTTATCATGACTTTTTTGGAGATTTTCAGCAAAACCAGAAATCAACAAATAAAGTCTCCACAAAAACGCCACTAAGATTTGCTTAAAAAAGTTAAATCATGGGTCCTATTTATCGGATCACCAAGATATAAGTATTGAGACTTAGGGAAAATGACAGAGCATCATATCTAATTTTTTAAAAGTGAATTGAAATGCTAATGAATGACTTTACGATATAAATGGGAAACCAAACGGGTTTTAAACGCCCACCCCCACCAAAGGCTGAGAAGAAAACCTGTCAGACTGATATTCCATACCACGATACACGTAGAGTAAGTTAGGGTAATGTGGTATATGCGGGTAATGTGGTATAGGCAGTTATTTCAAAAACGAAGCATGCTTCTACAACGGTTCTTGATTCAAAAGACGGTGATTATAATAAAAGAAGTAATGCGTATTTAAACGAATCTAAACTCGTCCATTAATTCGCCCAAATTGTTGAAATCCGTAATTGTGTGCAGCTGAGTTTTTTTTGGGTTGAACAAAAAGTGTTTGTGCGCTTTGAAAAATTACGTTCCAAACCAATTTGTCAATGCATCGGAAGAATATATTAATCATTCACGTTACTTAATTGTTTGTTTTGCTCAAAAAATTTTATTTTAAATTTAATTTTATTTTTTGTAAAAATATAGAGTTTCGGCTAATGTGGTATACTGGCAGTGGGCTAATGTGGTATAGTATTCCTAATGGGGTATAGTATACCACATTACCCAACGTTAAAGTTTATACCTGCGTCAATTGACTTTTGTGCTTTTGCTATGATGTTTTTTTAAATGCCCAAAACGGTGAAATTAGAAAATGGGACCCGAAAGATATGCAGAGACACACTTGTACTATGATGAATGATGAAATTTGCCTTCAAGACATTCGGAGGACCACTTGGTATGGTATACCACATTAGACAGCAAGGTGTACCACATTACCCACTACTTTTCAAAAGTGACGATTTCGAGGTCTTATTATTATTGTGTCAATATCTTTGTAAGTTACTATTAGAATCCGACAAAAACCGTAAACGTTGTAGCTTATATGTTCCTGCTAAAATTTACTAAATTTGGGAGCATTCGTGTCAGTACTTTTTATGTTAGTCAAAAATACAAACATGTATACCACATTAGGGGCCAGTTATAGCAATCAGGAAAATCCATTAGGAAAAGTTGAAACAGTATAAAATTGAATACTTCTTCCTGATGGTCGTTTATAGCGAATAGGAAAAATATGTCAGTTGGCAAGCTGAAAACATGTGAATATATGCACACATACAACCTACCGCAAAATTTTCCTGATTGAAAAGCATACGAAAAATTTTTTCGTCCACAATTCTGACGGTGGAACTGGAAAAAATTGGAACTCAAATCATTGGAACGATTTGTTCCATTTTGTTTGATATGTCAATGAGCTGGCACGAAAAATGAATTTACATCAGGAAAATAGATAAATTCACTTTAAACAAAAAAAAATTAGTCAATAGAAAATGTTTTTAGCAAAAAAAATTCTTTGAGTTAATTGCCATTGATTAGTGTAGCATTTGTGTTTCAAATCGAATGACAACATCGTATATAATCCATTCGAACATTTTTCCTGTTTCGTTTTCCTGATCGCTATAACCGGCCCCTTACCCTAACTTCCTCTACTTATAATCCTTCATACTCCGATTTTGGTTATACCTCCACTCCCAAAATTTGCTGTCGACTCTTGGTCTCTCTATATGGAATATGAAGAAATTTTTAATTTTGCGAGTGAATAAAGTTCAAGTTAAAAGTTAAAATGAGCTCAGCTCGACTCAATGAACTTTAAACTTGAATTAAAATTTTAAAAGAATAACATAACTTTTTTCTAGTGATATACAGTGTTGGCCAAAACAAAAGCAACTGCCTGGATTTTAATATATTTAATCTTTTTATTAATAAATGCTCTGTTCGTGGATGTTTGGGCATGGTTCGTGGATGTTTGGGCATGTTTCTCTGGACATGGAGTAATAGAATTATGGACCGATTCGTATTCAAGAACATCATGAAACATGTCATGCCTCCACGTGCTGAGGAGGATCTTCTCCTGAAATGGATATTCCTGCAAGATAATGACCCGAACCATACCAAAATATAGTAAAATAAATCATTTCAAGTGGAAAAATTTGATGATATGAAGTGGCACAATATCCCAGGTCTCAAACCCTTGGAAACACTATGGGAGATTATAGATCGAAGAATAGTTCAGAGAAAATAGCATCAGAAATAGGAACCAGGTGCCACTGTTCAAACTTTTCTATAGAGAGTATGCTTAGAAGTAAGTTGCAGAGTGCGATAGTAAAATACAAAGGTTTTGTCCCAAATATTATAAATTAAACCATCAGGTAAAAAGGGAATGATAATCATTTTTCTTTGATTATTTAATAATTTTAGTTATGAAACATCACTTTTGTTATTATTATTTTATTTTGGTAATAATAAGAGCATTTATTAATAAAAAGATTATTTAATATATCAAAATCCAGGCAGTTATAGACCAGAGTTTTATTTCTTGAAAAAGTTGCTTATGTTTTGGCCAACACTGTAGGTACTATAAGGCAGCTTTTTGATTCGTGCAAAAAAAATTCCAGATAACAATCAAACATGACATTACGCGAAAAAAAGTGGGTGGTAAAATTCTGCCCATCTGTCTGTTTGTATCTCTATCTCCAGCCTAAGCCAATGATGCTATCTTCTTCAAATTTTAACTTAAAGCTAGAACTATAATGCTCGGAGGGGCACTTAAGTGGTCGGAAGAAAACAAGCGAATACATGGAAAGCAATTGACGCGACTATAGTTGCGAAGTGGAGCGTTTCGTCAAGTTTCGTTCAACTTTGGTTACGGAAGTGAGGTGCGCTCCCGAGCGCACCTCACTTAAGTAAAACTGACATTTGGTGAAATAGGAATGCCAAAAAGAGAAAGATGATAGTTACATTATGGGTGTGTTCCACTTTTTCGGTACGGAAAGCTACTTTTCGTTGGTTTTTGACATTAGCTTCAGTGGCCTTCCGACTATTATAGTTCTACCTTAAGGCTTTTTAGTGATTCCTTAGAGGGGAAATTGAAAATTTTTGTAGGTCCAAAAATAACGGTAATTTACGGTAAGTAAAAGCTTATCTATCTCAAAAATGGCTCTAACGATTTTGATAAAAAAAAATCATTGTATGTATTATTGTAGGTATAGTGTACATTTTGTTAAAAAAAAACTATCAAAAACTGTTATTAAGGGTACCTGCCATATAACGGTTTTTTAACTTTAATTTTCCACTAACGGGGTAACCAATTTCAATATCCAAATGAAAAAATAATTTTTTGCTGTTGTTTTTAGAGTTCTGTTATTTTTTATTAGACCCATATATTGTGTAAATCAGTGGTGGGCCAACTTTCTTAATGGGGGGGCCAGAAAATTTAAGAAATTTCAGAGGAGGGCCAGTATTATAGCAAAAATGCATTTTGTGTTGAAACTTTTAATCATATAAAAACATTACACAATTACACGCTTGCACAAATGTTCAAAATTACAATTTAAGTTTTATTCTAAGGCCCTGCCATGTAGGCGCGTGAGACATAAAATTGCTTTTGATTTGCCATAATATTTTCGAATGTAGGTTAGAGCTGTGACGAAGTAACTTTCAGCAGCTCGAAAAGGTGTTCATCAGTAAGTCGGTTTCGGATTGAGTTTTTGCGCAATTTCATGGTTGAAAAAGTCTGTTCCCCCTCACTAGTGCCATGGGATTCTAAACGCGGAAAGTGTGGCCATGCATATGAAACAGAAAAAGCTGAGTATTAAATGATTTTAAAAAACCCTAAGTCTCATCTAAAAATTTGTTCTTTCCTTGCAATTTTTTATTTAATTTGGTGTAGTGTTCGAGCAAATCGGTAAAAAATGCAAAATCGCCGCACAAATCTTTGTCTTCGAAGATTTGGAAATCAGATCGTTTGTCTGTTTTATTCTTTAAGAAATCTTGTATTACCTACCTCTTTTAAATTCCAGAACCATTCAAATGCATATCCATAACTTAACCATCTTACTTTCGAGTGGCAAAGAAGGTCAGAATAATCTGCGTCAACTTCAATCAGAAATTCTTGGAATTGCCGGTGGATCAAGCCCCGGGATGGAATCGTATTAATTAGTTTACATGGGTAATATCTATTGCAGCTTTACAAAAGACGTCCTGATGCATTATACAATGTAAAATAATCCTGCGATGTAAAAGCTCGGCGCCTCATTGTCAATCGTCATTCCGATGGAGTATCATACGGCAAAATATCTGACATATAAAAAGGCTCTAAGACGACTGTATTTAATGCTGTTCAATGTTTTAAAAACGATTTAACTTTAGAAAAGGTGCCACGCAAGCCAAAAGAAAGGTCAACTTCTCAACGAGAATATTGGCTTTTTGTTCGGCAAAGCAAACAAAATTTGTGAGAGAAATTAGAGCGAAAGTTTTTGGCAAAACACAGAGTTGACCATCTCCATATTATGTTAAAAAAGATTTAATGATGCTAGCATCTTTGGACGCATAGTAAGGAAGAAGCCCGAGTACCTCGTGGCATGATGGTTAGTGCGTATGACTGTCATGCCGAAGGTGTGGGTTCGATTCCCAGCCACCTAAAAACAGAAATGTTTTATCCGAGGTACTGCTGCTTGCGAGGAACTGACAAATCCTCCAAGAGTATATTTGTCATGAAAAAGTGCTTCTCATAGGTCCCCTCCATTCCTGCCAACAACACGCAAACAGGAATGGTTGAGAGTTGTAAGTCACTAGGCCCTGGTTCTCCACGAGCTGTTGTGCCACCCAATTTATTTATTTTTATAAGAAAGAAGCCCTTTACTGACTGAGCAAGCATAGGAAAAAATGCTTGGAATTCGAACAAAAATTTTCCTATGTTTGAACCAAAACTCGCCGTATCCATGTCAGATAAACTCTTCAGAAATAATTTTAACTGTTTAATAAATTTAAAATGAGAGAACTTTGAAAATAATTGCTTGTATCTAATCATAGATTTTGGAATCTATTTTGTATGGCTTAAAGGAAAATCAAGTTAAAAGTTCCGTTTTAAAAAATATTAAACAATAACATTTGGTTATGACGAGATTTTCTGGCATAGATATTGCGTATTTTCACCTCAATTAAGAGAACGATTTATATGCTTTTTTATACTTTATTTAAGTTTTTAAGTTCAAAGCAACTGGAACATAAGAGCGAGTACGTGCGATCCAGTCGTGCATTTTATTTTGTATGGATCTAGTACTCTATTTCCCGCCTGGAAAAATTACAAGATTAGACAAGGGCTGGGAAAGTTTTCTTTATAGAAAATTTAGACAAGGACAACTTGTCAAATACTCGTGACTTCGTGAGTCACTTAAAAGTAAAAACATCTTCATCTTTAAACCTCGTGCACAGTAAAAACCAAAACTTTATAAGCACTATGCAATGATAAGAACATTTTAAGTAGAAAGAAAGTTATTTATTTTTAACATTGCATCATAACTGTATAGCAAATTAGTTCAGTAGTGAGGATATTGGACTGGTAAACGGAAGATCCTAATCCAAGGAGCGAGTCCATAGATAAGACGCCTTTTTTGTTCTTCGATTCAAAAGTTACAATAATGATGGGGGCATTGAGAATTTCCAAAGTCATTCTTGCTAGGCCCTTGCCCCTTGTTAGTATCAATGCTTGGTAAAAATTTCGTATCGAACCCTCCTAGTACGTCCCGGGGGGGTATTGATCATCACAGTTGATATCTTGTACATTGACAAGATTGGGGATCAGCTAAGGTAAGGTCGAATTATTTAGAGTTCTTTTACTCATGAATAGTTGAATTCAGCAATTCCATTTGACCATAGATGCGAGTCTATAATTTTCCGTTGTGGTGTGAGTGTTTTTGATAGTCCGTGCCGAAGAAATGGAAGGCTGAGGGTTAAACCAGTCATAAACGAGCTCATTCGGATGCCATGGCTGGGTCCATCTTACTTTTGCTTTATCCCGGTATCGTCTGACTTTTTTTTCCGACTTACACGTGGGAACTTTATTTTATTTTTCACTATGGACGATTTTGACATAACATATGAACCATTGGCTTGATTCTTGGCTTCAGCCAGGAAACCCTTAAAGGAAACTCATATAGTACCGGAAGTTCTGGTGCTTTCGAGCAACCCAAATCTTCAAGAAGCATATGCAGTACCCCAGCCACAGTACCCCTGCGCCTCCGAAACCAAAATCCGATACGCTCGGAGGAGGTTTAGCTGACAATTACAACCTGGATGTGGAAGCTAAAGGAAACATTGATTCAAATAACAGAGCAAAGGATATGGTCTCGTCGTTGAGTTTTTAAACATGTTACAAATTTTGTGTGTAGTCAAAACCTAGTCTGTTGCCCCAATTTAAATGCGTTTTGCATTGAAAGTAATAAGTTCAATAAAAAAAGGACGACCGGGGGACGGTCAATTAGTGTACTGAACTGCATGAAAAATATAAAGAAAATAATCCATATTATTATATTAACCACTTTTGATTTATTATCTATGAAATTGATTTTAGGTTGAGGATTGGCCTTTATTTTGATAAAATAACTAGTTATTTTTGAAATTAAAAAAAATATATCTTAGCCAAAGACCTACAAAATGGATAAAAAAAAGTTCTCAGACCACGACCCTTTTTGAAATCTGTTTGAAGGAGAGATTCAGGAAGTGGCGGAATTTGGATTGATGGTGATCAAGATTGAGATAATTTCTGTATGTATTAAGTTCTATTTGTAAATTAGTATGAGATATTCATTGGTATATTAAAAAAAAAAAATGCAATTCAAATAGTTTAAATATCATTGAAATGAAATGGTTGAAATACAAAAAATTAAAATTGCATTTGTTGTAAAACATGAAAAAAACTAACGCATTACTTTGTAAGGGATGTTATGTAGAAGTACTATAAAGATTGATGAATCACAGAAACCTTCCAAGTTTACCTTTGTGAATGCAAAATCAATCCATTGAATGTTTTGAAACCAGAAACTTACCTCACACAGACTTTGAATAACTCACCCTACAAAAAATACAGTTCCTTAAAATTGACCTTTATTAAATAACACCAATCAGAGCTCATTTCGTTTATTCAAAGTTATAGTCCAGGAGGGAAACCATCAGATTACATATCTCATCGCGACTTTTGAAAAAGTCAACGGTTACTAATAGCTCAAGGTCAAACATTTACATACAAACCGCTGGCTGATTGGACAGTTTTTTTGCAGGTTGTTTTGTTGAGAAAATGGCCAGTTCCGGTTGCATTTATGACTGACAATTATATATTTTTACAAATAGAGTATTAAATGAAACAGACCGCGAGACAAAAAGTAGAGTACATATTAAATGAAATAGACCGAGAGTCGACTACGTAAAAAGCCGAGTCATTTGCGTAACTTAGTTTTGAAAGTGGTATTTACCACTTCAATATCGTTTCAGATAGTTGTCAACATGTTAAAGGCGAAGTAAAAAAAATACATACTTACATAAGCGTCTATAGAAATCGGTTCTGGTTTAGTTGAACTCAGAATAAAAATGCAACCAACCATTTTCTAAAGATAGGAGCCTACAAAAAAGTAGCCAACCACCACATTTGGATCAAAGCTTATAGGTTATTGTCCACTTTTTCAAAAAATGCACTAAGGTTAGTCTGACGGTCGCCTTCCAAATTGTTAAAGAAGCTTAAATTTATTTCATACAATGTACATAGGGGTATTTGCATCGATGTTTGTTTGAAACATCTTTTAAAGGTTCATAGACGTTATTTATGTCAAATTAAGGCATAAATAAAGTATTAGGTAATTTTTGTAGAAATTAGGACAGTTTTTATGAAAAGCAAAATAGGGTATTTTGAATAAGGTGTGAGAAAAAGCTAGAGCGTGTTGGTTGGGCCAGACAAGAAAAAAATCGTAAGAAATGGGGGGAGGGGGTCTATTTCGTTTAGGGACATTGATAAAACTTAGATAAATACTAAAAACGGCAAGCTTAATAGTTTTCAAAATAGAGACAAAAATTAGGTGTTGCTTCAACCTATCAATTATAACGTTTTTATGAATATTTACTCCAATAACCTGAGTATCCTCCATTATTATCCAAAATATTTTGGAGTGGGCGTGGCATTGAGTTCACAACTGTTGGCATGATGCTAAAGATATGAAATGCCCTTTTTGAACGGCTATCAAAATTGCTTACCGTTTCAAAAATTCTCAATGGGATTTTGGTTACTAACGGAGGGTACTCAGGTTATTATTAGAGTATATGTATATGTAAACCGATAAGAGATAAAAAAAATTAATAAAAAACGTAATTATTAATACATGAGGAGGCCACACCTATTTTTTTTTTGTCCAAGCGTAAAAGTTAAAATCTGCAGTTTTTGTAATCTACATTTTTAATGTCTCTACTTTGTAAATCATTAAGTTTGCCGTTTTTATTAATTATTTTAGTTTTATCAATCTTATATATAAAATTGAATGTTTGTGTCTTCGTACTCAATGGGTTCACACATAGCTAATCCAATGGAGTTGAAAGTAACAGAATTTTGTCTTAATAGTAAGAGGAAGGTTTGGAGTATAGTTTTAGTCAAATCAGGCCTATAACAGCCGAGTAATATGCAGAATTTCAAATTCACTACTATATACATATGTAGGTATTTTGTAAAAAAAAATACATCATAATTTTTTCAAGCATCGGGAACAGGTTACGATCCTATGCGATGGTAAATTTGAAATTGTTATTTTCAAATATTTAATTAACAGAGTGCTTCGATTCGGCTGAGTTGCACTTAATTTTGGCAATAAAAAAAATCAGTAGGTAGGTACCTATATGCAGAAAATATTTTAAAAATAGTTTTTAAAACAAAAAAAACATCCGCATCCAGATGTATATTTCGGTGCGAATGAAATGTCCTGTGGACTCGTGACCCTGTGCCGAATCAGATTCCGAATTTTACTCAGATATTGTGAAAAAATCCTAGTAATAATAATATGTCTGTTCGTGTACTTCCCAAAACTACGAATTTCTATGAATTATAAGTTCAAAGTTCTGTCAAAGCTCATATGAAAAAAAAATTGTACTTCGTAGATTTGGGAAGCAACGAACAGAACTACATATATCTAAACTACGTTTAAATAAGCAGTGTGGTTTGCTAATCTTTAGTACATACGTAATTAAAGTTTTTAAATATCCATTTTTACCGGCCAGCACCAAGCTTACGGGAATGGTTGAGAGTTGTAAGTAACTAGGCCCTGTTTCTCCGACGAGAGGTCACGCCATTTTTTTTTTTTTTTAAGATACAATACTCGTGAATACTCATGAATTGTTTACCTATGTACATACGGATGTTATATTTAGTTGAAAAGTGTGGTTTGCTAATCTTTAGTACATACGTAATTAAAGTTTTTAAATATCCATTTTTACCGGCCAGCACCAAGCTTACGGGAATGGTTGAGAGTTGTAAGTAACTAGGCCCTGTTTCTCCGACGAGAGGTCACGCCATTTTTTTTTTTTTTTAAGATACAATACTCGTGAATACTCATGAATTGTTTACCTATGTACATACGGATGTTATATTTAGTTGAAAAACTTTGTAATTTTAAATATATGATCGGCACATTATAGAATGTTCAATGTCATTCAGAATAAGTAAAGCCGGTCATTCACGTTGAGACGGTCGTAAGAACTATCGCAAGAATAGTAGAGATTTTCTATAGGAAATTGACAGGTTCTATTGTGAATGAACCTCGTGTGTATTAAAGTTCGTTGAAAATATCTACGGATCTTGCGACCGTCTCTTCGACTGTCTCAACGTGAATGCTTAGCTTAACAAATGGGTAATCTACATTCATGTCTTCTGGAGTTCATTATGGATTATATTTTGAAAAAATCCACTTCAGACTCTTTCTTATCACCTCAAAATAGGTAGGTAGGTATGCATTAAGATCAAATAAAAATATGAAATAAAAAGCCTATGCAGCATGTGATCTCTTATATTATGAAATCACTTAGCAGTTTATTATTACTACTCGGTAGGTATATTAAATTCAGTTGCTAATAAAAAAAAAATGTACATACTTTGTCATTTTCGAGTAAAAGGGAATAAATCAGTGTTATTAACTTTTTATAAAAACTTAAAATAATTATATCGTTTAAACTGTATAGACTAAGAGCTCACAGCAGATTTTGGGTGTGATTGATAGAAAAAAAAGAAGTATAGACGTCGAAAGCTTCATTAAAAGCTATTCAAAAAATCAAAGTCTTGCAGTCCACAACAAAGTATTTCTTTTTGACCAACTTCAAGCACCCGGATTTTCAAAACATGATTTGATTCACCTTTCTTTTGACTTCTGTCTTAATAGGCCAATAAGAACTTTTCAACTAAGGGATTTCAAAAACATAAACAGGCAAACTCTCGAGCTTGATATAAGAAGAATTGATTGGGAAAGATTTTACCTCTTACAATTGCCTGACGAGCAAGTTGAGTTTCTCCAGAGCAATTTATCTGATCTATTTGATGCTCATGTTCCTTTGAAAACTATATCCGTTAAATATGGTGAATGTCCTTGGTTTAATCGCGAGATAAGATTAAAGTTGTACCAAAGGAATCTAGCTTTCAAAAAATGGAAACGTTTTAGAATACCAGATGATCTTCAAGAGTACCGCCGTTTACGTAACATTTCTGTTCGTCTTATACGTACATCAAAAGTTATCTGGTATCGGAGTCGTCTAAACCTCTCTCTAAATGGTCGTAAATTGTGGAAAAATCTCAAAGAAATTGTCAATAAACGAGTAAACTTAGACAGTAAAGATGTTAATTGTAATGAAATCAACCGGAATCTTATTTCATCTATTCCACAATCACAGAATCTACCACAATTCCTTTCCGGTGAAGAGTTTACCGCTTTATATACAGGAGCTCCATTTGGCTTTTCTGGAGTGACCCCTGAAGAAGTTGTCGAAAGCTTTATATCTCTGAAATCTAACGCTACTGGATTTGACAACCTTCATCCAATATTCGTTAAAGCTATATTGCCAATCATCTTGCCATACATCACGCATATATATAACACAATATTAACAAAGAGCATTTTTCCTTCTCAATGGAAGAACGCCAGAATAATACCAATTCCTAAAAATAGTGCGAATAGTGAATTTCGTCCCATTTCTATTCTACCTTTCCTATCTAAGGTCCTAGAAAAACTAATGCAAAAACAACTAATAGCATTTCTCACTCAAAATAGTCTTTTAGCTTTAAAGCAATCAGGCTTTCGTGCAGGTCACAGCAGTACAACGGCCTTACTTGATGTCGTCGAACGGACAAGAAATGCTTTAGATGAAAATAAAGTTACATTTTTAATACTTTTGGACTATTCAAAGGCATTCGATACTATTGACCACAATATTATGTGTCAAAAGCTATTAAAAATGTACAACTTTTCTCCAGAATCAGTAAAGCTCATTTTTTCTTATTTATCTGGAAGACGACAAGCTGTTGTTGTTGGAGATCAGGTTTCTGACTTGTTACCCCTTTCTTGTGGAGTCCCACAAGGATCAATTTTAGGTCCAACTTTTTTCTCCATTTACGTTAATGAAGCTCCAAAGTTAATTCGTCACTGTGATGAGCACCTATTCGCTGACGACCTTCAATTAATGAAAAACTGTCCGATTGGTATGATAGAGGACTGCGTCACAAAGATAAATGAGGATCTCTCATCAATTAACCGATGGTCTATGAAATGCGGCCTCACTCTAAATCCTCAAAAAACGAAATGCCTTATTATATCAAAAAGAATAATCGATGCTTCTTACTTCCCGGCAATTGAACTAAACAACACTCAGGTGGAGTTTGTGGATACAGCAAAGAATCTAGGCATATGCTTTAATCGAACGTTAAGCTGGAACAACCATATTACACAGGCTGTAGGCAAGGCGTATGGTGCTCTTCGTTTGCTTTGGCCAACCAGAAGCTTTACCCCTTTGGATACAAGGAAAATGTTAGCTAAAGCTTTGGTGGTGCCAATCTTGACTTATGGCTGTGAAATTTTTTGCAAGCTCGACAGTGTAAGTCAAAGAAAACTTAACGTTGCGTTTAACAGTGTCGCTCGTTATATTTATGGTTTACGTCGCTATGACCACATTTCATTTTTCTCCAAGAGTATATATGGGATTTCTTTCGATAACCTTTTAAAACTTAGAACCCTGATAATGTTTTTCAATATAGTCCAAACGCGCCAGCCTTCGTACCTTTATGATAGAGTCCAATTCTCGCTTTCTAGAAGATCAAACCAAATTATAATTCCACGTTTTTCATGTCTTACATCGGAGCGACAGTTTTTTGTCAATGCTTCTCGGTTATGGAATTCCTTACCACGCCATATAAGAAACACAGATAATTTAACTAGTTTTAAAAGAAATGCCTTCGTGCATTTTTCGATGCAATAGTTTAATTTTTTTCGACTTTGTTTCTGTTGGGTTTGCTACACCTTCTTTCTTTCTTTTTTCTTCCTTTTGGTTAAAATACCTTGTACAGTGTAAATATTCTTTATTCATTTATTTATAAATTGTTAATCTCTAATTTTTATAAAGTTTATTCACCTAATTTTTGCTATTTTTAACTTTAAATATTGCATTGCTATTAAATAAGTCCACTTTTAAGCTTTTTTATAAACAAGATGTAAATCTTAAAATCAAGCTATTATTACAATAAATACAAATACAAATACAAATACACAACCGGGGCCTTTGCGAGAAATAGTGCATCGAAAAAAAAAATATGAATGCAACTTCGAGGATAATCGTGTTAGCCGAAATTGGTTTTCACCCCTCCCTAGATAAGCTCCGCGGATCCCATATCACGGAATCTGAGATCATTTGAGTGTTTAATTCGCCCTGCCCTGACTGTTTTAAAAAACCGTTTTTCACTTAGAATTTTGATTTTTTTAAACGGTCCGGTAGACCAAACTATACACTCAAATGGTCTCAGATTCCGTGATATGTGATCCGAGGAGCTTATCTAGGGAGGGATGAAAACCAATTTCGGCTGAAACGATTATCTTCAAAGTTGCATTCATATTTTTTTTTTAATGCACTGTTTCTCGCAAAAGCCCCAGCTGTGGACTGCAAGACCTTGATTTTTTAAATAGCCTTAAATGAAGCTTTCGACGCCTATACTTCTTTTTTTTGCTATCACTCACACCCAAAATCTGCTGTGGGCTCTCGGTCTAGTAAGTTTTAGAAAAAAAAATAAAAATTTTCTTGTAGAGTATCACATTATCTACAAACTTAGCTTAAATTACTTTTCGATAACATTCACCGTTTAGGAGTTGTAGATGAAAATCCTTTATTTTCGACATAAGGCTCTTTTTAAATCGCAATACATATTTGTTTCGTATGAGACAAAATTTTACTTTTTATTAGGTCGTACATTTCAATCTTTACAAACTCAACTTACAAATATTTTGAATGCCCTAGCCATTTAAAAGTAAAAATTAAAAACCCGTTATTTTTGAATTTTGACCAAATTCTTAAAATAACTATATCTTTTGATTGATGCATTTTTGAAAAAAAAAAAAAAAAATAAAAAAAATTATCTTGTAGAGCACCACATTATGTACAAACTCTTTATAAGGTACTTTATGATAGCGTTTACCATTTAAGAGTTATACGTGAAAATTCTATATTTTCGACATTTGTCCATTTTGAAATCACAAAACCGACCACTCTTAAGGAAAAAGTGTAACAACCTTTTAAGCAGAAAATTTTAACGTCTAGCAATTGAGCATACACTAATTTTGAGCAACTTCTTCATTTACGAAAACTGTTATTTTTGGCTTTTGACCAAATTCTTAAAATAATTATATCTTTTTAACGGTAGGTACATTTTTGGATTTTTTTATATTTTCTTGTAAAGAGTCAAATGGTCTACAAACTTTACTTGAAACACTTTCCGAAATTATTTACCGTTAAGGAGTTATACCCGAAAAACCGATATTTTCGTCAATTAACCATTTTTAAAACAGCTCTATTTCCTAAACCATCTGTCTTACGAAAAAATGTGTCTTAATATTTGTTGTAGAAAATTGCCTGATCTACAAAATTTAGTCATACATATTACTTTTCAATAGCATTTACCGTTTGAAAGTTATAGGTGAAAACCCATTTTTTTTTCGACACTTGACCTTCAATAACTTTTAATGCTCGTGTGGGATTGACAAGGACTTTTCACAGCTGATTTGTTATGTCAAAAGGAAGGTTTATACCAATTTTCTGCCTTATCGGAATTTTGGCTAGGTCAAATGTCTATTTTGACTAGACTATTAATAATGAAATAACAATGGCACAAAAGCCTACAAAGCTTTTCCCTGCTTAGTCCGACCAGGTGTGTTGTCATATAGTACCTATCTACGCTGACTTCATCCTTCAAACACACGTCTCTATCATCTATGAGCTGGGAGTTGAAAATCTAATAGGTACCTATACATAATAAAAAAAATACCTATAACAATGTAAAAAACCTTCAGCTGATAACTCTTACCCACCCTTCAATTCTGCTAATCCTTTCTTTTCAAAATAAAACACTCCTTTTCCAGATGGCATTATGAAAGTGAAACAGAACAGAACAGAAACCGAAGGGTGGATTACAAAACCAGATCTCAGATTCGTAAGCCTTATCATTCAAGAATATACACCAAAAAAAGAACGAAATACCTAAAACAAGACCTCCATTAGTTTCAAGATGCAATATGCAAACGCGGAAAACATCTTCTTCCATCCATGCTCATTAGTCTATACCACACAGAACGACAGAACTAAAACTGAAGTACCACAGGCAAAGCTCCGCCGTAGAACGTAGACAGAGCACCACATTCGACATTAATCTCAGACTATTAATAGAATCGTTTTTAATGTTCCTCCTCGTTTAATGACCGGGTGTATAATGCGCCGAGCACTGCTCTGTGCTCTTCCTCTTCGACGGTCCGTAATGCTCGTCCCTCCCGTAAGTCGCATTATCTCTTCCTCGACTCATTCGTCTCGGTCTCCCGCCTGGCAAATAGGCAAAGCCAGAGTAATAATTCCAAAACTAATCGATATCGAGCCAGAGACAAGAAGCAAAGCACTATACTAGGATTAGTGTACGACTCAAAATAGGGCTGGGGTTGAACGTTGAACGAACCAACGAAGTTGTCAATCTTTTCCTTCAAGGGGGGCGGCTCGGTTGAGGGTGACTTATAAAACAACAACAAACCAACACAAAAAATGAAAAACTTTTTGCCTTGGAACAGAAAGAGTCCAACATTTTTGTATTACAAAAGCGAGACAAGTAGTAAATCATTCAAAATCACAGAAGGAAAATCTTACAAACTTGAGTTAATTTTTGAAAAAAATCATTTTCACGACTTTGTTTATTTGCTATTTATAGAACCGAATGAAAAGAACAAAAAATTCGTATCATTTGTTTACCTGTTGCAACGATATTTAAACACTTTCGACATCAAAAAATCAACACACACACACAACTAATTAAAGAGATGAATTTTCTTCTTTTTTTCTATTCTTTTTTGGCTTTTTTAATCACTGAAAATCATTGCAAGGAAAATTGCGCTTTGTGCTGAAACAGGAGACACGACCGACAACCGAACAAAACTCTATTACTAGCTCAAGATGTGCTTTTCCGATGAGACAAGAAGAAAACTCGGATCAATTTTCAGAATATTCATCCCTTGTTTTTCATTTGACAGCTGCTTGTCTGTTTTTGACGGGTCGGCTGATTGGAAAATGCTTGACAGCATGACTTTGCTTCTTATCGTTATCAACTTTAAGATGGCGTTGTGTTTGTTTGAGAGAAAAATTTCAATGGCAGCCATTTTTTCAAAATAAAAGAAAAATACAAACTTCCTTATCGACACTGGTAGCTGTCAAAAATGTTCTTTTCCGGTTTAATTCACAAAGAAGAAGGTACGAAAAAATCGCTTGTAGAAATTAATTTCATTGCATCGATGTGAAAATCAAAGAAATTCATTAAATTAACGCAAGAATTATGTGTGGAAATGTTTTCCGAAGCATATAGATTTGATATTTTTGCAAGTTTTGAAATACATTGGCGTGAAAAATCGTGACACTAGTTTGGTAATGTGAATTTTGTTTTCTTGTTTTATTACAGAAATTAAACACACAAAATGGGACGTTACTCTCGTGAGCCAGAGAATGCAACCAAGTCCTGCAAATCGCGCGGACCAAATCTACGAGTTCATTTCAAGGTAAGAATAAAATTAATGGTTTGTTATTTCGATAGGTTAAAGAAGCGCCAGTGGTCAGCCAATCTGAGGTCGTCGTGTGTTGACATCTCTTCACCAGGTGTTGGAAATTGCCTTACTAGTGTGACGTGTTTGTAGACTTCCCTTCGCTTGATTTCGATTGAAATCAATTATCGGGAACTTGTAATTGAGTGGCCTTTTAATTTTTAATTAAATTTGAACACGGAGTAGTCCTCGATTATACCTAGATTGTTGGAATCGGTTTTGCATAAGTGCTTGAGATAAGAAAGTGAAGCATCACCGGGAAAGACGCATTCTGAATTCGTCCAAATAGAGGTGCTAAACAAAGTGTTTTTTTTTATGAACTGCTTCCTACGGCAAATTTTATTCTAAAATTAAAGCGCTGCAAAGTTGTTAAATCTAAAACAGTGAGTGCCCCACAAGAAACAACCTTCTGAATTCCGGTTTGTTTATCGCCTAATATCTACCACGTGGGTGATATCCAAATGTTATCAGAAATGCAACTTCTGGTCAGTTCGTTAGTTGAATATCAAATTCGACCAGCTAGCTCGATTCATTAACAGTTGATGATGCAACTAAAGGTTTACAAATTAGTATTTGGTGGTAGTTCTTTACAAGTTGTATGGAGGAGGTTATAATCTTCGTCGTCATTGACTTCTTTCTTGGCTGACTTATGGCCAGGTCAAACATGTATCACGTCCCAATAATGTGGATCGAACTTTCAACTCACGTATAGTTGCATCTTCAGGGTTTTCTCATTTCACCAATGATGACGAAGGATGGATTAAAAAAAAGTAAATAATTTTGAATTTGAAAAACGGCTTATTCTTGTAAATTCTTCCAAGCACTGCTGGTTACATAATGTATTAACAAATGTATGTCCTTAAAATTGAAGTACCTAAAACATTATAAAAGTCTATTCTTGAGGTAATAGCATGGATAATTCAGAACAATTTACTTATTTAAAGTATTTTCTAACTTTATAAAATACTAAGCTTTTATTTTCGCGGACATAAAAAACAAACTAAGATTTTTTGGGACTCACTGCGTTTAGTTTAAGAAATGTTAATTTTCTCTTCCCGACACTTGGATGAAATTGCACTCTTCAATACCATGTCTATGTGAAATTCCTTCGGAATCGGCTCCGCATATCGTATGTGGCCGGTTTACAAGCGTTAAGTCTTTTGAATGGTCAATGTTAAACGCAATTACCTGAAAACTAAAAAGGGATGATTATTACTTTATTATAATATGTAATGGTAGAGGACATTATGATTTTTAATTCTATTTAAGTTGCAAGGTCTGACGCCAGTTATATATATAGGTCAATTCGTCCTAAATCTAAATCATGGGATTTTCCCGTGAGCTTGTAATTTGTGTAGATTGGGATGATATAATGTTACACCATTTCAACATGGCTATGCAGAAGCTTCCTCTAAAAAAAAAACGGAATGCACAAAAACTGAATTCTATACAAATAATTATCAAACATTCACCTCATACATACAAAAGTATTCCTTCTCTAAAAAGGAATAAATCTGGTTAAGTCAGTTAAAGAAGAAAAGGAAAACTTGTTTCACAATCCAACAGATGGATAAAATAGTTTTTCGCACTTAAAAAAATCAGTGTCTTGACACAAAATCCAGTTTATAACATTTTTGCAATGGTGTGGTGATTAATAAAAAAAATTGGGGAAGCATCAGCAAGTTAACAATGAATTTATTTTTTTTTTTGCTTTCTAGAACTTAAACCACATACATATTTACCCTTTGCAACCAATTTTTTTAAAAATATTTTCCGAGAACTCCCGGGGTTATGACTACGTTTAAAATGTTAAACACAATGCCAACGTTAGGAAATTTGGAGAGGATTAATATACCTACAAAGTTTTATAAAAAATATTTTTGTTTAGTAAATTGAATTAAAACAAAGTTTTCT
The DNA here is from genome assembly GCA_963921185.1 of Dasysyrphus tricinctus. Taxonomy (NCBI): domain Eukaryota; kingdom Metazoa; phylum Arthropoda; class Insecta; order Diptera; family Syrphidae; genus Dasysyrphus; species Dasysyrphus tricinctus. The sequence continues at coordinate 13,631,292 of OY992533.1, read as the reverse complement.
GCACTTAAAATCAATCAGTGTCTTGGGTAAAAAATACAGTTCATGACATTTTTGCATAGGTGCTAGATTAATAAAAAAAAATGGCGAAGCATCAGCAAGTTAACAAATAACTTATTTTGTTTGCTTTCTAGAACTTTAGCTACATCTTTATCACTTGAATCATTTTTGTTTTTCACTTCCAGTGTTGCACTTAATATCAGTGTCTTGGATACAAATCCAGTTCATGACATTTTTGCAATTGTGCTAGATTAAAAAGTTGGCGGAGCATCAGCAAATATATAAAGTACACCTTTTATTTATTTTTCTAGAACTCTAGCTACAAACTAAAATCTCTTTTTGTGACCTTTTCCACAGTACACATATTGAAGGTAATATCATTAGCGTTTTCATTTTTGCTCAGTTCTGCGCATCCATCAAAATCAGTGAAAAATGGCGACTCTACGTGACCCCGACTAGTTAAACATCAAAATTTGTTGTGTGTTCTGTGTTCATTTGTTACTTATTTAAATACAAATACAATTATTTCAAGCTTTTTAGTGTTTATTAACATTTTTTTAGTGTTATTTAAATTATCCTTTTGTGTTTGTTTTCTTCGTTGTTGTTGTAATACAGTGGAAGAGGTCACGTAAGGCTGCCATCTTGAATTTCTTTGACAGTTCTCATTTCGGACCACATGCGCAAGATAATACCTTAGATATGTGTACTGTGACCTTTTCATCAGTATACCTTCAAGCCAGTTTGTTTTGAAGAAAATTAAGTTCTATCTTATGTATTAATTATTCCAGAGTAGGTATGCACTTTAAATCAGTGTCTTGTAACACAAATCATGTTGATGACATTTTTGCGAGTGATAAATTAAGAAATTGTTTGCTTTCTAGGAACCTTAGCTACAACCTTGCCAATTGAATTATGAATGTGTATTTGAAAAATAAAATTAAAAGTTAAAAATTTAAATAATTATTTTAAGTTTTAAATTTTATTTGATATTTTTTGAAAATATGTCACAACATAATATATAATTTACTAAGCGACGGGTTTCGATTTTAAATAACCATCTTCGGGCTTAACAATTGAATTACGTTCGTTTTTCACTTCCACTGTTGCACTTATAATCAGTGTCTTGGATAAAAATCCAGTTCATGACATTTTTGCAATTGTGCTAGATTAAAAAATTGGCGGAGCATCAGCAAATATATAAAGTACACCTTTTGTTTATTTTTCTAGAACTCTAGCTACAGACTAAAATCTCTTCTTTGTGACCTTTTTATCTCATTTATCAGTATACCTTCTAGCCAGTTTGTTTTGTTAAAAATTAAGTTCTATCTTATTATGTATTAATTATTCCAGAGTATGCACTTTTAATCAGTGTCTTGCAACACAAATCATGTTGATGCCATTTTTGCAATGGTGCTATATAAAGAAATTGGCAAAGCATCAGCAGGTGGACAAAGTACACTATTTGTTTGCTTTCTAGAACTTCAGCCACATCTTTTCAAAATTTCTACTAGTTAAATTTATTAACTACTATTATAAATCAAACCTATTATATTGATATAATATGTAATGGATTTTTTTTTTTTTGTCTTTTTAGAACACTCACGAGGCTGCTCAGGCCATCAAACGCATGCCCCTGCGTCGTGCTCAGCGCTTCTTGAAGGCTGTAATTGAAAAGAAAGAATGCGTTCCATTCCGTCGTTTCAACGGTGGTGTTGGCCGTTGTGCCCAAGCCAAACAGTGGAAGACCACCCAAGGTCGTTGGCCCAAGAAATCTGCTGAATTCCTTTTGCAGTTATTGCGCAATGCCGAAGCTAACGCTGATTACAAGGGACTCGACGTTGATCGTTTGGTTGTTGATCACATTCAAGTGAATCGCGCCCAATGTCTGCGCCGTCGCACATACCGTGCTCACGGTCGTATCAATCCTTACATGTCGTCACCCTGCCACGTTGAAGTGATCCTCACCGAAAAGGAAGAGGTCGTCGCAAAGGCACCCGAAGATGAGCCAGCCAAGAAGAAGCTCTCCAAGAAGAAGATGCAAAGGCAAAAGGAGAAGATGATGAGGAGCGAATAGATGCAATTGGTTTGCATTTAATCGATGGTGTTTATTATGCTGGAGAGTTCAATAAAGCTTTTACAGTCATTGGACTTTTTTTTAGAAAATAATGAAAGAAATGTTTTATTTGTTTAAGAAGAAAGAAAGGCTTACTGAGTTTCTAAAAAAAGAGGTCATACCTATTCGTAACTGCAAAACTTGCGAAGCAGACTTCCAAAATGCAGTAGGGTAATTCCATGAAAAAGTGGACATGAAGATAGAAAAATGGAAAATTTATCTCGCCCCCTGTCTATTGTTCGCTAGTTTTAAAATTAGAATTACAAAATATCCTACAAGTAATAATCATACGGCTAAAAATAAAATAAAATTATAAAAGGTTTAGCTCTAAACTTTTAAATTAAAAACGTGAAATAACGTGAGTTACCGACTTTTTGTAACGTGAGTTACCATGTATTTTATTAAATTTGTATAAAATATTTTCAATCATTTAAAATTTGTGTACAGATATAAGCAGGCTGGTAAATTCTTCTATCTCACAGTACACATATCTAAGGTATTATCTTGCGCATGTGGTCCGAAATGAGAACTGTCAAAGAAATTCAAGATGGCAGCCTTACGTGACCTCTTCCACTGTATTACAACAACAACGAAGAAAACAAACACAAAAGGATAATTTAAATAACACTAAAAAAATGTTAATAACCACTAAAAAGCTTGAAACAATTGTGTTTGTGAATAAATAAGTTACAAATGAACACATAACACACAACAAATTTTGATGTTTAACTAGTCGGGGTCACGTAGAGTCGCCATTTTTCACTGATTTTGATGGATGCGCAGAACTGAACAAAAATGAAAACGCTAATGATATTACCTTCAATATGTGTACTGTGCTTCTATCTAATTCAACAAACTAGTTAGCCTTTATTGGTTTGTTTAATTTTAAGAAAATATGCATAGTAACGTTCGAATTCGCAAAATCTCAACTCGCTAATTCCATAGCAAGCGCTAATAGACTGAAATAGAACAGTGCTTATTGGAGATTTTGTGGCAAAAAGTCGAAAGCACTTACATTTGATCCTTTTTCATTACGTGTTACCACTTATTTTAGGCACTGAAAACAACTTTCGAATAGATTCGAAAGTAGAATAAAGTTACATAGTTGGGCCCCTGCTACAAAACCCGTGTCCGAATATGGTAACGTGAGTTACCAACATGTTTTAGTATTTTTTACTAAAGGCAGTATTACACTACCATATATATATGGCAAACTTGCCATATAAATACGATCCAAAAGTGACATAGAAGCGTGGTATATATGAAAGAATATGTATACATGACACCATATAGGTACGTTATATATATTCTTTGAAAAAACTGTATCTATCACACTTATATGTCACTTTTGGACCGTATTTATATGGCAAGTTTGCCATATTTGTATGATAATGTAATATCGCCTTAAGAAAGAATAAGCATGGAAATTTTAATGAAAGAGAGCGTAAAACTCTCCTAAATGTAACGTGAGTTACCATGGAATTGCCCAGTAGATACTTTTTTTCTTAAAATTTCAAAGGCATTTGGGCAAATGTTGAAATCATGGTGTGGAATTATGCATTGATTTGCATAAAATCAAATGGTGGGCATTCAGTTGAAACTGTGGAGATATACAGAAAAGAATAATTTAGGCCTATTTCAGAAAGCGCGCAGGATTAATGATGGATTTGTATTGTCTGGAAGAATTTGCGGGTCTAGAAGTAAAAATAGAAATACTTCACATTTAAATGGACAAATTGGAGTGATCATTTTCGCGCCCGGGAATAATCAAAATCGAAACCAGTCCAAATTAAGAAATAGCACTTTTAATACTATACGCCGCGTTTTCAGAAATAAGCCTAATGCCTAGAGTAGGGTGCGAGCCGATATCTCCAGCGATGAGGTAGTACATCTTTTGAATCATGGATACTCATCGTGATGAGTTTCAAAATCTAACGTAAGCTGCAGCTACAAAACAGTATACAATTTGCGTGTCAATTTTGTTGCGGTACGACATCACGATTTTTTTTTTTAAATAAGATTTCACGTAAATACCTACAAATAGGGGGCTATCGTGAATAAAATTTCCCACGGAATTTTTCCCATCGTCGAAAACTGGGAACGTGAATTGTGGTCGCAGTTTCTCTTGGAATTTAGCATCGAAAATTGATATTCTATGGCAACTGGGCTACCATTTTGAACGGCCAAATTTGAACCTGCGAGGAACAGTAGACAATTGTTGGCATTTCCAACACCCCCATAAAGTGTTTGATTGCAAAGTTATGCATTTTATAGAAGGTGGTTTCAGAGTTCATTGATCTTCCTCCACTTGACTAGGAAATCATACTGAGCAGACAAACTACGTACATATGTATATGATCTAGAAATGCCTATATCAAAAAAATTATCAAAGAATAATTTACCTAGAAACCTATTTATTTTAAATGCATCACATCGGACCAGCAAGCGAGTGGTTCGGTTATGTGGGTGCCGACACCAAGTGGAAACAATTTACTCTCGGCTTATGTACTCACATTGATGAATTCTGTCCTATTGTATTCAAATTTCTCGCTCTTCAGAAATTAGACATCCCGAGAATAGCACGTCGTCGGCGAAGTGTACACAACGCGTCACCTCAAATCTAATATCTTCAGGCTCAGAGGCATTGAATTGGATCTGTGTGTCTATTTTTTTTTTGTTACCTTATTTTTGTTTTATATTTACTGGTACTGTCCCAGCACGTACACTCGTCATCATCGTCACTGTGAATTGTATAAATTAGTTTAAGTGTAGTCAGTGTATAAGCATTGTGCTTAGATTAAAGAAAAAAAAATGATCATATGATGGTGCCGAACAAACGCGGATGTTCAGCGAATAATAGAATTGAATGTCTCTTCTAACAATCGAGTTATGATATTAGATTAAGGTTTAAAACCAAAATGAATTGTAATTTAACAGTGCGGTTAGCAAAAAGGAACCTCTAACTCGAAGCTGTAAAATGAAAAGGGCACACTAAAAGGTGCTGTTTTGGATAAACTGTATGAACAAGGAAGAATCGATCCCTTCCCTGACCTTTGCATATATCTATCTCAAGGACGTAGGCTCCATTGATCTACAACAATAGACATTCACCCTTATTCCGATAGTCGTTTTACCAGTAAAACGACGGGGATTCTGAGCCGACTTTCGAATTTTGAATGAAATTAAAAAAAAGCGTCCTCTCCGTTCTTTACTTCTCTCACCATTTTTACGCTAGTCGGCACTGAAGCGCCAAGTGTGGCTTCTAGAGCCGTGTCGTTTTACTGGCATTTTAGTAAAACGACTACCGGAATAAGGGTGATTACGCTTCGTAAGGAGCTCTAATTTAAGGTTTACAAGTACTAGATTCATATGGTATTTCAAGGATATTGCAGTTAGAGAGATTTTGCATTTATTTTTACTAGGTAAGCTAAAGTTCTTTCAATTAACTTTTAAGAAGTGCAACGAAACAATAAATGTGTGGGACCTACTAAGCCAGTTCCTATTTTTTTGCTCCCAAGCTCTGATTTATGGATTGCGAGCAAGTACTTCCTAGGGGATTTGATTTTGGTAACAAATCTTTAGTTTGCTTCAAGAAAATAACGATTTCGGTGTGAAATTTCGCCTTAAGATGTCTTTGACTTGAAATAACGACAGTATTTTCTTAAAATCCAATGGTGGAAAGAAGCGAGTCGAAAATGGCAAATCGATTCATATCGTACTTCACAATCAGGCCAAAGGTCTATTGACAAATTCAGAACATTCCGTTAAATATTCTCGTACATAAATCCTGCCGGTGAGAAATTTGATTAACGGTAAATAGAGAGCAAATCAAAATAAATTGGATAGAAGGGTGAAGGGGGAGGTGGTAGTTATGTTATAGTTATAGTAGAATGAAAAATCAAAAAAGTGTTTTTATTTTAAAAGGACGGGGAAATGTAGATTGACCAAAAGCCTACAGCAGATTTTGGGTGTGAGTAATAGCAAAAAAAGAAGTATAGGCGTCGAAAGCCTGTGTAAAGGCTATTCAAAAAATTAAAGTCTTGCAGTTCATAACCAGGACTTAAGTGATTAAACAGTGCATCGAAAACAAAATATGAATGCCACTTCGAGGGTAATTGTGTAAGACGAAATTGGTTTTCACCCCTCTTTGCAAAAAAAGTGTTATATTCAAAATATTTTCCGAACAAATTTAAGATAAATTTAGCAAACACTATTCAAAAATGGTTCGATCCATGAATGAAAGTGTGACGAATACATACATACCTATACGAATACTAGTGTGGCCATTTTTTCGTAGCAAACTGTTGCTCGATATCATACACATCAATTTGGAGAGAGTCGTTTGTTTATCATGCAAATATACGGTGACGTACATATACTGATCAGAATCGATGCATGTAGATTAGGGTGGTCCTTATATAGGGTTTTTTTGAAATTCCAACTTGGATAGGCATCAAATGACTCTAAATAGAGAAACAAAATTTTCCTACTTTTTTCAGATTTTTATTTCACCCCCCTGGTCTCCCTTTTCTCACCTCAAGGTACAAATAATGGAGTTAGGGTGATTCTTATAAGACCCAAAAAAAAATCAGAACTTATAGATTACATTCAGACGAACAAAAAATCGTATTGGAGGGGGGGTCTATTTCCCCCCGTTCAGGCGGGAGGGGTAATTTTCTAAAAATTTGACCCAAAATAGAAAAAACTTATTAAAAAGCAACGGGACCACTTACAACAGCATGCTATAGCTTTTTTTAAAGCCATGAATCCAGTCTCTAATATGTTTTTTAAAACAAGTTTTTATTGTAAATAGTTTCAGAAAAAAATAATTTTCAAACGAAAAAAATTATTATTTTTGTTTTTATTTTTGAGTTTGAAAATTATTTTTTTCAGAAACTATTTACAATAAAAACTTGATTTAAAAAACATATTGGAGACTGGATTCATGGCTTTAAAAAAAGCTATAGCATGCTGTTGTAAGTGGTCCCGTTGTTTTTTAATAATTTTTTTCTATTTTGGGTCAAATTTTTAGAAAATTACCCCTCCCGCCTGAACGGGGGGAAATAGACCCCCCCTCCAGTACGATTTTTTGTTCGTCTGAATCTAATCTATAAGTTCTGATTTTTGTTTCGCATGTTATAAGAATCACCCTAACTCCATGTTTTCTACCTTGAAGTGAAAAAAGGGAGACCAGGGGGGTGAAATAAAAATCTGAAAAGATTAGGGAAATTGTTTTTCAATGTTTTGAATCGAATGAGGGCTATCCAAGACAATGTCCAATGTAGATATACATTAGGGTGGTCCTTATTTTAAAAAGTTTTGAGCACCCATTTTTTGTGTTCATTGACATCTTAAAACACTACCCTATTTTTTTTTTTTTTTTTTAAACCACGTCAACACGTGCCGCACTGAGCTTAAAGTTGACACTCCTGTGAGAGTAAAGGCCTATTTAAATCTTTTTTTAGTTCCTAAAACAACATTAATTGCTATACAACCGTTAGTAAAAAGCATATTAGCCTCAAAAACGGCTCAAAAGATTTTGATAAAAATTCTAAAAATGTTTTTATAACTACTTGAATATTTTTAAAAATTCTTAATTTCCAAGCAATTTGTACTTTTTGAGCAAGCACGTGCGACCCAGTCGTGCCTTTTATTTTATTTTTTTTTTTCTAAGCAAGCGTAGGTAACAGATTTGAAAATACACTTCATCCTGCACTTCAATCCTGTAAATCAAACTTTTAACAGTCCCTGGTTTCGGTCAGTTTTATGAAAAATCACATTCAAATTTCCAAACTCATTGCGGCACGTGTTAATACAATACGATTACCCTCAAATTTTGTGTGTACACGTTTTTAATGTAGAAGAACAAAAAAATGGTGCTCAGTAAAAACAAACAATTTTTTTTCCTCCATACAAATAAGGAGCACCCTAATATACATATATATTACAATCCACCTTATAACACAGCTGTACGAACACGAAAATAAGAGCAAATTATTTGATTTTATTTTTTTTTTCACTTGGAGACATATTTTGAACTAAAACTTCAAATTATAACGAGAGTTATTCACCTAGAGTTATTCAAAAAACTAGGGATCTTCGGTTCTCAAAAAACACGCAAAGCTGGGTTATTGTGTTTTGACATTTAATATGAATACGAAAGTTTCCATTTTGTTTAGTTATTAATTATTGCCTTTAAAGGGCCTGTAAACGCTTAAATGTGGATCGAGTGAACATATGTAGTAGTTCTGTTTTTGTGACTTATCACTGTCACATTAATCTTAACTTAAATCAGTTCTGGTTTTGTGACTTATCACTGTCACATTCATCCTAACTTAAATCAGGATATTTGGCTTTTTTTTTTAAATTTTTAAATTAAAATTCAAAACTTAACTGGAATGTTCGAGTAAATAAACATACGAAACCTGTCCGCAAACTGAAAAACTGATCTACAGCAAGAAGGGAAAGATAAATGTCACTTTGACAGTTTTACTCTAATTGAGAGCAATGCAAGGGTGGCGTACTTTACTTACTTTAGATAGCGCTCACAGTCCAGGGTGGAATTCCGGCGTCAACCAACAAGGACCCTCCGGCCAGCTCGGTCCATAGCTAGTTGCCTCCAGTTACGCACTCCAAGTTGTTTGAGGTCGTTCTGTGTTGCTGTAAGGTCTGTAAAGATCGCTGTTATATCTTTACTACTCAAATACCTTCTTAGCCTAAAGAAACAGCGGTTGGCAACAGTAATTCTCCGCTTGATCTCTGCACTGATGTCATTTTGCGATGTAATAGTGGAGCCCAGGTAGACAAAGTCCTTGACGACTTCGAAGTTGTACCTAACCATTGAAAAAATCTAATTTAGTCAGCCCCTTCATGTACTGATCAGATGACCACATAGTTTAAAGGCTTCTAGTTCCACTTGCCTATTTTAACCCGGGGATGAAAAAGTTTCTAATTATTTTATGCTATAACCCGAACGCATAGAAAATTCCTAAATTAAAAAAAAAAGAGTATTTTTCACTCCTTATAGAACATTTCGACTGTCCTGAATTTCACAACGCAATTGATTCATGACTAACTGATGGTCACCGTAACTATAAGCTCATTCATCTTATTTTAAATCTAAGTGGATCTTGATTATCACCATCTACTGTTTCGGTCGAATCAATTGAAGTACAATCGACTAAAACGTTATTTTTTCGTTTTGCCGTAGTATTAATCTGAACAGAGGGCACATACTAGTGCTGTGACTTGTTGCAGAGTCGAAGTCGACGAATTAATTTTCGTATATGTCCCAGTCTAAACATTGCTGTATACTACTCTCAGTTTCGTCAAGATCGCCGAGAGAACCGCTAATGTCTAGCTCGAAATAAACGAATTATTTTAAAAATATTCCCAAACCGATGTTATTGCAATTTTTTAACAAAAGATACAACATATTATCAGCTATTTAAATTACTCAACCTTTTGCCTTTGTGTATAATCTTATTTAAAACGCATTTCAACACACTACAAGTGATGATAATTAAATTCCATTTCACAAACATAATAATTATACCTAATAAGTCTTAGAAAATATAAAGAGGTTCCAAAATAAAAAGAAAAAAAGAAAATTCCTTGTCTCAAGTCAAGAAAAATCTAAAGATCTAAAGATAAAGCTCTGTGCGACCGACTTGCGTTAAGTGTATGTGCTTAGTAAATCGTACTATATCTGGCTATTCTATGTGTGATGCTCGTTCAATTAATATCATTTTGATTTCGATTAAGAGTGTCTTATTTGTTTGATTTAAATCAAGAAAAATAGTTCATTGATCGTGTCTTGTATTGTATTGTCGTCTCGTCCAGTTTTGGAAGATTCGGAATTACAATTTGAATGGAAAATATTTGCTGCATATACAACTGCCACCATTGTTGTCGGGATATATCTGGCATTTTAAAATTGGATAACTTAAAAGGTAAGGCCGTCTTAATCTAGGTTCAAAAATATCTCAAAAATTCAAAAGATACATACATAGGTAATAAAATAAACGAGCTTCTGAACAAATGATATATGTATCACAACAACAACAACAACAGACTTGAATAACTTGAATATACTAATAGGTAAGTAAGGATAGACAGCTGAGGTACAAGTAAGAAATTAGCAAAAATTAAGACTGAATATCTTAAATCCGGATTGATGAGAATTTTGAAATCTGCAAACTTATGCATTTGAATATTAAGAACTTTCAACATCAGTGACGCACAAATCAAGCAGAAATATATTGAGGCCAACTATGTTTCTATAAGTAGGTGATTAAACTGCCAAAAATTTAAATCAAAATATTTATAGAATTAGAAACAGCAACAAGATTTCATAAATGTCATCAAAATCAATACAACATACATAAGAGCAAAGTGTTGTTTGTACACAGTACAAACTGGCCTTTTGATTTTTGTTCAGTTCAGCACATCTATCAAAATCGGTGAAAACAGCGGATCCTTCTTTTTACACGTAAAATTTTAATATTTGTTGTTGTGTTTACACATTTCCGAATAGCCATTTTTAAATTCTGACACTTACATATCGTCGGTTCAAAGGTAAAACTCACTAACTAACATTTTACACTTTTGAAGGAAATAAGACTGAAACATAGTTTTTGAAGCTGAAAATTCAGTTCCTGAAAATTTTTAAATAAAGTTCCAGGGTATACCTTTCAATGTCCTTATAAAAAAATTGCAAAATGAGGCTTTTTGCATTCAAGAAATGCATTTCATTCTCATTTTCTTGTACTTTTTTTTCTGCACTTAGTGAGTTTTACCTTTGAACCGACGATATATAAATTATTATTAGTGAAAAAGTTCTCGAACTGTGACCTGGTAGAAGTTGTAGGCCCGTTTGATCTGAAAGAGATGGTGTACTTGAAATGTTCAATATAATGTACCCCCAAAATCAAATTTTAAGGCCAAAAACTCGTTCTTTTGTACTTTTTGAGTATCTATAGTAGCCTGAAACTCCGCCATTTTTGATTCGACTTTAATTGTCTTTACTTTTTCATCCATGTGTCGCATGTCTTGCCCGAAAACGTTTTGAAACCATGCTGAAAGTATTTGAATCGTATGAAAGTACATTCTTCTAACCATACTGTGAAAATCAGCTTTTAAATCCAGTCATTTTTGAGCTTTGAAACTTAAACTCAAAAGTGTCAAAGTAGCTAATTTCTCAACATCACCTTTTCTACAATTAGTCAAGTAAATCTATGGTTTGACCCAAGACAAATTGTAACAAAAGAAAATTTTATGCGAATAGACTCAGACCACTTAAGACATTTCCAAAATTTGCCCATGGGAAGATTGGTATTTAGCCGTTTCCAATATCGCATATGACAAAATGTATTCAGTTATAAGGCAGACTTCAAATCTTCAAATAAATAAGGAAAAGATTCAGTCATTATATCTTAGATCCTTACTTATGAGAAGGATCTCTAAATAGAGTTTTTTTTTGTCATTTCATCAACTAAGTTTTTCCTTCTTCTTATGATTAGGTACTAGGTTGGTTAAGTGATTTGTTTATATCTTGAAAAATAAAAGTCCTAGCACCATTTGGTTTGTTGTGTTTGACTAAAAATTGACAAAAGCATTGAATATTAAAGTCAAAAATTGTACTTAATAACATAAAATCTGTAAAAAAAAAAAAATCAGTTTGAACGATTTAATTTTTATTATATTTTCAAAATTTTGAGTTTGAAGGCTAATTTTTCAAAAACTATTCACGTAAAAACATAATTTTAAAAAAACATTAAAGAATGGATTTCTGGCTTAAAAAAAAATTGCAGCATAATATTGTACGTAATGCCGTTGGTTTTTAATATGGTTTTTAAGATTAGGTAATATTTTTTATCACGAAGTTGGTTTAGGTCTTTGTTTATATCTTGAAAAATAAAAGTCCCAAAACCATTTCGTCTTATGCATTTGGCTAAAAACTGACTAAAGCATTGAACATTAAAGACAAAAATAGTACTTAATAACATACAATTTTGAAAAAAAAACCAGTTTGAGCAATTTGTGTTTAATTATGTTTTCAAAATTTTGAGTTTGAAGCTTAATTTTTCAAAAACTATTGTCTTAAACAATTTAATTTAAAACGGGGGGCAGTAAGACTCCCCATTAAAATGATTTTATTCTTTTTTCGGTACAACCTACACTCTCTCATTATTAATTCTATCGTATGCTAAACGGCCTGCACATGCACAAATGCATTCAAATTTAAGCAATTTCCCGGTGGTGGACTGTGGCTAATTTTGGATATAATGTTTTGGCATGTGTCATTGAACCTAACTGCAAATGAATTTCTTTTGTTACAATTTGTCCTGGGCTAGGCCTAGGACCAGAGCTGCTCGCGAACTCTACGAGCAGAAGAGGAAAGAGGAACACAAGCTTTTCTAAGAAGGAAAAAGAAAGAGCATGAGAAGCGTGCGATCGAGGAAATAGAGGGATGCCATTGCAGGAATGCAGTTCGGAAGTTTTACCAAAAGGTAAAGAGAACCTCCCAGGGTTACAAGGCCCGGACCGAACCCTGCAAGGACGATCAGAGGAACATCGTAGTAGAATCCCAGTCGGTGCTGAGGATATGGAAAAATCATTTCTGCAAATTGTATAACGGCGGCGATGACGAACCGAATTCCGCTACCATGCAGATTGCACCATTCAACCTGGACGACGTAGGCAACAATTCCGTCCACCCGATCTCGACGAAGTAAAGATAGCTTTATCTAAACTTAAGTCCAATAAAGCTGCTGGAGCTGATGGCCTTGCGGCTGAGCTATTCAAAGCGGCTGGCGATGAATTGGTTAGGAGTATGCACCAGCTCATCTGTAAAATATGGTCGGAGGAAAGCATGCCCGATGAATGGAACCTCAGCATTGTTTGCCCGATCCTCAAGAAAGGCGATCCTCTGGACTGCACCAACTACAGAGGCATCAGTCTTCTTAATATCGCCTACAAGATCTTCGCTGCCGTACTTTGTGAACGCCTGAAGCCATTCGTCAACAACCTGATAGGTCCATATCAGTGTGGCTTTAGGCCAGGGAAGTCCACCATCGACCAAATATTCGCACTACGGCAGATCTTGGAAAAAACCCAGGAGTTTCAAATCGATACCCACCACCTTTTCATCGATTTCAAGGCCGCGTATGACAGCATACGAGCTATAGATCAATGTCTAGTTTTGGCATCCCTGCCAAACTCGTCCGTTTGTGCAGGATGACGATGGAGAATGCACGCTGCTCCATCAAGGTCGACAAAGACCTCAGAATAGTGCAAAACTCTCACGTCAACACTAGAGGCACAATCTTTCAAAAGTCCGTCCAATTACTTGCTTACGCTGACGACATTGACATAATCGGACGAACAAAGCGTGATGTCAGTGGTGCTTTTGTGAGTATTGAGAAGGAAGCCAAGAGGATGGGTTTAACGGTGAATGAAGGCAAAACGAAATATATGCTGTCAACAAGAAAGGACACCCAACACCGACGTCTAGGACAGAACGTCACTATAGACAGCTATAAACTCAGCGAACGATACCAGTGCTGAGATCAAACGAAGAATTACTCTTGCCAATCGCTGTTTCTTCGGGCTAAGAAGGCAAGTGAGACACAAAGCCCTCTCTCGAGCAACTAAACTGTCCCTGTATAAGACGCTGCACCATACATCCCGGTCCTGATGTATGGTGCAGAGGCATATGGACACTGCTAACGGTGGATGAGAACGCGTTAGGCTGTTTTGAGAGGAAAATTCTCCGGGTGATTTTTGTTCCCGTCTGCATAGATGGGGAATGGAGAAGAAGATACAACCACGAACTGTATGGGCTGTACAGCGACACCGACCTAGCCTCAAAAGTGAAAAGCCAACGACTAAGATGGCTGGGTCACCTAGAGCGAATGGACACCAATGCTCCGGCCCGGAAAGTCTTCGAATCCAACCTCGTGGGACAACGCAGTAGAGGTGGACAGCGTAAAAGGTGGCGCACGCAAGTGGAAGAGGACCTCAACCAACTTGGCGTGAGAAACTGGAAACAGCTAGCTAGAAACCGAGCCGGCTGGAAGAAGCTTGTTGGTTGAGGCCCTGGTCCACCCCGGACTGTAGCGCCACCTTAAGTGAGCAAGTAAGTAAGTAAGGCCTATATTTTCCGTAGATTTACCTGACTAAATGATTCATATGAATTGGAAAAATGTGGGTCTTTCAGATGAAAAACAAATACATTTTGAAAACCCTTATGGGATAAAAAAAAACCCTTTAGCGCGTCACCATATTCGAGAAGGCGATATTATGGTATGGGGAGAAATCATCTTCTTTGGCACTTTTGAGTTTGAGTTTCAAAGCTCAAAAATGACTACAATAACTCATACAAAATATTGGAAAGAGGTTGTCCTTAATTTTTTAATATTTTTGGACCCATAAACAAGACTTTTCAGAAGGAGAAATTTCCCGTCCACACGGCATGCATAGTGAAAGACTTGAAAGAGGAGCAAAATATCGAAATATACTTTCTCAAAAAAAGACTTGCTTTTCTTCCTTCCATTAACTTTTATAACCAATTTCAATACGTGTGTCTATTCAGTTGATGCAAAAAAAATGCATTTTTCGATGTGAAAAGCTTTGCAAGAGAGCCGGAGAAAAATAACTGTGCTTTTTTAATTATTCTTTCTGATTTATTTTCCTAACATTATAAACAAACAATAAGCATCATCAAATAATACATTAACGGACAATGTTTTGAAAAAATGGACAGAGTTCCTTTGAAAATTTGTGTGTCTATTTAGTTGAAGCGGAGTGTGTATGACCTTCGCGTACAATTTATGTATTCTTTATTCAAACACGTTAAATACTAACGCAACCATCTTAAATTATAAATACTTATCTATTTTATAAATTTAACTGTAGTGGGTGAACGTATTCTTAAAATTGTGTGATTTTACGTTATCATTAATCGAATCAATTGACTGAGATTGAGAGGACTATAGGCGCCACCGTTAGATCTCCTGAAAATATTACAAAGGGGCAGTTGCCTTCTTAAGCTAGGACAGCCAACACTTAAATTCAATCTACAAAGGACCGATGTAACCGTTCCATTTATAATCCCTATAGGTAATAAAAAAGAACTGCAAGTACTCTCGATCGATATAGAGATGGAAGAGTTATTAGCTGGAGTCTATGCGTGTATAGTGACAAAGCAAACCTACTAGACCAGCGAAGAAAACGTAAACAAAATCTCATAAATCTTCTTTTTGTACACACTCTATTAACAAAAACCGTATTCCAGAACTGATCTAACAGAAGAAACATACAGAATTTTAAGGACATAAGAATCACGAAAGTCACGAGCAAACCTTGCATCTGGAAACCAAGCATCTTATTAGCTTTTTTTATATTGTAATTGTAGTGGTCATGTGAAGAGATTTTTGAGTCCAGTACCACCCCAAGGTCAACAAAACTTGACAGACTACATAAATGTGACGTATTCAACAAATAACACTGGTCAACAAAATTTATTTATTTTTTTGTTACAGAAACAAAAATATACTTTTCCGTAGGTTTTTGGTGTGCTGAACTCGAATCTGAAGTCAAAAAAATTCTATCGGGCCACGTTTTTGAGATATTCCCGTTACAAAATCGAAAAAACAGTTTTTTTGCCGTTTGCAAAGTTGTATTGTAACGTGAAGTAAATTGTTTCAACAAAATTTTTAAAGGTTCCTGAAAGAACTAATTTTCTTCTTTTAAAATCAGTTTAAATCTTCCCGATACCTCTTTTCTTCTCGGAGAAATCCTCAGTTAATTGTAGGCCTTCCATTTATGACATAACTGAAATGTAAAGGAGAATGGGCAAACATTTTAGGAAATGGTCCATTTCCCAATACATATGTGTCATAATAATTGAATATGAAGAAAATTTGAAAAGAAATTCTTCTGTTTAAGTGGAGTGAGCTCACTTGAACTTTTAACTTTGAATTACATATGTGTCATACATCGTTGAAAAGGTTATTTTGAGTACATTATTTCATTATATGGCCGATAAGCTCTAAACCATGGGGCTCACGAGATATTCGGCTTCAAAGCACCGAAAGAACAATAATGCAACTCCATATTTGGACATTGTGTTCCTAATCAACATTAGCCGAATATCTCGTGAACCCCATGGTTTAGAGCTTAACGGCCATATAATGAAATGATGTACTCAAAATAACCTTTTCAACGATATATGACACATTCGTATTGGGAAATGGACCATTTCCCATAAATTTTTGCCCATTCTCCTTTACATTTCAATTATGTCATAAATGGAAGGCCTACAATTCACTGAAGATTTCTCCGAGAAGAAAAGAGGTATCGGGAACATTTAAACTGATTTTAAAAGAAGAAAATTAGTTCTTTCAGGAACCTTTAAAAATTTTGTTGAAACAATTTACTTCACGTTACAATACAACTTTGAAAACAGCAAAAAAACCGTTTTTTCGATTTTGTAACGGGTATATCTCAAAAACGTGGCCGATAGAATTTTTTTGACTTCAGATTCGAGTTCAGCACACCAAAAACCTACGGAAAAGTATATTTTTGTTTCTGTAACAAAAACCTTGTTGACCAGTGTAATTATATGTGAATTATGTTAGGAATTTTTTTAAAATGTATTATTTACTATGTTTTCAACGGTATAAAACACAAATGTTACAGGAATCAATGACAAAACACTCAAAGAATTTTTTGTGCAAATAAAATTTTAAATTGAACAATTATTTTTTTCTAAAAAAATGTATTTTAACTATTTTCCTGATGCAAATTAATTTTTTGAGGGAGGCAATACAAATCAATAAAAAAATACTATAAACCATCTAGAACGTTCATTTTTAAAAACAATATATAATCTATTACTGAGATACGAAGAAATCCATAAAATAAAGCGATCGTTAAGTAATATTTCATAATTTAAGCTTTACTGAAATCAGTAAAAACACAATCAACCTGCTTATATTTTTCAAAAGCAGCAGAAAGTCGTAAAGTGTAGTAAATCAGGGACCGTGGATTTCTTCTTTTACAAAACCATGCTGGTTTTCACATATAAAAGAGGAACAATGAAAAGACAGAACATCACAAATACCAGATTCGAAAAATGTATAGGAATGACAGAAAGCTTAGCAATAGACCTGTAGTTTGTTACAATTTTTTTTTACTTTATTGTGAATAGGAGTAAGAAATGCATTTTTCCAAAAAGTTGGAAACGTAGAACAACTTATTGACTTCTTGATTGAACATTTTTTCAGAATAAAAGAATGTAAGCCATCAGGCCCGGGATTAAAACATTCGTCTAACTTTTCGATACAGTCAAGAATAGTCGCCCCAGATATCGCAAAAGGGGACTTTCTCCAATATGAAGCTTAATATAAGTTAATATTAAGCATTAAGTAGTATGTTAGTGCTTTTGAAGTGACAGCAAAAGTTTTGTAATTAAAAATGAAAATAAAAGAATGAGCACCTCTAAAGGAGTCTGATCATCGGATTCGCACCCATAAAATTCTTATAACTTCAGCTTATAATATACGCAAGAGAAAAATGTACTGAGCTAGAAATTTCAATTGAAAGGCGGGAAAGAACAAAAAAGAAGCAAATTATGCCAAGCGAAAAGCTCAAGACGCTGGATTGACGTTGGAAGACGGAGCACGAAGATCCATGCTAGAATGTCAGCATATTTTTTACACTGAACTTTTTCATCAGCTCTTCAACCGAAAAAATTGCTGTATGGAACGGAAGAAGAACAACGTGCTGTTGATCCAATGGTTACCGCGACATTTACAGAACTAACAGACAACAGTATCACATTGGAAATCGGGCAAATACGGCGACGTCATATGGAAGCTGCAAAAATTAATTTAAAAGATGCAGACATTTGGACAGCCTTTGAATTTTGAAGCTTATTGTTAAGTGGAACTTTTCATACTGGTTACCGAGTCTATCATTGGCTTTTCAAAATTAAAATTAATTAAGAGAATGAGCCCAGAGATAAAACTATTAGTTTGCTGGAGAATCAACATAACATAAAATAACTATTAACTCCTTAAAGGAAGTATTTGGGTTTGGTCTCATTACATTCAAAGTTTAATAATACTCTATAAGAATTTGTGATTTTCTTAAATTGTACCAAAATAGATATTTTAGTTTGATTAACTTCTATCTCTTTGCTTTAATTGCTTACTTTTTGTAATTACTTTTATTGGTTAGACTGGAATGCATGTGAAGGAAGTTTAAATCTTAAATCAACCTTACAATTTTCAGAAGTGGGATAAGAAAACCACCCAATCGCGTTATGATTATATTTTCCTGAATATGAAAACAGCCGCTGGATCCATGAACATGATCCATAAAACCAGACAGTGCCTCTGCGCGCAAGGTCAGACCCATTTTCACGACCTTTTGACTGGATTACTTGGTCTATCATAAGTATCAAACAAGAAAAAAACAGAAAGAAAACTGTAAAATTATTTTATAATGCAACATTCCATGAACTTTCTTGAAATATTGGTTTGTAAAATTTAAACAAAATCGTTATTAAAAAACGTCAAATATGTATGTACCTTATGGTGGTCCTTAAAAAAAAAGTTCACAACAACAAAATTCCCTAATTTTTTTCAGATTTTATTTTCATCCCTTATGGTCACTGTAGGCGTTAAATAAATCGCCCATTTTTTTTTTTTGGCATACTAGGTTATTTGTAAAATCTGCCAAAAAATTCAGAGCATGTAGGATGGAAGTAGTAAAGAAAAAATCCTATGGAGGGGGTAATATTCCCCCCTCTCGGACAGGAGGTGCAATTTAATAAGAAAATTACATTTAATAGAAAAAAAATAATTGAAAAACAACAGGAGGCACAATTTAATAAGAAAGCTACATTTAATAGAAAAGAATATTTAAAACACAACGGCAATACTTACAGTATTGTTTTGTAGTTTTTTTTGGAAAGCTGATTTCTTCGGAACAGAAATATATATATTTATATTCTTCAAAAAATGCCAACTTAATCTAAGCTTTAAAAAATCTACTTTAAATATAACAAACAAATGCTATTTCACTCTGGATAAAAAATACCAGTAAAATTAAATTTAATGTTATGTATATGCATTGCATATAATCTTTAATTCAACTCGATCTTAATTCTTAAAATTAACCTATCTTCAATAAACCAACACTATATAAATAAAGACGTGGGCAAGAACACCATAAATGAAGATTGATTGATAGCTTTCTGGTTCCTATTGTTGCACTGAGATGATTTCATTTTTAAGTATAACTTAACTGCAGTTTGTCATATAACATACACAATATGGCAATAGTCTTGAGTCTTGAGAGAGTTAATAGAAAATACGGCTGTGTTTTGACGCAAAGACCGACGAAAGTTGAACACATCTAAACTATCCTGCTGCGTCCTATATATGTTTTATTCGAAAACAAAACAAAACAAATCACGCATTAAAATGTGTTGTCTCAAGTCAATAATTGTGTTTATATACATAGGTCATGCTCATAAACAATTTAAAACAATTTAACGATTAGGTTTTACCTATATAATGTTATATACGTTCTTTTGTTGTTGTTTTGAAATGCCGGTCAATTTTTTTTTTTTTTTTTTTATTTGAGAAACAACCCTCATACTCGGTATATTAGTTTTAGTAGGTATACACACTCGCAGTTCATTGGTCAATTAAAAGAGCCTTTATCATGGTATCCAGCATTCATTAAACAACTTATCCACTTGAATGTGAATCTTTACAAGTGCAGCGGGCGCGGCATGGCGACGTGTTGGCATAAAGAGAGCAAAACAAAACGCATTACAACGTCCGTCTATGTTTGTCCATGAGCTGAGCAGAGATTTTCTTGGGCGCCTTCCGATGATAAACAGGGTGTATCCTATGAGAGAGACTAAAAGGTATTTTTTTGTATAGCAAATCTTTTAGATCACTGCTAGCACTAGGCCGTAGCTACGGTAGGGCATTGTGTGGCATGGCCCTACCTTAAAATGCCAATGCCCTCCCTTTCTTAAAAATACCATCAACTATCGGTACAATTTCCTAATTTTCTTTACAGCAAAAGAAGAATTGGAAATGGCTCATTAGTCCAGTAAAATTAAATTAATTAATTCGAAATATCTACAAAAAACATTGCGTCGAATTTTTTTTTTGATTCTTAAAGAGTATTTATTGGAGAGTGTAAATCCAAAAAGTTCGAACAAAAAGCGCCCATGCGTTGTCCGCCATTTTGAAAAAGGCTTTGGAAAGCGTGAACTCTATTTACTCGGCTCCTATCATATATAGAGCTGTATTTTTTTTTTAGGTTTGTACGTTAAAATATCTTCTTTAACTTTTGTTGAGAAAAAAACTTGAAACCTCTTTCCAAAAAAAAGTTATCGACAAAAAACTGTCGAGATTTTGAAGTAAAAAATGGTTTTTAACGTTTATCTCGCCTCGTATTCATCTGATCGAAAAAATACCTAAGTTGTTTTTTATAGATCACTTTATTTCCTACATTTTGGTATATTTAAATTTTATGTGCGACAAAAACTGTAGGAAATATAACCTGTCAAAATGGCCAGTATCCTGCGAAAATTAAAAAAAAAAAAAAAGAAATTTACTCACGTTTGAAAATTTTCAAATTTGATTATGTTCATTACGAAATTTAAAGAAACAGTTCAAATTCTTTTCCACACCACCACCGAGGTAGAGTTACGGCGCATTTTTTTAATGTGGTGTCCCCAGGAGGTATAATCCACGATTCAATCGTTTTCGTTTCTATATCCGCCTATCGATAGCTCAATGTGGCATAGTTTTTTCATGTCGTTCTCCTTTTTTTTGGGGCTAGGCGTGCGAACATCAATGATCATATTAACGTTGTTAGTACTGCTGGGATCGTCATTGGTAGTTTCTTCAATGTTTTCAGGTGAGGAAAAGTCTTCATATGCGTCTTCATCTTCCAGTAAATTTCGCAAGGAAGGAACATTCTCGCATCAAACGTCAAAAAAAAAAACTAAGTTCAATCTATCTTCATTGCCTCCTAGTGCAGCAGCTGCTCGGCAACACACATTCCGTACCTTCCATCAAGTACAGACTTGGATCGATGTTCACCATGACCCACTAAAATGGGGTTGGAAAAGAACTCCGAGAGGATTAGAGCCAGTTACAACCACTCAAGATCCAGCTCCACAAAGCATATTGCAAACTATATTCTGCAAATGCAAGGGCCAGTGTGGTCGAGCTTGTGGCTGTCGGAAATCTGGTCTGAATTGTTCATTAATATGTTTCTACTGCAGTGGAAAAACATGCGAGAATGTTCCTTTCATGCAAAATTTACTGGAAAATGAAGACGCATGTGAAGACTTTTCCTCACCTGAAAACATTGAAGAAACTACCAATGACGATCCCAGCAGTACTAACAACGTTAATATGATCATTGATGTTCGCACGCCTAGCCCCAAAAAAAAAGAGAACGACATGAAAAAACTATGCCACATTGAGCTATCGATAGGCGGATATAGAAACGAAAACGATTGAATCGTGGATTATACCTCCTGGGGACACCACATTAAAAAAATGCGCCGTTACTCTACCTCGGTGGTGGTGTGGAAAAGAGTTTGAACTGTTTCTTTAAATTTCGTAATGAACATAATCAAATTTGAAAATTTTCAAACGTGAGTAAATTTCTTTTTTTTTTAATTTTCGCAGGATACTGGCCATTTTGACAGGTTATATTTCCTACAGTTTTTGTCGCACATAAAATTTAAATATACCAAAATGTAGGAAATAAAGTGATCTATAAAAAACAACTTAGGTATTTTTTCGATCAGATGAATACGAGGCGAGATAAACGTTAAAAACCATTTTTTACTTCAAAATCTCGACAGTTTTTTGTCGATAACTTTTTTTTGGAAAGAGGTTTCAAGTTTTTTTCTCAACAAAAGTTAAAGAAGATATTTTAACGTACAAACCTAAAAAAAAAATACAGCTCTATATATGATAGGAGCCGAGTAAATAGAGTTAACGCTTTCCAAAGCCTTTTTCAAAATGGCGGACAACGCATGGGCGCTTTTTGTTCGAACTTTTTGGATTTACACTCTCCAATAGGTACTCTTTAAGAAACAAAAAAAAAATCGACGCAGTATTTTTTGTAGATATAAAATACTAATTTGACTGGACTACATATATGTCACACAAAAAATCACTCGGTTTAAATTTAATCTAATATTACGAATAGAATGAACAAAAAAATTTGTCAAGACGTACCCCCACTATGTAGAGAGTGAAATTTTCAGGATAAAGAATATCATAAGATAAAATTTCCGCCCACATACGCGCCCACATTCGCACGCACTTTTTTAAATAGGTCACTTAATCGTTGCAAGTTGAAATAGTTGAGGAGAGTGTTTTAAAGAAAAGTTGTAATTATTTTTTCTTAACAAAACTTTTTCCACGCCCAATTTTGGGGGCGTTTTTGACAAAAATTAGTTTTTTGACAGTAATTTTCATGCAATAAAACGATTTTCCCTAATAACAGGTTTAGAATAAAGCAATAAAGCTTTATGCAAAATATTTACCCCGCCCGCTTTTGAATAAAATGTGTAGGAAATGCTTTTTTTGAAAATAAAGCCATTCAAAGTTTTTCACCACTCCCACTTTTTAGAGGTGTATTGGAGAGAAGAAGTACCGACTAGAAATAATAAAACTAAAAAGTGGTACTAATGCAAAGATCCAGCTCCACAAGTAACATTCGTATTGGTTTTTCCATAATTTGGGCAATGAATTTAAGGACATAAGCTCGGTGTTTTTGAAAAAATAACAAAATAGTCAAAAAAATCAGACAATTAAAAATAATAATTGTTAAAATATGCTCATTTTTATCTTGAAAGTCACTGAAACTACATTTATCTGGAATTTAATATTAGAAACTAACTGTGAACCTATGCGTCCACTATATATCGAGCTAGACGCTAAATCCTAATAGAGTTTATTAATTTGCTTGAATCTGGGTACAGAGCATTTTTATGTCGTTCCCAAGAGGAGAAATTCAAATCTTTGTTGTAGCTCCTCTTGAACGAGAAGCTACCGTACAACAGTTTTGTTTTCTTTTCGAATTGTCTCAAAAAGTTTTTGAGAAAACTGTCTTATTTTTGGTTTTTGGTACAAGTGTTCGAGTAAACATACGAAACCGTTCCGCAAATAGTCGAATCTGGTACGACAAACGATGAGCCCCGCCCTCGAGCATCGAAAAATATCAAACTCCTTTTGATTTTGGTGAGACCAAATTTTTATTTAGTGACACCAAATAATTGGTACTCGAACCAACCCGCAAACAAGTAAAATCAATTCGAACATAGTACTCGAACCATGTTCACTCGCACCATGTTCGAGCGCCTCCAGAGCCCTTAAAATAAGCTCGAACCTAGTACACAAACCATTTTCACTCGCACTATGTTCGAGTGTCTCCAGAGACCTTAAAAAAGAAAATAAATGTGACAGTGAACTGTTTGAATGACGTCAAGGTCGTAAGAATAATAAAGTTCAAGTAGTCTGCGGAGTATAGTCCCCCACCACAAAAAAAAATATTTAAAATTGCCGTTTTTTTTCCAAAGGTACTATTTTTGAACCAGTTTTTTTTTTATTATTCGGAGTTATTCGGTAATTTTTTGTATGCAATACGGCAAACCAAACCTTCGATTAAAAAAAATTATTTGTTCATTACTTTGTTGGTGAAAAATAAATGTGTAATTTGAAACATTGCAAAACCCTTGGGTAGACAAAAAATAAAAAAAATATAGTTTTTATTTCTGGGAAGAAGTGTTGTGTAAGTTGGTGCTTTAAAACCGTATAAATTTAAGTTTCAGATGAAAATTAGGTTATTAAGACTAACAAATAATTTGAGCGATAGCATGGGCGATGTTGACTTTCAGGGCATGCGTATTTTGTGGCTTTGTGGCATAGACCGATAGACCTGTAACTTCAGAAAGTTCCACAATACAAAGTGCAACAGGGTCAAATCCCATGAAAGATGACCCAACCCTCGTTCATGCAGAATGTCCTTTGTGGCACTTAGTGTTATCCTCTTAGAACCTCTTCTGTCATTCACATCTATATCATCCAATTGGGGTCAAAACAAATATTTTACCTCGATCGGTAAAGGACTCCATTGACTGCTAATTGACGGAATTGACTGCATCCAGTTTTCCAGCAAACGCTTATAGGCAGTGACGATGTCCTCGGCAGATCCCGTATTTCATTTATGAACGGATTTCACTCAACCGTACGATATGAATTTGTCAACTAAACGTTGAAAAGTCGACTGGGAAGGACGACCATGTAAGTCCGTCAAATGGGTGCACATGCGCATCGTTGACATAAGAGAACACCCATTTTGATAATAAAGTTATATCATTTTCATTTTTTGCTTGATCGTTTTAACTGCCATGGCGATTTGGTATCATTGACTGAATAATAAACAACAAATTTGACAGCCGACGTCAAAACAACATGGCCGTCACAGATTTTCAACATCGACCTGTTCCCATTGGAAAGCCCTTTATTTTCATTCTCTTGATGAGAATCAAAGCACATCGATCGACAACATTAGAAACACCCTACATAAAATATGACATTAACAATTTATTGTTAATGAATTAGAATTAAGATAAATTAATTAGGACAAGTTCATTAGCCCAGATTATAAATGAATTCGCTTATTGCATTTGGCATGCGTCAAAGCTCGTCTAATGCTTTATAATCATAGTAATAATATGCACGCTCTACAATAGATATAACGCTTGCCCATTAATTACTTATTAGAGCGCGCAATACGTCGTCCATCGCGTTGTTGCATACACCCACCCACCACTGTGTCACTACCGGTCAGCCGGCGGCGGCGGCGCGGAGTGGTGGTCTTTCGGTCCGTCAGTCTGTCGTGTATATCAGCATTACTTGGAATCCGTATCTGTGACTTTGCATTTGTTTTTTTTTTACTCTACCTATTTAAGATTTATTCAATCTAACTAGCTACGACCGCTTCAATCTGGTGCAGAGCGGTTAATCAAGACGCTTGGCGGCGTGGTGCGTAGTTTTTCCTGCAAAATGTTTTTCATGATTTGTTCTCTTAATTCTGCAGTGTATAGGTAGAAAAAACAAAAACAAAACTTGCATAAATTCTCTTTGCATTGCTGGATGTTGATGCATGAGAAAGCAACAATTAAATCCGCTTAATCAATCATATAAATAACAATTTGCATTTAGCGTTTAATAATCACTATTATTTGAATATTAAAACTTTTGAAAATAAACAACTAAATTTAAAAAAGTCTGCATAAATTTAGTATTAGTTTAGTAAGTTTTCCCTAAACATGCATGCGAACACGGAAAAAACAAAAAGAAATCAACAACGCGCAACGAGAACAAAAACAATATTAGTGCTGCGCAGAGGATTTGCGTTCTAACAAATTAATGGAAACATTCAAATTTGTTTTTTTTGTTTTACGACTTATTTTTTAAACTACATACTGTTTGACATAAGATTGCCACTTTCGTTAATTTTGAAGTAATGTGCACTTAACTTCCAAAATTTACTTGGTTTGGTAGTTGGCGCAGATTGTCAAAGTTGAAAGTGTCAGAAATTAAAAATGGCTGTTTGACTGATGTTTTTTTTACAAAACGTAACAGGAACAAATATTTAAATTTGACAAGGGAAGGGTCACAGAACGCACCATTTTCTGAAAGATGCACAGAACTGAACAAAAATGAAAAAGCTTATGACGCTCTTAGATTGGGAAGTGTTAGTCTGATATCAGGACAGTTTGTGGGTAAGAAAGGTGCAAAGTAAGGGACTCTCGTGTTTGACTGATTCGTAGTCTCTGAAAAACGGATTTAATGACGTTTTTCTTGTACGTAGGAGTTTTTTTTTAGTAACACAAAACGGTGCACTGACCTGTCAAAAAATATCAGTATTTCTTTTTTAGCTCAGGCACATCAGCAGAAAGCTCTTGTAGTACCTCGTGGCATAATGGTTAGTGCGTTGGACTGTCATGCCGAAGGTGTGGGTTCGATTCCCAGGCGTGCCATCTAAGAACAGAAATGTTTTTACGAGATACTGCCTCTTGCAAGGAACTGACAACCCCCAAGAGTATACTTGATAAGTGCTACTCATATAGCCGTTCGGACTCGGCAAAAAACTGTAGGTCCCCTCCATTCCTGCCAACAACACGCACACAGGAATGGTTGAGAGTTGTAAGTCAGGGTGGCTTACTTCATACAATTTAAGAATTGAAAAATGTCTAACTAATGGCAGTTAATTGCTTTCTCTAGAGTGTACGCAGCTTTCTAAGGCTCTGCTCAGTGCTCTGCCAACAGCTAAGAAAATGGCCTAAGGAAATCGGGAATCAAAAAAAAAATACTAGGTATCTAAACATTAATTGTGGAGTGTTCAGAGTGCGAAAAGATCTAAAAAAGAGTGCTATGCTATGAGTGACCAAAAAAATTACATTAAAATTTAATCTAATGCTAAACAAGTATTAAAATCCTTTCACAAAAATTACTATAGTTTGGTTAATGGAACTGTTAGTTGACGTGCGACTTTTTAACATGAATATTTTGTTCTCTTTCTGTATCTATAGATCTGAAGCATTTGAAACAGTCAAACAATCGTTTTCATTTAAAACTACTACATATGTATTTGTCATTTGTCGATATTTTGGGGTTAAGGGTGTGAAAATACATACATAGGGCGTTTTTATATTTTTGTTCAGAGTAGAGCTTGAACTGTCAAACAAAAAATCGTGTTTCTTTTTTAGCTCAAAGTGTAAAACAGTTCAAATTTGTGTTTCTTTTTTCGTTGAGAGCATGTTCAGAGTTTGTTCATTCGAATTCTATTAGCTCGGTATAAAATAACTGAGAAGACAGATTTAACTAGTGAACAGCGTCAATTTGACAGAAGAGCTAGTGCTCGAGTGTGTTTCATGAAATAATTTCAGAGCTTTGAGAAGACGCTCGCTTCGAAGAAAGTTCAAAAAGTTCTCAATGAAAAAATAAAAACGCCCATAAATAACTCTTCGATTCCACAAAGCATACAGATGCCAAATACCAAAATCCAATGAATTTAGTTCAGACCAGAGCATGAGTTGTCAAACAGAAGTTTGTGTTTCTATTTTAGCTCAGAGTTTCGACTTTGTATATTTTTTTTTTCATACAGGGTAGGAGCAGAGCTTTTTCAGAGCAAACTCTACGATTTCGCCAGCAAATTTCTAAGCATTCATTTTGGGTTGAAGCCGATCATGCCATACATCACTTTGGCACAAGGTAGTTTAATTCCACTTACTGGGTGCAACCATTCCATTTGTTTTTTTTTTCTAGAAATGTTCATAATCCGAATATCTTTGACCTCAGTCAGTCTGCATAATATGTATAGGATCGAAAAAATGATAAGATTTTCTAAGATTTGTATCCACTGAAAAGATTGACAAACAACAAAATAATTTAGAAAATGGTGTCAAGCAAAAATAAATTTGATATTTTGATATTTGTGAAAAACGGATTAGACCAAGAGCCCACAACAGATTTTGGGTGCGATTAATAGCAAAAAAAGAAGTATAGGCGTCGAAACCTTCATTAAAGGCTATTAAAAAAATCAAAGTCTGGCAGTCCACAACTGGGGCCTTTGCGAGAAACAGTGCATCGAAAAAAAAAATATGAATGCAAATTGGAGGATAATCGCGTTAGTCGCAATTGGTTTTCACTCTTCCCTAGATAAGCTTCTCGGATCACATATCACGGAATCTGAGATCATTTGAGTGTATAGTTAGCTCTACCGGACCGTTTGAAAAATTCTAAGTGAAAAACGGCTTTTTTAAACAGTCTGGCAGGGCGAATTAAACACTCAAATGATCTCAGATTCCGTGATATGAGATCCGCGGAGCTTATCTAGGGAGGGGTGTAAACCAATTTCGGCTAACACGATTATCCACAAAGTTGCATTCATATTTTTTTTTGATTCACTATTTCTCGCAAGCCCCAGTTGTGGACTGCAAGACTTTGATTTTTTAATAGCCTTAAACGAAGCTTTCGAAGCCTATACTTCTGTGTTTGCTATCACTCACACCCAAAATCTGCTGTGGGCTCTTAGACTATATGTATAACTGATCGATTTTAAACGGGCTCTGTATATTTAGGTGCCAGTTATAGCTATCATTGAAACCCATCATTGAAAATTTTAATGATTGGTTTTGAGACGTTTAGGAGGCAAAATCATTTATTATTTTGATGGACGATCAAAGCACAAGACTTAATTAATATTTATAGTCTTTTTATGTGGAAAGTTGGGCCTATTTTAACAATTTTTTTGGCTAGAAATATTAATTAAGTCTTAAGGTTTATTTTTCCATAAAAATAATAAACGATTTTACTTCCTAAACGTCTCAAATTCAATCATTAAAATTTTCAATGATGAGTTTCAATAATAGCTATCTGGCGCCTTAAGTTGTTTTTGTAAACAACTTTCTCAAAACCTTACACACTTAATATTTTCTGTATGTTAGCCCCTTACTTAGCTGAGCCCATTTTAACCCTCTTGCGTTGTAAAATAAAACCTTTTCCACGACATAATCGACTTCTATGTCGAATTTCATCGAAATCCACTTAACAGTTCAAGCGTTGTTGAAGAACAAATATACAACTAAGCTTCCTTTACCCTCTTTGTATTAATCTTTAAAGCAAAACTGTTTCCTAAGTGGCAACCATAAAATTTACAGTCATAAATCCATCTTTTAGAAGAATACATAATATTGTTTGCCTGGAAAAGAAAACTGGACGTTTTGATAGGACAGATATGCAGCTATACATACATACACAATAATCTGAAGAATTGTAAATAAAAGCGTAATTCAGCAAAATATACGATTTTAAAACAAATCAAATGCTATCTCGTGAAATTTAAGATAAAATCCGAGAAATCCCACGTGATATTTTCAAGACTTTAACCTTGCCAATGGCACACAAAAAGCACACCACAAATCGTGTGGAAATTTATCAAAAACAATACAAAAAAAAATAGGTTTTGATTGATATTATAGCACGCAATATGATGACAACAGGATATGCTCTTTTGACATATTATCTCTGAACTCACCGCCAGATGGCATGATACACTTAAATCTCACCGCAAAGCGCACGAATTCAAATAATTTGTGGGCGGAAGTGGCAAAGAGAAGCACTTTCGGTTTTTGTTACTGTTTTTAATTTTTGTTTTCTGTGTAGTTTGTCATTATTGAACAGAGAGAAGATGTAGCAATTAATAGTAATTAGGGGTGTATAAGGTTTTGATACAGATAAAGATATATAATATATGTAAATAGATATGCACAGCACAGAGTGT
This sequence comes from Dasysyrphus tricinctus, assembly GCA_963921185.1. NCBI lineage: Eukaryota > Metazoa > Arthropoda > Insecta > Diptera > Syrphidae > Dasysyrphus > Dasysyrphus tricinctus. The sequence continues at coordinate 13,601,768 of OY992533.1, read as the reverse complement.
TTGAGAGACTGCGGCGCATAGAGCTTTCATGTTTTTTGTTTTCATTAATTGGCATTGAAGCCAATAATAATTGTTTATACTGCGCTAGCTACTACTGCTTGTCCCACTATCCACTAAGTCCAGAAATCCAAAACAAACACACAAGCTAGTGAGCACTGGTTATAGCTAGAAATATAGATAAATATGACAAGGATTTTATTTTAAGCCCTTGCTTACTCGAAATAAATTGTCATCGAATTTGGTGCTTTCGTTCAGGGAACCAATGTGCACAGGGTGATTCCATTGTTTTAAGATTTGTTTGTTTGACAAAAAAAAAACAACAATTTGCCACAATGGTGGTTTAAGATCATCTTGAGACAGTTTCTTCTATTAACTTGATCCAACAAAAAAAAAAACAGAATGAATGATACCATACCAAAAGAAAAGCATATATGTATGTATGGGTGATTCTCTGCTAACTGTGATTCTTTTTTTTTTTTTATTTCAAAAATTTTAACTTATTGGAAACAATTTTTGTTTCGTTTTTCTGGCTTCATTTAGTCATAGTATCAAATCTGTAAGAAAAGCATTTTGCTACAACTTTTAAAGAACAAAAAATATGGTGAAATGTACTAAAACTGGAGTAGACGATAATGAAGCTCTTTTACTTTTTTTATTTGTATTTTTGTTTTTCTCTTTTTGACCATATTTTTGTTGAGATTCTAGATTAACTGTTATATTTAGACCTCTTGACATTTCTATATCCCTTATTTTTTTTTAAATATGTATAACTTTTAGTTTTTTGTAGTCTATTCTTCTGAATGGCAACTCTTTTCAATGTGCTGGGTTATTACTTAGTTTTTATTGCACGGAATAATTTTTGTTTGGTTTTTTTTCGAGGTATTGCTACCGTTTTAATAAAGAAAATTGGTAGAAAGTAAATATTATTGCAAGAAATAATTTAACTAGAGTTCACAGTGCCACGGTACTGACATTTAGACAGCTTATGTGACCTAACTTCTCTATGCTAATGAGAAAAATTATTTCCAGAACAATTTTAACATTATGTAGTTTAAAGAAATACAAAAATCTGATAATCAACCAAAACATGTTGTAACATGCTTAAAAAATACTACCACGGTACTAACAAATTAATTTGTGCACACTTTCTTCGAATGAAAACAAATCACATTCAAATAAAACGAACAACATTCAAATAAAACGACTGTTGTTATCTATACATTAATGGCGCCTCTCTTAGAAAACCACCATACAAACGTCTTGAAATCGAAACAAAATGGCGGTTCAGCGAGAAATCTTTTGAATTCAAAAATAAAAGAAAATCTTCGGACAACATTCATTCATAATTATTTTGATCAGCAATAAGTATTTTGGTTCAAATGTTGCATAATTTTGTCAAGCAAGTATTGCACTCAAAATTTTCTTAGGACAATCAACAAGATTTAATCGGAAAAACAAGGAACGGACATGCCACGGTACTGACATTTTGACTACACTTTTCCAAGCCATGTGGAAGAAGTAGCAAATTTGGTCATGATATCGAATGTAGATGGTAGTAAAATACACAATATAAACCAAAAGTATATACGAACATTTTACATAAAACAACAAAAAAAATCACTGGACACAAAGAATCCCAGTTGGGACGGAATCACCCATACATGTCAGAGAATGGGGGCTATCGTGAGTAAAATTTCTCACGGAATTTTTCCCATCGTCGAAAACTGTAAACGGAAATTTTCCAATTTTAGAAGATGAGAGAAGCTCCGTGGGAAATTTTATTTACGATAGCCCCCAAGTTGATATTTCTTGTTGAAGAGAAAAGAGCCAACAATGTATTTTTAGCACGGCACTAATAAAAAATTGGTAAAAATAAAGAAAAAAATTAGGTAAACTGCTTTAATATTAGCAAATTTCTAAGAAGTAGTCCATGCTAATATCGTAATACAATTTATCGCTTATAAGAAACACGCTTATAAGAAAACCTCGCTTAGAAGAAACTTGAATAGAAGCACCGTGTACTTTCCCATATATTTTAATGTTGAATTGTGTGTTTATAAGAAACACGTTTATAAGAAAAACACTGATAAAAGAAACATATCCCAAGCACGAACTTTTTTTTTTCCATGTCAAGTTGGTTGCATTTAAGAAACTTGCAAAAAACTCACAAAACAAAAAAAAAGAAAACATGAACAGACCCTTATGAAAAATTCAAAGCAAAATATGGCAATGTCATTTATGATGCAATTTGACATTTGAAGCGAAGTTCAGTTCAGTTCAGTCTTCGTTTTGACATTGAATTTGTTATTCGTTGTGCTTGTGTTCTTTTTTGTTGTGTATATCCGTATAAGAAACTTATTTCTACCCGTTCTAAGGATATAAGAAAAACTCGGTTACAAGGAACAAATATTATGCAATTTTTGAGTTTCTTGTAAGCGTTATGTACTGTATTTAACTGATTGAATTGAAGCTTTGAACAGAGATCCAATGTAAAACTTAACCTTTTGAATAGTCTTTAAAATTTCAGTTGGTCAGATTTTTAAAAATGCCCACTTAAGCCATTTTACTTAAAAAGTACTTATTTCGGTTTCTCTCAGTGAGAAACTTTTATATTGTTTTTTTTTTTAGGCTTTGGTTAAGCACTGACCACTTATCGCAGAGCGAAAAAAATAAATCTCATTTGAAGATCTTAAGTTTGTTTTATCCATGCGAATGCTATTTCCTTGCGCGTTTTAAAGAAATATTCAATCAGTCATTGTTTAACAGCCTGAGAAAATTTTACTGAGTGTAGTGATCGTGAGGGACTTATTGGTCTAAGAGCCGACACCAAATTTTAGGAATGTATATCTATCTAAAACCAAAGAAAGTCTGTGTGGGTTGGGGTCGAGATCCTGCAAATTCAAGTTCTGCAAGTCGAAATGCCATGTGTCAAAATCCTATTTGTCAAAATCCCGCCATTTCTACTACAATGTGACAGAGCTCATACATTCTCATTAATTGAAAATCATTTGGTTGTTGGGGATGGGGTTAATTGGACTGGCGACCGACGGAGTAGCCGTCTGACTGAGATCACGACGACGATTGCAACGGCAATGACGATAGCCACGACATGCCAACGGCGATAATGACGATTCTCGGCATCATTTTGCCAAGAGCGTTTACACTTGAATATGTTGTTTGTTGCCATGGTATTCGCCTCGCCACGCGTCCGTGTCCGTTCACAAAGTGGTTTTCTCGTTTTGGGCTATGGGGTTCATCTTGTCGGGGTTCCACCGTATCAGCTCGATATGGCCTTGTTTAAAAAAAATGCTTGATGGGTTCTTCTAAGGATAGTCAACAGCTTTCTTGAATGATAATAACTTGTGTAGCCTGATTCTCGGGTTCTCATCTGGATTTTTACTCCCTTTTTGGCTACTTTGTACCGCTCAGGTAGTAACTCCGTTTTTCCGTTTAGTGCATGTTCAGTCGGCAGCCAGGCGTCAATGTTAGCAGTTTTATTGGGCCAGCCAGGCACCGTTGTCAAAAACTTGAGAAATTAAACTTCAATAAACTATAATAATAAACTATAATAGTTGAATCTAGGCGAGACTTTAGCGAACCAAAGCGCGACAATGACAAGACGTGAACAATGACAAAAACCACGTGTAAATGTCACGACCAGACCAAAACCCAGAGCGAGAAAACTACGAAACAAAAACCACGTGCAAACGGGCATATGGCATACTACTACTTATCAAATTAAATAAAAAAAGAACATCACCCTGTAAATTTCACTTCAATAAAAACCAACGATAAATTAATCAACTTATTTTTCAGCATGAATATGAGCATTGAGCAACAATGACCTAGGCAACAATTTTTATATGGGTACTCAGCCAGTGTCATCACTTGCAAGTCTGTCTGATATTTGTAAAAAAAAACGTTATTATTACTATAACATACATATAAAGTGTTCCATGTTCAAGAGTCCCTTCCCTAGCCTATATTTAGACACATATGGAATATTTGAAATATAAATAAATTGATTTATCGATGAATTTTATTAAATGCCAGCCAGATTTATTCTGCCAATCTGAATAGAAATGATACCTATGTACTTTATTCTTTGGCTTAATTTGCAGTTGAGGGTTTGAAATTAAGTAAAAAGTTTTTGGTGCTGGGGAATTATGCAGAAGAATTTAAGGGTCAATAAGTTGATTATTTTCCCTGGCCGTGTAATCACCCTGTCAACGCAGTAAGGACACGTTGACAGCTTGCTCGACAGTGCGTTGACTGTATCTTTACGTTGACACAGCAGAATTTTCAGCCATGTCAGACCATGACCTTCATTTCAATCTCGATACTTTTGAATTTTGTTGATGATTTTTAATCCATCGACATCGTATCCAACCTCAGTACACAAATAGAAGGTATTATCTTGCGCAGGTTTTTAAAAATGAGAACTGTCAGAAGGAATTAAAGATGGCCGCAATCGTGATGCCGTCCGCCGTATTACAACAACAACAAACACGAAAAAATAATTCAAATAAACACTAAATAGCTCAAAAAATCTTATTTGCTTAGCAATTAACTAATGAACACACATACATAACGAACAACAAATTTCAGTTACACATCACGATATCCACTATTTTCCACTGATTTTGACATATTATGCGCAGAACTGAGCAAAAATCAAAACGCTAATGATATTACCTTTACTATGTGTACTGTGGTATCCAACCTTCAATGGAGTTTGGCAGTTGATGGCTTCACAGATGGGAAACGAACTATTTTTTGACGACTAAAGTATATTTATTTATATAAAAAAGTCCTACATTCCGAAGTAATAAAAAACTTAAAAAGTCAGATCTTTAGAGGGTTTTGAATATATCAACATGCATCGTAGCCATCATTTAATGAAATTAGTAATGAAATTAGACGGTTGATGGCTTGACAGAAGGGGGCAAACTATACATTGAGGGAGAAAATATATTTCGATCTAATGGTCACCCGATTGCCCTAAAATCACCTTTATTCAAACATTTGATGTGTTTAGCCTAAGAGAGATTTTTAGGTGTGAAGGATGGCAAAAAAGAAGTATAGGAGTTGAAAGCTTGACACAGTGGTCTTGAAGACGCGGCAGGTTTGACTGAGTTAAAGGCATATGGGTCATTCCGTCCCAACTGTGATTCTTTTTATCCAGTGCTTTTTTTGTTATTTAATGTAAAATGTTTCTATATATTTTTGGTTTTAATTGTGTAAACGGCTTTTTACTACAATCTACATTCGATATCATGAGAAAATTTGCTACTTCTTCCACATGGTTTGAAAAAGAGTAGTAAAAATGTCAGTACCGTGGCATGTCCGTTCCTTGTTTTTCCGATTAAATCTACTTTTCTCTATTCAAATACTTTATTGAATAGAAATGTTGTCCTTAGAAAAGTGTGAGTGCAATACTTGTTTGACAAAATAATGCAAAAATTAAGTCAAAATACTTATTGCTGAATAAAATAATCATGAATGAATGTTGTCCGAGGTTTTAGTTTTATTTTTGAATTCAAAAGATTTCCCGCTCAACCGCCATTTTGTTTTAGTTTTAACACGTATGTGTCGTTGTTTTCTAAAAGATACACTATTTATGTATAGTTAACAACAGTCATGTTATTTTGTGTACGTTGTTGTACTTTAAGAGTGATTTATGTTTTCATTCGAAGAAAATGTGTCACAAATTTATTTGTCAGTATTGTGGAAGTATTTTATAAGCATGTTATGACATATTTTTGGTTGGTTATCAGAATTTTGTATTCCTTTTAACGGCAATAGTTAAAATTGTCCTGGAAATTATTTTTCTCATAAGCTAAGAGAAGTGAGGTCACATAAACTGTCTAAATGTCAGTACCGTGGATGTCAGTACCGTGGCATTTAAATACTTTTTGAACTGTAATTAAATATAATTAAATAATTCCTTGCAATAATGTTTTTTTTTACCAATTCTCTTTATAAGAACAGTACCTCGGACGAGCCAAACAAAAAATATTCCGTGCAATAAAATTAAGTAATAAACCAGCACAAAGAAGAGGGTTGCCATTTAGAAGAACAGACATCAAAAACGAAAAAGAGAACATTTTTCAAAGAAAAAAGGGCAATAGAAATGTCAAGAGGTCAAAACATATAAGACAATCAACAATCTCAACAAAAATATGGTCAAAGTGAGAGAAAACAAATTAATAATAAAAAAAGAAAAAGAGTGTCATTATCATTCACCATTTTTTTGTTCTTTAAAAGTTTTAGCAAAATGCTTTTACAGATTTGATACTCTGACTAATTGAAGCCATAAAAACGAAACAAAAATTGTTTTCAAGAAGTTTTAATTTTTGAAAATTTTCTAAAAAAAGAATCACAGTTGGCGGAGAATCACCCATATACAGGAATATATCGAGAAAAAACGGTTGCAAAAATAGTGGTCGGCAGTGTATAATGTACCTACTTGTACATATATGTATTATGTATATATAAGTATGAAGGCATTTTGACATAGAATGGGAAAAAATTGTTAAAAATCAACGAAATGTCACACTTTGATGTTCTATATCTCTTTAAAAAGCTATAATTTCCTTCCTGAATTTCATGTTCAGTTCAAGCTGATTAAGTGAACAGTTTTTGAGAAATTAAAATTTTAAAGCCAACATTTTAGAAAAAAAAATAAATTTTGTTCTTCAATTTTATTTTTTTCAAAGTTTGCATAAAAAGGGTATATTTTTCCAACATTCAATGCTCTAATGTCTAATGAATTCTTAGTCGGATAAAATAAATCGCTTGCCAGTACCATAGTTTCTGAGATTCAAGAAAAAAAAGTATATCTTTTCCCCAGACAAAAAATTTTTTTTTTAGTTTTTCTCAATAGTCCAGTCACTTTATATGTAGGTACATCAGATGCGTCAGATCCGTTAGTTCTGATTTTTGTTGAGTTGTGCTTTATATATGACGTTTGACTAGTAATTACTCCAAGTTTTCAATCTTGGGAGCCAACGAAATATTGGTAAGAATCGAAAAAACATCAATTTTTTTAATTTTGAGTTTAAAAACTATGGATTAAAACAATTTTATTTAAAGCCTGGTTTATACATCCATGTGACCATGTGAAGTGTAGTTTTCATAGAAAGAAATACTTTTTTTCCTAGAAGTGAAAAACTGTCAAAAACTCAATGCAATTATTTTGGCGACAAGGAGGAACAAATCTGTCTCGAAACAAATGCAACTCGATGGGCTTTTTGTAACCAAATACTATGACGAGGACTATTTTTTTGAAAACCTTTTTGTTTATTAATAATTGATGTTTCATTTCAAATTTGATTACACGATGCTTTGAAGTATAAACTAGGCTTAGAAAGAAATTTCAAGAATGGATTTCTGTCTTAAAGATAAGCTATACGATGGTACTCTTAATTTTTAGTAATTATTTTTCAACATTGTGGGCTTTAGGTCACGTACAAAGGTCACTTAAATCATTATTTATTATTTTTTTACGATAGGTCAGAGGAGAATATAAACACCTCTCTTATATGATTTTTTCCTTCATTTGACCAAATTTTGAAAAACTGTCTCCAGGAAATTCTTGGGTCTACACTCTACAGAGACTGTTTTGGCATTAAATTGAAGCTAATGTAATCAACTTGAAATCGTCGAACAAAGTTTAAATACAAAAATATCTTTTTGTGGTTCAAATCGGCAATTACTTAAAAAAACTTAAAAATTTCGCGGTTTTTTGGATACCTAATTTTATTTACTAGTATTTTGACTTCGAAAAGAAATTTCTCAAAAACTATTCACTCAATCAGCTTAAACTAAACATTGAATTCAAGAAAACCTTTCTAAAAATATATAAAACATTGTAATGTGATCTTTCGTTGGTTTTTAACCATTTTTTTTTCAGCCACGTCGAAAAGAGTTCCCGCCTATATATGTACATTAAACAGTGCATCGAAAACAAAATATGAATGCAACTCCCAGATTGATTGTATTAATCAAAATTGGTTTTTATCCCTCTCTATGTAATACCCTACTTATCGCAAATCACGAAATCTGAGATCATTTGAGTGTATATAGTTTGCCCTGTCAGATCGTTTAAAAAACCCGTTTATCACTTTGAAATGTGAATTTTTTAAACGCTCTGGTAGGGCGAACTTCACATTCAAACGGTCTCAGATTCCGTAATCTGTCATCAGAGAAGCTCACGATAACTCTTGAAGTCGCATTCATATATTGTTTTCGATGCACTGTTAGATCACTAGAGCCCCGGTGATGGACTGTAAGACTGATGATTTTTTGAATAAACTTAACTCCAGAGTTCGACGCCTAAACTTAATTTTTTGCTATCTTTCACACCAATCAGCTGTGGGATCTCGGTCTAATTGTATTGCTTGATAACACTACTGCCATTGTAGTGTGATCGTTAACTTTAAAAATGATTAATTTTTTTCTCTTGTCAACTCTGCGTCAACGTTCATAGTATTCGGATGTGGTCAAGTAGTGTAATCGTCAACGTTTCTTGTGTCAATACGTTGACACCAAAGGGTACAAATCGCGTTGACACAGATAGCACGTGACACGTCAATGCATTTTGGGACCACATTGACGGAGTGGCGTCATTGTGTGATCATCAACGTTTCATGCGTTGAAACAGTCCACGTTGACAGTATATTGATGATAAGTTTGGAGACTTCAAGACGTTTACCTTCTAATCGTAGCTTAATGCATTTCATGAAATTTGTTCTTTAAAAGAACTCCTTCAGTAATTAAAGCTAGAAAAAAAGAATGCCATCTGAACTAAAGAGATTTCAGTAATCAATCTTATACTCGAACACCGGAAAAAAATTTAACTGATATAATTTATTTATTGAAAATGTATTTGATTATTTGTGCATACATAGTATTAGCTGATACCTTATTTTTCCTCAAATATTATGAGAGTTGTTAATGAAATGACTCACAGAATCTCTTAACCACAAATTGTAATTCAGAAAAAAAACCTTTGGAAAAATAATGTACATTGAAATATATATGTACCTATGTACAGTTTACATATACATCTGTACCTAGATATGCATGTATGTATAAGCTTGAAAACATTATGACTGACAGTGACAGATATTATGTTGATATGCAAGATTCTCCTCTACGAGCGTATATCTTTTGTTAAAATTCAACCTAATTCATTGTGTATTTACTCAACTGACATTCTCTTTATAAAAATAATAATAAACCAGCAAATATGTAGCTAAGCATTATACTTACAAAACTACGCATTAGCTTAATTTGAACATTGTATTTGACATGACAACTAAATCGTTTATTTTCAAAAAGTGTCAAGTTTGAAATAAAACCATTTGTTTTGCTGAAATTGCTTAGTTGAAATTAAATCTCTTTAAACAATGACTATACAAATGCGGATCATATGTTAAAAGACCGCAAATTATTTTTTGTTTACCATCAAAACAAATTATAAATCCTAAAATTATCATTGTCAAGATAGAAAATATTTTTACTAGGGATTCCTATATACAATAAAGGTGCATAAGTATATATTTTTATATGACATTACGGGGATAATGAGGTGAAAACTGGGTTCGAAAATTCAATCTGTTTTGTGTCAATTTTACTCTAGAATTTGCAACTAGAAATTCTTTGATGCTCATTAAGCTTCCTGCCATATCATCGCGGAGCAACCTTAAAGAAAAGCCTTAAATTCTTTTTCAAATAAAAAGAAAAAAAACACAAAAATATTAAAATGAAAATGTATGTTAATTATTAACTAGTTGGTTGTAACGCGCCTGAAGCGCCATTCAGTTTAAAAATAATGAATTAAACGAAGCACTTTGCTATCCAATATTAGCATCTGGAGGCGTTTCTACAACTTTTTTCATAATCAGGGTTATTATGAGTTTCACGTGAACAACATTCCACCCGGAGAAATTAACATTTCACTTTCCGCCTATTGTGAGTTTCATCCGAAAAATAAAAATTCCCCTTTTTTGAAGTACTAATTTCGCGCAAAATGTAGCGTAATTAAGATTTTAAATTATCACTTATCTTTTGGAGGTGAACAAAAGATAAACAGGTGGTACTGGTGCGCTTTGCGCATGTTTTTTGCTTATTGTAAGCCAAGAGAAGTTCAGGCGAAGCTCATAATAGCTTTACAAATTCCGGGGGAACAAAAATTTTTCGGGCGAAATATTTTCCGGGCGAAACTCATAATAAGGCTGAATACCAAAAAAGTTGAGGTCCCACCCTTTTGGCATCACGAAAAGTGGAAACACTGACATTTTATCCGATGGTGCGTCTACTCAACACCTATCTTTAAAGACATTAACTGCCATTTTCCCAACACGCGTTTGGCATCTGGAGGCGTTTTCGGAATTTTTGTCATGTTAAAAATAAAAAAAAAAATGTGAAGGTCCCACCCGTTGACATAAAAAAAGTATTTCCCCGAAAAGTGGCAACACTGAGATCTTTCCTCAAGGTGCGTCCACCCTTTTGGCATCACGAAAAGTGGAAACACTGACATTTTACTTGAAGGTTCGTCTACTCAACAACTACCTTCGACGGTTATTTTCCAACATGCGTTTAGTATCTGGAGGCATTTCCGAAATTTTTCATGTTTACAGTATTAAATATTAACCAAAAAGTAGAAGTCCCATCCTTTGATGTAAAAATAGGTGTATTCCCGATAAGTGTCGACGCTGAGATTTTACTCGATGGTGCGTCTACTCAACATCTATCTTTTGAGAAATGAACTGTTATTTTTCCGACACGCGTTTGACATCCTGAAGTGTTTCCGCAACTATTTTCATATTCAAAATACTTTCCAGCGTTACAGAGTCAGTCATTAGTCAGTCACTTAGTCCGTCAGTGAATCAGTGATCATCGTAAATACATATATTATTTATATATAGGTATATTGAAGGATGTTTTGAATTAAAACGACTTTTACCAAATCCTTTAATAACTGTATCCCAACAGAAGAAGCATTGTCTCGATTTTCGACTTTCTCGCTAATCAGAGGCTGAAAATAAAACACAACCTTTTGAAAAAGTCTTTCAAAATTCGATGAACTGCTGAGATTTTTAAAAATGGTCGCTTAGTAACCAGTTCATTTAAAAAGAATTTTGTTCGGTTTATCTCAGTGAGAAACTTTTATTTCGATTTTTTTTTGTCTCTTGAAACCACTAGCTAAACTTATCGCTGAGAAAAAATATAAATCTCATTTGGAGATTTTAAGTTTGTTTTGTCCATTAGAAAGCTCTGCTTTTGGAATTTCAAAGAATTGTTTAATACATCATTATTTAACAGAACACCCTTTAAGGAAAGTTAAGTGTAAGTGCAGTGATTGTGAGTTACTCCCATTTTTCTAAGAGCCAACACCAAAATTAAGGTATGTTCACGATCACGCGCGTATGTGTGGGTTGGGTTTGAAATCTCGACATCAAAATGTCGCAAGTTTACGGTGACCGACTCGATGGTGTGACCGATGGAGGTGATGATGACCACGATAACAGCCCCACCGACAACGACCGATATGACGATATAATGACGATTTCCTGGCACCATCTTGCCGAGAGCGTTTACACGTGGTTTTGTCGTTTATTGCCGTGTAATTCGTTTCGTCGTGACCGTTTGCACATGGATTTCTCACCACCGGAGATAGTGTTAATCTCGTCGGAGTCTTGTCGTGGACATTTCCACAAGGTTTTTTCGTGTATGGTTACAGTTTCATCTCGTTATGGTCTTATCTAAAAAAAATGTATTTTTAAGGATATTCAACCTGATTTCTTGAACGACAGTTCTCTTTGGATTTTTACTACTCTCAGGGGACCCGTTTATAAACCAAAATTCCTACAATTACTATAATTGTCGAACCTTCGCAAGACTAAAGCGAGACCACAGCGAGATGATGAAAAGACGTGCGCAATGACAAAAAAAACCACGTGTAGATATCATAATGAGATCAAAGCGAGATCGGCGCCCACGTTCTGTAACCCTCGCATCGATGAAATTGAACAAAACTCATGTTTTTTGTTTCAATTATTATCGCTTCTCGAATAATTTTATCGGTGCGAGAGTAACAGAACGTGGGTACAGAGCCAGAAAACTACGAGAAAAAAAACCACATGTTAACGGCCACGGCGAAACCATAGCGAGACGAACACTATGACCACGACAAATCACGTGTGGAAGACCATGGCGAGACTTCTGCGAGATGACACCGAGATAAGGAATCATCGACTTGAGTCTATATAGTTCTGATTCTGATAGTCTAGGAGCAAGCAACGTTGTTTTCGAGAAGTCATTTAAGTATGGCTGTGATTTTGATATAACCCCTTAGATTCGCGTGATGGCAGTCTGGCTGGTATGAAAATGTCATTGCGTTGTCCGCCATTTTGAAAAAGCGGGCATGGAAAAACAAAAATGCAATTTTCTCGGCTCATATTGGAGCAAGAGTAAAAATTTTTATTTAATTTTGTATGTCAAAATATATTTTTTTTAAATTCTTATTTGCTAACATTTTTGACACCTCTTCTATGAAAAGCGTGTCGAAAAAAAGTCAAATTTTTGTTAGAAAACAATGGTTAATTTCACGTTTTATTAAAACTTTTTTTTCGGAGGATGCATCGACTTGGTTTTAGCGTCATTTGATTCATTATTTAGAAATACCTTAAAAAGATGTGTCATATGCTTTGGTTCTATCAAGGATAATTTTTTCGTTGGATACACCACAGTTTCCCCCTCTCTCCCTCATTTGCAAAACACCCTTACATGTGAAATACTTTTCACCAAGATTCACAATGGGAAACGATTTTTTGTTTTCGAAGGACTTTCTGTACTACTTTTTACCTGTACCTGCTATTAAAACAGAATTATTGAATGTGTTTCGATGATTCTAAAAAATACAAAAAATTAGTTGTTGAAATATTATGAATTGTAACCTTTCACACATGTGCGTTTTTATGTTCTAACATTCAGGGGAACTGTGGCGTATACTTGTTATTTTGTTCTTTAGTTTATTGAACTACGCTATAGCGGTTAAAATTAAGAGATCAGAAAACAAATACTAAATTTTTAGCGATTTTTCGAATGTCCATATCTTTGGTTAAAAAGATCGTATCGAAGTCGTAAAAATGAAATTTGAAGCTTAGTCCCTATAGACCAGGAAAAATAGCACAAATCGTATAGGGAACCTTGAAAATATTAATTCATGAAATATTAAAATTGGAATCGACGCAGAATTGCAACCTCTCTAGCATAGCCAAAGTCCACCAAAATCCCCGCATTGGCCTTTTGTGTAGATGCATTTGTGCAGACGGGGAGCACTTGGAGGTCTATCAAACAAAAATATTTGTGTTGGTACAACCTAACCATATGATACATGCTTTAAGGGCTTTTTGCTGAGATATCGGTTTTTAATGGAAAATTATTGTTTTTGCTTTGCTCATCGATAAGGTGGGTTTTGAAATTTTGAATGAATTCGATACAAGGATTGGCCCGGGCTATTTTTGCAATTTGTACATGAATTTGAAAACGCAAGAAAAAAGGATTTTTGGTGTTTTTGAAAAAATCAAAAACATCAAACAGTTCAATATACCCACAAAAACCCAACAGAATTTTAATTCAATCCAGCCCGCCATTATTTTGTTTTATTCGATTAAATTTTTGAAAAAAAAAAAAATTAATTAAAGTTCAAGGATCCTTCTTAAAAGCTTATAATCTTTGACAAAATGAAAGCAATTGCTTTCCCAGCTTTTTTCACATTTTTATTGTATGAAATAAAAAAAAAACGATTTTGTTTTAATTAAGAAAACAAAATTTTTTGGAGTGACTTCAGGAAGAAAGATAGGGCCATTAGAAAAATCGCTAAAAATATTGAATTTTTGTATATTTTGTCCTCTAGTGTATGCAGTTAAAAAGGATTGAACTCTTTTAAAAAAAGTTAAAGATAATCACACGCAGATATTTTGAATGAATATAAAGAATAACGAGGCTATTATTAGATAAACCCATTACTACCAAAATTCCAGCTTAGTATTATTGTTACAGATAATGAAATATATTTACATTTGTATAAATAACATTGTGATATTTGATAGTTTCATTAAAGCTGCGCAAATATTAGACAGCACGTGCATTATTACTCAAAATCCCAACAATAACATTTTATTTTCTGTCAATATTTACTTTTCAACTCACCGCTGCTACATGATTAATTTTTTCATCATCACTCATAGTATTGACATTTTTAAGAATTATTGTTAACTATTTTGAACATGTTTTTCGTAAAATCTGTTGTTCCTATGAACAAAAGTGTCAATAGTTTTTGTGAAGAATTATATTTGCTATATCTAATATTTCCTCGCTAGTTTTTTGTAAAAACTTACCGTTTTCAAGATGTTTAGAAAAAGATGCAATTTATCCCTTTAACAGTACAAATTCAAAAGACCAAATTTAACAAGCTATAACTTCAAGACTAATTTACAGTATTCGTTAAAAGCTCATTTTTTAGTTAATTTTTGTATGTACCTATATATTATGTAAATATTATTTTTCCGTCATTTTCATAGAAAATGGAATTGGATCGAGTTATTGACTAAAGACCAAATCACCCTCTTTCTAAAGATGGCGGCCCCATCAAGATGTAGCCGAAGACACAAAATTAAAAAAATGTTGACCATCGATAGGCAATTTTAATAAATTTTTTGAATAAACTATCTAATCTAAGCACATGAAGAGCTTGCGCGTTTCTCTCTTTATGTATTGATTGTATTAAAAAAGTAAAGGGTGTTTTTTTTGTTGAGGTATAGAACTTTGAAATGGAATAAAACAGAGATGATTTTTTTTAAATTGACATGAAAATTACTTTATTCGCCACCGCTGGCTCGGACGTAGTCTAATATGAAGGTTCAATTTTCGATGACTTTTTCCAACATTTGTGGCAGTATATCGGCAATATCGCGGCGAATGTTGTGCTCTAAGTGGTCAATCGTTTCGGGCTTATCGGCGTAGACTATAGCGACTTCACATATCCCCACAGAAAATAGTAAAGCGGCGTTAAATCGCACGACCTTGGAGGCCAATGCACGGTTCCGTAACGTGAAACTATGCGGTTACCAAATGTTTCCTTCAATAAATCAATTGAATCAGCTCAAACTGTGTGACATGTTGCCCTATCTTGTTGAAACCACAGCTCCTACACATCATGGTTTTTCAATTGATGAACGAAAAAGTCAGTAATCATAGCTCTATACTGCCGTGTTAAGAGAAAAAAACGTAACTGACTTTATGGATGTTTTGAGTTAGGGCCAGTTTTGACATCTTTGATATGTTTGCTATTTTATTCTTTTCTTTGGTCTAAAACGCTTAAGAAAAATGACGTTTGTTCAAAGAACTATGCTTTTTTTAGGAAAAATTGACGATTTAGCACTAAATTTAAGAAAAGAAAAGTGACTACCATACAAGCATTTGTACATTTGATAAATAATCAAGGCAACAAATTTATGATTTACTTGTAAAAACGACAGAAAAACACTCAACAGCAAAACAAAAAAGATAGAGATAAAAACAGAAAAACGTGTTTATCTCGAAATGGCAAAAATACACTTACATTTTTTCTTCTTAACACGGCAGTATAGCTATCACCATTGACTGTAACATTCTGGCCAGTACGGCCCAATTATTCCACCAACCCATAAAGCACACCAAACAGTCAGTTTTTGTGGATGTAACGGTGTCTCAACATACACTTCAGGATTATCATCACTCCAACTACGGCAGTTTTGTTTATTGATTTATCCTTTCAACCAAAAATAAGCTTCATCGCCCAACAAAAATCGCTTATGAATATTGCTATGTGATCCTGTGGCTTCAAATGTTGAAATGCCAAAGCAAACTAAAAATAAACAACTTGGCAATAGTGGAAAATAGTGTTTCCAACTTAAAGTTCTATACCTCTAAAAAAGAACCTTATATACATACACTCCTCGTCAACTGAATACGCACAAACATTTTTTAATATACTTTATCCATTTTTTCCAAACAGTGATGGTTATTATGCCATCTGTTGATGCTAACTATTCCCTTAAGATGTTAAGCAGATAATTCCGAAAGAATTATCCAAAAACAACCGTGAGTTTTTCTTCAACCATTTGCAAAGTGTTTTATATGCAAAGTAGGAGTTTTTTTTTAGTCAACTGAATAGGTACAACGCCATTTTCTTCGTTGCTTATAAGTTTTTTGGAGTGCTTGACAGTTTAAATTAAAGATTTTAGTGTTTTCAGTAAAATTTAATTCTTGATTTCAAATTTTAAGAAAAATGGGTAGATCTACGTGTCTTAACAGTGTTGAAAAAGCTAAAATCGATTTACTTAGAGACCAAGGCCTAACTAGACGTGCAATAGCTGATATAGTTGGCCGAAGTTTTAATGTAGTTTATTCTTTCTTGAAAAATAAAGATGCATACGGCAAAAACATGAAGGGAGGTAAGAAAACAGCAACAACAGCAGCTGAGAGACGAAGAATTTTAAGATATGCATCAAATTCTTCTGATTCTGTGGCAAAAATAAAACAAAAAGTCGGCGTAAACGCAAGTTGCTCAACAGTATTAAGAGTAATCAACAACTCAAGCCATCTTAAACGAATGAAACTTAAGAAAAAACCACCACCTGACGAGAGACGGAAAATGTTGCGATTAGATTTTTCAAGACTTCACATGAGTTGGAAAAAAGAATGGTATCACGTGGTTTTTTCAGATGAAAAAAAGTTTAATTTCGATGGCCCTGATGGGTTCAACTTCTATTTTCACGACTTAAGAAAAGAAAAAAGATTTTTAAAGCGCCATCATAGTCGTGAGGTGTCATGATATGGGGAGCAGTCAGTTATTATGGAACAGTTGAGCTCGAGGTTGTAACATCAAGAATGACAGCAGCTGGGTATAAAGTAATTTTGGAAAGAAATTTTCCTAAATTTTCTAACATCTTTGGACCCATAAACTGGACCTACCAACATGATAATGCGCCTATTCACTCAGCGCGCATAATAAAAACATGGATAGAGGAGCAACAAGTGCAGTTGCTTCAATTTCCGCCGTACTCACCTGATCTAAACATCATAGAAAATGTCTGGGGATGGTTAGTACGCAAAGTTTATGAGGGTGGTCGTCAGTTCGAAGACAAAGAAACCTTAATTTCTGCAATCAAATTAGCGTGGAGCGAAATTTCGTTAAATTACATTAAAAAGCTATACGATTCCATGCCGGATCGAATTTACGAAGTAATTAAAAATAAAGGTGGAAGTACCCACTACTAAACTTAAACAAAAACTTGTTTCATTCCATTCCAATACCAATTTTAATTTTTGTACCTATTCAGTTGACTCAAAAAAAAACTTCTACTTTGCATAAGTTACACTTTGAAAGTGGTTGAAGGAAAAACTCACGGTTGTTTTTGGATAAAACTTTGAAATTCTGTTATTTATATGTTACGAAAATTTTTACCATCAACAGATGGCATAATAACCATCACTGTTTGGAAAAAATGGATAAAATATATTCAAAAATGTTTGTGCGTATTCAGTTGACGAGGAGTGTATGTACGTTTATCTTTTTTGTGTAGAATCACATTAACTACAGTTTGTAACTTCACATTAAAAAAATTATGGTTTTAGAGAAATTAAGAAAAAACTGACTTTTCCCCCCTTTCCCTTATATCTTTTGCACCTAGCCATATAACGGGTAATTTAAAGGAAACAACTCTTTGAAATTAAATAAATAAATTGGGTGGCGCAACAGCTCGAACCAGGGCCTAGTGACTTACAACTCACAACCATTCCTGTGTGCATGTTTGTTGGGCAGGAATGGAGGGGACCTACAGTTTTTTGTCGAGTCCGAACGGCTAAATGAGAAGCACTTTTTCATGACAAGTATACTCTTGGATTTGTCAGTTCCTCGCAAGAGGCAGTACCTCGAATAAAACAACTCTTTACCTTCGGCTTACTCACTTGAACTCATCAGTGACATAGTGAGGGCTTTGTCATACGCAATTTATATTAAGTTCAGTTCAACTTACATGAATTTTTCAACGAAAATCCACTGTAAACTATATCCAACAAGATTAGAATTCCTAATCATTAAGCTGGAAGTTCAACAAGTCCAATCCTTAATGCTAAGTCTTCTACTTGGCTGATTTATTTCAGTAGTATATAGAATTTGTATTATAAAACCTTCTTATATAGAAACTATGCCTGGCCCAGGGCAAAAAAACTTCCAGCTTAATGATTAGGAATTCTAATCTTGTTGGATATAGTTTACAGTGGATTTTCGTTGAAAAATTCATGTAAGTTGAACTGAACTTAATATAAATTGCGTATGACAAAGCCCTCACTATGTCACTGATCAGGGCTGTCGTTTCAATTTCACAGAAAGCAGTACTTCGAAGAAAACAATTGCAGTACACTGCAGTACGGCAGTAAAATATATACCAACATAATTGTTAATGTATTTAATTTTGTTTAAATGCAAATATTGTTCATTAAAAATTATCACATACCCGCCAATTACCTTTTTAACTCTAGCGCACTGCAATGGTGGTATTCATTATTTCATTACCTACAGAACTATTGTTGTGTTTGTGCACGTTTTTCTCAAAATTATTTAAATAAATTAAAGCCAATAAATTTTCCAGTTGATGGCCTTACTTACCCTGGGCACCAGAATAACTTGGTTTATAATGAGAAGATTTAGCGCATATAGTACAAAAAATTTTGCTCATCGATTAATGCAATTGTAATAAATTTTTTGACAAAATTTGCCACTCCATAAATTGGCTCAACGATTTACTCTAAAACTATTGAATGCATCAAAAAAACATGTAATTTGTTTTTTTTTATAAAATTGAATAAGCTGCAACACCTTGTTTATTTCATACCAAAAAGTTGATAGTTTTCGAAAAATTTTCAAAAAACTGAACTTTACAACTTTTTACTCCTCCAAAAATTCTTTTTTGCAGCCAAAATTTAGAAATTGGAAATTGCTCAAGACGTCAAAACAAAGCCCCACCAAAATTCAACTTTGTAGGAGTTTTGTCGAAGTACGTTAAAATCTAAATTTCATGGGCTAGAGATCCATTAGTATAATTTAACATTGCTTTTGACAGTTGGGTGAAAAAACTACATTTTGACGTGTGTGGAATATTTCGTTCCAAATGGCATCAAAATGTCCTTAAACTTCCTTTTTTCGGATCAGAAAAGAAAATCTGAAAAATTCCAGAATTACGAATTTTTTACTTGTGATATACAGGCTATGCCTATATTGCAAACTACGTACTCGTAAAAAATGGTACTCGAGATCTTTCTTAATACATCTATATACATAGTGAACGTATTCTATACAATTTTATCTGTTTTGTTTACAAAAGAAAACATGAGATAAAAAGGACTAAAACTTTTTGGATATGATTATGATTTGAAAATGTTGTGTGAAAAAATTTTCAAAAAAGCAGTACTTTGGTCGTATTAGCAGTACGGCAGTACGGAGTTTCAAAAAGCAGTACAAATACTTCAATTGCAGTACTTCGACAGCCCTGTCACTGATGAGTTCAAGTGAGTAAGCCGAACGAAACGCCAATTTATAGGACTAAAGGCCATAAAAAGCTATTTTGAATAAACAACTCTTTACCAGTATCTAATTTTCCTGGACTATAGTAAGTGAATGTAAGCCGAACATTTAGGCTTTAATTCAAATACCCAACAAAAATATAGGGAAGTATGCATTCAACGGAAGAACTTTGATAGAAGAAGAAGGTTAAAGTCGATACTATTATTAGCTCTAGTAGTAGAAGGCCAGATTTGCAGTGTTTACTATAATCTCGTACGCATAGGATTAAGTTTATAATTGTTGATGATAAATACTTTCAGTAAATACTGATTCATCCAAGTTACAACTAGAATTCATCGAAAATGCTCGTTTTGTGATATTTTTATCATCTTCACAATCAAATTGTTTATAATTACAGGAAAAAAAATTTACTATTTTGTATTTCCGAAAACAGCAACATTTACTATGTTTTTTTGCAAAACTGGCCAGAATTTAGTTTATTCCTACCGAATGTAATGGAAGCATAAAATAGAGGAGGCACAAGTTGATTTAATTGCATTTCGAAAATCCTCATAAATTCATTCAATTGAAAAAAATGACAAGTATACGCCACAGGGTACAATTGTTTGAGTTATATGAAGAGGTTGATAAAATTTAAACCACTCTACCGAGTTTTATGAAATTTTCAGGCTAAATCGATGATAGAATAAAGCATCATCAAAGTAATTTTCCGCCCAGTATTTTAGAAAATTTCATAACTAATCCCATAAATCTTTGAGAAATTTGAACATAATTTTTAGGGCTTGTTTCACATTGGCTAAGTAAGGTTTTAATTAGATATCTAACACATAAATATTGGCACAGGGTCATAAGTCCACTGAACTGCCTCAATGAGTTATAAATCCATAAATTATTTTGTTTTCCTAGGGGGCTTATGAACCTGCCTCAAAATATTTGTGTCAACAAGTCCGAAGCAAAAACTCTATCTAACCTTTAATGACAGTAGAAGTCAACATTCTTTGGGTTGGAAGTTTTGTTTGTGCACATTTCTGAGAATACGAAAATCTCTGAGATTTCAGAATATTTGTGTCAACTTGTCCCAAGCAAAAACTCTTATCTAACCTTCTATGTCAGTAAAAGTGAACATACTTTTGGGTGGAAATTTTATGTTTCTACATTTCTGAGAATACGAAAATCTTTCAGATTTCAGAAGAAATTAATTCATACTAAATTGTTTTGAATGAAAAGTTTAATCTATATTTTTTGTTTTGTATAATTAAGACAGATTCTTGTATAATTTTAAAGATTATTTATGTTTGTCTTTTCTTTATCTGAAATTAGTATTTAAAATAAAACCATCCATGATTCATCAAATTAAATATTAATTTAAGAACAAAACAATCTTGAAGCATATGACTATTACTGATAGTATGTTGACACTACTGAAGTAGACATTATGAGTATATAATTTTTGTTTATTAGAAATTCACCATATTTAACTATTTATTTATTTAACAAATTAAATAAAATTTTAAACAACGTCTATTCAAGCAGTTATTTTACTGTATGCTGTATGCATACATTTAAATAAATGTGTTACCAAAATGAATATATTTTAAAGCCAATTGAGCATTTTCCGAAACTGGTTTTTGTATCACAGAATTTCTACCTTCATAATGTGAAAGTACACAAAAATAGTTTTTTGTACATAGAATTCTGCTCAGAGTAACAAACTAACGAATAACTAACTAACTAATAAAAGATTACTTTCCACTCACGTTCTTAGCAATCAAGCTTCCATTACGATTGCCTTACACAAGACTCAACGCATCTATGGAATCTCACACTTGATTTCAGAATATATAAATAATAGCTTGATGATTTTCCTACCGAAGATGGGTGTTTCCACGCTCGAAACGTCACTCAAACAATTTACCCAGACATAAAATTGACCTGAAGATCACAAGAGACGAATACATAAATTTCTATATTAAATACACAATTGTAGATTTTGTCTGCTTTTGTAAGCAGACTTCTTTAAAAGTCTTTAACGAAGTTTCTCATAGAATGCTTTTTTCCTCTATTTTATTTAGGGTGCTTCTTTTAGAAAAAAATTGCAGGAAATCTTATTGGAATATCAACGAAACTGCACACATTTAGACTTGGGGGCAATTTTAAATTCCACTTCTAATAAGTTTTTAAAAAGCTGTTCAACTCAAATAAACAAACTGAGTACAAGCTTTATAGAAGTACATAATAACTTTAAGATATAGAAAAATTAAAACTTATAGATTGAAAAGTTTCGTTTAAGACAACATTCATAATTTTAACCTATATAAATTTTATCACTTATAGGAACGAGGTATCGTTTATATGAAAACCAATATCAACCAAAGAGGATGAACAAAATTGATCCACCCAATGCAAGGCAAGAACAAAAAATAAAAACCACGACTACTTCGCACATACTTGCTCTTATGTTTTTAAAAAATTGAGGATACACCTACAGTTGTGAACACGAAAATAGCAGTAGGTTTAAAATAAACGAAAAAATGGTTAGGGTTAAGGTTCAGTGTTGGGAAGACGTCGCACATACTAGCAGGATCAAATACTACCATATAAAAACAACCTTTGACTCATCTGCCCGTAAAATATTACGCTCACAGGAAATCTTACATAGTTTCTTGCAAACTGCATCTGTTTTTCTGCATGTGGTTTGGTGAGGGGTGGCTTCTTCTTCGGCATGATTGCTCCTTAATTTGCCTCTAGGAGTCTTCTTCTCCAGTTCATATCACTCATAGACAGATTGAGCTGTTAATGAGTCTCAGTTGTCGATTTTTGTGGATTATCTCTAGAAAATCGCTCGATCCTCCTTCCGTCATTGGGTGTTATTTTTCTTTCTCCATCTCTTCTTTCTGGATTTTGCGCATATTTTATAGAAATTAAGATCATTTAAGCCGAGCAACAACAAATGTTGTGCATTTCCTGGTATGACTTACCTTCTCTGAGCTGCAACAGAATTAATTTGCACTGCTCATCAGTGAAGTGTTTAAATACGGCCCACTTTTGCAAACAAAAATATTAAAAATGCTTGTTTATGTTCATATTTCCTTAAAAATATTTCTTCTACTACAACTGACTTGCTTTCGGCTTATAGCACTTCAAAAAAGTAAAAAAATAGAATATTTACAAAATACTGCTATTTTAATGTTCACTTCAAAAACGATCCCTAACAATTGAATCTACCGTTATTCTGAACGCACGAAAAACTAAGTAAAGCTATCTCTTTCTTAATAATGCTTATGATTTAGGTTTTCACTAAGTGCATTCTTTTTTAATTGGAAAGTCTAGAACCAAAAATAGAAGGCCTTCAACAATTTGTGTGAAACCACTGCTATTTTCATGTTCACAGCTGTATGTATAAAGACATGGAAATTATGAGAAAAAAGTGTTTAAAGCATGAAATTTTGGTGTGCAAATCTTAATTTGTTATTACTGTGCATATCAAAATATAATTTAAAAACATTTTTTGATATCGAATAAAAAAAAAAAAAAATCGAAACTTTTTTAAAAATTAAAAAATTTTGACATGCAAACTTATTCGAGGAAAAAATATAATTGCTTCAAAAATAAACCGATAACTTTTTCGATTTTTAAAAAGGTTTTCTTGTTTATTTTTTAGGAGCATTTTTTACTGAGGATAAATTTCATGTACATACCCTCAAGTACCCATATTTGTCATTTTATTTTATTTTTTTACTTTATAAGTAAGTATTTTTTCCCAATGAAGCCTGATCGATTTGTAATAAATGATGAAAAAAAAGATCTCATTTAGGTGAAAAATAAAGTACGTATACGCCACAGTGCCTTAAAATTTGGTGGATATTTTTGTTTATTTATTTTGCTGATCAGAATTATGATTTCAGATTTCCTTAAATTGTAAGTTTATTTTTTTCTTTTTTTTTTGAGGAAATAGCTGGCAGCCATTCTACTGAATCCGAATGACTTTTATGAAAAGCACTTTTCCATGACAAGAGAATACTCTTTGAGGACCTCACGCCAGACTAACTAACTAACCATGAATAATAGGTATTGGGGTATATGCTCCGCAACCTCAAGATCCATTCTACCCCATGAAACAACAGTTAACAATTACGCCAAACGGTCTCTTATTAATAAATTAAAAATAAATGCTAACATTGCTTTTTTTATTCGTAATTGAATTTAATTTGATTTTAAATTAAAAAATAAAATACTTTTCGAAAATGCTCGACATTAAAAAATTACGAACAATTGTCTATTTATAGGACAACAGAACAAAAACAAAGCCTACCTAATCCACACTTGCACCGTCAACATCATATGCCTGCTCTGGAATATTTTTGATCAATTAAGAATTGATTGTTATCCAAAACAAGAAAAACATAAAAGTTATTGTGAAATTATGATTCCAAAAGAACTATGAATCATTAAAAATATCTAGAAAAAACAAATGCGTCACAATTTGTCCATTTCCATTCCACATACAGGCTCAACAACCTATTGTTGTTGATGAACGTCACTTAATGAAGTTTAATGTTCGATTTTTGTTTTTTTTAATATCAAAAACAATTTATCAGGAATCACTGAGTCTCTTCTATTGAAATTAAATTTGTTTAAAAATTATATAATAATATTTTTTTTTTCAGTTCACAAAAATAAATTTGTTATTTGTTTGATATTTAGGATGTATAGTTTTTGTTATAAATAAAAGGTCATCATTTATGTTGTTACTTTTTTCAAACAATTTCATAGAACACTTTTACCACATTGATCTTGTATTAGAAAGAAACATAGCCTGTGATGAGTAATATGAGTCCTTTATTTTCAAAAACTCTTTCTTAATGATAAAAGAGAAACTGCGGCCTTTTTGACTCTTTCTTCTAAAATAAGATTTAAAATATTATATTCTGTTAAGATGTGTTAAGGGAAAACTTTGATTTAGGTAGATTTCAGCTTTCTTTTAATGATAATGTATTTTATTAAAATTCCTTCAAGATTGGAACGTTTTTTTGATTATTAAAAGCAACGTAATTCACATTACGGTTATATTGTTGATAACCCTCCGCTTAGTCCCCTATTATACGATGATTCTTTGCATCTGACTCTTTTTTCAAATTTCCCTTCGAAAATCATCCTGTAAGGCACGCGCTATTTCACGGTGCTTCACGATTCTTGATGTAAGATTGTCGGTTCTCTTTTATTACTAAATTCGATCCTTCTATTCAAGTGGTTTGTACAGTGTCTTAATACGAAAATACGGAAAATGCTAAAAAGAAACGGCAAAAAGAGTCGCGGAAACCTTGGCCCGCGACTCACAGGGCAACTGATCTTTCGTCTCATCTTTTTTCTCTTTCGCGCTCATTATGTTCAAAAAGAGTCAGAAGCAAAGAATCATCGTGTAATAGGGGACTTATAAAATGTCAGTAGCTTGCACTTAGGGCCAATTTGTCAGAGATCAACCCAGCTTCAGAGTTATACCTACTCGTGTAAGGCTAGGAACGCACTTGCGATTATCAGTCGCAGCTCGCAGAAAATAGAACACATGATTTTAAATAATGTAAATGAACGCACATGACACAAAAAAATCCTACAAAGCTGCGATTACCTTTTTTAAGTAGCTGCGGCAGAAAATCACGCGATTATTCGAAGCAAAAAATTGATAACACACATTTGAATGGGAATGAACGCACATGATACTGGGTCAGTATCAATTTTTTTGGTCGCAACGACAGAAAATCGCGAGTGCGGTCCCAGCTTTAACCCAACTATTTTGGTCAGTTAATTCCAAAGCTCCGACGATTTGCACTAATCGAAAACTGCGCCTCAGTACCAAAAGAGTTGATACTTAATACTGCCTTGTATGATATTTCTACTCAAGATATTCTGCCATAAAAGTCATCCACCAATTAAACTGCTCTAATTTATTGAAAGCCGAAAGCAAATGTATAACCAAAATCTGAGTATGAGGGTTTACAGGCACATGTATCGTGATATAGAATACCCAAGTTTGACAGATTTTTGTTTTCAGGATGATGTGTGGGATTAACAAGAGCTAGGTCTCCATTTTCAATGTCAACATTATAACCATTTAATTTATTTTAATATCTGATGCTCTTCCATTTTTTCTAATACAGGTATTTATGCATCAATTTTGAAGATCCAACTAACATAACTCAGAATATAACCATGTCCTACGAACATTTTCATCATTTTTTTTTAAGATTTTAAACAAAACAAAAATCATAAAACAAAGTCTATACAAAATTGAAGTGTTAAAGACTAGATCGTCGCTCATCTCACGAAGTGACCCAACTCGCAAATTTTCGTTTTTAAATTTGGGCAATACATAATTTTGTACCAAATACACTTGATTGCATATTCCTACATCATTAGATTCCCTTAAAAATGTCTGAAACATGGCTAAATGCGTTATAAGTTATAGCATAGTTGGCATAACTGCAATTTTAGTTAAAAAGTTTCTCACGAACTGACGTAACTGCGATTGCAGCATTGTTGTGTAAATGCAGTGGTTTCAGGTACCAGTTCCGCATCTATCATCCATCACTAAAATAATAGTGTTCGGTTCTTCCTGCTTGCTATGCTCTGTCCAATAAAAATTGTCAGAACAGGGCTTATGGGCGAGCTTTCTTCAAAAACAGTGGTGCCTGTGTATACTAAAACGACACTTAAAATTCTCACAATTTTTTTTTTTCAAAACGGTAGTGAGCCACTAAAATTTCTTAATAAGTAACATATCTGGTAAATCGATTATTTTTAACTGTTTTTAGTACAGAATTTATATTGAATTTCAAATCATTTGAAACTTTAACAAATTTCAATTTTCCAAAAAAAAATATATCAAAACCTTTGTATACACAGAAATAACGCCTAAATGAGAGGTCCACAAAACAAGAAACGTTTCTCCCGTAAAATATTAAAGAAGCAGATACTTAAGTTCGTGAGAAGAGGGACGAGATTTGAAACCAAGCTGGTTCTTACCTCCCACCCCTCCCAAAGGCTGAGAAAAAAAAACCTCCCAGACTTTGGTATTCGATATCACGTTTCATGTACCTGTAAACCCTCATACTCAGATTTTGTTTATATATACATTAGGGTGGTCGTTATATGTTTTTTGTTTACTTTTTACATTTGGATAGGCCTCAATCGTCTCTATATTAAGAAAAAACCTCTGTAGTCGCTGATAGGGGTAAAAATATCCCTTTTTTATTGAAGTTCGCGTAAAATGTTCCAAAAAGCTCAGAACATTTGTAGGTGGGAAGTAGACCAGAAAAAAATCGTAAGAGAGGGGGGTAATATTTCCCCCCACTTGGACAGGAGGGGCAATTAAATACAAAAATTGCCTTAAACAGAAAAAAATAATTTACAAACAACGGCAACCTTTACAGTAATGTTTTGGAGCTTTTTGGAAAGCCAAAAGTCCATTTTTATAGTTTTTTTTTTGTCAAATAAAGTTCTTTGAATAAACAAATTCAGCAAAAACTGTCTTCAAACATAAAATATTGAAGAAAAACATTTGTTGCTATTTTATGACATTATTTTATTAAATTGCCCCTCGCGTCCAAGCGGGGGTAGATATTACCCCGCTTCTGTAAGACTTTTTTCTTGTCTACTTCCGATCTACATACATGCTCTGAATTTTTTTGGCAGATTTTACGCGAATTTCCTAGTATGCAAAAAAAACCGGAAATTTAATTTACCCCTACGGCGACTATAAGGGATGCAAATAAAAAGCTGAAAAAATTAGGAGTTTTTCTTCATTTAGAGCCGATCTAGCCCATATGTACATATGTAAATCCACTCCTAATTAGATGTCGGCCTATGTCCTTAATAACTTCAAACTTCTTTCGTATCGTAATCTGGGTGCAAAACAAAAAGTTTCATTGTTCGTCCTTAGAAGTGAAGAAGTGAATATGTTTTATTAACAAATCCATCTATTAATATAATTATTATGTTTATTTTAAAAAAAATTCTACAATAATAAGACAAAGTAATGAAGAAATTTTATTCTACACATTGTAGACATATAATCCATCTCAAGAATGACATTTTATAACTATATTTTTGTTTTCTTTTCAAATATTGAAAAACATTTACGTAAATTGCGATAAGGTTTGTAGTTTTTTCTTGTATCTACTCCTTTTTTATGTTTAACCATTATCATTTTTTTTTTATTTTTTATTTTCATTGTCTACACAACTAGATTAATTAAAATCTTGAAGAGAACTCATCACTCTGTTCTGTGAAACAAGTTAAATAATACTATGTCATTCATATGATGTATGTATAAAGGGTGTTTCTTTTTTAAAACGTGGTAAAGTCTATTGAAGAAGACCAACGTATAGGGAAGAATTTAGAAGCAAATGATTTAAAAAGGTTTGGAATTTCTGAAAATAACAATTGAAAGGATAAAACACTTTTTCCGTCAAAGTCACATCTGTCAATTCATCAAATGTCAAATTCGAATAGAAGGATGTCGATGATAAAAAACCCCTACAAAAATCAGAAATGAACATAATTCACAGAAAAGAAAAAAGTAAATCGCTTTTGATTGATATTTTTTTATTTTTTTTTTGTTACTAGCGACGTCATTGCACATTTCATTTAACCCTTTGTTCTGAAACCACCTAATCAAATAATCTTCCCCGAGCCACAGTAACAAGAAAAAAAGGAGAACCAGGGCCAGGATATTTTGAAGGACAAAAATTATAATTCTTTATAGGAGAGAAGTAGCAACGCTTTAGTGTTATCAAGAAAACCACATCATACCAAAAACTAACAAATAATTCTCACCAAAAACATCTGACAAATGACAATTATTCCCTTGAAAAAGTGCAAGTACATGAATAAGCATTAAACAAAAAACACCCTTTAACAATTTGTTTAGGCGATGCGATCTCCGATGAAAAGATAACGTTAAGACCTTAAGAATATAGGGCTTAGATGTCATTGATTATAAATAATACCAGATTATCATAAGTCACACATATCTTTCAAATCTGACATCCACGCACACACAATAAAGAGCAAAAAGAACATATCAGATTAACTGTGTGCGCAAACACATGAGTTGTTGGATCCCATTTTGCATTCTTTGATTTGTCAATTTAATGATAAATCATCATTCATCATCGCAAAACTTAAAGCTGAGTCTTCTCCGTCTCTGGAATATATAAAGAGAGTCCCAATACGAACAGACTCCCATTCCCTAGTGGTTTTTTGAGCTGCTAGCTCTTAAAACAATATTTCGTTAAGTTTTCTCGTTTAAATTTTATATTTTCGTTTGTTTGTTTGCGCGCGCGTTTTGTGTGTAATATTAATTAATTAAAAACAATATCAGGTTAGTTATTGAAGAAACCAAAAAAAAAAAAACGTAAAATAAATTCAATATCTATATTATTTTTGTCATCAATTGGATTTTTTTAAGTGTACAAATTTTTTTTCAAGTCTAAAGAGTGCATTGTCCGTTAAAGGTATTTGCTTTCGATTAAAGAAATTAAGTTCAAAAACAATAACTGCCAACCGTCAACTGATGTTGACGTAAGAAAGGAGGTTATTTTGTCCTGAAACGGAAGTGTGTTTTAAAAATAATAAGTTTTTATCTTAATTTAGAAAGTAAATACAATAAATTGTATTTTCTGTATATTTTCGGTAAATTTTAAATTAAAAAAAAAGAATGAATTCACAAATTCAATGAACTGTGAGAGAAGTATTCTCATCCGTGAATATATTTCACTAAACATTATCAATGATCCTCGATGTGTTTGAATCATGTTTCGTTTGTACTTAGTTACATCATAAAGAAGGAAATAAAAACTGGATAATGGTTTAATGAGTTTTAAATAATTCTGACAAATGATTAATATTATTGTTGTTAAAGTGTTATAAACATGTTTTGTGTTGTTTGTTTAATTTGCATAATTTATTTGCAATTAAATATAATACGTACGATAAGTTCAGAGGATAATAAAATGAACAAAGAGAAATGAAGAGAGAGGAACTATTAGACAACCTTGTTATAGTTTATTTTTTTTATGAGTCAATACACGACTCTATACAGACACATAACTGGGTCAGTCGCAAGATAATAAAAAAGTCAATTTTTAATTGGAATTTCATTTGATACCAACATTTGTAAAAAAAATGAGAATGGGAGTAATCGTAGATGATACAGGAGACTCCATCATTCTGTCTCTGATTGCTACTCAGACGCTTTATGACTAATTCACAAAATACTTTTGAGAGTTGTATCAATTGCGTCAATGGCGTTCCTTCAAGATTGAATCCAAAAACTTTGTTATAAGGAAAGGTGTTGTTAAAAACAAGCAGAAACTGTTAGCAAAAACACTGTTGCAAAATTATAGACAGAATATTTTAAGAGTCTTATGGCCAATCTCATAAAGAAACACTAAAATTACTTTTATCTAAACTGCTTCTAAGTTTTATCAGACATTTAAAATTTTCCAGTTTCACCAATGTAGAAAAGGGATATTTTAAGGATATATTAATTTGACTGAATTTGCTCACATCCCTGGGGTTGTTTCCCTCGCACATGCGAAGTCTATGAACAAAGTGAAAAAGCATTATGGATGAGGTACAATAATTATTCTGACAGCAAAATATCAGCTGTTGGTGACTGGAATGGCTTAACAAAAAAGACTTTTAAAATTTAATGAGACAAAAATGAGCTTTTAGTTTACAAGGGCATTTAAAGTTTTCTTAAATATAAAAGCATTTGGTGTAACCAAAAAACGTAATTTAAAGTCTAAAAGGCTTTTTTAAATCATTAAAAGCCTTTCGTGAAATCAGCCATTAGAGTGACAGTAATTAGAAATTGTTTAATTTAAATGCAGTCCTCTAACTTTTTCGGGAGCATAAAAACTTCATAATAAGTCTCTCGTTAAAATCATATTCAAGTTGAACACGAAGAATGACAGTTCTTGTTCTGAAAAGAAGAGAAAATGCTAGATTTGATATCAGAATCCAAACCAGAAGCGTTCACACGTATAGAATCAGTTTTCTGGATTGCCAATCGAAAAGGCAACTAAAAATTAAAATCGGACTTTGAAAGTTTTAAATTTAATGCAAAATGCAAGTGTTTAACTATTAAGTGGGGTTTCACATCGTTTATAATTTACGAAAACATCAATTTCACTTTAATTTTGCACCACTGTTTTTTTCTTGCTGTGCTGAAAAGGGTGTTCACGGTCGATTCATTACTTATAAAACGATTAAGGTCAGTCAAACTAATGACAGTCTAATTCATTTCAATAGTTTGCATTGCACATACACATGCTTTTTTCTGACAGCTTGCCAGGAGCATTTGATATTTCTAAATAACTGAAATCTTTTGAGCGCCTCTGTAAGCCCCAAAGGCTTATGATTTAAAGTTTTTGAAATTATTAGAAATACAAAAAAATCCTACTAATAGGTATCAAAGTAGTTTCTTGGGATATTTGTCCATAAATTAACTAAAGTGACGGATTCGAATGTAATTTGATTAGGGGACTATAAGTTATAATAGTTCCTAAAAAGATAGAAGACAAACAGTTAAAGTCATCTACGAACTCCACCCCGTTCTGTTTATGTATGTGTTTTTTTGCCCACGATTGTCTAATGACCTCGAATTTTTTGAGTCAAAACTTTCAAGGGTCATGTTCTCGCGAGTTGTCGAACCACTAGATTAATGTCGAGCTTATGCGCAGTTGATGACGATACTGTCATGAGCACGAATTTAAAATTTGTAATGCTGTGTCATATTAGTAACAGGCATTTCGAAACTAAATCTTTCTATTTTCAGCTCGTTTTGAGGTTTGTTGTTTCTAGGTATGAAATTTATAATAGATACCTATGGGGAAATAATCCAATGGAAGAGGTTGTGTCATACCCGTAACAGCTCGGTATTTTAAAACTAAATCTTTCTGTTTTTCAACTCATTTTTTGAGTTTTGTTATTTCTTGTTTTGGAATTTATATTATATTATTATGGGAAATTAACTATGGAAAAGATTGTGTCACATTGGTAGCAGGTTGACATTTCTTAATTTAGTCTTTCATGGTGTTAGCTTATTTTTGAGTTTTGATATTTTTTTACTTTGAATTATCGGGACAGCTAAATAATTCCACGAAAAGATTGTGTCACATGTTGGCATTTCAAAACTTAATCGTTCAGTTTTTCAATTTATTTTTTAGTTTTTTTGCTTCTAGTTTGGTTTTGCGGGGCAGGGGAGTAGTAACATGGAAAGACTTGTTGTGTCACAATCGTAACAGGATGTCATTTTCAAACCAAATCTTTTTGTTTTTTTCATTTTTTATTACTGTTGTTCATTGTTTTTTTACATAACGGTGAAATAATTTACTGGAAAACATCGTGTCACATTCGTAACAAGTTGGTATTTCAAAACTTATCTAATCTTTCTTTGTTTCAACTAACTTTCAGTATATTAAAAGGTGCAACTGGTCATAAGAATCGTCCCCATATTTTAATATCGAGATAAACGTCATTATACAATCACAAGTTGCTCTTTGTCATTACTTAAAAAGACCTATCATAACAACCTGATGGATTGGTAAAATGTTAATAATGGGTCATCCAAAACGAGGTGTCATTTAAAATTAGTTATTTTGATGATTAATCGATACATCCTCGTATGATGTGTTAAAGTGCTGAAAATTTGCAATTATTTGAAAATATGATGAATAATTGCATCAACAGAATGACTTTTTGTAACCAGATCTGATTTAGTACTTTAGAATAGAAATATTGCATTTTTCGATCGATAAATGACACCTTTTGTTATGACCCTATGGAAACGAAATTGAAAAAAACATGGAAAATTTATTTGAAGGTGTAAAAGTGATGACATTAAGAGCAGTGCAAATCATCCTAGTCTTGGGGGTAAACCTGATTTTACTCCAGAAACGTGTTAACTCGCTTTATTTTATGAGTTCTCTCAGGATTTAAGTGAGGGTGATTTCAATAGACTTTTGACTATTGGAAGATAAAGTTAATCCTCAACTGAAAAACTCCTTTATTTCAACATTAGCTAATTTTGGGGTGGAATTGGCTAAAGTGATAGATGATTGACACATTTATGATAGTCAAATTATGATCACATTTAATTTTCCGTCTGTGTAAGCTGATCACCCAAAATTACTACAAAATTGGCATCAGTTAGGTCTATTCTCAAGATTTGCACATTTCTATTGTAAATGTTCTCCCATATTTTAATTTGGTTAAAACTATACCACATTTTCTAGTACATACAATTTTTTTTTAATTTCAGGAAATCAATAAAATTTGCATTTTCTATAAAAATGACAACAAAATAACTGTCACAAGAAAAAATCACAAAAATATGATTATCACATGTGATACTCACCTTACGCAGATCAAATCTGTTTATTGTAACTGTCAACTATCACAAATCACATTAGCCGATTCCACCCCTCATTTTCCTCAAAATAACCTCAACACTGAAAAACTGCCCCTAAGCTAAATAAGTTTGTTTTTAAAGAAACCCGGGACGTACAAGTGTCC
Organism: Dasysyrphus tricinctus; assembly: GCA_963921185.1. Classification (NCBI taxonomy): domain Eukaryota; kingdom Metazoa; phylum Arthropoda; class Insecta; order Diptera; family Syrphidae; genus Dasysyrphus; species Dasysyrphus tricinctus. The sequence continues at coordinate 13,568,551 of OY992533.1, read as the reverse complement.
CGTATTTAGATATTTGTCGCGTATTTATCCCGTATTTGCACATTCCCTGAAGTTTTTTATTTCATATAAATAAATAAATACAAAAATAAAAACTATTGAGAGAATAAGGGCCAATATTTCAGCTCATCCTAGTCTCGGTTTCAAGCTTTGAATAAACTACAGAAACGAGTGTTTAAATCAATATTCTAACAGCCGTATTCATTAGAATTCGTTAAAACACCTCTCAACAAGTCAACAGCTACGCCATGTATGTAAGTCCTTATTAAGGCTCTATGCGGTGCTGCGTAAATCTTTATTCATAAAATATTTTCCGATCCATTAAAATAACAATACGCTTGTGTCAAAAATAGAATGAAAAAGATAAATCTATTACGTTAAGATGTTATACAAAAATATCCTTGTGTCGTCACTATTCAACCTCTAAACGCGTTTAGCTTGAAATGACTCTAACTAGGTATACTCAACGTCACATAAATTGTATATGTATCACATTTTGCGTTTAAAGGCATTGTAACTTTATGCAGTCTCTTAAATGCGTTTATACATAAGGCTGCACTGTTAGTAAGCTCCAAGTTAACTCGCCAGTTTGATAAGTTGGCTCAGGGTCCAAACTCTCCCGTTGTGGAGGTATCTCGATTTTTCGTTGTTGCGCCATCTTGATTTCGATTGTAAAAGGCGTAAAAAGATTTTTGACAACTGAAAGAATACGAGTTAGTGAAAAACTGCTTCTGTAATAATTTAGGGTTGACTTATTTTCAGGACTAGCTAACTCTGACTTACTCTGTATTGAAAAACTGGCCCTTATTTTAATACAGAATTTAAAAATGTTAAGTTTATCCTATTTTCTTTTTTAGTTTTTAGTTTCTTATATTGTGAAAACATTATAATTTATTTTATTGTTCCTTTCTTTTCGTTTGTTTTTCTATTATTAGGTTTTTTTTAATTTTTATTTTAGATATCGTTGGTGAAACAAGAAAAGTGTGTAACTTATATTAAGTATTTTTTTTTTCAGGAGAGCATTAAAACCTCATAGTTTTGAAGTTATTGGATTGATTTCCCTGACATTTAATTTTCAGAAAATTTGGTGTTACACACTTTTCTGGTTTCACCGACGATATTACTAAATAAAAATTATTGAAAAGTGCAATAATTTGTTTGACGTTTAAAAGTTTTTCACTTTTTGTCCCAGTTTTGCTCCTAGAAATATGGTTACCGTACTTCTAAGATAATTGTGAATTTCGTTCCTGTCGAGTTAGTACTCTGTGCCATCATTTATGTATCGGATAGCAAATCAAACTTTACTTTAAGAAACACCTTAATCGCATAATTTCGTTGTTTTGTTGGTTGTTTTTATACAACGTTACTGTACTGCTCATCCATCACTGTTCAGTTTTAACACCAACATCAGTGTTCTGTATTTACTAAAGTTTAATCAACTGCTTATTATAAATAGTTACTATAAATATTTGCCTAAAATATTCCAAACATAAACAAATTTCCATAATCATCCACAGTCATTCTCATTAATATCAGGCAGCAAACAAAAAAAAAATATTTTAAAAAATTCTATAACTAAATTTTAGTTTAAATATTTTGAACTAATTGAAAAAATAAAAAAAAAAACACATGGGTAACTACACTAAATTTAAATTTGCAAAAACATATACAAAAAATACACACATTTTATGTTTTTTTCATTTTTTATTATTCATCAACAAAAATGATTCACTTAATGTGTTAATTAACTACAAAAAATCTTTTAATATCTTTCTCGCTGGTCAATATTGAAAAAGTACCACTACTCTACCTTCCATTCAATTATCACTTTTCAGTTGATAATAAACAAAATACAAAAAAAAAACTTTGTACAAATTCAGCTCAACAAATTGAAAACAATTAAAGCACGTTCCACGATCACAAAAACGGGCCATCAACGAGCAGCAACAAAAGTTCATTGAGCTGCAACAGTGTTACAGATTCTTATAAATCTCACCATAAATGCGCTATTAATGTATCTCGACTCTCGAGCCTCTAGCCAAACATAGATAGACAAATGTGCGATACAGCAGAAATCACCATCGTTCGCATGAGAGATACAAATTTGTCACTTTTATAAATTAATCAACATCATCAGTATCTAACAAGCCTTGCTGCTGGCTAAACCGTTTAATTACATAAATAAATACAACCTAAAATAAGACTATAATTTAAGCAAAAAAAATAAACCAAAATATACACCCATCCCTTCAAAAGTGCTTCATACGAAAAAAAAAGAAAAGTGTTTATATCTGCAAATGTTGTTTGTATCTGCTGATGTATATCTGTGTCTGTAAACTACCTGCTTGCATATTTCGAGCAAGTGTTGCTCTGATATTCACTAAAACGCGTATCGATTTCGAACGATAATATTCTGCGGCGATCAGACAAAGCTCAGTTTCTGCGAAGCTTTTCCCGCGTTTGGACCGACCACCGACAACACCACATCCACATAATACAATACTGAATTCTGGCATTTGTCGTTGCATAGTATCCGAGAAGTATCTGCATTTTTTAATATGAGTGTTGTTCTGTGTTCTTAATCTAGTCGAATTAAATGTATCCAGCAACTCTTGTATAATTCTTTCATCAACAAAAACAAAAAAAAAACGAAACTAGTTTACAAAAAAACGTAAAGTAAAGTTTTCTGGTTTTTTTTTTTGCTACGATCGCAAATTTTAAATTAAAAGTGCAAATATTTTGGTTTGTTTGGTTTTGATTTAAATTTTTCATACAAAACGGCCAAAATAGTGTGAGAATAGTAAAAGCTGGAGTAAAACGTTTTTATGTTTACCAAACGCGATACAGCGATAAAATATTTAAAAATTTTCAAGTGCAAGCGCGGGACTAAAAAGGACGAAATTAGCTTTTTTTTATAGCATTGCGTTTTTTTTTGCCTACTATCAAAAGTGATATACCACGATCGTGAAGAGATATTATACTTCAAGACTTTTTGAGAAGAAAGTAGGTATGTACATTACGTTGATGAAGAAAAAAGCTTTATAACTGTATAAATAAATACCATAAATTTAAATTGGGTTTATTTGAATGTTTTTTTTTTTTATTTTTTTTTACTATCAAACAGAACCTCAGACAAACAAAATATATTGGCTTTGCCTTTGATATGTTTATTTCTTTTTTTATTTTTTCAATTAACAACAATTTAGATACTTTACGAAAGCAAAACAAATTGGTGGTTAGTTTTTTTGATATATCTACCCATACAAACATATTTTTGGAAGCCTCCATTCATTTCGAATGATCTGTACTTTTTCAAACTAACTCTGGAGGCAATAATGGGAGCACGTGAAAGAAAGTGCATATTAAGGTTTCTGTTAGTTTTGTTTTTGCTGACAAATATTTTTAAAATTTTTAAAATGTGCTATAGTCAGTAAGAATATTTTTTCAGATATGTGTCCATTTCACGCTTCTTTCAAGTAGAGAAACAAAATATTACATTCGACGAAGAGGTTTTCGAACTGGGTTCGAACGTTAAGCAATAGCCATTCATCAATCATCATCAATGAATGAGATAGAGACTCGATATAAACAAAATGATTTTTTTGCTTTGTTATTGCTTGTCAAAATGTAAGATAAGGGAGCATTCACGTTCAGTATATGGCCCGTAAAATTAAAAAAAAATGTAACTTGGTTGGCAATGGAACTGATTACATAGATGTAGAGCTTGACTGTTTAACTGAGCAGGTGTGGGTTCTAGCCCCTCTTAAGGCCCCAACAGCTTCAAATGAAAGCCACCCGTGGGATCTCAAAAGTAAAAAATATCAAATACTTTATTCTCATACCACTGTTCCAACTTTGTAATGTAACCTCATATTCCTTCTAACTAGAAAATGCCGTGCAGTTCAGGTTACATTTAAAGTCCTTCGGTCTTGTTATGTAGTTAAAATTATTAAAAATATTTTTACTGTGGCTGTTGATTAACGGTCATTCCATTGATGTTCATTAATTACGGAAATCTGTCCAGACACCACGTGTTAATGAAAAATTCGTTGAATTTGAAAGTGAACCCCATAATGTGAACAATGAACATAAATAAGACATTCTAATATGAATTTTTTTTTTAATTCTTTGTTTTGAAGCAGGTTCTGTATACAAAAGGAAATAACCTTTATCTCTTAAACTACATAATATACATAAGTTATAAACTTTATGTGACATTTTGTTTGAACATCATGATGATAACAACATCATTCAAATGAGACAATTAGTGGTCATGCGTATTCTTTACCTTCAAAAGAAAAATGTTTTTATCTTTTTTTTTTTTTTTTTTTCCTTTCACACCATTTATGTCGGTACTAATGGCTTGAAAAAAAATAGGTATTATTTTAGATTTCACTGTTTTTTTTGATATTTGGATCCGATGAGGAACTATTTAATTCAATTCCAATTTAAGGACTACCCTAGTTTAGATGTAGGCAGATAGGGTATGCATTTAAGCTCCATCTAACAGTGAGTTTTCAAGGTGAAAAAATCACTACCAAAATGGTTAAACAAAAAAAAAATTGGTGGAGCTCATGAGAGCCTCAGGGTTCAGGGCCTATTAATCTGTAAAAAAAAAATAAAGTTATCACAGGAAATAAAAGACGTTTGCCTCTCAGTTTTGTTATAATGCCTTACATAAACCTGAGCCAGTTTTCAGTGCTGAGTTTACTCTGATTTAATCAAGAGTTTATTAACCTTGCAAATAAATTGAGAACTTTAACTTTAAGTTGTCAAAAATCAATTAAAATCGCCAGAAAAAGGGCAATTTTTTCAATGCTGAACTAACTCTGATGTAACTGAGAGTTAATTTACGCTTTATTGAACTCAAGTTTACTCAGAAGCAGGTTTTTTTTTAAATTTTGTTTTAGTTTTTTTTTAACATTAGTAAGGGCCAGTTTTTCAATGCTGAGTTAACTCTTATTTAATTGAAAGCTAAATAACCATGTAAATAAATTTGCCTCATGTTTACTCAGAAACAGTGTTTTTAGTAAAGGATTAACCTGTATTTTTAGTTGTCAAAAATCAATTGAAATCGCCAGAAATAAGTGTCAGTTTTTCAATGCTGCGTTAACTCTGATTTAATTTAGAGTTAATTCCCTCTACAAATACATTGAACGTAAGTTAGCTCAGAAGTAGGTTTTCCAGTAGAGGGTTAAGTTTAACGTTTATTTATCAAAATCGCCAGAAATAAAGGCTACTTTTTCAATGCTGAGTTAACTCTGATTTAATTTAGATTTAATTAACCCTGCAAATACATTGAACGCAAGTTAACTCAGAATCAGATTTTCAGTAGAAAATTAAATTTTTTTTCTTAATTATCAAAATATTATTGAAATCACCAGAAATAAGAGTCAGTTTTTCAATGCTGAGTTAACTCTGATTTGACTAAGAGTTGATTAACCTTACACATAAATTTAACTCCATTTAACTCGGAAAAAGTTTCTTAAGAGTTGTAAAAAAAAAAACTATTGAAATCGCACTCTCACTTTCGAAATAGAGATGGCGCCATAATGCAAATCTCCTTTTCACCTCGATTTTATTGGATATTTGACATGTAGTTAGTCCAAAGTATATAAAGTTGAGTTAACTCGGAGTTAAATCGAGAGCTACATGAATTTTGGCCCCAGAGATGGAACTTTTTTTCATAATGAAATATGGCACGATTTTCAGAGTAGAAAAATGGCCCCACAATTAATGAAAAAAAATAAGTAAAAAAAAATACTCTAACCAAAAATGAAAAATCGCCTCAAAAATTTATATGAAAAATTACCTCAAAAATTGATTTATTTTTACGGTTTGGGTGATTTTTAATTTTTTAGGACCTTTTTTCACTTTTTAGTTTGGGGTTAAATTTCATCATGAAAAATGGCCTTAAACAAAACTTTTTTTCATAATGAAAAATAGCAACAATTTACAATGGAAAAATCTCTTCAAAAAATGATGAAAAATCACACCAAAGCTTAAAAACAAAAATTTTGGAAAGTGCTACAAATAAAAGAGGCGAAAATGTACATAAAAGTTTTATTCTAAAACCAAATCAGATATTTCAAAATCAAAAAGGATCATTCTGGGACAGTGATTGAATAATCGTACAGAAACTCGAGATCTAAACAATTGAACCTTATACATTCAGGGACGGGTTCAAACAGCTCTATTTAAGTACCTATAGATAGTATACATCTACACTATCGATACTGACACGACTACCGTGAAAAAAGTTTAAGTAGAATAGTAGCTTTTTTTGTAAATGAAAGCCCAGGTAGGTTAAAGCTTTAAGTTATAAGCCGGTTTTGAAAACGTCATCTGCGTCAAAAGCGCATTTACAGAATGTTCTTAAATGCAAACTGCAAAAATCTTCTGTTCGAAAATGCAAATACAAGTTTTACTGCATCAGTAGCATTGTGTTCAAGAGTTTTAAGTTACATGTTCGAAAACATCATCTGCAGTGCAATTCTGCAGTAAAAAATTGAGTTGACATCAAAAATTTTGAGAAGCCACAAAACGTATTTGTAAATGTCAAACGGGGTCAGGCTTATTTTAGTCTAAAAATATGTCAAAGCTCATCCACAAAAAAAAATTACAGAAATTTGGACCTTAAGTCACAGAAATTCAAAGCAAGGACCTATTTAAGTCCAAAAATCTGTCAAAATTCATTAAACAAAAAAAAACAAATTGACAGAACTAAAGTCACAAAAAGTAAGGAATCAGACCTATTTTAGTTCAAAGTTCTGTCAAAGTAAATTGAAAAAAAAAAAAAAAAAATAAGTTGGCAGAACTTTGGACTTAAATTCACAGAAATTCAAAGTGAGGGTTCACCCATATGCATTGTATGCTGACGTTGTTTTCAAATAATTTTGTTTTCTATTTTATGAAAACTGTTTTTAGAAAAGGTCGATATTACTTTGTTTTTTTCATTTGTAAGTCATTGTGATACAAAACTTCAACAAATAATAACTATCATTTGTATGGCTCGTACTAATAGGCAGAGTCGAGGCGAAAATGTTGCAGATATTGTATACCTACCATGATTGCCTTGGAGTTTTCAGGTTTGATCAAATTTTGTTTACAATAATATAGTTTTCCACTGATTCACACCTATTTTTGGATGACCCTGTGCAATATAGATAAACTGTTCTTTACAGAGCTGTTTGCTGAAACGAAATTTAAATTTAATATGTTCTACTTTTCCCTTACGTTGTCACGTACATCGTTTCAGCAAATGGTCATAAAAGACACACAAATATAGAACAACAAATCTGTTGCAACACTAAAGTACATACTCTCATTAAATACCGATTTGAGATTTTGGTTTTCAAAACAACTTCTCATGTGAAAATGCCCTTACCTCCATACAAATCATGTCCCAATTGAAAGGCTAAATTCATTCGGTGGACAAATTTGAAGATTTTTGATGACAACAAATATTTTAATAAATATTTTCCCTGCATAAGAATTGCTAGCTGCACCAAATAAACTTCCTTTAGAGATTACGTATGTATACTCCATCCTAATATAAAGCACTACTTTACTAGCTACTGTTTGATACACATGGGATTTGCGAAGAGTTTCTCTTTGGCTTTGCCATCATCATCATCATCATCACACAATAAAAACAAACAAAAAATGACAAATGAAAATATTTCGTTGTCAGGCCAAAATTGACGTGTAAACAAAAAATATAAAAAATTGTATTCCATGGGAGCAGCTGGAACGAAACATTCATAGTATGATGCAGCGTAAGCAACCATGGAACTGTGGTAGCGTTAAGTCGAATATGACAGTGTTTTAATTTTTGTTTTCAAGTTTATATTTCAAATCTGTTTCTCATTTCCTGTTACGATTAGATTTGGGATTTAAACACTTTTGTTTAAAAACAATTTGTTGATTTAGGATCACATACTCAAACGATATAATCTTTCGGTAGATATATTTATTGGCATCTTACATCAATTTGTAAAGTGAACTGAAACAATAGATAGATTGAATTTATTTGTAATAAATGTTGTTGACATTTTCTTTATCAAACATCCATTCTAAGTAATAATGACTCATCTTGTCATATTAGATTCGAAAAACAGTTGTTTGTATGACACTCTTTTGTTTAACCTAGACTTTGAAGAAGCAGATAAAGAAGTTAATCCCCTTATGGTTGATAATTGTTTCCGAACATAATATCATAATCCAGCGCCAAAGCCTTCTTCGGGGGCGGCGCGGCGGCGGCGCGGCGTGACAGTTAAACGCACTTAACATTACGCCATGGAGGTATTGTACATAGATGCATAGAGATAAAAGCAAGTTTTTGAAAAAAAAAATAACATTTTATTTCTTCTTTTCAACGAATTTTCAAAAACAATTTATACATACATATCATAATATTTTTAATCAATTAGCGGTCATTTTAATATGCAAAATATTTTTGTACATTAATCACAACCTTTGGATATGGCTATTGAAAGTGGTCGTTGTTTGAAATTTTTTGAAAAGAAGAGGTCCGAAAATGGTTCATAGCTTCGTCGATTCTTTCTTAATCTTCAGTATTGAGGTAATTATTTAAATTGGTCGTTGATTGGATAGTTAAAAAAATATGTCCGAAAATGTAATACTACAGGTATACCGTCCCCAAAGGCCAAAGGCTGCTTTAATAAAAGGCAAAGACAGCGTACGGGAATACACATACTTCAAACTGGTCATATACCTATCTAAAATACCTACTTTATGTATTCTCATTTTTTTTTTAAGTATTCGTTCAGGAAGGAAATAATACCTGCTTCAAACAATGACCAAGTGTAGTAGTTTTAACAAAATCACCTTTCAGAAAATCCCTACCTTTAAGCTAAATATCAATAACCCATTTTGAATATACAAAGAAAATTCAAATAACGCAGTAAATATAAACACAATATTTCTGGAACAAATATTTCCTGGAATTCAACAAAATTAATTCAAATCAATAATTTAAATATTTTCTAATATTTATAAGATGTAAATTGGCAATAAAATCAAGAAAACACATTAATATTTTAATTAAATATGAATTAGTTGCCCTTCTTGGTAAAAATTATAATTATCAAATGCTAATGAATGACGCTTACTGACTCAGTACTTGTATGAAAATTCTTTGTTCAATCCAAACAAAAATCAATACATTTAAGTTAATTTTATTTGCTACCATTAAGTCATGTAAATAAATTATTCATTTATAATTTAACAACTTCGTAGTATTTGGCAAGGTGTGCCCATCACAGGAAATACACATAAAATGCTTCAAATGAAGCCTGAAGAAAGTCGATACAACATATCCAGTTGTGGAAATTCAACCATCTCTGTGTTTTTTTTAATATATACACTAAAAGTTATGAAATTACTTGACTCAACGAAAAATTCATTGGCCTTATGAAACATTTAATTTAAAATATTAATTATTTGATGAAGATTCACACACTTTTTCTCTTTACTTCTGAAGCGACTTGTTTATTTTGATGACAGCTTTCATAATTTTATGAACAATATTCATACACATTTATGTATTATGTTGTTACTGTACATTGCCTCAATGAAAAATTTCATTCAATAATCTAAATTTATACACTCGACGAATAGATCATAAATAAATAAATGCGTTTTATATTAATTTATACAATTAATTAATTAACACAACAAAAATATTGTAAATGGGATCTTTATTTATCAATGAAATAACTTCTTTGACGTTGAGTCAATTCCAATTTTGTCCATTTCTGTTAGATTCTATTGTTTTGTTTTTCAATTAAAGTATTTATCTTCGCGTCAAGAAAATTAAATAAAATAAATTCCCTATTTAATAAAATAAATTCCCTAGCCGGCTGGAAAAACAATCTAGTTTTTGGCGAGGGGCTAGAAAGTTTTACATAGATACTAGCAAGTGCCCAGCAAGAGAAACTCTAGAAATTCTCTAGGGCCTCGCCAGTGAAGTTCCCTTTTTCCTCGGGAGACAAAAAAAAAATGTCTTTACTGGGATTCGATCCTGCGATCTTCTGATTGCCAGTCCTATACCTTAACTACTGAGCTATTTCGCAATACAGTTGTGTAATGTTGAAAATGAAAAAGTATGTACTTTAATTTGTCTTACCATTGTATGATGGGTATAAAATATTAGTTTTTTTGTTTTTGTCATATATGGGGTATTTGTGATGGGATAACAAGACCTATCCAACAAGTTTTTACTAGCGGGGGCCTCACGAGTATTTGACAAGTTTGCCTTGTCTTGATTTTCCCTACCGAAGCCTCTCCAGTGCCTCGATTAAACTTGACAAAAACTTGCCATTTTTCCAGACGGGTATTTTATACACAGCTTCGTAAATGTCAGCTGAATTTTATAAAAATAATTGGTTCAGCGAAATTTTGTGTTTTAGAAAAGTAAAAATTTAGTTCAGTGTACGCGAACCCATGTTCTGTCATACTTTTGTTTGTTTAAAAAATAAAGTCTGCCGAAACATACTCAAAAAGTTGTTCATATACCAAAATATAGCCCGGTATTTTTCTTAATTTTAAAAAATCTTATTGTTGAAACTAAAGTTATAAGCTTCTTAAGTCAAAAACAATGTTAAATAAAGTAATAGCTGAAAATCGATTCTTCGTTTTGAAAACTCCATTGAAGTCCCCCTACCGACTCTTTTGAGGATTGGGCAAAAGCTTTATCGAAAATTTTTTACAAAATTTTGAAATTTTTGATTAAACAACTCATTTTCAGAAAAGAAAATCAAACTGAATGTGGCCTCACACCCGCTTCTATTTTTCTGACAACCCTCAATAGTTTGTATACTAAAACATAGCCTGTTATTATTTCCACGATTTTAAAACTTTAACACCAAAGATCTAACTATTAAAATTGAAAGTAAAAGCTTTTTAAGGTAGCAATCGGGTGTTTTTTTTTTAAGAGGGGAGGTGTGGAGAACTTAAAATTTGCAAAACTTTTACCTGTTACAAATTAGTAGACGACATTTCGACAACTAAGAATCCAATTGATCAATATAGTATCAATGACCACTTTGGCACAAAGATCATCTTTCAACATTCACCTGCTTCCCAATCTCCAATAACAAAAAATAAGAAAAATTTAAAAGTAATGATGGAAAATCATTTACTTTCCGAAATCTATAAAATTTAATTAACCAAGAAGAATGTCTAAATACATTTTTTTAGAATCTAAATTCCAGAATATCGATTTAAACGTAACGAACATTTTATACGCCATCGGCTGCCATTCAAATAGATTTTTTTTTAATTTGACTTCTGACAGCAACAGAGCTTTCTTAATTTACTGTTCTACATACCGATTATAAATCTATTATACAAACAAAAAGAAAAAAAAACTACTTACGTAAGACAACAAATAAAAAAAAAATTATTCTTGTTTATTTTTAAAATTATCGACCATTTAAGATTCTTGTTTTTTTTCTTATTTTTAATAACTAAGTTATATTTTATGTTTATTCTATTTGATGGCTTCCATGTACACCCACTTTCGTCATAAAGGCTTTTTTTAAGGATTTGGTTGTTGTATTCCCCTTGATTTTTTTTCACCCCGAAAATAGTGTGTCGCTTATTTATACAAACAAAAATTAGACAAACAAATAAGAACATATGTATTTTTATTTTATTCCCACGCGTGATGAATCACAAATTATATCATATTAATTAAAGGAAAGAGCCATAAAGTATTTTTAAGGCAAATAAACAATTTTTCTGACATCGAAATAAAAAAAAAGTATTTTAATATTAGGGTGGTCCTTATTTTCTTTTCCGGAACTCCATAACCTAAACTCTAAAAGGAAAATGTAAATTTTCCTATTTTGTCAGATTTTTATTTAACCCCCTTCATCTCCCTTTTTTCAGGATAGTTAATAAGATGCAACAAGAAGCTAGTTCGTATAGGTAAATCCAAAACAAGAAAAAATCATATGGGAAAGGGGCCTATTTACACTCGTTAAGGCAAGATGAGCAGTTAAAAACAAAATGACTTAAAGTGGAAACAAAATTATTAAAAACCCCGTCACTAAAATTGTTCTTGGTATCGAGGTTAGCTTGACTATAATTTTGCGCCAGTAACTTTACATCTTAGTTGAGTCCGGAAATCTTCTATAAAAAGGCGTTATATTTATTTTATTTATTTTAATCAATTGAATTTCGAGTTTTGTTTATATATTCATCCAAGATAAAACGAATATGCATAGGTAATCAAAAATATTATTGAACCTATATTTAGCTATCTGTTTTTTGGAAGGAAAAATTCCATTATAACATTTTTCACCAAAAATATATTTCTATCGAGAGTTTGTTTATTTGTTTGGCAAATGATGAAAATATATTATGTGTTAACCGTGAAGCAGGTGATAATTTGCGACCTGTGAAGATTGGTTAACATTATATTTGTGTGTGTGAGTGCTAAGACAGATAGATATTAGCAGACTTATTGGCTATACTATAATGTTGATCTAGCTGATTGACATTGATGTGCCTTCACAAAAATATGCTAAATTTTATGAAGTGTGTAATTTGATGTAAAATTGCAAATTGTCCTAGTTTTTTTTTTAAATAATTGGTTCATGAATAAATACTTGGGCTTTTCCTGCAATGGAATGGAAGTGTTTTACTACGTTTAGTCAAGGCCCTGAGAAGTTTTTCGTAAGTGAAATCTTGACGAGAAAAACTTGTCAAACACTCGCTGGTAAGAACTTGTAAGGCAAGTTCTGTTTCCCATCACAAATACCTCACACAAAACAAAAACTCAATAGCCACCATACAATAGTATGTTAAAATTAAAGTAGTTATGTATTTTCAACATTGAATAACTGTATTGTGAATTGGTCCAGTAGGTAGCATATTAGAATCGAATCCCAGGACCTAGAAAGGCCTAGAAAATTTCGATAGTTACCCCTGCTAGCATCAGTGTGAAACTTTCAAGAACCTTGTTAAAAACTTGATTGTTTTCCAAGTGGATGGGCGCATTTTCATTTTAATAGTTTAGAGATAAATGCTTTTTACTGTTTTTGATTTTCTTCCCTTCAAATTTTTGTTTCAATTTTTGACTGTTTTGCTTGGTAGACCAGCAAATTACTTGAAATTTCCAATCAAATAAGCATTCGTGTTTTTGAGGCATTTGCAGATGGGTGTATGACTTTAAAGCCGCCGATCTCAATTTTGAATTTTCACGTTTGCATCGTTTTGTACATGAAGGCAGTATACCTTTATGGGAAGTAGTTATTGAAATGAGATTTTAAATCATTTATTGGACAGTTATGAGTTCTCACAAAGTGCCAAGTTGCATTTCATTGAATCTTCTTAAACTACACTTTACTCAGTTGAACTGAGTTTCATTTTGCACTGTGAAACCGAAAGAATTTAACATCAAATTTAAACTAAAGTTTAGGTTCAGCTGAACTCCAGTTTAAATATTCACTGTGAAACTGGCCATTAGACAGCTAAATTAACACTATTTTGACAGCTAAGTTTCTGAACTCATAGAAAAATTAACTAAAGTTTTATTTATTTTTTCCAATTTGCAGATTTTAAAACTCGGTGTTGTTTATGTTTAAGTTCAGATCATATCTTACATCACCATTTGTTTTTTTTTTCTTTTTAGCTTTTAATTTCAATTAAAGTAGGTACCTTCCTACTTTAACAACTCATTATAGGAAAACACATACTCTGTACTTACATATGTACATAATTTTTTATGATCATATTTTATCGATCTATTACGTCAGCTCTTTAATGGTCCTGTAGTAGTTGTTGTGGTGTTCACAGAATTTATTAACTGCTTCTTTCATTATTTTTGTAATGCGTCATGAAAGTAACCTCAAGTATTTAACCCAATTGATGACTCTACATATATGTATGTATGTATGATAATGTGTATGTTGTCTTCCAACTTTCGATGTTTCATTTAACACCAATGACAACCAGATACGGGCGGTTTTGTATTTTCAATGGAATAAAAAGTTGAGCATCTACTTTACTTTCTCTTGTCTTCTTTCTTTATTTTGCTTTTTTTATGATTTGTCAAATCAATTTTTCAACTTGTAGGTTAAATTATTATATTCAAATTGGCTTGTCGATTATAATCGATAAAACACCCTAATTGTACATATGTACATATTTCGAAAAATCTATCAACACATCTTGAAAATCCTTCTTTAAATATATTTGATTGAATGTATTTATTAAAAGAATAATAACTATAGGCTAGTGAATATATGTACCTTCTAATAAGAAACAATTACGTTCAACGGTTTTTATTATTGAACAAATGTTTGTTTGCGGCCTACGCATGCTTAAAACCGAAAATGATACTAGATTCGCCCTTGCGATTCTAAGAGAATGGTCACACTGGCCACTTTTCAATATTGTTGGTATAACTCGGAAACTAAACCAAATTTGACAATTATTTTACCTACACTTGGAACTTTTTGTTCAAAATTAAATTTCCTATAATGGATGGCTTAAAAAATTTTAGCAGGAAAAGTTAAGTAAAACCAAAAACAATTGAAAAATCAAAGATTTCTAGTTTTTTTAATAAATTGTGGATAACTTTTTTTGGGACAAAGATAACTTCAAGACATGCTCAAACGAAATAAAGAACAGGTTAAGGCTTTAATAAGGTATTCTCAAAAAGTAATTTGTATTCAAAACCGACACAGTTCACATTTTTGGCCCGAAAAACACTTCAAAATGTTATTTCCTTTATTTTTCAACAAAAACCAAAAATAGAGTTTTGTTACAATAACCTGGGACACCACAGGTAACAAATTTCAATCAAAATCGTAAGAAAAAGTTAACAAGAGCATTGAACTACTTTTGGTTTTGGCAGAAGTCAAAATCTGACCCTTCACACCAGCAAACAAATTTCAATACACATGAATGTCGATAGTACGCTGGTAGTGCGAAACGATATGCTTAAGAAAACAGCGGAAAAATATTCATCGACAGTTTTACTACCAATCAAAAATTAAAAGAAATGGAAATGCAAATGCAAAACAATCACAGGCAACCATGCTGTAATGAAAAAAAGAACAAAGATATACACGAAAAAACACAAATGTTTGGGCAATTAATTCTGTGCGAAATTAAAATGGAGACTTCTCCAAATAATCGGCTACAATAATCAATTTTGCTGTTATTGGAACTAAAACCCACTAGCAAAAGTCCAAAGCATTTGTTTCTACTGAACAAATGAAATATATATGTACATACGGTCACTCGCAAAAGTATTCGGAATTAGTCTATATCAAATCTATATAATGATTTTTCGGCAGGTAGAATCTCGCGCTATTAAATTTTCTTGTTTCCCATATTAAATAAGCCTATTATAATAAGATGAAAAAAAAGAGGAATGTAGATAACAGAAAAACAACAATAACAGAACAAAGAATAATAGCAGAAAAAAAACTCATGCTTAAAAAAAAAACTTTTTATTCCGAATAATTTTGTGAGTGACTGTATATCCCGAAAATGTGTTTTATATTGCTTTTGGACGCGGGACTGCATCAAGTAACTGGTAACAGTTGATTTCAATCGCCATCAAAGTAGCAATTTGTACAAATTTTCAAGATGACCTACACATATGTATTGTAATAACCTTCCATATTTGAACTATAACGACTACGAAATGCAAAAGGACACAATAAAACTTACGGTCGCAGTGCAAACATACCCTTATTAGCTATAATTATAGCAACTCTCAAACGAAGGAAGCGCCATCTGCCGGATTATAGCAGATTTACCAGCTGTCAAATAAAAGCTTTTGGAAGGGAAATTATTGGGAAATTTCCCCTACGGAAAGCTCTGGAAGCAGAGACCAGAACGTTCTCCTTATTTCGAGAGTTTGGAAAACAAGTATAAAAGGCACAGGTTTGAACGGCAGCGACTCAGTTTGTTTTTAATCGTGAATGAATAAAGTTGGTTGTAATAAAAGTGAAAAGTAAAGTTTGTGAATTAATTTCAGTGGTGAATAATAAATCGTTTTGTTTGTAGTAAGAACATTAAAGTGTTTTATTTTGCGAAATAAATAAGTGGACGTTTTGAATAAAGTAAATAAGTTTTATTAACGAACCTGAGAAAATATTACATTGGTGTCAGAAGTGGGATAAAACTTATTTTATTTGTACACTCAGTAAATTTATTGTGTGGAAAGTGAAAAAAAAAAGACAATGGGTAAATCTTTGAATGATTTAAATTTAGTGGAACTTAAGGCAGAACTGAATAAGCGAGATCTTCCTACTGCTGGAACAAAGAATGATCTTATAATTCGTCTGCAAGAAGATTTAAGAAGATGTGGAAAAAACCCAGACACTTTTATATTCGACATTGAAATGGAAGAACAACAAGACCAAGTAAGTACATCGGGCATGACCAATATGCTGTCTCAGCTGCTCGCAAAATT
This sequence comes from Dasysyrphus tricinctus, assembly GCA_963921185.1. Taxonomy (NCBI): domain Eukaryota; kingdom Metazoa; phylum Arthropoda; class Insecta; order Diptera; family Syrphidae; genus Dasysyrphus; species Dasysyrphus tricinctus. Next base: position 13,552,092 of record OY992533.1, on the reverse strand, counting down.
TGAAACCCAGGAAAAGAATCTTCTCGAAAGATTCGAGCAACAAAGCCAAGAACAAAAGAATCTTCTCGAACGTTTCGAACAGCAAAGCCTAGAGCAGAAGAATCTTCTAGAACAACAAAGCCATGAACAAAAGAATCTTCTAGAACAACAAGGCCAAGAACAACGCAATGAACAAAAGAATCTTCTCGAACGTTTCGAACAGCAAAGCCTAGAGCAGAAGAATCTTCTAGAACAACAAAGCCAAGAACAAAAGAGTCTGCTCGAAAAACAAGAAAAGAATCTTCTTCAACAATTCCAAGAACAGACAAATTTACTCGAAGGTAAGTTAGATGCCTTTCACAACAGAATTGTTGCCCTTGACGAGCGAGTCGATAGACAATTTTCAACTGTGGATAAGCAATTGTCAACAGTAGAAGCAAAGTTCGAAAATATGGAAGATAAAATTGAATCCATTACCAAGGAATTAGACAAAGTAAGGAAGATGAAGGTTCGAGAAAGTTCTGGTGACTGTCCTAGGAGAAAGGAGATGCATCCACCAACCTTCGATGGACAAACTTCTTGGTCAATCTACAAGAAGCAGTTTGAGGCAGCTGCAGCAACGAACGGCTGGGACGACGAAGACAAATATATAGCTCTGACGCTTGCTCTTAGAGGAACTGCTGCTGAGCTGCTGCAAACCATACCAGCAGAAAAGAATGGCAACTTCAGCGCTCTTGTTCAGGCCATTAACAAACGCTTTGGAGATGGCCATATGCAAGAAGTCTTCCGTGTTCAACTCAATACAAGAGTCCAGAAAAGGGGAGAAACTCTGCAACAGCTTCAAGCAGACATCGAACGACTGGCGCATCTGGCATATCCAGCTGCAGGAGATGAAATCATTAACCAATTCGCAACAGAAGCCTTTGTTCGTGCTGTTTCTGACATCAACCTTCAGCGAGCAATTCGAACGGCTGGAAAACACACGCTCCCTGAAGCATTAGCGTTCGCCCTGACTATGGAAGCAGCAGAACAGGCTTCTCAAGGAGTTCATCGGGTAAGAGAAATAGAAATTGAGGAGTGTTCTTGCCAGAGAACTGCATTCCAAAGGAACCAGCGAGATGGACCTGCTCGATGCTGGAACTGCAACAAGACCGGACATCTCCAACGCCAGTGCAGATTGCCACCTACAAGACCTGCATGTCAACATTACGGAAGCAGAAACAGCAACAACAACAGTAAGTACTCCAACTCGGCCTGTTTTTCACCCGGGAAACGCATAAGCACCAACTCAGAAGAGCAGAAGATGTTTTCTGGTATAGATGACCCTAGAATCACCACCGTCCAGGTCTCGCAGACTAAACGAAATAACAAAAGTCTGACTGTGGAGGCAACATTAAACGGTAAGAAACAAGTGGCTACGATTGACACTGGTGCCACTGCCTCCATTGTTCGAAGAGACTTGGTGAAGATGACATGGCTGCATAACACCAACGCCTACCGTCTGAAAACTGCAACAGGAGAGGCAGCCAGAGTGTACGGGGAGGTTCGTCTGACGATCCGTTTGGCAGAACTGGAGTTCTCACATCTGTTTCTGGTAGCAGATATATGTGACGAGTGCATTATTGGAATCGACTTTATGAAAGAGCATGGAGTAATCCTCGATATCGGGAAGCAAGTTCTCAAGTACCGAAATATGGAGATTCCTATGGTTTATGGCAATGAAAATTCATCAACTCTGAGGACTGTCATAAAGGAAGATATTTGCCTGCCACCTTCTTCAGAAGTGTTCGTTTGGACAAAAATAAAGGGAGATTTGGGTAGCCATCGATACCTAATGGTGGAACCAGACTCTGAACAGTCTTCTCAAAACATCATCCTAGGGAAGACCCTTGTGGCGCCAAAGAACAACATGGTGCCCGTACGGATACTCAACATCAAACCGTACGAAGTCAAGCTTAGAAAAGGAGAAGTTGTTGGAAAATGTGAATCCGTATCCGCAATAACTAAAATTACAGAAGCTGACGCACAAAAATCTGTGGACCCCGGCAAAGTGAACTCTATGAAGGCAAAAATTCTGAAGTCATCCAAATTAACTGAACGTCAGCTAAGTGTTGCTGGAAGCCTCCTTCACGAGTACGGTGATATACTCTCTTCACCCAGTGGGCAGTTTGGTCGAACACAACTGGTGCAGCATCGAATCGACACAGGAGACGCAAGACCTATTCGACAACCAGCAAGACGTCTCCCATTAGCCAAACAAGCCGAAGTTGAAGAGATGATATCGACCATGAAGAAAGATGGGCTAATCGAAAACTCAAAAAGTCCTTGGGCATCCCCAGTTGTTCTTGTCAAAAAGAAGGACGGAAGTACTCGATTTTGTGTGGACTATCGGAGGCTGAACGATGTGACAAAGAAAGACAGCTACCCTCTGCCAAGAATCAGCGATACTCTGGATGCGATGGAAGGTGCTGAATGGTTTTCAACATTGGACTTAAAGAGTGGCTACTGGCAGGTAGAAATCCATCCAGAAGATCGAGAAAAGACGGCTTTCTCCACAGGAAATGGTCTGTGGCAATTTAAAGTGATGCCTTTCGGACTATGCAACGCTCCGGCAACATTTGAGCGTTTGATGGAGTGCGTTTTACAAGGACTTACTTGGAAATCTTGCCTAGTCTATTTGGACGATGTCATTGTTTATGGTAAGACATTTGATGAGCATTGTGGAAACCTTAAGGCCGTGTTCCAGAGGCTTCGAGAAGCAAACTTGAAATTGAATCCAGACAAGTGCGAGTTTTTCAAGTCTGAGGTAAAATACTTGGGACATATCATCTCTTCCCAAGGAGTGAAGACTGATCCTGAAAAAGTTGACACCGTAAAGAATTGGCCGACACCACAGGATAAACATCAACTCCGGAGCTTTCTTGGTCTAGCCACGTACTATCGACGATTTGTGAAGGATTTTGCTGGGATCGCGAAAAGTTTGCACCAGCTAACAGAGAAAAGCAAACCGTTCAAATGGTCAAGCGAGTGCGAGAAAAGCTTCCAGGAACTTAAGCAGCGCCTATGCAATACACCAGTTTTGGCCTATCCGACACCAGGGAAACCTTTCATCATCGACGCTGACGAAAGTAACGTAGGAATTGGTGCCGTACTATCACAAGTCCACGAAGGAGAAGAGAAGGTCGTTGCCTATTACAGCAAGGTGCTCTCAAAGCCAGAAAGAAATTACTGTGTGACCAGAAGAGAACTTCTAGCTTTAGTATCGGCAACAAAACACTTCCATAAGTACATCTATGGACAGAAGTTCCTTCTTCGAACAGATCATGGCGCACTTAATTGGCTCTTGAACTTCAAAAATCCAGAAGGTCAAGTGGCAAGATGGATTGAGAGATTGCAGACATACGACTACCAGATCCAACATCGAAGAGGAAGGTTGCACTCAAATGCAGATGCTTTATCTCGGAGACCATGCAAACCGGACTGCAAGCACTGCACACGTCAGGAAGAGAAGGAAGTTGCTTCCATCCAGCGATTAAGAGCCGATCCCATTTACGGTTGGAGTAATGAAGAACTGAGGACTGCCCAACAAGAAGACTCGGATATTGAACCCATTCTTGCGTGGAAGGAACACCAAGAGAAACCAGAATGGGGTGACATCTCCGATAGAAGTCCAACTCTTAAAGCGTATTGGGCACAATGGGACTCGCTTCATGTACAAGAAGGAGTACTAAGACGTAAATGGGAATCCACAGACGGCAAATCATATGTGATGCAGCTAGTCATACCTCGTTCCAAAGTTAATGACGTTCTGCAAGAGCTGCATGATGGAGCTTCCGGAGGACATTTGGGTGTCAATAAGACACTGGAAAAGGTAAGGCAGCGATTCTACTGGCTACACGCAAGAGAAGACGTCGAAAAATGGTGCCGAAAATGTGATACTTGTGCTGCAAGCAAGGGACCAGGCAGAAAAGTCCAGAGTAGAATGCAGCAGTATAATGTGGGCACGCCCTTTGAGAGGATTGCAATAGACGTTGCTGGCCCTTTTCCAGAAACCGAAAACGGAAACCGATACATCCTGGTAGTAATGGACTACTTCAGCAAGTGGCCTGAGGCATTTGCCATCCCAAACCAGGAAACCAAAACAGTCGCGGATCAGATTGTTTTCAACTGGGTAAGCAGGTTTGGTGTACCTATGGAACTCCATTCAGATCAAGGGAGGAACTTCGAGTCCAAAATCTTTCAGGAAGTTTGTACACTCCTTGGCATTAAAAAGACAAGGACAACACCGCTTCACCCACAATCTGATGGGATGGTTGAACGATTCAACCGGACCCTTAAAGAACACCTTTCCAAAGTTGTAAGCGACAACCAACGAGACTGGGATCGGCATATTCCGTTATTCTTGATGGCCTATCGAAGTGCGGTACATAGCTCAACAGGACATACACCATCAGAAATCCTGCTCGGGAGCACAATACGACTACCAAGTGAAATCAAATTTGGATGTTCTACAAGTGAGCCACAAGGAATAGACGACTACGTGGACAACCTCAAAGAAAAGCTAGTTGACATTCACGAAAGGACGAGGGCAAATATAAAGCTATCGAGTGATCGGATGAAAACAAGATATGACGCAAAAGCCACAACGACAGGATTCCAAGTGGGAGACCTTGTGTGGTTTTATAATCCCCACCGTCGGAAGGGACTCTCACCGAAGCTTCAACAAAATTGGGAAGGCCCTTATACTGTTGTAACACGAATAAACGATGTCGTCTACCGCATTCAGAGAGGATTAAGAGGCAAGCTAAAAGTAGTTCACAGCGACCGTTTACATTATTATAATGGTGATGGAAGTGATGGATTTGCTCGGGACGATCAATCCTAAGAGGGGGGCAGTGTAATAACCTTCCATATTTGAACTATAACGACTACGAAATGCAAAAGGACACAATAAAACTTACGGTCGCAGTGCAAACATACCCTTATTAGCTATAATTATAGCAACTCTCAAACGAAGGAAGCGCCATCTGCCGGATTATAGCAGATTTACCAGCTGTCAAATAAAAGCTTTTGGAAGGGAAATTATTGGGAAATTTCCCCTACGGAAAGCTCTGGAAGCAGAGACCAGAACGTTCTCCTTATTTCGAGAGTTTGGAAAACAAGTATAAAAGGCACAGGTTTGAACGGCAGCGACTCAGTTTGTTTTTAATCGTGAATGAATAAAGTTGGTTGTAATAAAAGTGAAAAGTAAAGTTTGTGAATTAATTTCAGTGGTGAATAATAAATCGTTTTGTTTGTAGTAAGAACATTAAAGTGTTTTATTTTGCGAAATAAATAAGTGGACGTTTTGAATAAAGTAAATAAGTTTTATTAACGAACCTGAGAAAATATTACAGTATGTATGTATGTATGTAGTCAAACATTCAGATTGCCTCACTGCACCGACTCATTTTGACGTTCACAGCCCACGGTGAGAAACTGGTCACCAATGTTTTAATGTCTAATGTTTATAGTATGTGCAATACACAGTCCAGTTTTGTTATTATCGATATGCAAATGATCTACAGCCCTGTAGTAAAGGACTGTCAAATATAATAAATGATTTAAAAAAAAATAAAAAAAATAAAGATGACTTGTCCCAAAAATCAACAGTTTCAAATTATTTTTGCCTCTAATGAACATACAGTACTTTTTTTGTTTATAAAAACAAGTGTCATTTGTTAAAAATACATATTTGCAAAACAACAATTGCTTCGCTCGGAAAAAAACAACAACAAGTAAACAAGGTGAAACAACGCAATAACACGCGGGTCGTAATACTGTGTCATTATCCTCTTTCCATAAATTCTTGAGAATGATTTATGTACCGACATAGAATCTCTGTAAATTCTTCTCCTCACTTTAAGATTGACTTCAAAATAAAAAAAACTAAACATTCGGTATCTACAATGTACGTAAACAGGTCTTACAGCTGGGTGACTTGATGAAAACAAAATTATATCACTGTTAAGTGCTGTTTCCTTTTATGAAATACATATGGCTGAACTTCCGATTTACCTTGCACTTGAGTTCTATCCGGCGACAACAGCGGCGTCAAGGAAAACGGGAAACCTGTCAATAGACAGAAAGACAGCTTGAAACTTTAACATACATTATTCCTGACTTAAGGCTTTATTTAACAAAAAAAAAATACTTAATACAAATATTGCGCGTCGAATGAAATAAGTATGTACTCGTATCTACATTCTGCGCAACAGACTGGAACCAGCTGTACCTACATACATATCTTGTGGGAGGATGTATTTAAATTATGCTTAAGCGAGTGGCGCTGATGATTGAGATTATACAGCAGCCAAACACGTGGATGACTTATTCATCATTTATTATTTATTCAAATTAATTTAATGACATTACTATTTTTATAATGACTTCATTGGATATTATTTAATGAGGACTAATGTTAAAGATACCGCGCGCATTTTTAACTGATTATTGAGAAAATGTCAAATAGCAATTAGTATATTTATCTTGTTTTTTTCCAATAAGAAATTGAGATATTTAATAACAATTACATAAATTATTGTTAAACACTGAACTTGTTTTAATGAATTAATAAACACATACATTGGATTCCATTTTAATTAAAAATCAGTCGCATAAAAAGATGATGTATTGGGTAATTTTCTAAGAAAAGTATTTTCACAAAGAGACAAGATGCGACGAAGTATTGTTTTTGTTTAATAATTAAAGAATAAAAGATTATTGTGTTATAAACGAGTGTAATTTCAATAGAAAACAAATTTATTTTGCCAGTCCTCTTGATAACGAAATATCAAACGAAAAAATTCAAAAACCTGAAACCCAGTTTTATTACAACTGCATTGGTCATTAAAGGAAGCAAGTTTAATCGAAATCGCTAGAGCTGATTTTGAGAAAATTTGAAAAACCAAAATCGTTTTTATAGATAAGCTCAAACAAATAATAAAATTGCTCCTCTACGGAATCACATATAAATGGTTTGAACCAAATTTAAAGATAATCCGTTCATTCATTCAGATTCTATCTCGATGAGCATATACATACCTAAACGCTTCGATGCACAGACACAGAGCTTGTATGACGATTATGGATTTCTATCACCGTCATGTTAATTTTGTAAATTTTGATTAAAACCTCGAAATATTTTTTCACAAAATATATTCATAAGATATTACGTATTGTATACGCTTTCATTCAAAATTATGTACATTCGACTGTTTTTAAAGTGGCAGCTCCGATTTTTTTTTTTGTAAGCGGTCTTTTGTCTACCCTGAAATGACTGAACCCATTGCGAGCGTATATATGCTAGTTTTACTTTTAATTCTACATATTACCCGAGTGATAGTCGGAAAACAGAGGGTGTTTCAGATCCTGTTGCCAATCTCAAATTTAAACTATGATTGAAAAAAACTCACCGGAAGTTATTCATTTTATTTTTCAGTTCAAAAAGGTTAACATTTTCAAATGAATTTATCTTATTTCGAAAAATTAGCTTTGAAATTTTAAGTTGAAAATTTAAAACTTACATTTTTCTAAAGTAGACATTTTGTTTTTATTTAAATTGCTTATTTGGATTAAGCAGCATTTTCCCTATTGTATTTGGATAAGGGGTATACATTTCATATACATGTAATAAAAAGCTGACAGCAAAATTATATTTTTCATTTCATTATTTAAAAACCTTTTCAAACTGTTTGTTTTTATAAGATCCCTGGATCGAATGAAGCAATGGAAGGTTTCCATATTTGCATTTAAAATATGTATAATGGCATATTTAAATGATTCAAAAGATTCATGAATTCTTTTGTTTTGAAATCAATAAGTATTTAACAAATATTATCTATATTTAATTTTTTTCCCCAGAAACCGTATCAAAATCTATATTTGTTATACGTATACACATGTATTCGTAAAGACAAATAATTTACAACTGGTTAAACAAAAAAACCGCAATCTGTCTTTGCTAGACTTATGAAAATACAATATGTTCAAAAATAGAAACCAAATTCAAACAAAACTGTGAGCTTAAGCTAAATATAGTGAATGATCACGTTTTAAAAATATACATTATTTATTAATAGCTTTGCTAAAAACAATATTTTAGTTTTTTGTTCTTCTTCTAAATATGTGTTCAATAATAACATTTTTCTACAAATTAACAGTACTTATAAAATAGGATAATGAACAACATATGTTTTCACGAAAATAAATTTACATTGAACTTTAATTTTAATCCGTCTGTCAACCTATACCTATTAGCGATTTAAATAAAAGTTAAAAAATAAACTAATAAAACGAAAGTTTAGATTTTATTTTTGGATCACCTTAAACGTTCAAATTGATACTTTCATACTTCACGAGCCACAACACATTTAAATGGTTATTCAAATTTAATCCTCTCGTAAAATGTATGTTCTACTCCCCTGTACATTTCAAAACTCATATGGGTAATTAAAAACAAACAGCCCAGAGCCCCAGTAACATTTAATTGAAAAGCTTCTATCAATCTAACCTTCAAGGCGTTTTTTTTTTGTTTTTTGTCCATTGAAAGTCTCTTAAAATAGACCGTTAATCTTTCTTTCTGAGAGAATAAAAGACTATATCCACAGTAATAAATATTAGTTAAGAAGATCTCAGTAAGCACGAGTACATTTGTTTGTACAAACATATATCTTTTCAGACTGAAAACAATAAACATTGTAACAAAACAAATTAATTTCCACCAATTAATTTTAAAAAAATAAACTACCCCCTTTCATTTCTTTGTTCCGATTAAACGAAAATCATGTCATTCAAATAAAACACATGGTCCAATAACAGACCAGACATATAAAACTTTCCATCATTTCATCAGCAAAAAAAAATATACAACGGAGTCGTACGTACTAGTTGCTTTGGGTACAAGAATTTGCCATTTCCATTTTTCTTACAAGTACTAAAGTAAGCAAATTTTGAGCTTCAAAGGAAATCATCATCACGGTCTGGCCAAGATTCAATCGACAAATTTAACAAGGACCTATACTAGAAATTGAAAATTAAACGTTTTTAATTGATTTGAGGATATAAGTGGCCAAAAGTGGTGTAAAACATTTTTGGGCACATTTTTTATTTTCCTATTTTGACATTTATTCATCAAAAACTATCTGAAACACCATTTTAGACTTTCAAATATCAAAGCTTTCCAATTTTGTGACTTTACATTTACTATTAAATGCTTTGAGTAGTACCTCGTGGCTTGATGGTTAGTGCGTAGGACTGTCATGCCGAAGGTGTGGGTTCGATTCCCAGCCGTGCCACCTAAAAACAGAAATGTTTTATTCGAGGTACTGCCTCTTGCGAGGAACTGACAAATCCTCCAAGAGTATACTTGTCATGAAAAAGTGCTTCTCATTTAGCCGTTCGGACTCGGCAAAAAACTGTAGGTCCCCTCCATTCCTGCCAACAAACACGCACACAGGAATGGTTGTGAGTTGTTGTAAGTCACTAGGCCCTGGTTCTCCATGAGCAGTTGCGCCACCCAATTTATTTTTTATTTTTATTAAATGCTTTGAAGCGCATTCCCCGATTCCATTATGAACAAGATAGGATGCCCAGCCCTACAGACTTAACCAAGCCTATCGAAGCCTATTTGCTTCGAGGTGAAACGCGTATTGTATTTGGTGGTCTGGAATCGCCTTTCCTCACATACGGGACAAAAAATTCTAAGTAAGTCTTTTCTCCTAGGAACCCAATCATCCAGAATCTACCAAACTTCATTTTCATGCCTATATCTGTCGAGTTAAAGGAGTCTGGTGATCAAATTGGTACGCGTGAAAAAGCTTTAACTCCAACCATTGTATATCCAATCTATAGTATTCTCATGAAACACGATTTTGTAGGTAGACATTTGGTCGATAGGTTCGCTGTGATCGCCTTACGGAGATCCCTTAACAAAAATTAGTATTACATTTGGACGCATAGATGGCCACGAGTTTTTTTTCTTCATGAGACTACTATAGAATTTATATACAATGCTCCAACCTATAAATTAGGTGGTTTTAGAGCAAGTAAAATGAGCTATAATAAAACCCAATTAAAATTATCACCTAAGCATTTTGGACACAATAAACGCATCGCAGAGCCCTCGTGTTGACCATACCATTATAGCATTTTAAAATGTTTGAATCTTTAAATTTAACAAAAGAAATAAAACCACTTTCTGATATTTAATACAAGCAAATCGCTTATAATCATAATTCTGTCCGCTTTATTTAAACATATTCGGGTTCCGCTGTACGTTATACCACATTGAACGTGACTATAACTTACACATTCGATTGCATTGCATATCTACAAATAACTGTCAGCAGAAATGTTTGCAGTTTACTTTTGTGGCATTCAAAAGCATCTCACAGATAAAAACATGATTTTAAAATACGTTGATTATGCAGATAATTTTGTGTTGTTAGTGTGTATGAATTTGAATTTGAAAATGTTTTTATTTTTTTGTTTTGTTTCCATTAATTTATGCAAAAGAAGAATCAGAAGAACAATAGAAAAGTTATAAGATTTTAACGAAACACTATGTTCACTAAGTAGTAAATACAAAATAAATTATTCAGATGCATCGAATTATATTCAAAGTCAATTGTTTTTTTTTTTTTATTTCCTGGCTACTCATAGCATAGTACTAAAAAATATTTTCTTTTTCGTTTCAGATCGGTAAAAGTTACCAAAAACTCTCTGATAGATATTCATCAACTGAAAAGGAATTTTAATATTCTTCAGTTTATCAAGTGCAAACTTATTTAATAAATTTTTAATTTCACATCTCGACTGGATCAAGCGAGAAAAGAAACAATAACTCGTACTCATAGAATGGTAGAAGGTGATTCTGGTAGAAAAACAACTGAAAGTAAGTATATTTTGATATTGTACTGTGGTTTTATATTAAAACCCGATTGAAAAGCCGTTAATTTAGTGAACTGATTATGTAATTCGAAGCGATTTGTATTTCTGAGAGAATTTCATGTATGTTATTAAGAAATTTCGCTTTGCTTTCAAACCAAAGACGGTTTAAATTTGTAATTGCATACTTCGACTTCACTTGACTGGATATACATAAATACATATGCACATATTTATATTTCGAATTTTAAAATTTAAGTTCAAATAAAATTTTATAATTTGTAAAAATGAAAACGGTTGTAAATGAAATATCAATATTGAAAATAATTAGTTACCTTCGGGCTTCATAGTCAGTTTTCAGTTAGCAGATAGAATTTCAATTTTTCAACAGAATGTTATTTATCAAATTCTTAGTTTCTCCGTCCGTTTTTTTTAATAAAAATTAAATTTTCAAAAATTAAACTAGCTTGAAGATAAATCAATGCCCCTATTATCAAGGTCAACTTAGAAGAAAAGTTGAGTTTTTAGTTCTAAAATCGGTATTATCGATATTCACAACTTGTAGTTTGTCAAAAGATATCCCTCTGCAATTAAATGTCTTCCCTTTCATTTCGAAGGAAGGTATTATTAAAATCAGTTGAGTTGTGTTTCAGTTATCATTAAAATCAAAATCAATCAACTGTATGCCTATTCCAGAAACCGTAGCGCATCGTATTGAATTCGTATTGACAAGATTCTAATGGAGGTTTTTCGTGCCTTACTTTCCAGTCTACTTTATAATAAAAATCCCTCAATTTGTACACAATTTTAAGAAACGGGTTTAACAAATATTTTTCATTGTTATTGTTTTGATTTAAGTGCGATACTATTTGAAAAAAAAAATAAAGTAAGAATTATAATTTATTAACACGTTTTTGATATAAACAATTGGAAAGCTAACAAAACCGAATACTAAATCATACAATTGCAGATGAGTGGAAAGGAAAAGCCAAAATGGGAAAGGGAACAAAACTGGTCGGAGGCAGAAAATGATATGCGTCGGGAATTGATAGGTAGGTACGTGGGCATTTGAAAGTTTTTGACGACAAAGAGAAATGATATCAGGATGATATCAACTAAAAAGGCAGCATGATTGCACATCCAAACACTCATGGAAGCATCTTGATTTGGTTGATGTAAAATATTTACCAAATCTTTAATAAAAAAATGTTCCTGTCTCTTTGTCCAATCGATACCTTTCATATGAATCATGGTCCAACATTTCAAAGGGGTCGATGCAGTTAGAATATTATCCTTAGAGACAGTTGTACAAACGTGGTTCAATTATGTATTTAATCAGGGATTAAGATTTTCACCCACCGATCTCGGCGGATTAACTGAGGTTCCAGATTAGTTCCAATTATGATAACAGACTATCATGAACCGTTGTTGAATCTCAATTGATTCGCCGAAATCGGTGTATTAAAATATTGTGCCGCGAATTAAATCATTGAATCACGTTTGTACCCTTAGTTTGAGTTACAAAGGTTCAGATGAATAAAAAACTTAAATTGAGCTAATCTGTAGTTACTAGATTTTGATTTCCTTCAACGGTCTCTATCATTTTTAACACTGCTATAATTTGTTGTATACACCGTCTGGTGCAGTTGAATGAGTTTGAGGTTTGTTCCAAGGTAAGATATACTTATAGAATAATCAGTGATGACTTTAATAGTTTAAGAAATGTAATAATTAATATGTTATAGGTAATATAATATTAGCTTACCCATCTGAGAAACAAAATCTCATAAAATTTCAAAAATAGTTCATAATGTAATGTATCAAAGAAAATCTGCAGGCAGTGCATTTTTTTCTCCTCGTCAATTTCAAGATTTTATCACCTCTAAATTTCATGTTTGGCTAACAGCCCACTAACCAATACGTTGCTTTAGTTCCGAGTGCAGGTTGTAAAAAAAACACTGAAAAACCACTTTATTCTGAAATTAAAAATAAAATTAGAAATTAAAATTGAAGCCCCCTGTAAATTTGAAAGAAATACATGAATAGCGGTTACCTTTTGCTACGACGAGATATGTATTGTGCGGTGAACGCCAACGATCATTTTCGGCACGTTTGGTTTCTTTTGTTTGAATGATAGGCATTTATGAAGTGTGTATAATAGCTTGATTACATGCTTGGACATGTTATGAACAATTATTGTTTTGATATTTTTACACATCAATTGTTTTTTATTTCGCAAAACAGTCGAAATTACAAGTCAGGAAATGCTTTGAGGAAGCATGAAAATATTCTTTAGCATACAAAAAGCAGAACTGTAATAAGCGGAAGCTAACTGAAACTAATGTCACACATTAGGTTTGTTCGATGCCTGCACTTTTCTTCACTGAATTCACTGAGACGTGTTTATGTGTTCGGGACGTTCGGGAAACTAGAATTGCAAAATAAAAATTAAAAAAAAAATATATTGGAGTATTCATTCATGCAACGTGTAAAGCTAGAACTATAATGTTCGGAGGGGCACTTAAGTGGTCGGAAGAAAACAAGCGAATACACGGAAAGCATTTGACGCGACTATAATTGCGAAGTGGAGCGTTTCGTCAAGTTTCGTTCAACTTTGGTTACGGAAGTGAGGTGCGCTCCCGAGCGCACCTCACTTAAGTAAAACTGACATTTGGTGAAATAGGAATGCCAAAAAGAGAAAGATGATAGTTACATTATGGGTGTGTTCCCCTTTTTTCGATACGGAAAGCTACTTTTCGTTGGTTTTTGACATTAGCTTCAGTGCCCTTCCGACTATTATAGTTCTACCTTAAAACCCCCGTTCATGTCGTAAAGGTAGGAAAGTTTCAGTATTTTTCTTTCTTTTTTTCGAACGTTTCGGGTTTCGTGCTTCGTGTTTCTGACACATTGGGCGAGGGCCGTAGAAATGTAGGGGGGATGAAGTAACGAAAGCATGTATGAACATTTTAAGATTTTCTCCGGTTGAACTTAAACGTTTATGATTTGACAAACAAGTAGAGATGGGGGATGCTTATACGTAAACTTTAAATAATGAGATTTAAATTTGTTTTTCATCATCAAATAGGTATAAATAACGAATGGACTTTTTTCGTTGTGTGCAATCACGAAAGTACGTACCTGTCAGTTATGTGGTTTTTCATTCAACCATTTCAGATTTGGTGGTCAGATCATAATTTTTAAGTGGTAAATAGAACACAAAATGCGATTTGATTTGCTTTTGTAATTGTGTTAGTGACTATTTTTCTCTTGATGAATTTGTCCAACAAACACCATCTTCTTATCGAAAGTAAACAACACTGCGAAATGCCAGATGCAAACTTATACGTTCAGATTTATGTCAGTTTATTTTGGTGTGTGTGCAAATGCGTCGAATGTCGATGGTCGAAAGGAAAACCACATTAGACGAAACGAATCATGTAATCAGGCTCTTTCCGACGTTTACGAAAGTTTTACTATATTGCATGAATATTTTAATGGTTAAATGGTAAATGGTTATGGCGATTAAACTGAGAACGAACTTTTGCCATCGCGTTCTTTGTAAAACCTTGAACTTGAGTTTGCACATCGAGTTCTTTTTCTTTGCCCATTTTCACTTTGGAGGGCACGGTTCTGCTGATTCTGAACAACACAGGGAGGGCACGGTTCTGCTTATTCTGAACAACACAGAGAATTCTACAGGCAGAATTTTCACCTACACCGCCAGCCCACGCTCTGTTTGACCAGTGCATACGTTCTGTAAACTCTCGCATCGAGAAATGTTTCGCATGGAACACGTGAATCAAAACAGAAATTACGTGAATCGGCATGCAAATTGTTTCCTCATATTCGGCTGGTTCTGTAAATAGATTGTCTCGACTTGAAACTTTTTGGAATAAAGTTCCTGTGAGAACCTGGAAAAATATGAGCAAAACTGTGAGAGTCTGGAAAAATGTGAGTTAAACTATTTATGTAAGACAAAAGTCGAGAAAGGGTGTTTTTTAGGCGTGTGGTTTTCAAGAAGAAATAAAAAGAATGCAATTGAATGTTATGGCCAAGAATTTAGCTTTATTATAAAGATAAGGGTTCGCCATTGTTTTAAAAACATAACGGCGGCAAGTGTCCGCCGAGAGGCCCAACGACGCGATGGCGGATGGACTCATTCGGGTCTTCTTCGATACTCTGCTCCACAGCAGCAATAGCTATTCGGTGAGCACTGTACGGTGTCTCTGAGAATGCGCATTATGCACTACAGTAAACGTGGTGCGAAACCGATCCATGGTTGCTCGAATTACCGACTCTGCGGGGCGATTATGTCGACCGAATATTGGACGCAGCGCGCGATGCGCTAACCGAACCATTATTTTGGTAATAAATTAACAGAGCGTGGTCCGGCGATCTTTATAAAAATGTGCATAGGAAATTGGACCGTCGCGCTCTTACTTTCCAAGTAAAGTAGGTCAAAAAGACCAACTCTGAAAAAAGTATTGCCGGATTGAAAGCCACACGTCGAAAAAAACACTTTGTTTTATGTTTGTATTTTGTTTTATTTAGAAACGAAAATAAAAAATACTTTTCATCGTTTTGGATTTTGCAAAAGGGAAGTTTGGAACTATAACATCGGTATTCATAAACGCAAATAACACGAATTATCTTAAGTTAGTGAGTTAAGTGTCAAATTTGATCAATAAATCGAAAATGATGATAAGCTTCACTCACCGTAGTAGTAGCATTAAACGAGAAATTAAGTTAAAAATACTTCTGTCATTGACATTGTTGCCAAAAACTAGAGGTAAAAGGAAACATTTAATTAGAAAGTAAACAGATGTGCATTTTAATAAATACTCTTTGGCGGAGCAGATTTTCGTTAAGATTTGGAACTTAACGTTGATAAGAAGTTTATATTTTTATTGATATGAATTTCAATTCGTGAACTAACTCTTCATCAACATTTTAGCTAATTTGTGAATTAAAAGATATCTCAGCACTTTTTTTTATAGGGCTATTATAAATGTAAAAGTTAAAACCAAAAATAGAACTAGGTATATCAATCGAAACCTCACTTAAACAAATGTCATAAACCAACGAAAAGTAGCTTTCATCGTCAAACATTTAAGTGAAAGGTGGACTCGAGAGCTCTACTTACCTCTGAAGCAAAATTGAATGAAAATAGATATGTATGTACGTAACAAAACGCGAAAGTGAGATTAATAACAAATTCTTGATTTAACTTAATAACGTGAATAAACGATTCTATCTTCAATTTTAAAAAGAAAACACGGCCTAAAATTAGTTTAAATTGTTATATTTAGTCTTTTAATATTTTCTACGCGACCAACGAGGTTTTTTCTGCGAACTGTCAAATACTTATTCGCAATCCACACCCTCAGGACGCATTCCACAAGTCTGCGAATGAAAAATTCGCTCGAATTCAACCTCAAATTTTTTTTAGCACCAATTTTACTGCTTTATTTTGTATGACAATTCGCGTCTGTAGGCGACCACTCATGTGAAAGAAATGTCAAAATTCGAGACCATTTGCAATTCGCAGCTCATATGCAAGGCTTTTTAGAGCAGAAAGTAAACAAAAATTATTTTTTATTTGACCAAACAATGAAATCTTTAAAATGATCGCTTTAAAAAAAAAATTCGTATGAACATACGTACTTTTTTGACATAAGCCCTGTTTTTTGTGCATTTTTATCTTCGATTAAAATTTTTCGATAAAATTAACTATTTATTAGTTTTATGTGAAATTCATTACTTTCAAAATTTGACCATTTTTGAAATCGCTATATCTTGTAACTGATCACTCAACAGAAAAAACTGTTTTGATCTTTTAAATATGGAATTCTATCTATCTATCTTTATTTTGAACATTATTTATTATTTATTTTTCGAAAGCCATTTTTAAGAATAAAAAGCAAAAACCAAGTATTTCTTTTTTTAATTTTGCAGATTATGAACTCTTTTGAACTTATGGAGGGCCACGATAACGTTTAAGAGTTTCTTTAAGAGAAAAAAACAGTACTTTCGTTATTAAAGTTTCTAATTTAGTTAACCTATAAAATGTTTTTAACTACACTTTGCACATTGATCTTTCCCTACAAATTCTACAAAAACAAGTAGTACTTTTTTTTAAATGGAGATATATATATGTACATATTTACTAAATGGTCAGTCATAGAAAAAAAAGAGTTGAATATTTCTCTTGCAGAATAGCACTCACCTTTTAAAAGTTAAGCATGAGAAACCGATATTTTCGAAACTCCACCTTGAACAACTTCTTGTGATCACTTCGGATTGACGGGGACTTTATGTACGAAACTGATTAGTCATTAGAAGGAAAAGGCCATAACGTTGTTTAGTGTTCTGCGAATTTTGTTGATATGCTCATAATTTGTTTTGTTTAATTTGATTGGACTTACCCGCAAACTCCTGGGATATACTCTACCTTTCCCATTCCAGCACATCATACAAGTTCGACTAGAATGCATTTTTTTTTTTTTTTCATTTTTTTTACTTTAAGAGTTGTTAAGTATACATATTCAATTGGACGTAGGTTTATTTGTTCGATTAATTGAAGCTTTTAGATTTGTGCTACAATTATTACAATAAAAAAAGAATCTTTGTGAAGAAAACATCTTACATCGAAGATTTGTATTCATTAAAATATAATTGTATTTTTCCTTCTTTCTTTCTTTTTAGACTGTAATGTAAAGGACGACCTACAGCCGCAAGCCCTTGCAAACACAGGCAATAACAACCATTCAATACTAACGCCTTACTCAATAACCTCGGGCATTAAAGATAAGGAATACCAGATCACCAGTAAAGATGGCTACGACCTTACATCAACGCCTCTCTACAAGCATGATTTAGAACGTGGAAATGGTGTGACTGCCATCAGTAATGCATCTGGTGGTGGTGGTGGTAATGGAGGAGGAGGACCTGGTACCGGTGGCACCGGATCCGAAGTCGGCATCCGTGCTGATTTCGAACAAGCCATCGAATTAACCGGCTATGGAAAATTCCACTATCTCCTGCTAGCGATATGTGGTCTCGTCAGTACGAGCGAAGAGATGGACGTTATATCGATGTCCTTCATTCTGCCATCGGCCCAGTGTGATCTCGATCTGAACACTCAAACCAAAGGATGGCTTAACTCGATTATCTTTATCGGGATGATGGTAGGAGCATATTTCTGGGGTAGTATAGCTGATTCCATGGGTCGTAAGAAGGTGTTGATTGTGATCTCGTTCATGAATGGATGCTGCATAGTGGCATCGTCCTTTTCACAGAATTATGAATGGTTCATGTTGTTTCGATTTCTCAATGGCGCTGCGTAAGTAAAATTTTTTTTCTTTTGTTTTTGTCTGGTATTATTATATATATTTATTTTTAAAAACATATCACGAGCTCATCGTACTGACCTCTGAATGTGCTAATTGGCTATTAGCATCATCGGAGATTAAAAAGAAACCATAAATTGGATAAAGTGTTAATTGGGTGATTAATAATTTAGTTCGGGGATTTTCTACAGACTGAGCTTTAAATTTACGTATAGATGAACTTAAATTTAACTTAAGGTGTAAGAAATGGGACAGAAAAAAACACAAGCTGCTGAATTGGGTCGGATGATAATAATCGAATTGGATACGAGTCTTAATTAATTGCTTATTTTTAGAAAAATATGTATTTCCAATATTTGTCACTAACTATTCTCTGGGAAAACGCGAATAAAAGCGAAAAATAAAGTTTTTTTAAGTCTGTACTAAATATATTGTGGAGCTTTTAGTTTTCAATCGATCTCTTTCAAATTTCACTATATAACTTTTATAAGGTTTAATAATTTTAACTTTAAAGTGAATATTAAGTTTTCCGTTTCACCAGATAAAACGTTTCCCAGCACAGAAGTCTTTAAAAACATTTTTGGCACTGATTTTGGCCAAATTTCGAGCTTGGAAAGTTTTTTATTTTAAGCCTTCCAAAGTTTTAAGTCAAAACTTTTTAACATTTAATTTTTTGTTTTCTTAGAAATATTTTGTAGTAAATAACAATTAAATGTCTTTATTTTACTTACAGACTTGGAGGCAGTGGTCCCGTTATTTGGTCATACTTTGCCGAATTCCAACCGAAAGCCAAGCGCGGCTCCATGTTGAGTTTCATGGCAGCATTTTGGACTTTTGGGAATCTATTTGTAGCCGGGCTGGCCTGGTTAATTATTCCAACTAATATCGGATTCGTAACGCCATACTTCAAATACAATTCCTGGCGCATTTTCTTGGTTGTATGTTCCATACCATCGTTCATTGTGGCTTGCCTGCTATTTTATCTACCAGAGTCGCCTAAATTCCTACTATCGAAAGGCAAACATGATCGAGCGCTGGCAATTTTCCGTGGAATATTCGTTACAAATACAAAAAAACCACAAGAACTATATCCAGTCAAGGAATTGGTCATCGACGAGAAGCTCCAACAGGAGATTGCTGCCAATAAGGCTTCACTTAAGGGCAAATATCATAAAATGCTGACCGGAATGGTGGAACATAGTAAACAGCTTTTCCGTTCGCCAATTCTCAAATTCACCGTTGTATCCATTGTCATAAACTTTACATTCCACATCGGTTACTATGGTCTTATGATGTGGTTCCCGGAGTTATTCAATCGATTCGATGAATACGGACAAGCACATCCAGGTGAAACAGCTGGAGTATGTACTGTCACCAATTACGTTGTCAATCTTGGCACACATGCTACAGAAGGAGTCTGCTCCTCACACATACCAAGTGCTGTCTTTATGGAGTCACTTATATCATTGGCGTCTGCTTTGCCTGCTAATCTTATTGCTATTCTTGGGATGGATCGTCTCGGCAGAAAGTTCTTTTTGATATTCGGAACAATGACGTCAGGTGTATGCTCGGCAGCGATGTACTTCGTATTCAGTAAAACGCAGAATCTAATCGTAACGGCAATATTCAGCGGTGCTATCTCTGCTGCTAATGCTGCTTTGGATTGCCTTATCACCGAAGTCTTCCCAACCAATCTAAGGTAAGCTATCAAGAAAGAAAAACACTAAATTTAAAATCCCCCAACTCATGTGTATTACTTCTTATTTTCCACAGAGCGACTGGTGTAGCTATTTCAATGGTTGCAGCCCGTTTGGGTGGTATCGTTGGCAATGTGGTTATAGCCACACTTCTCGATACCTACTGCCCGGCGCCAACATTTATTGTCGCAGCTCTGCTAATCGGTGGTGGACTGATGTGCCTGCTATTGCCAAATACCACGCGAACATCACTCAACTAAAGAAAACAAGTTCGAGGATACAGTTCAGTCTAGAGATTAACAAAAAATAAAAAACAAAACTCCACAACCAAAATCTGTGCCAAAATCAGATCAGAGAATTTATAAATTTTTACATTTTACACACACAAACAAACACAAAAAGAGAAAAATCTTTTTGAAACCTTTACCGTAAAGGTATTAATTTATTGAAATTATTGTGTATTACCTCTATCGTAAAATTTAATAATTGTATTTTACCTAATGTAAGTTTTTTTCCTTTCAGTTTTTTTGTTTGATTTTTTTTGTTTTATGATTTACCTTTTATATATGTTAGTAGTCGACGTCGATAGTTAAGTTTTTAAGTCATTAATTTTTTTTGATAGTTCAGAATGTATATAATGTTTAAGTGCTAAAATAAAGTATTTTGTTTAGAGTTTATGATTAAACAATATAATGATACACAATAAAAAGTATTTAAAACAAAAATATTGTTTAAGAAATTAATGTATTTTTTGTATTTCATTATTAAATAGATTCGCTTTCTTTTGTCTTCAGTCTACACGATGATGAGACTTCAATTTCTAAACATAGCGCAGAAGTGGGTTCACAACACGTTTGTCATTCTCGCTGGAATATGGATACAGATAAATTAATTCAATTTTGCTTATCAATTTCAATTTTTGTTCGGTCTTGGGTCCGTAAATCGATAAAGTAAGGCCTTGTGACCCATTAAATCTTTATGCAACTTAAAGCTGTACTCGAAGGAATTGCACAGATATGGATCTTGTTTCTTTAAACAAATCTATAAAGACACTGGACCCCCTTCCGCGTGTGACCTTGAACTTGATCTAGAGCTGAATCTGGATAAGATTTTGTTTTGAAAATTTTTGAATCAAAAATTATATTTTAATATGTGGTTTTAAACTGAAAAATTTTAATGCATCATGTGCCCATTTTTAAAAGAAATTAAGCCAAAATTGATGCCAAAGTTGAGATGAGCGTATACACCGATGCGCAACGCCGATGATGCTGGTTCAATGCATAAGCAACGGGCCAAAATGTATATTCCGATGGAACTTCATTACAGCTGAAAATGTTTCATGCAAATTAAATTGGAGAAAGCTAGCTAGAAAACAAGACGTCTGAAACAATCTTGTTGGTGTTGAAGCTCAGAGACCCACATCGGAGAGAAACTCCAACTTAAGAAGGCAAAAAATACAATTTTTTTCAGAGGAACCATAATTTCCACCGAAATTTCATGTTGTCTGTGCCAGGTTAAATTCAAGATTAGAATGAAATTTAAATTTTACTTTTCATACATAATATATTGGATAATCCAACAAGACATGTAATTTCAAATTTTTCGTCCGGGTCCATATCATCAATTTCAAGAAAAAATATCACACCAGCATCGTTTTCCAATAAAAATATGGCCCGATGACACTGCCAGCCCAAAACCCGCACCAAAGTGTCACTCGTCGTGAAAAGAGAGCTGGTTCCATAGACCAAGAGCCGACAGCAAATTTTGGGAGTGGAGGTATAACCAAAATCGGAGTATGAGGGATTATAGGTACATGTATCGTGATATGGAATATGAAAGTCTGGCAGCTTTTTTCTCAGGCTTTGGTGGGGGTTTAAAAACCGCTTGGTTTCCTTTTTATATGGTATGGTCATTAACACTTCAATGCACTTTTAAAAAATAGGATATGATGCTCTGTCATTTTCCTTAAGTCTCAAGACTTTTATCTTGGTGATCCGATTAATAGAACCCATAATTTAACCTTTTTAACCAAACCTTATTTGCATTTTTGTGGAGACTTAATTTGTTGATTTTATGTTTTGCTGAAAATCTCGAAAAAAAGGGATGATAAAGTTCACGTAAAATAGTTATATCTTGAGTTCTATTAATCGGACCGTCAAAGTTGTGGAGTTTATGCTTAGAAAAAATAACAGGGAATCATATCCAATTTTCTTTAAAATTAATTAAAAAGGTTAAAACCCTCAAAATAAATCAAGGGATCTAGCACTTTTTAATCCCCCACCCCTCCCAAAGGCTGAAAACAAAACCTGCCAGACTTTGGTATTTGATATCGTGATAAATGTACCTATAATCCCTCATACTCCGATTTTGGTTATACCTCCACTCCCAAAATTTGCTCTTAGACTACCACCATTCCTATTGGATTTTCGTAGCCCCGACAGTTAGTTTAATTACTTATGTGAAAAAAATATGTTTGTATATTTATTTCCAGCACGCAATCAGCGGAATGTGCGAGTAAAAATGAATTAAATTAAATTTAGTGGCGCTACAGCTAGGGGAGAACTAAGGCCTAGTGACTTACAACTTGTTTTCGTCAGGAATGGGAGCGGGTTCTTTAATCTTCTGCTGAGTCCGAAAAACTATTATGAGAAGCATTTTTTTCATAACAAAGGAAACAACAATTGAATGGTTGATATGTAGTTAAAAAAATGATGCGAAATTTCTAATTAAAATTTCTGGATGACCATTCACCATTTTCATATCGGAAACAACTACCAAGATGGTGGTGGGGGGATTCACAGGCTGTTCTGCTAAGCGCATGGAGAACATAATTTTCTCGTTCATGAATGCGTCATTGTTTGTTTTTCGTCTGCGGAGGCTCTTTACATTGTCAATGTGTTTTGGGAAAGTACCTTGTTTAGGTGCTGTCAATGCTCGTTGTAATCGACTTAACTCCACTATATCAAGTTACGTGGAAGCTGGTTCTTCAGATCGATTTTGCTTGGTGTTGTTGCAATTATCCTGTACCTCCTGCTCTTGTGAGTTCACTTTCAGTTATACAACGCAGGCATCACGATTACTCACTGCCACTCAAATCTAAAAAAAAAATCTAACATCAATTGTTTTGTGACCTTACCTTACACAATCTGCATTTTGACCTTCGTTCTTCATTCGGTGAACGTTGTTATTCAAACAACGAATAAAGTTTATAGAAAATTCAGAGGGGCTTTGAATTTCTTCGTTGTTCCTTCCATGTTATCATTTAGACTTTCGTTGTTCCACGTACGGCCAACAACGGTGGATGGACGATAAAACCGAAGATCTAAATGCACCTTAATTGACATGAGACATGACAGAAAATTCAAATTAATCTGAGAAAATTCAACAAAACTTAATCTTCTTACATAATCCAAGAATTTCATTTACAATGTTGATTTCCAAATGTTTTCTTTATCAATTCAAATTGTGAAGTGAAAAGTTTGCAATACTGACACAAAATACCTACAATGTGTTTCATTGAATACATATTTACATACCCAAAATGTATTATAACATAACAGTTAATATATTAAACAGAATATTTAAATTTTCAAAATATTTTTATTTGTTTTTTTTTCCGAAAAATATGATTTTTGATTTTTTGTTTTTTCTTAGATTTTTTAAATATATAGTTTTCAAATTAATAATATTTATATATATTATTTATAATAATAAACTAAAGAAATAGGGAGCAAACACAACAATTTTAATAATAATAATAATAATAAATTTGTAAAAAAGTCAAGCAAATTTAATCCAAAGCATGATGTTTTCATTTCCGAAAAAATTACGAAAAAAAAGAATAAAATATTACGAATACTTTCATTAATGCATCATGTCATGTCCAATTTAAAACTTATAAATGTGATTAAAAACGCTCTTAGTTTCAAGTTTATGAATCAAGAAAAATGACGATTGTTTTTCTGTCTTTATTTTGTTATTACTGGATTAAATTTGATTTTTTTTATTTCAATTTATGTGAAGAGATTTATTCGGTTTTTGTTTATTATTTTTGTAAATTTTTAATTTTTTTTTCCACACACGATAATATATTTGCAATGTCTCTTTTCTAATTAGATAGAACAACAACTGTATGCTAGCATTTCTAGTTGTTCTAATTATATAATTGTTGTATTATTTTTGTTTGTTGTTATTAGTTTTCAAACGAAAAACGCATCTTTATTTTATACTTCTTACAATTAGTTTTTTGTTAAATTGTTTCTTCTAGAATTTTTATTTACAAGGATTACACACGGTGCCGCGCCTCCATTTGATGGGGTCGGGTGGGGTTGTTTTGGTTTTCTTTTTATTTTATTTTTTTTGTATTATTTTTTAAGTTTGTTCTTTCTACATTACAACAAGAACAAGAAAATCAAAATACAATCTTCAGACAAAAAGAAGAGATTGTAAACTAGTGAATTACAAATTGAAATTGTTTATTTATTTTTTTTTTCGTCACACAACACACACCTGAATTGCTTGTTTATTGTTTCTATAAAACAATTGTTTGTTCATATTTTGATTGATGTTCATTTTCTGTGTGTTTTCTAAAACAACTTCCTTGTTTTAATTAAGCGTTTTATATGTTTGTCTTTTCAAAGTGTTACGTGCTGCGTGGTTAACAAAGTATTGCTTCTCCTTTTTGGTTTATCAATCTGTGTAGTCCCACCATTCTTTTTCGTAGCCTTCATGAACATGATCCAATAGGACTTTTCTACGCTTCTCACAATACCTAAAGAACAAACAAATAAATTAATAGTTTGCTTACTCGAAACAAAAAAAGGAGAGATTTATCACTATAACCCTATTAGACCGGGAAAGATTTATGAAGATTTTATGGTCAAGTTAGTTCCTTAAATATTAAATGCGTATGGGCGCCCTCTAACAGATATGAAGCCTCCCAAAATCACCGAATTGGCTATTTGTACAGTCACTTTCAAAAAGAGGGAGAAGCCAAAATTCAGTATTCGACTGTCGAACGAAGAGAAAGTGCCCAGAAGAAGAATTTCGATGCTTACAAAACCTGGAGTTGCTTGAGTCTACAGATGGCAATTGAGCGAGAAACTCTCCTCTATACATTCATCTGACATAGAAGTAAACAATAAGTTGTCCAATTACCATTACATCATAAAAGACGTAACCGAATCTACTTAGGCTACCAGCCATACCCGAGAAAGAATACTTGGTATGACGATGAATGCATGCACCGCGATAAGGTTACAGAAGATGCACATGCAAAGGTACTGCTGTGTTTGCACAAGAGCAGCGAGGGAAAAATATCGAGCCATAAAAAGGATACTGCCAAGAAAGCCCCCCAGCTAAGAAGATGGAAGTCATGCGATCACTTGGAAGAAGCAAACAACGAAAGTGAACTTATCGCCGAAGCGAAGCTCAGGAAATAGTAGATGTATTCAAGCAGTATGTATTTCCAGTAAAAAAAGAGTAAAAAATAACAATAGAAATTTTTCATCCGTGGTCGTAGTGTTCAAGTTTTTGAGGAAATTAGTACGTGTTAATATCATAACATAGTAAGCATTGTGAAATTCTTTGTTGCTATACCCAGTTGCAAGGTTATCCATTATTTACAGGACACCCTGTATAACCAACAAAAAGTACGAGCAGTAGCAACTTTACTGTGTGATATCAAGTGGTTTTATTTTGTTTTTATTTTTGTATATATTCTTCTGTTCTTTACTGGGTGAACTAGGAACTAGGTCTTCATTGATTGGAATTAAGTTCTCTTCTTGCTCTCCATGGTTTCCCTTTAGGAGCTACTGGAAATACTGCTTGAATCCATCCAGCCTTATTATGAGTTTCGCCGGAACATAAAAAAAAATTTTTGTTCCCTCGGAATTTTTAAAGCTATTATGGGTTCCACCCGAATTCCTCTTGGCCTAAAATAAACAAAAAAAAACTTGCGCAAAAGGCACCAGTACCCTCTGTTTATCTTTCGTTTGCCTTCAAAAAACAAGTGATAGTTTAAGATCAATTACGGTACATTTCGCCCGAAATGAGTACTCACAAAAAAGGGGAATTTTCATTTCTCAGATGAAACTCACAATAGGCGAAATGACAATTTTTCCGGGTGGAATGTTGTTCACGTGAAACTCACAATAAGGCTGATCTTCTATTCGTCGCATTTAAAATAGTGGGATCAATCAGAAACAAAGCTCATGTTAACAAATTTGCATAAAAAAAAACAACAAATCAAGTTTAGTGTTTTTGGGAGCTTTCACCAGTTCGCAGTTCGACCAAAGATCAAGCATTCACATTAAAGCAAGTCCTGAAAGGTCAACGAATTTTAATTAGCATTAATCTGTATAAGGCGATCGCCGAACTCGTTTAAACCGATCCAGTTGCGTGGCGTGACATAGAAACAAACGATGCACAATTGAGGAATAGCTCTTCCGAACTTTCTCCAAAATGTACTTGGTTTCAGCAACACACGCGCTTAAAACGGAAAACACTAGGCGTGTTTTGTTGACCTCCTTAATGTGAACATTAAGATACGTTCCACATTCAGCCATAGATTTACTGGAGTTCAAATTGTTGTTTTTGAAATTTGCATTTGAAAATTTGCGTTAACGTGAAATCTCTTTATGTTCACATTTACCCTTTGTTGCCCAGTGGCTACAACCGGAAACCACATTTCTTGGGTATAATTAGTTTTAACTGGAAACCACCTTATTAACTGCTATTCTACGCAATAAAGAAAAATAATAATTCAGGCAACAAAGGGTTAAGACGGTCAACAAGACACGCCTACTATCTTCAACAGATCCGCTAGTAGAGTATGTGAACGATATCGATAAAACAAAAATGAAGGGGGCCTACAACTTTTTGCTGAGTCCGAACGACTTACATAGGAAGCACTTTTTCAAGTCAATAGATACTCTTGAAAGATTTGTCAGTTCTTTGGAAGAGGGAGTACTTTTGAAAAAAATTGCTTTTTTTTAGACAGACTATCAATATAATCGGCAGCTTCCAAGCAATGAAAGTCGTAGCGGCAATTGAGTTTTTAAAGCTTAAATTCTACACAAGTTTTGATTCCCCATTGAAAAATTAAGTCAAGATCAAAATTTAATGAGCTTATCACAGGCTGCCCTGAAGTTCCACAAAGCTGTTGGTACTTTCATCAGCAAAACAGATAGTTTCAGTCATTTATGAATATAAGAAAGTTGGAGATGAAATGGGGCCCTGAGGCACACTAACTTCAATTTTGCAAATTTTTTCATCCCTCTCGATAACAATGCTGCAAGCCATCTCAGGCTTAAAACGATATGTGTTTTATCAACCATAACACAACAATAAAAATCATTATTTTACTTGCCTGTATTTATCTTGAACTTTTTGTTTAATGTCGGCCAAATTTTCTGAAGTAATATCACGTTCCAAGTATTCAGAGAGTTTCTCTGTGGCGCTTTCCAAATCTTTTTGGTTGTCTTCGAATATCATGGATTGATTGTTCTTTTTGAGATAATACGCAAATACGTATGTGTACATCAGAGTCTGACGGCATTGACATAGAATATCGACAGCTTTCTTAAGAAATTGGACCTAATATGAAAATATAGTCTTGCAGTTATAACAAAATTCTTAACTCATTTAATCGAAAGAAAATACCTCGATCCATGACATATTGTGTTGCTGCATCTCTTCCATTTTATGCTTAACAGAAGCATACAATTTATTCTCGAACCTCAACGACTGCATGTGGTTTATATAGCGATTGTAATAATGAAGATACCTACAAAATAAACAGGATTTAAAAAAGACATCATTTGGTATGCAAACAAAAAATCACCTCGCCAATGAAGACCTCAATTTTTCCTGAGCATCTCGAGCAGCCTTTGCCTCGTCTTCATCGAAGCGATTGCAATTATACCACGAGGATCCGTGTGGTTCCCAAGAGCCCAAGCACACCCAGCAAAACTCATGCTTGCAGTTCTGATTTTTACAAACCATGTGGTTGCAACCGCCATCTTTCTCGATCGTCACATTGCACTTGGGGCACTCCTTCGTATTGGCCGCTATCCAGTTTGATGTTTCTGAATCGTCATCACATTTCTTAATCCACTTCCTCAGAAGTCTACATTGCACCGGATCATGCCAGTTCTCACCACAATCAAAGCAAAACGAATGACCACACTTGCAGCGCACCGGACGTGCATCTACGTATGTGACTTTAATCGCATAGGTGCAATTTACGGACGGACACCAGCGCAAAAGCCGATTGCACAGCACAAAATTATTTGTAATAAGATGCTGGTACTTAACTTTAACCCGGCGATCGGTTACTAATTTGGTAACAGTTACATCGTCGACCAGTATATCACAGCCATGGGCTGCACACGCAATCGATTGACCATTCCCTTCGGTCACGATTTTCGTTGTGAGATACTCGCCCCAGCAGGTCTTGCAGAAACGATGGCCACATTCTAACCCTGTCATTGTCTGTTTGGAAAAATTAAGAATCAAAAGAACTTAAATATCTGAAAATTACTTACATTCGGCGGCAGCAAAGTAAAACATATTTCACATTCTTCAGCTACAGAGGTCGATATCTGTTGCTAGATAAAAAATATATATTTCAATAAGTAGGAGTAGAGTAATAATGTTGAAGGTTTTAAACAAACCTTTGGTTTGTTCACTAAATTTGATTTAATGAACGGATTAATAACATGTGCTTCTCTGAAGAAATCTTCTTGGTTGCCATCAAAATATCGTTCCATAAGCCTCTCTTTGTCCCATTTGTAGTGATTCAATAAAATTCTAGTTATGGTCCTTGGCAACTGCAATTGGAAAGGAAATTCAGAACTATTTATATAGCACATCCGTAAAACAAACTAAAAAGTCTAGAATCAGATTCCAGTATCCATGTTCTATGAAACTAAACAACCGCATCCAAAAAATTGCCGGGGAAAGATGAAATTTGAAACCCCAGAAGATTTTCGAAATGTGAGTAAATTTAGGATAGTTCCAATAATAAAAGGCTACATATTTTTTACGAATCTAAAGAGGAGGTACAGTTCTGGTATAAGTAAACGGTGCTCAAAATGGGTATACTCATTTCCATCTATTAAATTTGAGCCTAGGGGTCAAGCGTTGTGCATCGGGGAAATTTCCCTATTACGTGGGAATTTGGAGGCCTTAAAATAGATGGTACGTTAACGACGTACTTACATATGTACGTACCCAATTTAGAACATAAGCCGTGTTTTCGTGACGTCTCAACTCAGTAAGTTATAGTCGAAAGCTGCGCTTATAGTAGTGCGAGCAATTCGAGAAGAAATTTAAAATGTTGTAGCATGATGTGAAAGTGCAGGTTGGTGGGTTTTGCCTTTTAAGCAGGTGTCAGTGATCGATTACAGCTTGTCCAAATCGCAGACGAATGAAGGTGGTTTTGAAACACAGTACACATATTGTGATAGGTGTACTGTGGTTTTGAAATGCTTTGGAGTTGATTGCGGATAGATTGGGGCTTTGCAATCAGTGTTAAAGCTGGAACAATGAGTTTGGATACAATCCCAGGTACACTCTTACTCTTACTCACTCTGACGTACTGGTTATCTATATATATAATTATCTATATATAAAAAAAATGTGCGGCTGGGTGGATTTTTATAATTTTTTTTTAATGAAAGGGGATCATTTGTAGGTGGTTTGGAAAAAAAAAATTTAAATCCGTCCAGTCGAAGATTTTGCAGAGCATTTTTGTGGAGCTACATCTCTTTGTTGTTGTAATTTGTTTGATCACTATGGTTTTGGAAGCTCACAATTAAAGTCATAGAGCCTGACTTTATCATAAAATCCCAAGTATTTGGTGAAGTTAAAAATTGGATGTATTCTATTGAATGGCAAAAGCGGAGTTTACCACATGCTCTCATTTTAATTTGGTTAGTTCATAAAATAACAAGTGACCAAATTGACGAATTGGACACGATGGATATCCATTATATCGTCGCCGTTCAACGAATGATAATGGAAAATCTGTAACATTGAAAATTAGAAATGTGGATGTAGAAGTGGACAAACGTTGGATTGTGCCGTATTCACCACTGTTGTCATAAACTTTCAAAGCCCATATAAATATCGAGTATTGCAATTCTGTCAAATCAATAAAGTATATTTGCAAAAATATGAAGTGATATGGCTGTATTTGGTGCTGAAAATAAAAACGATGAAATTAAACAATATCAATTGGGCAGATAAGTTAGCAGCAATGAAGCAGTATGTCGAATTTTGTCATTTCCGATACATGATAGGCATCCAGCTTTTGTTCATTTAGCATTTTATCTTAAAAATAGACAAAGAGTTTATTTTACGCATGAAAACGCAAGGCAAGCACAGGAACCACCGAACAACATTAATTGCCTTTTTGTATTGTGTGGAACTGACACTTTTTCAAAAACGTTGCTATATTCAGAAGTACCAAAGTATTAACATTTAGAACAATTCATCAAATTCTTTTCAAACGCGTAAGCAAGGGAAGACAGTTGATGGTCATCCAGGTGTTTTTTTCAACAGATGATCGCAAAACACTTGAAACTCATGAATTGCGAACACTATTTGCAATAATAATTTCAACATGTTCACCTTCAAATCCGCTTGAATTATGGTACAATCATCGAGATGAATAATTGTCAGATGATATTTTACATAGATTACGTGTCATTAATTCAAATGAAAATTTGCAAATTACTCCGGACATTCACAATGAAGCTCTAATTTTGATTGAAGACATTTGTATGTCAATTGCAAATAAAGCATTATAAGAGTTGGGAATGATAGCACCTAATCGTTCGGCGCAAGATTTATCCAACACTGAAATGCGTCGTGAATTAAATTATAACTGTGCCGAATTGGATGCATTTGTGCGGTCAAATATTCAAAAATTAAATATTGAAAGTGGTGCCTTGATATTGTTAGCAGGGTATTTTCGCCAAACATTGCCTGTGATTTCTCGATCTACAGCTGCTAATGAATTGAGTGCATGTTTGAAATCATCCTATTTTGGCGGCATGTAAAAAAACTCACCCTAACCAAAAATGTGCGCGTTCACTTACAAAATGATCAAACAGCAGCTGAATTTTCCAAACAGTTATTGGATATTGGAAATGGCAAACTACAAGTTGATACTTTAACTGGCTTAATAACACTACCAACCAAATTTTGTCGAATGACTCAATCAAAACAAGAATTGATTGACAGTGTATTCCCAAATATAGCACAACAATTCAATAATCATGACTGATTGAGTGATCCAGCAAGTTTGGCTGGAAAAAATAAAGACGTAAATGATATCAATGCAGAAATTTTTAATAAAATACCAACTCAATTTTTTGCATATACATAAATCGATCGACACTGCTATGAATCACGATGTTGCCGTGATTTATCCCACTGAATTTTTGAATTCTCTTGATTTGCCTGGTTTGCCACCACATTATCTACCATTGAATGTAGGGACACCGATAATAATGTTACGCAATATTAACCAACCTCGGCTTTGCAATGGCACCAGACTTGCAGTAAAAAGATTAATGAACAATGTGATCGAAGCAACAATTCTCAAGAGGAAATACAAAGGTGAAGTTGTTTTAATGCCCAGAATTCCAATGATTCCATCAGATGTATCCTTTGATTTCAAACGTTTCAGTTTCCGATACGATTTTGCTTTTCCATCACGATTAATAAGACACACGGCCAATCTTTAGGAATATGCGGTATAAATTTAGAGGTTCCGGCATTTGCTCATGGGCAACTGTATTTTGCATGTTCACGTGCAGGAAAGCCATAACGAAAAATATTGTATATCAAAAAGCACTTGAATACAATTTATTAAAATTTAAAGAATATAAATTCAAATTGTAGATACGTAGAATATTACGTGGTGGAACTACTGCAATATAAATTCAATATTTTTTGTATTGTATTAGTTATTTAGCGTACAAAAAAAAAACACTCATATTATTGCCCATCCGACACATTAAACATTGGTACCTTAAATTTATTCAAAGTGGTTTTTATAATTTTTTTCGAAGCTTTTGTCTATCTGAGCGAAGCCGGGGCGGGTCAGCTAGTCTCTGTATGAAAAACACTTGTCAAACGAAGAAGAAAATTCATTTGTTCTCAAACTGCGCGCTGGTTTTTATGATAAGGTCGAAGTGCAAGTGGTCACTTATTAAGCCATTTCCTTTAATAAATGTAATTTAATTGAATCGGTGAGTGGAAGAACAATACAAGCGCCAAATTAAAAATGTAAGAAAAACAGGCATAACTTCTTATTGCCCAGACAAAAAATAGATTTTTCTGTACGTAAATGTTGAAAGGATTGCTCATGATAGTAAAGTTTAAAATTTCTTTTTTTTTAATATTTGTTTACGCCAATAAACAAGTTATTTTAATTTTTCTGCAATGGCGCTTGTACTGTTCTTCCACTCACCGATTCAATTATATCCCAGGAAAATTTGTAATTAAAATGTATTTGAATCATTTGTCCACTTATTTAAACTCCAATTTTACTGAAAAAGTTTACATATTTAACTAAAATGGGTAAAAATAGCAGCTCCACTCCACCTGAAAGAAAATTGACTGGAAATGTTCCCAAAACCACGAAATTATTATGAAAGTAAGTTTTTCACGAGTTAAAGTGAGGAACGCAGTTCAGTATTAAAAAAAAAAATAAACTTAAGGATTTTACAATAAAAAGACGGTGTAAAATGATTTCTGCTTGAGATAGGAAACTCAACACATCTAGCGAATCGGATACTTTTCTAATGTCGGTGCATTTAACAGCTTAAATTGAGATGGATTACTACCTATGTATAAATATTGTCAAAAATCACAAAACTATAAAAAAAACAAAAATGATTGAAGAATTGCGAGACGGAGGCCAAACGTGTCGCTCCATACGAGCGAGAATGTTTGGAATTTTGTCATTTGAAGTGCTAATTCGAAGTTAAATGTTTTTAGAAACGATGGAAGATCAGACTTCAGGCGTCCTCCATTAAAATGATTGGACTCCGAATACGGATAAAAAACTGTTTATGCGTGATGGTTCATCAGTGATGGTTTGGAGATGTTTCACCTCATCTGGAGTTGGTCCTGTTGGAGAACTTCTGGAGCATAATCAAAAGCGGCTTCCCTTTAGAATAAAACCCAACAAGAGTGGGTTACCAATGTGCAGCCCTGATTGATAAAATTGGAAATAGATGGGCCGAGGAAGTAACACAGAACCAAATACTAGCTGCACAAAAGGTCAAAAGTATTCCAAAATATAGTTCACTCAATGTAAAAAATGCTCATGATTGCAGATGGCTTAGTTATACATAATGTCCACTTGGCCTAGTGCCATGTAAACAAGTATTTCCTGAAACTAATGTTTAACGAAGAAAATTGTTTCGAAATAAAATCTATTTTGAATTCCTAATATTAAGTGTATATTTTGTAAAACAAATGTATTTTGTCAAGGGACTGAATTTCTTGATTTTGAACTAAATGTTAACCTTCATTTATATGACCACAAGTGTACATTCAGTACGCATCTTACGGAAAAGGCTTTCAAACCTAGAGAATACAGTAAAAAAAACAAAGTGTGACTTACACTGCCGTGTTAAGAAGAAAAAACGTAACTGACATTTTGGCTGTTTTGAGTTAGGGCCAGTTTTGACATATTTGATATGTTTGCTATTTTATTCTTTAAAAATAGAAGCCCTAACTCGTTTTTGTAATAGTCTAAAACGCCTAAAAAAAATTACGTTCGCTCAAAGAACCATGCAATTTTTAAGAAAAATTGCCGTTTTAGCACTTATTTTAAGAAAAAAAAGTGACTCCCATACAAGCATTTGTATATCTTAGAAATAATCTAAGCAAAAAAAATTGATTTATTTGTTAATACGACAGAAAAACATTCATCAACAAAACAGAAAAGATAGAGATAAAAACAGAAAAACGCGATTATCTCGAAATGTCAAAAATGCAGATACGTTTTGTCTTCTTAACACGGCAGTACAACTCTCAACCATTCCTGTGTGCGTGTAGTTGGTAGGAAAGGAGGCGACCAACAATTTGTTGCCGAATCTGAACGGCTAGATGAAAAGCACTTATTCATGACATGTATACTTTTGGTGAATTTGTCAGTTCCTCGCAAGAGTTAGTATTTCGGAAAAAACATTTTTGTTTTGGGTGGCAGCGCAGCGGCTGGGAATCGAACCCAGGCCTTCGGCATGATAATCCAACGCACTAACCATTATGCCACGAGGTACTA
This sequence comes from Dasysyrphus tricinctus, assembly GCA_963921185.1. NCBI lineage: Eukaryota > Metazoa > Arthropoda > Insecta > Diptera > Syrphidae > Dasysyrphus > Dasysyrphus tricinctus. The sequence goes on along the minus strand of OY992533.1, from coordinate 13,517,833 downwards.
CAGAGAAGACATTAAAGACGAGTGTTTTACTTTCTAATTCCCTTGAATTCCGATGTATCTGCGAACCCATATAAGTTTAAGTGTAATTTGTCTATTTATAATAGTTTCTTCAATATTATCTATTTAAGAGAATCGACCTCTGATCTGGGTTATAGGACAGGCAAAATAGGTTCTGAGATTGAAATAATTAACTAACATGAAATATTATATATATCCAAGGTCCCCTAAATCCCCGCATTGCCTTTTTAAGTAGATGCATTTGAAGAGGGGGAGAGAGGAAAAAGTTGGAAGACTATCAAGCTGAAATGTTTGTTTTGGTACAACCTAATCATATGATACATGTTTTAAGGGTACCTTTTAACGCTGAATCTAATGAGATTACATTCAAAACTATAAGACTACCCAAAAAAAGTTATAGTCTTTATTATGTAATGATAACTTTTTTTTAAGTAGGTACAACAGGTAAAATATTACCCAAGTCCCTTAGAAAATAATGGTATGTCAATGAAACTTAGAATAACCGTTTTATTAGTCAATAAAACCAAGAATCAAAAGAGTGCCTAAAGATCTGATGTCTGTGTTGCCCAGGATCGTCTTTCACTAAATAAATGGCATTGTAAACCATTTTTTGCGAGCATCTCATTAATTTATGTTTATATTATCGGTCACAGTCAAAATATGTAAATAGCTTTTACCTGCAAGGTTCGATTAACAAATAAAAACTTGACACTTAACTTAGTGTCCTATTTCTCTGTCCACTATTAATTGACAAAAAATTATTTAAACGACCAAAAACAAATATATATATACACTCCTCGTCAACTGAGTACGCACAAACATTTTTGAATATATTTTATCCATTTTTTCCAAACAGTGATGGTTATTATGCCATCTGTTGATGGTAAACATTTTCGTAACATATACATAACAGAATTTAAAAGTTTTATCCAAAAACAACCTTGAGTTTTTCCTTCAACCACTTCCAAAGTGTAACTTATGCAAAGTAGAAGTTTTTTTTTGAGTCAACTGAATAGGTACAAAAATTAAAATTGGTATTGGAATGGAATGAAACAAGTTTTTGTTTAAGTTTAGTAGTGGGTACTTCCACCTTTATTTTTAATTACTTCGTAAATTCGATCCGGCATGGAATCGTATAGCTTTTTAATGTAATTTAACGAAATTTTGCTCCACGCTAATTTGATTGCAGAAATTAAGGTTTCTTTGTCTTCGAACTGACGACCACCCTCATAAACTTTGCGTACTAACCATCCCCAGACATTTTCTATGATGTTTAGATCAGGTGAGTACGGCGGCCATTGAAGCAACTGCACTTGTTGCTCCTCTATCCATGTTTTTATTATGCGCGCTGAGTGAATAGGCGCATTATCATGTTGGTAGGTCCAGTTTATGGGTCCAAAGATGTTAGAAAATTTAGGAAAATTTCTTTCCAAAATTACTTTATACCCAGCTGCTGTCATTCTTGATGTTACAACCTCGAGCTCAACTGTTCCATAATAACTGACTGCTCCCCATATCATGACACCTCCTTCACGACTATGATGGCGCTTTAAAAATCTTTTTTCTTTTCTTAAGTCGTGAAAAAAGAAGTTGAACCCATCAGGGCCATCGAAATTAAACTTTTTTTCATCTGAAAAAACCACGTGATACCATTCTTCTTTCCAACTCATGTGAAGTCTTGAAAAATCTAATCGCAACATTTTCCGTCTCTCGTCAAGTGGTGGTTTTTTCTTAAGTTTCATTCGTTTAAGATGGCTTGAGTTGTTGATTACTCTTAATACTGTTGAGCAACTTGCGTTTACGCCGACTTTTTGTTTTATTTTTGCCACAGAATCAGAAGAATTTGATGCATATCTTAAAATTCTTCGTCTCTCAGCAGCTGTTGTTGCTGTTTTCTTACCTCCCTTCATGTTTTTGCCGTATGCATCTTTATTTTTCAAGTAAGAATAAACTACATTAAAACTTCGGCCAACTTTATCAGCTATAGCACGTCCAGTTAGGCCTTGGTCTCTAAGTAAATCGATTTTAGCTTTTTCAACACTGTTAAGACACGTAGATCTACCCATTTTTCTTAAAATTTGAAATCAAGAATTAAATTTTACTGAAAACACTAAAATCGTTAATTTAAACTGTCAAGCACTCCAAAAAACTTATAAACAACGAAGAAAATGGCGTTGTACCTATTCAGTTGACTAAAAAAAAAAACTCCTACTTTGCATATAAAACACTTTGCAAGTGGTTGAAGAAAAACTCACGGTTGTTTTTGGATAATTCTTTCGGAATTATGTGCTTAACATCTTAAGGGAATAGTTAGCATCAACAGATGGCATAATAACCATCACTGTTTGGAAAAAATGGATAAAGTATATTAAAAAATGTTTGTGCGTATTCAGTTGACGAGGAGTGTATATATATATATATATATAAAATATTTTATTCAAAAGTGTGCTTTTTCTTTGTCCATACCTGTAAATTCAGTTTGATCAGAAAAACACAATGAGTGTCACTGCCAACATGAATTTCCATAAAAATACTTTTTCTTATACATATTTACTTTACTTAAATTCACTTGTTTGTTCTTTATAAGTAACTTTGCTATTGGTTTTAGTTTAATTTTAACTATGCATTTGTTTTTCTATATTTTTTACTTTTCAATTAATACAAACGAATAAGGTTGGAATTATTAGAGCTATATATTTTAATTACAAATATAACTGACTTTAATATATTCCCCAACAATGAGTTTTAAAAGCTGCATAAACATAAATAAATCATATAATGACCTGTTCGGCCCCACTGCAAGGCCGTCATATGGGGTCCCCGGACACATCTACTTTAAAAATTCGGCCCCACAAATTCATAATATAAATTTTTCTTGAGAGATCAATTTTTGGCAAACTAAAATGTTCGGCACATTTTTGTGTTATTTTAAAAATTAAAATAGATAAACCTTTCTTTTAAATTCAAAATCTTGCTTCGGTACATGTAAGTTTGGATCATGATCCAAGTTTGAATCTCGAATGACAAAAATCTCGAATGCAAAAAATCTCGAACGCACAAAAATCTAGAGTGTACAAAAATCACGAAAGACATAATCGAAAAAATCTCGAAAAAAAATAAAAACAAATTCGAGATTTTCTTGTTAACTTATTTTAAAAGTTGAGTCGCTGATACATTATATGTGCAGTTTATCAAATTATTGATTTTTCTGGGCAAAACAAAAGTAAAACCAAATTTAACAAATGAATTGTATGTATGTATGTATATGTATGTATATATGAATTATAACCATTGTCTCAAAAATTAATATTTATTCTAGATTTTTGTAATTCGAGATTATGCTTTCTAGATTTTTGTTTTCGAGATTTTATTAGTTCTAGATTTTAATTTTCGAGATTTTAACTTTACAGAATTTTGCTTTCTAGATTATTGCTTTCTAGATATCGTGGTAGACCCATATAAGTTTGTTTTAGGGTCATGTCCCCAGTAGTCGAACACTAAGTGGTTCATAATAAAGTAACCGTTGACTGAGGAAACCATTCAACATAAATATGTGATGTAAAATTATTTAGCAGCTTAAACTCAAATATTTGTTATAACTTTTAAGGTTTTTCTAGTAACTTTAACTAATTTTTTTATAAAAAACAAAAGCTGAAAAAGCCTAATTCCCCAGTTGTCGAACACTATTATCCTAAGCCCGAACAGAAAGTTTCCTTATTTCGAACACAAGATTTCGCACATAGAAGTAATTTTCTCCCAGTTTTATTAAACAAACTGTGTTTGTTAATTTGTTTTTATTTAACACTGGAAGAAAAGGTGTTCGAATACGGGACCCAACGTTCCTCTGTGTTCTTGACGCAAAATCGTAAACAAAATTTAACTTTCTATAATATTTACTTCCTGAACGAAATAAAACAATATTGACGGAGTTGCCTATATTCGAACACTAGTGTTCGAACAGCCAACACTAACAAATTTGGTTTCCTATGTTCGAACAGTCAATTTATTAATAAATTATAAAGCTTTAAGTTAAAACTTTAAGTTATATAAATAAAATAACTATTATCTAACAAGAAAACGCGTTCAAACTGGCATTAAGTTTAATTTTCACATCAAAAAACACAGTTTCCTAGAAGACTTCCAACAGTTTTTTTTTACAAAAACTTGAAATTACTGGATTTCCTAAATCCTCTTTTAAAGTCCTTTTTTAAACTTTAGGATTAAATTTGACTAGTTGATAGGACCTCAAGGTTTAAAGGAATAACACATGACATGAATTATTCTGCGTTTATAGAAGTTGAAAATCTGAGAAATAACACAGATTATAAGCTTTTTTTCAAAAAGTGTTCCGACTACTGGGAGTGTTCGAAATTAGGCGACTCTACCGTATGCCTTTACTCATTTTTTGAATTCTCATAGAATAGACTTTGTATGATTGAAAATATGACGCGCTAGCACGAAAAAACTCCATAAATGCTACGCTTTTCTTTCTGACCAAATGATGTTCTTGAACAACAATAAATTCAAATTTAAACTAGCAAATCAATTGGTGAATACAGTGAAAAAATTGCACTCAACACCAGTATTTAAAAAAAAAAATGCAGTCGGTTATTTAAAATCTATATGTTGGCACGTTTATTTTCGTTGAAAGATTAAGTTCAAATATTTTTGCAGAAGATGAAAACAACTGAACTATTGAAGGCATTTTCTGCTCCAGAAGTTGCAACTGGCACAACTTGTGTCCTTGAAGATATTTTCGCACATTTCAATCAATTCAACTCGAAATTTTAAAGATCCGGCAGTGAAAAAATGGACAACTTTGCAAATATTTACATTTTTGAAGACAAATTTATGGTATCCATCTGCCAAATTCAAACTCTGAGTAAAATAGGGTGAAGGGAAAACTTCACGCTCTCAAGCCCGAATTTAAACATTATTTTCGTGAATCCATCCAAGCAGTCTAATAGTATTTGCCATATGATTCGAAACCCTGTGATTGTGAATGCGATTGAAATAATCGATTAAATTCAAGAAGAGCTTACAGGTGTACAAAATGATTGCGGCTGCGAAGAATGTTTTTTGAGACCGGAATCAGCCACGAAAAATGTTGTTGCAAGAAAGCCAAGGCATATCCTTATCTTCGAAAACATACAATAAAGTAAAGTATGTATGTTGGACATGTTGTTGATTAAAAACAAACAACAAAATCGCTTCGGCTGCGATAATGATAAAGGTGACTTGCACTAAACTCAAATGAATAAAGAATTCAAGATCTTGTGAAATTAATGCTTGCTCAAAAATCGTCATCAAAATAAAGCTTTTTGTTTGCAAAAAATACTTAATACAACTCTAATTTACTAGGAAACATTTAAGGGTCTGCGGCCATTTGGAATTCCTCTTAGGGGCCACAAGCGAATTTGAATTGGGAACTCCTCTTAAACATAATGTGTGATGCATGATCGCGGAATGTCTGGACCAACAATGCGAACAATTTTTGTATAGAAATTCGATACACAAAACTGAAATTACAGTTACTCATGAAATAACTAAACAAAGGAATGCCATAATAAAATAAGATAAAATATACTACAGCAAATGCCCAATGTTGCGGGAGCAGGGGCATTTTTCAATGCGATTTTCTGATTAGGAGAAGGTTTGAACAAGACCGAAGTTTCCAAACACTACCTACACGCTTGGAAAACAAACCAAATTTTGAAAGTAAAACTAGCAAACAACAGCTCTGCTGAAAACTAAAATGATTGCTTTTAATTCTGTAAAAAAAACACAAAGTAGGTAGGTTAGGTACCTGTGCTGTAATGATAGCAACTACGCAACAACAAAAAAAATAAATAAATAAAAAGATTGTACATAAATTCAGTTTCTAAAAATAAAGAAAACGAAATAAAAATCGATCAACAAAAAGAAACAAAAACGAAAAAACAACGAAGACTACAAGAATACCAAGCTGTTAACCCAAAATAAAAATAAAAACAAAAGAAACCAACAATAAATATTTTTGTAGCAACAACTCTTCTTCTTCTCAAGGCGAACGGCATACATGAGTACCGATGGCACTGAGTAGAGAACGAGGAGCACCCCAAGCCCGAATTGACTGTTGCCAGTGTAGAATAAATGGTTATACTTACGTTGACAACGACGTTCACGTCATTGATGCAATCGATCATGTGCTGGACTATCTGGTCTGTGGTCAGCACCTCGTACTGGTACTCTTCGGGCTCCTGTTGGCGTTCCTTTGAGTTGGGAACATCCACTTCCATGGCGAAATCGTCATCTTCATCATCACCGCTTGACACATTGCCAGAGTCGACATTGTCGTTGTCGAAAACTTCGTCGTCCGAATCCATGACTGCTGCTGCTGCTGGGTCACTCGTTTTTTGATTGTCTTTCTACTTGTTTCAAGGGCTTCCTCTCAGCGACGAATATCAATTTATTATTCAGAGTCACCGTCCTAATTGGTGCTCGAACAATTAATATTTGCTTTCGTTAGTTTTCTGCTGTTAATGCCTTATGCCTAGCACAATTCTTGTTTTTTGTGTAATGCACTTGACTTGATACTTTTTTCTTTTTCGTGTGTACAATATATAAAAATAAAAGAAGAGATTTCGTCACTTGACCTTGTTTGGAAATTTTTTTTCTTGACTCACCAATTCCAACTAAATCCCCAGTCGTAGGTTTTCCTCAAAACAGTATTTCGCCACTTGATTAAAGGTTATTTCTATCTTTTACTTTTTATTCACCTGATTTAACGCTGAGTTAAAAATTTATCAAAATTAATGGCTTCCCATACTTTTCACGCACCAACAAGACAAATTTGTTCGAATTCGAAGGAGGAAAAAAAAAAACAAAACAATTTCGTTTTTCTTCACTTCAAAAACTCGACGAGCGGTGTGGTGGGGGTTGTACTTGTTTTTTTTTTCTTTTTTAATTTCCCTCAGCGAAATGTCGATGTTCGTTCTGCTCTCGTTTTTATCTGCTGAATCGAAACGAGACAAACAATATTGAAAACGAAATGTCAAAAACAAAAATGACAATAATTGGTCTGCTTTTCTCTTTTGCACTCACTTAATTGCTTGGACACAGCAAGTTGCATTTGCTTCGTATTCTGTCTCTTTCTTTGATGTAGCTATTTTCGCAGTTTTCTAACTGTAATAATGGCTAGTTTTCACTAAAAGTATGTTCACATTCACATCATGAGAAAACGGAAATGGGGGCGAAAACGAAGAAAATATTCAATAATTTTCTTATTGGAAGCAAAAAAAAAAAAACTTATCTAGTTTTTTCTTTGTTACAAATTGTCCAATTTCCACTCGACACTACAAACGAAAAACGAACTGAATGCACGACAGATATATAAGATTAATTATAATCGAAAACAAAGCAGACCTGAAAAATCAAGGGCTTTGGCGTAGTTTCTGACCTCCGATTTTTTTTTGTTAGATTATAGTATTGATGATCAAATGTTTGCTTTCCTTTCATTAATTTAATACTATTTTCCAAATATAAGTAGTTAATTATTTCACTAATATAATTTTTATGTGATTTTTCTAAAAATGTTTGACTTGGTTTTTCGCTAAGTTTTTTTTACATCGGATATACAAATATCGAAATTAGACATGTGTAACGCAGCGCTGCGTTAGCGCAGTGCGTTGAAGCAGCAGCTGCGTTATGTGCGCTGATACACCAATTGGTAACGCAGTAGCGCAAAAGCGCAGTTCATCAACTCATCAACTCAATAATCGAATTGAGCTTTTGAAAAGTGCTAGCGCAGCGCCAGGAACGCGCCGCACAAACAAAAACCATTGAAGCCAATGGAGAAAGCGCTGATTTCTTTGTAGCGCTCACAAAATGTGTTCGAAAAAAAAATGGATAAATGCTATCTTCCACATTTTTAGACAGATTTCAATAAAACTCAGTGTGGTTAATGTTTGGAACAAATAATTGAAGAAAAAAATATTTTCAATCAGGGTGGTTCATAAAAAAGTGTTTTCGCACTTTAGGGAAACATTTTTTTTTTACAGTTCAAAAATTTTTTATGAAGCGTGTTTCGGGAAAAAAAATACTAAATCTAGTATTTTTACATTAGGGTGTACCTTACAAACGCCATCTTCCACATTTCAGAATTCAATAAAATTAGGTGTGATTGATGTATGGAATAAATAATTGAAGAAAAAAATACTTTCAATGAGGGTGCTTCATAAAAAAAGTGTTTTCGCACTTTAAAGAAATTTTTTATTTTTATTGTACAAAAGGTTTATGAAAAAACTGAAAATATTTTTTTGAAAGTTTAGGAAAAAACTTTTTTACCAAATTTTTTTATTTCTTTTAAACTGACACTTCCTAGATCACGAATATGCATTTTATAAGCCGCTAGGACGCTTAGTTTAGCCGCAAATCAAGTTTAAATGTGTAAACTTTGATACCCCTAGGACGCTTAGTTTAGCCACAAATCGCGTTTAAAGATAAAAGTCGATTTTTCGTTTAATGCGATGCATCAATTGAGCGCCAATGTCAAGTCGTTTAGAGAAACAGTACCTAGGGTGGCGGATAAACATTGAGGTATTATGGGGGGGGGGGGGGGGGTCACGCTGCCCCCTGCAACCCCCCTGCTTGGGCTCACTATAGGGATTTGGGGTGGGTGATAGGTTGGGAGCATGCAAAACACTTTAAGAAAAAAATATCATTCATATTTCGGAGAAAAAAAAAGTTGAGAAAGTTTAGCAGCAAAACTGGAAATATTTTTTGAAAGTTTAGGAAAAAACTTTTTTTACCAAATTTTTTCATTTCTTTTAAACTGACACTTCCTAGATCACGAATATGCATTTTATAAGCCGCTAAGACGCTTAGTTTAGCCGCAAATCAAGTTTAAAGGTGTAAACTTTGATACCCCTAGGACGCTTAGTTTAGCCACAAATCGCGTTTAAAGATAAAAGTCGATTTTTCGTTTAATGCGATGCATCAATTGAGCGCCAATGTCAAGTCGTTTAGAGAAACAGTACCTAGGGTGGCGGATAAACATTGAGGTATTATGGGGGGGGGGGTTCACGCTGCCCCCTGCAACCCCCCTGCTTGGGCTCACTATAGGGATTTGGGGTGGGTGATAGGTTGGGAGCATGCAAAGCACTTTAAGAAAAAAATATCATTCATATTTCGGAGAAAAAAAAAGTTGAGAAAGTTTAGCAGCAAAACTGGAAATATTTTTTGAAAGTTTAGGAAAAAACTTTTTTTACCAAATTTTTCATTTCTTTTAAACTGACACTTCCTAGATCACGAATATGCATTTTATAAGCCGCTAGGACGCTTAGTTTAGCCGCAAATCAAGTTTAAAGGTGTAAACTTTGATACCCCTAGGACGCTTAGTTTAGCCACAAATCGCGTTTAAAGATAAAAGTCGATTTTTCGTTTAATGCGATGCATCAATTGAGCGCCAATGCGCCAATTTGGTAAAAAAAAGTTTTTTCCTAAACTTTCAAAAAATATTTCCAGTTTTGCTGCTAAACTTTCTCAACTTTTTTTTTCTCCGAAATATGAATGATATCTTTTTCTTAAAGTGCTTTGCATGCTCCCAACCTCTCACCCACCCCAAATCCCTATAGTGAGCCCAAGCAGGGGGGTTGCAGGGGGCAGCGTGAACCCCCCCCCCCCATAATACCTCAATGTTTATCCGCCACCCTAGGTACTGTTTCTCTAAACGACTTGACATTGGCGCTCAAATGATGCATCGCATTAAACGAAAAATCGACTTTTATCTTTAAACGCGATTTGTGGCTAAACTAAGCGTCCTAGGGGTATCAAAGTTTACACCTTTAAACTTGATTTGCGGCTAAACTAAGCGTCCTAGCGGCTTATAAAATGCATATTCGTGATCTAGGAAGTGTCAGTTTAAAAGAAATAAAAAAATTTGGTAAAAAAGTTTTTTCCTAAACTTTCAAAAAAATATTTTCAGTTTTTTCATAAACCTTTTGTACAATAAAAATAAAAAATTTCTTTAAAGTGCGAAAACACTTTTTTTATGAAGCACCCTCATTGAAAGTATTTTTTTCTTCAATTATTTATTCCATACATCAATCACACCTAATTTTATTGAATTCTGTTTGAAAATGTGGAAGATGGCGTTTGTTAGGTACACCCTAATGTAAAAATACTAGATTTAGTATTTTTTTTCCCGAAACACGCTTCATAAAAAATTTTTGAACAGTAAAAAAAAAATTTTCCCTAAAGTGCAAAAACACTTTTTTATGAACCACCCTGATTGAAAATATGTATTTGGAAAAGTTTTTTTTTTTCAAAAAAAAAGTCGAAAAATTTCATATATTTTTCAAAAAAAAAATTCCCACCTCTTTCCAGATCCCGACCCACCTCTGTCCAGATGCAGGCTCACCTCTGTCCAGATCCAGATCCACCTCTGTCCAGATCCAGACCCACCTCTTTCCAGATCCAAACCCATCTCTGTCCAAATCCAATCCACCTCTGTCAATATCCATAGACCCACCCAAACCCTACAAATTGAAAACCAAATTTAGAACAATATTTTCGTCATGAACTAAATTTTATTTATTTTACTATTAGTTTTTTTTTATTTATTTTTTTGCTTCAACACAGTCCAGTTTGTACGAAATTTTTATTTGAGTCAACAAAGCAAACAAAAGAGTGACGCGCTGCGCCGTTGCGCAAATTGAATCAGTGAGTTATTTTGTTTCAAATGAGTTAAAAAAAAAATTGCGTTATGGCGCAAATTGCGTTAACGCATTTCGCTGATACACTGAAGTGCGCTTGAGTCAGTGTATCAGCGCACGAATTTTCACTGCGTTACCCATGCCTAATCGAAATACAGAGGACACACTACGCATACAGAAGAGAAAGAACTGAATATGAATAACAAAAACAAAAGCAAGAGCTGTGTTTCGTCTAGTATATGTTTTGAAATATATTTAGCCTTGTCTGTTGTTTGTATAATTTAGGTAAGAAGATGAAATGCAGCTATTCAAAATGGCGGAGGAAAATTACTGGCAGAAAGAATGGGGGATGTGTTCACAGTGTAGTTGTTTTTCGAAACTAAGGCCTTGCTTAAGCGTGGTACACATTAGGCGTTTTCCTTTGGAGGTGGCGAAGTACTTGCAAACTTTGCCAGTTTTTTTTCAATGGAACACATCAAACTGCTTCCCCATGTAAAATGTATCTACTCGCACATGAGAGCATGTGCAGTTGGTAGTACTAGATTATGGTTTTCATCTACTCACAAGCAGAGAATATGAAATAAAGAAGTCAATCCTCAGCTGTCAATTTGATTTGCCTACAAGCTGGAAGCGAACAGCTGATGTAGTTCTCTCCTGAGTGTCGTGGGGTGCGTTACTCTTTTGATAACCTAAATCGCAAAAATGAGTTGTTCGTTTTGTTCCGAAAAAATAAAAAAGAACTTCAATCAAAAAATATTTTGTGTCGATTGTAAAGCTTTATTTCATTACACTTGTGCGAATATCTCTGAAGCTGATGTGGAGTTTCTTGAATCAAGTGGAAAATCATATCGATGTGAAAAATGTTGTACAATCAGACGTCGAACACTTCATATAGTGGCACCTCAGGAGAGTACAATGAAGCAAACAATAGATCATTCAGATTCTGCCAAAACTAACAACACTACTCTTTTGTCATCTTCCACAACAAATGCTAATAATGTTGGGCAAGCAGAAGAATTCACCTTATCGATGATCTATAATAAAATCACAAGCTTAGTAGATAAAATTACAAGCTTGGAAGATACAAATAAGCAGTTTCTGGATTCCATACAAGGCTTGAAAGAAGAGAACAATGAGTTGAAAGCAAAAGTACACTCACTCGAAAGCAGACTCAATTGGCAACAACAAAGCTCTCTGAGAAATTGCATAGAAATTGCGGGATTAACTGACGTCGATGATTCAAACTCTATGTGCATTGCACAAAAAGTCTTTCGTGATGCGTTGGGCTTGGAGGTTGGGACGGAAGAGGTTGACAAATGCTACGTTAAGAAAATAAAAAAGAGTAAACACAATGATGATCGCTCCCACTCACTTTCCAATAACAAATCCATCATCTTCGTAAGGTTCACCGATTTTTCACTCAAGCAAAAAATTATGCAAGAGAAAATTAAAAAAAAAAGCAACATGAACACAAACGTATTAGATGACAGCGGTAGCAGAAAAAAGGCTGATATTTACATCAATGATGCTCTGACCAAATACACACAGGCGCTTTTTATGCAAACAAAGGAGATGAAGAAGACGAAGGGCTTTAAATACGTTTGGTTTAAGAATAATAAAATTTTAATGAGGAAAGTTGAGGGTGGAAATGTCATCGTTATTAGATCTTTTAATGATCTTTCAAAAATATAGTGCTTTGCACTTGCTTTTTGTAAGTAACTACATTTATTTTTATTTATTATTAGTATGAATTTTGAAGATCTTATTGATAATGATGTTTCCATCCTCAATCCAATCTCTAATGTTGAAAATGTATTTATAAATAAATCCTTTTGTAATGAGAAACTTTTTTTTGTTCATCAAAATGTAAGAAGTTTGAGAGAAAATTTTTCGTCTTTTGCATCTCACTTGGAAACCTTTGCTTGCAAACCTGATTTTGTCTTTGTATCTGAGATTTGGATTTACAATTTTGAGAAAGATGACTATCATTTGCCTGGTTTTAAGTTTTTCATAAATTCAAACGAAAATTATGCTGCGGGTGGAGTGGGTTGTTTCGTGAAAGAAGATTATAATTGTTTTGCCACTAAGGTGAATTTCTTGAGTGCTAATGTCTTAAAAATAACCATGGAGTTGAATAATGAAAAATTTGTTATATTATGTTTTTACCGATTACACAGTTTTAGCTTATCAGTGTTTGTGGAAGAATTTTCTAATCTACTTGACTTAGAAAAATCAAAAAATCTTATTATTCTTGGCGATTTTAATCTCAATATTTTGGAAAATAATACTATAACTTGCAAATACTTAGATTTGTTATCTTCGCATGGGTTAATATCCTTCATAAATGAACCAACAAGAATTGATTCTGGTACATGTTTAGACCACATTCATGGGCGATTTACTAACATTTCTGGGGAACTATGTGATAAATTTGTTTTTGATCTAAGTATAACGGATCATTCTATGACAGGTTTGTTAGTTAAAGTATCAAAAACTAATAAAATAAAACCCAGTATTCCAAACAACATGAAAACTAAAATCGACTTAGTTAAACTTAAGGCATTTCTCTATTTTGAGTCCTGGAATGAAGTCTATAGTGAAGAAGATTCATCAAAATCATATGATTCTTTTGTTGCAATTTTATCTAAATATGTTGAAGAGTGCACATCTAATGTGCTAATAAAAAATTCATGCAAAAAGCTTAAGCCCTGGATAACTGATTCCTTATTACGCAAAATAAAAACCAAAAATAAACTTAGAATTCAATGTTCTAAACATCCGCTAAATACGCATTTCAAAAATAAATACAAGGCTTTGTGTTCTCATATTAGAAAAGAAATTCCCCTATGTAGAAATAACTATTATAAAAACCTATTTCATTTATCAAACGGTAATATCAAACAAGAATGGCGGATAGTTAATAATATTTTAAAAAAATCTTCAATTTCAAGTAATAAATTCCTGCTTCGGGAAAATGACCTGGTTATATCTGACAAAAAATGTGTTGCCGATAAATTTAATACATATTTTGCTACAATAGCAGATACACTGAAACCCCAATCAAGTCTGGCAATATGTCCAACATGTTACATTGGAAATGAAACCTTTTGTAGTAACAGTTTTTTCTATGAACCAATAACGGCCTTGGAACTATTGCATATTATTGGATCCCTTAAAAATTCAAATTCTTGTGGTTTCGATAGGGTATCAAATAAATTATTGAAAAATATAGCATGCTTTATTATAGATGTACTTGCTTTTATTTTTAATATGAGCATCTATTCAGGTTGCTTTCCGGACAGTCTTAAATGCGCTGATGTGCTACCTCTCTTTAAAAAAGGTGATTCTGATCGCTTACAAAATTATAGACCTATTTCACTTCTGCCATCTGTAAGCAAAATCTTCGAAAAAGTAATAAAAAATAGGATCATGAAGTTCTTGAATAAAGCAAACTTTTTTAGTTCTGTTCAATTTGGATTTCAGAGAAACAAATCCGCTGAAGATGCTCTATTAAATTTTTGCACTCAATTGTATAGTAATTTGGATACAAAACTGAATACAGCTGGCCTATTTGTTGATATAACAAAAGCATTCGATATGGTCAATCATGACATTCTGTTAAAAAAATTGTATAGAGCTGGCTTTCGTGGTTTCATTTTTAAATGGCTTAAATCTTACCTTACAAATAGGATTCAAAGAGTGAAAATAGATGAAATTAGAAGTGGTATAAGATTCATGAGCATAAGCGTACCGCAGGGATCTGTATTAGGGCCAGTTCTGTTTCTTATCTATATAAATTCTCTTTTCAGTCTTGATTTTAAAGGTGTACTTACAGCTTTCGCTGACGATATAGGATGTGTCTATGGCTCAGTTAGTCTTTTAGAACTAATTTCGGATATTAACTGGGATCAAAACCTTTTTAGATTGTGGTTTGCTGAACATAAGCTAGTTATCAGTTCTAAGACTAAATTAATGTTCTTTAGTTTATCTAACCAAAACACCCCAGCTGTGGATGTTATATATCATGCACCAGAGTGTCAGAAATTCAAATTAATCAATTGTGCTTGTAACTCTTCAATAACTTTTTCTAGCTGTCTTGATTGTTCTAGAAATTGCTTTATAATCGAGCAAGTTAATGAGTTTAAGTACTTAGGGTTAATTATTGATTCTAACTTATCATTTTCAAATCATACTGAGGCTCTAAGAAAATATTTTCGCTACACCTTGAGACATTTTTTCTATTTGAAAAGTGTGTGCTCTGCCAAATTGCTTACTATAATATATTATGGAGTTTTTCATTCTAAATTGCAATATGGTATTTGTTGTTGGGGTGGCACATACTTTAACAAAATTCAACCTCTTTTGATTCTTCAAAAATATATTGTGAGAAAAATCTGCAATAAACATCGTATCCATCACAGTTTTCCTTTGTTTCGAGATTTGAACATTCTTCCAATCCGTCATCTTTACATTTTTAAAGTGCTTAAAGCCTTTTTTGCCAGATCAGGAAATCTGAACTTTAGATTACTGGACAGTTATAATCTTCGTGGAAACTCTTTAAATTTAATTTCAGTGCCATTGTTTCGGACAACTGCTTTTAAAAATTTCTATACCGTATCTCGTTGTCGCTTATTTAACAAACTTCCTTTTAGCTTGAGAGCTCTTAGATCAGCCACAAAATTTTTGAAACAGCTTAGAACCTGGTTATTTAGTTTTGAATTTGATAGTATTGAAACTCTCCTTAGTGTTCAAGAGTAATAATGATAACTTTCTTCTTTTCTTTTTTTTTTCTCAAACTTCAAATCATATTAAGTATTATTTTATTTCATGTAAAACTTTAAAAAAAAAAAATTATTTGGTTTTTTTCTCATGAGTTTTGGTTTCATTTTCATTGCTTTTTTTAGCTTTTTGTTTATTATTATCAAACATATATATATTGTTTTCTTTTTATTTTTTCTATCTTTTTTTTATTTTGTATACATAATCCTTTATTATTGGATCATTTTTGAAGTCATTTAAAAGGGTCACCCCACCCATAATTATTCAAATTTTGTATTTATATAGCTTGAAATGTGCATTTAACACTATTTTTAAAAAAAATATATAATGTCACTTATGTTTCTCATTTCACAAATCAATGTAGATATTATTGTATATACGACATTGTAAAATATCTTAATTTTGAGAAATAAACACTTAATACTTAATAAAAAAAAAAAAAAAAAAAAAAAAAAAAAAAAAAAATGTATTAGATTTGCAAAGTATTAGTGAAAAGCAGTGCAAAACGCACACATAGAATCAACTAGTCATTCAGCATATCATTCAGCACAGGTCTTGTTGTTGTTGCAATTCACATCTATTTCTTCGACACGAAATGAAATTACAAATACAACAATGTAAACAAATGGGGGGTGAAACGTACAAAGGATTGGCTTCTTTATTTCATATTCTCTGCTCACAAGTACTTTGCCACCTCCAAAGGAAAACGGCTATTATTAAACTTGAGTGACAAACGTGTTGGATATCAAACAGTGTCGAGATTCAGCTAGAGAAACCGCAGCGAATGAGTAAGTTGAATCACTTTTCATTGAAAATCGATTTAAATATTAAAAATGAGTGAGTGAGCGATTGAAATGTCAGATTACACGCTGAATATTTCAGCCGAGACTTGGTGTATGTGCTGGTAAATTTCCACTTTCGGATAGGTATGTCTGCTTCTTTCAAGAATTTTCTCACACCTATTCATGGAATGGAAATGAAATTAAGAAACAACAACTTATGTAGATAAAAATAACTAGCATTTTATTGACCCTTAAATCTTATTTCATTATCATAATGTACATATGTATATTAAATTATATTCTATTCACTTTTGACACTATTAAGCCTTAACAAAGTACAAAAGTGAACATTTTCAAACTCAGTTTGGGATAATAATATAGGTCTGTTTGGTTACTGAAATTTCGTACGAACTCGTACGACGTCGCACTACATTTCACAAATTCCTGTTTGTTAACTCCAAAGTGTAGCAACGAGAGAGCAAAATGAGAGAGCTAGAAATTTCCCCTCCATGAAAAATCTTGCAAATTTCTGCTAAACAAATTTCTGTGTGCAGAAAGTAAAAAACTGTCAAATCCACGTCTCTGTGTATTTTTGTTTGTGTGTGTCTTAAGATTTGCCTGTAGTGTTTGATAGTGTGTGTCACGTTTGAAGTTTCGTACGCAAAAGTGATACAAAATTGGTTTTTCGCGTTTGTTAACTTTGTAGCAAGTTTTCCCCTCTATGAAAGAATTTTCCCCTTCTTTCAATAATTTAACAGTTTTTGAACATCGTGCTACAAAAGTAACCAAACAAACCTAATGTTTCTTACTGGAAAACCTATAAAAATGATGCAGAAAGCTTAAATTTTGGTTTAAAAAGAATTTGTTTATTCTTTTTCACAAAGAACTACTGCTTTAACGGGAAAAATAATAAGGGTATTCATGCAACAGCGTAAAGTCGTCGTAAACGTGGTAAAGTTGTAAACTTCGTAAATCTGTCAAATTGTCCATACAAGTTGTGACAGAATTCTGAAATTCAAATCTTAACAACGTTTACGACGGCTTTACGCTGTTGCATGAATACCAATAATATTTTTACTTTTGTAATTTCGCAAAAAGTGGACAATGTAGTTAAGACTTTAAACATTTTTTATTTCTCAAGGATGAAAACTCATATTAAACTTTAATTACGACAAAAACAAATTGAAACCAAAGATACTCCATTATTAAGATTCCAATGTTTACACTGTTGTATTTGTTATTTCATTTCGCGTCGATAAGTGGTGATGTGAAACAGAATATCAAACGTAACGAGTGTGAAAAAGGAGGTAGAATTTGGCTCTGTTAAATTTATTCTTTGTCTCATGTTCGTAACTAAAATCTAACTTACTCATTTCACCTACCCCGAGGCCACACGAGCAAGTACTGGCAAGCAAGTTGCAATACATACACATTTGTTTATTAACACAAACAAACCCAAGCAACTTGCTTATCAACTGGCATGCAAGTTTTGAAGCCAGTAGTGGAGCAAGTTGAGAAGCAAGTTGGAAGAATGCAAGTGGAAAGCAAGTGGGAGGCAAGTGGAATGCAAATTACGAATTTGACAGGCAGTGTATGTAGCTAACTTGCTTGCAAGTACTTGCTCGTGTGGCCTCAGGGTTAAACAGCTAAATCACTTTTGCAAGTGAAGTGAGATGAGTCGGAGAGTAAGGCAACTGATCTCATCTCACTCGCTTAAATAGCTGAATCTCGGCACTGGTTTCACTATATGGATGTAAGTTCAATTAAACGCACCCATTCCTATACGATTGTTGGTTCTTCAGTAGTTGTAGGGAGTTTAATCCAATTTTACGGTTTTCAAAAGAAAAAGTTAAAATACCGTGAACCGAAGTACTCGAATGTCTTCCCCAGCTCCACTTTTTAAAACCTGAATCTCCTATGTAGCGAAGGAAAATCCTCAATTGTTTCACTACTTATTATAGGGCATCCACGCACCACCCATCCATCCTAAATTATTAAAATGGTTCCTTAAGAAAACTACATTTTCTGTGTTGAAATTTTCTATAGAATCCAATACTTTTTTCGAATTCTTGTCTTTTTCTCTTATTCTATCTTCCCACCAAAACGAAATCCGAGATTTCAGCAAAAAAATTTCGAGATTTAAAATTGGTGGAGCAGAATTTCATAGAGATTTCGTTGAAATCCAGAGTTTTTATTGAGATTTCGTTGAAATTTCTATGAAACTTTTTCCCAGCGGTTCAAAATATCAAAAGTTTTCAACCAAAACCTCGGATTTCATTTTGGTGGGAATATAGCATAATGCTATGTTCCCACCAAAATGAAATCCGAGATTTCGGTTGAAAACTTTTGATATTATTATTTGATAGCATAATGCTATGTTCCCACCAAAATGAAATCCGAGATTTCGGTTGAAAACTTTTGATATTTCAAGTTGATGGAACAAGATTTCATAGAAATTTCAACGAAATCTCAATGAAAATTCTAGATTTCAACGAAATCTTAATGAAATCCTGCTCCACCAAATCGAGAACTCCAAATTTTTCAGCTGAAATTTCAGATTTCGTTTTGGTGTGAACATAGTATAAGATTCATTTGAAATATCATAATCAAAATGATTGTAGCAAACTAAAAAGAATTTGGCGCTTGGAGCATAGTTTTCAAATCTTTTTTTTTCTGTTCGATGCACGAGTGCAAATCTTAAATTTTTTTAAATTAATTTATACCACATTGAATTTTCGTTGTTTCGCAAAGTAAATAATTAAAAGCCTTTCACTCTATGCTTTGCATAAAGGATGAGAACATAAACATTGAACAAACAATACATTTTTTCACTATCAACCACTCAAGCGTATTATGGGTGACTTGTGAAATTGACGTTTTGGAAAACACCTTTTCGATCGGTTTTGACATAAGCTTTTAACAACTTCCACCTATTCTCTTTCTACCGTTAAACTTTTGCTATACTCGCAACCTTATTATAAAAGAAAAATACACTAGTCAACAATATTAAAGGAACAAATTTTTTTTCAATTTTTGTTAGCGTTTTTTGAAGAGCTGTATCTTTGTGACGAGTGGTCGTATTGAGTTGAAATAAAAAGCATTTTACAGCTTTATGTTTTTTGTTTCGAGATTTGTTTGCAAACAAATTTTTTTGAAGTACCGTTATTGCGTTATTGCAAAAAATGAGACGAGACAACAAAATTATTTTGTTTTTATTTTTTTTGAAGGTCCTCATTTCTATGGATAAATTTTTTTGAGTCAATTAAATGTCATGATCAGATACCTTGTTTATTCAGCTTCAATTCAGTTTTTTGTTGTTTTCGTACGATTTTTTTTGACATGGTTTATCTGACTTTGAATGAAAAAAGATACTTTTAGCCTTGATTACCAATATCTCAGCAAATAATGACGTTATAAAAAATTCAAAGACAGTTTTAGAAATTTGAAAAAGCGTTTTACAAGATTTTTTTATGATTTTGTAGAAATTATTTTTTTTTACCGTTCACCGTTAGTTTAAAAAAAGTACTAAAAACCGACGTTTTGTGGTCTTTTCGTAAATCTTTTTTTTCGTTGCAAATATTGATTGCATGGCTTGCGTTGGTATGCAAATTTGTAGACTTTTAAATCATCAATATTCTTGTAATTTTTCAAATTGATTCATCGAACCGTTTTTCCTCACCAAAACTTCAAAGTCTTACAAACCAGGTAAAGGAACAAATTGTGTTGTTCCTAAACAATGCGAAGTTGTCATCAAAATGACAAGAAAACCGCAATTCCAGTGGATTTTTTGCACAGTTTTGCATTAGTTAGATACTTTTTTGAATGGAAATGAAAAAAAATTACATTTTTCAAAAAAAAAAAAAAATTAAAAAAATCAAGTTTTTTTGTTTGAAATTTTTTTTAAACTAATTTTTTTTATTTTTTTTGTATAATGTACTTTTTATTTCAATTCAAAAAAGTATCTAACTAATGCAAAACTGTGAAAAAAATCCACTGGAATTGCGGTTTTCTTGTCATTTTGATGACAACTTCGCATTGTTTAGGAACAACACAATTTGTTCCTTTACCTGGTTTGTAAGACTTTGAAGTTTTGGTAAGGAAAAACGGTTCGATGAATCAATTTGAAAAATTACAAGAATATTGATGATTTAAAAGTCTATAAATTTGCATACCAACGCAAGCCATGCAATCAATATTTGCAACGAAAAAAAAGATTTACGAAAAGACCACAAAACGTCGGTTTTTAGTACTTTTTTTAAACTAACGGTGAACGGTTAAAAAAAAATAATTTCTACAAAATCATAAAAAAATCTTGTAAAACGCTTTTTCAAATTTCTAAAACTGTCTTTGAATTTTTTATAACGTCATTATTTGCTGAGATATTGGTAATCAAGGCTAAAAGTATCTTTTTTCATTCAAAGTCAGATAAACCATGTCAAAAAAATCGTACGAAAACAACAAAAAACTGAATTGAAGCTGAATAAACAAGGTATCTGATCATGACATTTAATTGACTCAAAAAAATTTATCCATAGAAATGAGGACCTTCAAAAAAATAAAAACAAAATAATTTTGTTGTCTCGTCTCATTTTTTGCAATAACGCAATAACGGTACTTCAAAAAAATTTGTTTGCAAACAATATCTCGAAACAAAAAACATAAAGCTGTAAAATGCTTTTTATTTTAACTCAATACGACCACTCGTCACAAAGATACAGCTCTTCAAAAATCGCTAACAAAAATTGAAAAAAAATTGTTCCTTTAATATTGTTGACTAGTGTACATATTGAGCTATCAAATACACAAACTGCAAACTTAACTTTGTGTATTTGATAGCTCACCAAAGGTCATTATTGTCGCAGCTGATATCCGTTTATGAAGTTTTGGGAGTTTGCTACAGTATAACTTCAGATACAGAAATTGAGTTCATAAATTTGGTGGCGCAACAGCTCGAGGAGAAACAGGGCCTAGTGACTTACAATTCTTAACCATTCCTGTGTGCGTGTTGTTGGCATGAATGAAGAGGACCTACAATTTATTGCCAAGTCTGAAATACTAGATGAGAAGCACTTTCCATTACAACAGATACTCTTGGAGGATTTGTCAGTTCCTCGCAAGTGGTAGTACCTAAATAAATATATTTAGTTTTTTGTCGCAAAGGAATGTGTTTTAAGGCGCTAGTTATAGCTTTCATTGAAGCTCATCATTGAAAATTTTAATGATTGATTTTGACTTCTTTAGGAAGTAAAATCATTTATTATATTAATGGACAGATAGAGCTTAAGGCTAGGACCGCACTTGCGATTTTCAGTCGGTGCGATTAAAAAATCGGTGTCGCAACAAATAATTGCCATGCACTCACTTGCGGCTATCTATCGCGCGATTTTTTAGTCGCAAGAAATAGAACATAAAGCTTTTAATATTGTAATAACTTTCCATATTTAAACTATAACGACTCCGAAATGCAAACAAACGGACACAATAAAGCTTACGGTCGCAGTGCAAACATACCCTTATTAGCTATAATTATAGCAACTCTCAAACGAAGGAAGCGCCATCTGCCGGATTATAGCAGATTTACCAGCTGTCAAATAAAAGCTTTTGGAAGGGAAATTATTGGAAAATTTCCCCTACGGAAAGCTCTAGAAGCAGAGACCAGAACGTTCTCCTTATTTCGAGAGATTGGAAAACAAGTATAAAAGGCACATGTTTGAACGGCAGCGACACAGTTTGTTTTTAATCGTGAATGAATAAAGTTGGTTGTAATAAAAGTGAAAAGTAAAGTTTGTGAATTAATTTCAGTGGTGAATAATAAATCGTTTTGTTTGTAGTAAGAACAGTAAAGTGTTTTATTTTGCGAAATAAATAAGTGGACGTTTTGAATAAAGTAAATAAGTTTTATTAACGAACCTGAGAAAATATTACATTGGTGTTAGAAGTGGAATAAAATTTATTTTATTTGTGCACTCAGTAAATTTATTGTGTGGAAAGTAAAAAAAAAAAAAGACAAGACAATGGGTAAATCTTTGAATGATTTAAATTTAGTGGAACTAAAGGCAGAACTGAATAAACGAGATCTTCCTACTGCTGGAACAAAGAATGATCTTATAATTCGTCTGCAAGAAGATTTAAGAAGATGTGGAAAAAACCCGGACACGTTTATATTCGACATTGAAATGGAAGAACAGCAAGAGCAAGTAAGTACATCGGGCATGACCAACATGCTGTCTCAGCTACTTGCCAAATTTGATAGTCAGGAAAAGAATCTTCTCGAACGTTTAGAACAACAAAGTCAAGAGCAGAAGAATCTTCTAGAAAAACAAAGCCAAGAGCAGAAGAATCTTCTAGAACAACAAAGCCAAGAGCAGAAGAATCTTCTAGAACAACAAAGCCAAGAACAACGGAATGAACAAAAGAATCTTCTCGAACGATTTGAGCAACAAAGCCAAGAACAAAAATGTCTGCTGGAAAAACAGACAAATATGCTCGAATGTAAGTTAGATGCCTTTGACAATAGAATTATTGCCCTTGACGAGCGTGTCGATAAACAATTTTCTTCTATCGATAAACAATTGTTAACTGTCGATCAACAATTGTCTAATGTCGATAAGCAATTGTCGACAGTAGAATCAAAATTCGAAAAAGTGGAAGATAAAATCGAATCCATTACTAAGGAATTGGACAAAGTAAGAAAAATGAAGGTTCGAGAAAGTTCTGGTGACTGTCCTAGGAGAAAGGAGATGCATCCCCCAACCTTCGATGGACAAACTTCTTGGTCAATCTACAAGAAGCAGTTTGAAGCAGCCGCAGCAACAAATGGCTGGGATGAGGAGGACAAATACATAGCTCTGACGCTTGCCCTCAGGGGAACTGCTGCTGAACTGCTGCAAACCATACCAGCAGATAAGAGTGGCAACTTCAGTGCTCTTGTTCAGGCCATTGACAAACGCTTTGGAGATGGCCATATGCAAGAAGTCTTCCGTGTTCAACTCAATACTAGAATCCAAAAGAGGGGAGAAACTCTGCAACAGCTTCAAGCAGACATCGAACGATTGGCACATCTAGCATATCCAGCTGCAGGAGATGAAATCATCAACCAATTCGCAACAGAAGCCTTTGTTCGTGCTGTATCTGACATCAACCTTCAGCGAGCAATTCGAACGGCTGGAAAACGCACACTCCCTGAAGCATTGGCGTTCGCCCTGACTATGGAAGCAGCAGAACAGGCTTCTCAAGGAGTTCATCGGGTAAGAGAACTAGAAATTGAGGAGTGTTCTTGCCAGAGAACTGCATTCCAAAGGAACCAGCGAGATGGACCTGCTCGATGCTGGAATTGTAACAAGACCGGACATCTTCAACGCCAGTGCAGATTGCCACCTAGAAGACCTGCATGTCAACATTGTGGAAGCAGAAACTTTAACAACAACAATGTCAATACTCCTACTCGCCCCGTTTTCTCAACCGGGAAACGAGTAAAAACCAACTTCGAGGGGCAGAAGCTGGTTTCTGGTATCGATGGCCCCAGAACCACCATCCAGGTCTCACAGACGAAACGAAACAACAAAAGTCTGACTGTGGAGGCAAACTAAAAGTAGTTCACAGCGACCGTTTACATCATTATAATGGTGATGGAAGTAATGGATTTGCTCGGGACGATCAATCCTAAGAGGGGGGCAGTGTAATAACTTTCCATATTTAAACTATAACGACTCCGAAATGCAAACAAACGGACACAATAAAGCTTACGGTCGCAGTGCAAACATACCCTTATTAGCTATAATTATAGCAACTCTCAAACGAAGGAAGCGCCATCTGCCGGATTATAGCAGATTTACCAGCTGTCAAATAAAAGCTTTTGGAAGGGAAATTATTGGAAAATTTCCCCTACGGAAAGCTCTAGAAGCAGAGACCAGAACGTTCTCCTTATTTCGAGAGATTGGAAAACAAGTATAAAAGGCACATGTTTGAACGGCAGCGACACAGTTTGTTTTTAATCGTGAATGAATAAAGTTGGTTGTAATAAAAGTGAAAAGTAAAGTTTGTGAATTAATTTCAGTGGTGAATAATAAATCGTTTTGTTTGTAGTAAGAACAGTAAAGTGTTTTATTTTGCGAAATAAATAAGTGGACGTTTTGAATAAAGTAAATAAGTTTTATTAACGAACCTGAGAAAATATTACAATATGAATGCACACACATGCGTCTATTTAATTTCGCGACAGAAAAAACGCTCAAAAAATAGATCTGGTTCCATTTTTTTAATAGCTGCGATTTTATAGTCGCATATGTGTGCATTCACATTTAAGACCATGTGTCTCATTTCTTGCGGCTAAATAATCGTACGTTTGAAAATCGCAAGTGCGTGTATAATTTTTTCTAGTTGCGACTACGATTTTTTAGTCGCGCTATTTTAAATCGCAAGTGCGAGCACAACCATCTAAGTCCGTTTGTTTCATTTTAACTTTCGACAATCGCATCGCCAGAAAAATGGAACAAATTTTCGACTTTTAATCGTCGCGATTTCCAGGTCGCATGTGCGTTCATTCTTATTAAAATTCATGTGTTCTATTTCTAGCGACTAAACAGTCGCGCGATTGAAATCGCAAGTGCGGTCCTAGCCTAAGACTTAATTAATATTTCTAGTCAAAAAAATATTTCAACTTTCCACATAAAAAGACTTTTCTTATATCAATGATTGAACTACCTTACAAATGATCATTGAAAAATTAAAAGTCAATTTTTGTGGAAAGTTGTGCCTATTTGAAATTTGTTTTGAATTGAAATATAAATTTATGGGGTTTTCTTTTGGTAAATTCAGATTTTGATCCGAAAATTGATTTTTTTCGTCGCGAATGGTATACGATTTCAGATTGATTTTTCTTTTTCAGTGTATTGGTGAATAGTTTGTGTCTGTAAAGCTATAGCGATCTAGACATGTCAAACTGATGGCTTTCAATTGTTCTGACGTGTAATGGTGTTAGTAAAAGAGGGGTAGATCTGCCGAAAAATCCAGATCTGCAAAATTAATTTTCGATCAAAAAAAAAATTTATTTGTATGCCCATTGGAAGGCTTTAATTGCCAAAATCTGTGTTTTGACAGATCTGAAGGGGAACAAAATTAATTTTTGTTACCAAAAGAAAACCCCATAAGTCTTGAGCTTTAATTGTCATTAAAATGATAAATTATTTTGCTTTCTTAACGTCTCAAATCAATCATTAAAGCTTTCAATGATGAGTTTCAATGATAGCTATAACTGGGGCCTTATATCAAGAACTGGTTTTATAGTAGAACAACAGAACATTAACATCGATATAAACAAAAAATATTAAGGGTATTCATTCAACAGCGTAAACTCGTCGTAAACATCGTAAAGTTTTAAACTTCGTAAATCTGTCAAATTTTCCATACAAATTGTGACAGAATTACGAAGTTTAAAAGTTTACAACGTTTACGACGACTTTACGCTGTTGTATGAATACCCTTATTGTTTTTTATGAAAGAAAAAGTCGATATTAGTAAAGTCAGAAACCAATTATTGGAGATTTTTGTTTTTTGTTGTGACAAATGGAGACATCGTGCAGTCCTTTAGTAAATTTGCTCTAAAAGAGCTGCACATCTGTTTTATCCATTGCTTATGCACAAAAACTCACAATCAGCAAAATTTAAAAGAGGATATGAAATTCGCTGAAGTGTTTTTCACATAAAGCCGTGATCTGCGAAGGCGATGTAATGAGTCAACGATTCTATTTACTTATTTATTCATTCATCAACCAATGTTATATCTTACAGACTACTTACAGTAGCTGTATTTTATTTTCCCCCAGATCTGATCTGGATTGGATTTGCATGCAATACATGTACAAAAACAACACAAAATTGGATTTCGATTTTCAAATCAATTCTGACCACACACCCTTAGCATTTTCTTGCAAAATTTAGTTTTTTCTCTGACGTGTAGATGGCTTTTGTTGTGTTGAAAATAGGGAGAAAATGGAAAATAGAGTAGAGAAGAAATATAGAAGCAAAAGGGTAAGCAGAGATAGGTACATAACACTCTTGTCACACTCGGATCCTGTTTGTTTTATTATGATAATCTAATACTACGTTTTCACCAAAAGATAATCTCGGATTTAAGGAAAAAGATTTATGTGGTGTTTTCACCGACTGAAAAGATTAAAAAGAAAATTAACTCTGACAGCACACTTCAAAAGCAAAGGGGTTTAATTTTTTCTTATGAAATGGAAGTGAGACAGTATGTTTATTTTTGTGTCAAACATTAGAGAACTGAATCCAGCCACTTTCATTTTTCATTTTATTATTTTTTACGCAACCAACTCTTTTTTCTGAAAACTTTCAAACGCTAATTATTCGGAATCCACAACACCAGGACGCATTACACAAAGCGCGAAATTAACCTTTCTTAGCACCCATTTGCTGGTTATTTTTTGTGACAATCACGTCGTTCAGCGACCAAACAAGTTACTTATGTGAAAGAAAAATGTCAGAATGCATGACCATTTGCATTTTTCAGTTAGCTATTCACAGCTCATATGCAAAAGGCACTAAAATGGTGGGTTTTATGGGAAATAAGATAATACTGCATTGTAAAGACAAGAATTGAACAATAATTTGTGGTTTTAATTTTGTATTTGATTGGCAGTAGATTTGTTTTACGAACAAAAGCAATGAGTAACGTTGGTCTTAATGTGCCATCTAGTTACCTCTGAATGCAAAATAAAAGGCACAGCAAAAAAGTATGAGGAGGCGACAAGGGCAGAAATCTGACTGGAAAGATCGTTTAATGTAAACATTTCACCCGATTTTGGGAGAAATCATACTGATAAGAACGGATAATGAAAAAACCGACTGAGAGAGCGTGATTCGCAACTACACATTCTACCGCACTGCCAGCCCGCGTTATCTGACCTAGACTTTAAAATACTTTAGTTTCTTACTGAATGTATTCATTTTTTACTAGATACTACCATTCTCGTTAAATATTCTATTTATTGCTTCATGCGCCATCTGTTATTCAACATTAGTTTCGTAACTCTAACTCCAATTTTGACATCCGCATCCCGCCACTTTAGCGTTTTTGTTTTTGTATACCAATAAGTTATAAATTCGAATTATGAATGCGGAAATTTGCATGTTCTGTGTTGGTTGCTTTATTGGTTGACTTAAAGCAAATATAATATACTAGATTAGGTAAGGTATTTAAATCAGCGATCCATTCTACTCATGATTATTAGTACAAAAAACCCATTTGAAAGTCAAAGCATTAAATCTATCTAGTCTGTCCGTTTCAACGATAATCTCCAATAACACTAGTAATAATTATTACCTACCTAGCAAAGAGCATGATGGGGTTCTAATTACATTAAACAATAAGGTGCCATCCCAAGTATTGTGTATATACGTAATATAGGTAGGTACCTACCAAGGGGAGTGCATTTTCCCAGGGTACCTACAATACAAATCCTAATTCTCAACACCAAATAAAATACATATAGGTACCTATGTAGGTACAATAAATATATGGAAGTGTGTAGGTTTGTATATAATTTACTTTCCTATGTAGTTTCAAATTTTACCCCGGGCAGCTTAAGTTTTCCTCTGCTACCCCCCACCGCAACCATTTAAAAGCATCCACAACAGCTGCCTAGCATTGGCGTGTATCATGTTGTTATACGCTATGACGGGATGCCTACCTGTTTGTGTATTTCACATTTTTTATTGTACGTCGTTGGTGTGTGGTGTTATCCATTTCACTCGTGCAGCAGGGCCTGGCAAGAGACTATGATATCGTAATCGTTAGTTATTTGGAAAATGAAGAGATACATACCTACACTGTTAAAAAAAAGGAAATAAAAAACACCCGGGCGGCCGTTGTCATCGAGTTATAGTGTACCCACAAAGTATTGCCTATATTTTTGTTTATAAATACGTCTTACCCCCCGACTCGTTGTCTAATACAAATTACAAAAGAAAAGCTCGAGAGCAGCACTAAACAAGACTGTTTTGAAGGTACCTACCTTCCTACCTTTGAAACAAAGAAACTTCATGGTTTGGGTTTGAGACTTTTTTGGTTCGGAACTAGGAAGTGTGAATTGGGAATTGCTGATTGCAAAAGAGAGGCGAATAGGTACATATTGGATTATGCGACAATAGAATAATTTGAAGAACATTCTCTTCTACCGGATGCCGGAAACTTGTTTGAAGAAATGCTGCTTTGCCGTCGCGTCGCTGTGCGGTGCGCTGTGTGCCTAGTGAAAGGGGCTGAGAAAATGCTGTCGTTTATTTTCTTTTGCAGCGTAGGTACAGTGTAGGTATACCGTAGGTTTATCTACCTACTTTACATCTACACCCATCATTCCCACACGCAAAAAATTGCTTTCACTGCTCGTTTCTACCTTTTATCTGTTGGGGATCAACATTGTGTTTATGTTTGCTTAGTGGATACCTTACCTGAATAGTTGGTAGGTATAATGTGTTATGTAGGTATATGTACCTAGTGTTTACAGTTTACTGCATTGGTATGGTAGGTAATATCCTACCTTTTATATGTAGGTAAGGTAGGTACCTACATATAAACATTGGTGGTTGATGAAATGACATTTGCATTTAAATTTAACCTAGGTAGGTATTCCTAATTGGGGATGGTGATCGCATTTAATGATATCTTTACTGTTACCATTGTATATAAATTCTAGATTGGATATAGGGTAAGTGTACCAGTACCCGGCCAGTCACTAGTATCCGGCCACTTTCTATTAAATAGTTAATAATAAGAAAAGATAACATTGTTTACATGGGCAAATATACTGTGACGAAAATTCCAGGTACATTTAACGTTTCGGTAAAGTTTGACAGATCTGTTAAAGACAGATCCATGTCAAAAAAAATGTTTAAGCTACGAAGTTCACGGAAAGTGCAAAAATTGAGTTTTACAGTTCGCGAGAGTTAGGAAACCCAATAAGAAAAAGAAGCAAGTTTCAGGGTTCTCCGTGAGTATACTAACTTGCTTTTTGTTTTTTTGTATCAATAATATAGTTAGTCATCATAAAATGTAAAAAAATATGAATTTCATGTTTTCAATGAGTAAAAATACGGTGGCCGGTTACTGGAACACTATTTTTATAAGATGTTCTAGTAACCGGCCAGGGTGGCCGGATACTAGATTTTTGCTTGAAATCAACTTTTGTATCTCTTTTACGCCTAAGTGAAGCAAAATACTTCTGACATCCTCTACTATCAATTAAAATGTATTTAACATGTAAAGTTTCAGTATCCGGCCACTGTTTTTGTTCAAAAGATTACTATGGCCGGTTTCTAGAACAAACGGCACCAGTATACGGCCATATAACTTATTGTATGTAAATATACATATTTTTTGGTATAAAATGAGTCAAAAAACTGCTCCACAAGAACCAAAAGATCTTTCGCGAACTGGTTTCAGATTTCCTAAAGGATGAAAGGCACGACTGGGTCGCACTAACTTGCTATTATAATCGAGAGGCTGAGCGTTTAAAAAAAAAAATTTATTTCTACCTTCTTTTCAATTACAATTAGGTACACATAATTGAAATTGAAAAAAAAATGATACATTTCCATTACTTGTAAATGTAACTGAATAAATTCACTAACAAATTAATAATTGAAAAAAATTAGTTTCCCAATTAGTTGTAATTAAAAAAAGTAATGGGTTTTTGCAAGTAATTGAAAGAATATACTGTTCTATGTAATTGCAATCAAGGTGATTGATTTTTTGGATTGTGATTCATTACGTAAGTACATATGTACATGTTCTTGTAAATTAAAAATCTCATAAAATGTAATTGATTTTTTGAATTGTGATTCATTACGTACGTTTTTATAAATTAAAAATCTCGTAAAATGTAATTGACAAACGAATAACATTTTTGTGTAATGATTACGGCAAAAATTAATCATTACTGCTTTTTGATGATTACTTTGGTTTTCAATTACATGTAATTAGTAATTGAATTTCTGCAATTACATTTTAAACTAATTGAAAAGAGTTTTAGATTTCAATTACCTACAAGTAATTCTAATTGAACTTTTTTATCATTATTTCCCAACTCTGATAATGACATGATTATATAAAAGAAAAAATTTTAAAAACATGAATACGACGTTGAAATTAGCTTAATTAACTTAAAGAAATATTTAAATCGTTGAAGGGGTTTCAAAAAAAAAAAAAAAAAAATTTAAAATCTTTTTTAGGAAAAATATTTGAATGCAAATCATAAGTATTAATTTATGTATAAGTGTATATAAAAATTAAATTTCACTTAAGATTATCAAACCTATTTTTCAGATATTGAATTTTCAAACAAAAAAGGATTTTATGTTTTATTATAGCTTCAAAAACTTCTTTTTGAAAATTTTGATATGCAATATTATTAGATCTTATTTAAAAGTTGTATATAAAAAAATTAACCTGAATCCATTAATTTCAGGATAGTAAGAAAAATCAAAATAAGAAAAAACCGAAAAGTTTTATAAAAATCGTAGGAACCCTTTTTGAGAAAATAATATTTTCTTAAACGGTTTTTTTGACAATTTTGTCGAAGTTACCGTTATTTTTTCTTAAAAGCAAAATTCCTTCTTAAATATTCTTTAAAGTGTTAAAAAAAACCCCTTAAATACTTAGTTTTCAAAATATGTAATTGATTTTCAAAAAATGTTGTGTAGTTTTTTGTGAACACAAAAAACATTTTTTATGAAAATTTTGATATATTTATTATTGTATAAAGAAATAATTGAAATCAGTTATACCCTTTTGGAGAAAATCAATGATAAAGAAAATGGTTCTTAATAACAATTTTTAAAAAGAATGGTTTCCCAGTCCAATGTAGCCTTTACTTAGGTTAATTTATTGATATTTTCAAAATAAGTTGTGGTGACGTTTTTGAGAAAAATACATGTAAAACTGCTGGCAGGTACTGTTATTTTTGGTTCTAAAAAAAAAAGTGGGTGGAATGATCGAAAAACGTGAAAAATAGAATTATTAGACCATCTTTTCTCTTTTTCCCTACCATCGTAATACCAAAATTTGATCAAAATCTCGAGTTCGATTTTTTTACGAATGCGAAACTTGCCATATTTAGTACCTAATCGCAGGGTAAAAAGGACATGGCCGGGTATTAGATCAAAGTGGCCGGGTACTGAAATTTGGTGGCCGGGTACCGGTGAAAATTCACTTTTTCGAAGAATAATTCGATATTAAAAAATATATTGTAGGAACTGTAAGTTAAAATTTTTTATTCAATACTAAACATGATCCATAACTGCTCAAAACAAATTACATTAGCATATGTAATCAGCTGAATTAGTTATGAAGCTTCAAAGTAGACAAATGTGTTAGGTGGCCGGTTACTGGTACACTTACCCTACCTACAATGCTGTTACTATGAAATGTTAGAATCATCCTACATAGGTAGAAGGTAGAGGTATAGGTACATATGTATGTGCATACATACTACATGTACATATAATGTACATAGGTACGTACCTACTACGAATTAGTTATTATTGCTGTGAAAGCTATGTACGTAGGTACCTACTGCGAATTAGTTATTATTGCTGTGAAAGCTATGTACGTACCTACATATAATATAGGTATGTGTACACAGGGCAGGTAGGTACCTACATGTTTGCCTAATGTCTAGAAAAACCAAAAATCTGATTTTATAGCAAAATCTATCTAATTGAATTTGGTCGTTCAGAAACATACATGGTTCCAAGCTATCCTAGATAGGCTTAACCTAGTAGGAACAACTTGAACGCAGCTAATAGCAATTTTTCATTTCCAATGGTCTCGTTCCGACTATTATCCAAAGTTATCTTTTGTAATCCCTTCTCAAAACGGGGTGGGTATGAAATCCGGAATGCCAAATCCCGAATGGACAAGATCCCGAATTGCTAAAATCCCGAATGCCAGAATGCCCAGAATCCTCAATGCCAAAAACCCCAAATGTTAAAATCCAGAGCCTAGTATGGAATCACGCGAGTTAAATTTGTTTAAAAATCAAATTTATTCTTTGTTAATAATAAAAAGACTTAGTTCAAATCTTTTGCTTTATAAAATCTTTATTAATTCAAATACATGTTAGTAGGTACTATGACCTGTTCAAATCGAGGGTTGGAAGAGACTCCAGTATAATTAATTTCTTTAAATTCAAGAAGCCAGATCTACTTGGGTGGTTGACGCCCCACACAAAAACGAATGATCATTCTTGCAAGTGTTTTTTGTGCCACGTTGCAAAATGATCGTGGAGAAAGACTCCGTATCTAAGAGTAAACAAAAATTGTAATATGATACATTTTGTTTGATGGAAGTGGAATTTGGTGAGTAAAGGGTTTTAACTTTAAATCACCAAATTCCACGTATAATGAACGGATAACTTCTTAACAAACACGCGCACACGTGTGATAGGACCGTTTGCTACTACCAAAATACACTTCGTAGGGCAGTGCATGCATGTGAAACACATGTATTAGAAAATCATCGCAATTTTGACGAATTTGGTGAATTGATAAATACTGGAAAGATATCATATCTTTTTTAATAAGAAAAGTTATCAAATGGACAAGTTGTCTATCCATGTGCCAGTTAACACATATATTAGGGAGCGGATACCAATTTTATTATTAATACTGCTGTAAGTAGTTATAAATATTATTTTATTATTTTGAGAGTAAGCAATTGTTTTTTAGTGTTATTTTAATTATTTGTTCGTGTTTGTGGTTGTTGTAATACGGCGGCGGACGGCATCACGATTACCGCCATTTTTAATTCCTTCTGACAGTTCTCATTTTTGAAAGCCTGCGCAAGATAATACCTTTTCTATTTGTGTACTGTGGTACCGAACCAAGTCAGAAAAAGAAAATTCAAAGATAATAAAGGTTTAGTAAATAAACTGCCATTAGTTAATGAGTTTTTAATCGTAAAACGAAAATGTCTAAAGTGTGTTCTCTAAATTAAATTATTATTATAATTCTTTAATCTAAAAATGAAAAACTTGAGTTGAAAAATATCCACAACAATCTGCAAAAAAAAAATATGACTTGGTTCGGTACAGATCTGAGCCCTCCATATGTCCATATGCCTATAATCAAACTAAAACCACGACTAATGAAATCTGATCGAAACGTCGGACAAAAATAATCAAAATAATTTTGATTTCAGCGAATTATAGCGGTAAGTCCGTCTCAGTACCACGATGCAAAATTCTTAAATTTACAACTAGGTAGGTATAGGTGGTTTGCAGGGAACAACATAGTTTTACAACCATCGATGTTTGAACATTTAAATGCAAAATGATGGTTTTCAAAATATTTTGACAACTTGCTTGTTCGTCAAACCATGTGTAAACAAATTTGGGTGGGATTTGTTTTAATTTTCATTCGGTGAAAATTCTCGTCTAATAAACACGAACAGCTGGACAATACCCAAACAAAACGCAAAAATGGTAAAATCTAAATGGAAAAGATCAATTTCCGTTATCCATAAACAATTTTCTTACCTAGTTTCTTTTTTGTCTTTATCTTTCTTTTCTTTTATCATTTATAACAATTATTTTTGCCATCATCCATTTACGCTTCAATGATTTCAAACAAAGTGATGTCGGACAAAATCTGAGCCCATGTAACTAAACACAAAGTTGGGTTTAATAGTTATTTTGTACATAAAGCTATGTTGTCAAAAATGTTGCTCCATGTAAACTTCCCTATTTCCAACTGATGGTAGTCTTCACACCACAGTTAATTTTAATGAACGCCCATCCCCAGTTTTATAATAAAATAAAAGAATATTTTACATTCGCCGCACATACAATTTTCAACGCTTACAAAAGAAACAATCCAATCCAATGAAATTAAACAGGAACATACCAATACCTTAACTAAAAATATTTATATCAAAGTCTACTGCTCACTCTCCTCCCTTCTAACGCATCTAGTATTACACTTCCTGTCAGCCATGAGCCATGGTAATCCACATTTAGTGGAACAGTGTGTATTGGTAGGTACATAATCTACCTTTATGAGCTTGAGCTGGTTGCGGGTCCGGGTACATACCTACATACATTATTTGCGGGGGTTCTTAATTTTTCTTTGTTTATTGTTGTTATTGTTGCAGCTAACTAGCATCGTATGTGGGAGAATGTCTAAAAAAATGCAACATAAATCATTCATCTCAATGAATTTATTAAATTCGTTCTTCTTTCAAGATATTTTGAGGGGGCGGTGTGTTTGTATGAATTTAATTATGTAGATACAAGTACACAGCACACCCTGTTATTGTTGGACTGATTTTGTTTTGCAATAGCGAGTGACTTTACCCAGTGTTGCCATTAAGTATAAATAAAGATTTATTTCCAGAGAAGAATTACCTATAATTTAAACAGTTTTATACAAAAAAGCAAGGTATTAAATGATTCGGGGTTAGGCTCTAATGTCAAGTCAAATAGAGTGTGGGGTGGAGTTGCGAGCCAACATTCTGTTCATTGCATCGTGTTCTCTGTGTGTTGAGAATCATAATGATACGCGTTCAAGCTGAGTACGGGCAAGAAAAGAACGCCACAACTCACGGGTAAATTCAGATTGTAGGTAGGTAGTCGGCATTTACATTGTCCGAATTCTCCACTACGAAATTTCCGAAATCGGGTGAAATTTTCACATTGAACGATCTTTTCAATAAGAGTTTTGTCCCAGTCCTCCACATATTATTATTACTCTACTCCCAAATTTACTCTCATTTTGTACTCACTTCACCAATGAACAAAATATCGCCATTGGAAAAATTGTTCGAATTATCTATTCAAAAAATTTCGTCCGTTATTGGAAGAATCGTTCAATGTATGAACATATATAACGACTTATCTATTAAAAAAAAAAGTCGTCAGTCATTGGAAAATCGTTCCATGTAAATGTTTACAGAGACAGACTATGTTTTACAAAGAATATGCCACAGGAAAAACTTCGCGCTTTGACCAACCATTTAGGTTTAGGATGATGAAGTTATTATGTTAAGCTCTTAAGGCAACAATTCTAAATTGCAGTTAAGGCAATTTCAGAACAATGTTGACGATAAATCATAGCCAATTATCTCGTAAAATTAATAAACCGGCTCCATAGCTACACTGCGCTTTTACGAAAAAAAATATTTAAAAAGAAGCTTCCAAAATATTTCAATAGTATTGCGAACCAAAATTTGTAAAAAAAATATTTTTTGGATTTTTAAACAATATTAAAACTTTTAAAACATGACCGATTTTTTTGAAACTCGATACTTAAGAGTTTTTTAGTACACTCTAAATTATTTTAAGAACAAGTTTTACTTTTCTGAG
This sequence comes from Dasysyrphus tricinctus, assembly GCA_963921185.1. NCBI lineage: Eukaryota > Metazoa > Arthropoda > Insecta > Diptera > Syrphidae > Dasysyrphus > Dasysyrphus tricinctus. Next base: position 13,482,184 of record OY992533.1, on the reverse strand, counting down.
AAAATAACGGTACCGTCCATATGAAAGTTTAAAAACAGCTAAGGAAAATATTTTTTTCTCAAAAATGAATCGTACCATTTTGATTGAACTTTTTCCGTATGCTAAGGTTAATATCTGTGGTGTTTGGTAGAAACCTGATAACTCCATTTTAAAACTAGCGTCGTTACGCCCACTTTAAATCAAGCTAGAGTGTAAACGAGGCCACAGATTTTCTTCAAATTTGGAATACTTTTGAACATAACTTTTGAAAAATTATGTTTCAAATTTGAAGAAAATCGGTTCACCCGTTTAGTTTGTAGGTCGATGTAAAGTGGACGCAAAGACGCAAATTTTAAAATGGAGTTATCATGTTTCTACCAAACACCACAGATATGATCTACTAGCAAGAAAACCTTCGGTACACGATGGGGTATGCGACCGCACGTCATCCGGTGGATCTGGATGTACACGGCGATTGTTCGTCCCATACTAACCTATGGTTCTATCGTATGGTGGAAGGCTGTCGAAAAAGTTAGCTATCTCAAAAACCTGAACAAGGTACAGGATTAGCCTGTATAGAAATAACGGGGGCTCAGAGGTCTATGCCACCAGCAGGGTTGGAAATTATTTTAAATCTTCCGGCACTTGCCATTACACTTCAGATTCTATGTTGTAGAGAGCTTAGATCAAGGCAACCTAAAAACAGAGGCTCATCATAAGTGCACGTGTTATTAGTTAGTAAAATAGTAATAGGTAAGGTAGGGGCCTTAATCTATTTGTTTATCAACAAAAATAACTGTGATCTATTGTATACATACCTATGTAGGTACACACATATATGTGTGGATATAACTAAGTTCAAATAAATAAAATAATAAACCTATTTGCTATCGCCTTCGCCACCCACGCCCAAACGAGAATCGACACTTTTCCATTTCAACTACAATACTATACAATCCCTCCTAGCTCGTACGCAATTTAGGCAGAAGGAGAGCAACTCTTGCTCTAAATCACAGGCACAGCACATAATAAATATACAATAGCTTAAATAAAAATTGATGTTTTCGTTGGTATTCGGTAGGTACACTCCTCGTCAACTGAATACGCACAAACATTTTTTAATATACTTTATCCATTTTTTCCAAACAGTGATGGTTATTATGCCATCTGTTGATGCTAACTATTCCCTTAAGATGTTAAGCAGATAATTCCGAAAGAATTATCCAAAAACAACCGTGAGTTTTTCTTCAACCACTTGCAAAGTGTTTTATATGCAAAGTAGGAGTTTTTTTTTAGTCAACTGAATAGGTACAACGCCATTTTCTTCGTTGTTTATAAGTTTTTTGGAGTGCTTGACTGTTTAAATTAACGATTTTAGTGTTTTCAGTAAAATTTAATTCTTGATTTCAAATTTTAAGAAAAATGGGTAGATCTACGTGTCTTAACAGTGTTGAAAAAGCTAAAATCGATTTACTTAGAGACCAAGGCCTAACTGGACGTGCAATAGCTGATAAAGATGGCCGAAGTTTTAATGTAGTTTATTCTTACTTGAAAAATAAAGATGCATACGGCAAAAACATGAAGGGAGGTAAGAAAACAGCAACAACAGCAGCTGAGAGACGAAGAATTTTAAGATATGCATCAAATTCTTCTGATTCTGTGGCAAAAATAAAACAAAAAGTCAGCGTAAACGCAAGTTGCTCAACAGTATTAAGAGTAATCAACAACTCAAGCCATCTTAAACGAATGAAACTTAAGAAAAAACCACCACTTGACGAGAGACGGAAAATGTTGCGATTAGATTTTTCAAGACTTCACATGAGTTGGAAAAAAGAATGGTATCACGTGTTTTTTTCAGATGAAAAAAAGTTTAATTTCGATGGTCCTGATGGGTTCAACTTCTATTTTCACGACTTAAGAAAAGAAAAAAGATTTTTTATAGCGCCATCATAGTCGTGAAGGAGGTGTCATGATATGGGGAGCAGTCAGTTATTATGGAACAGTTGAGCTCGAGGTTGTAACATCAAGAATGACAGCAGCTGGGTATAAAGTAATTTTGGAAAGAAATTTTCCTAAATTTTCTAACATCTTTGGACCCATAAACTGGACCTACCAACATGATAATGCGCCTATTCACTCAGCGCGCATAATAAAAACATGGATAGAGGAGCAACAAGTGCAGTTGCTTCAATGGCCGCCGTACTCACCTGATCTAAACATCATAGAAAATGTCTGGGGATGGTTAGTACGCAAAGTTTATGAGGGTGGTCGTCAGTTCGAAGATAAAGAAACCTTAATTTCTGCAATCAAATTAGCGTGGAGCGAAATTTCGTTAAATTACATTAAAAAGCTATACGATTTCATGCCGGATCGAATTTACGAAGTAATTAAAAATAAAGGTGGAAGTACCCACTACTAAACTTAAACAAAAACTTGTTTCATTCCATTCCAATACCAATTTTAATTTTTGTACCTATTCAGTTGACTCAAAAAAAAACTTCTACTTTGCATAAGTTACACTTTGGAAGTGGTTGAAGGAAAAACTCACGGTTGTTTTTGGATAAAACTTTGAAATTCTGTTATTTATATGTTACAAAAATTTTTACCATCAACAGATGGCATAATAACCATCACTGTTTGGAAAAAATGGATAAAATATATTCAAAAATGTTTGTGCGTATTCAGTTGACGAGGAGTGTATGTAAGTAATGTTTGTATGTATATTGATATTAGAAGGGATGTGGTAGTCTTATATACCAATGTTATGGTTATGTAAAAGGTTTTCGTCTAACCAAAGTGATAATTACCTTTCTGTGGAGTGAATTCAAAAACAAAATCTATTATATGCAACTCCATTGATCGAGTTCAATGGATGGCGTCTGTCTAGTGATGTCATCTTTAGTCATTATAACTTTGGTTGGGTATATTGTATATATGAAACCAATGTATTGAGTACCTAGTACCTACCTTTTGGTATTTTTCGCCCCTCGAGTCAGGACGCCTGGCGTGCGTTGGTATTGCGAGTAATTAAATAAATTGGCGCCTACATAGGTACCTACCTACAATAATATTGTTTTAGGTAGGTATAGATAGCTACGAGTTCGTTAAATCATTTCAAACTGTTTTATGTTATTTTGGATATCTAGAAGTACTTGTTATTATTATTACTAACAATCACTCGTCACCTTGATCTGAGAGTGGTGCAAAAGGAATAAATCTGACTTCAGTAAACGTACCTACATTAGCTGCGTTTTTTTGCATGTCCATAGGAGTCTGGCGGAAAAAACGACATCGGGACATTTCAACATTTGTTTACCTTTTGCATTGGTCTGCCATTTTGTTTTGAATAATTTACCACAACAACCATTTGACATTTCTACCGTTTTTATCGGGACAAAAGTTAACTCCAGTTAATTATCTGGACTTAGCTAACTCTCTATGGACATAGTTGTTGTATCATGTAAATTGTTTTGCTTTGTTGTCGTTTTTCCACACAATTTTATTTGGACCTGCAAAAAAAACAACTATTATATAGTTATCTTGGATGGACCCAAATCGGGTCTAAGCCACGGCCGTAGCCAGACCTACGCTAGGGTGAGCTCAGCTCACCCAAAAAATTTCTGAGATATTTTATGATTTTCCAAGCTTTCATTTTGAGACAAAATGTTTATTTGCTTTGAAATAAAATTTTAAACGTATGCCTTATACCAATCCTCCTTCTGTTACGCAAATTTTGATTTCTCAGGTCGGAGATTTGCCGATTCATTGCTCTACTTGTGCTCTACTGTTCTTTTGTTGACAGTCACTTGATCTGTTATTTTTCAGTCAAAAATGTGTTCCGAAATGCGATGGATAGGTACTTGGGAATAGTTTGAAATTATATGGAATGCACAAAGCAATTCAATGATAGCCTTAAAGATTTTAAACTCATTGGTTTCACCTTGTGTTCACTGCTAAAACTTAAAAGGACCTTTCAAATCTGCTTACGTAAAAAGTGGCAGCTTTCATTTTGTAAGAACTGACAGTTGTGAAACTGCTAAGCAAAAATAAAAGTAGGTCTTTTATCTTACCACCTTTTCGAATAGCTATCTGGAAGACCGATTCGATAAGTATACGATTTTATTTTCGAATCTGAAATCAGATCCAAAAGCATTGTTTGTTATTTTTTTCAGAGCAAAAAATGTCATTCTAGCATCAATCGAAAAGGCCGTTAAATGGAGTTTAAGTCAAGTTTTGATATTAAGGGTATTCATGCAACAGCGTAAACTCGTCGTTAACATCGTAAGGTTGTAAACTTCGTAAATTTGTCAAATTTTCCATACAAATTGTGACAGAATTATACGAAGTTTAAAAGCTTACAACGTTTACGACGACTTTACGCTGTTGTATGAATACCCTTATTATTTAATTTTTAATTTAGTATTAAAAAATCTCTCCGTTTATCCTTAATCAACTTGAAATATTAAAATTCCACATGAAAGATTCCACTAAATAAGGATTTTGACGTTTGTGATTAAAGGAGGGAGCAATATATTGTCAAATAACATTTTGAGAAATGCTCTTTTCGGGACCAGCGATTACTATATGAAAATGTCTACCTTTTACCGTTAAATACATGTTATAGGTAAGGTACCTACATACCTTTAAGGAAAAACAAAATTTGTTTGTAGTCATCATTATGATTTCCACTTAACAAATGTGAGCTCACCCAAACCAACCTTGAGCTCACCCATACGTTTGAACTTGGAACAGTTCTCTGAGATTTTTATGTTCATCCCCGAGTTCATGAGTACCCGAGTACCCGAGCACTCGATACCCAGATATGTTCAACTACCCTGGTAACCGAGTACACGAACATTTAAGAATACACACGTTATTATTGCACAAATGCACTTTTTTTGATCTAAAGATCAATTTTATTTTTGTACTGCATTTGATTTATATACCTATCTATATTAAATGCAGAAAATCAGCTTTTATACTCCAGTGCCACCGGTCCTCGGGTACCCAAGACACAAAGGTACCCGGGTGCTCGGGTACCAGAGACACATGAAGACTCGCCACTCGGGTAGCCGGGTATTTTTCTACCCGGGATTGCCCTGAATTTATTCTCCTTTTTAAAAAAATAATTATTATAACTACCTATCTTAGCTCGAAAAGCACATTTCAAGCAAACAAAAATAGGAACATCAGGTGACAACCTTTTAATAAAACTATTAATTACATGAACAATTTTAATTAAAATTTTGAATTCATAATAAGAAATTCATAGTAGTTAAATCTATTTCATGATTTTAAAAATGTATAATGCTAAATTAATTTAAGCAGACAGTAAAATTTTATATAAATATTAACTTCCTTTAAATATTTATAATAAATTTTATTACAAACATTTTTGTTACCTACCTATAAATAAATAAAACTATAATTTTATGCACATATTTATATTATCTATACTTTATTTATTTATGTGCTGTGCATACAACAATCACCTACCTACTATTAAATATTTGATAATAGTACCCATTTATTATAATTAAAAATAGGTAGGTATAAGTTAATATTTTCATTTTCCGTTTCAACAAAGTTGAAAAAATCCTTACAATGATTTATGATCGTTTCTCTTTCTGTTCCTATTAGTCAGTCTCAGTAGGTACATACCTATTTATATATTAACCTCAAAGGAATTTTTCAAATGACAACAATTTTCAATACCTACCTAATTGATTTCACCGTTCATAGAGCTCTTTACCAAATAGCAATATATATCGCTATCTCGTTTGCTCACAAACGTCAAAATCATCATTTTGCTGGATTTTAGGATTAGATTTTATTAGGTAGGTACCTATGTGGAATTTTGGTAAGATTTCAAACTGATAAGAATAAATGCAAGATTTTCAAATTACGCTTCATTTTGCAAATTTTACATTTAACAGTTCCCATAAAATGATAGCTGTCACTTTAGATGTTCACGGATTCCCAAAGTTCCCTATTGCCTATTACATAGGTAGGAACCTACCAACATACCTTGATTGAAAAGATTTTTGAGGTAATTTCAAGGCTGCAGTAGTTATATACGAAGTTTGACTGACTGTATGTGCCAAAAAAATCTAATAGCCTATAATAGCTACCTACCTATACCTACCTAGCTAACAAAAATCAAACTTATGTTTGATGAAAAAAAGATGGAGGTATAGGTGTAGGTATATCGCACAACATTTTTGCAGACAAACAAAACAAAAAGATGCAGCAAAACAAAAAACAATAGAAAATGAGGTATGTATCTATACCTAGCACAGTTGCAAAAAGGCTTACTATTGTACTGAATTCGGTACTATTGGACTTTCCCGAGTACGCAAGTACCACTTTTCAGTTTTCAGTACTATTTGTACTATTTTTTAATTTTTGAAAAAGTCAACTTTCATAAATCTCTAAAATCAAACAAATATGTTCAGTCAGACTTAACCACATCAACACGTAAAGAAGCTTTTAATGAAAGGCCCATATTGTCAATAAACTTACTAGAAAACCACCTTCCCGTCGAGGAAATCTATTGCGGGACCATAAGTGAAATTCTTTACACTTCTTAAAATTTAACTGAAAGCGAAATTTATAGCTTTAAAAGTCATGCACGGATGTTCTATATGGCTTTCCTCGAAGATGTGAAAAAAGATTTAATTTTGAAGACATTTTTTGAACTCGTTGCAACATTTTTCACAAACTTAAATTTTAAATGACCAAGTAAATTCAAAAGATTTTTTCCTGGCGAACAAAAAAACAATGAAAACCTTAATAAAGAATATCGAGCTCTAGCTGACTGCTAATACTTAAAAAAATTTAGAAATGCTTCTATTTCTGAGTTCTGGGCTGAAATTTTCCTTGTGAAAAATGAATGCAACGAGTTCATGTTTTCAAATATAAACCGACTTGTCCAGGGTGCTTTTTCTATTCCTCATTCTTCCGCAAACGTCCATCGGAAGAATTTCTTCTTATCAAAATATTATTAAAACAAAACCGAATGCAGGTGGACACGTGTTCTGCACTAATTGAAACTAAAAACCTAATTAAAAATGACTACTGTCACAGCTCTATTATTCAAAAAAAGTCTTTGAATAGATATTTACCGAGTAAACCACTTGCCGATGAAGAAATTTTAGAGTAAGAAAAACATATGAATTTAATGTATGTACATATGAATGTAAATACAAAGAAAAGACTTGTGCCAAAGTTGCTATTCGTCCATAAGACTTATTTTAGAATAAAATTAAACCAATGAAATGTATAGGTATATTTAATTTATGTATTTAATAAAATATTTATTTTAATTGTTTGCGTTTTTATAATTTAAAAAAGTTCAGTACTATTTGGTCTTTTTCAGTACAATATTTTTTCACTTTTCAGTACAATCGACAAAAGTCAATTTTCATCACTGATACCTAGCCACCAACCTAAACACAAACACGAAAATCATGATAATCTTGTTTGTGACCTAGGTTATAGATAGGTAGTTAGTTATGTATATCCAGCCAAATATCCATAGTCTCAGAAAGAGGTTAGAGGGAGAAAATATGTATGGATATTCCTAAGCCACTTTATTACCTCTAGGGAAAGATATATTGAATACAACAAAAAAAATACATATAAACGAGACCCGGAGCCATCTGTTGTAGTTGGAATGGAAGTTGAAACTTGCAACTGGATTTTATAGCGCTGTCTCCGTCTTCGTCTGTTTGGATGTTTGTTGATTTTTTCGAAAGGCTGAGAGGCCCCGGTTAATTCAAGCATGTAACTCTGTCGTTGTTTCTATTTTACTAGCTACAGTAGTGTGCGGTTTCCGATGTGTCGATGTCGATAACAAGGTGTTTGTATGTATGTATGTATGTATTAACATATGTATATACCTACCCAGCCAGCAATATCAGCACTTTTATTATGGAGTATCTTTTTATGTTATTTATATTTACATAGAACATAACACTCATGAAAATAATAAATGGATGGAGTTGGCGAAAGTGAGTAAACATCAGCTGGCAGGCAGGGATGGTGGATTAACAAAACAAATTTTAAAGCAGAAGTGTTTTTACTTTATCACTTCGCCTGGCCACGAGAAAAACAACAACAAAATCTAAGTGCACAACTTTAGCAAAAGTTCCTAAGATAGCAAATATATAATTCGCAGTGAGTTTACTCACTAAATTGTTATATGCAGACGTCGGTTATCATCGACTAAACAATGCGTCTTTAGATTGGGTATGTTTGGCATCTAACTGATGAGCCCACCACCATACCTGGGCAAAACGCATTCTAGAGTAAAGGCGCAATAACCTTTTAAACCAATTTTTTTTATTGTATTAACACAGAATTTAAAACGATAAAAGGAAGATTTTGTGTTGGTATCTACTTTTGTTTGTACATATTATTTCATTATTCTTATAGTCCGGAGGCCGACCGTAACAGTTCGCGTGCACTGAAACCGAATCATCGGCCGATTTCGTGTCAGTGCTATTCGGGTGACTGTCTCGGACTTTCGCCTGCATACACTCAAGCCGTTCTCGGACGATGCCTTTTTTATTTGTGTAATGTCAGTATCCAATTTTCCATGTACTAAAGCAAGTAAGCCCGGCAAACGGACGAAAAATCCAAACAAGTTCGGATTTGACGGTTGATCGGTAATTACCGGGCATCATTGGACGATGTTGGTTGGAGTGGTGTACGCACTCTTTTTCTCTTACATACGTTTGGTTTGATCGCCCAATGTCAGCCGATGACGCCCGAGTCTAATAAGGCCGATGACGGATTAAGTGTACGCGAGCCGTAAGATTACCTTCGTGATCGCGGCCAGGCAAAAATTTACAACTACTGGTCGGACAAGCTTTAACTGGTCGCAATGGTTAGAAAATGAACTTTTAAGGTTGCATTTTTCGTTAAATGTACCTATAATAAAAGCAACTTCCATAAACGGGGTTTCAAATGAAAGCTAAGACTGTCTCTACACGCCTCAAGTCCGACCACTTTTGTAAATTTAGGGATTTTGTGCATCCTTGGATGAAAATGAAAAAAAAAGTGGTTAAGGCCACTTTCCTAGCTATTTGATATGAATTTCAGTTTTTCCTAATTTAAAACACAGTGTTAAAAAAAGACCATTTTTTTAAAAAAGTGGTTGGACTCGTCGCAAGAGCCAAAAAGGTCAGTGACTATTAATATTGTGTAGAGGACATTCTGAGCTTTCATTTGATACCCCATTTATAGAAATTGCTTTTATTATAGGTACATTAAGCGGAAAATGAAAATGACTCATGATCATATGCATTATAGACATCTTATAGACGTGTGGGGAGATAGATGAATTGCGGTGGAGAAGCATAACTTCCAATGCGCGTGCATAAGTGCACACCTATTTTTTTTTTTATTTTTATATGCCGTCATAGTAAAAATGAATCCTTATAAAGAGGGCTATCTAACTACATACATAGGTCTCGTTCGTGGTGAATATTTGGACCAACAACTAAGTCACTTCGGGCTTAGCTCACTTTAGGCTTAACTTTAGCTCAGATAAAAACTGTGTTACCGGCACGAATTTTATACTTGTTATCGAAAGTTTGTATTGAAACTCCATTTTTTTCTGTGATGACGTCACTTAGTCCCGGTGTCTTTTTTTCGTCTGAATCACCTTGCACTTGCAAAAAAATACACCTACTACTTGAACTATCGGTACAAACTGCATTACCGGCACAAATTATCATTTTCATATCGATTGTTTGTATGGAAATGTCAAAATATTTGTGTTATCGAATCAATCGGATTTTTTTAATAAAAAAAAGGAATTTCTTTGCAAACTATCGATGAAATTCGTTTGGGTAACACCATTTTTCTCAGGGCAAAGAGAATGATAGTTCACCTAGCTATAAAGCAAACGATGAATAGCATGCATTAAAGCCTACTATCTATCGCTTACTATGAAAATATAGCTGCGATGGCAGTCTCCACTTGCTGCAGTGAAAGCATGCTTTAAATAAAGCACACATTGGATTCATCGCTAGTGGGGATCGTATCTAAGTGAAGCCTGGGCTTAGTTGTTGTTGTAATTAACATGTTAATGCCACGAAAAACTCACCGATTTTGGCGACTTAAAAGAGGTTCTTGATTCAAGTATGTGTGTTGAACACCAGTTCAAAATTGGTGAGTTGGATTCCAAAATCTTTCAAAAATAAATTTGGTTTATAAATACAGACATTTAAATGAGCAATTAATTTAATTTAATTTAATTTAATAAACAATGCAATTTCATTAATAAAAAATTACTTTATATATTCAATGCATTTAGCCGCACACGTTAAGCCTTGAATCACAAGAATAAGAACAAGTTCGAGCGATCCAGTCATGCATTTTATTTTTTTTGTTTGTTTCTATGTTTATCTATGAAATTAAATTTAGCAACACATCCATTTAATTTAAAATTATTATTACACGTCTCTATTGCGAGTAATTTGCCATGTACCATGTAGGTACCTACATATCTATATATGTATGTACATAACAAAAAAACATATTATAAATTGTTTATATTTAGCTTATAGCTCGGTCTCAATATACAAAATTACTGTACGGTTGTACCTACTTACTCGTACATTATATTATATCTAAACCTGTTGTAAATACCTACTTGTTGCAAATAGATACAGTTTTTATTATGTGGGAACTTGACTATATTTTATATTTTAAATTTGACATTGAGGTTAAGGTTGCAACAACAACAAAAAAGAAAATGAAAGACAAAGAATTAAAATTTGTTTAAGAAACCGTGAGAATGGAGGTTGGTTAAAAAAAATGCATTTGTCATATATTTATAGGTATAATCATACGAATATATGTACATAGATAAGATTGATAAATTAGATGAAAGTTTATACAGTTTAATTATGTACATACATAGGTAAACATCTACAAATGAACGTTTGTGAAAATTATTATAAATAAATTATAATTTACTTAAAAAATGCAAGTAGGTTGAGTAACTTAAGAAAATGTGAACGCTTACTTTGTCACACGCGCCGCCCGCCCGCCGCACAGCGCGCCGTCACTTGTCGTCGTCGACGGAACAAAATTTAATTTTCAAAAAGATTTCAAGGAGTGCCCATCTTAGTAGAGAAAATAAAAAAAATGCTTGTCGCAAATTTCGATTTTTGAAAGCATTTTTTACCATCAAACGTTCATCATGCCATGCTTGCCAAACGTAGGTACATATTTGGAAACGAGAACGTACCTCATGAGAAGAAGTTCTACATCTGTTTTTGAACTTCTCAAAACTATGAATTTCTAAGAGTACAATTTAACATTTGACAGAACTTTGGGCTTAATTCGAAGAAATGTGTAGTTTTGAGAAGTACGCGAACAGGCATACATACATACATATATTCTCATAAGGATGTTTTCAGTACAAACAACATGTCTGTTCTTGTACTTCCCAAAATAACGAATTTCTACGAATTAAGCCCAAATTTCCGTCAAATTATACAAAACTAAAATTGTACTAAAATTCGTAGATATTTGCTTTGTATTGGAAGGTAGACGAACAGTCATACAAATATTGTAAAAAAAATCAAATTGATTGAAAATTTCGGAATTATAGTAGTCTAAGAGCCGGTAGCAAATTTTGTGGGTGAACGCATAACCAAAATCTGAGTATGAGGGTTTGTAGGTGCGTAGGTGCATGCATCTTGATATTGAACATAAAAGTCTGGCAGGATTTTTTTGGCGCCCATAGTGGGGACGAGATATTGAAAATAGCGGTTTTCCCATTTGTTGTGTCATGAGTAAGACCAATTCAATTCATTTATAAAAAATGAGGAATGATGCTCGGTCATTTTTCCTTTGTCCACAAACTTTCTTTTTAATTATCTGATTAATAAAACTCAAGATATGTCCTTTTGAAATGAACCTTATCCGCTTTATTTTGGAGACTTTATTTTGTTGATTTTTAATTTTTTTCAAATCTCCAAATTTCACTCGATATGGTGTGCCTAAAATGGTTATAACTTGATTATTATCAATTGGATCATTAAAAATAAAATCTTTGGACTTAGGGAAAATGACAGAGCATCATTTCCCATTTTTAAAAAAATTAAATGAAGTGATTGTACCCTTGACACAACAAATGGAAAAACCGCTATTTTCAATCCCTCATCCCCTCTACGGGCGCCAAAAAAATCATGCCAGACTTTGATATTCGATATCAAGCTGCATGCACCTACAAACCCTCATACTCATATTTTGGTTATGCCTTCACCCACAAAATTTACTGCCAGCTCTTAGTCTATAGTAGGTATGTACTTTCAACTTGCTACAAATTTAATTGAGAAACAAAATTTATTTAAAACGATACGATAATCAGTTCCCAAAACTCAGGAGAGGTAAAAACTTCAACAAAAAATTCCGTGTAAACCCCAGTTAATAAGTCAATTATTAATAAGTCAAAGTTTGTAAAAAAGCAATGAGGAAATTTGTTCGAAAAGCCCTTTAACTATTCGAGTGAAGATACAATTAAAATTGTCAGCGAGGCGCACTTAATTGGTTAAGCGGGTTTTCAATTTTTGACAAGTTTCGTTCACTTTTGCTTTTGAAGCTGATGACAGTGAAAAAGGAAAAAAAGAGATACATAATTCGTTTGACACAAAAGCCTTTGCATACTATCTCAATATTTGTTAACACAGTCAAATTGAATATGATGTCGGTATACAAATTCCATGCGACTGCCAAATCTCATACACATTTCTGAAATTTGATATTAACCGTGATTTTTACAATCCCACCCAGGATTGACGCCATTATAGAATCAGAATGAAGTTTCCATACAAACTATCGATAACAATTTTGTAATTCCAGCAGTAACACATTTTTTCCGGGAGTAAATTAAGCGCTGAGAATTATCTTTTTTCGCACACGCCCAGTGTTAAGGCTTTCAAATCAATTCTAAAAATATTCATGTATGAACACATGTTAATACTGTCAATATTTTCGGCTGTCAGATCTTGTGTGCAAGTTTCTTCAAATACTATTATACATTCATGACTTTTTGAGATGTTTTAATTTTCAGTGATATAATGTGCATCAGTAAATTTCTGAAAAAAAAAGAATCATTTTCGTTTGCGATAGATGCGATATCATGTCTTCAAGCATTAGTTCTGTATGGACAAATATTGGAGACTCTACGTCTATGTTGAATCAGGTATAATCTATTATCGATTTTGTTTTTCGAACTGAGGATACCTACTACTGTCCGCACATAGTGCATTTCTTTAATTCGTTGTTATTTTTGTATGGGGATTTTTTCTGTTCATATCAGCTGCGTACTAGACTTGAGTTTTGATAAATAATTCGAAAAGCAAAATGATTCAACCGCTTTTGTGTATACTATCACTTCGCAAAATAATAACAATTTAGTCTTGTGTGGTTATTTACTTTGAGTTGTCGTGTGTGGTTCTTGAGTTAAAAACAAGATAAAGGCTATTAAATAATTTAATTATATTGAAAGAATGAATTTAAATCAATTAAAAACAATTTTTACTTGCAGTGCCATACACACATCCTCCATCATCCGAACCTCTAGTATAATCTTCTCTATCAGAATAATTGATTTTGTATTTGACTTTAGTCATTCAGTCAACAAGGATCATGTCCGAGGAGGAGCAATTAGTTGTTTTAGATTCTAATCGTTGGACAACTGATATGAGAATACATTCATACAATTCGGAATCAAATAGTTGGGTTGTCAAAAAAACACCAAGCATATGGGATGACAGACGTGATTTTGGATTAACTTTGATATGCAGCACAATGATCTTCGCTGGAGGATGTATACATAATGATGAAGCTACAAATGAAGTTCTTTGGTTAAACTTAGAGACAATGAAGTTCAGTGAAAATCCGCCGATGTTACAAGCACGAGCAAATGTTGCTCTTGTTGAGCTCAAGGAGGAGTTATACGCTGTTGGCGGGCTTGTGAATGAAAAATGGTTGTCTTCAGTGGAGAAATATGATTATTCTAAAAGCAAATGGCATGCTGTTGCGCCTTTGAGATCAGTGATGAAATTCCTAAGTGTAGCCGTACTTGATGGATTTTTATATGCCATCGGTCAGTATTCTTCTTCGGTGCCGTGAAATAACACCGAGCGAAATAAAGCCGAATGTCATAATTCGGCTTTATTTCGCTTTACTAAAGTGAAATAACGTCGAATTTTAGCGTTCGGCTTTATTTCGCTGTGGCAAAGTGAAATAAAGCCGAATGTTAACTGAGAAATAAAGCCGAACCAAACAAATTCAACATTCGATTTTATTTCTAAGTTTCATTAATCCAAATTCTATAAAAATACAAAAGAAACTTTGCATACACCCAACCTCACTACCACCCCAAATCCTATAGCGAGCCCAAGCAGGGGGTTTGCATACCTCACTGTTTATTCGCCAATTTTAAAATTTTACAAACCAAATAAAGGAGAGGATTTATTAGGTTTGTGAAATTTTAAAATTCGTGAATAAACAGTGAGGTATGTTTGGGGGGGCATGCTGCCCCCCTGCAACCCCCCTGCTTGGGCTCATTATAGGATTTGGGGTGGGTGCGAGGTTGGTGTATGTAAAGTTTCTTTTGCATTAAAAGAATCTGGAACTTTTGAATTTTTTAACTAATCAAATATGTCAATCCTTTTGAAAAGTGAAATAACACCGAATCGGCCTTATTTCACTTTTCAAAGCGAAATAAGGCCAAACGATAAAATTCGGCGTTATTTCACTTTAGTAAAGCGAAATAAAGCCGAATTTCGGCATTCGGCTTTATTTCGCTCGGCGTTATTTCACGGCACCTTCTTCTTCTATGGAATGTTATGATCCTGTTTCCAATCAATGGTCGAAAAAAGCCGCTCCAAATTCGGAATTACAATACGTCAGCATAATTGGTTTTGCGGGCTTTTTGTATGCAATTTGCAGAGGTTATAAAAATGAAACTTTAAGTATCACCCTAGAAAGATATGATCCGTCGAAAAATATTTGGGAAGCAAAACAATGTCCTCGGTATGGTGAAAAGTGTGCTGTTCTACAAAACCGGCTTTTAACTTGTGGATTAAAAGATTCGAATAAGAAAGAGTACACAGTAGAAGAATATAACCCCGAAGCTAATGAATGGAGTATATTAACCCAAATTTCAACAATACAAAAAGTTCATTCAATTTTTACTTTGGTAAAATAAAAAATCTATGGTATATAAAACTCAATGCGTGTATCTTTGCATGTATGCTATATAGGCTGTGAAACCTCTAAGCCAAATTTTCAGGTAGTTTGACAAAAATCGATCCAATGATTGCATTTGGAAAGCAATACAGCTTCCACATTAAAAATTCAATAAAATGAGAAAAACACGTATACGCCTGAGTGTACCATTATTTTACGAAGTCATCTTTTTGGTAAGAAATTCTTTACAATTTTGATTGCATTCAACTTTTGAGCTGTAGTACACCTCGTGCCATGATGGTTAACGCGTAGGACTGTCATGCCAAAGGTGTGGAATCGATTCCCAGCCGTGCCACCTAAAAACAGAAATATTTTATCCGAGGTGCTGCCTCTTGCGAGGAACTGACAAATCCTCAAAGAGTATACTTGTCATGAAAAAGTGCTTCTCATTTAGCCGTTCGGACTCGGCAAAAAACTGTAGGTCCTCTCCATTCCTGCCAACAACACGCACACATGAATGATCACTAGGCCCTGGTTCTAACGAGCTGTTGCGCCACCGAATTTTTTTTTCAACTTCTGAGCTAAAAATTATATAAGCAGAAGGCAAAAAACACGTATACGCCCAAGCGTACAATTATTTTACCAAGTATCACCTTTTTGGTAACAGATTCGTTTCTGTTTTTGTGAGAAAAAAATTATATTATTAGGTATACGCTCGAATGTATCATTATTTTACCAAGTTACCTTTTTGAAAAAAAAAACTCTTTACTATTTTGATTACACACAACTTCCGAGTTACAAGAACACCGTACATTTTGTCTGAAAAAGTGGGCTCGGTCAAATTAGATGAAATTTTGGTATGTTGTTGGTTATGTGTTAGTGACCAAAGGTGACCACAGAACTTGGGTCTGAAAACCAGTAATTTCCAAGTTATAACGGTTTGAATTCGGGCTCCTGGTGATGGCTGCAAGGCAATAACTCTACTCATATGCACTAAAAATGTATAGGCAAAATTAATCGAATGACTTCAAGAAGTCCCTACTTATGTTTTTGACATGTGCCCCCTCACTTCCTCCCCAATCTTTACGGGGGAGTCCCCGGGCTTGGTACTGGTACGACGACGTGATTACTTATGTGCTTGTACGTGAGTGTTTGTGGGTGTATGCGTGTGTGTATAATTGTGTGTATGTGTATGAGGGTATATCTGTTAAAATATTAAGTATAGCAGCAGTAACTACTTACAATATTATGCTGTAGAAATTATTCAATAAGTTTAAGAAAAGAAGGTAACAAGACACAAGAGGGTTATTTAGTTTTAGTTTTTTTACAATGGACTTTTTACAAATATCTACTTGTCTTTTTCCTGTAGTAGTCATGATTTTCCCGCCCCTGGAAAATTCCCCACTCCCATGTAGATAAAATCTTGTAGGTGATTATATATCGGTCAAATATTCAATATCTAAGCACTGCATCACCTGAATATATCATTGATGATGGACACTGACCACCGGAAGAAAACAATGTAGATGATCCTATGGAACACTAGTACAACACACATACTCACAGAGCTACACACATACACATACATACATACATATACAAACACACATATATATACACACACACACACAAGTTCAAACTCCGTCGTACCATTCCCAAGCCCTGAGATTATCCCCCGTAGAGATGGGGAAAGGGGGAGGAAGTGAGGGGGGCACATGTCAAAAACATTAGAAGGGAAATTCTTGATGTCATTCGATTAATTTTGCTTATAAATTTTTCACAAAAGTTGCTGTTTTTAGTTCAAATGAGTAGAGTAGTGTATTACCTTGCAGCCATCATCAGGAGCCCCAATTCAAACCGTTATAACTAGCAAAGGACTGATTTTCAGACCCTTGTTCTATTGGCACATTTGGTTAATAATACATAATCAACAACATACCAACATTTCAGTCAATTTAACCGGAACCACCTTTTCATACAAAATGTGTGGGTCCTTTTCAATAAAATAAGACAAAAAACACGTATACGCCTAAGTGTACCATTATTTTCCATGAGATACATAATCAACAACATACCAACATTTCAGTCAATTTAACCGGAACCACCTTTTCATACAAAATGTATGGGTCCTTTTCAATAAAATGAGACAAAAAACACGTATACGCCTAAGTGTGCCACTATTTTCCATGATACCTTGTTAGTAAGAATTTTTTACCATTTTAATCAGTGTTTTTTTTTTAAACCAAGATTTATCCGAAAAAAATTGAAAAAATATTAAGTTGGCCTTCATCAACTGACCGAAGTGCTTCAGTGGAGAATAAACCCGTTTTCCATAAAATAACCTTTAATAGATCTCTTTACAAAATAGCAATATATCGTTCTTTTATTCATTCACAAACGTCAATATCATCATTTTGTTTCTTTATAAAATGACAAACAACACAGATTTTGGTAAAATCGTTGGTTACCTAATAAATCATCACATATACCTATAGATTAGACATAACTTAGGCTAAACAGAAAGTTGTGCTATGCATTCTAAATGCGATCTTCCAAAAAAATGTACACTGCCCGTCACTTGTTTGAAGTCACTATTTTCACAATCGTTTTTTCTCGATAAATACCTGTGAAAAATATTTTTCCTGGACATTTTTGGTTACTGTGGGTAGGTATACATATTGGCCAGCAAAAATGGAAAACGTTGAAGAGGTAACTTGGAAAATCCATAGGATTTTCACAAGTAATATGAATGAACTGCCAAAAATGGGTATTAAATCTTGAGTCACTTGATTGAGGCCATTGCAAATATTGATTTGCAAAAGCTAAAATCGTGCATTTTTTTTCTAACAAAAGCTTATTATATTTCAGAAACGGTTGAAAACTATATTTTATTTAAAATTTTAAGTACGAAAGGGTTATAATGGATAAATTGAAAGGTTTATTCTTATTCTCATACAAATTTTATTTTATTCGCTAACGTTTTCGAGAACATACGTTCTCATCTTCAGGCTAGTTATAAAAATATATTTTTTAATTTTACAAACATATAAATCAAAAAGTAATATGATTAAATTATAAATAATTGTATTAATACATATAGATTTAGAGTAATTTTATCAAACATTATGAATAATTGAATAAATGCGTTTTAAAATTTTGTCTCAAATATGTCTTTGGAGGTTAATGGTTTTAAGAATTTATGCAATGAAGAGCGTTCATAAATGTTATTTTTATTTATATTGTTAGTACGGTGTATGTACATTTCTTCATATGCATTTAACAATTTTGGATTATTTATTTGTTTTAGCAAACGAAAACCTGCCAAATCATGGTTATTGTTTATCATATGGTCGGCTGGAGTTGACTCATTCAATGTTTTAGAATGAATTGACTTATAATGTTCTGACCATCTTATTTTAACTGTTCTTCTGGTTTGACCAATATAAATCGCATCACAATCTTGACAAATAACTGAATAAACTCCAGATTTATCAAGAGTTTCAGTCTTATCTTTTATTGTCCCAATAAGTGTTTTAATTTTATTTCCAGTACTGTTTGGTGACAACTTGATTGAATAATTATTTAAAACTCTCATTAAAGAGTAAGTTAAACCCTTGATAAATGTACCGCCCATAAAAGTGAATACTTTTTCTTTAATTGAAACCAAAGATGTTAAATTGTTTAAGTCTTTTTTCATCTTATGTTTTCTCAATAAAGAGTCTACAATTTTTGTGCTATAACCATTTATTTTAGCTATTCTATGAATAGTTGCGACTTCTTTCCTATAGTTATCTTCATTAAGTGGAACATGTATTGCACGGTAAGTATATGAATTTAAGGCTGCAAATTTCGTTTGTTTTGGGTGATAAGAGTTTGATGGAATGCACCTGTCAGTGTTTGTTGGTTTTCGATAAATAATAACACTGACAGGTGCATTCCATCAAACTCTTATCACCCAAAACAAACGAAATTTGCAGCCTTAAATTCATATACTTACCGTGCAATACATGTTCCACTTAATGAAGATAACTATAGGAAAGAAGTCGCAACTATTCATAGAATAGCTAAAATAAATGGTTATAGCACAAAAATTGTAGACTCTTTATTGAGAAAACATAAGATGAAAAAAGACTTAAACAATTTAACATCTTTGGTTTCAATTAAAGAAAAAGTATTCACTTTTATGGGCGGTACATTTATCAAGGGTTTAACTTACTCTTTAATGAGAGTTTTAAATAATTATTCAATCAAGTTGTCACCAAACAGTACTGGAAATAAAATTAAAACACTTATTGGGACAATAAAAGATAAGACTGAAACTCTTGATAAATCTGGAGTTTATTCAGTTATTTGTCAAGATTGTGATGCGATTTATATTGGTCAAACCAGAAGAACAGTTAAAATAAGATGGTCAGAACATTATAAGTCAATTCATTCTAAAACATTGAATGAGTCAACTCCAGCCGACCATATGATAAACAATAACCATGATTTGGCAGGTTTTCGTTTGCTAAAACAAATAAATAATCCAAAATTGTTAAATGCATATGAAGAAATGTACATACACCGTACTAACAATATAAATAAAAATAACATTTATGAACGCTCTTCATTGCATAAATTCTTAAAACCATTAACCTCCAAAGACATATTTGAGACAAAATTTTAAAACGCATTTATTCAATTATTCATAATGTTTGATAAAATTACTCTAAATCTATATGTATTAATACAATTATTTATAATTTAATCATATTACTTTTTGATTTATATGTTTGTAAAATTAAAAAATATATTTTTATAACTAGCCTGAAGATGAGAACGTATGTTCTCGAAAACGTTAGCGAATAAAATAAAATTTGTATGAGAATAAGAATAAACCTTTCAATTTATCCATTATAATTTGAACTCGTACATTAGTTCCATCAATAAATATTTAACAAAATATTTACGAATTTATAATTTACGAAAGGGTTCGGGAAACACTGACTGTATAAGAAATGATGATTTCAAAGACCTGGGACTTGCAAGCCATGGATAAGCATGGATAATGAAGGGAAGTAATATCACTGTGAAAAATTATCTAGCAGATACTAAAAGCTATTGTAAAAAATGAAAAAAAAAACGCAGAATTAAAGCAGAAACACTGGAGAAAAGTGGTAAATTCTGGAGAATACCTCGAATTCCGCACTATTATTGCCCAGAATATGGTCAGAAAGTGGTATATTAGCCAGTATTTTGACGGTTTAAGGAAATTTCAAACCAGAAAATCAAAAAGATACTAGTTTTAAAGCGACGACAAAAGGAACTTCATGTGAATTTCGCCAGATACCTTGGAGCAAAGAATGGAAATGGGTTCTCTTCGGAAGAACAAAGGTTCAATCTTATTGGATCGGATGGTTAGAATTTTAATTTTAATGATTTAAGAGAAGAGGAACTTATTTGGACAAGTATTCACAGTCGTACGTCAGGTTTTATGGGTCAAGGCGCTATCACTTATTATTGAACAATTAAATTGGGTTTTCCAAGCTATCCCTCCAACACTATCCTTTTTCATGGGCCAGTATGAATACCTACTCTAGGTATCAAACATTTTTAGGGAAAATATTTCTATTTTATCGAGAAAAAACAATTGCGAAAATAGTGGCCTCAAACAAGTGACGCGCAGTGTATGTATTATGTAGGTGTGTGCATATGCTTACCTACCTAAGGTAGGTAAGGTAATACCTGCGAAAGAGTTTTTGTTTCTTAATCTATTTTTTTTGTAATTTTTAAACCGTTTTAAGAAAAAGAGATACATACCTGCTTACATATACGAGTATTAAGGTAGATACATAGGTATAGGTATCCTTTTTAAAATCTATATGTATGCAGGTATAAGCCTACATACATGTACTTACCTACAAGTATTTATTTATTAATCATTTTGTTAATTTTGTAGGCTACCCATGTAAAGCGTTTATTGCTTCAAAAAAATAACCATTATCTAAATTTACTTATTTGGTGCCTATGTATGTACATTAGGGTGGTCGTTCAAAAAAGGTCATCCCGGATGGGCCCAAATTGGCTCTAACTGAAGAAAAAAAAATTCCCTAATTTTTCCTGATTTATATTTTCATCCCCTATAGTCGCTGTAGGGGTAAATTAAATTTCTCCTTTTTTTTTGCATACTAGAGAATTCGCGTAAGATCTGCCAAAAAATTCATAGCATGTAGATTGGAGCTAGACAAGAAAAAAAATCTTATAGGACGGGTATTATCTCCCCCCGCTTGGACGGGAGGGGCAATTTAATAAAATATTTGCATAGACACAAATTAATTTAAAAAACAACGGCAATACTTACAGTAATGTTTTGTAGCTTTTTGGAAAGCCAGAAGTCATTGTTTGATTAAAGTTAGTGCGCCCCCTAGTTTCTTCAAAATAAATAAAAAAAAGTACCCGTAAAATTCCCTCTCATTATTTTACCGTTATCCCGGCCGTTTTGTATAGGAAAACACATTTAAAATATTCAATCAAATTTTAAATTTGTATAGGTAACTTTGGTACCTAATAGGAAATTGATTGACAAAATTAAATTTTATTGCAAATGTAGTCACATAGATACATTACATACTTTAAAAAAAGGCGTATTGTAAAATTTTAGGGCAGTTATTTCCCAACTTAAGGACATGAGGAAAATTCAACGTTTTTCTTTTTTCCTCTATGCGTCCAAAAATGAGAAAATATTCGGTTTTGATTTTTGAATCGAATTTTAGGTGTAGTCATAAAAGACTTAATTAAAATTTTCTATAAATTAGTAGGTAGGTACCTACCTAACAAATTTAAAAAAATCAAAATTTGATTGAACATTTCACATGTTTTTTTCCCATAGTACCTACAAAACTGCTTTTCTCTTGGAGGTCGGGTTAACGGTAAAATAATATTGAGCTAAAATTTTACAGGATTTTGTTTTAATTATTTGGAAGAAATAAAGGCGCGCACCAACTTTAATCAAACGATTAACTTCATAAGGATGAAAATACATATTATATTTTTTGTTTGCATGTTAGAGCAACACATTTAAATAACTATTTTTTTTTTGCCTTAACCTTTCCTCGGCCCCGCAGAAACAGCACGAAACGTTCGGTTGCAAGTACAATTTACATGCACATAAACATACATAGTGGTATCTACATCAACTAATAGCTATAGGAGCTGTAGGTAGAGCTCGAGTTTCTACATTATTTAATTTTAAATCAGTGAAAGAGATCAGAAAAAACTCGATACTAGCACGTATACATAGGTACATAGATACATACATACATAAAGGTAACCTTACCTCCCATCCATATAAAATGATATTGCTGTAAATGGGAAAGCTTAGAAAAGCTGAGAAAAAAGATGAAAATAAAAATACAATCTCCATCTCAGATTAATTTATTTATTAATCAAAATTATAAAATTTATATGTACATAGGTATGTATGTATATAGGTAGAGGCCGTTATTATATGTATGCACACACACACAATTTTTAAACATTTTTTTTTTTGTTTATTTATGCATTTAATTTCGTATACAAACGGAGATGTTGGTGTAAAAGTATTTTTTACTGTTAATTGAGGTCTACAGTGCAGAAAGAATTGTTTTTTTCTTTCCATGCTATTTAAGTTTCTTAGGAGAAGTCATTCTTTAGAAGAAACTTAGGTTTAAATATACCTACCTAATGAGCTACTAGTGCACGGGAAAAGCGATACATAAAAAGGGGTCAGTTCAGGCACGTTGCAAAAAAGGGAGGGTTCATCGGAAAATAATTTTATTAACGAATTGAATTCAATTAAAAGTTCTCTTTTTTAAAGGTTTGGGGAAAGTCATGCACAAGTTTATTTTCCTCAGTAAATACCAAAATAACTAAATTTTGAGCAAACAATATACCTACCCAATAACATCATTTTTTAAAATTAGAAATCCTTATCAACAGCACGGTAGGGCCCAGCTAAGTTCGCGGCATTACACCCTTTTTAGGAAAAAACTCGGGTGATTTTCGACATCTTCGCACTTCAGTACCAATAAACTCAGAAACTTCAAATTCGCAGTATTTGCTGAGCTATAGTACTTCGAAATTCGCCGTAACTGACTGATTCACATTCACTGACTGAGTCACTCACTGACAGATCATCAAAATTATGGAGCTCTTGAAATTTCGCACAACGGTAGTTCATCTGATGGTAAATACAAACGAAAAAACGAAAATCTGAAATTTACCATTCAGAGGGCGTGGCATCCACCCAGACCCACTGTCTCAAAAATTCATATAAATTATATGGAGCACTTCCAATTGTTGTAGACTGTAGAGCGATGAAAATTGGTAGAGCAGTAGGGTTTGAAGTCCATAAAAATAAAAAAAAAATAAAATTTAAGACTTTTCATTCAGAGGGTGTGGCATCCACCCACTATCTTTAAAATTTGTTATAAATTATATGGAGTAGGTACTTTCGATTGTTGTAGACTGATACAAATTGGTAGATCGGTAGGGTTTGAAGTGCATTCCAGGATAAAGGTGAAAAATTTAGAATTTTCCGCTCAGGGGCGTGGCATCCACCCACATTCTTAAAATTTCTATAAATTATATGGGGTACTTGCGGTTGTCGGTTGTAGAAAGGTAGGGGCCATTTATGTTTTTGTTGTGATCTCATTTTCCTAAACACACTAATTAGTTCCGAATTTCTCCTTAAACGAAACGGCTAAAATCAGTAAAGTATCAATGGCAAGCGTATTTAAAACTTTAAGTGGCCTACGCTGGATCATATCAAGATATGCATACCAACAACATGTTGTTCTAATGTAAGTTTTAAAAGTATTTTTTTTTTTATGATTAGCTCTATTTTAAATCAATAGACATAGTAGTGGCCCAGTCAAGTTCTGTAACTACACCCTTTTTACAGGAACCAAGCTCTGGCGATTTTTAATACCCTTCTAACTTCCTCAATCATTCATCAACATATGGAATTCGTGACGCAACATGGAAAAAACCCAAAAATGCATTTTTTGGGAGTTTTTTACTAATGGCTCGAAAACTGCCAACTATTCGAAAATTAATTCAAAGTACCATTGAAAGTAATACACAATTTCCAATAAATCCTGATTTCAGGTTTTTTTTCTGCGACAACCCATTTGGACTCAAGCGCTAGTCGAAAATTGACGCATCTTACTGTTTTCGAAAATCCACTCGAAAGCTCTAAGAAATTACTTTGTGCAACAAAATTTGAATTTTTGTCTGCAAAATGAACCAAGATATGCTTTTCTGATGCTTTTTGATGCGTTGAGTTCGAATCTGGCCTTGAAATTGCCCTAGCACGTAACGTTTTTGAAATATTCGAATCTAAAAATAAAAAAAATGCACTTTTTATACTAATTTAGGGTTATTTTTTTTCTCGAGGTCATCTTTTTCGAAAAAATGTTTCTGGTCATTCTGTAGTATGAACATTTTACTTCAAAATTCTTTTTGAATCTTTCAAATACCTCCATTCGACAAATTGACTGGATTTTTCAAATTAGGTAGAAAGACGAAAACCAACGATTTCTCGAAGACGAATGGTGGTATTTCAAAGATTCAAAATGAATTTTGAAGTAAAATATTCATACTTCATAATGACTATAAACATAATGACTATATAAATTTTGTCACACAAAGTAGTTTCTTAGTGCTTTCGAGTGGATTTTCGAAAACAGTGAAAATACTTCAATATTCGACTAGCGATTGAGTCCGAATGGGTTGTCGCAGAAAACAACCAAAAGCAGAGATTTATTGGAAATTGTGTTGCGTCACGAAAATTTGTTGGCAAACCTCAGATTCGGATTCAGCAGCCCCAAAAACATAAAGGAGGGAAACAATCAAAGCTACCCCACAATTTGCTCGCACAATTGACCAAGACCGAAAGACAGTTAATTTATTACAAAAATTAATTAAAGCTGAATGAACATGATACATGACTCTTATACATTCAATATTGACTCAAAAACTTAAATTCAATTCAAAAGTAAGTAAAACCTTTCATAAAAAATAAAAAAAATTAAAATGTTTATCTTGCGCAAAAAAATTATTTGCAAACAAACCTAAAAACAAGAAAAATGTATTTATTTCATTAAAAAAAAACTTAAAAACAAATTCGTTTTTAAATCTTGATTTAAATTTTTTTGACTAGGTATCGTATTTTGCTTCTAAACGCAACTTCATGCTGGCCGCTTTTTCAATAATTTTTTTTCCGTTTGTATACCTATAACAAATCGGTTCTTACGCATATAGATTAATATGTAACATCTCACTTCATTGCTTTAAGCACTAGTAATTGAGAACTGTCGCGCAAAAATGTAGGTATTTACAAAAGCCGACCGAATTTAAAGCACCAATTTTTCATTTTCGCGTTCAGAAGAAATTTTCGTTTTTTTGTCTTCTACACACTGCACAGAAAATACAGTCACAATTATTTAAAACGAAGAGCTTTTAGATAGATCTCATATTCATCGAGTCAGAGCTGTTGAGAGCGAACTCATTTTTTTTGCATATGAAACCGACCGAGTCCGAGTTCGGCTCTGCTCGATCGATCTCAAACGTGAGTTCAAGCTCGTTAACTCGGACTCAGAGATCTTGCTCATCTTTTACCATACGAGATACGACCCATTGTGTGTTTTCTTATTCTTTCCTCGATGGGATCTGGATGCTTTCTCTAATGCCATTTAAAAAAATTAATTTATTCCACTTTGTTCCGAGTTATAACGGTTAATCGCACTCGAAAATTTTGTACCTATTCAAATGAACGGGAGTAGTAGTGTTAGTAGTAGTAAAGTGTGATTATATTAACATTTAAATAAAATTAATAATAATTCATAAAAAGACATTTGCTTATGCCGTCAGCCGAAAGAGGAGTTATTTTCAAAAGCAATAAAGTTCATTGTTGGTTTACATAGGTAGGTATCGCGAAATAAAAATAGATAAATAACAATAAGTCCACTATCAAAATTCGTTAATAATTTGTTGACGGAATTTTAGAGTGGATTTCAGGTAGTTTAAGAGGATTTTCGAGTTTTCCTCATTTAATATAATATATGAACGGGTGTGATTTAATATTAAACGTTCATAAACTAAGAACTTTTTATAATAGCCTACTTCTTAGGTTTAAGATCAAGAGGGTTCCCAAATTCCAACGCTAGGTAATCGAAGTAGATAGGTATAAGCATAATTTTCTCTCTTAACGATCGGCCCCCCCTAGTGATGAGCAAAAACAGAAAACCTTTTAATTTTTATTTTAAATATTTATTCTGACTCTGGGGTACCTATACCTACGTATCTCACTATTTTTAGATACAGAATTACAGTTACATACATACTTACCCACCTCCCTCCTAAGTATCTACCTATGAATAGGTAGGTATCCGCATTTTGTGAGTTTTCTTAAAGAGCGCAGCTTAGTATAAATAATCTAAAAATGCATGAATGCACTTAAATCGTTTAATTTTCCATGGTTGGTGTGCTATATCTATGTACTTACCTACATATATGTTTGTACATGCACACTTAAATACATAATATGGTCTACGCACATTATAAAACAATCTCAAGAGTATCATGTGATCACATGCATTTATTATTACATATGTATGTATGTTATATAAATAAACGTAGAATTGTCTATTTTTAAATTTGTAGATATACCTACCTAGTAAACTTTATCAAAATGACGTAATGCCTGCTTAGGTATGTAGATAGGTAGGTATACCTAGACGCAATTTTGTATTCGCATACCAAACCTACCTACAATTTCATATTTTTATTTTTTACTCACTTTGAAGCTTCTTTGGAATGAGAAAGTTTGTGTTTCAATAAAGGTTGAATCAATAAAGGTTGATGTTTCCTACTCGCAATAGCTACACTATACCTACCAATACCAATATTAATTTATCTACATGCATAATACTATGCTACATTATTGTTAGAATCTTTAAATATTTGGAATTTCTTAAGAAAAAGCAAAAACATACCATACATTACCCTAGTTGATTAGCATCCACCAGGTGAACGTTGCCATAGCACTCTTAATGCAGTCAGTCATGATTTTTTTTTTTTGGATAGAGGGGAAGGCACTCCTTTTCTTTCCAAAGGTAAGGTACACACGTTGCCTATCAACCTTTAGTTTTCTTACCTTACCACCCTTCGTTCTTCTTTTCCATATATTTTTTGGCATAAAAAAGATCTTCAATTATTGTTTATTTTTATTTTTGGGAGTATGTGTGTAAGTACGTATGTTTGTATGTATGTATATCTCATATAGGTAGGTATGTATTTAAGTATTGTAGGTATAAAAATTTGTAGGTAGCTGTTATAACAATTATTAAAAATGAAACATTTAAATTTTCTTTAAGTTATCTAATTATAATTTATAGTTTTGTTTCTATTAAAAAAATTATTATTTATATTTAATTTTACCAGCAAATTTCTTTCACCACTGAAATAGGTATAATGAAAACAAACGCTTGTCAAACTGACGGCTGTCAATTGTACTGTTGTAGCTGAAGTACCTACTGGTCTATTCCCTTTGGTTTGGTAAAAACCGACATTTGCGAAACCTGTCAAACATTTCAACTGACAAATCGTCAAATTCCAACTTGCCAAATCTTACGCTCAGATGAACCAAGGGACCAGAGGCGGCGCTAGACCAAAACGAGGCGTGTGCGAGATATATTTGAGCTTGAAGAGTTAAAACAAAGTTTTTTACTTTAAAACTAAATTTAAGTTATAAAACCTTTAAGGACTTAATTCACAATGTCTAATCAAGCACTTATTAATCTTTTGGCATTTTTTTCCAGAACTATGAACAAATGTTTTAAATGAAGGAATCCCCACCTGGCTTTTTGAACTGAGACTTATGAGGACATCTCGAAAGTAATGGCATTCATATAAAATATTACGCAAATCACTCCCAGTGAGGGATTAAAGTTGCAACGTTACACAAACTAGGTTTAAGGTTTTGTTCTTCAACGTTAAAAGGTTTTTGGGGAGTTGAAGGTATTTTTGCCGGGTTGTCAAAGATTTTTTGTAAAAACGAATGGCTTTCAATCAACTTTTAGGCAAATGACTTGACTTTGGGACGGTTGAATCCCACTTTTGATCGTGTTTACCATCACTTTTCTAACAAAGAAAGAAGCTGCCTCTTTGGTTTTGGTTATATATTGACTCTTACCTATTTAGGTTTAAATAACCAACGTTACGCACATTACTTGACTTGCCTAATTTTTTCACACCTTTAAGTCGAGCCTTACACCCAGGGTTCCCAGATTGAGGGGAAAAGCACCACTTTTGCTGATTTTATAATGAAAAAGGGGAAATCGAGGGACAAGCTTAAAAAAGGGGAAACAATTCATAAAGGACAAACTTATTAAATGAAGCATTTTAAATACATTTTTTATAAAAATTAAATATTCAAACGTTTTCTCATTATAAAATATGTTCAAACTTCATTCAAAAAGAAAAAGTTAAATCTTAACATTCTCTTCTAAATTTTAATTTCGCAAGTTAATAACCCAGGTAATGTCCCATTTACAAGATTTGAGTTTCTGAAGGTTTTCCTTCGTTTCGAGAGTAAAATCCAGAAATAGACATTTGAAGCAATGGAAATTATTGCCTGAATTCAAAGACTTGCCATGTCAGGAGGAAAAAGAAATTACAGTATCAACTTCAGCTTTTCGAGCATTTTGTAAATGAAGATACTAAGTTGGTTTTTAACTATTTTATACAATAAAGGAAATTATTTCTAGTAGGTACCTACATTATACAGTGTACAAATATTACTAATGTTTCTATGTTACTTTAAGGTTATTACTAAAATTAAAACTGTTAAGAAATATAGCATTCGCAAATTAAATTAACCAAATCGCAAATAGGTTTAACCGAAACGCAAATAAGTTTCACCCAAGCGCAAATAGATTTAACCCAAACGCAAATAGAATTAACCTAATCGCAATTCGATTTAAACAAAACGCAAATAAAGCTAAACTATACGCAAATAATATTAAACTATTAGCAAATTATTTTAACCAAAACGCAAATTAAATTAACCTTAGCTTGATTTATTGTTCCAGCTGTACTTTTTGGGTCTAATGGATTTTGGTATTATCCATGAATGTTAAAAAGCCATTATTAAGGGATTGGCCTTTTATTTTGTCGGTAAGTTCTTGGAAAAATGCGCAAAACTGGTTGGATTTACAATTGGGGGTTTGTCAAAATCTTATGGTGAACTATTCCTACTATTATAAGCCTTCCATTTCTTCACCACACAGCTGGAACAACAAGTTGAGCCCGGGTTAATTCAATTTGCGTTTTGGTTAAAATGATTTGTTAATAGTTTAATATTATTTACGTATAGTTTAACTATGTTTGCGTTTTGTTTAAATCGAATCGCGATTAGGTTAATTCTATTTGCGTTTGGGTTAAATCTATTTGAGGTGATGAGAACCAAAACTCGCCATATCCATTCCAGAAAAACTCTCCATAACCAAATTTAATTGTTAAATAACTTTTAAATGAGAGTAGTTAGAAAATAATTTTTTACATCCAATCATAGATTTTGAAATCTTTTTGTTGTGGTTTAAAGGAAAATTATATAAAAAGTTTCGTTAAAAAGATATTTAACAATTACCATTGGCTGTGACCAGTTTTTCTGGCATGGATATGGCGAGTTTTGGTTCTCATCGCCTCATTTGCACTTGGGTGAAACTTATTTGCGTTTAGGTTAAACCTATTTGCGATTTGGTTAATTTTATTTGCGAATGCTATATATAATTTTTATTTTTGTTTGTATGCATATTCATGAAAATTTTATTTAGGGGAAAAAAAGGGGATTTTTTTTGGAGATTAGGGGAACAAAATTGGGTTTGCTGATAAATACAGGGGAAAAAGGTTATGAAAGTCTGGGGACACTGCTTACACCTGTTCACCACATGTTCAGGTAGACTGACAAGCGATTCCTTTCTGGTTCAACACCTCAAAGGCTATCCATTGATTGACTTACAAAAATACCCAAATGACTTGACTTTTATTTCGTTGGCTCTCGGTCTAAAGCTGGATTTACACCTTCGTTCTTCATTCGGTGAACGTTGTTCCACAAACAACGAACAACGAGTAAAGTTCATCCAAAATTCAAAACGGCTTTGAATTTCTTCGTTGTTCGTGTTCGGTGTTTTCATTTACACCTTCGTTGTTCCGCGTACGGGCAAAAACGAACAACGTACGCGGATGATAACAACGAAGGTGGTGATAAAAATCAACGTGCAAAAAAATAAACAAATCATACAACAATAAAGTTCAGCTTTCTGTTAAGTGACACAATGTATAATCAGCTAATATTTTGACAAAAATGCACTTGACTCTAAATTAAGGGAGATTTTTCTTGACTTATGTTGAATTCCTTACCAAACAAAAAATTTATTTTATTCCGCCAAAACAAATCGTGCATTTTCACCAAGATTTCACACACACTAGCAAGATTTGACATTTCTCTGGAGTTGCCGATGTGTTTCTTGATTCATGTGGTTCTTGAATGAATTTGGGTGGCAATGATGCATTGGATGTAGTGCATGACTGCTAACTTAGAGCTGTTGTTTCAAGCCCTACTCTAGGCAGCATTCTTTTCTATATTCTCTCAGCTTAACTAAATGCCACCCGTGGGGTTTAATGAGATAATTAACACCGTGATCTCAATCCACTGCGCCAAATCTTTCCTATCCTCCTACTCTAACCAGTGCTAGGTCTTACAGGCATATACCTACATAGTTAAAATTATTAATATTATTATTATTTGTGTTGTTTTTTAACTTTAATGGCCGCTGAACTAGTTTTTGTTTATTTTTGCAACTTTTCTTGGAAATGTAGGATAGGTATGTATTAAATCCAACAAAATGACCCGAAAACTGAATACACTTTTTAGTATTTGTAAAGGCCCCAGCGCTCGGCCCATATAATCCGGTGCGTCAGTTCTGGCGACGGAGCCATTGACGTTGCCGGATGCGACGGATTGAGGTGACCCAATGAATGCGTTCATTCACTTAATAACCAGTTGAAATTCAAACACTCACACATAACAACCACTTGAAATTCAAACACACACACATAACAACCACTTGAAATTCAAACACACACAAAAAAGTTGATGTCAACGTATCTGCCGGAGAGAAAAAGTTAAAAGTTCGGCTGCTCTGTCCGTTGGGTTCGACGCTTGTGTTGCTTAAAGTGCCTCTACACTATCCCACAAAGTATTAACACATGTCAGAATAAAGTGGGAAAGAATTTCATACGACTGCCAAATTTGTGTGATGAAAATGATTTTCATATTTTGCTTCCACACTTGCATCTAAACAAATCAGTTTCACCGTAACCTCAAACGCCCATGTGGGATAGAATGTGTGATGGTTTTAGAACCGATCTTAAATATTTTCAGGTATAAACACATGTCAAATCGTGTAGGATGCGATGTCAAGTTGTGTGTGATGAAATTTCATATTTTGCTTCCACACTATTATACATGACTTTCTTCACACTTTTTTGACATGTATTAATACTCAATGGGATAGTGTGGAACGGCTATTATTGGGCCAGTTCCCATAAGAAAGCATGTATTTTATCGAGCTGTCAGTTGAATGCGTCGGCACAACAGACGTAACGGATTCTATGGGTAGGGGCCTTAACAAATGTATGCGCAGTTTTTTTTTTTTTTTTTTGCCTCAAAGCAACTGTCAAATGGTACACACACAATCCCACACGAAAATTTGTATTTTTTGTGTTCCTTACAACCTTAAAATAAATCGATTTGAAATGATTGTAACATGCTGGCTCCACTAGACATGAACGATGCCCAACATCCAGACTACAATCGAATCAGCAGTCCGATTTGTATGGATATGTCACTGCTCGGACATGGATTTTTGTGGCTCCATTGGTTTTTTTTTTTTCTAGACATGTTCATACTACGAGCATGGCTCATGGCCAGAGGAGCCGGCATGTAAGGAAAGGAATAATTCGAAACTACTACTGCTACTATTCGAAGCAATATTTTGACATCTGACCAATCAGAGACTAGAAGCTTGTCTTACTTTCTAGTCCCTTGGGTCGGCTGAACATTAACATAACCATTAGTTTTAAATTAATATAAAGTTTTTGTTTTCATTTATGAAGAAGGTTCTTCTTTTATTATAAAATTCTGTTTTTCACGCATTATCCCAGACAATTCATTTAACATGCTTATTTTGAAGGTAACTTTTTGCAGTGCTGTCATGTTTCTCATTTCTGGTAAAAGCGATAGAAGAAAACATCTATCTGCATCCATACATACATCGCTGTCTTGGCATCTTTTCTTAAGAGGTGGCTCTGAATCGTATTCAGATTCATTATTATCATTATCAGGCTCTGAACTATTCTGCAAACATGTTTGTACATCCGTTGATGGATCCGATAGTGTAACTTTACTTTCTTCTGCTGAAAACTGTTCAGATATTATAAATTCTTGCACATTCTCGCACATCGATTCATTTTGTGTAGTTTCAACGTTTTGGCCTTCATATATTTGTAGTCTTATTGAAGGAGGAATGTCCACTTCTTCTGCTTGTTTTTTCTTTCTTTTTTCTTTTTGTTCTTCTGTTTGTAATGAGGAAGTCCTGAACAAAATATAACCAGTAAATGTGAATAAAATAAATCTAAATAATTAAAAATTCGTATGTATGTATCTTTATCCTTGGTACCTTCTGCAATAAAAATAATTTTTCTTAAGTTTAAAAATCTAGGCCCACGAATGGAATTTTTTTTTAGTTAACAAAATATTTTTTGTCAGTAACACAAAGATTTTTAAGCAAGTCCATTACAAGGTTTGGTATTCCATAAACCCAATTTACCCAAAGAAAAAGGATAAATTTGTTTTTCTTGGTGAAGAGTAGGTATAACAACTAAAAAATTACCCAATGTAAAAGGATTGTGAAATTAAAAAATCTACGCAAATTTTTTAATTTCACAATCCTTTTTCTTTGAGTAAATATGTTTTTAATGCTTAGTGATGATTTATTTGGAACAGGCGCAAGTGTTGTCTTACTAAGTATAAGCTACGAAACACGGTGTTCTTTTAACGGGTTTACAACGGACAAAGAAAAAAGGCTTGAAACGATATCTTAATTCCGCACTTTAACGGAGCCCTATACGTTTATTCGCAGACTAACAAGTTGAAAGTGCGGAAACTTGCTCATTGAAGTGAAATTTGGCACCTTAACGGATCGAGCCAGTTAATTGTGGTGTCAATGAGCACAGGTTGCATGGCTCATTTGGCTTACCATTACAATCAATTTCGTACATGACATCGGTTTGTTTGTCTGTCCAGTTTTGTTTTGAGTTTGGTGAAGAGGTGACTGAGGGTTTTATTGGATTTGAAGGCCAAGCGAACATCCGAAAACTGAAATTCTCAGTCAACCTTGGAACAGAAACTATACTTTTGAAGTAGGTATTATCACGGATTATCGCATGATTATCGATGGATAGCTATTGTCACTCAGGATTTTCTTAACTTTTGTCTCGTTTGATACCTACTAACCTAGCAATGAAGGCCTTTAAAAGTTAGGTCTTGTGTTATAATTTTGTCCAATTTAACGTAAAAGCTGAAACCAGAACAGTTAAAAAAAAGTTGCTGATGACACTGTTAACTTTGTCATTATTCGTGACCATGTAACTTAAGCAGATGAATAGAGTGTAGGTATGTGCTTGATTTTTATATCAGAATACAAGCTGTGAGAAGTTAATTTTTTTATTGGTTGTTTTTTTTTATTACAAAAGAAAAATTAAAAAATTGACTTAAAGATATTGAAAATCGGCCAAGAATTGAAAAAATATATTTGAGTTAGTGGGAATTTCGACTAAGAGGATGGTTTTTGTATAGAAAATTGAGGGGAATGCAAAAATATGGAGGCGAAATTCGAGTTAGAGGGAGTTAGAGGAAGATTCGACTTAATTATAGAATAGAACGATCTATAGGAAGATACAAGTACAGAAACAATAGATATAAGGGTTTTTTCTCAGGTAGTGGGGTGATGGGTAACTGGTAACCCCACTTCGTAAGGTAAAGAAATAGAGGTACTTATGCGAAAGGTACTTAAAAAAACAAGTGGAAATATCCGCGATAATGAATCACGGAATATGTACATACATACATAGGTAGGTATACCAAATTAATAAACATTTTTCTTAGGATTATAAAATAGTCTTACTTTTTACTTACATATTCTCTTCTTTAGCATACTTTTCGCCTAAAAAATCAAGCAAATGTGAATACAAATATTCACTACCTTTCCATTTTTTTACTGATTTTTTGTAATAATCTCGAATATTTGTCCATCTCCGTTTCATTGCTTTTATTTTTTCGCGCTTGTCATGAGCATTCATCTCATTCCAATTCGGAAACATAGATTCTCCTACCTCTAACCATTCCTTAACACGAAGTTTTCTTTCAGTCGGTTTTTTTTTGTGTAGTGTCCCATAAGCTGCGTTTTTTCCTAATTTCTTTGATCAATGATGATGATCTAAACATTTTCAGTTATAAGTTTGAATGTATGTACATATGTTGGTTTAGTATAGTGTAGGTAAGTATATACGAGTATATATGTACTTTTTCGGTTGAAAACTAAATTCCACGCAACTATACTACAGCATTCGAACCGAAAACGACCATGCCACTTTGAAGTTCGTTGATAAACTGCCAAGCGGACGGAATACGGAATATTCCTTTTGTGCGATATCTACCTACAAAAACAAACGCTGAAGCTGACTATTTGGAACGGAATTACGGAATATCTTGCCCCTGTTGCCGCTCGATGTGACGCGTCGTGTTGTTGGTATGCGTCGCAATTGATGCCATTGCATTTTTTTGGAAAATTAGTATTGTAAAGATTTATTATAGGTAAGAAAGGTACCTAATACCTATACCTACATTTAAATTGTATTAAATTTAATTTTCCGTGTCGAATGATAATACCTAGTACATATAGCTTAAAATAGACAGGTGTTATGTACATAATGTAGGTAGGTATGTAAGTTATTATAGCTTAATATATGAAACAAATTATTTCAATTTTGATAAACCAAATGGCGCTAAGAAAATTTATAAATTACATAAGGTACCAAATCAATAAATATTTTATTTAGAATATTAGGTATAGAATTAATCTTACTCACCTAGGTCCTTCTGCAGCATACTTTTCGCTTAAAAAATCAAGCAAATGTGAATACATATATCGTCTGCCTTTCCTTTCTTTAACTACTTTTTTGTAATAATCTCGAATATTTGTCCATTTCCGTTTTATAGCTTCTAATCTTTCGTGCTGGTCAAGAGCACTCAACTCATGCCAATTCGGAAACAAGGATTCTGCTACCTCTAACCATTCCTCGACTCGAACACTTCTTTCTGTCGGTTTTTGTTTTGAAGTGTCCCATAAGCTGCGTTTTTTCCGAACTTCTTTAATCAACGATGATGTTTTAAACATTTTCATTTTCATTTGTATGTAGGTAGGTATGTATGTATGTACATATGTATGATGTTGGTTTGGTACCTATGCTTTAGTATAGTTATGTACGAGTTCGTTTGAAAACAAAATTACACACCACATTCGAACCGAAAACGACCATGCCACTTTGAAATTCGTTATTAAACTGTAGACGCGGAGCGGAGCGGAAACCGGAATATTCCTTTTGTGCGATTGTCTACAAATACAAGCGCTGAGGCCAGTGTTGTCACTTCCAGTTTGAAAAAAGTGGTAGATAAGTCTTAAAAATAGTGGTAGATCCAGATTTTTAGTGGTAGATTTAAATTTCGAGAAATTAAATAAGGACAAATATTTTTGTTTTCAAGTTTTATTTTAGTCAAAGAGAACTATTTTACTCATCGAAGTATATTTGTGATTCTACAAAAATTGGAAGAAGATGAAGATTTTTTCGACATAACATTTTTGATTTAGAGCTTCCTTTCACATATTTGAAAGCGGCCCATCAGAAAAATAAAAAAACAGCAATTTTATCGACATTTTTTGAAAACATGTGTTTAGAGGATTAAGCTCTTTTATTTTTATATTTTAAGTCAATTTTTTTTTAGAAAATCGTACCCCTTGCCTAGTGGGAGAGATATAGTGACCTGTATGAATATTCTTTTAAAAATCTAAGCCACCTTGATAGTAAGAGCAAATTGTATTAACAAGTTTTACAAGGAAAAGTAGCATTAACTTCGCCAAAAACATAGTTGCGCATTGTACGAAAAAAAATATATTACAAGGGTTTTACTTCCCCAATATAATAATGCTAAAAAATATGCCTACTTATATGACATTTATCCTGTAAATACTAATCAGGGGACTGAGAAACTGAACGGACAATCCATGACCTGTAGCACAAATGCCTTCTTAACAAATGAAATAGCAAATGGACGTGAGACACGGATACCGTTTTATTTTTACCAGACTTAATGCTTCGCGCTGTCAAATCTGAAACTTCGATAGTTTTCAAAGTTAACGATATTTCAATGAAATTTTTTTAATAATATGAAGGGGTACTAAAAATTTTTCTGTATCATAAAATTATTTCTTTTTTAAGACTGTTCCGAGCTGAACAAAACCAGTAATTTGCTAATTTTTTTTTTTTGCGTGTATAAGACCGGTTTTTTCATTTTCATCAGATACTTTTTTTATAAAACTTTTTATTTTTACTAATTGGTCACTAGTAGGCGTATTATTGTACTAAATAAAACATTTTGTAAAAGTAACGGATTTTAACTTCCAAATTTACATAAATTTTCCGTCAAAAAGAATTAAAAATTTCAATATCAGATGATACAATTATGATTATATAATTAATGAAAAATGTGGAAAATAAATTGAATTTATATCCACTGCAAAAAAGTTTGAAAAAAAATTGACTGTCAAAAATATTTTTTTCAAAATCTACAAGCATTTTTTTTTGTGCTATTAAAATTTGTATTAGGTACAAAATAAAAAAATTTTTCCAATAGTGCAATTGTCTAGGAAAAAGTGAAAGCCTTTAAACAAATAAGTTGTAAAAATATTGAATTTTATGTTATTAAACATTGTTTTGCAAAGCATGCTATAGTGTAAGCTACATTTGCTTTGAAAAAAAGCCATTTTTGCCATTTTGTCGTTTTCTTAGAGGCTTTTACCAAAAATGAGAGCCAAAATAAAAAAAAAATTTCCAATGATGTCCTAGAAATCAAGTTTATCTGTCCATAAACACCTTAATTGTTTTGATAGGACAAGTACATGCTTCACAATCTTTTTCATGAAATCACCATTTCAGTCCGGAACACTCTTAACGTCAATAATGGAGGGTTTATTTTGGTTTTTGAACTAAAATGAAAGAACTGCAATAATTTTTCCTTTCAAAAACAGACATGAGACTCGTCAAGAGACTGAGAATCAGACACATTGAAGACTTTTTTAGTAATGAAAATATATCAGATCTTAACAATTTTGTCTAGGATATCAATAAGAATTATAATTATAAAAATATATACCTTTTAAAAATTTTAATATAATCAATAGATCTAGGGTTAATCAATTGGTGAAAATTAATCTTAGACATTTTAAAAAAGATTTAAGGAAACACTGACACAAATTTAATAATTTTATTAATAAGTTTTGCCAACGCGTTTCGTCTTAGTAAGTGTCCTGATGGTGTCCTAACTAAGTCGAAACGCGTTGGCAAAACTTATTAAAAATTATTAAATTTGTGGAAAAAAACAAGTGTTTCTTTAAATCTTTTTAAAAATGTCTTTTAAAAATTTTAAAAAGCTGGTTTTCTTTTATTATTAAAATTTAAATCATGTTTTGTGTATCACAATTTTTAAGTAAGTTGACAAAGAATATTTCTGTGGTGTTTGGTAGAAACCTGATAACTCCATTTTAAAATTAGCGTCTTTACGCCCACTTTAAATCAAGATTTAGTTCATTAGTTTAATATACGTACCTATTTGATAAGATCAAACAAAAACAATTTTTAGTAACTTTTCTTCTATTATTTCTGAATCTATTTCTTCACTGAAGTTTTGAATGTGGTGATCAAAATTCGAACCAAAAAACATATCAGGAAAGCGTATTATGAATAGGGCAATAGGAGGGTAGCCAGAAGAAGTTTCCCCTTTTCCCA
Organism: Dasysyrphus tricinctus; assembly: GCA_963921185.1. NCBI lineage: Eukaryota > Metazoa > Arthropoda > Insecta > Diptera > Syrphidae > Dasysyrphus > Dasysyrphus tricinctus. The sequence goes on along the minus strand of OY992533.1, from coordinate 13,443,778 downwards.
TATTTTATAAACAAATTTGTAGGACACAAAAAAAAATCTACTAGATTTCTATTTCTAAAAGAAATCAGTTCTAAATAATTCCAATGGGTGCATTCAGGTAAGTACATAGAGACAAAAAATTGACAGGAATTTTTTTCTATTGAAAAATTTCTACTGAAAAATTTTGGGACTTTTTCGTGAATGATCGGATTATCTTTGAATTTAAAATTTTGTTTGTTATGGATGAGCAAAAGTGGTAGAATTTTTGACTTCAGTGGTAGAAGTGGTAGATTATCAAAATCTTGAAAAAAAGTGGTAGATCTACCACAATTGTGGTAAAGTGACAACACTGGCTGAGGCTGACTATTCGAAACGAAACGGAATATTTAGTCTTACCCTGCTGGCTGGCGCACGATGTGACGCGTCATGTTGTTGGTATTTTGCGTCGCAATTGATGCCATTGCACTTTATAAGAAAATGAGAACAACGTAGGCATCTATCTTTACCTACATTTAAACTTGATTAAATTTAATTTTCCGTGTCGAATTTTAAAAATAGGTAGGTACCTATGTAGGTTATAAAAAACTACCAATTTATACCTTCATATACATATATGTATATATGTACCTAGGTATGTAGTTTAAAATAGGCATACAATTATGTGTAGATACTTACATATTTACATTATGTAAGTAGGTACCTTGGTAAGTACCCATACCCATGCATTAAAGATAATCGTGAATCGATACTTATTAGATTCTTAAAGTCCATTAAATATATACACAATACAGGTAGGTTATTTTACTATAGTGAAGTCTCTTTTAACCAGAAACGCAGTAAAAGCAGCATTACTCCCCCCTCTCCCACTTCAAAGCTTCCCATATTCCTGCCCTCCTCTGATTTTGTTACTTCTAAACTTTTGTTATAATTCAACAGAAGAAGGCCCTTTTTACTTGCCATAAGTACCTTACCTACTCGAGTTTTTTTATCAGACTTGTTATTATGAAGGCAAAGAGGACGCAAAAAGTGGGCCTCGCAATTCTGTCTGTTTGTTTGTTCGGGTACCGGCTAAGCGGTCGTTTGGTTAAGGATCTTATGGAAACTTTCACACATGCCGGAACCGGTTCATTTGTTGAAAACCGGGTAACCGATGACGGCTAACCAGCTGCCGGGCATGTGTGAAATGGGCCGAAAATAACTGCACCTGCCATACAATCTTTTTTTTAGAAATTTTAGAAGATGTTATTTTTTTCTCAAAAACGACTCCTTAATTTGTCTTTAAGAAAATCAATGAACTTCTTTGGTAGAGGCTACCTTTGGGCTTTGGATAGGAAACCATTTTTCAAAACTGGCTACTAATGGTGCCTCCCAAAGAACCATTTATTTTATTTTCGATTTTCTTCAAAACAGTGTTTCTGATTTTAACAATTTTGTATATCTACAAAAGTTTTAAAAAAATATAAATAATTTTTTACCAAAAGGAAATACCTACATAATTTTGAAAACTATGTAGAGGTACATACATATGTGCCTACATAATATAGTCGATTTTTTTTGGAACTCGACATTCAAGGGTTTATTAGCACTTTCTAGAGTATTTCAAGACAAAAATTACTATGAAAAAATTACGGTACCTTCCATATTTATGTTAAAAAACCGTAAGAGAAAATACGTTTTTTTTTAAACGGCTCCTATGATTTTTATAAAACTTTTCTCTATCAAAAAACTACAACTACTTAAAAGTACCAAAGAATATAAAGCTACCAAAAAGTATTATCTGGATCTTAAAATAAAATCCGATTCCGAAAGCTCTTTTCGAAATAATAATAAAAAGAACGAAACAAAAATTAATTAAGAGGAAAGCTCTTTCTCATACAATCTTGGCAAACACCACGGCATACCATAAAATTCAATATTCGTATTATAAGGGTAAAAAGGAGGATACTTTTGACGGGTTCCAACATTGGAGCCCGTCAAAATTTGTATGAGATGGGACTTCTTGGTAACTTTATATTCTTTGATAGTACCTATGTACATTAGGGTGGTCGTTATAATGTTTTTTTTTTTTTTTGAGTTTTTATATTTGGTTGGGCCTAAATCGGCTCTAAACGAAGAAAAAAATTCCCTAGTTTTTTTCAGATTTTTATTTTCATCCCCTATAGTCGCTGTAGGAGTGAATTAAATTTCCCTTTTTTCGTTTGCATACTAGGAAATTCAAGTAAAATCTTCCAAAAAAATCAGAGCATGTAGGTGGGAAGTAGACAAGAAAAAAAATCCTAGGGGGGGGGGGGGGTAATATAATTTAATAAAATAATTCCATAAAATAGAAACAAAATAATTAAAAAACAACGGCAACACAAACAGTAATGTTTTGTAGCTTTTTGGAAAGCCAGGCCTATTGCGCAAAAAGAGCAGCAAATGGACCAGCATCAGTGTAAGAGCATCTTGGAAAACCATATGGAGCCCTTTACAGACGATAATTTACCATTATCATGGACATTCATGCATTATAATGATCCTAAATACACTTCCCGGCTGGTGAAGCAGTGGATAAGTGATTCCCAAATCAATCTTTTCCCTTGGCCTGCGTACAGTCCTGACCTGAATGCCATAGAAAATATATGGAACGATGTTGAATATCAGGTTGAACTTAGGAAGCCAAGGAATCTAGAAGAACCTTGGGAGGCAATTAGGGATGACTGGAACAGAATTTCTATTCATCAATGCCAGCACCTAGAGGCATGTATTCCTCACAGTTTAAGGCGGTTGTAGAGTAGAAAGGGTACCCAAAAAAATATTAGAAAAAAACTACTTGTTTTAGTGATAAATTATTTAATTTCGTACTTGTGCTAATTCTGTGACCACCACATGTTACACCAACAAATTTTGTTTAAGGATTTTTTGTTGTTGTTATTATTTTTTTGAATTCTTTTTTTGTCTATATTTAAGTTTTTTCAGCGTTGAATTAAAGAGTTTTCAATAAATTATATTTCAAGAACATAGCAAAAATACAGATCTTCCTTATTTAAAACCGATCCACTAATGTGGGCTTATTATTCTCTGTCCAACACTGTATATAAATAGAAAGGTCTCAATGAGTGCTAGTTTTTCTTATGTCGGTATAAGCCTGTATCTCGTTGAGGAAAAGTGCTATTGCTCATAATAACGTTGCACTGCACTACAACTGTTCCTCTAAGCAAGATGAGTCCCAAGTGTTGCAACACCTCCTGACCTATACCTATTATTGGAAAGGTCTGAATGAGTGTTTTTTTGTTGTAAAAGCATAAGTCTGTATCTCGTGCAGGTAAAGTTTTATAGCCCAATAACCGTTATAGGTGTTATAGTGCACTGCAACAGTTACTGGGCTTTAATATTTTCCTTGCACGAGATACAGCATTATGCCCATACAAAAAATAGGACCACTCATTTCTTATTGAGACCTTTCCAATGGTATACCTAGGTTAGAAAGTGTTACAACATATGGGACAAAACGCTTATTCTCCTTTCAAATAAGATCAAATACTATTTCATATCAAAATTTTCAATTTTTTTTAATTTTTAAAAACATTTTCAAGTTTTTTTAGAAAATACGATACCTATTGCAAAAACGGGTTGACAATTTTTTTTTTTAATTTTATTTTTATATGCACATAAATAAATTCTGAAGATTTTCATACCAAAATGTTTTAAGAAATTGATAAATAAAAAATTATCTTTAAAAAAACCGCCCCAACGATTTAATCTTTTGTTTAATATCACCCCCCTCCCGTGGGATCTGTTTCTTGTCAACTTCGAACCTATGTACCTACATACATGCTCTGAATTTTTGGCAGATTTTACGCGGATCTCCTATAGTACAAAAAAAAACAGGGAGTTTAATTAACCCCTACATCGATTACCTATTAAGCGATGAAAATAAAAATCTGAAAAATAAGGAATTTTTGTTTCTTCATTTAAAACTGATGTAGGCCCACCCAAATATAAAAACTAAAAAAAATAAAACATATAACAACCACCCTAATGTACGTACTGTATAACATACATACGTGCGGCTTAGTAGTGCATTTTATTGTTTGTTTAATTTCGACAAATCACTACTAGGTATAGAGAACACTAGTTCTACTTAATTCACACATACCTACGTACAAATGTTTAAAAAATAAAAACAAAACAAACCAAGAAAAATAACCTGCAAGGTTATTAACGTGATTAATTGCTAAAACAACGAGTAAGTGTAATTGCGCCTTGTCCGAGGTTCAAGAAACATACTTTATTTATACCTACTACATGACTGTGTTAACCAGTTACAAATACCTAACTAGGTACTTCTCTTTATTAAAAAAAAAATGAAACGATACTCACTTAAATTCAATAGTACATACCTAACCAACAGATACATACGCGTATATATAGCTATACCTACTACTACAGGTTTATTTTCATGGGGTCTCTTTTTAAAGCAACATTTATTTGATTGTTTTTTTTTGTTAGACATCTCGCTGACTTCTCTATGTCTATATACCTACCAATTCACACAATTCTAGGTCAGTGTATGTGTAACACATGCTTCTATGTATTTTTGTTTTCTGTTTGATTTTATGCGATATCTGTTCTCTGTTACACGGCATCTGTTTTATTGTTTCTTCATTCCACGGACGATGCTTATTGAGTTCGGTTCGGTATAAAGATTAGTGGTGTGTAGTGGTTGAATTGAAAAAGTACATCGTAAACAAAAAACAATTATGTTTAATAATTTAAGTGACGTTGCCTCTGACTGCGTTGTTGAATTCTTCAAAGAAGAAATTCGAGATGTTGAAGGGATTGTATTCGAAAATGATATGAGAGATCTCATTTGTCTACAGTTTGGTTTTTGTGAAGATGTTTATTTGCGATTAATAGGTAGGTAACTAAATTATCTTTTTGCCTACGGCCATTTTTCTCAACAAGTTTTTATCACTTTGAATGAACATAATACCTAATAGATAAATATAATTTTTAATAAGTTTTAAACACAAACCAAATAGGTGAGTAGGTACCTAGGTACCTATAGTTAAAGCGCAAAAATTGTGATTTTTAATTTGATTATAAAATATGTAAACCTCAAACGGGTTAGGTATATCTTGTAAGACCGGGTTTTATATAGTTTAGTTTAGTTTTAGTTTTACCTAATAAATAAGTACCTGTTGAAGGAATCGGCCGAGCCGTATTATTTTTGTAGACATGCATTTCGGAAATCGGAATATACCTAAACATAATGTACCCACCTACTTTAATCTTTTTAAGAATGCGGAATAGATATAGAGAGTCTGTTATTAATTAAAGAGGAAGACATGAAGGAAATTTTTCCCAGAAATATGCTAGGAACAAGAATTAAGTTCCGATCACGTGTTTCCCAATGGCAACAAAAAATAAGGGTAACGAAATTAAATAACGCTTTGAGATTTTGTTTTACATGGTTAATTTTTTACATTTTTTTTTTACCTTCTCACCTATCTCAATGAAATCAGTCTCAAAAAGCCACTCCAGCAATTCGAGTTACGAGGACACCTAACACATCAATCACTAGGATAGCAACATCACCACCTAGACTTTCTAGGATCCCATCACCGCCCAGAAATTATCTTGATCATTCATCATTGTTTAATGTACTTCAGTCTTCTGCAAAAGGACAAGCTATTTTGAAATTTTTTGAAGACAATGCTAAAATATGTGATGATCATCGAATTGCTTTAGTTAATATTATAGTAGATCATTATAAAGATAGATCAATGGCTATGTCTATGAGTGATATAGTTCGATTTACAGAAGAAATAGGAGTTCTTTTTCCATCGGAAGAAAAGGTAAGCATTTACATAGATAAATCTACATAATAATAATATAGAATAAAATATAAACTTACCTGAATGATCGATCGGTGTTTAAATTTCGTTAATTTGTTCCAGAGATACTATTATAGCACTCGAGGTAAAGGGCTTAATCCAACGGGTAAGCTCTACGACAAAGCTATCAATGCACGGAGAAAAATTAAAAAACCAGGTTCAGAAACAGCAGTTGTTACCACCAGCAAACCTACAAAAAATGATTTTGAATTATTAGTTGCAAGTATGTATGCTTTATTATGGTCATAATCGAGTCAAGCGACTTTTTATAATTTAAAAAAAGCTGATCAAAAGAATAAAATTGTTTTAACTGCCTGAACACACATAACAAAAGCGCTGCTTATGTAACTCCTAGATTTGCGGCTGCAGCTAAAAGTGCTGTATTTACTTTAACGAATTGTTGTATTTTCACTTTGTGTGACGCCGCGGCCCTGGGTGAGTGTTGTGTTTAGGCAGTAAAAAACACATCACAACATAAAAAAACTCAGACTGGCAGACTGGGGTACATAAATGCTATTCTATTTTCTATTGTCAAAAGTCCGACTTTAAAACTCTGAATGGCCCGCAAAATTTGACATTTTTTCTTCGAAAGAAACCAATTAAACTCTTCTAACGGTTATTTATGCCCTGAATTCAAAATCGATCTCATTTTTAGGATTGGATTCGAATTATGTGCATAGAAAACTTTCTGAGAAGTATAATTGGCCTTGACGAATTTTTTTACAGTAGTTACGAGAAGAGAATTTCGGCCAGAATTTGTTCCGATTTAAATTGTATATAAAATTCTGTTATGTTTCTAATAAACTAAAATTCTGTTATAAAATATTTTAATTATTAAAATATTCTTTTTTCAGGTAAAGACGAACTGGAAAAAAAAGCATGGCTTTCGCAAAACTCCGAACCATGGGAAGATGTTTTAAATACGTGGAAATTAACCCTGAGAATAAGAAGGGCTGACATTTTAAAGGGAGAAAATATTTTATTAAACTGGCCCCTTTTTACACACTCAATGGGCTTCAACTTGGTATGCGCTAAAAAAGCTGTTTCTAAATAAATCCCAAACATATAACAACCTGAGTTCAAAATAAGAATATACAAACATACATACATACATATATACATACATCCTTGTAAATTAATTAAGTTTAAATTAATTTTTGGTTTTCTTTTTTCAGATTGATATTGACTTTGCCGAACTATTTCCAGAAACTGCTACAGATATTTTAGAGGAATGGCAAACTTTTAGAGAAAATATTGTACCATATCTAAGAGAAAGGATCAAAGACCCTTACTCAAAAGAATTAATGGAAAGGTTAAATGATGAGATGTCAGCAGGTACAAAATATTTTTCTTTAATTTGTTTTAATTAATAAAATTCAAAAATACATTTTTTTATTTATAAAGATTCAAAAGATTGCATGATTTTATTACTTCTTCATGCGGTTATAAAACCACCATTATTATCGACAAAACTTCTGTCACCCGATGGTGGGAATAAGAGGCGGAAGTGGAAACCATCCATTTCTGATGCACAAAATGCAACAATATTACACTGCGTCACCATGACTGACTTTCACATAAAATACGAACGGCTTAAAGCAGAAGCAGCCCAAAAAAATAAAGTTATACAGCCACAGCTAATGGTGATTGGTGAAGATCTCACAAAACTTGAAGGGTTCTACGTCCTTTACGATTGCATTTTGTACAAAGTGAATAGTTTTATAAAATCTCTTGATATTTTGATTAAATTTTATTATGTTATGAACTTTGAGTTTCGTCTAGAGGCAAAGTATTTATATGAACTTATTGAAAGTTATTTTTTTAAGATTAAAATTTCATCTAATCCGAATATAATAAGCCTTACTAATTATTTAAACGATAGTAAAACTAAGTAATTTAAGCTTTTTCATGTACCAAGTAATATCATTTACTAGAATTAGTAAGACGTGTTGTTAAATCAATAAAAACAAATTGTTACCAATTGAAGAAAATAATATTTTCCTGTAAATATTTAGAGTGTAATTTTTAACCATGGAATTTTTAACTATTGTAATCTTAACCATGCAAAAAAACTTATAGTATTGGTCTTTGGATTGCGGGGTATCCTATTTGGCACCGTTGAAAGCGTTCCATAGTTTAGAACTACTGTTAAAATTGAAAGTAAGTACATTGTATTCTCTTCAAATTTGAAAAATAGTCAAGTTGAAAATCAAATAACGAATTAGATATTGGAAACGATTCGCTCCTAGTTCCATAATCACTTCTTTGGTAAACCATAAGATTAAACAGATAGATATGCTTTGGCAAATGAGGGGAAGGGGCATTTTTTCTTTGAAAGATTTAAAAATTAATTTGACATGCTATGATTTTATTGAAATGGTCATTATGCAAAAGCTCGTATTAATCCTAATCGGTTTTTTCTTATTAAAAACCCAATATGAAAACTTAGTCCATTTTAATAAAGTAAGTATGTATATGTTTTTTCCCCATTAGAGCTAAAATCCTTAGTGGAAATAGTTCCTTGTGACTTATTTTACTGCACTATTTATTCAATTTTAAACGACCGAATGTTTTGGTATGCAAACTTTGAGTATCTATTAATAAGCAGTTAGAAGTATATTCAAATGATTTTTGAAAATCATTTAAGCTGACAGTAAGGAAGTTCAAAAATAAAAAATACTAGTTTTCCAGAGAAATAAAATTTTCCTTAAGGTTAAGGGTTTTTTAACAGTTATATGTTAAGATTCATTGTTTTTCGCTAAAGGATCATTGATTTAATTATTTTCTAGATGTTGTTAAAAAATAGCTAAGCGCTAAGTTTTAAACAAGTCAACCACGTCGTCCTGGAAATGCACAAACATTCAATACATACATACATACATACATAGTTTTCAATAACAATTTTAAATTCCTCTCACAGATTTTCTAAAATCTCCTGTATAATTTGAACAAAATCAGTTATAGAGAAAGACGAAAGTAAAACTGGTTCTGCTGGATGTATCATTACTAACCATTTTCTGTAAACAAAATTTTACCAAAAGGTAACATTTCTTTTACCTACTGTTGATTGATCTAATGTTTTTATAAAAATCTTTGGAAACGATTTTGAGTAAAAATAAGATTTTATTTTTGTTTTGTGTGGGTAATGTAGAGTACAAAAATCGACTCAGCCGTTTTAGCCAAGAAAAAATATACAAAAAAAGGCCAAATTGAACCCAATTGAAGGTTTTGAAATGCAAGAATCTTTATAGTGTAAAAACTTCGTATGAAGTTGTATTCGATAGCAATCACCGTTCATGTGTTACAGGCGAAAAACAGACATTTTCGTCAAATAACGTTTTTCTTTAAATGGCGATATCTCCTAAACGATCAGTCGGAGAAAAAAAAGTGCGTTAACATTTTTTATAGAAAATTATATGATCTACAAGATTTGTATGAAGTACCTACTCTTTTTGGTAGCATTTACCGTTTAAAAGTTATAAGCTAAAAACCAATTTTGTTGACATTTGACCTCGAATAACTTCTAACGCGCACACGATTTGTCCATGGACATTTGGGTGAGTATTCCTTATACCAAAATAAAGATTATTGCATTTAAAAACCTTCACTTGGATTTATTCCGCAGTGAAAGTACATTTTGCCTGGGCTATTTAGACTGAAGTCAGACAGACAGACAGAATTTCGAGGGTAGGGGAGAACGGAGGACCTCAGAATACTTTTTGCTTTCGGGTCTCTTAAAACATAATTATGTATATATTTAAATTCAATGGACTATAAATTAATTTGACTTTGAGATATGTTAATTTAATAGAGATTTATAATTATAACTAGGTACATATTATTTTTCAAATGAAGAAGGTCCTAATGTTCGAAGGTATTCCTATGCGTTGAACTTAGCTGGGAGCGGGGCACTTGATTTTTTTAAAGAAGGCAGTACTACCAAATTTCAAATTTGGTTAAAGCTCTGAAATATTTTGTTAATAGGATTTTAGTATCGTTATTGAAAGGTGGTATATAGGTATCGTATACAAAACCACACTTAAAAAAAAGGAACCAAGTTTATGCTTCCCATACTGTATTTATGTCTCCTTGCATTTATGATAGCCATAGGTTTGTTGATCTGGTATCTGGTCATATTGTGCATAAGCGCTTATCTCCTGCCAATTTTTGTTATAATTCACTTTTTGTCGCATTTTCGTTCTGTCTGTCCTCTATTAATTATCGATTTATTATTTTCAGTTGTAGTCTTCCAGCTATGTAATAAGTTGAGTATTAACCCCAATTTTGGCTTGTAAACCACTAGATAGGTATAGAAAAAAATTAATAGATAAGTACTTTACCCTCTGCACCAGACGTGGATTCTGACAGATCCCACAAAATCAATACTTGGTTTACGTGGCTATTTAAAAAAAATTCGATTCCCGCCATCTCAAACCCTTTCAGTCGGATTCCCAACCGTGCGTTAGCGTATAGTGTTCAATGCTATATATATAACTCCCAACTGATCGTACTTAATGAATTTTTGTAAATCGCATTAGAGAAAGCATCCAATTTAGGATTGAATAAGAAAACACACATTCTTAAACTTACCATCATTACACGTTATATTATCATTTCCTTAAATTTATGTGGGAATAGTAGCCCTATTAAAGTGCTCAGTTAATTTTTTTTGTCAAATCAGCTCACCGAGCAGTCGAACGAAGCTCATTTCTGTTAGAAGTTAAAAGTACGTTTCTGAGTGAATTCAAACTTTACCTCAATAGCCTATTGAATAGACCTTTTAAAAAGGAACAATTACGTGCAAGGGTTTTTATTATTGAATGTGTTTGTTTGGCCCATAAGCATGCTTAAAGCTGGATTTACACCTTCGTTGTTATCGTCCCTGTACGTTGTTCGTTTTTGCCCGTACGCGGAACAACGAAGGTGTAAATGATAACACCGAACACGAACAACGAAGAAATTCAAAGCCGTTTTGAATTTTGGATGAACTTTACTCGTTGTTCGTTGTTTGTGGAACAACGTTCACCGAATGAAGAACGAAGGTGTAAATCCAGCTTAAAACCGAAAATGCTACTTAATTCACCCATGCGTTTCTGCGAGAATGGTCACACTGGCCACTTTTCAGTATTCTTGGTATAAATGGAAAACTAAGTCGAATTTGACAAGATAGATAGATAGATAGATAAATAATTTTATTTCCGAAATAATTTTACAAAAACATAGCTTTGCTGGTAGTTCAAATTAAATATGACAATAACTTATAAAAGTTGCCTGTCAGATATAAAAAGTTTACTAATTAAATATGAGCTTCTTTATTTTAAATAAATGCATTAAGTATTTGGTAGCGATATTTCAGTGCGGACTTTAAAAATTGATATAGGTTACGATAGTATTTTCCATTTAATACATCAAGAAACTGGGGCCTGTTTAACTCATAGCTTCCTAGAAATTTCATCCGGTAACCCTTGAATATAGGACAAACTCCGATAAAATGAAAGGTATTCTCCGCTGCATCAAGATTGCAAATGTACACAAGCCTGTATTGTTGGTTTGAAAAGCTCTAGCGTTAAGATTCAACAGTCCACTACGTGCTCTTAATACTAGACTGATCATTTCTTGAGGGAACGCATCGTGAAAGTAGTTTGGGATATCACAGTAAGATAAGTTGCAGTACTCGTCGTGGAACTGCGATTGCCGTGCGTTACTGACAAAGATACTCCAATGTTTCTCCTTGGGGTTCGCTAAGAGAACATTTTGTGCGCTGTGTAGCTCCGGCATGGTTAACGTGAAAGAAAATGCGATTGAAGCCTCCGAAAAAAGCACCATCCATTCGTTAGCCCAGTAAATATTCTTTCTAATAACAAGTTCCGAAAGGATCCTGGGAAGTCTGTTACTAGGTAGCTTCATAACTCTGGCTATAAATTCAAAGTGCAATTTGAGGGTAGTCAAAAATGTTTTTGGTAATCCTGTCTCTATGTGAAGTACATAATTTGGAGTATTATCCGGAAGCAGAAAACACCTTTTCAGGAAGAAACGTTGAAGCTTTTCTACTTGGACGTGTTCCTTAAATCCCCACACTTGTGCAGAGTACAGCATTAATGCTCTGGGAGCGGCATCATATATCCTGAATTTTGCTGAATGACAAACCGAATTGTTTCTTATCAACTTGGACCATGTTGAATTGATGGAATTTTTTGACGAATTGAGTCTGTTGTTGAGGTGCTCCGTCCAAGACATATTGAAATTAAAAATAACTCCAAGATATTTGAAATGGTTGGATACTATTATTTCAGAACCATTAAAAAACCACTTTTCAATTTGACAATTTTACTTATAAAAATTTTGGTTAAAAATTAAATTTTCTATCGAAATGCATGGTTTGGAAAATTTCTTAAAAAATTTTAAGCAGGAAAATTAAACAAAAACCAACATAAAAAAATCGAAAAATCAAAGATTTTTAAATTTTTTTCTAAATTGCGCATAACTTTTTTTGGAGCAAAGATACGCTCAAGACATGCATGAACAAAGTAGACTTGGGGCTTAAGGCCTTGATATGAAATGTTAAAAAATCCACTTTATTTGAAAACTGACAGAGATATAGCCATTCAAACTTTACCATTTCTTATCATTTTTCGCAGTTTTTGCCCGAAAGCCTAGTTTTTGGTAGGTACTTTAAGACAAACTTAACATTCCTAGCACCTAGTACCAAATCTTATGTTAATCGGACCAGCCGTTTGGTCTGTAGGTCTGACAGCATTTAAAAACAACGGAAAAACGAAATTGCGAACTTACATACTTTTTAAAAATTCTTTATAGTTGTAATGTCATATTATATCAAAATTTTTATTTCGAACACTTTTACGAAAGTGAAATTTGCCATATTGTACCGAAAAAGGGACTTTCGGGCCAAAACTGCGAAAAATTTTAAGAAATGATAAGGTTTGAATGGGAATATCTCTGTCAATTTTGAACCAATATTAATTCTTGAACATGCCATATTAAAGTCTGTTTTCTCTTCTTTATTTTGTCCGTGCATGCCTTGACCCTATCTTTGCTTCAACAAAAGTTATGCATAATTTATTAAAAAATTTAGATATCCTTGATTTTATTTTTTTTTTAGGTTGTTTTTTGTTAACTTTTCCTGCTTAAGTTTTTTTGGAAAATTTTTTGAGCTATCCATTCCAATAGAAAATTTAATTTTGAACAAAAAGTATTATAAGTAAAATTGTCAAATTCGGCTTAGTTTTCAAGTTACACCAAAAATATTGAAAAGTGGCCAGTGTGACCATTCTCTCAGAAACGCATTGGTGAATTTGGTAGCATTTTCAATTTTAAGCATGCTGATGGGCCAAACAAAAACCCTTGCACGTAATTGTTCCTTTATACCCCTCATTTTCCGGTCTATTCAATAGGCTAAAACAGGCTATGTTGCGAAGATGCTTTATAAAATTTATTTGGGTAGGTAGGTACCTACCTATTTGATTTCAATTTTAACCTAGTAAAACATTCTTAATAAAAGAGAAAAATATATTCTTTGTTTCATATAAAATTTACTTCTTCGAATTCGTTTTTAACCTAATAAAATAGGTACCTACCAAGAATTTTTTTATAAAAAAACCGAAAACTGGTCGTTTAAAAAACCGGTTTTTTCGCCCAGTTAAAACCGGTAGGTTAAATCGGATGGAGAAAAAACCGTTTATTTTGGAATAACTGCAGCCTTGAGTTGCATTCAGCGTTTTTATATTTTAGTAAGGTACCTACCTACTGTCTTTGATCAATTGGACCAAAAAGTAGGTACAACCTTCAAAATTTCATCTGACCACAAAACACTTCACCATTTCATTTCTGACCAATGTTAATGTTTCCTGGCGAAAGAATCTGTTCATTCGATCTAGGAAACACTGCTATTTTCTGCAGAGGTGAAGCTACCCATATACAAGAATAATGGGATCGGAACAAAACCATCAATAACCTAAACCTAAACCTATGTACGTATGTTACCTACTTTCGTCACGAAAGTTGCATGTTGCATCCCATAAGAAAGACGAGTTTAAAAGTGTATCTTTTTGAATTTTGATTGTTTATTTTGATTGTTTATTCCTACCTAAACACATGGCTTACATACATAGGTATGCATATACCTATCCATCTACAACATTCTCATACAAGATACAAATAGAAAAGCAAAAAGTCAATCACTGTAAATAACAATGACTAAGTAGCTTATGTATACATTATCTCTTCCCTACACTTTCTACCTCGCTTTCTACATGCCAAAAATATACCTTTACATTATATGTAAACAATAATACAAAAAACTTTACTATAGAAGTACATAGGTACCTGCTGTTTCTGTAGATATACATACCCACAACAAAAGAGTTGAACAACAAAATACAAAACATTCATCATTTAACTGAAATACAAAAGAACAGAAAAAAAAACAAAGCAACAACAACATTATTATACACATACCTACCCAGTCCCAGTGAGTACACTAAAAATGATTGTACCAACGAGCAAAATTTAAACAGGGCCTGGCAAGAGACTTCGTCTGTACCCAGGCAAGGCAATGCCAACAAAAAAAACAAAAAAATAACGAAAATTCCCATCATGAAACCCGACCACATACCTAGAGGAAGTGGAAGAGACGGCGGAGAAAGCGGAGCCCCAGATACCGAGTAAGTATACAATAGTAGGTATATACAGTCAGTGAGAAAGAGAGAGAATTTTAACCTAACAACAGCAGCAGAAATGCCGCTTGCCTTGGGCAAACAAAACGCAATATACAAACACACAAAATTGACCCCTCTCCCCACCCGATTTAATCTTATCGTTACTCAATCGGCACTTTGGTCAATGGAATTATAGGTCTTCTTTTGGGCGGATTCTCTCTTCATTATCACTAAACTCATTTTACATACGTACATATGTATGTAAATATACATGTTTGTATGTTGTGTATGTACCTAATGATAACATGGCATCATATAAGATCTTTGCCCAATCATCCCCTACAATGGGAAGCACCTCATGTGCAATCATACACATCATAGTATACCTACCTACCTACTTTTAGTCTAGTTCTACAATCTTGTTGCTGTTATAGGTACCTACCTAATTAATATCATCTTCATCTTATCTTGGCACAGGCAACACGACCACGTAGAGTGGACGTCATTTCTCGTGTGTTGCGTTGTGTTTGATAAGAACAGCCGGACGGACGATATCCTGAGAAGAATCCTTTGCTTTGAATTGTGAAGGGATCGAATATCGAAAATCTTTTATGGGAGCAGTCAATTTTGTTATGTACTGTGGAAGGGAGAGAGGGGGCTCTCAATTATGTACCTATTCTGTTTTCGTCCCCTCCGATTA
This sequence comes from Dasysyrphus tricinctus, assembly GCA_963921185.1. Classification (NCBI taxonomy): domain Eukaryota; kingdom Metazoa; phylum Arthropoda; class Insecta; order Diptera; family Syrphidae; genus Dasysyrphus; species Dasysyrphus tricinctus. Next base: position 13,428,545 of record OY992533.1, on the reverse strand, counting down.
ACAAATACATTTTTTTTCCATCGGTAAATTACATTAGCTACATACCTACATTTAAGCATATACAGTAAAACCCGGATAAAAGCCTTACCATAAATGCCCCGTTTTAAGATGTACTTATGGGAGTTGGGCAGTTACAAAAAGCCGCTGAAGTGCTGAAAAGCACTTATCTCTTGTGGATAGAAAAAAAAATATGATTAACTGCCTACCTATACATTTTTTAAATTAAAAAAAACATGATAAGAAGTGCATTGCTGCTATGAATTTACTTCATAAGTAGCTTAGAATGTATAAACTTATTAAAAGCAGTAATTTTAAAGCTGATTTCAATGGGGTAGGTACCTACTTAAAAGAAGTATTTTCAGGTAAAATTTGAATAAAATATACCTACAAATTAAGAGGCAATTAAGACGGGAAAGTAGTTAAGCGAACGGTACTTATAAGATGGGTTTTATATGAGAAATTCCTTAGAACTTTGGTTCTCAAGATATAGAGGCACTTATGGGGGTTATGCTACATTTCCACCTGACGCTAATCTGAGATTTAATAAGATTTACCTCAAATCTCCTTCAAATCTCGGAGATTTACCATACAAATTTATTTCGTAAATCTTGAAGATTAGAAATTAATCTTGTTAAATCTTCCTAGGATAAATAGTTTTACAAATCGAACCGACCTTTTCTTAAATGGTGCTGAACGATTCATTCGAGACTCGCATTCAGTTCTTCATTGTTTCACACGATTCAAACATTCTGTCTCATTCGCACTTCATAAGAAAAATTGGAACGCCATTTGCATTTTTGAAGGTGCTGTCAAATTTAATCTTTTTTAAATCTTTTTGTGCGGTGGAAACACTAAAAAGATTTATTAAATCTAATCTGAGCTAAACCTTTGGTGGAAACATAGCATTAGGCACTTATGTGAGAGGTACTTATCCGGGTATTACTGTGCATACATATATTGCTACCTACATACTTTTCGAGTAGCCAGCAACTAGTGGCAGCAGGTAGGTAGCAGCTTAACATCAAATCGAACTAGGTATGGTCCACGCGGGAACTTAATGAATTGTTTGTAGGTATGTCTTGGGAATTCCAACCCTCATCTTTTAGGATTAGGACAGGAGAAAGGTGAAAGAGAATTAGCTTATTCTGAATGCAGAAAGATAAACTAAAATTACTGCAGTAGGTATGTAGGTAGGTAGGTATGTACCTATGTATGTACGTGTTATATTCAAGCATCTACATAGCTGTCTACCCTGAACTAAAATAATGTTTAAAGTGGGGAAAGCTAAATATTTATAGGTAGATATACCTACCTATGCATTTTACGCAATTTACGGATTAGTACAGAAGAATACAGAAAATGTAAATAAAGTTTTGTCAAGTTGAATTAGGTAGCTACCTAGTAGGTATGTAGTTACATTTACATATAAGTACCTAAATACCTAAACTATAGGCGCTTAACTTACTTATATAATTTAGAATACAGTGAAAATATGGATACCTATCTTTTCTTACCGTTAATTTGCTGCAGAATGTACGTAGGTACCTATCGCGGTAAAGAAAAAAATCATTATTATTATTATTAAATACCTACATTATGTACCTACTTAGCTGATTTACAACGCAAGAACGCAATAGGTAGGTACACCAAGTTAGGTAGGTATAAAAGCCATAAAACTAACAATTATTATTCACTTTATTATGCCACATTGTTATAAAACTTTTAATAAAATTAACCGCAAATAATAAGAAACTAAACGCAAAAACTAGGGTGACCAGATCAGAGATCATCAATATAAAGATGATAATCCTTCGTACGTTTCACCCTCCAAAACCCATTTCTTTCCACTGTTGTATTTGGAATACGTCTGTGAAGTTAGCAGGGCAACTTTCACCCACGCAATTGGGACCTTGACAGGAATTTGCAGTTTTTTTGCATTTTTTTTGCATTTCTATTCCCGATTTTGCAGTTCGCCAAATAACGGTGTAATTTAGTGACCTGCTAACTTCACAGTGAAGTTAGCAGGTCACATGGCGTATCTCAGGAACCAAACGTGCTAGGAACTTGTAGTAAGGCTCCAAATTTGCAGTTTTTTTGCATTTCAAGAATAGGCTAGGTCAGAATTTTGAAGTCCTTTTTTTGAAAAAAATTTCATACTGACCTGCTAACTTCACAGTGAAGTTAGCAGGTCACATGGTGTATCTCAGGAACCAAGCATGCTAGGAACTTGCAATAAGGCTCCAAATTTGCAGTTTTTTTGCATTTCAACGATAGGCTATGTTCAAAATTTGAAGTCCTCAATTTAAAAATTTCCCAAGTTTGACTTCAATATGAAGCAAGTAGGTCACATCGTGTATCTCACGAACCAAACGTGCTAGGAACTTGCAGTAAAGCTCCAAATTTGCAGTTTTTTTGCATTTAAAGAATAGGCTAGGTCAGAATTTTGAAGTCCTTTTTTTGAAAAAAATTTCATACTGACCTGCTAACTTCACAGTGAAGTTAGCAGGTCACATGGTGTATCTCAGGAACCAAGCATGCTAGGAACTTGCAATAAGGCTCCAAATTTGCAGTTTTTTTGCATTTCAAGAATAGGCTAGGTCAGAATTTTGAAGTCCTTTTTTTAAAAAAAATTTCATACTGACCTGCTAACTTCACAGTGAAGTTAGCAGGTCACATGGTGTATCTCAGGAACCAAGCATGCTAGGAACTTGCAATAAGGCTCCAAATTTGCAGTTTTTTTGCATTTCAACGATAGGCTATGTTCAAAATTTGAAGTCCTCAATTAAAAAATTTCCCAAGTTTGACTTCAATATGAAGCAAGTAGGTCACATCGTGTATCTCAGGAACCAAGCATGCTAGGAACTTGCAGTAAGGCTCCAAATTTGCAGTTTTTTTGCATTTCAAGAATAGGCTAGGTCAGAATTTTGAAGTCCTTTTTTTAAAAAAAATTTCATACTGACCTGCTAACTTCACAGTGAAGTTAGCAGGTCACATGGTGTATCTCAGGAACCAAGCATGCTAGGAACTTGCAATAAGGCTCCAAATTTGCAGTTTTTTTGCATTTCAAGAATAGGCTAGGTCAGAATTTTGAAGTCCTTTTTTTAAAAAAAATTTCATACTGACCTGCTAACTTCACAGTGAAGTTAGCAGGTCACATGGTGTATCTCAGGAACCAAGCATGCTAGGAACTTGCAATAAGGCTCCAAATTTGCAGTTTTTTTGCATTTCAACGATAGGCTATGTTCAAAATTTGAAGTCCTCAATTTAAAAATTTCCCAAGTTTGACTTCAATATGAAGCAAGTAGGTCACATCGTGTATCTCAGGAACCAAGCATGCTAGGAACTTGCAGTAAGGCTCCAAATTTGCAGTTTTTTTGCATTTCAAGAATAGGCTAGGTCAGAATTTTGAAGTCCTTTTTTTAAAAAAAATTTCATACTGACCTGCTAACTTCACAGTGAAGTTAGCAGGTCACATGGTGTATCTCAGGAACCAAGCATGCTAGGAACTTGCAATAAGGCTCCAAATTTGCAGTTTTTTTGCATTTCAAGAATAGGCTAGGTCAGAATTTTGAAGTCCTTTTTTTAAAAAAAATTTCATACTGACCTGCTAACTTCACAGTGAAGTTAGCAGGTCACATGGTGTATCTCAGGAACCAAGCATGCTAGGAACTTGCAATAAGGCTCCAAATTTGCAGTTTTTTTGCATTTCAAGAATAGGCTAGGTCAGAATTTTGAAGTCCTGTTTTAAAAAAAAATTTCATACTGACCTGCTAACTTCACAGTGAAGTTAGCAGGTCACATGGTGTATCTCAGGAACCAAGCATGCTAGGAACTTGCAATAAGGCTCCAAATTTGCAGTTTTTTTGCATTTCAAGAATAGGCTAGGTCAGAATTTTGAAGTCCTTTTTTTAAAAAAAATTTCATACTGACCTGCTAACTTCACAGTGAAGTTAGCAGGTCACATGGTGTATCTCAGGAACCAAGCATGCTAGGAACTTGCAATAAGGCTCCAAATTTGCAGTTTTTTTGCATTTCAAGAATAGGCTAGGTCAGAATTTTGAAGTCCTGTTTTTAAAAAAAATTTCATACTGACCTGCTAACTTCACAGTGAAGTTAGCAGGTCACATGGTGTATCTCAGGAACCAAGCATGCTAGGAACTTGCAATAAGGCTCCAAATTTGCAGTTTTTTTGCATTTCAACGATAGGCTATGTTCAAAATTTGAAGTCCTCAATTAAAAAATTTCCCAAGTTTGACTTCAATATGAAGCAAGTAGGTCACATCGTGTATCTCAGGAACCAAGCATGCTAGGAACTTGCAGTAAGGCTCCAAATTTGCAGTTTTTTTGCATTTCAACGATAGGCTATGTTCAAAATTTGAAGTCCTCAATTTAAAAATTTCCCAAGTTTGACTTCAATATGAAGCAAGTAGGTCACATCGTGTATCGTGTAAATTGAGGACTTCAAATTTTGAACATAGCCTATCGTTGAAATGCAAAAAAACTGCAAATTTGGAGCCTTATTGCAAGTTCCTAGCATGCTTGGCTCCTGAGATACACCATGTGACCTGCTAACTTCACTGTGAAGTTAGCAGGTCAGTATGAAATTTTTTTTAAAAAAAGGACTTCAAAATTCTGATCTAGCCTATTCTTGAAATGCAAAAAAAACTGCAAATTTGGAGCCTTATTGCAAGTTCCTAGCATGCTTGGTTCCTGAGATACACCATGTGACCTGCTAACTTCACTGTGAAGTTAGCAGGTCAGTATGAAATTTTTTTTAAAAAAAGGACTTCAAAATTCTGACCTAGCCTATTCTTGAAATGCAAAAAAACTGCAAATTTGGAGCCTTATTGCAAGTTCCTAGCATGCTTGGTTCCTGAGATACACCATGTGACCTGCTAACTTCACTGTGAAGTTAGCAGGTCAGTATGAAATTTTTTTTAAAAAAAGGACTTCAAAATTCTGACCTAGCCTATTCTTGAAATGCAAAAAAACTGCAAATTTGGAGCCTTACTGCAAGTTCCTAGCATGCTTGGTTCCTGAGATACACGATGTGACCTACTTGCTTCATATTGAAGTCAAACTTGGGAAATTTTTAAATTGAGGACTTCAAATTTTGAACATAGCCTATCGTTGAAATGCAAAAAAACTGCAAATTTGGAGCCTTATTGCAAGTTCCTAGCATGCTTGGTTCCTGAGATACACCATGTGACCTGCTAACTTCACTGTGAAGTTAGCAGGTCAGTATGAAATTTTTTTCAAAAAAAGGACTTCAAAATTCTAACCTAGCCTATTCTTGGAATGCAAAAAAACTGCAAATTTGGAGCCTTACTACAAGTTCCTAGCACGTTTGGTTCCTGAGATACGCCATGTGACCTGCTAACTTCACTGTGAAGTTAGCAGGTCACTAAATTACACCGTTATTTGGCGAACTGCAAAATCGGGAATAGAAATGCAAAAAAAATGCAAAAAAACTGCAAATTCCTGTCAAGGTCCCAATTGCGTGGGTGAAAGTTGCCCTGCTAACTTCACAGTCGTATTTGGAATTACATTTCGGTTCGAAGACCCTGTTTAGATTTGTTGCTTTCACTACGTAGTGAAAAGTCATGTCGTGCATACACTTTTTAGTTTTCACACGAATGTATTTCTGGATGCTCATGGAATATTTCCAAATTGGAACATTTGATTTTGGACACCGTATGAGCATTTCTGCTCCCGATTTCGTCCAACCAATCTAGGTTGAATTAATTAGGAACCTTTGACCCTGTTTAGATTTGTTGGTTTCACTACGTAGTGAAAGTTCATGTCGTGTACACACTTTATAGTTTTCTCACAAATGTACTTCTGCATGCTGATGGAATATTTGCAGATTGGAACATTTGATTTTGGATAACGTATGAGTATTTCTATTCCATTCCATTCCTGCCAACAAACACGCACGCAGGCATGGTTGTGAGTTGTAAGTCACTAGGCCTTGGTTCTCCACGAGCTGTTGCGCCACCCAATTTATTTTTATTTATTTTATGAGTATTTCTGCTCTCGATCTCTTCCATATCTAGGTAGAAAATTAGGAACCTTTCTGAGTGAAGAAGATAAAGAAACTTTATTCATTCTGAGCCTTCAGAATATTTGGAATGAGCATTTTGCGTTTCTTTATTCTATGGAATATTCCGGATAATCCATTTTGTTGTTTCTTTATTCATTCCGGAACATTTGGAATGTATTCTTCTTATTCCATTTGAAGGATGGAATAAAAGGAATAAGGTGCGTTCAGTGCAATTTTTCACAACAAAAAACACGTCTCGCACCACATTGCTATGCATTTAATGTTATTTTGTACTCATTTTGCATTTCAGCAATAAATAATTACGTAAAACAAAAATATATTTGTTTCGACATATCAACTAACAACTTTTGCTTCCAGTTTGTTTCTTTATTCATTCCATTCTGGATATTCTGGATAAATATTTCATCTATTCTATCTTTTCTATTCCTATTCCGGAATGAATAAAGAAACACACTCTCTGTTGGACGCACAAGTAAAAATGAAAAAAATGGAATGAAATGGACCATTTTGGTTATGAAACGTGACTGCTCACTCAATTTTTTATATTTTCTTCTTGACTAACTCCTCCTTTTTTACCTCACCAATTTCACCACCCAAACTGTCGTTATGCTGTAGTGAAACCAACCAATCTAAACAGGGTCGAATAATAGATGTGAATTGCAACAACAACCAGACCCGTGCTGAATAGGGGGATTTACATGGAACAACATCGCATCAAACATTGTTGACATTGTTTTTGTATGGTTTTCAAAATATTTTGAAAAATTGTTCCGGTTCCGTCAAGCAATATTGTTAACAATGTTGATTTATTTGAACCCCCCTAATGACGAGTTGAATCTATGTGTGCGTTTTTCACTGTTCTTCACTAATACTATCTTGTTTATCCAGCTGTTCGTTACAGCTTTTAGGCAAATCAAATTGACAGCTGAGGGTTTTTGATATTCTCTGTACCGGATTCTAGGAAGGTACCATAGATTTTAATATGTGCATACGTACACGTGAAGAACGAAAGTGTTCAGATGTGAAGAAAATTATTCTGTAGTTTTCATTTTCCTCTTTGTGTTTTTCGTTAATTTATAATGCCTCTTTTACATTCCAAGACGTTGTTCATACCAGCTTCACGTGAGGCGACTCATTTTGACGTCTCTCTTTTTTATCTCATTCCTATCTATTGGAAGGAAAGAGATGGCAAGGTGAGGCAGAAGTTTTTAAATTTTTTGAACATTTCTGCCTCACCTCTCCATCTCTTTCTTTTCAATATATAAGAATGAGATAAAAAAGAGAGACGTCAAAATGAGTCGCCTCACGTGAAGCTGGTATGAACACCGTCCAAGATATAACAAACAAGTTATTTCTATTCTATTATTGACTTTTTTGCCTCCAGCTAAATGGTGGCAAAGTTTCACTGAATCGTGTAATCAGGCTCTATGTTGGCCATCTAGATATTAAAATCTATGCTAGGTACATAGCTAAAGGTAAAAGCTAGCTAGCAACCTGTATTCGGCAACTCAAAATTTCTGGAAAATGTTCACTATTTGCTGTCAATTAAAAAAATATACCAAAGCATCTTTGGGGTTGAGCCATGGTATAAGAATAACAAGGTATGCTTGACAGTTCAGGTAACTGATTCGTCACGTCATTGCGAGTGGATGATCTCAATTGTTTGCCATTATGGAAAAGAAAGTAGACAGTAAATTGTTTATGTTTTGAAGCTATTTGCTATTAAAACTCAAAGTAAAACAATAGATTATTTATGTTTTGAAATTATGTTTTCTTAAATTTCAAGTAAAACAGTTAATAATTTATTTTTGAAAGCTATGTGTTGGTGAACACTCGTTTTGACGTCACACAAAATTAAATATGGCGACCCTTCATCTCATATACAACATACCTACCTTGTATTTTTATACCATGGGGCCAAGCTTTATAAAAGGGAATGGGTGTGTTTGACAACTTGAAATTTATTGTAAATGTTCACAAACTTTTCGTTCAATGAAGGCAAGATCAAAGCTCCTGTTTACATGGTCGTTATACTGAAATTATTTCCACGACATGAATGCACAGAAAAGAGTGAAACGACACTGTAGAAAGGCACTAAGCTGTCAGTCAGCAAAAAAGGACACCTAACCGAACGTTTTAAACAGAACATTAACATAGCCAGCTATAATTTTGACGTTCGTTAGGCACTTTGTCTACCTGTGTTCTATCAAACACTCAGATAGTGAGCCTGATTACACGATTGCTTTTTTCATTCCATTCGTCTTTTTAACAGGTAGGAATGTACATATATATGTTACCTTTGGTTACCTTTGTGATTTCACGCATGTTTATGCGATTACCTCAAACAAACGGGTAAAACAATCAAATTTAAATTTGGAATATTTTTGAGCATATTCTTAAGGAAACTTGGGATCTAGTTCGACGAAGAGTGGACGTGGAGTTATCATGTTTCTACCAAACACCACAGATATTCACTAAAACAAAACCATGCAAATAAACAGCCCATAATGCTATGTTTCCACCAAAGGTTTATTAATTTCAGATCTAAAAAATCTATTTGGTGTTTCCACCGCAAAAAAAAGATTTACTTTGACAGCACCTTTGGAAATGCAAATAGTGTTTCATTTTTTCTCATGAAGAGGAATTCAGCTATAAAAGAATCCTTCAGCGCCATATAAGAAAAGGTTAATTCCATTAGTAAAAGTATTTGTTCTAGGAAGATTTAACAAGATTAATTTCTAACCTTCAAGATTTACGAAATACATTTGTATGGTAAATTTTTTTTTGTCACAAATTTCAACTTCATCTCACCCCCCTTATGGTCTTACTTTTTCATATTAAGCAGATCTCATTCCTCAAAAATCATGTTTGTATTATATCATCCGACGACATCGTCTTGATGGTGAAACCAGAAAAGTGTGTAACTCTATAATATTCAATTTGTATAGGAGATCATTAAAATGACATCATTTTCTTAGCAACTGAGTAGGGAATTCCTAGTTTCCAAATGGCAAAAATGAGATAAAAGCCGTGTGTAAATTGCGTTAAAAGTTTGGTTTAATTTGATCCCGTGGCTAAATTTTGACATCACTTAGGTATATGTATATTAGGGTGGTCCTTAAATTGGACATTGTCTTGGATAGCCCTCATTCGATTCAAAACATTGAAAAACAATTTCCCTAATTTTTTCAGATTTTTATTTCACCCCCCTGGTCTCCCTTTTTTCACTTCAAGGTAGAAAGCATGGAGTTAGGGTGATTCTTATAACATGCGAAACAAAAATCAGAACTTATAGATTAGATTCAGACGAACAAAAAATCGTACTGGAGGGGGGGTCTATTTCCCCCCGTTCAGGCGGGAGGGGTAATTTTCCAAAAATTTGACCCAAAATAGAAAAAAAATATTAAAAAACAACGGGACCACTTACAACAGCATGCTATAGCTTTTTTTAAAGCCATAAATCCAGTCTCCAATATGTTTTTTAAATCAAGTTTTGATTGTAAATAGTTTCTGAAAAAAATAATTTTCAAACTCAAAAATAAAAACAAAAATAATAATTTTTTACGTTTGAAAATTATTTTTTTCAGAAACTATATTTACAATAAAAACTTGTTTTAAAAAACATATTAGAGACTGGATTCATGGCCTTAAAAAAAGCTATACCATGCTGTTGTAAGTGGTCCCGTTGCTTTTTAATAATTTTTTTCTATTTTGGGTCAAATTTTTAGAAAATTACCCCTCCCGCCTGAACGGGGGGAAATAGACCCCCCCTCCAATACGATTTTTTGTTCGTCTGAATGTAATCTATAAGTTCTGATTTTTTTTTCGGGTCTTATAAGAATCACCCTAACTCCATTATTTGTACCTTGAGGTGAGAAAAGGGAGACCAGGGGGGTGAAATAAAAATCTGAAAAAATTAGGAAAATCTTGTTTCTCTATTTAGAGTCATTTGATGCCTATCCAAGTTGAAATTTAAAAAAAAACCCAATATAAGGACCACCCTAATGTATATAGATGAATTTAACCTCCTGCTCAGGAGCTCGTTTAAATTTTAGCCAGTGTTTAAAATTTAACGAGTCTATGCTCATGAAGGAGTAAAGGAGATGAATGTAGATAAATGCTTATACCTATTGCTGTCGAAAAGTCATGAAGCCTTATAAATAAACGAAAGTAGGTATTTACCTATGAACTAAAGAAATTTAAACAAAGAAATGTTCAATAATTTTTATTTTTATAGGGTCTCATGCCCATGGTTCTTTCAAAGGCTCTCCCAAACCGACGCACGCGCAATATTCGCGGACGATAGTTTGTTGTTGTTGTTAAGCAGTGTGTATTTTTTAAATTTTGTTTCGTTGCGAAAGATTCACTATGATTTCGCGTTGGTTTGAGAGCGCCTTAAAAGTATCAATTTTCAACTGTATCACTACGACTGATCTCCTTTTAAAATTTCGAATTTCTCTCTGCGCGCTGCGCCGCCGTTTGTTTGAATTACCTGCCTGGGATAGATACATACTTTTGATAATGAAAAAGACTCAATAAAATTTATTTAAAATACTTTTTCAGTTGATCATTAATTTTGCAGACTGAATTGTTTGTTCGGCGTACTGTCATTACTGACAAAATGCAATAACATAGCTAATAGGAAATGTATGTTTTAAAAATTCTCATTTAATTCAGTTGGCACACCAAAAACCTTAAATTTTATTCAACCATTATAAGAACGGATAAAAAATAACTGGGATCGAATTTACTACATTAACTTTGAAAAACACTTTTTTCTGTCGACTAGCCTAAGTAAAGGAACGTCGGTCTAATTTATGAATCTTTAATATTAGGACTTGCGTTTTTTTACATTTACATACATAAATGTTTGTTTTGCCTATTAATTTACGGTAAATACTTGTGTATGTGTTTAATTTTTATAAATATTGATGAAAGCACTTTTACAATGTAAATTACATAAGTCCAATATAATGTCATCCTTTGGTAAAACCAAATGACTAACGAAAATTCCATATTGACTGAGTATTATAAAAAAATAAATCAAACAACAGCTACAACAAATAAAACCGAATGAGTCAGAGTTATACGATAAAAAAGATCATGGTGATTAAGTAATCGAAATTAAAATTACACATCCGGTATGCTATTGCTATGCAGCGAGAATATAATGGAAAAGAAAACTTTATAAGACAAAAAAAAAAAACAGGTTCCATAGGTGTAACTACCTATACCTTTATAATAGAATAGAAAGACGTGTGTGAAGTTGGCATAACAATTTTAAGCTAATTGGACTATGGCAGGAGTTTGCAGTTTTTTTTGCATTTCTATTCCGGATTTTGCAGTTCACCAAATTGATGGGTGTTAACCCATTGTACTGCTAACTTTACGTCCTTTTCTCAGGAACCGAACAAGCTATGAGTCTGAAATAAAGCTTGCAGTCTAATTTTCATTAAGAAAAGGATCACCCCATATTTTGAAGTCCTTACAAAAAAAAAATCATGCTGTACTGCTAACTTCACTGTGAAGTTAGCATAACAGTCCTTTTCTCAGCAACGGAGCTAGCTAGATAGAAACTTGCTGTTAGGGTCCAAATTTGCAGTTTTATTTGCATTTCAAGAAAAATTAAGGTCCAAATTTTGAAGTCCAAATTTGAAGAAAAAAAAATCGAATAAATTCATTTTTCGATGTTAACTTCACTGTGAAGTTAGTAGTACATATCCTTTTCTCAGCAACTGAGCTAGTTGGAAAATTGCAGTTAGGGTCCAAATTTGCAGTTTTGTATGTACTTGAAGGAAAAACTCAGTTCAAATTTTTAAGTCCAATTTTGAAAAAAAAAAACGAAAAATTCATTATGCACTGTAAACGTCACTTTGAAGTTAGCAGTATATACCCTTTTCTCAGCAACTGAGCCAGTTAGAAAATTGCAGTTAGGGTCCAAATTTGCAGTTTTTTATGTACTTCAAGAAAAAACTCTGTTCAAATTTTGAAGTCCAAATTTGACAAGAAAATCGAAAAATTCGCGCTACCACGTCTAAATTTTAATAAGTACACTTTGATTGATTTAATGCAGTTTGATGTTTTGATTGTTCGATGTAGCAATTGGGAAATAGCCTAACGCATACTGTTATTCTTATGCGGACAAAATAGAACAGTCTCGCTCAGAAGTTTTTGGAAAACTGTAAGCTGACGTCGAATAAAAATGTTTGTTACACCACATAAATAATATGTAAATTTTTCTTTGGCGAAAGTTTTTTTTTTATTCAAAAGAATTGTGTAATTAATTTGCTTTAAAGATATCACCGCAAAGCATTTTTATGTTCAAAATAACTGTTAAAGCTATTGATTTAAAGTCACAAAAAACTTAAGGCCAGTTATGCAATTTTAACTCGTTTATTTCTCCGGATTCACAAAGGTTCAACGCTAGTTGGTTCAAGGATCAAGTACCTATGTTAAAGTAGCCAATTAAATGCTTGCCCCATCGTTAAACTTCATTTAATTCACCAAAGTCGGTGAGTTAAAATAAATTTGCTGGACCACGTATTAAATATTTGTTCAAAAGGCCTTTAGTGATGAGAAACAAAAAAATTATGCAGTTTAATGAATTTTTATTTTAATAAATTGTCTCGGCTGAACATTTAAACATTGTGGCAACACTGATTAACGATATGGGTGCTATACACAAACATAAGGTATTACTAATACTACGTTAAAAAGATACCCATATACATGTTCGTGTATATTCATTTTCAACCCCGTTTTCGTGCACTCCGAGTAGTATATACTGCTATGCTTTGGTCATTTACGCGATAGAGTGCGATTAAACGTGGCTATCGCTGCACGTATAGATAGAATTCAAATCGCTATATGTACATAGCAATGGATATTGAAAAGTTGATTCTCTGTGTAAAAAAGTATCCAATTTTGTATGATATGGATCATTGCAATTATAAGAACCTCAAGCAAAAAGATCAAATTTGGGATGAAATTGGAGAGGAACTGCAGGAAAATGGTAAGCTTTTTTGTTTAATTAAAAGAGGTAAGGTAGGTAGGTTTTATAACAAAACAAAAAGAATTGGTGAATAAAAATGAATTGTATTTGTTTGTCTTTTTTTATAATAACTTGAGTGGTGAATTTAAGTGTTGGGTTTGCTTTTGATGGGTGAGTGAATACGATGGTAATTATTAAATTATATATTTTTAATGAATTTTACATCTAGATATGTATCAATCTCAGATTATTAATTATTAAAGCGAATATGTATGAATATTATATATACCTCTGTTCGTTTACTTCCCAAAAAGCGCATTTTAACTAATTTCAGTCTTAGTTTTTGTCAAAATTCATTATACCTAGAAAAATTAAATTAGGCTCAAATTGGTAGAAATAGGTAGGTAGTTCGGGAAAATAAACGAACAGAACTAATATCTATTTTAGGGTACCATGGCACATCACTTTCAAGAAAACAATGTAACTCCATCTTAAATTTTGGAGGATCTGCCATTATTCATAATTCAGTGATTTGTATTGGGCGATTTAACGCACAAAATTCAAGTTTTGGGTGTTTGACTTAATAATAAGAGTATTCATGCAAAGGCGTAAGGACGTCGGAAACGTAGTAAAGTTGTAAGCTGCTTAAATCAGTCTAATTTTCCATAGGTACAACTTGTTATAGATTTACGAAGTATAAAACTTTACTACGTTTACGACGGATTTACGCCGTTGCGTTGTATGAACACCCATAATATTTCAACATACTAAACTTAAGTTGCATTTAGACTTTTAGTTTTATCTTCTGTGTACCTACGTTGTTCGTTGTTGGCCCAACGCGGACCGATAGTCAAAATGAAAACGCCCAACACGAACAATGCAATACCTTTTTAATTTGCAATTCACTTATAACTATCCTAAAGTCTATAGACAGTTTTGGAAATTTGAGAAAGCGTTTTACAAGATTTTTTTAAGATTTTGTAAAAAATTATTGTTTTTTACCGTTTACCGTTAGTTTAAAAAAGTACTAAAAACCGACGTTTTGTGGTCTTTTCGTAAATCTTTTTTTTTCTTTGCAAATATTGATTGCATGGCTTCCGTTAGTATGCAAATTTGTAGACTTTTAAAGCATCATTATTCTTGTAAATTTTCAAATCGATTCATCGAACCGTTTTTCCTCACCAAAATTTCAAAGTCTCACAAACCAGGTAAAGGAACAAATTGTGTTGTTCCTAAACAACGCGTAGTCGTCATCAAAATGACAAGAAAACCGCAATTCAATTCCAGTAGATTTTTTTCACAGTTTTGCATTAGTAAGAAACTTTTTTGACTTGAAATTAAATAAAAAGTACATTTAAAAAAAAAAAATTATTTCAAACATTTTTCAAACAAAAAACTTTAATAAAAAAAAAATTTTTTTGGAAAATGTACCTACTTTTATTCCATTTCAAGTCAAAAAAGTATCTAACTAATGCAAAACTGTGAAAAAAATCTACTGGAATTGCGGTTTTCTTGTCATTTTGATGACGACTACGCATTGTTTAGGAACAACACAATTTGTTCCTTTATACCTGGTTTGTGAGATTTTGAAGTTTTGGTGAGGAAAAACGGTTCGATGAATCGATTTGAAAATTTACAAGAATGTTGATGCTTTAAAAGTCTACAAATTTGCTTACCAACGGAAGCCATGCAATCAATATTTGCATGAAAAAAAAGATTTACGAAAAGACCGCAAAACGTCGGTTTTTAGTACTTTTTTTTAAACTAACGGTGAACGGTAAAAAACAATAATATTTACAAAATCTTAAAAAAATCTTGTAAAACGCTTTCTCAAATTTCCAAAACTGTCTTTGAATTTTTTATAACGTCATTATTTGCTGAGATATTGGCAATCAAGGCTAAAAGTATCTTTTTTCATTCAAAGTCAAATAACCATGCAAACAAAATTGCACAACAAAAAAAAAAACTGAATTAAAGTTGAATAAACAAGGTATCTGATCATTACATTTGATTGACTCAAAAAAATTTATCCATAGAAATGAGGACCTTCAAAAAAAATTTTAAAAAATAATTTTTTTGTCTCGTCTCATTGTTTGCAATAACGCAATAACGGTACTTCAAACAAAATTTTTTGCAAATAATTCTCGAAACAAAAAATATAAAGCTGTAAAATGCTTTTTGTTTCAACTCAATACGACCACTCGTCACAAAGATACAGCTATTCAAAAAACACTAAAAAAAAATAAAAAAAACATGTGTTCCTTTAATTTAGTTGACTAGTGTACATGCTTACCGTTACATATGTTCACAAACAAACCTATTATCCATGTTTGGTAACGAGAAATGTTAACCAAGTTTCGCAAGCTTGGATTTTTTACTATAAATTCTAACAGCAAATTATGAAAATTTTCAAATAAAATTCTTTTACCACACACCTTAATTAATACATTTTCTTTTTATAATTTAAGGGGAAGAATTAAAAAAGAAGTGGAAAAATCTTCGGGATTGTTATGCAAGATATATTCGAAGTTGGGACATGAAATCAATCCACACCGCACCATACACAACTCGTTATTATAAATACTGGCCATGGGCAAAACATATGGAAATATTCAAACCCTATCTAAAATTCGCTCAAGTTCATACTGAAACTGAGCACAACGATAACAGTGATCCAATAAGTACACTTCATCTTCCATCATATGCATCCGAATCAATTGAAGAGAAAATAAAAAAAGATGATAATATTCCTGCAGTTCCACACAGACCTGTACCACCAAGAAAAAGAAAACGTGAAACAGAAAGTTCAGTCGATAAAGTTATTAAATTTCTTAAAGAAAAACGAAAAAAATCAACAGTTAACCCGAACAATCTTAATGCCACTGAGCATATGTTCTTGGGTTTTGCCAAAACCATAGCTACTTTTTCAGCTCGCAGACAAGCTTCAGTTAAAATGAGAATAGCTAAAATGGTTTTAGAAGAAGAACTCTTTGAAAAGGAGGAAAAAGACGATTACTCACTTCAGCTTGAATCAACAATAACTTCCTTCACCGAAGATGGGGAAGATAGAAAAGATCCATTATTGGATCCGTGTTAACATCTTTACGTATGTATATTTATGTAGTATATTAAATAAAATAATAAACAAATAATTTATAAAGTTAAAAAAAATTGTTTCATTTGATCATTCAAATATTTTTTGAAAAAATTATGTCCCAACAAAATTTTAAACCTCCTTTTCGTTAAACAGGTATGCATTTTCGCCAAACCAAAGTCCGGAACGCAGTTTTATTGCAATCACATTAGCATTAGACATTTACTGCGTTTGTTAATAGGGTTTTCGTTTGGTAATCCGGAAGAGTTCTTCGGAACTCTCCGATCGAGAATGCGAACGAGTTGCAACACTTTTTTTGATTCTGAAGTTTGGGTTTCGTTGTATTTGTGTATTTGTGTGATGAAACGTTCAAACAGCTGTTTCTCTGAATTTCGATACATATTCCTCAATAACTAAAAGGAATTTATCTAGCTGGGGGGTTTTACTTTAAGTTAACTCCTCACCCAAGAACAAATTCCATAGATTCAAATGAAAATAACGATGATGGAGAGGATGAAATGTTTTAGCTATCCATTTTTTTGACGTTAAAAGTTTGCGAATGTGTGCGTGCTTCTGGTTTTATTCCTTTTTCAAATACAGAATCGATTTTCTCTTACTTTGCCACCTCCAAAGGAAAACGCCTAATTACCTTTAACAAGCGTTCACCTCTGTCTTCGATGTCGAACTGTACTTCTTTGTGACTGTGAAAAAAATCGCAGTTTATTTTTGAAATGTCGAACGTTCGACTCTGCGAATCGCAAGTCATAAATAAAATGCCTAGATAGAGGTCATCATTGTGTCCTATAACTCCGGTTGGGGCATAGGGCGTCAACAAAACGTCTCCAACCTTCACGGTCTGCAGCAAGGTATTTTAACAGTGGCCACGTCTTACTCTGATGAGATTCTGCTTCTGCTAAAGGCAGTATTACACTACCATATATATATGGCTAACTTGCCATATAAATACGGTCCGCAAGTGACATATAACCATGGTTTATATACCATAGAGGTACTATATACATATTCTTTCAAAAAAATAGATCTATCACACTGATATGTCTTTTGTGGACCGTATTTATATGGCAAGTTTGCCATATTTATATGATAATGTAATATCGCCTTAAGACAGTTGATTTTCATGTTGTTCTTGGTCTTCCAACCCGCCGCGCCGTACACCCTGAGGATTCCATTCAAAAGACTGCTTTGCCATTTCATCGTTCCAAATTGGGGACAGAGTACGGAAGGCAGCGGGAGCCTTAGGACCTGTTGTACGAAATTGATTAAAATTTTGATCCGTGGTTAAAAAAATTTTACTGGCTGATTTCTGTGAAATTACTGGGGTTCAGCGATCGTTCAAGATTTAAAGTTCAAATATTTTATAGTAGCCAATTAAATGCCTGAACCATCGTTGAACTTCAGTTAATTCGCCAAAGTCAGTGAGTTAAAATTGCTGAACCACGAGTTAAATATGTGTACATCTGGCCCTTATTAACTCTACTTTTAACGTCAAGATCCTTACCGCCGTTTGCAGAAAAAATACTGCCCAGGTAGTTAAACTACATAGACCAATACATACAATCGAAACTAGCCCAGTCGGAATGTACATTTGAAATGGAAAACAAAAATAGATAGGGGTATTTTTTTCGTTAGGAGGGTTCATAGAGTCTAAAAAAAAGTTTTCGATCTCCTATTTGCGTTGGCCGCCATCTTGGATTTTAGAAAAATTAGTTTTTGTTAAATAGCTCGCCTATTTTCAACTATTGACTAAAAATTCACTAATTAACAATTTTGGTCATAATCACTTTTTCTCTACGATTGATAGGTATTTTTCGACTTAATCCGAAAAAAAGGATTGTGACTTGTAATTCAGTCAACTTATTGTTTTTGTGTGTTTTGAACTATAGGTATACAAGCAAAAAGTTTATTATTTCAACTCGTTGAAAGAGGAGGGTAGGTATAAGAAGTCTTAGACCAAGTTTTCGACCGTCCAGCTTTTTGACTTTGGCCACCATGCATCGTGAAAATGGGTTTTGTAAAATAAACAGGGTGTTTTCCATAAGCACAGGGTGTATAACAAAACGTTAGATTGTGTAGGTTGGGTTGGTAGAAGAAAAAAAAGCAATACTTGCAATGTCATGCTTTAGCTTTATTGAAAGCCAAAATCCATTCTCAAGATTCCTTATTTCCAAAAACTGTTGATACCTATCCCTCTCATAGATCGCCACTGTTATGCATGGCTAAAATAGCTTCACGTTCTTCTTCGTTCTACCAATTCATCCGTGCGATTATTTATTAAATTATTTTAAATTATTAAATATTAAAATTAAAGGAAAATTTGCTTAACTTAGCATGTAGCTATTATTTTATTCGCAACTGTACATGGGTACTTACATATCGCACCTCCGGTACAATAACGACGTAATTGCACTTTTCTTAAATGTTGAGGAAACACGTTTAAAGTTTGCGTGCTTATTCAAAATACAATAACGCAATAAAATAGGCCTACAGAATCGACTTCAAGAGTCCTAAAAATAGCTGATTATTCAGTGAGTTAGATTTCATATTATTACCTTTTATATCTTTCACCAGTTTCTTTTTTGAGCTTTTGGAGGATTTGAGGAACCTCAATTGTGTCATTTTTGATCCAGGAATTAATTTTTTTTGACAGTTGAGTCGTTCTTACTCTAAATTAATGGGCATTTTAGAATTGAAACACGCTTCTTAAATGTATTCAAAAATGTATGTTTATTTAAAAGGCTGTTGTAAAATGTCTCATAATATTGAGGAACAATGTTTGTTTTTATTAAGTGAAGGAGGTCTTCCTTCTTTCTGTTTGGAATTGGAATTTTGCATGTGTAGGCTGGCGTTAGCTTAATATTTTCAAATAGTTTGATGTTTATAGCTCGTCCACGGCCTTGAATTGGAGCAAGGATCCACTCTCCTTCGAAGGAAGTCTTGTATTTGTAGGTTTCCTATCCTTCTTCAACTGTAACCATTTTCAACTCCGAAATTTTAATTTGGTCGTTATTCGAGTTTTTTGTTAGGTTAAAGGACATTTCATCGGTCAACAATTTTAGGTCTACAAAGTCCTTGTAGCTCATTTCAATTACTTGGTACGGAGGCCCCTTTTTCCGAGCACTTCGAATAAGTGATATATACGTGATATACAAACAAACTGTAAATTAAAGAGCACTTAAAACAAACAAACAAAAAACTCACAAACAACGACGCAAAGTGCTGTTATGTCATTGTTGCCCTAAGATACACACTCATTTACTGACCTTTCGTACGTTACGGCGCGGCGTTCTAATGACTTTGCACAACTACTATTTACAAAGTATCGCGCGCAACTGACAATTATGTCTTTGTTGCATTGAAAAGTTTTTTTGTTTCAGCTTTTGTGGCGCGCAAAGTACAATTACGTCTTTCTTGCTCCGAAAAGTTTTATAGATTCAGCTTTTGTGTCAAACAAAAAAGTGGCCTCTTTTGGACACTAGCAAAGATACAATTACGTCGATTTTACCACGTATACAACTTGAAATTTGGGACATTATGGCATTTTTAACTCAATTTCATAAAAAACTGCAATTACGTCGTTATTGTACCGGAGGTGCGATATATATAAGAAAATAAAATATTGGTAAATGGTAGGTAGGTACCTACCTACCTAGTAAGGTGGATAGGTATCAAACGTAGTTTTAATCTGGGATTAAAAGTGAGGTTTGAATAGGTAGGTATCAATCTGCCTACCTATCTACCCACGTTTTATCCATCCTTTTCTTTATTTACCCTTATAGGTAGGTAGTTTGGAAGGTATAGGCGAACCTGCTCACTTCTGAAATAGGTACCTATCAAGTTTTTTTTTTCATATTAGGCCTGGTTCACACGAAATTGTAGCGCACGTTTTTTATCGCATTCGGTTTTTTCCGAACAAATATCGGGTGTTCACACGATATTTATATTTATTCGTTTAAAAATCGAATAGCTGCAGTATAATGAAAATGAATGGAAAAGTTTGAATTTGTGAAGTATTTTATTTTTATCTTTTTAAGGACAAGGGCTAGAAAGCTGAAATTTGGACGGATGATAGAAATTATTGATTTAAATATGAATAAAAAAAATTAGATTCCTAGAATACCGTTGGACGGAGATAATGGGAATGTGAGCGCTTTCACATAATAACTCATATCTCTTTAGTGCATTAATGAATTTTCTTGTTGTTTTTAAATGTCACATATAAATAGAATTACGGTTATTTTGATACCTCATTCATTATCCTACGTGGTATATAAGCGACACAATCTTGATTTTAAATTGATCGAAAAATCAAAACAATTGCATTGAAATTACCTGCTTGGACCATTGTCCACGACCATCCACCAGCGAGAAGATCCCGTTATCTACATGGAGTTTTTTTTTATTAAAATTTGATATGGATGGCTTTAAAAAATTATAGCTCCCGTTCTACTGATTGGATATTCAAGGTTAAGGTCTTTAAAGAAAGCTGACATAACGGACTATATTGTGTAAAACAATCATTGAGGAGGGGCAAAAATGTTCATACTAAAACGGTGAATAAAGCCCAATTCATTTCCTTTTATTGTATTCTAAGTTCAAATGTTGATGAAAATTTTTATAATTTTGAAATACTAAAAACGGATGTTTATTGACTCATTCCTCTTCTTTATTTTAAGACCTTAACCTCCAATGAGTATCACCGGAGTTATAATTTTTTTAAACCAACCATATCGGTCGATTAATTTTTTTTGTGTACATCGGCTTTTCTCTCCACTGAAGCTCATTCGATGCCAACGAACAAATACCCAACGTGGATTTAAACCGTGTGAACGAGACTATATAAAACTATACGCCACTGGAAGACGGTACGTCGCAGTTCATTCGTTTTTTTTATAAGTCCGTTGAGTTTTCGATAAACGTACTTAGCTGAGTACGTTTTCTTGCCGTACAAACGTCGCACACTGTGGCAAGATACCCCAATATCCGGAATTAATTCAGCAGATGGGTCTGCTTTACTGAAAACATTTTTTTTAGTTGAAGTACCATAAAAATTAATAGGAAAACCAAAATTGAGTTTTAGAATTATGTTTTGATGCTTATTACCGACTGCGTAAATGGTGTTTTTGTAGATATCTATTTTTATCCGCACGTAACTCCTCAACCACTGAACCGATTACAACAAATGATACGGCAATGGATTCGGCTTGACGGCACGAGTAACAAGGGGTACCTGATTTTTTTTTAAATCAAAATGGCGGCTTTTAGGCGGGAAATAGTGATTTTGGGAATGTATGTGTAGTAGAGTGTCCATTAGGCCGATTTTGAAAAATTATACTTCATTGGATTTTTCTTGATGACGCGAGTAAAACTAAGTACATGAAATTCTCGAAAAAACAAAATGGCGTATTTTTGGCAGCAAATTGTGAGCCTATGTTCGTCCATTCGTTTGTCCTTTCGTAAATTAAAATTGCGGAAATTATATAATTTAGGCCTTCAGCTTGTAATATATGTTGTTAAACCATAAGAGAGCTTATAAGGCCTTAGTAGTTCGATTCCTAATCATAACTCGGTATTACGCATATTTTGGTAACGTTGAAGTTAGTTTTTTTTATTTTAATAATTTGTTGTTTTATAGTTTTTTTTATGAAAGAATTAAAACAATTTTTCAAAAAAAATTTTTAATGTTGTTTTCAGTGTTTGGAGCCCTGAATCTCTCATGAGCTCATTCAACTCCATTCGAGTATAAAATATACTGTTCGAATGTGAACCTACACAAAAAAGGCTTTTTTTTTGTGAAAAAACATTAAAAATTTTCTGAGGTACTCTACTAAAGAAATGTCAATAAAAAAAAATGATGTAGGTACATATTAGCACCAGATTCTTTTTTCGCACAATACAAGACATTAAACTATTTTTATAAATAAAAATCTCGACAAAGAAACGTCTAGAAACCTACTTTTGCTCTAACTATACGTGAAATATGCCCTTAATTATAAATATCACATCATTTATATTCCATTTATATTGAAAAAGGAAAAATAGAACCTTAAAATATATTTAGAAATAAAGTAAATAGGTAGGTACTTGAAAGTATTGATTCCATATTGTTTTTAGTTTTCACGTTATTAAAATAGGTATATACATAGGTATAAACAAAAGCCAACTGATAACACTAGGTACTTATTTAACACTTGTCTTAAGAGTGAATGAAATGTGACTTACAATTCAGCCTTACGGAGTTAAAAAATTACTTAAAAATATAACTGTTTAAGCTAATGAAAGCTTAGAATGTGTGCTTAAGGGAAAACCAGTTTTCATTTTCATCTCTTACAATTTTTTTTTTTTGAGTTTATTCCGATTCCATCATATGAGTGGGCCCACTGTGCGTCGTGTGAAAGGCTCTATGTAAAATATATACGCCACTGCTCATTCGCACGGATTTATACTGCAAAAAATCGTGCGGTACAATCTCGTGTGAACCAGGCCTTAGGTTGGCCTCTACTCTACATATTTACTTTTTCACATAAAATAGGGACAACGCATAGGTACCGTCTATGTATGAAGGTACCTACCTACATACATTTTTTGATGTACATATACCTACCTACACCTAAAGTACACGACACAACAACATTAACTTTACATTAAATTTCGTTAGAAATTAAAATGTAATAATGCAGAACGAAGAAAAAAGTCGAAAGACCCAAACCAAAACCATAAAAATGTTTTATTTATTGCGAGTTGCCATTTTCCAAATAGGTTGCGTTGGCTAGAGGAAGAAAATTATAAAGCAAATGCAAAAGCAATAGCAATAGCAGGCACACAACCTTCGATTTGATTAAGAGGCCTCGCAAGAGACTATTTTTACATATTCATGCGATTGAACAATGAACATTTTCACAATTCAACTCTCAATTTGTGTGTGTGGGCCTTTTAGCATGGGTTGGGTATAGAAATAGATAGCGTTCAAATTCTTTTTAATTATTTCTATGATGTAGGTACATATATACATAAATGTAGGTAGGTAGGTATATCAAATGAAATGCGAACCCGCTTAAATTTACAACTAACAAATATAAATACATTAGGTATACTTACAACGGATGAAAAGCAAGTAGGCATGTACATACCTACATACATATTAAATTCCAAAAGATAGAAAATGGGATGCCTTATCGAAACGTGTCGGTCACAGTTCAGTATAACATATGTACATATATACATATACCTAATCCAGGTAGATATGAGGAATATACATATGTAGATACATATTAACAACTTATCTATAAATTTTTGATAGAGCTTGGTTTATCCAACTTCAATTATTTAAGCCATTATTATTTAGGTAGGTTGGGTTAATAGCTTTTCTTCTTTGGTGTTGAATTTTGGAAAATAGATTTGTCTGATCAGATGGAAAGCTTGCTACCTATTTCTTAAAACCCTCTGCAGCTCACTTCCCTAATTTTCACAATTCTACTGACGTGGTGTCTACCAGATACCTATCAATTTGTAAAGCTTAGAGGTATTTTCAAAACTAATTTTGTATTCTAACTTTTAACCCATGAAGAAAATTATTAAACTACAGGTTGTCGCATGGGGTCTCTGAAGACCCCAGATCACGTAAGCTAATTTAAGGGGTTTGAGTTGTAGTACGGTCAAGTTAGACTTTCACTGGGAACTAAATCCGAGGTCAAGTTTGACTTCACTATTCGATAAGGTAGGTATTGGTTCACGAGTCTAAACCACATTTTTCACAACTGTACCTAGAGTCATTTGGCAGCCATTTGGTTTTTATGTTCATTTTGATTTTTGCTTAGGTATAACTCGCGCATTTTTGATCTTAGGAACAAAAATTGAAGTAGTACAAACTTGTAGAGAATTGAATTTTCTACAAAATATTTTAAATAATTTGTTTCGCTAAACACTTGCTTAAAAGTTACAATCCATTAAAAAAAAAAAAAAAATGTTCTAACTGCCATAATTTTTTTTTTTGTAACTCAAATCAAAAAAACACCGTACCTAATTACAGTCATAGATCTTTTAATTATCTATATTGTTTGCCTTTACAGTTTCTTAATTGGAATAACGGTTCTCGCTTCGGGGCGAATATACCTACCTACGCTCAATTAATCCGCACGGAGTAAGTTTTTTGTTTATTTTTTTTTTTTATTTTAATACAATATTCGTAGTCGTAATACCGATTCTAATTTATGCTTCGAGTTTCGAAATGGTGTTTAAGTTTTTCTTACCACAATCACAAAAACGAGTGTTGTGACACGTGCATCACATTCGTTTTTTAGCCTTGGTCGTCGTTAAAAAAGATCAACAGAGGATCTTTTTTAACGATGAACATGATAATGATGACCACCATAGGACATTCCAAAAAGAGAAGAAGAATATCTAGAATATTTTGAATCACTTATCTCCTGGAGAAAGCACACAATAAAATAACGCACCAAGGTTAAAAAACGAATGTGATGCACGTTTTTGTGGTAAGAAAAACTTGAGTGCCATTTCGAAACTGGAAACATAAATAAGACTCGGTATTACGAGCGATTGTATTAAAATTAAAAAAAAAATAAATAAAAAACTTATTCCGTGCGGATTTCTCGAGCATATAGTACCTACCTATTCGCTCCGAAGCGAGAACCGTTATTTCAATTAAGAAACTGTGGGAAAATTATAGGTAGAGAAAATTAAAAGATCTTTAACTTTTATTACGGTGTTTTTTTTTTGATTTGAGTTAAAAAAAAAATTATGGCAATTAGAAACAAAATTTTAATTTTTTTTTTGTTAATGGACTGTAACTTTTAAACAAGTGTTAAGCGAAAAAAGTTATTTAACATATTTTGTAGAAAATTCAATTCTCTACAAGTTTGTGCTACAAATTCTTTTCCTTAGATAAAAAATGCGCGAGTTATAAGCAAAAATCAAACTGAACACAAAAAACAAAATGGCGGCCAAATGACTAGGTACAGTTGTGAAAAATGTAGTTAAGACTCGTGAACCAATACCTTATCGAATAGTGAAGTAAAACCTGACCTCAGATTTAGTTCCCAGCGCTCCATATAATGAAATCTAACTTGACCGTACTATTGGTACCTAATAAGGCAAAATAAAAAAAAATAGTTAAACTAATGTTTATTAATTATTAGTATAAAAAGTAACAAACATTTTTTCAACGAGAAACATCACAAAAATAAATAAAAAATAACACCCCAAAAGTATCACCGTTTTGAAATTGCTTGGAAAAAATCTTTTCTCTGGGAGACTTGACCCATCTTTTGCACATTCATTACAAAAAAGCTGCAGTATTAAACGCAAACAAATTTTGAAAATTTTTAAATTTTGCCATCACTTCCTTGTACAAAAAGTAACGTTAGTGGTCGCATGGGGCCGCTTACACGTTGACTTCCAAAGGGGGGATCTAAATGCTAGGCAAGACGCAAACACGCTGCGTTCGCTATTAAACCATTAATTTTTGATTTAAAGTTCTGATGACCCCATACGGCCAGTTAAGGGTTAATTAGGATATTTTAGAGTTGGAATTGTGCATTATAATTCTAAGCTAATAATATGCCTATGTACCTTTAAAATTAAACAAAAAACAATACACAAACAAGATAAAAATATATTTATTGATATGATTTGGTATGAGCTTGTTTGATTGACCACCGGACTCGTCGAAAACCTGAATGGAATACTGTACTGTACTGTGTTCTGGTTCTGACGAATCTAAATTCAATTTGAAGGTATAGCGTGGTTTTCGGCGAGTCTGTTGGTCAATCAACCAAGCTCATACCAGATACTGAATAAACGAAGGACACTTTTAACATGGAGGGGGAAATTGTATGGCTCGTGGATGTTTGGGAATGTTTCTCTGGTCATGGAGTGGGTCCGATTGATAAAATATATCATGCCATGCCTCCGCGTGCTGAGGAGGATCTTCTCCTGAAATGGATATTGCAGCAAGATGATCCAAACCATATAAAAAAATGGTGCAAGAACTTGATGATATGAAGTGGCAGCAAGTGAACATTTTGACTTGTTTAGAACGATTTAACGACTTGAGTTGTGGATAGGGGCATTGTCTTGTTGAAATATCGCTCCTCTTTCATCAGATTATGTAAAAAATAGTTTTAACTGTCTGCCAGTTAATTTATTTTTTCGTCGGAAAAAATTACATTTCGCCAATCATCTGAGCCTAATTTCTGTTGTATATTTGCAGTGCCAGGTCAAGTACCTAGTTTTTCTCAAAACAAAAGATAACCTTGCTTGGGATAACATAAACATCTATTTTTGCCATTTCCTTCAAAATACAACATTTTCTCCATTTTCGACCAACAAACACAATTTAGAATTGTAAATAATAATAATAATAATATAAGTATATAGGTATATACCTACCTATATATGAAAAAGACCTAACCACTTCACAAAAAACGTTAATACTTTGACTGCTTCTAATCTTATGACTCGATTTATTTGTAAATATATGTTGATATGAGTGTAAGTACATGCATACTTGTATTATAAAATTTTGTCAATATTTAAAATTTTTGGTATTCCATATTTGTACCAATCTATGTACCTACATAGAAAAAAAATCATTAACCTGTTTTTAAAATACATACATTTGTAGGTAGGTAGGTATCTATTGAACTTTAAAAAAAAAAAAAAAAATAGCTAGGTAGATAGGTACCTATGTAGTTTTTAAAAATTCAAAACTTCTGTTATTCAAAATTTTGGTGTGCAGTATTGATAACATTTTAAATAAAATGTTTGATTGAAATCGGTAACCAAAACAAAACGCTAAAGGGATGGCGCTTGTAGTAAGTGTTTAGGTTATCTGATTGTTTGGAATGTTTAGGTTATTGAATTTTAGGCGTTTTTTCTAAATTTGTTAACATAAATAAGTTATTAACAAAAATTGAGCTGAAAGTACGATTCTTTTGAGGTCGGCCATCTTAGATCTAGAAGTCAGCCACCTTAGTTCGCCAGTACTCAGCCCCCTGTTAACAAAATAAAAAATGGTGGCCGACTATAGGGACACACTTTTTTATACGTGTCTCCTGTAGTTAGCCCCCATTCTTTCATTTCGTAAACAGTAGGCGTCTGACTATTGAAAATAGGGATTTGTTAAAAATAATTTTTACAGAAATCAAGAGAGAATAGAAGGTCCATTCAATTTTCATACTCAGTTTAATAAAAAAATAAAAAAGTGTAGTCTTCAGAAGTCAGCCGGGGGAGGGGCCGAGCTTAAAAGAATTGAATAAAATTTGTCTCCCAAGCCCAGCCCCCCTTCTAAATATTTATCTGTTGAAAAATTTTATACCTATTTTCTTTTAAAAAACAAGTTAAATAGACTTTAAAGAACACAAAAACAATAACATAATGGATCTCTGTTCAGTATTTTAGTCGTTGGAGACCTTTTCAAAAGGCACTTCCACTAACATTTTTTTTGTAAGAACCGTCACATTCAAATGTTTTGCAAACTTGAAGCAAACTTCAATTTTTAAACAGAAAACCATCAGCCGCATTTAACCAGAATTTTGCACACATATAGAAGAATAGTAAAGCTTTTAAAAAATATTTTGTTTCCGAAAGTAAGATAGGTAAAGCCTTTACTATTTATGCTGTTTTTTATAAAGAGGGGGCTGACTACTAGAGAAGGCTGACCTAACAACACATCACCCTACAAAGATACCTCTACCTATGGCAGGTACGTACAGTTTATAGGGTCATGTCCTCAGTAATCGAACACTTAGTGGTTCTTAAGAAAGTAATCGTTGACTATGAGGAAACCATTCAACGTAAATATTTGATGTATAATTATTTATCAGCTTAAACCCAAATATTTGCTATAACTTTTAAGGTTTTTCTAGTAACTTTAACTACCTACTTTTTTTTATAAAAAATCAAAAGCTGAAAAAAGCCAAATTCCCCAGTTGTCGAACACTAGTTTCCTAAGCCCGAACAGAAAGTTTCCTTATTTCGAACACAAGATTTTGTACATAGTTTCAACCAAAAAAATATTTTTCTCTCAGTTTTATTAAACAAATTGTGTTTGTTAATGTGTTTTTATTCAATTCTTTTAAAAACGAAAAAAAACAAAAAACAGTTTAACGGATTCTTAGTTTGAATACAATTCAAAAACTGTTCGAACAAAGGAAGCTAGCAATTACATGAAAATAACATGAGTTTCCTTGAATCGAACACTGGAAGAAAAGAAGAAAAAGGTGTTCGAATACTGGACCCAACGTTCCTCTCAGTGTTCTTGACGTAAAACCGAAACAAAAATTTAATTTTCTATAGTATTTATTGCCTGAACGAAATAAAACTAATTTGACGGAGTTGCCTATATTCGAACACTAGCGTTCGAACAGGCAACTCTAACAAATTTGGTTTCCTATGTTCGAACAGTCAATTTATTAATAAATTATTAAGCTTTAAGTTAAAACTTTAAGTTACATAAATAGAATAACTATTATCCAACCAGAAAACACGTTATAACAGGCACTAAGTTTAATTTTCACACCAAAAATCACAGTTTCCCAGAACACTTCCAACAGTTTTTTTAATTACAAAAACTTGAAATTTCTGGATTTCCTAAAACCTCTTTTTTAAGTCCTTTTTTTTAAACTTTAGGATGAAATTTGACTAGTTGATAGGATTTCAAGGTTTAAAGGAATAACACATGAATTATTCTGCGTTTATAGAAGTTGAAAATCTAAGAAATAACACAGATTAGAAGCTTATTTTCAGAAAGTGTTCGACTACTGGGAGTGTTCGAAATTAGGCGACTCTACCCTACGTCGCAGTTCAATCGTTTTTTTTTATGAGTCCGTTGAGTTTTCGATAAACGTACTTAGCTGAGTACGTTTTCTTGCCGTACAAACGTCGTGTGAAAGGCTCTGTGCAAAATATATACGCCACTGCTCATTCGCACGGATTTATACTGCAGAAAAACGTGCGGTATAATCTCGTGTGAACCAGGCCTTAGTACCTAATGCTAACATTTACTTTCCCCTCATTTTTAATTCCCTCCTATTCACTCCACCAACAAAACACAAAAATCCCACTGCCACTGGAAAAATCGGCCAATATGTTCTTGCGCCTGCATAGTCTCCTTATTTCTTTTCCTACGTGTATGTAGGTACCTAGATATATTTTAACAGAATATGTACATACCTACATAAGTATCTATGTACGTATGTACATAAACTTACCTATTTTAAGTCCTACAGACGGCCATCGCTATTTTTATTCGATGCCGCCCCCTACCAAATTGTGATGTAGATACCATATTTATTATACACTCACCACTTCCCTCCATACCACCGTGACCAATCCACAAGTTGAATGATTCATCATCAAAATAACTTCAATAGATCCATTGAATATGTCCATATCCATGCTGCGTGTGGGAAAACAAATCTATGGTTTCTTAAAGCTTTAAATATGTATAAAATAGGGTACCTACCTACGTAACATTGGTTCCTATGTATGCACACACAACTTCTCGTTCTTTGATAAAATCAAAATTTAATTTAAGAATGTAATCAATCTTCAATCATCAGATACCCCAAGACCAAACAACAACAAAAAGAGAGAGTCGAGCTATAAAATAAAGCAATAACTATAAAACAAACAAAAACAACAAGCATACTTAAAAAAAAAAATTACGGGAAAAATAAGTAGGTATACCAACTTTTTATTAAGGCCACCACCACACCACCAAACCAACCAATATTTAGTATTCATATCTTGGGGCCTCGCAAGAGACTATCCAATATTCGTCATATATATGAATATAAAATGCGCTATTTCGATTTTTCTCTTTTTCTCGCTCTATATTATCCATGCTGCCCCACACCACTTTACAAAATCAAATTTTCTTGGAAAAAAAATAAATTTCCCATAATCCAACAACAATAACCTTATATACGTACATTTTCCCACCACTAAAATACTATATACATGAAAGTTTGAAATGAGACTCTCTCTTTTCTACGCCTCATTTTAATACTGCGCAGCTCTCCCTCTCGCATCGACATAAATCGTAGATGAAGTATATAAGAAACACACACTAACGCACACTAAAATTAACCATGGAGTTGGTAAAACAATCGAGAAACGAGGGTCTTGCTCGCACAGAATCAAACGGCGATCACACTCTCTTATGTAAAGCGAAGACGACAAGAGCTCGCTCGGTGTACCGTTAGATTCTCATATGGAACGTTAACAAAAAAAAAAAGAAAAATAATCTATGCAAACATTTCTTTTATCATTTCCGTTTTTTTTTCTACAATCCGCCGCGCCTAAAATAAATGAGCAAATAACGTCGTTTTAGTGACAATTATTTGTGTATTATTTAGCATAATAAAGTGAAGAGAGTTAATCATGGTGGTGTTTTAAAAACTTCTCCAATAAGAGAATATACCTTATCAAAGCAATTATGCCTAAACGAAGTTGTGTAAAATCAAAAATTTAACTGGCATATGTTATAGAAAAAAACAAAATATAAACAGCAAAATAATTGCTCCTTAATACCCCTTCCCCTGAAACAATTTTTCCTCTAGTAATAGGATATATAACACTCACAAATGGCAACGAGTGCTGTCACAATTACGGCGGTCTACGGATCCAACGGTCAGTCACTACCACTTACGGGCAACAGTCTTGGACCTGGCTATTCGGCAACCGTAAAGCAAGAACGTCACGATGAGGCTGAAATTCAAGAACTCGCAGCAAAGATGCTCGAAACACAAAAAGCAGCTATGGCCAAGCAGCAGCAGCAAACTGCCCAGATGCAAAATCGTGGCATGCCTGGCAATCAGCAGCCTGCAATGTCCAATGGTCAGGCGAACATTCTCAATTATCTGACTCGGGCAAAAGGCACAACACCAACTCCCACGAGCAATGGACAGTCGAATGGTAGCAAAACAAATGGAGTAGCGACGGCGTCTGACGGCGAAAAGAAGCCATGTGATGAGGAATCGCAGAAAGGCCATTTCGGCTGGTCGACCTTCGGCAAGACGTATATTCCATACATCTATAGGCAAACTGAGAAATACTGTGCCGTGCGTATGGTGGAATTTAAGTTGCTGGGCAAGTATCTGAATTGTCTTCATCCTGATATCTACAGTAGTTGTACTTGCGTCCGCAGTTACTATATAACAGAAGCGGAGAGTCGCCTGTTCAACGAGATAAACCACAAACACTGCGACGCGGAGTTCGGTCGTGATTTATTTACTCTCAAAGACTTGGTGGTGCGATTAAGCGATGCCACCAAGTTCTTCCAGTTCCTTGACATTTGCTATCGGAAGTTGATCTCCGGCAGCAAAACGCCTTCTGAAAAGTGCGGTTTCATTCGTATTAATAAAGAATCGGTGGTGCCGTACACTGTGAGAAACAACGAACAAGTTGTTCCTTTATTCTACTTCGAGGGCGAAACAGAGAACCTCAAACAAAAGGCTGATTATCTGTCCGGCTGGGATTTAGCATATTTAAAATTCTGCTGCAAAGTGCAAGGCATCCGGAATGAGCTATTCTCCAGCGAATCGGTGGCTGTGATAAGTTTAACTGACATCAAAAGTTACTTCCCCAATGGAACAGAGTTCGAGGATTACTGGCCGAGTAAGGTGGTGGATTCTAATCTACTCTTAGGGCCGTCGAGAACTGGTCCAAATAATTCAGTGAATTGGACTCGACAACCTACGGCCCCTCCGCCAAAAATCAATCCACCTGCGGCAGCTACCAAACAATCTCAGCAACAACAGCAGCAGCAACAACAACAGCAACAGCAATCACAACAAATGGCTGCTAAACGGGGAGCTGCGTACCAGATGGCGGCAAATTCTGCAGCAACGGCGCAAAGGTTACATGCTGCAACTTTGGCGGCAGCCTCTCAAGCGACAGTTCAGGTGAGCACAATTGCGCGTGACACAGAAGAGCGTTTTTTCAGAGTGTAAAATTAACAAGGGTTGTTTTGTTTTTTTAACCAATTGATTTTCTGGCACTATAGGCACTCAACGGCGCGTGGATGGCACAACCCCAAAACAGTCTTTCGATGATACAAGCACAAATGTTGGCCTCACAGGTGAGACTTATTGTTAGTTTACCCATAGATATAGAAAACAATAATGTCATCAAAACTATTTAAATTAGATACATATGGGGTGGATAGAGCTGTTGTTTGGTAAGGGGTCTCATTGATATATTTGAGATTAGCAAGATTTGAAATTAAATAGGAGAAATCAATAAAATTTTTTGTATTTAATAGGTATAAAGAACTTCATAAATCATAACCACAATCCGATTTGCCGTTCTTACGTCTTCTATTTTCTCCTTTTGATCTGGAGTCATACCTATTTGAAAAATAAAAAAATAATCTAATAGGTACCTACATAGAAACCTATGTAAATCCTCGCGTTCCAATGTTTATTCGCTATGCTATCTAGCTATCCCAAAAATTTTGAGATAACTTGAGTTGTTGTTGCGTCAGCTGTTATCAGCTGTTTTTTAACAAGGGATTACAACAACACAAAGCTATCCGGATAACTGAGAATAGCCAGCGGAACGTGCCCAATATCGTTTGAACAAACAGCTGTTACTTGGCTTTCAGAGGGATAGTGGTAGTGTGGTAAACACAAAGAACATGATAAACCAGACTTAAAGATAAAAGAATAAATTTAACGATTGGATCTAGATGTACATATGTACCTATAAGTATATAAAGTAGAATTAGATGCAGGTACATAAAGTAGGTAGAATAGGGATAACATTTCTGGAGATAAATTTGTCCTAGCCATACAAAATATACAAAAAAAATTGTTATTGATTGGACAATAGGTCGTGTTTTTTTCAAATAAGGTACTAGGTAACCCTTTAATTTTTTTTTTGCAAAACTTTCACTTTGTAGGAGGAAAGCGCACAAAGCAAGGGTAGTGAACAAAATCGCTCGGGTAATGTGAAATTTTGTTGACATTTCTTCCTAAACGTTACGTCCTCTGGCATTTTCTTTTACATAATTTTCAATTCTAAGCCTTACTAGTGAGTGAGCACGATGTAAGATCTCAGAGAGTATGGTTGTCGCTTTGTTGTCTATGGTAAAGTAAACATTTTGGGTCTAAGCCATATCTGAGCTAGAATTTAAAATGAGAGGTAATTTTCAGGCCACAGGATAAACCAATAATAACCTAAAGGGCCAATTGATAACTTTAAATCGTTGTTGTGTTTATAATGGATACCTACATACAGTTCACAACAAAGCGTCAAAATTATCTATTTTTTTTTTTTGTATTCTTGTCAACGGACATTGGAAGGTCTTTTTTGGCCCAGTTGGTTTTATTGGCCTACCCTGTAATTTATTTGAAATAGGTACAAAAAATGAAAATAAGAAACAAAAATCAATATTGTATGTGTGTAGGTTTTTGTTTTAAGTGGCAACACTGGCCTATGTAAATAACAATATTGACAAAGAGCCAAGGAACTTTAAAAGAAAACGTTAAATAAATTTCATAGATACCTACATAGATATCATTTATTTTCTCTTGGGAATGGCGTTTATTTTCAGGGAGTCTTTCTGTGTATTGATTTTATATTAAAAAGAGAAAGTATGTAGGTATATTTATCTATATTCAAGTATGATTTTTCATTGGAGTTTTGGTTTACAACGAACTAGGTAGTATGTACATAGGTACAGCCAATGTTTACAAATACATATACCTATATATCTACATATTCTAATTTTATTATCGATCAGTATTATACATATTCTGTTTCTATTAGTTTAATTTTATAATTAAATAATTTATTTTTAAAAATTAGTAATAAATTATTAGGTATTAGCAAACAATAAATACGAGTAAACTCACCCAAATTTGTGTATAGGTAGGTTATGTTCAAGATGCTGACATAGAAGCATATACATAGTACATACATATATCTCATCTGTTACTCCGATGAATGAGTGTTACCTACGTTATTATGAATAGTAAAGGTTTCATGGAGGTAAACAGGTTCCGATATGGTTACTTTGCAACATTTCTTGTCTCCAAGGTCCTTATTTGGCATTTTAAAGCAATTAAGAGCTAAGGTTTAAAGTAGGTAGGTAGGCATAACCTTACCAAAAACAATATAGGTTTAGGGAATAGGTACCTATACCTTAATTATCTAAATGTAAAAACACATTTTCTGTGAAGGGCTCAGGCTCAGGGCTCAGGCTCAGGGCTTTAGCTTTCATTCTAACTAAAACTCCTCATTAAAAAAGGTATGCTTCCATCGCCTTCCATCTTTATTGTAATGTTGGCGGTCTCCGCGTTTAAATTAAAAGTTTTTTGCGACCTTTAGTCCAAATGCGTTTTGCCCAGGTACAACAGTTGAGCTCATCAGTTAGATGCTGTTGTACCCTTCTAAGACGCATTATTTTTAATCGACGAATACCGACAACTGATAAAATATACAGCGCCTAAGCACTGTAAATTATATTTTCCTAGGGGAATTTGTTTAAATTCAGACACCTATAATATATATGTACATATGTATGATATCTCCGCTGGTCTCCGCTTTTCTTTCTCAAAGGACTTGGAACCTTAAACTGGTAGTTAAGTAGATTCCTAAAGGGGCTGAAGATAAAATACTGTGTTTTCATTTGCAGTTTTGGCAGTGCCTGCTGGAAGGTGTTTTTACTCAAAATAACTAATTTCTTAAAGAAACACACTCACGCAAAATATCTTTGCATTTTCAGAAATAAATAATCACCAAGGTTACAGAATCCGATGAATTAGTTCTGGAGCACAGTACACAAATCTATGGTATTATACTGCGCAGGTTGTCAGTCGAAAATAAAAAATGGCTGTGAGTGTCAGGAAGAAAACAAACGTAAAAACAACAGCAAATTAAAATTGAAATTGTCAGAAATAAAAATGGCTGGAAGGGTGATGACTTAACACGTAAAAACAACAAAAAATACTGACATTTGACACAAATTTTGATATATGCGCAGAAGAAACAAAAATCAAAACTCTAATGATATTACCAGCGTTGCCGCGAAGAAAAAAGCAGTGAGGGCCTTTTCCAAATGTTTTGGGGGCCTTTTTACGAAAGATGGGGCCATATTACATAAAATCCTACGAGCGTTTCTTTTTAGCTCCGAGCGCTCAGAGCTAAAAATTTGTTTCTTTTTTCGTTCTGAGCGTTTTCAGAGCGCGCTGAGCTCAAAATAAAATAAATGCATGCGCAGATAGAGTTTAATGCGGAACGCAAAAAGACAACTAGGAGCGCTCAGAACACGCTTGGTTCAGAACATGATGATGTTCAGAACATGCTTGCCATACTCGACTCTGTTTAGTTCATCAGAGTTCTATTCTGAAATAAAAAAGAAAAACGCTTTATGTAGGTATTAATTTATTTTACAAAATCTGGTTTTAGGAATAAAAGGAACAGTTACTCAAGTGGCCCTTCAAAAAAATTTTTAAAGCTCATTATTATCATTAACGAGCGAAGAATTTCATATGATGGCCTATTTCGATTATTCGTTTTTGAACTACTGTATAGAAGACTTAACAAATTATTCCAGAAGAAGCAATATTTTTAAATAAATGATCACCAGCAAAAATTTTCAATTCTTTCAACTGAATCCACCATTTGACAGCGTCAATGTCATGATCTTCTTTTCTTATTTCTCTGGTTATATAATTCAAATATGGTTTATGTTTATTTAATTATTATGATAATTATGTTGAATCCTCTAAAGTTAACATTTGAGGGCCATTTCTAATTGGCCCGGGCCAAGGGCCAAAATATAAAAGAGGGGGCCAAAAGGCCCGATCGGGCACTTTGTGGCAACGCTGGATATTACCTTTAATATGTGTACTGTGGTTCTGGAGGGAGTATAACTCAATTTTGAAATTTCACTCACAGTAAAAATGTGAATAGGTATTGAGACTCCTTCCGTAGGTCATTCACCCGATTCTGTAATCGGTGCGAGTACTTAAAATTTCCATCATAACATTTAATAAATGATGATGTCTTAAAAACTTAGGTAGGCCATTGAACATACATACTTTGATTTCTCAAATTAATTAGGTGGTACTTGATCGAAATTTTCTTAGATAGCAGTCATCACTGATTTATAAATTCGTGTACTGAAAAAATTCTTAATCAGAGATTACTGATGTCAAAAAAGTTTGGTGCAAGTCCGCCTAAGAAAAATATTGTTTTTGCTTCTAGTTTCAAGTGAAGCATTTTTCACATTTCTATCTTATGACGTATTCCGAACATTACGCTACGAGCAGAAGATTTGCAAAATTCGCAAATATTTGCGAGTATCACGTCATTTTTACGTCACAACTTGCGATCCTTGGTCGCAAATCGTCTGAACACATCTTTGGGACAGCCTGCAAATGATCGCAAATCATTTGCGGACGATTTGCGAGAGCCAAATCGCAAATGCATTTCTGACTTTTTTGCAAATCGAGTGAACACTCAGAAAAGCAATTTGTGATAATTTGAGAGCATTTGCGACTATCACAACCATTTACGAACAGACGAAAATGGATCACTGCAAATGCGGGCATTTGCGATGAAGTTTGTTATTGTACTTGAAGTAATTGGCCGTGGTTTTTGTATGTAGGTATCTTCTTCATTTTGATTAATTTTTGATAACATTTGAATTTGTTTTTTATGGAAACTAGTTTTTTTTTAAGAAAAAATTAAACTGACCTAGGTACAGCCCATAAAACATTACCAAAATAAACATATAATATCCCAGTGGGAAATTTTCAAAAATTCACCAAGGAATCCTCTGCTATTTACTCGAGGAATGGAAGCTACACCGAAGAAATTTGAGGTGAAATCATCGAAGAAGTTAACATGGTGTTGTCATTGGCGTTCACCAAGTGATTTTCTTGGTGAATATTCAGTAGTGAAATCCCTAAGAAGGTGTAACTTGCTTATTCCATAATTAATTGCATTTGATGAAACATACCGTGAATATACATCAGTGATATCACTAGGTACATGGAGTTGCTTTTTCACCAGCCCATTATCTTTTTTTAAATGAAAAATATCATGAATGTTCACCAAGGAAATCACTTTGTGAATGGAACCTACTTAATCATCTAGTTCTAGTGAAATCATCAACATCGGTAGTGTATTGTCAAATTTAAGATTTAAACGAACCAAAAAGAAGTTCTCATTTCAAATCAAAAGTTATACCTATTATATTTACGTTTTAACAAACGCAATTTGAGTAATGTTCAGTTCATGTTACATTGATTTTCTTACGGGAAGTCAATGTGAACTTTATCTTACAAAATGAGAACCAAAAAATCACAAGCTCAGGACTCTGTCCATTACTATTCATCGTTGAAAACCTCGTGTTTCTCTAAGCATGATTTCTTGCAATGAAATTGTATAGGTACTGCATGGGAAGTATTGAAATCAGTTGAATTTTTGCACCAAGTAAAAGAAAGGGTGATGTCATGAAAATAATGAACTGGTGAAAAAGGCAACACCTTTTTCTAATGAAATCATTACATGCATGTTCCTCGTAAAAAGTATTTCATGAATTCATTGTGCTATT
Source organism: Dasysyrphus tricinctus (assembly GCA_963921185.1). Lineage (NCBI taxonomy): Eukaryota > Metazoa > Arthropoda > Insecta > Diptera > Syrphidae > Dasysyrphus > Dasysyrphus tricinctus. The sequence goes on along the minus strand of OY992533.1, from coordinate 13,390,789 downwards.
CACCGAAATTTTTCCTTGAGGACGAAATTTCCTACTGGGTTGAGACTATTCCTATGACAAATAAACAAATTTGTCAACAGACACAAAAGAAATGTCATGCTCGCAAATCTGCAATTGAGTAAAAATATGATATCTAAAAATGCGGTTGCAAATCGTTTGAACACCCGCAAATAGGTACATATACTGCAAAATTTGCGATCTTATTTGCGTGCATGTCATTTGCGAGCACCTTGATCGCAAATGTATTTGAGAACTTTGGGACAACAGTCGTAAATCGTCTGAACACGTGTTTTTGCAGGTTTGCGAGCACTGTCAAACTTAAACCATTTGCGGTATATTTGCGAGTTTTTTCGTGGCGTCAGTGTCAGCACAAAGAGTTTTCCTGTTGAGTATATTTAAATCTTGTGGACGAGATATTTGGTTTACAGTTAAACATTGAGAATCGTGGACTGAAAAACATTGACATATCGAATTTTGCCTTTGTACCTACCACAGGTTTAAAGAACAAATTAAAAAGCAAATTAAAGATTGGAATGGGACGCAAAGAACCAGATGCTTCTTTGTCTTCTTGTTTTTTTTTTTTTTATTTTATTATTTTAGCAATATGCAAGACCCAAAAAAGTATTCGTTGCAAACGTGCATATTATTGGATTTGGGTGATACCTATGCGGATTTTGTAGTACATCGTCTGCACATCCCGCATAGGTATAGACATTTTCGGCAAATGCGTTTGCAACTTTTGGGACAGTTTTGAACATCGTTTGAACCCCCTATGTTTAAGTTTGCGAACACTTTTATAAAAAAAAAACAATACATAATGATTTTTAAAATAACATTTAATTAAAAATAATAACTTTTTATTTAATATAACTTAATATTACAAAATAAATAAGGTCCTCCCCGCGCGCGGGTTGGGAGGGGTAAGAGGGCGGGGCATAATAATAATAATAAACAGAATTTGAGACATATTTGCGACTTTTTACGTGACGTCAGAGCCACAAACGTTTGTGGCTTTTTATATGCCGTCTCGTCTTAGCTATAGTAATAAAAAACAACATAAATGAACATGCATACATTTATATATACATATCTACATATTTAAAATATTTTAATGTACAAATTCAAAACAAATAATTTAGGCTCCAATGAGGCCAAAATTGCTCGAATCGCATTTTTTTTGAAAACAATTCGTTTAGATAATTTGATTGGAAATACAGTTTTATAAAGAAGTTTTTATTTCTATTTATCATTTACAGGCTCAGCAACAAAATCATCCTGCTGTAAGGCCAAACTATCGAGGCCCCGCTGACAATATAATGCGTCAGCAACAGTATACATACAATAATGGATCAATATCAATGCAACCAGTGAATAACCATGGACAAGGCCAGGGTAATGCTCCACCGCCTTTGGTTCGAGCTGGAGGACAAAATCCATCCCACCAAATGTAAGTAGATAACAAAAACGACCAACGAATGAGAAATGTTTTCAATTGTTCCACTTCCTTCTGTTAGTTTTAGAGTATGTATATAATTTTTTTAACTCTGGATTAAATAGTTTAGCTTTGTTTTTTGTTTGTTATATTTTCAAAGATTATGATAACTAAAAAAAAAATACCACTTTGGTTGAATTTCAAAACAAAAATCAATGCAAAATTTTATTCTTCCTAAAGATGTTTTTTTTTTTTGTATTTGCTCTTTATTTTTGTGAATTAATTGATTTCGTGATTCAATTATTTTTCCAAAAGGTGGTTGTGCACGCATTGTATTATTATTATTATTATTTTTATTTATAATATCAGAAGTTAATTTTTTTTTCATTGAATTTAAACAGAAAGAAATCCCTTATGTTGTTATTTACTTTCATGTATTTAAGATTTAAAATACATAAGCGGGAAAACATTATGTATATCATACATTAAAATTATGTTGTTTGTAATACAAATTGTATCAGAATAAAATTTGTACTTTAAACCTTTAATAACAAAGTAGTCTTAATCTCTATCTATAGAATTCTTTAAACCGCAACTATACTCTTAAAACCACGAGCCACAGCCGTATAAAGTTCCAAAAAAAAATTTGTTATTCAACCTTATCTAGTATTTTATCGTACCCAGGCCAGGTTCCTTCTAACATTCACCAAAGCTACATGCCAAAATCTTGACATTTCGGACGAACTTAATTTGGGCAAGTCGCAAACGGTAAAGGCAAATCGTCACAATCGCCGAATTAATGTTGCGATTCGCGACTCATAATAGGGCCTAAGCCACAGATGGATCTTTTTTTCTCATAAAACTAATAGATTAATTTTTTTAAAGCATATCTTTGGAATATGGTAGACTTTAAGTCTGTTTGAAATCTCGAAATTTCAATTGCAGTTACCTATGACTGTATTAATACTGCCCAAATCCCAAAATCATTCATAGTCCCATAGTCAACTAATGTCGTTTTTCATTGAAATCTGAAAGATTTGATTTAAAATCAAGAATTGCTGTCTTGAATGAAACATCTGTGCATAATTTTGAGTAGATTCAATTGCACACATAGCACACATACACGCATACAAATAAACATCACGTACGATGTCGTACAAAAATAATGCAAAACAAAAAAATGCCCAGCTGCGATTTGCTGTTTGACAGGAATGTGTTTGCATGTATTAGTGAATGCAGATCAAATCTCCCAAACTAGAAAGATCGGATCTTTCTTCTTCAGATCTCATCTTTTTTTGAATAAAACATGAAAAAGTAGAACAAATGCAAATCTTTCCGCAAAAAGATCAAATCTTTTCAACAATGAAAAACGACATAAAATTAAAAATAGACATCATATTAGTATTTTCTTCCAACCAATAACTTTTCAAAACAAAAACCCATTTTAACTGGACGCACTCATTCGAAATGTCATTTTCATGATTTGAAGTTGAATGCGTGTGTGTGGGTTCCGGTAGTTATAAGATATGCTATCTGGTTCTCCAAAAAATGTCAATTTTAGTATCAGCATTGTATATCCAACCTATAGTATTCTCATGAAACACGATTTTGTAGGTTGACATTTGGTCGCTGTGATCGCCTTACCGAGATCCCTTAACAAAAATTAGTATTAAATTTGGACGCATAGATGGCCACGAGCTTTTTTTCTTCATGAGAATACTATAGAATTTATATACAATGGTATCAGCTGTTTTTAACAAGGGATTACAACAACACATTTGTATCCAGATGGCTGATAATAAACATAGCAACGCACCCAATAACATTTTGATAAAATGAGGACACAAGTAAAAGCAATCCAACAATATTGTTGAATGAATTTTAAAATTAAAATGGAGCTCGTTTTAGATGTTCAACTTTTGAGTATTTAACTTTAAAATTTCAAAACTTATAAAATATTGTGTAAAATAAGTTACAAAGTATCAAAAACTTTAAAATTAAAAATTTAGACATTCCACCGCAAAATGATAAAATTAAAATTCAGGAGAAACATAAATAAAATAAATTGGTTGTACCTACATATATTTCCTTTTTTATATGTATTTTCTCCGACTTTAAGAGCTCACAAAAAAGCTGTGCTGACTGGTACATTATTTTTCTGAGCGCTTTTATTATGAAGATTTGTGTATTTAAATGAACATTTTCATGACATTTTCTTAAAAAAAAAAAAACAAAGTTAGATCTATTTTAATCCTATTTTCGTTGAAAAATTGTATTATAAGTTGATTCTATTTGTTCTTAAAACTGTACTGTACATACATATATTGCCCGCACAATCATTAATATATTTTTGCGAAATTCCGTTTTCAACCAAAAATTACTTTCACTTTGTTTAACTTTTAATTTGCCTCTACGCTAGGTATTTACTTTTTTTTATAAATCCGCTTCTGTCTTGTTTTTATTTCTTATTACATATATAATTCATTAGATAATAATTTAAGTCGTTGCATGCTCTTGTACTTTGTCTATCATTTTTTTATTTTCCTTCCTCTCTAATAACAAAAATATTTAGATCTCTAATAGAAAATGCAATAATTTAATATTTCAATTATATTAACCTCCCTTTTATTCAAAAAATTAAATTTTTATATATAAAAACAACCATCATCCTAGATACATTATATATAAATGCGTGTACAAACATATATATGGACGGTTAAAGTTTGGTTAATGTACATTTTTGTCGGTGATTTTTCAATATGAAAAAGTAACGGGTCTATACCTTGATCGGTGTGTAAATAAATAGTAATATCTTTCATACATTAAAAAATAAAAAAAAATAAATAAATTGTATTAACACGGAAGAGAAATGTTGCAAAAATTTCGTTAAAAAAGAAAGAAAAACAAGAAACCAATCCACATACATTTTGTATATAATGTTTCTAGGTCGAATTGTACTAGTGTCGAGCAAACAATGCAGCAACAACGTGCCAATATCATTAATCACCCATCACAAGCAATCCGTCTACAACATCCCAGCAACCATCCCCCTCCTTACCCCCAATCAGCTTCAATGTCGCTACAACAGGCTGATGTCCCTAATATCCTGTCTCCATATCAAATTTCCGATCCTAAAAATTCACTTGGTGTTTCTCAGCAACACTCGCCAAATTCACCAAATTATAACGCTACAATTGCTCCAGATTTCCAGAACTTAGCAATATGGAATCAGTTGAATGACGCGCAAAAACACCTTCTCACAAATCAGTTGAAAGTCAATCAGACCAACAACAATTCCATGCTATGTGCGAACAAGAATCCCAAACAAAATAACTTTTCGAAGCCTTCCATTCCACCATTGATTCCAATGGCAGCTTTAGATAGTAATAGACAAGCAGGGGCTGTTAAAAAATCTTCTGAATCTATTGCGGATTTGGAACGAAAATTCAAAATGACAGATGAAATGAAGGCAGTTGTTCAAAAAGTCTTGGCTAATCCCGATTTGTCGACTTTTATTCAGACAAATAGTTCCAACACTTTTGTGCCTTTTATCTCACCGCCAATATCCCCGGCAACCAACCAGCCTACTGTGAATAACAATGGCCAACATCACAACCTGCCAATTTTACAGAATTATTCAGTAACTATAGTTCCCGCTCCCAATCCCGCTTCTCCCTTCCAACATCAGCAAAAGCAGAGACAGTTAAATATGTCTCCCGGTGTGGCACCGCGTCAAAAGAGCGTGATTTGTTCGACCAGTACTATTCCATCCTGCACAACCACCCCGTCTCCATCTCCAACACGAACTCCAAACAACAATTCTGCCATGGAAGTAATTGATTTGTCTTCCACCCGAAGGTCGTCATTGCAAGCTGCCACCGCCTATCTGCAACAACAGCAGCAGGTCGCTGCCCAGCAACACCACCAACGGACCCAACAACAGCAGCAGCAGCAGCAGCAACAACAGCAGCAAAATGGAAGACCCAGCCAGGCTAATGGAGGCGGCAATTCGGCAACAATGCACCTGCAAAGGCATGCAGCCGCAGTACAACAAGGAGCTGTGGTGGGCATTGATCCGTCAAACAGGCTACATATAATTCCAGAAATAGCATCAGGAAATGTACACATCCCACCCTACAAGGTCCAGAAGGTCTATGTTGACAATCAGACAGTTCCTTGCATAAACATGCAAGCCTACACAGATTCAGATCAGCTCATGACTCTTACAGACTTCCGAGAGTCGTTCTTCCCAAACGTGCCACTGGAACATTGCAAGCGCTTGATCGAAGCCTTAGGCGTCGAACTCTACAAGGGGAATAGGTAAGTTGCTTTTTGATTTAAACAAAAATATACTTAACTAACATTTATATTTTGCTTTTATTTATCAGACGACAAATCCAGGTACTTCTCGAATCAGGGCGATCACAATCCGAAAACATTCCATTGGTTAAAGTGCGCGATGTAAAGAGATACATGCCTCAACTGACGTTTATGATTCGAAATCAAGAGCAACCACAGTCAAAAAGACCTCGAGTAAGCTAGGAAACGGGGTGGGGAGCACAACATACACATTCGAACTACCACCACCCTACCATGGATATGTTGTACTCCCAGAGCCAGTCAGTATCTGCATCTAAACCATCCTCCATATCCGCTGTATCCGAAGCAACAGCTGCTTCCGTCGCTGCCGTCGCCGCCATGGCTCCGTACAACGGCTCGACCATGTTAAGTCCTCCGCTAAGCACGACGTGTACCAATCCGTTCAGCTCCTTCGATTGGCTATCGGCAGTAACACCGCCTACGGTCGATAGTAGCTCTGGGAATGGAGGTAGCCTAGCTGAACAGAGAGCCGCGGCAGCAGCTGCAGCCGCTGCCGCCGCCTACAATTCCTGTAGGTTTGGTCAACATCCGGCGGCTGCAGCCACCGATTTTCTTTCCATGTTTAGCAGCACCTGTGGAGCAGCTGGTGGCTCTATCACCAGTGGTTTTAATGCAGAAACGACTCCCATGTCATCGTCATCACATCACCAGCACCGTCAACCCCCTCTAAGTCACCATCATCGTCACGCGTCGAGGAACCAAACATCCGGTCTCCCAGACTCTTCAACGATTTCCTCGGCGATCGTATCCTCATCGTCTTCATCGTCATCGCTCTCACTGACGCCAGTTTCCATGACCTCTTCTCCGGCTGTTCCGTCTCCACACAAAGTGAACGGAGTCGCCCTATTCAATCCACCAGGATATCACTTGCAGGCACCAGGTCATGGCTTGCCATCGCCAACAATTTACCCGCCAACGCCACCACCATCGGCACCATGGATCCATCCCTGGTATACTGGTGACACATTTTGAAAATTACCTTCGAATATATTAAGATCTTCTCTCATTCTCGTTATTATTAGAATCTAGACTAATTGAGATAATCTGTAGCGCATGTAATCAAATTTTCTTTCCAAAACATACTTTTTTGTTTGAGAAGAAAGAAATGAAACTCTCATCTGCAATAATGGCACATCTCATTTGTTTTGAGATAAATGCGTTTAATTAAGTGTCAACACAAAAGTAATGAAAAGCTGAATAATATTAAAACCGTGAACTTTAATGTAAGGTTTGGAAATTGAGGACTTGTGCCACTACTGCAGGATGTGAGTGACAGTAAAATCATTTCCCATGATAATGAGAAGACGGAAATTTCTATTGTATTATTTTAAAAGAAAACCAACGTCTAATTGAACTGAATTTAAACTTAAAAATGTCCTAAATCATTTAAAATAAAATTTAAAGAAGCTTAGTAAGATATTTATAAACTACATGTATGTATAAGAAAAACTTAAAGCAACATAAACAAAATACGTTCCGGGGGTTACCAAATGGCGCCCAACACAGACATTCTAGAGAGAAATAAAATTTCTTTTAATTTTGTGTAAATATTCTGTTATCGTTGGGCGTTGTTGAAATTTAAAAAAAGTTTGGGTTCGCAAATTAATTTGAAGAAGAATTCGAATTGATCTATTTTCAGTTGAGCCAAAAGTACAGAAAATTTAATTCAAAAAAATCTTTTTTGAAACGAAAAAAAAATCATGTATCCGTTTTAAGGATTTAACCGTGAATTATTATTTTAGTTTAATATTATTTTTCTTTGTGTTTTGTTTTAGATTACTTTTTTGTATTTTTTAATTTTTCTATTGCGTCTACTTAATTCTGCAAGAACAAATAATTTATTCAAATGAATATTGTTTCAACTGTTATTTAGATATGTACCTACTGTATATACTTTTTTATTTATTATATCATTAGCATAATGGTAAATAAATATTATAGCGAAGAGAGGAACAAAACTATAAAAAAGAACAAAAAAAAAATCAAAGATTAGAGGTTTAAAATTTAAAAATAAACTAAAAGAAGAAAATAAAATAAATGATAACGAAATTAAAGTTAGTAAAAAAGTTTTTATTTATGGTTAAAAAAGATCCTGCTTTCATATAACTGAACAGAATAGAAATTAATAGGTAATTGCATCGAAAAGCTACGTATCTGTGCTAACAGAAAAGGAATATTTTTCTACAGGGGTCGGTAAGTAATATTACGATGGTTTATCGCCAAATATTTACTTAAAACAAAAATATGATTTCTTAGATTTGTGCGCTCATACATACATACGAGCACGAGCAGTTCTCTAGCTATGGCATTAAAATTATCTCAAGCAATTTTAACGACAAGGTATGTAAAAAGAATAGTCCTCTAAGTGGTGCAAACGGAAAGTTCACAAACCCAATTGCTACAACGTATTAACTTATTCACACTGATCGCGTTTGCTGGGGGCGAAACGTTTTGATCACATTTTACGAAATTCATTTTTTTTTAAACTACTCATTTTATTTTACGAATTTTTCGGCGGTCGTTTTTTTTATAGTTTTAAAACATGACTATGTAACTGTCACATATTCACTATGTTTGTTGTTTGGTTTTAGATTTTTTGATTTTATCTGGCAATATTTTTAAGCATCCATTCTCGTTAATCATAATTGGTCAATGTCGTGACTATCGTTTCCTTGAGTATCTTTTGTTTGCCTTTGTTTTATGATTTTTATTCTCAGCTATTATTAACCTCTAACGGTAATAAATTAATGAGTGTTTGTTGTCTTAAGCGGCCCATACACGCCACACGGTCACGATGAACAGAAACAAGATGCCTATTTGGTTGTGAAATTTGTAACTAGTTTTCTTTCCAAGCTTGAGTTTTTTCTCCTATGGTGAAGGCAAATTGTGAAAATATTCCTGTTCGGTAAGTGAAATTTTCATCAGGTTTCCCAAATGTTTTTTCTCTTATGGTTTCTGACAGCAAATTCTGAAAATTTGCAAGAAATTTCATAGCCAATCACAGTACACATATCTAAGGTATTATCTTGCGCATGTTGTCCGAAATGAGAACTGTCAAAGAAATTCAAGATGGCAGCCTTATGTGACCCCGTCCGCTGTATTACAACAACAACGAAGAAAACAAACACAAAAGCATAATTTAAATAACACTAAAAACCAGGAACGAATGTTGTTTGCATGACAATATAATGTTAATAAACACTAAAAAGCTTGAAATAATTGTATTTGCTTATAAATAAGTAACAAATGAACACATAACACACAACAAATTTTGATGTTAAACTAGTAGGGGTCACGGGATTCGCCATTTTCCACTGATTTTGATGGATGCGCAGAACTGAACAAAAATGAACACGCTAATGATATTACCTTCAATATGTGTACTGTGATAGCCAATAGCCTTTTCACAGCGGAAAACCCTAATCGAAAAAACAAGTGCTCCCGAGCGCACCTCACTTAAGTAAAACTGACATTTGGTGAAATAGGAACGCCAAAAAGAGATAGATGATAGTTACATTATGGGTGAGTTCCACTTTTCTCGGTACGGAAAGCTACTTTTCGTTGGTTTTTGACATTAGCTTCAGTGCCCTTCCGACTATTATAGTTCTACCTTAAAGCTAGAACTATAATGCTCGGAGGGGCACTTAAGTTGTCGGAAGAAAACAAGCGAATACACGGAAAGCATATGACGGTGACTATAATTGCGGAGTGGAGTGTTTCGTCAAGTTTCGTTCAACTTTGGTTACGGAAGTGAGGTGCGTTTCGGAGCGCACTTCACTTAAGTAAAACTGACATTTGGAAAATAGGAGCACCAAAAAGAGATAGATGATAATTACATTATGGGTGTGTTCCCCTTTTTTCGGTACGGAAAGCCACTTTTCGTTGGTTTTTGACATTAGCTTCAGTGCCCTTCCGACTATTGTAGTTCTACCTTAAAGCTATAACCATGCTATAACTATAATGCTCGGAGGGGCACTTAAGTGGTCGGAAGAAAACAAGCGAATACACGGAAAGCATTTGACGCGACTATAATTGCGAAGTGGAGCGTTTCAAGTTTCGTTCAACTTTGGTTACGGAAGTGAGGTTCGCTCCCGAGCGCACTTCACTTAAGTAAAACTGACATTATGGTGAAATAGGAATGCCAAAAAGAGAAAGATGATAGTTACATTATGGGTGTGTTCCCCTTTTTTCGGTACGGAAAGCTACTTTTCGTTGGTTTTTGACATTTAGCTTCAGTGCCCTTCCGACTATTATAGTTCTACCTTAAAGCTAGAACTATAATGCTCGGAGGGGCACTTAAGTGGTCGGAAGAAAACAAGCGAAGACACGGAAAGCATATGACGCGGCTATAATTGCGGAGTGGAAGGTTTCGTCAAGTTTCGTTCAACTTTGGTTACGGAAGTGAGGTGCGCTCCCGAGCGCATCTCACTTACCCCGAGGCCACACGAGCAAGTAATTGCAAGCAAGTTGCAATACATACACATTTGTTTACTTACACAAACAAACCCAAGCAACTTGCTTATCAACTGGCATGCAAGTTTTGAAGCCATTAGTGAAGCAAGTTGAGAAGCAAGTTGGGAGACTAGCAAGTGGAATGCAAGTGGAAAGCAAGTGGGAGGCAAGTGGAATGCAAATTACGAATTTGACAGGCAGTGTATGTAGCCAACTTGCTTGCAAGTACTTGCTCATGTGGCCTCAGGGTTAAGTAAAACTGACATTTGGTGAAATAGGAAGGCCAGAAAGAGAAAGATGATAGTTAAATTATGGGTGTGTTCCCCTTTTCTCGATACGGAAAGCTACTTTTCGTTGGTTTTTGACATTAGCTTCAGTGCCCTTCCGACTTTTATAGTTCTAATCATGGTATAAAAATACAAGGTATGTTGTATATGAGATGAAGGGTCGCCATATTTGGTTTTGTGTGACGTCATAGCGAGTGTTCACCAGCACATAGCTTTAAAAAATAAATTATTTATTGTTTTACTTGAAATTTAACAAAACATAACTTCAAAACATAATTAATCTATTGTTTTACTTTGAGCTTTAATAGCAAATAGCTTCAAAACATAAACAATTTCTATTTACTTTTTTTGCCATAAATGGCAAACAATTGAGATCATTCACTCGCAATGACGTCACGACTCAATTGCCTGAACTGTCAAGCATACCTTGTTATTCTTATACCATGAGTTCTAATAATGTAATAGGCAACGCTGGTCTTAATATGGCATCCACCTCTGAGTGCAAAATGAAAGGGACAGAAATAAAGTGTGAAGAGGACAGGGACACAAATCTGACTGGAAAAATCGTTTCATATTAAGTCGGCATTTACATTACCCGATTTTTCCAGTACGATTTTTCCCAAAATCGTGTGAAATGTTTACATGAAACGATATGAAACGATTTTTCCAGTCCGATTTCTATTCCTGTCCTCTTCATACTTTGTTGCTGTCTCTTTCATTTTGCATTCAGAGGTAGATGGCATATTAGGACCAGCGTTGCCTATTGCATTTTTTTTTTTCGTAAAACACATCTACTGGCAATCAAATACTTTTTGGTTTTACGAACAAAAAATTAAATTCAACAAAATTATACCCACAAATAATTTCATCATCATTGTTGTTGTTTTTTCTCCTGAAACCCAACCTTTAAGTGCCTTGCATATGAGCTGTGTAGCAAACTATGTATGTATTTTCAATCACTTATATTGTATTATTAATTTCTTCTTCGAAAATACAAACACAAATTTGGAAATGCATATCTACTGCGAAAAAAAATAAATCTAGTTACTGCATTTTCTTTTTGGATCAGCTTCGGAAAATTCTCCGATTAGTGGCAACGCTGAACACACAAGACTCTGGGAAAAGTATAAAAGAGAACGCAAACATACTGGAAAAATCGTGTGAGTTTGCCAGGAACGGACGATTTGGTCCTTACCCCTCACTTTCTACTCCCTTCATCTATGAACAAAAGATCGTCTGAGGAAAAACCGGGTGGTGTAAATGGGCACTAAACAATTCACCCGATTTTGGGAAAAATCGTACTGGAAAATCGGGTGGTGTAGTGCCCATTTACACCACCCGATTTTTCCTCAGACGATCTTTTGTTCATAGATGAAGGGAGTAGAAAGTGAGGGGTAAGGACCAAATCGTCCGTTCCTGGCAAACTCACACTATTTTTCCAGTATGTTTGCGTTCTCTTTTATACTTTTCCCAGAGTCTTGTGTGTTCAGCGTTGCCACTAATCGGAGAATTTTCCGAAGCTGATCCAAAAAGAAAATGCAGTAACTAGATTTATTTTTTTTCGCAGTAGATATGCATTTCCAAATTTGTATTTGTATTTTCGAAGAAGAAAATAATAATACAATATAAGTGATTGAAAATACATACATAGTTTGCTACACAGCTCATATGCAAGGCACTTAAAGGTTGGGTTTCAGGAGAAAAAACAACAACAATGATGATGAAATTATTTGTGGGTATAATTTTGTTGAATTTAATTTTTTTTTCGTAAAACCAAAAAGTATTTGATTGCCAGTAGATGTGTTTTACGAAAAAAAAATGCAATAGGCAACGCTGGTCCTAATATGCCATCTACCTCTGAATGCAAAATGAAAGAGACAGCAACAAAGTATTAAGAGGACAGGAATAGAAATCGGGCTGGAAAAATCGTTTCATATCGTTTCATGTAAACATTTCACACGATTTTGGGAAAAATCGTACTGGAAAAATCGGGTAATGTAAATGCCAACGTATATGCCGACTGAAACGATATGAAACCATTTTTCCAGTCAGATTTCTATTCCTGTCCTCTTCATACTTTATTGCTGTCTCTTTCATTTTGCATTCAGAGGTAGATGGCATATTAGGACCAGCGTTGCCTATTGCATATTTTTCGTTAAACACATCTACTGGCAATAAAATACTTTTTGGTTTTACGAAAAAAAATTAAATTCAACAAAATTATACCCACAAATAATTTCATCATCATTGTTGTTGTTTTTTCTCCTGAAACCCTACCTTTAAGTGCCTTGCATATGAGCTGTGTAGCAAACTATGTATGTATTTTCAATCACTTATATGAATTATTAATTTCTTCTTCGAAAATACAAATACAAATTTGGAAATGCATATCTACGGCGAAAAAAAAATAAATCTAGTTACTGCATTTTCTTTTTGGATCAGCTTCGGAAAATTCTCCGATTAGTGGCAACGCTGAACACACAAGACTCTGGGAAAAGTATAAAAGAGAACGCAAACATACTGGAAAAATCGTGTGAGTTTTGCCAGGAACGGACGATTTGGTCCTTAGTGCCCTTTCACACGAGGAAACTGAGTTGCCAGCAACTTTTAGTTCCTGGGTGAGAAGGGCAGGAGGAAAGAGGGGCGAACAGAATCTCCCCGGTCGAGGATTTGAGGAGATTTTTTGACATTTCCTTTCACATCTAGGTTTAGGTGTGTTCAACCAATAGACTTTCAAAGGAAATTTCAAAAATTGCCTGGAGATTTGTTTCCTCGTATGAAAGGTACAAGAGATTTTTAAGGAGATTAAAAGAAAACGTCAAAAAAATCTCCAGCAACTTGTTTCTTCGTGTGAAAGGGGACTAACCCCTCACTTTCTACTCCCTTCATCTATGAGCAAAAGATCGTCTGGGGAAAAATCGGGTGGTGTAAATGGGCACTTACCTTTTATCACAGTTCACTAACGCTGAGGCCACACGAGCGAGTAATCGTAAGCGAGTTACTAATATATCGAAACTTTTTCTACTCACTAGTCAACTGGCTTGCCTTTTTCGAAGCCAGTTGAGAAGCGAGAAGAGCGGCGAGTGATTTGACAATTAATCTATGTACCCAACTCGCTACTGAGTACTCGCTCGTGTGGCCTCCGGGTAACAGCTGTGAATTTCTTTTTTGATTCTTCTTTCTTCGCCAAGTTCATGACTTTTCTTTTGGGTTTCTTCTTTGCTCGTTTGACTCTGACGTCCGCTGAACATTCCGAATCACGGCAAAAATCGTTTTTTTTTTTAGGTGGCAGGGGTTGGGAATCAAACAGACCTTGGACATGACAGTCCAACGCACTAACCATTATGCCACGAGGTAAATACTACTACAAGTTTTCCCATAAATTTTTTGTAACTTCAGGTTTTCGTTAAATACAAATTTTATATAAATAAAACTAGTCGAAAACTTCATGGAGTTCAGAGATGAGCAAAACAAACATACCTTTTAAAAAGTTCAGCGCCTGATGAAAAGGCAAAAAAGAAAGACCCCTATTACACGATGATCCCTTGCGTCTGACTCTTGTCAAAATTCAATGAGTGCGAAGGTGAAATCCGATGCTTTTTCTCCTTCGCACTCATGAAAATTCGAAAAGAGTCAGACGCAAAGAATCATCGTGTAATAGAGGTCAAACTGATGGATGATTTCAAAAAGAAATTGGCTGCGTTCATCGACAGAAATCTGAAAATTCAGTCATCATCATCATCGTATCCTGTAACCCCGGCTGGGGCATAGGGCGTCAACAAAACGTCTCCATCCTTCACGGTCTGCTGCAAGGTACTTTAGGTGTGGCCACGTCTTTCTCTGGGATTCTGCTTCCGCTAAGACAGTTGATATCCATGTTGTTCTTGGTCTTCCAACCCGCCGTGCACCCTGAGGATTCCATTCAAAGGACTGCTTTGCAATTTCATCGTTTGGTTTCCTCAGTGTGTGACCAATCCAACGCCATTTACGCTTTCTTATGTCGACGTGCAGCCGCTCTTGACTTGTCCTGCGCCACAATTCCTCATTTGATATTATTTGTGGCCAGCGAATCTTTTGGATGTGGCGAAGACAACGATTCACAAAAGCCTGCATTTTCTTCGAAATAGTAGACGTGACTTTCCAGTTTTCACAAGCATATAACAGCACGGATTTGACATTGGATTCGAAGAATCTCAATAACTTAGTGCGTAAGGAGATTTGACTGGATTTCCAAATTGGGGACAGGGTACCGAAGGCAGCACGAGCTTTATTCATTCTACTTTTAACGTCCAGATCCGTACCACCGTTTGCAGAAACAATACTGCCAAGGTAGTTAAACTGTTCCACTACTTCAACTGGTGTCTCCTGTAGTAAAATACGCTGCTGTGTGGAGCGGCCTGTGAGCATTATTTTTGTCTTTTTGCTGTTTATTCTTAGACCACTCGACTCTCCCTTCACTTGCAGCGTTTGGCACATCCCGTTCAGCCCACTAATGTTATTTACCAGTAGACATATGTCATCGGCATAGTCTAAATGACTGAGCCTTTCGAACGGTCTCCATTGAATGCCCTGTCGCTCAGCTGTACCAACACTGGCCGTCAATACGTTGTCCATCGCCAGCAGGAAGAGAATTGGCGATAAAACATCCCCTTGTCTCACACCCTGTTGCACTACGAAGGAGTTGGATAGCTGCCCATTGTGCAAAACAAAACACCTTGCGTTGTTGTAGGACTCTTTAATAATGGCAATAATTTTTGGTGGAATTCCTCTACCAAGCAACGATCTCCATATACATTATCGGTTAACTCGATCAAAGGCCTTCTCAAAATCCACGAACATGAGGTAAAGCGGTGATTGAAATTCCATCGACTGCTCGAGGACGATACGCAGGGTGTTGATATGGTCGACACACGATCGACCACTGCGGAAAGCCAGCTTGATGCCTCTTGAGTGTAGACTCGATTCTAACCTTTATTCGCTCGAGAATGATGGTTGCCATTAGTTTTGGGAAAACGGAGAAAACGGTGATACCACGCCAATTGTTGCAATTCTTTAAGTCACCTTTCTTTTTGGCAACTTAACAATCACACCATCCTTCCAATCCCTGGGATAGCATTCGTTTTCCCAAATGCTTTTTATCAACGGATGTAAAATACTAGCCGCTGTTACGGGATCGGCTTTCAGGAATTCAGCTGGTATTCCGTCCAGTCCAGCTGCCTTGTTGTTTTTGAGAAGATTTATTGATGTCTGGATTTCCGATTCTGACGGGGGTTCGATGTCAATACCCCTATAGGACCTGCGCATCTCGTTTAGTTGGGGCACTTCAGCACTCTGCTCAACTGAATCCTCATTTAGCAGGGCACAAAAATGGTCCTTCCATCTACGAAGCTGATCCTCAATTGATACCAAAAGTGTGCCATCCACATCCATTACAGGATGATTGGTGTTGCTTTTTTTCCCGATCACATCTTTGGCTATTTGGTACAATTCCCGGATATCTCCTCTTCTGGCAGCGATTTCCGCATTATCTGCGAGCCCATCTAACCTCACCCTCTTGTCACGTCCCACACAACGATAGACCATCTTATGTGCAATGCGGTACTCTCTTCGCAAGTCAGCCTTTCGTTGAATATCTGCTTCGGCATTTATTTGGATTTTCAACGATTCGCGAAGTTCGATCTTATCCCAGGTGTCTTGGGATATCCAAGAGTCTCTACGTCTCGTTCGCTTGGGTACAGTTTCGGATCCAGCCTCCATAAAAACACTTTTAATTTCACCCCACATCTCATCAATTGTTGAATGCTGGATTCCATTTAATGACGAGGCTCTGTCGCTAAGGGTGGTGACATAGTTTCGACATAATGTTGGGGTCATTCAAAGCATTAGTAATGAATTTTGAGCTCCTTACTGCATCCTGCGCTGTTTTTTGTACGGCAGCGGTTCGTAATTTGAGACTCATCAGAACCAAATGGTGGTCGCTTCCCACATCGGCATTTCTTATACTCCAGACATCACACATAGACTTCCTCCATCGCTGCTGAATCATGATATGATCAATTTGGTTTTCGGTTTGACCATCTGGATGAACCCAGGTAATTTTGTTGCACGTCTTATGCTTAAATACAGTCCCCCCTATCACAAGACGATTCGCGTTACAAAAGTCGACAAGCAAGTCACCATTTTCATTCCGTGACCCCAAGCCATATTTCTTCCCATCACGCGTTCCAGTCCGTAATTGTCTGAACCGACTTGGGCATTAAGGTCTCCCATAACGACTATGATGTCGGCTCTCGGAACACTACTGTAAACCGAGTTAAGATGAGTGTAGAACGCGGTTTTGTCTTCCTCGGTCGCTTCATTTGTGGGGGCGTAGCACTGAATAATTGTGACGTTACGAATTTTTGAACGAAAATTCAGTACTGAAACGTAACGTTGAACGCACAAAAAATCTGAAATTTCAGCCAAATGTAATATTTTTTTTCATTCGCAAAGAGAGTTTTTTTTGTTGTTGTTAAGCATTGTGTATCTTTCATATTTTGTGTTATTGTGAATGATTTCACGTCCTCGGCGAATGTTTCGCGTTGGTTTGGGAGCGCCTTAGTGGTTGTGTAATAAGTGTAATATGTTAGTGAGTTTTACCTTTGAACCGACGATATGTACAATGTTAAACAAAACAACAAAAAACTGTCTTTGCGAATGATTGCTGATGTGAACAAAATTTTGGGTTCACACAATAAAGGCTTACCCAAACCAACGCGAAACATTCGCCGACGACGCGAAATCATTCACAATAACACAAAATATGAAAGATACACAATGCTAAGCAACAACAAAAAAATTTCTTTGCGAATGATTCGCTATGATTTCGCGTTGGTTTGAGAGAGCCTTAATGCCCACAGTTGATTTTTTTGCATGCTACCATCAGGGACTGCAAGACTTTCAGTTCTTTCATAAACTTCAATCAGGTTTCAGGTTGCTTGTTTTTAGTTAACTGTGCTGTGGGCTCTTGGTCTACCACTAATATGTCTGTTTGGTTACGTGAAATTTTCACCAAGTTTTCCAAACATTGATCTTTTTCTCATATGATTTCTGACAGCATGTTGTGGAAATTAGCAAGAAAACTTCACGTTGATAACATTATGAAATTTACGTTTTAACTATAGGTGTGTTTTTTCCTTGTCCGAATGGACTTGGACGAAAAAACGGTCCTAGAACCACTATTTTCTTTCAATTAATGCTATTGTGCTTGATTACACGTGAAGAACGAAAGTGTTCAGATGTGAAGAAAATTATTCTGCAGATTTTGCTCTCCTCTTTGTGTTTTTCGTATTTTCATAATGAAAGACACGATTTTATTGGTTGGATTGGATAGGAGAAGCAACACAAAAGAGAACGTCAATTTTCTACACAAAATATTTTCAAATATTTTAAGATATTTCATCCCGCTCTCTCTTCTGCAAGTTACCCCACTCACCATCACAAATCGCAGAAAATGATTGAATTTCTTCACGTGTGATCAGGGACATTATAAATAAAGTAAATAATTTCAGTGTCACGCAAGCAAATAATTATGGTTTATTAATTAATCCCCTGTTAGAATCCATGGTAAGTGGAAACTTGTAACGAATTTGGATCATCTATTCTGAAATGTGCTGTACAACCACCCCTTTAGACCCTGTTTAGATTTGTTGGTTTCACTACGTAGTGAAAAGTCATGTCGTGTATACATTTTGTAGTTTTCACACAAATGTATTTCTGCATGCTCATGGAATATTTGCAAATTGGAACATTTGATTTTCGACACCGTATGAGTATTTCTGCTCTCGATCTCGCCTAACCACTTATCTAGGTAGAAAATTAGGAACCTTTCTGTTGGACGCACAAGAAAAAATGAACAAAATGGAATGAAATGGACCATTTT
Source organism: Dasysyrphus tricinctus (assembly GCA_963921185.1). Lineage (NCBI taxonomy): Eukaryota > Metazoa > Arthropoda > Insecta > Diptera > Syrphidae > Dasysyrphus > Dasysyrphus tricinctus. Next base: position 13,372,317 of record OY992533.1, on the reverse strand, counting down.
GGTTATGAAACCTGGACCCATGTTCTGTAACTATCGCATCGATAAAATTCGTCGAGAAACGTTGAAAAATGAAACAAAACTCATACAATTTGTTTCAGTTTCCATCGTTTCTCGACGAATTTTACCGATGCGATAGTTACAGAACATGGGTCCTGACTGCTCACTCAAATTTTTATATTTTCTTCATGACTAACCCCTCCCTTTTTACCTCACCGATTTCACCTACGAACTATCGTCATGCTGTAGTGAAACCAACAAATCTAAACAGGGTCTTACTCGAACTTTCAGCTGGGTTGTCATTTAAACGTCGATAATTGGCATCTTCGATATTTTAAATTAGGCGTGTTCAGAAAAATGTGATCTCTGAGCTCTCAGCCATCTCAGTTTCGTGAACAGGATTCCTCAGAAATTTATTGCTGTCAAATAACTGAGGAAAGAAAATATTGGATTCGCTTGCTCAGTTTATCACACAATACGCCACAGAAGAAAAAACAAGCTTAAAAGTCTGAAACGGAATACATAAAACGCACACACACCATCAATATGCTGAAATCTCGATTCCTCAATCCTTCGATCTAGGTATATACATACATCCTTTTTTCGATTCGATCCAGCTCGCCGAGAACAAAATCTCCCCGGTCGAGGATTTGACGAGATTTTTTTGACATTTCCTTTCACATCTAGGTTAAGATGTGTTCAACCAATAAACTTTCAAATGATCTTTTGAAAAATTGCCTGGAGATTTGTTTACTTGTGCGAAAAGTACAAGAGATTTTTAAGGAGATTTAAATAAAACGTCAAAAAAGTCTCCAGCAACTTGTTTCTTCGTGTGAAAGGGGACTTTGAAAGTCTATTGGTTGAACACACCTAAACCTAGATGTGAAAGGAAATGTCAAAAAATCTCCTCAAATCCTCGACTGGGGAGATTCTGTTCGCCCCTCTTTCCTTCTGCCCTTCTCCCAAGCAACTTAAAGCCTGGTCAAACAGAGCGCGGTCTGGCGATCTTTGTAAAAATTTACAAAGAAAATTTGACCGTCGCGTTCTTGCTTTCCCAGTAATACTACGTTTTCATTAGAGCCGAAATGAGGTAATTTCGCGAATTACGGAAAAAGTGTTTTCATCTAATTACCTCATTTCGTTTGACAGCCCTGTTGATTTTTTTGTACTTCATCGTAAATTGTCACTGGTCGCAAAAAAAAAGTTAATTAAAATGAAACACTACGTCGGAGAATCTGTTGGATTTGTACTGTTTAAGAAAAAAGAATAGTTATAGAATCATACACGCCAAAGATATAAGGCTTCTCTGCATTTGAACCTCGTCTATGTTGACTCAGAAACGAGCAGGATGGGTGTTTGATTCAATGCATAAGTCATTTGCCTTAATCTCAGACGCATTTCATATGGAAGAGTCTGGGGATTGCATCTTCTATTAACTAAAATGGAAAATACACCGGAGAATCTGTTGATGCCAGTGACTGAATCGATCCATGCTCCCGCGAAATTTAACATCGTCAGTTCCTGATATTGATCCAGAAACTGGCAGGATTGGTGGTGGATCCAAGAGGTGTTCGCCATTTGTGGCGTATGAGTCTGATAATTACATCACCATTTGCCGAAGAAGGATTAATAGCTATCAAAACAAGAGACTTTGCAGAGTAGTGGTTATCAAACTTACAAATAAAACATGATTTCCTTCTTTTTTTTAGCTTGTTACTAAATAATTTTATTTTGCATTGTTATAATAAACCTCATTAGAGTATACATAGGTAACATAAGAATATTTCTTTGAAACACCTCGACAGCTAAGCTTTTCTATATACCCATAGGCCTCCGGCACATTGTACAATAAAATTATCCGAGAATTATTGCATGTAGGTACTTATTGATCGCGAGTCAAAATCATCATCTATTATGCCATTCAAATATTAATTATCTTCTTCCGGATACCGGATATCAGTTTTTCCGACGCGAAGTTGGAACACCAACGACGAGGATGCATTGGGATTTCTAATTAAATGTTTCGGTATTCCTTTTCCTTCAAATTTGCCACGCAAATGGATGGTTCCCTTCAGTTTTCCTCTACAAAAATATAAAAATGAAAGAAAATATGAATACACTAACTATTAATACACATACCTAATTGAAATGTTTGTTTTGTCCATTTTAAATAGAGTAATTAAAATTTGTCTTGATTTTCGCTTGATGATTCGTACTTCAAATTTGACATGTGAATCAGACTGATTCACAATAGATATTAATTTAGAGTTGTTCGATTTCCTTTTATCTAATTTCCATTCTAATTTCGTGCAAATTTGGTTGAAATTATCTCATTTCGGAATTTGAATTTGTATGGGAAATGAGGTAATTTGGGATCTAATTTGGAAATTTTCAACGAAATTACCTCATTTGCTCTAATGAAAACGCAGTATAAGACGCTGTTTAGATTGGGAAGGCTGAGACCGGTCTCACGGAGGTTTCTGGACAAGAGAAGTGGGGGGTCAGGGATGTCGTGAGGCATGAAGAAAACATAAACATCCGACTCATGAGTCTCATTTGTTGTTGTTTCAATGCGCAAAACACTGAAGTTGTTGTTGTTTCTAATTGATTTGAGGCGCCTCAAATTTTCTAATGTAGACACGATTAGGCTCACGAGTCCGGATTCAATTTTCCCAATCTAAACAGGCTCTAAAGTATTGACCGTCCCGTCGGACCGCGCTCTGTTTGACCAAGCCTTTAAGGCCTGGTCAAACAGAGCGCGGTCCGACGATCTTTGTAAAAATTTACAAAGAAAATTTGACCGTCGCGTTCTTTCTCTCCCAGTAAAGGCCTGGTCAAACAGAGCGCGGTCCGGCGATCTTTGTAAAAATTTACAAAGAAGATTTTCCCGTCGCGTTCTTACTTTCCCAGTAAAGTATTGACCGTCCCGTCGGACCGCGTTCTGTTTGACCAAGCCTTTAAGTATTGACCGTCCCGTCGGATCGCGCTCTGTTTGACCAAGCCTTTAAAGTTGCCAGTTTCCTCATGTGAAAGGGCCTGCACACACGGGATTATTTCTGCCGGCAGAAAACCGAGTTTATAGGAGAGGGAAGTGAAATGCGCAGTATGAAGTGACATAAGATCTTCTACCTTGTTTGGAGTGGAAGAACGAAGTAGAAAACTAATACACACAAAACTTTCTACACACTGAAGTCTGCATAAAATACTAACACAATGAAAAGAGGTACATGTATACATTTTTTCTGCCAGAATAATTCATCCCGTGTGTGTTCTTGAAGTGGAGTATTGAAGCAGATTTCTACCAGGCAGATATCAGCTGTGTTTTTTTGCATATCCAAATAAAATTGTGTGAAAAAAACGACAACAAAGCAAAACAATTTACATGTTAAATACAACAAGAACTATGTCCATATAGAGTTAGCTAAGTTCAGATAATTAACTGGAGTTAACTTTTGTCCCGATAAAAACGGTATTGCCAGACTACCATTGTCGTTGTGTTATCGATAAATTGTATAGAAATGTCAAATGTTTGTTGGTAAGATAGTTCAAAACAAAATGGCAGACCAAGGCAAATGTTGAAATGTCCCGATGTCGTTTTTTTCACCAAACTCCCTATGGACAAACAAAAAAACACAGCTATTATCCCGTGTGTGCAGGCCCAAAGGGCACTATCATCTATCAATCAACATTTATCGATTATCGATAATTTTTTCTTTCGCAATTATCGGAGTTTAACCAGCACTACCGATACTGGTGAAGAGGTGAAGCGAAATAGCAAATCCAACACCGGTTTTTTTTTCGTGGAGAATATTGATAAAAATTTGAAGCAGAGAATATGAATTAATAATTCATATTCTCTGATTTGAAGTGCCTAACTAAATGTTCGTCTATTAACATAAGTATTTATTAATCTTTTCTACGATTTGGTAAAAGTAAGTACTGTAGAATTGAAATTTACACAATCAAAAGTGATAAGCTTTTCATTTAATTACAAATTTTACAGATGAAAATTAATTTGCATATACTAGCTGTTATTCCGTTATTCACGGTGTGTTGGGGTGCATCTTTTTGCACCAAAGACGACAAATGCGATCAACCCATCGCAGATGCAGCCCGGTACGATAACTATCGAATGTACTATGTCAACATTGACACCGAAAAGCATGTGGAGGTCCTCCAAGACTTCGAGGGACTCACGGATAGCTGTATATTCATGGGGCATGCAAGGAACCCTGGCCAAAAGCTTTCCATATTGGTGGCCGCTCACAAAGTTGCTGACTTTGTTGACCTTCTCAAAACGTACGAGATAAAGCATAAGGTGTTGGTAAGTTTCCATTTGCTGTAATCGATTTGTAGTTAGAATTAAATTTTTCTTTTCTTTTAACTTACAATGCAAAGACATATAATTTTCAAGAAAAAATTGATAACAATTTGAAGGAAGTACTACCGAAGGGGGTTAAGCTTGATAAATTTGATTGGAAGCATTATTTCCACTTGGAGACGATATACGAGTGGCTGGAGAAGTTATCCAAGGAATATGAACAGGTAACTTTGGTTAATATGGGTAGTAGCACCCAAGGGATTCCGATTAAAGGAATAAAGATCTCCAGGAATGCCAACAACAAGGCAATATTTATTGAAAGCGGCATTCATGCCAGGGAATGGATAGCTCCTGCTACAGCCACCTACATTATTGACCAGCTGCTCACATCCAAAGATCCGGAAGTTCAAAAACTGGCAAATGATTACAACTGGATTGTGTTTCCGTCCGTGAATCCGGATGGTTACAAGTACTCTTTCGAAAGCGATCGCATGTGGAGGAAGAACCGACAGCTTTTTGGCATTTGTCGAGGGGTGGATCTCAATCGAAATTATCCATTCCACTGGAACGAGACTGGATCGAGCTCGGATCCGTGTCGGTATGATTACGCTGGTCCGTCTGAAGCAAGTGAAATTGAAACTCAAAGGCTAATTCAGTTTGTCAAGGAGAATACGAAGACAGAGAATATCAAAACATACCTGGCTTTGCATTCATATTCTCAACTGATTATGTTCCCCTATGGGTTCACTCCGGAACGAGTAAGCAACTATGACGATCTTAAGGCAATCGGTGAGAAAGCCAGTGAAGCAATTAAGCAAACTCATGGACAAATCTATAAGAGTGGAAGTCTCTATGAAACGATATATCCATCGAGTGGTGGTAGTAAAGATTGGGCTCATGCCATGATCGATATACCAGTTACATTTACTTTTGAACTACGTGGACCGCCAGATAGTTCGGATATGTTTATTCTCCCTGCAGAACAGATTCTACCAACGGGCGAAGAAGCATTTGCTGCGATTCGGGTTATTGTTAACGAGGCAGCAGCAAGAGGATACTACAAATAGGTAAATGGGTGCAATTTTTAAAATTTTAACTAAAAAGAAATAAATTTGATTGTGATTATTAAATGAAATAATTATGTAATGAGAACACATTAGCTGTGTCCTGTGTTTTATTGTCCACGTGATCTGATCCGGGTCAATCTTTTAAACGTAAATGCACTAAAAACGTATGTAATTCTGTAAATCCAATTGAGATGTATTTCATTTATCCAAAAATTACTTTTTTTGTTGTGCAAATGTGAAAAAACAACAAATACATGAAAATAGAGGAACGAGGAAAGAGAGATGGGTATGTAGCACTTTGGTGATTTAAATCATTGTTTTTTTATCATAGTCCTGATCCAGATGAGATCATGTGGGTAATTTAAACACAGCTTATTTATTCTTAATATGTAATTCCTTTTCGGGGCTGGGCTTATTTTTTCACTTGGACGTTAATGCACCGAATTGAAATTTAGACATTGAATAAACATTTCAAACTCTCATCTATGAAAGAATAGGTGCGCACACAGCTTAAAAGTTTGAAAGCTCATGCACTTTCCTTCGACGATTGGATTTTGTAGATTTTGTTTTATCATTTCCGTAGTACTCTATTCATTTGGTCGACCAATGTAAATTTGACCATGGGAGCTTGTTCGGTTTCTCTAAGGTGGCTATATTCTTGCACCGCCAACTATATGTTAGGTCAGCTTTTTCTAGGACTGCCCTTGAATGAGTATCGGCAGAAAGACCATATTATACACTCAGTCACAAAAGTAAGTATACACATATATAAGCTATTAGGATATCAAACTAGACTGTGAAACACTTCTAATTGATTTTAATCCTTTTCAAAGTGTGCACGAAATCATAAAAAATTACCAAATATCTTATTCACACACCTGGGTTAAAGTGAAAACGTTAAAATTTGTTTTCACTGCAATCTAATTTGTTCTGCAATTTGTAACAAAAGTTGAAATACTGCAAGTATTTGTGAAGCAATCTTCGAACGTTATCAAGTTTTTCCCAGTGGCGCGGCGTATTCAGGGGTGGGATGGGGTGGTGGATTAAGGGGATTGATGTGAAACGTCTCCACCAAAATTTTACCTGTTGCCTTTCTAGAAACTCAAATAAACAAAACTTATCTGATCAGGACAGAGCATATTCTATCAACGAAAAATAGTTACAGGGGCCCAATTATGTTACTCGATTCTATAATAAAAAATGTTCGGATTCGAAAATCTCAGCTCGCTAATTCTTTAGCAAACGCATGTATGTAAATGGAAATAGAACAGTGCTAATTGAAGACTCTGTGGCAAAAAGTCGAAATCACCAAGATTTGATCCTACATTCATACATATTATCACTTAAAATAAGTATTGAAAACAACTTTCGAATGGCTCCGAAAGTAGAATAAAGTTACATAGTAGGGCCCCAGGTATTTATCCATCATACAAATTTTCTCGATTGTTGTTAAGAAATTTAAATAAATGCGATAGTTTTTGAATTTGCTTAAGCCTGCATTCCATAAACCTTGTATACCAGTAATCGTAGCCATTGAGTCCGGATCTTCAGAAAGGCAATGTGTATAGACTTGGTGCAAGATATAGTAATAGCCAAGAATTTAAGAGATGAACTGAAGAAAATACGGTTCGAAAACATTGAAATTCTTAAAGCTTACGACAAAACAAATAACCGATTTGTTCGTAATTGAAACACAAAAGGGTAGCTTGTAGAGAGAAACACCTGGTGAACCCTGAAGTTAGTAGTACAGAAGCAGTGGCATAGCGAGCACTTTTGGAGTCCCTATCAAATTTTTTTTAGGGGCCCCCTTTTTCCTGACAGGGGCTCAGCCTTAGATATAAAATTTTTTTACTTGCATCAGCATATTAGACTACTTCAATTTGATATTTGATTTTGCACGGTAAAAGGGACACAAAACTGTTTTTATAAATATGTATCTCGAAAACCCTTAATTTGTTCAAAAAATTTAAATCCAAGCTCATGAAATTATACAAAAGAAAGAATATAACACTTTTTTGTACTAGAAAACAAATTTTGAGTGTTGAAAAGATATCAATGATAATTTTGTAACGTTTGTGCACGTTTTTCCCAAAATCTGTTGCTCTATAATGAAATAGTGTAATAATCTTTCTTGTGTAGAATTCTAAGAGCTTAAATTTAAACCAACTTGATTTTTAAAAAAAGTAACAGTTTTTTAGATATGTATTTCCAAAAATATTTGTTTGTCGCTTTACGGTCAAAATCAAAAGTCATTTTGAAACGCTATAACTTTTGGACTTCAATGATATCTCATTATTAATATAATAAAACTGTATGAAAGTTTCTGGTTCCTCAATTATTCATTGTAAAATTAAATTCGAAAGAGTTATTAGAAAACATATGCACAACTCACTTCCTCTTTTGATAAAACGTTCTCTTCCTTACCTCTTCCACCAAAAACTTTATTTTATAATAAGGACATTGAATATCCAATCTATAGAATTCTCATGAAACACGATTTTGTAGGTAGACATTTGGTCGATAGGTTCGCTATGATCGCCTTACCGAGATCCCTTAACAAAAATTAGTATCACATTTGGACGCATAGATGGCCACGAGCTTTTTTTCTTCATGAGAATACTATAGAATTTATATACAATGACAAGGAGATGAACCCGAATACGATTTGTACAAAAAATGTTGTCCATCGAAAAATGAAGTTTTGATAAGTTTTTTTCAACCAAGGCGCCAGTTATAGCTATCATTGAAACTCGTCATTGAAAATTTTAATGATTGATTAAGCAGTAAGATCTGTTATTATTTTGATGGACAAATAAATCTTAAGACTTAGTAAATATTTTTAGTCAAAAAAATAATTTAAATAGCCCCAACTTTCTACATAAAAAGACCTTTCTTATTTCAATGATTGAACTACCTTACCAATGATCATTGAAAAATTAAAAGTCAATTTTTGTGGAAAGTTGGGCCTACTTGAAATTTTTTTTGACTAGAAATATTAATTAAGTCTTGAGCTTTAATCGTCCATCAAAATAATGAATGATTTTGCTTTCTAAGCGTCTCAAAATCAATCATTAAAGTTTTCAAAATGATAGCTACATATAACTGGTCATGGAGGTAAAGTAAAACGGAGCTCTCCATCGCAGTCGCATTTCAGTTTATAAGGGCCCTGACCAGCAAATTCTGTGTTTTTTGACACTTAGGGTCGCCCTGAACTCCCCCTGAAGGAGATCTAGGTTTCTTGATGGGGCGAACTGGGATAAAGAATAAATCGTCTGATTGACATAAGCTCCAAAGCATTTTTTTACTTTAATAATAACAAATAGAAATTGAAAATGGAAGCTGTGGTTTATTTCTATTGATTTGTAAAGAAAATGTTGATTCTTGCTTATATTTCACAATTGAGAATCCTTTTTTGTTTTTTGAAGATTCTCTAGGTTAACTTCAATGAGGGAACCTATTAAAATTGTGTATCGAATGCATCTCAATGAAAACTTTCTTACACACGTCAAGTACACTGAATCTCGGGGCCCCTATATCTTGCTGAAAATATAATCTAACTTAGAGGTGTCAACTTTCACATCAGAACGGATGTTTTCTTGTTTGAAAACATTGAAAACTGTGCGTAGAAATAGTCAGCCGCAATCGGAAATGTAGTACGAATCCCAAAAAGTTATAACAGAATCCATTCGGAGTACATTCGTAATGGAAAATCTCCTAGGAATTTCGAAATTCGTGAAATTTGATATCACTAAATCCGAATGAAACGGAAATTATGTTATTTTTCTCTACGACAAGTTATTCTTGCCGTTGCCACTGGGAAAATGGTTATTTGCATACAAATTTAAGTATTTTTTGTGTTCTCTTCCAATCAATAGATGCAAACGCAAAATAATTAATTGGTTTGTAAAAATGAAAAAAACTATCAAAAAACCACTTTTAGCAAAACAAATTATTTGCTTCTTTTTTTCTTTTCAATTTCTAATGATTTGACGTAAGACATCTGCTCAAAATTGAGAGTGAGTGCGTTCACTCTAGACAGCGGTAATGCTTGTTTCGAATCCATTCGAATTCTGTGAAGACATTTTTTCGTAGTTCGTAGCGTAACAATAACAATACATTCGGAGATGCGATAGATTCTGTGATAGGGCTGTATAATTGGTTCACGTGAATAGTAGCACAATCAGGGCCGGCCCAGCTTAATTAGCGCTCCGCGCAAGCTTCATCATTAAAAATAAATAAACAAATTTGGTGGCGCAACAGCTCGTGGAAAACCAGGGCCTAGTGAATTGCAACTCTCAACCATTCCTATGTGCGTGTTGTTGGCAGTAATGGATAGGACCTACAATTTTTAGCGGAGTCCGAACGGCTAGATGAGAAGCACTTTTTCATGACAAGTATACTCTTGGAAAATTTGTCAGTTCCTCGCAAGAGGCAAAGAAGAATTTCTGTTTTTAGGTGGCTGTGGTTGTGAATCGAACCCAGACTATCGGCATAACAGTCCAACGCAAACGCTATTACCATTATGCCATGAGGCACTGCTTCATCAATCTTCATTAGCGTCCCTCAACAGCGGTTATTGGTGGAAGAATTCATGTTCTCATTACCCCTGGTATAGTTTTTTTGAACGAAGTATCCCCAAGAGAAGAACAAAATCGTGCACTTTACAAAAGATTTTGAATAGGAAGCTAGATATCGACTTAATTTGGGAATAGTAGATATCTGTTGCTAAATTCAGAATAAGAAATGGATATCAATATTGGTGTGAGTTATTTAAAAAGAACTGAAAATAAGAAAAAGTATAGGCAGGTAGTGGTAGTGGCTTTCTTGATACTTGCTCAAGGAGCTCCTTGGGTTCAGCGCCCTGCGCATTTGCACCTCTTGCACGTATAGCTTGTCCAGCTCTGAGCACAATACTATCAGCATTACCCACAAGTAAATCAGATTCCCTTCGAAAGTTAGCAGAATGTTGATCGGTGAATATTTCAGGAATATTTCAAGGTTAAAACATTATTTGGACTTTGAGCATTCTATAAGAATGTGTTGTACAGTCAGATCTACTATACTATATGCATAGGTCAAACAAGACTTGATTTGCGAACTCGGTTTGATGAACACCTTCGTGCGGTACGGGGAAAACGACTTGACAGACAATTCAGTTGCCGCTTATGCCTACAATCTCAACAACACAGAACCCCACAACAAACTATCCATAGAAGAAAATCTTCGACTTTTAAAATCTGTCAACAATTCTTCCAAGCTTGATGCATTTGAATCGATTTTTATTTATATGAATTGACAATCTAATGAATTTAGAACCAGGAGCAATTGATTCACCTTTTGTTTAAATGTTTAAAAAAAAGCTTCACATTAAAATTAAAAATGTTTGCATTCAAAATATGTATGTATATAAATACAAAATTTTCAAATTGTAATCTCTCTTTAAACACATACATACATACATGTATTTTTCATGTCTTTTCACTTTGCTTTGTCTCTCTTTTTTTTGTAAACAGTACTCTTTTGGCGCATGCTGAAGATGGTTCCTCAGATGTGAACCGAAATGCATCCAATAATAAATAAAAATAAATTAAATTAAAAGTTAAGTGTTTTTATTTTTTTTATTTACGAATTTTGTGTATCCTTTCTTTTGTGACTGAGTGTATGTGATCTTTTTGCCCCTTTTGCAATAAAAAGGCTACGCTCTTGAACTTTTTCTCACATATGTTTCTGACACTTGTGTCGTGCACACGTCGCCCTTTGCTAATCGGCTTAAGATTTTGCTTATTTTTTGATAAGCAGATGTTAAAAAGTCACATATCTAAAGATAAAACTAGCAAAATAAAATTAAGCCAGTAAGGAAATTAATATATTAAAAAAAATGTCGCTCAAAGAAGAACAACCCATGCCCGATGTGGCAAGATATGATTTCTACCGAATGTACTATGTGAATATAGACACCTTAAAACATGTAGAAATTTTGCAAAAACTTGAAGAAATAAGTGATAGTTGTTCATTTATCGGTCATGCAAGGGAACCGGGACAAAAACTTACTATAATGGTAGCTGCTCACAAAGTTCCAGAATTTGTTGATCTCCTCAAGACGTACGATGTGAAGCATCGCGTTTTGGTATGTTTTACTCGTATGATTGTTTATCAAAACAATTAATTTTCATAATTCTAAATCCTTCAGACCTATAATTTCCAAGAGAAAATTGATAAGAATTTAAAATCAGTTCTACCAAAAGGAGTTGATTTGGCAAAATTCGATTGGCTTCATTATTTTCACTTGGAAACAATATACGAATGGATGGAAAAGTTGGTCGGGCAGCATAAAGCAGCTTCATTGCTAGATATGGGCTTAAGTACACAAGGCTTATCAATTAAAGGAATTAAAATATCACATAATCCTGAGAATAAGACAATCTTTATCGAGAGTGGCATCCATGCTAGGGAATGGATTGCTCCCGCCACAGCTACCTACATCATAAATCAGTTGCTAACATCCACAGATGCTCGAGTGCAAAAACTAGCAAATAAATATAATTGGATAATTTTCCCATCAGTTAATCCAGACGGGTACAAGTACTCATTTGAAAGCGATCGAATGTGGAGAAAGAATCGCCAACTATTTGAATCTCTCGTGGTGTGGATCTCAATCGAAACTATCCCTACCATTGGAATGAAATCGGGTCAAGTTCGGATCCGAGTCGTTATGATTTTTGTGGGACATCAGCAGCTAGTGAGATAGAAACACAAGGGTTGATCAAGTTTCTAATAGACAATGCTAAATCGGAAAAGATTCGAACCTACATATCTCTTCACTCATACTCTCAACTATTAATGTTTCCCTATGGATTTACCCCCGATCATGTAGATAATTACGATGATTTAAAAGCGATTGGAGAAAAAGCCACTCAAGCAATCAAGGAAACCCACGGCAGAATATATAAAAGTGGAAGTATGTATGAAACCATTTATCCATCGAGTGGTGGAAGTAAAGATTGGGCCCATTCTGTGTTGGATACTCCGATAACATTTACGTTTGAACTTCGAGGACCACCAGATACTCAGGACTTATTTATTTTGCCATCAGAAGAGATTTTACCAACTGCGGAAGAAGCATTTGCTGCAATTCAAACCATTGTTGAAGAATCTGATGCAAGGGGTTACTTTAAATAGTTTATTATTTGGTAGCTTGAAGAGTCAAGCATTTATTTGGTTTTATTTCTGTAACCGGTTTTATTGAGTTATTAATTCATTACCTAATTTTGTGATTAAAATAAATCTTAAAAATTCAGATAAGGTATTTTGTTTGTGATTTGTGCCCATTTGTTGAATTCATCATAGGGTTCTAATCACAGATAATATTTAGTTTAGAGTTTAGACTCTATTATCTATGGTACTATTTTCTTTTTATTGCTATCAACAAACTCCAAAGTGGATCAATTTTGTTGTTCAGTATTGATCTTATTTTAAAAAGAAAAGAATATGCTTAAGGAATCTAAACCAGAAGCGCTCACTGGTATCGAATTATTCTTTCAGATTACATACAAATAAGGGGTGAGGGAGCGTTCTAATGTTAAAGGGTCTCAATGCATCAATTATTGCGCTCCCCAGCATACAAATTAAAAGAATAAGGATAGGAGTAGTGAAAGATTAGGTATGGGCTTGGGGCTCCTCCTGTAATTTAAGATCATCCTAGGATTAAAATAAGACTGGTACAACAAAACGGAAGGCTACTACGTGAAAGATTAAATAAATAAATTTAATTTAGTCGCACGAAAGCTCTTCCACGCAAAAAGTAGAACCCCGGAAAAAATAATTTTGTTTTAAGGTGTCAGAGACTGGAAATCGTAATATACTTGCGAATGGAAATCAGCTGTCTTAGCAGAAGCAGAATCCCAAAGAAAGACGTGGCCACAGTTAAAATACCTTGCTGCAGACCGTGAAGGATGGAGACGTTTTGTTGACGCCCTATGCGCCAACCAGGGTTACAGGACACGATGATCATGATTCTTTTAAAGTCTCAGCTAAGCTCGGGCATTCATAATGATAGATGAGTCATCTTCCGCCTTTTCATACTTCCAGCCTCTGTAAAAGGCATAATGTTAATAAATGCTACTATTCACCCATGCGTCTTTGAGAGAAGGTCACACTGGCCACTTTTCAATATGAAATTAAACCGAATTTGAAATTTTTTATTTTATTTATTTATGTTAGCTTAATACAAGCGTACACTCAAATCAAAACTTAAATTTAAACTTAAATCTGTGGTGGGTTTTTCGTTTTTTTTTTTATTTTTATTTTATTTTATTATTGATCTGGGCCCGTAGGCCCACCCACCAGTTTTTTTACATAAAAAAACTTACAAATATTTCCTAAAAACAAATGAAGGACAACAGGGGCTTTTGAATTGGGGCGATAGAGGAAGGGAAAGATAATTGTTGGAGGAGATTTAGGTTAGGTGTGTGCGTCAATAAAGTAAAGTTTTAAGGTTTTCTTTAATTAAGTGGAAATCAAATGAGATCTGCACATAACAGTTTTACTTTTAAAGCATTCTGTTGTGTCCCTATCGAAATAGATGGTTAAAAAACATTTATAAAAAATTAACCAGAACCAACTAAAAAAACCGCAAAATGGAAGATTTCTAGTTTTTTTAATAAGTTAAAAAATTCGTGTTTTAACTCACAATATACAAAAAATCTCTAAAATATTTGTTAAGACTTTCTAAAATGTCTGGAACCTAGAATCGTCCCCCGATAACTTTTTGGCAGCAACAAAAAGCCTTCTGCTTGTATTTTTTTGGATGTACGGATGCACCCAAGGTTCTTCCTTTTTTCGGATAAACAGATAATAGACGCAAATCTTCTTCATCACTTGAACTTGTCATATTTGAAACAAACACGTTCACATTTATTGATATCTTTGATAACTATCTAACTATCCTTAAATTCAAAATCCAATCGACTTTGTATATTTTGTTTGACGGTGACAATACGCTTCGTGTGCAGAAGATTGGGCGCAGAGAAGTCGTCGCTGCATGATGAATTTTGTGCACGACTATGACGCGACGTTTCGTGTGCAGAAGGTCTTAAAAAAGTAATTATTCAAAATTGACAGTTATTTATCGATTCAAACTTTTCCATTTCTTATAATTTTTCGCAATTTTGGCCTGAAAGCCTCTTTTTCGGTATTACACGGCAAATATCACACTCGTTAAAATATACGAACTCAAGTTTTTGGTGAATTATACATAAATATAAATAAAAATCTTTGATTTTTCGCTGTTTTTATGTTGATTTTTGTTAACTAACTTGTTTATTATTATTATTTATTATTATTATTATTATTATTATTATTATTATTATTATTATTATTATTATTATTATTATTATTATTATTATTATTATTATTATTATTATTATTATTATTATTATTATTATTATTATTATTATTATTATTATTATTATTATTATTATTATTATTATTATTATTATTATTATTATTATTATTATTATTATTATTATTATTATTATTATTATTATTATTATTATTATTATTATTATTATTATTATTATTATTATTATTATTATTATTATTATTATTATTATTATTATTATTATTATTATTATTATTATTATTATTATTATTATTATTATTATTATTATTATTATTATATTATTATTATTATTATTATTATTATTATTATTATTATTATTATTATTATTATTATTATTATTATTATTATTATTATTATTATTATTATTATTATTATTATTATTATTATTATTATTATTATTATTATTATTATTATTATTATTATTATTATTATTATTATTATTATTATTATTATTATTATTATTATTATTATTATTATTATTATTATTATTATTATTATTATTATTATTATTATTATTATTATTATTATTATTATTAATTATTAATATTATTATTATTATTATAATTATTATTAATTATATATTATTATTATTATTATTATTATTATTATTATTATTATTATTATTATTATTATTATTATTATTATTATTATTATTATTATTATTATTATTATTATTATTATTATTATTATTATTATTATTATTATTATTATTATTATTATTATTATTATTATTATTATTATTATTATTATTATTATTATTATTATTATTATTATTATTATTATTATTATTATTATTATTATTATTATTATTATTATTATTATTATTATTATTATTATTATTATTATTATTATTATTATTATTATTATTATTATTATTATTATTATTATTATTATTATTATTATTATTATTATTATTATTATTATTATTATTATTATTATTATTATTATTATTATTATATTATTATTATTATTATTATTATTATTATTATTATTATTATTATTATTATTATTATTATTATTATTATTATTATTATTATTATTATTATTATTATTATTATTATTATTATTATTATTATTATTATTATTATTATTATTATTATTATTATTATTATTATTATTATTATTATTATTATTATTATTATTATTATTATTATTATTATTATTATTATTATTATTATTATTATTATTATTATTATTATTATTATTATTATTATTATTATTATTATTATTATTATTATTATTATTATTATTATTATTATTATTATTATTATTATTATTATTATTATTATTATTATTATTATTATTATTATTATTATTATTATTATTATTATTATTATTATTATTATTATTATTATTATTATTATTATTATTATTATTATTATTATTATTATTATTATTATTATTATTATTATTATTACTATTATTATTATTATTATTATTATTATTATTATTATTATTATTATTATTATTATTATTATTATTATTTTTATTATTATTATTATTATTATTATTATTATTATTATTATTATTATTATTATAGAGTTTCTTAATTTCTCAACCCCTATGGGGTTGGAAAATACCTATCCCGGGCTATGCCAAGGGATTAGGCTCTGTTGAACATATTGTTGGTTTTTATGGAGACTGTAAAAAGCGACGAACTATACTGCATGTGCTGAGGATGACTGATTTTTGCATTTTTTCCAGTTCCTTGAGAAGATTTTCCTTTTCCATCTGCGAGACTAGTGTCTTAGTAATAAGTCCAGTCGCCGAGATCACGATTGGGACAATGTGAACGTTTTCAGCTCGATACATCGCCTTCATCTCGTTTGCCAGTTCGGTGTACTTTCCAATTTTTGTGCTGTATGTTGATTGTACATTGTGGCTTAGAGGTATGGCAATATCATATATGGTGATCTTATTCTTGCGTTTGTCGAAGACTACTATATCTGGTCGGTTAGCCCTTATTGTTTGGTCAGTTATTATTGACCTATCCCAGTATAATTTAAAAGTGGCACTTTCGAGAACCGCCGGAGGACTGTACTTGTAGTAGCGTTCATTTTCAACCGCTAGGTTGAGGCTTTTAGCCAAACTCAAATGTACGATTTTGGCAACTTGGTTATGCCGGGCTGTGTAGTCGTGCGAAGCCAAACTAGTGCATCCACCTAATATATGTTCTATTGTTTCTGACGAGCTTTGGCATCGTCTACATAGATCGTTTTCACCAGGTTCTCTGAGCACGTTCCTTCTGTAGTTTTTGGTGGGAACAACTTTATCCTGGATTGAGATAAAAAATCCTTCCGTTTCTGGAAACAATTGTCCTTTCGTGAGCCATATGTTTGAGTATTGGAGATGGGTGCTTTCTTGCTCAAGTTGGTTACGATGGGATCCATGTAGGCTTTTGTTCCTCCAGTTTTCGATAAGAGCGGCATTAGAATGTACATTTGGTGTGGACTCGTGCGTTTGTGATCGAAGATTTAGAGGCGTGTACTGTTTGTCTGCCAGGCAGATAGTGTGCAAGAGACTTGATGTTTGCGATTTTGTCAGAAAGTAGGATCTGAGGCTGTTGATTTGCTTATCATGTAACTGCGTGACGTCAATAAGTCCTCTGCCTCCTTCACAGCGCGGTAAGGCAACTCTCTCAACTGCACTTTTGGG